>CM060944.1:91955840-96955840 GCA_030765085.1 Allium cepa | reverse complement strand
TCTATTTCCTCTTCCTTTCCCCCATTACAGTTGGAGCTTGAGTTTAGAAGTGAAGAGGAGTAGGAATGAATGAATAAGAGGAGATGGGCTGAGTTAGAGGGTTAAGTGGGGTTTGGGGCTGAACCCAAAGCTAAAGCCCAACTAGAAAAAGTAGCAAAATTCAACTTACTCCAAACATATCAAAGATTATACTCAAAAAGATCGCAAACGACGTTTTAAACTCAATGGAAGTGGTTTCGAGCTCCAATTCGACCGTTTGCAGAAAGTAACTATTCGGACCATAATCCGACAAACGACGTCATATTTAAATAAAATATTTAAATATACAACCGATAAATATGCGGGTTGTTACACAATAAAATAGCCATAACTTTTTAGCCATAAACCCAAATTATGTATACTTGTTGTTAGAAAGCTAAGACATAAGGGAACAACTTTCATGTTGTAAGTTTCTTTAAATTTTAAGATCTATACGGTCGAAACTGGGTTTGAAACTGATATACATGCTCTGCTCTGTCGATTTTCCGAGTTAAAACCTAAAACTAAAATCACCATAACTTTTGAATGTTAAATTGAAATTGAGTGAGGTTTTTCCTGTTGGAATATATTTTTATAAGGAACAACTTTTATGTTTATCATTTTCTGTATATCTACAATTTTCTGACCGTAATATGTTTTTGAAGAGAAAGTAACCCCTTTGTCATGTGTTTTTAATTTAAACTTTGTAATACGGAATTATTTTGGTCATATATTTTGCGTCTTCGATCAAAATTTAATAATCTTTAATGTTTTATAAAGCTTATACTTTTAGATACAAATTTCATGTTTTATGTTTTGCTAAATTTTGAGCTTTATATAGTCAAATCATAATTTTTGTCGCTTCCCTGATAATAAACGACAGCGAAAGTGAAATTGGAATTTGAGAATTATATTGACCATATCTTTCACTTTCTAATCAAAATTCAATAATTTTAGATGTTTCGGAAAGCATAGACTTTGAGCTTAAAGTTTCATGTTTTGTGTTTTCTAAAATTTTGAAGTTAGCTTGGTCAAAACTATGTTTGTTTGCTGCTGTCCTGAGAGCAAAACGACAACAATAACAATCATTCACCTGAGAATTGTATTAGCTTATTTTGCTCTCATTCTTGTTTGATTTTGATGTCGTTTTTTGGATGTTTTAAGAACTTTGATGCCTATCAATAGGCTAGCTATATCTGTAACGACCCGAAAATTTCGTTAACTAAATTTGTCATATTTTCCATAATTTTTAATAAAATGAATGTTAGGAATTTGGTGTTTCCATTTGTTCTTATTAAAAGTTAACAATTTAAAATGAGATTTCCAATTCAATAAAATAATGTAATTATTGTGGTTTAATTTTTGAATGGAATATGTGAAAACAAGAGTAATTATGGAATAATATGTTATTTATTTAGAGTATTGAATAAAAAAAAAATTGTAAGCCAATTTTAATTAATGGTAATAATGCGATATAAGCTAATAAATTTGATCTCAATGCGACAACCATTTAATGAAGGTAATGAAACAGGATTTAGGAAAATGTATACTAGGTATAAATCAAATAGAAGGAAACAAACATATATATCGAATTGATTTATGAATAAATACTTTGGATAGTAATTGAATGTATAGTAATGGTAATTTAAAACTTATTTATAGTAAGACTGCATAAGATTCAGTAAATTAAGCGGTGGAAAGATTTTTCCTAAATATACTTTGAAGATGTGAAATTAAAGGTGAATATTAAAATTGGTTAATGTAAAATAACATTGATTAACCGTAAATGGGAATAAATTTGAAAATAAAAATTTATGTTAATACAAGTGGATCAATTATAAACTTAAATGAAACATTCCAATTTAATAAGAGGTATTCGAATGTTATGTTTTATTTAAAGGTAATAATTGGATTTAATTGGAATTTGTGTATGTTGGATTATATAGGAAAGGAGAATACAAAAGGAACTGTGAATAGTAGAGTAGCAACTGAAAAGGAAGAAATTGGAATAAGGGCAATAAACATTGTATAAATTAATAGTAATAAATGCCAACATTGAATTGTAATAAATATAATTAATATTACAAGTGGGTGAACGTAAAGATAAGGGTTAAGAGTGTTGGAATAGGTATACTAGAATAACTATAGGTGTAAATGTACGTATTTATAGCAACATGAATTATTGAAGGAAAATAATTGGTAAACGGGGTTTGGGCTAAGGAAATGTTATTAATTGTTTTGAAACCTTATTTATTATGGGAAATTAATTTAGCATAAGCAAAACCAACAATGCAAATATCTAATTTATCAGTAAAGTAATAATAAATAGTAATCAATGCAAATTTATGTAACAATAGAATGTGAAATTTGGGGAATAGATGCAAAGTATATATGAGTTGCTAAAAGTATGCATAATGCAAATTTAATAAATCAATAGGAGTATAGATTTAAGAATAGAAAGTTTGGTAGTAAATAGGATATAAGAAGACGAAGGCAACTAGTAAATTAATAAATGAATTCATGATAATAAGTAGCAATTAATGCATATATATTTGGCATTAGTGATAATTACAAAACTTTACCCATTTATCTAATTTATTTAATTAAATCTAAATCTATGGCAACATTGTTGTAATGATGGTTGTAGGTGAATTTGAATATAAAAGGGTAACAATTATTTAGGTTAACCATTTTGAGTATGATAAGTTAAGAATGGCAATCGATTGAAATAAATCTAATTTAATTATTTTGTTTTGGTTAATGTGTTCTAGTTAATAAAGGGGAGTTTATAAGAAATGAAGCATGCACTAATGACATGTGTTATAATTCAAATGTTATTTATACCCATAAAATGTCTATTTACTGAATAGAAAGATTTTTAAATCAATAAGCGAATTTATTGAGGTTCCAATTTATAATTTATAACATTTAATGTAGACTCAATTACAATTAATTGACTTAAATCGGGCAGTTAGCATAGATTTGTAATTGGAGTAGTTAATCCTATAAGATGAAGTTAATACTAATTCTATTTATAATTGGACCATTTGTTGATATAGGTTATAGAAAGCAAGATGTATAAATTTAATTGAAGTATCAACATTCAACAATTGTAATTATTGAAAATTAAAATGGAATTTGAGGATAATAAGGTGAAACCATGAACAAATGTTAATGCATCCTTATTACTGGTAAAAGATGAGTACATAAAAGTTTGAAAATCAAAGATAGGTTTTTGAAAACTTAATTTATAATTTCTAAATATAAGGAAGTGGAGAAATTAACACTGCAATGGGTAGACTTATCAGCTTTTAATTTACACCTAAATTTGTTTAGATCAATTTGGAAATTAATAAAATTGTGGATATATTTTGAAACGTAAACGAAACATCTAGATTTACATTTGTAAATACGTTTAAAATAAAATGTAAATGATAAGGAATTTATTTATTTCCTAAATCCGTAACGTGTGTAATTAATATTATTTATCTTTTGGGACCACTTCCGTTTGCACGTTAAAATTCGTGCACACCTATTCTTTTGCGATCTATCTATAAATAGACGATCGTAAACCCTAGCCTCCATTTTCTATCATTTGTCTGTACGTTCTTTTCTTCATCTCTTTCTTTTCCTTAATGGTTGCAAAACCTAGATCTATCTACAGTTCAAAAATCAAAAGTCAAAATTTAAAGTCTCCAGAAAATTCCAGAAAAATATATGTCATAGTTCTCGAGATACGTAATTTGTTGGTATGATTCGTTTTTCGATTCGGGTCTCAGTTTTTCCAGAAAACCCTAGTTTATCCACGGCCATTCATCATCGTCGCAACAAAATTTGTCAGATCGCAAAACCCTTTCTGGGTTTTGACGAGGGAACGTAGGGGAGTGCATCCGTGTGGTTGATTTCGAGAATTGATGGTCAGATCGATGCAATTTATTGGATTAGGGTTTTACAGGTGGTGTTCGTTTTCCATTTTGGATTCGGTCTGGAAACATATTCGCGTGCTCCTGTAGCCAAAGCGCGTGGAAGACGATAGTGACGTGGCGAGTATTTAATTAAGGTTTTGTTTTGTTTTATAATTTATTTTGATTTTCAAATCGTTTAAATCGCATAACTTTTTCATACGACCTCGGATTCATGCGAAACTTTTTTTGTTAGGATCGTAATTAAATTTCGGACAGTATGGAACTAGTTTGGACCAATTCGAAGACTGTCGAATTTTGAGTTTAAATTGAATTTAAATTCGATTTAAATTCAAAAGGTGAGTGTTTTAACCCACTCACAACTACTAAAAGTTTTTATGTTTGTTAAATTTATTTAGATATGAGTAGAAAATTTATTTATGACTGTTTGGCATGTTTTATTCATCATATCTGTTAAATCGCATTTATTTAATATAACTGTTCATTAATTTTTTTTACTGCATACAGATTTACAGTTATAGTTATTTATTTGCATATAAACTGTTAGTTTAATAGTTGTTAAATTTATTTTTGAATATAACTTCCAGTTATTACCTGTTAGATATTATCGAATATATATTGATATGGTTTTGTTATTGGATGATGATTGTGATTTGGATGATGGATGATGGATGATGATGGATGAATGGATGTTTTATTTTATATCATTAAACTGCAAGTTATCATGCATTTTTCGTTCCATTCGGGATTGTGGTTTGAAATGATATACAACCGCAAAATTTTATATCTTTTAAATTGCGGATTGAAATGATAAACATCCGTATCACTTGACCATAGGATAGAAAATTATATACAGGCACCGCGGTAAATATATAAAATTATTTTTGAAATGTTTTTCTATGGTTTTTGCAAAAATATATATATATATATATATGGTTTATGGGTTTTTGATCTGGTTATTAATAAAGGTTTTTATATATAGTAATTTTCGGTTTTAAGCTTTGTATAAATTGTTTTGAAGTATAAAATAAAGTTTGATTTTTAAGATCAAATACAATTAAGCATTTATTTAAAATTTAAGTTCTGGAGTTTTATTGACTTAAATGAGAATAAGGTCGGAAGATGAATATTGAGTAAAATTTGGAATTAAATAAAAAGGTTATTAATTTTTAAAGGGTATGATTTTTATAACTTGATTTTTTGTGTAGAGTGATTTAAATGAATATATCAAGTTTAATAAAATTGAAAGATTATCCAGTTATGTGAAGTTAAAGGTTTTACTTAAATTATATTGAATTCATTAAGTAAACATTTCAAGTCTAAATAAGAAGTAATTGAATTTAATATATATGGGATTGTCAAATGAGTTTGTTTTGAAATGGTGAAATATTTAAAGCTTTGAAACATAAGAATTGAAATGGTATTTGGAAGTTTAAATCGATATTTGAAATTGATTTGTGAAATCTAAAGAAGCTATTGTGTTTTATAAAGTAATTTAATATTTAACCATTTAAGAGATGGAAATTTGTTTCGAAGTTATGATTTTCAAGGTAGTATGATTTGGAATTATTATATACAAGAGTTGTGATTTCTAAATATTTCACTTTGGAAACCCTATGATTTTGGAAAAGAATATATATTGGAAAATAAAATGACATTATATGATTTTGGGTCTAAATGATATCGTATTGATTTGGGGTTTTAAAAATATAAACGATATCGTATTTATATGGGTTTAAAATGGATTTTTGTTCTGGTTTTAAAGTATAATTATTTTAAATGACCACGGTGTTATAATAACGTTTGGTTGTTGAAGAGACCGGGATCGGAAGTTGTCATACTCTCTGCCAACTCCGAAAACCACTTCAACAACCGTGTACGCGGTGGAGATTCCAGAATGAAGTAGGTTGGTGGCGGCGTTTCCTGCAAGGTAAATACGTGGACCCGACTCTCGTGAGTTGGCATAAGGTGGCTAAAACAGGAGCGATTCTCGGGCCAATGAGGTCATTCCTCTGATCGGACACTCCTCTTCGATATTATACTTTGACTTTGGATTGTTTCAGTGGCCACTTTTACTTTGATTTTTGGGGGAGTTTGTTCAGGTGGGCGGTAGCTGCGGCTATGTGTTTCCATCAGCCCGGATAGCAATTGGTATATCTACCCTGGCATTGCCTAGTTGTGCCGTGTCACCTACCCTAGCGCGCCTTATACGATTTTGGTTTTGTACCATACCTATGGAGTGCCCTCTGACGACGCCCAGTACGGGGGAGATTACGGTACTGTATAGACTATGGGAATATATTTTGTGTTAAGGGCTATATGGGTAACCCCTTAACGCTATTTAAAAGTAAGTTTATTTTAAAAATAGACACTATTATAATAGCGCAATATACTACATAGTAAATAGTTTAACGGATCCTTAGGAGATGTAAATCCCGAACATCTCTTGAGTTACTGCACTCATATTTATTTCTGTTAATTTAACTCACATAAGATCTTTTAGTTCTGACTCGAGTGTTTTGTCTTTTCAATTCGCTCGGGTCAGTCCGAGCGTTTCAGGATTTGAAGTTTTAGCTCTGGAGGACGAAGACGAAGATTTGTATTACTATTATCTACTATTATTCCACTACACTCATATTTTTCCGCTGCATTGTTATTGGTATGTGTAACTCTGATATGTATTATATAAATGTTTGTAAACAGTTTTATAAACTGTATATTTTATTGTTATATTTTATCCTTCCGCTGTGAGATTCTATTTTGTTTATTTCTTCTCTGTTTTTCTTATTTACCTCATAACAATCCGCCTTCCGTATGGTTTGAATCGGCATGTGTGTCGATTTGAAGCGTGCGAAAAGGCGGGACGTTACAATATCTAAAGAATTTGAAATTCAAATTTAAATAGAATTTGAATTGATTTTGGATTAAATTTGAATTGAATTTGTATTGAATTCAATTTATCGGTCTTGAGTTATCTTTCTTGATTTTCATTGTTTTCGAGCACGGTTTTCACTAAAAAAAATTGAAGTGATTGTTTTGTAATAAATGGAAATTTCAAATTGTTATTATATTGCATTTTAAAATTATTTTTCTAATATAAAATCTATTTATTTCCTATAACAAAGGAAAATAAAATATTGGATTTATTAATCTTTTCGAGAAAAAGTTTTAAAAGCTTGTTTTCTCGAGTAAACTATTTTAAATATAAAACACACACTTTTGCACTATTCGAGCGTATGGGAAAGAGAATTAAATGATTTAGTAAAACATGTGGTATGGGACATGTGCGTTTACTATTTCGGTTAATTCCGGACTTGTACGATAGAAACTATCCAGGTTTTGATTTCTGAGTTACTTAGCCAATTTATGGTGGGTTTTTGAGATTATAATTCCTATATTTAGGAATTATCTGGAAAGGCCAATATTTGACGAGTTTTTATGGTTTGAGATTTATATTTTGAGATTTATGATTTATGAGGAACCATCATAATGTTTGCAGTTGTCGATGAGATAAGACAAGTATGGTGTCTCTTTAGCACTCGCCAATGAGACTATGCGAGATATGATTTTTTGAGTTTTATGATGTTTCTCGTATGGCATCAACTAGCGGCTAGTAAACCATTAAGTGCTAACATGTGGTATGGGACACACGTTAACACTTTTCAGGTTCCTATCCATGAGTTTGTGACACATTCACGATGTTTACCTAAAGAACTGCTTTGAGAGGTGTTAGCGACCTTGTCATGAGGACGAACTGCTTTGGGAGGTGTTAGCGACCTTGTTATGTCTGACAAAACTGGCTTGGAAAGGTATTAATGACCTTGTCATGAGGACGAACTGCTTTGGGAGGTGTTAGCGACCTTGTCTGAGGCTTTGGCCATCTAAGTTTAGAATGTGCAACATTGCTTTGGCATTACAATCGAGGATTTGGCCAATTCGGATTTTTTGAGTTTTCTGTTTATTGTGATTTCACCATTTTAAGATGTTTTATTACATCGATAACCTGGTGCTATATGAAATGTTATGTATACGGCGATTTCATTTATGATGTTTTGAACTCTTATCGAGTTCCTTGAGTTATGAGTTTGGATGATTTCATGATTCTATACGATATTATGGGTTTTCCATTTTGACGAGAGTTTGTATTGATGTTTCTCCCTTTGAGGAGATATGGTTCATGGAAACTATGTATACATTTTGAGATGTCGCCGATGATATGAGGTGAATGTTTATATTATTTGGGTATTATTGTTGAGTTTACCTCTTTTAAGGCCTTTGCATACTTAAGTTACAAGGTTTCACTTAAGTCATGAGTATGTGTTCTTTCTATTGCCTCTTCTCATTTGAGAAGAATTATCACCTTGTATCTTATGCTTCATATTATTGCCTTTCCTCATTAACTGATTGTTTAAGCCAAACAGAACTCCATATCTTATGCACAGTTAGAAGTGAGCCAAACAGAACTCCATATTTTAAGCCATAAATTCGATGCAAATATGAAATCTGAGATTTTAAGCCTGTTAAAAATATAATTGGAAGGCTTATGAAATTTATATTGATAACACTGAAGATAATAGAAGTGTTAAAATTGAATCTAACACTGAGTTGTTCAGTTTTAGAATTTTATAGTTTTGAATTGAATTTAAAATAGCCTTCCGAGGCACAGCCTCGGAATTCAACGAAATTAGTTCCATTGGGTCCGTAATATTGAATTATTATCGGATTTCAAATTCCGTATTGATTGGAGTTGTTGTGTGAGCATACGATATATAAACACGCTTAAAATTTAATTGAAAATAAGTAAATACTATACTTGGTTAGTCAAACTTAATTTACATCAAAATCTTTCCAGTTCTTTCCAGCGCATGCTTCCTTTGGCTTTTTAGATATGATTCTTCACCCTTCTTTCTTTTAGATACGTGACCATTCCCTTTTCAAAAAAGAAAAATTTATAGATGCACGAACTTTTAAAAAAAAGGGCGAACGAAAAGGGAATAAGATCGAAAGCCCTTTCTTCCTTATAGCACGAATTTGTTTTCTTCCTTCCATCTTCTTTTCAATCCATAAATCATTCGACCGAGCCTCCTTCATTCCTTCTTCCGTCTTCGAATTCAATAAAAAAGGGCGAATCGAAGTAATGGCCGAGCTTCTTTTTGTGGGACTTCGATTTCGAGTTCATCGACAGGAGTGGATCTCGAGAGTTAATTATGGATTGCTGCATTCGAACATTGAGATGGCGCACGATTTAGTGTTTGAGGGTCATGCCTCCCCTGTACGCGTGTGCGCGTAGGTGCTGTGTCGCGACTTCTGGCATGGTGGCGAATCGATCTAGGGCGAGGCCGCGGGTTGATGTTGGAGTCACGAGATCGATTTGGGTTGATGATGGCTGCCTTGAGCTCGCGATTTGGATTTCGATTTCGTCCTGATTTGCGAGGCCTTGGGTTGGGAAGGGGAGGTGTTCCAGAGCAGTTAAGGTATATGGTTTTTTTTTTAATTTAAATTAATGTATATGTATATATGTTAGGAAATAGATTTCTATTTATAAAATTTTATGAATACATGTATATAGTAAAAGAAAATTATATATTTACAATAAGACGAATAGCAGTTTTTTTTATTTAAGTAAATATATATACAGGAAATTTTTTTATACATTACTGTGAGTATAAACCATTTCTGTTTAAATATATATGTGTAGATAGATTAGGGAATTAATTACAGTAAGTTATATGTTAATTCTGTTTTAATAAATAGGATAATGGAAAATTTTAGTTTAGAATTTAATATATATATATATATATATAGGTATATAAGGTTTAAACAGAAAATATTGTACATATATGATTTTGAAAAGAGAAATTGTTATATGTTGAAGAGTTTACACAAAATTGGTTTACGATCTATGTAGATATTTTTATAAGTACATATGTAGTTTTAAAGGAAAATAAGTATACATATTCACATTTTGAGGCTACTAGTTATTTAAAAAATATATATAATGTATTATGATGATTAATCTATTTAATAAACTTATTTAATTATGGCAGCCACTAAAATATTTTATTAAAAGCAAATTTGTTTAAACTTTAATTATTAGTTTAAAACAAAATTATTAGTTTAGATTAAATTAATAAATGACAATTGATTGTTCGATTAGTTCGAATATTAATAAAATCACATAATATTTATTCAAGGTTTGAAATCTGAAAAGAAACAAGCTGTTCAGGGATGGACTGCAAAACAAATTCAAGGTTAGTTAATCTCACTCAGCTGAAGTTAAATTTGAAATTTAATGATTAAATTTAAATAATTGTTTGAATGGTTAAATTGATTGATGTGCTATAGTATGGTATATTTTGGAATTGGTATTTAATGTTGTCCTAACACCTGTGAATGCAGGGAAAACAGGTTGGAGGGATCCAATTGGACCCCCCAATATTTATTTACATTATTTAATACCCTCTGTTGTGATTATTTGATATTCTATGATGAATTATATTGGAATATTGAATGCTATGGTTCGATTAGTTATAGAATTGGGTATAATGAATTACCAAAAATATATAAATTGGATTTTGGAAAGAAAAATAAAAGAAGTGAATTTGTAAGTAAAATAATTATAGAAATTTGAATAAATTTAAAAATGAATTGGAAAAGAAATAAAGTGACTATAAAATTCTAATGAACAAATCTTTAGTATAGAAAGGAGATTTTGAATAAGCATTTATATTAAATTTAAGATTTAATTTTTGGAAAGAATAAAGAAGAAATTGGGAAAAATCTGAAATTTGTATATTTCAGTTAAAGATTTAAAATCAAAAGGAAGATAATAAGAATACTAAAATCCATAATTAATGAATTTTGAAATGAACTGAGTAAGTAAAGAAACTCGTTTCAAATGGGATAAATTGGGAATCAATTTGGAAATTTGATTTAAGTGATTGAGATTGGACATTCTCCCTGAATAACCAAGTACGTTTTCAAGGTAAATTTTTTAAATATGAGTTAAAGGTTTTAAAGTTGTTTAAAAAGCAAGTTTTGAAAAATTTATTATTTCTAATATTTAAATTCTAAAGTAAGTATTTCCTTTTAATCTATTATGGTAGTAATTATTTATAAAGTGACTTAATATTTTGTTTTTAGAATGTGAAAATCTAGTTTTATATTTTATTAAGTAACTTTATTTTTAAATATTCATATAGTATGTTTTTTAATAAAATATTGAAGTAGTTTTTAAAATAAATGTTTTAAAGTATATTTCAAAGTAAAGTATTTTAACTTATTTTAAAAATCTAGTTTTGTGCTTGGTGATTTCAATAGAGATAGAAAATATTTGGGAAAGTTTATTCTGGAAAAGAAAGAATGGTTTGAAACTGTTTTCAAAGAGTTCAAATTAGAAATATATCTTGTGAAGATATTTTGAGGTTAATAAATAATTTGGGAAATTATTTGTTGTTGGATGTTTGTTTGTGAATGTTAATTGATAGTTAAATCACCGATTATCAATATTGGACAAATGCGTTGATCGTTTCGAAGAGACCGGGATCGAGATTTATTACTTGAAAACCACTTCGATCCAGTTGTACGTTTTGTGAAAAACATGTTCAAAGTCGAAGATGGAGCAGTGAAGTGCAAGGGCTAGTCGCTATTAATCCTGAGGATATTTCTAAAACGAATGTAGTAGGAATAGTGCCTTCGGTTCCGTTCGAACCCGGGACGCACTTGTATGGATGAATGCTTTCGGAACATCGTCAGGTGGACGATGGGGATTCTAAGGGATATGTTCTAAAAAGGTAACGCTTAGCCTCAAGCCTCATCAAATGGGAATGACTAAAAATCAGGGGTTATGCAGCAAGGCCAGGTGGGTAGCACCCAAGCAGGGTGAGGTCATCCCTGCCTAGATGTCCCTTTTTATTTCGTCTTAGTGGGCGGTTGCTGATCCCAACCGCGGGGTGGTCTCATTCGGGATTATCCAATAAGGGGTAGTCCCGGTCTTGTGTTGCAGGGAAGCGGGCGTACTCCTCGGTACCGTGATCTAGGCCACATACTGTGATAGGTGGTACCCCAGTGCCTAGTCATTAGTTGGAAATCCATTCTCCCTACGAGCCTTGTACGAGTTTTGTTTGTATTACCCACTCTGTGGCTAGTAGCTGGAATTTAATCATGTAACAATTTCGGTTATTTTATAAGTATTTGTATATAGACCCTATTATACTATCAGAGTATTTCTATAAAAAAAAATCGTTTTAGCTACCGTAAGGTAAAAACCCGACATATTTATTTATGGCGTGGTCTTACGAGATGCTTTTGTTTTCAAAGGATTTTTGAAACTTTAATAATCAATTGAGTGTGATTTCTCACGCTGGTATATCCAGACTGACTCGGGTGTTATTTAACTGTAATGCTCGGGTCAGACCGAGTATTATAGGATACAGGATATGATGTTGTGAAGCTCAGGAGACGAGCTGGACGACGATACGTACTTTTCGTACTTGTTTTATATGTATATTCCGCTGTGTTGATTAGCTGTATATCCAGATGTATGTTATTGATGTTGAGTGTGATTAATGTACTCTGATGATGTAATATATAAACAGAGATATTTGATTTTTGAGTAAAGATTATTTATTATCTATTATATTTTATTCCACTGTGAATGGTTAGATTCTGTTGTTGATTTCTATTTTCTTCTTCTACCTCTTCTTCTTTAGCCCAAATGGTTCGTATTTCTGTACAACTTGAGTTGATTTAGGTAGAATAGTGTTGACTCAAGGGGAACGGATTTGCGGGTCGTTACAGTTGGTATCGGAGCTTAGGTTGGTGATAACCTTGGCTCTGGTGGGAATTACTCATAAAATAGAGTCTATAGTACTCTAGAATGAGTTTGAGCGTATTAATAGATATGAGTGCATATTTGTTAGTGAATATAAATTGTTTTAATATTGTGTTGATTGGTTTATTGAGTGGCATATGAACCTTCGTCGGTACAGTCTAGACAACTGTATCGAAGGGGTTTCTTAACACTTGAATAGAACAGTTTGACACGGTAATGTTTTTAAATGTGGGTGAATGAAATAATTTTACCCAAAAATATATTTTGATATAAATAAAAGTTTTTGTAAACTATTTTAGCTAATATATGGTTGCTTGGATGTAAGAAATGATAATATTAAATTATTATCATCGTTGTGTAAAAATTTAACTAGAAATTGAAAATATAACTAAAGATTAGGTAAAATAAATTCATTTATCAAAGGAAATTTTTAAATATAAATTAACAACGTGATTTATAAATTGAAATATAATCAAACGGAAATTTTTATAAGAATAAACTATACAAATGAATTATAGTTAAAATTGATTTAAGCAGGATTTGGAAATTTAAAATCCAGGAGATTTTGGGAATGTGTTTTGAATGGATTTTGAAAGTGATATAGCATTGAAATCACTTGGATTATTGGGAAATAATTCTGATGATGACGGTCGCATCATCAGTATTCATTTTCGAATTTCTAAGTGGCGGATTCCTGCCAAAAACTTATTTGTTTAGAAAAGTTAGTTATTTATGAAAATCTCAAAGGAAATTTATTGGGAATAAAACCAGGATTGGTTTGATTTTTGAGAAGTGTGATTTGAGATGTTGGAGATTTCAACATGATTTGAAACCAAAAGTCAGGCGTTTAAAATTCCTGATGAGATAGTTGTAAGCTTATAAATTGAGATGATTTTTAAATCAGGAAGGGAATATAAGCTTTGAATGTTGGAATTTAAATTTAAGGTGGAAGGTCAAAAATGAAATTAACTTAGATTGGGGAATAAAATTTAACTGGATTGAAACAAATAGAATAGGCTGAAAATAATATCCAGTTGTATTCAAATTAAGTTGAAATTGAATTGAGTTAAATAAATCTGAGTTAAAATAAAATTGAATTGGAATAAAAATTCAATTGAGTTATTGGAATGGAATTAGATTCTTACCGGAATAAATGGAAAATAAATTGGATAAGGATTGAATTGAAATAAATAAATGTAAAACTCGAGTTAAAAATAAAAGATGAATATATTCAAGCCTAGAATGAATGGAAATGTGTAAAATAATAAGTTGTGACTTATAAAATTGAAAGTGGAATACAAAATCCAAAATAAATATTGTTTGATGAACTGAAAAATAAAATGAAAATCCAAACTTGAATTATATAATAAATTGAACTTAAGAAAATTAAATGAAGAGATTTTGAGATTTAAAATCAAGTATTGAACTATCAATTGAGGAAAGACTATTCAGATAATAAATTAGATAATGAAATATGTAATGTGACCCTAATGTAGTTAAATAAAAGCTGAATTGTGAGTTCATAAAAGTGAATGGTAAATTGAAAATGGATAGTGAATTCAGAATTTGAGTTATTAATTGAAATTTGACTTGAGGTGCAACAAATTAATTATAATTGGAAAAGTATCGAATAAAAATGAAATTGGATTAAAATAGTAATGGTTTATATTGCGAATAAAATCCAAATAAGTAGAAATACATTGGAAATGGTATTGTTATTAATAAAATAATTGCGGATGAATTGAGTATGGAAATTAAAAATTCATAATGGATTGAGTGAATAAACAAAATGTATCGAATCTGGAAATTTTAAATTTTATAATAACTAATCAAATGAAATTGTAAATTTTAAATGAGATTTGACTGAGATAGAATTAACTTGAATAGAAAATAAAAATTTACTCGTAAGATGAAATGAGCTTAAGTATAAATTGAAGTAAATTAAATTAAGCTAATAGATGGAGGATAATTAAATTTAATTCAACTTAAACTATGTTTATTAATATTGGATTGGTTATAAATCAAGTGAAAATAAATTTAAATCGAAATAAAATTCGGTGAGTTACCGATAATATTTAATGGAATGAAATTCTTAATTAAATAATTGTAAACCATTTAAATTGTTAATGAATTGAAATAACTTAGTGACAATGAGAAAATATAATGTTTTCAAGTTAATAGAATGCATTTAAATGAATGCGGATAAGAAATGAATCGCAAATGAATGGATCGTGAATAGAATTGAAATGATTATTGAATGGATTAGCATGATCGGATTCAAGCTAAATAAAATAGTTTGGAATATACAAATAAGGAATAAATTGAGTAAAGTAACTAAAGTTTGGGTTGAATTAATTTGGGAATGGTTAGTAATATGCAAGCTTGGAATGTGTCGAGCTAAATAAACGGTCGTGAATGAATTAAAATAAAAAGGAAATTTAATTGGTAATGAAGATGAACCTTAGTCGTTAATGGTTTTGAACGAACTAGTTTGGTTAATAAAATGAAATGCAAGTGAATGGATTCAAATTTAAAATGCAATGGAAATGAGAATATATGGATTGTGAATATATTTAAAAATGGAATAGAATTAAGTATAAAATGAGTTGAAATCAATTTAAATTGGTTATAAAACATAAGTACTTATTTATTCACATAGATCTCATCAAATTGCATAGAATAAATTGTCATTTGATGTAAATGGAAGTAATTAAGATGCTATGAATTGATAGGAGTAAAATAAATTGACTTTAAGAGCAATTGAATTAAATATGAGTTCAGTTTGCTTAAAAATAAATTAAATGTAAGCGATTGAGTTTTAAACCATTCAAATTGATGAAGTTGTATACGAATGGATTGAAAACCATTCAAAGTGAATGAAAATGGTTATAAATTAATTTGAACAGTGGAATTAGTATGAAAACCGTATAAGTTGCTTACGGAAAAATGTTTGGTGTGAATTTCTTTTAGAATTCATGTGTTTAACTATTGCAAATAAGTGAAATATTGTTTAAACTTCATATATTTGGCACTTACATGTTTAAATTGAATAAGTACAGGTACCTGGAAGCCGTTTGGATGGATTTTGGGCACGCTAACTGCTAAATAAATAAGCTGTTTGCTTAAAAATGCTAAATAAGGTACGCCTATGCAATAAAAATAGGAAATATGAACTGTTTTTGGTTTTTCCGACCGAGTGGGTCGATGTATATATATTTATATCTTTTGTCAAATTGCAAAAGCTCCTCCGTACAAAGGGGACTCTGCAAAAAAATTCTGAAAATTTTGGGAGTTAGAAAATTTTTGAAAATTTTATTAATGGCAAAACGATTTCAAACTGAAAATTGAAATAGACTAGTAAATAAAACTGATTTAAAATAATGACATGAATTAGTATAAATGGAAAATAAAATTTAAATATTCAGAGTTAAAGATAAATTGAATTCATATAGAAATGAAAGAATCAATTTGAATAGAAATAGATATAAACTAAAGTGGTAAGGTGAAAATAAATAAAGAAGCATATAACATGCTTATACTAAACTTAAGTAAGGAATGGTGCATTCTTGATTGGAAGTTGATATTACAAATATAATCTAAAACAATATTTGGGATGAATAAATATTGACATTTGTAAGGAAGTCGATAAAATGTTTTGGGAATGTTGTGATTGGATATTATTGCTAAGTAAGATATGCAAGTTTTATAAAGGGAAAGGAGAATTGGTTTTGATTTGAAAAGATAAATTTGAATTGCCCGACAAAAAGGTATGTATTTAAATTTTGGTATGAAATTTGATTGGGGTTTTGGATATAGCCACTTGGCGTTTTGTTTTCTTTTCGATTTAGGAGCCGTAGAGGCCTTTTGTAGTTGTACCGAGCTAGCCGCGCAAAGGAGACGCTGGCAAAAAATTTCGAGAATTTAGGGAGTTAGAAAAATTTTGAGAAAATTTTGATAATTCAAAATTTGGTTTAAATTGAAATTTGAATGATTGGGCAAGTAATAATAGTAGAAAACTATGGGAGAGTAGAGAAGTTAATAAGAATGATAATGGTCTTTTATAAAAGGATAGTTGGTAGGATGTTAAATTGTTGGTTTTGGAGAAATAGTAACGGGTATTGGACCATTCTTCCTAACTAGTAATTTCGGGGATGAAATTCTTTTAAGGGCGAGGAATGTGACGACCCGGAATTTTTGAGCATTTAAATTTGGAATATTTAATTGATTTTAAATATTTAAAACTTAATTATTAACTTGAATTTCAAATATCACCATTTATTTGATAATTATGTAGTTGAATTAAATAATTTGAAATTTGATAAAATATGAAATCTGAGATTTTAAGCCTGTTGAAATATAATTGGAAGGCTTATGAAATTTATATTGATAACATTGAAGATAACAGAAGTGTTAAAATTGAATCTAACACTGAATTGTTCATTTTTGGAATTTTATCGTTTTGAATTGAATTTAAAATAGCCTTCCGAGACACAGTCTTAGAATTCAGCGAAATCAGTTCCATTGGGTCCGTAATATTGGATTATTATCGGATTTCAAATTTCATATTGATCGGAGTTGTTGTGTGAGCATACGATATATAAACGCGCTTAAAATTTAATTGAAAATAAGTAAATACTGTACTTGGTTAGTCAAACTTAATTTACCTCAAAATCTTTCCAGTTCTTTCCGACGCACGCTTCCTTTGGCTTTTCAAATACGATTCTTCGCCTTTCTTTCTTTTAGATACGTGACTTATTCCCTTTTCAAAAAAAAATTATAGATGCTCGAACTTTTTTAAAAAAGGGCGAACGAAAAGGGAATAAGATCGAAAGCCCTTTCTTCCTTATAGCATGAATTTGTTTTCTTCCTTCCATCTTCTGTTCAATCCACAAATCATTCGACTGAGCCTCCTTCTTCCTTCTTCCGTCTTCGAATTCAAAAAAAGAGAGGGGGCGAATCGAAGTAATGGCCGAGCTTCTTTTTGTGGGACTTCGATTTCGAGTTCGTCGGCAGGAGTGGATCTCGAGAGTTAATTATGGATTGCTGCATTCGAACGTTGAAATGGCGCACGATTTAGGGTTTGGGGGTCGCGCCTCCTCCGTACGCGCGTACGCGTAGGTGCTGTGTCGCGACTTCTGGCATGGTGGCGAATCGATCTAGGGCGAGGCCGCGGGTTGATGTTGGAGTCACGAGATCGATTTAGGTTGACGATGGCTGCCTTGAGCTCGCGATTTGGATTTCGGTTTCGTCTTGATTTGCGAGGCCGTGGGTTGGGAAGGGGAAGTGTTCCAGAGCAGTTAAGGTATATGGGTTTTTATTAAATTTAAATTAATGTATATGTATATATGTTAGGAAATAGATTTCTATTTATAAAATTTTATGAACACATGTATATAGTAAAAGAAAATTATATATTTACAATAAGATGAATAGAAGTTTTTTTTATTTAAGTAAATATATATATAGGAAAAAAAATTATACATTACTGTGAGTATAAACCATTTCTGTTTAAATATATATGTGTAGATAGATTAGGGAATTAATCACAGTAAGTTATATGTTAATTCTGTTTTAATAAATAGGATAATGGAAAATTTTAGTTTAGAATTTAATATATATATATAGGTATATAAGGTTTAAACAGAAAATATATGTACATATATGATTTTGAAAAGAGAAATTGTTATATGTTGAAGAGTTTACACAAAATTGGTTTACGATCTATGTAGATATTTTTATAAGTACATATGTAGTTTTAAAGGAAAATAAGTATACATATTCACATTTTGAGGCTACTAGTTATTTAAAAAATATATATAATGTATTATGATGATTAATCTATTTAATAAACTTATTTAATTATGGCAGCCACTAAAATATTTTATTAAAAGCAAATTTGTTTAAACTTTAATTATTAGTTTAAAACAAAATTATTAGTTTAGATCAAATTAATAAATGACAATTGATTGTTCGATTAGTTCGAATATTAATAAAATCACATAATATTTATTCAAAATTTGAAATCTGAAAAGAAACAAGCTGTTCAGGGATGGATTGCAAAACAAATTCAAGGTGAGTTAATCTCACTCAGCTGAAGTTAAATTTAAAATTTAATGATTAAATTTAAATAATTGTTTGAATGGTTAAATTGATTGATGTGCTATAGTATGATATATTTTGGAATTGGTATTTTATGTTGTGCTAACGCCTGTGAATGTAGGGAAAACATGTTGGAGGGATCCAACTGGACCCCTCAATATTTATTTACATTATTTAATACCCTCTGTTGTGATTATTTGATATTCTATGATGAATTATATTGGAATATTGAATGCTATGGTTCGATTAGTTATAGAATTGGGTATAATAAATTACCAAAAATATATAAATTAGATTTTGGAAAGAAAAATAAAAGAAGTGAATTTGTAAGTAAAATAATTATAGAAATTTGAATAAGTTTAAAAATGAATTGGAAAAGAAATAAAGTGACTTTAAAATTCTAATGAATAAATCTTGAGTATAGAAAGGAGATTTGGATAAGCATTTATATTAAATTTAAGATTTAAATTTTGGAAAGAATAAAGAAGAAATTGGGAAAAATCTGAAATTTGTATATTTCAGTTAAAGATTTAAAATCAAACGGAAGATAATAAGAATAATAAAATCCATAATTAATGAATTTTGAAATGAACTGAGTAAGTAAAGAAACTTGTTTCAAATGGGATAAATTGGGAATCAATTTGGAAAATTGATTTAAGTGATTGAGTAAGTTATAGGTTTTAAAGTTGTTTTAAAAAGCAAGTTTTGGAAAATTTATTATTTCTAATATTTAAATTCTAAAGTAAGTATTTCCTTTTAATCTATTATGGTAGTAATTATTTATAGAGTGACTTAGTATTTTGTTTTTAAAAAGTGAAATCCTAGTTTTATATTTTATTAAGTAACTTTATTTTCAAATATTCATATAGTATGTATTTTTAATAAATTATTGAAGTAGTTTTTAAAATAAATGTTTTAAAGTATATTTCAAAGTGAAGTGTTTTAAATTATTTTAAAAATCTAGTTTTGTGCTTGGTGATTTCAGTAGAGATAGAAAATATTTGGGAAAGTTTATTATGGAAAAGAAAGAATGGTTTGAAACTGTTTTCAAAGGATTTGAAAATAGAAATATATCTTGTGAAGATATTTTGAGGTTAATAAATAATTTGGAAAATTATTTATTGTTGGATGGTTGTTTGTGAATGTTAATTGATAGTTAAATAACCGACTATCAATATTGGACAAATGCGTTGATCGTTTCGAAGAGACCGGGATCGAGATTTATTTCTCGAAAACCACTTCGATCCGGTTTGTACGTTTCATGAAAAACGTGTTCGGAGTCGAAGATGGAGCAGTGAAGTGCAAGAGCTAGTCGCTACTAATCCTGAGGATATTTCCAAAATGAATGTAGTGGGAATAGTGCCTTCGGTTCCGTTCGAACCCGAGACAGACTTGTAATGATGAATGCTTCGAAACATCGTCAGGTGGACGATGGGCATTCTAAGGGATATGTTCTAAAAAGGTAATGCTTAGCCTCAAGCCTCATCAAATGGGAATGACTGAAAATCAGGGGTTATGCAGCAATGCTAGGTGGGTAGCACCCAAGCAGGGTGAGGTCATCCCTGCCTAGATGTCCCTTTTTATTTCGGCTTAGTGGGTGGTTGCTGACCCCAACCGCGGGGTGATCTCACTCGGGATTATCCAGTAAAGGATAGTCCCGGTCTTGTGTTGCAGGGGAGCAGGCTTACTCCTCGGTACTATGATCTAGACCACAACTGTGACAGGTGGTACCCCAGTGCCTAGTCATTAGTTGGAAATCCATTCTCCCTACGAGCCATGTATGAGCTTTGTTTATATTACCCACTCTATGGCTAGTAGCTGGAATTTAATCATGTAACAATTTCGGCTATTTTATAAGTATTTGTATATAGACCCTATTATAATATCAGAGGATTTCTATAAAAAAATCGTTTTAGCCATCGTAAGGTAAAAACCCGACATGTTTATTTGTGGCGTGGTCTTAGGAGATGCTTTTGTTTTCAAAGGATTTTTGAAACTTTAATTATCAATTGAGTGTGATTTCTCACGCTGGTATATCCAGACTGACTCGGGTGTTATTTAACTGTAATGCTCGGGTCAGACCGAGTATTATAGGATACAGGATATGATGCTATGAAGCTCAGGAGACGAGCTGGATGATGATACGTACTTTTCGTACTTGTTTTATATGTATATTCCACTGTGTTGATTAGCTGTATATCCAGATGTATGTTATTGATGTTGAGCTGTGATTGATGTACTCTGATGATGTAATATATAAATAGAGATATTTGATTTTTGAGTAAAGATTATTTATTATTTATTATATTTTATTCCGCTGCGAATGGTTAGATTCTGTTGTTGATTTCTATTTTCTTCTTCTACCTCTTCTTCTTTAACCCAAATGGTTCGTATTTCTGTACAACTTGAGTTGATTTAGGTAGAATTGTTTTGACTCAAGGGGTACGGATTTGTGGGTCGTTGCATAACCAGCCCTATTCTCCGCATTAGCAGATGGAATTACCCAGTAATTCTCTTTGTTAATGCGGGTCTTAGGTGGTGTGTCTAATTTTTTACTTGAGACTAATGCTTTCAAAAGTGATGCTTTCGTCCCTGTTCCCTTTGAACTATAGTTTTATTAAATGTTGAACTCAACGATTTCAAAAGGGATTGAAAAATGTTTTAAATAGTGGTTTCAAAAGATATGTTTCTAAGTGCTTCGAAAGGATTATTTCCAAGTGTTTCAAAAGATATGTTTTAAGTGTTTCGGAAAGAATGTTTCCCAGTGTTTCGAAAGAGATGTTTTATGGTTTCGAAAGAGGAAATCTAAGATTTTAAGTAATGATTTCAAAAGGTCTATATCCAATGCAGTCGAAAGGAAGCTCTTGGCCTTTCAGCCTAATATTTTCAAGGTTAAAGCATTTAACTTGTTTTAAAAGTGATGCTTTCAATGATTTCGAAGGAGACTGTTTAAGGTTTTAAACAATTGTTTCGAAGGTATTGTTTTGGCTTTATAACCTAATGTTTTCTAATTTAAAATAGGCTCTAACTTATTAGAAATGGATAGATAACCCTATTTATTTTAGGTTTTCATCGACATTGTTTTGTAAAGAACATATCTTGGCATAAGTATTTTGAGTAAAGCAAAGAGTATGATTTCCTTGTTTTATAAAGATATGATTTCAAGGGTAAATCTTTATAAAGATTGTTTTCAAGGATATGAAATCAGCCTAGATATTTGCTAAAAGAATGACTCAGATATAAAAAGACCAGACGATACTGGTGTGGAGTTGCGCCCAATACTTTAGCTATTAGCCTCTAGCTAATTTAAGTCCAAAATTCCAGTGTGTAGGGCTTTGTCACAGGTAAGACTTAATGATGTTACACATAGAAAGGAGTACACAGAGTAGAGATAGGTTATCGATGAGTGCGCAAAACCATTAGGGTCAGTTGTCCCTAGGAGAAGTAAGTTAAGGACAGACTGTCTAGCATTGTGTCTAATAGAAGTTAGAATATTTATTATGTCTGGTAGGCCCAAATCAGCCAGTGGTTAACAGTCGGTTAGACAAAACTAGAATGTTTGGATAGATAGTCCGTTGATTACCTGATTTATATGAATATATGTTATTTCTATTGTTGTTATAATTAGTTTGATCATTTTGATTTGCAGATATGATTTTAAAAGGATATTAGTGAGGGGAAACCCGTTCCGCTAAGCCGTATGGTCTCACTTAATATCACTATACTGAGATGTAGTAGAATTATTCACACTAGGCTTTATGCCTGACTCGAAGTTTATGTTTTCCCCTTAAACTCTCGGGTGCTCAAAATTTAATTTGAGAAGACTGAGATTTAAAATATTTTAGGTTTTAGTAGGTGATGAATAAAGCTTCTAAAGATGTGTAGAAGGCAAGGATTAGCTATTTACGAGTCTATCCATTATTGCTCCACTGTGATGTACTTACTGACTAATATGTCTATATAGCATTATGATCATCTAAGGGGGCATCTCCATATGTCGTTCTTGGCATAATTTGTACTAATAATATTTGATCAAAACTTCAGAATCGTTTTGGGATTATGTAATTAAATATGAAATATTGATTTGAAATGTAATCAGAAAAGCTATATTGAAACCTGTGTTGATTTTATTTCATATTCACATACTTCTGATATTATGGATACCATTAACATTACCATATTTTGTCACTGGAAGTTAATACTATAAATGACAACAACATCTGTAGAGGTTAGCTTTGGGACTTAAAATAGGGGATGTTACACGAACTATAGATTTAATTCTAGCGTCTATAAATATAAGCCCGGTCCCTTACTTTTATTCTTATATTTTCTGATCAAAGTAGCGAAGCTCTGCCATTTTACCATCAATACTATTTCTAGAAATTAAAAATATTGTATGAGTGTGTATATATATCGAAGAAGGGTGGAAAAGAAGAGAAGAGAAGAGAAGGAGTGAATCAATTCTACGAAAAAGGTAAATTCTATAATTATAAGTCTATAATCCACTTAATTCAAGTCTCCCCTCAGATATGTAATTCTAACAGGTATGTGTGTATCTTATTATATATATTTTTTGATTGGAAAGGAAAAATGAGTCGATTAAAGGGATGAATTCAGTCAGGAGATTTGAAACATTAGAAAGGTGAATGTGAAATTATATGATTTATATATAACACTGAAATTTATATCGTTGAATTTTATTTAAATTATTATGCTTATGCAAAATCTGTTGAGTTTTAAGCTTAAAATGAATGTATTCAATTGAAATCTCATTTACATATTATGTGGGTAATTAGAATAGAATAGTATATACACCATAATTTGAAAATTTGGAAATTAATCCCTAATTTTTTTAAAAGTATAATGCTGAAAATATTGTGAAATTTATTCCAGATTTATGATAATTGGATTGAATTATTTAGTACTCATTTGAATTGCCTTAATTTGATTTGGAATGTAAATTTCTATGTTTTAATTTATTGGGAGCATTGAGAGTACACTGTAGTTGTATCTATTTCCGTGTAAATTTCCAAAAATTATCTAATTCCACAACTATTTATAAAAAGCATGTCATTTGGAATAATAAGGAATATTCCAAAATGAAAGAGATGTGTAAAGTATGAATTTTCTTGTGACGACCCGCCCTTCTACTACCAGAAAGACGTATCATCATTACGAAAGAAAGGAATAGAAATAGAAAAGAAAGAGAAAGAAAGAACAACAACATCAGAATCTCACAGCGGAACGGAATAAAATATAATATATCCCATAAATATTTCATAGTTTTACATATATCAGAATTATACATATGACAATCATACATACAACTACCACTATATACATCAGAGATACAGTTCACATCAACTACAGACACAGCGGAACTAGATAGATATCTATATACGTCTGGGACTCCTGCTCCAAGCTCCTCCAGAAATCAAAATCCATAACCTATCACTTGGCTACTCATAAAAATTTGAGTACCCAAGAGTTTATGAAAACACAAAATATAAACTCCGGGTCAGACATGGGTCTGGTATGAGTAAACGGTTTAAAGTTGTTTAACTTTGAAAACATTTGAAAATAAAGGTATCACGTAAGACTCCCCACAAATAAATACGGGAAAGTTTTTACCTTACGCTAACCAAAACATTTCATAGGAAATCCAGTGATATTATAATAGTGTCTAGGGTTTTCAAGTAAATAGAAAATAGCCGAAATTGTTACATCTATTAAATTCCAGCTACTAGCCACAAAAGTGGGTAATACAAATCAAAACCGTAGGGTCTCGTAGGGAAAATGGATTTCCAACAATGGCAGGGCTACTGGGGTACCGCCCGTCACAGTACGAGGCCTAGATCACCGTACCGAGGATCACTCCCGACCCCCTGCAACACAAGGCCGGAACCATTCCTTACTGAACAGTCCCGAACAAGATAAACCCCGTGGTTGGCGCGACCAACCACCCACTAAGCCGAAATATAAAAGGGACATCTAGACAGGGGAAATATCTTGTCCTGCTTGGGCATGACCCACCTAACCTTGCTGCATCTCCCCTGTTTTAGCCATTCCCGGTTGATGAGGCTTGAGGCTGCGATTACCTTTAAAGAACATATCACTTAGAATGCTCATCGTCCGCCTGACGATGTGCTGAAAGCATTCAATCCATACAAGTTCGTTCCGGGTTCGAACGAAACCGAAGGCATTATCTCGTTACACTCATTTTGGAATCACCCTCAGAGTTAACCACGATAACCCTTGCATTCTGAATACATTATCTCGATTTTCATTTTAGGATTCACGACCTAAAGTTTAATTTGGATTGATGTGGTTTTCAGGGAATCAAATTTGATTCTTCCGATCTCGGTCTCATCGAATCCAAACGCCATTTTAAGGGCCAAGTTGTCTATTTAACTTAACAGTTCAATTTAATATCAAAATTAACATAACAGATATAACAGATAAATCATACACAGTTATCACAGATATCCATAATATATCATAACATATCACAGAAAAATCATCAAACAGATATCAAGGTCAATCAAACAGAATTATCAATGCATGCCAATCGGTTTGGTTTTACTTTACTTAATTTATTGCTCAAGGATAAACTATTTTATTCTATTTAATTAACTACTGATTAATTAACTTATTAATGATCAATTAATTAATTAGTTATCATTAACTATTAATTCAGTAATCATCTAATCTTAAATTAATTATTTAATTAATTAACTTCTATTCATTAACTGTTACTGTAACGACCCAGGATTTTTTTTAATTTTAATTTGAGTATTTAATTAATTTTAAGTATTAATAAGTGAATTTATAAGTCGAATAAATTTTTATTTGAATAATTGGATTTAATTGGATAATTAAATCGATAATTTAATATGTTAAATTATGGAAATTATTGAAAATTGGGTTAAATATGATTGAAAATGATTTGTAAAATTTTATTTTATCATATTGAAGTTAGAATGGTATTTTAGAACTTTTAAAATTGAATTAAAAGTTAATTTGTGAAAATTGAATATTTTAATATTAAAATCGACTAGTGAAAATAGCCAATTTTTGAACAGTCTCAGAATTGAATGAGACCAGTTCCATTGGATCCGTAATAGTTAGTTATTACCGGATTTCAATTTTCGTGTCAATCGGAGTTATCGTTTGATCGTGGCAGCTCGAAACGCATCGAATTGTTTTTATTATTAATTTGGCGAGTTAAAATAGCCATTTTTCAAAAAGTCTCGGATTTCGACGAAACCAGTTTCATCGGATCCGTAATGTGATATTATTGTAAGGTTTCAAATTTCAAATCAATTGGATTTACTTGTCCGGTACAAATTAAAACGCCTAGAAAATCGCTTAAATCGGTTTAATTTAAATTGAACGTTTATTGCCATAACTCGCACAGATGATCGAATTAGCTTTCAAAATCTGTTCCATTGTGTCCGGAACGCGGGATAAACCCCAGGAGCGTCAGTTTCGACGCGTAAATCGGAGTTCGGAATTTCCGGATGAATAGTGTTCGATTTTTTCCTATAAATAGACCATGAGCCTTCATAAATTAAAAAAAAAACATAATTCCTAAACCCTAGCCGCCGTTCACTTTCACCAACGGCCAGAAAACAACCTCCTTCCTCCCTCGATTACTCCAAATCCATCAACAATTAGACGAAGACATCAACTACAATATTGTTAAGCACGACGAGAGCTTCGATGTGAACGGTTGTGATGTAAAACGGAGCATCGTAGTGGGAGCTACAGGGGGCCGATTATGGCCAGTTGCGCACGCAACTCCAGGAGGTAGTGGTGGCCGAGCTTGACCATAGTGGGGGCGGAGATGCACGTGGGTGAGGGCTTCACGATGGTGTATCCTGATCATGCTAGAACTCGACGTGGAGGTGGCGATTTTAAACCCTAGTTCTTGGTTGATGGGTTATGCGTGCGGCTTCATTCTGTAGGGAGAACGAAGGAGAAGGGGGAAGGGTATGCATGGCTCTGATGGCTTGGGGTTGGAATCAACGGTGGATGATGAGCTGTAGGTTTTAATTATAAAATTTATGTTGAAATTTTTATATAAAATTCGAGCAAACTTCAAAAATACATAACTTTTTCATACGAGGTCGAAATTGCGCGAAACCAGTTGCGTTGGAATCGTATGGACGAGCACTATGCGATGGAGTTGGATTGGAGTCGTTTGGAGTTAGTGAGAATTTTGGCTAAAATTAAACGTCCGTTTAATTTTATTCGAAATAAATCGCTAAAACGAAAATAAAATCAAGGTGAGAACTTCTCACTCAATCGAATCAGTTTCGATTTTATTTTAAATAGTTAGATTTAAAATATTTGAATGCATGTTTGAATGATGATTGTTATCTATTGATTGTTAAATTAGACATTATGCGCCGTTAGTAAGCGGATGTTATTTATTAAAAACATATACCGCGAATATTTCATAAACAGTGAAATTGGTATTATACATAATAGCAATATATATATATTGGCATATGTATATATTGGAGTTATTGATTCCCCGCATTTTTTTTAGCGGATGAGACCCTATCGCGCCGTTATTAAGCGGATAATATTATTAATCCCATATACCGCGATGATTCCGTACTGGAGCGGAATTGGTATTGTGCTAATGTTTGTGGATGCAGGAAAACAGGTTGGAGGGATCCAACTGGATTCCTCAACAGTTTTTATTTGATTTCAGATATTTTGATATTTGATGGATTATCATATAGATATATGATATCATTGTAGTCGTGATTGACTATTTGGTATGTAGCATCATTGGACCAAATTTGGAACTTTAAAATGATTTTTAAAGTGATTTTTGAAAATATAAAATATTTTTGGAATCGATCCATTTTAAATAAATAAACGTATAATTTTAATGTTATAAAAATTATGATTTTTGAGAAATATAGTTAAAAAAATGATTTTTGAGAATATGATGCTAATGATTTTATAAAATAGTTAAATCGGAATTTTTGAATTTATTATAAAAAGTTGAAAATATAGGATTTATAAAATTTGATTATTTTATAAATCAAAAGGATGAAATTATAAAGGAGATTAAAGACGTTTTAAAAGAATAATATAAATTGAATTATATTAAGAGATTTATAAATGGATATTTATAAATTGAAATATTGAAATTATAAAACAAGTTTTTATAAGTGTTTGAATGAAGTGAAAATGGATTTCATAAGTGAAGGGAATTTATAAAATTATAAATGGCGAAGTTATAAATGAAATTTATAAATAGTAAGATTTATAAATTTTGTGAAGTTATTTGAAGAATGGTTTTGGATAAATAATTGAATCTTATAAGTTATAAGATTTATAATTATGAAGTTCAAAGGAACGATTTTTGCAAATAAATTATAAGTATTTAACTTATAACGTGAACTTTTGGTTTATAATTGGGTTATGAATTGAATATAGATTAATAAAGGATTTATAAACGTTGTTTTATAAATTCGCAAACGACTTATTTTGATAAGAAAATTGTTGAAACCTATTAATGGAGTTATATTCACGTTTTTGACTGTGAATAATCCTTTAGAATAAAATATATAGAAAGGATGAAATTTTGGTTAACAAGTATATTCACGTTTTTGAATAGTGAATAACACGTTAAAGAAAATGTTTTGGATTTGGTGTTTTAAATAGAATTAAAACGATCTAACGATGTTTTAAAATGTGTTGAGATTCGAAACCATAGATTTCAACATTTATTGTTGAAATAGACGTTTCGAGAAATAAAAGGAAATAGTGGACTATAACACTGTTGTTATAGTAAATGATTTCCGAAAGGAAATGTTTTGTATAGTATGGGGATTTATATATCTATTTTAATTTCGAATCCCTATACTAGTGATTTTGGGTTGTCGTAACAATGTTTTACGTAACATTCGTTTTGGCCCAAATAAATATGTTTGAGAGAATGATTTCCTTAAAGAATGAAATATATACTTAATTTCGATTAGAGTATATTAAATATTTTCTAAGTATTGAGAATAAATAAAATTTGTGAATTACTTATGAATAAATAAGTATGGAAATGTTTTCCAATATAAAGTGAATATTTTGGGAATTTATCTTTTTGAAGATAAATTGAAAATAAATAATTGAAATCGTATATTCATGAATATTTTGGAATATAAATTCACTATTGAATTTATAAAAGGAAGTGGAAATTGTTTAAAAATAAATATTGATTTATTTTTGAAGTATTGAAAATAATATATCTTGTAAAGATATTTTGGAAAATAAATAATTTGGAAAATTATTTGGAAACTGGTGATGTGTGCATATCTATTGATAGTTCAATAACCGACTATCAATATTTCCCTTTGAATGGGTATTTGATGTGATTGGATTTAATTTTGAATGCCACACTTATTTTTGAATAAGCGCTCACTATTCGGGTTAACCGGGAAAGGACCATGGGGTCGTATAACCCATTCCGAATATGTGATACGTCGTTATGAATTGCATTTGAAGATCGGTGTTGAAGACCCGGTATTTGCGAGAGCGATAGGATGACCTATCGATTGTCTCTGCACTGAGTTGCAACGGTATAGAGACTCCCTAAGTGATGGGAAATCCGATCAGGATTGTGAATATCCGGATTGCAAGGACTTCTTTGTAAGTGCCTTCGGTTTTGTTCGAGCCCGGAACAGACTTGTATGGATTGTATGTCTGACGTTACAAATTGAGATATAAAGCCGATTTCATTCAAATATATTTCTGTTGGTGGCGGAGAATTTATTCTTTTAGCTTAACACCCTTCTCTGAGACGTACGAGCTCAGAGGTTATGTAGTTGAAGGTTATCAGCGATATATTCCCAATTTGGTAATGTGACATGCTGAGTGTTGCTGTGAAATGATCATTGTGTTGATTATTTGTGATAGGATCGTTTATTTGATCGTCTATCTTGGTGATCATTTCTATGATCATTTGTTGACCCAAAGCATGGCTTTTGTATAAAGTATGTTTTTGTGGACGTGACTTCGTCGAGCCTCACACCTCGTGAATGGTCAAAACAGGAAAGATGCGGCAAGGTTATGAGGGGTAGCGCCCTTTAGGATATGTGCATTTCCTTCTGGAAAAGGGTGGTATCATGGTATGGAGCCCAGATACTTACTCATGTTGAAAACACTTTGTTATGATTGTGTGAATTGATTACGAGCGCTCGGTTGAAAGGTCCCAAAGGACCGGGGGATGGCATATTCGGTCAGTTGTTACTCAGTTAGGGGTAACCCGGCCTTGTGTTGGTAGAGATCCGGTTTGGTTCTCGGGGATGTCCATCCAGAGGCATTCTCATGTGGCAATGGGAAGTTCCTTGGCCTGATCATTCGTTGGAAATCCAAAGAAACAATACGTGACTTGTACGGTATTAGTTGTAGAACCTATCATTCACTTATGGTGGCGCCCCACTGTTTGGATGGTAGCTATAGTAGGCATACGATAATGGTCGTATGTTGACTAAGATTTATATTCTACTTTCGAAATGAATTTTTCCTACACTATACACTAGTAATAATATCAAATGTTCTTTTAATGCGTATCAAGCATCTTTGACTATCATAAGGAGAAATCTCCTCCGATTCTGCGTTTGCATTGTGTGTGTGTGCGGGAGGCCTTATGGTAGTCTCATTTTTAAAAGCATTGCGAATTAAATTTAAAAATATTCCTCTATTTTGATTTTAAAGATAAATAAACTGTTTTGAGTTCTCACACCAGTCACATGACTGACTCGGAGTTTATTGTTTTCCTTCCTAAACTCTGGGTGCCCACCAATTTCCACACGGGCAGTCAAGAGTTAAGGTTTATCAGGATATTCTGGATATTCTGGAGTTGCTGGAGGCAAGATGGATGGCATGGCGTATTACTAGTATATAGTATTTCTTTTTCCGCTATTTGTTGTTGTTGTTGTACACTCTGATGATGATGTAATGTAATGTATAAAATGTAATAACTGATATAGTTCTTTGTTTAAAGATTATTCATTTATTATTATATGTTGTTCCGCTGCGAATTGTGAGATTCTGTTGTTCTGTTGTTTTCTATTCCATTCTATTTTCTTTTCTCTCTATTTTTCTATCTTCTTATCTCTTCTTCTCTCTCTTTCTACTTCTTTTCTTTTTCTTAAACATTGAGAATTCGTATTTCTGTTCATCTTGAATTAATCTATGGAGATTAGTGTATATTCAAGGAGTACGGATTTGCGGGTCCTCACAGGTGGTATCAGAGCACATGGTTAAGCGACAACCATGGCTCTGTTGGCTATTACTCATTATAGATAGAGTCAGTAGTACTCTAGAATGAGTTTGAGTGTAATAATAGCTATGAGAGCGTATTTGTTAGTGAATATAGAATTGTTTTATATTGTGATGATTGGTTTATTGAGTGGCATATGAACCTTCGTCAGCGTGGTCTCGACAACTATGCCGAAGGGGTTTCTAAACACTTGAATAGAACAATTCGACACGGTATTGATTTTTAAATTGGGTAAATGAAATAATTTTGCCTTAATTATATTTTTATATATAAAGGAATAATTTTTCAAAATTATTAAAGTGTATATAAGTTGATTGTTTAGTTGTTTGAATAATCTAAATAAAAGGATAATTGTATAAGTAAAAAGAATTATAAGAATTGAATTATAATTAATGTGATTTACAATTGTGAAATAAACTTATATATATAAGAAGTGAAACTATATGAATTGATTTATAAATATGAACTTGAGTTATATAAATGAAATTCAATTGTTGTAATTGAATTGAATGAATGGATAGAATGTTAATCAATTAAATGTAAATAAAGTTGAATAGTTGAATGAAAATCAATTTAATTAAACCAATTATAAGCAAAGTAATTTGGTTGTAATTGATATACATATGATTGTTAGTTGATTGTATATAATCCATTAAGTGTTAAAGAAATTGGATTAATGAGATTGAAAGCTAAAGTAATTAAAATTCAATTGGAAGTTAATTGAATCTTAAATGGAATTGAATTTGATTTGGAAGTGAACCAACTTGAATATGAATTAGTAAATATAAACTAATTGAAAATGAATGTTAGTAAACATCCACTGTTAATGAATCGAATGTGATTAAATTGAAAACCAATTCATTGAATATTGATGAGAATATAAATGAATATTGATTTGGTTGGAGGTTAGTTGGTTGATGGTTGAATATATTGCTTTTATTGCATATGCTATGTTGACATATATAGTTATTATGTTGCTATATGTTGTATATCGATACTATTGTCTATATGCATGTTCTCATGTTGTTTGTTGAGTGTTTAGTAGGTGCGGATCGCGTTTGCTTCGCATTTGGAGCTCGCTTTCGCGCTATATTAGCCGTATATGCTTGCTAATAAAATATAAGGTACATATCTCGGATTAAATATCGTACTTTTACACTTTTTTCCCTTCGGGATGCCTCATTACTTGATGAGATATATATTTGTGATATATATACTGTCATTTTTTTTTTCGGATCGAGCCGTGCAAAGGAGACTATGGCGAATTTTTCCGGAAATTTAAGGCGTTAGAAAAAATTTGAGAAAATTGGAAAGTTTTGAAAACTTTAACTTTGATTTTAGAGTTGAAAGTTAAACAATAGTAATTGCTTTTGAAAAGATAACTAAGTATGATTTGAAAACTTAGTAAAGATTATAAGAAGTTTAACTATGGATTTTGGAAAGTTAATAGATTCTGTAACTTTTCTTACTTGATAATTTCGAGGACGAAATTCTTTTAAGGGGGGAAGATTGTAACGACCCAGGATTTTTATTAATTTAAATTTGAGTATTTAATTAATTTTAAGTATTAATAAGTGAATTTATAAGTCGAATAAACTTTTATTTGAATAATTGGATTTAATTGGATAATTAAATCGATAATTTAATATGTTAAATTATGGAAATTATTGAAAATTGAGTTAAATATGATTGAAAATGATTTGTAAAATTTTATTTTATCATATTGAAGTTAGAATGGTATTTTAGAACTTTTAAAATTGAATTAAAAGTTAATTTGTGAAAATTGAATATTTTAATATTAAAATCGACTAGTGAAAATAGCCAATTTTTGAACAGTCTCAGAATTGAACGAGACTAGTTCCATTGGATCCGTAATAGTTAGTTATTATCGGATTTCAATTTTCGTGTCAATCGGAGTTATCGTTTGATCGTGGCAGCTCGAAACGCATCGAATTGTTTTTATTATTAATTTGGCGAGTTAAAATAGCCACTTTCGAAAAAGTCTCGGATTTCGACGAAACCAGTTTCATCGGATCCGTAATGTGATATTATTGTAAGGTTTCAAATTTCAAGTCAATTGGATTTACTGTTTGTCCGGTACAAATTAAAACGCCTAGAAAATCGCTTAAATCGGTTTAATTTAAATTGAACGTTTATTGCCATAACTCGCACAGATGATCGAATTAGCTTTCGAAACCTGTTCCATTGTGTCCGGAACGCGGGATAAACCCTAGGAACGTCAGTTTCGGCACGTAAATCGGAGTTCGGAATTTCCGGATGAATAGTGTTCGATTTTTTCCTATAAATAGACAATGAGCCTTCATAAATTAAAAAAAAAAAAACTAATTCCTAAACCCTAGCCGCCGTTCACTTTCACCAACGGCCAGAAAACAACCTCCTTCCTCCCTCGATTACTCCAAATCCATCAACAATTAGACGAAGACATCAACTACAATATTGTTAAGCACGATGAGAGCTTCGATGTGAACGGTTGTGATGTAAAACGGAGCATCGTAGTGGGAGCTACAGGGGGCCGATTGTGGCCAGTTGCGCACGCAAATCGAGGAGGTAGGGGTGGCCGAGCTTGACCATAGTGGGGGCGGAGGTGCACGTGGGTGAGGGCTTCACGATGGTGTATCCTGATCATGCTAGAACTCGACGTGGAGGTGGCGATTTTAAACCCTAGTTCTTGGTTGATGGGTTATGCGTGCGGCTTCGTTCTATAGGGAGAACGAAGGAGAAGGGGGAAGGGTATGCACGGCTCTGATGGCTTGGGGTTGGAATCAACGGTGGATGATGAGCTGTAGGTTTTAATTATAAAATTTATGTTGAAATTTTTATATAAAATTCGAGCAAACTTCAAAAATACATAACTTTTTCATACGAGGTCGAAATTGCGCGAAACCAGTTGCGTTGGAATCGTATGGACGAGCACTACGCGATGGAGTTGGATTGGAGTCGTTTGGAGTTAGTGAGAATTTCGGGTAAAATTAAACGTCCGTTTAATTTTATTCGAAATAAATCGCTAAAACGAAAATAAAATCAAGGTGAGAACTTCTCACTCAATCGAATCAGTTTCGATTTTATTTTAAATAGTTAGATTTAAAATATTTGAATGCATGTTTGAATGATGATTGTTATCTATTGATTGTTAAATTAGACATTATGCGTCGTTAGTAAGCGGATGTTATTTATTAAAAACATATACCGCGAATATTTCATAAACAGTGAAATTGGTATTATATATAATAACAATATATATATATTGGCATATGTATATATTGGAGTTATTGATTCCCCGCATTTTTTTTAGCGGATGAGACCCTATTGCGCCGTTATTAAGCGGATAATATTATTAATCCCATATACCGCGATGATTCCGTATTGGAGCGGAATTGGTATTGTGCTAATGTTTGTGGATGCAGGAAAACAGGTTGGAGGGATCCAACTGGATTCCTCAACAGTTTTTATTTGATTTCAGATATTTTGATATTTGATGGATTATCATATAGATATATGATATCGTTGTAGTCGTGATTGACTATTTGGTATGTAGCATCATTGGACCAAATTTGGAACTTTAAAATGATTTTTAAAGTGATTTTTGAAAATATAAAATATTTTTGGAATCGATCCATTTTAAATAAATAAACGTATAATTTTAATGTTATAAAAATTATGATTTTTGAGAAATATAGTTAAAAAAATGATTTTTGAGAATATGATGCTAATGATTTTATAAAATAGTTAAATCGGAATTTTTGAATTTATTATAAAAAGTTGAAAATATAGGATTTATAAAATTTGATTATTTTATAAATCAAAAGGATGAAATTATAAAGGAGATTAAAGACGTTTTAAAAGAATAATATAAATTGAATTATATTAAGAGATTTATAAATGGATATTTATAAATTGAAATATTGAAATTATAAAACAAGTTTTTATAAGTGTTTGAATGAAGTGAAAATGGATTTCATAAGTGAAGGGAATTTATAAAATTATAAATGGCGAAGTTATAAATGAAATTTATAAATAGTAAGATTTATAAATTTTGTGAAGTTATTTGAAGAATAGTTTTGGATAAATAATTGAATCTTATAAGTTATAAGATTTATAATTATGAAGTTCAAAGGAACGATTTTTGCAAATAAATTATAAGTATTTAACTTATAACGTGAACTTTTGGTTTATAATTGGGTTATGAATTGAATATAGGTTAATAAAGGATTTATAAACGTTGTTTTATAAATTCGCAAACGACTTATTTTGATAAGAAAATTGTTGAAACCTATTAATGGAGTTATATTCACGTTTTTGACTGTGAATAATCCTTTAGAATAAAATATATAGAAAGGATGAAATTTTGGTTAACAAGTATATTCACGTTTTTGAATAGTGAATAACACGTTAAAGAAAATGTTTTGGATTTGGTGTTTTAAATAGAATTAAAACGATCTAACGATGTTTTAAAATGTGTTGAGATTCGAAACCATAGATTTCAACATTTATTGTTGAAATAGACGTTTCGAGAAATAAAAGGAAATAGTGGACTATAACACTGTTGTTATAGTAAATGATTTCCGAAAGGAAATGTTTTGTATAGTATTGGGATTTATATATCTATTTTAATTTCGAATCCCTATACTAGTGATTTTGGGTTGTCGTAACAATGTTTTACGTAACATTCGTTTTGGCCCAAATAAATATGTTTGAGAGAATGATTTCCTTAAAGAATGAAATATATACTTAATTTCGATTAGAGTATATTAAATATTTTCTAAGTATTGAGAATAAATAAAATTTGTGAATTACTTATGAATAAATAAGTATGGAAATGTTTTCCAATATAAAGTGAATATTTTGGGAATTTATCTTTTTGAAGATAAATTGAAAATGAATAATTGAAATCGTATATTCATGAATATTTTGGAATATAAATTCACTATTGAATTTATAAAAGGAAGTGGAAATTGTTTAAAAATAAATATTGATTTATTTTTGAAGTATTGAAAATAATATATCTTGTAAAGATATTTTGGAAAATAAATAATTTGGAAAATTATTTGGAAACTGGTGATGTGTGCATATCTATTGATAGTTCAATAACCGACTATCAATATTTCCCTTTGAATGGGTATTTGATGTGATTGGATTTAATTTTGAATGCCACACTTATTTTTGAATAAGCGCTCACTATTCGGGTTAACCGGGAAAGGACCATGGGGTCGTATAACCCATTCCGAATATGTGATACGTCGTTATGAATTGCATTTGAAGATCGGTGTTGAAGAACCGGTATTTGCGAGAGCGATAGGATGACCTGTCGATTGTCTCTGCACTGAATTGCAACGGTATAGAGACTCCCTAAGTGATGGGAAATCCGATCAGGATTGTGAATATCCGGATTGCAAGGACTTCTTTGTAAGTGCCTTCGGTTTTGTTCGAGCCCGGAACAGACTTGTATGGATTGTATGTCTGACGTTACAAATTAAGATATAAAGCCGATTTCATTCAAATATATTTCTGTTGGTGGCGGAGAATTTATTCTTTTAGCTTAACACCCTTCTCTGAGACGTACGAGCTCAGAGGTTATGTAGTTGAAGGTTATCAGCGATATATTCCCAATTTGGTAATGTGACATGCTGAGTGTTGCTGTGAAATGATCATTGTGTTGATTATTTGTGATAGGATCATTTATTTGATCGTCTATCTTGGTGATCATTTCTATGATCATTTGTTGACCCAAAGCATGGCTTTTGTATAAAGTATATTTTTATGGACGTGACTTCGTCGAGCTTCACACCCCGTGAATGGTCAAAACAGGAAAGATGCGGCAAGGTTATGAGGGGTAGCGCCCTTTAGGATATGTGCATTTCCTTCTGGAAAAGGGTGGTATCATGGTATGGAGCCCAGATACTTACTCATGTTGAAAACACTTTGTTATGATTGTGTGAATTAATTACGAGCGCTCGGTTGAAAGGTCCCAAAGGACCGGGGGATGGCATATTCGGTCAGTTGTTACTCAGTTAGGGGTAACCCGGCCTTGTGTTGGTAGAGATCCGGTTTGGTTCTCGGGGATGTCCATCCAGAGGCATTCTCATGTGGCAATGGGAAGTTCCTTGGCCTGATCATTCGTTGGAAATCCAAAGAAACAATACGTGACTTGTACGGTATTAGTTGTAGAACCTATCATTCACTTATGGTGGCGCCCCACTGTTTGGATGGTAGCTATAGTAGGCATACGATAATGGTCGTATGTTGGCTAAGATTTATATTCTACTTTCGAAATGAATTTTTCCTACACTATACACTAGTAATAATATCAAATGTTCTTTTAATGCGTATCAAGCATCTTTGACTATCATAAGGAGAAATCTCCTCCGATTCTGCGTTTGCATTGTGTGTGTGTGCGGGAGGCCTTATGGTAGTCTCATTTTTAAAAGCATTGCGAATTAAATTTAAAAATATTCCTCTATTTTGATTTTAAAGATAAATAAACTGTTTTGAGTTCTCACACCAGTCACATGACTGACTCGGAGTTTATTGTTTTCCTTCCTAAACTCTGGGTGCCCACCAATTTCCACACGGGCAGTCAAGAGTTAAGGTTTATCAGGATATTCTGGATATTCTGGAGTTGCTGGAGGCAAGATGGATGGCATGGCGTATTACTAGTATATAGTATTTCTTTTTCCGCTGTTTGTTGTTGTTGTTGTTGTACACTCTGATGATGATGTAATGTAATGTATAAAATGTAATAACTGATATAGTTCTTTGTTTAAAGATTATTCATTTATTATTATATGTTGTTCCGCTGCGAATTGTGAGATTCTGTTGTTCTGTTGTTTTCCATTCCGTTCTATTTTCTTTTCTCTCTATTTTTCTATCTTCTTATCTCTTCTTCTCTCTCTTTCTACTTCTTTTCTTTTTCTTAAACATTGAGAATTCGTATTTCTGTTCATCTTGAATTAATCTATGGAGATTAGTGTATATTCAAGGAGTACGGATTTGCGGGTCCTCACAGTTACTTAATTACTCGGTTAATTAATTTATAATAACTTGCTTATCAAAAAGTAATTACTTATTTAATTTTCCACAAATTACTTTAATACATCAATTATTATCAAGTAAATTAAAGTATAATTCCTGATTAATCACTTAAGTTAATTTCCATTAATTAACTTCAAGTAATTAGCTAGCGTTATTAAGATTTAAATTGCTTTAACATATGATTTATTTCTAATTACAAAATCAATTTAAATTTATCCATTTAAGATTTCAAACACAAATTAATTAACATCCTAATTCATATCTTTACATACCTCTTTAACAACCTTTTCACTTAAACAATCTAACTATTGTTTAGCTTAACTTAGATAACAACAAATACTAAAACAAAATTATGCATGCACTCGGTAATGGGCCGAGACAGCACCTCCTTTCACTCGAGAAGGTCTCGAGTTTCCTCCCGTGCCTATCTCGTGTCTCTTTCCCATCTCCTATTTTCTTCTCCCCAGTTTTATACTTCTTCTCACTTCTTTTTTTTTAGTTAAGCTATAAATTTAAAAAACTGCAGAAGTTACACACGCAAACGTGTGTCCGATCTCGAGCCAACCTACCACCTTACTCAAGTACCCACTCGAGTACCACTCGGTACAGAGCACCCACAATCTCACTGGCACGCTTACGCCACCGTGCACGTGCACGGTGGTGCGACTCTCCTCCGGTGGCTCGCGTCATCATCCACAAACCACAAATCTTCCCTAGCACCAAAATCAAAACTCAGATTTCAATTACAAGTTGAAAACAAAAATTTACCTAATGCTCGAACACGCGACAACAAACACCACCGACAATTCCTTCGTACGGCCACCATCCATCACCGGAGATGATGAAACTCCACCAAAACTCCAATCACACTTCCCCCTAACACCCCCTGAAATCGCGTACCACTCGGTCGCCTAATGGAGCCGCAAACGAACTTTTACAGAGCCAAGATAAAGAAAGCACTAAAACCCTACTTTAATCTCAAACTCAAAATTTAAGTATTCGAAAAATAATTCGACATTTTTCTGGAATCAAATGGGTTACAAGCTTGCTTCATATCCAATTACAATAATTAAAATTAACTCGATCTTCCAGAATTGACAAAAATCCAATAAAGCTTCTTTTAAAAACTGCTCTTTTGATCTTTGTTTAAAAATCACAATTTTTGTGTTAAAAATCCTAACTATGTATATGCATTCGAAATATGTTATTGAATTTCTAAATTTAAACATTTAAATTTTTGATTCTTTTAAATACTTTACCTGTAACTGGAAATACAGTATTATGACATACTGTTAAACTCTAAAACAAGTTTGCAGGCCTATGTTTAAGATAGATAACTTGAATCAGTAACAATACCAAAATTCAGGCAATTATATGAATAAGTGTTTATAAATTCCCTTGCTTTGCTTGTTCAGATACTCACTTATCTCTGAAGAACAACTTCAAATATTACAAAGCAACAGGAAGTATTCAAGACAACATGTTTAAAGCAAGCATCAAAGCACATATCTTTGTAAGTTAAACATCCAATTTTAGATTGAAAATAAATAAGTTTACTCACCAGATAAACTTGAAAACGGAAAATGATATGTTGGTGAAATTACAGAAGAAACTTCCTGAAGCCTTCTTTTGTTTTCCTGCTTTGAGTTAATATATGTTTGCAAAGCAAATAAATGTTTTTCTCAGGTTTGCTTTTAGTTTAAGTTTGTATAAATGAACTGATGATATATAGGTGGATATATATAGATTGAAGCTACTGAATAACAGGTGGTATGTAGACAGTTACTATTTGAAATGCCATTGTTCTTCCAATTGGTTAAGAGATATTCTACAGTATGAAATGATATATGGATTTCGGCTGCATGTACTTTATTTCTACAAGATGTTATGCTATTAAATGTTTATGCTTTTAATTATGATAACAAGTAATTAATGTTTGTTGATACTTGCTTATGTATGGTACAAAGATATTTATCATATTTCGGCCAGCATATTTTTTTGTACAAGATACAGATTTTGTTTTTATTATATTTAAAGTGAAAACTTTGTTTTATTATTTCGGCCAATATATTTTTGTAAGACATAGATTTGATATGCAGATAGTTGTAACTTGTACAAGACAATGATCTGTTCCATTTATATTGAAGTAAAACTTTTGTTTTCTTATACACATAAATCTCAGCAACATATAAGTTTAGTACAGAATATGTTACAAGTTATCCCCTTTTACTTATGCATTGACATGTTCACATGATATTTAAAAGTTCTATGTTGTACAAATAAAATTTACAGGTTATTGTTTTGACTTCATTGATTGTAATTTATTTGCACTTTAGTTTTCCAAGCATTTAAGTCATAATATTTCATATGTAAATTTATATTCCTAGTCATAACTTATATTTGTAGATTTATATCTTAGTTATATTTTATATTTAATAATTTATGGTTTATACTTATGTAATTATGATTCATACTTGTTTTAGATGTTTATGTTTATAATCAATTATATTGTTTAAAACTTATATATTAGATTTCCATGTTTATGTTAATGTTACTACGTTTGTTTATTTTAAACTTATCATTTTAAAAACTGACATTGTATTTATATGTGTATTATCAAAGATATCATCATTTTAAAATTTTAAAAACTTGTGTTTAATCTGAATTAGATTAAATATTCATTAAAATATGCTGTCAAAAATTCTGGGTTGTCACATTCCTCCCCCCTTAAAAGAATTTTGTCCCCGAAATTTAAAACAACAGTTAATTCAAAAGCTTATATATTAACAATCCAAAACACATATCATTCATACAATAGCAAACAAACAACAGTCTACTCTAACAAACATCACTAGTTATTCGAACATAAATCCGGATAAGCATTCCTAAAATTATCGTGAGTTTGTCCCTCGATGATCAACAATCCAAACTGGATTCCTGACCACAGTCAAATTTGATTCCACTTTCAAAATCCTGAATTACAGGTTAAACAACTAATGATAAATCATAAACAAATTCCTAAGATGGGATATACGGAATACACAATAAAATCCATATTTCCACTCTGGCAATTCAATTCTGAAATCTACAGTATTAATTAATTTTTCTTCCAAATTTAATTGACTCCTTTACAGAATCTCAATATTTATTCAACCAAGCCCGTACGATGTACATATACTATTCGTACGCAATATCAAATCCGATCGCTCGCTCGATCACACAATTTCATTTCCGAACTAGTATCGTCCACCCGACTTCTTAGTACGGACTCAGAACTGGTTTCTTGATCAGAACTGTCATTATCCTTGCATAATCACAACTATGATAGAGAATTTCCAGAATCAATCAAAATCCAAATCCATGGTTCGTTGTCAAAAATCGAGTGAAAAATCCTAACTCGGATTGATATAACTATCTCGAAATTCTGTGCTCGAATCTGGATCATATTGTTATGCAAATAAAATAATATACGTACATCCTACGTATTTATATCCATTGATTATCAACCATATCAATTTTCTTTTATTCACATTATTCTGATTCTATCCACTTGGATTAATTTTCTCAGTATCAATTTTACTTAATATTTTACTCTTCATTTCTTAAGTTTAAATTTTAAGCATTATATACCTCTCACATTATTACCCCACCACTTTGAGCTTTATATCTTCTTATTCTACTTATTTCCAATTTGAATTTCTAATTCTATGTGAATTCAAATTTTCCTTAACTCTGAATATTTAATTTTATTGACTATTTTTCATTTATAACTGATTTCTATCATTATTGTAAATTAATTTCATCCACTAATTTATTTTCAATTTCCAATTTTGAAATTGTTTTGTTGCTAATTTTTTTTTAGTTTTCAAATTCTGAAAAGTTTTTGACAGAGTCTCCATTACATATTTTCATAAGCACATATGTAAGGTTTCAATCCTTATCACAATTAATTTTAACCAATTCTCAAATTATTCTCTTTAGTTTAAGTGATTTACAACTTACTTGCTTAGACATAAAATCCATTTGAGCAAAACAAACTCATATTCAAAATCATCTTATTTTGCTTCCAATAATTCGTAGAATTTTATCTATTTCTCATTTACTTTAAACAACCCATTTAATGTAACAACCCATTTCCTTATGCAATTTAACAATATCATTGAATAAACAATCACTTAAGCTTTATAGCAAATCTTAAATTGATTCCAACTCAATTTACACTCGACTCCACCACAATTAATTTATTCACAATCCTTTCATTGCATTTTCTTTTATTCTTAAAAAGTTTGATTCCATACCATTTTATTAAATTCGACAACCAATATTTTAAACAATCATCTCACAATTTACTTAGGTCATTCATTTTCTTCAAACTGTTCCACCCAATGACTTAAGTTTACTCTATTTCACCAATTTTTCATTTAAATATTTAATTTGATTTCCCTTTAATCAAATCCCAATTATTTACTGATTAGTTTATTCTTTTATCTACTCTTAAATTTACATGAACAATTTATTATTGAGTTTATAATAAAGTCATTTAATTGATGCTTGAATTAGATTTGTTTACAACTCACACCGATTCTATTCTAATTCAATTCAATATTTACTTCGGTTTACATTTACTTATTTACATAAGAATTTTATTATATTCAATATATTTGTAACTCGATTGAATTCATTTAAATTCAATTTTATTTCCACTCAACTTCAATTAAATTTAGCTACTTACCATTTTTTTATATTTATTTCTCAATATATGAGCTCAAAACTTATTTGTTTACTTAAAAGTTTACATTACTCATTTGGGTCATTTCATCTTATAATCACAATTTCAGATTACATATATATAACACTTACTATCTTAAGGTATAAATTTTCACCTTACCATCACAATCATTTTTCCTTCAAATTTAATATCCAAATAAGTTCATTTTGAACTCCAGTTCCATTTAACTTATCTCAAGTTAAACTCCAATATGTTTTCTTATTTTCGTTTACTTCAGTTAAATTTTAATTCCGGGATTACAATCCCCGATTTCTTCTTATTAATACCAACTTTACTTTATAAATCCAATAGTTGATTTATTCAAAACTTTCACATTATTAATTAGAATTCTTAGAATTCAAATGCCCGTTTTCATTTCCAAAACTATTTTGAAATGATAACTACACATACCCACTTGGTATATCAAATCAAATTTCCAAATTCCCAACACTTGTTTTTACCAAAACAAATTTCCCCTTGAAATTTTAAAACAACTTGTATACCCAACAACTCTAAATATCATGTCCAACTATCCTGGTAGTAATCCATCACTTTAGAAACTCGAAAATGAATACTGATGATGTGGCCATCATCATGATTATTTTCCAGCGACTGAAGTGAGTTCAGTGCTTCCTTACTTTCACAAATTCATATCAAAACAATTTCCATTCACAATATTTTCCAAAACAAAATTCCATTATTTCCTTCAAATCTTTGGAAAAACATTTCAAACGTTCCCAAGATTTTTAATTTAAATTCATTTAAACACCCTTTAAATTTCCGGGACTTCAATTCTAATTTTAATCAAATTTTAGTTATATTCCTCTTATTAAACAATTTTATTTAGTTATAAGCCACTCAAATTTTAACTTTTTTTTATTCAATTATAGTATTAACAACCAGACATTCATATATATATAATTTCAGAAAAATATTTCTTTTATATCGAAATATAATTTTGGGTTAAATTATTTCATTTACCCTACCTTTAAAAACAATACTGTGTCGGTCTATCTTGTTTAGGAGTTTAAAAATCCCTATCGATGAAATGGCGTCCCACACACCGACCAGAATTTATAAACACTCAATAGATAAGTCAACACAGTATAAAAACAATTTTATATTCACTAACAAGTACGCGCTCATATCTATTAATACACTCAAACTCATTCTAGAGTTCTACAAACTCTATTCTATGAGTAATTTCCTACCAGAGCCAAGGTTATCACCAACCTATGCTTCGATACCAACTGTGACGACCCACCCTTCGACTACCAGAAAGACGTATCATCATTAAGAAAGAAAGGAATAGAAATAGAAAAGAAAGAGAAAGAAAGAACAACAACATCAGAATCTCACAGCGGAACGGAATAAAATATAATATATCCCATAAATATTTCATAGTTTTACATATATCAGAATTATACATATGACAATCATACATACAACTACCACTATATACATCAGAGATACAGTTCACATCAACTACAGACATAGCGGAACTAGATAGATATCTACATACGTCTGGGACTCCTGCTCCAAGCTCCTCCAGAAATCAAAATCCATAACCTATCACTTGGCTACTCATAAAAATTTGAGTACCCAAGAGTTTATGAAAACACAAAATATAAACTCCGGGTCAGACATGGGTCTGGTATGAGTAAACGGTTTAAAGTTGTTTAACTTTGAAAACATTTGAAAATAAAGGTATCACGTAAGACTCCCCAAAAATAAACACGGGAAAGTTTTTACCTTACGCTAACCAAAACATTTCATAGGAAATCCAGTGATATTATAATAGTGTCTAGGGTTTTCAAGTAAATAGAAAATAGCCGAAATTGTTACATCTATTAAATTCCAGCTACTAGCCACAAAAGTGGGTAATACAAATCAAAACCGTAAGGTCTCGTAGGGAAAATGGATTTCCAACAATGGCAGGGCTACTGGGGTACCGCCCGTCATAGTACGGGGCCTAGATCACCGTATCGAGGATCACTCCCGACCCCCTGCAACACAAGGCCGGAATCATTCTTTACTGAATAGTCCCGAACAAGATAAACCTCGTGGTTGGCGCGACCAACCACCCACTAAGCCGAAATATAAAAGGGACATCTAGACAGGGGAAATATCTTGTCCTGCTTGGGCATGACCCACCTAACCTTGCTGCATCTCCCCTGTTTTAGCCATTCCCGGTTGATGAGGCTTGAGGCTGCGATTACCTTTAAAGAACATATCACTTAGAATGCTCATCGTCCGCCTTACGATGTGCTGAAAGCATTCAATCCATACAAGTTCGTTCCGGGTTCAAACGAAACCGAAGGCATTATCTCGTTACACTCATTTTGGAATCACCCTCAGAGTTAACGACGATAACCCTTGCATTCTGAATACATCATCTCGATTTTCATTTTAGGATTCACGACCTAAAGTTTAATTTGGATTGATGTGGTTTTCGGGGAATCAAATTTGATTCTTCCGATCCCGGTCTCATCGAATCCAAATGCCATTTTAAGGGCCAAGTTGTCTATTTAACTTAACAGTTCAATTTAATATCAGAATTAACATAACAGATATAACAAATAAATCATATACAGTTATCACAGATATCCATAATATATCATAACATATCACAGAAAAATCATCAAACAGATATCAAGGTCAATCAAACAGAATTATCAATGCATGCCAATCGGTTTGGTTTTACTTTACTTAATTTATTGCTCAAGGATAAACTATTTTATTCTATTTAATTAACTACTGATTAATTAACTTATTAATGATCAATTAATTAATTAGTTATCATTAACTATTAATTCAGTAATCATCTAATCTTAAATTAATTATTTAATTAATTAACTTCTATTCATTAACTGTTACTTAATTACTCGGTTAATTAATTTATAATAACTTGCTTATTAAAAAGTAATTACTTATTTAATTTTCCAAAAATTACTTTAATACATCAATTATTATCAAGTAAATTAAGTATAATTCCTGATTAATCACTTAAGTTAATTTCCATTAATTAACTTCAAGTAATTAGCTAGCGTTATTAAGATTTAAATTGCTTTAACATATGATTTATTTCTAATTACAAAATCAATTTAAAGTTATCCATTTAAGATTTCAAATGCAAATTAATTAACATCCTAATTCATATCTTTACATACCTCTTTAACAAACTTTTTACTTAAACAATCTAACTATTGTTTAGCTTAACTTAGATAATAACAAATACTAAAACAAAATTATGCATGCACTCAGTAATGGGTCGAGACAGCACCTCCTTTCACTCGAGAAGGTCTCGAGTTTCCTCCTGTGCCTATCTCGTGTCTCTTCCCATCTCCTATTTTCTTCTCCCCAGTTTTATACTTCTTCTCACTTCTTTTTTTTAGTTAAGCTATAAATTTAAAAAACCGAAGAAGTCACACACGCAAACGTGAGTCCTATCTCGAGCCAACCTACCACCTTACTCGAGTACCCACTCGAGTGCCACTCGGTACAGAGCACCCACAATCTCACTGGCACGCTTACGCCACCGTGCACGTGCACGGTGGTGCGATTCTCCTCTGGTGGCTCGCGTCATCATCCACAAACCACAAATCTTCCCTAGCACCAAAATTGAAACTCAGATTTCAATTACAAGTTGAAAACAAAAATTTACCTAATGCTCGAACACGCGACAACAAACACCACCGACATTTCCTTCCTACGGCCACCATCCATCACCGGAGATGATGAAACTCCACCAAAACTCCAATCAAACTTCCCCCTAACACCCCCTGAAATCGCGTACCACTCGGTCGCCTAATGGAGCCGCAAACGAACTTTTACAGAGCCAAGATAAAGAAAGCACTAAAACCCTACTTTAATCTCAAACTCAAAATTTAAGTATTCGAAAAATAATTCGACATTTTTCTGGAATCAAATGGGTTACAAGCTTGCTTCATATCCAATTACAATAATTAAAATTAACTCGATCTTCCAGAATTGACAAAAATCCAATAAAGCTTCTTTTAGAAACTGCTCTTTTGATCTTTGTTTAAAAATAACAATTTTTGTGTTAAAATTCCTAACTATGTATATGCATTCGAAATATGTTATTGAATTTCTAAATTTAAACATTTAAATTTTTGATTCTTTTAAATACTTTACCTGTAACTGGAAATACAGTTTTATGACATACTGTTAAACTCTAAAACAAGTTTGCAGGCCTATGTTTAAGATGGATAACTTGAATCAGTAACAATACCAAAATTCAGGCAATTATATGAATAAGTGTTCATAAATTCCCTTGCTTTGCTTATTCAGATACTCACTTATCTCTGAAGAACAACTTCAAATATTACAAAGCAACAGGAAGTATTCAAGACAACATGTTTAAAGCAAGCATCAAAGCACATATCTTTGTAAGTTAAACATACAATTTTAGATTGAAAATAAATAAGTTTACTCACCAGATAAACTTAAAAACAGAAAATGATATGTTGGTGAAATTACAGAAGAAACTTCCTGAAGCCTTCTTTTGTTTTCCTGCTTTGAGTTAATATATGTTTGCAAAGCAAATAAATGTTTTTCTCAGGTTTGCTTTTAGTTTAAGTTTGTATAAATGAACTGATGATATATAGGTGGATGTATATAGATTGAAGCTACTGAATAACAGGTGGTATGTAGACAGTTACTATTTGAAATGCCATTGTTCTTCCAATTGGTTAAGAGATATTCTGCAGTATGAAATGATTTATGGATTTGGGCTGCATGTACTTTATTTCTACAAGATGTTATGTTATTAAATGTTTATGCTTTTAATTATGATAACAAGTAATTAATGTTTGTTGATACTTGCTTATGTATGGTACAAAGATATTTATCATATTTCGGCCAGCATATTTTTTTGTACAAGATACAGATTTTGTTTTTATTATATTTAAAGTGAAAACTTTGTTTTATTATTTCGGCCAATATGTTTTTGTAAGACACAGATTTGATATGCAGATAGTTGTAACTTGTACAAGACAATGATATGTTCCATTTATATTGAAGTAAAACTTTTGTTTTCTTATACACATAAATCTCAGCAGCATATAAGTTTAGTACAGAATATGTTACAAGTTATCCCCTTTTACTTATGCATTGACATGTTCACATGATATTTAAAAGTTCTATGTTGTACAAATAAAATTTACAGGTAATTGTTTTGACTTCATTGATTGTAATTTATTTGCACTTTAGTTTTCCAAGCATTTGATTCATAATATTTCATATGTAAATTTATATTCCTAGTTATAACTTATATTTGTATATTTATTTTTTATTTTTTTGAAGAATGGTAAATTTTATTGATGCCTCACAGAGGCCAATACAAAGACTCACAAAGTCTCATACAGGTTAAATGAAATGAATACGACAAAAAGAACACGAAATCCAAACTGGAATATTAAACATATATTCCACAGCAAAAACACACAAGTATTGCCTCCTACTAGAAAGCACTGAAGCTAAAAGTCATGGCGGATCCACTTTCCATTCTCGAAGGATTCTGTTCTCCAGTTCTGACGCACAGGTAAAGATCTTGCTTTTAATTCTTTTCACTAGGATCCTGACATCTTGTTCAATTGCGATCTGAATTTGGTGATGATTCTTTGCAGTATTCTTGAAAACTCTTCGATTCCTCTCTTTCCAGAGATGGAAAACTATTGTGGTGAGGCAAATAAGCTGCAGTTGGGTCAGCAAATCTTCTTTCTTGTGGGAACTCAGGTACAGTAATTCATCTTCTAGGGTAGAAATTGCATGCATGTCTTGATTTTTACTCTTAACATGACTTAACACACGAGTAGAGTATTCACATTCAAAAAATAGATGATTGTGTGATTCTGGGTGGGAGTTACATAATTTACAGTTTAGATTGACCTCCATACCCCATCTAGCTAGTCTATCAGATGTAGGAAGCCTTAAATTAATGGCTTTGAAAGTCGTGAATGCCATCTTAGGGTTGTTTGATCTGGACCAGATAGGAGCTGCCCAAAATTTGTTAATATGTTTAGTACGTAGAGCTTCCCAAGCACTATTGGTAGTAAAGATACCATCTTTAGTGTAGTTCCAAGTCCAAGTATCATAAGGTTCAGAGGAGTAGATAGGAACAAACTTGACATCCTCAGCAATAACATGAAGCCCTTTCTGGTCAGGAATCCAATCACCATGTTGGATAATGGAAGCAACTAGATCATCATAATCTCCAATACATGAAATCATACCCCAGCCATATTTGTCAGCAAGTGAGTGTCCATTAATCCATGGGTCCCTCCAAAGATAAGTATCCCTACAATTAGCAATTCTCCTTGAGATACATGTTTTCAAAACATCCCTGCTCCTTAAAATGCATTTCCAAACCCCAGAAGAGTTAATATCCTCATGCATAGTCCAGAAACTCCCCTTTAGATATCTGCTTCTCATCCACCTAGCCCAGAGAGTGTTAGAAGTTAGAATTTTCCATCCATGTTTAATTTGATAAGTCCTTCTAAGGTCTTTCAGGTTGACGAGCCCAACACCACCTTCAGATTTAGGTCTGGAAAGAATATCATAACTAACTTTATGTAATCCCCCCCTCCAAATGAAGTTAGCACATGCTGAATTAATCTTCTCAATTGAACTGTCAGGAATGTGAAATGTTTGAAGCCAAAATCTAACTTTAGCTGTAATAACTGTATGCACCAATTCAATTCTACCAGCAAAAGAGAGTAATTTAGAACTCCAACCATTAAGTTTGTCTCTAATATTTCCAACAAGTTCACCACATTCACGGTCAGTAATGACATTAGTTGAGAGAGGAACCCCAAGATACTTGACAGGAAGCAGACCTTCCTTAATTTGCAAAATGTCCAAAATGGCTGTTTTAGAGGTGCAATATTTGCTAAAATAGCATTTGGACTTAGTAGTATTTAGCTCAAGACCCACAAATAGATGCAATTGATTAAAAATATGAAGTAAACCCTGAGCAGCAGTTGAGGAAGCTCTAACAGCAATAATCAAATCGTCGGCATATAATAAATGATTGACATTAGGATCACGTTTAAACAGAGGCTGAAACAAAGAATTATAACAAGCTAGTTCCATTTGAAGTGAGAAAAATTCCATGGCAACTGCGAATAAGTAGGGGGAGAGGGGATCACCTTGTCTCAAGCCCCTATTACTAGTAATGTAACCTTTAGGAGTGCCATTAATGATAATGGAAAATGTGGGGGTGGAGATGCATTCCTCAATGAGATTGATCAAGGAAGTAGGAAAATCCATACAGTGTAATACATGAATGATAAACTGTCTGTTGATTTTATCATAAGCCTTATGTAAATCAATCTTTAGACACATCTTGTCAGCTCTAGGTTTATTGAACTTTATAATCAGTTCATGAGCTAGTAAAGAATTCTCAGATATGTGTCTTCCTTTAATGAAAGCAGATTGACATTCAGAAATAAGATCAGGAAGAACCTTTGTAAGTCTATTACATATCACCTTACTGAGAATCTTATATAACACATTACAACATGCAATGGGTCTAAATTCTTCAATCCTAGAAGGACTTTCCACCTTTGGAATAAGAGTGATAAATGTGTGGTTTAATTCATGAAGAATTTTACCAGTGTTGAAAGATTCCTGAATAGCTTCTAACAGTTGATTTTTCAGGTGTTGCCAATGGAGTTGATAGAACTTAGAGTTCCACCCATCAGGCCCTGGGGAAGAATCAGTATGAATAGAGAAAACAGCAGCTCTTACTTCCTCCTCAGTGACAGTGTCTTGCAGCATCTGTCTGCCCACATCAGTTATAAGTGCCCTGCAAGTGATATGAGGTAATGTTATCTTATTCTCACCATTATATAAATTAGTGAAATAAGAAATGGCTCCCTGTTCAAATTGAGAAATATCAGTAGCTAAATCCCCACGATCATTCAGAGAATTAATAAGAGCATTGTAGTTCCTCCTAAAAGACATCTTAGCATAGAAAAATTTGGTACAGTCATCCCCTTGAGTGAGCCATTCCTCTTTAGCCATTTGTTTTGCTTGTATAGCTTGTAAATGAAAGGCCTCTTTAAGTTGCTCCTGAGTAGAGAAATAATTAGAAATTAAAATATCGTTAAGTGGGTCTGCATCAAGAAGAGTCTGCAGCTGTTCACATTCCTGTTGTAATTGACTTATAGTGTCCTGAGTTTTTGTTCTTTCTCTGTTCCAAATTTTCAATCTATGTTTTAGCTCTTTTAACATCATGACCATGGAAAACCAACCATTTCCATCTGTTTTAGGGATAGAATTGAAATCTACAACATCGGCATAACCTTCAATTAAGTGCCAGTAGTTACCATATCTGAAAGGCCTTCCTTTAGTAATGTTAATTTGTTGATTAAATTGAATATGTAATGGAGAGTGGTCACTGGTTGAACTAGGAAGTACAAAAATTTTCAAATTAGGGATATTGGACAAGATTTTGTCATTAATAAGTACTCTATCAAGTCTGCAAGCAATTTTTTTTACTTCACCACTAAACCAAGTAAATTTCAGGCCAGAGTGGGTTGCTTCAGAGAGGCCAGCTGCTACAATACATTTGTTGAATTCCTCTGTTTGGGATAATCTAAGGGTACTTCCACCTCTTTTCTCATTTGTTTTAAGAACAGCATTAAAGTCCCCCATGACCATCCAGTTATGATTAATATGCTTGGATGTATGAATTAAATAGGACCATAACTGTCTACGAAGAGAGGCCCAATTATGAGCATAAACAAAAATGCATATGAAGCTCAAGCCACCCACATTAGTACAAGTAACAGTAATGAATTGTTCAGATTTATCTTTAATAGAAAGGTCCCATATGGATTTATGCCAAGTGATAAGTATACGACCTTTAGAAGATGCTGAATTATTGTCTATCCATCCCCAGTCATCACCAAACATAGTAGCAAATAGCTTAATATTATGATCCCCCATCTTATTCTCAAGAAAAGAAATTATAGTAGGATTAAATTTATTCCTAAGTTTAAAGAGGTCTAATCTTCTAGCATCACCATTTAGACCGCTAACATTCCAGCAGATAATAGACATTAAGAGTGTCGAGATTGGCTCCTTGTCACCCGAGCCAATGTGTTTCTTCCTTTCACCTTTTTCCTAGTTTTGGTAATAAATTGCTCCACATATTTTGGGTTATCTTTAGTATATTGGTCAGAAAAATAAAGCTCCTCTTCTGAATTTATGGACTCAACTTCCAATTCAATTCCCAACTGATTAATTTCCTGAATGTTATTAGGTGTATCATCATTATCCACATGTGATGAGGCCTTTGTGTGATCAGCAGAATGAACAGCAGCAGACTTTGATGGGGACTGATCATATTGTTCAGCTGGAGGCTCAATATCAGCAGCTGCTGAACGCTCAGGGGAATATATGGCAACAAGAGCTTCAGCCATACAAGAATTGCTCTGCTCAGCAGTATTCTGAAGGGCATACTTATCCTGTGGTGAAGACTCATTCATTTGTGCAAGATTTTGAAGTGGAGAACAATTATTCTGCTTTGTCAAACAATTCTGTTCTTCCAGAATGGACTGACTTCCCTCAGGGGTGGGACTACCAGTACTAAAGCAAGCTTTAAAATTATTTCGTTGTAAATCTTTGTAATTATTATGATCTAGGGTATTTTCTGGCACTGTGTTGCTGGGGTTAGAGTCTGTACCCTGGTTTTCAGTATGCTCAGGCAGTTTAGTGGTAGAAGCATTATGATCTGGTGCTGATGCTTTGGGGATCCACTTTTGTGTAGTTGTGTTTGGGCATTGTGTATCACTATGTCCAAAACAACTGCATAACTTACACAGCGGTGGAATAAACTCATATTCCACTTCTTGCTCATAAATTCGACCTTTGTTATCTTTTGCTCTAATTATTTTGGGAAAAGTGGCATCAGCTGTCACCTCTATTAATACTCTTGCAAATTTAAGTCGTTTAACTTTTCTAGTGAACTCATCAATGTCCAAAGGTTTACCAATAAGGCTAGCAAGTTTACTAATGCCCCTAGCATTCCACAAAGATAGGTGTAGGTTATTTAATCTCACCCAAATAGGGTATGAGTCTAACATATCTCTTTCGAATTGAAAGTTAGCATCCCATTTTTCATAAATATAAGCCTGCTATCCATAAACCAGGGACCCCCATTTAAAACTTTATCAAAATCTGCATGATTTTCAAATTTTACCAAGAAGAAACCATTATCCCTAGAATAGATTTCCCATGAGCCTTCTGGCTTCCAAACTCTTTTAATATAAGCATTAAAATGCACATAATAAGGTCGTTTACCCGGAAGATAGATGAAAATAGAATTATTCCACATCTCATTAGATAACTGATAATCCAAGTCATCTATACTAGCGAAATTACCTGTATCATCACTTGCTGGTTAATGGAAGATAACATCTTCTTTGATAGAAACATGTTTATCAAACAGATATGACCAGGATCTTTACCCTGAGTCTTATTAAATTTAAAAAGAGAAGCAGTAGTTTTAGGGTTAGACCATGGATTAGAGGCTGCAATTTGTTTCTGCTTCCCGCGACGGCGAACTTCCTGCCAGCCCTCCCGATCTTCGTCATCGGCGGCGGCTGGAGATGCGGCTGCGGCGGCTGAGTCCATATTTAAATATTAATAGTATATATTTGTATATTTATATCTTAGTTATATTTTATATTTTATAATTTATGGTTTATACTTATGTTTATACTTATGATTCATACTTGTTTTGGATGTTTATGTTTATAATCAATTATATTGTTTAAAACTTATATATTAGATTTCCATGTTTATGTTAATATTACTACGTTTGTTTATTTTAAACTTATCATTTTAAAAACTGACATTGTATTTATATGTGTATTATCAAAGATATCATCATTTTAAAAATTTAAAAACTTGCATTTAATCTAAATTAGATTAAATATTCATTAAAATATGCTGTCAAAAATTCCGGGTTGTTACAGTTCTTCTTCATAGTTTGCATGGTTTATTTCAATAAAAGGAAAGAGATGATTCCTTATAATTTCAGTTGAGGCAATAGTCTCCCTTTTAGGCAGTTTGTAGAAAGTTACTACAGTTATCCTTTTTGCGAAGGATGGCTCCAACATAAATGTGTAAATGAATTTCTTTGTAGAATGTACATATAATTGTATGTTCTAAAATTCCTAAACGTAGTTATTAATGAGTTAGAATACACGCACACACATACGTATAAACATGCCTACTAATTAAAAATATCGGTATGTATAGGGTAACAAATAAAGCATAACAAACAAATATATGTCGGTACTCGTATTAGTTATAATTAGAAAGATTAAATATTAACAGCGTCGTAAAAATCATAGGATTAGGAGGTTGAAATGGAAAAGAGGTAGTATCTCCAAAAATTATGAACAGTGATTTCAAGTCTAATGGGCAATAAATGATCATTTAATAGGGAGTTACACAAATTAAATAGGGACATAAACGCATTAATGGAATTAACTGCATAATTTAGTATGACATCTATGAAAAAACGGAACATGCACAATAAGTTGAATTTAAATGAATAAGTAAATATCATTAGTGATTGTCCAATTTGAATAACAATGACCATTTATTATGATCAATTGACATTTATGGGACATAATAAGGAAATGAAGAATATAGAAAATAACCTAATAAGATTGGAATAGGTTCATAGCAAACAAGTAATTTAGTACTAATAAATAAACTCTGGAGGCCATATAATTTCCATAGTAGAAATTACATGGCCTCAATAATATGTTTAGGACAAGCATGAATTAGTCGGCCCAGCCCAATATTTAGGCTTAGGATAAATGACTTGGTTTAGTATAGGTTGGTATGCAAGGTCAGTAGAGTTGCACAATAGAGTCTGCCCTTCACTTAGAGGCTACCAATAGTTGTGTATACGTACTATTAATATTGAACATCTCTAACTATAGGATCCATAAAGGAAGTGATACACGTTCGCATATAAGTGTGTGAAAATATACCAAGGGTTTGCCTTGTGTTTAAATTGTTAAATGGCTTAATACCTTTAGGAATGTTAAGAGGTTTACTTTTGGGCGGAAGGTATAAAATGGCTGATGGATTTGACTCCTCTCAATATAAGAAGTCTTAAATAAATTACCATGGTGCCTAATAGAGACCCGGGGTCTGCTTCATTTATAAACAAGAGGTATTAAGTAACTAGAATGGGCATTTTCCTTGACTTACATTAGGTAAGTCTAAACAGAATTTAGGCTGTGAGATGTTGGTGGGCTATGTCAGTACCGATATTTAGAAGTATGGCTGGCATATAGGCTTTAACTCTGGTGGTCCTGAATGGTCATTAGCAAAGACTTGGGGTATGCCTTGACAAATTTCGCTTCCTACTAATGTAGAATCCATATGAGATACGCAAAGACCTCAAAGTTTAATCAATTATTTGTTTGTCAGAGGTAGACTAGTAAACCCTTAGGCAAGTATTTGAGATGCATTAGTAATATATATATATATATATATATAATTAAATTATAAATTTATATCTAGGGGTCATCGGCCTTCATAGCTAAAGGTCGCCTGACTAACGTTTATGTTGCGGAGGGTCCGCTTCAGGGTTAAGGTATTAAATGGCCGTTGGGTCTGCCTTCTCCCTATTCAAGGAGTATTAAGTGGCTAGGGTTTTCTTTTGGATAGTACAAAGTTTATTATTATTATATGTGTGTGTGTGTGTGTGTCTAGTTATTACCTTGGAGAAGGTTGGATATATCGTAGGTGCATATGAGATTAAAAGGATGAACTGTGAATAACAAACGTAACACTTAAATAGAAGTCAATTGACATAAATTAGTGTTACGGATAAAGTATGAAATTTTATAACCACCAAAACGTTGTCCCGACCCTTCCTCAACATAACCCACATGAAATATTTAGAGGGACAAGCTAATGGAGCAAGACGAGAATGGTAGATGAAGAGGTCTCCTCATTCATGCTCAGTACAAACAAGACAAATAAATATCTAAGGAGACTCCAAGGTAGTAGCCTTAGTCGGTATGTATGATCTATCATATTTTTTGATTTTTTTGTGAGTTTATGTAGATAACTCTCTGGTATTCTTTTGTTTCTTTTAGGTTACCAATACCAATGATCCCAATCCTAGTGAACTTGGGTTTCAATTTACACGACCTATTAAGGTGTAGATTGTTACATTTGGTATAAGAGCTTAGGTTAGTCGATCATAGGAATCAGGATACGAAAAGAGAACATATTTGTATTTTACCAATAATTATATATATTATACGCCAAAATCTATGAATTCCAACTATGGAAGTAGTTACGGCCATATTCTAAAAAGATGGATGAGGCAACTATGAATTAGAATGATAAATAGTGTTAAATTTATACACCTACCCACATTGCCCCACAGAGTGTATGTTGACCCAGAAGAGCATGAGCACGAAATATAGAAGGATCCCTGAAGCTGGATGGTACTTAACACCTTCTTGATTAACATTTTACTATAATTAAATTACCAAACTAACAACTAAACCTATAGGTAAATGTTTGATATCAATTGGACAAATATTTTGTACGAGGTACTCACAACCTAATTAAAAATAGTATATTTCTTTTACTCTAAACAATTTCCAATCAAATTGCATTTTTTACTTTTACACTTAAAATGATGATCAATTATGAGTTAAGTCTAATAAAAATGATTGTTAAGTCAAATAGTCCGATTAGCATTGTAAAATACATCAAAACACTCTTTAAAGGGCTTTAAACTCAGTCATATATAATCACTTTGCCATTAACATTGATACATAGATTGAAAAAAGAAGAAGAGAAAACAATTGTTACATTAATGTTTAATACAATTGAAATATCAAACTATGTTTGTATTAAACTAATCCATAATTTTCACATGCATTGAACTTATGTTATGATTTTAAGAGTTGAAGTAAAGTTTTAAATTTCTAATTGTAGCATTTTATCTTTCACGTGCATAGCGTGAACCTTTGATTTCATTTATTATTGCCATCTATACACATTCCATTTGCATTATGTATTTTCCATTATAACGAAGGATCATCTACCATCTATACTAATCTTTTTTTTTTTGCATATGCATACCACATGCCATTTGATCTCATATATATAACTGGTATGTGTTGATGATATAGTAAAAGCTTCTTGAGAAAGATAAAGTCGAATAGTTTTATATATATTTAGCCTTATTAGCCTTATAAATATAAATATGAAAGGGCCTCACTCTTATTTTATATAGAACTTCGATAGTCTAATACATCTAATAAAAAGCTTGAGCTACAAGTTTAGATCTTACAAATTAAAATAGGAGGAAGGAAAAGGAGTTCTCCAAAGATAAAATCGCTCATAACTCGACGTGTAATAAACTAGTATTATTCATCAAGGTAAATATCCTAATTTAATTATTTATTCCACATTATCACTATCATAATGTATTATCATCCTCAAAAAGGAAAATAAAATTTTAAGTTGTGTATAATCTTATATACATGTGTGTGTGTACTCGTGCGCGTATATATGTATATTATAATAAAAAAATAGAATTAAAACACATTTTTTAACTTCAGCCTAAAAACAATTTTCTAAATAAAAGATATTTGTTAATTTATATATATTGATTCTGAATTGTAATATTCATATATACACACTTAACTAAGTGTTGTTTTTTAAATATTAGGACTTCAAAAGAAAAAATATTTGATCTAGAAAGTTACTACGTTTTGAATTTTATCATAAATTTTTAGTTATTATGAGTTTTATAACTAATGATATATATTAGAAATGGAGTCAAATAAAAAATAAAATAGTAAATCAACTAAAAGTTATTCTTACTTTAGAAAATCTTAATAAGATGTAGGCACATGGGAATATTTTGTTTAAATCTTATTGTGGATATACTAATTATCATAAAATTTTAAACTAGTCAAACTTATTAAAATTAAGTTTAAAATAAATGAAAAAAAATGAAAAAAAACTATTTTCAAGGTCTAGAAAGTGAAATAATATATTTTGTGCATGATAATATTTTATTTGATTTTTATCACTAACATATAAGCTATTAGAAATTTGAACTAGTTAAATACATTTAGATTAATTTATAGAATGAGTAAATTAACCCAAAAAATAGGTGTTGGATTTGGAAAACCAAATTACATTTTTTCTCATTAAAATATTTCTATTGAATTTTCCATGATTATATGAATTATTATAGATTTATAAGTAATCAAATAGATTAATAAATGAGGCAATTAGTTTAAAGAAAAACCAGGGACTAATTTTAGTCTAAAGGACATTAGTTTCAAAATTTAATCCGAATGGTACTGAAATGCTATATTAATATAACATTAGATAATACAAAGTGCTATGTTAAACTAGCATCAGATAAAGGGAATGCTAATTAAACTAGCATCGAATGAAGTACACTAGGTGAACTAAAATAGCATTCATTTTCATAGTTAAAGAAGTCTAAATTAATATATAATTACACATATATAATCCTAAATTCATATAGCTCTACACAAATATAGTGCTAAATTAATATAGCATTTGTTTTCGTTGTTTATATAACATCTATTTTATCTGATCCTATATTAATATAGCATTTAGTGTCCTTTAGACTAAATTTTAAAAATTATGTCCTTCATTCAAAAATGTGGCTACAATTTTTCATTCTCCCTATTTTCCCATTAATAAATCGTATATACATATATAATTGTCAACAATATTTATATATGTGTGTGCACGTGCGTATGTGTGCGTGTGTGCTGTATAATGAATAAAAGGATTTGCTCTTGAAATATTTCGCTTCTACTTCGCCGTCCAATGCACCCGATCCAATAATGGTAATAAATCCTGCATTGTATTATCATGAACAATTGACCAACACATAGGAAAATCTTTTCAAAAATTCAATTAGATGGGTGCCTAGGAAAGGGTATTCAGCTAAGGAGAAGGTTATTCTAATCAAGGAATGTTCCAAAGAATGGAAAACCTTCATCCTTCTGGCCCTTACCTAGTGTAATACCCTATAAATTTTAATAATAATAATAATAATAATAATAATAATAATAATAATAATAATAATAATAATAATAATTAATATTTGAATTAAATGTGATGAATTAATTAATTAAAATAATAAGGGGGAAATGATCATTTTTCAAACTTTTGAATTTGACGATAAAACCTACTCCATTGCGATTAACCCATTTTTATGATTATTCAGTATATTAATTTGTCATGTTTGAAGATACTACGAGTGAGAAATGAGTGGATTCATGATTAGCTAATTTTTGCACTAAATACTACTTCTACACGTACATTCTTCCTTTGATAGAACTTCCACCATTTACGACTTTCTCCTTCTTCCATCTTCTTCACCGATATTCAAAAAGCTATATCTCATCTGTTTCTCAACGGGATTACACGAACCGGTGGAATATAGAAGCTTGTGAGTGTACTATGCATATATACGAGTTTTGGAAAGAAATTGGAAGGGGATTGAATGCTCAGGCCGGACAACAAGTGGCAATGGTGAAAATCCCATACACAATTTTCAAATTTAGATAGAAAACTTCAAAATGTCATATATTCTTTGTTTCTCAATCGAATTCGACAATCCACCTATCAAAAAGGCCATATAAATTAGATTATGACATGAAAAGGAGCCGGGGCAAAATATTGATGTCCCTAGGTGCAAAATGAACTATACAACAAGACAGTGAGTGGTTTTCACTTAATTTACCGTATAAACTATTCAATCTTGAATAGGTTTAAGATGATTGTGGTTTAGGAATAAAAATTGTCATTATATAAATGATTTTTGAAATTTTACAGTGAATATAAATGGTATAATTAGACATCAAAATCGGATTTAATCATATAAACAATGCAAAACTTTAATTTAAATAGGTTTGACGAAACAATAAAGAAATAGGTTTGTATAGTGATGATATAAGGCATTTAATCATAAGAAATGCATGGATTATTATGGATTTTTTTTAAGATAATGATTTATATACATCGGTGGATATAAATTTGAAATCATTGAACATGTGCACACACATATAATGTGTATAATTGAAATAAAAATAAATGACATTATATATGTGTATATAAAAACACTAAAGTTTCCATGTTGAAACTATATGAAAAGTTAGGAAATAATTTCAAAATTTTGTTTATATATTTTAGAGAATATATACAAATTAAAACAGATTTAATATGGTTTTTATGTAATACATGATAATATATTTTAAAATGGTGTTTTCAGTTAAGAAACAAGTTTATATTGAAACTATGATATAAAAATCCATATAAAAATTATGTAAAATTGTTTATATGTTGTCATATGTTATTTCAGGTATTATTATAATTTTATTTTAGATTTATAATGATTTTTATGTGTATTTTAAAGTATATATGTAAGAAAACATGTTTACATAAATATAAAAAATTAGTTTTATAAATACTTACTTTAGGGGAAATTATGAAATTATTTTGACATAAACCATGAAATAGAATGATAGTAGAGAATCATATTAAATTTCGTAAAAAATGGATCGATAGTCGGGTTAAAAACAAGCAAGTTGCCATTGAACAAAAATTGAAAAAAATAACATAAAAACCTAAAATTAATAGTAGCGTTAATTCTGCAAATTTTGACCCCAACGGTAGACCACTGGAAATCCCAACGGTCTACGTATGACCATATTTTTATAGAGGCAATAGGAATTTGGGCCCTATAGGGACCTATAAAAAATAGACAATTGACTCACTTTTCATTCTTCGACTCATACATGAGGTTGAGTAGGATTTTTGGATGATATATATTGTTGTTTGCTAGATGCAAATGTATTGGTCTGTTACGGATGCTGTTTAGACAACAGTTTGATTATAACGACTTGGAATTTTAGGCATTTCGTATTTAAATATCTGAATTATTTAAATATTTGAATCTTAGATTAAATATATTAAGATGATTTAATAAGATTTTCAATCCCTTTTAAATCATAAGTAATGATAGTAGACTTATTTCGGAAAATTGTTTACAAAAATAAATACTTTGAAAAAAAATAGATAATTTGATCGAAAATAATTTGATCGATAAACTGTTTTATAACCGTCAAAACTTGTTCAAACTTTTTGTGCATGTCTAATTAAACATTATGGAGATAATTAGCAACTAAAAACATTTTTTCGTATATGGCTAACAAGTGATGATGTCATACATGATGTAATGGAAGATATTTAGGCGATGAGCTTAAATGGAAAAACTTAAGAATTAAGAAATAATAAAGAAGTGATGGGAGGTAAGCCCTACGTGGCATGAAATAGCGGTGCGAACAAGCATACGCTTCAGCATTTTGAAGCCTATATAAGTAGAGACACACCATGTTAATAAATCACAAATTGACAAAGGTTGGAATGAAGTATGAGAATAAAATGGTGGAAGTGATTAAGCACTAGTTCACTAATTCTTCTCTAACTTTTACATGTCTTAACCAAATTATCTCTAATCACTTCTAAATTTTTTCTATATGCCTAAAACATCTTGGGAATGATGATAAGCAAGTAAAAAGTGAAAGAGGGTGAGAAGAAGATGCGGTTCCAAGGAGGGGCCATGAGCATTGGAGAAGGAGGGGAGGTGTTATCTAGATTTGAAAGTGTTAGGTTGGATCTTTAGGCTTTTGGTGATGGTGGGAGGTGGTTCTTTGATTCATATGGCTTTGTGTTTATATTTGACTTGGATCTAAATGAGTTATCTCATTATCCTGTTGCATATATTGTGTATAAATATGTTGCGTGCAAAGTATAAAGTGAAAATGACATTAACCAATTAAAGTTATAAACTTTGGACTGCTCCTGCCTTAAAATAATAGCTTTATATTGTATAGCATCACTTCTATTACTCTCTGAAACATGTTGTGTGGCCTTGACTTGATGTTTAAATGGTTCTTTAACTTATATTTTAAATTGAAGTAAGTTTGAAAGTGTTTGAAGCAAGAATAGTCATTATAAATGCACTTGTGAATCCCTTGCTTTGGGAATTTTTATAAATAAATGAAAGGACATTCATAAGAGTTTTTTTTCTGATTTTTAAGTACCCTAATCGTTGTACTAACTAAAAAATTTCAAGTCTTAAATCATTTGTTAAAGTGGTTAAAACAAGTCAGAAAGATCGTGCTTTACATTGTTACTTTTAACAAGGACTTTTAACAACATTTATAAATGCTGCGGTAAGCCACTTATGGTTTTACGTATTAAAAAATGATATTTAGTTTTGGTACTTTTCTCTAATATTTTTTGAGCTGTGTTCAAACATATTTTGAAGTATCTTAAAGTTGGCTTGAAGTTTAAATATATTTGTAATAATTATATATGTATTTTTAAAATAAAGAGGTTTTATGATCTAAACATGTTTTTCACCAAATTATATATTAGTTATTTTCAAGTAATGTTTTACAAACCTATTTACAATATTATGAAAGTATAAATAAGTTTTGAAAAAGGTAGCTAATGAGGCTTAACACTAAAAATCGATGAGGTGGACTTCTCTATTTCTTAGAGTTAAGATTGACATCGAGTAGAGATATGAGCAACGGAGCTTTAACCTACTGGGTTTCCCTCTTGAATGAGGACTAGTTAAGTTGGAATGTTAGAAACGTGTTAATCTTGTTGTTTATTTACTTTTCTAAAAAGTAGTTAACTTTACCTAACGCTAAAAGTCGACAAAGTAGACTTATCTATTTGTAGGAGTTAACATTGATGTCGAGTGAGGATATGAGCAATAGAGCTCTAATCTACCAGGCTTCTCTCTTGAACGAGGAATAGTTGAGTTAAGAATGTTGGAAAACTTTTAAACATGTTGTTTGTTACTTGTTTTTGGGAAGCATTAAGACTATACTTAAAAGTAAAAGCCGACGAGTAGGCTTACCTATTTGTGATATTCAAGAATAAAGTGTGTAGGCAAGGATTTGATGCAACCAATGCTCTAACTTACCTAGCTTCACTCTAGGATGAGGTAAAGTTACATTGAAATGTCAAAAACGAGTTAAGCATACTAACATTGATTTGAATAAGTAATTGTTTTAACTGGATAATCGGTTATTCGACTACCGACCTTAACCAAATATTACCTCGGATCTTTTAAGGAATGTTTTAAAGATAAGCATAAGTGAAATGGTTTTAGCTTACTAGTAACAATTTTTAAGTAGCATTAGTCATAAACCTTTCCAATAGATTTTTGAAATCATTGAGATCTTTAAAATGGATATTTTAAAGGAAATTATAAATATGTGAATACTTTTTGAAGTATAGAAAAAGTAAAGGTTTAAAGTAAGAAAACTTGTTAATGATTTGTGAATATACTTATATCATTTGAGATAAGAATATGAATACGTTTTGAAGTATTCAAAGAGTACAAATGCATAGTAGAAATTGATAAAAGATGTTTCTTTAGATAAAAGAAGGTTTACTGATAAAAGGGGTTTGATTAATAAAAGATTAATTAAATAATAAGGGGATTAGAATTCACTTATATGACATAATCTTCTTTGTATGACTTGACCATGCTTTGTACTTTTACTCGTTTATGGAAAACATTTAGTCGTATACTTAGAACTAAAAGTCGATGAAGTAGGGATATGGGCTAGAGTTCTAACCCACCAGCTTTACTCTTGATCGGGGGATGGTGTGAGATAAAATTAACGAAAATGTGATAAGTATAAGAGAATTGGTTTCCATATGCGGTCATTCTCGCTATTGCTGAATGATTAAATTCATCGATTAGGTCTTGAAGAGACCGGGATCGGTAAGTGTTTTACTTATCAAAAACTACTTCAAAGTTGAGATACATGTTCTATCTCTTGGATGTGGATCTGTTCGAGGTGATAGAATCCATGTAAGTTTCAAGATCTGTTCCAGATGTGGGAATCCAATTAGGGATTTTTTTTCTAGTCAAGTGTTGAAGACTCATGTGAAAGATGTCGAAGTGACATCGACATCGAAAATGGCTAAAGACAGAGTATGCTGCACGATCTGGGGGTGGCTGACCCACGATAGGGTATATCAACTCTATATCTAGAGTATGCTTGTCGATGTTGCACGCATCAGTTAATGGTACTTAGTTCCACATGGTTCGGGCTTGCTCGTTCGGGAATGGGCCAGTTATATTTACCTTATGCTATATTTTAACTAGAAATATACGATGCTCGAAAGATATTTTATGATCCTTGTGCATGGAGATCCACTTTAATTTGTCAGAGACATCTCGATGAAAAATCCATTATGCAAACGTTCCTTATAGATTTTGAATGTACCCCCTAATATGCTATTGAATGGAACCAATGTAACCATTCCAGTTATGTTATATGTTTATATTCTTCACCCTAGACATTATCTATTATATTACTAATGTACTTATTAGATAATTGTTCTTTTGAAGGGATAACCATAATGGTATTCCATGGGGTCTCAAAGTACCGTTATATGTTGGTCGTATATTTCTTGAGTTTCTCATACCAGATTATGTTTAATGCTTAGTTTTTGTATTTCCAAAATTCTGCACATGCTCTTTAAATAGTTTGAGAAAGGCATGTTTTTGTTGATGTTCTTTGGAGCTCGAGAAGACGAGCTAGATGTTTCGCCCACCGTAGTATTCTTATTTTCTTTGCATTATTATATTGTGCTTATAAGCAGTTGTAAGGACATGTTGTTATAACTATCCAAGCTGATGATAGCGCTTAGGCTTTGTAACTCTAAAATTTCTGTATCGGAGTAACCCTTTGTATTTTTCTTTTTTCTTTTATTTATTACTGTTCCACTAGTTGGATTCTGATGTTGTGTTCTCTTCTTCCTTCTTTCTTTTCCTTTTTTCCTTATTTCACCCTAACAATTCGTCCTTCCGGCACTTGGATGCTCGACACATGAATACAATGGACGTATTAGTGTCGACATTTGTGGGTCGAGGGGAACAGTTGGTATCAGAGTTGAAGGTTAAGCGAGAACCATGGCTTTGGTGTTTATGACTCATTAAGAGATAGGGTAATGGAATACCCTAGCATTAGTCGAGTGTATTATACATATGAGAGGGCACTTGTATTTGTTATAAGCATGTACCTTAAGGTTATTATAACTGCAAAAATTAAAGATCTTATATAAGGTAACTTATATAAGTATGAGTTATTAAAGTATAGTTTAATTAATGATATTTATGTGTTATCCCTCATTAATTAGTTTAGCCATGCTCGGCTAGTTTATGAGAATTGACTATAGTCCGTTGATTGTTGATTTATGCTCAACCAGTTTATGTGCAGTTTTATCTTTTCAGTACATAGGCTAGGTAGACAATAAGTATAGATAAATTAAAACGAACACCTTGTGAATTTAGTTTCAAAGCTTAACTATAAGGAATTCATTAATAATGTTGGGTTAAAAGTTAGATTGGGTAAGAGATGTTTATTTTAATATGAGAAATATGAGATATATAGTAAATAAACATTTGTAAAAAGATTTTATATAAGAAATTGACTTTATATAAGTATGGTTTATGAAACATGATTTATAAACAAGAAGGATTTAAACTGATAATTTGAGAACTTAAATCTTGGTGTCTTAGAAAATGTTTTTCTAGATTTTGGAGAAAATAATAGTAGTATTATTTGAAAGTAAGTATTTGGAAATTGTTTTATGAAATTGGGATCATGGTAGTTAGTAATATTTACAAAGTATTTGATGCTATTTTAAAATGATTTTGGTTAAGTCCAAAAGGCCTGAATTTGATGTACTAAACTTACTTCGGTCGCTTGAAAATAATTCTGGTGATGACTTCAGCATCATCAACGTTCATTTTCTAGTTTTTAAGCGGGGGATGCTATAGGCTTGATTTAGTAAAACGAATTGTGATTTGGGTCCAAAAGGTATGATTTGTTATACAAAAAATATATATATATATGTATTATTATTTCAAAAGCGATTTGAAATAAAACCCGGTGTTTAGTTCTAAAGTTTTCCTTTGAAAAAGAGATTTGATGTGAACTTTTTAATGTACAAAAGTTTTATATGTATACTGTGTACGGTGCCCAAGTGGTAGTGCCATAGCCCGAAATAAATGTTGGAACTTTTCACGTTTTCCTTTTTTGGGTAAATTGTGTTTAATAAATCATTGAAATTTTTCAGATATTTTATGGAAATATGTAACCCATGCATTAGGATTAGATGGTATGTATATCATGTATGATATGTTGTGTGGTAGATTCATTTGTTAAAATGAAATGGATTTTTTTTCGATGACTTTGGACAGTTGGAAACCTCTCAATCATTATAAAATTTGATGCTAGGTGTTTTTGTGAAAATATAAAAGTTGAATTTATATAACAATTGAATTTGAGAAGTTAGTAAGTTAAAATAAGTTATTGATTAAACATGCTTGTTAAGTAAAACAAAATCTAATGTTTTGTATACACTCTTAGGTTGTCATGAAGTATTATACGAATATGAACTTAAGTTATAACTGTTTATAAACTTGAAGTTATTTTTTATGGAATGATTCATAAATGATTTTAGTATTATGACATACTACTTATGTAAAAGAATGTAAAGATATTGGTATAGTTAAGAAACCAATAGGATAAATATGTAAGTTGTACATAGATTGTTTTATCCGTACGACTATTCTTAATCCAGTTTTCAAGTATATGATTTCGATATGGTTTACACCAGTCCGAATAAGGATCTTTCACTAGATTCTTGGCAGTGAACGGTTGATACAGATACTTAATATGATCTCAAAATTTCTATTATAGCACACATATGCCTATGTAAGGAGAACAAAGGTTTTAATAAAGAAATCAGATCAAAGTCCGCACTAAAGAAGTCAAGTGATCCATACTGGTTGGGAAGTGAAAAGTATGTGATCGACCAAGGGATTAGATTTGACATTACATAGTACGGGCTTTAAGATAATTGCACACTAAGTTTTGTTAGCTTATGGAGGGTTCAATTTATTACTCTTTGATTTGCTATGAGGTAGCACAAATTGTTTATCAAGTAATAACCCGAGGCTGTTGAGCATATGGTACGCTAAATAGGTTGTTTATCATCCTTGTGCGATGAAAGGATTTTGAATTTTACCAAACCATGAGTTTTGTTTGCTTGTGGTTGAATACTGTTAAATATTGCTATGTGATTGTTTCTTTTGTTGCACATGTGGGAATTTCGAGGACTAAATATTCTAAGTGGGGGAGAATGTAAAGACCCGGGATTTCGGATACTTCATATTTAAATATCTGAATTAATTTAAATATTTGAACCATGGATTAAATGTCATTAATTTAATAAGCTTTTTAATCCCTATTTAAATTATAATTAATGATAGTAAATTTGTTTTGGAAAAATGTGTACAAAATAAATACTTTGAAAAAATATTGATAATGTGATCGGAAATCATTTTATTGATAAACATTTTTTTAACCATTGTAATTTTTTTAAAATTTTTGTGCATATCTAGTTAATCATAATGAAGATAATTAGAAACTTAAAATATTTTCATGTGTATGGCTAATAAATGTGATGATTTCATACATGATGTATTAGAAGATATTTACGAAATGAGCTTAAATGGAAATACTTAAGAGTTAAGAAATGATAAAGGAGAAGTGATGGGAGGTAAGCCATACATGACATGAAAGAAGGTGAGAACAAGCTTGTGCTTCACCATTTTGTAGCCTATATAAGGAGAGGCACACCTTGTTAATAAATCACAAATTGACAAATGTTGGAATGAAGTATGAGAATAAAAATGATGGAAGTGCTTAAGCACTAATCCACTAGTTCTTCTCTAACTTTCTCATGTCTGAACCAAATCTTCTCCAATCACTTCTAAACTTTGGATATCGGCCTAAAAAATTCATGGGAAGTATGATTATCAAGTAAAAATTGGGAGAAGGTGGAAGGATAAGTGGGTACCATGGAGGGACCGTGAGCATTGGAGGAAAAGGGGAGGTGTTGCCTTGGTTTGAAAGTGCTAAAGGTTGGTTCTTTAAGCTTTTGGTGATGGTGGGAGGTGCTTCTTTGATTCATGTGGCTTTGTGGTTATGTTTTGGCTTAGATCTAAATAAGTTATCTCATAATCTTGTTTGCATATATTGTTGTGTGCAAGGTATAAAGTTAAAGTGATATTAACTCATTAAAGTTATAAATATTGGACCCCTCTTGTTTTTAAAAGAAAATGATAACTTTATATTGTATAACATCACTTTAATTACCCAATTAAACATGTGGTGTTGCTTTGACTTGATGTTTAAATGGTTGTTTAACCTGTGTGTTAATTTGAAGTAAGTTTGAAAGTGGTTGAAGTGAGAATAGTTATAAGTGCACTTCCGAATCCCTTGTTTTTGGAATTTTTTTTAAAATAAATGGAAGATATTCTTATGAGTTTGTTTCCATTTCTTTTAAGTAACTTAATGGTAATATTTACTATTAAAATTTCAAGTCTTAAATCATTTATTAAAGTGGTTAAAACTAGTTATAGAGATCGTGCTTTTCAATGTTGTTTTTAACAAGGACTTTTTACAGCATTTATGAAAGCCATAGTAGGTTGCTTTTGGTTTTCAGTATTTAAAAATGATAGTTAATTTGGTATTTTTCTCTAATATTTTTTTGAGATGTTTTTAAACACATTTTAAGGTATCTCAAAGTTAGTTAGAAGTTTAAATATATTTTTTATAATTACATATGTATTTTCAAAGTAAAGAGGTTTTATAATATAAATATGTTTTTTATCAAAATATAAATTAGTGATTTTCAAGTAATATTTTACATTGATATTTAAAACCTATTTACAAGTGTTTTAAAAGTATATATAAGCTTTTGAAAAAAGATAGTCGACTAGGCTTAACACTAAAAGTCGACGAGGTAGACTTCTTTATTTCTAAGAGTTAAAATTGAGGTTGGATAGGGATATAAGCAATAGAGCTCTAGCCAACCGGGCTTCACTCTTGAATGAGAAATAGTTAAGTTAGCATGTAGGAAACGTGTTAATCTTGATGTTCACTTACTTGTTCAAAAGTTAATTAACCTTTTTAACGCTAAAAGCCGACGAAGTAGGCTTATTTATTTGTAAGAGCTAAGAATGATGTCGAGTAGGGATATGAGCAATAGAGCTCTAATCTAGTGGACTTTCCTTTTGAACAAGGAATAGTTATGTCGGGAATGCTGAAAACATGTTAAATATATTGTATTTTACTTATTTATGGGAATCATTTAATACTATACATAACACTAAAAGCTGACGAATAGGCTTGTATCTTTGTGAGATTCAAGAATGAGGTGTCTAGGCAAGACTATGATGCAACCAGTTCTCTAACTTACCTAGCTTCACTATTGGACGAGGAATAGTTAAGTTCAAATGTCAGAAACGAATTAAGTATATGAATATTGATTTGTATAAACAATTGTTTTAACTAGATAATCAATTAGTCGAATATTGAACTTAACCATATATTATCTTGGATCTTTAAAGGAATGTTTTAAAGATAAGCATAAGTGAAATGGTTTTGGCTTTACAGTGACAATGTGTAAGTAATATTAGTCTTAAACCTTTCGAATAGATTTGTGAAGGCGCTTAGATCTTGTGAATACTTTTTGAAGTATAGAAGAAGCAAAGGTTTAAAGTAAGAAATGTTGTTAATGATTTGTGAATATACTTATACCATAGAGATAAGTATATGAATATTTTTTGAAGTATTGAAAGAGATTAAATGAATGGTAGAAACTGATAAAATATGTTTTAATAGATAAAAGATTTTTTACTAACGAAAGAGGTTTTAATTAGATTAATTAAATAAAAAAGGAATTAAAATTCGCTTATGTGACTTAATCGTGCTTTGTATGACTTGATCGTGCTTTGTGTGTTTACTCGTTTATGGAAAATATATTTAGCTGTGTACTTAGCACTAAAATCCGATGAAGTAGACGAATCTATCTGTGAGAATTAAGACTGATTTTCGTATAAAGGTATGAGCAATAGAGCTCTAATCTACTAGTTTCACCCTTGATTTTGAAGCGTGGAATGAAAATATCGAAAATGTGTTACGTATACAAGACTTGCTTTTCATATGCAGTCATTCTCATTATTGTTGAATGATCAAATTCGTCGTTTCGATGTTGAAGAGACCGAGTTCGATACTTACTTATCGAAAACCACTTCAAGGCTGAGGTGAAGGTGGAACTTGTTTTGCTTTACAATATTTTGACCAAAATGTACAAACAAAATTTATGAGATATAGGTACGGTGTCTCATTGATGTGATTTGTCCTCATCCAAAAGAGAAAGAGTTGACTAATTCAGTTGGTAGTTGCACAATTGAAAAATAATGTAACTTGCAATTCAAATAGCCTCAGATGCAAGCTTGACGCAGTTCCCAAACATGAGTTGACAGTAATAATAATCAATAATAAGCATGCATATCCGATCATACTATTCAACTACACAGGCGGCTAACACAGATGAATAAATATGGCAGTACATCCTCCAAAACTACCAAAAAATTCCAAAAACTAATCGAGGAGGACTCACAACAAGATGAATAAATCGATCAGTTCTTTTTTTCTTGCTGCATCATTGTTCGTAGTCATCTTTGGTTCCATGTCAGCTGCAGAAGAAGAACACAGCATCGTTAATGCCTCTGCAGTTCCAGAAGCAACTGGTCGCAAAATCCTACTACCTACTGACGATCATCAAGTGAACAATGGAAAGAGATCGCTGACTCCAGTGGATAAACTGATGCCATTGAATCATAAAGAAATGCTGTTGAAGATCATGACTGCTAACAGCCAAGATGGATGTGGATTCCCTTGCGTGGACTCAAGCGAAGAATGCGATCCTGGGTGTTGCTGCTTCATACACTCTGTTTCTATAGGTACGTGCATTGATGTTTCTTATGGTCTCTGCTAAGCCCTGAGAGGAGAAGATGATCATTCCTTGCCTTTGTTGTTTTGTTTCATTTGTGTTATGTTCGTTGTCCTTGTTTGTGTCATTTGAGTTTTGTTCAGAATAAGAATGATCTATCAATGCGTAGTTGGAAGTCAAAGTCGCATCACTCGGTCAAATTGACAAAGAACTCTCTGCATAAATTCAATATATAGCATTTCACTTTAAACTATAGTTATCTAATAATTGTTAAATCTCCTATTATGCAAAGTAGATATGATAATTATTGCATAACTAAGCTAGCTTTTACCTGTTGGATGCTAGATGTGAACCGTGAGTGTACTCCAAGATCATCCTCAAACAAGTCGGATCTTGTCCATCTTTTTAAATTTGACAAAGAGTTGAAACAAAGTTAGGGTGGACATGTTAGTAACATGTGAATACATTTTGTTTAAGTCTCTACTCTTTTTTTTTTTTCCTTTTAAGGTCACAAATTACAAAGCAATTGGAGATACTTGGACAAGGTAAGGTAACGTAAATAAAAGTAAAACGGAAAATTTTCTTGTTGTTTATTATTTTGGGCCTTTTCTTTTTTCTTCTTGATTCTTTGTTGATATTTTATTTCAAAATCTTTAAATTAACACATTATTTCTGCGCCATATCACTCCCAACTTTGTTGATATTGGAGACACCAACTAGAGGCGAAATAAAAACTTTGCCTTGTTAATAGCTAATTGGAGGCAAAATAATTTTTAACCGCTACTAGTAACAATTACGAGCTGAGCTAACCCTTAATACACTTATAAACAAATTCACTTCTATCGTAGATCATTGAATTTGAATTTGCTTTTCCTTCCATTTAGTAAAATAAAATTTCCGCATCTTCCCCGCTGCTCTACGTACAGCAAACGCAAAAGAAGACAAATGTACGATTTTTTTATTGCTAATGAATGATGCTAATATTTTATTAGCGTGCAATTAATCTATTCATAATCATTAATTCAAATCGATCTTGTCTCATTCATTCTCCAATCGTGATTTACTTAATTTGTGAATAATTCCACCCTCAAAGGTAACTTTTATTGAATCACTAATTTTGATTCATGACAAAGCAATTTAGAAAAAAAAAGAACGCACGATCAATCACAACAAAAAGAGACAATCAAAGGACTATGGTGATATCGAGACTTTAAACCTATATTTTCACTGTTTAATACTTGTATTTGAGTCTTAGAAATTGTTAAAATGTATTCTTAAGTAGTTTGCACTTCATCATTCTCATTTTGTTTAAAAAATAGACTTATCAGTGCACATACACTACAGCCAGTCGACTTGCTATAAACAACCAGTCGACTGACTGGTGTACATGCACGTATAAGCACTGCCTTTTCTTTTAAATTTGTTGCATGGTCAGTCGACTGACACAAATCAACCAGTCGACTGACCTGAACCCAACTGTCATATTTTAAAAAGACATTTCCCTTCTGCGAAAGGTTGTGATCTTCTCTAAACGGAAATGGTTGCTACTTTTGGTCAGAACTCTTCATCAATGGCAGTAACCCTCTGTCTACTATAAATACACGTTTCCAAACTTCATATTCACCGAAAATCTTTCTAACTATCTTATATTCTTCTTGTGCTCTCATACTTACATTCAAACAGCAAACAAGCATTTTATTGCTTTGAATCTCCATATAAACTTTCATAATCTTCGATTCTTAGCATCATATTCATTTCATATTTTCACATACACTTCATATACTTGAGGATTTGATTATAAAAGGTCTGTACTAATAGAGACAAATCAGTGTTATCAAGAACACACGGTTCAGATATTATTTTGTATTTGCGAAGTTCTCTTCTGCTGCCGAGGCAAAAATCATATTCTGCTGCTCAAGTGTCTGTTCTGCCGCTCAAGCTGTGTATACATGTTCCTCCGGATTAAGTGAGCATTATTATTTTAGTGAAATTCCAAAAGTAGTCTGGGACTGGACGTAGGACGGTGATCCGAACCAGTTTAAAAATCTCTGGTGTCATTTTACTTATATTACTTTTTATTCCGCACTATTTACTGTAGTACTATCATCATTATACTCTGTATTATTATATATCCATATTACATGGTCCTATACACTTTCATTATGTATCAAAGCAACGTTTCATCTAACCGTAACATAGTTATTTGATTCTTTGCTAATATGGATAGTAACACTAGTACTAGCACAAGCACTAGCACTATAAGCACTAACACCAGTTTTATAGAAGGTCAATCCACTGCACGACCTCCATTTTTCAATGGTTTGAACTATAACTATTGGGCTACTCGTATGAGAATCTATATGCAATCAAATAGTTTTGAATCATGGAATATCACACAAAATGAATACACTCTTCCTATAGGAGAATACTCTACATGGAAAAACACACAAAAATTAGATGCTTCTGCTAATGCTAAAGTTATGAACATGTTGTTTTGTGCACTAGATAGAAATAAATATAATCTTATTAGCATGTGTCAAACTGCTTATGAAATATGGAGAACACTTATAATCACACATGAAGGAACTAACAAAGTCAAACAAAGCAAAACCTCCATGCCCAAAAATCAGTTTCAAAATTTTAGAATGAAGCAAGATGAATCCATCAATGATATGTACTCCAGATTTCAAGATATCTATCATTCACTATTAGGATTAGGAGAAAAGTTCACTGATTTTGATATTGTATTGTAAATCCTAAACTCTTTAACGGATGAATGGAAAAGAAAAGTCTTGGCTATTAAAGAAGCTAGTGACCTCTCTACCATAAAACCAAAAGAGTTAATAGGAAATCTAATGTCCTATGAAGTGAATTTGCAGGCAAAATGAGTACAAGCATGAGACAAAAGGAACACAACTTTCCAGCCGAATAAGAAGAGGATGAAGATTCAAATGAAGAAGATCTAGCACTTATTGCCAAAAATTTCAAAAAGTTCTTGAAATTCCAAAAAAGCAACAGAAACAATGGAAAAAGGAACTTTCCAATCAAACCATCATCTTCAGTACTAGAATGTTTTAATTGTCATAAAAAAGGTTATATCCAGAAAGACTTTCCAGAACTAAACAAAATATACTTCAACAGTGGCAGAAAAGATAAGAAAAAGAAAGCATTTTCTTTGACATGGGATGATTCAGATACCTCTTCATCAGATAGTGGTAGTGACAGTGAAAAACGAGCAAGCCAATGTTTGCTTCATGGCTACTGAAAATGAGGTTAGTGATTTTACCTTTGATGATATGATAGAGATAAATTCTAAACTAGTTGACACTCTCAAAGATCTCAAAAGAAAATATAAGGAAACTCATGAACATCAGAACAAAACATAATTCGAAAGAGATATGCTTAAAGACGAAAATAAAATACTAGAGGAAGAACTTCAAAAATTACAAGAATCATTCTCTAATATTAATTCTCAACTCACTCTGTTGAGTCAAGAAATTGAAACTCAAAAAGAGAAGAATGGCGCTCTTGTTTCTGAAAATCATGAATTAAAGATAAAATAAAATTGATAGAATTAGATAGTACTAGTCTCAAAACTAAGTTAGAAAGCATCTCCAAAAATGTCTCAAACTTTAATAAAGGAAGAGAAACTCTATCTAAAATTATTGATAGCTCTCAATCTGTTTCTAATAGGAAAGGACCAGGATATGTTAAGAAATCAAAAGCTCCACCTAAAAAGGAAATTAGGAGAAATATTAAGCCTGCTACAAAATAGTCAAAAAGGAATATTTACCCGAAAAACATAAAAATTTGGGCTTCTAAAACAAATAACAGTTTGATTAGGAAGAAATATATTAACACCTTTTTGGAGACAGTTCATAAGAATAAAGACTATATTTTCAAATGGAATACTAAACCCTCTTGGGTTTGGTTTCCTAAGATCTAACTCTTAGGACCCTAACAAAAGATGGGTACCAATATAGTTCCTTATTTTTGTAGGTCCCACTTAAAAAGAGAGGAAAATGGATACTTGATAGTGGTTGCTCAAAATATATGATATGAGACAAAGATATGATATCAAACATTACTTACTTCGATGGAGGATCCATCACATTTGGAGACAATTCCAAAGGCTATATCATCGACAAAGGCGATGTAAGCTACAACGGTATTTCAAATTTACCTCTTATTTCAAATGTTTTACTAGTCAAAAATTTGAAACATAATTTACTCGGTACCAGCCAATTATGTGACAAAGGATTCGAAATCACATTTACTGAAAATAAATATAGTATTTTTGATCAAAATCTTATCTTTGAAGGAAATAGAGACAGAAATATCTATGTTTTGAAAGTGAAAATAAACTATAATTCAGACATGTGTTTAATAGCCAAAGAAAATGAACCTTGGTTATGTCACAAAGGATTCTGTCACATTAACTTCAAAGCTATAAATAAACTTTCTAAACACGATTTAGTAAAAGGACTGCCAAAAATGAATTTTAAAATGGACCATATTTGTGATGCATGTCGGTTAGGAAAATTAACCAAGTCATCTTTTAAATCTAAAAAGGTTATTCAACTTTACAACTACTTGAATTACTGCATATGGATTTATTTGGACCAACACAAGTACAATCTATTGATCACAGTAAATACGTGTTTGTAGTTGTTGATGATTTTTCTACATATACTTGGACTATTTTTATGAAAAAGAAAAGTGATACTTTTGGTAATTTCAAAATTTTGTCAAATTAATTCAGAGTTTCAAGGGATTGAAAGTCAAAAACATTAGGAGTGATCATGGAGGTGAATTCAAAAACGAAGCCTTTGAACTTTTTATACGAAGAAGTGAATATTCCATAATTTTTAATTTCCTAGAACTCCACAACAAAATGGAGTTGTAGAATGCAAAAATAGAATCTTAAAAGAATATGCAAGGACTTTGTTAAATGGAAGTACATTATCAAAACATTTCTGGGCTGGAGCGCTTGCAACAGCGTTTTATGTTTTAAATCGTGTCTCTATTCGACCACTAACTAAGAATACTCCTTATGAACTTTTTAATGGTAGAAAACCAAATATTTCTTATTTTTAATTTTTTGGTTCAAAATGTTTCATTTTGAATACAAAGCATCGGCTTGGCAAATTTGTAACGACCCGCCTTTTCGCACGCTTTAAATCGACACACGTGCTAATTCAAACCATATGGATGGGCGGATTGTTATGGGGTAAATAAGAAAACAAGAAAGAAATAAAAACAAACAAAATCTCACAGCGGAAGGATAAAATATAATAATCAAATATACAGTTTATAAAGCTGTTTTACAAATTATTCGATTATACTTACAACATTTATCAAAGTTATACATACCAATAACAATGCAGCGGAACAGTATGAGTATAGTGGACTAATAATAATAATAATAATAATAATAATAATAATAATAAAAATCTCCGTCTTCGTCCTCCAGAGCTAAGGTCTTCAAAATCGTGGAACGCTAGGACTGACCCGAGCGAATTGAAAAGACAAAACACTCGAGTCAGAACTAAAAGATCTTATGTGAGTTAAATTAACAGAAATAAACATGAGCGCAGAAACTCAAGAGATGCTCGGGATTTACATCTCCTAAGGATCCGTTAAACTATTTACTATGTAGTATATTTCGCTATTATAATAGTGTCTAATTGTAAAATAAACTTACTTTTAAATAGCGTTAAGGCTTTACATTTTCCACCTTAACACGTAAAATGCCAATAGTCTATACAGTACCGTAATACATCCTGATCGGGAGGCTACCAGAGGATACTCCATAGGTACGACATGAATAGAAATTCGTAGAAGGCGCGCTAGGGTAGGTGACACGGCACAACTAGGCAATGCCAGAGTAGATATACCAATTACGCATCCGGGCTGGTGGTAACGCATAGCCGCAGCTACCGCCCACCTCGAACAAACTCCCCCTAAAATCAAAAAATCAAAAGTGCCCACGGAATCAATCCAAAGTCAGAGTAAAATATCGAAGAGGAGTATCCGATAAAGGGCGCTAACCCCCTTGGCCCGAGAATCGCTCCTGTTTTAGCCACCTTATGCCAACTCACGGGAGTTGGGTCCACGTATTTATCTCAAAGGAAACGCCGCCACCATCCTACTTCATTCTGAAATCTCCACCACGTACATGATTGTTAAAGTGGTTTTCGGGGTTGGCAGAGAGTATGACAACTTCCGAGCCCGGTCTCTTCAACAACCAAACGTTATTATAACACCGCGGTTATTTCAAAATAATTTATACTATAAAACCAGAATATAATATCTCTTTCAAACCATATAAATACGATATCATTTATATTTTTAAAACCCAAATCAATATGATATCATATTTATTTTATAAATATCCCTTTCCCAAAATCATAATATTTTCAAATATATATACCTTGAAACCATAGCTTTGAAACATAACTTTTAATACTTAATGGTTCAAATACTATATTACTTTATAAAATAAAACAGCTTCTTTAAATTTCGCAATAAATTCCCAATATCAATTTGAACCTCCAAATAAACCATTTTAATTCCCATATATTTCAAAGCTTAAATATTCTATATTTCATATATTTCAATCTTTAAATATTCCACTATTTCAAAATGGATCCTTTGATAATTTAATATATATCAAATTCAATTCCTATTATTTAAATTTGAAATATTTACTTACTAAACAAATATTATTCAGGTAAAACCCTTAAGCTTCAATAACAGGATATCCTTTTAATTAAATTAAATTGGTAATATTCTTTAAATAAATTTGATATTCGTTTAAATCCTCTAATCAAAATCAAGTTATAAAATCATACCCTTTTAATCTTAATTTATTGACATATCAAAACAAATTTTTTCGAGGAAAATTCTTAAATACTTTAATTCAAATCATATTCACATTTATCTTCAACCTTACTTTTATTTGAGTTATTATAAACTCTATATACAATAGAATTTCAAATGTATTCTTAACCATATTATACAACGAAATCAACTTCATTATTTAGCTTATTTTAAAATTCGAAACAAATTTATACATAGCTAAATCCAAGAATTTTTACTATATATATATATATATATCAAAATTTAATATTTATTAAACCGTATTCTTTCCAAAACCATAGGAAATCATTTCAAAATATAATTTTATATATATATCGCGGTGCCTGTATATCATTTTCTATCCTATGGTCAAGTGATACAGATATTTATCATTTCAATCCGCAATTTAAAAAATAAAAATGCGGTTGTACATCATTTCAAACCGCAATCCCGAATGAGATGAAATGCATACACTACTACAAAACAGGCCATTTGCATCGGTTGTTTACCCCCCTTTTGCATCAGTTCAACAACCGATGCATATGCAACCGATGCAACAGGCTTAACACTTTTGCATCAGTTCTGAAACCGATGCAAAAATGTCCTTTTTGCATCGGTTGTTAATAACAACTGATGCAAAATATCAGGGTTGGTTGCTTGGACACAGCCCCATGTTACATCGGTTTTTTATAACAACCGATGCAAACTAATCCCTCTATTGCATCAGCTATTTATACCTGATGCAAAAAAGTCATTCTCAGAAATCATCATTACAGTATCAAATAGACAATATATATATTATTGATTATAGCAAACAATTATTGCATGCAATATTACAATCATTCAAAATTAAATTTGATGGCAAATACAAACTGAATAACATAATACCAAAATAAGCATATATCAATTACAGTGTTAATAATCTATACAAAATAAGTGTGGATACATCAAACTGTGCAACCATCTAGTTACATCAAATAACAATCACCACTACCACAACTCCTTACTTCCTCATCATTGCCTACTTCACCCCTCTAACCAACAACTTCAAACTGCATACATACATCAGCCTTCCCAAACAACTGTTGTACCACTACCATCCATCTTCCCTCAACAAACCACCAGCAAGCAACCTGAACAATCAACCGCGTGGACATTGCACATAACATATCACAATTCTCCACACTGCTACATTAACTTCATCAAACTAACTTCATCCATCCATCCATAAAACACATCACCACTTGTTGTTGCCAACATCCCACTGTTGTGTACCTTAAAACTTCTACAGCCAACCGCAGTTTCACCATCAACTCTCTATTGCCTGCCATTTTGCCCATCCTCAACCACACAATACAATTACATCACCATACTTCTCCTTCATCAACAAACAACACTTCAAACATCAAACTTCACTTGCACCTCCTCTGCCAAACTCACTGTTGCCTGCCACTTGTAAACACCCTACCTATAAACATCCCTTCCCACTGTATAGCCATTCACTGAAAAAATAGCCACTCAGAAACATGATAGTAGTAACAGACACACTGCAGCATACCCTATAACAGACATAACAGACACAATGCCACTGTTCCACCATACCAGTAAATCCTCCTTTCTGCCTTTACTTCCATCAATCCCTTAAAACACACCCAATATTTATTCTCCACTCATATACAAATTACAACATCACAGACCACCATAGTGCATAACAATCACCACCTATCCCCATTGCCAAACAACATTCCACTGCCATAACAACCATCAACTATCCAAACTTCTACCTCAACCAAGCCTGCATTACTTCACACATTACTTCTCCACACGCTCGCTTTAGACCACACAATTACCAAACAAACAACCCACTATATTCATCCATACAGATGCATCACCGACTGCTCCCCCCGATCACATTCACCATCACAACCATGAAACACTATACACTCAACATTGTCACAACTACTTCTCACCATCCCCTCTCCAAACTTCAAACTCCAAAACCTGCAATCGCCAATCACTTCCCTCATATGTCATCACTTGTACAAGCATAGCAATCATCTACCTGAACCCCTCGACCAACCACGAACCAACCTGTACTAAATGAGAAACTGGGCTAGCATGTGAGTTCCCAAAAAAATGTACAGCAAAAAATGTGCACATAATTTAAAATATGAGTAAACAAATGTTACAAATGGAGTTTCCAAATGTTGGGAAACAATATTCTCACAGTAAGAGACATGACAATTGTTTTAAGGATACAACAGTGAAACAATTTTCTTTTCTATCCTTTATTTATCTATGCTGGCTGTTAAGTAAATTTAGTGCATAAAATGTGTTATGTTGCATCACAAAAACAATTTCCTTTATAAAAAAACATATTTATTGTATACAGATTAGATAGCCTATTATTATATTTATTTTCTATTGTGTTTGCTTATTCTTTGTTTATTAATGCATTTTTCATGTACTTTGGAACGTATTCCTTATTTGTTGGTGGTTTGCAAAGTCTGTCTAACCATTTTAAATTTATTTTCTAAACTATTTCTACATTCCATAATGCGACATCCTTTTCAATTTATAATTTATGATTTGATAATGTATTTTTATAGTAACGTTTTAAACTTATTTTGAAAGTGTATTTGTAGAACACAAATCAAAACAGTCTTTTAAAATTATTACATTATTGGTTTCTTAATGGTTTTTTTTTGCTAAAATTGCATTTTACTTTCAACTTCAGAGAAATGAAATCCACATTAAAATTTTTCTACCAACGGTACAAAATCTTGCTCCTTCCATACATATGTAATAGCCGCTATTTCTTTTAGGAAAAATTTTCTAACCATGGCACGTATTAAATATAGATAAGCTGTCAAAAAAAGAAAACACTGTATAGATAGAACTGGCTTCCTAAAGGATAAGACAAATTAATTGCAATCCCAAGGTATGTTTATAGAATAGCAAGCGGAATAGCACTCAAATTTGAAAGCAGCAAAGAAAGAACCATTTATCAATGATATAGTTTTAAAACATGAAAGCAAAATTGGGAAAGAACCATTTTCAAGTAGTAATGCAGGACCTGTCATCAGTAAAGTATGCATTTATTCCTACATTTGCAGTGCGTTTTCTTTGTAAACTTGCAAATGAGATTAATGAGGCAACATTATGGAAATTTTTTATATATGCTTTGTCGGACATACCTGTTCATCTAAGAGCTGCATGTGAATTTTGAACTTTTCATTAGTATCAGTAGTAACATCATCCCATATTCTTTTCATCCTTGCCCGAATAGAACACAATCGGGTTGTTAAACTCAAACTGGATAAGTATCGATAGGTGTTTCCCATTGTTCTTCACCTGTGAATGTGAATAGAGAAGATAGCTAAATTAGGCACAAAATAAATTTGTAGTTGGTAAACTGTGTTGAGTGTAAAGGAATAAAAAAACAAACTTCGTGTAAATTGTGAACAACCTTATGGTAAACAATATTTTCTATATAGTAGTGTTGTTCACTATAATTGGCTATTAAAAATTTTGAACCTTTGTAAGAAGTTATGCATGACAGTTCAACCTCTAATTGTCCGTTCGACAAAATAGATGAGGCAGGTAAACTCCAATATTTCCAAGTGCTTGACCTTGGCTCTTATTGACAGTCACGAAAAAGTAGTGTTTAAATGGAAGCTTCAACTTTCATGCATCGAAATTGTGAAGCTTCAACTTTAAAAATTCAAAACATTAAAATCTTACGATCAAAAGTTTGAAAATGAAAAACAAAAAATTCAAAGCTGTTAAAAAAGAATTTCAAAATTTTAAATTCTATACTCTAAAAAATTTATAAACTACATTTCAAAGGACCAAATTAATAAACTTTAAAATGTTCGAATAGCACGATGCCCAAGAATGATGCACTGAGAGTAAGGTTTAGCATCAACCATGATTTGATTATTCCTACCTATGATACCACCTACACATCCATTCTTCATAACTTGGTTTGCTTTGGTTACTCCCAAACTGATGTTATACACATATCTATGTCTTATAAAGCTACTTAGTTACTAAGCTTATCATTACTATTATATATAGTTATGTTGCTTATAAACGAAGTCCATTTTAAGTGAAAGTTCAAGGCCTACTTGTGGAAATATTGAATTCCTTCATGTTTTTGCAAGTTTGCAAATGAGAAACTGGGTTTGCATGTGATTTCCCAGAAAAATGTGTAGCAAAGAATGTGCACATAATTTAAAATATGAGTAAACAAATGTTACAAATTGAGTTTCCAAATGTTGGGAAACAATATTCTCACAGTAAGAGACATGACAATCGTTTTAAGGATACAACGGTGAAACAATATTCTTTTCTATCGTTTATTTATCTATGCTGGCTGTTAAGTAAATTTAGTGCAAAAAATGTGTTATGCTACATCACAAAAACTTTTCAGTAAAAAAGAAAATAAAACTATGATACCACCTACACATCCAGTCATCACCTGTTCGCACGATGGACACATAGTCAGTGTAGTAGGAGGCGTCATGTGCATGTAAAACTGCGGCGAAAGCTTTAACGCTCTGAGCTCTTGCACTTCCTTCTTAAGCCTCCTGTTCTCTTCTGTTAAGTTATCGCAGCACCTTTTCAAAAACTCACAGTCCACCTCCGTCTGTTTCAACTTTCTTCTGTAAATAACCAGTTCAATAAATGGTAATTAGTTTGATTTTAACCTACGGTAAATTCGAAGATTTGTTGTTAATTTACCTTGCTCTTCTGTTTTGGAACCAGACCTCCACTTGCCTTGGCCATAAGTTCAACTGCTTCGCCAATGCTTGCTTCTGTTTCTGTTTACAATAACAAAATCAAAAGGTTAATTTGGTTCCTCTACTTATAAGCCCTTTTAACTTACTCTTCTTCTTAGTGTTAGATCTAGAAGAAACTTATGGGATTGAGGGTGTTATGGCCTTTAAAGCTCTCCTCCAAAATATCAGACTGGTCCTTAGAAAGCCTGAGTTTTTTCCTGGATCGTTCGCCGTCTTCTTCGTTACTGTTCGCGATTCCTCGTGAATCGGTAGTGTCATTATGATAATTGACATCGCCATTACCGTTCATCAAGCCTTTGCTTCCTCTTTTTCCGCTCACTTTACCAGCTCACTGCCTACTGTCCCTCGTCACTGCAGTTTTATCGCCTCCACCAACAACGATTTCCAAATCGCGGGTTCCTAATTCACTGAGACCAACTACACGTGACCAACCCACCAGCGACTGAAATCCCCAAATCAAATTCAACGCATCGAATACCCTAGAATCCGCAACTAAATTTGAGAATTGCTTACGAGAGCCGATTTTGATTTGGCTTTGAGATTTGCTTTTGAATTCGAATCGAGACATGAGTTTATAAATTGACATTAGATTTCATTTGACGTGAAGTCGTTCAATTTGATTTGAAGTCGTTCAATTGAACGAATATAAAGTTGCTTTTGTTTTCTTCCTAATGGGTTAGGGGGAAATGGAGGGCTAAGCGGGAAATGAAAAGTTAAGGGGAGGGAAAATGAAAGTTGTAGTAGCAAACCGATGGAAAATGAATGCAAACTAATGTAGTTGCATCGGTTGAATTTAAAACCGATGCGACTAAAACTATTTGCACGTACAATTGCATTGGTTGTTGGTGACAACTGATGCAAATTTGATTTTTTGTTACCTATTGCTTTTCACGTACCAATTTCATCGGTTATTAAGATGGAACTGATCCAAATAGTTCTATTTGCATCAGTTTTTACTTCAACTAATGCAAATGAGGCAAAGCAATATGCACTTTTTGTACTAGTGATAATAACTTGCGGTTTATAACAATATACAATACAACATCCATTCATCCAATATCATCCATCAACCATTTATCAAAATCATCATCAAATTCAAACAATACATCAATATATAACAGGCAATAAATAACAGGCATTTATTGGCAGTTTATTTTGCAAAATAAATTAACCGATAATTTAACCGGCAGTTTATATGCACAATAAATTTACTAATAATTTAACTATCGGTTTATATGCAATAATAAATTTTAACTAGAAATTCAACTTGCAGTTTATATGCAATAATGAGTTAAATAACAATTTAATGAAATAAATGTGATTTAACTGAGATGATAAATAAAAATATGCCAAACAGTCATAAATAAATTTCTACTCATATGATAAATCAATTTAACAAATATAAGAAATTTTAGAAATTGTGAGTGTGTTAAAACACTCACCTTTTGAATTTGAATTTGAATTGAATTTAAATCCAATTTAAACCCAAAAATTTGACCGTCTCACAATTCTTTCAAACCAGTGTCATCAAGTCCGGAATTTCAATACGATCCCAACAAAAGAAATCGGACATAAAACCGAGTCCGTATGCAAAAGTTATGATTGCTTTAACGAATTGAAATCAAAATTAAATAAAATTCACAACACACTTACCCTCACCAACTAATTGCCACGTCATCCACTCAGCTACAGGAAACTTTGAAAGAACGACCAAGCCAACCCTAATTTTGCACAGCCGAACGTAAAGCCGCCTTCCTCGATCGTGCTGCCCACGTCATCGCAACCGAGTATGCCACCGGCCGACGCTCCCCTCACACGCGCAGCCACCATACCCCCTCAGCGACGAAACCCCCTGCGATCGATCGAGTGAAAACCGAGCCCAGCCGCCACTTTATCATCAAACCCTAATGAATTTTTCCACTGGGTCTAACCGTCGACTCGACCCATAAACCATGTAGATCAACTCCCCTCAGCTTCCTCTCCAAAACCCAGAAAGAGTTTCTCGATCCAACGAATTTTATCGCGGCAATGATGAACGGTCGTGGATAAACCTTAAATTTCAGAGCAAACGATAACTCGAATTGAAAAATGAATTGCACCAGCAGATTACGCATTTAGAGAGCTTTAACATATATTTTTTCTGAATTTTTCTAAGGACTTTGAATTTTGAATTGTAATTGGATCTAGGGTTTGCATCCACTGAGGAAGAGGAGCAGCCGATGAAATTTTATGCGTAGACAAATGAGAATAGGCGGAGGCTAGGGTTTAGTAGGGTATTTGTAGATAAAGTTGGAATAGAAAGATAGATCAGAATTATAAACGTGCTAACCGATAATTTGCCCAAAAAGCCCGTTCTCACTCTGGAACGAAATTGGATCAACCCATATATCAAAATAGATGTTTTAAAATATTCTGAATGCGATGGAAAAAAGTTTCAGGTCCAAATTGCATCTTATGAAGAAGTTATGTTGAAAAAATATTCTCCAAATTGATTTCAATTGTATAATTTTCAAGGCGTTTCGAGTCCGTACGATCAAACAACAAGTCTGATCGCTACGAAACTTGAAACACTATTAAAATTCACCGTTACGAACCCGATGAAACTTGTTTCGTCAAAATCCGAGTCACTGGCCAAAATGGCTATATTTTCACTTTTTAAATAAATTAATAAATAAATTAACCACCTTTAAATTCAATATTTATAAACTAGTAGATTTTTGTCATTTTTAATCTCTTAGATATTTATAATAACTAAAAGCAATTGACATATCAATTTAGTGTCAATTATTCCAGTAAATACAGTGTTCAAATGCCAACTGCAATTAATCCAATTAATTGCAAATTATTTCCAATAAATTTGATCTTAGTCGATTACAACATAATTTTCAATCAATTATTACTCAACTAACATAGTTAACATTGTTTTATATTTCATTACATTAATATTTCCCAATTTTCATCTTAAATTTTGCGTTAATTACTGTATTTCAATTATATTGGAATTTTGACAATTTTATTCGTTAATTAAATATAAAAATCTCAATTAATTATTTCATCTTGGTTTCATTCTTTTTATTACATTAGTTATCATATTATGAATGGAATTTTACCTTGGTTACGTCTTATTGAATTCAACATTCTTCACTTACCAATTTATTCCACATTAACTGCAATAATTTAGTGAACTACTTGAAATTTAATTCAAATTAAATTTATCAAACTAATAAAATAAGTAACGTACAAAAATTATTGTAATTAACTCTTAATCACACTTTTAGGTTCATTATTCACAAACCAATATTATAATTACTTACATTAAATTTGGATTGTACTACACTTATTATATTTTTGCCAAATAGATACATTAATTTCAATTAAATATTCTCTGTAACTTATTTCTTGATTTCACACTTTTTATTTCTCAAATTACTATCTTGTGTTAAGTTTACGTTTCTATTTTAATTTATATTCAATTATAACCTAACTGTCGTTTCAATCAATTAGATTGTATTGAATTTGGTTATCCGTCAACTGCCATTTACGCTACTACCTTAATTTACACACTTACTATAAGAAAATTGTAACATCCCGAAATTTTTGAATATAAAATTGGTAATGTATTTGAACTTTTGGAATTTAAATTGAGAATTTCAAGAAAAATAAATGTTGTTAATGTTAATATTATAAAGATGCATAGGATTTAAATTAACATATATAGTTAAGTTTACATAAATAGATGATAATAATGATAATTAAATAAAAGAACATATTTTTTTTTAAAACAATAAAATTAAAATTTGCTGTAAACAAATATGTAGACATAAGGAAAATATAAAACTAAAACAAGACTCTTCCATATAACAAAGTAAGGTAAATTTGTATATAAAAAAAAAATTGAAAGTAAACAAAACAACACATACATATAAAAAAAAAAAACAGTATGCTGTAAGATACAAGTGTACAGGGAAGCATTACAAAGCATGCTTCATTTAATGCCATTACTCTAGTAACCTCAAGCAAAACATTAACTGTGAATCCATGCTTCATTAAATGCATTTACTGTCTAGCATAGATAAAGATCACATCAACCTGTACAAAATTCCCTCTATAAACAAGAACATTTGTTTCAGTTTTATTTCGTTCAACTTAGCAAAGAATAGGAAATAAACTTGGAAAAAATTATATACAAGTTCAAACAAATTGCTGAAGAAAGGATAAAGAAAAAAAAGAAACAAACCAGAGAGGAAGATTTAGAACTACAGCTTCAAAATCAAATATAGTCTCTGCTTATCAATATATTCAAGTGAGTAAAAAAATTTACTTCAGGATTTAGATAGATTGTGGGAATGATTTATATTGTGTTGCTTATAAATTTCTCTCAGTTTTATTCTGCATATATATACACATATCCAACTGTCTGAAACTCCCATTTCCTTCTCTGATTGAATCACAGGGTTGTATTACACAAGGAAACACTTAAATCCTTATCATCTGATTAGAATTAGCCTTTGATTTCAAAACTAAGTAGCAGTGCTTATGTATGAATTATAAGTAAATAGTTCATGAAGCATGAGTATATTCAGTATGAAACCTTATTTTTTTCCAGAGGAAATCTTAAATTTTGACAAATTTCGAGTATCACAATTTTGAGATTGGATTATATAATGTGAATCTGCATTAGAAGATAGGAATTTTAAGCCGTGTTTGATGATTTTTAAGCATGTGGTTCAAGAGCAGATCGTTGACGACTGGAAAAGGGTTTACGGTCGAATTCAGGTGGTCGGAGGTACTAGGGAGGCCGGAGTTTCTCGAGAAGGTAGAGGAGCTTACGGGGTATCGGAGAAAAATATTGGGGTGGTCGGAAGGTCAACGTGGCGGCGGCGGCGAGTGGTTTCTTTCCAGAAACCTAGTTTTGTTAGTAGTTTTTAATTTGATTCGTTTTCCCTCTGTGGTTGATCGAGTGGCACATTGTCTGGGGAAATGATGGCTGAGTGGATGACGAGTCATCGACCGGAGTTAGGAACCTTCAGGTGGTCGAGGCGTCGAGTTCGAGGCGGAGTTTGGCGACTGGGTTGGTTTCAGTTAGTAGTGAGAGAGCTCGATTTCGATTCGCTTTCGAATTCGAATATTTGTGAAGTTGGAAGGCTAGTGGGGATCGACTGTTATGTACGGGGGGTCTCGGTGATGGTCAGCGACCATCCAAACGCCTGGACACGTGCACGCGATGACCTTCATATCAGCATTGTGTGTGAGTTAGGGGATACGTAGTTTTCTCGGGTTCGAATCGGGGTAGCCTATGGGTTTACTCGAAGAAACTGGGAAATGGTGAAACCCGAAGTCAAACGCGTGAATAATTTCTTTTGGCTCGGGGAAGTTGTTAATAAGGATTGGGTTGCTAAGCCTATTGCCTGGCTTCAGGAAAAAAAAAACTGTTTAAAACCTGGGTTTTGGAATAATCTTGTTTTGAATTTAATTAGTTTTAAAATAACTTAGAAGTGATATGTGAATTAAGTAATTTTGAACTACATTTAAGTGAACCTGAAACCGTTTCAGGTTTCTAAAAAAAATAAAAATAAATAAATAAAATAAAATAAAATATGTAAAAGTAGAAGCAAGATTTAATAACAGGTATTTTAAACAAAGTTTAAAGTTGAATTCAAATGATTTTCTTATATCCTAAATTTAAAAATGAAAATTTAAAACATAAAACCAGATTTAAACTAAGTTTAAAATTAAAGGGATCGTAGATTCAAGTTTTACTTGAATGTGGAATTTAAATAAGTTTTATAAATTTAAAATGTTAAATCAAATTTAAATAAAGTATGTTTAAACATGATTGGGTTTCAAATAAAGGATTAAACTTACTTTATATAGATTCTTTTATAAAAAAATGATTTCTTAACATTGAATGAAAAGTAAATAAATTTGTTTAACAAAATAAAAATAAAAATTATAAGTTAAATAATTGAATTAAGATAATTTAAGTTAATTAATGATTAAGCTTGTTGTAGTAGAAATGAATTTCTGAATAATAAAGATTTCTAAATGTTAAATTAGATAAATCACAAATTATTTTGGAAGACAACCATGGATGATTAAATTGATTTATTAAATCCCATTCACTTTAATTTGTAAACAATTAACTATTGCTATGCACTAGGTTGATATTTCTGTTGTGACTGTGATACGGTGTGATGCACTGTGACTATGATTTGTTCTGTATTGATGTGAAAACCTTTATGCCGTAAAACGACATTTAAACTTCGATGCGACAGGGAATCGGATTCTAGTGAGTATCCGAAACTCACATCGAACCCTAAATATGAATCTTTGTAATTGACATATCCATGTGTTTTAAAAATATTGCGCTCACTATTCGGGTTAACCGGGAAAAGACTTTGGGGTCGTATAACCCATTCCGAATATGTGATACGTCGTTATGAATTGCATTTGAAGACCAGTGTTGAAGACCGGATATTTTTGAAAGCGAAAGGACAACTCGTCGAATGTCTTTGCATCGACTGGTCCCCGGTATAGAGACTCCATATGTGATGGGAAGTCCGAACGTGATTAGTGAATATTCGGATTGTAAGGACTTCTTTGTAAGTGCCTTCGGTTCTGTTCGAGCCCGGAACAGACTTGTATGGATAGTATGTCTGACATTACAAATTGAGAAATAAAGCTGATTTCTTTCAAATATATTTCTGTTGGTGGCGGAGAATTTATTCTCTTAGCTTAACACCCTTCTCTGAGACGTACGAGCTCAGAGGTTATGTAGTTGAATGTTATCAGCGATATATTCCCAATTTGGTAATGTGACATGCTGAGTGTTGCTGTGAAATGATCATTGTGTTGATTATTTGTGATAGGATCATTTATTTGATCGTCTATCCTGGTGATCATTTTTATGATCATTTGTTGACCCAAAGCACAGCTTTTGAGCGTGACTTTGTGGACGAGACTTCGTCGAGCCTCACACCCCGAAATGGTCAAAACAGGAAAGATGCGGCAAGGTTATGAGGGGTAGCTCCCTTTAGGGTATGTCATTTCCTTCTGGAAAGGGTGGTATCATGGTATGGAGCCCAGATACTTACTCATGTTGATACACTACATCTATTACTGTGTGGTGTTGTTGGTTGTCGAGCGCTCGGAAAAAAGGTCCAATGGGACCGGGGGATGACATATTCGTGTAGTAGTTACCTAGTGATAAAGGTAACCCGGCCTTGTGTTGGCAGAGAGCTGGTTAAGTTCTCGGGACGTCCCGCCAGAGGCGTTTCCATGTGGCAATAGGAAGTTCCTTGGCCTGACCATTTGTTGGAAATCCAAAGAAACAATACGAGCCCTGTACGGTTTTAGTTGTAAAACCTGTCATGCAGCGTGGCGGTAACCTGCCACAAAACATGGTAGCTATAGTAGGCATAGTTCGGAATGTCTATGCTGGCTAAGATTAATATTCTATTTTCGAAATGATTTACTTCACTATGCACTAGTATAATATCAAAGAATTCTTTTCTCGTACCAAGCATATTTAACTATCATAAGAAGAAATCTCCTCCAATTCTGCGTTTGCATTGTGTGTGTGGCGGGAGGTCTTATGGTAGTTCCATTTTTAAAAGCATTTCGAAAATTCTTTTATAAATCTTGTTTTATTTAAATGCAACTGTTTTTGTTTACTCATACCAGTCCCATGACTGATCTGGAGTTTATTGTTTTTTTTCCTAAACTCTGGGTGCCCATTATTTCCACACGGGCAGCCTAGTAGCAGGTTTCTGTATTTTGGAGGAGCAATATTTTGGAGCTTTTTATCTTGGAGATATCTTAGGAGCTTTTGGAGATTTCAGGTGTTAGTTTTTGGGAGTTCGTTATCATCTCTCTCTTTTGAGAACTTTTGGATATATGTTCACTGTTGTGTTATCATGATGTTGTATTTGGAGTTGTGGTGTATGTATTATGTACTCTGTTGCAGTAAGGATATTATGTTGATGTTGTAACTGTGATGATTATGATATTGATTCTGTTCCGCTGTTTTATATTCATCTAATTGTTGTTATAAGCTCCGGCGATGCGAATTTGGTGTCGTTTATCGGACATCGAGTTTGGGTCGTCACAAAAATCTTATTGTATTGGTTAATTAAATTTTGCTTTAAATTACTTATTTTAAATTTTTATGCTCAAGAGCAATAATTAACACTTTCCATTATTATACAAATTTGAATCCCATTCTAGTTATTTTTTTATTAATAATTCACACAATATTATAAGTTCGTACAAGACATCCAAATACTATTTATTATTATAACTTTACAATCTATATAAATTCATTGATTGATTTACTTTTTGCCTTTGTTTTCTTATATTCAATTCTTAGCTTAGTATGATAATTTATAGTACTCCATTTAATCGACATTTCATTTCAATTGTTAATACTTAGCTTAAATTTCTACGTTGCATTTCATTTACACTTCCGCTACTATATTAATAATTAGTAACGTTTATATCAATAACACATTATAATTACTTACCATTTAAATGAGTTTGATTCATAATAAATTATTTGACCAATTAATTAGGTAATTTATACAAATTTGTTATCATACCCATAAATTTACACTTATAACTTAGTCCTACATTTGAATTTATTTATTAGATTGAAATGTCCATTCAAGTTTGTCAACTTGCATTAACATAATTCCCTAATTTGTTCCAATCACTGTCAACAATCTTTTATTACATTAAATCAATTTAATACTTTACTTAAATTTCTCATATTCAATTTATATCCAGGTAAAAATCTTTTCACTACTTAATTCATTTGAATTTATTCAAATTACTATAAATAGGTTTTGATTACCATTGTTATATTTTAATTTAGCGTTCATTCCAATATTAATGTATCACATTTATTATCTCTACTAAAATTAAATTACAAAATCCTATTAAATTAACAAATTTAATTATCGAAATTTACGGGTCGTTACACTCTCCCCCACTCAAAACTTTTCGTCCCCGAAAAGGAAAAGAAGGGAAAAGAAGAATTAAGAATCAATATATCTTATTTAAAATATTAGGTACATATACAAAAATTATTATTTTTAAAATAATTTAAATAAAATATCAATTTATAACTATCAAATCTTTTTATACTTAAATTAATAAAGTTTGGAAAACATTTTTAAAATTTTTCTAAGTCCAAAATTTTCGGAAAATTTTCGGCAGGGTCTCCTTTGTACGGGAGGCTCGGGAGAAAATATAATATCAAATATAACAATATACAACATATATTTTCCAAAATAATATATATCCCCACACGGAAAAAATAATATAATAACTCTATAAATCGTAATCCGAAAACGTACCTATTAGTCGGGCAATTTACGCTTATTTTATGGAACCAAAAGCAGTAGCAATTGCTTGCATAACCTGTATTTCACTTATATAATCCAAGAGAGTTAATCATTATATAAAATGAAATATTTAAGGTTGTTTCAACCACAACAACAATCAATTCCAACAAATAGCATACACATAAAATACAAATCAACCATTTAAGAAAACAAACAAATAGTTGTTCGGTTCAAACTTTAACTTGGATGGAATGAAAAATAAACTATCAAGTGCACCATTTACTCAACAGTCTTAGATGAAACTAAATAGGTTATTCACATATCCAAACAAATTTAATGTATTCTTACCCCAACAACCATAAACCAAAGAACAACAATTCAGATCAAATTTACTTATTATTAATTTTATTTCATACATTAGTTGTTTGATTTCCTTTCTTTCATTCGTTAAGTGATTCCTTCATTTATTACTTACAATATTCATTTTCCATTTTAATGTCATGTAAGTTTCTTCTTTATTACATCATATTTTATTATAGTGGCATTTCATTTTATTTACTTAAGTTTATAATCATCTATTTATGGTACTTACCTTTAATTATATTTAAATATAGAAAAATTCCAATTGTAACTTAAGTTTACAACAATTACAACATCAAATCCTTGTTTATTAAAGAATTTCATTGATTACTTTCATTACCTCAAGTTTATTTCTTGTATGATATCTATTTCATTCTCTTACTAACATTTCAACTTTTAATATTTGGTAAGTCATATATATGCTTTTTAAGAAGGGGCATTTCACCAGAAGGACAAACTTCACTGTCCAACTAATTCCAAAACACACATTCAAAGAAATTAATTTCAAGGCCAAAATCAACAAAATAATTACTTTCAAGGAAAAAGTCGGTAGTCCATTTACTTTCAAGGACATAATTTCATAGGTTTTTAGGCCCCAGAAACTAATTATTTTACGTTTTGTCCTTAAAAATAATTATTTTCGTTGTGTGTCCTAGAAACTAATTCCACTTGCTAAAGAGACCCTTATGTCTTATTTCCACTTTTAAGAATATAGTTTGAAAGTTATACAAGTTTTATTCTATTTCTTCTAATTAATTTAATGTTCCATAATTATATCCTTTATTTCATAGGTTACAATTTCAAATTTCATTTAATACCATTTATAACCTAGCATTAAATCTCTAATTTCCTTTAGAGGTTTCCATTATTAGTTAGTTACATTCCATTTTCTACATCAATAGAACTATTAATTAACGGAAACATAAGAATTAAATACCGGGTTTTATTTTAATTCATTTTAAAATAATAGATAAATATACTTACAACTTATCTATATCCAAGTATATTTAAAACAAATTAAAAATTCTCTTTTGTTTATCAAAATAAATCTGTAGTAAAACTACTCAATGGCCTTCCCGCTTCAAAACTCGAAAATGAATGTCGATGATGCGTGCACTCATCACCGAAATTATTTTCCAGCGATAGAGAGGGGAGTACAACTTTATCTTTCCAAATTTCTTTTAAATCATTTCTTTCAAATTATATTGAAATACTTATATCAAAAAATACTTCTTTTAATAATATTATTATTGTAATTCAAAATCATTCAAAAGAAATTTCAAAACCCCGGAACTTAAGTTCTAAATTTCCAATTTTCATTTATTTTATATTCAATCTTATTTCTACTATTATTTATAAATTTCATTACCTAAAAACCAATATATTGCAACCAAATATATATATCATTTATAAAAATTTATTTTATATATATATAGAAAATATAATAGGCAAAATTATTTCATTCATCTATATTAAAACAAAATATTATGTCGGTCTGTCCTATTAAGTGTTTAGAAATCCCTATTGATGTCATAGCGTCCCATGCACCAACAAGAATTTATACATACAAAACGGAACAGATTAACACAACATTAAAACCTTTATATAACACAAACAAATACGCTCTCTCATATATACACTCAGCGACTCCCATAGGGTATTACTACCCTATTAATAAAGAGTCAGACCCCACAATGCTAAGGTTTATCGCTAAAGCAAAGCTCTGATACCAGATGTAATGAGCCGCGCCAGCGGGGTAACGCCCACCGTAGCATACATTGGTACCTGTGTTCTTCCTTTATGGCCAGCCTCTCGACTGCACCACCAACCCCCGTGTGTACATGTAGGAGTAAGAGTCAACCGTTCGCTACCAAACCAGGAAGCGAGAACCCCCTGTCATGCTGCACCCTCCAAGTGCAATGGCAGAGACACATGCCAATTCAAACCATACAGAAGGACGGATTGTTATGGGTAAATAAGGAAACAAGAAAGAAATAAAAAAAAAATCTCACAGCGGAAGGATAAAATATAATAACCAAATATACAGTTTATAAAGCTGTTTTACAAATTATTCGATTATACTTACAACATTTATCAGAGTTACACATACTGATAACAATGCAGCGGAACAGTATGAGTATAGTGGACTAATAATAATAATAATAAATCTCCGTCTTCGTCCTCCAGGGCTAAGGTCTTCGAAATCCTGGAATGCTCGGACTGACCTAAGCGAATTGAAAAGACAAAACACTCGAGTCAGAACTGAAAGATCTTATGTAAGTTAAATTAACGAAAATAAATATGAGTGTAGTAACTCAAGAGATGCTCGGGATTTACATCTCCTAAGGATCCATCAAACTATTTACTATGTAGTATATTTCGTTATTATAATAGTGAACATACTTTAAAATAGCGTTGAGGCTTTACATTTTCCACCTTAACACGTAAAATGCCAATAGTCTATACAGTACCGTAATACCTCCTGAACGGGAGGCTACCAGAGGATACTCCATAGGTACGACACAAATAGAAACTCGTAGAAGGCGCGATAGGGTAGGTGACATGGCACAACTAGGCAATGCCATGGTAGATATACCAATTATGCATCCGGGCTGGTGGTAACGCGTAGCCGCAGCTACCGCCCACCTCGGACAAACTCCCCCCTAAAATCAAAGAAATCAGAAGTGCCCACTGAATCAATCCAAAGTCAGAGTAAAATATCAAAGAGGAGTATCCGATAAAGGGCGCTAACCCCCTTGGCCCGAGAATCGCTCATGTTTTAGCCACCTTATGCCAACTCACGGGAGTTGGGTCCACGTATTTACCTCAAAGGAAACGCCGCCACCATCCTACTTCATTCTGAAATCTCCACCGCGTACACGATTGTTAAAGTGGTTTTCGGGGTTGGCAGAGAGTATGACAACTTCCGAGCCCGGTCTCTTCAACAACCAAACGTTATTATAACACCGCGGTTATTTCAAAATAATTTATACTATAAAACCAGAATATAATATCTCTTTCAAACCATATAAATACGATATCATTTATATTTTTAAAACCCAAATCAATATGATATCATATTTATTTTATAAATATCCCTTTCCCAAAATCATAATATTTTCAAATATATATACCTTGAAACCATAGCTTTGAAACATAACTTTTAATACTTAATGGTTCAAATACTATATTACTTTATAAAATAAAACAGCTTCTTTAAATTTCGCAATAAATTCCCAATATCAATTTGAACCTCCAAATAAACCATTTTAATTCCCATATATTTCAAAGCATAAATATTCTATATTTCAAAACTTTATAGTTCATATATTTCAATCTTTAAATATTCCACTATTTCAAAATGTATCCTTTGATAATTTAATATATATCAAATTCAATTCCTATTATTTAAATTTGAAATATTTACTTACTAAACAAATATTATTCAGGTAAAACCCTTAAACTTCAATAACAGGATATCCTTTTAATTAAATTAACTTGGTAATATTCTTTAAATAAATTTGATATTCGTTTAAATCCTCTAATCAAAATCAAGTTATAAAATCATACCCTTTTAATCTTAATTTATTTGCATTTCAAAACAAATTTTTTCGAGGAAAATTCTTAAATACTTTAATTCGAATCATATTCACATTTATCTTCAACCTTACTTTTATTTGAGTTATTATAAACTGTGTATACAATAGAATTTCAAATATATTCTTAACCATATTATATAACGAAATCAACTTCATTATTTAGCTTATTTTAAAATTCGAAACAAATTTATACATAGCTAAATCCAAGAATTTTACTATATATATATATATCAAATTTAATATTTATTAAACCGCATTCTTTCCAAAACCATAGGAAATCATTTGAAAATATAATTTTATATATATACCGCGGTGCCTGTATATCATTTTCTATCCTATGGTCAAGTGATACGGATATTTATCATTTCAATCCGCAGTTTAAAAAATAAAAATGCGGTTGTATATCATTTCAAACCGCAATCCCGAATGAAATGAAATGCATAATAACTTGTAGTTTATAACAATATACAATACAGCATCCATTCATCCAATGTCATCCATCAACCATTTATCAAAATCATCATCAAATTCAAACAATACATCAATATATAACAGGCAATAAATAACATGCATTTATTGGCAGTTTATTTTGCAAAATAAATTAACTGATAATTTAACTTGCAGTTTATATGCGCAATAAATTTAGTAATAATTTAGCTATCAGTTTATATGCAATAATAAATTTTAACTAGAAATTCAACTTGCAGTTTATATGCAATAATGAGTTAAATAACAATTTAATGAAATAAATGCGATTTAACCGAGATGATAAATAAAAATATGACAAACAGTCATAAATAAATTTCTACTCATATGATAAATCAATTTAACAAACATAAGAAATTTTAGAAATTGTGAGTGGGTTAAAACACTCACCTTTTGAATTTAAATTGAATTTAAATCCAATTTAAACCGAAAAATTTGACCGTCTCAGAATTCGTTTAAACAAGCGTCATCAAGTCCAGAATTTCAATATGACCCTAACAAAAGAAATCGCGTGTAAAACTGAGTCCGTATGCAAAAGTTGTGATTGTTTTAACGAATTGAAATCAAAATTAAATAAAATTCACAACACACTCACCCTCACCAACTAATTGCCACGTCATCCACTCAACTACGGGCAACTTCGAAAGAACGACCAAGCCAACCCTAATTTTGCACAGCCGAACGTAAACGCTGCCTTCCTCGATCGTGCTGCCCGCGTCATCGCAACCGAGTGTGCCACCGGCCGATGCTCCCCTCATGTGCGCAGCCACCATTCCCCCTCAGCGACGAAACCCCCTGCGATCGATCGAGTGAAAACCGAGCCCAACCGCCACTTTATCATCAAACCCTAATGAATTTTTCCACTCCATCTAACCGTCGACTCGACCCACAAACCATATAGATCAACTCCCCTCATCTTCCTCTCCAAAACCCAGAAAGGGTTTCTTGATCCGACGAATTTTATCGCGGCGATGATGAACGGCCGTGGATAAACCTTAAATTTCATAGAAAATGATAACTCGAATCAAAAAACGAATTGCACCAGCAGATTACGCATTTCGAGAGCTTCAACAAATATATTTTTTGAATTTTTCTGAGGACTTTGAATTTTGACTTTGATTTCGAATTGTAATTGGATCTAGGGTTTGCATCCATTGAGGAAGAGGAGGAGCTGATGAAATGTTATGCACAGACAAATGAGAATAGGAGGAGGCTAGGGTTTAGTAGGGTATTTATAGATAAAGTTGGAATAGACAGATAGATCCGAATTACAAACGTGCTAACCAATAATTGGCCAAAAAAGCCCGTTCTGACTCTGGAACGAAATTGGGTCAATCCATATATCAAAATACATGTTTTAAAATATTTTGAACGCGATAGAAAAAAGTTTCAGGTCCAAATTGCATTGTATGAAGAAGTTATGCTGAAAACAATATTCTCCAAATTGATTTTAATTGATTTCAATTGCATAAATTTCAAGGCGTTTCAAGTCCGTACGATCAAACAACAAGTCCGATCACTACGAAACTTGAAACACTATTAAAATTCACCGTTGCGGATCCGATGAAACTTGTTTCGTCGAAATCCGAGTCGGTGGCCAAAATGGCTATTTTTTTCACTTTTTAAATAAATTAATAAATAAATTTACCACTTTTAAATTCAATATTAATAAACTAGTAGATTTTTGTCATTTTTAATCCCTTAGATATTCATAATAAGTAAAAGCAAATTCACATATCAATTTAGTGTCAATTATTCCAGTAAATACAGTGTTCAAATGTCAACTGCAATTAATCCAGTTAATTGCAAATTAATTCCAATAAATTTGATCTTAGTCGATTACGACATAATATTCAATCAATTATTACTCAACTAAAATAGTTAACATTGTTTTATATTTCATTACGTTAATATTTTCCAATTTTCATCTTAAATTTGCATTAATCACTGTATTTCAATTATATTGGAATTTTGTCAATTTTATTCATTAATTAAATTTAAAAATCTCAATTAATTATTTCATCTTGGTTTCACTCTTTTTATTTCATTGATTATCATATGATGAATTGAATTTTACCTTGGTTACATCTTATTGAATTCAACATTCTTCACTTACCAATTTATTCCACATTAACTGCGATAATTTAGTGAATTAATTGAAATTGAATTCAAATTAAACTTATCAAACTAATAAAATAATTAACGTACAAAAATTATTGTCATTAACTCTTGATCATACTTTTAGGTTCATTATTTACAAACAAATATTATAATTACTTACATTAAATTTGGATTGTACTACACTTATTATATTTTGGCCAAATGATACATTAATTTCAGTTAAATATTCTTTGTAACTTATTTCTTGATTTCATACTTTTTTATTTCCCAAATTACTATCTTGTATTAAATTTACGTTTCTATTTTAATTTATATTCTATTATAACCTAACAGTCGTTTCAATCAATTGGATTGTATTGAATTTGGTTATCCATCAACTGCCATTTACACTACTACCTTAATTTACACAGTTACTATAAGAAAATCTTATTGTATTGGTTAATTAAATGTTTGCTTTAAATTACTTATTTTAAATTTTTATTCTCAAGTGCATTAATTAACACTTTCCATTATTATACAAATTTGAATCCCATTCTAGTTATTTTTTTATTAATAATTCACACAATATTATAACTTCGTACAAGACATCCAAATACTATTTATTATTATAACTTTACAATCTATATAAATTCATTGATTGATTTACTTTTTGCCTTTGTTTCCTTATATTCAATTCTTAGCTTAGTATGACAATTTATAGTACTCCATTTAATCGACATTTCATTTCAATTATTAATACTTAGCTTAAATTTCTACGGTTGCATTCATTTACACTTCCGTTACTATATTAATAATTAGTAACGTTTATATCAATAACACATTATAATTACTTACCATTTAAATGAGTTTGATTCCTAATAAATTATTTGACCAATTAATTAGGTAATTTATACAAGTTTGTTATCATACCCATAAATTTACACTTATAACTAAGTCCTACATTTGAATTTATTTATAAGATTGAAATGTCCATTCAAGTTTATCAAGTTGCATTAACATAATTCCTTAATTTGTTCCAATTACTGTCAACAATCTTCTATTACATTATATCAATTTAATACTTTACTTAAATTTCTCATATTCAATTTATATCTAGGTAAAAATCTTTTCACTACTTAATTCGTTTGAATTTATTCAAATTACTATAAATAGGTTTTAATTACCATTGTTACATTTTAATTTAGCATTCATTCCAATACTAATGTATCACCTTTATTATCTCTACTAAAATTAAATTACAAAATCCTATTAAATTAACAAGTCTAATTGTCGAAATTTACGGGTCGTTACGAAATTTGATCCAAAATCCGATGAAGGAATTTTTGTAGGATATTCGGACCGATACAAAGGTTATCGAATTTTTAATAAAAGAACCAATATCATCGTATAAACACTTCATGTATCCTTCGATGAAAACTTTAATCAAATGCTAAGTATAAGAGATGATGAAGAATTCCTTGACAATATCACAAATACGAAAATTTCGAATTTTGAAAATAATGAAAACACTGTTCATAATAATAATAAATTAAGATCTCCACCTAGATTATTAAGGGATCATCCTCCCATTAATGTCATTGGAGAACTCAATTCATCTGTTAGAATAAGAAATCAATTGAATCAAATGGGTCATGTAGCTTTCCTTTCTCATATTGAACCTAAAAGTTTAAAAAAGCATCCACCAATGAAAATTGGTTAATCGTTATGCAAGAAGAGCTAAATCAATTCGAAAGAAATGACATTTGAGATTTAGTTCTAAGGCCTAGTGATCAATCAGTTATTGGTACAAAGTGGGTCTTCCAAAAAAATAAAGCAGATGAACAAGGAAATATTATTAGGAATAAATCTAGATTAGTTGCACAGGGATATAATTAAGAAAAAAGGATTGATTATGAAGAAACATTTTTTCTAGTCGCTAGACTAGAAGCAATACGAATCTTACTGGCCTTTGCATGTTTTCATAACTTTAAATTATATCAAATGGATGTTAAAAATGCTTTTCTAAATGGTTTTATAAAGAAAAATGTTTATGTTGAACTCTTCATTCGTATACGAACAATTTCCAGGCCATGTCTATAAACTTAAAAAGACCTTATATGGTTGGAAACAAGCACCTCGTGCTTGGTATGATCGTCTTAAATGGTATTTAATAGATTCTAGTTTCGAAATTGGGAAGGTTGATCAAACTCTTTTTATTAAAAGAAATAAGCAAGATATTTTAACTGTTCAAGTTTATGTTGACGATATCATTTTTGGGTCCACAAATGAAAAATTATGTTAGGAATTTTCTAAAATGATGACCAAAGAATTTGAAATGTCACATATGGGTAAATTAAATTATTTTCTTGGTTTACAAATAAAACAAATTGAAAATGGTATTTTTATAAATCAAGAAAAATATTGTAACAATCTAATTAAATGCTTTGGTATGGAAAATACTTCTACTAAACCAACTCCTATGAGTACAACTATACATCTTGATAAAGATGAAAGTGGCAAAAGCGTTGACCAAAAATTATATCGAAGTATGATTGGACCGTTACTATATTTAACAGCTAGCAGCCTGACATAAAGATGAGTGTTTGTTTGTGTGCACGATTTCAACAGATCCCAAAGAATCACATTTGCAAGCAGTGAAATGCATATTACGGTATCTTAATGAAACCAAGGACTTCGGACTATTCTATCCAAAGGAATGTCCTTTTGAATTAGTATCCTATAGTGACGCTGATTTTGGAAGAAGCCGGGCAGATAGGAAGAGTATAAGTGGGACTTGTCACTTCATTGGACGGTCTCTTATATCTTGGTTTAGTAAGAAACAAAACTGTGTTTCATCATCGACATGTGAAGCAGAATATATTCCTGCAGCTTCAGCATGTGCTCAAGTTATCTATATGCAACAAACACTACAAGATTATGGTTTTAACTTATCCAAATCAACTATTTATTATGAAAATTCTAGTGCTATAAATTTATTAAAAATCCTGTCACTCACTCACGAACAAAACATATTGACATTCATCACCATTTTTTTGTGATAATATTGAAAAGGATTTGATAAATCTAGAATTTGTTTTCTTTGACAACCAATTGGCAGATATCTTTACAAAACCTTTAAATGAAAATACGTTCATCAAATTAAGACGAGAAATTGGAATTGTTTCTTTTAAAGAATTACAAATTTTCATGAAAAAAAAATTATGTGCAAAATTCATAGCTCAATTTGATAAAATATTGATATACAAAAGAAAGTTTTCATGAAATTTTTTTGACAAAAATATTTTTTTTATTAATTTTCATGACTCTAGAAGCGCTTGAACTCATGATCTCTTGGTTATAGACTTGCAAGTGTTTCTTACCATTTGAGCTATATATATTTCTATCCAACTAGAAGTTTGGTTATAAATATTCTTCAAAATTTCGGGTTACAAAAAAATAATGTAGCTACTGGGGTTTGAACTCTGGTCTCATAGCTGGTAAGCATATGCTTTACCAATTATGCTATATTATTTTTCTTACTAAGCTACATACTTTGGTTCAACTAATATCACATCAGCCCACAACCATCCATTTTTAAATTTATTTTCACCTATTCCCTCCATACATTATTTCCTCTGGCTATTATTCATTCTAATATATGGCCATCAAATTCTGGTCCATCTCCCCTATATTTTTTTTTCATATTATAGCTATCGCCATTACCATTTCCTTCTCAGACTCCTCAATATTTTTTCAATGGCTTCTCATGATTCATATGATTCCTCTAACTCTAAGCTATTATATTCCACTTCATCGTGAAATAGCTCAACTCCTTCTTTGGCCACTCCTACAACTAAAAATGAACCGGCTCATATTTGGGCACAATATCACACTGGATATACACTAAATTGCAATAAATCAAGGAGATCACTTTTTATTTCTCCAAAAAATAAAGAGAAAATAGACGACATCCACCAGTATCAAAGGGAGAAAATCAACTTGCAAAGAGAGATGCACTATGAGCAACAAATAAATTCCAGATGTCTTAACTTAATAGATTGCCTTAAAATTTTGCGGCAAATCTCCAAAGAAAGACGTTATTGAGCCCTCATCATCTCGTCAACCACATACATCTGGCTGGAATCCATGAGAGCAAATTCCACAGCAACCTCCGGTATCTTCCAACTCTTGGGAACGTCAAAATTATTGGTCTCCTCTACAACCTCACATTGAAATCACCAAGATTGAACCAGATGAATGCTCTCCTTCGACTCCAAAATAACCAATTTCCTTGTGTATTTTGTTTCATATTCATGTTTATCTTATTCATGTACGTTTTTGTTCCATAAATCTTTGAACAAAAATTGAAAGAAACTGTTCAAAAATTCTCTGGAAATTTTAGCTACATCTAGTCGACTGACATAGAGAGGTCAGTCGACCGTTTACAGAGAACAAATGCTCTCAGGTTTGCAACTAGTCGACTGACCTACCCCGACCAGTCGACGGGCTGTATAAATTAACTATGGTCTTTCCTTTTTATTGCATTTACCCCTTACTTTTTACTTTACCTTCCTCATATTTTTCACCTTCCAGCAAATCTCTTGAAACCTAGATCCCCGTTTTTCCCAAATTATCTCTCAAAAACATAAAATTAGTAGCTCCTCCAAGATCAAAACGATCAAAACAAGCCTCTCCTTATTTTGTTGATACTCATGTTGCCCATTGGAAAGATGGGAAAAGATGAAAAATTCAAGAACCTTTGAAGGTTCTTTCATGGTATACTCTGATTTTAGGGCATATTCACTTCAAGAATTGATGTGGAGATGTGGATTAGAGTCGCTACTCGACTATAATTCCAATCACCACAACATTAATCATCTCATGGTAAAGCTCTTTTATGCGAACCTTAATCTTGGCCACCAACAACCGTCTAGTCCGAATAATTGTGTATGGAGTTTGGTCTGTGATCAACAAGTTTTCTTTTCACTTGATCGAATGTCACATATCCTTCAATCTCAAAATGAAGGTATTTATTTGTATGATGTCGAGTGTAAAATAAGACAGAGAGATAGAATTAGTCACATATTCATGGGTGATGATATGACTGCATTACGATCCAATCTCCAAATGAAGGTATTGCTTTGAATGATGTCGAGTGTAATATAAGACAGAGAGATAGAATTAGTCACATGCTCATGGGTGACGATATGACTGCATTGCGATCCAAGCTTTTATTGCATAAAGCACGAATCTTGCATAAGACTCTTATGCATTCTATTCTCCGAAGAACTGAATCGTATGAATTGATATATCTAGAGAATTTCAAAGCTCTCTATGCGATATAGGGAAACATATGCGTAAATTGTTTACGACGTATTTTGGATGAAATTCTTACCTTCACCCATGGGAATATGCACGTTATTTACTTTGGCGAGTATATAATGCAACTTTTTCTAGATGTTGGTGTTTTTCAACCCAATTCAGAATTATCTACCATCAGAATGATCAATATCCGCACCATAAGCCTTATGAAGCTGCCGACAAGACCTCCACCTATTACCGCATACGAAGATTGGAGGCGTGAACAGGCTCAACAACAATCTGGCAACAAGCTCAACAACAATCTAGAGGTCCTCTAATTAGAGAGCCAGAACCACATCAAGAAGAAGGATAAATCCGGTTAGCTACCTCCTCCAACACCCATGGATCCATTGAAATCCTTTCATGAAATCAACTTATCCTAGATTCAAGACTAAAGAAAGTAGATAAAAAGATTGATAAAATCAAAGGCTTCTTCTCTACTTTATGGGATGACATATCACGTTCTTCCTCAACTGCCGCCACCTTCGTCACTCAAGGCAAGCGTCCAGCACCTCGTTTTACATGGCCTACATCAGAGGAGCTTATTAGTAGCGACACTAGTGGAGAAGGCAGTGGTGCTCAAGGCACTTCAAGACCCGGGAAGGAGACTGCACCGGAAGAAGAATATAACTGGGATTTTGACGAATGAGCTTATGTTGGTAGGTTGGTAAGTTTGGTAGATGTTCTTGTTATTTCCTGGTTGGTACTTTTATTTTTTAGTTTAACTCTATGAACATTTTTAACAATTTGTACTAAATAGTCTTCTATTGATATTTGTTTTTGCACTTGGTATTATAATTATTATTATGATATGTCTCCTTTTTGTCGATGACAAAGGGGGAGAAAAGTATATACACTAACTATTTTGATGCGGGTACAAGAAGTGTCATGTATTCAGGGGGAGTTTTTTATATGTGTTATCTAGGCTAATTATATACAGGTTGTCATCAATCAAAAAGGGGGAGAATATTGAATCACTAGTTTTTATTCATGACAAAGCAATTTAGAAGAAAAGGAGAATGCACGATCAATCACAACAAAAAGAGACAATCAATGGACTATGGTGATATCAAGACTTTAAAACCTATGTTTTCACTGTTTAATACTTGTGTTTGAGTCTTAGAAATTGTTAAAATCTATCCTCAAGTAGTCTGCACTTCATCATTCTCATTTTGTTTAAAAAATAGAGGTACAGTGCACATACACTACAGCCAATCGACTAGCTATAAACAACCAGTCGAGCGACTGGTGTACATGCGCGTATAAGCACTGTTTTTTCTTTTAAATTTGTTGTATGGTCAGTCGATGCAGTCGACTAACCCAAATCGACCAGTCGACTGACCTGAACCCAACTGTCATATTTTGAAAAGGTATTTTCATTTTACGAAAGGTTGCGATCCTTCTCTGAATGGAAATGGTTGCTTCTTCTAGTCAGAACTCTTCACCAATGGCAGTAACCCTCTGTTTACTATAAATACATGTTCCCAAACACTTCATATTCACCAAAAATCTTTCTAGCTATCTTATATTCTTCTTGCGCTCTCATACTTGCGTTCAAACAGCAAACAAGCATTTTATTGCTTTGATTCTCCATATAAACTTTCATAATCTTCATCTCTTAGCATCACCTTCTTTTCATATCTTCACATACACTTCATATACTTGAAGATTTGATTATAGGAGGTCTGTACTATCAGAGACAAATCAGTATTATCAAGAACGCACAGTGTTAGATATTAATTTATATTAGTGAAGTCCTCTTCTGCTGTTGAGGCAAAAATCATGTTCTGCTGCTCAGGTGTCTGTATTGCTGCTCAGGCCGTGTATACCTGTTCCTCCGGGTTAAGCAAGGATTGTTGTTTTGGTGAAATTCCAGAAGGAGTCTAGGACTGGACATAGGACGGTGCTCCAAACCAGTATAAAAATCTTTGGTGTCATTTTACTTATATTGCTTTTTATTCCACACTATTTACCGTATTACTTCATCATTATACTCTGTATTATCATATATCCATATTACACGATCCTATACACTTTCAACTTTTCAAAATTTCTCTCTCAAATATGGAAAAGCTTTCGTTTTTTAACTAGTCACCTTGTAGTTTGGTTATGTCGTTCTATGCTTCAAACCCTCATTCCAACTGTCTCATATCTCCCCGATTCTTTTTTTGGTCTATTTTTATTTTTAATAAATGGATGAAGTGCAAATAAACTGAAATTTGGTCAACCATGTGCAAACAATCGATGGGGTTTAAGGCAGATATGGAAGCGGTTGAGTTTAGGGCGTATTTGGATGTGGTCGTCGACCATATATGTAACGATTTTAACATGCTTGATTTCAGATGTTTTTTTTGTAGTTTTTCCCATCAATATTAGGCATATCATATATGTGTCGTTGGTCCAAGATATAAATTTTCTCTAATTCAGATTAAAAAAACCTAGACGACTTTCCTTATTCTTTCCATAAACTTGGTTTGCAGCTTGCTTGTCTACATATTCTTCAATAGTCGTGCAAGTTCATAGCTATGAAATATTACAGAAATGTGTATTGGTATATTTAGCTTTGGCACATAAGATCATTTTTAAATTTCTTTTTGCTTCCAACCATCTTGCATGACTTTTGGTTTATTGCTTTATGCAGAAGAAAAGATTAGACTTATTTGAATATTAAAAAATTTAAGCTCCAAACTTACTTGGATATTAACAATTTTAAGTGTTATAAATGAATTAATATTTTATTGGAAAATGTGAAGGCATTAATGCCTTGAGAAGTTGATAGTCCCACATCTTAGAATAAAATAAACATTTGTTTTTATATACTAAGATGTGGACAATATTATAATTACTATGAGACAAAGAGATACATGGCCATTATGCACCACCATACACATGCGTCTTCATCCGTGGCCGCACCCGCATCAACATCGTGGGAGAATGGGCATTTGAGGCGTATTAGAGGCATTTTGTAATTGGCAGTTGGCTTGACTTGGCTTGGCTGTTTAGTCCGAACAATTTTTTTCCATTCAAACTCAAACGGTCGCACCATCAGGTAAATGATCGCAACCTTTCCAACAGTCGCGACCATTCGAACAGGCACCTATTACCAAATAGGCACCTTCCCGTGCCTATATTTAGGCAGAAGAAAACAAGAAAATATAACGAAGTTTTTCAGCATTTTCTTTTTCTCCCACAACATTATATTCTTATATATACTCTCTTGAATTTGTCATTTCTATGTGATTGTTGCGGGGCATCGCAGAGACAGGTCCATTTTATCTTGAAAAATAATTGCTCGATATCCATGAAAGTCTATATGATGGATCATGTAGTGTATATATGCAAGTATAAGTGACTAACTATATAATATATCTAATACATACTTTGATGATAATAGCAAGGTAAATGAAAATAAGCACACCAGGATTTTATACTGGTTCAGACCTCTAGTCCTACGTTCAGTCCCGAAGCTCCTCTTTGAAATTCGACTATCAAACACCCTCACTTCGCTCGGAGGAATAGGCTTGGTTACAAAAGCTTGTTCTAGTTAAGTGTGTGTTCTATAACATGAATATTGACTATTAAGTACAAATGCTACCAATATATATATCTATAGGATATTGATTGAAGAATTACGTATATATGGAAGAGTGAAATACAAATATATGATTGCTAGAGATCAAGAATATATCAGAGTAAAAGAGTAAAGAGCATAAGTAAGGTAAGGTCTTTTCTTGGATTCTTGATGCTATTTATAGCGGTAGTGAGATTCCTTGAGTAGTTACATCCATTAACAAGTGTTCTATGGTCGCTTCTGATGGTGATGAAGAGTTGCAGCGAAGAGGAGCGAAGGTGTCTTTTCAATTGTGACAGTTGTACTTTGAATGTCAACATCCGAGTTCAAAATCAGACGTCTGGAATATATCTCAGACGACTGGCTCTTATATATTTTTGTATGTTGTAGCTTTTCAGACGTCTGAGTACATTAATCAGACGTCTAATTCTGTCTGGTTTGTGATCCAGAACATTCATTCAGACGTCTGGCTAGTGGATCCAGACGTTTGAACTTGTGCATGTTGCTTTTGTTGTGTCTGTGTCATTGCTCTTCTAATTCTATCGATTTATAGCCTCTTAATACATTCTTTGAGTCTTGTTCTTGTCTCTTTGCTGATGTTACTTTAACAATTACCTATGAAAAGAAATATATATGCATATTCAATTTCCATTGTATCGTTGTCGTCATCGAAACCATAGAATTGATTTCCTAACAATCTCTCCCTTTTTGATGATGACAACTATTCAATGTACTTATATATAAATTATAAATCTCCCCCTGAATACATGCTTATTGTTAATGTTTTCTAATTATACTTATATTTCTCCCTCTTTGGCATTATCAAAAAGTATTATAAATAATATAACCAATCGTCAAAAAAGGAAAATTTCATAAATAATTCGAAAGTGATTGCATACATAGATTTTGTAAAATTTACAAAAGTTGATATCCCAAAAACCTAACATCTATGATTCCCAAAATCTATGATTCTTTTGGAGAAGCTTTATCTTGATCATCTTCCTTTGTTTATTCTTTTTCAGAAGTGCTAGCCTTTGTAGGAGATGTCAAAACTTTCTTGAAAGGTTCATGCTCAGAACGTTTGGAATGTTTTGCGGGAGGAGAAGGTATTGGGGTTGGCCAATCTTCAAAAGGTGGTGTTGGATCACGAACCCATTGTAGTACTTCTTTAAGAATCGACAAGACAGTCGAAAGAGATTCTACAACTGTGGCTAGGTGTGTAGAAAATGATGTTTCGAAGTTGTCAATCGGCTTAGTCAAAAGTTTTTGATTTTGAGATAATATATGTTGAATTTCTAAGAGTGATATCTTGAACACTTTCATTTGGATTTGTATCAATTCGAGTCTCCATAATCTCATCCTGTCTTGGATAATCAAATGGTGTAGGAGGAGGTGGAGTTGCTTCTTGACATTGTTCCTTCTCTTGAGATGGTTCAATGTGTGGTTGAGGTGGAGGATCAACACGTCTAGATTGATGATTTTGCATCCAATCTTTGAAAGATATAAATTCTAGGGGAATCTCAGGTAGGTGCATGAGGGAGAAAAATTTGGTGGAAGCATATTTTGGTGAGATTTCTTCGTAGGTCAATATGTAGGACGACATGTTATGTGCACGAAGAACTCTCATAATATATGTTGGGTAAATAATTGATGGCCGTGATCGAGTCCAGAAATGTTTGAGCTCGTCAAAAATGAATTTGGCCCAATTCACCCTTGTTCCATTAAATAGAGCATATTGGGCTTTGTGCTCTAACTCGGTTATTTGCTCGTGGCTTCCCATACGTGGAACGATGGTATTGATTATCATTCAAGTAAGGAGTCAAGCTTTTGGACGTAGATATTTAGAGGAAAACTTTGGCATTTCGTCTTCCTAAATTTGATGCGTTATATTATTTCTCGGCTTAAAGCGCATATCGGGAATGTTTTATAAATCTTCGCCCGTGTCAGAGCATCCTAGGGTTCTACCTATTATGCCTAGGTTAGTCTAATCGTGTTGCCATACACGCTAGACTAGAGCCAGTTATCTTCATCTTCAATGTTCCATACTGAAGTGCTATCCAAATTCGCATAGAATAGAAATATAGCCAATTGATCGATTTGGATGTCATTAGGAGTGAATGAAATCAAGGTTTCTCACCCGGCATTCTCACACATCATCCAAATCATACATTGGAAATTTAAGTAGATTATAGAATAGACCTGTGTGAAGCGTTTTATTTTGTATATTTTCATACCTCTTGATTGAATGTGGTGCTCTATTCATCCATCTTTCAATTTGATCATCCAAGCAAACTTGAGGATTTGAAGATGATGTTGATTGGTCTTGTTTTCTTTTGGAAATCTTGGGATTCTTAGTTCGAGAAGGCATTGTGATTTGATTGCGTAAAGATGAAGTTTTTTGAAAAAAATTGTCACTAGAGGAATCGGAGGTTTGAAAAATTTTGAGATAAAAGAAAAAATGACGTTATCTGGGCTAATTTAAAGAGTCGATTGAATTTCAGATGTTCGGAATTCAAATTAGACGTCTTGTTTGCCATAAATTGAGTATAGTAGATAAATTCAGATGTCTGGTTTTTGGATTAGATGTCTGGTATGATCGAATTTGTATAAATTGATAGGTAGAGAGTTTTACCAGATGTCTGGGTAAAGAATCAGACGTTTGGAATAGGTCAAATTTGTTATAAAAAAAATTATGGCAGAGACCTAATTCAGACGTCTGGGTCTAATCTCAAACATTTGAAATTTTCTGATTTTTATTTCGAGGAGACAGAACAAATTTTCAGACGTCTGGAGGGTATATCAGATGTCTGACATATGCACATTGCTCAAAAATTAGATGTATATCAGAGTGTCAAACGTCTGAGGTCCATATCCAAACGTCTGAAATAGGCACATTTTCTAAAAATAGCCTAAAATTTGATGGTTTTGCTTATTTTTTGATTATCTATTTTATGAAAAATATTATTATTTGTGTAAATAAACATAGATACATTCAATGGAAAATATAATTTATTTAGAAGGCGATGGAGTTTTATGATCTCCTGACTTGTTACCCTAGCATGGTTTAAGTGTAGACCATATATTTCCACGTTCGTGAGTTCTTGGGGAGCCGGAAAATCGTCTTGGTAAAGGGTCCGAAGGAGTACGATACGAAGACGAGGGATCCAAAGAACTATAAGGTTTTGGAAGTGGTTCATGGACATATAAGGTTTTGGAAGTGGTTCATGGACATCGTAACTTTTTGTTCAAAATATAGTTCTCGTTGTAGATCTATCTGTTGTTTCTGATAGTGATGAATCTCATCAATTTTCTCCTTTGCGTTAGGAGAAACAAACAGAGATCTTTTGGTCTTCTTGCTATCGGGGGTAAATCCCGTATGATATAAGGACCACCTATACGTCGATTTCTGCTTTGGTGTAGGTGTAGGAAGTCGTTGTGGTGTATTAGCCGAGCTATCCATCGTAGGTGTCGAGATGGATATATAAGAGTTCTCAGAAGACATGGCTATATTTTGTTTCTTGAAGAGAATATGAATTGAGTGTATATAGTTTTTCTTGTTTGTATAATTGTTTATATGTAAGTTGAAAAAATTATTTATAGAAAAACTAACTATCTAAAAAAAATTAAAGGTACAGAAATTACTAATTATAATATGTGAATAGTAAAATAAATGACTAATCATAGCCTAAATGAAGCAATGGTTATTTTTAAGGAAGAAGATCATGAAGTGAGAAAATCCCTAAATTTCGTCGGAGTTTAATAAAAGTTTGTTCATTTAGTAGTTTTATAAAGATGTCTGCTATTTGATTTTTGGTATTTACATATTCTACTGAAATAGTTCCTTTTTCAGCATTGTCCCGTAAAAAATGATGTCGTGTGTGTGTGTGTATATATATATATATATATGCTTATTTCATGAATGATTGAAAGGGTTTTTTGACAAATTTATGGCACTTGTGTTATCATAATATATTGGAAATTTGTTGATAATTTTGCCAAATTCCGTAAGTATTTATTGCATGTATATCGCTTGTGCACATGCTATAGCTGCGAAGATATACTCGGCTTCGCAAGTAGATAAAGAAACACAATATTTCTTTTTGCTAAACCATGAAACTAATGATTGTCCAATAAAGTGACAAATTCCACTAGTACTCTTACGATCTATTCTACATCCATCGAAATCCGCATCGCTATATGAAACTAGTTCAGACAACGATCCTTTAGGGTAAAACAAACCATAATCTCCAGTAAAATACGCTTAACAACTCTTAGATGAGATTCTTTTGGATTTGCTTGAAATTGAGCACAAAGACATACACTCATCATAATATCGGGTCGACTAGCCATCAAATAAAGTAAAGAACTAATCATGTTATGATATAATTGTTCATCAAAATCATTTCCGTTATCATTCTTTTCTAAGTGAACCGTGGTACTCCTTGGTGTTGGTTTGCTCGAAGTTTTATCCATTTCAAAATGGCGTAATAGATCGTTACAATATTTTTCTTGATAAATAAAAATTCTATTTTCAAGTTGTTTTATTTGTAAACCTAAGAAGAAATTTAATTCTCCTATATGTGACATTTCAAATTCATTTTTCATAATACTTGAAAAATGGTTATATAGATTTTCATTGGTTGAACCAAAAATGATATCGTCAACATAAATTTGAACCACTAAAATATCATTATTTTCTCGTTTAATAAATAAAGTTGTATCTATTTTGCCTATTTGGAAACCAGATGCAATTAAATGATTTTTAAGACGTTCATACCATGCTCATGGAGCTTGTTTTAATCCATATAATGCTTTGGGTAATTTAAAAACATGATCGGGATATTTTTTGTGAACAAATAATGGAGGTTGTTCTACATATTCATTTTCTTTAATAAAACCTTTTAGAAAAGCACTTTTGACATCCATTTGAAATAACTTAAAATTGTGATGAGTTGCAAAGGCGAGTAATGTACGAATGGCCTCTAATCTAGCTACTGGAGCAAAGGTTTCGTCATAATCGATACCTTCTTCTTGATTATAGCCTTGAGCAACTAAACGTGCTTTATTTCTAACAATATTTCCATTCTCATCTCCTTTGTTTTTAAATACCCATTTTGTTCCTATAACCGATTATTCTTCAGGTCTCGGTACTAATTCCCAAACATTATTACGTTCAAATAGATTTAATTCTTGTCGCATAGCGATTATCCAAAAACTATCATTTGAAGCTTCTTTATAATTTTTTGGCCCAAAATTTGACACGAATGCTATATGATTTATATGATTAAGTTGATTTGTAGTTACTCTAGAATTGAGATCTCCAATGATATTGTCTCTTGGATGATTCTTAAGAATTCTAAGGGATGATATGAAATTGTTATTTTGCACATTTGTTTCATTATTAATAGAATTTGTTAGTGGAATAATTTCTTCTTCATCTTTAGTATGATGATTAAAAAGATTTTCGTCAAACGAAACATGTAAACTTTCTTCAATGGTATTATTTCGTTTATTAAAAATTCTATATGCTTTACTACGATCCGAATATCCAACAAAAATACCTTCATAGGCCTTCGGGTCAAATTTTCCTAAGTTAACTTTTGTATTTGTATAAAACATTTTGAACCAAAAGTTTTAAAACATGATACTTTAGGTTCTCTTCCAAAAAATATTTCAAAACAAGTTTGTTTAGTCATAGGACATATAGTTACTCGATTCAACACATAACAAGCTGTAGCAATAGCTTCAGCCAAAATTTATTTTGGTAAACCACTACTATTTAATAATGTTCGTGTGCATTCTTGTAGCGTTCGATTTTTTCTTTCTACGACACCATTTTGTTGAGGTGTATGAGGAAAAGAAAAATTATGACTTATTCCTTTCTTATTACTAAAATTAGTAAATAAATCGTTTTCGAATTCTCCTCCGTGATCACTTCGAATATTTTAAATTTTCAACTCCATTTGTGTTTTAATTCTTTTAGCAAATATCTTAAACATACCAAAAGTATCGCTTTTATATTTTAAAAACAAAGTCCATGTATATCTCGAAAAATCATCAACTATTACGAAAACATGTTTGTTGTGATTTATAGATCGTATTTGTGTTAGACCAAATAAATCTAAATGTAATAATTCTGATGGTTGTTTTGTAGAAATATTATTTTATATTTAAAAGAGCTTTTCTTTAGTTTTCCAATTTGACAATCCTCACATAAATTTTTTACTTTGTAATTATTTTAGTTAGACCTCTAACTAGCTCATATTTTGCCAATTTATTAATGTTTTTAAAATTGATATGACAAAATCGTTTATGCCATAACCATGGATTATCATGTTTGGAGGTTAAACATAAATTTCAATTTTTATTTATATTCATGTTTAATACATAAATATTTTTGTTTTTAAAACCTTCAAAATCAAGTTGTTTGTTATTATCGAAAATATTATATCTATCTTTTTTGAAATTTATTTGAAAACTTTATCGCATAATTGACTAATACTTAGTAGGTTGTGTTTTAGATTTTCTACCAATAAAACATTAGAAATAATAGGGGAGTTAGAAATACCAGAGTTGATGACTTCTTCAATGCCCACGACATATCCTTTTGAGTTATCTCCAAAGGTTACCGTTCCGGCATCGATGTATATTATATTTGATAATATTTTTGAATTTCCAGTCATATGCTTGGAACATCCACTATCTAGTATCCATTTCTCTTTATTTTTTATTTTGGGTACCTGCAAAATAAAAGATTTTTTAATTGGTACCCATAAATTTTGTTAGGGTCCTAACTGTTAGGCGAAGGTAGCCATACCCAAGATGGTTTGGTACCTTTATAAATATAAATTTTATTATAGACTACATTCTTTAAGAAATTATTAATATGTTTTTGCCTAATCAAATTATTATTTGTCTTAGGAATCCATATTTTCATGTTTTTGGTATTCATATTAGACGTTGGTAAACTTTTAGTTTTTTATAATTAAATTTTTTAGCATCATTATCTTTTTGTTTATAAATATTTTTAAATCCTATTCCATTTCTATTGCCTGATGGTTTTGAAGTTTTGATAAGATTTTCCAAACCTTAGTTTCCTTTATTAAATTTTGACACATTATTTGTAATTTTATCTAATTTTTCTTTTAGTTCTAAATTTTCAATTTTCAATAATTCAATATTGCTTTTTAAATTAATATTTTCTTTTAACAAATCATCCTTCACTATTTTAGCATTTTCAAAATCAATAGCGATAACCTCACTTACTATCTTTTTAATTTTCTCTTGAGATAATTCTAGTTCTTCTTCTAAGATAATTTTTTCGTCTTTTAACATTCCTACTTCAAGTTCTAATCTATTTAATTTGACTATATATTCTTTGTTCAATTTTTTAATTTGTCTAAATTTATCATCTAATTCCATATTAAGTTCTAATAATTCTTCATAGCTAAGTTTCGGACATACCTCATCAGTTTGTGCCACAAAACACACATTAGCTTGTTCTCCATCACTATCGCTATCACTCTCAGATGATGAAGAATACGAGTCATCCCATGTTACTTTGAAAGCCTTTTACTTTTTGAATTTTTCAAATTTGTTCTTATTTTTATCATTATTGAGTTTAGGACAATCCTTCTTCATATGTCTGTATTGATCACATTCATAGCACTTGATTTGAGATAGATTTGTTGTGTTGGACATCCTTTCTTTTTGGAATTTGGTCATCTTTCTAAATTTCTTAAATCTTTTATAATTCTTGGCAATGAAGACTATCTCTTCTTCATCTAAATCAGAGTCATCATTTTTTATTGCTGGGAATGCTATATTCTTCTTCTTCGAATTTAATTCTTTTCATGCCTGCAAATTAGCTTCATAAGACATTAAATTTCCTATCAACTCTTCAACTTTGAGAGTAGAGACATCATTAGCTTCTTCAATAGCTAATACCTTTCTTTCCCAATCCAATGTTAAAGAGTTGAGTATTCGAGAAACTAAATCAAAATCTGTAAACTTAACTCCTAATTCCATAAGATCATGCTGGATACTTTGAAATCTAGAATACATGTCAACAATAGATTCATTTTGCTTCATTTTGAATGACGAGAATTGGTTTTGCAAAATTGAAATCTTAGATTGTTTGACCTTTGTTGTACCTTCGTGCATAATTTGTAAGGTACGCCAAATGTTAACTGCAGTTGTGCATAACATGGCACATGAAAATTCATTTTCATCTAGATAGAAAAATAAAACATTCATAGCTTTAGCATTGTTTGATGCTAAGGTCTTTTGTGCATCGATCCATGTGTTCATAGCAGTAGTAGGTGCTTCATATTTATCTTGTGTGGCTGACCAATTTTCTAGACCATTAGCTTCCATAAAAATTCTCATACGTGTTGACCAATATGCATTGTTAGATCCATTAAAAAGTAGGGGTCGTGCTGTGGATTGTCCGTCTTGAAAAATAATTGCCATATTAAAGTGATTGTAAAACGTGTTACTGTTATTTGATCAAACCTTGCTCTGATACCAATTGAAAGTCTATATGATGGATCGTGTAGTGTATATATGCAAGTATAAGTGGCTAACTATATAATGTATCTAATATATACTTAATAGATGATAATAGAAAAGTAAATGAAGATAAGCACGCTAGGATTTTATACTGGTTCGGACCTCCCATCCTACGTCCAGTCCCGAAGCTCCTCTTCGGAATTCGACTATCAAATACCCTCACTTCGCACGGAGGAATAGGGTTGGTTACAAAAGCTTGTTCTTGTCAAGTATGTGTTCTATAACATGAATATTGACTATTAAGTACAAACGCTTCCAATATATATCTATAGGATATTGATTGAAGAATTATGTATATATGAAGAGTGAAATACAAATATATGATTGCTAGAGATTAAGAATATATTAGAGTAAAAGAGTAAAGAGCATAAGTAAGTAAGGTAAGGTTTATCTTGGATTCTTGATGCTATTTATAGCGGTAAAGAGATTCCTTGAGTAGTTGCATCCATTAACAAGTGTTCTATGGTAGCTTCTGATGGTGATGAAGAGTTGCAGCGAAGAGAAGCGAAAGTGTCTTTTCAATTGTGACAGTTGTACTTTGAACGTCAACACCCGAGTTCAAAATCAGACGTCTGGAATATATCTCAGACGACTGGCTCTTATATATTTTTGTATATAGTAGCTTTTCAGACGACTGAGTACATTAACCATACATCTGATTCTGTCTAGTTTGTGATCTAGAAGATTCATTTAGATGTCTGGCTATTGCAACCAGACGTCTGATCTTGTGCATGTCGCCTTTCTTGTGTCTATGCCATTGCTCTTCTAATTCTATCGACTTCTAGCCTCTTGATGTTGAATATGCACTTATATGATTTTTGTTTGATGATAATAAACATATATACATTCGTTTAAATGTATTTGTTAATGTACTATTTTATTCTTCATAGGTTAAATAAATATTTGCTGAATAAAATTAAATGACACAGAATTTGAATTCAAACAGAAATTTTATTCAAACAAATATTTATTACAATTTTGAATAGTACAAATTCAAGCTCTCACAATTCACTATACAACTTTGATACAAATTCAATTACATCACTATTTTACATTTACATTTAACCTCACTACATATCACTCACACTCGTATTTTTATCTTTAACTTCATTCCGGTTTGAATCCAGCATCTGAGCAATCTGCAAAAATATTCACTAACGCAGTAAAATTGAAAAAGAAATATTTTTGCAATATAAAATAAAATATGGTTTTTGAAAATAATATTTGCCTCAGTTATTTGGGTTGTTCGTCATCATTCATATTCGAATTCGTCATACACGAACAACTTGCGACATACACAGTGTATCACTGTATATGCCACAAGGTCGTGCACAACTATATACACAACTTGTGACATACACAGTGTATCACTGTATATGCCACAAGGCCGTGCACACCAATATACACTTGATTGATTTACAGGAACAGGTGAGCACAAGGTCAAACCCAAATATACAGACAGGTTCAACTCAGGTGCAATATATTCAAAATCACGTCATTAGCACAAGGTCAAACCCGAGTTTTTAAAACTGGGTTCAACACAAGGTAACATGAAGAATGCAAAGTTTTGACAAATCAAAACTGCATCAAAGCATCAACAACAGGATGAACCGTAAAGCCAAGCATGATACAGGTGAACAGAAGTAACAAGTGCAGGTGAACAAATGAGCAAGTGCACAAACTAAACCAACATGAATGAAGATACAGTGAGCATATACATATGTATGTAATGCAAAGGTTCAGGCCGAGTCAAAAGCAAGTACAAGTGATGTAAAATGAAAATCAATAATGCATGAAACAATGAAACAGCAACATGGACTGCAACAATCAAACAATGACACAGCTACACGATACCACAATATCAAATTCAGGTGACATCAACCAAACAGTGGCAAATGAAGTACAGTATACAACTACAAGCCCAAGTCAAGATGGAGCTACAGGAATGCATTCAAGACCAAAACCAGGCAACAGTGAATGGGAAGACATACATGAACATGAAGACTGAAACAGCATCAAAGCATGAACTCACATATACACCATGATATGGAGTGCACCAGTGATGCAAGAAATGCCCAACACAAATGGCTAGGGAAATACTCAATGCATGCAACAATGTGCACAGTTTAGAAAGGCAATACACAAATGACCATACACATATATACATACAAGAATGTATGTATACAAATGATCAGCCACCAAAGTACAAGTGCAAGCGAAACACAAGAAGCAAATGCTACCATGACTCGGGTGAATGTTACAACAACAAAGACCAAGGCTACAATGTGCATAGATATGCAAACAAAACAAGCCACAATGAATGCATCAATAAACCAGTTACAACAATGCATCAGTGAGCAACACAGCAACATGAATACAGATTCAAGCCAATCCTAACAGCATGAATCGAGCTCATCAAAGGCCGCAATAGAATACATCAAAAGCAAGCCGAGAACAAAAACCGAATGAAACAATGAACAAAATACATGCAAATGCATCAAAGCACTGAGACATGAATGCAACATTTACAACATACAAACAAGCACATGAAGTAATGAAGCACTGAAGCAATGCAAACAGTGAACAACCGGACAACATCTAAATGCAATGAAGACAATGCTTGAAACCGACTACGTATAGAATGATGCATGATGAATCAGACAAGCAACGGCAACAGATATAACGATACTTCAATGATCAAACAGAAGCAAATCAGTGCCAACATGAACAGAGAACCATACACAATACCAACTGCAAATATCCAAGTACAGCAAGCTCTTTACAATGCCAGAGACGAAGCTCACAGGGATGAACGCAGTGACGGCCGAGAGATGCAGTCAAGTCAAAATGCCGAAATTCAAATAATGTCATCAGAAATTCACAAAATAAAAATATATAACCAATTCAAAGCCGCAAGTCAAAACCGTGGTAGCAAACGTAATTTACCAAGTCACGAATCAACAACGTGACTATCAAGAAAAGAAAGTATATTCATATGAAAAAGTCAGTGAAATCTCAATCATCAAAGAAAAATCAAACGGCCGAAGACAAATTCAAACAATTTTATACGAAGGCAAAAATAGAAATTCGAATCCTATATAAACCCTAAGTTCATCATCGGCAAAGTATCGAATTCCAGAAAGCATAAAATCAATAAAGCAAAAGCAAATAATTACATACCGAATCAAGGAAAGAATTCGATCAACGAAGCAGCCGAAGTGAGCAACAATCGATCAAGGCTACACGCGAATAATCATCGAATCAATCAACATATTGTCGGCACTTCGAAAACCCTAATTTGAATCACGAACGAAAGCCCTAATTTGGATTGAAGGACAAAGCCGCCACTATCTCAAAACAACGAACGGAGCAAATAGAAAGAAAAAGGGAACGGGCCAAATTATAAAAGGGACGGCTTTGATAAAAGGCCTTTATTATTTAAAGGGTTATTGTTTTTAAATTAGGGTTATTTTGTTTTAAATTGTTTTTAATTTGTAATTTTATTTTTTTAAACCGTTTAATTTCTAGTCGTGTGACTAGGGGGCAAGCTACGTGGCGTAGCTTGAGAATTCGCAACTCAGTGGCTGAGTTGTGGCAGGGTTTTGAGCGTAGAGTTAGATTTAGTCGATAGCGGGTGTCGCGAGTTTACGTGCGTAAGCGAGGGACTATCTAATTTCTAGTAGAAACCTTGGAGGCAGCACGTAGGCAGGGTTTTGCCGAAGCTGGGTAAATTCTGTGTCGTTCTATTTCTGCATTTTATATTCTGCTATTATCTGTGCTGCTATTGTTCTGTGATCTGTGTTGAAATTATTTTATAAGCTTCCGCCATTAATTTTTATAATTTATACTATCACCCTATTCACCCCCCCTCTAGGGTGAAATCGATTCTACAAGTGGTATCAGAGCTAGGAATAGAAGTCAACATTTGTTTTAAAAAATTCGATTTTTTGAAAAAAATCAATTTTTGCTTTAAAAATTTGAATTTTTAAAATGGCTTCTTTTAATAATGCTTTTGCAGAGGGTCAGTCGATAGTTAGACCACCAATGTTCAATGGTGAATATGCTTTTTGGAAAAATAGGATGAATTTTTTTTTGAAAACCATTGACGCATGGGATATTGTTGAGACAGGTTATAAAACTCCAACTATAACTGTAGATAATCAGGAAATAGAGAAACCAAAGGAACAATGGACAGAACTAGAAAATAAATTACAAAATACTAATGCCAAAGCTATGAATTCTATTATCTGTTCATTAGATCAATTTGAATTTAATCGTGTCTCACATTGTCTAACTGCGCAGGAAATATGGCACATACTAGAAGTGACTCACGAAGGAACATCTCAAGTCAAAGAATCTCGCCTTACCATGCTAAGCAGCGAATACGAGAACTTTACAATGGCAAAGGAAGAAATTATCAAAGAGATGTACGGACGACTTTCTAATATCGTATACAAATCAAAAGCTCTCGGGAAAACATACACCGAATTGGAAATAGTCCGGAAAATCCTCAGAGTCCTTCCACGAAGCTTTGAAGAAAAAGTAACTTCCATTCAAGAATCAAAAGATTTGAAACAAATGAAAGTTGAAGAACTCATCGAAAATCTCACCACTTATGAGCTAGAAATGAAATTCAAGGAAGAGCGTGAAGGAGGAGATACTCGAAAGAAATCAATAGCACTCAAAGGAACAACCGAAAGTGATGATGATAACGATGATGATGATGGAGCAGCAGAGCTGGCGCTACTAATAAAGAAATTCAAAAGGTGGAATCGCAAATACGAAAATCCAGCTCGAAATCAGGAATTGAAAAGCAGAATAGGCAAAGCACTTGACTACTCAAAAGAACAGGAAATAATCTGTCATAAGTGCAACCAACCCGGACACATCAAGCCCGATTGTCCTCAAAATCGACGCGGCTTTGGAATGAAACAGAAAAAGAAAAGTTTTGCAGCCACTTGGGATGAAATGGATGAGAATGATAAAAGTGCTAGCAGTGAGAGTGAGAAAGAAGATATGTGCCTTCAAGGAAATATAACTGATAGCGACGATGACGAGCCAAGCGAGGTATCAAAACTTACTCACTCTGAATTGCTTATTTATTTCCATAAAGTAAATGGCTGTTATGAACGACTTAGGGAAAAATATGCCAAACTTGAATCTCAAAAGGATACTTTGATAGAATGCAATGAACAACTTGATCAATTAGTTAAGAACTATCAACGTTGAATCCCTAAGTGTGATAAGTGTCCAACGTTCGAAGAGGAAATTAAAAAATCAGAAATCAATATAAAATCACTTGAAAATGAAATTCTGATTTTAAAGGAGAATGAAAATACTAGGAGAGAGAATTCTATTAAAAGGTGCACACAATTGTTAAATGAAAATGAATCACACAAATCACAAGTGCAACAACTGTCTACTACTTTAGATAAATTTTCCAAAAGTGAAAAATCGTTGAATATGCTATTAGGAAAGCAAACGGTTAATTCGGTTAGACAAGGACTTGGATATAATAGTTCGAAAATTGTTGAAAGCAATATTAATCAAGTTAATTCTATGTGCACAATCTGTAGAAAATATGGACACAATCACAATAATTGTTGGTATAGACCCAAACATGTGAAAACTATACCGATTTGGGTTCCAAAAGGCACAAATGTAAAATCTCTCAAAGTTAAACAAATTTGGGTACCGAAGGGAACAATTATAAATAGTTTTGGGTCTCCACAAAATTTTTTTTCAAAATTTTCTGCCAGTAACAACCATGGACCTATAAAAACAAATAGGTCACATAAATCTTTCATCGTGTAGGTGTGGTGGCAGGCTAAGGAACAACAATAGTGTTCTCTGGATTTTTGGCTGTTCCAGAAACACAACGGACGACGAAGCAAAGTTCCTTAGCCTAGTTCAAAGGTGACAGAATCACAATAGACAACATCGAAAAATATCGTAAAGGTAAAACAGTAATGGTATGTTTTAAACGATATATTAAATGTGATAATCTGCACCATATTTTGAATTAAAATCAGCCAATATTGAGATGATGAAAAAATGATGATTCTGACTTATTCAAAATTGTCGGCCAATTATATTCTTATGCCAAAAAACTATAATAATCTCTAGATTCTTGAATTACTTCATATATATCATTTTGGATTAAAAATAGTGTTTTGTTGGATGATAATACATTTGGTTATAATACGGCTAACTCTATATTGACGGTTTTTTTTAATTGTTTACTCGGCTTCAATTCAAATTCAAGAGAATGTCATTTAAATTGCTGATAAAATTGAGTTTGAAATTTTTGGTGCACACTTCATGTTTGGTCAATCAAATTCAATTAATGATAATTTTGAGTGAAAAAGAAATTCAGATGCAGATTACACTGGTAATCTAGTTGATAGAAAAATTACTAGTTGAACGTGATTTTTGAGACATTTAGTAGCTGCATCGTTTTTCAAAGAAAATATCTGCATATTCTTCATTTCAAATAATTTTCAAATAGCGGAAAATTTTCTTTTAAAACCCCCTGGAGAAAATCATTTTTTGACCATAGTTTCAGATTAGTCATTTTTGAAAAATTAATTTCATAATTATTTTTGAATTTGATTTTAAATGACTATTTTGACTAATCTGACTCCCTAATGTTTATCGAAAAGAAAAATAGCGATTGAAAAAGTGACGAGTGTTAATATTGATCAAATATTATGACTCGAGACGGTATAATTAATAAATTTCTTTAGAAATTTAAACAAGAGTTATAAAACCGTTTGTTGTAAAAAATTCCATGACCATCTCTATATCTATCATATTTCTAACAACCATCACTCATCAAAATTCTATATAGTTTGTCGATATGTGGTACTTTAAACAGGAATCGTTCGTTTTTCATTTTCACCTTTTTTTTAAAAAAACAAAAATAAATAAATACCAAAGTATTCACTCTCATTTAAAAGTCCTCACGGTTATGCATGGGTGAATTACTTGGAATTTGTTATGTGCTTCCATGCTCATTTAAAAGTCTCGCGGTTATGCATGTATGGAACGCATATCAAAAGTTGATTTTTTTTAAATAAACAAGTTGATTCCAATCCCATTTAAAAGTCCTCACGGTTATGCATGGTTAGAAGATACTTGAATTCATTTTTTTAAAATAAAATTGGAATACTACTAATCTCATTTAAAAGTCCTAACGGTTATGCATGGTTAGTAGATATTCAAATTCCTGATATAAATATACCACAAATAGACACAACTTTATGGTTTTATATAATGACATCATTTCCATCATTCTAAAAGTGGAATATGCGCCTAACAAAATATTTATGATTTTTGTTTGATTTTTTATTGAAATTTAATATTTATATTCAATTGAGTTTTAATGTTGGATTAATATCGATCACTTTATCTCTATTTTCTCTAACACCATTATTCTTTTGCTGATAACAAAAGGGGGAGAGAAAAGTTAAGATTTTGTCAAATAAAATCAAGCAAAGGTCAAATAATTTTCCATTTTGCATCTAGACTCATTTGCATATTTTATTTGTATGCATATATGTAGGGGGGGTATTGTGTAGAGAGGAAGTATTTAAATAGGGGGAGCAATTAGGATATATCTATAATCAAATACATTTAACATATTCAAAATCTTAAATATATGTTTGTTATCATCAAAAGGGGGAGATTGTTGAATATGCGCTTATATGATTTTTGTTTGATGATAATAAGCATATAGACATTCATTTAAATGTATTTTTTAATGTACTATTTTATTCTTCATAGTTTAAATAAATATTTGCCGAATAAAATTAAATGACACAGAATTTGAATTCAAGCAGAAATTTTATTCAAACAAATATTTATTACAATTTTGAATAGTACAAATTCAAGCTCTCACTATTCACTATACAACTTTGATACAAATTCAATTACATCACTATTTTACATTTACATTTAACCTCACTACATATCACTCACACTCGTATTTTTATCTTTAACTTCATTCCGGTTTGAATCCAGCATCTGAGCAATCTGCAAAAATATTCACTAACGCAGTAAAATTGAAAAAGAAATATTTTTGCAATATAAAATAAAATATGGTTTTTGAAAATAATATTTGCCTCAGTTATTTGGGTTGTTCGTCATCATTCATATTCGAATTCGTCATACACGAACAACTTGTGACATTAACAGTGTATCACTGTATATGCCACAAGGCCGTGCACACCAATATACACTTGATTGATTTACAGGGACAGGTGAGCACAAGGTCAAACCCAAATATACAGACAGGTTCAACTCAGGTGCAATATATTCAAAATCACGTCATTAGCACAAGGTCAAACCCGAATTTTTAAAACTGGGTTCAACACAAGGTAACATGAAAAATGCAAAGTTTTGACAAATCAAAACTGCATCAAAGCATCAACAACAGGATGAACCGCAAAGCCAAGCATGATACAGGTGAACAGAAGTAACAAGTGCAGGTGAACAAATGAGCAAGTGCACAAACTAAACCAACATGAATGAAGATACAGTGAGCATATACATATGTATGTAATGCAAAGGTTCAGGCCGAGTCAAAAGCAAGTTCAAGTGATGTAAAATGAAAATCAATAATGCATGAAATAATGAAACAGCGACATGGACTGCAACAATCAAACAATGACACAGCTACACGATACCACAATATCAACTTCAGGTGACATCAACCAAACGGTGGCAAATGAAGTACAGTATACAACTACAAGCCCCAGTCAAGATGGAGCTACAGGAATGCATTCAAGACCAAAACCAGGCAACAGTGAATGGGAAGACATACATGAACATGAAGACTGAAACAACATCAAAGCATGAACTCACATATACACCATGATATGGAGTGCACCAGTGATGCAAGAAATGCCCAACACAAATGGCTAGGGAAATACTCAATGCATGCAACAATGTGCACAGTTCAGAAAGGCAATACACAAGTGACCATACACATATATACATACAAGAATTTATGTATACAAATGATCAGCCATCAAAGTACAAGTGCAAGCGAAACACAAGAAGCAAATGCTACCATGACTCGAGTGAATGCTACAACAACAAAGACCAAGGCTACAATGTGCATAGATATGCAAACAAAACAAGCTACAATGAATGCATCAATAAACCAGTTACAACAATGCATCAGTGAGCAACACAGCAACATGAATACAGATTCAATCCAATCCTAACAGCATGAATCGAGCTAATTAAAGGCCGCAACAGAATACATCAAAAGCAAGCCGAGAACAAACACCAAATGAAACAACGAATAAAATACATGCAAATGCATCAAAGCACTGAGACATGAATGCAACATTTACAACATACAAACAAGGACATGAAGTAATGAAGCACTGAAGCAATGCAAACAGTGAACAACCAAACAACATCTGAATGCAATGAAGACAATGCTTGAAACCGAGTACGTATAGAATGATGCATGATGAATCAGACAAGCAACGACAACAGATATAACGATACTTCAATGATCAAACAGAAGCAATCCAGTGCCAACATGAACAGAGAACCATACACAATACCAACTGCAAATATCCAAGTACAGCAAGCTTTCTACAATGCCAGAGGCGAAGCTCACAGGGATGAACACAGTGACGGCCGAGAGATGCAGTCAAGTTGAAATGCCGAAGTTCAAATAATGTCATCAGAAATTCACAAAATCAAAATATATAACCAATTCAAAGCCGCAAGTCAAAACCGTGGTAGCAAACGTAATTGACCAAGTCACGAATCAACAACGTGACTATCAAGCAAAGAAAGTATATTCATATGAAAAAGTCAGTGAAATCTCAATCATCAAAGAAAAATCAAACGGCCGAAGACAAATTCAAACAATTTTATACGAACGCAAAAATAGGAATTCGAATCCTATATAAACCCTAAGATCATCATCGGCAAAGTATCGAATTCCAGAAAGCATAAAATCAATAGAGCAAAAGCAAATAATTACATACCGAATCAAGGAAAGAATTCGATCAACGAAGCAGCCGAAGTGAGCAACAATCGATTAAGGCTACACGCGAATAATCATCGAATCAATCAACATATTGTCGGCACTTCGAAAACCCTAATTTGAATCACGAACAAAAGCCCTAATTTGGATTGAAGGACAAAGCCGCCACTATCTCAAAACAACGAACGGAGCAAATAGAAAGAAAAAGGGAATGGGCCAAATTATAAAAGGGACGGCTTTGATAAAAGGCCTTTATTATTTAAAGGGTTGTTGTTTTTAAATTAGGGTTATTTTATTTTAAATTGTTTTTAATTTGTAATTTTCTTTTTTTAAACCGTTTAATTTCTAGTCGTGTGACTAGGGGACAAGCTACGTGGCGTAGCTTGAGAATTCGCAACTCAGTGGCTGAGTTGTGGCAGGTTTTGAGCGTAGAATTAGATTTAGTCGATAGCGGGTGTCGTGAGTTTACGTGTGTAAGCGAGGGACTATCTAATTTCTAGTAGAAACCTTGGGGGCAGCACGTAGGCAGGGTTTTGCCGAAGTTGGGTAAATTCTGTGTCGTTCTATTTCTGCATTTATTATTCTGCTATTATCTGTGCTGCTATTGTTCTGTGATCTGTGTTGAAATTATTTTATAAGCTTCCGCGATTAATTTTTATAATTTATACTATCACCCTATTCACCCCTCCTTTAGGGTGAAATCGATCCTCCACTTGATACTTTCGTTGAGTCTTATTCTTGTCTCTTTGGTGATGTTACTTTAACAATTACTTGCGAATATATATATATATATATATATATATATATGAATATTCGATTTCCATTGTATAGTTATCGTCATCAAAACCATAGAATTGATTTTCTAACAATCCTTAAGCGCCGTAAAGGGACCAATATTGTCAGAAAACAGTTTTTTGCTGGGCTCGGAAAATCAATCGGTATTATATTTACTGCATAATCTGTTTACCGCACGGGTGGATTAGCAACAATTCTTGCGACATAGTTGTGATAGTTTTGTTATTATTGCAATTTTGCAACAGAATTATAGTAGTTTTGCAATGTATTTGTAACAGTTCTATACTCATAAGAGTTCTATAGTTGTTGCAATTTTGTAACATAATCGTAAAAGTTTCATAGCACTTCTGTAACATTCGGTTAACAATCTTGAAACAGTATTTATTTATTGTTGGCTGTTTTTGTAGACGATAATGTCTCATAAAAGTTATACTTCTACACCAACACAAATTGTGGTAACTACTCGGTCTGCAACTATGGTTCAAGCGATGATGCTATCTCATGGAAAAAGACCAAAAAAGTTAATAGGAATGCGCTTAAGACGCTGGCAGCAAAAGATGCTATTATATTTGATGAATTTGGGTCTTGTAAAGTTTCTCATATAAGATGCTCCCATAGTGAAAAAACTGGAACCTGATGCAACAAAAGTTGAAGCCTTAAATGTTGGAAGACATCTAATTTTATATGCAAGAACTATATGTTAAATGAGCTCGACAATAGCCTCTACAATGTATACTGTACTACTCAGACTTCCAAAGAACTTTGGCCGACATTGGAGAAAAAGTACAAAACCGAAGATGCGGACATAAGAAATTCACAGCAAAAAAATTTATTGACTTTAAAATGATTGACGCAAAGACCATTATCAACCGGATTCAGAAGCTACGAGTCACCATCCACTAGCTGCACGATGAAAGAATGACTTTAAGCAAATCTTTTCAAGTTTCTGCTGCAATTGAAAAGATTCCTCTACCATGGAAAGATTTCAAAAATTACCTTAAGCACAAGTGCAAGGAGATGAGAATGAAGGAACTTGTAGTTCGACTGAGGATTGAGGAAGATAACAGAAAATATGAGAAGAAGACTTCGCGTACCTTGATTTCCAAGGCAAATGTAGTCGATTCATAGGAACCAAATAAAATAAAATGTGAGCATGCTCCTAAGAAATAAAAGAAATGTCAGGGTTCATGCCATAATTATGGAAAGAAATGACACTAAGCCATCGATTGTCGCACACCTAAGATAAAGAAATTAGAAGCAAACATGGCTGACATTTAAGAAGGTGTGTCTGATATGGAATTATGTGTAGTAGTATCCAAATGCAACCTTGTGGGCAACTCGAAGGAATGGTTTGTTGACACAAGAGCCATGCGGCACATATATGCAAATAAGTGGATGTTTGCAAACTAAGAAACTGCTACTGAGGATGAACAACTTTTTATAGGTATATCAAAGGCCGAAGGCAGGGTAAATATTGTACCGAAAATTACTTTTGGAAAAGAACTAACTTTAGCAGATTTTCTTCATGTTCCAGAGATTCGCAAAAAATTGATTTTCGGATCACTGCTTAGCAAGAATGGCTTCAAACTTACCTTTATATCTGATAAGTTTGTGTTGTCAAAGAATGTAGTGTATATAGGAAGGGCATATGTATATAATGGTTTGTTTAAATTAAATGTAACCACTATTGTAGAAAACAATTATATAAATTAAATTGAATATTCTACCTATATTATTGACTCTACTAACATATGGCATTGTAGATTAGGTCATGTAAATTTTGATACCATATGAAAATTGATTATTTCTACAATTTATACCAAAATGCAAAATAGATTCCAACTATAAATGTCAAGTCTGTGCGCCAAGCATGGTATTGCACAACAAATTATAGCCCCGTATTCACCATAATCCAAAGGAATAGCAAAAAGGAAAAATATAACACTTAAAGAAATGATGAATGCCTTGCTAATTAGTTCTGGCTTGCCATATAACTTCTGGGGAGAAGCTATTCTTTCTGCAAATCATATTTTGAATAAGATACCATGAAAGAAAACATCTAAATCTCCCCCGAACTTTGAAAAAAATGGACCGTCATCCTACAAATACTTAAAAATATAGGGGTGTCTTGCGAAAGTAGAGATACCTACAACAAAGAAAGTTAAAATTAGACCAAAAACAATTGATTGTGTATTCATTGGATATGCACAAAACAATGATGCATATCGGTTTTCGGTACACAAATCCATAATTGATGATATTCATGTATATGCCATCATTGAATCGAGAATCCAAGATTTTTCGAATATGTGTACCCTTTAAAATAGGGCACTGAAAATTATACTCAAGAGAGACCAGGTGTAACGAATAGGGATTTTCGACCTCGAAAATCGGCACTAATACATCCTCGTGCCACAAATCCAAGTGTTCGAAATCTCGAATGTTAGGGGAAAAAGAAAATAAAGATAGAACAGAATCTCACACAAATAGAAAAACATATATTATTTCAATACATAATCTTTACAGTAGAAATTTTGAATACAATATCAGAGTCTAACCTAGATTCAGCTTGGACAGTTATATACCCCTGTCCTTACAAATACTGACAACCAAACAAAACAAAAGCAGTGTATGCAACGGATAATAGAATACGTACATACGTAAATGAAAACCTCCAGCCCTCTTTTGAAAACTCCAAGCTTGTTCAACTAAACCTGAAACTACTCGGATCTGACTCGAGTATTAAAAATGCCCGAATCAGGCATGATAAACTAGTGTAAGGTACTAGAAATTTTGAATGCCAATGTCAATCAAAACCTTTGAAAAAAGGGTATCTCATAAGACCACACCCATACATAAATACGGACGGGTTTTTATCTCTTGAGAGCCAAAATACTTTATACGAAAACATTTGATATTATTATTAATGACACTGGTTTGAAAACACTTTTCAAATAAATATACACAAAATGAAAGTATCAATACCTGGACTAAGTCGATGGTAATATATCGAGACTAGGCCAATGGAATATACCTAGACGAAGTATATGATACCAAAGGCATAGCTGGAATGTTTGCATAGCACTACAGCTATTTTAGGAATACAATTAAAACCATAAAGCTCGTATTTGAATTAGATTTCCAACATGATAGGGAACTAGTGGCATTTTCCTTCGATCCATGTATATCAACGTAGTTCTCGCGGTGCCATTATCGCTTTTCTCAAGCAAGTCACTTGGAACTGCACTTGCTACACTACCAATACCCGGTAGCCTTACCGCTTTTCACAAGCAGGCCACTATATTAAAATAAATGCCTTGAGGATCTAGATTCCACTGGACTCCTTCATACTCATACAACCGATAGCCTGAAATATATGTCCTACAAACCATATAATTACCTGTATCATCTTCGGGACGTGAGGCTCGTGAGGCTATGCTTAATTTTAAAAAAGCAGTGCTTTTCTATTCACAAAGCCATGTTTGTTCTTCCATAGAGCACATTCCACTTAGAATGCCACATTACCATTTCTTAATCACACAATTGATTTCTACAACTGTATAACTCCTAAGCTTATAAGTCTCAAAATGTGTGTTAAGCTAAGAGAAGTTGCCTTCTACTCCACCAAGAAGATAATACGTTGATAGAAACCAATTAATATGATCAGAAATGCACTTTCAGACATTCGTCCACACAAGTTTGTTTTAGGACTAAACGAAACCGAAGGCACTTCTCCTACTACCATTAGTAGCGAGTAGTCCTTACAGTCTGAAAATTTCGAAACATGAAAGGACCACTGCTATAATAAATATCTCTATATTAGGAGCTATCCAGAGAATGTCAACAAGCAGTCCTTCCACTATGAAGATCTCCTGTCTTCAATACAATGAGGATTTTGGAATGAAGACACCATTGTCATATAAATATAATGTGGGGTACACCCCTGGGACTTGTGACACCAATCCCTACATTCTAAAGATCTCCGATTTTCAACAATAATTATCTTCAACATGTCTTCACTTCCAAAAGTATACATTGATTCGAAGAGGTTTTCGGATAGGAGTTGTCTGAATCCGACCCCGGTTCCTCCAAACCAATCATCGATAAAGAGTCATTTAGGTATATAGGTGATTAACAAACATCATTTAACCTTTTCATTTAAATCAGATTTCTCTAAGAGATATATTCATAAAATCATTTCTTTATCCTTTTTCAAAGTATATGGAATCATTGAGCCTCATTTATCAAATTGTTTGGTTAATTTTAAAATCTTTTTATTCTTGGAAATATTCCAAATCATTTCACCTTTTATTTAGGAAAACATTTCAAAATCATTTTTATGCAATCCAAGTTATCTAAATTTAGAAAAATATATCTTTATACTTTGGAAAATTTTAATCCGAGTAAACCAAATTTACTATCCCATCCGTCGGGTCAGTCTGGATAGCTAGGGAGAGCAGGAAACTGGTTTTCTAAGCCCAAACCTAGACACTGCCTCTTTGACACCCATAAGGGTTAAGTTATTTTATCGACCCTAAATCATTAAACATTTATTTAACCATTATAAATCCTTCAAATCACCTTTAAATAATTTTTTTAATCATTTGAAAATATTTACCAAGATATTTGGAAAAGAATATTTAAGTTTAAAACCATATCTCAAAGTTATTGAAAAGTGATGTGAAAAGTGTTTTTTAAGCTATATTGATCAAAACGACTTTCTTTCATTTGGAAATTTGTTTTTACAATTTAAATCACTTTTAAAACATTTTAAAAGATTTATTATATTTAACGTTTTTAAAGTATTTATTTACAACATTTGCGACTTTGTCCACCAAACTACCAAAGCGCGATTTTCTTGTAAACTTGATTTGCTCATATTTCAAAATCGGTTAACTGAAATCTCGATCTTTTTCTTTTGTTCGAAAAGTGCATTCATAGAAGTTTGGAAAATTTTTATTGCAAAGAAATCCGACTCTGCTTCCATCCTATTGAAGGTTTAACTTTAACGGTGTGAAATCGCGAACTACCGTTACTCGACGCGCTTATTTTTGTCTCCAAATACATTATTTGTCAAACTTCTCCAATTTGAATTTTAATGTTTATAAAACATTTATTAACCATTTTCGAATATTTAAACTGATATTTTCCATATTAAATATCTTCTTCACTTTTAATCATTTCATAATATTCATTTCCAATCTTTTTACATTTTCGAAAACCATTAAGAAGCTAAATAACTTCATATACATGGATTTTTTTTTCATTAATTAATCATGGTTTATTTCTTAACCATATTTATTATGATTTCTCATAATTTATCGCAACCAAGTTATCAGCCAATCAACATCCAAATAATCAACCAAGCATTTAAATGTATAATTTAAATATTCATATAATTATTTTCTAAATATAAGTAAATTGAGTACTCACCATTATCAAACAACACATCCTACCAACATTCAAATCATCACAACAGTTTATTAAATCATTTAAACTTCATCTTAACATCACCAAACAACTCTACTTCTCTTCCAAGTGCACGACCATCTTCACTTCCACTTGCTTTGCTCTCATCCATGCCCTCGTCATCACCTCATGCTTATGCCATCTTCTCCAACCACCTTCCAATGCTCCCATCCATACCTCCTCATCTCCATATTGCTCATGGCCAAGCGCCATTAAAGAAGAGAAGAGGAAGAAGTAGACTAAGTAGAGGTTAAGGAGTAATTAGTCGATTGATGCTTAAACATTCCTCTATTTTTAACCTTTCTACCTCTCTTAAAGAGGAGAAGCCATTAAAGAGCATTAAGGAGATCAAGAATGGTGAAGAAGAAGAAAAATGAATTTCTGAAGAATGAAGGAGGGTATGGGAGGGTATTTATAGGGGAAATATGGTAGAAAATATCTAGATGTGAATGGGAAAAACTATCCTTAGCCCACTCCCGTCACCTTACACGTTAGTCCTCCCCACTCCATGTGCACCATCACTTCATTCACTTCCAAGCTATGTGCATTGACTTAAGGTTGCTTAAAAATGAAGAAAGGTGAAAATATCATGATATTTCTAAGATATATGTATTTATACGTATATGTATGTCATGTGTGTGTGTGTGTATCTCTGTGTGTGTGTGTGTTCATCTATATATTAGTGGACGTATTTGTATATTATATATGTGAACATGACATATAAATAAGGTTGCAACGACTTTCGAACAACTTTCGTTCATTAAACCGTTGAAAATCGAGAAACTGATTCTCGCTCATATTTTTACTTATAATTTAAATTACATATTTTTGTAAACAAATTTGATAAATAAATTTATTCTAAAAATGATCTCATTTGAATCATAAAATCATATAAATCAATATTAACAATTATTTTCAAAAACTGCTATTATTCTGATAAAGCGATATTAATTTTCTTATATTTTCAGACTGATTATATATCTTTATAAAACTGTTATAAATAATTTATTATCACTTTATAACCATTTAAAATGAATTACTATCATTTTAAAAATAATTATTTAAATAATTATAATAATTATTAAATCATTAAATCTCAATTTAAAACCATAAATCAATTATTAAATATAAGTGCATCATTGAGGATGCCATACATACTTTTAATTATCAAAAATAAAATAAATAATTTTATTTCATATTCTTGTACAATTATAGAAACAAATGTATGTATCCAGCTCCATATGCAACATTTTATGATTATAGAGTTATTTATCGATAAAACGATTTTCGATCATTTGGTTGATATTCCTTCAAATTTTATATTTTTGTAACTACTTATTCAAAATAAGATTACCATTATTATTTATTGTTCAAAAAAATCATAATCTATGTTTTCAAAAGCATACATTTGAATATTTTTTTTTTTTATCAAACTGATAAATTAGAGGGTCGTTACAGACTTCCCCCCATAAAAGATTTTTGTCCCCGAAATTGCACCAAAACCCAAAGGTATTTATCTAAAAATATTTATTTTCAAACTTACATTTGTATGATGTATACAGACCATCCGATTTGATATGCTATTCGAATTCAACCTTTACTTTCGAACTAGTATTGATCCCCCGATCCTCCAGTGTAGACTTTGCGGACTTTGATCATGCTTCTTGATCAGAAAACTTCATTTCCCTTATATAGCTCTCAACTATGATAGAAAACTTAAGTACTGAATCATAAATCCTCATCAATGTTCATCGTCAAGAATCAATCGATAAATCATCTTTCCAACAGGCGAGAACACCTTAAAGTTCTGTACTTGAATCTTAGACCAAAATCGTGTGACGAAATGATCAAAGTACCTTATATGTACTCATTAACATTCAAAAAATCTTTATGAAAAGTTTTCATAAAGCTTTTATCTTTTAAAAATGCTTCTTTATATATAACCACTCTAAATATTCATTTTAAAATATTATTCTTAAAGGAAAATATTTCATCTAAAAGGAATCATTTCAATTTTAAAAGATAATTTACCTTTTATTTTCCAAAATTACGATCAACTTCTCCTATTATAATATATTCCTTTTTAACCAACCTTGATACTAATTTGTCGAATAATAATTTAAAACTATCTTTTTAACTTAAGGATAATCATATATATCGAGTAACTCCAAAAAAAAACAAGGAACTGGATACTACCAATAGTATTCTATATCCCCTTAAAAAGAAGGGTAATACTTAAGAGAAGTGCTTACCATCTGAACATATCTCTTGCCTATTTTTAGTTATTTTCGAGCCATTCAAACAAATTATTATTTGAGACTTTCTTACTTTCCAAATTTCTTATTTGAAATTTCTTTTCAAAAATCTATTATGGATTATTTTATTGATAAAACCCATTTTATAAATCCCTTTCATAAAATCGTCTTAGACAACTTACTCCCTTTTAAAATTTCGTAATTCTTTTTCAAAATGCCCAGAATTAAGTTTCTCAAAATTTGTAGTAACATATCTTTCATGTCCATCTTTTTCAAAATTATTTTATTTATGCAAAATAAATTTTTATACTACATTCTTATTCATTATCTTATGTAAATTCATTAATCTTACCCAAATATTATTATCAAGCATCTTATAGTCAAAACATGAAACTTAATTTACAAGATTTTCGCTTAATCAACAAAATATCAATAATTAAATATTATTATTCCCTTAACCATAAACTAACACACATAAATATCTATATCTTTCAAAAGATATTCTTTTATAATATAATCTTTTTAAATATTCAGAAGATTAGGATAGGAGTTCTTAAAATTCCTTTTTATTGAACATATATCTTAGGAACAGAATATATTAACCCTAAAAAAAATCTTTTCTTCTTTTCCTATCCTTATATAGAACTGCATAAATGCCCTTTCTTTACTGCATTTGTAACATAGAACAGCATAAGATCCTAGTTTAGCTTTTTCTTCAGCTTCTTTCTATGCACGTACTCTATATGCTCACTTTGGATTAGCCCATAAGTCATTACCGGCATAAAATAAGACATCCCGACTTAAGTGTTATACTAAGTTATTATTAGAAGTTTCATACCATTAATTTCTTGACTTAAAATCCTTTTATCCAAATAACTTGATTAAACTTATTTGTCTTTGAACTTGCCTTGATAGTACAACGATAAGAAGAATAATTTACCAAGTGTTGGATACAATTCGCCTAAGCCAACATATGATCGATACTTAGAAGATTATTCCCACCATCACCAAACAGATCAAGACCTTATTCTTGGAACTTTTTAAAGGGATAACGTCTTATAAATCTCCATATCACACGAATATTTATACTTTTGTATATATAAAATATACTCCTTTTAAAACAGAGTGTTGATTTATCTTGTTAAGTGCTTAGAAATCCTTATTGATAACGATGATCAAGCGTAATGACCAGATTCTATAAGCCACTCGATGAATCAATACATACAATTTTTTAATGTCAAATAACAAATACGTGCTCATATATATATACACATATATATATATATATATAAATATATATATATATTACTCTCAAACTCATTCTAGGGTGTTACTAAGCCAATCTTTAATGAGTCACTCATTCCAAGGTATTACTATCCTTATCTATAAAGAGTTTTACCCCACCAAAGACTATGTGTTCGCTTAACTTAAGCTCTAATACCAAATGTAACGAACAAGGATTTTCTACCCTCGAAAATCGGCACTAATACATCCTCGTGCCGCAAATCCAAGTACCAGAAAGACTGATTGTTAGGGGAAAACGAAAATAAAAATAGAACAGAATCTCACACGAATGCAGTAACATATATTATTTTGATATATAATTTTTATAGTGGAAAATTTTGAATACAATATCAGTGTCTAACATAGATTCGGCTTGGACAGTTATAAATCTCTGTCCTTAAAAATGCTGACAACCAAACAAAACAAATGCCGCAGATAATTGAATACATAAATAAAGATCTCCAGCCCACTTTTGGAAACTCCAAACATCTTTAACTAAACCTGAAACTACTCGGATCTGACTCGAGTATTAAAAATACCAGGATCAAGCTTGATAAACCAGCATGACATACCTGAAATTATGATTGTTGATATCAATCCAAACCTTTGAAAAGAATAATAGCCGTTGCATTAAATCACTAATGAAGTATTCTTGAATGAACAAGTGATCAGAATGAAGTATTGAATGCTTAAAGTCCAAATAGCAAGATAAATTAGAGACAGGAGTGAAAATTAGTGATTAAAACAATGCAATTCATGGCTATTTATAGAGATTTAAGAGTTTTATTCAATCATGAAATATAGCCACGAAAAGATGTAGAAGTAACTCTTGAATGAAGAGTTATTTATGTTCATCGAAATAAAGTGTCTTTTGGAAAGCCATTTTAAAGATTCGGCCGTCTGAATGGAGCAACTCAGTCAGCTGATTCGATTTAAAATCAAAATAGCAAGAACACAGTTTAAAAAAGATACAATTCAACCGGCTGAAATAGCGTGGTTAGGCTTTTGAATTTTCAAAATAATTTGTGCATATGCACAGCATTCAGCGGGCTGACTTATGCCATTCAGTCGACTGTTTTTAATGTTTTCTGGCCTATCTAAATGTTTTGAAAATTTTTCTTATTTTATTTGCATGCATATACCACTTAGGAGAGATTTTAACATATATTTACTACTACCAAAATCGGACCTTAAACTTAATACTTTGCTAAAGGTTCAATCCAGAATATGGTCTACAAATTGTTAGACTATTTCTCCAGTAAAAACAATATGTTCTCCTGCAAGTTTGCTTAGTTCATATAATATTTACATATATATTTATCTCAATCAAAACATCAAAATTCTAGGTTCTAACATGGTGGAGTCAGGTATGCTATTTTGAATAATGCCTGAAGATACGGTTGATGATGACATTACTAGTATATATGACCTTGTATATATAAATAACCATTTGAGATTTGATATGTTACATATGTGTATCGGGATCATATGTATATGACTTATGAATATAGTTGGATCTATTGGTTTGAAATATAATAATATTCGTTTATATTATATACTGTTACCTTCCACTATGAGTTTGGAAAGAGATAAATAAAATATATTTAGTACTTTTCTCTTATCATCAATCACTGATGACTTGTGTTTTCAGTTTTTGGGGTTTACATAATGTGAATTGCATCAAATCAGAGGGTCCAAAATGGCGGGTTGTTGCATCTATCTTGTCAAAGTGGTTTGCTTGTAGGGCATGCCCTTAGTGCAAAGTTCTAATGTTTTGTGCCCCATGTTGATTCAAATAAGCATATTTGAATATAGAATTCGAATTTAGAATTGGATAAACTAAAATTAAAACTAAAATTTGTAAAGGTCATAAATAAATCTACAATGGTTTTAAGTTTAAAGTTACTAAAAATATAAATAATTATTTTTTATTCAAAATTTAAATTTATAAAACTCTAAATGAAAATGTAGAAATTATTTTGAATTTGTGATTATAAAGGTTATAAATAAATAAAACTTAAAATAATTTTAATTTCAACATTGACTACAAATGTTTTTATATAGTCCATTAAATAAAGGTTAAAATCAAATTGTAATATTACTTGAAGTGTTAATTAATAATGTATAGATAAATAATATTGTATTATAAATGTTATAATTGAATAAAAGAAAAATAATACGATTTTAAAGGTTGAAATCGAAATAAAATCCATTAATTACAAGGGAGGAATACATATGCGTACAACCGTATGTACGTGTATAATGATAAGTATTGTTATCGAGTATTATGATTGCTTAACATTCCTTATAGATGATAATACTCATTGATAATTATACTCATTATTATTATTCTGAGATTATAAATCTAAAATAATGTTGCTCGCTAACTTTACAATATACATAGAGTAGTATGCAAACTTATGTTTATTGAGCACTCTTAAGTCGTAAACTATTAGATTATTGTTTATATAGTCCCTAGATTGCAAAGGATATTTTGGAATTTGATTGAGAAGTAATCTTATGGGTTACTTAATCATCCTTAGGCAATCACAAAATGATAAATCAAGATAATCTAATCTAATCAATAGATCTAACCCGATTCCTAGCATTTTTGGGACCCATAATTCCCATCGTCTTCCCCTCGACAATTTCCATCCTCGTCATCCACCTTGCCATCCATATTGTCCATCCGCTGTTTGAACCATTCGTCAGGTTGTTCATGTTTAAGAGAGATTTTTATGCAAATGAGGGAATGTAGAAATATAAAGATGTAGATGTATTCAGAGGTATAGAGAGACTAAGGGTTATTACACTTTGAGAAATGAAAAACAACAGGGGAAGGTAAATCCTTGCCATCCTTGAAATGTTTTCTAAGAGGAATAAATTTTCTTAACCATCGAAATATTTATCCTAGCTATTGACGTGGAATGTAGTTTGAAGGAGACAATAGTTTTATAATAATTTCAAATTTTGCATAAATGATCTGGTTAATGGGAATAATATATATAGAAGTTCACTTCAATGCAGAAATATTTATAGAAAAAATGAAAAGATGATAAATAAGGAGATTTGAATCTCACCCTACATACACTTACGTATTTGTGCATACTTTAAGAGATATTAATTACTCATTCATAGCCTTCTTACATCAATCATTATTTTTGACAAATGGTTAGATGGATTTAATGCTGATGTAATTGCTAACAATTTTTGTTAGTTCACTTCAACTTTTTTTCGTACAGACACTAAATTAAACAACCTTAATATCTCGAAGTAACCAAACCAAACACAGACCCCATAAAATAATAATAATAATAGAACTTCATTCAATCAAAAAAATAAGTAATTGTTTTGAATAAAACGCTACGCTGTTTGTTGTTTTATTGAACTGTTACAATAAAAAAATACTTTACTATTTTATTTTATTATCCCTTGAAATTGAAAACAGAATGTTTAAAGATCAACCCGCTTGTTAACTACACCAACCATGGTTTCGTTGTGTGGTTGGTTAAGTGAAGTAAAGAAGCCATATGTGGATGCTCGATGACTTATGAGCCATTGAACTAGCCGCTGTTGACTATGGTATAAAAGATAAAAAATAGAGAAAATAGGATTAAATCTATCTACCCTTTTTCTATACCATTATCAAAAAGCGCATTATCTACCTACATGGTATTATCGGTACCATTTTAACACCGAAAAATAAGGCATCAATAGGACGTTAGTAAAATCTCAGCAAGTATCTACCTACATAAATTTACTGACGCACTGCCAATACTTGTACAACAATGTCAACAGAGCGTCAGTGTGGCATCGCCCCCAACCATACTTACACAGTCCTCGTTCTCTACTCCATACACCATTCGAATTAGAAAGAAAAAAAACCTTTACCACATGTCGCCTCCTCCTTCCTCCACACCACCATAAGCCAAGCCCCTTTCTAAGCCCAAATTTGTCTCCTTCCCCAAGCTCAACGCCTCCTCCTTTCCCAACTCACCGCATGCCGAACCCCTCCCTCAAGCCGCCACCTCCAAGCACAACACCTCATCACCGCAAACTATCGCCTCCCAAGCCTCCAAGCCCAGTGCCTTCTCCAAGTCCCTGCATCTACAAGGCTCTAAGCCACCATCAACCATCTAGCCACCACCTCTTAAGCATCCCTAAGCCTCCAAACTACCGAAAGCAACGCCCTTCAACGTTATGATTATTGCTATGATTCTTTTTTTATTCGATACTATGATTTGATTAGGTTCGTATAAGATATAGATTTGTTGGTTTAAATTCGTTCGTATATGATCGTTGACATAGATTTGTTATTATGATTATTCGTATAGGATTTGAGATATCGTTAGTATTATTTTAAATTATTCAATAATTCATTGTCTTTGATAACAAGATCCCACGGATGTTTAATTTCTCCTATGATTGAGTTAGATTTATTAATATATTTCAATATACTATTAGTGATGGATTGATAAGGTGAATTGAGTTTATATAATGGTAGAAATTAAAATTCACCGTATGGAGGGATCGCTAATATGGTTTTCTTTTGATATAGTAGTAAGCTTGACCCAAGAAGGCATAAATGTTTGGTGTGTTTTAACCAATGTATAATGGTCACAAGTTGTGTGTTAAGGATTGACCGTGAATTGTTCATGATGAAATTTTATTGATTGATATATTAGATTAAAAAACTTAGAGAATTGTATAAATGATAGTTAAAACTATAAATTTTGATGCTGGCTATTTAGAATCGAAATTATATTACATTCTAGAATATAGAGTATATAAGCCAATAGAAACTAAGAGTACGTTAATAACTGGTGACCAAGGGTACATAAACCTCATATATAGCTAACATTATAGATATCAGTTCTGTTTTGATTTTGTTGCTGCAACAAATACATCCTTTTATTTGTATTTTTTGGATATATAAATTGGAGATGGAGTTGTGGAATTCCTTGTTTAGTATAGTGTGATTGTGTGCATGTTGTTCTTTCTTCCCACCAGGCCTAGCAAGCTCCATCCTCTATTGGTAACCAATTTTTGGAAATCATTACATAATCTGTCAATCATTCGGTCATATCCATACTATTACAAAAAATTATAGTATGGATATAATCGAAACATCGGTAAAATCTGCAAAAAAGGAGCGGCACTCATCAGTAGAAAAAGGTATCATTGTATTAGATGGTGAAGAACCATCTAAACCTGGGAGACAAGATATCGATTCCGATATAGGACAAAACGGTCTAAAGCCATATCGCATATACATGGTATTTTTTAATAGCCTTAATGTTGTTATTTATTGATTATTTTAAATGTTGTGTGATTTGGAGTGTCCAGGCTTGGTCTGCAGTAGTAGTGCAAGTAGAAAATTATGGATCCAACTACAAATTTAAATTCAATATTTAATTATTTGAATAAATAGTAATCAATAACGTATCATTTTATTTTATAATTAATCATTTATAATTTATATTAATAATTAAAAGTCCAAATTCAAATTTAGTAAATAACGACAGATACTATATAAGCAATATAATTAGTCTTTGATAATTTATGAAGTATAATTTACAGTTTAATGCTTTAGAAATAAAATATAATGTCATTTAAACAATTTTAGTATTAAAACATGTATTTAAACATATTTTATTAATTTAATCCAATTTATGAGTAAAGAAACAAATATAAAGCCATACAACCAATTTAAGGAAGTAACTGCATCCCTCTTGAACTCCTGTGCACTTACCAAGTTGAGCAATTCAAATTTATCACTCACCACCTATATAGGTAAACATCTTTTAGGCTTAGGTCAAGTTGCGCAATATTAGCTGATTATTTATAAATGCTTTTTTGTGCCTTTTACCATCATATAGAGTTTTACAATCAATATAAAGTTGAGAGAGTTGGTGTATGTAGGATAAATGATACATATATGTATTTATTTTCTAACATTATTATGTTGACATAGCATATGAGTATTGGAAAATAAGAAGTAATGTAGTATATATCAAGCAACATGGAGTCTAGTAATGAATTTATAATGTGCATATGAAATTTTCAGTTTTTGTGCCAGGATGACCCATACTACTTATTAATTTTTACTATATTTCACTAACTAGAGCGAAAGCAACAACAGGTTAAATTATGGTATATTACATTAATTTTTATAAGTTTATATATTGTTTATTCATGTTGTAGGCCGTAACCATTTATTAATCAGATTATAGCATTTTATATACTAGTATAAATGCATGAACTCATGTGCATCTAATAATTAATGTAGAGAAACTATTTTATTACATGTCTTTTTTTATTATGTATGCGCTATACATTGTTTTGAATAAAAGGTAGATAAATTTAGATCTTAAATAAAACATTATCTTGCTAGAATAAAAGATCAATGTATATTGTGTCATTCTCTCAATATTGTCAATTTCAATTTTCTTAATAGAATTGATATGTTTGTTTGGTTAATTAATTGTCTGCTCTAATATTTTGCAGGTTGACTTAACAACATGAGTTTGGTATGAAGTCGGTAGTATGATAGTATTAATAATAGAGGAGATTGGACATGCATAGTAGTGTTGTTATAACTGGTGATGGTGGTTGGGATGGTACTGGAGGGATACTGTTAACACTGGCGTTATTGATTGTTAGCGATGGTGGTTATCACGATCAGTGGTAGCAGTACCACCACTAGCACTACCCCATTCACCATCATCATTTATAAAAGCACTACAACACATGTTTCCAGTCTCCTCCGCCATCAATACTATAATGCATGTTTCTTTAATGTAAAGCTTAGTAGCATTCCTAAGAAACTCAAATACCCACCTCGGTTGCACAGCATGACGGTATGGTAGTATTAATAAAGGATGTGCCAGAGCTTGCATAGTAGTGTCATTATAACTTGTGGTGGCCGGTTGGGATAGTACTGGAAGGGATGTTGTTAACATTGGAGTCGTTGACTGTCAGTGATGGTGGTTGTCGTCATCAGTGGTAACACTACCGCCACTAGCACTACAAGAACCACCACTATCAGTTATACCACCACTACCATGCAAGTTTTTTGATGCCTCATTCTATTAATATTACCACGATGTCATGCCGTGCAACCTGTGTGGGTATTGGAGTTACTTAGGAATGAGAGCTTAAGGAGTGAGTGATATATAATTTCGAATGGTGATCCTATGTAGGAGATGACTTGCGTCATTAAAGGACAGAATGATGGACAATGTTGTCTTTCTTCTTCATGCCAATGCTAGTGGTTTCTTGTAAGATCATTTGTGTTTGCATGAATTTGTGTTTATACGGTTGTAAGATCATTAGTATGATTGTTGGCATTTGCGTTTGTATGTTTTGGTATATTATGATGTTGGTTAATATGATTGATATATGAATTTGATGGTATGTGGTATATGATATGTGATATATGATATATGAATTTGAGATGTGAGTGATTATATATTGTACATATTTGAATGTGATTGAGATGAGAAATGTAGCAGAAATGCTGCAAATGTGTTTCAGTAGAGGCATTGGCAAGGTGTCTTCGTGGCATCAAAAAATACAATTTTTACAATTTAAAAAGTGGTCAAGAGGACGTTGGAATGACGTCGACAGTGTGGTGTCGACAAGGTATCGACGAATGTCGTCTGTGGGGGGCATTGATAACAACACAATTTTTTACTGATGCCTCTTATGGCATCGGCATGATGTCTGTAGGTCATATGCTGACGTCTCTACGACGCCTTTTCGACGTCGGTAAATCTTTTTTTTTTAGTGCAACCCATTCTACACTATTGCGGTCTTTTGAGCTACAAAAATTCAAAACCAAACGAATATTGGAATGTTGTGAACATTATGTCAAGAAAACAGATCATTTTGAAACTTCCAACATTTTTAAAATGTCAAAATAAGTATAATCATCAAAACATTTATTTAACCATCAATTAGAAAAATCATTTTGAATATATTAGAATCATATCCAAATTAATCATTTGTGAATATAGAGTTGAGTCACATATCTACAAATTTTCATTCAAGTTTGAATTGTGCACTTCAGAAAAGGTAGCAATAGCACAGGACAAAATGGCAGAGGAAGCGGATAAATACTACAGTTGAATTTAAGTGAAGTTAAAAGCTATAAAATGTAATTCAATCATATGAAAAGCTTTTATTCGTGTCATTGTGCGCATAAATATTTGCAAAATGCAACCTGCTAAAATAATCATTTTTTTTAGCCGACAGATGATATACAATTGACGATATCATTATATCTTAGGACGTTAAAGCATAATAAATTAATTTGTGGTACACAACCAGACAATAAACAAAATTTTAGCACGGTGGCTTCAAAGATTAAATGATTAATCTTACAATGTTTTTTTATTTCGTTAGAGGTCAACGATTGGTAGATGTTATCATTGGATGTTGATTGGAATATAGCAAACTAATAACGATCAAGATAATTAGGGTCCGTTTGGTTTCGTTTTGAGTTTTACTTTTTGTGTTTTCAACACACTTCAAAATACAAGAAAACGTGGCAATTTTTTTACAATTCTTAGCCATTACGGCGATGGACGAAAAATGGAGAGGATGAATTGTTTTCTGTTCTTTTGTCATGTCTCAAAAGACGAAAAATCAAATAAATTTGTTTTCTATTTTCTATGTTAATTTCAATTTTCGAAATTGTGTATTTTCAACAGTACATAAGAATGCACATTTTTGTTTAGACCAAAACACATGACTAAAAACATCAAACCAAATGGAACCTTAATTTTTATCATTAATTAATATAAGTAAAATGAGTTCAGAAGGTAGCTCGTTATGCTATTAATCAAAATGTTCCAAGAAGGTTTTCTAGCAACTCAAGATGTTTACTAAACAAAACTGATTTTTCAGAATGTTAGCTCATGCTTAATTTATTTTTCTTGTAGAAAATAAAATTAAAAAAGAAATTAATAAACGAATGAAGAACTACAAATTAGTAAGTTTTCATGATGCATAATATACAAGGTATATGTAGCTAGCCCTCAAAAGAAGCAAGTAGGATCTAGTCAACTTAACGTTTAATGGCGTGGAAATGAAGATATGATCATGTTATATGTCTCACTTAGCTTAAGGCTTCTATATTTGGATCTCTGCTTGTATAGATTAACAATATTTTGACCAGATGTACAAGCAAAATTTACGAGATAGTTATGGTGTCTCATTGATGAGATTTGTCCTTATCCAAAAGAAGAAGAGATATTGTATGGTTAAAAATAATGCAACTTGCAATCCAAACAGCCTCAGATGCAAGCCTGGCGCCGCTCCCAAACATGAGTTGACAGTAATAATAATGAATAATAAGCACAGTATTCATGCCTCTACATGACTGGACCGTACGTCGAACCGTGATGACTCAAGATTTATAAAGTTTTGATGGTTCAACCGGTCAAATCTTCTAAATCGTGATTTTTTTTGTCGAAAAATCTACACATTTAACTGCAAGCTACATGCAAGAATATTTAAATAATAATGTTATGTACAAAAGATGTAGGCGGTCTTCAAGATTTATCATCGAAGTTGTGTGCTGTTGTAGTATATGAGTGCACCAATACAACTACAGCTATGTACACAGGAGAAAAATACAGAACAATAGAAGTTTAATGATACAAACTTGATGACTTTTGAGGAGTTTGCAGCAGTAAAAAACGAAGTGATAGAATTTGTGGTTTACATTTTAGAATGATTATGATTTTTAAATATAGATTTGTTTATTTTCTTCAAGAGCAATACAAAAAATGAAAGCGAGAAAGAATTACACAATCAGAAAATAGCAGAAAGTGATAAAATTAACTGTTGGACTGCTGGTTTGAATGTTCGATATGGATTCAAGCGTGACTGAGGTCTGTTGGTGTAAACCAAAATTAAGAGTTGTGTCTGCTGATGTGAAAAGTCATGTCTATTCGAATGAAGAGTCATGTCTATTCGAATGAAAAGTCATATCTATTCAGTGAAGAGTCGTGTCCGTTCACTGAAAAGTCGTGTCTATTGAAATGAAGAGTCGTGTCTATTAAGTAAAAGTCATGTCTATTGAAGTGAAAGGGTGTCTGTTCAAAAAGGTTATGTCCGTTTGTAAGGGTTGTAAACCACTATATATATGTGGTCATTTTGTTGTGTTGAAAGCAAGTTGTAGACAAGACAAAAAGTAAGTTATAAAAAAAAAATATTGTCTATTCTCCTCTAAAATTATAATTCTCTCTCTTTTTCTACTTTAACAAATTGGTATCAGAGCTTGGTTGAAAAATGTCAAACAACCTTGTCTCCCTTGTTCCTCGATTCAATGGTGAAAAGTTTGATTATTGGAGCAATCTAATGAGGCTCTGTCTTGAATCTCAAGACTTGTGGACAGTTGTTGAAGAAGGTGTTGGTGCGCCGGAAGATGAAACGCAACTCACAGTTGCCCAAAGAGATCTTCTGAAAAGCAAAAAACAGAAAGATCGGAAGGCTCTCTTCCAAATCTACCAGACACTTGAAATTCAAGTTTATGAGAGAATTTCAAAAGTTGCAAATGCTCAGGAGGCTTGGAAAATATTGAATACAACGTATTCTGGCCAAGATCAAGTAAAAAAGGTTCGGCTGCAGTCACTATGAGCTGAATTCGAAAAGCTCGAAATGAAGGATAGTGAGAAAATCTCAGAGTATTTTACTCGTCTCACTTCCATCATAAATCAGATGGCTTCAAACGGAGAAGTCGTGGAGACTCAAAGAGCCGTTGAAAAAATTCTACGGAGCCTACCAATCAAGTTCGATCATATTGTGGTTGCAATTGAGGAATCAAATGATATTGCTTCACTTTCTCTTGAAGGCTTGCAAGGAAGGCTGGAAGCTCATGAGGCTAGGATCTTGATGAGAAGTAAACAAACAAATTCTTCTCAAGATCAAGCCTTAAAATCTCAATTCACATCCATAAAAGTTCAAGGCCCATCCCATGGAAAAAGTAACAGCAGGAATAGTGGAAAATTTGAAGAATCAAAGGAGGAGAAACGATCATTCCAAAGTAACAAGGCGCGAGGCAAATACAAAGGCAAAAAACCATATTTTGAATGCAATTTCTGTCACAAGCCGGGTCATAAAGCAAATGATTGTTGGGAGAAACATCCTGAAAAGAAGCCAGTTGCTGGTTTTATGCATAATGAAGCAGAAAAATCTGAATCTTTGTTGATCGCTTCGGATGGAAATGTTGAAAACGTATGGTACTTGGATAGTGGTGCAAGTAGGCATATGACTGGAAATAAAAATCTATTTTCAAGTCTTGTGGAAGCTGATGATGGTCAGGTTACTATTGGAGATGCAAAATCATACAAAATTCAAGGTGTTGGCGAAATTTCTTTCAAAACCAAGGCTGGAAAAGTTGAAAAAATGTCGGAGGTTCTTTATGTACCAGGCATACGTAGCAATCTTCTTAGCGTCGGTCACTTGCTGAAGAAAGGATTTGATTTTCGATTCGTTGGAGATCAATGTAGCATGAAGAAGAACGACCAACAAGTGGCAAATATTGTGATGGGATCCAACAAATTATTTCCGATCAAACTTGACATCGTAAGCAGTACGTGCATGATTGCTACTTCTAACGATGAAGTTTCCAAGTTATGGCATGAGAGGTTTGGCCATTTAAACTTCCGGAGTTTGAAGGAAATGTCTACCAAAGAAATAGTCCGAGGGCTGCCTAAACTTGAAGTGATAAACGAAGCATGTGAGGAATGTCAATTGGGAAAACAACATCGTGAATCTTTCCCATCCAAATCGAAGTGGATTTCTCAATCACCTCTGGAGCTTGTTCACACCGACCTCTGTGGACCAATGCAAGTGCCATCGCTTGGAGGCAGCAGATATTTCTTGTTATTGGTTGACGATTACACAAGAAAAGTTTGGGTTTATTGTGTCAAAGAAAAATCAGATGCCTTCTCTTGCTTCAAAGAGTTCAAATTTCAAGTTGAAAAACATTCCGGTCATCAAATAAAAAATCTAAGGAGTGACCGTGGAGGAGAATACATGTCCTCTCAGTTTGAAGAATTCTGCCAAAATCATGGAATCCGCCATGAGTTAACTGCTAGGTACCCACCTCAACAAAACGGAGTCGCAGAGCGCAAAAATCGAACAATAATGAATATGGTCAGATGCATGTTGAAGAATAAGAACTTGCCTGCATGTTTTTGGGCTGAAGCGGTCTCTTGTGCCGTTTACTTAATCAACCGATTACCAACGAAGAGCTTAAAGGATTCCACTCCAAATGAAGTCTGGTATGGCAAGAAACCAAATGTTGCTCATTTAAAAACTTTTGGTTGTCTTGCATACTCTCATATTCCTGATGCTTTAAGATCGAAGCTCGACGACAAATCTGAAAAAGTCATTTTCATTGGTTATAGCCAAAGGACTAAAGCATACAAGCTTTACAATCCGAAGACGAAGAAGATGATTATCAGCAGAGATGTTCGCTTTGATGAAAATGGGTGTTATAATTTTTCAGATTTTGCAGAATTACCTGGATGGCAAACTCTAAATCTTGAAGAGGAAACTTCTTTGGAACAAGATGTTGATGCTGATGTTGGTATTGAAGAACAACAGCTTAAAAATAATGGGGTTGAGCAGGAGCAAAATTCACCACCAACGGCGGAAAGAAGGACGCGATCCTTGAGAGAAATCTATGATACAACCGAAGAAGTTGACACTATGGATCATGTATATTTTGCTTTTTTTGCGGGAGAAGATCCAATCACTTATGAAGAAGCATCAAAGGAAGAAAAATGGATGAATGCAATGAAGGATGAAATCAAGTCTATTGAGAAAAATGGTACGTGGGAGCTTACCACTTTGCCTTCACACAAATCAGCCATTGGTGTAAAATGGGTGTTCAAAACCAAAACAAATCTTGATGGCTCCATCAACAAGTACAAAGCACGTTTGGTTGCGAAGGGGTATAAGCAAAAAGAAGGGGAAGATTTCAATGAGGTATTCGCTCCTGTCTCTCGACTTGATACAATTCGATTATTGATTTCTCTTGCTGCCCAAAATGGCTGGAAGCTGCTGCATATGGATGTGAAATCAGCTTTCTTGAATGGTTTTCTTCAAGATGAAATTTATCTTCAACAACCTCCTGGTTTTGTGAAGAGGGGCGAAAAGGAAAAGGTGTATAAGCTACGGAAAGCTTTATACGGGCTGAAGCAATCCCCCCGTGCATGGTATGATCGTATCAACAATTTCTTCTTAAAGAATGGTTTTGAAAGGTGTCCTTTTGAACACACTCTTTACATGAAGAAGCATTCAAAAGGAGGTTTCATGATCGTGAGTTTATACGTGGATGATCTGATTTTTACTGGAGATAATATGAAGATGTTATCTGAATTCAAAAATTCAATGATGAAGGAGTTCGAGATGACGGATTTGGGAGAATTACATCATTTTCTAGGGATAGGTGTTCAGCAATCAAAATGTGGGATTTTTATCTCGCAAGAAAAATATGCTGCTCAAGTATTGGAGAAGTTCAATATGATGAATGCAAATCCAGTTTCAACTCCTTGTGTTGCAGGTTCGAAATTGTGCAAAAATGGTGAAGGAAAGTTTGTGGATCCAACTATTTTTCGAAGCCTAGTTGGAAATTTGATGTATCTCACTGCTACAAGACCCGACATCATGTACGCAGTAAGCTTGATTAGCAGATTCATGGAGAAGCCTTTCTCAAACCATTGGGAAGCTGCAAAAAGAATTTTACGATACGTTAAAGGAACTATTGACTATGGCATTTTCTATGAAGCTCATGTGCCTGTGAAGCTTGTTGGATATACGGACAGTGATCTAGGTGGAAGTATCGATGATTCAAGGAGTACTTCAGGTTATGCATTTAACCTTGGAAGTGGAATTATTTCTTGGTGTTCAAAAAAACAACCAGTTGTGGCACTTTCTACCACCGAAGCGGAGTACATCGCAGCATCTCTAGCAGGATGTCAAACTTTGTGGCTAAGAGGAATTCTTGAAAATCTAAGCTTCAAGCAAAAAGATCCTACGATCATTTATTGTGACAATAGTTCTACTATCTCTGTCTCAAAGGATCCTATTTTGCATGGAAGAACAAAACATATTTGTCTACGTTTCCATTTCCTACGAGAACTCGTTCGTGAAGAAGAAGTGAGTCTTGAGTATTGTCGAAGTGAAGAACAAATTGCTGATATCTTCACAAAGCCGCTTGGAGGGACTACTTTCTCAAGAATTGTTGCTGCATTAGGTGTTCGAAGGAATTTTGGTTTAGGGGAGGCATTGTTGGTGTAAACCAAAATTAAGAGTTGTGTCTGCTGATGTGAAAAGTCATGTCTATTCGAATGAAGAGTCATGTCTATTCGAATGAAAAGTCATATCTATTCAGTGGAGAGTCGTGTCCGTTCACTGAAAAGTCGTGTCTATTGAAATGAAGATTCGTGTCTATTAAGTAAAAGTCATGTCTATTGAAGTGAAAGGGTGTCTGTTCAAAAAGGTTATGTCCGTTTGTAAGGGTTGTAAACCACTATATATATGTGGTCATTTTGTTGTGTTGAAAGCAAGTTGTAGACAAGACAAAAAGTAAGTTATAAAAAAAAAATTGTCTATTCTCCTCTAAAATTATAATTCTCTCTCTTTTTCTACTTTAACAAGGTCTGATTAAGTTTCGAAGCGTGATGATTCATGGTACAGGATTATTCGAGGTCGAACCAAGAGTTGTAAACATTAATAACAAATATGCATATCCAATCATACTATTAAACTATGCAGGTGGCTAACACAGAAGCCATGTGGTACAGCCATGTAAATATGGAAGTACATTCTCCCAAACTTCCAAAAACTTCGAAAAACTAATCGAGGACTCGTAACAAGATGAATAAAATGATCAGTTCTTCTTTTCTTGCTGCATCATTGTTCCTAATCATCTTTGCTTCCATGTCAACTGCAGAAGAACAACACAATATCGATAATGCCTCTGCAGTTCCAGTAGCAAATGGTCGCAAAATCCTACTACCTTCTGACGATCATCAAGTGAAAAATGGCAAGAGAAATCTGACTCCAGTGGAGAAGCTGATGCTGTCGAACCATAAAGAAACGCTGTTGAAGATCATGACTGCTAACAACCACGATGGATGTGGATTCCCATGCGTGAACTCAAGCGAAGAATGCGATCCTGGGTGTTGCTGCTTCATACACTCTGTTTCTATTGGTACGTGCATTGATGTTGCTTACGGTCTTTGCTAAGACTTGAGAGCAGATGAGGATCTTTCCTTGTCTTTGTGGTTTTGTTTCAGAATAAGAATGATCTATCAATGCGTAATTGGTATTGAACGAGTTTGAGTTTTACAGCCACTCATGATTTAGATATATAAATGTTTTTTTAATGCATATACTTATGTAATTACAAGCCGATGCTGTCATTTAACAAAAAAAAAATTGTTTTGATTTGCAAGATGTTGGAAAAGTTAAAGTCGTATCACTTGGTCAAATTGACGAAGAACTCTGCATAAATCAATATATAGCAGTTCACTTTAAACTATAATCATCTACTAATTGTTAAATCCCCGATCATGCAAAGTACAAATGTTAATTATTGCATAACTAAGCTAGATTTTACTTGTTGGATGATAAAGTGTGTGTACTCCAAGATCATCTCCAAACAAGTCAAATCTTGTCCATTTTTTTGCATTTGCTAAGGAGTTGAAACAAAAGTTGTCGTGGCTACGTTTGTAACATGTGAACTTAAAAAGATAATAACTTGAATGAAAATCACAAATTGTGGGAACTCAAATTGACGAAGAACTGTGTGCAGTTCACTTTAAACTGTAAATATCTAATCTATTCTATTATATAGAAAAGAGAACAAAAGATTTTTTGTATTTTTATCTCTCATTCAATCTGAAGTCAAATACTTATCTTTCATCGATTTGAGTGAAGAATTTACAATTGGCTCCTTCAACTTTTTCCAATCACAATTCATATATCCACTGTATTTATTACTATTCATTGTTTTGTTTCTTAGCATCATTCTGCTCTTAATTTATTAATAATTAAGAAAACATATTTTTGATAGTTTTCCTTCCTTTTTCTGTAACTTCGTCCTCTCTTCCCATCAATTTGCAAATTAATCTTCCTAAAACTCAATCTCCATTTCTGTTTAATTTAATCTTCTAATATGCTATTCAATTTTATCAACATTTCTAATTTCTATTTTCTCTCTTGATTCTCATAAACTATATCTCTTTCAAATAAGTTAAGAAAATTCATTTTATTTTGTAAGAAACCGTTAAATTAGAACCATCTGAATCTCGAATCTAGGTGTTTTCATTTTGTAGGAAACCATCGTCGACGAAGACGAATCTGGATGTTTTTTATTTGGTAACTTTCTTTTATTTTTTTTCACAGTAGTTTAAAGTTGATGATTTTGTAGGAAGCATCCGATCCCTATGCTTTGGCCCTTTTCACCAGATCAATAGGTAAGTTTTCATTTTTAGACTGTTATATTATATCCTTGTTTTGTATAAAGTTTTTAGATTTGTCATAATCTTATCTGCTTCAGATCAGGTCTACAGCTAAACTACTGTATGTTCTCATTTTTAAACCTTTTTCCAACTTTTTCAATATTTTTTGTTCATATTTGGTGATACGTGGTTGTCTCTTGGATTTTATTCACAGTTTCTTCTACTATTGTAAAAGTGTTTTATGTTACCTAAAAAGATATATACCTAGTTATGAGTATCATAATCATAAAAGTAAAACAAAAATTCACAATAATAACATTTTAGGTGTGTTTTAAATATATTTTTTTCTTCTATATTCGTGATTGTGTTAATATTATCAATTTTGAACCACTCTATGTTATCATTTTCAAATCTCTTCCCAACTATCCTTCCTTATTTACAATTTTATTACCTTTGTAGCCTTATGTATTATTATGAAATTTTTATTCATGTGTTTTTGTTATTCTAACAATACAATTTCTTCTAACAGTAAATTAATCAAGTATATTGTGTTCTTCACAATCAAATTTATAAATTTTGTGTCTGATTTCTTTGTACTCGGTTTCTTTGTTCTATAGTAATGACATCTTAAATATGTTTTAGATAATTTGTTTCTTCTATGTTTATGATTGTGCCAATATCATCAATTTGATTGTCTGATGTAATATATTTATTTCTTAATATTGAAGAAGTATTTCACGTTAGTTAAAGTGGTGTGACCATTATGCATAAATTGTTTATTAAAAATATGCACATTAAAGGATCATAAATATATTTATAGCAGTTGAGCCCTTACTATCTATTATCATTTACAAATTTATTACCTTTGTAGTCTTATATTTTATTATGAAATTTTTATCCATGTTTTTTTGTTACCATAACAATATAATTTCTTTTAATAGTAAACTAATCTAGTATATTATGTTCTACACAATCAAAATTATGAATTTTGTGTTTGATTTCTTTGAGCTCGGTTTCTTTGTTCTTCTAAGAAAACAGTATATCCTATCTTTGTTAAGGTCGTTCTAAACCTTTGGTTGTTTGCCTCATCTACTCAATTGTTTGTTTTTAGATCTATTGTCCTTAGTGATAGTGTATTACCAAATGCAATCATAGCCATCATTTGTAATTCAAAAGTAATCATCTATTTTCTTTGTTTGCAACATAAACTTTGGTTTGTGTTCTCATACCAAAGACGGTATTTTTGTATTTACCATGTCTTTTTAGGTCCACTCAATTTCACTATTTCACTAAACCTCACACTACTTCACCAATTGTGTTCTTAGAATTGAATTCTTTGCTTTAATTAAATAAAGTAAATAATAATCACTATTGTTATGGTATGTTATTTTTGTCTTCCTAACAAATGTAGTAAGGATAAAAGAAACAAAAAATTTAGATGCATTAATTCATATTATCCTATGTTTTGTTTACACTATACCAAAAAAAATTAGTTGCTTTCAGTAACATTGACATAAAAAGACAAAAAATTTGACCATTTCATTTAGAAATACTTATATTAATTTCATAGAACTTCTCTAAATGAGTTGTATGATCTGCTCCTACCTTATTATTTTATTTCTTTCCAAAATTGAAAGAGCAATTTTTTGGAAGTAATCATATTCTAATTAACTAATTTCAAATTAAATCCATCTTTTCTTTATAAATGTAACATTTTCCTACTTTTTAATTGTACCAGGCCATAAATTTGACGACCATATTTCACAGATGTAATTCAAAACATAAATTTTGATTAGTTTCCATCGTTGGGATTATTTTACTGCTTACCGCAACTTATTCTGCACATTCATTTTCATTATTTTCTACCTTTTCTTATCATTTAACGATACTTTACCGGTCTTGATCTTGGAATTTATTTTTTGTTCCCTCTAATATGATTTTATTCTAAAGAATATGTGAAAGATGTATCCTGCTTTGAATTTCTTACTTTATATTTTTACTAAAAGTTATGGTATATTGCCCTATGGCTTCCTAAGTTATTGAGCAAAGATATAAAGTAAAAAATTTGACGTACCATTGTTGTCTTTCAGCTAAACTATACACTATTTTTTTTAGATTGCTAAAGGACGGGACTATATTTGAACAACAAAGCACAAGATTGTACAACTAAAATTGTGCGAATAATTTTTCTTCTTTGTTTTATAATCGAATATATGTTGTACATTTTTTATAATTTATACTTTGTTTACAAACCGTCAATGCACGTTGATTGGAAGTAATTGACTGCTACATGGTTAACAAATTTGCTTACATAGGTTTTTCCATATAAGTAGTATACTGGGCAATTTATTTAGTTTTGCCTTATCAGTTCATCAAAGTTGTTTATATTCTGTCGTTATTATAAAGCAATTTTTCTTTTCTCTTTTCCATTTGCTACAGTTCAAAATAACATTAAGTTATAGTTATCATGGTAAGTAAGAGCAAGGATTAGATACAAATATAATTGTATCGCACTTCATGGTTGAATTTATGTTTGGTTGTGTAGTATATGTTACACCCTGAAAACAATGAGGCTTTGTTGTGCTAATCATTATAACTCAATGGATTTATTTAGATTCAAGCATTAATCATATTCATTATTTAGGATTATGAACTTAAATGCATGATAGGAATCAATTCAATGTATGTTTCAACAAAAATGAAACTATGTGTTGGTATCTAAGTTATCCAATTAACTTCGAATTATTTAACCAGTACATTAATTTTCATCTTCAACCTACTTCGCACATTCTAATCACTAAGCGATGGTCCTATGTTTCAATGAAGTTAGTTTAAGCTACCATAAGTTTATTTCAATCATCAAATGACTTTAATAAAATGAGTGAGTATATATTAAAGCTTTAGAGGATTATATTTTTGTGTTCATATCATTTTTGGTAGTACCAAAGGTTGGAAAATAAATTTAACGCATTGAGTATATAATTTATTTTCTATATAAAAATGTAAGGGAAAAGAATATTGATGGAAACTTTAAAAAAAATTACTAAGAAATGAGTTGAATTAAATGATCATATTAACTATCATCTAAAAAACATTCCTGTATTTATAGAAACTTATATTTGATGGTAACCATAGATAAATATAGTTGCAATCCGTATGCTTATTTTTACTCAATTTTGATTTTTGAAAAACTATTTTATTTAAACTTTCTCAACGAGGATTGTCATTTGCATTCCATATGCTAATTAATATGGAGCTTATAGTTTTTACCAACTTGTGTAACATTGTTACTGTTCCTTAATAGCAAGCTTATCATTATGGTAAACAGATGAACATTTAATCCATTTATATTTAGCCATGGAGACATGGAAGGATGACAAGCTCTATCAGCATATGCTACTTGGTCAATGATGCTACACTTTTATTCGAACATTTATTTTTCTTCTTCATTTTTATGTGTCTCGAACCAAACTATCCTGCTGCTTATCTGTTCTAATGTCACAAAAATTTGCTTTTATGGACTTAATTTAGCCTCGCTTTACTTATTTGTTCGACATAATTTGATATTCATGTATTTGATGAGATTTAGATACTTCCATTCGTCTTTCAAATAAAATATATTTCATTTGATGTAATTTGTTTTTGACGCTGGTATATATGTCACAATTTAGTATTTTCTTGGTTGGAAATATTAAGTTATCTATTTTATTTTATTTTCTATTGCCCAGCTAGCTACGATGCTTTCAAATGAGTTTGATGACCAATAGTAATTTTTTTTATTTAGGTGCTAAAGAAATGCACTACCATATATCCTCCTTATTTTGAAAGCACGTTGGACTGTGCATTAAAATTGTTTCTACATGAGCCATCCTGAACCATTCCATGCAACAGTTATTTTTTAAGACAACTTCAATATTTGTACTGCACCACTTAGGCCAATTGATCTATCAACACATGATAGCTTAAGAGTACAAGTGCTATATATGTATCACCTTGCTTTATATCCCTTTGTGATGTAAATACTATATCGTTCTAATGGTTTCTATTTGATAATAAGTGGATAGTGCATTAGACTAGTTTTCTAATGCGCCTATTGAATTGAAACCTTTATTGTGCATGACATTTTTTTGTTCGACATTTAACAATTGCATATAATTTTTTTCATATTATTCTGCTTTGAACATATTTTCAAATATGGTTTTACTAATAACGTATTATTGTATTTTCAAATCTTTATATTCAACACCGTTTGCATAGCACGATTTTGCACTCGTAATTGATAATTGTTAAATCCACGATTATGCAAAGTAGATATGATAATTATTCATAGATATGGTAATTATTGCATAATTAAGCTCGATTTTACTTGTTGGATGATAAAGTGAGTATACTCCAAGATCACTTCCAAACAAGTCGGATCTTGTCCATCTTTTTGCATTTTCTAAACAGTTGAAACAAAAGTTGTGGTGGCAATGTTTACACACGTGAGCATTTTTTGTTTATGTTTCTCTTCTTTGTTTTCCCTTTTTTTTGACATAAAAAATTACAAACCAATCCGAGATACTTGGATAAGGTTAGGTAACAGAAGTCTGAATATATTTTATTATTCCAAACCATATTTATCTATTAATCTATTAAACAATAGTAAAATTGAAAATTTTCTAGCTCTCTTATATTGATTTTAGAAGGTTTCTCTATTCTTCTTGATTATCTTTCGATATTATATTTTTAAAAATCTTTAAATTAACACTTTCTACTTATTTTGTTTAACTCTCTACCATTGTTTTACATTCTTGTATGTATATTTAAAAGTTTATACAATTATTTACAAATACCTCCTAACATTTTATATTTAAGTCCATATATTTAGGTTAATTAATAATAAAAAATTTAAACTATTCGAATAAATCTAGCTAATTAATGTTTATTAATATTTCTAGTAAATACTAAAGAATAAGCAGAGTAGAAGAGCTTGCCCCGCCCATGAGTAAATATTTTATAGTAGCCTCATTAGACCGTACGTCTCTCTTGGTATATCCAGATTATGTATACCTTTATTGTATAACCGAAATGGTAAAATTAATATTTTATTCAAATAAATATATAAATAACATAAATAATAATAATAATAAATTTATCATACATTGCATTGTAACTCCTGCTTTTAACTTCTACCAACATCTAAAATTATTATAATTATTTACAAAAGTCACCACGCTTTTCTCATAATAATTCTCATTTCAACCCATATACTTAAGTTAATTATACAATTTTAAATTTAAATCATTAGTTAAATCCAGGTAACTAATATTCGTTAATTTGTCTGCTAAAATATGAATATTCAATATGTACACTATAATTATATTAACAAAAAATGGTAAATTTACTTTTTCATTAAGTAAAGACACATAAGTCACATAGAATAAAATATACACACAAAGATGTAAAAAAAACATTCAATCTATGATTCATCTCTCTGAAAATACCTTATAAAGTGCATTACAATGCTATGTTTTTTGTCTTCGTTAATGAAGAAATGGAGGGATGCTTAGGTCTGGTAACAGAAATAGGTTCGAGCTCTACCTTGCACGCACTTCTTGCAAAAAATAGTACCTAGAATTGTAGTTGCCATGAGTTAAAGCGTAATGACCCGAACTTTTCGACGTTTGATTTGGAATATTTAAATGCTTTTAAATATTGAATTTGAATTGTAGACTAATTTTAAATGTTTAAAAGTTAATATTTTACTTGAATTCAAATATAACGAATTATTGGATAATTTAATTATTTAATAATTGAATATAGGTTAAATTATTGTATCTTGAGTTTTAAGCTCGATAATAATAATTTAAAGGCTTGTAGAATTTATATTAATAATAATGAAGATAATAAAAGTTTTAAAATTGAATTTAAAAGAGATCTGTTTAATTCTAAAATTAGCTTATTCAAATTGACATTTAAAAATAGCCTTCCGAGGCATAGTCTCGGAATTCAATGGAACTAGTTCCATTGGATCTACAATATTGTAATATTATCGAATTTCAAATTTCGTAGGGTTTGGAGTTATCATTTGATCGTACGGGATAGGAATTCGTTGAATTTTATATCGAAAATTCAATATAATAAATTGGTCCAAAAAGTCATCTTCTCCATACGATCGAATTAGGACTTGAAAGCTTTTCCATTATGTTCGAAATAGGGTTATAACATCATAAACATCAGACGACACGCCTCGATAAGAGTTCGAGATTTGGAGCTGCGTAATCGAGACGGTTTGGAATATTAAATAATATATATATTTATATTAATTGTCTATATTCACATCACTTCTTTTCCATATCACTTCAGGTCACTGTACCTTGTGAAACACACACCCATCACGTTCAAGTTTGACAACTCCCTTTATTAAAATCGTGCATCGTCACCTCCTTTCTTTTTCAAAATCGAAACCAGAGCATTTCAAACAAAAAAAAATTGAATCCATTCTTCAGAGAAAAATGGCAGATGAGACAAAATTGCATGTTCATCTATAGTTCAAATCCCGAGATTTCTCATCCCTTTCAAATTCGAAACAGCAGTAAAAAAAGGGACTATCGAATTCGAAAGGAATCCATGAGGCCGTAGAAACTCGAGCTTGCGAGCGACGTGCAGCATGGAAGCGAGGCAACGCGAAGTAGTGCAGCTCATGGGAGATGATTGAGATTGGGGGCAGAGGTCGCGCATGCAGCAATGCGTGTGGTCTGGCAATGTGGCTTGATAATTTTAGTCGATTGAGGGGGTGGTGCGATAGTTTTTTAGAGGAGCGAACGTGGAGTTGCGTGAGGAACTAAGGTCGAGCGTTTCAGGGGATGATGGTGGAATGCATGTGTTGTGGTGGTTGGCATAATGACTGGTCGTCGCTGTTGGGTGTTGTTCGATGTCTTGCTGGGACAGACGATGGCGGTATAAATTCTAAAATTAAAATTAATTATATATTTAATTATTTAATTAAAGGTTCAAAAATTTAGGTAGCTAATAAATTTAAATAAAATTTGCATTTGAGGTCCAAAATAAATGAAAATCAAGACGAGATGAGGAAGATACAAGCTGAAAACAGAAATTTGATCGATCTACAAAAGTATAAAATCAAGGTGAGAAAAATTCTCACTCTTTTGGATTACCAAAATTTAAACTTTTAAATAGCGAAAAATTTAATTTTGGATGCTAGATGAATTTATAAATTATCTGTTGAATAATATATATATATATATAGTAGCGTACATATTAGTATTTGGAGTGATATTCCCGCACAATATAGCGAATGAGACCCTATGCGCCCGCATAATAGCGGATGACCCTTTATACCGCGATATCCCCTCGAAGTGGGATTGATATTTATGTTGTATTAACATCTATGGATGTAGGATAAATAGGCTGGAGGGATCCAACTAGATTCCTTAAATTTATTGTTTATTTTTCATATATAGTGATATATTATTTGTGTAGAATAATCCATTATAGATTATTGTAGTGATTGGAATTATTGGATGTTGTTGTAGCACTGATCTGAATTTTGATAATTTTAAAAACTATAAATATATTTTTAAAATTTATGGAATTGAAGGAAAATTGATAATAAAATATATATATATTGGAATTGGAGTTATTGAAAGGAAATTGAATTAGGAAAATATAATTGATTTGGCTATACTTAACTATTAGGGATAAATAAATGGAGATATTTTTAAATGGATTATATAAGAGAATTTATAAATGATATTGTAGAAATGATATAAAAAGGAGTCAAAATAAATATTGAAAATAGATAGGAAGTGTTAAAGAAATTTATAAGAAATGAATGTATATAATGGAAGTTTATAAATAATATTTGTTTTATAAACATGTAAAATAAGAGGGGGCTATAACATTGATAACGATATTTATAAATAAAGGAATTCGATATCGGACGATAATTGGAATATTCATATGGTGAATTTATATTAGAATATTAAAACAGGGTTGAGAAAAATAGTAGATTCTAATTTGTTGAAAATGGAAATGGTTAGGGAAGCGAAGATAAAGCGATATGTTGTGAAATCGAGAGGAAGTTATAAATTGAATTGGTTATTGAGATTTTAAAAATATATTTTTAACTTTAAGAATTGAGTTTGTTTTACAAGAAAAATTATTTATTTTAAAACTATGGAATTTTAAATCAGTTGAGATTGAAACACTTCGGTAAGCAGATTGAAATACTTGGGTAAGCAGATTTCAAATATTATGCATTTATTTTTATTAAATTAAAATCAGCTTTGAAAATTATTTGTTTAACTAAAGATGAGTTCTTAATGTTATAAAAGTATTTTCGATATTTTAATAACTATTTGAATATATTTTAAACATAAATTATTAATCTTTTAAATACTTATTATATATATATATAGAATTTTAAAGTAATTGAAAATTTTATATTATAAATTCTCTGGATATTCGAAAAAAGGGATCATAAGGGATAAGATTTTGGGAAGGGGAAATTTATTTGTGATTCTGCAGATTTTTGGAATAAGTTATGGAATAATTCTTTGAAAACCTTAATTTTGAAAGGATTTTGAAAAAAAAAGAAAACTTGTAATACTTTCCTAAGTATAGGAAATAGAAATTTGGAAGTATTTCTAAGTGTTGAGATGTTGAAGTATCCTGTTACGAATTTAAGTTTTTGGGAAAATTGTTTTCAAATGTTGAATGAATTGATATATCTTTTAAAGATATTTTAAAAGTAAATATTTTGGGAAACTATAATAAGGTCAGATGATTTCTTATGGATTTTTAATTGATAGTTAAATAATCGACTATCAATATTGGCCAATTTCGTTAATCTTTTCAAAAAAATCGAGATCGAATTTAATTATCTAAAAACCACTTCGATCCGGTTTAAACATAATGAATGAGTACTGTGAAGATGATAAAGACGGTGATTCGGTTTATCCAAACCCATGGAAACATGTAAGGACGAATGCTATCAAAACATCGTCATCGGAGGATGATGAGTATTTTAAGTTAAAAGTGTACTTGAAAGCTAACGCTTAGTCTCGAACCCCATCAACTGGTAATGACTAAAACATAGGAGATGTAGTAAAGCTAAGTGGGTCGCACCCAAGTAGGGTATGTTATCACCTTTCTAGATGTCCTTAGAAAACCTATTTATCGTGGATATGGTTGTGCATGGAAGGAGCGCTCGGTGGTAAGGATGGGAACACCCTGGGTGATAACATCTTCGGTCTATCCAGGTCAAGGGTAGGCCGATCTTGTGTAGCAGGGGATCCCGGCGTGGTCTAGCGGTGTACTGTGTTGGGCGGTACCCCAGTGGCCCAGTCATTCGATGGAATCCATTCTCAAATATGCGCCGTACAGTTTTGATTATGCCCAACTATGCTAGAATGTGAGGTGCAAGCATTTTAGCTATTTTCTATTTACTTTCTATAGACTTTATTATAATATCAGATGATTTTGATATAAACTGTTTCGGTTATCCTAAGATAAAAACCCGTCGTGTTTATTTATGATGTGATCTTACGAGATACCTTTGTTTTTCAAAGGATTTTGATAATTATAATAATTCTAATTGAGTGTGTTTTCTCACGCTGGTTTTCCAGACTGATTCGGGTGTTCTTTTAATATAATGCTCGGGTTGGACCAGTACTACAGATCCAGGATAGGAAGCTATGGAACTCATGAGACAAGCTGAATGACAAAGACATATTTCCGTATTGAGTTATATTCCGCTGTCTAAGGACGTTATATAACTGTCCACTTTGATGTATTGTTTGTTGTACTCTGATGATTGTAAGTATATAAATTGTTATAGATTCCTTTGTATAAAATCTGTTATTATATATTATATTTTGTTCCACTACGATTATGAGATTCTGTGCTGTTGTTCTATTTTTCTTCTACCTCTTTCTTCTTCTTTACGCTAGTTATTCGCTCTTTTATACACTTTGGGTTGAGCGAGGAAGAATTATTATCAACTCAAGGGGTACAAAACTTCGGGTCGCTACAGTTGGTATCAGAGCTGAAGGTTAAGCGAGAATCTTTGCTCTGGCGGGGATTACTCAATCTAGATAGAATCAGTAGTACTCTAGAATGAGTAGTTTAATAATAGATATGAGCGCATATTTGTTAGTGAATATAAAACGGTTTTATATTATGTTAACTTGTTGGTTGAGTGGTATATAAATTCTTGTTGAATAGTGGGATGCCACTAAATCGATAGGAGTTTCTATACACTTGAATGCGATAAACTGATACGGTGTGGTTTTGAAGCGGGTGAATGAAATAATTTTATCCAAATTATATTTTTATACAGAAGGAATAATTTCTAAAATTATTATGGTATATTTGGAGTGTTTGGATGATAATATTATAATCAACACAAGATTACAAAATCTGGAGTTGGTTATATATATAACCGAATGGAAATTGTATAAGTGTGAATTATACAATTAAATTAAAACTAAGACTTGATTAAAACTAGAGTTTGGGAAAGAAAAAATTTAAATCCTAGAGATTTTTGGAAGTGCTTTCCAAAGTATTTTGAAATAAATAATAGTATTATTATTTAGAGACATTTTTGTACAGAAAATGTTTTTAAATGGATTTTTGAAAGGACGTAGCATTGAAATCACTTTGGTCGCTGGAAAATAATTTCGATGATGATCGCAACATCTTTGGTGTTTACTTTCGAGTTTCTAAGTGATGGATTGTTGCCGTGGTCATTGTTTTGGATTGTTTTGAGGAAAAACAAGTTCATTTTGAAAATCCCGAAGGGAATTTGTTTTGGATAAAAAACAGGATTGGTTTAAAAATTTAAAAATTGTGATTTGGAATATTGATATTTCAAAATGATCTGAAGCAGATACCGGGTATTTGAATTTTTAAATCCTTATTAAAATGTTTAGGGAATATCAGGAAATAAGTTATAAGATTATAAAAGTTGAAAATGATTCTAAATAAATGGACAAAATGGAATTTGAGTTTTGGAAATGAATTTTAACGGGAGTAAAGCTAAAATGGATAAAATAGGCTTAAGCATAGCAAATGGAATAAATAAATAAAGTGATTATAATAAATGGGATTTTAACCTAAGTGGGTTAAATTAAATTGCACTAATTAAATTTAACTTGAGCTGAGTAGATAAAAATTTGGTTGAGTTTGTATTGAATTGAAATAAAATTGAAATTGAAATGAACTGAATGAAAATATATTAGGCTAAATAAATGTATGGTCTCGAGTAAAATAATAAAGTAAAATAGGAATATACTCGAGTATAGAATTGATAAAACGTGAAAAATAAGTTGTGCGACTTATAAAATTGAAAATTAAGATTGAAAACCCAAAATAAAAATAAGCAAATGAACATCTATGGATGGAGGGAAAACAGGCTGGAGGGATCCAAATGGATTCTTCAAATATATTGTTTATTTTTCATAGATAGTGATATATGATTTGTGTAGAATAACCTATTATAGATTATTGTAGTAATTGGAATTATTGGATGTTATTGTAGCACTGACCTGAATTTTGATAATTTTAAAAACTATTGATATATTTTTAAAATTTATGGAATTGAAGGTAATTTGATAATAAAACATATATATTGGAATTGGAGTTATTTTAAAGAAATTGAATTAGGAAAATATAATTGATTTGGCTATACTTAATTATTGCTGGTAAATAAATGGAGATTTTTTTAAAATGGATTATATAAGAGAATTTATAAATGATATTATAGAAATAATGTAAAAAGGAGTCAAAATCAATATTGAAAATAGATAGGAAGCATCAAAAATTTTTATAAGAAATGAATGTATATAATGGAATTTTATAAATAATATTTATTTTATAAACAGGTAAAATAAGAGGGGGCTATAACATTGATAACGATATTTATAAATAAAGGAATTCGATATCGGATGATAATTGGAATATTCATATGGTGAATTTATATTAGAATATGAAAACAGGGTTGAGAAAAATAGTAGATTCTATTTTCTTTTGAAAATGGAAATGGTTAGGGAAGCGAAGATAAAGCGATATGTTGTGAAATCGAGAGGAAGTTATAAATTGAATTGGTTATTGAGATTTTAAAAATATATTTTTAATTTTAAGAAGTGCGTTTGTTTTAAAGAAAACTTATTTATTTTAAAACTATGTAATTTTAAACCAGTTGAGCTTGAAACATTTTGGTAAGTAGATTTCAAATATTAAGCATTTATTTTTAATAAATTGTAGCTTTTAAAATCAGCTTTGAAAATTATTTGTTTGGCTAAAGATGAGTTATTAATGTTATAAAAGTGTTTTCGATATATTAATAATTACTTAAACATATTTTAAAAATGAATTATTAATCTTTCAAATACTTATTACGTATATATATAGAGTTTCAAAGTAATTGAAAATTTTATATTATAAATTCTATCGAGATTCAATAAAAGGGGCTCACAAGGGATATTATTTTGGGGAGGGGAAATTTATTTGTGATTCCGGAGATTTTTGGAATAAGTTACAGAATAATTCTTTGAAGACGTTAATATTGAAAGGATTTTAGGAAAAAATTAAACTTGTAATATTTTCCTAAGTATAGGAAATAGAAATTTTGGAAGTATTTCTAAGTGTTGAGATGTTGGAAGTATCCTGTTACGGATTTTAGTTTATGGAAAAATTTGTTTTCAAATGTTGAAGGAATTGATATATCTTTTAAAGATATTTTGAAAGTAAATATTTTAGGAAAATTTATAATAAAGTCAGATGATTTCTTATGGATGTTTAATTGATAGTTAAATAACTGACTATCAATATTGGCCAATTTCATTAATCTTTTCGAAAAGACCATGATAATATTTAATTAGTCGAAAACTACTTCGATCCGATTTGAACATAATGAATGAATACCATGAAGATGATGAAGACGGTGATACAGTTTGTCCAAAACCAAGGAAACTTGTATGGACGAATGCTATCAAAACATCGTCATCGGAGGACGATGAGCATTTTAAGTAAACAAGTGTTCTTGAAAGGTAACGCTTAGCCTCGAACCACATCATCCGGGAATGACTAAAACTGGGAAGATGCAGCAAGGCTAAGTGGATCGCACCCAAGTACCATATGTTATCACCTTTTATGATATCCTCAGAAAACCTATTTACTATGAATATGGTTGTGCATGGAATGAGCGCTCAGTGGTAAGGTGGGAACACCCAGGGTGATAACATATTCGGTCTATCCAAGTCAGGAATAGGCTGGTCTTGTATAGAAGAGGATCCCGGTGTGGTCCTCGGTACATTGTTCTAGAGGTGTACTGTGGTGGGCGATGCCCTAATGGCCTAGTCATTCGATGGAATCTATTCTCCAATAAGCGCCGTATGGTTTTGATTGTGCCCAACTATGCCGGAATGTGAGATTCAAGCATTTCAGCTATTTTCTGTTTGCTTTATATAGACGCTATTATAATATCAGAGGATTTTGATATAACTATTTTGGTTATCGTAAGGTAAAAATCCGTCGTGTTTATTTGTGATGTGGTCTTACGAAATGCCTCTGTTTTTCAAAGGATTTTGACGAATCTAATAATTCAAATTGAATGTGTTTTCTTACGCGACTCTGGTGTTATTTTATTATAATGCTCGAGTCAGACTGAGTATTACAGATCTAGGATAGGATGCTATAGAACTCAGAAGACGAGCTGGACGACAGAGACGTATTTACATACTTGAGTTATATTCCGCTATGTAAGGATAAGTTATGTAACTGTCCAGTATGATGTATAGATTGTTGTACTCTGATGATTGTAAGCCTATAAATTGTTACATGTTCGGACGACTAAATGTCTATCGATTTAGAAAATAGCTGAGCGAATTTTGAAATAAAAATAACCGCAAGTGCACGGTGTACGAATGTGGCACATATGGGAGTACGGGTCGATCTGCAGAGAATTGATGATTTTAAATCTGTATTCAATTAAATTAACCGAAGTTGAAAGTGTGTTTAAGCTAGAAAATGAGAAAAATAACAAAAAGAAAGTGATAGAAACATGAGAGTTAAATGATAATTTAGAAATAATTCCACTCTTTAGATCATATAATTCAACAAATTATGAAATTATGATATCTCTTTTTTGGTCATTAGTTAGTTTAATTGATGTGTGTATCATAAGCATGACCTATTTGTGCTATTCGTTAGCTCAACATAAACCATCAAACTATAACACACCCATTAAACCACATTCAAGTCTCATGAAAAATGATAACAAATTGGAATTGAAATCTATTTTAAGCATGGTCTGTGAACTATTGTTTAAAAATATAGGCCATCAAATTTTAATTTTACATTCACTTCATTGCCATCATCATATGAAGATGAAGAGGTAATTATTGTTTGTGATTATTTAAGCACAGCATATTTGTTATGAACAACATAGACCATCAAATTCAACATAAAACAATAAATCACATCAACATTCATTCTTCCATTAAGCATAAAAAGAGAGCAATAATTATCAAAATGTTGAAGCTTTATAATTAGAGAGCTTAATTACCCTAAATTGAAGGGGTTTAGCCTCTCATATTTGTTATCATATCAACAGATATAGCTTGCAACATAGAACAAAACAAAGAAGAAAAAAGAGCTAAATGAAAGAAAAACTATTCTACTTGCATGAAAAATAAAAGAAATCTACACTACAACATAAGAAGAGAAGCATGTAAAAGAAAAAAGCATTGAATTACATAAGAAAGAAAAGAAAAATTACATGAAATAAAAATGGCCAGGTAGCCATGAAAAGAGAAAGAGAAGAGCTTTTTTTTATTTTTGTTCCTAAACTAAAACTGACTAAGGAGAAGAAGGCCTAAGAGAGACTGAGAAAGAGAAGAGGGTTACATGAAACATATTGGGTATATATAAATGTGTTAAAACCTAATTCATATTTTTGGGGAATGCCTAAAATACTCTTGAGAAAGTGTGGAGGCCAAGAATCATTAGCTTCTACTAATTATCATTTAAGTTTACATAAAGCTTTAATGACCTTTTAGCATTTGCATTAGCTCCTAACTGAAAATCAAGGTAAGTGGGTGAGGTTCTCCATGTTCTTCACTTTGAATTATTTCCATCTTCATTCTCTTGTATCTCTTTGTGCATGCATATTCCTTCGTGAAACCACTTGTAATTGAGTTTAAATTCCTACAAAATAATATAGAAGTTTCCAATTAAATTTTCTCAAATTAATATATGCACAAAAATGACCATTTTTCCCTTGGACGAAGATGAATATGTGACAATTTCAAATAATTTGAATTTTGGTTTAAACAAGTTAAAATACCCAATATGATCATTTATTAAATTTAGCTAGATTAAATATGGTGGCAAAAATATGCATATTTTCGTGCACGTCAAATACCCCCACACTTATCTTTTTATTCGTCCTCGAATAAAAAAAACTAAGATAAATCTGTTTTCGTAGGGAGCACGATTGCATTGAGCGTATGTAACAAACCGTTAAACCCGCGGGTGTCCCCAGTAGGACGAGTGTTGCCTCGTGAGGGTTTTCAGCGGATACTACCCACAACATCCAAATGCAGAATGAAAATATTTACAAAATGCAAAATTTATTTACTAAGAGATTAATGCGAGTTTTTGAAAATATTTACAAATGAAGGATTTATTTTTAAATTGACATGAATAAGTTAAACATAGGTTTTGGTTATTATCTTGAAATTTTTTAGTCATTTACTCGTAAAAATTTTCAATAAAAACAAAGTTATCATAACAAATAGACGATAGTTTGAATCGTTGTTTTGGTTGATAACATAGTGTAATTATGAAATGGATCCTTCGTTGATTATCAAAATTTATCAAAGTGATATTTTCATTACTTTTCAATAACAAGTCAAATCAAAAAAGTTAAAATGGTCCTTGGATTTCATTTGCTTACTCTCTCTAATTTTTATTTGAAAATTTTATTTATATCAACAATATATACATACGCCTAACTTAGATAAACTAAGGTCAGATATATTATCCATGCACTGCATTTCGGGGTTATGTGAGGGGAATACAGAGCGTGGCGAGTGAACATACGAGAATGAACACCTATTGACTGTAGGCGTTATTAAAAAGAATTTTTGTTTATATACTTAGCTCAGATAAACTGAGACCAAATATAACGTTCATGCATTGCCTTTCGGGCTTACGTGAGAAAGGTACAAAGCATGGCGAGTATACACCTGTCGACTGTAGGTGTTAATAGAAAATATTTACATATATACAAGTGTATTTTTTTATATGTGTTTTTTTAAAGAGTGAGTTTTGCAAAATCATCTTAGCACCACTTAACTTAGAAGACAGAAAAATTATTATATATTTTACTTTAAATCAACCACTTTTTAAAACAAAGATTTCCAATTAGGATATATTCTTAATTATCACGTATGAACCTTTCTATATATTAGTTAAACTATTGTTATCTGTAATCAAAATTCATTTTTATTTTTGTTAAGACAAATAAATTTTCAATAATTTCAATTTAGTAAACAAAACCATATATTTATCCTATAGTGTTTCTTTAAAAATAAATCAAAATGCTTGATTTTATTTTTTGGTATTTTAAAATTTTGACATTTTCTTTTGAGTTTTGGAAGAAAAAAATGAAAAATTAATCATGAAAAATCAAAAAGAAGATGAGTCTTCCCCCACACATGATTTTGACTGTGTCCCCACATTCAACCCAAGTGGAAGGAGAAAAAAAAATATAACCTTTATTTAAATGAAAATGAAAAGATGATTATTTACATGACATCAAGTGAAAGTATGTCGTTAAAAAGTAAATGAAACAGTCTTCCACGATTCATTTGTCTCGCCAAGTGTGCGAGACATAGTTTAAGCGCAGAAAACCAAATCGTAAAAGATTTCAAAATTGAATGTTGATTTGAAAAAATGAATGTCGTTTTGTTGAAAATCGTACGAGTTGTTTTATTTTCGATGATTTTTGTGGTGGATATAACAATTGATTGAAATTCTAGTTCATTTTCACCAAATTGAAATTCAAGTTTGTCATTGAAAAATTCTTCAAAATTATTGATTTCAAAATCAAAGTGGTGATTTAAATCTTCCCCGTCGGAATTTAACAACTTGTTGTCCAAAAATCCAAAAAATTCATGTTCATTAATTTCGTCTTCCTTTGTTGGATTATCAACAACTTCATTGCGTATCTCAAGTTCAAAATCCAAAGTTGTTGTATTCAAATTTTCAAAATTGAGAAAAGAAAGATCGAATTTTAAGCTTGGTTCCACATCCTGAAAAGAATTGAAATCCAACTCAATTACCATGTTTTCAACAATTTCGTCGAGATTTTTGTTTTCATTTTCAAAAGTTGTTATTTGAAAATCGTTGATTTGGGTAATAGATGGTTTATCACTTGACTCGTCACGCGTTGGAATTTGATTTTTTTTTTCATGTTGTTTCATATATATTTTATATAATGAATCCATGTGATCATCATAAATTTCATTCATTTGCTCAACAAAATCCAATTTATAATTATTAGCTTTAGGATTTTCACTTTGAAATTGTTGAGAACAAAAATTTTCAATCGTAACGTGGTTAAGATTATTCCCATTGCCAAATTCGTTTGAAAACTTGTTTCCATTTGCATTTTGAGTTTGAAATTCATTTTGGAGCTCGAAATTGATTTGGCATGGGTTATCATCGAAATCGTTTGAATTTTTAATTAAATTTAAATTTTGAAATCCTTGAAAACTATGACTCGAGTTATTGCTGAAATATGAATTGCACAAATCATTTATCATTTGATTTTGTTGTGGAGAGATTTCAAGTAAAGACGAAATGCTATTTTCAAGATATGAGGGTTGGTCGTTATTTTGAAAATTTTGTGGTTCGAAATTTGAATCGTTTAAACAATAGTTGGTGTTAAAATGTCCATACGAATTTGGAGTGAAATCATATGAATTATATTGATTTTCACAACTATAGTAAAATTCGAGTGAATATGAAAAATCAGACATTTTCAAGAATGTTTTTGGTTTTTTAAAAAGGAAAAATATTTACAAATATAATTTATTTTTTCAAAAGGAAATTGATTTTTGTTTGTTTTTTTGATTTTTTTCAATTTTTTTTGTTGTTAAAAAGGTTTTATAATTTTTTTTGGATTTTGGCTTTTTTTAAATTTGATTGGATTTTTAAAAATTTCAAAGAAAAAGGATTTAAAATTTTAAAAAGGATATTTACAATTTTTTTAGTTTTGGATTTTGATTTTTTTTATAAATATGCATGAACTAATGCAACTATATGAATGTAAGGGTATAATTACAAATTATTTATCCTATGTTAAACCAGAATTGTATGATCATGCATTGTCTTAAAACAACAAGATAGTTCTCAGCTAGGTAACGGAAAGGATTTATCGGTGCACCATGAATCACCATAGCAATGCAGCCGAAGGTTTAAGTACCTTCAGAGGAACAATGGCTATAATATTTACGAATCATCGTAATATTTATAAATGGTTATTAATTTACCTTAGCCTAAACACCAAGAAATTAAATTGTTCTAAGAAGACAAATTGTCGATATACAATTAAGTGTTAATGATGTCTAATTGTTATTACTAAACAAAATTATAGAATGAAATGCAAAGCAGAAATTAAACGTGTATTAACAATGCAACTACGAATGATTTTTTATTATAAAATGCGAATGCAAGCAACCAATAATGTAATTCAAATAAAACTAGAAATGAAAGCGGATTTTTTTTGAGCTGGCAAGCAGAGCAATTTATTTTGGTTAGCGAAGGAAGCACCTCCTCTTGATTTTCTGTTTTGATGACCTGAAATGAAAAACAAGATATATACAGTTTTTTTCAATTAAGAAAAAAACTAAAACAAATGAAAATTAACTCAAATGAAATTAAAACAATGGAAAACAAAATGGACTAAAACAATTGAAAACAAGATATAACAAAGAAGTAACTAAAAGAATGGGAAATCAAAAGGATTAAAATTGTTGAAAACAACCTTTTTTTTGAAGAGAGAAACTAAACAATGGAAAATCAAAACAAAGATTTCTAAACAGAACAATAAGCCATAACAAAATCTACCCTACCCGGCCCAACAAGTTAGCCATTTTTTTATATTACACGCACCAAATAAAAGAAAAAGAAAAAAACTTCTCTTCGTATATTCCCCTATTTAATCCCAAAATCGATTTTCAAAATCGAAAACATAAGTTCGTAGCCAAAAACTTGTTTGTAAGCTCCCAAGTTTCGATTTTTGCTAGTGTCCGTGGTTTGACTGCTGTTCGTGTTCGTGGTTCAATGATTGTTCGAGGCGATTGCGGGTTACTTGAATAGGTTGAATTGGAGACTGGAAGTAGGGATGAGCTGTGGTAGTTGTCGGAGGAAATTGAGGGTGGCGATGTAGTTGTCGCTTGTGGTTGCATGGTCGCGGTTGTAGGTGATGAAGTATTTTGGGATTATTGGTTTTCGTGAGTGAATTTTGGTGGAAGATGGTCGCGACTTTGGATTCGGTGATTGGTGACTCTCGAAGTTCGATTGCTTTTTTTTTTTGGGAGAAGTGATGTATTTGAATGAAGTAGTCTGGATGTATGTAGTTGAGGTAGTGTTCGATGATGGTGCAATTTGATCAGAGGTTAAGGTGGTATGTTTGTATGTTTGAATGGTGAAGTGTGGCTCCGGTGATGAGGAGTGTTTGTTCATTTGAATGTCGGGCACAGCAATGTGATGGTGCACACTGCAGTCTGGTGCGATATTGTTGAATTGTAGAGGTTGTTGGTGTGAATTTTGGTATTGGGTGTTCGCGATTCGTGTGCAGGTCTGTTCAACTGGTGATGATTGCTGTTTGGTGGGATTGTATAGTGAGAACAGTTAGCAGTGATATATATGGTTGGATGGCTATTGGCAGTTGATGATGGATGGAATGTGCATTGTGGTAGATGTGCACTGATATGTTGTTGGTGGTACTGTGCATGCAATAATTTGATATGGTGAGTGGTGGGTAGAGGCAGAGGTGATGAAGTTTGATTGGCAGTAGTGGTTTGTGGTGAAATGATGCATTGGTTGTGGTTGACAGCAATGTTTTGGTTAGTAGAAGTGAAGTTGTAGATGGTAGATTGTGGACAGATGTGCTTGTATGTGGTTGTACGGCGACAGAAGTGGAAACAAAGCATGGTTTTCTGGTAGGTAGGTTAGAATGTTTGGTTGAAATTGAGACGTATAGGGAAGTTTGTTGTGTTTGGGAAGTGATATGTGTGATTTGTGGCAGTGAAGTGAAGCGGGAATTGAATTTGTTATAAATGACTTGTAAATGGCAGTATTTGTCTGATGGAAGGCAGGTTCCAATGAGAGTGGATTTGAAGTTGATGGCTTTGGCAAGTGAGTGTCTGGTTCTGAAGTTGGCCAGTGACGTGGGTGGTGTGTTTGGTCAGAAATGATGGTTGGCAGGGACTGTAAATGTCTGGTGAGGGGTTGTAGGCAGTGAACTTGGGGGTGACAGTTGTGTCGAAGTAGGGATAGAAGTAAGGCAGATGAAGAGCGGTTGGCACTTGAAGTGGCCGTTGGATGTATTTGTATATGGTGGTGGTTGCAGATGAAGGCTGTTATGGTGCTGAGGAGATGGGCAGAGATCAATATTCAAATGGTATGTGCACAGAGTTGCACAGGGAAGGCAGTTTTGTATGAAGTTTGTGAAGTTTGTAAAAAAGAAATGTAAATTGTAAAAAAATGCCAAATTGTAAAGAAATTGAAAAGAAAAGAAAATATTTTTGTTTTTGAAGTTGTGTGCTTTTTTTTCGTATGCAAATGCAAATGAAAATAGACTAAGCACAAAACAAATTAAAAACAAAATTAAAACAACACACACAGACACAATTTTTTTTCCTGCAAACACACAGAAATTAAATGAAAAATAATTCGAAAAATAGAAAATCAAAATCAAAGCAATTTCTTCGGAAACAGCGTCAAAAACTTGTTAATCAATGGAAATTCTATCGAATTAGAAAACCGTCAAAAAATTTATAATAAAATTTTGTACCGCAAACGCACGGTGTACACTTGTAGTACATGACGAATAGGGGTCGATCCGCAGGGAATTGTTGATTTTAAAAACCTATTCAATCAGATTAACCAAAGTCGAGTGAAAGTTAAGCTAGAGAATTAGAGAATTAAATAACTAACTAGAAGAAAAGAGAAGCAAACATAAGAGTTGTGTGACAATTTAGAAATAATTCCACTCTCTAGATCATATAGTTCAATAATTTATGAAATCACGATCTCTTTTTTTTGGTAATTAGTTAGTTTAATTGATGTGTTTATCATAAGTATGACCTATTTGTGTTATTAATTAGCTCAACATAAACCATCAAACTACAACACACCCATTAAACCACTATTCAAGTTTCATGAAAAATGACAACAAATTGGAATTGAAATCTATTTTAAGCATGGTCTATTAACTATTATTTAGAAATATAGGCCATTGAATTTTATTTTCACATTCACTTCATTGCCATCATTATATGTAGATGAAGAGATAATTATTGTTTGTGATTGTTTAAGCATAGCCTATTTGTTATGAACATCATAGACTATCAAATTCAACATAAAACAATAAATCACATTAACATTCATTCTTCCATTAAGCATAAAAAGAGAGCAATAATTATCAAAATGTTGAAGCTTTATAATTAGAGAGCTTCATTACCTCTAAATTGAAGGGGTTTAACATCTCATATTTGTTAGCATATCAACAAATATAGATTGCAACATAGAAAAAAAACAAAGAAGAAAAGAGAGTTAAATGAAAGAAAAACTATTCTACTTGCATGGAAAATAAAAGAAATACACTACAACATAAGAAGAGAAGCATGTAAAAGAAAAGAGCATGGAATTACATAAGAAAGAAAACAAAATTTACATGAAATAAAAATGGCTAAGTAGCCATGAATAGAGAAAGAGAAGAGCTTTTTTTATTTTTGTTCCTAAACTAAAAACTAACTAAGGAGAAGAAGGCCTAAGAGAGACTAAGAAAGAGAAGAGGGTTACATGAAACATAAGGGGGTATACATACATGTGTTAAACTCTAATTCATATTTTGGGGGAATGCCCAAAATACCCTTGAGAAAGTGTGGAGGCCAAGTAATCATTAGCTTCTACTAATCATCATTTAAGTGTACATGAAGCTTTAATGGCCTTTTAGCATGTGCATTAGCTCCTAATTGAAATTCAAGGTAAGTGGGTGAGGTCCTCCATGTTCTTTACTTTGAATTATTTCCATCTTCATTCTTTTGTATCTTCTTTGTACATGCATATTCTCTCATGAAACCACTTGTAATTGAGTTTAAATTCCTACAAAATAATACAGAGATTTCCAATTAAATTTTCGCAAAATATATACATAAAAATGGCCATTTTACCCTTGGATGAAGATGAATATATGGCAATTTCAAATAATTTGAATTTTGGTTTAAACAAGTTAAAATACGCAATATGATCATTTATTCAATTTAGTTAGATTAAATATGGTGGTAAAAATACGCACATTTACGTGCACATTATTACAGATTCCTTTGTATAAAATCAGTTATTATATATTATATTTTGTTCCGTTGCGACTGTGAGATTTTGTATTGTTGTTCTATTTTTCTTCTATCTCTTTCATCTTCTTTACCCTAGTTATTCGCTCTTTCGTACACGTTGGGTTGAGAAGGAAGAATTATTATCAACTCAAGGGGTATGGAGCTGCGGGTCGCTGCATAAAGCAGACAAATACAACTTAATTCCCCTCGGTAGTTTACCGGTCCCTCGTGCTCTCCTAGAGTATATTCAAAAAAAATGTTATATTTTTTTTACTTTCGATGCCATCGTATTAAAATTTCTATAATCTTTTACAAACCACCTGTAGGATCTAGATTAACCCTAGAGGGGGGGGGGGGGGGGGGGTTGAATAGGGTTATAGCAAATTTTCTCGATTTAAACACAGAAAACAAGCTGCAGAAATAAATATACTGTAAAGTAAATCACACACAAAATTTACCCAGCTTCGGCAACCCCTGCCTACTGCTGCATTACTAGATTTCTATTAGAATTAAACAGTATCCCGCTTACAAACACTCTACTAGACTCGCAAACCCTTTTGCTCCCGCTCACAAACACTCTCATAGACTCGCACACCCTGCTCCGCCTATAGAGTTTCGCTTACTCGCAAACTCTGCTCCGCCTATAGAGTTTTGCAAACTCGCACACCCTGCTCACTGAACTAATTCTAACTAGACAATCTGACACTACCTACAACCTAGGTGGTGATTTACAAATTCTTTGACTCGAAAAAAAAACAACTTCAAAAATACAAGCAGGAGCAAAAATTAAAATATAAACTTGAATCCCTAATTTTTGCTCAAAATAAAACTTAAAAACCCCCCTTTTTAAAAAATTAAACCCTAAAAAAACTAAATCCCCTTTTGATAATAAAGGCCGGCCCTTTTAATTTCTTTCACCCGATCCACTTCTTTTGTTTGTGAAGAAGAATGGCGGCCCTATGTTGTTCGATCTGAATTTAGGGCTTCGGCTCTTGCGATCCAAATTGGGACTTTTTCAAATCAATTCTCTGGTTTGCTTGCTCTCGTTCTCTGATGATTTGGTTGACTTCGAGATTGTGTTGCTCCTCTGTTGATCGATTCTCGTTGCTTGGCTTGCTCGTTGTTTAGCAGCTGCTCTTTTGATCGAGTGCGTCGTTGATTCGGTATGTAATTTCTTTTCGTTGCCGGTTTAGTGATTTGCTTGACTCGATGCCGATGATAATGACTTTGGGTTCAGTATTTATATGAATTCGAGACTTGAATTCCTTTGTATCAATTCGATACTTTCCAAATTTCTTCTTTCCTTGATGCGCACGACTTTCTTGATTTACTTTCGACTTGTTACTCACGGCTTTGATTTTCAAACTTTCAATTTTCTCTTGATTGATACAACAGAAACTTTCCTATTCTACTTTGCTTTGACTTTTTCAAACATACGCATCTGAATTTTTAACTTCGGCTTGATTTGTATTTTTGTGCTGCATTGATTTCTTGTATCATATCCACTCCACGACTCTGCATTAAGTCGATCATCACTGTTTTCATCCTTGCGAGCTTCGTCTCTTGCATTGACATTGACATTGTATCACTGTTCCTTTACCATGTTGCATTATTCACTGATGCACTCGAGTGGTTTCAAACATGTGAGTTGTTCACCATGTTGCATACAGTTTTCATTCACTTGAGTCTGCCTTGTTGAGTTCCTGTAGTTGCATTCATGTCATGTAGTTGCACACTTTGAATTCACCGAGTCTCTAGATGGTGCATTGCCACTGTATTGCATTGTTATTGATACATGATTGTTCTGTGCTTTGATATTGTGACACTACTGCTTCATTATGTTGTATACATGTCCACTGCAGTATCCATTTGTAGTTGTATTCACTTCATGTTTGCCTACATATTGTGGTTTGGACATTTGCACTTGTACACTCCATACTTGGTCGTGCTGTAGTCTTCAAGCATGTTTCTGTTGTTGCTCTGACATTCCATGAATTTCTTGTATCATTGCAGTGATTGGTTTGACCTGAACTTGATTATTGAAGTATGTTGCACTTTGGTCTTGCATGTCTTGTGTCTTACTTCATTGATCCTTGTACCTGTTGGCACTGGATTTTGCTGTAATCTTTATTACTTCGAATTGCATATACTTCATGTTGACATTTGCTATTTTTTGACACAGATGCTTCGCTTGTTCATATTGCCTTTGTAAACTTGTTGCTTGAGTCGCTTGCATTTGTTTGAGATTCTGGTGGTCATGTTGCTTTCATTGCTGTGCACACTGTTGCATTGTTGATGTTCTTTGTAGTTTGGTCTGGTCTGGTCTGCATACATGATTGTTGCAGTCCATTTTGCTGTTGGTCTTGCATTTGTGATCTGATGCAGTTTCATTTCTTCTGTGACACTTGTGATATTCATGTTGATTGCTTCATGACTTCGACTGTTTGCATACACTTCATGTAGTCTTCAGTTTGTACTTCTGGTCTTTGCATACATGTGAACTTGTATATCTTGTCTCCATGTATTCATGTGCACTACTGTGTTGTATGCTTGATCACTGAGCACTTGAGTTGTTTGTATGTTTGTATTTGCACTTGCTTTTGGGTTGTTGCACATGTGGTTTTGCATTTGATTGATATGGAGACCTGTAGTCTTCATTTGCAGCCTTGACTTTGGTTGATGTTGTCTTGTGTTGAACCCAGTTTCAAAACTCGGGTTTGACCTTGTGCTCGTGTCGTGATTTTGAATATATTGCACGTGAGTTGAACCCGGCTTTTCATTTGGGTTTGACCTGTGCTCACCTGTCCCTGTAGCATTATCAAGTGTATATTGATGTGCACGGCCTTGTGGCATGTACAGTGATACACTGTGCATGTCACATTGTTCGTGTGTGATGAATTCAAATGTAAATTATGACGAACAACCCAAATAACCGAGGCAAATCATATTTTCAAAAATCATATTTTATTTTATATTGCAAAAATATTTCTTTTTCAATTTTACTGCGTTAGTGAATATTTTTGCAGATTGCTCAGATGCTGGATTCAAACTGGAATGTAGTTGAAGACAAAATACGAGTGTGAGTGATATGTAGTGAGGTTATCTGTACATATGAAATCGTGATGTATTCAAAATTGTATATGTATAGTGAGAGCTTGAATTTGTACTATTCAAGATTGTAATAAATATTTGTTTGAAAATTCTGTATAACTTGTTCTGTTTGAATTCAAATTCTGTGTAATTTATTTTATTCAACAAATATTTATTTAATCTATGAAAAACAAAATAGTACATTACCAAATACATTTAAATGAATATATATGTTTATTATCATCAAACAAAAACATATAAGCGCATATTCATACAATCTCCCCCTTTTGATGATAACAAACATATATTTAAGATTTTGACCGTGTTAAATGTATTTGATTAATGATATACTCTAATTGTTCCCCCTATTTAAATGCTTCCTCTCTACATGATGCTCCCCCTACATATATGCATACAAATAGAAATATATAAATGAGTCTAGATGCAAATGAAAAATTATTTGACCTTTGTTTGATTCTATTTGACAAAATCTTAACTTTTCTCTCCCCCTTTTGTTATCAGCAAAAGAATAATAGTGTTAGAGAAAAATAGAGATTAAGTGATCAATATTGATCCAACCTTAAACTCAAATTGAATATAAATATTAAACTTCAATAAGAATCAAACAAAAACCATAACTACCCTTGTTAGGAGCATATTCCACTTTTAGATATGATGGTAATGATGTTCTCATATAAAATCATTCAGTTGTATCTACTTGTGGTACATTTGTATCAGGAATTTTAATATCTACTAATCATGCATAACCGTTAGGACTTTTAAATGAGATTAGTAATATTCCAATTTAATTTTAAAAAATGAAATCAAGTATCTTCTAACCACGCATGACCGTGAGGACTTTTAAATAGGATTAGAATCAACTTGTTTATTTAATCAATTAATTTTGATATGCGTTCCATACATGCATAACCGTAAGGACTTTTAAATGAGCATGGAAGCACATAATCAAAAATCCAAGTAATTCACACATGCATAACCGTGAGGACTTTTAAATGAGAGTGAATACTTTGGATATTTATTTATTTTTACAAAAAAATGTGAAATGAAAAACAAATGATCCCTGATTATAGTACCACATATCGACCAACTATATTCAAGATTTGATAAACAATGGTCGATAGAAATATGATAGATATAGAAATGGTCATGGAATCTTTACCCAACAAAAAGTTTTATAATTCTTGTTTTAATTCCTAAAGAAATTTTCCAAATATACTCTCTTGAGTAATGTATGTTAAATATCAACACTTATCACCTTTTCAATCACTATTTATCTTTTTGATAATTAGTAGGGAGTCGGATTAGTCAAAATTTGTCATTTAAAATCAAATAAAAATGACTAATCTGAAAATATGGTCAAACAATTATTTTCTCGAAGGGGTTATATGAGAAAAAAATTCTGCTATTTGAAAATTATTTGTAATGAAAACATATGCAGATATTTTCTTTGAAAAACGATGCAGTTACTAAATGTCTCAAAATCACGTTCAACTAGTAAGTTTTCTGTCAACTAAATTACCAGTATGATCTGCATCTGAATTTCACTTTCACTTCAAAACATCACTAACTAAAATTTATAAACCAGACCATGAAGTGCATCAAAAATTTCAAACTCAATTTTGACAACAATTTAAATGACATTCTTTGAATTTGAATTGAAGCCATGTAGACAATCAGAAACTGAGAACATAGAGTTAGCCGAATTATGACCAAATGTATCCACCAAAACACAATGTTTAATCCAAACAAATATGTATGAAGTAATTCGAAGAATAGTGATTTTGGCATAAATGTAATTGGCCAACTATGTTGAACAAGTCAGAGTAAAAAAAAACCATCTCTTTTCAACATCACAATATTTGGCCGATTTCATTCAGAATATGGTGCAGATTATCACATTTAATATACCTTCACCTGTTTTACCTTTACGATAATTTTTCATGGTTTCTCATTGTGATTCTGTCACCTTTGTACTAGGCTAAGGAACTTTGCTTTATCGCCCGTTGTGTTTCTGGAACCGCCAAAAATCCAGAGAACACTGTTGTGTTCCTTAGCCTGCCACCATACCTACACGATGAAAGATTTTAGTGACCTATTTATAGGTCCATGATTGTTAGTGGCATAAGCATTATGAATAAACAAACCCTTTGGAACCCAAACTTGTTTAGTCCTTTTATTCTTGTTCCAATAGACATGAAATTTGTTTGTAGAATTCTTAGGAACCCAAACTTGTATAAATTTTGTGTTCTTGTTCCTATGACTACAATTTTCAACACGATATCCAATTATTTCACATCTATTAAAGACACTCTTACCTTTTGCATTATCCTCAACTTGTGTTTTTCCAAAGCCTAGTCCTTTTCTGTTGTTAGCAAAAATTTGATTTCCCAATAGCATGTTGAATGATTTTTCGCCTCTTGAAAAGTTATTCAAAGATTTCTCAAGATTTTGGACTTTGGTTTTTAGTGTTGTGTTTTCAGTGACAAGTGAGGTGCATCTATTTATAAAATCCTTTTTCCTAGTGTCAATGATTTCCTTAAGATTCAAGTTTTCTTTTTCTAGATTCTCAAAGTTATTCCTAAGTTTTGATAATTCTGAATCTAAAATCTTACAATTTTTACATTCTAGGTTTTGAATATTTTCAAGTTCAGTTTCTAACCTAAAATTTTCACGAGCAAGTTCTCTCCGATCAGATTTCAGTTTTTCAATTTTAAATTCAAGAGTATCAACTACTTTAGTGAGATCAGAACACATAAAAACAAGGTCTCTATAGGAATAGTCACCTGCCTCACTAGATTTCTCTGAGCTTACTTCTGAATCTGATTTTGCCATGAGACACAAGTTAGCCTCCTCTGAGCTGCTATCCGAAACTTCCTCTCCTTCTTCATCATCCCAAGTTGCTGCAAAAGCCTTCTTCTTCTTTTTCTTTCCTTTGTTGTATTTGAGAAGTGGGCATTCTTGTTCGAAGTGGCCAGGCTTGTTGCAGTTATAGCACGTCAGTTCATTATCGGAATTGTCATAATCTTTTGACCTATTACCCTTTGTTTTCTTCTTGCGTGGCTTGAATCTTGACCATTTTCTAAGATTATTGACAGCTATTGCAAGCTCTTCAATTGGATCTTCTTCTATATCGCTTTCTTTTTTGCTCTTTAAGGCAGTCGTCTTCTTCTTGGTTCGGAGTTGTTGCGTTCCTCCTTTGCTTTTAGCTCAAGCTCATATGTCATCAAGTTACCAATCAACTCCTCCATGCTTAGTTTACTCAAATCTTTCGATTCTTAGATTGCCGTGACTTTTGCCTCAAAGTTCATCGGTAAGACTCGTAGTATCTTCCGCACAAGCTCTACCTCAGTGAAGACCTTCCCAAGCGCTCTAGCATTGTACACCAAAGTTGAAAAACGTCCAAACATATCCTTTATGTTCTCGCCTTTGTCCATTACAAAGTTTTCGTATTCATTGCTGAATAGGGCTAGACGAGACTCCTTGACTTGAGAAGTTCCTTCGTGTGTCACCTCCAAAGTGTGCCAAATTTCCTGTGCCATTGTACAATGAGAAATTCTATTAAATTCATTCTTATCAAGAGCACAGATCAAAGAATTCATAGCTTTAGCATTTGTGGTTTTTAATTTCTTATCGTTAGCATCCCACCTATCCTTAGGTTTAGGAATCTCAGTATCACCAACGGTTATAGTGGGAGATTTATAGCCTGTTTCAATAATGTCCCAAACATCATAATCAACAGAACTAAGATAAATACTCATCCTAACTTTCCAATAAGCATAATCATTCCCATTAAACATGGGTGGCCTAACAATAGATTGCCCCTCAGAAAAAGCATTATTTGATGAATTCATGACTCTAGAGGTAAAGAAAAATACCGTGCACTGATACCACTTGTAGGATCTAGATTAACCCTAGATAGGGGGGGGTGAATAGGGTTATAGTAAATTTTCTCGATTTAAACAAAGAAAACAAGCTGCAGAAATAAATATACTGTAAAGTAAATCACACACAAAATTTACCCAGCATCGGCAACCCCTGCCTACTGCTGCATTCCCAGATTTCTATTAGAATTAAACAGTATCCCGCTTACAAACACTCTACTAGACTCGCAAACACTTTTGCTCCCGCTCACAAACACTCTCATAGACCCGCACACCCTGCTCCACCTATAGAGTTTCGCTTACTCGCAAACTCTGCTCCGCCTATAGAGTTTTGCAAACTCGCACACCCTGCTCGCTGAACTAATTCTAACTAGACAATTTGACACTACCTACAACCTAGGTGGTGATTTACAAATTCTTTGACTCGAAAAAAAACCAACTTCAAAAATACAAGCAAGAGCAAAAATTAAAATATAAACTTGAATCCCTAATTTTTGCTCAAAATAAAACTTAAAAAACCCCCTTTTTAAAAAATTAAACCCTAAAAAAAACTAAATCCCCTTTTGATAATAAAGGCCGGCCCTTTTAATTTCTTTCACCCGATCCACTTCTTTTGTTTGTGAAGAAGAATGGCGGCCCTATGTTGTTCGATCTGAATTTAGGGCTTCGGCTCTTGCGATCCAAATTGGGACTTTTTCAAATCAATTCTCTTGTTTGCTTGCTCTCGTTCTCTGATGATTTGGTTGACTTCGAGATTGCGTTGCTCCTCTGTTGATCGATTCTCGTTGCTTGGCTTGCTCGTTGTTTAGGAGCTGCTCTTTTGATCGAGTGCGTCGTTGATTCGGTATGTAATTTCTTTTCGTTGCCGGTTTAGTGATTTGCTTGACTCGATGCTGATGATGATGACTTTGGGTTCAGTATTTATATGAATTCGAGACTTGAATTCCTTTGTATCAATTCGATACTTTTCAAATTTCTTCTTTCCTTGATGCGCACGGCTTTCCTGATTTACTTTCGACTTGTTACTCACGGCTTTGATTTTCAAACTTTCGATTTTCTCTTGATTGATACAACAGAAACTTTCCTATTCTACTTTGCTTTGACTTTTTCAAACATACGCATCTGAATTTTTAACTTCGGCTTGATTTTTATTTTTGTGCTGCATTGATTTCTTGTATCATATCCACTCCACGACTCTGCATTAAGTCGATCATCACTGTTTTCATCCTTGCGAGCTTCGTCTCTGGCATTGACATTGACATTATATCACTGTTCCTTTACCATGTTGCATTATTCACTGATTCACTCGAGTGGTTTCAAACATGTGAGTTGTTCACCATGTTGCATACAGTTTTCATTCACTTGAGTCTGCCATGTTGAGTTCCTGTAGTTGCATTCATGTCATGTAGTTGCACACTTTGACTTCACGGAGTCTCTAGATGGTGCATTGCCACTGTGTTGCATTGTTATTGATACATGATTGTTCTGTGCTTTGATATTGTGACACTGCTGCTTCATTATGTTGTATATATGTCCACTGCAGTATCCATTTGTAGTTGTATTCACTTCATGTTTGCCTACATATTGTGGTTTGGACATTTGCACTTGTACACTCCATACTTGGTCGTGCTGTAATCTTCAAGCATGTTTCTGTTGTTGCTCTGACATTCCATGAATTTCTTGTATCATTGCAGTGATTGGTCTGACCTGAACTTGATTATTGAAGTATGTTGCACTTTGGTCTTGCATGTCTTGTGTCTCACTTCATTGATCCTTGTACCTGTTGGCACTGGATTTTGCTGTAATCTTTATTACTTCGAATTGCATATACTTCATGTTGACATTTGCTATTTTTTGACACAGATGCTTCGCTTGTTCATATTGCCTTTGTAAACTTGTTGCTTTAGTCGCTTGCATTTGTTTGAGATTCTGGTGGTCATGTTGCTTTCAATGCTGTGCACATTGTTGCATTGTTGATGTTCTTTGTAGTTTGGTCTGGTCTGCATACATGATTGTTGCAGTCCATTTTGCTGTTGGTCTTGCATTTGTGATCTGATGCAGTTTCATTTCTTCTGTGACACTTGTGATATTCATGTTGATTGCTTCATGACTTCGACTGTTTGCATACACTTCATGCAGTCTTCAGTTTGTACTTCTGGTCTTTGCATACATGTGAACTTGTATATCTTGTCTCCATGTATTCATGTGCACTACTGTGTTGTATGCTTGATCACTGAGCACTTGATTTGTTTGTATGTTTGTATTTGCACTTGCTTTTGGGTTACTGCACATGTGGTTTTGCATTTGATTGATATGGAGACCTGTAGTTTTCATTTGCATCCTTGACTTTGGTTGATGTTGTCTTGTGTTGAACCCAGTTTCAAAACTCGCGTTTGATTGTGCTCGTGTCGTGATTTTGAATATATTGCACGTGAGTTGAACCCGGCTTTTCATTTGGTTTTGACCTGTGCTCACCTGTCCCTGTAGCATTATCAAGTGTATATTGATGTGCACGGCCTTGTGGCATGTACAGTGATACACTGTGCATGTCACATTGTTCGTGTGTGATGAATTCAAATGTAAATTATGACGAACAACCCAAATAACTGAGGCAAATCATTTTTCAAAAATCATATTTTATTTTATATTGCAAAAATATTTCTTTTTCAATTTTACCGCGTTAGTGAATATTTTTGCAGATTGCTCAGATGCTGGATTCAAACTGGAATGCAGTTGAAGACAAAATACGAGTGTGAGTCATATGTAGTGAGGTTATCTGCACATATGAAATCGTGACGTATTCAAAATTGTATATGTATAGTGAGAGCTTGAATTTGTACTATTCAAGATTGTAATAAATATTTGTTTGAATAAAATTTCTGTTTGAATTCAAATTCTGTTTAACTTGTTCTGTTTGAATTCAAATTCTGTATAATTTATTTTATTCAATAAATATTTATTTAATCTATGAAAAACAAAATAGTACATTACCAAATACATTTAAATGAATATATATGTTTATTATCATCAAATAAAAACATATAAGCGCATATTCATACACCACCTTCGGTTTCCTTCTAATATTTTATATTTAACTCTATATATAGAATCAATTATGTAATCTTAAACGATTTAAACCAAATTTGTATTATAGGATTTGTTGATTTATCTAATAAACAGTAGAATATGAAAATTTCAATATTTATACGGTAACATACTAATAAAAATAGTATTAAAAATCCATGCAAATATATAAATAACATAACATAAATTTTATACATAAATATTAATTAAGAATTTAATTTATAATTCATTCATATCGATATATTTACCATTGATTGCATTATAAAATTCTTTTTTTAATGTCAAGTGCCCACATTTTGAAAATTTTAAAGTTATTGATAAAACTCTACTCGATATCACCTAATATGGTATATTTAAATCAATATATTTTAATTGGCCATGTATTCTTGAATTTAAACCATTCGAACAAATTCAATTGACAAATATTCGTTAATTCAGCTACTAAATCCTAAAATATGAAGGTATCAATATGTATAACATATTCATATCAACAAAAGTGGTAAAATTGTTTTTTCATTCCCATATTGTGACGCCCCACCTCTATGCTCACAACAACAAAGGGTATTAAAAGAAATACTCTGTTATTACGAAGAATAAGGCTGGATAGGAGCGACCATTCGTAGTTAGGCCTTACATTAGTATTGGTTACTTCGATAGGAGTGGTATATATTTTTAGTTTTTCATCTCTTATTCATTTACTCCCATCGACATACCCAATTCCAATATAAAACGAACTACGATGGTTCATAATAGTTTAGGATAATAAATATAATAATAACACAGATAATATATATGCGGAACACAGATAAAACAGAAAGTCTCATATATATAATAACTAATGTCAGTTACAATACATGTGATACAATACATATGATACAACTACAACTGTCGACTCTGAAAGTTACATATACAAGTACATTATCGTAATATAATATACATGAATATACAACATCCTATACTAAGACAACGACTACTCCAAAAAGTAAGAAAAGACTTCATAGCTCTAGCAGCAACCCAAAGTAAGATATCAACAACCTGTAAATACTCGGTCAGACCCGAGTATTACATTCAAAAGAAAATAATACACGGGTCAGTCTAATTCAAACTTAGTTATTAGTGCATAAACGCAATAATAATCAAATAATCAAATAAACGACAGTCACAATAATTCTCGTCTATTCGACCCTTTTAATAAAGAAATCAGATAACGGTAAAATATAACACTTAACGGTGTTAAACAACAAATCAGCAGAATCAAATCATCAACAAAGATAAATGAAAAGATCATCAATGAAGATAATTTAGAAAACATCAGAATTGCCTAAATGGCAATTAACAACAAAATCATCAAATTAACCCAAATCAAAATACGATTCAAAATATATTGAGTTGGCAACATAAAACAATTCTAGCAATAGAAAACATCAATTATAACATCAAATCTGATTTGGTTGCAGTACACGCTCGCGTGTACTGCCTCGCCAAAATCAGATGTACACACGAATGCAACAGTGGAATGCAAGTGCAGACTATACGTAAGTCTAAAAATGACCAAAATGCTATCAAGTGAATATGCAGACAGTGGTCAAAATCATCAATACAGTGAAGTACAACATCAATACCAAATGCCACCTGATAACAGAAAATGCTACATGAAGTCAAAAGGCAAAAGTGAAGACTACATGAAGCATACGTGCCCAGACTCAAAGACGCACTACAATATGAACTCATGACAATGGAAAGCATAAGTGATACAACAGTTCAGTGAACTACAAGTATCGACCAGATATCAAAATGACATGAACAGGGTGTACATGTGAAACAGGCTACAATTCATCTCTGTAGCAATAAATCCAATAAGCCAAACAAGGCAAGGAATGCACCAGTGAACCAGGATTAACATTTAACGCAAGTGTACATGTATGCATATATAGGTACACGCATACATATCTACACAATGAAACAGGGCCAGCAAAGACCAAAGTATGGCAATGTGCCAACTGCAAAGAGCAACAGCATAACAAACGAAACGATGAACTAGACAAGGCACGGTTCAAAATGTGATAGCCAAGTAACAAACAAATCGGTAATGATTCATTTATGCCAGAAGCAACAGAGTTATCCACTCGAAGTCAAGTGACAAGAAATCAAGTGAACAGCACTATCAATTACAAACTCAAATTTTTACCCAATTAAGTTCGAAGCAAGACCATAATATTTAGAACTTCAGAGAAACACTAACATGTAAAACAGTGAAACAACAATGTGCAGGTCAGTGAAGATTCCAGTCAAGACCGAAGTCATCAGAGAAATGGATATCGACAAAATCGAAGTGACCGAAGTCAACCAAAATAAACCAACTTCGTCAAATAAATTTAAATGTAACAGTTTTCTTTATTTTATCTTTTTTATTTTTTTTTTCAAAAAAACATTACCAAACCTTATCACATAATCAAAGAAATGCCAATTTCGAGGGTGCTACAGAACGCAACTAACCAAAGGCAATAAACACAGATGGCGGGAGACAAGCATAATTATTAATATCAGTGGCAAGGACAAATACAAGTTAAAGCCAAATCATCACAGCGAAATCATCAAGCCGTGGAAAAGCAAGAAGACGAACCAAGTCAGAAATCATCCCAAGTATTAAAACAAGTTCGAATGGATATGAAAAATCGTGTGATCAAAACCGCATGAATTAAAACAGCAGAGAAAACATCACATTCTAATGAAATCAACCTGTCGAAACACAATATTGGATTAGATGTGAGTGATAAGAAATCACTCACCTTAGTCCAAATTGAAGCAGCCCTGAGAAAAGAGGAACCTTCGATCGACAATTCGCTCAACCACTCGAATCTTGACCAATTGGAAGCGACTGCAAGCCAAGTTGAAGAAGCCGTAAGGAAGGCAAAGTGACCTCCGATCGACAAAGCAGACGACAAGAGACATCTATTCGATCGAACAAAGTCGGCATCTACAATTTGTACGAAAACCCTAATTTCGCGAAGGGGAGCGAACGAGAATTGGAGCCGCCATTCTTTCGTATGCTTTTGCTTAGGGTTTGAGATGAGAAAGAATAAAAGGGGAAACGGTACTCGCTTTAGTTAATTATCATGACACAAAAGTAAAAAGGAACGTGGGTCGAGCCTTTACTTAAAGCCCACATACCCTAACAAATTTTGAAAAGAATTTAAACCTGATTTAAAAACTTCTAACAGCAATTAACAACTAATTTAATCGTTTAATGACGAAAACGAATTGTTACAAAATCCCAGGGTTGTTACAGACTCCCCTCCTTATAAAAATTGCATCCCCGCAATTTTCATAAATAAATTCGTTAATAACAATTATTTTTCTAACATAAACTGGTTAAGCTAGAAAAATAAAGGTCAGGAACACAAACGCCAAAGAAATCTTTTTAATTTCATAAAAGAAATTCATAAATTCTCAACAAAATCTAATTATCAAATAGATAATCAGAATAAAGAAATCGCAAAACAGCCATATCTAATTATCGATACGATAATTAGAAGACAGCAAAATCCAATTATCAACAAAGATAATTAGAAAACACAAATCACAATTTGCAAAACCGCAATTATCTAGTTACCAAAACGGTAATCAGAAACGACAAATATTCGATTATCAAAAACGATAATCAAAATCTCAAATCAACAAATATTCGATTATCAAAAACGATAATCAAATCTAAAATCAACAAATATTCAATTATCAAAAACGATAATCAAATCTCAAATCAACAAATATTCGATTATCAAAAACGATAATCAAATCTCAAATCAACAAATATTCGATTATCAAAAACGATAATCAAACCAACAAATATTCGATTATCAAAAACGATAATCAAATCTCAAATCAACAAATATTCGATTATTAAAAACGATAATCAAATCAACAAATATTCGATTATCAAAAACGATAATCAAATCTCAAATCAACAAATATTCGATTATCAAAAACGATAATCAAATATCAAATCAACAAATATTCGATTATCAAAACGATAATCAAACCAACAAATATTCGATTATCAAAAACGATAATCAAATCATGTAACGGCCCGAAAATTTCGTTCCCGAAATTTCCAGATAGTTAGTGAAAGAAGAAAGAGAAAGAAGAAGAAAACAGCAACAAGTCACAGAATCCTCACATTCGCAGCGGATCAAATATAATATCAAATAAAATATCAGTTATACAAAGAAAAATATATCTGTTAATTTACATTTAAATACATCAGAGTTACACAGATTTACAATCACAGAACAGATAAATCTATCTGTTTCAGATACTATAATATATTAACATCAGAAGCTCTCCATACGTTCCATACTCTCCAGCTCGCCTCCTGAGCTCCAGAACGTACTTACCTGAAAATCTGTAATACTCGGTCTGACCCGAGCATTACATCAAAGTAACACCCGGGTCAGGCTGGAAACCAGCGTGAGTAAACCCATACACATGGAATTAAAAGCATGCAACTCATAAAAACCCGAGTTAACTCATATCAAGTTACCAATTCACAATTTATTATAGACGTTACCTATTCCATACCTCAATTTCTAAGTACTATTAGTTTACATGGCCCAATTCACTTGAATCATTTCATTCCAATCTATTGGTTTCACAAATCAATCTATAATGAATCGAAGTGGTTTTGGGTATTAACTATTACCCGACTCCGGTCTCTTCGAATCTAATGTCATCTTATCCAAGCTATTCAAGTGAATAAAAATTTAGTTTTAGATACGAGAAAGCAATTCATGATCGAAGTATAATCCCCATTATCATTGTCCACCCAAAATCATATCGCATAGCATCCCGATCACATACTAGGAATAACAGATAATCCAAGGTATACAAATATCATTCAATCATCCATATACAAGCAAGGATTAATTAATCATACCACCGTGATTCAAATCAATTAGTTAATCACCATCTAATTATCCAAATTAATTAATCATCCTTGATCAATTATTCCTTAATTACCTTTAAGTAATTAGCCTTTAATTAATTTAACAAATTAATTATTCTTAACCAAAAACAGTAATTAAACCTTAATTACTTTAATAAATTAATTTCTCCTTAATTAATTTATTACCTTTAATTCATCCCTTGATTAATTACACTGAGTAATTAAACTCAAATTTTCTTTGATTAGTAAATCATCCTTCAATTAGTAACATCCAATAATTTCCAGTTAATTACTTCACTAAGTAATTACACTCTATTAATTACATTAAGTAATTACGCTTTAACAAATCATTCCGTGATTATATTGATTAATTAAATTAATTAAATCAATAAATCCTTTGAATACTTTAACTAATTATCATTAATAAATCATCTTTGGAAATAAATCATTAATTATTCCCATTATTAAACAATTATCTCTAAGCTTTAGTAGTTATCACTAATTAATACATTTTAAGTGATTAACCTTATTAATAAATCGATCTTTAAAATTGATTTCCCATTTTCAATTACCTTTAATTAATTAATCAACTAAACTTCTTATACATTTAATAATTTGTATTATTATTCAACTATACCTTAGTTCACCTTAAAACGACAACTTGAATTATATTTCAAAACTTTTGGAAGTTCGTTTTAAAAACTTGCCCATACCTTAATAAAAAACTGGTCTACAGTTCATTAAAAAAAACACACCCACCTTGATATGCTTTGCAACATATTTACTTTAGCTTAAAAAAAAAAACCAGGCCTAAACAATAATTCCCGATCCAAACATTGTAAATCCCGAGAAACCCCCTATGCTTACTTCGAGAATAACCGCAAGTTCTTCATCAGCAATCCCAAGACTTTCACTTCCTCACGCAAACCTTCTTCTCTCTACCACTTGAAAACTGATACAACCCAATATCGTGTGTACGTGCATACGTCGACGAAACGTCGCTGCCTACCTCCGACCAACTTCCTAAGTTGACTTCCATTCCAGAAACCCACTGGACCCCCAAACTTCTCACAACAGCCATTAAGCCAAAACATCACCATTTATCCCACTCAGAATAAACTCGTTCCCCCTTATTTCGCCTCCTCCGGCCAACTTCCTCCACCGGAGTTTTCCCAAACCCACTCATTTGACCCGTCAGGTCCTCCTCTACCTTACTTTCCCAGACCGCAGCCTTCCTCTTGCATCACACCACCGAAATTTCCAATGAAACTAACCCCGACCCATCGTGAATTTAAACCCTTAATCGAGTTCCCCTAACCCATCCAAGCGACTAAAAATTTTTCCTACAATTTTCGCGAACGTGCCTCTACCCAAACCAAACCCACACCAGAAATTATGACCTGACATTAGCTAGATTATCAGAATTTGGCAAACTTCCAAATTCCGTTCATCTTGGCTCCCCTTCGCCCTCTCAACACTAAAATTCACCAGACAAGTTTTAAAATTCAAGATTTTCAACAATGATCACTGTTATATAATTAAATCATTCAATTATAATACTCAACTTTTGCCAAACCTTGAGTTATTTACTGAAAAGATGAAATTTGCCTTACAATGCTTCATGAAATAACTAAAACAGAATTTTAGTATGTTCTTTTGCTTAAGGATTATTAACTATGTTGGGGTTAAAATTTTAAACAGCTCGGTTAATTAAGCTATGATAATAATAAATTTTTTTTTCAAAAATGATGTTACTGTACTCATCAATATCCTGTAACAGAGAAGCAAGGACTTGTTTGTTTTACAGGAGAAGTTATTTTTTTTTCACATCATGCATGCATAAGATAATCCATTAATTCAACGGCATTCATTATAGATTAATGATGCTAATAATTTTACAGTAACGTATGCAAATAAAAATTATTGGAAATATTTACTGTTTTTTTTATCCTGCATCCCCTAGCTGTTAAAATGTTTACTCTCTTCTTGCTTGATAAAAATAAATGAAACTAATTTTTAAAGAATCTAAACCTAAAAACAACCCAACTTTGTTTTAATTTCAAGATTTAAAACTAACCAAATAGACTGTTAAACATTATAAAAGTTGATGTTCAGCTGCATGTCAACATAAATCTGAACAGAGCAATGCTAACAGAAGAGGATGTGCATGCATATGATTCTATTAAGCTACTTACATAAGTTTGTATACGAGTGTATATATGCATTGCTGTACTAACATAGAAATCTATCATACTTCTATTTACAAATTTTAGCAGATATTCCAGGTGGGTAGTATTAAAGAATAAGCCATACTCACAATGTTTTTGCTGAGCAAAAAGGAAACCAAAGAACCAGCCTTCGAAAAAAAAACGAAATCTGCACTTGTTGTTGTCTTTAACTTGCATTGTTGAATTTTGTAGCTTGCTTGATAAACTATGTTTTCAGATTTTCATTGCTTTGCAGTTTTTATCTTGCTGTAAAATTTTCTGTTTAGTCCAGAGATCCTTTGCTTTGAATTTTCTGATGATCTTCACTTGTTATACAGTTTTGAAAAATATGAACTGGTGGTATTTGGTTTTAATTTTGATTTTGATGATTTTTTCCTTCTTTTTTTCTTTAATTGATTTCAGGTTTTAGAACATATTTTGGTTTGGTTTTTAGAAAAGAAAACAAAGAAATAAGGTGTTATGTTTTATTAAGATTAAAGAAATTAAAATTTTAAATTGAGGACACTTGTCACTTTCATGTTTTAATTATCCTACACATATACTAATATCCTTACAAATGTCTCTAGCATATTTTAAAAAGTTTACAAGTGTTCTTTTCTTTTAATTAAATCATTTTAAGTTATATATGCATTTAGGAAATATTTTTATGCATATGAAATGTTTTTATGTTAACATTTTTACACATATATGACTTGTACATGTATTAAAAGAAGGTATTAATCTTTGTTAAATCCTATTTAAACTTTTAAGAAAATAATTTTGATACTAATTTATACTTGAATTAATTATCACATCCTCAAGATATATATATATATATATATTTTTTTAAAATTTTCAAATCCAAGTTTTATTTATAAACAATGAATGTATGTATGAAAATAGAATAGTTATCATATGATAAGTTTTACATATATCTATTTACATATTTATTTACTAAAAGGTTCATTATTTTAATTTTATAATTATAGTTTCAAATTCACTTATATATACAACCAAACATCCTTATTTATCACATTTTATTGGTTCAACTAAATAGAATTAGTTAATTAATTAAATTATAAGATGACTAAAATCTGGGTTATCGCATTCCTCCCCCCTTTGAATCTTTTCGTCCTCGAAAAGGAACGAAACCAGAATTAAAATACTATTTATCAGAAAAATTATTCTTTAAAGCACTTTTAAAACACTTTTTTTAAAATATAAATAATATTATCAAATAGTTTTTATAAAGATACTTTTAAAACACTTTTTATAACTCGATGTTTCAAACAGTCCATTTTTGTTCTCACAGAAATTCGGTCATACGTTGATCAGGCGTACGACTGAAAATCTATAAGCACTTAGCAGACCATTTTCAACAATACTTTGAAAATAATTTTATTGAAAATATAGAAAACAGTTTTTGAAAATAGAGGATATATCTTTGGTGAGAATGCTCTGGAAATCATCACCCCCATCCATGGTCGCAGTTAACCCGATGGTTACATTGCCATCCCGACAAAATCCACAGATAAATGTAGGCCTCCGCGCTCCTCAATTACGCCATGGAACCCGCTACAGATCGCAGCTACAACTGGGGTTACGTAGCTATCACAGCAAAAACCCATATAACTGTAGGCATCAGCGCCCTCGAATTTCGCTGCCAAAAGAATGAAACTTCTCCACTCCACTTGACCATAGATCACAGTCTACCGAAGTTGCGTTGCCTTCCCGGCAAAATCAAGTGTAGACTGTTGACACTCATCCTCCACACGATTTTCGCTATGGTCCCCACAGTAGATCGCAGTGACATCGAGTTACACTGTCGTCACAGCATAACCCAAATGCCCCTATAGGCATCAGCGCCCTCGACTTTCGTTACCCAATAATCCCCAGGAACTAGTTTGTCCGGACTCCTCACAGGATCAACTTTAGAAACCCCCCTTCGGGCTCAAGGCAGCACCACCCGGTGGTACTCCTGAGAAGTCCATTCCAAGGGAGTGCCTTTTTCCCCAGACCTATCATCAAAACATTTTATACTCTATATATAGTATCTTTAAATCATACACCTAGTATGATCTCATACAAAACTCCTTTACACAAAATCAATTATCCCAAAATCGATAATTCTCAAACTAGGCTTTCCAAATTCAATATTGATTTTACCCAAAAATCAAAAGCCTTTCCAAATCCATAGGTTCCCAAAACCTTTTTTCCAAAATCCTCATATGATCCTTTATATATAGAAATATATATGAAATCCTTGATAAAAATCTTTGGATCATTATAAACTTATATAAAATCCTTTTATACTTCAAACACTTCCAAAATCCTTTCCTTCTGGCAAAAGATTCATCAAGGGGAGTTTCATTTTATATAACAAAGATATATAACTTTATTTATCCAAAATCAAATATTCAAATTTGATTACCCCTTCAATATCAATTTCATTCCAATTCGTATGATGTACACATATCATTCGTAGGCCATACCAATCTGATTGCTCACTCGATCACACAATTTCACTTCCGAACTAGTATCGTCCACCCGACTTCCTAGTGCGGACACAGATCTGGTTTCTTGATCAGAAACCGTCATTCTCCTTGCATAGCCTAACTATAATAGAGAATATCCAGAACCAATCAACAATCCATATCCAGGTTCGCCGTCGAAAATCGAGTGAAAAATCCCAACTCGGTTCGATATAGTATCTCGAAACTCTATGCTCGAATCTGGATCACATTACTATGCGAATAAAATTACATACGTACACCCTACGTATTTTTTTATTGGTTATTAGCCAAATTAATTCTATTTCTATTCATATTCACTTAAATTTCCATTCACTTGCTCACAATTGCTTCAATCCATTTGGATTATCACCTCTATTCTTATCTCGATTGGGTATTTAACCAATAACAGTTTGAACTCTGACCAGTTTATTTAGAAAATCGTTTGAAAATTTTTAAAATAGATAAGTAGTTGGAAAATAATTACTAGTTTCTAAAATTGGTGTAAAATAGTTAGATAATAGTTTAAATAATTATAGAAATTTTAGATAATTGCAAAATAATAGTAAGATAGAAATTAGTTTTGTAAAACAGTTGAAATATAGTAATTAATTTATAAAACAGTTGGAAAATTGTTAAACAGTTTCAAAAATAATTATAAAAAAGTATAAGATAATTTGGCTTTTAAAAGAAATGTTGTATATATATAATGAATAGTTTGGAAAAATAGGTTTATATTAAAACAATCTATATTAAAAATAGTCCAGAGTCAAAACTGTTCACTTCCCAATTTCCATTCTCATTAATTCAATTTAAATTTCCTCTACCATTTAAATTGACCCAATTCTAATTTAAATAAATCCAATTTCCATTAGATTTGATTTATTCCAAATTCAAGTTGAATTAATTCTTTATTCCCTTTCAAATTTAAATCAGATTCTATTTGATTTTAAAGGTATTCAACTTTAATTACAATCCCAAGTTATTCCAATCACTTTGGACTAATATCCATTCAGTTGAACCCACTTCAACTTCAATCCATTTCAACTCTAGTTTGAATTAGTCCCAATTTCAAATTCCATTTCCAAATCAAGTTGAATTATTCTTGATTTCCTCCCAAATTCAATTCAAATTCCATTTGAATTTAAAACATATTCAACTTTAATTGCAATTCCCGATTATTCAAATCAATCCAATTCAAAATTTTCATTTGAATCTTATACTCGTACATCTTCAATCACCATTTCAATTGATTCAAATCAAATTCCAAATTTAAACCATCTCAAATTATATAAATTCGAGTTAAATTCACTAAGGTTGGTTTAACCCTTTAAACCAAGTTAACCTTTATTAAAAGCTTTTAAACAATTTAATTTCGAGTAAATTCTCAAAATTCCATTTAAATTATCTCTATAATGGATATATTACCACTCTTCACTTCTCATTCATTCAAACAAATCCAATTCACAGTTTAAAGATTATTAATAACAATCGGGTGATATCATCCAATTATTTTCAAAATATCCATCCATTTTCAATTTTCGGATCTCAAGCCCATTTTGAGATCACTCAAATTCCCAATTCAAATCAACCATTTAATTTTCCAAGTTAATTCTTAATTTCATCTTGAAATTCCTAAATCAGGTTGATTATTCCAACTTATTTAACTTTTCCTCAAGTTAAACTTAATTCACTTAACCCAGTCAACCCTACCCAATTTGAACTTCCATTTCAAATTTTAATCTTCTCATAAATAATCTTCCACTTATTAAGTTCAAAAACTTGTCACTTTGGGTATCACATCTTATTCCAAACTCAAAACTCACCATTTAGAGTTTATTTCCAACCAACTTTGATATTATGTATATCCACATGTATACATATTAATTTCTTTTACATACCAAGTTATACTTTAAAACTTTAAACCACTTTTGGTTTTAATTCAAAACAAATTTCTTTTAAATTTTCAAACAGCTCTTGTTTGAAATAGGACCATTTCATTCAAATGCATTAAATAATATTATTTGTTATTTCTTTAAATTAATTACATCATTAATTAATATTTGGTAATTAACTTATTTCTTAATTACCTTCATTAAGTAATTGTCCCTTAAATTACTTATCTCTAGTTACTTCATTAAGTAACTCCCTCTTATTTATCAATTCCAATTATTATCCATTAATTAATCTCATTAAATAAAGTTTAATTAATTACATAAGTTAATTGATTATCCTTATCCTGAAACCTTTCCCAAATTCAAGATTTAATTTCAGTTTGGTTGTATTTCTATTACTTCTTAATTTAACTTAATAATTTAACAACCAATTCCTTTACTATTTGTTAGAAAGATATATTGCTTTATATATCAAGATATATTCTTATATAAGATCTTTTTAAAATCTTTATATAAGAAAATAACAAGTACGCTCTCTCATATATATACACACACTCAACTCATTCTAGGGTACCACTTACCCTATCCTTAATGAGTATACCCACCAGAGCCAAGGTTCTCGCTTAACCTTCAGCTCTGATACCAAATGTAACGGCCCGAAAATTTCGTTCCCGAAATTTCCAGATAGTTAGTGAAAGAAGAAAGAGAAAGAAGAAGAAAACAACAACAAGTCACAGAATCCTCACATTCGCAGCGGATCAAATATAATATCAAATAAAATATCAGTTATAAAAAGAAAACTATATCTGTTAATTTACATTTGAATACATCAGAGTTACACAGATTTACAATCACAGAACAGATAAATCTATCTGTTTCAGATACTATAATATATTAACATCAGAAGCTCTCCATATGTTCCATACTCTCCAGCTCGCCTCCTGAGCTCCAGAACGTCCTTATCTGAAAATCTGTAATACTCGGTCTGACCCGAGCATTACATCAAAGTAACACCCGGGTCAGGCTGGAAACCAGCGTGAGTAAACCCATACACATGGAATAAAAAGCATGCAACTCATAAAAACCTGGGTTAACTCATATCAAGTTACCAATTCACAATTTATTATAGACGTTACCTATTCCATACCTCAATTTCTAAGTACTATTAGTTTACATGGCCTAATTCACTTGAATCATTTCATTCCAATCTATTGGTTTCACAAATCAATCTATAAAGAATTGAAGTGATTTCGGGTATTAACTATTACCCGACTCCGGTCTCTTCGAATCTATTGTCATCTTATCCAAGCTATTCAAGTGAATAAAAATTTAGTTTTAGATACGAGAAAGCAATTCATGATCGAAGTATAATCCCCATTATCATTGTCCACCCAAAATCATATCGCATAGCATCCCGATCACATACTAGGAATAACAGATAATCCAAGGTATACAAATATCATTCAATCATCCATATACAAGCAAGGATTAATTAATCATACCACCGTTATTCAAATCAATTAGTTAATCACCATCTAATTATCCAAATTAATTAATCATCCTTGATCAATTATTCCTTAATTACCTTTAAGTAATTAGCCTTTAATTAATTTAACAAATTAATTATTCTTAACCAAAAACAGTAATTAAACCTTAATTACTTTAATAAATTAATTTCTCCTTAATTAATTTATTACCTTTAATTCATCCCTTGATTAATTACACTGAGTAATTAAACTCAAATTTTCTTTGATTAGTAAATCATCCTTCAATTAGTGACATCCAATAATTTCCAGTTAATTACTTCACTAAGTAATTACACTCCATTAATTACATTAAGTAATTACGCTTTAACAAATCATTCCGTGATTATATTGATTAATTAAATTAATTAAATCAATAAATCCTTTGAATACTTTAACTAATTATCATTAATAAATCATCTTTGGAAATAAATCATTAATTATTCCCATTATTAAACAATTATCTCTAAGCTTTAGTAGTTATCACTAATTAATACATTTTAAGTGATTAACCTTATTAATAAATCGATCTTTAAAATTGATTTCCCATTTTCAATTACCTTTAATTAATTAATCAACTAAACTTCTTATACATTTAATAATTTGTATTATTATTCAACTATACCTTAGTTCACCTTAAAACGACAACTTGAATTATATTTCAAAACTTTTGGAAGTTCGTTTTAAAAACTTGCCCATACCTTAATAAAAATCTGGTCTACAGTTCATTAAAAAAAACATACCCACCTTGATATGCTTTGCAACATATTTACTTTAGCTTAAAAAAAAAAACCCAGGCCTAAACAATAATTCTCGATCCAAACATTGTAAATCCCGAGAAACCCCCTATGCTTACTTCGAGAATAACCTCAAGTTCTTCATCAGCAATCCCAAGACTTTCACTTCCTCATGCAAACCTTCTTCTCTCTACCACTTGAAAACTGATACAACCCAATATCGTGTGTACGTGCATACGTCGACGAAACGTCGCTGCCTACCTCCGACCAACTTCCCAAGTTGACTTCCATTCCAGAAACCCACTGGACCCCCAAACTTCTCACAACAGCCATTAAGCCAAAACATCACCATTTATCCCACTCAGAATAAACTCGTTCCCCCTTATTTCGCCTCCTCCGGCCAACTTCCTCCACCGGAGTTTTCCCAAACCCACTCATTTGACCCGCCAGGTCCTCCTCTACCTTACTTTCCCAGACCGCAACCTTCCTCTTGCATCACACCAGCGAAATTTCCAATGAAACTAACCCTGACCCATCGCGAATTTAAACCCTTAATCGAGTTCCCGTAACCCATCCAAGCAACTAAAAATTTTTCCTACAATTTTCGCGAACGTGCCTCTACCCAAACCAAACCCACACCAGAAATTATGACCTGACATTAGCTAGATTGTCGGAATTTGGCAAACTTCCAAATTCCGTTCACCTTGGCTCCCCTTCGCCCTCTCAACACTAAAATTCACCAGACAAGTTTGAAAATTCACGATTTTCAACAATGATCACTGTTATATAATTAAATCATTCAATTATAATACTCAACTTTTGCCAAATCTTGAGTTATTTACTGAAAAGATGAAATTTGCCTTACAATGCTTCATGAAATAACTAAAACAGAATTTTAGTATGTTCTTTTGCTTAAGGATTATTAACTATGTTCGGGTTAAAATTTTAAACAGCTCGGTTAATTAAGCTATGATAATAATAATTTTTTTTTTCAAAAATGATGTTACTGTACTCATCAATATCCTGTAACAGAGAAGCAAGGACTTGTTTGTTTTACAGGAGAAGTTATTTTTTTTTCACATCATGCATGCATAAGATAATCCATTAATTCAACGGCATTCATTATAGATTAATGATGCTAATAATTTTACAGTAACGTATGCAGATAAAAATTATTGGAAATATTTACTGTTTTTTTATCCTGCATCCCCTAGCTGTTAAAATGTTTACTCTCTTCTTGCTTGATAAAAATAAATGAAACCAATTTTTAAAGAATCTAAACCTAAAAACAACCCAACTTTGTTTTAATTTCAAGATTTAAAACTAACCAAATAGACTGTTAAACATTATAAAAGTTGATGTTCAGCTGCATGTCAACATAAATCTGAACAGAGCAATGCTAACAGAAGAGGATGTGCATGCATATAATTCTATCAAGCTACTTACATAAGTTTGTATACGAGTGTATATATGCATTGCTGTACTAACATAGAAATCTATCATACTTTTATTTACAAATTTCAGCAGATATTCCAGGTGGGTAGTATTAAAGAATAAGCCATACTCACAATGTTTTTGCTGAGCAAAAAGGAAACCAAAGAACCAGCCTTCGAAAAAAATGAAATCTGCACTTGTTGTTGTCTTTAACTTGCATTGTTGAATTTTGTAGCTTGCTTGATAAACTATGTTTTCAGATTTTCATTGCTTTGCAGTTTTTATCTTGCTGTAAAATTTTCTGTTTAGTCCAGAGATCCTTTGCTTTGAATTTTCTGATGATCTTCACTTGTTATACAGTTTTGAAAAATCCGAACTGGTGGTATTTGGTTTTAATTTTGATTTTGATGATTTTTTCCTTCTTTTTTTCTTTAATTGATTTCAGGTTTTAGAACATATTTTGGTTTGGTTTTTAGAAAAGTAAACAAAGAAATAAGGTGTTATGTTTTATTAAGATTAAAGAAATTAAAATTTTAAATTGAGGACACTTGTCACTTTCATGTTTTAATTATCCTACACATATACTAATATCCTTACAAATGTCTCTAGCATATTTTAAAAAGTTTACAAGTGTTCTTTTCTTTTAATTAAATCATTTTAAGTTATATATGCATTTAGGAAATATTTTTATGCATATGAAATGTTTTTATGTTAACATTTTTACACATATATGACTTGTACATGTATTAAAAGAAGGTATTAATCTTTGTTAAATCCTATTTAAACTTTTAAGAAAATAATTTTGATACTAATTTATACTTGAATTACTTATCACATCCTCAAGATATATATATTTTTTTTTTAAATTTTCAAATCCAAGTTTTATTTATAAACAATGAATGTATGTATGAAAATAGAATAGTTATCCTATGATAAGTTTTACATATATCTATTTACATATTTATTTACTAAAAGGTTCATTATTTTAATTTTATAATTATAGTTTCAAATTCACTTATATATACAACCAAACATCCTTATTTATCACATTTTATTGGTTCAACTAAATAAAATCAGTTAATTAATTAAATTATAAGATGACTAAAATCTGGGTTATCGCATTCCTCCCCCCTTTGAATCTTTTCGTCCTCGAAAAGGAACGAAACCAGAATTAAAATACTATTTATCAGAAAAATTATTCTTTAAAGCACTTTTAAAACACTTTTTTTAAAATATAAATAATATTATCAAATAGTTTTTATAAAGATACTTTTAAAACACTTTTTATAACTCGATGTTTCAAACAGTCCATTTTTGTTCTCACAGAAATTCGGTCATACGTTGATCAGGCGTACGACTGAAAATCTATAAGCACTTAGCAGACCATTTTCAACAATACTTTGAAAATAATTTTATTGAAAATATAGAAAACAGTTTTTGAAAATAGAGGATATATCTTTGGTGAGAATGCTATGGAAATCATCACCCCCATCCATGGTCGCAGTTAACCCGATGGTTACATTGCCATCCCGACAAAATCCACAGATAACTGTAGGCCTCCGCGCTCCTCAATTACGCCATGGAACCCGCTACAGATCGCAGCTACAACTGGGGTTACGTAGTTATCACAGCAAAAACCCATATAACTGTAGGCATCAGCGCCCTCGAATTTCGCTGCCAAAAGAATGAAACTTCTCCACTCCACTTGACCATAGATCGCAGTCTACCGATGTTGCGTTGCCTTCCCGGCAAAATCAAGTGTAGACTGTTGACACTCATCCTCCACACGATTTTCGCTATGGTCCCCACAGTAGATCGCAGTGACATCGAGTTACACTGTCGTCACAGCATAACCCAAATGCCCCTGTAGGCATCAGCGCCCTCGACTTTCGTTACCCAATAATCCCCATGAACTAGTTTGTCCGGACTCCTCACAGGATCAACTTTAGAAACCCTCCTTCGGGCTCAAGGCAGCACCACCCGGTGGTACTCCTGAGAAGTCCATTCCAAGGGAGTGCCTTTTTCCCCAGAGCTATCATCAAAACATTTTATACTATATATATAGTATCTTTAAATCATACACCTAGTATGATCTCATACAAAGCTCCTTTACACAAAATCGATTATCTCAAAATCGATAATTCTCAAACTAGGCTTTCCAAATTCAATATTGATTTTACCCAAAAATCAAAAGCCTTTCCAAATCCATAGGTTCCCAAAACCTTTTTTCCAAAATCCTCATATGATCCTTTATATATAGAGATATATATATAATCCTTGATAAAAATCTTTGGATCATTATAAACTTATATAAAATCCTTTTATACTTCAAACACTTCCATAATCCTTTCCTTCTGGCAAAAGATTCATCAAGGGGAGTTTCATTTTATATAACAAAGATATATAACTTTATTTATCCAAAATCAAATATTCAAATTTGATTTCCCCTTCAATATCAATTTCATTCCAATTCGTACGATGTACACATATCATTCGTACGCCCTACCAATCTGATTGCTCACTCGATCACACAATTTCACTTCCGAACTAGTATCGTCCACCCAACTTCCTAGTGCGGACACAGATCTGGTTTCTTGATCAGAAACCGTCATTCTCCTTGCATAGCCTAACTATGATAGAGAATAACCAGAACCAATCAACAATCCATATCCAGGTTCGCCGTCGAAAATCGAGTGAAAAATCCCAACTCGGTTCGACATAGTATCTCGAAATTCTGTGCTCGAATCTGGATCACATTACTATGCGAATAGAATAACATACATACATCCTACGTATTTATCTTTATTGGTTATTAGCCAAATTAATTCTATTTCTATTCATATTCACTTAAATTTCCATTCACTTGCTCACAATTGCTTCAATCCATTTGGATTATCACCTCTATTCTTATCTCGATTGGGTATTTAACCAATAACAGTTTGAACTCCGACCAGTTTATTTAGAAAATCGTTTGAAAAATTTAAAAATAGATAAGTAGTTGGAAAATAATTACTAGTTTCTAAAATTGGTGTAAAATAGTTAGATAATAGTTTAAATAATTATAGAAATTTTAGATAATTGCAAAATAATAGTAAGATAGAAATTAGTTTTGTAAAACAGTTGAAATATAGTAATTAATTTATAAAACAGTTGGAAAATTGTTAAACAGTTTCAAAAATAATTATAAACAAGTATAAGATAATTTGGCTTTTAAAAGAAATGTTGTATATATATAATGAATAGTTTGGAAAAATAGGTTTATATTAAAACAATCTATATTAAAAATAGTCCAGAGTCAAAACTGTTCACTTTCCAATTTCCATTCTCATTAATTCAATTCAAATTTCCTCTACCATTTAAATTGACCCAATTCCAATTTAAATAAATCCAATTTCCATTAGATTTGATTTATTCCAAATTCAAGTTGAATTAATTCTTTATTCCCTTTCAAATTTAAATCAGATTCTATTTGATTTTAAAGGTATTCAACTTTAATTACAATCCCAAGTTATTCCAATCACTTTGGACTAATATCCATTCAGTTGAACCCACTTCAACTTCAATCCATTTCAACTCTAGTTTGAGTTAATCCCAATTTCAAATTCCATTTCCAAATCAAGTTGAATTATTCTTGATTTCCTCCCAAATTCAATTCAAATTCCATTTGAATTTAAAACATATTCAACTTTAATTACAATTCCCAATTATTCAAATCAATCCAATTCAAGTTTTTCATTTGAATCTTATACTCATACATCTTCAATCACCATTTCAATTGATTCAAATCAAATTCCAAATTTAAACCATCTCAAATTATATAAATTCGAGTTAAATTCACTAAGGTTGGTTTAACCCTTTAAACCAAGTTAACCTTTATTAAAAGCTTTTAAACAATTTAATTTTGAGTAAATTCTCAAAATTCCATATAAATTATCTCTATAATGGATATATTACCACTCTTCACTTCTCATTCATTCAAACAAATCCAATTCACAGTTTAAAGATTATTAATAACAATCGGGTGATATCATCCAATTATTTTCAAAATATCCATCCATTTTCAATTTTCGGATCTCAAGCCCATTTCGAGATCACTCAAATTCCCAATTCAAATCAACCATTTAACTTTCCAAGTTAAATCTTAATTTCATCTTGAAATTCCTAAATCAGGTTGATTATTCCAACTTATTTAACTTTTCCTCAAGTTAAACTTAATTCACTTAACCCAGTCAACCCTACCCAATTTGAACTTCCATTTCAAATTTTAATCTTCTCATAAATAATCTTCCACTTATTAAGTTCAAAAACTTATCACTTTGGGTATCACATCTTATTCCAAACTCAAAACTCACCATTTAGAGTTTATTTCCAACCAACTTTGATATTATGTATATCCACATGTATACATATTAATTTCTTTTACATACCAAGTTATACTTTAAAACTTTAAACCACTTTTGGTTTTAATTCAAAACAAATTTCTTTTAAATTTTCAAACAGCTCTTGTTTGAAATAGGACCATTTCATTCAAATGCATTAAATAATATTATTTGTTATTTCTTTAAATTAATTACATCATTAATTAATCATATTTGGTAATTAACTTATTTCTTAATTACCTTCATTAAGTAATTGTCCCTTAAATTACTTATCTCTAGTTACTTCATTAAGTAACTCCCTCTTATTTATCAATTCCAATTATTATCCATTAATTAATCTCATTAAATAAAGTTTAATTAATTACATAAGTTAATTGATTATCCTTATCCTGAAACCTTTCCCAAATTCAAGATTTAATTTCAGTTTGGTTGTATTTCTATTACTTCTTAATTTAACTTAATAATTTAACAACCAATTCCTTTACTATTTGTTAGAAAGATATATTGCTTTATATATCAAGATATATTCTTATATAAAATCTTTTTAAAATCTTTATATAAGAAAATAACAAGTACGCTCTCTCATATATATATACACACACTCAACTCATTCTAGGGTACCACTTACCCTATCCTTAATGAGTATACCCACCAGATTCAAGGTTCTCGCTTAACCTTCAGCTCTGATACCAAATGTAACGGCCCGAAAATTTCGTTCCCGAAATTTCCAGATAGTTAGTGAAAGAAGAAAGAGAAAGAAGAAGAAAACAACAACAAGTCACAGAATCCTCACATTCGCAGCGGATCAAATATAATATCAAATAAAATATCAGTTATACAAAGAAAACTATATCTGTTAATTTACATTTAAATACATCAGAGTTACACAGATTTACAATCACAGAATAGATAAATCTATCTGTTTCAGATACTATAATATATTAACATCAGAAGCTCTCCATACGTTCCATACTCTCCAGCTCGCCTCCTGAGCTCCAGAACGTCCTTACCTGAAAATCTGTAATACTCGGTCTAACCCGAGCATTATATCAAAGTAACACCCGGGTCAGGCTGGAAACCAGCGTGAGTAAACCCATACACATGGAATAAAAAGCATGCAACTCATAAAAACCCAGGTTAACTCATATCAAGTTACCAATTCACAATTTATTATAGACGTTACCTATTCCATACCTCAATTTCTAAGTACTATTAGTTTACATGGCCCAATTCACTTGAATCATTTCATTCCAATCTATTGGTTTCACAAATCAATTTATAAAGAATCGAAGTGGTTTCGGGTATTAACTATTACCCGACTCCGGTCTCTTCGAATCTAATGTCATCTTATCCAAGCTATTCAAGTGAATAAAAATTTAGTTTTAGATACGAGAAAGCAATTCATGATCGAAGTATAATCCCCATTATCATTGTCCACCCAAAATCATATCGCATAGCATCCCGATCACATACTAGGAATAACAGATAATCCAAGGTATACAAATATCATTCAATCATCCATATACAAGCAAGGATTAATTAATCATACCACCGTGATTCAAATCAATTAGTTAATCACCATCTAATTATCCAAATTAATTAATCATCCTTGATCAATTATTCCTTAATTACCTTTAAGTAATTAGCCTTTAATTAATTTAACAAATTAATTATTCTTAACCATCTAATTATCCAAATTAATTACCTTGATATGCTTTGCAACATATTCACTTTAGCTTACAAAAAAAAAACCCAGGCCTAAACAATAATTCCCGATCCAAACATTGTAAATCCCGAGAAACACCCTATGCTTACTTCGAGAATAACCTCGAGTTCTTCATCAGCAATCCCGAGACTTTCACTTCCTCACGCAACCCTTCTTCTCTCTACCACTTGAAAACTAATACAACCCAATATCGTGTGTACGTGCACACGTCGACGAAACGTCGCTGCCTACCTCCGACCAACTTCCCAAGTTGACTTCCATTCCAGAAACCCACTGGACCCCCAAACTTCTCACAACAACCATTAAGCCAAAACATGACCATTTATCCCACTCAGAATAAACTCGTTCCCCCTTATTTCGCCTCCTCCGGCCAACTTCCTCCACCGGAGTTTTCCCAAACCCACTCATTTGACCCGCCAGGTCCTCCTCTACCTTACTTTCCCAGACCGCAGCCTTCCTCTTGCATCACACCACCGAAATTTCCAATGAAACTAACCCTGACCCATTGCGAATTTAAACCCTTAATCGAGTTCCCCTAACCCATCCAAGCGACTAAAAATTTTTCCTACAATTTTCGCGAACGTGCCTCTACCCAAACCAAACCCACACCAGAAATTATGACCTGACATTAGCTAGATTGTCGGAATTTGGCAAATTTCCAAATTCCGTTCACCTTGGCTCCCCTTCGCCCTCTCAACACTAAAATTCACCAGACAAGTTTTGAAATTCATGATTTTCAACAATGATCACTGTTATATAATTAAATCATTCAATTATAATACTCAACTTTTGCCAAATCTTGAGTTATTTACTGAAAAGATGAAATTTGCCTTACAATGCTTCATGAAATAACTAAAACAGAATTTTAGTATGTTCTTTTGCTTAAGGATTATTAACTATGTTGGGGTTAAAATTTTAAACAGCTCGGTTAATTAAGCTATGATAATTATAATTTTTTTTTTCAAAAATGATGTTACTGTACTCATCAATATCCTGTAACAGAGAAGCAAGGACTTGTTTGTTTTACAGGAGAAGTTATTTTTTTTTCACATCATGCATGCACAAGATAATCCATTAATTCAACGGCATTCATTATAGATTAATGATGCTAATAATTTTACAGTAACGTATGCAGATAAAAATAATTGGAAATATTTACTGTTTTTTTTTATCCTGCATCCCCTAGCTGTTAAAATGTTTACTCTCTTCTTGCTTGATAAAAATAAATGAAACCAATTTTTAAAGAATCTAAACCTAAAAACAACCCAACTTTGTTTTAATTTCAAGATTTAAAACTAACAAAAAGACTGTCAAACGTTATAAAAGTTGATGTTCAGCTGCATGTCAACAGAAATCTGAACAGAGCAATGCTAACAGAAGAGGATGTGCATGCACATGATTCTATCAAGCTACTTACATAAGTTTGTATACGAGTGTATATATGCATTGCTGTACTAACACACAAATCTATCATACTTCTATTTACAAATTTCAGCAGATATTCCAGGTGGGTAGTATTAAAGAATAAGCCATACGCACAATGATTTTGCTGAGCAAAAAGGAAACCAAAGAACCAGCCTTCGAAAAAATGAAATCTGCACTTGTTGATGTCTTTAACTTGCATTGTTGAATTTTGTAGCTTGCTTGATAAACTATGTTTTCAGATTTTCATTGCTTTGCAGTTTTTATCTTGCTGTAAAATTTTCTGTTTAGTCCAGAGATCCTTTGCTTTGAATTTTCTGATGATCTTCACTTGTTATACAGTTTTGAAAAATCTGAACTGGTGGTATTTGGTTTTAATTTTGATTTTGATGATTTTTTCTTTCTTTTTTTCTTTAATTGATTTCAGGTTTTAGAACATCTTTTGGTTTGGTTTTTAGAAAAGAAAACAAAGAAATAAGGTGTTATGTTTTATTAAGATTAAAGAAATTAAAATTTTAAATTGAGGACACTTGTCACTTTCATGTTTTAATTATCCTACACATATACTAATATCCTTACAAATGTCTCTAGCATATTTTAAAAAGTTTACAAGTGTTCTTTTCTTTTAATTAAATCATTTTAAGTTATATATGCATTTAGGAAATATTTTTATGCATATGTAATGTTTTTATGTTAACATTTTTACACATATATGACTTGTACATGTATTAAAAGATGGTATTAATCTTTGTTAAATCCTATTTAAACTTTTAAGAAAATAATTTTGATACTAATTTATACTTGAATTAATTATCACATCCTCAAGATATATATAATTTTTTTTTTTAAATTTTCAAATCCAAGTTTAATTTATAAACAATGAATGTATGTATGAAAATAGAATAGTTATCATATGATAAGTTTTACATATATCTATTTACATATTTATTTACTAAAAGGTTCATTATTTTAATTTTATAATTATAGTTTCAAATTCACTTATATATACACAACCAAACATCCTTATTTATCACATTTTATTGGTTCAACTAAATAAAATCAGTTAATTAATTAAATTATAAGATGACTAAAATTTGGGTTATCACAAATCAACAAATATTCGATTATCAAAAACGCTAATCAAATCTCAAATCAACAAATATTCGATTATCAAAAACGATAATCAAATCTCAAATCAACAAATATTAGATTATCAAAAACGATAATCGAATTAACAAATATTCGATTATCAAAAACGATAATCAAATCAACAAATATTCGATTATCAAAAACGATAATCAAATCTCAAACCAACAAATATTCGATTATCAAAAACGATAATCAAACCAACAAATATTCGATTATCAAAAACGATAATCAAATCAACAAATATTCGATTATCGAAAACGTTAATCAAATCTCAAATCAACAAATATTCGATTACCAAAAACGATAATCAAATCAACAAATATTCGATTATCAAAAACGATAATCAAATCAACAAATATTCGATTATCAAAAATGATAATCAAATCTCAAATCAACAAATATTCGATTATCAAAAACGATAATCAAATCTCAAACCAACAAATATTCGATTATCAAAACGATAATCAAACCAACAAATATTCGATTATCAAAAACATAATCAAATCAACAAATATTCGATTATCAAAAACGATAATCAAAACTCATAACATCAAATATCTAATTATCACAAGCGAATCAGAAATAACAAATATCCGATTATCAAGAACGATAATCAGAACACATAACATCAAATATCTAATTATCACAAGCGATAATCAGAAACAACAAATATCCGATTATCTAGAACGATAATCAAAACTCATAACATCAAATATCTAATTATCACAAGCGATAATCAGAAACAACAAATATCCGATTATCAAAAACAATAATCAGAACTCATAACATCAAATATCTAATTATCACAAGCGATAAACATAAACAACAAATATCCGATTATCAAGAACGATAATCAGAACTCATAACATCAAATATCTAATTATCACAAGCGATAATCAGAAACAACAAATATCCGATTATCAAGAACGATAATCAGAACTCATAACATCAAATATCTAATTACCTGCAGATAATTAGATTCAACAAATATCTAGAAATCAATTAAGATATTCTAGAAAATCAACATAAAAGGTTGGATCGATCCCATCATATGGCGAGTTTTAGCTACGCCGCACGTGCATCTCATATGACCGAAGCCTACCAAGTACCGTCATCATAATTTTGGCGCCCATCATATGACCCGAAGGTCCAACATATGACTCGAAGGTCTAGTACCAGTATTTGACCCGAAGGTCCATCATATGACCCGAAGGTCCATCATAGTGGCTCGAAAGCACACGAAAATCATCAAATATTTCAATTAACGAGTCCGGAATTAACCAAAATAGCAAACACACATGTCCCATAACCACGAGTTTGACTAAATTGTTTAATTCTCTTCATCGTTTCCTTGAAAGTGCAAAATTGTGTATTCCAAAAATAACATTTCACATTCTCAAACGGACAAGTCCGGAATTAAGCGAATCAGTAAAAGAAATGGGTCATAATACTCGATTTTGCTGAAACATTTAAATAGCTTCCTCATTCTTTTGAAAACGCAAACTGCAAAATTTCTGAAAACAGTTTCATTTATTTTATAAAAGTAATAATTTACATTCTCAAACGAACAAGTCCGGAATTAAGCAAATCAGTAAAAGAAAGGGGTCATAGTCCTCGATTTTGCTGAAACGTTTAAATCGCTTCCTCATTCTTTTGAAAATGTAAACAATAAAAATTTTGAAAAACAATTTTTATTTTTAAAACGATTTGCAAATCCGTGATAAAAATAGCAACATTTTTGACAATTTCGACAAGGAAATTGCACTTCTCAAAACACCGTAGAAACGGATGTCATTATCATCATTGCGGGATAACCGCTTGAAAATCCACTTTAAAATTTGATGGTCACTAAAGTCAAAGCAACAGTGATTTTTAAACGTCAAAATCTCGTAATAATAAATTGCATCAAAATGTAACACAAGAGAATTTTCATTCATCAAAATGTCAACAAAACACCGTGCTTCAAAAACTTAGCATCAGTGTGAAAATCCCGTTATAAAAATAACAGCAACAAAATACGTTTAGAACCAAACATCGGTTCAACCTAAAAATAATGCAGTAACATGCAACATAAATTTGCACGTATACCGAAAATGAACAAAGAAATCATTCAGATATATCTTCAATGAAGATAATTTAAAACAGCAAAAATCTCAACAAAATCACATAACTGCAATCGCTTCGAATCCTCAAATCAGATTCGAATTTTCAAAGAAAATAAAATGAACACAGCTATGTAAACAACAAATGAAATTTATTTGAATTTCATATTTTGATTTTTTTAAATCAAAAAGGTTATCAGCCGTACTCAGCGAAGACAGTCTCAATGTTTCCACTGCGCACTCTGATAAACAAAACACAAATTTCTCAATCATCAAAACACGAATTCACTTTTATTTTTAAATAAGGATATTTAAAATTTTCATCAAAATTTCAAAACTTTACTTTTTGACTCAAAGTACAAAATATCGACTAATAGTTGTAACACATGTTCCATCTAAGTTATGTTTTATATTATGTCCATAAACCCCAAGCTCTGATACCAACTGTGACGCCTCACCTCTATGCTCACAATAACAAAGGGTATTAAAAGAAATACTACCTGTTATTACGAAGAATAAGGCTGGATAGGAGCGGCCATCCGTAGTTAGGCCTTACATTGGTATTGGTTATTTCGATAGGAGTGGTATATATTTTTACTTTTTCATCTCTTATTCATTTACTCCCATCGACATACCCAATTGCAATATAAAACGAACTACGATGGTTCATAATAGTTTAGGACGATAAATATAATAATAACACAGATAATATATATGCGGAACACAGATAAAACAGAAAGTCTCATATATATAATAACTGATGTCGGTTACAATACATGTGATACAACTACAACTGTCGACTCTGGAAGTTACATATATAAGTACATTATCGTAATATAATATACATGAATATACAACATTCTATACTAAGACAACGACTAATCCAAAAAGTAAGAAAAGACTTCATAGCTCTAGCAGCAACCCAAAGTAAGATATCAACAACCTGTAAATACTCGGTCTGACCCGAGTATTACATTCAAAAGAAAATAATACACGTATCAGTCTAATTCAAACTCAGTTATTAGTGCATGGACGCAATAATAATCAAATAATCAAATAGATGACGGTCACAATAATTCTCGTCTATCCGACCCTTTTAATAAAGAAATCGGATAACGGTAAAATATAACACTTAACAATGTTAAACAACAAATCGGCAGAATCAAATCATCAACAAAGATAAATGAAAAGATCGTCAATGAAGATAATTTAGAAAACATCAGAATTGCCTAAATGGCAATTAACAACAAAATCATCAAATTAACCCAAATCAAAATACGATTCAAAATATATTGAATTGGCAACATAAAACAATTCTAGCAATAGAAAACATCAATTATAACATCAAATCTTATTTGGCTGCAGTACACGCTCGCGTGTACTGCCTCGCCAAAATCAGATGTACACACGAATGCAACAGTGGAATGCAAGTGCAGACTATACGTAAGTCTAAAAATGACCAAAATGCTATCAAGTGAATATGCAGACAGTGGTCAAAATCATCAATACAGTGAAGTACAACATCAATACCAAATGCCACATGATAACAGAAAATGCTACATGAAGTCAAAAGGAAAAAGTGAAGACTACATGAAGCATACGTGCCCAGACACGAAGACACACTACAATATGAACTCATGACAATGGAAAGCATAAGTGATACAACAGTTCAGTGAACTACAAGTATCGACCAGATATCAAAATAACATGAACAGGGTATACATGTGAAACATGATACAATTCATCTCTGTAGCAATAAATTCAATAAGCCAAACAAGGCAAGGAATGCACCAGTGAACCAGGATTAACATTTAACGCAAGTGTACACGTATGCATATATAGGTACACGCATACATATCTACACAATGAAACAGGGCCAGCAAAGACCAAAGTACGACAATGTGCCAACTGCAAAGAGCAACAGCATAACAAACGAAACGATGAACCAGACAAGGCACGATTCAAAATGTGATAGCCAAGTAACAAACAAATCGGTAATGATTCATTTATGCCAGAAGCAACAGAGTTATCCACTCGAAGTCAAGTGACAAGAAATCAAGTGCACAGCACTATCAATTGCAAACTCAAATTTTTACCCAATTAAGTTCGAAGCAAGGCCATAATATTTAGAACTTCAGAGAAACACTAACATGTAAAACAATGAAACAACAATGTGCAGGTCAGTGAAGATTCCAGTCAAGACCGAAGTCATCAGAGAAATGGATATGGACAAAATCGAAGTGACCGAAGTCAACCAAAATAAATCAACTTCGTCAAATAAATTTAAATGTAACAGTTTTCTTTATTTTATTTTTTTTTCAAAAAAACATTAACAAACCTTATCACATAATCAAAGAAATGCCAAAGTCAAGGGTGCTACAGAACGTAACTAACCAAAGGTAATAAACACAGATGGCCGGAGACAAGCATAATTATTAATATCAGTGGCAAGGCCAAATACAAGTTAAAGCCAAATCATCACAGCGAAATCATCAAGCCGTGGAAAAGCAAGAAGACGAACCAAGTCAAAAATCATCCCAAGTATTAAAACAAGTTCGAATGGCTATGAAAAATCGAGTGATCAAAACCGCATGAATTAAAACAGCAGAGAAAACATCACATTCTAATGAAATCAACCTGTCGAAACACAATATTGGATTAGATGTGAGTGATAAGAAATCACTCACCTTAGCCCAAATTGAAGCAGCCCTGAGCAAAGAGGAATCTTCGATTGACAATTCACTCAACCACTCGAATTTTGACCAACTGGAAGCGACTGCAAGCCAAGTTGAAGAAGCCGTAAGCAAGGCAAAGTGACCTCCGATCGACAAAGAAGGCGACGAGAGACATCTGTTCGATCGAACAAAGTCGGCATCTACAATTTGTATGAAAACCCTAATTTCGCGAAGGGGAGCGAACGAGAGTTGGAGCCGCCATTCTTTCGTATGCTTTTGCTTAGGGTTTGAGATGAGAGAGAATAAAAGGGGAAACGATACTCGCTTTAGTTAATTATCACAACACAAAAGTAAAAAGGAACGTGGGCCGAGCCTTTACTTAAAGCCCACGTACCCTAACAAATTTTGAAAAGAATTTAAACCTGATTTAAAAACTTCTAACAGCAATTAACAACTAATTTAATCGTTTAATGACGAAAACGAATTGTTACAAAATCCCAGGGTTGTTACACATATGAAGATATATAAATCGCATAACGTACATAATATTAACAAATTTAATTCATTATTTATTTATCTCAATAAATTTATCATACACTACTTTGTAAAATTATGTTAGCTTAAAATACCTTTATTTTAACATTTTTGCAATTATTGATACCACTGTTCAATTCCTTCATAATATTTTATATTTAATTCCATGTACCTAAATTACTTACAAAATCTCAAATTTAAAATATTTAAATAATCTCAATAAATAGTCAGTCCATGCTTCTGTAAAACCTTATATATATATATATTCATATAAAAAAATTGGAATTTTTTTTGCATTTAATTATAAAGAAATATTGATCGCATATATTATATAATTAATAATGACATAGTTAATTTGTAAAACACTTAAAATTATTTATCTCAAAATTTCATAGTACGCTACATTAGAAAATTCTATTTTTGATTTCAAATAACTTTGCATTATAATTTATGAATTTTTTACAAAATCCTTCTTGATTCTTTCCTATTAATTACCTTTCAGTCCAAATATTTAAACTAATTACGTAATTTTAAATTTAATATATTGAAAAAATCAGTAAAATTATATTTGTTAAATCATCTAATGAATCATTAAAATAGTTCGGTTTCAACATACCACATTCATATTAATAAAAATGATAAATTGTCTTTTTACTTAGTTATAAAGATACACAAGCTAAATAACATAAATTATACATAAACAACAACAATATTATTCTTCATAATTCATTATCACTAATTTTATCGTACATTTAATAATAAATTTCTAATTTTAACAATAATGTGTAAATACTATATTTTACAACATTACCATATACAACGCACGGGTTGTACACTAGTTAAGTAATAGTAAACCACTTTTTTTTTCATTCTTTTCAATTCAAGGGTTTTCCTTCTCTCTTCTTAATTCTCCCCACATATTTCTTTTTCAAATCCATATAAAATTAATATTATTATTTTTATTATTATGTTCTACAAATTCTCTATCGTGTCATTTTACATTTAAATCCCAGCATTCAATAATTTTTTCAATTATTTATTAAATTCTTTTAAGTTTTTTTCTATTTTCTAATTCAGGTCCATATATTATCTAAATCAATTACATGATCTTAAATTTAAACTTTTCAAATAAATACAATTAAGCAATATTTTTTATTTGTCTAATAACTCTTAAAACGACAATTTATGTACCATATTTCACAATTATACTAGAAAAAAGGAAAAACTAATTTTTTTATTCAAGTCCATATAATTCAGAATTTTCAAAAGTATACATGGACGTTATCTTTAATTTTCTTGCATTACACTAAATTAAATTTTATGTAATTTATTTCGTTGTAAAATTAGTATTTTATTATAACAAAACTTATGCATAATTTTTTCTTTCTAAAGTTTTTATTTTATTACAAACAAACATATAAACAATTTTTTCATTCCAAAATTAGTATAATATCACCAACATATACAGTTTTTTTCTTTTTAAAATTGGTGCGCCAAGTAGATTCTTTAGCACTAATTAAAAAAGTGTGCTACGAATGACACCAAAATTAGCAATAAGTGTTGAATTTTTTTATTTTGTAAATTTGAAAATAATTATATTTTTAGTTAATATGTTTTTTTTGAAAATGTTAAATTTTAATTATTTATCTTCATAATATACGCTAATTAACAGATAAAAATAAACAATATTTTGGTTAATTTTTTTATTTTTTGTTTTGTACTTTTTTATCTTTTGAGGTAGATGCTAACCATTTTCTGAAATATTTTGTTATAAAATTAAATTATCAGGATATGAAACAATGAATTAGAAGTCAAATTTTTTTTTTTTGCATAACTAAAATAAATATATGATACATGGAGTTCCACATTTTATTTTCAGTTTACATTTCTTTTGGTTGTTAAATAGATATTTTGTTGTGGGGATTTGGTTGCGCTCCTTGTTTTGGATTAGGTACGTGAAAATCCATTCTAGAAACATGTTATAAATTACACCTCTGATTTTTTACTTGCATTAAAAAAGTTTCTCTTTTTTTAGAAATTGAATCTATACATTTGTCGCATGTTTCTATGACAAAATAAAACCTTTTTGAATTCTTTCGAAAAAATGCATATAAACCATGCAAATTTGTCCAGAGCTCTCCACATATATTTATAGTCCAGAAACATTAAATATTTGCATATTTCTCTGCAAATATTTGTATATTTCTTTGTGAATTTTAGAATTTTTTCCCAAATATCCTTGAACTTAAAAATAAGGGTTTTTTGTAACATGTTTCCGAGGAGAGGCGGTTGTGTATATGAAACTTGAGGAGGGTGTTTCTACGAAAGTTAGGTATTTTGTTTACCACTTTAATAATATCATATACTTATTATTCGTCTTAATATTTATTGTAGAATTTTAAATGCAATAAAATATATCGATCAATAATATTACATATAAATTTTTATGTAATTTTTTCATTCTCTTAAGTAATATTTTAAATCAATCTATACATTATTTATCTTTTAATAAAATGTATTACATGATAAATATTAAATTCAAAATCTTTGTACATAAACATTTATCTATGGTTATTTCTAAATATATTAATTCTAAGATTAATTAAATATACTCTATTCATTTTCTTAATAAATATAATCTTAAAATGTAATAAATAAGTATATAACTCATTTTTACCTAAAAAATGACAATTTAAATTTTATGCAATTATAGAAATACATTGATCACATAACAAAAAATACTTTACATTATAATCATCAACTGATTGTCAAATCCCTAATTACGCAAAGTACATATGATAATTATTGCAAAGCTAAACTAAATTTTACTTGGTTGATGATACATGTGAACATGAGTATATTCTTGATCATCTCTGAATAAGTCAGACATCATCCATCTTTCTAAATTTGCCGAAGAGTTGAAACAATGTCATGGTGGCCATGTTAGTAATATATGAATATATTTTGTTTTAAGTCTTATTTTCTTTAAAGGTTACAAATTACATACCAATTCGAGATACTTGAATAAGGTAAGGTGATAGAATTTTGAATATACTTATACTTATAAGGTAAGGTAATAGAATTTTGAATATAATTTATTTTTTCCAAACCACATCTATCTAGTAAATAATGGCGAAACGGAAGAATTTCCCACTCTCTAATTAATTCTAGAGATTTCCTCCTCTCTTCTTAATTCTCTCCAGATACCTTATTTTCAAATCCTACAATATTATTATAATTACTACAAAATTCTACTAATTCTCTTCGTTATCATTTTGAAATAGATATCAACGTTTAATAATGTCCATAATTATTTACAAAATTCTTCTCAGTTTTATCTTATTATTTTACATTCAACTCCATATATTTAAATTAATTAAGCGATTTAAAATTTGAACTTTTAAAACAAATCCAATTAATGAATAATATTATTATAGTCCAAAGTAATGTATACCACACTTATATTGATAAAATGGTATAAAAATAATATTATATTCCAGTCAATATAACTTAAAATTTTCACATTTATGTACAAAATTATTTATAGTTCTCTTATATTATTCCACATTAAGGTTTACATAATATGTTTCTTTCTAAAATAAAAACTTTATTAAAAAGAAATATGTACATAACCAATAGCGTTGCCTTAGTTGGTTAGTTGTTCAGACTATAAGATTAAAAGTCACAAGTTCGATCCCCGAGGTCACCACTTGTTGGCAATAATGAAACATATGTATATATGTGTGTGTGTGTGCGCGCGCGCGCGCGTGCACGCACATGTGTGTACATACATATATTTTCTTTTTAAAGTTAGTATTTCATTACATATAAACTGATGAAAAAAGTTTCTTTCTAGAACTTTTATTATTACAAGAATTTATAACATTTTTCTTATTAGAATTGGTAATCAAGCGAATTATTTATCATAAATAAATTTTATTTTTTGTTAAAAATGACAATATGTAAAGTGATGAGTATCATAGTTTGTAATTTGAAAATCAATTAATATTTTCATTTAAGATGTTTTGTAAACAAAATTAATTTTCAATTATATATATTCATTGTTAAAGTTAATTAGTGGATAAAAATATACAATTTATTACAATTTATTTTTCCGTATTTTATTGATATTTTAAGGCAGATATTAATTTTTTTTTAATTTTTTTTATTATGAATTAAAACTACTGGGTCATGCAATAATGTTTCGAAAAACCAAGTTATAATTGTTACATAATAAAATTAGCAGGATGGTTTATGATGTTTCTTTTAAGCAATAGTTATTTTGGTCAATAAGTAAATTTCTTCTATCACTTTGATAGTATAATGTATACTTATTTGTGATGTTGATATTAACTACCAGAGCTTTAAATGAAAAAGAAATATAGATTCATTACCATTACACTTCATTTTTTGGTATTATTATCATTCTCTCAGGTAATATTTGAAGTTTAACTGGTATACCATTTACCTTTTGAACAGATATACTAAAAAGCTAAATATTAAACTCAAAATCTATGTATATAAATATTTATATGTCAAATTTAAAAAAATATTAATTTTAAAAATTAATGAAGAACACTACCTTTAATTTAATTTTCTTAACAAATATTATTAGAAAATAATGAATCGTAATCTAACTCATTATTGTCTAAAAAATGATAGTTTAATTTGTATATAAATATGAAAACACATTAATCCCATTACAAAAACTACATATATAAAAATAGTAAGTTCATTACATAACCCAACCATCTTAACAAATTCTCTATATACTGCAAAATAAATTAACTTCTTAAAATTATTTGTACAGTTATTTTTCTAAACACATCATGTGCAATGCACGGTTTACACACTAGTTAAATAACCGTGAAACATAAGAATTTCTTGTTCTCTTCTTGATGATAAGAATATTCCCTCTTCACCTAAATTCTCTCCTGATATTTATTTTCAAATCCCTTTATTTTATCATTTTTTATCGATTCTCTCTCATTATTTTTCATTCTAGTATGAACATTTTAATGTTTAAACAATTATTAACAAATAATTTATCAATTACTTTTTAACATTTTATATTCAAATTCATATATTTAGGTTAGATACATAATCCAAAATTTGAACTATTTAAATAAATTCGGTTAACTAATGTTTATTAGTATTACTTCTAAATACTAAAGAGCCACAGTTTTAATATGCATACTAGTAAAACTAATTTTTCATTCAACTATAAACATATATCACATAAAGTAATAATAACATATTCAATTTGTATTTCATTTATCTCCATAATTTTATCATATATTACATCTTAAAATTTTACTTTTATCTTCAAATACCAACATTTAAATTACCATAATTATTTAAAAATCCTACCTCACTTTGCTATTGATATTCTACTTTTTAGTTCATATATTTATAATCATGCAATTAAATTTAAACTAATTAGATAAATCCAATTAACTAATGCGCACTATATTCAATATGCACACCATATTTATATTAAAGATACATAAGTCACATAACATAAAATATATTCATAAATAATAAAAACAAATTCAATTTATAGTTCATTTATCTTAATAAAATTTTCATATACCGTATAACAAAATTACATATCTTTTCAATTACCTGCATTTTAAAATTTTATAATCATTTACTAAAATCTCTCAATTTCCTTCTAATATTTTAAATTAAGTCCATATATTATAATTAATAATGTAATCTCAAAACTATTTCAATGAATTCTCTAAACTATTAATAATTTCGTTTATTAAATATAAAAATATAAAAAAATTTCAATATTTATACCATATAAATATTAACAAAACCGGTAATCATTCAAATATGTAAATACATCAATCAGATAACATAAATTATATACATAACAATGCAGCTTCGAATTCTTCTTCCTACTTTAGAAACTCCTTGTAGAAAGCATCATAAAAGCATTTGAATCCCAATATACCAGAAACTATTTGTAACAATCCAGTATTTTGTGATTTTTTTGATTATTTATTGTAAGTACTTAAACTGAAACTCCTGATTTAAAAACTTTATTATATTGATTAAAAGAATAAATTTTGTTATTTTAAATATAAATTTTAATTTTGGGTGAATTATAATTCCAAACCTGAATAAATAGAATATTTCCAAAAATGAGGATTTTGGTCAAATTAGTCAAACTTTGACTTTTAAATTTAAAATTTAAATATTTGAATTCTTGAATTTTATTATTTATTATGAAAATAAATTAAATTTCAAGAAAACTTCTATTTGTTTTGTTGAAATCCGATTTATATTATGAAAGTTATACTTTTTACAATATTATATGTAAATTGATTTATTTAATAAAATAGTCTATTTTAATTTATATAAATAATATTTTTATTTGATAAATCATGTTCTAATATCTGTTATATGACATATTAGGTATATTTTTTTAACATTTTTAAAGTATGGTTATAATTTTTCCAAAGTTAAGTGTATTTTATTTACAATTTTTAAAAACCAGTCTCAATATATTAAGCTATTTTCTTTATTTATTTTCCTATTTTTCCTAAAACAATTTTTTTTCTTCACTTTATTTCAATTTTTTTATTTTATTTATTTTGTATAAAAGATATTGGAAATTCGAAGGGACAAAAGCTTTAAAACAATGACTTTTCATGCGCTAGACTCTTCACTTTTTGGACCGTTCAACACTTTTTTGTTGCCGTGAGTTTCTTATTTGCTTTTCACATGAATTTTACTTCTCATTCCAGCAAAATTTCGGCCTATCATCTCTGAAAAACATTTTGGTAATGGCTTCCATCTTCTCTTCATTTTCCCTTGCGTTTTCCATTGAATTTTGCCTTGACTTCTCACATGTTTACTCGGCCTATCACCTCACCATCTCCACCACCGACCACCACCACATCCTTCCCATCATCCACAACTGCAAATCATCCTCCTCCTCTGACCTATACTGGCCGTGACCTCCCATGAACAAAAACTCCACAAAAGTTGAAAAAATCCTTGAAACTATGCCTAATCAAACCTTATATGCAACACCACCTTCATTGCTTGCCATGACCACCTCCTTAGCCACCACCACCAGTAAGCACCACCTCTGAACACCATCACCAACCTCTGACCTGACCTGCAGCAGCCTCTGGCTGAGCCCAAATATGCCTTTGAACGAGACCAAGTTGAACCAAAACCCTTTCCAGCCTTGACTTTTGACCTTCCTCACTTTGTAACACTCAAACCCTTTGCATTCTCAAGCATAGCCTTGCATTTCCAGTCCAAACCAGATCCATTCCATTTGAAATAATGTGATGGCCGAGCCAAATAACATGTGTGGCTGAGCATATGTGAAGTTTGGGTCAAGAAAAATTGAATATGAAGCTTGCTGATGTCTTTGTTTAATCCTATTTCCATAATTGTTCCAATATGATTTTGTATTGTATTTATATTTATACTTTGCTTTATTTTTTTGTCGAATGCAAGATTAATATCTTGGCTCTCTCCACTCAAATCAAGTCGTGCCATCGTGCTTTCTGGACTTTCTTTTGTGTGTGTTGTTTGCAAACTCCAGCTTTAAAGATGTGAGTATTTCTCACCAGACATTCCGTACTTATCTAAGTAGTAAATTGACGTCCTGTGAATCTGTAGACTATATTATCATGTTATACCGGCCTGTGATATTATTTATACACCTGTCATATCATCTGTTACTGTTACGTAATGATATTCTGTTTATTTATATCTGTTTATCACACTGCAAGTTCCTTGTAGAATTGAATCACTATGGGTTGAAATGATACATACCCGAACGGAATTTAGAATAGGGAAAATTCATTATGGGCTGAAATGATAGGCCTTAGTGATTTTTATTTATTTTTATTTACTTGGGATTTGGGGTTTGAAATAATAGAACTCAGATTTTTTCCCTTTGTAAATTACGGATTGAAATGATATATTATCCGTAACATTTGACTTGGATTAGAAGTTTTATACAGACTGTAGTTAAAATATATCTTTCTAAAAATATTAAAATATTAAAAAAATATAAATATTATGAAATTTAAATTTAATTAAAAAAGATTTTATAAAGTATTAGTGATTTTCTACAAGTTAAATAAGTGAAATAAATAAATGGTAGAGTAGAATTTGAAATATAAGTTAATTTTGGAATTTATGATTTTGTTTACAAATGAAGTTTGAGTTAAGTGAGAAAATATGATAATTTGATTTAAATTTAAATTTAAAAATGATTTATAAAGTGTTATTGATTTTTCTATAAATTAAAAATAGTTAAATAAATAAATGTTTAAAATTGAAATTTGAAATATAACTTAAGTTGGAAAGTGTGAAATGTGTTTTAAAATAAATTTAAGTTAAGAAAATTAAAAGGGGATTTAAATTTAATTTATGAAATGGTAAATAAAATTTAAAATGTAAAGTAAATGAAAATTTATAAAAATTTACATTTATTTTTGAATTATTAAAGATTTGATAATTATTTGTGAAAATTTCACTTTGTAAAATCATAAATTAAGGGGTACTTAAATGATTGTTTTTAAAGTGAGAAAATATGATTTTTATAAGTTAAAATGGATTTAAATAAATTTTAATTATTTATGAAATTGTAGTGAAAGTATGGAATTTAAATTGACAGCATTCCTTAAATGCTATCATTTCTAAAGTTAAAGATATTACAGCATTTTGTAAATGCTGTAATTGATATAAATGAACAAAATGGCCAAAATGAACTAAGAGCTATTACAGCACTATGTAAGTGTTGCAGTTGCTGAATTTAACTAAGGTTTTACTTGAAATCTAAAACCTATTACAGCATTTTAAATGCTGTCTTTTGTTAACTGAATTGTTTTTAAGCTTAACTTTCCGTAGCATTTTCTAAGTGCTGCGAAAGTTGAATTTTCACTGTTTTAATAAATTTAAGTGAATAAATGAATTCTGAAAAGGGTTAATTTGAGAATTGAATATTTGGTTATTAAATATAATAACTTCATTTTAAATGATTTAAATGGAATATTTTGATTTGAAATATAAACCATTTTGAAATGTGATTTGAAATGGTATTCAAATTAAATAAAATGAATGTGGTTTTGGAAAATATGATATTTTGATATTTTGAAATGGATTTTGAATGATATTGAATTTTGAAATGATATTTGATTTCAAAGTATAAATTACCATTTTGAAATTTTAACCACAGGATGTATTTAATTTATGGTAACTGATCCTTAGAGGATGCGCGATCCCAAGCATCCTTTAAGTTATTGTCCATTACTAATACAGTTCACTTGAGTTGGTTTACATTATATAAGTATGTATGTCCTGACTCGAGTGTATTGTGTTTTATTTTACGCTTGGGTTAGCTTGGGTATTTACAGCTTAGCTTTGGACTTCTTTTCTGGAGCTAGGAATCGCTGGAGATTTTTGCTTATCGAGTTATCCCTCCGTTTCAGTTCAGTTGTTCTATTTCAGCTCTGGTATTTATAAACTTCTATGTATTTGGGATATCTATTGTATATGTTTTTTAGTCTGATATTATGTATTATGTTTTGAGAGTTTGTTATAGTAGCTTCATGAACTACTATGGTATTTTAATTTCCGCTGCGAGTTATTCTGATATTTCCGTGTCTCTGATTCTGTGATTGTATTTCATTTGCTTCAAATTTATTTACAATGCGGTATTTTGAGAAATTCAAGTCCGGCATGTATGGATGAGAATGGCGGAAAACCTTAGCCGGCGAAGCAAAATCTCATTAGAGATAGGAAAGAAATACCCTAGAATTAGTGAAATCAATCTCAGAATCATTTCTTTATAAGAGAACGTATTTTCGAAGTATAAAATGATTTCAAAATGATTTTAAAGGATTTTTTCAAAGATTATATGGGTATAAAAATCTTTTTATTTTGAAATCAAGATCTTCTAAACTTCATTCCTTCGGTATCCACCTTAGTAGTAATTTCTTTGGTTAGGATTCACTAGGATTTGGAAATTCTATCTTGTTGATCCAGACTCTTTTCTTGGTAGGAAGCTATTACAGTTATAGCAAGATCGGAAGAGTAGAAAGCAGCTCGTCGAGCTCGAAGAGCACTAGCCCTTAGGAATGGGAGGAAGCAATGGAGAAGTGGGAAAGGTTGTGGAGGTAAAGGGCATGACCTGGTCCTTATGACCATGCCATTTGTTATCGGTGTCAGGAGAAGGGACACTGTGCAACCATGTGTGGGAAGGGAGATAAAGGTATGAAGAGTGAGGGCAAGCGCTTTCGATCCGAGATTTTCTATTTTAAATGCCGAGAGAGGGGTCACTTTCCAAGTCGCTGCCTGATGGTGAAGAAAGTGAAACCTGCACTTCCTACATCAATCAGCCTATCAACCATTTTCTACCATTATAGGAGGGCTGGTCATGTAGCCAGAGATTGTCCTGTGAGACAGCACGGAAAGAAAGCTGCGTACCCACAGTTCGAGAAGGAAGATGGGAGTGCGGTGCATTTATGCCTGAAGTGTAGGAGTTGGGGGCATATTGAGGGGGAGTGTTCTGGACCCATTGAAGTACCACCCGGTAGAATTAATATCGATGCTTTGTTTATGTAGGGTGGTATTCTGTGGATCTATTTGTTTTGGCAGTTGTTAGGTTGCGTTCAGTGAACTCTATTGTATATTTTGCTAAGTTATCAAACTAAAGATATTTATGTTCCTGTTTTCGTATGATATGAATTTAAATCTCTATTTGTTTGAAATCTAACCTTGAATCATCCCTTGAAAAATTGTGTTTAGTTGTATGTTGAAATTGTGCATACATCGAAATTATTATTTTGATAAGGATGACCCCATTTTATATATGAAAGTGAAATGTTTTCGATATGGATTATATATTTTTCTTTCTTTGAAAATTTGAAGCTTTGAAAGGATTTGAAAATTTGAAAATTTTATAAGAATTTGATTTATAAAAAAATGACTTATAATTGAAGGGTTTTGAATTTGAATTTCGAGGAATCGAACTCTGATGTTTTAAAATTGGTTTTAAGATTTTGGAAAATATATAAATGATTTAAAGATATTTCTCCGAACAAAAATGTTTCAAATGTATTCGAATGACTTCCAACGATTTTGAAGTGATTTCAAAGAAGTTTCAAGAAATAAAAGTCCAGAACACACTTATGTCGTTGGAAAATAATTTCCGTAATGAATGCATGCATCATCGACATTGATTTTCGAGTTTTTGAGTGGGGGAGAGGCCACTCTAATAGCTCTGATATGCGAGTGATTTTGTGAAACCAACTTTGATTCCAGATTTTGAAGTTTGGTATGATATTCGAAAGATATATATATATATATATATATATATATATATATATTTGAAATGATTTAAAGTAAGCCGGTGTTCAGTCCTCGAGATTCAAATTTGTTTTGGTATAACCCTATCTTTTGGAATTGGTTTACTGATTGGTTGGTGATTTTCAACTCTTGGATTGAAAATATGATCTCTTCGACTATTTTGAAGGTTCGAGCACTTCCAAATCAAGGTTAACTTTTCAAAGCTAAGTAATTTTGAAAGGTATAGGGGATTTGATAAAGAATATAATTTTAGTTTGGTATGATTAAAGTATAAAGTAATATGATTTATATAAGTTTGAAACTGTTTGTTGAGTGAAATAAATAAGACTATGTTGAATTATACTGGTATGAAATATAGATTTGAAATGTTTTGAATAAAGTATATATATAGAATAATAATCTTTCCAATGGTAAATTGGATTTTTAATATAGAAATATATAGTTTGAAGGTTTTAAAAAGAGATGGTTTTAAACTTTGTAACCATTTTAGATATTTTGATGATAGAAATGGTTTGTAAATGATTTGATCTTTATTTATGATAAAGAATGTGAATTTAGAATGATAATTGATTTTGATAAATGAATATTTAAAGTTTATATTAATATGAAAGGATATTTGGTTTACTTGTAATTTGAGTTTATTTAAAAATAATGGATTTATGAAATGAATATTTTAAAACTAAGTAATAATGAATTAAAATTTGAGATATATGAAATTATAAAATTATAAAATTTAGTTTTGAAATATGGTACATTTAAGCTTTGAAATATATTAGAGATTGAATAGTTTATTTTATGGATCAAATCTTTATTTGAAATTTGATAATATTTGAAATGGCTTTATTGGAAAACTAAATTGAATTGAAACTGATGGTTTGAATTGAATTAAAATTGGAAATTTTAGATTTGGGTTTAATTGAATAAATTTGTGAAACGTAAAGAATTAAAGGAATGTTTTATGATTTCAAATGTATGATTTCGAAAGGTTATGATTTTCAAAGTGTAATGATTTCAAGTATTTTGGTTTTGAAAGATTTATAACTTTGGAAGTATTATGATTTTTGAAAGTGAATAATGTTTGAAATGGAAATGAATTTGTTTGACCTAAATTTTGTTGATTTAGAAAGGATTATTTTCTAAATCTATTGTTTTAAGAAACTTTGAAAATGAATATATGTAATTTGGAAGAAATGATTTAATGAAATCATATATGATTTTGAAAATGAATTGATATTGAAATGATTTGAAATTGAGAACCTTGTATTATTAAGTACTTGATTTGGAAGTTGTCGAACTTATATAAAATAGATTTGTATAAGTATGAGTTGATTTGAAAACTATTGATTTGATAAGGTACTCAATTTGGAAAGAGAAATCTTGTATAATCGAAGTCTATATAAATATGATTTGACTTTCTACTGATTTTGGAAAGTATTCGATTTGAAATGAAATCTAATATATAATGGACTTTATATAAGTATGATATTTGAAATTGATTTTGAAAGGTACTATATGATACATATTTTCGAAGTAAAGATATGGAAAGTGCCTTCTACTTGATATCCGCTTTGTGGCCACACTGTGGATTCATTCTATCGATATTATTCTCCCTGATTTGGGTTTTCCGGATATGATACTTCGAGTGTCCATCGAATTCCACGGCGATCTCCATGGTCTTTTGTTTGCGACTTCATAGCGTTATTCGCCTGGCTGAGATGGCCTGGGGGTATGGATGTTTCCTGGGGGATCCACGCGTAACCATTGTGTATTCCGCGATCTATGTAGGTCGTATTAGTAGCGAAATCCGCTGGCTGAGATAGCTTGAGGGTACGAATGTTTCCTGGGGGATCCAGGCTTAACCATTGTGTATCTGCGGTTTACTAGTCATCATGGCGTAATTCGCAGGCTGAGATAACTTACAGGTACGGATGTTTTTTGGGGGATCCAGGCATAACCAATGTGTATCTACGATCCATGGTTAGACAAATGTTTTGGTTTGGTAGATTTGTTAGGACCATATCTGTTTTTGAAAGGTTTTCCAGTATTTTCACTGGGTGTTGAAACAAGTCTATTAAGTACCTGAAGAATTCTAGCTTTGCGCCTGATCAACGCATGGCCAGAGTGTGACAGAACGAAAGTAAACTTGTTAAGACATCGAGTTATAAAAGTATTTTTGATAAAGTATTTTGATAAAGTATTATATAAAGGATATTTTGATCATTTATTTTACTTGTCTAAATGATTTTAAAATGTTTTAAATATTTCTTAATTTGAACTAACAAATTTGAATCAAATGACTATTCATCATATTATAAATTTTTTAAAATGTTAAATATAAAAATTTTAAATTGAAATTCATATGGTTTAAAATAATGGCTCATCCGTGTCTTCCAACCTATTTTTCTTTCTAGCTATTCCTACCTTCTTCTTCTTTGAGGGTCCTTTCTGCATTATGGAAAGAGTTGGTTCTTTGGCTTATCGTTTACATTTGCCCGAGAAACTTTCAAGAATGCATGATGTATTCCACGTCTTACATCTCCTCTAGTATTTTCTTGACCCATCTCTTTTTGTTCAGCTAACTTGTGACGCCCCACCTCAATACCCACGCTAGCCAAGAACACTCCGGAGAAGTGCTGTCAACTAGCACGGAGAATAAGGCTGTTGAGGAGCGACCATCCATGTAATTGCTTATCACACGGTGGCTATAAATAATCTTCGGAAACAAACATAGAAATAATCATATCACAAATCAGTCACAGATATCCATATCACAAAGGCGGAAGAAGATATGAATATATAACTAACACATGAAAGTGTACATCAGAGTAGTGGTCAATAAGATCCACGATAATACAAAAGAATAGCAACACATGCTATACAAAAGAATACAACTATGAGTCTATATCTCAAGTGTATACAACAAAAACTGCTAATCTAAACAGTTAGCCAAAAGTCAGAGTGATGAATCCCTGGGAAGAAGTCAAGCAGAAGCACCTGTAACATCTCGGTCTGATCCGAGTATTATTTAAGAAAATAATAAACGGATCAGTCTAGCTATAAATATCAGATGACATGATATAACATAAAAGATATGGCATAAACATAAACATCCATAACGACATACCACTATAAGTATGTAAATAATGATCAACAGAAGATCAATCAATAAGAGATAATCAATATCACAAGAATCTTCTCAAAGATTCGAAGGGGGCATCATACCCTAAACTTGTACTCATAACAAGTCAATGACATAAATTCCAGAAATCAACACGAGAAATCCAGAAATCATAAAAAGGGAAAGAGGCCTATCACATGACGGTCCGAAGACCATGGGGAGCTACCCCACATGTGTGAGTGGAATCACACAGAATGAGGTCAAGACTAACCAAAAAGCAGAAAGGTATGTGTGAATGGAATCACACAAGTGGTGTCTAGTCTAACCTTGCAATGAAAGAGACATCGCGCAATTGCTAGTCTAATTCATAAAGCGATCATCAAGATCAACGAGAAGTGTCAATTACACTAAGCTAGTAAATATAGAAGTTTAGCTTCATGTCCCATAACCACTTGCTTAACTTAAATATTTACGAACAAACTGTAAATCTTCACTAATAAAATTGTCATAAGAGGTTCAATCGAACAAGTCCAAGAATTAACCGACGAAGTGAACGCAAGCGTTTCATACCACTTGTTTTACTAAGTCGTTTAATTAGATTTCTCATCCGAGTGAGGTAAAGGCTTGTATATACTAATAGATTGGAAAACGGTTTAAGAAAAGAGCTTTGTTATTAAAAATAGAGTTGAAATTGTTTGTTAAAAGAGTTTTGATATTTTCTACTAGTATTGAAACCTTTATATTATAAAGTGACAAAACACATAAGCAAGTGTAGAAACAATCAGTCACAAAGATCGCATACGGAGATGCGAATAAAATCCAAGGAAATCAGCTCAATATTTTTCAGATAAGATCCCCTACGGAGGGGGGGTCCAGGGGGGGTGGCAACCCCCCAAGGTGGGGGTGCGGGGGCAACGCCACCGCTTACGGGGTTCGACCTGCCCGGTCAGGTCGCGGGGGTCCAGGGGGCAGCGCCCCCGGCGGGGTGCGGGGCAGCGCCCCGTCCAAAACGGTACGACCTAAGTGAAGACAAGCGGCCTACGACCTAAAGCAAAATGAGGTCTAACGACCTAAGGGTTCACGCGGCCTAACACAATGGCCGAGCGACCTAACTGGAGTTAAGGGAGGCAAGCGACTTAAGGTCCAACGACCTAAGTGAAGACAAGCGGCCTACGACCTAAAGCAAAATGAGGTCTAACGACCTAAGGGTTCACGCGGCCTAACACAATGGCCGAGCGACCTAACTGGAGTTAAGGGAGGCAAGCGACTTAAGGTCCAATGACCTACGACTCAAGCAAGCCGAGCGACCTAGTGTGGAGGGGTCGAGCGACTTAAGGAAGGCGAACGACCTAAGGTCTAACGACCTACGACTTAACAGAGTCGAGCGACCTAAGGTAAATGGTCCAACGACCTAACTCGAACGACTTATCTGGAGCTTAGGTCGGAGACAACCTACGAGATAAAGCAGGCCGACTTAACGTTTGCCTGGAGATTATAGGTCGGAAACGACCTAAGACTTAAAGCTTAACTCGCGAGCGACCTACGGCTTAAGGCCTAACTCGTGAGCGACCTACGACTTAAGGCTTAACTCGCGAGCGACCTAACTCCGAAGTGCCAATACTTCCAGAATGACCTAAAGCCCTGCGACCTATGGTACTAACTCGCGAGCGACCTAACGACTTAACTCGTGAGCGACCTAATTCCGAAGTGCCAATTCTCCCAGAACGACCTAAAGTTAACTCGTGAACGACTCACGACCCATAGACGAACGACTTAACTCCGAACGACCTAAAAATGGCCAGAACGACCTAGGGGTTAACTCGTACGCGACCTACGACCTAAGGTCCACACGACCTAACTCCGAGCGAGCTAAAAACGGCCAGAACGACCTAAATGCAGAAATTTCTCCCAAACACCAAAAATCGGAGTTTTTCGCCAATCCAATCCAAACCAAAAGCAAATATGCATGCTAAAGTGATAGGGAATCATTCCCAACAGTCCAATATAGTTATAGACTAGAATTGTGAGATAAAAATCTCACCTTTGCACTAAAATTTTATGAAGATGAAGCTTGAAAGCAAGGAGAAGCAATCCAAAGCTTGAATCCAATATCTTCTACTTGAATTTGGAGTTGAATGATGGAGTTGCAATTGAATTTGAGCTTAGAGTTTTAATTTCCCATTCTCTTCACCATTAATGCTAAAGCTTGAGTTAGTTAGGAAATTTATGAAGAGTGAGGAGAAGAGGGTTGGAACTTGGGCTTAATAGGCTAAACTAACCCAAAGTCCAAAGCGGGAAAAGTTAGTGAAATTTCACTAACTCCAAACCTATCGATGTTTATACTTAAAAAGTTGTAAACGACATTTCGAACTCAATGGAAGTGGTCTCGAGTCCTAATTTGACCGTTTGCAAAAAGTAGTTTTTCGGACCAAAATCCGATTAACGATTTAATATTTAAATAAAAATATTTAAATGTAAACTCGATAAATATGCGGGTTGTTACATAACTGCTCTTGATAATTTGGATATTTAGCTTAATCTAATTGTCAAGAGTAAGCCACTTCGTATTGTCAGCAGAGGTACGAAGCAGCTAAGAAGGGAATCTGTTAGTTTGATCGAGGTACGATGGGTACTGATGATCAAGATTGTATCTGGGAGACGGAGGAGAGTATTCGTGCTTCGAATCTGAAATTGTTTTTCCAGGTACTATTTGTTGTCTATCTTGCTTTTCCTTATTTTCCTTGTTCGTTCTTTTCAAGGACGAAAAGATTTGAGTGGGGAGAGTGTAACAACCCAGTATTTTGTGACTTTTTAATTATTTATTGTAATTATTTAAATTGAAACTCCTGATTTAAATTTTTTTGTTATTTTAAGTATAAATTTTAATTTCGGGTGAATTATAATTCCAAACTTGAATAAATAGAATATTTCCTGAAATGTGGATTTTGGTCAAATTGGTCAAACTTTGACTTTTAAATTTAAAATTTAAATATTTGAATTCTTAAATTTTATCTTTTAATATGAAATAAATTAAATTTCAAGAATACTTCTTTTCGTTTCGTTGAAATCCGATTTATATTGTGAAAGTTATGCTTTTTACAATATTGTATGAAATTGATTTATTTAATAAAATTGTCCATTTTAATTTATACAAATAATATTTTTATTTGATAAATCATGTTCTAATATGTGTTATATGACATATTAGGTGTGTATATATATATATATATATTTAACATTTTTAAAGTATAGTTATAATTTTTCCAAAGTTAAGTCTATTTTGTTTACAATTTTTAAAAACTAGTCTCAATATATTAAGCTATTTTCTTTATTTATTTTCCTATTTTTCCTAAAACAAATTATTTATTTTATTTTCTTCACTTTATTTCAGTTTATTTTATTTTATTTACTGAGTTTTATTTTATTTATTTTGTATAAAAGATATTGGAAATTGGAAGGGACAAAAGCTTTAAAACAATGACTTTTCATGCGCCAGACTCTTCACTTTTTGGATTGTTCAACACTTTATTGTTGCCGTGAGTTTCTTATTTTCTTTTCATGTGAGTTTTACTTCTCATTCCATAAAAATTTCAGCCTATCATCTCTGAAAAACATTTTGGTAATGGCTTCCATCTTCTCTTCATTTTCCCTTGCTTTTTCCATTGAATTTTGCCTTGATTTTGCCTTGACTTCTCACATGTTTGCTCGGCCTATCACCTCACAATCTCCACCACCGACCACCACCACTTCATTCCCATCATCCAGAGCTGCAATTAATCCTCCTCCTCTGACCTTTACTGGCCATGACCTCCCTTGAACAAAAACTCCACAAAAAGTTGCAAAAATCCTTGAAACTATACCTAACCGAACACTATATGCAACAACACCTTCATTGCTTGCCACGGCCACCTACTTACCCACCACCACCAGTAAGCACCACCTCTGAACACCATTACTAACCTCTGATCTGACCTGTAGCAGCCTCTGGCTGAGCCCAAATATGCCTTTTACTGAGACCAAGTTGAACCAAAACCCTTTCTAGCCTTGCCTTTTGACCTTCCTCACTTTGTAACACTCAAACCCTTTGCATTCTCAAGCCTAGCCTTGCATTTCCAGTCCAAACCAGATCCATTCCACCTGAAATAATGTGGTGGCTAAAATGTGTGGCTGAGCATATGTGAAGTTTGGGTCAAGCAAAATTGAATAGGATGATTGGCGATGTCTTTGTTTAATCATATTTCCATAATTGTTCCAATATGATTTTGTATTGTATTTATATTTATATTTTGCTTTGTTTTGTTGTCAAATACAAGATTAATATCTTGGCTCTCTCCACTCAAATCAAGTCATGCCATCGTGTTTTCTAGACTTTCTTTGGTGTGTGTTGTTTGCAAACTCCAGCTTTAAAGAGGTGAGTATTTCTCACCAGACATTCCGTACTTATATAAGTAGTAAATTGACATCCTGTGAATCTGTAGACTATATTATCATGTTATACCGGCCTGTGATATTATTTATACATCTGTCATATCATCTATTATTGTTATGTAATGCTATTCTGTTTATTTATATCTGTTTATCACACTGCAAGTTCCCTGTAAAATAGAATCACTATGGGTTGAAATGATATATACCCGAACGGACTTTAGAATAGCGAAAAATCGTTATAGGCTGAAATGATAGGCCTGAGTGATTTTTATTTATTTTTATTTACTTGGGATTTCGGTTTTGAAATAATAGAACCCGGATTATTTTTTCTTTGTAAATTACGGATTGAAATGATATATTATCTGTAACATTTGACTTAGATTAGAAATTTTATACAGACTGTGGTTAAAGTATATCTTTCTAAAAATTTTAAAATATTACAAAAATGCAAACATTATGAAATTTTGATTTAAATTTAATTAAAAATGATTTTATAAAGTATTAATGATTTTCTACAAGTTAAATAAGTGAAATAAATAAATGGTAGAGTAGAATTTGAAATATAAGTTAATTTTGGAATTTATGATTTTGTTTATAAATGAAGTTTAAGTTAAATAAGAACATATGGTAATTTGATTTAAATTTAAATTTAAAAATGATTTTATAAAGTTTTATTGATTTTTCTATAAATTAAAAATAGTTAAATAAATGAATATTCAAAACTGAAATTTGAAATATAACTTAACTTGGAAAATGTGAAATGTGTTTTAAAATAAAGTTACGATAAGAAAAATGAAAGGGAATTTAAATTTAATTTATGAAATGGTAAATTAAATTTAAAATGTAAAGTAAATGAAATGTTATAAAATTTTACATTTATTTTTGAATTATAAAGATTTGATAATTATTTGTGAAGATTTCACTTTGTAAAATCATAAATTAAGGGGTATTTAAATGATTGTTTTTAAAGTGAGAAAATATGATTTTTATAAGTTAAAATGGATTTAAATAAATTTTAATTGTTCATGAAATTGCAGTGGAAGTTTGAAATTTAAATTGATAGCATTCCTTAAATGCTATCATTTCTAAAGTTAAAGATATTACAACATTTTGTAAATGCTGTAATTGATACAAATGAACTAAATGGCTAGCTAAGAGCTATTATAGCACTTTGTGAGTGCTGTAGTTGCTGAATTTAACTAAGGTTTTACTTGAAATCTAAGACCTATTACAACATTTTAAATGTTGTCTTATGCTAATTGAATTGTTTTTAAACACAACTTTCCGTAGCATTTTCTAAGTGCTGCGAAAGTTGAATTTTCACTGTTTTAATAAATTTAAGTGAATAAATGAATTATGAAAAGGGTAAATTTTTAAGAATTGAATATTTGGTTATTAAATATAATAACTTCATTTTAAATGATTTAAATGGAATATTTTGATTTGAAATATAAACCATTTTAAAATGTGATTTGAAATGGTATTTAAATTAAATAAAATGAATGTGGTTTTGGAAAAATATGATATTTTGAAATGGATTTTGAATGATATTGAATTGAAATGATATTTGATTTCAAAGTATAAATTACCATTTTGTAATTTTAACCACGGGATGTATTTAATTTATGGTAACTGATCCTTAGAGGATGGGCAATCCCAAGCATCCTTTAAGTTATTGTGAATTACTCTATGGTTCACTTGAGTTGGTTTACATTATATAAGTATGTATGTCCTGACCCGAGTGTATTGTGTTTTATTTTATGCTCGGGTCAGCCTAAGTATTTACAGCTTAGCTTTGGATTTCTTTTCTAGAGCTAGGAATCGCTGGAGATTTTTGCTTATCTAGTTATCCCTCCGTTTCAGTTAAGTTGTTCTATTTCAGCTTTGGTATTTATAAACTTCTATGTATTTGGGATATCTATTGTATATTCTTTTCAGTCTGATATTATGTATTATGTTTTGAGAGTTTGTTGTAGTAGCTTCATGAACTGCTATGGTATTTTAATTTCCACTGCGAGTTATTCTGATATTTCGTGTCTGTGATTCTGTGATTGTATTTCATTTGCTCCAAATTTATTTACAATGCGGTATTTTAAGCAATTCAAGTCTGGCATGTATGGATGCGAATGGTTGAAAATATCGGGTTGTTACACTACTCATAAAACTCTACAGGACAAGTAGAATGTTTTTTGTTATGCTTGCACATATTATACGTCCGTTCATGATACTTAATTCTTGCGTTTTGCTTTCTTTCCTTTTTCATAAACTCTCCTAAAACATCGAGAAATGTGACTACCCACTATATTTACAATCTAAAGATAATTATAAACGTCGGCAAAATATGCTTACATCTAATTTCAAACATCAAAAAAGTGGATCTTGGATATCAAAAAATTTAAAAATTCTAAAACAATGAATAAAAAGGTAACCTCGTAGAAAATATCAATAAAATATACACACATATATCATTTTAACTATTAAAGATTACTTTTTCTCAGACATTACGTAGTATACACCTTTCAGTTGGAACCAGGTCAGTCTGAAGCAGGGTAATTGGGTAAATTTAAAAAAATTCATTGTGGATCTTTGTTAGGCCTATGTAGTCAAATTCATCTAGAAATTTTTTAATTAAATATTCATTTTATTACAATTGTTTAAGATTAGTTTAATTTAATTTAAATTGTTTGTATTATAATGAATGTATCAAATGCATTCATTATGTGAAGTGTAAGTGCGGTATATAAGCAGTGCATATATGTATGAATGAAATATGTATAAATGAATTTAGATAAGAAAAATTTGTATTTCCCTCTCTAAACCTATATAATTAATTAAGTGAAGATGCAGCAATACATGTAGAGAAACCTTTCGTCCCTTTCTCAGTAGCATTGATATATTAAATGACATAAACAATATAAATTATGTAACTGAGTAGATTTGTCTAAAAAGTATCAAATTATTAATGGGTAATGGTGCATTTAAGTGACATTAAAAGAATGAGTAAATGCGTTTATGAGACGATTAATGAGAGGCAAAGAAGGAAATCTTTTGGCAATCTTTTAATCTTTATTTAGCTTATTTTCAAAACATTTTAAACTTATATGTAAATATATGTATTTATAATTTTATATTTTTTTGAAATGGTACTTTATATACAATATGTCATTGGTACAACATATCACATGTCAATAAACGTTCGAATCACGCTATAACGCTACGCAAGTTTCGAACTTGTGACCTCTCGCACCAAAGCCGAATCAGTTAACCACTTGGACAATGATGCTTGTCATAGTTTTACTTCATATTATATAAAATAACAATTGAATTTATACACACACATACACACATAATAAAATTGTTTTAAATTACTTACATATTTTGAAATCTAATAATAATTTGAAATAATTTTTAACTTGAGAAAGGGTTCAAAATTAGTTTAGTATCTTTACATAAAAGTCATATTATAAAATTTGTATATGTATGTGTTTATATATACATATACATGTGTGTGTGTATTGATGTGTATTTATATGTATATATACGAACATAATAATAAAATAATATTATAATTCAAAATAACAAACATATGTAAAGCTTACAATTTCATACGTTTGTAATTTAAAATCAACAACATGAAATCTTGTTTTGACTTAGAAAGGATTCAACTTTGAATTTGTAATTTTAAACTAAAGTCCTTTTTAATTTTAAATTGAAATAATCTTAAATAATAACTAAAACAATTTATAATCAAAATAACTAATTTATATGTAAACTTTCATACTATTTCATGAAGTTATTACAGGTATGATTAAGATCTAAACAATGCATTGAATTTAAATGTATATAATAATTAGTTTCATATAACTTGCCCCCCTTTTCTTACTTTAATTTTTAAACAATAACAGCTAATAGCTTAAACTATATGTACACATACAAATTCATTGTATAAAAAATAAAATCAAAATTATGTTGATAAGATGTAACATATTATCATGATTAGATTTATATACAAGAGATCTAAATTATTTTAAGATATAACAAGTACAAAAGGAGATTGGATGGCTACCTTAAGATGTAAAAAAGATTTCTCAAAAATCTCCATGATCCACACCTAATCATTTCAATAGATAGACGAACCATTTATGTTCCATTATGATGTTTGAATTTGATTTGGAGTTGATAAGACTTTAAAAATCTTTATTTTGTTTTCACCCATGGATGATTAAGAAGAGAGAAGATAAAGATGAATGAATGAAAAAATGAATTGTCTACAGGAAAATGAATCAGTGGATTAATTTTCAAATGAAAAAATAAAACATTTTCCAATTTTTAATTAAAACTTCACTAATTCCCTTGATTATCTCTCCCAACTCCTCTCTCTTTACACAGTATAGCTGAAATTACATGCCATCAAATGTCATAACATTTTCATAAATCACTTTATGCAATTATCTTTTATTTAAACTCATTTAAAATTACATCAATATCGTATATCTATGTGTGCAAATATAATTTTTATAGATGCATTTAAATAATTACTAACAACTCCCAAACCTCAATTAAATCAAATATTAATTAATATTTCTTAAATATTAATGAAATTTATTAATTTACCATATTTGATAAATCAATTAAATTATGTGGTTTTTTGGAGAATTCATCATTACCATTGCATGATTCAAAAGTGTAAATTCAGTTCGCTATTAATATCGAAAATTTTCGTTGGTGAATTAGTGAGTCACTCCATCGTTATCTAATAACTACTGGTATGTAAATCTTTGATGCCTATAGCAACCATAAGTAATAAACTGCCCAACATTTGGATGGATGTATTGATGTCTAGTTTCGATACATCTTGATTATGAATATTTAAAATGGTATGCTTAATTATTGTGATAAATCATTCATGATAACAACATATAGTAAATACTATCATAAAATATACCATTTATGGGTTTTCTATATTAAATATACTCTTAATTAATTAAATAACTAAGATAACACACTGTGTCGAGTGTATAATAGAAAGAAAATAATTTTATTTCGAAAAAAAATTGGTTATCGAGTTAGATATATGTAATAAACTACTTTCCCCTAGGGTATATCGCTAACTCTATCACTTGCAATACATCAATTATTAAAACAGTAGCTATGTAACTATGATGCAAGAGACATACCGATCAATCATATGAATATGGCTCCTTTCAGACCATCTGCTCCCTTCTTTTTTTTCTTCTACAAACTTACAAATACATATATACATAGAATAATGATGAAAAGAGGTCCACTATTTTTGGGACTGCGTCAATCTCTACACCCCGAACTTATAGGAACTATGGGCTATTGCGTAGAAAATCACTGCCCACATATCACTTTTGGGGGATTAAACCTATGTAATTTTATTTATATCACTTTTGGGGGATTAAACCTATGTAATTTTATTTTGTACTCTTCTTCTGCATCCAAATACTTGTTTCTGCATCCAAATACTTGTTTGTACATAGCAATCATTACATCCATGCAACCATTGCAACCAATGCAACCCATGCAAATAGTACAGGTGGAAAACATTATTCTTACTCATCCATTACAATAAATGTTCATATGGGAAATAACACTAATAACATACATAGCCATTTAACATCCGAAGCACATAATGTGAACCTCAATCATCAAATATATGTGATAATTATAATAACCAATTAATCATACATTCGACAACCATCTAAATACAATATTTCCATCCATTATTCTTTTAAGTATAAAATCATATTATTATTGTTTATTAAAAAGCCACCTTTACTTATTCATCTCAAAAACAATAATAATTCCTTTCAAACAGCAATATATTCTTTAAACCTTTGTTTTATTTCCATTTCTCCAAATAATTCTGAATATTGGTACTTAAAATCAAAAATAATAATATCCATCAAGTCACTCTTGCAAACGGTATTATTATTTTATGTTTATGTAGGAAAATTAGGAGGAGAGGCCTAAAACTATTCCATCTAAGCCATCAAAATAATAATATATATCAACACCTCTTTAAATACATTCTGAAACCAATTTATAACTATTTATTCCAAAAATACAGCCTTTTATTTAAATCACTGAAACTCCTTTTTATTTCTATTTATCTCAAAATAGTAATATTTTATCAAAAGATACTTTTGGAAAATATTTATTTATTTTTATTATTATTATTCAGAAGGTACCATTTTATTTCTCAAACAACAATAATAATATTTCTACCATAAGTACCATACAATCAATTATTTTATCATTTACATGAAATAATACCATTTTCATTGAAATCCATATTATCATCATTTAAATTTTCTTTCTAAATAATAAGCTTCCCAAATGTCATTTAAAAATAAAATTATAGTTATTACTTTAAATTTCTCTAATTTCATATATAATAACATTATTAAATTTTGTACTTAAATTTCAGTAAGTTATACTAAATCATCGTTAACCACATAAACCATCCAAGATTTATAAATAACCTTTGTTATCATCTATTTATTTAATTTTTCTCATTATTATCAATTTTATTTCAGTTAACTATTTTTTAATTCAAATCCACAGTTAGTTATAATTAAACACCAAAAAATATTACAATCAATAGTGAACTACACAATAAAGGCACAACAAATCCAAATTGTCATAATAACCAAACATTCATTCATATAATACAATATACATCAATAAATATGATTTTTCATCACTAATATGGATTTTATAATTCAAAAATTAAATAATTAGATTAAATGGTTCATACCAAATATGAATTTTCTAATAACCTCCAAATTCAGAAATACATTGTCAAATCATCTAGAATTCTTCTATGAGTCCAATGGAAGAAACTGCACATGAATCAGAATTAGTATGGAAAAATTATTAAGGTTATAAGATGTAGGGACCAATTTGTAAATAAATAAAACATTGGGTTAGACTATAAACTTTAACTCCCATGCTACAATATTTCTTCAACCTATGTAACCCGTTGTCGACCATTATTTACATTGCTATCGCAATGCCTAAGGACCACTAGAGACTAACTCAACCACCGCGATGCATCCGTGGTCCGTCGTTGATGTCATCCCCACCTCTAATCGACCTCCGATAGTCCATAGCCACCACGTCAATTAGGATTTTTGAAACCTAATTTGCTAAATTCCAACACCTTCGATCATGATTGAGTCTTTGACTACCATCACTTCACTCCGCTCGACAATCTCCACTACTCCAGCATTTCAATTTCGTATGTAGAAAGCCTGTAACGACCCAGATTTTTCATCGTTTGATTTTGAATATTTAAATGATTTTAAATATTAGATTTGAAATGTAGTTGGATTCCTAATATGAATTTATCAATCAAATAAGTGGAATAAAACTTAAGTTCCAAATATAGGGATTTATTGAATAAATTTAATTGTTGAATTAGTAATTTGAAATCATTTAAATAATTGAACTGGAGTTAAATATGAATGAAAAAACAATTTCTAATGTTGATATAAATTCTATTGGAAATATAATTGAGTCAATAAGTTTTTAAAACTGAAATTTCAAGCAATTTCATTGATTTGAAAATCATCGATTTAATCGACGCATTAAAATAGCCTTCCGGGGCATAGTCTCAGAATTTGAAGAAAAAAGTTCCATTGGATCCATGATAATGTATTATTATTGGATTTCAAATTTTGTAGCGTTTGGATTTATCGTTTGGCTGTGGGACCTGAAAACGCCTAGGAATAATTTAAATTAATTTAATGTAAATAGTTGATTTAAAAAGCTATCTTCCACATACGATCGAATGAGGCCCCGCGACTTATTCCATTGGGTTCAGAATAGCAGTATAATAATAAGAAAGCTAGGCGGCATACCTCAATAGGAGTACGAGGTTTCCCTATATATAATACGTGATATTCTGAATGTATAAATAGGAAATTAATTCAAAATAAAATCTTAGCCGACCTATCTCGTCAGCAGCCACCTGCCCTAAAACAAAGCCCACTCTTTCCCTTGTTATTTTCGATCCTTTCCCTCTCATCATTTAAAAATTGGGTAAGTTGGAAAAAAATCGAACTAAAAAATAATAATATCGATCGAAGAAAAATGCAATGCAAGATGGGAGATGATGCTCGGGATATGAATGACAGCCGCAAGAGCGATGATTCTGGTGGGGCGGCGATGTGGGTTGTAGGTGTGAATGTGAGAGGGTTGTTTGAATCATGGGGAGGAGGTCATGGTGGTGCTAGCAGTCACGGTGTTCTCCAGGTGATGGTCGAGCGTTGATCGGAGGTGGTCTCAACTGGAATTTAGGTTTGAGCGAGCTAGGGAGTTATGCAAGATCGAACGTGAGTGGATGATGGCATTGTGAAATGTGTACTCGCACGATGGAGGTTGAAGCGTGTAGTTGTTATGAGCTCAAGATGAGCTGAGATGACTGTAGGTGATGGAGTGATGGCCAGAGTGGATTTTATACTCGAGCAGCATTTTTGGGCAGAGAATTAGTTTGTTATTAAAGATACTTATTTCACTAATGAAGGGTTAGAAAAATTAACATATAAATAAGTTTGTGAATCTTATAAATGCTATTACTAATTCATACGAGGTCGAAAATGAATGAAACAAGTTTACTTAGTGTTGAATATGCTCGTATATGATTTTTGTTTGATGATAATAAACATATATATATATATATATTCATTTAAATGTATTTGTTAATGTACTATTTTTTCACATAATTAAATAGATATTTGCCGAATAAAATAAATAACACAGAATTTAAATTCAAACATATATTTTATTCAAACAAATATTTATTACAATTTTAAATAGTACAAATTTGAGCTCTTACTATATATACACACACACAATTTCAATTACAATACAATTTTTGATTACAACACAATTTTCCATTTACAATGTTCACCTCACTATATTTTACTCATTCACTCGTATTTATCTTCAACTCTATTCCATCTTGAATCCAGCATCTGAGTTATCTACATAGCAAATACTGACGCAGTATAATTGTAAAAGAAATATTTTTTGCAGTGTAAAATAAAATGTGTTTTGAAAATATTATATGCCTCAGTTATTTGGGTTGTTCGTAATCATATTCATTTTTGAATTCATCATACACGAACAACTTGTGACATGCACAGTATATATCACTGTACATGCCACAAGGCCGTGCACACCCATATACACTTGATAAAATTGCAGGGACAGGTGAGCATAAGGTCAAACCCAATCAAACGCTTGGTTCAACTAAAGTGTAATAAAAATTAAAGACACGCCATGAGCATATGGTCAAAACCGAGCTATAAGCTGGATTCAATTTAGGTGCAATACGAAAAACAAATCTAGATGAAAGTGTACACATGAAGCCAGCAACAACAGAGGCTAGAAAGTCCAACCAAACTAATATACACATGAATTTCAAAATATGTCCAATGAAAACAATAAACTGGCTTGAAGTGACAAGAAGCTCGACAACTTAAATAGTTACGAGTTGATATGCAGACAACAACAGAAATGCCTTCAGACTTTATATATACATATGTTTGCACATATATACATGTAGTCAGACATACCAGACAACTGTCTAAAGCAAACAAGTATCGGTACACAAGTGAATGGAAACATGTATATACACTACAACAATGAGCAGTTAAGTATAAGTTCAAACTGTTAAATGCTTCAACCAGACTTATATATGAATGACCAGATATGTAACCAAACTACAATCAAAACAATGGAGCATATACATGAACCAAATCAGAAAATCAAAATGATCTGGCAACTCAAAAACAAGCCCATAAAACAACATGCACATATACAAGTCTGGCCATAAAAAACAAAACAACCAAAACTCAAGTGGATATACAAGTACAAATGCACATCAGCACTGCACCAGATCAGCTATACCAAACTTCATGAATGAACACAGATGTGTCAATACTTGAATTGGGCCATATATATAATATACACACACACACATGCAGCTACCACTAGATGAAGCAAAGTCATGAAACCAGCAGTCGAGTGACATCGCTCAATATGGTTGTAGTGAACTTAGCATATCAGTGCAAACAAGTACACAAGCTCAACCAAGATAGTCAGGACATACATGTATACAATAAACCAAGGACACTTTCAATCGAACAAGTATTTACTTGAGTCACGACACTACAGCAACTCAAGACACAGCTCTATAGAGACTAGAGAACCAAGGACATATGCACTAACAACAGACCAGTTTCAACATCAACAATGTAAACCAGGATAAACAAAGTCATGAATGAAGACAGTGACAATATGGATGAAGTGAAGTGAATGCAACATTTCAACAAGACTATAAGCAAGCAAAGCTACTACATGGTGTAGCAGCCTCAACAATGAATATATAGTGAACAGTGAAGTGAAATAAGACCGGACAACATAAAGTACAAGGATGTAGTAATCATGTACACAAGCATTAGGTCGAAAATGCTATCAGGCATGAACACAAGTCGCAGGGGATTTCAAATAGTTTTTTTACAAAAAGTCAGGTGATAGAAATAAGAAAATATTTTCACAAAATCAAGTGACCGAAGTCAACATAAATTCACATGAAACCAGTAATCACAAATACAAGTTTCAATGACTGGAAAAGAATAGCAGTTTTAAAAATGACAAAGCAGGTTTTACAGTTTCAAATCAAGTCAGAGCCATGGTGGCTAAGAAAACGTACAAGTCAGAATCAAACAAGCCGTGGTAACCAAGAAAGTACAATGAACAATTCATAGCAGTGAAGATCGGAGCAAATTCAAATTTATCAAGCAACACATACTAAATGAACAAGTCACGATTGATCACAAGCATTGAATCATAATCGAATGACCGAGCTAAAGTTACAGATGAATTCAAATGAATTTATTCGAAAGAAAATTAGGGAAATCGAACCCTATAAAACTCAAAGTCATCATTGGCCTAAAAATCATTCGAGTTCAAGCGATGATGGAAAAGAATAAATCAATAACTCGAATCAAATTGAGTTCAAAGCATATCAACTGAGGACCAAAGAAATTACATACTAGGATTATTCGAATCCAACTCAAATTAAAGCTGCCATGAACATATAAATCGACCGAAGAAAGGTTATGAAGCATCATTTCTTTTAAGTGGCAACTTTAAAAATCTATCACGAAGCCCTAATTGAGGAACAAAGCAGCTATAATCGCAAATAAAAGAAAAGGAACGTGCCGAAGAAATAAGGAGAAAAATGGACATGTCCATTCTTTTACTATATTTTATTTTTGAGCCGGCCTTTATATTTGGGCTTTAATATTTTTTAATTAAGGTTTATAGTTTTAAAATTGTTTTTAATTTGTATTTTCTTTTAAACTTTTGCAATTTTCTAGTCGTGTAACTAGGGGATGAACTACGATTGCGTAGTTCGAGAATTCACGACTCAATGGCTGAGTTATGGTAGGGTTTTGAGCGTAGAGTTAGGTTAGTCGATAGCGGGTGTCACGAGATTACATGTGTAAGCGTCTGATTATTAATTTCTAGTAGAACATTGGAGGCAGCACATAGGCAGGGTTTTGCCAAAGCTGGGTAAATCGGTGTCGTTCTATTTCTTCTTTTTATACTCTGTTATTATCCGTGTGCTGAAATTATTTTATATACTTATGCACTAAATTTTTATAATTGATAGTATCACCTTATTCACCATCCCTCTAGGGTGAATTCGATCCTGCAAGTTGTATTAGAGCTAAGAATAGAAGTCATTTTTTATTTTTTTAAAATTGATTTTTCAAAAATTGATTTTTGTTTTAAAATTTTAATTTTTAAATGGCTTCTTTTAATAATGCTATTGCTTAGGGTCAGTCCATATTTAGACCACCAATGTTGATGAATATGCTTACTGGAAAAATAGAATGAAATTTTTCTTGAAAACCATTGATGCTTGGAATATAGTTGAGACAGGATATAGGAAACCAACAATAATGGTAGATAATCAAGAGATATATAAACTGATGGATCAATGGATAGTTCTAGAAAATAAATTACAGAATGCTAATGTCAAAGCTATGAATTCTATTATTTGTTCATTGGATCAAATTGAATGTAATCGTGTCTTACATTGTCTAACTGTGTAGGAAATCTGGCACACACTTGAAATGACTCATGAAGGAACATCTCAAGTCAAGGAATCTCGCCTTGCCATGCTTAGTAGCAAATACTAGAATTTCATAATGGTCAAGGAAGAAAATGTCAAGGAAATATACGGACGACTTTCCAATATTGTATATAAATCAAAAGCTCTTGGAAAATCATACACAGAGTTGGAAATAGTCCAAAAAATCCTCAGATCCTTCCATGGAATTTTGAAGCAAAAGTGACTACCATTCAAGAATCAAAAGATTTGAAACAGTAAAGTTGAAGAACTCTTCGGACATCTCACCATTTATGAGCTAGATATGAAATTCAAGGAAGAACGTGAAGGAGGTGATACTTGGAAGAAATCAGTTGCTCTCAAAGGAACAATAGAAAGTGGTGATGATGATGATGGAGTAGCTGAGCTGGCACTATTAATACAGAAATTCAAGAAGTGAAATCGCAAAAACGGAAATCCAGCTCTAAATAAACAATTGAAAAGAAGAATAGTCAAAGTACTAGACAACTTAATAGAGCAGGAAATCATATATCACAAGTGAAATAAGCTCAGTCACATCAAACCCAATTGTCCATGAAATCGGCTCGGCCATGAAAGGAAATCAAAAGGAAGAAGTTGTGCAGCCACTTGGAATGAAAGTGACGATGATAATAAAAGCACTAGAAGTGAGTGTGAAAAAGTAGATCCATGCCTTCGAGGTGATATAACTGATAGCGATGATGACAAGCGAAGTGAGGTATCAAAACTTACTCACTTACAATTACTTATATATTTCCATGAAGTAAATGGCTGTTTCGAAAGACTTAGGGAGAAATACACTAAAATTGAATCATAAAGAGATACTTTGATATATTTAAATAAACAATTTGATCAATTAGTTAAAAACTATCAAAGTAAGATCCCTATGTGTGATAAGTGTCCAACATTTGAAGAAGAAAATAAAAATTTAGAAATTAAAATTAAATCTCTTGAAAATGAAATTCTAATTTTGAAAGAGAGTGAAAACACTAGAAGAGTTCTATTAAAAGGTGCACTCAATTATTGTGCAAAAATGAATCACTCAAAACACAAGTCCAACAACTATCTACGACTTTAGGAAAATTTTCAAAAAGTGAAAGATCACTAAATATTCTAATAGAAAACAAACAGTCAATATTGATAGACAAGGACTTAGGTGTACTCAATCTAAACGTGTTGGTTGCGAAATTACTCAAATAAATTTCAAGTGAAAAATTTGTGGAAAAACTGGACACAATCACAATATTTGTTGGTATATACCCAAACACGTAAAAACTATTCCAATATATGTTCCAAAAGGCACAAATATAAAATCCCTTAAAGTTAAACAAATCTGGGTGCCAAAAGGAACAAATATAAATAGCTTGGGTCTATTCAAACATATTTTTCAAAATCATTTGCCACTAACAACCACGGACTTATAAAAACAAACAAGTCACAAATTTTTTCTCTCGTGTAGGTGTGGTGGCAGGCTAAGGAACAACAATAATGTCTTGTAGATTTTGGCTGTTCTAGGTACATAATGGGCGACAAATCAAAGTTTCTTAGCCTAGTATAAAGGTGAGAGAATCACAATAGGCAATAACGAAAAATTATCGTAAAGGTAAAATAGGTAATGGTACATCTATCTTGAATGATATATTAAATGTGATAATATGCACCATAATCTGAATTAAATCAGCCAGTTATGTGATAAAGAAATGAATGTTGATTTTGATTTTGACTTTTTCAAAATTGTTGGCCAATTATATTTTTATGCCAATAACACTATAAGTACATCTATAATCTCTGGACTAGTTCATATAAATTTGTTTGAACTAATGATGTTGTTTTATTGATTGCTGATTACTCATGATACATGTGGATATATTTATTTTCTAGATCTGATATTATGTTCATTATTTGTTTATTTGCACGGCTTCAACTTAATTTCATTTAAAAGCTGTTAAAGATGACCGATCTATGACGTCAATCTAATGATAATCTTGAGTCTAAGAAAAATCCGATGCAAATTACATTGGTAATCTAGTTGTTCGAAAAATTACTAGTGGAACATGATTTAAGTTGAGACATTCAGTAGCTACATCATTTTCAAAGAAAATATCTGCATATTTTTCATCTCAAATAATTTTCAATTAGCATACATTTTTCTTTTATAAAACCCCTTCCATAAAATCGTTTTGTTGAGTCATTTTAGGAAATTTGATTTTACAATTATTTTTGGATTTGATTTTAAATGACTACATTAACTAATCTGACTCCCTACTGATTGTCGAAAAGATAAATAGTGATTGAAAAAGCGATGAGCGTTGATATTAATTATATATTATAAATGAGATAGTATAATTAGCAAATTTCCTTAGAAATTTAAACAAGAGTTATAAAAACTTTTTGTTGGTAAAATTCCATGACCATTTCTATTTCTATCATATTTCTATCGACCATCATTCATCAAAATCCAATATAGTATGTCAATATGTGGTATTTTTAACTAGGAATTTCTTTTTCATTTCATTATATTTTTAGCAATAAAAAAATCCAAAGTATCCACTCTCATTTAAAAGTCCTCACGGTTATGCATGTGTGAATTACCAGGAATTTTTGATTATGCGCTTCCATGCTCATTTAAAAGTCCTCATTATTATGCATGTGTGGAACACATATCAAAATTGATTAATTAAATAGATAAGTTGATTCTAATCCCATTTAAAATTCCTCGCCACTATGCATGGTTAGAGGATACTTGAATTCATTTAAAAAAATATTAGGAATACTACTAATTACATTTAAAAGTCCTAACAGTTATGCATGGTTAGTAAATATTCAAATTCCTGATACAAATATACCACAAATAGACACAACTATATGGTTTTACATTACCCCTATCATTCTAAAAGTGGAATATACGCCTAATAGAGTATTTATGATTTTTGTTTGATTTTTTGAAATTTAATATTTATACTCGATTGGGTATTAATAATGTATTAATGTCCATCACTATATCTTTATTTTTCTAACATTATTACTCTTTTGCTGATAACAAAAGGGGGAGAGAAAAGTTAAGATTCTGGAAAATAAAGGTCAAATATTTTATTTTGTAACTTCTACTAGCATCTAGGTTCATTTGCATATTTTTATTTATTTTTATGCATATATGAAGGGGGAGCTCTGTTGTAGAGAGGTAGCATTCAAATAGGGGAAGCAAATTGAATGATCAAATACATTTAACAAATTCAAAATCTTAAATATATGTTTATTATCATCAAAGGGGGAGATTGTTGAATATGCTAGTATATGATTTTCGTTTGATGATAATAAACATATATATATATATATATATATATATCAATTTAAATGTATTTGCTAATGTACTATTTTGTTCACATAATTAAATAGATATTTGCTGAATAAAATAAATAACATAGAATTTAAATTCAAACAGATATTTTATTCAAACAAATATTTATTACAATTTTGGATAGTACAAATTTGAGCTCTCACAATATATATACACACAATTTCAAATACAATACAATTTTTGATTACATCACAATTTTCCAATTACAATGTTCACCTCATTACATTTCACTCATTCACCCGTATTTACCTTCAACTCTATTCCAGCTTGAATCCAGCATCTGAGTTATCTGCATAATAAACGCTGACGTAGTAAAATTGGAAAAGAAATATTTTATGCAGTGTAAAATGAAATGTGTTTTGAAAATATTATATGCCTCGGTTATTTGGGTTATTCGTCATCATATTTATTTTTGAATTCATCATACACGAACAACTTGTGACATACATACTGCATCACTGTACATGCCACAAGGTCATGCACACCGATATACACTTGATAAAATTCCAGGGAGAGGTGAGCATATGGTCAAACCAAATCAAAAGCTAGTTTCAACTCAAGTGCAATAAAAATAAAATCATGACACAAGCGTAAGGTCAAAACTGAGCTGTAAGCTTGATTCAACTCAGGTGCAATACGAAAAACAAATCTAGATGAAAGTGTACACATGAAGCCAGCAACAATAGAGGCTAGAAAGTCCAGCCAAACTAATGTACACATGAACTTCAAAATATGTCCAGTGAGAATAATAAGCTGGCTCGAAGTGACAAGAAGCTCAACAACTTAAATAGTTATGAGTTGATAAGCAGACAACAACACAAATTCCTTCAAACTTTATATATACATATGTTTGCACATATATACATGTAGTCAGACATACCAGACCGCTGTCCAAAGCAAACAAGTATAGGTACACAAGTGAATGGCAACAAGTATATACACTAGAGCAATGAGCAGTCGAGTACAAGTTCAAAAAGTAAAATGCTTCGACCAGGTTATATACGAATGACCAAATATGTAACCAAACTACAATCAAAACAATGTGTCATATACATGAACCAGATAAGAAAATCAAAATGATCTGGAAACTCAAGAACAAGCCCATAAAACAACATGCACATAAACAAGCTGTCTATAAAAAACAAAACAACCAGACTCAAGTGGATATACAAGTACAAATGAACATCAAGGTGACACCAGATCGGCTAAACAGAACTTAAAGAATGAACACAGATGTGTCAAGTCTTGAATTGGGCCACATACATATATACATGCGGCTACCACTAGATGAAGCAAAGTCATGAAACCAGTAATCGAGTGACAGTGATCAATATCTTACAGTGAACTCAGCATATTAGTGCAAACAAGTACACAAGCTCAACCATGATAGCCAGGACATACATGTATACAATAAACTAAGGACAGTTTCAAGCGAACAAATATTCACTTGAGTTACGCACTACAACGACTCAAAACACAATGCTACATAGACTAGAGAACCGACCACATATGCACTAACAACATACCAGTTTCAACATCTACAATGCAAACTGGGATAAACAAGCATGAATGAAGACAGTGACAATATGGATGCGGTGAAGTGAATGTAACATTTCAACAAGACTATATGCAAGTAAAGCTACTACATGGTGTAGCAGCCTCAACAATGAATGTACAGTGAACAGTGAAGTGAAACAAGACTGGACAACATGGAGTACAAGGATGCAACAAACATGTACACAAGCATCAGGTCGAAAATGCTATCAGGCATGAATACAAGTCGTAGGGGATTTGAAACAGTTTTTTTACAAAAAGAGAGGTGATAGAAATAAGAAAATATTTTCACAAAATCAAGTTACCGAAGTCAACATAAATTCACATGAAATCAGTAATCAAAAATACAATTTTTAATGACTGGAAAAGAACAACAGTTTTAAAAATGACAAAGCAGGTTTTACAGTTTCAAATCAAGTCAGAGCCGCGGTGGCTAGGAAAACATACAAATCAAAATCAAACAAGCCATGGTAACCAAGAAAGTACAACGAACAATTCATAGTAGTGAAGATCGAAGCAAATTCAAATTTATCAAGCAACACATAAGAAATGAAAAAGTCAAGATTGATCACAAGCATTGAATCGTAATCGAATGGCCGAGCTAAAGTTACAAACGAATTCAAATGAATTTATTCGAACAAAAATTAAGGAAATCAAACCTTATAAAACCAAAGTCATCATTGGCGTAGAAATCATTCGAGTTCAAGCAACGACCGAAAAGAATAAATCAATAACTCGAATCAAATTGAGTTCAAAGCATATAACGTGGTGAACAAAGAAATTACATACCAGGATTATCCAAATCGAACTCAAATGAAGCTGCCTTGAGCAAAAAAAATCGATCGAAGAAAGGTTACAAAACATCATTTCTTTTAAACGGCGACTTCAACAATCTATCATGAAGCCCTAATTGAGGAACGAAGCAGCCATAATCGCAAACGAAGCAGCCATAATTGCAAACAAAGGAAAAGGAACGGGCCGGAGAAATAAAGAGATAAAGGGGCATTCTTTTACTATATTTTTTTAGGCCAGCCTTTATGTTTGGGCTTTAATATTTTTAAATTAGGGTTTATTGTTTTATTTTTTTAATTTGTATTTTATTTTAAGCTTTTGTAATTTTCTAGTCTTGTGACTAAGGGACGAATTACGGTGGTGTAGTTCGAGAATTTGCAATTCAATGGCTAAGTTGTGGCAGAGTTTTGAGCATAGAGTTAGGTTAGTCGATAGCGGGTGTCGCGAGTTTATGTGTGTAGCGTCTGACTACTTAAATTATAGTAGAAACCTTAGGGCAGCACGTTGGTAGGGTTTTGCCAAAGTTGGGTAAATCTGTATTGTTCTATTTCTGCTTTTTATATTCTGCTATTATTTGAGTGCTGAAACTATTTTATATACTTTCGCATTATATTTTTATAATTGATAATATCACCCTATTGACCCCCCACTAGGGTGAAATTGATCCTGCAGTTAGTTCGTACCTACTGAATTAATGCAATAAAATAAATTTGGAACGGATTGCAAAATAAAAGTCAAGGTGAGTAAATCTCACTCATTTGGATAATTTGCTTTAATTTAAATAGTTATAATTATTTATTGGTTATTGGATGAATTTGTAAATCATTATCAGTTGGATAATGTTATATATATATATATATATATATATATATATATATAGAAGTATATATATTAATAGTTGGATATATTTCCCACCATTTGAGCTGATGAGACACTATACGTCCCGCATAATAGTGAATGGCCTATATTACCGCCATATCCCGCCTCAAAGCGGGAAGTGTATTACGTTATCTAACATTTGTGGATGTGGGAAAATAGTTTGGAGGGATTCAATTGGATTCCTCAAAAATGTTGATTTTAATTTCGTATATAATGATGTAAGATTTGTGTGAATAATCTGATATAGGTTATGTAGTGATTTGAATTATTGGATGTTATATGTGATGCCCCACCTCTATACTCACACTAGCCAATGACACTACGGGGTAATGCCATCGACTAGCGCGAAGAATAAGGCTGTTGAGGAGCGACCATCTCTGTAAATGCTTTGTGTGGGTACCGACATGTCAGATAGTACGACATGCATTTCATTTCAAGAAGGAATCCGACATATCGAATACGAACTCAAAGCTACTACATAGTGGCTATGTGGACTTCGAAAACAAGTATAAAATAAGCATAACACAAATCAGTCATTGATATTCATATCACTAAGGTGGAAACCGGTATGAATATATCACATAAAAGTGTGCATCAAAATAGTGGTCATACAAGATCCTCTACATCACAAAAGAATAGGTACAAGTGCTAGACAAAAGAATATGTATACATCAAGGAGTCTCTATCTCGAATGTATAATAAGAAAAACTACTAAAATAGAGTAGTTATCTAAAAGTCAAAAGCTACTCCCAGCTAAGAAGTCAAGTGGAAGCAACTTAACACCTCGGTCTGACCCGAGTATTATTTAAGAAGAAAATAATAAACGGTTCAGTCTAGCTATAAATATCATATAAATGAATAGGATACAAGATATGCCAAAAACGTATGATAACAATGATGCCATACTATGACAAGTATACATTAGATAACAATAAAAATCATACAATATCTCGAATATACTCAAACACCAAAAAGAATGTCATATTCTTCAACATATTCACCAAACCACAGATATTGATAGAATTTGTCAATGTAAATCACAAAAATTAGTGAAACACAAATTCCAGAAATCATCAATTAGAAATCGAGAAAACACAAAGGGGGAGGCCTATCACAAACGGGAGCATGAAAACTCACCAACACGTGCATCACAAACGGAACGCTATTCCATGGTTGCTAACCATCAATTTTGAGCCGAGGCTCCACAAACGGTTCGAAGACCATGGCTCGCTGCCCCACCAATTTTGAGCCGAAACTCCACAAATAGGATTTTGTCTCCCACACAAAAAAAGAGACATCGCACATCGCTAGTCTAAATCACAAAATGATCACCATTGATGGAAAAGTGTAAATTACACTAAGCTAGTAAATAAATGAGTTTAGATTCATGTCCCATAACGACTGGCTTAATTTAAGTATTTACGAACAAATTGTAGATTTCCACTTGAAGATTGTCACAAGATTTTCAATCGAAAAAGTCCAAGAATTAGCCGACGAAGTAAATGCAAGCGTTTCATACCACTTGTTTTGCTAAGCCGTTTAATTAGATTTCTCATACGAATGGGGTAAAGGTTTGTGTATACTAATAGGTTGGAAAATGGTTTTATAAACGAGCTTTGTATATATAATAGAGTTGAAATCATCTTTCTTAAAGAGTTTAGATATTTACTACTAGTATAGAAACCTTTATATTTCAAGGTGACAAATCACCATAAATGATTGTAGAAACAATCAATCACCAAAAATTCACATACGAAGACGTGAATCAAATCCACAGAAATTAATACTGAATCCATCAAAATGGATATTCCCAATAAACCCAAAAAAGAAATTATCAAAGTCAACAAAAGTGATAGCAACTAATCGGATCAACGAGAATCGATTTAAAATTAGAAATCCACACAAAACGGTAAATTTGGCTGAGATAAGCAGATTCAGTCGACTAAACTCAGTAGTCAGTCGACTGACTCTATGCCCAAAAACTTTCGGTTTCCAGGTTCAGTCGACTGAACTGTATGGTCAGTCGATTGATACTGGTTTAGGAACTTTCTGTTCCCAATTTCAGTCGACTGACCTTACCGTTCAGGATAATAGATCCATTGTTGAATTTCACCAGATAAAGTCAAAATATGGTTCTTATGAGAGGGTTGACAAAATATATTCCAATTACAAATGTTTCATGACCTTACTAAATAGTCCAGGAAAGAGAGGGGTGTTCCACTTATTTTTTTCTTCCATATGATGAGTTTTTAATGCAATTAAATCTTAATATGGATGGATTACTGTGGATATAGATAAAGTTATTAAATATTAAAATTATCGACCAATCTTTTCTTTTTTCTTTTAGAAATTGAAATTTTTTAATATTTTAAAATAATTCTTTTAAAAATTCTATTTTTCTTAAAATATCATGAACAGTTCCTGTTTAATCCCACAAGCCACTTATCCATTCTCGTTCGATCGCTGCGGGGAACAAGTCAAAATAGAAAAACTCCTACTGGGTTTAGGGATAATCAGGCTCGAACTGATGACTTCCACCACGTTAAGGTGACACCCTACTGCTGAGTTATATCCCTTCCCAGCCCCATCGAGAAATAGAACTAACTAATCCTAAGGCAAACGGTCGAGAAACTCAATGCCACTATTCTTGAACAACTTGGAGCTGGGCCTTCTTTTTGCACTATTATGGGCAAATTCCTTTTCTCGACGGAACTGTCATTTGCAGTATTTTCAGCCTAGCCCCAAAGAAGGGAAAAAAAAAATCCTAATTGGACGTGATCGAACGAGCAACGAAGATTGAGATTTATGCCAAGCGACAACCCAGCCTTATAGGCACTTTGATACACTCCAAAAACATGATCAAACATCAAAGATAGGATTTTTAAAGATTTTTGACTTCAAAACACCAAATTTGGAATATTCATCAAACCACTTCAATTCAAAGGCAAACAGACAAGGAATAGATATTAGGAATTACTACCTAACAGCTACCAAAGATATAAACATAGATATGAGTTCAAAAACTCACATTTTAACCCCAAAACAACAAATGAGAAGCCCTAGAACAAGCAAAGATTGATCTCTCTTCAACAACACCTCTAGAATCTTCAATCTATTATCAAAGGTGAAGTTTTTCCTAAGTTATGTTATAGGTATTTCTGAAAATTAAAGCGCAATTGGGATGGAGAAGATGCAGAGGATATTTACCTAAGTTTCTCCTTGATTTCTAGCTTGAAGTTGATAATTCCTAAGAGAATTAAGGCTTAGGAATTTCTAATTTCTTTTCTCTTCCCCCATTTTAACCTTAGCTTGAGAGTGTTAGGAAACGAGGAGTGGAATAAATGAAGAGGAGTGGAGTTGGGTTATTTGTTAGGTTAGTGGGCTGAAACCCAAACCCAAACCCAAACCCAAAGCCATAAATGAAAATATCAAAATTCCACTCAACTCCAAACATATCGATGTTTATACGCAAAAAGGTCGCAAACGCCATTTTGGATTCAATGGAAGGGGTCTTCAGTCCTAATTCGACTGTTTGCAAAAAGTGATATTTCGGACTTAAATCCAGCTAACGATGCTATATTTAAATACAACATTTAAATATACAACTGTAAAATATGCGGGTTGTTATAGACTCCCCCTTTAAAGAAATTGCATCCTCGTAATATTTAAGAAGAAAACAAAGAGTAACAACCATAAAAGCATATCAACACAAAAGAAAATTTGAAGTAAGAAGTTCACCTTTAAGGAGCACGAGAGAGTAAGTCAGGATGCGTTCGCTTGATGAATTCTCTAGATTCCCAAGAGCAATCCTTAGGATTTGAGGACCATTGAACTTTCACAAGCGGGACATCTTTATTAGGAAGACGTTTAACCTCCGTAGCAATGATACGAATAGGATGTTGCTCATAAGTTAAATTAGGCGACACCTCAATTTCTTCAAGAACACCGGGCTCAAGAATAGAATCAGAATCTCTAAGGCATTTCTGTAGTTGAGAAACATGAAACACATCATGAATAGCAGAAAATTGAGCTGGTAATAAAAGGCGATAGGCCACGGAACTAATGCATTCGGTGATAGGAAATGGACCAATATATCAAGGTGCTAATTTTCCCGATCGACTGAAATGCACAACACCCTTTATAGGTGAAACACGAATAAACACCAAATCTCCCACATAAAATTCTAATTTCCTTCTTCGATTATCGGCATAGGAGTTTTGTCTACTTTGAGCTTCTTTCATTCTATGACGAATCAGGTCAATCTTTTCTGTGGCATCATGAATAAAATCTGGAGCTAAAACCAGCTTCTCTCCAGCCTCAAGCCAACAAGAAGGAGATCGGCATGGCCTTCCGTAGAGTGCCTCGAAAGGTTCCATACCAATACTAGACTGGAAGATATTATTATAGGAAAACTCAATAAGAGAAATATGATCTCCCCAACTTCCGTCGAAATCAAGAACACATGCAAGAAGAAGATCTTCAAGAGTTTGATTCACACACTCGGTTTGTCCGTCGGACTGAGGATGATAAGCGGTGCTAAAATTAAGCTTCATATCCAAATATTTTTGATGACTTTTCCAAAATCCACTAGTAAATAACGAATCACGATCGCTAATAATAGAAGTAGGAACTCCATACAATTTAATAATTTCTTTAACATAAAGTTTGGCTAAAAGAGGTGCGGTCCGATTAGACCGAACGAGAATAAAATGGGCAGATTTTGTAAGCCTATCTACAATCACCCATAACTTTTCATGACCCAAACGAGAACAAGGAAGATCGTCAACAAAGTCCATGCAGACTTGATTCCACTTCCAAACTGGAATGTCCAAAGGTTGCAATAACCCACCGGGCCTTTGATGCTCGACCTTAAAGAATTGGCTAGTCATGCAACGCTTAATGAAGTTAGCAATATCAGACTTCATTCCTTCCCAATAATAAAGTCACTTCATATCCGCGTACATTTTATAATACTATCGGGATGAATGGTAAATTTAGAATGATGAGAATCTTCTAAAATTTCTTTACGAAGATTACCAATATTCGACACGATAAGTCTACAAATTTTCGAATGCCGCCACGAGCATCGATTTCAAAATCTTTCAAATCATCACTATTTCTATCCCGATAACTTTGGCTAAGAAGAATCAATTCGGGATCATACTTTTGAGCTTCAAGAATGCGGTCTAAAAGTGATGGATGAGCCTCAAGGCTACATAAAACAATAGATGAACATGAGTTGGGTTCATAATCTCGAATCTCACATGTAGACAAAGTCTCGAGATCATTCCACTCGGACATCATCATAGAAACAACCACTTGTTGCTTACGACTAAGGGTATCGGCGACACGATTCCCTTTTCGGGAGTATAAAGGATATCAAGATCATAAACTGCAAGGAACTTGAGCCATCGTTATTGAAGCAAATTAAGTTCTTTTTGAGAAAATAAATAGTTCAAAGATTTATGATCGGTATAGAGAACAAATTTCTCTCCCAAAAGATAATGACGCCAAGTTCTAAAGGCAAAAACAATAACCGTGAGCTCTAAATCATGAGTGGCATATCTAATCTCGGCAGGCATTAATTGCCGAGAAGCATAAGCAATAACACGTTACCTTTGTATGAGAACGGCTCCCAAACCAACACGACTAGCATCGGTATGAACAATAAAGTCTTGGTTCCCTTCGACAATTACAAGAATATGAGCATCGGAAAGGAGTTCTTTTAATCTTTGAAAAGAAGCTTCACATTTGGCTGACCAAATGTACTTAACTCCCTTCTTTGTCAAACTAGTAATAGGCACAAAAATTTTAGAAAAGTCTTTTGTGAAACGACGGTAATAGCCTACCAATCCAAGAAAGCTATGAATTTCCGTCGCACTCTCCGGTCTCTTCCAATTTTGAATCGCTTCAATCTTTGAAGGATCCATGGAAATTCTGGATTCAGAAATAATATGATCGAGAAATTTCACACGAGATTGCCAAAAATGGCGCTTAGAAAATTTTGCTTTCAATTGATTACTCCTAAGAGTTTCCAACACAATCCGAAGATCCTTTTCATGCTCTTCCTTAGTTTTAGAATAAGCAAGAATATCATCTATAAAGATGAGAACAAATTGATCGAGGAAGTCTTTGAAAACTCGATTCATAAGGTCAACGAAATAAGTTGGAGCATTCATTAAACCAAATGGCATAACAAATCATTCATAAGATCCATAACGAGTATGAAAAGATGTCAAAGGAATGCAATCCTCTGCAATACGAAGCTGATGAAAACCAGTTGCTAAGTCTAACTGTGAAAAGACTCTAGCATCACTAAGTTGATCGAATAGATCATCAATCCGAGATAAGGGATATTTATTCTTGATGGTGAGGTCATTAAGCTTGCGGTAGTCAACGCAAAGTCTAAACCATTAGATTTCTTCACAAAAATAGCCTAAGCTCCCCAAGAAGAGGAACTAGAACGAATAAACTGTTTTACTTCCAATTCGAATAATTGTTTACGCATCTCCTCATTTTCCTTATTGGTCATACGATAAGGAGGACGAGTTATAGGTAGATCTCCAGGGATTAGATTAATTCTGAACTCAATTGCTCGCTTTGGTGGTAATGCTTAGACGGGCTCAAATATGTCGAGAAATTCATGAACAATGTGAATGAGGGAAATGACATCTTCCTCATCATCATTATCGTCATCATGAGGGTTTAGAGAATATAAGGATGATACCAAATTGGAATTCGAATCTTTAAGAACAATAGAAATCGGCTTAACAGATCGAGGATGTCAAAGATAGATAGTCCTCTCGAGACAAAGGATGTGGGCTTCATAACGGTTAAGCCAATCCATTCCCAAAACCATTCCGAAATCTAAGTAGCACATAACATGCAAATCGGCTTGGAAAGAATAATCACATAAAATAATCTCGACATCTTTACAAAGTAAACTGATTGTTGCGGATCCACCAACCGGATTTTCAATTCTGAATGAAGTCATCAAGCCCATAACGTTTAAAGAAAAAGTATCAACAAGTTCTTTTGATATAAAAGAGTGGGTGCAACCATGTCAAAAAGAACTCGAATAGGAAGATCATGAAACATAATAATATCATCAAGGATAGAATGAGAAATACCTCGACCACAAGAAGTGTTGCTAGGAGCTTGCATAACATTTAGCTTTCCCTCGTTATTGCTTTGATGTTTGGGACATGAAGATATATAATGACCCAAACTTTTGCAATAGCGACAAGTATGGAGCTTCAGACACTTATTTGCATAAGGGTCCTTAAAACCACAATGTATCATTGCCCACGACTAGAGGTAGGAGTCTTTGCTACCGAAGTTACTTATTTCCCTTTCTTGTTGGAATTAGGGTTAAACTTAATATGCCTCTTCTTTTTGTTGCTGAAGTTCTGTTTGACACCCATAACTTCAACATCAATTTCTTTATCGACCTCTTCAAGTCGAAGAGTGATATCAACAAGCTGGTCGAAAGAAACTTCTAATTTTAGAAGTAATGGCTTTTTGAGGTTCTTATTCAACCCGTAAATAAACCTCTGATTCTTTTTCAATGGGGTATTAATGTACTCGACCCCATATTTAGAGAGGGATTCAAAAGATGCGACGTAATCCGTCACAGAAGATTGACCTTGAACAAGGTCAATAAAGGACCGAGCTAAAGTTACCTTTTTAGCTTCCGGCATAAACTTCAACTCAAACTTTTCTCAGAATTGCTCCCAAGTAAGATCCGCTTCAATAATCTCAGAAACCAAAAGCTCATACCAATCTAATGGTCTTTCTTGGAGCATACTAGAAGCCACTTGGACACGATGTAGATTAATAAGATTCATGCGAGAAAAGATGCGATCGCATGTTCTAAGCCAAGATTGCACTTCTATAACGCTTTCAGAACCCTTGAATGGCTTTCCACCCAAATTGGTATAATCACTACATAAGCGTGCAAACCTAGATTTAGGGTGAGTAGGCTCTGGATTGGGTCCAATAGCTTGAGCGTTTCCTTACAAGATCTAAGAGATGTTGGACAGACATAAATACTCCATCCTGAGCAGTAGCATTGGATTGACCGACGCTGGGACGGCCTGCTCTAGCCATTTCTCTTCTTTAAGAAAGAAAGAAAGAAGAAGAAAAAGGTTGTTCTCAAAATGAATATCAAACAATCATGATTGGCAAAAAGGCATCACAAAAGAAAATATGATAGAACGAGTCCAATGACTCGAATTAAATCCTAAGGCACGATTCCTAAGAGAGACTTAGGACAATGATCCTTGCTATAATATCCTACATTGTTTCGAAGTTTGGCTCTGATACCAAGCTGTGACGCTCCACCTCTATACTCACACTAGCTAAGGACACTACGGGGTAATGCCGTCGACTAGCAGAAGAATAAGGCTGTTGAGGAGCGACCATCTATGTAATTACTTTGTGCGGGTACCAAAATGTCAGATAGTACGATGTGCATTTCATTTCAAGAGGGAATCCGACATATCAAATACGAACTCAAAGCTACTACACAATGACTATGTGGACTTTGAAAACAAATATAAAATAAGCATAACACAAATCAGTCATAGATATTCACCAAACCATAGATATTGATAAAACTTATCAATGTAAATCACCAAAATTGGTGAAACACAAATTCCAGAAATCATCAATTAGAAATCCAAAAAACATAAAGGAGGAGGCCTATCACAAACGGGAGCATGGAAACTCACCAACACGTGCATCACAAATGGAACGCCATTCCATGGTCGTTAACCATTAATTTTGAGCCGAGGCTCCACAAACCGTCCAAAGACCATAGGTCACTACCCCACCAATTTTGAGCTAAAACTCCACAAAAGGGGTTTAGTCCCCCACACAAACAAAGGGGCATCACACATCGCTAGTCTAAATAACAAAATTATCACCATTGATCGATAAGTGTAAATTACACTAAGCAAGTAAATAAATGAGTTTGGATTCATGTTCCATAACCACTGGCTTAACTTATGTATTTACGAACAAATTGTATATTTCCACTCAAAGATTGTCACAAGATTTTCAATCGAACAAGTCCAAGAATTAATCGACAAAGTAAAAGCAAGCGTTTCATACCACTTTTTTTGCTAAGCCGTTTAATTAGATTTCTCATACGATTGGGGTAAAGGTTTGTGTATACTAACAGGTTGGAAAACGGTTTTATAAACGAGCTTTGTATTAAAAATAGATTTGAAATCATCTTTGTAAAAGAGTTTGGATATTTACTACTAATATAGAAACTTTTATATTTCAAACAAAACGTAAATGAATTAAAACTAAAACCTGATTTTGTCGACGAGCCCATTTGTGTGAAAAATTCAGTTGGTGGCCCTGCAAACCTTTGTCTACGATGTAGAGATGTTCCTATCTTCTTGTCATCAATTTCCTATCAGTGCCATTGTCCTCGATTTAAATGAATTTGAAATCTTACTTGGAATGGATTGGCTATCAGAATACGAAGCCAAATTAGATTGTAACAATCAAACGATTTCGATCAAAACAAAACTGGGAAATTTTATCGAAATCTCTTGTGAGGATCCCAGTCTAAAGAGAGATAAGCTGATGTATACTTTGGGTTATCCCGAACCTAGTCTGGAGCCCAAACCTATTATCCGGGAATTTCCTGACATATTCGAAGAAGTCAAACTTTGCCTCCACATAGAAAAATTGAGTTCAGAATTGACTTAGTTCCAAATGCTCGTCCTGTTGTTCATGCAAGCCACAGGATGGCACCCAGGCAAAGGATAGAACTAGTCAATCAAACTCGAGAATTGCTAGAAAGAGGGTTAATTCGTCCTAGTGTTTCTGATTGGGGTTTAGCTGTGGTATTCGTCGCTAAGTCCGATGGATCCTTGAGATTGTGCGTAGACTACCGCTATCTCAACAAATTAACTCTCAAAAACAAATTTCCTTTGCCTAGGATCGACGACTTGTTTGATCAACTGAATGGCGCTCGATTCTTTCAAAGATGGATCTAGCCCAGGGATTCCATCAGCTACATATTGCTAAAGACTGTGTTCACTTAACTGCTTTCAGGGGTCCGGACACATTCTACGAATGGTTAGTCATGCCTTTCGGACTAACCAATGCTCCTGCATACTTCGTAGACTTAATGACCCGTGTATTTCGAGGTGTACCGAATAAATTTGTTCTGGTGTTTATTGATGATATTCTGATCTACTCCAAAACTGAAGAGGAGCATGCCGAGCATCTCATAATTGTTTTGGAAATATTGAGGAAGAACATTCTATTTGTAAAATTTTATAAATGCCATTTTTGGGTTAAGGAAGTCAGATTTCTCGAGCACATTGTTAATGAAGAGGGAATCTATGTTGATCCGGGCAAGATTTTCGCTATTCTAGACTGGAAGCAACCAAAAACGTCAAATGAAGTTAGAGTTTTCTGGGTTTAGCGAGATATTACCGAAAATTTGCCCAAGATTTCTCCAATTTAGCCAGTCTGTTGACTAAGCTAACTATGAAGAATGCTAAGTTCGATTGGACTCCAAAATGTGATTAAGCTTTCCAGGAGTTAAAGAGGGAATTGATACCGCTCCCATTCTCGCTATCATTAATGGGAATCAAGGCTGATCTATTTATACAGATGCTTGTGGCGATGGTGTGGGTGCAGTGCTAATGCAGAATGGGAAAGTAATTGCCTACGCGAGTAGACAATTACGTCCGCATAAGAAAAATTACCCAACCCACGATCTCGAGCTTCTAGCTATTATTTTCGCTTTGAAAATCTGGCGACACTATCTTTTGGGTAAAAATCTCTTTAAGCTTTACTAAAATTTAAAAGTTTTATTTAACTTATTGTATATACTTAATAAATCCTTCTTGTTTTCGGTGAAAAATTCGAATTGTTCACCGATCATAAATCTCTATAGTATCTCTTCACCCAGAAATACTTAAATCCGAGGCAACAATGATGGCTAGAATTTCTAGCATCATATGATCTAGATATTCTGTATATGCTCGGAAAGGCCAATGTGGTAGCCGATGCCTTGAGTAGAAGACATGCTACTCTTGCTCATCTTGTTGTCGCTCCTACTCTTCTTAAGAAGATCTCCAGTAAACAGAAAGAAGACAAGTTTCTTCTAGAAATTTATAGGATAATTCGTCGTGGTGAAAATTCCATTTTTAAGGTCGATATGAATGGAATTGTATGACTGGAAGGCAGGATCTATGTCTCAGACATCCTTGTTCTGAAATGTGAAGTTTTAGATGAATGTCACAAGTCTAAACTCAGTATCCATCCACGAGTTAATAAGATGTATAGAGATATCAAAAGAACTTTCTGGTGGAAAACAATGAAGAGGGATATATCCATATACGTGAGTCGTTGTGCTACTTGTTAACAAACTAAGAGTGATCAGAAGAAGATGGCGGGTTTACTCCAACCATTGGAGGTGCCTAAGTGGAAGTGGGATCAAGTATCTATGGATTTCATTGACGGGTAGCCACGTGTTCGAAAGGGGAATGAAGCAATTTAGGTTATTGTGGACCGTTTGACTAAGACAACCCACTTTATTCTAGTAAAATCTACCCGGACAACAGCTAGCTTGGCTGAATATATGTAAAAGAATTTGTCCGTCTCTACGGTATACCAAGCAGTATAGTGAGTGATCGTGACCCGATCTTCACTAGTAGATTTTGAGAGGCGTTTCAAACCGCATTGGGAACCAGATTGAACTTCAGTACTTCTTATCACCCGCAGTCTAATGGGCAGACTGAGAGGATTAATCGTGTGCTTGTATACTTCACTTTGGCGCTTCATGGGAGAACTATTTGCATCTGGTTGAATTCTCATATAACAATAGCTATCAGGCCAGTATCGAAATGGCTCCTTTCGAGGCATTAAATGGTCATCCGTGTCGATCACCGGCATGTTGGATCGAGTCAGGTGATAGACTCGTCCTTGGACCTAATATGATCAAAGAAGCTATCGAGAAAGTGGATTTCATTCGAAAGAAGTTGACAACTGCACAAAGTCGTCATAAAAGTTATTATGGCCGCAGGAGAAGAGCTGAGGAATTCCAGGTTGAAAATTCTGTATTCCTAAAAGTGTCTCCAATGCGTGATGTGTTGAGATTTCGAAAAATGGGTAAGCTGGCACCGCGTTATATTGGTCCTTTTCCTATTCTGGAGAGGATTGGTCCTTTAGCATATCGAGTGAAACTACCTAGCTGGTTATCTGGCGTACATGATGTATTTCACGTTTTACATCTTCGAAAATATGTGCACGATCTAGATAGTATCATTGAAGAAGCTGCTCAGTAGGATTGGGAGATCACACCAAATCTGGCAGTTAAAGGAGATCATTAAAGATCATTGATCGTGAGAAAAAGCAATCGAGGAATAAGGTTGTGAAACTAGTTGAAGTGCAATGGAGTGGTGATCCAAATGACTGTACTCGGGAAACAGAGGATAGCATGCAGAAGTCATATCCCAATTGCAGAGTGGATATTTCGGCTTAATCTGGTAAGCCATTCTCTATCTTTTCCTATATTCGTATATTCTTTGTTTGTTTTTCTCTCTCTCTTTCAAATTTCAAGGACGATATTTTCTTACGGGATAATATGTAACATCCCAAAATTTTATCAATTTTAAAATTAGTAATTTTATTTGAATTTTTGGAAACTATTTTGAATTAATTCGAATTTTTTCAAGACAAATAGAATTAGTATTGATTTATACACGTATAAATGGATTATAATTCGAATTTGAAATTTAAATTTATTTAAATAAATGCCTTAGTGAAATAATTTGGATTTAAAAAAATATGTATAATTATAAAATTTGTTTAGTGTGTAATTTGTTTTTAAAACATTTTTCTTTAAAGATGTTTATTTAAATAAAGAAGAAATGTATTTATAAAATAGGAAGAAACAATTTAAAAATAATATATAAACATTTTCTAATATAAAAAAATTTACAAGTGTTAATATTTAACATATAAATTACAAGTGTAAGTGTTTTAGTAAGAGAACTAACAAATGTATGCCATGTAATTTAAATGATGAACAAGTGTCATTTATTTTAATTTTTTATAAAATAATAAATAAAAAGGAAAATGTGACTATATAATATCTTTACTCTCCTCCCTCTCATTTCTTTTAACATTTGCAAAACTACAAAGAAAACAAAAAGCCTGTATAACTTTCTCAAACCAGAAAAGAGAGAAAAAATCATCAAACAAATTTAAAAAAAAAAAATCAAGCAAAACCTGGAAATTCAAACACTCATTTCATTTCAAAGTATAAACCTAGAAATCATCTCAAACATCAAAGCAGGGATTTCAACTTCAAATCTTAAGCAGATTCAAAGTTTCACTAAAATCAAAGAAATTTCAGATCAAACAGCAAGAATAAAAAACCACAAAGTAATTTCCAGATTCCTTTTCAAACTTTGAATCCCAGAATTCTCCTCTGTTCAAAGCAAACAAGTGAGTAAACCTTTTGAAATCTTAGAATTTGATCCGTTGTTTGAATCATGCTTGAAATTGAAATTGTAAAATACATACATGCATGCAAAGATGTGTATATGTCTGTGCTAGGATGATTGTGCATGTCAGTAACCTCTGTTCCAGGTTACAGGAATTCAAAATCCTATTCTAAATTCAGTTGCTCTTTCTCTGATCTAAACTACACTGCGGGATCTAAACTAAAGTTGTTAGTTTTAACATGACTCAAATCTAAAAATTAGATTTAAGAAAATTAAAAAAGTTTCTCTGGAAAATTGAAAAATATAGGCAAGCTATTAGGTGTTGGGATTGCTTCCAGAGGTGCTTGGGTGGTCGTCGAACTCGAGAAAAATGCGAGATGAATTTATAATCCATCGTGGATGGTGATCGGATTCGATCTAGGGTTTAAAACCCATACTTAGTCGAGGTCGGGTTTTGGGTTGTTGTCGCCTCGTCGTCGCATCGGAACGTTCGCACCAGTGGCGATCGAAACTAGGGACGTAGGTGTAGCGCTGGCTAGAATTTCATGACCTCTGATTGTCGGAGGAGGGAGAACGAGATGTTCTTGGTGATCGAAGTTTCGTTCAGTTGATTTTGAGTAACGAAATTTTGAGTTCTTCGACGTTGTCGACTTTTGGGTGCTCAAGTGGCCAGGAAAGGTGATCTTCAACCTGTAGAAAGTCATAGCACCGATCATAGTTGGTTGGAATGCCCGTGCATGTGCACAGTGTCGATGTGGTATCAGAAATTTGGGTTGGGGAAGAAGCATTGGTGACTCAAAGTGTCCCTCGGGGAGTTTGCATGCTAGCTCGAGTTTGAGTCCATGTGTTTTCGAGTATGTACCAGGTTGTTATAAAACTTAAACAAATTCTAAGTTTTAAAATGAAATGCGGGGTTATCTCAGGAATGAATCGAAGTTGACAGGCATTTTTCTCGGGTAATGCTCGGGAAGGATTCAGGAAGGTTTTAAAACAGTTTTCAAGTTTTAAAATAAATTCAAGTTTAAACATGTTTTAACTTATTCTTTTAAAAATAATTGTTTTATTTAAAAATAGTATTGGCAAAGTTTTACTTTAATTATTTTGAAAGTAATTAAGTTATTTAATTATGTGATCATTATTTATAAATTAATTTTTTAAATTAATTTTAATTAAAGAGTTAATTAAGGTAAAATATTGTTTTTAATTAACCTTAATCTCTTGAATAAATTTATGATTAATGATGATAAATTATAAAGTTTATTAATTAAATATTTTAATGATTTATCTTCTACATTAATTAGGTATTTAAGTAATCAAAGAGTGATTAAGGATTTAATTAATTTATAATTAAGGTTAATTTAAAATTAAGGATTAATTAATAATTAATTAATGAAGGTGATTAAGATATAATTAATTCATAATTAATGATTAATTAATTAATAATTAAGAATAATTAATGAAAATGATTATGTGATTAATTAATTATAATTACACAGTTAATTCATCTTTATTGTAGATGATTGATTGTTGTTGAATATTTTGAATTAATTGATATCTCTGATATGCGGTTGTGATACTATGTGATATGAACTGCTTTGTGCTGAACTATGATATATGTGTTGAATATATTACTGTATGAATGTGAAAACCCATCGGCCTGTAAAAAGGCATTTGAATTTCGATGAGATAGGGAGTTGGATTACAGTTGGTTATACGAAACCCACATCGAACCTTAATGGTGATTCTTTGTGATTGAAATATCCACGTGTTTTTAAATTAAGCGCCACTATTTGGTTTAGCTGGGAGAGGACCTTGTGTCATGTAACACATTTCGAATAGTGCTACGAGGAAATGGATAACATTTGAAGATGGTGGTGAAGACCGGGTGTCTTCGAGAACGATAGGATAACCTTCGAATGACTCTACGCTGAGTTGCTCCGGTATAGAGATCTCCATATGTGATGGGGAGTTCGATTGGGATTGTGGATGCCTGAATTGCAAGGGATTCTTCCTTTATTGGACGAAGTGCCTTCGGTTCCGTTCAATCCCAGAACAGACTTGTATGGTTGTATATCTAACATTAACTTTGAGATATACAGCTGATTTCTTTCAAATACAGTTCTGTTGGTGGCAGAGAATTTATTCTCTTAGCTTAACACCCTTCTCTGAGACGTACGAGCTTAGAGGTTATGTAGTTGATGGTTATTAGTGATATACTCCCAATTTAGTAGTGTGGCATGCTAAGTGCTGCATTTGTTGATCGAAGCATGGCATTTGTGGAAAACGTAGCTTTATGGATGAGACTTCGTCGAACTTCACAACCTGGAAATGGTCGAAACAGGAAGGATGCAGCAAGGTTATTGGTGGTAGCGCCCCTTAGTGTATGTGCATTTCCTTCTAGATAGAAGTGGTATCATGGTATGGAGCCCAGATACTTAACTTATGTGGATTGCAATTATGTTGTTTTGTTGTTGTTGTTGTTGAGGCCCTGGATAAAGGTCGGTTATGACCGCGGGATGGCATACTCATGTAGTAGTTACCTAGTTATAGAGGCAACCAGACCTTGTGTTGGTGGACATCCGGTTAGGCTCTAAGGGCGTCCCTACAGAGGCGTACCCATATGGCCCAGGAAGTTCCTTAGCCTGACCATTTGTTGGAAATCCAGTTACCAATATGCGCCCAGTATAGTTTTAGTTGTATAACCTGCCATTCTCAAATGGTAGCTATAATAGGCATAGTATAATGGTACCTATGCTTGCTAAGATTAATATTATATTTTCGAAATTTTTTTACACTATGCACTAATAATAATAATATCAAAAAAGTTTTCTCGTATCAAGCATATTTTATTATCATAAGGAGAAATCTCCTCCAAGTGTGCGATTGCATTGTGTGTGTGTCGGGAGGTCTTATGGTATTTTTATTTTCCAAAAGCATGAATGGATTTCTTTTATAAACTGTTTTTGTATAAACAACTATTTTTGTTTACTGATACCAGTCCCATGACTGACCCGGAGTTTATTGTTCCCTTCCTAAACTCTGGGTGTTCGTAATTTCCATACGGGTAGCCTAGAAGTAGGTTATCCGTGTTTTGGACCTAGCTTGGATTTTGAAGTCTTTTGGTTTGGAAGCTGTCGGATTTTGAAAGCTTTTGACTTGGAGATCTGTTGGAAGCTTTTGGGATCTAAAGGTGCTTAGTAAGGATTCTCGCTGTTATTTTAAAAAACTCTCTTCAAGTTGCGATAACTCTGCTGTTCCGCTGTGTAGTTACCATTTTGTTGTTGTATCATTTGTGTAGTACTTTGACGTTGGTGATAAATGTTGTAATGAATATTGTATCAGTGTTATATCTGTGTTGTGATTAATGGAATCATCTTTTGTTTCCGCTGTTTATATTCATCTAATGTTGTTATAAGCTCCATCCGACCTGGAGTTCGACGTTTGAATCCTCGACAGTCGAATACAAGTGAGGTATTTGAGGTCGATTTTCGAAAGCTGGATTTCGGGTCATGACACCAGAAATGATTGTAAAACAATCAATCACCAAAAATTCACATACAAAGACGTGAATAAAATCCATAGAAAACGACACCGAATCCCAAAATGGATATTCCCAAAAATCCCGAAAAAGAAATTATCAAAGTCAACAAGAGTGATAACAACTAATGGGATCGAAGAGAATCGATTTAAAATTGGAAATCCACACAAAACGACAAATTTGACTGAGATAAGCAGCTTCAGTCGACTGAACTCAATGGTCAGTCAACTGACTCTATGTCCAAAATCTTTTAGTTTCTAGGTTGACTCGACTGAACTATATGGTCAGTCGACTGATACTGGCTCAGGAACTTTCTGTTCCTAGTTTCAGTCGACTGACCTTACAGTTCAGCCGACTGAACTATCATTTGCAGTATTTTCAGCCTAGCCCCAAAGAAGGGCAAAACAAATCCTAACCAGACGCAATCAAACGAGCAACGGAGACTAGGGATTTATGCCAAGCGACAACCTAGCCTTACAGGCACTTCGATATACCCCAAAAACATGTTCAAACATCAAGGATAGGATTTTTAAAGATTCTTGACTTCAAAACACCAAAATTGGAATATTCATCAAACTAATTCAATTCAAAGGCAAATGGACAAGGAACAGATGTTAAGAATTACTACCTAACAACTATAAAAGATATATACATAGATGTGAGTTCAAAAACTCACCTTTTAACCCAAAAACAACAAATGAGAAGCCTTAGAACAAGCAAAGATTGATCGCTCTTCAACAACACCTCTAGAATCTTCAATCTATTATCCAAGGTGAAGTTTTTCCTAAGTTATGTCATAGGAATTTCTGAAAATTGAAGAGGAATTGAGATGGAAAAGATGAAGAGGATGCTGACCTAAGCTTCTCCTTGATTTCTAGCTTGAAGTTGATAATTCCTAAGAGAATTAGGGCATAGGAATTTCTAATTTCTTTTCTCTTCCCCCATTTTACCTTAGCTTGAGAATGTTATGTTGAATATGCGCTTATATGATTTTTGTTTGATGATAATAAACATATATACATTCGTTTAAATGTATTTGTTAATGTACTATTTTATTTTTCATAGATTAAATAAATATTTGTTGAACAAAATAAATTGCACAGAATTTGAATTCAAACAGAAATTTTATTCAAACAAATATTTATTATATTTTTGAATAGTACAAATTCAAACTCTCACTATACATATACAATTTTGTTTACAATACATCACAATTTCAATAAATTCCTCATTACATATCACTCACACTCGTAGTTTATCTTCAACTTCATTCCAGCTAGAATCCAGCATCTGAGCAATCTGCAAAAATATTCAATAACGCAGTAAAATTGAATAAGAAATATTTTTGCAATATAAAATGAAATATGATTTTTGAAAATATGATTTGGCTCAGTTATTTGGGTTGTTCGTCAACATTTACATTTGAATTCATCATACACGAATAATGTGACATGCACAGTGTATCACTGTACATGCCACAAGGCCGTGCACATTGATATACACTTGATAATGCTACAGGGACATGTGAGCACAGGTCAAACCCAAATGAAAAGCCGGGTTCAACTCACGTGCAATATATTTGAAATCACGACACGAGCACAAGGTCAAACCCGAGTTTTTGAAACTGGATTCAACTCAAGTGAAATTTCAAAAATCAACATGAAGTGAATCAATTCAGGTCAGATCAATCAGTAGTATGCAAATGAAGAAACAACATAAAAGCTTATGTATGCAGACCAAATGAGAGACCAAGTTCATATGTACAGTGTGGCAATGCACCAACAGAGACTCAGTGCAACACTTCAATGAGCTACATACAGTGATGCAATGCGAATCAAAACAGAGAGTACAAACCACTGACCCCATTGAACAAATCAATAATGAAGCAATATGTACAAATAACTCAAGCAGTGCCCAGTGATCAAAACAGTTCACAAGATCACTCATGAAAACTCACAAGGCACAATAAAACTGAAGCATGAAGCAGTTCAATATCCAAGCAACAATGGAAAAGCATGACCAGACACACATGAATGTGAAGACCACAAAGGCAATGCACCAGTGCAACAACTCAAGCAATGACCAGAACACAAAGACAGGCAGAGAAATGACACAGCAAAAATGAAACTAACATGAAACCACATTATGAACACAGCAGTGTACATGAATACAACATGGTGAACAAGATACAGTGCAGAAGCAAAACTAAGGAGTAAGTGCAACTGTGAAAATTGGAGTGAGCAAGTGCAAATACAAGTTGTACAAGATTGCCACCAACATAACAGCCAAAAATGAAGACTGCAAGAATTTTGCAGTGATACAAAGCATACATGAATGCAGCAACAAACTCAACAATGAAAAAGCAAGTGCAGACCACAAAGAAATGCCACCAAGTAAACAAATGATCAGAACTTCAACCAGACAGTACAGATCAAATGCAAGACCAAACTACACAAACTTCAATGACCAGTTCATGCATGCATCAGTGACAAAACACAGAACAACAAGCTCAAACCAAAGTATAGTGAAGCAACTCGACTACAAGTCAGTAAATAGTTCAGTGGTAAAGATGAGTGCAGACTCGAATGTATAGTTCAAGTGCGTCAACCAAACAACTGAAATGCAAACTGTATCGAACATGATATAGTGACAATATGAAGACATCAACTCAATGCAACACAGTGAAGATACCAAATTAAACAATGAACATGTACACAGTTCAACATGACTGAAAGTACAGTGAATAGAAGTCGAATGCAACCATACACTTGCAACAGAAAAACAGCAGTGAACATCTAAATGAATATGAGATGTCGAAGTCAGAAAAAGTCAAGCCAAGTCGTGATGAACAGAGCTATAGACCGACAACAAACATCAGCAGGTACAAGATGCATAAACCATCGGATCAAACATGAATACAAGTATGCACAGCAATGCAAAGCCAGCAGAACTTCATAAAACATAAAGAAATGTAGATCAATGAACCAGACAAGGTATAGTCGGAAACAAGTGAGGTTACTGCAGTACAATATTGACGCAATGGGATTGAAATTCATGGAGTTGTATACACAAAACCAGACGACCGAAGTAAAATACAAATCAAGCCGAAGTCAGAATTCAACGCAAATATGTATCTTTGAAAATGTCAAAAAGTAAAAGAGGAAAGTTTTTGCCGTATTAATCAAGAAAAAATCGAACGCTACAAAATCAAGGCCGTGCGCATCAAGTTGAAAATATATCAGGAAAGCAAAAAATAGGAAAGTGACGAATTCAAATAAGAAATATATGATGTAAATTTAGGAACTCGACTCCTATAAATATCAATCATCATCGGCAAATTAGTCCATCGAGTTCAAGCAATCATTAAAGCAGCAACGAAAGTGAATACATACCATAATCTATCTAACTCGATCAACAGAGGAGCAGCTGCGAACGAGCGCAAGCAACGCAATCCAGAGAATCGATCATCGGAGAAGTAGCGAGCAAGCCAACACTCAAACCAGAGAGTCGAACAATATAGGCGTGCATCAAAAAAGCCCTAATTTGGATTAAAGACTCAAGCCCTAATTTCGGAGCAAGGCCGCCATTTTACAATAGCAAAAGAAAAGGGAACGGGGAGAAGAAATGAATTGGGCCGGCTTTTTCTATTATAGAGAGGCTTTAGTTTATTTGCTCTAGTTTATTTTTTAATTAGGGTTTTTAGTTTGAAATCGTTTTTAAGTTTTTTTTAAATTTATTTCTCTTTTAAGGTTGTCAAACCTTGGTAAATCACCACCTAGGGTTTAGGTAGTGTCAGATTGTGTAGCTAGGATTAGTTCAGTGAGCAGGGTGTGCGAGTTTGCAAAACTCTATAGGCGGTAGCAGGGTGTGCGAGTCTGTTAAAGTGTTTATAAGCGGGAGACTGTTTAATTCTAATAGAAATCTGGGAATGCAGCAGTAGGCAGGGGGTTGCCGAAGCTGGGTAAATTTTGTGTGTGATTTACTTTTCAGCATATTTATTTCTCTGCAGTTTATTTTTGCGTTTAACTCAAGAAAATTTGCTATAACCCTATTCACCCCCCTCTAGGGTTAATCTAGATCCTACAAGTGGTATCAGAGCGAGGTATTTTTCTTTAACTCTAGAGTTATGAATCCACCAAATAATGCTTTTTTTGAGGGGCAATCTATTGTTAGGCCACCCATATTTAATGGGAATGATTATGCTTATTGGAAAGTTAGGATGGGTATTTATCTTTGTTCTGTTGATTATGATGTTTGGGTCATTATTGAAACTGGCTACAAATCTCCCACTATAACTGTTGGTGATACTGAGATTCCTAAACCTAAGGATAGGTAGGATGCTAACGATAAGAGATTAAAAACTACAAATGCTAAAGCCATGAATGCTTTGATCTGTGCTCTTGATAAAACTGAATTTAATAGAATTTCTCATTGTAAAACTGCACAGGAAATTTGGCATACCTTGGAAGTGACGCATGAAGGAACTTCTTAAGTCGAGGAGTCTCGTCTAGCCCTATTCAGCAATGAATACGAGAACTTTGTGATGGACAAAGGCGAGAGCATAAAGGACATGTTTGGACTCTTTTCAACTTTGGTGTACAATGCTAGAGCGCTTGGAAAGATATTCACCGAGGTAGAGCTTGTGAGGAAGGTACTACGAGTCTTACCGATGAGCTTTGAGGCAAAAGTCACGGTAATACAAGAATCTAAAGATCTGAGTAAACTAAGCATGGAGGAGTTGATCGACAACTTGATGACATATGAGCTTGAGCTAAAAGCAAAGGACGAACGCAACAACTCCGAATCAAAGAAGAAGACGATTGCCTTAAAGCGCAAAGAAGAGAGCGATGAAGAAGAAGAAGATCCAATTGAAGAGCTTGCAATGGCTGTCAATAATCTTAGAAAATGGTCAAGCCACACAGGAAGAAAACAAATGGTAATAGGATAAAAGATTCTGACAATTCCGATAATGAATTGACGTGCTTTAACTGCAACAAGCCTAGCCACTTCAAACAACAATGCCTACTTCTCAAAAACAACAAAGGAAAGAAAAAGAAGAAGAAGGTCTTTGCAACGACTTGGGATGATGAAGAAGGAGAGGAAGTTTCGAATAGTAGCTCAGAGGAGGCTAACTTGTGTCTTATGGCAAAATCAGATCCAGAAGCAAGCTCTGAGGAATCTAGCGAGGTAGGTGACTATTCTTATAAAGAACTTGTTTTTATGTGTCTTGATCTTACTAAAACAATTGATACTCTTGAATGTAAAATTGAGAAACTAAAATCTGATAGGAGAGTATTTGCTTCTGAAAATTTTAGGTTAGAAACTGAACTTGAAAATATTCAAAACCTAGACTGTAAAAAATGTAAAATTTTTGATTCAGAATTATCAAGACTTAAGAATAGCTTTGAGAATCTTGAAAAAGAAAACTTGAGTCTTAAGGAAACCATTGACACTAGGAAAAAGGATTTTATAAATAGATGCACCTCACTTGTAACTGAAAACACAACACTCAAAACCAAAGTCCAAAATCTTGAGAAATCTCCGAATAACTTTTCAAGAGGAGAAAAATCATTCAACATGCTATTGGGAAATCAAATTTTTGCTAACAACGGAAAAGGATTAGGCTTTGGGAAAACACAAGTTGATAATAATGCCAAAGGTAAGAGTGTCTTTGCTAGATGTGAAATAATTGGACATCATGTTGAAAATTGTAGTCATAGGAACAAGAACACAAAATTTATACAAGTTTGGGTTCCTAAGAATCCTACAAACAAATTTCATGTCTATTGGAACAAGAATAAAAGGACTAAACAAGTTTGGGTTCCAAAGGGATTATTTATTCACAATGCTTCTGCCACTAACAACCATGGACCTATAAAAAAAAATAGGTCACAAAAATCTTTCATCGTGTAGGTGTGGTGGCAGGCTAAGGAACAACAATAGTGCTACTTGGATTTTGGCTGTTCCAAGAGCACACCGAGCAACAAAGAAAAGTTTCTTAGCCTAGTACAAAGGTGACAGAATCACAATGGGCAACCACGAAAAATTATCGTAAAGGTAAAACAAGTGAAGGTATATTTATTTGATTGATATATTAAATGTGATAATCTGCACCGTATTCTGAATGAAATCAACCAATATTGAGATGTTGTAAAGATGATGTTTTTGACTCTGACTTGTTCAACATAGTTGGCCAATTATATTCTCTAGATTCTTGGATTTACTTCATATATATTAGTTTGGATTAAAATAGTGTTTTGTTGGATGATAATATTTTTGGTTATAATACGGCTAACTCTATATTCACGGTTTTCTGATTATTTACACGGCTTCAATCCAAATTCAAGAGAATGCCACTTAAAATGCTATTTGAGTTTTTATGCACACTTCATGGTCCGGTTTATCAAATTTAATTAGTGATATTTTGGAGTGAAAGAGAAATTCAGATGCAGGTTACACTGGTAATCTAGTTGATAGAAAAATTACTAGTTGAGCGTGATTTTTGAGACATTTAGTAACTGCATCGTTTTTCAAAGAAAATATCTGCATAGTTTTCATTTCAAATAGCAGAAAATTTTCTCATATAACCCCCTCGAGAAAATCATTTTTAATCATATTTTCAGATTAGTCATTGTAAAAAATTGATTTCATGACTATTTTTTGAATTTGATTTAAATGACAATTTTAACTAGTCTAACTCCTTAATAATTATCGAAAAGATAAATGGTGATTGAAAAAAGTGATGAGTGTTGATATTTTTCATATATTACTCAAGAAAGTATATTTTAGAAAAATTTCTTTAGGAATTCAAACAAGAGCTATAAAACTTTTTGTTGGGTAAAGATTCCATGACCATTTCTATATCTATCATATTTCTATCGACCATTGTTAATCAAATCTTAAATATAGTTTGTCGATATGTGGTACTATAATCAGGGATCATTTGTTTTTCATTTCACATTTTTTTGTAAAAATAAATAAATACCAAAGTATTCACTCTCATTTAAAAGTCCTCACGGTTATGCATGTATGGAACACATATCAAAATTAATTGATTAAATAGACAAGTTGATTCTAATCCCATTTAAAAGTCCTCACGGTTATGCGTGGTTAGAAGATACTTGAATTCATTTTAAAATTAAATTGGAATACTACTAATCTCATTTAAAAGTCCTAACGGTTATGCATGATTAGTAGATATTCAAATTCCTGATATAAATGTACCACAAGTAGATACAACTGTATGATTTTATATGAGAATATCATTTCCATCATTCTAAAAGTGGAATATGCGCCAAACAAGGGTAGTTATGATTTTGTTTGATTTTTATTGAAGTTTAATATTTATATCCAAATTGAGTTTGGATTAATATCGATCACTTTATTTCTATTTTTCTCTAACACTATTATTGCTGATAATAAAAGGGGGAGAGAAAAGTTAAGATTTGACATCAAGAAAAGGTCAAATAATTTTCCATTTGCATCTAGGCTCATTTGTATATTTCTATTTGTATGCATATATGTAAGGGAAGCATCGTGCAGAGAGGAAGCATTTAAATAGGGGGAGCAATTAGAGTATATCATTGACTAAATACATTTTACACAGTCAAAATCTTAAATATATGTTTGTTATCATCAAAAGGGGGAGATTGTTGAATATGCGCTTATATGATTTTTGTTTGATGATAATAAACATATATACATTCGTTTAAATGTATTTGTTAATGTTCTATTTTATTTTTCATAGATTAAATAAATATTTGTTGAATAAAAATAATAAAATAAATTACACAGAATTTGAATTCAAACAGAAATTTTATTCATACAAATATTTATTACATTTTTGAATAGTACAAATTCAAACTCTCACTATACGTATACAATTTTGTTTACAATACATCACAATTTCAATAAATTCCTCACTACATATCACTCACACTCGTAGTTTATCTTCAACTTCATTCCAGCTAGAATCCAACATCTGAGCAATCCGCAAAAATATTCACTAACGCAGTAAAATTAAAAAAGAAATATTTTTGCAATATAAAATGAAATATGATTTTTGAAAATATGATTTGCCTCAGTTATTTGGGTTATTCGTCATCATTTACATTTGAATTCATCATACACGAACAATGTGACATGCACAGTGTATCACTGTACATGCCACAAGGCCGTGCACATCGATATACACTTGATAATGCTACAAGGACAGGCGAGCACAGGTCAAACCCAAATGAAAAGCCGGGTTCAACTCACGTGCATTATATTTAAAATCACGACACGAGCACAAGGTCAAACCCGAGTTTTTGAAACTGGATTTAACTCAAGTGAAATTTCAAAAATCAACATGAAGTGAATCAAGTTCAGGTCAGATCAATCAGTAGTATGCAAATGAAGAAACAACATAAAAGCTTATGTATACAGACCAAATGAGAGACCAAGTTCATATGTATAGTGTGTCAATGCACCAACCAGAGACTCAGTGCAACGCTTCAATGAGCTACATACAGTGATGCAATACAAATCAAAACAGAGAGTACAAACCACTGACCCCATTTAACAAATCAATAATGAAGCAACATGTATAAATAACTCAAGCAGTTCCCAGTGATCAAAACAGTTCACAAGATCACTCATGACAACTCACAAGGCACAATAAAACTGAAGCATGAAGCAGTTCAATATCAAAGCAACAATGGAAAAGCATGACCAGACACACATGAATGTGAAGACCACAAAGGCAATCCACCAGTGCAACAACTCAAGCAATGACCAGAACACAAAGACAGGCAGAGAAATGACACAGCAAAAATGAAACTAACATGAAACCACATTATGAACACAGCAGTGTACATGAATACAACATGGTGAACAAGATACGGTGCAGAAGCAAAACTAAGGAGTAAGTGCAACTATGAAAATTGGAGTGAGCAAGTGCAAATACAAGTTGTACAAGATTGCCACCAACATAACAGCCAAAAATGAAGACTGCAAGAATTTTGCAGTGATACAAAGCAGATATGAATGCAGCAACAAACTCAACAATGAAAAAGCAAGTGCAGACCACAAAGAAATGCCACCAAGTAAACAAATAATCAGAACTTCAACCAGACAGTACAGATCAAATGCAAGACCAAACTACACAAACTTCAATGACCAGTTCATGCATGCATCAGTGACCAAACACAAAACAACAAGCTCAAACCAAAGTATAGTGAAGCAACTCGACTACAAGTCAGTAAATAGTTCAGTGGTAAAGATGAGTGCAGACTCGAATGTATAGTTCAAGTGCGTCAAAACTGTATCGAACATGATATAGTGACAATATGAAGACAGCAACTCAATGCAACACAGTGAAGATACCAAATTAAACAATGAACATGTACACAGTTCAACATGACTGAAAGTACAGTGAATAGAAGTCGAATGCAACCATACACTTGCAACAAAAAAACAACAATGAACATCTAAATGAATATGAGATGTCGAAGTCAGAAAAAGTCAAGCCAAGTCGCTATGAACAGAGCTACAGACCGACAACAAACATCAGCAAGTACAAGATGCATAAACCATCGGATCAAACATGAATACAAGTATGCACAACAATGCAAAGCCAGCAGAACTTCATAAAAAATAAAGAAATACAGATCAATGAACCAGACAAGGTATAGTAGGAAACAAGTGAGGTTACTGCAGTACAATGTCGACGCAATGGGATTGAAATTCATGGAGTTGTATACACAAAACCAGACGACCGAAGTAAAATACAAATCAAGCCGAAGTCAGAATTCAACGCAAATACGTATCTTTGAAAAAGTCAAAAAGTAAAATAGGAAAGTTTTTGCCGTATTAATCAAGAAAAAATCGAACGCTACAAAATCAAGGCCGTGCGCATCAAGTTGAAAATATATCAGGAAAGTGACGAATTCAAATAAGAAATATATGATGTAAATTTAGGAACTCGACTCCTATAAATATCAATCATCATCGGCAAATTAGTCCATCGAGTTCAAGCAATCATTAAACCAACAACGAAAGTGAATACATACCATAATCTATCTAACTCGATCAACAGAGGAGCAGCTGCGAACGAGCGCAAGCAACGGAATCCAGAGAATCGATCATCAGAGAAGTAGCGAGCAAGCCAACACTCAAACCAGAGAGTCGATCAATATAGGCGTGCATCAAAAAAGCCCTAATTTGGATTAAAGACTCAAGCCCTAATTTCAGAGCAAGGCCGCCATTTTAATAGCAAAAGAAAAGGGAACGGGGAGAAGAAATGAATTGGGCCGACTTTTTTTATTATAGAGAGGCTTTAGTTTATTTGCTGTAGTTTATTTTTTAATTAGGGTTTTTAGTTTGAAATCGTTTTTAAGTTTGTTTTAAATTTAATTTCTCTTTTAAGGTTGTCAAACCTTGGTAAATCACCACCTAGGGTTTAGGTAGTGTCAGATTGTGTAGTTAGAATTAGTTCAGTGAGCAGGGTGTGCGAGTTTGCAAAACTCTATAGGCGGTAGCAGGGTATGCGAGTCTGTTAGATTATTTGTAAGCGGGAGACTGTTTAATTCCAATAGAAATCTAGGAATGCAGCAGTAGGTAGGGGGTTGCCGAAGCTGGGTAAATTTTGTGTGTGATTTACTTTTCAGCATATTTATGTCTCTGCAGTTTGTTTTTGCGTTTAACTCGAGAAAATTTGCTATAACCCAATTCACCCCCCTCTAGGGTTAATCTAGATCCTACATGTTAGAAAATGAGGAGTGGAATTAATGAAGAGGAGTGGAGTTGGGTTATTTGTTAGGGTAGTGGACTGAAACCCAAACCAAAAGGCCTAAATGAAAATATCAAAATTCCACTCAACTCCAAACATATCGATGTTTATACTCAAAAAGGTCGCAAACACCATCTTGGACTCAATGGAAGGGGTCTCGAGTGCTAATTCGACTATTGGTAAAAAGTGATATTTCGGACTCAAATCCGACCAACGATGCTATATTTAAATAAAACATTTAGATATACAATCGTAAATATGCGGGTTGTTACATTATGGTAGCACTGGCCTTAATTGGAATTGTAAATGCCATAAATATTATTTTTGGAACTTGAAAGAATTTAAAAGGAGATTTTGGATACAAAAATATTTATATCGAAATTTGGATTATTTTAAAGAAATTGATTGGATAAATCAATAATTTGATTTGCAGTTGTACTTAACTATTCGTAAAATGTTTTAGTTAGAGGTTTAAAAATAAATTCTATAAAGGATTTTAACAGGGGATTTTTAAGTGATATTTTTGGATCTATGGAAAAGAAGTTGAAATCGATATTAAATATAGATATGAAAAATAAAAGGGAATTATGCAGGAATGGATTTATAAAATAAGATTTATAGATGAGATTAATTTTTTTAAACAAGTGATATCAAAGGAGGTTATAAATTTATATACGATGTTTATAAATAATGGAAGATGATATTAGCTAATAAACTGGGAATATAAATACAAAGTGTGAATTTATATCGAGATATGGAAATCGAGTTTTGGAAAAATTGTGTATTCTATTTTTGAAATGTGAGAAAGGTTAGGGAATCAGAATGAAATTGATGTGTTGTGAATCGAGAGGAATTTATAATTTTAAATTGGTTATTGGGATTTTAAAAATACATTCTATTAAGAAGTTAAGTTTTGTTTTAAAAGAAATTTTTTATTTATTAAACCGTGTAATTTAAAGCTAGTTAGTATTGAAATACTTCGGAAGTGAAATTTTCAAATGTCTAATATTAGTTGAAATAAAATTCTAGGTTTTATATTTTCTTTGTAAATCGATTAGTTTTTTGAAAAAATGAGTTATTAATGTTTTACTAGAAGTGTTTTGTATTTTAAATAGTTACTTTAACTTATTTTAAAAATAAAATATTATTCTTTAAAAAAACTTATTTTATATATAGAGAGAGATTTGAAATGATTGGAATTTGTTTATAAATTCTCTTGAGATTGAGGTTTATTTAATAGATGTGATTTTATAAGAGAAAATCTTATAAAGAGATTGTGGAAGTTTAAAGAAATTTCCGAAATGTTAGAAAACAAAAACTTTGAGATTTAGAATCTGAATGCACAAAGAAGTTACAAATGGATAGACGAGATTATAAGTTAGTATAATCTATTTTGGAAAATGTAAAAGGAATTAATATAAATTCTGGAAATTTAAGAGATAAGATATGAAATAATTTCATGGTATTGATATTAGAAATGATTTTGGAAAATGGACTTATAATATTTTCCTAAGTGCTGAAATGAAAGGTTTTTGGAAATATTTAGCGATGAAGAATTTATGTCGAGTTATTTTTATATGTAATGGATTATAAATCGAATTTGGAAATATTTCACTAAGTGTTGAAGTAAGATATGAATTATCCTGTTATGGATATAAGTATTCAAAATGCATTTCAAATATTGAAACATTAAAAGAGATTAAATATATGTCTTTGTAAAGCTATATTGAGATAAATATTTTGAAGATTTAAAAAATTGGGCATAGTGACTGCTTATGGATGTTATTTGACAGTTAATTAACCGACTATCAAATTTAGGCGAATTCGTTGATCATTTCAAAGAGACGAGGATCAGATTTAATTAACCGAAAACCACCTCGATCCGATTCGTGCATTATGAATTGTGATATTTCGAAGATAACGGAGATGGTGATCTCAAAAGAGATTTGGTTTGTTCAGACCCAGAAAAACTTGTATGGATGAATGCTAATTGCATCGTTGCCGAGATGGCAGTGTTAGCATTCCAAGTATGAATGCTATTCTAAAGGTAAACATAGCCTCAAGCTTCATCAATCGGGAATGACTAAAACATGGGAGATACGGCAGGGCTAAGTGGGTCGCACCCAAGTAGGGTATGTTATCACCTTTCTAGATACCCTCGGATATATTATATTACAATTATGGAACGGTTGTGCATGGAAAAGTGAGTGCTCGATCAAGGTAGGAACATCCGAGGTGATAACATATTCGGTGCTATCCAGATTAGGGGTAGGCCAGTCCTGTGTTGGTAGGGAATCCAAGCGAGGTCCTCGGTACATTTTTCTAGAGGTCCACTATGGCGGGCGGTACCCCAGTGCCCAGTCATTGTATAGAATCCAATATCCACGATGAGCCAGTATAGTTTTGATTATGCCCAACTATGCTGAAACGTGAGATGCAAGCATTTCAGCTATTTTCTAATTTACTTTCTCTAGATACTATTATAATATCAGATGATTTCGATACAATATGCTTTGGTTATCGTAAGGTAAAAACCATCGTATTTATTTTTGGCGTGGTATTACGAGATATCATTGTTTTCAAAGGATTTTGTCAACTATAATAAATTCAAATTGAGTTTGTTTTCTCACGCTTATTTTCCAGAATGACTCGGGTGTTATTTTATTATAATGCTTTGATAGACCGAGTATTATAGATTTAGGATAGGATGCTATGGAGTTTAGGAGACGAGCTGGATGATAGAGACATATTTCTGTACTTGATTATATTCCCCCCTGTGTAGGCTGTATATTCAGCACTTGTGAGGACAGGTTATTATAACTGTCCATATTGATTTTTGATTGTTGTACTCCGATGATGGTATGTATAATAGCAGTTATAGTTCTTTTTGGTATAAAGATATGTTATTATCTATTAAATATTGTTTCACTACGATTGCGAGATTATTTGTTGTTGTTCAGTTTTCTTCTATTTCTTTTCTTCTTCACCCTTAATGATATAGTATTTCCAACACTCGGATGCTCATAATACTATATTGTGAACGTATTGGTGTTGATTTACAAGGGTCGAAAATCCTGGGCCGTTACACTTGGTATCAGAGCCGAAGGTTAAGCGAGAACCTTGGCTTTGGTGGGGATTACTTATTAGAGATAGGGTCAGTAGTGCCGTAGAATGAATTTGCATGTATTAATAGATATGAGTGCATATTTGTCAGTGAATACAAATTGTTCTACATTGTGTTGATTTATCTGTTTGGTGGAATACAAATTTTGGTCGAATAGTGGAACGCCATAAAATCGATAGAAATTTTTTAAAACTTAAATACGGTAAAACCAACATAGTATGGTTTTGAAATGGGTAAATGAAATAATTTTACACAAATTATATTTTTTGATATAAAGAAATAATTTTGAGAAATTATCATAACATATTGGAGTGTTTGGTTGACATTGTTATAATCAAAACAAGATTATAAAAATTAAAAAATGGTTTATATATCCAAATAGAAATTGTATAAATATGATTTATACAAATGAGTTAAAATTAAATTGGATTCAAACCGGAATTTGGAAATCTAAAATCCCATAAAATTTGAGAAATGTTCAAATGGTTATGAACTAAGTATCTGAAAATTTTGAAATCTGGGAAGTTTTGGAAATATTTTCCGAAGTGCTGTGAAAATAAAATAGCGTTATATTTTAAAGAGTCTTTGAATAAAAGTTGTTTTAAATGGATTTTGGAAAAGATAAAGCAACGAATTCACTTCAGTCGTTAGAAAATATCTTGTTGATGACGGCCGCATCATCAATATTCATTTTTGAGTTTTTAAATGATGGGTTGCTACAATAGAATTTGATATGGAGATTTTTATTGGAAAACAAATGTTGTTTTAGAAATTCCAAGAGAGTTTATATTGGATAACCCAAGTTTGAGTTTAAAGAATTATAAGGAAATGGTTTGTTGAAACAGAGTTATATATTATATATATATATATATTATTCCAAATGATATGAAATAAAAACAAGCGTTTGAATTTCGGAATTTCCATTTAAATGATTAGTCAAACCGATAGAAGATAAGTTTTTGAACTTGTAATTAAAATAGTATGGAATGAAGTTTACTTGAGATAAGAAAAGTGAATTGTATGAATTTAAATTCAATTTAAGAAAAGTTAAATAAAAATTTAAATGAAATTGAGACAATAACAAATTGAATTGAATATAAACTTGAATGGTGAAACAGTTATATAACTATAAGTTATAAATTTTGAATGGAATAAACTCAAATATCTAATTTATGGAATTGTGAATAAATAAGTTGAATAGCTTACAAAATTGGTAATAATGGAGTAAATAAATACTTAAACTATAAAGTGATGTATAATCATGAGTAAATTTTTTAAATGTGAGTATACTCGAGTATGCATCGATGAAATGGGATTTACTTAAAAATTTAACCTTGCAAAGAAGATTTAATTTAAAATGAGCCAAATGGAATCAATTCCAGTATCAGATTTATATAATTGAAAATATAGGTTGTATAACTTGTAAATTGGAAAAGCAGAATAAGAAAACCAAAATAAAAAAGATTTGATATTTTGGTGAAGGAATAAAAATCCAAACTTGAATTATAAAATGAATTTGAAACTCAAGAAAATGAAATGGAGTGATTTTTGATATAAAAATCTAATTGTGAAATATAAATTGAAAGCAAACGAATTAGATGAATTAATTTATGTACTGGATATTGGAATGAGACTTGAGTTAAATGAAATTGAATAAATTGAATAACAATCAATTTAAAATGAAATGGAATTTGATTGCAACGTAAATGAAACTTAAGTTCTAAATGGAGCTCAACTTATATATATTTCAAAATCTTGTCAAATAGAATAGAAATGGAAAAGAAAACTAGGTTGAATGGTTAATTGGTTGTTCAAAAGAAATGAAAATCTGAATTTAGATTTAACTGGAAACGAACTTAAGTTTGATGTGAAATTATATGAATGTTGAATAAAAGCTTATAATTAACCTTAGTGTTTATTTTATGAAACGACTCATTAATAAATATACATGAAATGAACTAATAAACTAAATTTGCAAATGGAATTGGATTTGTTTAGAAATGAATTAAAGAAGTGGATATGAACTCGAATATAAAAAGAAAATTCTCCATAAGCGTTGATTGATAAGCATTGAAATATGGATTTAAAATGGAAACGTATGTAATGGATGTAAATATAAATTGAATGCAATTGTATTGTTGTGAATAAATGTAACGATCCCGCTTTTAAATCAAATTTAAATTTAGTAATTAATATAAAATTTTAGAATTTAATTGTGAATTAATTTGAAATTTTTCAAAACAAATAATATATGAATAGATTGTAATTTGAATTTGAATTTAAAATTCAAATATAAAATTCCGAAAAATATTTGAATTTATTAATAATATATGTGTGATTTTTATTAGAATATAATTAATTTCTAAATCATTTTCTTTTAAATTATATATATATTTTTAAATAAAGGAAATGTATTTATAAAAGGAAAAAAAATAGAAAAATATAATTTAAAATTATATAAAAAGGCAAAAAGACAAGGGTTAAGTATTTAGCACATAGATTAACAAGTGTAAGTTAATTAGACATATAAATTAACAAGTGTAAATCATTTTATCATATAGATGAACAAGTGTCAAAAAATTTATTTTATTTTCTTTTTCAAATTAAAGAAGACAAGGCAATGAATTTTCATTTCTTCTCTCCTATCTTCTTTTATTCTTCATTTCCAAAATTAGAAGCCTGGGAAAATCAAAACAAAACTAGAAAAACATCAAAGCAAACAACCTCTTCAACATTTAAACTAAAACAAAAAAAATCATCTCAAATACCAAGCAGTTCAAGATCAAGATTAGATTCAAAACTTGTTTCAAGTTTTCATTTAAGCTGAGGCAAAGATTCAAACTAAACATAAATCAAATCAAGTAAAGAGTAATTCAACTCAACAAGATCAAACAACCATCAGTTTCAAGTTGAAGCAAGATCTGTTAGCACCAGGATTGGTCACTAACACCCTTAAGAGAGATTGTGTAGAGAGATTAATGAAGAAAGTAAAGTTAAACAGAGGATAATACGTTAATTTAAACGCAGAAAAAATGAACTCCAGATTTATAATGGTTCGGCGTAATTGCCTATGTCCACTTTGAGGTAGATCTTTGTTGCTTTTCTCGATAATCGATTACAGATAAAATCCGTATGTCAATCACTCAAATACAATTGCTAAGCAAAAAAGATTAAGTCTTGAATGAGTCTTGAATGCAGCAGAGTCTCCCCGGTGTTTTCGAAAGAAGGTCCATTTCACTGTGCCCCTGCCTCTCTATTTATAGACGAAGGTAGGTCGTACTTTCCTGGTGGGCCTAGCAGCTTGGTATCTCAGCCCAATATAAGTAATCTCCGAATGCCGAACCAAAAATGCCGATCGAAATCTTTGTGCCGAACGAAACGATGTATTGCGTGAGAGGTGCAGGCCGAAAGAGAATCGATGCCGGAGGGGGAAGGTGCCGAACGAAGCTGGAATGCCGAACAGTCCAGGAATGATGAGCGAGGCATGAATGTCGGGCGCTCTAGAAGCCGAACGCTCTTGAATGACAACCGAACCAGTTGTGTCGAATGTCCCTAGAATGCTGAACACTCTCTGATGCCGAACGTCCCTGAATGCCGAGCGTTCTCTAATGCCGAACGTTCCTGAATGCCGAGCGCTCCTGAATGCCGAGCAGTGTGGAATGCCGAACGAGTTTGGATGCCGAACAACTTTGTCATGCTGAACGGCCTTCAATGCCGATCGTTCTCTAATGCCGAACGCTCCTAACTGCCGAGAGCTCTCTAATGCCGAACGTTCCTGAATGTCGAGCGGTGTGCAATGCAGAACGAGTTTGGATGCCTAACAACTTTGTCATGCCGAACGACCTTCAATGCCGATTGACTAGAGATGTCGAATGGCCTGGTCGTGACGAACGAGAATGCTGAGTCCTTAGTTTCCCGGTCAAACCTCCAGGTAACACTTGCCCCCCAAAGTGCATTACGTGATCGAACGTGATACGCTTTGAACCACGTGTCCTCCGCGCTTCACATTGAGCTTTAGGTTTATTCCTCTTCTTGGTGGCGTTTTCTCATGAATACTGGGTGAGGCAATGCATGTCGAAAGTTATGCGAATGCCGAGCTGCATAGCCGAAACCGAGCGCCCTGGATGCCGAACGCCCTTGAATGCCGATGCCGAACAATGTCGTCTTGACCGGTTCTACCGGTTATTGTCTCTTCGATTTCCACTCTTCCCCTATAAAGTTCGGCATTTTCCTTCTTCTTCTCTTCTTTACTTTCACCTCCGTTATCCTGTATTCATGAACCTTGCCTTTTAACAAACTCCAAGAATTTGACTACCCTTCCTTCCTCGAGCATCATACCCTGCATCACCCTTTTCCCGAGTCATTCGGAATTAATTAAAGCCGTGCCCTTAACACCAGAATTCTCCTGAGCTTCAATCTATTTGCTAGGTATCGACCCCTTCTATTTAAATGTTTTCCCTGACTAAAAGTTCTAATACGAGGCTTAAGTTCGTAAATTAGAACTGTGGCCAATAGGTATTTCATGGATGAAAGGATCGAACTACGATTAGGGCATGTTCTAGGGCTAGATGACGTAGAGAAAAAGGGAAGTGGTCAGAGGCAAGCACATGGGGTTGTTGATGGAAGATGTACTGTGATTCGGTATGGTTCTCTCATGTCGAATGAGATTGGAAGGAAGAGAAGAGGAAGAGCAGGAATTGGCTAGAGCGCCGAACAAAACGGTCCGGTATGACTTGTCGAATGACTTGACCACGTCGTTCGGTATGGATGGAGGAGAAAGATAAAACCGTTGTTAAGGGCAAAGTGTCGAGCGTTGGGGCTCGGCATAACTTCGGATCGGCATGATTTGCCAATGCCAAGCAGCGGGGTGGAAAAATAGGGAGGAAGTATGAATTGGAGAGGATGCCGAACGATATTTCGGCCGAACAGCATGTAGGCCGAACGGTCATGAATGCCGAACGATAGTTAGGCCGAACAACATTTTGGCCGAATGATACTTAGGCCGAACAACATTTTGATCGAGCGATAGTTAGGCCGCAACATTTTGACCGAACGATACTTAGGCCGAACAACACATTGGCCGAACGATACTTAGGCCGGAAAACATTTTGACTGAACGATACTTAGGCCGAACAATATTTTGACCGAACGATACTTAGACCGAACAACATTTCACCTTGCCTAATTATAAGACAAAAACAAAGATACGGACCTAAGCATACTGGCATATCGAACTAATCTAGACTGATAACTTCCTAGTTCCAATTATCATAAGCCTGAACTGAAATCGATAAAAACGGATAAAAGCTTTTGGCATACAGTGTCAATGTCCGAGTCCAAAATTGAAAACATTGCAAGGCTGACTTTCGGAGACGGTCAGCGATGACGACCTTCGAAGACGATAGTTCAAAGTTCAACTTTATACCATCAACTCCGTGACTTATAATTTCTCAGCACTTATACTTGAATTATCACACTAGTTCACGCACCACACGGCCGGGGGGGGGGGGGGGGGGAAGGGGGATATTTATGCTGTTAAGTCTAACGTCGATTTTTTTTGAAGTATAGTTCAAACATGTACTCTACTAGCACTACGTCATATATTTCATACTGCAACACCAAGAAGTGATGCAGGAAGTGTCAAAAAATTTGCTGTAGGCTAAAAAAGGGCAAAGGAAACACTTTCTCGGTGATGCATTTTGCCGCTTTGCCCTAGAGTCAAAGGCAATATCTTTGCGGCCCTAAGACAACATCAGTTCTGTTGTTGCCACAGGTACCAAATTTAATAAAAAGTGGGCCCCACAATCTAGGCCCCAACATGTGGGCCCACATTGTGGGGCCCACTAATTCTGTGGCTCACCTTTACAGAACCCTGTTGTGGGGCCCATATTCATTAATCTATGGTAACACATTTACCATCCAATGGCAACACTTTGCCAGTTTATTACCACATTTAACATCACATACTGCAACATTATATCATATCTATGGCAAGACCTTTTGCAATTTAAATTGGAAATGTACTGCAACATTATATCATATCTATGGCAACATTATACTGCAACATTATATCATATCTAATGACAACATTACACTGCAACAAAGAACTTTTCATTTCAGAATAACCAGCAACACAAATTTTACCTAGTCAAGTACAAAATAACAAACATACTTAAAAACATAGCCAGTGTATTCATAGTTACAGCCAGTACATACTAAATTCTACTTATTAATAGTACATTCATATTTGCGAGCCTCTAGTGCCATCAGTGCCATCAGTGCTATCAGTGCCTCTAGTACCTCCAGTGCCTCCAGTGCCATCACTGCAGACGGTCGCACAAAGATCCCCGGATTTCTGGCACAAATATGATACATTAGTTACAACATTTAATCAATGCAGAAACAACATTTTCTTACTTAAATTTGGTACATTAGTTACTTAATAGCTAAATGCGTACCGATATGTGTTGTACATTTGGCATCTCTGAACCAAATAGCTAAATGCATACCCATTTATGTTTTTATCACCCATACTAGCCCAATCCTTGAGTGCCACCCATGTATTCATCATCATCCCTCGTTTCACTAATAATAAGAAGTTATTTAGAGTATAAAAGCGGTCCAGCTTATCATTTTCAGTTGACTTAACTCCATCCATAGCACTAGATTCAGGGTTAGATAGGTTCAACAGAGGTTGAACCAAGTAAGCAACAAAAGGGCTTAGTTGTAATGGATCAAAAGATAAGGCAGCGACTGTTGATATTACACTTAACAATTTTGTAAGTTAGTGTTTATATTACACTTAACATCAAGCAAAGCATAGCAGCCAAAAAAAATCATTTGTAATGCCTTCCCAATGTATATAACCCACGAATATATACAATTCAATTAGGCGGTAAAACATTCATGCAACAAAATATAAGAACATGCATTCTTGTGATTTGTGAGTTATGCTTTAAAAATCAAGTGCTTAAATAAGATTTGAAAAAAATAATAAAAAATGGAAGAGTTATAAGGAAAATTTATGCAAATGAGCGACTGGTTAGCCGGAAGTTTACATGGTAAAAAATGAACCAAAATAATGTAACAAATCATAATTAAATTAGTGAGTTCAATGGAACATAGTACACTAAAGTATTGTCGTCTTGCTTATACTACTCACATGTAGCTTATATATTAATAGTTTTTTATTGCTCAATCATGTATGAATATGTATACACACACATACATTTATATAATATAATATGCATACACACATTATATAGACACACGCCACCCCAACATCCTGATATATAGGAAAAATGCAATTACAGTAAATAGTATGAAACCTGACTCTTTTTAATTGTTAACAAATGCAATTACAGTAAACAAATGCAATATTTTTGAAAAGCTTACTTGTATACTAACTATCTTGATTGTAATAGCAATAAAACTGACTCTCTTTACAAAATTTGTAATTGAACATAATTACAGTAAACTAAATATAATCAGGCCATCACTATATAATTGCATAGCAGAACTTAGAAAAACAGAGGGTTTTTTTCCTTAGAATAAGAGTGTTACTTTTTGCTTAGAATAAGACTGTTACAACATTCATTTTGATGTCTCTGGGGGTTGAACCCATGACCACTATAACATAGTATAGAGCGCTCTACGACTCATCGTTCGAGCTAGTGGTCCTTGACTGTAATAATTAGTTTTAATCTTAAAATATCTTTATGTAAGCAAAATATATAATAACTGACAATTCAAGGCCTGTTGACTTACCAAACTCAAAGGGACAATATGTTAGCTTTTCCTAAACCACACATATTTTATTGGGATTATTCAAAAGTGAAAAAATTCTTTTTTATTTAATTTGAAAAGCACATTAATGCTAAGCAAAGACAAAATGCTGAGTAAGTAATCACTAAGAGTAGTTACCTGGTACAAACCGTAGGATATGACTTGTAAAACTGAAGCAATAAAAGCAATCAACACCATTAGGCACTGTCCTGATGGAAATATGAAAACACGTGACAGCTGCACAATCACAAAAGGAAGAGCAGATAAAGCCATGATCCTTATAGCATAGCTAGTTTGGATATCGGTTGTGACACCAGATCCTGCATATAAGTGAGTGATACCATCATTTGTTAAAAGAATGAACAAAAGAAGTAACAAGAAAGATGAAGAGTTGATGTCAAACAGTACAAAACTGAAATTTTTTAATAAAAATAGATAGTTATAAAAATAGCACATTATCAAAATATTACAACCTTATGTTGCATAGCTACAAAATGAGAGAAATAATGGAAATGTGGTCCTTGTTATTCAAAAATTATTAGTCTCCTCGCTGAGATCAACTTAACAAAGGGCTTAGCATCATGACGGTATTCGAATTGAAAGATTTCATTCCCATATATATTTGATATAAATGACAAACTAGAGAAGTGAAATTAATTTGATTCAGATTGAAAAGCCAATATTGAGTAACATATTTTTTCCAATTCATACGAATTATATTGGAAAGCAGTTATTAAATTGGCAGTATATTAGAAATCATACAAGTAAACGGAAGGAAGCATGACTTCGTAATATAACCTTTAGATTATTGTAACAGTCAACTTAAGTACATTATTAAATTGGAAAACAGTTATTGGATGTCAAAAATAAAAGTAAAATGATACTAAAACGTACCTAAAAGACTGAATCTCTTGGTGTCTTGCAAATCTATAGAAGTTGAATTTTCAAAAAGATCGGTTTTGGCAACAACAATACATGAACCCCATAATATTGTCAAAAGCATGACCGTGGAACCGGCCAGTAAACCAATCCAAAAAATTATTGAACAATAAAACCTATAAACTTGATAAAGTCTTCAAATAATCAATTTCAATCATTATTGAACAATAATATCACACCGAAAAGCAAATAAATCACCTACCAAAACAGATGTAACCGAAGGGTTTTATATAAGTGTTGATAGTGGAGAAAGCGTAGTTAGGAAACGAACAGATACTGGCGAAAGTAACGACATGGTGCAAGCGGAGACGAGGTAGAAGAGGGAGTTGGAGAAGGAGGTAGTTTTGGATGTGTCTGCAGATGAGAACTAGGGTTATGGAAGGAGTGAGAAGAGGGAAATGAAAAATAGATGGTGTGAAATGAAGGCGGCAAACTATGTTAACTTTTGTTGCTTTGTTTTTGCATCCCACGTTAAAAATTATTTCAGCCCGCTTTTTTTCCAGCCCGCCCTCATTTTTTATAATATTTTTATAATTCTATAGCTACTGCAACATAACGTTGATATCTATGCTAACATCCTGAAGCTAATGTTGTAATAGATAAAAATCAGCATAGCTATCATTACATTGTAGCTAGCAACATCTTGTATTTTCGTTGCAATAGGCCATCTATGGCGTAGTGTAGATTCAATTTCTATCAAAGATGTCTAGGATATCTAGCTCCGCCATGATCTCAAATAGACCCGGGCCGTCTTCTAAATAAGGAGTCGCGGATACTTCAAACCCATCGACTTCCCCTGCTCATAACTTAGCTCCCGACGCCCTGGAAGCATCAACTTTCTTGGACAACCCGGTCGATTCACAGGCTTCGAAGATTAATGAAAGTGCACTCCATCGGATATGATCTGTCTATGGAATCCCCTTCGACGACGTATTAGTTCCATCGGGGAACGATCATCCACACTTGCCCCCAGTTGCATACACAGCTTGAAATAAGTTTGTGTGCTGGGTCGGCAGTGTGCCACCGTTCAACTTATTTCTTCGGGACGTGCCGCAATACATTAACATTGTCCCGTCACAACTGCACCCGAACGGTCACGCCTTCATCTACGTACCTACATCCTTTTAATGAATGTCCTCTCCAGGCCTCCAACCCCGGGTGACAAAAGATATATATATATATATATATGATCAAGCCGCGGAGAGATAGCCCCTCTTTCATGTTTCTCGAGCGGCACCACAAATGCCAAATCTTAACAGGGGCATGCGGCAAGTTCGCCCTATACAAGCAGGAATGGTTTTATGTGCGTTGCCCTCCTGGTTTCGCGAGGAGATGGGTGGAAGGAAGCAAGTCTTTTCTCTGGATCGATATTCATGCTTGGTCAAAGCCGTGCCATTTCTAACTCTTTTTTCCATCTTTTCAGGTATCAAGCCACGTCCTGATGGCCGCGGATATTCTGAAGCCGTCGAAGCTATTAGAGCCCTTCCTGCCGAAGAACTGGACATCCGAACTCTCATTTCGAATGAGTCACTTACGAGGTTTGGACTGTTGGCAGAAGGCCATCGGATAAGCCTTCATCAGGGCATTACCATACCCAGGCCCGCCTCGGGCAAAGAGAAAAAACAAGCTGAGTCTTCAGCACGCAGCACTCCTAGTGCACTAGAAGAAGGAGAAATCAAAGAAAACGAAACACCCGAAGCACAAGATGAGAACGTTGGTCCTACTCAGGACCCACTAGTTGAAGTTCATGACATCGAAACGTCATCCTCCTGTTCGAAGAGGAAAAAGAAATTGACGTACAAGATAAGGAGGGAAAAAGTTGGTGCAACCTCTAAAGTCGCTCTTATTCCAACAAAGAAAGAGGCTTCCTCACAACGCTTAGAAAGTTCTCTAAAGGGCCTCTCGAGCCTCGCCATACCCGACGATCTACTTAACTATGATTTTGACGATCCGAAGGAACTTAAACTTCACTCTCCCATCAGAGGCGATGCAGGCGTTCCAGCCCAAACTCAAGGAGAAAAAACTCCCATTAGTAAAGAAACTGGTCCGTCGGGGGGAAACACTAGGCCACACACATGTGCACTTCACTTTGCACTTAAATTTCAGTCATCACACTACTCTTTGCTAATTCGTTGTTATTTAAATTCTATGTAGGTGACATGGGGTGTATGCACAGAATTGATCGTCTCCGCGGGTCGTCTATCTTCCATCATTCTGAACGGGACTCAGGTTTCGGAAAACATCGAGAAAGAGACAGTGATGGCGATAGGGATTATCATTCTCGGGATTCATCATCTCGGAAGAAAACATATTATCAGCACAAATACCACCAACATCTCTTTTCTCACTCGGGGCAAAGCAATGATAAGCACGGCCATAAGGGGTCGCAATTTGATGTTCCCCGTGATCAACACTCCGATTCCTCCTCCACCCGACAGTCCTGGGATCCTCACAGGATAGCTGAACTTTCGAGGCCGTCTCCTCATGTTCCTGCAACAGATCAATCAGTATCGGAGAGACTGGCCGAGCTTAAAGTTAAATTCCCAAAAATATGCTTTGATGGTCTGAAGTTTCTCCCGACGATCCATCATATTCCTGGAGATGTCAAGCAGAGCGCTATCGCCTGCACCAACGACTTCTATGTTAAGCATGACGCGTTCGTTCATCTTGCTGAGAAAGTGTCTGAAGTCTCCATAGAACGCCAACATGAGATTGATCGCCTGAAGCTTGAGGCTATTCATGACAAAGATATTATCAAAGCTCGGGACGAAGAGATTGCGTCTTACAAATCTCAACTTGAGGCCGGCCAATAGAGCGCCAAAGATACCGCCGAAGCCGTAACTCATTTGGAATCAACTCAGAAAAAAGAAATCGACAAGGCGGTACAACGCTGTAGGGCTTTAGCTTTGAAGAAAGATTCGGTGCAAAAAGAGAGGGATGCATTCTGCCTCCGAATCAAAGAACTTGAGGAGCGACTCCACAAAGAGCAAGAAGAGAAGACTGCTGCCCAAGAAGAGTCGCAATGGTATTGCGACGAGATCGTTGCAGCGCGACTCCTAAAGGCGAAACTTGAGGGTGAGCTTTCTAAAGTCGAGGCGCTGAAGGATGAACCCCGTGAGGAGGGCAAAAAGATAGCATCTGCGGAGATTGACTCATGTCTTGAGGCGGCCAAGGAAGAAGGTAGGGAAGAGGTCAAAAGCATGTTCGACCCGCTTATTGCCGAATTCAATACCCGCATTCTCATGCACCGGGACTTAACTTTTCTATGCGAGGGCTATCTCGAATCTTTGGCCGAGGCGTGGGAGACTTTAATTGAAATCAAGAAGCCGAACACGGTATCGAGGAGGTTGATGAGGGGGCCTTGATAAAAGAATTCCTTAAGGGAAACGAGCCTTCGGACCTGTCTGCGGCTATAGCCTTTTATTGCAAAGGCTCCCCCTCAACAAAAGGGAAAGAAGTTATCGCCAGTCCATCCGGGATTGAGTCGGCAGCTCGTGTGCCTACCTAACCGGTCGGTCGGCCAATACTCGATCCTTTTGAATAGCATATCGGCTATGACCCGGAGGACCCCGGCCTTGGTGTTCATGTTTTGTCCCCTATTCCAAAGGGTGAGACCCCCTAACGGCTAAGAGCCAGTCGGAACCTGGTCAGCAACTCTTTTGATTTAACATTCCAAGAGTTTTCATTTTTCATCAGAAGCTATCGTATTTTAATACTTGCTTTTCATGATTTTGTGCAAGCTGTTCCGATCTTGAGCCCACTTCGAGGAGCGGTGTCGCCAATGAGGAGAGGGAATAAATGAGTGAACCCACTCACGTAGGAGAGGCCCCCAGTCCAGATGCTCAGGTGATCAGAGCGCTTGATGAGAACAAATCTGAGACTTCCTCTCCCATTGATGGGAGTTATGAAGTTGAAATTACAGGCGTCTCTGAGCACACATCCGAACTGAGCATGAAGGAGCAGCTTGAGAAAGAGAAGGAAAAGACGATCAAGATCAACGTCGAACCTCAAGCTGTGGACCTGGACGATCCTTTGAACAAACCATTGAAGGTCATCCGCCCAGGCGGGTCCAAACCCATGGATGTTCCTCGTACTTCTTTAGCTGTCACTCCCCCATCAAAGAAAGCTATCAAGGGTAAACGTTTCGGGGAGGAGTCATCTGGCAAAAGGTCGAAGTAGTCGAAGAAGTAGTCTTCACTCTCGTTCAACACGAGCTAGTTTAGATTATGTAATTATTTTTGTTTCCGTAGTACATGTAAGTAAAATTATTTGTGATGAATAAAATTTAGTTCTTTTCCCTCTCAGAGGACTGTTATTGTTTGGTAACCCGAGCTACTGCGAGTTACATGAACTTCTCGATTCATCTTCAAACAAGTTGACAACTTCCTTGGTATTTGCGCATTCTTTTATCCCACGTTCTGGGGACTTAGAATATTTTCCAATCCGTACACCAAGGGCTCGATGACTTCAAGTCATTTATATCCAGTCCGCCCTTAGGGGACTTGGACATTTAAATTGTTTATACTCTGGTCCGCACTCCGGGGACTCTAGATACTCCAGTCCGCACTCCGGGGACTTGGAGATTTTTAGTTGTTTATACTCGAGTCTGCCCTCTAGGGACTTAGAGTATTTCAGTTCGCACTCCGGGGACTTGAAGATTTCGAGTCGTTTATACTCGAGTGCACGCTCTGGGGACTTAGAGTACTCCAATCCGCACTCCGGGTACTTGGAGATTTCGAGTCGTTTATACTCGAGTCCACACTCTGGGGACTTAGAGTATTCCGGTCCGCACTCCAGGAACTTGGATATTTCAGGTCGTTTATACTCGAGTCCGCGCTCTAGGGCTTAAAGTACTCCAGCCCGCACTCCGCGGACTTGGAGATTTCGAGTCGTTTATACTCGAGTCCGCACTCTGGGGACTTAGAGTACTCCAGTCCGCACTTCGGGGACTTGGAGATTTCAAGTCTTTTATACTGGAGTCCGCGCTCTGGGGACTTAGAGTACTCTTGTCCGCACTCCAGGGACTTGGAGATTTCGAGTCGTTTATACCCGAGTCCGTGCTCTGGGGACTTAGAGTACTCCAGTCCGCATTCCGAGGACTTGGAGATTTCGAGTCGTTTATACTCAAGTCCGCGCTCTGTGGACTTAGAGTACTCCAGTCCGCACTCCAGGGACTAGGGGATTTCGAGTCGTTTATGCTTGAGTCCGCACTTTAGGGACTTAGAGTACTCCAGTCCGCACTCCGGGGACTTGGAGATTTCGAGTAATATATCTCTTAGTCATTTGTTACAGCGTTATCATACACGTGAACATCGACAATTCATGGGAAAAAGAAATGGCTTCAAGCCTTTATTAATGCAAATAAGCTAAATTGTCTTTTTACATGCCGTAAACTAGGAATAAAAACTTGTTGGAAATAAATGCAACTAAAATTTGATAGAAATGAACTAAGTGTAATAATGCCGCAAATGTCCTCCATTCCATGCTCGGGGGAGTGTCGCACCATTGACGGTCGCTAGCTTGAAAGTTCCTTCTCCAAGCTTCCTTTTAATGATGTATGGACCTTCCCATGCACGGCTCATGTGTGATGGAACTGGGAAAACTCGTTTCAAAACGAGATCACCCACTCCAAAGATTCTCGGTCGTACTTTTTATTATAATATCGAGCAACTCGGTGCCTGTACACGACCGTTTTAAATTAGCCTCTTCGCGTTTTTCATCAATGAAGTCCAACAATTCCAGCAAGAGATCTTGATTTGACTCAGGGTCACAATAAGTTACCCGATGTGATGGGACTTCAAGTTCCACGGGTATGACAGCTTCCATGCCATATGCTAATGCGAATGGAGTGTGGCCAGTCGCGGACTTGTGGGTGGTTCTGTAAGCCCAAAGTGCTGTCGGAAGCTCGTCCACCTACTTGCCTCTAGCCTTTTCCAAACTTTTTTCAATATGGATCTGATTATTTTATTTATGGCCTCCACTTGTCCATTAGCTTTCGGACGAGCAACTGCTGCAAACTTTTTCTCAATACCATATTTTTGACCAAATTCCCTGAAATCTTTGCTTTCAAACTGAGTTCCATTGTCTGTAACGATTGTTTGTGGCAGGCCAAAGCGGCATATGATATTCCGTACAACAAAATTAATGACTTTCTTGGTGGTGATAGTGGCCAAAGGCTATGCTTCTGCCCATTGGTAAAGTAATCGATCGCAACAATCACTTATTTAGCACCATCTTTGGATAGGGGTAAGGAACCGACTATTTTGATCCCCCACATTGCAAATGGCCAAGGACTGACCATTTGTGTGAGTTCCGTTGGCGGAGCTCTTGGGATTTTCGCATACTTCTGGCATTTGTCACATCGTCTTATGTAGTCTACGACATCCCGATTTACATTTGACCAATTGTATCCATAGCGGAGGATTTTCTTTGCTAGCGTCTACCCCCCGATATGGTCTCCACATTCACCTTCATGGACTTCCGTCAGGACTTGTTTTATCTCATCATGGGCAATGCACTGGAGCAATGGGTCGAGAATCCCCTCCGATACATGATTCCATCCTGTATTACATAACGAGAAGCCTTACAAATGACTTGTCGTCTTTCGCTCCTTCTTTCGGGCACGGCCCCGTGTAACAAGTACTACTTGAATGGGGTCATCCATGACTCCTTCTCGATTTTTGTTTCTAACATGAAATCTACCTCCATTATACTTATGCTTGGAACATGTAAGGATTCAACGGGAAGCAATCCCATCTGCTGCGCATCGCCAGTGCTTGCAAATTTTGCCAATGAATCAGCTGCTCTGTTTTGTTCACGTGGAATATGTGAAATATCATAATACTCGAGATTCGCTAGCAGCTCCCGAACTTGGGCCAAATACGGGGCAAGTCTCTTCCCCTTGCTTGGTCGGCTCCACGCACTTGATGCACCACCAATTGCGAGTCGTAAAAAATTTCAACTGATCTTATTCCTAGTTCTTTGACGAGTCTTAAGCCGGCGATCAATGCTTCATACTCGGCTTCGTTATTCGTTGCTATGAATTCGAGCATCAAAGCATAGCAAACTGATCATTTTTCAGGAGTTACAAGAACTATGCCAACCCCCGAACAACGGTCGTTAGATGCCCCATTGGTGTACATCTTCCATCGGACGGGAGGTATGACATTGCGGCCGTTTGATTTGTCTATCATGGTGACTTCAGCGATGAAATCCGCTAGCGCTTTCCCTTGTATGGCCCTTCACGGCAAGTAGGAAATATCGAACTGACTCAACTCAATATTCCACTTTAACATCCTTTCGGATGTTTCTGGTCGTTGGAGTACCTGTCGCAGGGGTTGTTCGGTGTAAACACTGATCGAGTGTGCCTGGAAGTATGGGTGAAGCATGCGTGATGCAATCAATAAGCAATAGGCTAATTTCTCGATCTTGGGATATTTTCTTTCTGCCCCCGTCAGGCGTTTACTAACATAGTAAACTGGTTTTTAAACTCGGTCCTCTTCACGAACCAAAGCAGTACTGATAGCATGTTGGGATACTGCCAAGTACACATACAACATTTCATGGTCTATTGGTTTCGATAGCATTGGAGGGCTATCCAAATATCTTACCAGAGCTCGGAATGCATCCTCACAGTCAGATGTCCACTCAAAATTTCTCTTTCCTTTCTTTATCACGTCGAAGAAAGGAATACACTTGTCTGTAGCTCTGGATATGAATCGACTCAGCGTAGCCACTTTTCCATTCAAGCTTTGCACCTGCTTTATGGTTTTGGGCACTTGTATATCTCGGATAGCTTGAATTTTCTTCGGGTTAGCTTCGATTCCCTGCGCATTCACAATGAAACCCAGAAATTTTCCTATCGTTACGCTAAATGAACACTTCAAAGGATTGGTCTTCATTCCGTAATGCCTGAGTATATCAAACATTTCTGCTAAGTCTCGGATGTGGTCGTTTGACTGCCGTGACTTTACGAGCATGTCATCCACATAGACTTTCATTATTCTACCAATCAGGTCCTTAAATATTCGATTCACCAGGCGCTGATACTTTGTCCCCGCGTTTTTCAATCCAATGGGCATTACTACATAGCAATATAGACCCATATTTGTGACAAAACTAGTGTGCTCTTAGTCTGGAATGTGCATCGGAATCTGATTATATCCTGAATACGCATCCACAAATGACAATAATTCATGTCCGACGGTAGAGTCGACGAGATGGTCAATTCTAGGTAAAGGGAAACTATCCTTCGGGCATGCTTTATTCAGATCGGAGTAATCAACACAAGTTCTCCACTTTCCATTTGCTTTCTTCACTAGCACTGAGTTAGATACCCATTCAGGGTAGAGGGCATCGCGGACGAACCTATTGGCTTTGAGTTTGTCCACCTCCTCTTTGAGAGCCACGGACCTCTCTGGGTCCATACCTCTCCTTTTCTGTTTCATGGGATCATGTTTCGGGTCTATGTTCAACATATGACTTGCAATTGCTGGAGAAATTCCGCACATATCAGAGTGTGTCCAAGCGAAAACGTTCAGATTCGCCCGGAGGAAATCAGCAAGATCCTTGGCCACTGAGGGGTCCAGTTGTGATCTAATCTTAAAAACTCATGATGGGTCATCCCGACTGATTGGAATGTCGATCGTCGGCTCAACTGGAGTTGCGTTTGTTTCCTTGGTGATGTGTACGTAAATGTGCATATTTTTACCACCATATTTATTCTATTTAAATTAAATAAATGATCATATTGTGTATTTTAACTTGTTTTAACCAAAATTCATATTAATTCCAAATTTTCATATATTCATCTTCATATAGGGGCAAAGCGGTCATTTAAGTGCATATATTTCTTTGAGAAAAATTAATTGAAAATTTGTATATGTTTTTGTAGGAAATTGATCTCAAATAGAAGTGGTTTCATGAAGATATGCATGCACAAAATTAATACAAAGGAATGAAGATGGAAATAATTCAAAGTGAAGAACATGGAGGACCCCACCTACCCACCTACCTTAATGTACAAGTTAAAGGCTAATGCACATGCTTTTGGACTTAATGGTTTCATGTACACTTAATGGGGGATTAAGACATGTTAATGGTTACTTGGCCTCCACACTTCCTAAGGGGCATTTTGGGTATTCCCCAAAAATATGAATTAGGGTTTCATACATGTATAAATACCCATATGTTTCATGTAACATGATATCCTTCTCTTAGTCTCTCTTAGGCCTTCTCTTTAGTTTAGTTTAGATCAAATAAAGAAAGCTCCTTTCTCTTTTAATGGCTGCTTAGCCAATTTTTATTTCTTGTAATCTTTTTTATTTTATGCAATTTAATACATGCTCTTTCCTTTTCATGTTCATTTACTTTCATGTTGTAGTGTAGGTTTCTCTTATTCCATGCAAGTAGATTAGTTTTGTTTCTTTGCTTTGCTCTCTTTTTCTTTCTTTTTTGCTTTCATGTTGCTTTCTACATTTGTTGATTTGATAACAAATATGAGAGCTTAATCCCTACAATTTAGGGGTAATAAAGCTCTCTAGTATGTAGATGCAACATTTTGATGTTTATACTCTCTTTTTGTGCTTAATGAGAATGATTGAAGTGGTTTAATGATGTTGTTTAGCTTTGAATTTGATAGTCTATGTTGTTCATAACAAATAGTCTATGCTTAAACAAACATAACACAAATTGCCTCTTCATCTACATATGATTATGGCAAAGAAGTGATTGTTGAAATTAAAATTTGATGGCTTATATTTCTAACTAATAGTTAATAGGCCATGCTTAAAATAGATTTTGCTTTCAACTTTGTTGTCATATTTTATGTGATTTAAAAGTGTATTAGTGGTTGTGTTATAGTTAGATGGTTTATATTGAGCTAATTAATAGCACAAATATACCATACTTATAATAAGCACATCAACTAATTCACTAATGACAAGAAAAGAGAGATCATAACTTCATTTTGTTGATTTATGTGATCTAGAGAGTGGAAGTTGCCTCTAAATTGTCTTAACACTCTCATATTTTTATCTATTTTCTTTTGTCAATTTTCTCTTTTTTTTAGTTAATCACTCTTTCAACTTTGGTTAATTTGATTGAGTAGAATTCTAAAATCATCAATTCCCTGTGGATCGACCCGTATTCGCCGCGTGCTACATTCGTACACCGTGCGCTTGCGGTTAATTTTATTTCAAAATTCGTTCGACGGTTTTCTAAACCGATAGAAATTCCGTCGACGAACAAGTTTTTCTTTTGCTTGTTTTCTTTTGCTTGTTTTTAGCATTTTTTTAAGCTAATCACTCTCGACTTTGGTTTAATTTGATTGAATAGAATTTTAAAATCAACAACTCCCTGTGGATCGACCCGTATTCGCCACGTGCTACATTCGTACACCGTGCGCTTGCGGTATAAATTTTATCTCTAAATTCGTTCGACGGTTTTCTAAATCGATAGAATTTCCAAATCGCCCGAACAAGTTTTCGGAGCCGTTGCTGGGGAATTGTTTTGATTTCAATTTTCTATTCTTCGAATTATTTGTGTTTGATTTTTGTGTGTGTTTGTTTTGTGCGTTGTGTTGATAAAAAAAAGTGTTTGTTTGATTTTTCATTGCATTTTGGTTTTGTGTGTGTTGTTTGCTAGTTTTTTTTTTTTTTGCATTTGAATATTTGCATAAAAAAGTGATACAAGTTACATTTGAAAAAAAAAAAAGAGTTCCATTTCATTTCATTCTCAAGTACATTTTCCATTTTCAATTTACATTCCATTTACAATTTATAAAAAAAAAACTGCTGCATTGCACTGTTCTTTTCTGTTTTCTCTGTTTTCACTTCTCTGTTTTCTTTTCTGTTACATTACGCTGTTCTTGCCAACAAATTTCACTGCTCCATTCAACAGACCAACAACCATAACACATCACATACTTGCTGCCCACCCACATAAAAACATCACTGCTACTTCATAAACATTGCCACAAAACCATCACACATATCCACCCTTCATCACCAGTTACTTCCCTGAATCAACCACCCACACTTCCTCCACCAGTCATCAACATCAAGCCTGTACCTCTTCCCATACAAAAAAAAAACATCGAATCACTGTGCAGAAAACCATCCATGAACTCCGTCAGCTTCCACAATTGTTCACAAACCACTCACCTGAACCATTCAAACCAAACATTGCACTCTTCTCATAACCATCTCACTGCCCTAACCAGCTGCCATCATCCTCATTCACTCAACCATACCACCTTCATCATCCATACAACAAAACTTCCACGCTGTTCACATCTACAACAGTGCACTTCAAACCAACCATCATCCATACAATCCAAAACTGTTGCACGAACCCAAATCACCACATCCCCCCTGACCTCCTCAACATCAACCAGACTCACCAAAAACCACAACCATTTCACTACCGCTTCGGTTTCACCACTGCTTACTCCCTTCTCCCCTACTTATTGCCACTATTCACCTCACCTACCAATCAATCAAACCACAAAACCATTGCCAATACTGTCAACAGCCTCTGCTTGCTTCACTTCACGCCTCTGCTTGCTTCATTTCACCCCATAGCAAATCTAAAACTCCATCATACATGCTGCCCACCCAGTTCTGTCATTCACATTACATATCTCTTACCCACAGCAATACATCTCTTCTTCATCACATACATACTCAAATCACTGCTCATCACAACTCTGAAACCACCAACCAACTTCTTCCATAGTTATAACCACCAACCAATATCACCTTATCTCGACTCCTTCCCTTTACTGTCATCAATCAACCACAATACACTGTCAACCAACAATAGCTCTACCGAAATAAACAACTTCAACTCCTCAGTCAACACTTCAATATCAACAATCTGAACAATGCATACCTTCTGCCAAATTCACCGATAGTCAAACAATCATTCTGCCACACGCAACTCACAAGTAGCGAACACTACATACAAGCCCCTGAATAACTCGCTACCTGACCACTTCCAGACCATAAAACCCAACATTTCCACCTTATTGCTCATCCCACTGTCAAAAACTTCCTTCACAACTTACATTCACTACATCCTTGCTACCACTCTACTTGCATCCTTGCTACCACTCTACTTACATCCTCTTAACAGCAACCCCTCACCTCTGCAAGTGCCTCATCCAAAACCAAATCGCCCTTACAATCACCACAAATTAACTATCAATTGCTTGAAAACCGAAATCGCAACTCCAAGACATCGCCATCGTACTCGACATCGACATCGTACCATCAAGCAACTACACCAAACTTCAACCGCGACTTCACCGCAAACCCACAACCTCTACAACTACCAATCGCCGACAACCTCAACTCAGTCCTCCAACATTTCTCCGATTCTTCTACACAGTCCACTACCACTTCTTCTATCAACTACATCACCTGACACCTTCACGCAACCATCGAACGACCTCCCTCTCCAAAGCCAAAACCGAGAACTCGAACACTTCAAACCGAGGTCGACGATCACCTACAAAATCGCACCCAACCAGAAGGCTCGAATCAAATATTATCAGAAATTGGAATTTTGAGTGAACCGTTGATTTGTTTGTTGGCATCGGTAATTGAAATTTGAGGAGACTGGAACTCGCGAATTGATTGGGTTTTTGAGAATTTTAGTAGGCTTCGTATATACTGGAAAAGAATTTGAGTAACGGGGTTTATTTAATTTAAGTGGGTTTGTGTTGTTTTGGGTTGAGTTATGTTTGGGTTGATTTGTGTTTTGGGTTGTGTTGTTTTGTGAAGTGCTTGATTTTGGATTTTTCTTTTCAAAAAACAAAAAAACAAAAAAAAAACAAAAAAAGGTTTTGTTGTAGTTAGTGTTCCTTTTAAGTTGTTATAAGCTCCACCCTTATATATTAAATAAAAAAATTCAATTGTTTTTAGTTTAGTTTGTTTTGTTTTTAATTTCTTTTTCTTCCTTTGATAAAAAAAAACTAAAAAAAAACAACAAAAATAAATATATTTCTTTCGTTTGTTTTGTTTTAGTTTCTTCATTGATATAAAAAACGAAAACAATTTTTTTTTTTTAAGTAAAACCCTACTTTTAAGTTTCCTTTTCAAAAAAAAAACCAAAAAAAATATATATTGTATATATCTTAGTTTTTAATTTTCAGGTTGCCAAAGTAGGAAATAAAGGAAGAATAGTTTGCTGAAAATTGCTTCCTTAGCTAGCCAAAATAAATTGCTCTGCTTGCTAAAAAATTCTGCTTTCATTTCTAGTTTTATTTGAATTGAATTGTTGGTTGCTTGCATTTTAAAAAATAAAAAAAATTCATTCGTAGTTGCATTGTTAATACACGATTTGTTTCTGTTCTGCATTTCATCTTAGATTTTGATTAATAATAACGGTTAGAAATCAATAACACTTAATTGTATATTGACAATTTGTCTTCTTTGAACAATTTAATTTCTTGGTGTCTAGGCTACAGCAGAGTAATAACCATTTATAAATATTACGGTGATTCGTAAATATTATAGTGGTTGTTCCTCTGAAGGTACTTAAACCTTCGGTTGCATTGCTACGGTGATTCGTGGTGCACCGATAACCCCTGTCTGTTACCTGGCTGAGAACAATCTTGTTTATCTAAGACAGTTTGTGATTATACAATTTTGGGTTAACTTAGGATAAATCATTTGTAATTAACCCTTGCATTCATTTAGTTGCATTAGTTCATGCATATTTTAAAAAAAAACAAAAAATTCAAAATCCAAAACTAAAAAAAAATTGTAAACATTCCTTTTCCTTTGAAAATTTTAAATCTTTTTCTTTGAAATTTCCAAAAAAGAAAATCCAAAAAGCTTAGAAAAACCAAAATTCGAAAAAAAAAAATTGAAAAAAAAACAACAAAAATTGATTTCCCTTTTCAAAAATAAATTTTCTTTGTAAATATTTTTCGTTTATAAAAAAAACCAAAAAAAAAACATTCTTGAAAATGTCTGAATATCCATATCCACTTGAATTTTACAATAGTTGTGAAAATCAATATAATCCATATGATTTCAGTCCAAATTGGTATGGATATTTTAACAACTATTTTGTAAATAATTCAAATTTCGAACAACAAAATTTTCAAAACGATGACCAACGTTCGACTCTTGAAAATAGCATTGAAATGATTTCATCTTTACTCGAACTTTCTGCACGACAAAATCAAGAGATGAATGATTTATGTAATTCTGATTTGTGTAATAACTCGAGTCAAGGATTTCAAAATTTGAATTCAATTCAAAATTCAAACGATTACGATTATAACCCATGGCAATTTAATTTCGAACTCCAAAATGAATTTCAAAATCAAAACGAAAATGTGATCCACTTTTCAAATAATTTTGGCAATGGGAATAATCTCGATAATAATACGAATGAAAAAATTGGTTATCAACAAATTCAAAATGAAAAATTTCAAATTAATAATCATGAATTTGATTTTGTTGAACAAATGGAAAAAGATAACGGGGATTTATTACTTGAAAAATACAAAACTTTTCGTGACAATCATAATCAAATCTCAACTTGTGAAGAAACAAATAATAATCTACCGTTTGTCGAAATTGACAATTCTTGTTCTCAACAAGTTCAAATCGAAAATTTTCAAGTTAATTATTACAAATTTGACTTTGTTGAGCAAATGAATGAAATTTACGATGATCACACGGATTCGTTGTTTGAAACTTATATGAGACAACGTGAACAACAAAATCAAATTCCAACGTGTGACGAGTCAAACGATAATCCATCTTTTACCACAATCGACGATTTTCAAACAACAACTTTTGAAACTGAAAATGATGATCTTAATGAAGTTATTGAAACCACGGTAATTGACTTGGATTTCCATTCTTTTAAGGGTGTGGAACTAAATTTAAAATTCGATCTTCCTTTTCTCGATTTCAAAAATTTAAATACAACAACTTTGGATTTTGAACTTGACACATGTAATAAAGTTGTTGATAATTCAATAAAGGAAGACGAATTCAATAAACACGATTTCTTTGGACTTTTGGATGACGAGTTATTAAATTCCAATGGGGAAGATGAAAATCACCATTTTGATTTTGAAATCAATAATTTTGAAAATGTTTTCAATGATAAGCTTGAATTTCAAATTGGTGAAAATAAACTTGAACTTCAATCAATTGTTTTATCAACCTAAAAAATCATCGAAAATAAAACAACTTGTACGATTTTCAAAACGACATTCATTTTTTCAAATCAAGATTCAACTTTGAAATATTTTACGATTTGGTTTTCTATGCTTAAGATGTGTCTCGCATACTTAACGAGACAAATGAATCGGTCTTTGGAAGACCGTTTCATTTACTCTTTAACGGCATACTTTCTGATGTCTTGTAAATAATCATCTTTTCATTTTCATGTAAATATTAGATTTTTATTTTATTTTTCTCCTTCCACTTGGGTTGACTATGGGGACACAGTCAAAATTAAGTATGGGGGGAGACTCATCTTCATTTTTTTTTCATGGTTTATTTTTGCTTTGAAATCAAAAAAAAAAATCAAAAAAAAATCCCAAAAACAAATTTTCTTTTGATTTATTTTTAAAAGAAACACTATAAGATAAATATACGGCTTTGGTTTATTAAATTGAAATTTTTGAAAATTTATTGGTCTCAACAAAAATAAAAATGAAGTTTGATTACAAATAATAATGGTTTAACTAGTATATAGGAAGATTCATATGTGTTAATTATGAAGTACATCCTAATTGAAAATCTTTGTTTTAAAAAGTGGTTGATTTAAAGTAAATGATATAACATTTTTTTTTGTCTTCTAAGTTAAATGGTGCTAAGATGATTTTGCGAAACTCCCTCTCAAAAAAAATATAAAAATAAAAAATAATAACATCCAAGTATTCACTCTCATTTAAAAGTCCTCACGGTTATGCATGGGTGATTAATTGGAATTTTTGATTATGTGATTTCATACTCATTTAAAAGTCCTCACGGTTATGATGTATGGAACACATGTAAAAGAAAGGCTTAATAAAAACCGCCTACGGTCGATAGGTGTATGCACGAAAGTGTGTGCACTCGCCATGATCTGTACTCCCCTCACATAAGCCCGAAAGGCAGTGCATGGGTGGTACATCTGGCCTCAGTTTACCAGAGCTAGGTGTGTAATTTTTCTTGCAAACAATGAGAGAACAAGCAATTGAAATCCTAGCACTATTTTTACTTAGTTGATTTGATTTGTTATTGAAAAGAAATGAAAATACCACTTTGATAAACTTTGATAATCAACTAAGGATCCATTTCGTAGTTACACTTTGTTATTAACCAAAACAACGAGTTAAACTATAGTCTATTAGATATGATAACTTGATTTTTGTTGGAAATTTTGACGAGTAAATGACATAAATTTTCAAGATAATAACCAAAACCTATATTTAACTTATTCGTGTCAATTTAAAAATAAATCCTTCATTTGTAAATATTTTCAAAATTTTGCATTCATCTCTGTGTAAATATATCTTGCATTTTGTAAATATTTTCATCCTGCATTTGGATTTTGTGGGCAGTATCCGCTGAAAACCCTCACGAGACAACACTCGTCCTATTGGGGACACCCAGAGGTTTAACGGCTTGTTGCATACGCTCAATGCAATCGTGCTCCCTACGAAAACGGATTTATCTTAGTTTTTCTTTATTCGAGGGCTAATAAAAAGATAAGTGTGGGGGTATTTGATGTGCACGTAAATGTGCATATTTTTACCACCATATTTATTCTATTTAAATTAAATAAATGATCATATTGGGTATTTTAACTTGTTTTAACCAAAATTCATATAATTCCAAATTTTCATATATTCATCTTCATATAGGGGCAAAACGGTCATGTAAGTGCATATATTTCTTTGAGAAAAATTAATTGAAAATTTGTATATGTTTTTGTAGGAAATTGATCTCAAATAGAAGTGGTTTCATGAAGATATGCATGCACAAAATTAATACAAAGGAATGAAGATGGAAATAATTCAAAGTGAAGAACATGGAGGACCCCACCTACCCACCTACCTTAATGTACAAATTAAAGGCTAATGCACATGCTTTTGGACTTAATGGTTTCATGTACACTTAATGGGGGATTAAGACATGTTAATGGTTACTTGGCCTCCACACTTCCTAAGGGGCATTTTGGGTATTCCCCAAAAATATGAATTAGGGTTTCATACATGTATAAATACCCATATGTTTCATGTAACATGATATCCTTCTCTTAGTCTCTCTTAGGCCTTCTCTTTAGTTTAGTTTAGATCAAATAAAGAAAGCTCTCTTTCTCTTTTAATGGCTGCTTAGCCAATTTTTATTTCTTGTAATCTTTTTTATTTTATGCAATTTAATACATGCTCTTTCCTTTTCATGTTCATTTACTTTCATGTTGTAGTGTAGGTTTCTCTTATTCCATGCAAGTAGATTAGTTTTGTTTCTTTGCTTTGCTCTCTTTTTCTTTCTTTTTTGCTTTCATGTTTCTTTCTACATTTGTTGATTTGATAACAAATATGAGAGCTTAATCCCTACAATTTAGGGGTAATAAAGCTCTCTAGTATGTAGATGCAACATTTTGATGTTTATACTCTCTTTTTGTGCTTAATTAGAATGATTGAAGTGGTTTAATGATGTTGTTTAGCTTTGAATTTGATAGTCTATGTTGTTCATAACAAATAGGCTATGCTTAAACAAACATAACACAAATTGCCTCTTCATCTACATATGATTATGGCAAAGAAGTGATTGTTGAAATTAAAACTTGATGGCTTATATTTCTAACTAATAGTTAATAGGCCATGCTTAAAATAGATTTTGCTTTCAACTTTGTTGTCATATTTTATGAGATTTAAAAGTGTATTGGTGGTTGTGTTACAGTTTGATGGTTTATATTGAGCTAATTAATAGCACAAATATACCATACTAATAATAAGCACATCAACTAATTCACTAATGACAAGAAAAGAGAGATCATAACTTCATTTTGTTGATTTATGTGATCTAGAGAGTGGAAGTTGCCTCTAAATTGTCTTAACACTCTCATATTTTTATCTATTTTCTTTTGCCAAATTTCTCTTTTTTTTAGTTAATCACTCTTTCAACTTTGGTTAATTTGATTGAGTAGAATTTTAAAATCATCAATTCCCTGTGGATCGACCCGTATTCGCCGCGTGCTACATTCGTACACCGTGCGCTTGCGGTTAATTTTATTTCACAATTCGTTCGACGGTTTTCTAAACCGATAGAAATTCCGTTGACGAACAAGTTTTTCTTTTGCTTGTTTTCTTTTGCTTGTTTTTATCATTTTTTAAGCTAATCACTCTCGACTTTGGTTTAATTTGATTGAATAGAATTTTAAAATCAACAACTCCCTGTGGATCGACCCGTATTCGCCACGTGCTACATTCGTACACCGTGCGCTTGCGGTATAAATTTTATCTCTAAATTCGTTCGACGGTTTTCTAAATCGATAGAATTTCCAAATCGCCCGAACAAGTTTTTGGCGCCGTTGCTGGGGAATTGTTTTGATTTCAATTTTCTATTCTTCGAATTATTTGTGTTTGATTTTTGTGTGTGTTTGTTTTGTGCGTTGTGTTAATAAAAAAAAGTGTTTGTTTGATTTTTCATTGCATTTTGGTTTTGTGTGTGTTGTTTGCTAGTTTTTTTTTTTTTTTTTTTGCATTTGAATATTTGCATAAAAAAGTGATACAAGTTACATTTGAAAAAAAAAAGAGTTCCATTTCATTTCATTCTCAAGTACATTTTCCATTTTCAATTTACATTCCATTTACAATATATAAAAAAAAAAACTGCTGCATTGCACTGTTCTTTTCTGTTTTCTCTGTTTTCACTTCTCTGTTTTCTTTTCTGTTACATTACACTGTTCTTGCCAACAAATTTCACTGCTCCATTCAACAGACCAACAACCATAACACATCACATACTTGCTGCCCATCCACATAAAAACATCACTGCTACTTCATAAACATTGCCACAAAACCATAACACATATCCACCCTTCATCACCAGTTACTTCCCTGAATCAACCACCCACACTTCCTCCACCAGTCATCAACATCAAGCCTGTACCTCTTACCATACAAAAAAAAACATCGAATCACTGTGCAAAAAACCATCCACGAACTCCGTCAGCTTCCACAATTGTTCACGAACCACTCACCTGAACCATTCAAACCAAACATTGCACTCTTCTCATAACCATCTCACTGCCCTAACCAGCTGCCATCATCCTCATTCACTCAACCATACCACCTTCATCATCCATACAACAAAACTTCCACGCTGTGCACATCTACAACAGTGCACTTCAAACCAACCATCATCCATACAATCCAAAACTGTTGCACGGACCCAAATCACCACATCCCCCCTGACCGCCTCAACATCAACCAGACTCACCAAAAACCACAACCATTTCACTACCGCTTCGGTTTCACCACTGCTTACTCCCTTCTCCCCTACTTATTGCCACTATTCACCTCACCTACCAATCAATCAAACCACAAAACCATTGCCAATACTGTCAACAGCTCTGCTTGCTTCACTTCACGCCTCTGCTTGCTTCATTTCACCCCATAGCAAATCTAAAACTCCATCATACACGCTGCCCACCCAGTTCTGTCATTCACATTACATATCTCTTACCCACAACAATACATCTCTTCTTCATCACATACATACTCAAATCACTGCTCATCACAACTCTGAAACCACCAACCAACTTCTTCCATAGTTATAACCACCAACCAATATCACCTTATCTCGACTCCTTCCCTTTACTGTCATCAATCAACCACAATACACTGTCAACCAACAATAGCTCTACTGAAATAAACAACTTCAACTCCTCAGTCAACACTTCAATATCAACAATCTGAACAACGCATACCTTCTGCCAAATTCACCGATAGTCAAACAATCATTCTGCCACACGCAACTCACAAGTAGCGAACACTACATACAAGCCCCTGAATAACTCGCTACCTGACCACTTCCAGACCATAAAACCCAACATTTCCACCTTATTGCTCATCCCACTGTCAAAAACTTCCTTCACAACTTACATTCACTACATCCTTGCTACCACTCTACTTGCATCCTTGCTACCACTCTACTTACATCCTCTTAACAGCAACCCCTCACCTCTGCAAGTGCCTCATCCAAAACCAAATCGCCCTTACAATCACCACAAATCAACTATCAATTGCTTGAAAACCGAAATCGCAACTCCAAGACATCGCCATCGTACTCGACATCGACATCGTACCATCAAGCAACTACACCAAACTTCAACCGCGACTTCACCGCAAACCCACAACCTCTACAACTACCAATCGCCGACAACCTCAACTCAGTCCTCCAACATTTCTCCGATTCTTCTACACAGTCCACTACCACTTCTTCTATCAACTACATCACCTGACACCATCACGCAACCATCGAACGACCTCCCTCTCCAAAGCCAAAACCGAGAACTCGAACACTTCAAACCGAGGTCGACGATCACCTACCAAATCGCACCCAACCAGAAGGCTCGAATCAAATATTATCAGAAATTGGAATTTTGAGTGAACCGTTGATTTGTTTATTGGCATCGGTAATTGAAATTTGAGGAGACTGGAACTCACGAATTGATTGGGTTTTTGAGAATTTTAGTAGGCTTCGTATATACTGGAAAAGAATTTGAGTAATGGGGTTTATTTAATTTAAGTGGGTTTGTGTTGTTTTGGGTTGAGTTATGTTTGGGTTGATTTGTGTTTTGGGTTGTGTTGTTTTGTGAAGTGCTTGATTTTGGATTTTTCTTTTCAAAAAACAAAAAAACAAAAAAAAAAACAAAAAAAAGGTTTTGTTGTAGTTAGTGTTCCTTTTAAGTTGTTATAAGCTCCACCCTTATATATTAAATAAAAAAATTCAATTGTTTTTAGTTTAGTTTGTTTTGCTTTTAATTTCTTTTTCTTCCTTTGATAAAAAAAACTAAAAAAAAACAACAAAATAAATATGTTTCTTTCGTTTGTTTTGCTTTAGTTTCTTCATTGATATAAAAAACGAAAACAATTTTTTTTTTAAGTAAAACCCTACTTTTAAATTTCCTTTTCAAAAAAAAAAAAACCAAAAAAAATATATATTGTATATATCTTAGTTTTTAATTTTCAGGTTGCCAAAGCAGGAAATAAAGGAAGAATAGTTTGCTGAAAATTGCTTCCTTAGCTAGCCAAAATAAATTGGTCTGCTTGCTAAAAAATTCTGCTTTCATTTCTAGTTTTATTTGAATTGAATTGTTGGTTGCTTGCATTTTAAAAAATAAAAAAAATTCATTCGTAGTTGCATTGTTAATACACGATTAGTTTCTGTTCTGCATTTCATCTTAGATTTTGATTAATAATAACGGTTAGAAATCAATAACACTTAATTGTATATTGACAATTTGTCTTCTTTGAACAATTTAATTTCTTGGTGTCTAGGCTACAGCAGAGTAATAACCATTTACAATTATTACGGTGATTCGTAAATATTATAGTGGTTGTTCCTCTGAAGGTACTTGAACCTTCGGTTGCATTGCTACGGTGATTCGTGGTGCACCGATAACCCCTGTCTGTTACCTGGCTGAGAACTATCTTGTTTATCTAAGACAATTTGTGATTATACAATTTTGGGTTAACTTAGGATAAATCATTTGTAATTAACCCTTGCATTCATTTAGTTGCATTAGTTCATGCATATTTAAAAAAAAACAAAAAATTCAAAATCCAAAACTAAAAAAAAATTGTAAACATTCCTTTTCCTTTGAAAATTTTAAATCTTTTTCTTTGAAATTTCCAAAAAAGAAAATCCAAAAAGCTTAGAAAAACCAAAATTCGAAAAAAAAAAATTGAAAAAAAAACAACAAAAATTGATTTCCCTTTTCAAAAATAAATTTTCTTTGTAAATATTTTTCGTTTATAAAAAAAAAACCAAAAAAAAACATTCTTGAAAATGTCTGAATATCCATATCCACTTGAATTTTACAATAGTTGTGAAAATCAATATAATCCATATGATTTCAGTCCAAATTGGTATGGATATTTTAACAACTATTTTGTAAATAATTCAAATTTCGAACAACAAAATTTTCAAAACGATGACCAACGTTCGACTCTTGAAAATAACATTGAAATGATTTCATCTTTACTCGAACTTTCTGCACGACAAAATCAAGAGATGAATGATTTATGTAATTCTGATTTGTGTAATAACTCGAGTCAAGGATTTCAAAATTTGAATTCAATTCAAAATTCAAACGATTACGATTTTAACCCATGCCAATTTAATTTCGAACTCCAAAATGAATTTCAAAATCAAAACGAAAATGTGATCCACTTTTCAAATAATTTTGGCAATGGGAATAATCTCGATAATAATACGAATGAAAAAATTGGTTATCAACAAATTCAAAATGAAAAATTTCAAATTAATAATCATGAATTTGATTTTGTTGAACAAATGGAAAAAGATAACGGGGATTTATTACTTGAAAAATACAAAACTTTTCGTGACAATCATAATCAAATCTCAACTTGTGAAGAAACAAATAATAATCTACCGTTTGTCGAAATTGACAATTCTTGTTCTCAACAAGTTCAAATCGAAAATTTTCAAGTTAATAATTACAAATTTGACTTTGTTGAGCAAATGAATGAAATTTACGATGATCACACGGATTCGTTGTTTGAAACTTATATGATACAACGTGAACAACAAAATCAAATTCCAACGTGTGACGAGTCAAACGATAATCCATCTTTTACCACAATCGACGATTTTCAAACAACAACTTTTGAAACTGAAAATGATGATCTTAATGAAGTTGTTGAAACCACGGTAATTGACTTGGATTTCCATTCTTTTGAGGGTGTGGAACTAAATTTAAAATTCGATCTTCTTTTTCTCGATTTCAAAAATTTAAATACAACAACTTTGGATTTTGAACTTGACACATGTAATAAAGTTGTTGATAATTCAATAAAGGAAGACGAATTCAATAAACACGATTTCTTTGGACTTTTGGATGACGAGTTATTAAATTCCGATGGGGAAGATGCAAATCACCATTTTGATTTTGAAATCAATAATTTTGAAAATGATTTCAATGATAAGCTTGAATTTCAAATTGGTGAAAATAAACTTGAACTTCAATCAATTGTTTTATCAACCTAAAAAATCATCGAAAATAAAACAACTTGTACGATTTTCAAAACGACATTCATTTTTTCAAATCAAGATTCAACTTTGAAATATTTTACGACTTGGTTTTCTACGCTTAAGCTGTGTCTCGCATACTTGACGAGACAAATGAATCGGTCTTTGGAAGACCGTTTCATTTACTCTTTAACGGCATACTTTCTGATGTCTTGTAAATAATCATCTTTTCATTTTCATGTAAATATTAGATTTTTATTTTATTTTTCTCCTTCCACTTGGGTTGACTATGGGGACACAGTCAAAATTAAGTGTGGGGGGAGACTCATCTTCATTTTTTTTTCATGGTTTATTTTTGCTTTGAAATCAAAAAAAAAAAAATCAAAAAAAAATCCCAAAAACAAATTTTCTTTTGATTTATTTTTAAAAGAAACACTATAAGATAAATATACGGCTTTGGTTTATTAAATTGAAATTTTTGAAAATTTATTGGTCTCAACAAAAATAAAAATGAAGTTTGATTACAAATAATAATGGTTTAACTAGTATATAGGAAGATTCATATGTGTTAATTATGAAGTACATCCTAATTGAAAATCTTTGTTTTAAAAAGTGGTTGATTTAAAGTAAATGATATAACATTTTTTTTTGTCTTCTAAGTTAAATGGTGCTAAGATGATTTTGCGAAACTCCCTCTCAAAAAAAATATAAAAATAAAAAATAATAACATCCAAGTATTCACTCTCATTTAAAAGTCCTCACGGTTATGCATGGGTGATTAATTGGAATTTTTGATTATGTGATTTCATACTCATTTAAAAGTCCTCACGGTTATGATGTATGGAAGACATGTAAAAAAAGGCTTAATAAAAACCGCCTATGGTCGATAGGTGTACGCACGAAAGTGTGTGCACTCGCCATGATCTGTACTCCCCTCACATAAGCCCGAAAGGCAGTGCATGGGTGGTACATCTGGCCTCAGTTTACCAGAGCTAGGTGTGTAATTTTTCTTGCAAACAATGAGAGAGCAAGCAATTGAAATCCTAGCACTATTTTTACTTAGTTGATTTGATTTGTTATTGAAAAGAAATGAAAATACCACTTTGATAAACTTTGATAATCAACTAAGGATCCATTTCATAGTTACACTTTGTTATTAACCAAAACAACGAGTTAAACTATAGTCTATTTGATATGATAACTTGATTTTTGTTGGAAATTTTGACGAGTAAATGACATAAATTTTCAAGATAATAACCAAAACCTATATTTAACTTATTCGTGTCAATTTAAAATTAAATCCTTCATTTGTAAATATTTTCAAAATTTTGCATTCATCTCTGTGTAAATATATCTTGCATTTTGTAAATATTTTCATCCTGCATTTGGATTTTGTGGGCAGTATCCGCTGAAAACCCTCACGAGACAACACTCGTCCTACTGGGGACACCCAGAGGTTTAACGGCTTGTTGCATACGCTCAATGCAATCGTGCTCCCTACGAAAACGGATTTATCTTAGTTTTTCTTTATTCGAGGACGAATAAAAAGATAAGTGTGGGGGTATTTGATGTGCACGTAAATGTGCATATTTTTACCACCATATTTATTCTATTTAAATTAAATAAATGATCATATTGGGTATTTTAACTTGTTTTAACCAAAATTCATATTAATTCCAAATTTTCATATATTCATCTTCATATAGGGGCAAAACGGTCATTTAAGTGCATATATTTCTTTGAGAAAAATTAATTGAAAATTTGTATATGTTTTTGTAGGAAATTGATCTCAAATAGAAGTGGTTTCATGAAGATATGCATGCACAAAATTAATACAAAGGAATGAAGATGGAAATAATTCAAAGTGAAGAACATGGAGGACCCCACCTACCCACCTACCTTAATGTACAAATTAAAGGCTAATGCACATGCTTTTGGACTTAATGGTTTCATGTACACTTAATGGGGGATTAAGACATGTTAATGGTTACTTGGCCTCCACACTTCCTAAGGGGCATTTTGGGTATTCCCCAAAAATATGAATTAAAGTTTCATACATGTATAAATACCCATATGTTTCATGTAACATGATATCCTTCTCTTAGTCTCTCTTAGGCCTTCTCTTTAGTTTAGTTTAGATCAAATAAAGAAAGCTCTCTTTCTCTTTTAATGGCTGCTTAGCCAATTTTTATTTCTTGTAATCTTTTTTATTTTATGCAATTTAATACATGCTCTTTCCTTTTCATGTTCATTTACTTTCATGTTGTAGTGTAGGTTTCTCTTATTCCATGCAAGTAGATTAGTTTTGTTTCTTTGCTTTGCTCTCTTTTTTTTCTTTTTTTTTGCTTTCATGTTGCTTTCTACATTTGTTGATTTGATAACAAATATGAGAGCTTAATCCCTACAATTTAGGGGTAATAAAGCTCTCTAGTATGTAGATGCAACATTTTGATGTTTATACTCTCTTTTTGTGCTTAATGAGAATGATTGAAGTGGTTTAATGATGTTGTTTAGCTTTGAATTTGATAGTCTATGTTGTTCATAACAAATAGGCTATGCTTAAACAAACATAACACAAATTGCCTCTTCATCTACATATGATTATGGCAAAGAAGTGATTGTTGAAATTAAAACTTGATGGCTTATATTTCTAACTAATAGTTAATAGGCCATGCTTAAAATAGATTTTGCTTTCAACTTTGTTGTCATATTTTATGAGATTTAAAAATGTATTGGTGGTTGTGTTATAGTTTGATGGTTTATATTGAGCTAATTAATAGCACAAATATACCATACTTATAATAAGCACATCAAACAATTCACTAATGACAAGAAAAGAGAGATCATAACTTCATTTTGTTGATTTATGTGATCTAGAGAGTGGAAGTTGCCTCTAAATTGTCTTAACATTCTCATATTTTTATCTATTTTCTTTTGTCAATTTTCTCTTTTTTTTAGTTAATCACTCTTTCAACTTTGGTTAATTTGATTGAGTAGAATTTTAAAATCATCAATTCCCTGTGGATCGACCCGTATTCGCTGCGTGCTACATTCGTACACCGTGCGCTTGCGGTTAATTTTATTTCAAAATTCATTCGACGGTTTTCTAAACCGATAGAAATTCCGTCGACGAACACTTGGGTTCCCCATCATCATCTCTTGGATCCATGTCTCTAAGGATCCGAGAATGCTGCCCGAGCCAGGGTTTGGGCACTACTTGTCAATCATCAATCTTTAGGATGCGGACGGAGCTGTTCGCAACCTTTCCATTCTCTCTCTGCTGAGCTTCTCTCAGTTCCGCCACATAACATGCGCGACTGGTCGCCTGATCGCCATGTACAACACTGACTCCTTTGTCCGTCGGAAATTTTAATGTCTAACACCATGGGGACAAAGCTGCCCTAAATTCTGCCAAGGCTGGACGACCCAAAAAGACATTGTATGGAGAGTCAACATCCATTACTATGAAAGGTAGGACTCGCACTCTCCTACGCTCACCTTCCCCCAATTCAACTGGCAGTTCTAGACACCCCATCACGTCGGTTGCAGAACTGTTAAAGCCGTGGATACAGGCTTTGCATGGTTTCAAATCTTTCGCTTCCATCTTCATTTGGTCATAAGCCTTATTGAAGATGATGTTGACAGAGCTTCCAAAATCAATCAAGATTCTTTTCACGTAAGCTGGCCCGATTGTTGCAGATATAACCATCGGGTTGATAGTAGGAGCCTCCACCTTGTCCGCGTCCCGACTCCTAAACACTATATCATCAGTCATCATGCGTTGTTGTTTAGTGGGGGTTCTACCTTCCACATTCGAACAACATTCGTAATCCGCATGCCTCAAGGATGTAGCATATCGTTCCATCTCCTGCCAATTCTTGTCTGCAGGATGAGGTCCTTCGACAATACTGTTTATGATCAATCTACCCACAGTCAGAGCAGGTTGTTCTGGTTGTCATGGAGCCAGCTCACGTCCAGGATCTGACGTACCTTGCCTTCCGTCTTGCGGGTTTTTGATAAATTCTTGCAATTTTTCTGTCTGATCAACTTTTCTATGGCGTCATGGAGGTGTCTACACTCCTCAGTATTGTGCCCATGGGTCTCATGGAAGCAACAGTACTTCCCTGTCCATTTCTGTTCTTCAGTGGACTCCTTTGGGCGCGGTTTTCTGTATTCAAAGGTGTTACAGATAGATAGATAAATGTTTTCAAGAGAAATATTCAGCGGGGTGTATTCATTGTAGGTCGGAATCCTTGGCTTCCATTTCCCTGCTTCTCTTTTCTTTCTGGGATTCCCACCTCCGGATCCTTTGGACTGCCCATGCTTGTTCTAGACGTTAACTTGAACTTTTCCCGAACTATGGTCGGACTGTTTCACGGCGATGTTACTTTTCATAGCCTCCTGAACATGCCCTGGTGCCTTATCTCGTCTCGCCCATCGAGCCTCCTCCCTCCGTATGAACTGATGAGCTTTGGCATAGAATCATTCCAATGTAGCTGGGGTCTTTCCCGCCAACCAATCTCCAAACTCCGAATCTGGATCTACACCTCGCATTACCGCCATCAAAATTGCGTGGTCGTTAGGATTGCTAACTTCAGTGGAGGCAACATCAAACCTCTGTAAGTATGCTTTCAAAGACTCTCCCGGAGCTTGGATTATGCTTGATAAGGACATCACGTCCTTTGGACGAGTAGCATGTATTCTGAATTGTTCGACAAATTTCATTGCCAACTCGTCGAAGCTGGATATAGATCGTGGAGGAAGTCGAGTGAACCACATAGTGGCGATTCCGGACAGAGTGATTGGGAAGCACCTACACTTAGTCGCCTCATTCGCCCTTGCCGAATCCATCATCCATTCGTACCTCATCACGTGTTTCTTAGGGCCAGTATTCCCTTCATAGGCCGGGATGGTTGGCATGCTAAACTTCCTTGGGTACTCAGCTTGCAGAATATATCTGTGAAGGGGGTATGACTCCAAGACACTCCTCAATCTTCGTTGGTAAGACCTTGATTTCCTCTCATTAACTGCCTCACCATGGCTGACAAATTCGGAGTTTGTATGGAGGGTGGGAGGTTGGGTTCCGTTCCACGAGACCGTGCGGGTTGATGTCTTTCTTGATTCGGGTCTTGGTGATCCGGGCGTCCGGTCTCATCACATGCCTGATCCCTGGCCAATCGATCAACGACATATGCTTGCACAGCTTCATCCGTATGGCGTCTATGCCTAGGAGGTTCATCAGCTGAGGTCGAGCTATCAGATTCAGAATAAGGAGCAGGACTACTTCCAGCATTCTGATGCTGCTGCTGGGCAAGCTGAGTCATGAGATTGGCGTTGGCTTGAATCTGCTCAACAAGTTGCCTTCTACTTTACCTGAGTTCTCTTATCAAGTCGTTGAACTCTGTTCAGGAAACGACCTCCGCTTGGTTCTGAGTGGAGGGCCCTACGCCTTGAATTGCTGGTTGGTTGCTAGGTCCTATCTGTTATACACTAGCAGTTTCATTAACATCTGCGTTGTGAGAGACCGATCTAGTTCGTGGTCTTCCCATGATAGATTTGTCGGTTGTAACTCTGAGTAGAATCAACAGATGTATTGCGAATGATTTGGATCTCCTTCGGGGGATTTTTCAATCCAGTAACTACAAAGTAGATCCCATCGTCCTGAGAATTCGACTCTAAATGAAAGCACCAAAATGTTAGCACCAGGATTGGTCACTAACACCCTTAAGAGAGATTGTGTAGAGAGATTAATAAAGAAAGTAAAGTTAAACAGAGAGGACAATACATAAATTTAAATGCAGAAAAAAAGAACTCCAGATTTATAGTGGTTCGGCGTAATTGCCTACGTCCACTTTGAGGTAGATCTTTATTGCTTTTCTCGATAATCGATTACAGATATAGTCCGTATGTCAATCACTCATATACAATTGCTAAGCAAAAAAGATTAAGTATTGAATGAGTCTTGAATTCAACAGAGTCTCCACGGGGTTTTCGAAAGAAGGTCCATTTCAATGTTTCCCAACGTCTCTATTTATAGACGAAGATAGGTTGGACTTCCCTGGTGGGCCTAGCAGCTTGGTATCTCGGCCCAATATAAGTAATCTCCGAATGCCGAACCAAAAATGCCGAACGGCAGAGTGCCGATCGAAATCTTTGTGCCGAATGAAATGATGTATCACGTGAGAGGTGCAGGCTGAATAAGAATTGATGCCGGATAGGGAAGGTGCCGAACGAAGCTGGAATGCCGAACAGTCTAGGAATGATGAGCGAGGCATGAATGCCGAGCGCTCTAGAAGCCGAACGCTCTTGAATGCCAACCGAACCAGTTGTACCGAACGTCCCTGGAATGCCAAACACTCTCTAATGCCGAACGTCCCTAAATGCCAAGCGTTCTCTAATGCCGAAAGTTCCTAAATGTCGAGCGCTCCTGAATGCTGAGCAGTGTGGAATGCCGAACGAGTTTGGATGCCGAACAACTTTGTCATGCCGAACGGCCTTCAATGCCGATCGACCATAGATACCGAATGGCCTGGTCATGTCGAATGACAATGCTGAGCCCTTAGTTGCCTGGTCAAACCTCTAGGTAACAAGATCAATCCCAATTTTCAAACTCAAGAGCAAAAACATTTTCCAGGCTTTCCGTTTCAAGTTCCAGGTGAGTAAACTCTTTGAAAAAAAATTGGATTTTATTTTGTTGTTTGTAATCATGCTTGAAGTAAAATTGTAAATTGTTTGCATGTATACAAATATGTGTATATATGTATGTGGATATGACTGTGCATGTCTGGGAACAGGCATTTACTTCTGTTCTAGGTTTACAGGTATCAAACCTGTTTCAAAAATCAAATTTCTCTTCCTATGATTCTTCTTAGACTTTAAGATCTAAACAAAACATGTTTGTATAATCATGTTTTATCTTTTAAAAATAATTTCAAGCCTAATTGATTAAAGTATTTTCTAAAAAATCAAGGAATACAGGAACACTTAAAATATGTTAGAATTTCAAGCATCAAGATTTATGGTTTCAAGTATATCATCTAAAACATTTTCAAAAACGATGATTTTTAAAAGTGGAATCATAATTTTTAAGTGCGTATTCATGGAAATTTTGCGAGTTGATCGGTTTTGGTACTTTTGGTGATTTATGGTGAACGGCGTGATGAGGGAGGTCGTGGTCATGGCTGGAGGTAGCATGGGTGGTGGGGATTCATGGAAAAATGCTCGTGGGGGAAGAACAAGATCGATTTAGGGTTTTATGTTTAATATAGGTCGTCATTATTCTCAAGACAATTGCGACGTCGATAAGGCACTGGAGACGATCGGTCAGTGGGGATCGGTGCATGGTTGAACTATGAGGCTATGGCCAGAATTTCGAGGCCTTTGGTGGTCTGAGTCGTCGTCGCGTGGAAGATTCATTGATTGGAGTTTTCTTCTAGGTTTGGTCGAATCGCTCGATAGCAAGTTCGTCATCGTTTCAGGTTTCTGGGTGGTCGGAAGTTTAGGCGAGGTGGTCGACGACTGGCTGGCAATCAGAATATTGATCGAAGGTGTGTGGATTGGGCGTGTACGTGCATGAGTGAATGTTGTATCTAGGTAACCTTGTTTGATCGAGGAAGAAAGCTTTGTCTCGGGGTCAAACTCGAAGTAAAATTGGGTTGGACTCGAAGACAAGGGTGTGGAATTTTGCTCGGGTTTTTGTTCGGGTGTGACTAGGGTGAGACTCGGGTTTGGAAATTTGGTGAAATGCCAAGTTTTAAAATTTTAAAAGTAATCAAGTTTTAATTTAAATAATTTACTTAACTTATTTCTTTTAAATAAATAAGGTTTTGTTTAATTTTGGATCAGTGAAGGTTTTTATAATTAAATTAATTAAGTTTACAATGTTTTGAATAATATATAACCTTTATTTTTAAATTAACTTAAAAATGTAATTAAGGAGTTGATTTAGAAGATTAAATGTTTTTAAAAGGTTAATTAACTTAAATGCCTTAAGTTAATTTATGTGTTAGTATTAATTAATTCCAAGGTTTATTAATTTAAAGATTTTTTAAAGATAATTAATTAATTAATTAAGATAAATGATTTATCTTCTAATTAATTGAGTTTTTAAGTAATTAAAGATTGATTAATTAATGAAGGAAATTAAAGGTTGATTACTTAAAGAATAATTACTTAATATAAGTAATTAAAGAATAATTAAGGGTTAATTAATTGTTAATTAAAGGTTGATTAATTAATAATGAAAGATTAATTAATAAATAATTAAAGTTAATTAAGTAATAACTAACGATTAATGAATAAATAATTAAGGATGATTAATCATTAATCTAGGATAATTAATGTAAATAATCATGTTATTAATTAATTATAACCACATGATTATTTAATTTTGCTTATAAATAATTGGATTATTATTCAATACCTTGATTTGGTTGATATGTCTGATATGTGATTGAGATACTTTGTGATATGAATTGCTTTGTTCTGAGCTGTGACATCTATGATATATTGCTGTGTGATTATGAACTTTTGAATTGAAGCAAAATTGTTGGCCCAAAAAACGACATTTGAATTTCAATGCGACAGGGAGTTGGATTCCAGATGGTTATCCGAACCCACATCGAATCTTAATGGTGAATCTTTCGTGACTTATATATCCACGTGTTTTTAAAATAAGTGCTTATAATTCGGTTGAGCCGGGAGAGGACAATAAGTCATAAAACCCATTTTGAATAATGATACGACGAAATGGGAGTGCATTTGAAGACGGTGGTTGAAGACTAGGTATTTTCGAGAACGAAAGGATTACCTATCGATTGTCTCTGCACTGAGTTGCTTCGGTATGGAGAACTCTATATATGGAGGGGAGTCCGGTCGGGATTGTGGATACCCGGATTTGCAAGGGCTTTTTCTTTTATTGGATGAAGTGTCTTCGGTTCCATTCAGACCCAGGATGGACTTGTATGGTTGTATGTCTAACATTACATTTTGAGGTGTAAAGCTGATTTCTATCAAATATATTTCTGTTTGTAGCGGAGAATTTATTCTCTTAGCTTAACACCCTTCTCTGAAACGTATGAGCTTAGATGTTATGTAGTTGATGGTTATTAGTGATATACTTCCAACTTGGTAGTGTGGCATGCTGAGTGATGATCATATGTTGATCAAAGCATGGCTTTTGTGAAAAGCGTAGCCTTGTGGGAAGAGACTTCACCGAACCTCACACCCCGTAAATGGTCGAAACAGGAAAAGATGCAGCAAGATTATGAGGGTCATGCCCTTTAGGGTATGTGCACTTCCTTTTGGATAAAAAGTGGTATTCTGGTATGGAACCCAGATAATTTGCTTTGTGGTTGTTGATGTTGAGGTCCCTTGATAAAGGTCGGTTACGATTGGGGGATGACATATTCGTGACAGTTAGTTACCTAGTTATAGAGGTAACCCGGCCTTGTGTTGGCAGAGAGCTGGTTAAGTTCTTAGGGCGTCCCTCTAAAGGCGTACCCTTTCGGTTAAAGTAAGTTCCTTAGCTTTGTCCATTGTTGGAAATCCAATCATTCAATATGAAATCTGTACGGTTTTAGTTGTAGAACCTGCCATTTAACATGGTAGCTATAGTAGGCATACTATAATGGTACGTATGCTAGCTAAGATTAATATTATATTTTCGAAATGTTTTCTACACTATGCACTAATACCAATATGAAAAGAGTTTTCACGTATCAAGCACTTTTGTCTATTATAAGGAGAAATCTCCCTCAAGCGTGCGATTGCATTGTGTGTGTTTCGGGAGGCCTTATGGTAGTTTCATTTTCCAAAAGCATGAACGGATTTGTTTTTAAATTGTTTTGTTCACACAACTATTTTTGTTTACTCATACTAGTTCCATGACTGACCCGGAGTTTATTATTTAGTCTCGAAACTCTAGGTGCCCATAATTTTCCACACGGGCAGCCTAGAAGCAAGTTATCTGTGATTTGGAGCGACGTTGGAATGTAAATTTCGATCTAGATGTCTTTTGAAGCCTTTGGTCTTTGAAGTTTTTGGAAGCTTTTGGTCTGAAGTATTTGGAGTTTTGGAAGACCCTATCGAAGTCGAAGTATGTTGGATTCTCACTCTCTCCTTTTTTGGAAGACTCTATTGAAGTTATTATAGCGCTGTTGTCTTTTCCGCTTTGGTGTTATTTTTTTGTTGTTGTATCATGTGTATAGCACACTGATAATGGTGGTTATTTGTTGTAATCAAATGTTGTATCCATGTTGTTTCTGTATTGTTTATCAGTGAAATCATATTTTGTTTCTGCTATGTTGTACTCATCTAATGTTGTTATAAGCTCCACCAAACTGGAATCTGACGTTTGAATCTCCGGCATTCGAATACAAGTGAGGTATTTGATGTCGATTTTTAGGATGTTGGATTTCGGGATGTGACAAGTTGTATCAAAGCTAAAGGTTGAGTAAGAACTTTAGCTTTGGAGTATAACACATTAGGTGACTCATTAGAGATAGGGTTAGAAATACCCTAGAATGAGTATATCCCTATGATATCTCGTCCATATGGCCTAAATAAGGTTTTTTTACTATTTACAAATAGTGAAAATGAGCGCAAGAAGAGGACGAGGTAGGGGACGGGGAAGTACCACTTCAACAGGTCTAGACCCTGCAACAACAACAGTTATTCCCATTCAACCTCAGCCGAGTCTGGCTGATTTATATCGAAGTTTTGCAAGACTTGAGGGAAATCCATTCACAGGCAAGGAGTCTATTATCGAGGCACAAGCCTGGATTCGATCGTACGAAAGGATTTTCAGAGGATTAAAGTTGGAGGATGACCAGATGAGACTACTAACTTCTTGGAAACTCCAGGAGGAAGCCCTAGCTTGGTGGAAGACTGTTATATTGGATGAGCTGGACGATGAATTTACTTGGGATCGATTCAAAGAAGTGTTCGAGCAGCGTTTTATGTCGTCTACTGGTATCTCCAGGATGTACCAGGAATTTACAGACTTGAAGCAAGGAAGCTTATCTTTTGAAGAATACTTGAACAAGTTTAACAAGCTGGCTCAATTTGGTCCGGAGCTGTGAATACCCCCTTGAAGAAGAATGAAAGATATATCAGAGGGATTGTAACAACCCTGGTTTTAGTGATTACTTGTAAGTATTAAATTATAACGGTAGTTATAATTTAATACTGAGAATCAAAAATAATTTTGAGAATTTAAATTGTTTATTTTGAATGAACAATGAATTTTGGGAATAAAAAGAGAAAATAACGTTCTGGAACTTTATTATAGTGGTTTGAGTTAATAATAAGTGGAAGATGGTTTTTATTTGGTGATAGTTCAATAATTTTATTAATTATTGTGATTTGCTTCTTTTAATAAAAAATAAATTAAAAGGAGTATTTGATTTTTTTTTTAAAGATTGTTATATTAAATAAAAAGGTGAAATTAGGTTTAAAAATATGATTTGGTCATAAAATTGTGTTAAAATGATTGGTTACATTTTATTACACAAGAAGATTATTTTTGTATAATTTTTGGGATTAAAAATAGTGGTTTATGTAATTATAAGCATAATTGGCTACTTATTTAAAAATAAGGATTTTTAATAATAGAAATATTTTCATAACCAAATTTACCTTTTATTAAGTACAAAATACTTTAATTAACATGTAAACAAGGTTTCATAATTTTATCATGTGAAAACTTTGAAACATTTGATGTTTGTTTAAAAACATAAGAGTTCACTAGTGTATTAAGTGAAAAATGAATTAATTTAGGCTATTTCTTTTATTAATGGGTCTTAAGCCCATCTAGTCACTAGTCTGTAGAAAGAAATGAGGAATATCTCATCTTCCTTCTACGTACAGTTTAGATAGTGAGAAACCTGAGAAACCCAATTTCTCTTGCAAACCCTAGCCAAAAATCATCAAATAAAACTCAAATCTTGTGTTTTTTAAATCAAATTGGAGCTAAATCAACAAGTAATCAAAATCTAAAACCATTTATTCATCAAAAATCAAGTTTTGAAAGTGTTTCTCTGTTAACAGTACTTGTTCTTCTTGCATGTCATTGTTTCAAGTTTATACAGGTTAATTGAAGCTTCCTCCTTCTTAAAGCTTGTCTAATTCAACACAAATTCCAGTTATATTTTCTCTATAGTAAGGTGAGTATCAAAACTCACAATTTTCTAGCTTTGATTGAGATTTCAAGGTAGAAATCTCAATTTCGTTTATTGCATTTCATTTCATTTGTGAATCACTGTCAGTAAATTGTGCATATCTCTTTCGTTTTAAATCGGAATTCGATTTTCTTTGAAGTTCTGGAAATCCAGAAAAGAATTTGACAACTTTCATGTTGAAAACATTCGAAAATTTTGAGCATAGATTGCCGAAAATCCCAAAACAATCTCGCTGCTCTGTCACAGTAAAATTGTGATTTTCTGTGCTAAGTGCTGTTGGAAATTTAAACATATCTTTTTCGTTTGATGTCGGAATTTGATGATTCTTGATGATCCTGAAAGCTTAGATTATATGATACAATTTTCATGTCTTGAGTTTTGTCTAATTTTGATGTTTACATGGTCGGAAGTTCATTCTAGTATCGCTGTCCCGAAACTAAAACAACAGCTGTAGTGAAATTCATATCTGAAATTTGTTTTGGCCATATCTTTCATGTTTCTTATCCAAATTTAATAATTCAAGATGTTCTAGAAAGCTTAGACTTTGTGCTATAAGTTTTATGTTTTGATTTTTTTTGAAATTTCGAAGTTAGCTTGGTCAAAACTATATTTGTTTGTTGCTGTCTCGAGAGCAAAACGACAGCAATAACAATCATTGAACTGAGAATTGTATTGGCTTATTTTTGCTCTCATTCTTGTTCGATTTTGATGTTGTTTTTGAGATGTTTTGAGAGCTATGATGCCTATCAATAGGCTAGATATATTTAGAGAATTTGAAACGCAAATTTAAATAGAATTTGAATTGACTCTGGGTTAAATTTGAATTGAATTCGTATTGAATTCAAGTTATCGGTCTAGAGTAATCTCTCTTGTTTTTCATTATTTTCGAGCATGATTTTCACTAAACCATTTTGAAGTGATTTTTGAAATAAATGGACATTTTAAATTATTATTACATTGTACTTTAAAATTATTTTTCTAATATAAAATCTATTTATTCCCTATAATAAAGAAATTTTAAATATTGGTTTTATTAATATTTTTCGGAAAAAATTTTAAAAGCTTGTTTTCTCAAATAAATTATTTTATATATATAAAATACACACTTTTATACTATTCGAACGTATGAGAAAGAGAATTAAACGATTTAGTAAAACACGTGGTATGGGACATGTGCGTTCACTATTTCGGTTAATTCCGGACTTGTACGATCGAAGCTATTTGAGATTTTTGATTCTGAGATATTCTGCCATTTTATGGCATATTTTGAGTTTTAAAATTCCTATATATTGGACTTATTTAAGATGTCCAATATTTGACAAGTATTATGGTTTGAGATATCCTATGTAAGAGTATGGTCGATGAGAACCATCACGATGTTTTATTTACTTGTCAATGATATAAGGCAAGTCTTGAGTATATGATTTCATATTTTGAGATTTATGGTTTATGAGAAACCATCACGATGTTTTCACTTGTCGATGAATTGAGACAAGTTACGATGTTATTTAATACTTGTCGATGAGATGAGACGAGTATGGTGTCTCTTTATCACTCGCCAATGAGATGAGGCGAGATATGATTTTATGAGTTTTATGATGTTCCTAGTGTGGCACCGACTAACGGCTAGTAAATCGCTAAGTGCGAACGAGTGGTATGGGACACACGTTAACACTTTTCGGATTCCTATCCGTGAGTTTGTGATACATTCACGATGTTTACCTAACAGAACTGCTTTGAGAGGTGTCAGCGACCTTGTCATGAGGACGAACTGCTTAGGGAGGTGTTAGCGACCTTGTTAGGGCTGACAAAATAGCTTGGAGAGGTGTCGGCGACCTTGTCATGAGGACAAACTGCTTAGGGAGGTGTTAGCGACCTTGTTAGGGCTGACAAAATAGCTTGGAGAGGTGTCAGCGACCTTGTCATGAGGACGAACTGCTTTGAGAGGTGTTAGCGACCTTGTCAGAGGCTTCGGCCATCTGAGAATGGCACGTGCAGCATCGCTTCGGCATGTAAATGGGATTTGGCCAATCTGGGGAATTTTTATAAGTTTATGATTTCGATTTCACCAATTTTGAGATGATGAATTTACTTATAGCCTTGAGTTAGAGAAAGGCATATATATATATATATATATTGTTTTATGGTGATTTCGATATGGGGATTATAAACACTTATTGAGTTTCATGAGTTTTGATTTGGAGATTTTTCATCGGCGATTGTTTATATTATTTGAGCGTTATTGTCGAGTTTACCTCTTTTGAGGTCTTTGTATACTTAAATGACATTGTTCACTTAAGTCATGATTATGTGTTCTTTCTATTGCCTCTTCTCATTTGAGAAGAATCACCACCTTGTATCTTATGCTTCATATTATCGTCTATCCTTCTTAACTGATTGTTTTAGCTAGACTGACCCGCGTATTTTATACTCGGGTCAGACCGAGTTGTTTCAGGTCAGCTATCAGTTCGGGACTTAGCTTTGATGCATCTGCTTGGATATCAGCCTAGCACTTTTGTATAGTTTATATTTCTTTCCGCTTGACTCTGATATGCATTTGATTTGATGTATATGTTATGGTCGAGTACCACCTTTATTGTATTCATATTGTATTGTACTAAACATGTATCGTTGTATATGTATATATATGATGTCGATTACTGTTCTGTGATGTGCTTTACATTTAGTTATTGTATTTTGTTCTGATAGATCCGTCAACCACCTATAGTTTTGGATTAAACATTTACTGCGTATGTCGATCCATTGAGATAGAAAAGAAAAAAAAATTATATTGCATTTATCGACGTATTCAGTAGATGTTTAAGACAAAGTTATAGATGGTCGCCCTTAACCAGCCCTATTCTCCGCTTTAGTAGACAGAATTACTCGTTAATTCTCTTTACTAAGGTGGGTCTCGAGGTGGGGCGTTATAGGGATGAACAAGAAGTTCCATGAGAGAATGACGGCCTACGTGAAGGAATCTTTTTCTGATTTGATGGATATGGGTTATAGATACACTATCCTGGATAAGTAGGAAGTTTCAGAGGAGAAAGGAAGTTCAAGCAATCCGAATTGAAAGAAAAGGAAGTTCAGAGGAAAGAAACCGTGGCAAGGCAAAGAAAAGAAGAATAATCAGGAGAACCAGGCGAAGGATGTTACTTGTTTAATTGTTTGAGAAGGGACATTACTCAAGTAGGTGCAAAAAGCCAAAGAAACAAGGAAAGAAATATTAACCTATGAAGAAAAGTCATGGAGCCATGGAATGTTATTATTATCATAAACCTGGCCATGTATTTAAAGATAGCTTGACAATGAAGCAAGCTCAAGTAGCGAAGGTGTATGCGATCAAAGATAAACCTTTAACCTCAGGAGCGGATAAAGGAGAAGGAGTTTTAGAAGGTAACCTTCTTTTTTATGATAGAATTGTTAAAGTTTTGTTCAACACGGGGGCCACACATAGCTTTATTTCCCAACAGACCGTAAACGAATTAAAACTTGAACCATAATTTGTCGATGAGCCCATTTCTATGAAGAATCCATTTGGTGGCCCTGCGAATCTTTGTCTACGATGTAAAGAGGTTCCTATCCCGTATTCTCGTCATCAATTTCCCATCAGCCTTTTTGTTCACGACTTTAATGAATTTGAAATCTTACTCAGAATGAACCGGTAAACGAAATTGAAGCTAAACTTGATTGCAACAATCGAAAGATTTCGGTTAAAACAAAACTTGGCAATTTCATTATGATTTCTTGTGAAGATTCGATTTCGAAAAGGGATAAGCTAATGTATACCTTAGGGTATCCTGACCCAAGTCTGGGGTCCATACCTATTGTCCGGGAATTCACATACGTATTCGAAGAGGCTATATCTTTACCTCACATAGGGAAATTGAATTCAGAATCGACTTGGTTCCTAATGCTCGTCCTATTGTTCATGCCAGCCACAGGATGGCACCAGGGAAAGAATAGAGCTAGTCAAGCAAACCCGAGATTTGTTGGAAAAGTATTAATACGTCCCAGTTGTTTTAGTTGGGGTTCAGCTGTGGTGTTTGTGGCCAAATCCGATGGATCTCTAAGATTGTGCGTAGACTACCGCGATCTCAATAAATTAACTCTTAAAAATAAATTTCCTTTTCCAAAAGTCGACGACTTGTTCGATTAGTTGCATGGCGCTCGATTCTTTTCGAAGATGGATCTGGCCCAAGGATTCCATCAACTGCGAATTGCTGAAGACTGTATTTCACTTAACTGCTTTCAGAGGTCCTGACATGTTCTACGAATGGTTAGTTATGCCTTTTGGACTAACCAATGCTCTGGCATATTTCGTAGACTTGATGACCCATGTATTCTGTGAGGTGTTGAATAAATTCGTTTCCGTATTTATTGATGATACTCTAATCTACTCCAAAACTGAAGAAGAACATGCCGAGCACTTGAGAATTGCTTTGGAAATATTGAGAAGGAACATTTTATTTGCCAAATTTTCTAAGTGTCATTTTTGGGCAAGGAAGTTAGATTTCTTGGACGTATTGTCACCGAAGAGGGAATTTCTGTAAACTCGGGCAAGGTTTTCGCTATCCTAGACTGGAAGCAACCCACAACTCCGAAGGAAGTTAGAAGTTTACTAGGATTAGCTGGATATTACCGGAAATTTGTCCAGGATATTTCCAAGTTAGCCAGTCCATTGAGTAAGCTGACTATGAAGAATGCTAAATTTGATTGGACCCCAAAGTGCGAGGAAGCGTTCAAGGAGTTGAAGATAAGATTGACCACTTCTCCCGTTCTTGCTATTATTAACGGGAACCAAGGTTTATCTATGTACGTAGATGCATGTGGTGAGGGTGCGGGTGCTGTTCTAATGCAGGAAGCTAGAGTGATTGCCTACGCGAGTAGACAATTGCGACCATATGAGAAAAACTACCCAACCCACGATCTTGAGCTCTTGGCTATTATTTTTGCTTCGAAAATCTTGCGTCATTATCTTCTGGTTAAAAATCTCTTTTAGCTTTCCTAAAAATTTAAAAGTTTAACTTAATTTAATACATACTGTAACCACCCGGAATTTTGGGCAATATAAATTTAATAATCTACATTAATAATTTAACTGGTTTGATAACTTTTCTTTATAATATTAATTCAAACCGATAAATTTATTCTTTTATGGTTAATAAATATCTAATTTAATGATTGTGATTAATATCTTTTTAACAATTTACAACATTGATAAGATTTATTTTTTTCAAGTTAATGAAGTTTTATTCTATTTATAATATATACATTTGATATATATTGTGAATAGGAGATCTTTCGTTTCAAATTAAAGATTGAGTTTTGCAAATTGTAATATATATGTATGTATATGTTATAGTTTGATATTGTTTTGAAATTTAATTAAATCCATTGATAATTTATAATGTATTAGTATTGTAGATTGAAGCTCTATTTTAAAATCAATGTTTTCAAAAGTTAATTTAAAGGTTAATTCATTTGTTTTAAAATATAAGATAATCAGTTGTTTTTAAATATGATAATTTATAAAGGAAATTAATCAATGTTTTATTTTGTTTTCTTTAAAATGTTCAAATTAAAATGGTTTATTTTAATATGATAGTTTATAAAGGAATTAATCAATGTTTTATTTTTGTTTTCTTTAAAATGTTCAAATTTAATGGTTATAAATGTATATATGAATGTTTAAATTTTTAACAACATGTATAAGAAAATATATTTGTGTTATATTTAGTTTTAAAATATTCTCTTTAAAAAGAAGTTTATATTTACATATGTAAGTACTCATTTATAAAGTAAAATAAAAATGTAAGTTTATATTTACATTTAAATTAAATAAAAGTTTGAAAACACTTAAAGACATTTGTAACATGTTAAGGGATCTCTAAAACACATGTTAATCAATTAAGAGGGTTATGTGACAAGTGTCTTTATTTCAAAATTTTTACTCTCTTTAATTTTTAATAAACCTAACTTATGAGAAAAATTGCTTCCTCTTTCAATTAGTGGCAATCAGAAAATATTCTCAAAACAGAAATTTCATTTTAAAAATCTGAAATCAAAAACCTGAATTTGAAAACCAAAAGAAAAATCTGAAGTTTAATTCTGCAACTTCAAGGTTTCAATCTGCTTTTTAATGCGATGATTCAACTGCAAATTAAAAATCTTCAACATCAAATCAACCTGCAAACAACAAATTTGAAGTTCTTCTCAACATCAACCTGCAAGTTCAACACTTTTAATCATCAATCTGAAAGCATGCAAAGGAAATTTCAAAAGCATAATCAAAGCAAATGTTTTTTTCTGAATTATAGTTCAAGCCTGGAAATTAAGGAAATCTGCTCTGCATATTTCAATAAGGTGAGTAAATTATTTAAAAACAGTTTGAAATTTGTTTAAACTCTAATGCATGTTAAATCTTTGAATTGATATTGGGTATTGCATGGAATTCATTTAGTATTTATGTTATTGAATTTATAGAGAGGTTTATATAGGTGAAAGAAAAAAATCTGTGTATATGTGTAGCTCTCAGTTCCAGTTTTATTTGTAGACAGGATTCTTTTCAAAAAAATTCAAAATCTTTTAATCCAAACTATATTAGATCTTGACATGTCAAGAGAAGTTGATTGTAATCATATAACTTTTCATCTAAAAATGTTTATAAGTTTTAAAAATGAAATAATGGTTCAGAAATTTCAAAAATTACAGTAAAAATCAAATTGGGCTAAAAATTTATGAACTTAATCTTTAGTTCTGATTGCACGATTTGAATAGCATCAGGAAATCATGATTTTTAATACCTGTATCATGATATTTAGTTGGATATTTCGTATGTAATTGGGGTTTATTCAAAAATTGGGTTTTTGTAAATTGCCGAGAAACGACTTAATGATTTTAGCTAGGATTTGGTTCGAAGCAAGTTTATGGATCATAGATTAGGGGAAAAATGATATCAAAATTTTCCAATGGCTGATTTGTTGGAATTAAATCGAAGTAGGGTTTTTCTGGACAGTTTTGCTATTTGTTGGGTTCGTTGATTTTGCATGCCGTGGAGGTGATTGAGTGTGATCGCGAATGGAAGGATGGAAGCGTGATGGTGCGGCGGTGCTTTGGAGGGGCTGCCGGAGCTTCTGGTGGCGAGTTCATCAAAGGCATTGGGGGGTTTTTGGGTTGAGTAGTTCTGTAGTTTTTTCGTGCTAATGCTCGAATTTTGATTCGTTTTATTATTGTTGGATCTGAGTGTTTTAAGAGGCTCGTATGCGATCGTGTGATGGTGGTTGGGGGTCGCGACGACCGTAGCTGGCCGGAGGCGAGGGGATACATGCACCGTGGGTGTTGTGTACACGGCAAGGGATCTGGTGATGTTTGTGAGTTGAGGAAGATGGTTTTGCTCGGGAAGTCCTCGCGTTATCTTCAAGGGCGACTCGAAGGAGAAGGGGAGCAGGGTTGCTTCGGGCTAGGCATGAGTTTGTGGGGGTGTTTGTCTCGAGTTGTTCGGGAGTTGATTGGTAGTTAAGTTCTGTAATGAAAGTGTTTACAGATGTAAACCTGTTGACTGAATAAATGGAACAATTTCAAGTTTATAAAGAAGATGAATTATAAGTTAAAGTTTGTGGTTTTGAAAATAAAGTAAATCAAACTTTTAAAATAATAATTTAATTTAATCTAAATTTTAAATTGTTAAGAGTATGATTTCAAAGTAATTTAACTTACTTAAATTTGAATTTTAAATTTAAATGAAGAATGTTTTGAATTTAAATATTGAATGAAAATTTTAAGATAAATTTTTAAGTAATGTTTAAAAACCAAGTTCAATTTATATTGAAATAAATAGGTTTAAAAATTAGATGATTTAAGTGTTTTAAAATTTGAAATTTGTTTCTGAATACCTTATTTTCAAATAAAGTTTAAGATATAATTATGTAAACCAAATTGAATAAATTTGTCTTTAAGGTTAATAAAATTTGATTTAATTTCAAATAATTTGATTATGAAAATAAATAGGGTTAATTTATCTTTATTATTAACTTGAGAATATTTAATTAAATATGATTTGAAATTAAGTAAAGAATTAATTAAGATAAATGCTTTATTAATTTATTAAGGATTTTAAATTATAAGAAGTTAATTAATTGTTTAATTTATTTTAAATAATTAGTTAGTTATTTATTTAATTTTTAATAATCACTTAATTATGGATTAAGTAAGTGTAATTACTTAATGAAGTAATTAATGGTTAATAATTGAATGTAATTAAGAAGGTTAATTACTTATGGAAATAATTAAAGGAAATTACTCATGGGAGTGATTAGTTAAAGTGATTATAGGGTAATCACTTGATGTTATTAATCTAAAAGAATTGATTAATTTAACTGTTTTGAAGTTAATTAATTATGAAGTAATTAATTTATTTAAAGAATGAAGGACTGTTTGATGATGGAATTAATTATTTGTAAGGTAATTAATTAAGAAAGTAATTAAGATTTATTTATGGAAGTAATTAGAGATAATTACTTATGTAAGTAATTAAGAGTTAATCACTTAATTATTTAGTTAATTAATCAATGTGATTAATTAATTAATGAATTTAATTTAAGATTAATCACTAAGGGTAATAAATTAAAATTGTAATTAATTAATAAAGTAATTTATTAAGGATTTATTTATTAATTTAATTGTTAATAATTACTTAATGAAGTAATTAAAGATTAATTAATGAGAGTAATTAATCAAGGATTAATATAATTAAATTAGAAGTTAATTAATAAGAAGTTAATTAATTTAGTTAAGTAATTAAAAATTGTTAATTACCAATTATGATTAATGAGTTGATTAATTAATTAATTAATTAAAGTAATTATTAAATTAATAAGGATCATTAATCAATATAATCAATGATATTAATCAAGGTTGATTAATATAAGTGATTAATTTAAATGTGATTAATTAATTGTAATTAATTAAGAATTAATGTAATTAATTATAGTTAATTAATTAATGAATGATCATTAATTATTGTAATTAATGATAGTAATTAAAGGGTTAATTACTGAATATGGTTAAGGATAATTACTTGAATGTAATTAAAGGATAATTAATCAAGGGAGATTAATTAAGGAAATCATTAGAGATGATTAATTTATTTCATTTGGAATAATAATGAATGAAGAAGGATTATGGTAATTAAATTGGTTAGGAGATAATCAATTCTGTTTGGATGATTGATTAATATGGGTTGATTGATTAATATTGGTTAATTGATTGATATTGGATGATCAATATTTGGAGATTGATATTGTGTGATTGGTTGATATTGGATGTTTGATATTGGTTTGATACTGGATGATTTGGATATATCTGTTATGTGATATGCTGCTTTGTGAAGATGAATATTGATATGAATTATCTCTTGTAATAATATGATTCATCTATCTGTTTATATATCATCCTGAATATAAGTTTAAATTGTTTAAACCCTTAAGTATAACTTGGACATTAAAATGGCATTTGGTTTCGGTGAGACCGTGATCGGGTTTCCATATTTGGGATCTGAAAACCACATCGATTCCAATTAAACGTTAGGACGAAAATCCAAGTGGAGCTAGTGAAGACTCGAGGTGTAAGGGCTATACGTCAGTATAACTCTGTGGGTGATTCCATAATGAGTTTGACGGAATAGTGCTTATAGGTTCGAGATGGTGAATCAAAGTGCAAGGGCTATGGTCGTTGACTCTGAGGGTGATTCCAATAATGAGTGCAACGAGATAGTGCCTTCGGTTTCGTTCGAACCCGGAATGAACTTGTATGGATTGAATGCTTTTAGAACATCGTCAGGTGGACGATGAGCATTCTATGATAGATGTGTTCTATAAAGGTAATCATAACCTCAAGCCTCATCAACCGGGAATGGCTAAAACATGGAAGGTGCAGCAAGGCTTCGTGGGTAGCCCCCATTTGAGAGTGGGATTTACCCTTGTCTAGAGGTCCCTTTATATTTCGGCTTAGTGTGTGGTTGGTCGCGCCAACTACGGGTTGGTCTTGTTCGGGACTGTCCAGTAAGGGATGGTTCCGACCTTGTGTTGCAGGGGAGCGGGCGTACTCCTTGGTACGTTGATCTAGGCCACGTACTGTGATGGGCGGTACCCCAGTAGCCCTACCATTGATGGAAACCCATTCTTCCTACGAGACCCTACGGTTTTGATTGTATTACCCACTTTTGTGGCTAGTAGCTGGAATTTAATGAATGTAACAATTTCGGCTATTTCTTATTTAATTGAAAACCCTAGACACTATTATAATATCACCGGATTTCCTATCAAATGTTTTGGTTAGCGTAAGGTAAAAACTTTTCGATGTTTATGTGTGGGAAGTCTTACGTGATACCTTTTCTTTTCAAAGGTTTTCTAAAAGTTAAGCAAATTTCAAACCGTTTACTCACACCAGACCCCTGTCTGACCCGAGTGTTTATTTTTTGTTTTATTAAACTCTTGGGTACTCATATTATGTATGAGTAGTCAAGTGGATCAGGTTAGCTTGACGAATTCTGGAGGAGATATGGAGCAGGAGGCTTCTACGTGTAGATAAATATTATTCCGCTGTGTTTGTTGGTATCTGTTTCTTGTGTATTGTAAGAAGTATAATTAGACAGATGTTATAACTGTCTATTATCTGTTGTTTAAGTTGTGAACTCTGATGTAATAAGATACTATGTAATATTTTATGTGATATATTATATTTTATTCGTTCCGCTGTGAGTTCTCTGATGTTGTTTGTGTTCTTCTTTCTCTTTCTTTTTCTTCTTCTATCCCTTTCTTTCTTCAAGATGATGCGATTTCCTCGAGATAGGAAGTCGGGTCGTCTCATTTGGTATCAGAGCATTAGGCTGAGTGAATACCTAGGCTTTGAAGTGTGTCTTTCTGTAGGGAGCAGTAGGTTGAGTGAATACCTAAGCTCTGGAGTGGTGTCTTTCTTGAGAGTGCGTACTTGTATTTTTATATATAACTATATATTTATATATATCTACCTAATCTGTTGGGCTATCTGTTCAGATTTTCCAACATAATTTTCTAAAGGTAGATGGAGTAGTGGTGTGTGTGTAACACGACTACCACTAATGGAAGAGGTCCATATGTTTGAGGTTGGAAGTATTTGTTGAGACTTTAGACCTAATACCGTCTCGAGTAAGATTGATAGTTTGGGGTAAGGATTTCTCTGATATCCGAAGGAAATTTTTAAAGATTCGGAGTTCATCTTTGAAGCGTAAGTTTGGATTTCGCTCGGGTAAACGAATTTTCCTTGTCTTTGAATCTGTCGGATGTGCAGATAAAAGTGATGGTATCTTGATAACTGCGAGATGAGATGCAGTAACTATTGGATATTTTCTGAAGGTGTTTTCTCTTGAAGCAGTTTTAGAAGTAGCTGAGGAGCAGTCTTTACCTGCCAAAGAGAAGACTCGTTTGTGTAGAAGTTGTTTGGATCTCTAGCAAAGAGTTTGGTTGTTTTGGGATATGAGACTAAGGTCTATAAGTTGTTTCGCTTCGGCATGGTCTCATTGTCACTCCTTAAGGAAAGTGAGATATGGATGCTTGGCTTGGAGCTCAAGTTTCTTGAAGAGTTGTATGCCATCTTGGAAGTCAGTTGTGTGGTTTGTTGATGGTTTTGGTTTTGGAGAAGCCTTTGGATTAGAAGTCTTGGTTAGCTGGGGTAACAGTGTAGCTCGGAAGTGTTCGGTGTGCTGACGAAAAGGTCTTTTGCCTTTACAGTATCATCGAGGTAGAGTTTGGAAGCAGCAATGTGCTTGTTTCTCCAATAATTCAGGAATCTTAGTGTTTCTTCTATCAGCAGCCCGAGCAGTTGGTGGAAGTTATCTTGAATAATTAACCTTATTTGGAAAAGCTTAGAGCGGTTCTAATTGGTAAAGAGATGACAGTTTCTTTCGAATTCGAATTAGGTTGGATCGCAAAAGTGACTTGCGATTGGTTTGGAATTTTATCTTGGGTGATCTTTTGTTTGAGATTGAGAATTCTCATGTGGCTAGGAGCTACTGAGGTAATCAGAGTTTGTTTGTATCTGGAAGTTGAGTTCCATATTGTTTTGGTTCCAGAAGCGATGCTGGTAGTTAGCCTGGTAGTTGGATGGTTCTTGGAGAAAGCAGAGTTGGTGTAGCAGCTCAGAATTATTTTCTGGAATTGGAATTGGACTGATCTAGCTTTTGAATTAGATTCTGTAGTAAGGTTGTGACTGAGTCAGATAAGTCACTCAGATTTTTATGGATTTGATGAACAAAGTTTCCCGGATATATTGTATAAGTTTGTATCTGTGTTCATCAGCAATATTCTTATCTATTCGAGAATCAGAGTTGTGCAGCGGAAGCAAGGTAGCTGCTGTGCAAGGAAGGAAGTAAGATCTATTTGCTATTGCTTGAGTAGAAGAGCATGTGTTCTGGATTTCGATGGATTTTGGAAGACTTTTCTGTTGAATAAGATCCAGAAACTTGTTTGCTTTGGTCTAGTTGTCTCTAGAAGTATCAGCATAGGTTGAGCTGATCAGGAAGAATATTGGCAGCCCAGGATTGTCTGTTGAGCTATACAGATGTGAGATAAGGAGTTTGGTATTTGAAGTTGGAGACTTCAGTGTTGTTAAAATTCTCTGGTTAAGAGAGCAGTAATTGGATAAGATTGGTTGGTTAGTGCTGAAGCATTTGAGATGTCTTATCTGTGTTTTAGATAAGATAAGATTGAGTTGCCAGATTGGATAACTGGAAACAATTATATTTCACGTATCTCTGAGGGAGTACGTGTATGATTCATTATTAGTTATTGAATCTGTAGTTCAGTTGGAGTTGGATGTTGAGATGGATTTGAGAGTAATCTGATGTTCTATTCAGACTGAAGGATCTAGAGATGAGAGGAGCTCTGGATTTTGGTTGTATAGTTAGTTTGTTGGCTTTTGTTGAGCAAGTCTCCTGGTGATTTATACTTGGGAAACTCGAGACAGTATTAGTAGGATTTATTCTGATTTGTGTCAGGATAATTAGTTAGGTTTGTTTGTTTGAATTGGGTGCTATGGTTGTTAGTTACTGGTTGATAGGAATGCTTTGCTATTTGAAATTAAAATCTGTGCTGGGTTATTAAATTACCTTTGCTTTTAAATTTCGGGGACGAAATTCTTTTAAGGGGGGAGGATTGTAATGACCCAGAATTTTGGGCAATATAAATTTAATAATCTGCATTAATAATTTAACTGGTTTGATAATTTTTCTTTATAATATTAATTCAAACTGATAAATTTATTCTTTTATGGTTAATAAATATCTAATTTAATGATTGTGATTAATATCTTTTTAACAATTTACAACATTGATAAGATTTATTTTTTTCAAGTTAATGAAATTTTATTCTATTTATAATATTCTATTTATAATATATACATTTGATATATATTGTGAATAGGAGATATTTTGTTTCAAATTAAAGATTGAGTTTTGCAAATTGTAATATATATGTATGTATATGTTATAGTTTGATATTGTTTTGAAATTTAATTAAATCCGTTGATAATTTATAATGTATTAATATTGTAGATTGAAGCTCTGTTTTAAAATCAATGTTTTCAAAAGTTAATTTAAAGGTTAATTCATTTGTTTTAAAATATAAGATAATCAGTTGATTTTAAATATGATAATTTATAAAGGAAATTAATCAATGTTTTATTTTGTTTTCTTTAAAATGTTCAAATTAAAATGGTTTATTTTAATATGATAGTTTATAGAGGAATTAATCAATGTTTTATTTTTGTTTTCTTTAAAATGTTCAAATTTAATGGTTATAAATGTATATATGAATGTTTTAGATTTTTAACAACATGTATAAGAAAATATATTTGTGTTATATTTAGTTTTAAAATATTCTCTTTAAAAAGAAGTTTATATTTACATATGTAAGTACTCATTTATAAAGTAAAATAAAAATGTAAGTTTATATTTACATTTAAATTAAATAAAAGTTTAAAAACGCTTAAAGACATTTGTAACATGTTAAGGGATCTCTAAAACACACGTTAATCAATTAAGAGGGTTATGTGACAAGTGTCTTTATTTCAAAAATTTTACACTCTTTAATTTTCAATAAACCTAACTTATGAGAAAAATTGCTTCCTCTTTCAATTAGTGGCAATCAGAAAATATTCTCAAAACAGAAATTTCATTTTAAAAATCTGAAATCAAAAACCTGAATTTGAAAACCAAAAGCAAAATCTGAAGTTTAACAACTTCAAGGTTTCAATCTGCTTTTCAATGTGATGATTCAACTGCAAATTAAAAATCTTCAACATCAAATCAACCTGCAAACAACAAATTTGAAGTTCTTCTCAACATCAACTTGCAAGTTCAACACTTTTAATCATCAATCTGAAAGCATGCAAAGGAAATTTCAAAAGCAAAATCAAAGCAAATGCTTTTTTCTGAATTATAGTTCAAGCCTGGAAATTAAGGAAATCTGCTCTGCATATTTCAATAAGGTGAGTAAATTATTTAAAAACAGTCTGAAATTTGTTTAAACTCTAATGCATGTTAAATCTTTGAATTGATATTGGGTATTGCATGAATTCATTTAGTATTTATGTTATTGAATTTATAGAGAGGTTTATATAGGTGAAAGAAAAAAATCTGTGTATATGTGTAGCTCTCTGTTCCTGTTTTATTTGCAGACATGATTCTTTTCAAAAAAATTCAAAATCTTTTAATCCAAACTATATTAGATCTTGATATGTGAGGAGAAGTTGATTGTAATCATATAATTTTTCATCTAAAAATGTTTATAAGTTTTAAAAATGAAATAATGGTTCAGAAATTTCAAAAATTACAGTAAAAATCAAATTGGGCTAAAAATTTAAGAACTTAATCTTTAGTTCTGATTGCATGATTTGAATAGCATCAGGAAATCATGATTTTTAATACATGTATCATGATATTTAGTTGGATATTTCGTATGTAATTGGGGTTTATTCAAAAATTTGGTTTTTGTAAATTGCCGAGAAACGACTTGATGATTTTAGCTAGGATTTGGTTCGAAGCAAGTTTATGGATCATAGATTAGGGGAAAAATGATATCAAATTTTTCCAATGGCTGATTTGTTGGAATTAAATTGAAGTGGGGTTTTTCTGGACAGTTTTGCTACTTGTTGGGTTCGTTGATTTTGCATGCCGTGGAGGTGATCGAGTGTGATCGCGAATGGAAGGATGGAAGCGTGATGGTGCGGCGGTGCTTTGGAGGGGCTGCCGGAGCTTCTGGTGGCGAGTTCATCAGAGGCATTGGGGGTTTTTGGGTTGATTAGTTCTATAGTTTTTTCGTGCTAATGCTCGGATTTTGATTCGTTTTATTATTGTTGGATATGAGTGTTTTAAGAGGCTCGTATGCGATCGTGTGATGGTGGTTGGGGGTCGCGACGACCGTAGCTGGCCGGAGGCGAGGGGAGACATGCACCGTGGGTGTTGTGTACACGGCAAGGGATCTGGTGATGTTTGTGAGTTGAGGAAGATGGTTTTGCTCGGGAAGTCCTCGCGTTATCTTCAGGGGTGACTCGAAGGAGAAGGGGTGCAGGGTTGCTTCGGGGTAGGCACGAGTTTGTGGGGGTGTTTGTCTCGAGTTGTTCGGGAGTTGATTGGTAGTTAAGTTCTGTAATGAAAGTGTTTACAGATGTAAACCTGTTGACTGAATAAATGGAACAATTTCAAGTTTATAAAGAAGATGAATTATAAGTTAAAGTTTGTGGTTTTGAAAATAAAGTAAATCAAACTTTTAAAATAATAATTGAATTTAATTTTAATTTTAAATATTTAAGAGTATGTTTTGAAAGTAATTTAACTTATTTAAATTTGAATTTTAAATTTAAATGAAGAATGTTTTGAATTTAAATATGGAATCAAAATTTTAATATAAATTTTTAAGTAATGTTTAAAAACCAAGTTCAATTTATATTGAAATAAATAGGTTTAAAAATTAGATGATTTAAGTGTTTTAAAATTTGAAATTTGTTTCTTAATACCTTATTTTCAAATAAAGTTTAAGATATAATTATGTAAACCAAATTGAATAAATTTGTCTTTAAGGTTAATAAAATTTGATTTAATTTCAAATAATTTAATTATGAAAATAAATAGGGTTAATTTATCTTTGTTATTAACTTGAGAATATTTAATTAAATATGATTTGAAATTAAGTAAAGAATTAATTAAGATAAATGCTTTATTAATTTATTAAGGATTTTAAAATATCAGAAGTCAATTAATTGTTTAATTTATTTTAAATAATTAGTTAGTTATTTATTTAATTTTTAATAATCACTTAATTATGGATTAATTAAGTGTAATTACTTAATGAAGTAATTAATGGTTAATAACTGAATGTAATTAAGAAGGTCAATTACTTATGGAAATAATTAAAGGAAATTACTCATGGGAGTGATTAGTTAAAGTGATTATAAGGTAATCACTTGATGTTATTAATCTAAAAGAATTGATTAATTTTAATGTTTTGAAGTTAATTAATTATGAAGTAATTAATTTATTTAAAGAATGAAGGACTGTTGATGATGGAATTAATTATTTGTAAGGTAATTAATTAAGAAAGTAATTAAGATTTATTTATGGAATTAATTAGAGATAATTACTTATGTAAGTAATTTAGAGTTAATCACTTAATTATTTAGTTAATTAATCAATGTGATTAATTAATTAATGAATTTAATTTAAGATTAATCACTAAATAAATTAAAATTGTAATTAATTAATAAAGTAATTTATTAAGGATTTATTTATTAATTTAATTGTTAATAATTACTTAATGAAGTAATTAAAGATTAATTAATGAGAGTAATTAATCAAGGAATAATATAATTAAATTAGAAGTTAATTAATTTAGTTAAGTAATTACAAATTGTTAATTACCAGTTATGATTAATGAGTTAATTAATTATAAGTTAATTAATTAATTAAAGTAATTATTAAATTAATAAGGATCGTTAATCAATATAATTAATGATATTAATCAAGGTTGATTAATATAAGTGATTAATTTAAATGTGATTAATTAATTGTAATTAATTAAGAATTAATGTAATTAATTATAGTTAATTAATTAATGATAGTAATTAATTATTGTAATTAATGATAGTAATTAAAGGGTTAATTACTGAATATGGTTAAAGATAATTAATTGAATGTAATTAAAGGATAATTAATCAAGGGAGATTAATTAAGGAAATCATTAGAGATGATTAATTTATTTCATTTGGAATAATAATGAATGAAGAAGGATTATGATAATTAAATTGATTAGGAGATAATCAATTCTGTTTGGATGATTGATTAATATGGGTTGATTGATTAATATTGGTTAATTGATTGATATTGGATGATCAATATTTGGAGATTGATATTGTATGATTGGTTGATATTGGATGTTTGATATTGGTTTGATACTGGATGATTTGGATATATCTGTTATGTGATATGCTGCTATGTGAAGATGAATATTGATGTAAATTATCTCTTGTAATAATATGATTCTTCTATCTGTTTATATATCATCCTGAATATAAGTTTAAATTGTTTAAACCCTTAAGTATAACTTGGACATTAAAATGGCGTTTGGTTTCGGTGAGACCGTGATCGGGTTTCCATATTTGGGATCTGAAAACCACATCGATTCCAATTAAACGTTAGGACGAAAATCCAAGTGGAGCAGTGAAGACTCGAGGTGTAAGGGCTATACGTCAGTATAACTCTGTGGGTGATTCTGTAATGAGTTTGACAGAATAGTGTTTATAGGTTCGAGATGGTGAATCAGAGTGCAAGGGCTATGGTCGTTGACTCTGAGGGTGATTCCAATAATGAGTGCAACGAGATAGTGCCTTTGGTTTCGTTCGAACCCGGAACGAACTTGTATGGATTGAATGCTTTCAGAACATCGTCAGGTGGACGATGAGCATTCTAAGATAGATGTGTTCTATAAAGGTCATCGTAACCTCTAGCCTCATCAACCGGGAATGGCTAAAACATGGGAGGTGCAGCAAGGCTTCGTGGGTATCCCCCACTTAAGAGTGAGATTTACCCCTGTCTAGAGGTCCCTTTATATTTAGGCTTAGTGTGTGGTTGGTCACGCCAACTACGGGGTGGTCTTGTTCGGGACTGTCCAGTAAGGGATGGTTCCGTCCTTGTGTTGCGAGGGAGCGGGCGTACTCCTCGGTACGTTGATCTAGGCCACGTACTGTGACGGGCGGTACCCCAGTATCCTTGCCATTGATGGAAACCCATTCTTCCTACGAGACCCTACGGTTTTGATTGTATTACCCACTTTTGTGGCTAGTAGCTGGAATTTAATGAATGTAACAATTTCGGCTATTTCTTATTTACTTGAAAACCCTAGACACTATTATAATATCACTGGATTTCCTATCCAATGTTTTGGTTAGCGTAAGGTAAAAACTTTTCCATGTTTATGTGTGGGAAGTCTTACGTGATACCTTTTCTTTTCAAAGGTTTGCTAAAAGTTAAGCAAAATTTAACCCGTTTACTCACACCAGACCCCTGTCTGACCCGAGTATTTATTTTCTGTTTTAATAAACTCTTGGGTACTCATATTATGTATGAGTAGTCAAGTGGATCAGGTTAGCTTGACGAATTCTGAAGGAGATATGGAGCAGGAGGCTTCGACGTGTAGATAAATATTTATTCCGCTGTGTTTGTTGGTATCTGTTTCTTGTGTATTGTAAGAAGTATAATTATACAGATGTTATAACTGTCTATTATCTGTTGTTTAAGTTGTGAACTCTGATGTAATAAGATACTATGTAATATTTTATGTGATATATTATATTTTATTCGTTCCGCTGTGAGTTCTCTGATGTTGTTTGTATTCTTCTTTCTCTTTCTTTTTCTTCTTCTATCCCTTTCTTTCTTCAAGATGATGCGATTTCCTGGAGATAGTAAGTCGGGTCGTCTCACATACACTTAATAAACCCTCCTTATTTTAGGTGAAAATTTTGAATTGTTCACCGACAATAAATCTCTGAAGTATCTCGTTACCCAGAAGGATTAAATCTAAGGCAACAACATTGGTTGGAATTCCTAACTCCATATGACCTGGATATTCTGTGTACGCCCGGAAAAGGCAACATGATAGCCGATGCTCTGTGTAGAAGACATGCTGTTCTTGCTTATCTTGTTGTCACTCCTACTCTTCTTGAGAAGGTTGCTAGTAAGCAGAAAGAAGACAAGTTTCTTCAAGAAATTAATGGGAGAATTCGTCGAGGTGAAGATTCCAGCTTTGGAATCGATAATTGTGGAATTATAAGATCGAAAGGCAGGAGTGTGTTCCTGACATCCCTGATCTCAAACGGGAAGTTTTGGATGAGTGTCACAAGTCAAAGCTTAGATCCATCCAGGGGTTTGGTAAGATGTATCAAGATATTAAGAGGACTTTCTGGTGGAAAACAATGAAGAAGGATATATCTATTTATGTCAGTCGAAGTGCAACTTGTCAACAAATCAAAATTGATCAAAAGAAGATGGCGGGTTTACTTCAACCATTGGAGGTGCCTAAGTGGAAATGGTATCAAGCGTCTATGGATTTCGTAGATGGGTTGCCACGAACTCGAAAGGGTAACGAGGCGATTTGGGTTAACATGGATCGTCTGACCAAGACTTCCCAATTTATCCCAATAAAGTCCACTCGAATGGAAACGAGTTTGGCAGAATTGTATGTGAAAGTGACCGTTCGTCTCCATGGAATACTGAGTAGTATAGTAAGTGATCGTAACCCGATCTTCACTAGCAGTTTTTAGGAGGCATTTCAATTCGCACTAAAAACCAAGTTGAACTTTAGTACTGCTTACCACCCGCAGTCTGATGGGAAAACGGAAAGAATAAATCGAATCTTGGAAGATCTTTTGCGTGCTTGTATTTTTATTTTGGCCATTCATGGAAGGACCATTTGCATTTGGTAGAACTTTCATATAATAATAGTTATCATGCCAGTATTAGGATGGCTCCTTTTGAAGCATTTAATGGTCGTCCGTGTAGATCACCTGCGTGTTGGATTGAGTCAGGTGATAGAATCGTTCTTGGACCAGATATGATAAGGGAAGCTACTGAAAAGGTTGATTTTATTCGAAAGAAATTGAAAACTTCCCAAAGTCGATAGAAAATTTTTGCCGACCACAGAAGGGGAACTCTAGAGTTTCAAGTTGGAGATTCTGTTTTCTTAAAGGTTTCTCCCATGCGTGGAGTGCTGAGATTTGGAAAGACTGATAAGCTGGCACCACGATATATAGATCCTTTTCCTGTATTAGAGAGATCGACCCTTTGGCTTATCGAGTGCAGTTACCCAATTGGTTATCTGGCATACACAATGTGTTTCATGTTTCACATCTTCGGAAATATGTGCGCGATCCAGACTATGTTATTGAGGAGGCCGCTCAACATGATTTGGAGATCATGCCAAATTTAGCCGTAAAGAGAGAACCATTGAAGATAATTGATCGAGATGAAAAGCAATTGAGGAATAAAGTGGTGAAATTGGTAAAAGTGCAATGGAGTGGTGATCCAAATGACTGTACTTGGGAAAAAGAGGATGGCATGCAGAAGTCCTATCCCAATTGTTGATTGGATGTTTCGGCTTAATCTGGTAAGCCATTTCTCTATCTTTTTATGTGTATTCATATATTCTTTGTTTGTCTCTCTCTTTCAAATTTCGAGAACGAAATTTTCTTAAGGGAAAATCTGTAACGATCCCACTTTTAAATCAAATTTAAATTTAGTAATTATTATAAAATTTTAGAATTTAATTGTGAATTAATTTGAAATTTTTCAAAACAAAAAAGATATGAATAGATTGTAATTTGAATTTGAATTTAAAATTCAAATATAAAATTGTGAAAAATATTTCAATTTAAAAATAATGTATGTGCGAATTTTATTAGTATATAATTAATTTCTAAATAATTTTCTTTTAAATTATATATATATATATATATATTTAAATAAACGAAATGTATTTATAAAAGGAATGAAATAGAAAAATATAATTTAAAATTATATAAAAAGGCAAAAAGACAAGTGTTAAATTTTTAGCACATAAATTAACAACTGTAAATCATTTTATCATATAGATGAACAAATGTCAAAAATTTTATTTTCTTTTCATTTTCAAATTAAAGAAAATAAGGCAATGTGTATATATTTCCATTTCTACTCTCCTATCTTCTTTTATTCTTCATTTCCAAAATCAAAAGCTTGATAAAATCAAAACAAAACCAAAAAAAATCAAAGCAAACAACCTCTTCAACATTTAAACTAAAACAAACAAAAAATCAAATCAAAAATCATTTTAAATACCAAGCAGTTCAAGAACAAGATCAGATTCAAAACCTGTTTCAAGTTTTCATTTAAGCTGAGGCAAAGCTTCAAACTAAACATAAATCAAATCAAGTAAAGAGTAATTCAACTCAACAAGATCTAACAACCATCAGTTTCAAGTTAAAAGCAAGATCAATCCTAATTTTCAAATTCTGGAGCAAAAACATTTTCTAGGCTTTCTGTTCCAAGTACCAGGTGAGTAAACTCTTTAAAAAAAATTGGATTTTAACTTGTTGATTGTAATTTTGCTTGAAGTAAAATTGTAAATTGTTTGCACCCATACAAATATGTGCCTATATGTATGTGGATATGACTATGCATGTCTAGGAACAAGCATTTACTTCTGTTCCAGGTTTACAGGTATAAAACCTGTTTTAAAAATCAAATTTCTCTTCCTATGATTCTTGTTAGACTTTAAGATCTAAAAAAAACATGTTTGTATAAGCATGTTGTATCTTTTTAAAAAAAATTCAAGCCTAATTGATTAATGTATTTTCTAGAAAATCAAAGAATACAGGAAAACTTAAATAATGTTGGAATTTCAAGCATCATGATTTCTAGTTTCAGGTATATCATCTGAAACGTTTTCTAAAATGATGATTTTTAAAAGTGGAATCGTAATTTTTAAGTGCGTATTCACGGAGAATTTACGAGTTGATCAACTTTTGTACTTTAGGTGATTTTTGATGATCGACGTGATAAGGAAGGACGTGGTCATTGCTGAAGGTAGCCTGGGTGATGGGGATTCATGGAAAAATGGTCGTGAATTTTTCAGTTGATCGTGGGGAAAGTACGAGATCGATTTAGGGTTTTATGTCCAGTATGGGTTGTCATCGTTCTCGAGACAATTGCGACGTCGATAAGGCACTAGAGATGACCGGTCTGTGGGGTATCAGTGCGTGGTTAAACGGTGAGGCTGTGCAAAGAATTTCAAGGCCTCTGGTGGACTGAGTCGTCGGTACGCGGAAGATTTATTGAGCCGGAGTTTTGTTCCAAGTTTGGTCGAATAGCTCGATCACGAGTTCGTCGCCGTTTCAGGTTTCTGGGTAGTCGAAAGTTTGGGCAAGGTGGTCGGCGACTTGTTGGCAATCAAAATATTGATCGAAGGTTTGTGGATCAGGCGTGTACATGCACGAGTGAATGTTGTATCTGGGTAACTTTATTTGATCAAGGAAGAAGGCTTTGTCTCAGGGTCGAACTCAAAGTCGAACAGGGTTGGACTCGAAGACGAGGTTTTGGAATTTTGCTTTGGTTTTTGTTTGGGAGTGACTCGAGTCTGGAAATTTTGGTGAAATGCCAAGTTTTAAAACTAATAAAGTTTTAATTTAAATAATTTACTTAACTTATTTCTTTTAAGGAATTAATGTTTTGTTTAAGTTTGGATTAGTGAAGGTTTTTATAATCAAATAATTAAGTTTAAAATGTTTTGAATAATATATAACCACTATTTTTAAATTAACTTAAAAATGTAATTAAGGAGTTGATTAAGAATATTAAATGTTTTTAAAAGGTTAATTAACTTAAATACCTTAAGTTAATTTATGTGTTAGTATTAATTAATTCCAAGGTTTATTAATTTAAAGATTTTTAAATATAATTAAGTTACTAATTAAGATGAATGATTTATCTTCTAACTAATTGAGTTTTTAAGTAAATAAAGATTGATTAATTTAACGAAGGAAATTAAAGGTTGATTACTTAAAGAATAATTACTTAATATAAGTAATCAAAAAATAATTAAGGGTTAATTATTTATTGATTAATGGTTGATTAATTAATAATCAAAGATTAATTAATAAATAATTAAAGTTAATTAATTAATAATTAAGGATCAATAAATAAATAATTAAGGATAATTAATCATTAATTAGGGATAACTAATGTAAATAATTATGTGATTAATTAATTATAATCACACAATTAATTAATGTTGCTCATAAATAATTGGATTATTATTGAATACCGTGAATTGGTTGATATCTTTGATATGTGATTGTGATATTTTGTGATATGAATTGCATTGTTTTGAGCTGTGACATCTGTGATATATTGCTGTGTGATTGTGAACTTCTAGTCTGAAGTAAAGTTGTTGGCTCTTAAAACGGCATTTGAATTTCGATGCGACATGGAGTCGGATTCTAGATGGTTATCCGAAACCCACATCGAAACTTAATAGTGAATCTTTATGACTTATATATCCTTGTGTGTTTAAAATAAGTGCTCATTATTCAGTTGAGCCAGGAGAGGGAATTAGGTCATAAAACCCATTCTGAATAATGATATGATAATATGTAAGTGCATTTGAAGACAATTGTTGAAGACCGGGTATTTTCGAGAACGAAACGGTTACCTGTCGATTGTCTCTACATTGAGTCGCTCCGGTACAGAGATCTCCATATGTTAGGGGGAGTACGGTCGGGATTGTGGATACCCAGATTTGCAAGGGCTTCTTCCTTTATTGGAAGAAGTGCCTTCAGTTCCATTCAGACCTAGGATGGACTTGTATGGTTGTATGTCTGACATTACACTTTGAGATGTAAAGCTGATTTCTATCAAATACATTTCGGTTTGGTGGCGGAGAATTTATTCTCTTAGCTTAACACCCTTCTCTCTGAGACGTACGAGCTCAGTGGTTATGTAATTGGTAGTTATTGGTGATATACTCCCAACTTGGTAGTGTGGCATGCTGAGTGTTGATCATTTGTTGATCAAACCTTGGCTTTTGTGTAAAGCGTAGCTCTATGGGACGAGACATCATCAAACCTCACACCCCGAGAATGGTCGAAACAGGAAAAGATGCAGCAAGGTTATGAGGGTCGTGCACTTTAGGGTATGTGCATTTCCTTCTGGATAAAAATTAGTATTTTGATATGGAGCCTAGATAATTTGCATTGTGGTTGTTGGTGTTGAGGGCCCTCGATAAAGGTCGGTTGTGATCGGGAGATGGCATACTCATAATAGTTAGTTACCTAGTCACAGAGGTAACCCGACCTTGTGTTGGCAGAGAGCTGGTTAAGTTCTTGGGGCATCCCTCCAGAGGCGTACCCTTTCGGTTAAAGGAAGTTCCTTAGCCTTGGCTATTGTTGGAAATCCAATCATTCAATACGAGCCCTGTACGGTTTTAGTTGTAAAACCTGCCATTTAACATGATAGCTATAATAGGCATACTATAATGGTTCGTATGCTGGCTAAGATTAATATTATATTTTTGAAATGTTTTCTACACTATGCACTAATAGTAATATCAAAAGAGTTTTCACGTACCAAGCATGTTTGACTATTATAAGAGGTAATCTCCCCCAAGTGTGCGATTGCATTGTGTGTGTACCGAGAGGCCTTATAGTAGTTTCATTTTCCAAAAGCAAGAATGGATTTGTTTTTAAATTGTTTTGTTCAAACAACTATTTTTGTTTACTCATACAAGTCCCATGACTGACTCGGAGTTTATTTTTCCCTTCCTAAACTCTGGGTGCCCATAGTTTTCCACACGGGCAACCTAGAAGTAGATTATCCGTGATCTGCAGCGAAGTTGGAATGTAGAGTTGGATCTAGATGCCTTTTGAAGCCTTTGGTCTTTGAAGTTTTTGGAAGCTTTTGGTTTGAAGTCTTTGAAGTTTTGGAAGACCCTATCGAAGTCGAAGTATGTTGGATTCTCACTCTCTCCTTCCTTTGGAAGACTCTATTGAAGTTATTATAGCTCTATTGTCTTTTTTGCTGTGGTGTTATTGTTTTGTTGTTATATCATGTGTATAGCACTATGATAATGGTGGTTATTTTTTGTAGTCAAATGTTGTATCCATGTTGTATATGTATTGATAAACATCTTTTGTTTCCGCTGTGTTGTACCCATCTAATGTTGTCATAAGCTCCATCGAACTGGAATCCGATGTTTGAATCTCCGACATTCTAATACAAGTGAGGTATTTGATGTTGATTTTTCGGTTGCTGAATTTCGGGCCGTGACAATAAATTTAAAATCGAACAAATGGTATGCAAATCACTCTAGAAGTGTATGATTAAATGTTGGGTTATGCAATGATGTGTTTAACTAGTTAAATCAATGAAATGTTATAAAATTTCATGTTTCGGAACTTACATGTTTAAATTAACTAAGTACAGGTATAAGGAGGCTATTGGGCTAGATTTGGGCTGCGAAATTTTCATATAAGTAAGCTCGCTCTCTTAAACGCTTAATAAAGATACATTTTCGGATTAAATAAAGCAGTGAAATAAATATTGATATATATATATATATAGTGTTTTCCAATCGTGTGGGTCAATATATATTTTTTATCATTTTTGTCATATTGCAGAAGGCTCTCCATACAAGGGAGACTCCGACATTTTTTTTGGAAATTTAGCATGTCAGAAAAAAATTCAAAATTTTCGAATTTTTTTTAGCTAAAAGTTGATATTTGGATTGAAATTGAGATAAAGGGTTTTGATATAGAAGTGAAAGCTAGTTATTTTGGTTATAATTAAAAGATTAGAAAAGTGAAATATCGAGTTTTAACTAGGTGGGTTTTGATAAGTTAATGGGTTTGTTGCATTTTTCTTACTTAGAAATTTCGGGGACGAAATTCTTTCAAGAGGGAAGGAATGTAACGATCGGGATTTTCCATCACATGATTTTGAATATTTAAATGATTAAAAATATTGGATTTAAAATGCAATTGGATTCTTAATATGAATTTATCAATCAAAATAGTGGAATAAAACTTATGTTCCAAATATAGTGATTTATTGAACAATGTTAGTGGTTGAATTAATAATTTGAAATCATTTAAATAATTGAATTGGAGTTGATATGAATCAAAAAATGATTTCTAATGTTGATATAAATTCAATTGGAATTATAACTGAGTGAATAAGTTTTCTAAAATGGAATTTCAAGCAATTTCATCAATTTTGAAAATCATCGATTAATTGACGCATTAAAATAGCCTTTCGGGGCATTATCTTGGAATTCTTTGAAACCAGTTCCATTGGATGCATAATAATAATATATTATTATCGGATTTCAAATTTCGTAGCATTTGGATTTACCGTTTGGCTATGCGATCTGAAATCGCTTAGAAATAATTTAATTGAATTTAATTTAAATAGTCGATTTGAAACGCCATCTTCCACATACTGTCGAATTTGGCCTCGAGACTTGTTCCATTGGGTTCAAAATAGAGGCATAATATTAGGAAATCTAAGTGGCACACCTCAATAGGAGTACAAGGTTTCCTTATATATAATACATGATATTCTAAATGGATAAATAAGAAATCAAATCAAAATCAAATCTTAGCCGACCTATCTCATACACAGCCACCCTACCCTAAAACATAGCCCACTCTTTCCCATGTTATCTTCGATCCTTTCCCTCTCATCGTTTAAAATTCCACCAGTTCGAAACAAAATAAGAAAATCAAATGAAAAAATAATAATATCGATCAAAGAAAAATTTAACGCGAGATGGGGGATGATGCTCGCGATAGGGAAGACAGCCGGGAGCATGATGATTATGGTGGGGATGCCACATTGGTTATAGGTGTGAACATTAGAGGGTTAGCTGAATCAAGTGGAGGAGGTCACGGTGGTGCCGGCAGTCGTGGCGTTCATGAGGTGATGGTCGAGCGTTGATCGGAGGTGGAGTCGACTAGAATTTGGGTTTGAGAGAGCTAGGGCTTTGATGAAAGATTGAACGCGAGTGGATGATGGTATTGCGAGCTGCTCGCATGATGGAGGTTGAAGCACGTATTTGCTTTGAGCTCAGGCCGAGTTGAGATGACCATAGGCGATGGAGCGATGGCCAGGGTGGATTTTATACTCGAGCGGCAGATTTAGGTAGAGAATCAGTTTGTTAATAAAGGTAATTATTTCACTAATGATGTAACGATCCTGAATTTTGAACAATTTAAAAATGAAGATATTTAATTAATTTTAAATATTTGAGATAATTTTAAATTGAATTCCAATAAAACTATGAATTGACGATTAAATTTTTGAATTTAATCTATTTAAAGTTGAATAGAAATTTGAATTTAACTTTGAAGTTTGAAATTGAATATTGAAATTGTATTTTAAATTCAAACAAATGACTTAGAAAAAAAATAGTTTGGATTTACGAATTATATTTATGTAAACTTATAAATTGATGTTGAACTGTAAAACGTTTATAAGTTTATTTAAAGAAAAAGATTTGTACAAAACAAATTTTATTTTAAAAATAAAAATAAATATAAATATATATATAATAATAAAAAAAAAAAGAAGTACACTGCCTTAATCTATGCCGTAACAATTGCCTTGTTCCACGCCCTAAATCACGCAAGAGACATTATCTCCTCTGCAAAATCACGTCTCCTCCTTCTATTTTATACCCGACCTCCTTTCCCCCTTTTCTCATTCGAAACCTAATCTAAAAAATCGAAAAAATGGTGGCGGCTCTTTTTCGTCCCTCTCCCTTCAGAAATTAGGGTTTGCTTCATCTTCATTCGCTCGGCTTCATCTTCATTCGATTGCGTTGCTTCGACTTGCGTGCTCTTCACTTTGTTTGCAAAGGTGAGTTCTTTGCTCACGATTGATTTTAATGCAAGTGTTTAAATTTGTTGAATTGAATGTTTTGGTTGCATGCTATGATTTGGGGGAAGGCTATTTGCTGTCACTTGCTCGATTTGCTTGAATTTAAACTGTTAAGAACAGATGCTACTTAAATGTTGTTTTAAATTTGATAAGAACATATGCTATTGAATCTTTATTTATAAACTGATGAGGTTGCTGCATGTGATGGATGTGAATTTATCTATATTGTGATGGATGCATGCTTGTGTATATGTATATATATGCCACCTATGTTATGATATACAGTTTCAAGAAAAAAAAATTATAATACTGTGAGTAAAGTCAGAAATTAATCAAGAAATTTACAAGTTTATTAGTGGTAGATGTATGAACATATGTTTGCTGTTGGAAAAAAAAATGCTCTTGCATGTTCACTTGAGTTTTGAAATTGTTGTCTCGTTTTGAAAACTGTGCAGTCCCTTTGTTTTTGAGATATATGCATTTTGACTAGTTCACTTGCTCGTTTGTGTTGGCTCTGTTAGCTTTGGGTTCACTGATCAGTACACGTATATGTTGAGTCTCATGACTTTGTCTCTATTTTGACCCTTGATCATTTCATGTTGGCATTTACTCCACTTTGCATTTGTGCATTGCTGTCATTTAAGTTGGTCACTGTTGCATTACTTGTGGCAGTTGTTATGTTCACCTGCACTGCTTCATGTTGAATTCATTTGAGTTGTTGCAATTTAGTTCAAGTTTCTCTGTAACTTCGCTTTTTGCCTTGCATTGACCATGGCTTTGCTTGGTGGTGCATTTTGTTGCGGCCTGTACATGTATTACTAGCTCTGGTTCATCTTTGTTGCTTCACCACAGTTTGCATTTGCCACGCTTGTGTTCCCTGTTATCAACTGGCCCTGATTATGTTTTGACCCGAAGTGGTACTCGGGTGATTATGTTTTTGACTCGGAGCATAAGGTTTTAAAACTTGAAGTAAATGGTGGGGTATCTCGGGTTTATGGTGCAGGGTTTTATAACAGAGAAGTTGCAGTTTTCATGTTTAATGAAATTCATGTTTAAGTTGAAGACTTAATTCAAGTATGAAATTAAACTGAGTTCAAATAAGGTTTGGAGTTCAAAATTTTTAAAAATGGAACTTTTAAATTTAAACAAAGTTTTAAATTCTGTTTAAATCAAGAAATTTAAAAAACTATTTCAGGCTTTATAACAGAGAGTATTTGTAGTTTGAATTTTAAATAGAATTCATATTTTAAGGTGTAACCTGGATTTAAGTATTAATTAGAATTGAATTCAAGTGGAGTTCTGAGTTCAAGGTTCTGAAAATGAGATTTTTAAATTTAAACATAGTTTGAAATCAAGTTTAATAATAGTTCAGGTTTTAAAACCTGAGAATTTTGTTGCAGGTTTTTGAGTACTGTGTCTGGTTTCATTTTTGAAGTTGAATCTTGCTCCTTTGCTGTTTGGTCCCATGTTCATGTGTGTCTTGAATTTCTGGTACTATCACATTGAAATTGATTCAGTTGTACATTTGTTCATCAAGTCTCCCCTTTGCACTATCTTTTGTTGCTTTCATGTAGCTTGTATCATTTGTTTCCCTGCACTTGTTTCACTGTAATCGTACAGGCTTCACTGCCCTGTACGCGATCCGTGTTGCATGCCTGCTGCTGCATGCTTGTTTGCTTCATGTTTTTGTTCAAGTTGGCACTAGTTTTTCCTTGAGCATTTTCTTTGCAGTGATTTGTCCGATTTGCGCTTGCACGCGTGTTGGCGAGGCAGTGCACATGTGTATTAACTTTTGTAACGACCCGCCGCCCTGACCGCCTCTAGTCGGTAATTAAACCAACTAGAAACGTTCAAAATGACGGATTGTTAGTTAGTTTATAGAGTTTAAACAGAATCAGCCACAGAATCACAGAATAATCATAATATTTTTCATAAATGAATTTTTCTTACATACATCAGAGTTTTATACAATGAATCAGATTTTAATACAGCGGAACAGTTATCTATATATATATATATATATATATATATATATATATATATCTTTTAGAGTACAAAGAAAATTTTCTCGAAAAACTTTAGTGAAGTGCTTTCCCCTCTCTCTCTAACTTCGCGGCCTGAAAATCTTCAAGCTGTAAAAATACTCGGTATGACCCGAGCGTTAATTGCAAAACACAAAACACTCGAGTCAGGATTAATCTTAATTCAAGTAATTAAATTTGCAATGAATTGAATAAAATGGTCACAAAGATGATGAAACAAATGAACCAATTTAAAATCTATTATGGATTTTCATTATTAACAACTTCAAATTTTAAAAACTGTCAATCCTGTGTGGCTGCAGTACACATGTGTATTAATATACGTAGTATCAGAGCTTTGGTTTAATCAAAGCTCAGTTTATGATGTTTAATATGAATAGTTACTAGGACCACTTTAAAAGAAAGTGTTTTCAAATTTAAAGAAGTTTAAAATTGTTTTCTTTAAAATAAAAGGTATTTTGAAAATTAGAATTATTTTGAAAATTCTCCTCTCTAAATTTAAGTGCGATAGTTTATATTCGGTGAGGTCTTCTTAGATTTGAGTTTCAATCGTTCGGAGACTCATTATCGAATTTTTGAGAGTTAGGGAAAATGAAAAATAAAAGTTAAGTGAAGAGAATTAATGAATTGATTTGAATCAAATATTGTGAATATCTACAAAATAATAATTGTGAAATAAAATGATATTTCAATTTAGTTATAGCCAAGAGGATAATTAAACTATAACTTGGGAATTTGATTCTGAATTCTTTTGAAATTGATTTCAAATGTTGTTAAGAATGATTTAGTAAATGAATGGATTATAAGTATTTAACTTATAATATGAACTTTTAGTATATAACTGAGTTATATAAATTGAATTGAATCGAATTAATAAGAAGATTTATAAATCAAAGTTTTATAAATAGAAATGGAATTTGTAAAGATTGTTTATAAATTCGAAACCAATTGAATTTGATAAATGAAAAATAGAAGTTATTAAAGGAGATATATTCGTGATTTTGGACAGCGAATTATCCTTTATGTTAAATATTGTTATAGTAAATGTTGGTTGGGAATTTTATCCACGATTTTGGACAGTGGATAATCCTTTAAATAAAAAGTGTAGAAACACTGAATTGAATAGATAAGTATATTCACGATTTTGGACAGTGAATATATTATTGAATAAAACGGATATGTTTTGGGAAGTGATATTATGGAAGGAAGTTTAATTGTTGATTTAACTGTATGAATCAAACTAGTTTTGATGTGAAGTTTATATTTCAAGTTTAAAACTATTGCCTAAAATAGTTAATATGGAAATATAGATCTAATGGAACCAATTCGATGAATAATTTACTAAAGAACTAGTTGATTATTTTTGAAATAGAAAGCAAATGTAAAGTTCAAATGAAATTTAGATTTCAAATTTGAAGTTGTCAACATGATAATCCATTATAGGTTTAATAAATTCAGTGATGAATTTGAATTTAAACGTGCGGAAAATTAAATTAAGTGAAAAACTTAATATTGAAAAGTTTGAAATCGGTTTAAAACTAATACTATGAAAAGTATGAAGAATTCAAACTATGAATTAAGTTGAAGTTGAAAAAGTTAATGGTTTTAAAGATGTTTTAAAATGCATTAACTATCGAATACATAGATTTCAACATTCAATTGTTGAAATAGGCGTTTCGAGAAATAAGGAAATGGTGGACTATAACACTGTTGTTATAGTAAATGGTTTCCGGAAGGAAATGTTGTTTATAGTATTGGGATTTATATATCTATCTTAAATCCGAATCCCTATACTAGTGATTTTGAGTTGTCGTAACGATGTTTTACGCAACATTCGTTTTAACTCAAATAAATGTGTTTAAAAGAATGATTTCCTTAAAGAATGAAATATATACTTAATTTTGATTCAAGTATATTGAATATTTTCAAAGTGTTGAAAATAAAAGAATTTGTGAATTACTTATTATTGAATAAGTATGGAAATATTTTCCAATATGAAATGAAAGGTTTGAAATTTTATCTTTTAAAGATAAATTGAAAAATGAATATTTGAAATTGGTTTCAAATGGCTAAGTGTGAAAATTATATATCTTGTAAAGATATTATTTTGAGAAATTTGAACGATTAGTTCAACTTGGAAATTTTTCAAAGAATTGAATTTTGAGTTAAATTGAGTTTAACTTTGACACCAAAAACAATATAAGTTCAACTTTGAATTTTGGATAGTCGATTGGGATTGTATGTCTAACATTGTGAATTGATGACATAGCATTTGATCTCTATTAAATATATATCTGTTGGTGGCGGATAATTAATCATTAATTAGGGATAACTAATGTAAATAATTATGTGATTAATTAATTATAATCACACAATTAATTAATGTTGCTCATAAATAATTGGATTATTATTGAATACCGTGAATTGGTTGATATCTTTGATATGTGATTGTGATATTTTGTGATATGAATTGCATTGTTTTGAGCTGTGACATCTGTGATATATTGCTATGTGATTGTGAACTTCTAGTTTGAAGTAAAATTGTTGGCTCTTAAAACGGCATTTGAATTTCGATGCGACAGGGAGTCGGATTCTAGATGGTTATCCGAAACCCACATCGAAACTTAATAGTGAATCTTTATGACTTATATATCCTTGTGTGTTTAAAATAAGTGCTCATTATTCAGTTGAGCCAGGAGAGGGAATTAGGTCATAAAACCCATTCTGAATAATGATATGATAATATGTAAGTGCATTTGAAGACGATTGTTGAAGACCGGGTATTTTCGAGAACGAAACGGTTACCTGTCGATTGTCTCTACATTGAGTCGCTCCGGTACAGAGATCTCCATATGTGAGGGGGAGTACGGTCGGGATTGTGGATACCCAGATTTGCAAGGGCTTCTTCCTTTATTGGACGAAGTGCCTTCAGTTCCATTCAGACCTAGGATGGACTTGTATGGTTGTATGTCTGACATTACACTTTGAGATGTAAAGCTAATTTCTATCAAATACATTTCGGTTTGGTGGCGGAGAATTTATTCTTTTAGCTTAACACCCTTCTCTCTGAGACGTACGAGCTCAGTGGTTATGTAATTGGTAGTTATTGGTGATATACTCCCAACTTGGTAGTGTGGCATGCTGAGTGTTGATCATTTGTTGATCAAACCTTGGCTTTTGTGTAAAGCGTAGCTCTATGGGACGAGACATCATCAAACCTCACACCCCGAGAATGGTCGAAACAGGAAAAGATGCAGCAAGGTTATGAGGGTCGTGCCCTTTAGGGTATGTGCATTTCCTTCTGGATAAAAAGTAGTATTTTGATATGGAGCCTAGATAATTTGCATTGTGGTTGTTGGTGTTGAGGGCCCTCGATAAAGGTCGGTTGTGATCGGGAGATGGCATACTCATAATAGTTAGTTACCTTGTCACAGAGGTAACCCGACCTTGTGTTGGCAGAGAGCTGGTTAAGTTCTCGGGGCATCCCTCCAGAGGCGTACCCTTTCGGTTAAAGGAAGTTCCTTAGCCTTGGCTATTGTTGGAAATCCAATCATTCAATACGAGCCCTGTACGGTTTTAGTTGTAAAACCTGCCATTTAACATGATAGCTATAATAGGCATACTATAATGGTTCGTATGCTGGCTAAGATTAATATTATATTTTTGAAATGTTTTCTACACTATGCACTAATAGTAATATCAAAAGAGTTTTCACGTACCAAGCATGTTTGACTATTATAAGAGGTAATCTCCCCCAAGTGTGAGATTGCATTGTGTGTGTACCGAGAGGCCTTATAGTAGTTTCATTTTCCAAAAGCAAGAATGGATTTGTTTTTAAATTGTTTTGCTCAAACAACTATTTTTGTTTACTCATACAAGTCCCATGACTGACTCGGAGTTTATTTTTCCCTTCCTAAACTCTGGGTGCCCATAGTTTTCCACACGGGCAACCTAGAAGTAGATTATCCGTGATCTGCAGCGAAGTTGGAATGTAGAGTTGGATCTAGATGTCTTTTGAAGCCTTTGGTCTTTGAAGTTTTTGGAAGCTTTTGGTTTGAAGTCTTTGGAGTTTTGGAAGACCCTATCGAAGTCGAAGTATGTTGGATTCTCACTCTCTCCTTCTTTTGGAAGACTCTATTGAAGTTATTATAGCCCTATTGTCTTTTTTGCTGTGGTGTTATTGTTTTGTTGTTATATCATGTGTATAGCACTATGATAATGGTGGTTATTTTTTGTAGTCAAATGTTGTATCCATGTTGTATATGTATTGATAAACATCTTTTGTTTCCGTTGTGTTGTACCCATCTAATGTTGTCATAAGCTCCACCGAACTGGAATCCGATGTTTGAATCTCCGACATTCTAATACAAGTGAGGTATTTGATGTTGATTTTTCGGTTGCTGAATTTCGGGCCGTGACAATAAATTTAAAATCGAACAAATGGTATGCAAATCACTCTAGAAGTGTATGATTAAATGTTGGGTTATGCAATGATGTGTTTAACTAGTTAAATCAATGAAATGTTATAAAATTTCATGTTTCGGAACTTACATGTTTCAATTAACTAAGTACAGGTATAAGGAGGCTATTGGGCTAGATTTGGGCTGCGAAATTTTCATATAAGTAAGCTCGCTCTCTTAAACGCTTAATAAAGATACATTTTCGGATTAAATAAAGCAGTGAAATAAATATTGATATATATATATATATAGTGTTTTCCAATCGTGTGGGTCAATATATATTTTTTATCATTTTTGTCATATTGCAAAAGGCTCTCCATACAAGGGAGACTCCGACATTTTTTTTGGAAATTTAGCATGTCAGAAAAAAATTCAAAATTTTCGAATTTTTTTTAGCTAAAAGTTGATATTTGGATTGAAATTGAGATAAAGGGTTTTGATATAGAAGTGAAAGCTAGTTATTTTGGTTATAATTAAAAGATTAGAAAAGTGAAATATCGAGTTTTAACTAGGTGGGTTTTGATAAGTTAATGGGTTTGTTGCATTTTTCTTACTTAGAAATTTCGGGGACGAAATTCTTTCAAGAGGGAAGGAATGTAACGATCGGGATTTTCCATCACATGATTTTGAATATTTAAATGATTAAAAATATTGGATTTAAAATGCAATTGGATTCTTAATATGAATTTATCAATCAAAATAGTGGAATAAAACTTATGTTCCAAATATAGTGATTTATTGAACAATGTTAGTGGTTGAATTAATAATTTGAAATCATTTAAATAATTGAATTGGAGTTGATATGAATCAAAAAATGATTTCTAATGTTGATATAAATTCAATTGGAATTATAACTGAGCGAATAAGTTTTCTAAAATGGAATTTCAAGCAATTTCATCAATTTTGAAAATCATCGATTAATTGACGCATTAAAATAGCCTTTCGGGGCATTATCTTGGAATTCTTTGAAACCAGTTCCATTGGATGCATAATAATAATATATTATTATCGGATTTCAAATTTCGTAGCATTTGGATTTACCGTTTGGCTATGCGATCTGAAATCGCTTAGAAATAATTTAATTGAATTTAATTTAAATAGTCGATTTGAAACGCCATCTTCCACATACTGTCGAATTTGGCCTCGAGACTTGTTCCATTGGGTTCAAAATAGAGGCATAATATTAGGAAATCTAAGTGGCGCACCTCAATAGGAGTACAAGGTTTCCTTATATATAATACATGATATTCTAAATGGATAAATAAGAAATCAAATCAAAATCAAATCTTAGCCAACCTATCTCGTACACAGCCACCCTACCCTAAAACATAGCCCACTCTTTCCCATGTTATCTTCGATCCTTTCCCTCTCATCGTTTAAAATTCCACCAGTTCGAAACAAAAATGAGAAAATCAAATGAAAAAATAATAATATCGATCAAAGAAAAATTTAACGCGAGATGGGGGATGATGCTCGCGATAGGGAAGACAGCCGGGAGCATGATGATTATGGTGGGGATGCCACATTGGTTATAGGTGTGAACATTAGAGGGTTAGCTGAATCAAGTGGAGGAGGTCACGGTGGTGCCGGCAGTCGTGGCGTTCATGAGGTGATGGTCGAGCGTTGATCGGAGGTGGAGTCGACTAGAATTTGGGTTTGAGAGAGCTAGGGCTTTGATGAAAGATCGAACGCGAGTGGATGATGGTATTGCGAGCTGCTCGCACGATGGAGGTTGAAGCACGTATTTGCTTTGAGCTCAGGCCGAGTTGAGATGACCATAGGCGATGGAGCGATGGCCAGGGTGGATTTTATACTCGAGCGGCAGATTTAGGTAGAGAATCAGTTTGTTAATAAAGGTAATTATTTCACTAATGATGTAACGATCCTGAATTTTGAACAATTTAAAAATGAAGATATTTAATTAATTTTAAATATTTGAGATAATTTTAAATTGAATTCCAATAAAACTATGAATTGACGATTAAATTTTTGAATTTAATCTATTTAAAGTTGAATAGAAATTTGAATTTAACTTTGAAGTTTGAAATTGAATATTGAAATTGTATTTTAAATTCAAACAAATGACTTAGAAAAAAAAATAGTTTGGATTTACGAATTATATTTATGTAAACTTATAAATTGATGTTGAACTGTAAAACGTTTATAAGTTTATTTAAAGAAAAAGATTTATACAAAACAAATTTTATTTTAAAAATAAAAATAAAAATATATATATATATAATAAAATAAATATATAAAAAAAAGAAGTACACTGCCTTAATCTATGCCGTAACAATTGCCTTGTTCCACGCCCTAAATCACGCAAGAGACATTATCTCCTCTGCAAAATCACGTCTCCTCCTTCTATTTTATACCCGACCTCCTTTCCCCTTTTTCTCATTCGAAACCTAATCTAAAAAATCGAAAAAATGGTGGCGGCTCTTTTTCGTCCCTCTCCCTTCAGAAATTAGGGTTTGCTTCATCTTCATTCGCTCAGCTTCATCTTCATTCGATTGCGTTGCTTCGACTTGCGTGCTCTTCACTTTGTTTGCAAAGGTGAGTTCTTTGCTCACGATTGATTTTAATGCAAGTGTTTAAATTTGTTGAATTGAATGTTTTGGTTGCATGCCATGTTTTTGGGTGTTATCTGTTATCATTGGCTCGGTTGCTTGAATCTAAACTAATAAGAACAGATGCTACTTGATAATTTGCGTTTAAACTGTTAAGAACAGATATTTAATTTTTTATTTAAACTGAAGAGAGCAAATGCTATTTAAATTTTTATTTAAACTGATGAGAGCAGATGCTATTTGGTTTTGTTTTAAACTGTTAAGAACAGATGCTGTTAATTTTGTTTTTAAACTGTTAAGAACAGATTCTACCCAATATTTGTTTTTTTTAAACTAATAAGAACAGATGCTATCAAATTTTGATTTGTTTAAAACTAATAAGAACAGATGCTATTGATTTCACTTACTGATAATTTGATTTTATTTTTAAATTGATAAGAACAGATGCTTAAAGTAAAGTTTTGGGGTTTGCTTTCAGAAATTCAATTCTCTAAAACAAATGAACATTAATGCTAATTTATTTACAAACCTGTTTCTGTTTATGTTTGAATCTTAGTCAGAGATTCTATGTAAACAATTTGTGTTGTTTAGCATAAAATTTAAGTTCGTAAAATTTTAATTTTGATAAATAAAACCTGTTGCTGTGAAAATGAGTCACAATTGCCTTGAAAACCTGTTCGCATAATACCCTATAGCCATGGGGACTTGTACATATTTCACTGTTAGTTTCATTTGCTTTGGAAATTTCAAGTACACACACCTCAATTGCCTGATACGTCCCTTGTTTCTTTTGGAATTGGCATGCCTTACATTGCCCTGTTGCATTTAATTGCTATGTCCTACATCAGCATGTTGCCTGGTTTTAGTCTTGAATGCATTCTGTAGCCCCATCTTGACTTGGGCTTGTGGTTTAATGTCTTACTGTTACCATTTTCTTTGCATCACTGGTGCACTTTGAATACATTCATGTTGATTTTCATGGAGTAGTCGTCTTGCCACTATCTTGACATTGTTGTTCACTTGCCTGAGTGCATGTCAAGTGCAGGCTATAGCATTTACTTTGCTGTGGTATTTACTTTAAAAGAGTGTATTGGTTCAAGTAATTGTTTTCAGAAAAAATATGAATGGCAATACTAGAAGAAAACAAATCGAAACAAGAGTTGTAATTTTACTGGGAATTAAGGAAAAAAAAAAGAGTTACATCTGAGTTACAGGTTTGGAAAAAAAGCAACTCACATCGAATTTAGAATCCTTCTCTTCCTCTTTATTTTTGAAAAAGGTTGTAACAAGTTAAACTTTGGTTGGAAACCTGTTTTACATTTTCAGAAAATGAATTGAAATAAGTTTAAGCTTTGTTTAAAACCCTGTTAAATTCTGGAAACAATGGAGCACTGTCACAATGCAATTTTTCCAAGAAATATTCGAACTTCATGCATTTCAGTTTCAATAATACCAGGTGAATCTACTATGACAATGATGATTTTAGAAACAAAAAAAAATCAAAATTTTTCATTCACTCTTCACTGAGAAATGAAACTGAAAGTGTTTTATTCAGTCCATTGTTGGCTCATGACCTCTGTTTTGAGTTTCTCAATCCAATGTTTGTTTAAAAAAAAAAAATATCATTCTCTCTTGATATATTTATTGTTTGAGTTTGTCCCTGTTGTCACCCTGGATCCGGTGCCTGTAGTGTTGTTGCCATTTACTTGAATTCGAATTGTACTTCATGCTAGCATTTTTTTTTTCTGCATGTACTCAGTTTGGGACTGACTTCGTGTCTGTCTTAATGTTATGGTCTTTGATTTGTGAAATGTTTTGAGCTTGTTTGCTTACTGTTTTTGTTCAAGTTGGCACTAGTTGCTTTGAGCACTTCTTTGTGGTCTTGTGGCTGCATACGTACATGCTTCGAGTTGTGTTATTCGCTTGCCCCTTGCTTAGTTGTAGCTGAACAGTTCATATTGCTGTTGACATGCCTTGTACTTGTAGTTGTATTCACTGTTGCACTTGAGATTGCTGCCTGTACTTGCATTGCACTGGCTGTTGTTGCATACTATACTTCTTTTGCCACTGTTTGGTTGACGACACTCGAACTTGATCTGATAGCTGTGTTTCTGGTTTGGTGCACACGTGTCGGCGAGGCAGTGCACATGTGTATAAATATACGTGTGTACTGCAGCCACACAGGATCGACAGTTTTTAAAATTTGAAGTTGTTAATAATGAAAATCCATAATAGATTTTAAATTGGTTCATTTGTTTCATCATCTCTGTGACCATTTTATTCAATTCATTGCAAATTTAATTACTTGAATTAAGATTAATCCTGACTCGAGTGTTTTGTGTTTTGCAATTAACGCTCGGGTCAGACCGAGTATTTTTACAGCTTGAAGATTTTCAGGCCGCGAAGTTAGAGAGAGAGGGGAAAGCACTTCACTAAAGTTTTTCGAGAAAATTTTCTTTGTACTCTAAAAGATATATATATATATATATATATATATATATATATATAGATAACTGTTCCGCTGTATTAAAATCTGATTCATTGTATAAAACTCTGATGTATGTAAGAAAAATTCATTTATAAAAAATATTATGATTATTCTGTGATTCTGTGGCTGATTCTGTTTAAACTCTATAAACTGACTAACAATTCGTCATTTTGAACGTTTCTAGTTGGTTTAATTACCGACTAGAGGCGGTCAGGGCAGCGGGTCGTTATAAATGAAGGGTTAGAAAAATTAACATATAAATAAGTTCGTGAATCTTATAAATGCTATTACTAATTCATACGAGATCAAATATGAATGAAACAAGTCGTGTTAGTTCGTAGCTACGGAATTTATGCAATAAAATAAATTTCGAACGGATTGCAAAATAAAAGTCAAGGTGAGTAAATCTCACTCATTTGGATAATTGGCTTTAATTTAGATATTTAAAATTATTTATTGGTTGATTGGATGAATTTATAAATTATTATCAGTTGGATATATATATATATATATATATAGTAGTAGTATATATGTTAGTAGTTATTGGTTGATTGCATGAATCTAAATCTAGTTAGTATTGAAATACTTTGGAATTGAATTTTTCAAATATCTAATATTAATTGAAATAATACTTTAATTTTTATAACGAGCTTTGTAAATCGATTAGTTTATTAAAAATGAGTTGGGAATGAGTTATTGATGTTTTATTAAAAGTTTTTTCGTATTTTAAATAGTCACTTAAACTTATTCTAAAAATAAAATATTATTCTTTAGAAAAATACTTATTTTATATATAGAGAGAGATTTGAAATGATTGGAATTTATTTATAAATTCTCTCATGATTTGTAAACAAGGTTTATTTAACAGATGTGATTTTATAAGAGAAAATCTTATGATGAGATTGTGGAAGCTTATGGAAATTTCCGTAATGTTAGAAAACAAGAACTTCGAGATTTGAATTCTGAATGCATAAAGAAGTTATAAATGCATAGACCAGAGTATAAGTTGGTATAATCGATTTTGGAAAATGTAAATGGAAAATGTAAGAGATAAGATATGAAATAATTCCTAAGTATTGATAATGATTTCGAAAAATGGACTTATAATATTTTCCTAAGTGTTGAAATGAATGGTTTTTGGAAATACTTAGCAACAAAGGTTTTATATCGAGTCATTTTTCTGAGTAATGGATTATAAATCCAATTTAGAAATATTTCACTAAGTTACAAAGTAAGATATGGTTTGAAGTATCTTGTTATGGATATAAGTATTCGAAATGCTTTTCGAATAATGAAACATTGAGAGAATTTGAATATATATCTTTGTAAAGATATATTGAAATAAATATTTTGAAGATTTATAAAGTTGGGCCTAGTGACTCCTTATGGATGTTATTTGATAGCTAAATAACCTACTATCAAATGTAGCCAAATTTTTTGATCGTTTTCAAGAGACCGGGATCTGATTTAATTATTAAAAACCACTTCGATCTGATTTGTGCGTTACAAATTGTGATATCTCGAAAATAACAGAGATGGTGATCTCGAAGGAGATTTGGTTTGTTCAGACCCGGAACAATTTGTATGGATGAATGCTATCATTGCATCGCTGCCGGGAAGGCAGTGTTAGCATTCCATGTATGAATGCTATTCTAAAGGTAAACTAGCCTCAAGCCTCATCAACTGGGAATGACTAAAACGTAGGGGATGCAGCAGGGCTCAGTGGGTCGCACCAATGTAGGGTATGTTATCACCTTTCTAGATACCCTTGGATATATCATATTATAATTATGGATATGGTTGTGCGTGGAAAAGTGGGTGCTCGATTAGGGTAGGAACACTCAGTGTGATAACATATTCGACACTATCCAGGTCAGGGGTAGGCCGGTCCTGTGTTGGTAAGGGATCCATGCGAGGTGCTCGGTACATTTTTCTAAAGGTCTATGGCGGGCGGTAGCCTAGTAGCATAGTCGTTGTATGTAATCCAATACCACTACGAGCCTATATGGTTTAGATTGTGCCCAACTATGTTGAAATGTGAGATGAAAGCATTTCATCTATTTTCCAATTTACTTTCTACCGACACTTTTATAATATTAGATGATTTTGATATAAAATGTTTTTGTTATTGTAAGGTAAAAACCCATCGTATTTTTTTTGTAGCGTGGTCTTATGAGATACCTTTGATTTCAAAATATTTTGTTAATTGCAATAAATTCAAATTGAGTGTGTTTTCTCACGCCGATTTTCCGAACTGACTCGAGTGTTATTTTATTATAATGCTCGGGTCAGACCGAGTATTACAGATCTAGGATAGGATGCTATGGAGCACAGAAGACAAGCGGATGACAGAAACGTATTTCCGTACTTTATTATATTCTGCTGTGTGTAGGCTGTATATTCAGCACTTGTGAGAACAAGTTATTATAACTGTCCAAATTAATTGCTGATTGTTGTACTCTGATGATGGTATGTATAATAACAGTTATAGTTCTTTTTGGTATAAAGATATGTTATTATCTATTATATATTGTTCCACTATGATTGTGAGATTCTATGTTGTTGTTCTGTTTTCTTCTATATTTTTTCTTCTTCAACCCTAATGATCTGGTATTTCCGGCACTTGGATGCCCGAAATGCTATACTGTGAATGTATTGATGTCGATTTTCGAGGGTCGAGAATCCCGGGCCATTACAAAGCCAAACTAGAAATGTCTAAATTGCCTTAGTCAACTAGCCAATTTCATCTTTGACAACGATTTTCAACCATTCAAAGCACTTTTTTGACAAACGAACACCATCTATCGACTCCATTTGTTAAGGGTTCCGTCATGATATATAATTCAGTTGGCTTTGGAAACTTTATTTTTTAAAACAATTTGTTATTATTGATAATCATTATCCATTAGTAGGTGATTAGAGAAATTTTGAGAATTAGATAGAAAAATAAAGATAGAGGAGACGGTTAGCGATTTGTGGCGTCATTTATATAGACATTAGATTAGGTTATGGGTTGTGTATCAGTTTGGCCCAAAATAGCTATGTACGCTATTTAAATACTATATCTTATCTATCTTGCAAACTGTAACTCCAAACCCATCAAAATTACATATTAAACGGATTAGGTCGGAAAAACTTTGCAACGATTATAAATAGGATACCTAATTCAGTTTTTAATTAAAAATCCATTTTTAATTAGTTCAATGTTAATAGCGTTTAATTTTTAGGTCGTTGCAATATTTCACATTTAAAATAATTTCACCCTCGCAATTTCCCAAATACAACTTTTAGCCAAAATAATAAAGTCTCACATGGAATTAATTATGAAATGTATGGGAAAACAGCAATAACCGATAAGATAAGGGTAGACCATAGGGCAACTATGTAATTTGGTATATATTTCTAACCCGTTAATCAATTTTATTTGAAATAAGAGGTGCTTTCTTTTCTATTATTTGTATGGTATAATGTGTTATATATTAGTTAATTAATTTAATTAAAATTATATTTGATATAAAATTTGTAAATGTAATGATAGTAGTTACAATACATTGTAACCCTGAAAGATTTATCATAATAAAATAAACATACCATTTTAAATATTCCTAGTCAAGACGTATTAAGACTGGATATCGGTACATTTGTTGAGACTAGAGTAGGTAACACTTCTCAAATATTGGACAATGTATTATTCATGACGGGGGGCACCAAAAGGTTACGTACTGATAATTATTGGATAACTATGGAATGACTCACTTGACAGTTTTCTATTGATTAATATAACTAAGGTCAAACAGAAAATGTTGATGTGACAATATTACAAAATTCCCTCAACTTGAGAATCCCATCGAGCTTCAATGCGGAACCGCTGCTTGATCATAGTTAAATCATGCACGACATCCATCGAACGACTATAGCTGGGTCGAGTGGAAGCTTTGGAAGTGAAACACTAATAAAGAGAAGATTCGTCTTCTCATTTATATGAACTTAGTATCATGGTCAACTGAAGTCAACTCAAATTAGAGCATTTAGGTTAATAATAATTGTTATTATTGAACCAAGGACTTTGTGTTTGGACTATAAAGTTGAAAATTGATGATATTGGAATTTTGACCATTATCGAATTCCATAAGTCCAGAGCGATATAGTTTTCATGAAGAGAATTGGTGTAAATAACTATCACTAACTAGTTAATGCCTAACAAAGTAAAATTGGATTTTTATCGAAACTAAGGAAGCAAAAACTTGACCAAAATGTCACGCCACCTGTTAAGTGACGTGTGAATGTTAGTTCGAATTGTTCGATACTAATCGCTAACTAGATTTACACCTAAAAGTAACACAACCGAAATGTCGAATGCTCCTGTTACCACCCGATTTAATTAATTTATAATTATTAATAAAATTAATCAATATTTATGAAATATTAATTATAAAAATTTATTTGATGTGTATTAACCAATATTAAATAGTGTGCATATAATAATGATATAAACACAAATCGATATGTGTTTAAATTACATTTAAATGCAATGAATATTGTTCAAGCTTGGAATATATTTTTATAGCCCAGAAGAAGACTTTGATAGCCAGCTATGGATGGCCATAGTGAGGCTGACCATATATTGATATGGAAAGTGGTATCTAAATGATAAATAAAGGAGAGAATGGGTAAGAGCAAAAAGAGGATTTAGACACACTTTTTGCTCACTTATCTTTCCTTTATATAAGCCACCTCTCCCTTGCTTAAGCTATGGACCTTTTGCACTTCTACAACAGAAAAAAGGGAGACCGGTTATGGCTTCTAATAGCATAAAAAGTTCAAGTACAAAGTCGTATTAAATTAATTCAATTCGATCATTGATGGTAAGGCAATTCGGGGGTTAGCAACTTCGAGATTGGAATTCAATTCAAAGAGTTCACTTCGTTGTTTCAATGTGCGAGCTTTGGTATTTGGTGAAAGTTATTCTTCTAGTTTACTATTATGCTACGATGCTTATATGTTTACTGTTCTATCTATTATTTTGCAAAAAATATCACATATCGGTATATCGACGAGTTATACCATGCTGATGGTTTTGTGTATGTGTGTATATATATTAAAATAAAAAATAAAAAATGTTATATGTATTTGTTAATATGTTCTTAACCAAAAATATATTTTTTGATTTTCAAAATTTTAAATAGTGACATATTATATGGATTTAAGTATCAAATCTAATTTTAAAAGTTTAACACTATATAATATATATATTTAAAACTTCAAAATTTTAATTATTTTTAGTATAGTTATTGGTAATAATAAAAATAATTAATTTTTTTGGATATTTAATTTATATATAAATACTATTATTTATTTCAAAATTGATTACATAAATAAAATATATGTATATATATTTATAAATAGTATAAAATTTTGGAAAATATTTATATAATATAAAATATACATTATGGTTTCAAAAATAATTTTTGTTGTTATTTCCGCGCGGTTTATTAATCAGTTATAAATTTTTAACTAATAAATTATTTAAAAATAGAAAACTAAATTAAAATGAAAAAATTTATTTTTATTATCAGGATGAAAGAAACAACAAAATATATCTATAATTATAAATTTTAATTATATACGTATACATACATATATATAATTGTAACTACTTATATATGTAATATGTATTTAATATATATATATATATATTAGAAATATATAAATTTCAGTCCGAATTTTATATAAAAAATATTCTAAATAATTTTACAATTAATGTTCAAAATAATTTTATGATTTAATTATATTTATTCATATATGTGTTTGTGTATGTATATGTATGTATTTTTAAGTATTGTTTTATGTAGATAATTTACAACAAATATTTTATGATAAATATATAATTATATTTTCATTTATATATATATAAACAATTTTATGCACACACATACATATATCTAGATAATCCATTTGTATACACAATGAGCTAACATGTCCGCTGCAGTGTAAATCCCAACATCTACATAAGAGCATGTCAAGCCGTGTACACATTACCATTTTGTACATGCATGCACACATGAGTGAGGACACACACATATAATACAATATAAATTATATATAGTAAATCTTTATCTATAAATTTAAATAAAATATTGATTTTATTTAACATAAAATTTAGAAATGTTTTAAAAAAACTAGACTATATAAACCTATTAAAGATCTAATGATGAATTTTTTTTGAAATTGCACAATTCCTCCATTATGGGCTAACCTAGTTCTACCAATTGTATTGGACCCAAATAGCTTATGCGGTCTAAATTCGCAGTACCATGGTAACATATTAAAGTTTAACCAAATAATAGGGTGTCTAGAAAAGTAGTGTCGAAGGTTGGGTTGGGATAATTAAGCACACTGCCCTTCATGGATATTAACTGGTTCGAAAGGTTGGGGTAAGCTCGAAGGTTATCCCTAACAGAAAAGACTCAATTTCAATTAGTTCTTGGACTAATATTTTTTTTTTGAAAATTAAAATAGAAGTACTAGATTTGAAGGTTAAATTTAAAATAAAACACATATTAAAAATTTTAAAATAATTTTTAAATGTTATAAAATTAATTTCCAAAATATTATTTATTAATAATATTAGTAAAATAAATGGATTAATCAAATAATTTAATTAATTAAATATATATACATGTATAATATATATAATGATATATGTTATGTTGCCTTGAATTGTTTAGACAATATGAGTATACATATGTGTATAAAAGAAATTTTGAAATTAATAAAACTTAACTAAAATTGTTTAATTAAATAAATTAATTAAAAGTTAATTAATAAATTAAAATACACGGATATATATAAGATATATACGTATTACTATAAAGGTTATAGTATATATATTCAATATAATATCTTATGATTAAATAATATTATAATTAATTAAAGTGTTAATCGATTAAATTAATTATTTAAAGTTTAATTAATATAATGTATATATAAAAAATTATATAAGTAAAATAAAGTATAAAAGTCATATAATAACAAAACATGTAATATGAATGCGCAAACTAAAGGTGAAACAGTAAGAAACCCAATTAGACCTAAGGAATAAACACTTACATATAGTACGTATATTTAATTTCCAATGCGTCTGACACTTGAATCACGATGGTAATTCATTAGAAATATATTATTCCATAAGTGGATATCATTGAATACAATATGTTAAAGATTGGGAACATTTAATATAAACTTGTCATCTACAATTTAAAAATTAATAAATTACTTCTGTTCACTTTAATTATTCAGCTTTCCTCAAGTTAGAGATGTTATGTGCAGTATCATTAATGTATGGACTAGATGGGATATACATATTTGTTTAACTTTCTTCATGACATGTATTGTATACTTAGACCGTCGAGACATGATGCTCACAAGTGAATAATCTCTTTTTACTTGCTGAGCTTTCCTAAAGGTAAAAATGAGATTAGGACAAGAATCCATGGGTTAGGAGTTGTACTTGATAGAACCGATAGGGATTTATTCATCATATATGCAAGTATGATTTGTTGAGCTTTCCCCTAGGCCAGAATTCCAAGATTTACGAGTCCTAACACCCGCTAGTGAAATCAAAATGTAACGACCCAGAATTTTGGTTTTTTAAAATTGGAATGAATTTTAAATATTTGAAAGTTAGTTTTATAGATTTGATGATTAGAATTTCAAATATAATGATTTATTGGATAAATAAATTGTTGAATTTCATAATTGGAAATCGTTTAAAAAATTTAAATCTTGGATTTTTTGGATAAAATAATTTCAAGGCTTATTTGATTTCTATTAATAAGAAGGAAGATAAAAAAAATTAAATTGGGTTTAAAAGTGATTTACTCGTTTTTAAAAATAACTCGTTTTAATTAACATATAAAAATAGCCTTCCGAGACACAATATCAGAATTCGATGAAAGTAGTTCTATTGGATCCATAATAGTGTATTATTATCGATTTTAAATTTTGTAGCATTTAGAGTTACCGTTTTGTCGTATTGGATAGAAACACGTTGAATTTAATATCGAAAATTTAATATTATAATTGGGTTCAGAAAGATATCTTCTCCATATGATCAAATTAGCTCTCGAAACTTGCTCCATTACGTTTGGAATAGGGGTATAACATTAGAAATGCCAGACGACATTCCACGATTGGAGTCCATAATTTCAACCAGATATTTTGATAAATTAAATAGTATATTTTATTCCATTTGACCCTATATTTCCTTTCAATAGACCTCGTTCTTCTCGTTAGCCACCCTATAGCCAGACCTACTCTGTTGACTTCCATATCTTTCCACCCTTATTTAAACTTGGCTTAGCAGCTGTAACGCCCCACCCCGAGACCCACCTTAGTAAACAGAATTAACGAGTAATTCCATCTACTAAAGCGGAGAATAGAGTTGGTTAAGGGCGTCCATCTACAACTTTGTCTTAAACGTCTGCTTAATACGTCGATAAATGCAATATGATTTTTCTTTTCTATCTCAATGGATCGACATACCCAGTAAATGCTTAGTCCAAAACTATAGATGGCTAACGGATCTATCAGAACAAAATACAATAACTAAATGTATAGCATATCACAGAACAGTAATCAACCTCATATATACACACACACACACACACACACACATATACACTATACATGTTTAGTACAATACAATATAAATACAATAAAGGTGGTGCTCGAACACACCACGTACATTGAATCAAATATAAATATATCAGAGTATGCGGAAGAACAGAAATTACTCAAGAGATAGGAGAGCTGATATCCAGCATCAACTACAAGCTAATTCCAATAGATGATACCTTAAACAAATTGGTTTGACCCGAGTATAAATACACGAATCAGTCCAGCTACACAAATCAGTCAATATCAGTAAAATCAAGCAGAAAAGATGTAAAGATGCTTCTTCTCGAAAGAGAAGAATGAATTGATAAACTCAAAAGCTCAACGCTTAAGTAACAAACGCTAATTAAGTGAACAAATACCTCGAAGGAGCTAACCCAAACTCAATACTCAATCAAACACAAGTGCTTCATATCATCGGCGACATCCCAAAATGTCTACATGGTTTCCATGAGCCATATCTCCTCAAAAGGAGAAACATCAATACAAACTCTCGCCAAAATAGCAAATATAAAACATTCTCAAATAGGATGATCCAAGATTCAATTACAGATGAATCTTCAAATTCAATTATACCTCATCTCATCGGTATAAATTGTGTATAAATCACAATCTCAACTCGCCAAAATGGAAAACCCAGAATATCCTATGAAATCTTGAAATTATCCAAACTCATAACTCAAGGAACTCGATAAGAGTTCAAAATATCATAATTGAAATCACCATATATATAACATCTCATATAGCACTAGGCTATAGATGTAATAAAATAGCTTAAAAAGGTGAAATCACAATAAAACAAAAAACTTAGAAAATCCGGGTTGGCCAAATCCCCGATTGTAATGCCAAAGCAATGCTGCACTTGCTAAACTCAGACGGCCGAAGACTCAAACAAGGTCGCTAACATCTCCCAAAGCAATTCGTCCTCATGACAAGGTCGTTAACACCTCTCTAAGCCATTTTGTCATCCCTAACAAGGTCGCTAACACCTCCCAAAGCATGTCATCTTCATGACAAGGTTGCTAACACCTCCCAAAGAAGTTATGTTAGGAAAACGTCGTGAATGCGTCACAAACTCAGGAATAGGAAGCCGAAAAGTGTTAATGTGTGTCCCATACCACACATTCGCATTTAGCGGTTTACTAGCTGTTAGTCAACGCCATACTAGAAACATCACAAGACTCAGAAAATTATATCTCGCCTAGTCTCATTAGCGAGTGATAAAGAGACACCATACTTGTTTCGTCTCATCGACAAGTATCAAATGGCATCGTAACTTGTCTCATCTCATCGACAAGTGAAACATCATGATGGTTCCTCATAAACCATAAATCTCAAAGTTTGAAATCATAAACCCAAGACTTGCCTTATATCATTGGCAAGTAAATAAAACATCATGATGGTTCTCATTGGCCATACTCCTACATAGGAGATCTCAAACCATAATACTTGCCAAATATTGGCCATCTTAATTAATTCCAATAAATAGAAATTGTAAAACTCAAAATATGCCATAAAATGGCAAAACATCTCAGAATCAATACTCTTAAATAGCTTCGATCGTACAAGTCAGAAATTAAGCGAAATAGTAAACGCACATGTCCCATACCACGTGTTTGACTAAATCGTTTAATTCTCTTTCTCATACGTTCGAATAGTATAAAAGTGTATATTATATATATATAAAAATTATAAATTTTTGTAAAACATTTAATTTGAAAGCTTTTCCATTTTAAAAATCATTTTCAAAACGGTTTAGAAAACACGTGCACACAAACAGCAAAAACCGATGAAAATTCAATAAAATTAACATACGATAAAACCCAAACGAAACCGTCAATTCGTAGTGCGAATTGACGTTAATGTTGGATTTTCTATTAGTAGGAGTTAGCCTTTTAGAACCATCTCAAAAAAAATGCTCGAAATCATCGAATTCAAAAACAATTCAATGGAAAATGCCAAACATTGCAAAAGAACTCAAGCTAGCGGGTTGTTTTGCCAGTTTTCCCCTTTTAAACATAGAATTTGAGAAAATATGAAACAAAGAAGTTGAATATGATTGTTACAGCTCGAATTCAGAAAAAGAACTCGAGTCAAAAGTTATGGCAACTTCAATTCTCAGGTCTAAAATTACAGAACTGAATAATCGAAATAGTGACAGGGCTGCGGCTTAAAGTGCCATTTGGACCCTGTAGAACCCAGAATTTGATAAATCATAAAAGATGAAAGTTTAGGAGTATTGCCAAAGCTAGAATTCAGATAAATAATCATCTAATTCGGGCGCTCGAGTCAAAAGTAGTGGCAATTTCAATTCTCGGGTCTAAAATTACAAAACTGTGAATAATTGAAATAACGATAGGGCTGTGACTTAAAGTGCCATTTAGACCCTGTAGAACCTATAATTGTTAAATTATAAAACATGAAAGTTTAGGAGTATTTCCAAAGCTAGAAGTCAGAAAAAGACTCATCTAATTCAGACGCTCGAGTCAAAAGTTATGGCAATTTCAATTCTCAAGTCTAAAATTACAAAACTAAGAATAATTGAAATAACGACAGGGCTGCGGCTTAAAGTGCAATTTAGACCCTCTAGAATAAAGAATTTGATAAATCATAAAACATGAAAGTTTAAGAGAATTTCCATATCTAGGAGTCAGAAGAAGAATCGCCCAATTCGGACGTTGGAGTCAAAAGTTATTGCAATTATAATTCTCAGGTCTTAAATTACTGTCGTTGTCACTTTGCTCTCGGGATAGTAAGAAACAAGTGCAATTTTGACTAAATTAACTTTAAAATTTCATAAAACCCAAAACATGAAACTTGTATAACAATGACTAAGCTTTCCAAAACATAAAAAATTATCCAATTTGGATAAGTAAGGTAAATGATATGGTAAAATATATTATAGGTATAAACTCAGGAAATTTTCTTTAAGGACAGAGTTGCACTTTTACTTTCAATTCTATTTCAGGTCAATCAAACTACCATAAATCGAAATGCAACAAAAAGGGAAATTATTTCTCCTTGAGTCTAGTTTCTAACCCAAAAAGAATGAGCTCAAATGAGTTAGAAACATGCATGGTATCACTATGTTACTTCCGTGCATTTTTCTAATTCATTTTCAGCAAGCATAGAAACCCAAAAATCATCTTTCAAATTCACAAATTCAACCAAAGATTCATCTAATACAACCAAAAATAAACATAAAAACTTGAATAAACTAGAAAATTGAGTGTTTAAACTCACCTTAAGATTTATTTGCAGCAAATTAGCAGATTTAGCAAGCAAAGTAGGAAACTTTGGCCTTGATTTGGAGTTAGAAACCTGAAAGAGGAGAAAATAGAAACATGTAAAGAAGGAAATGAAGTTACAGACAATCAAATTTTGAAAATCTGATTTCGATGAAATAGAGATGGTTTCCGTAGTGATTACCTGAGAAAAATATTTTCAATTTAATTGAAAACAATAATAACTAGATTAATTTGGAGAACCTTTTTTCCTAGCTAGGGTTGAAAGAGGAATGGCTTTTTTTTAGTTTCTTTCTTCTATTTTCTTTTAATGTGAACAAGAGAACGTACAATGAAGGAGAGGAGAAACTCCTTCTAATTTCTGGTTTGTTTTGTTAAGTGGGCTTGGAACCAAAACTAAATAATTAGCCTAAGTAAAATAAAATAGCTCTAAAACACATATACACTATGTTAATAAATCAAAACATCATGTTTTTACAAAGTTTCAACACAAAAATTTAACAACAATATATTTTCATGTTTAGTAAAATATTATACAAGTAATAAAAATAAAATTTTGTTATATAAATTATTTTTATTATCAAGAACTCTCATTTTTAAAAAAATACCCAGTTTACACAAATACTTCCACAAAACGCTATTTTCAATACCAAGAATTGTACAAAAGTTATTTTACTGCATAATAAAATGCAATAAATCATTCTAACATCAATTTTATGACTAAAAATTATTTTAAACAAAATTCCATCTTTTTATAATGTAACGATCCCGGATTTTAATTGAGTTTAAATTGATAATTAAATTTATTTTTGAATAAAATTCGTGAAATTAATGGGTAATTGATATAAAAATATACTTACAAAATAATAAAAATAAATAGATATGTAGTCATACAAGACAATAAGTATTAAAGTTAAAACAAATATTTGAATTAGAAATAGAAACATATTTATAAAAGATAAAGTATATAGTTTTGTAAAATATTAAGTAAACAAACAAGGTAAGTATGTAGAGTTTACAAAAATAAGACAAAAGCAAAAAAATAGATATCTTTGAGCTGCAAATGAAAACAGCTTACATTCAAATATAAAGTAAATACAATTAGACAAATTCCAACAACATATTAAAATAGAAATTAATTTATATTATAATGTAATATGACAAATGAAAAGAAACAATATATAAATATATATATATATATATATATATATATTCTAGTATGAACACAAATAGAATAAAAGAGAAAAGTATGAAGCATAAGTAGGCAAGTACATTTATATTAAATGTTTCCATCTCTAGCAGCAAAACAAAAGTATGTAGCTTGCATGAAGTTGTAAGCAAATCAAAAAAAAAATTGATATGGGAATGTATAAGAATGAGATAAAAGGACTTAAGCAAGTAAGGCAGCCCATAACTTTTGTACAAACAACATCACCCTGTACAACACTGCCTTCTCCATATATTCACCTATTCCATTTCGTTCAGTAAGAAAGTTAAGAAAAAATAGAAAAGAAAGTATAAACAAACATCTCAGTAAAACATCAAAACAATCAATGCAAGCCTGAATCAAGAAAGAAGTTCCAGTTGCATTTTTCAAAGACTGTTTCAAAAGAAAAAGAAGGCTCTGTCATTTCCTAAAAAAAATGTGGAAGGTGAGTAACTTCACCTCAAAACTTAAAGTACAAATTAGGTTTTATGTTAATTCTATGATCAATATTTTATTCTGAAGTATGTTGAGCATTTACATTTTTGGATTTATGAAGTATGGTGTATACAGGGATATGAACATTTGTAACTTCTCTGTTAGTCTCGGAGTACAAAACAACAAAGAAGACTCAAATTTCAAATTATATAATCAATGTTAGACCTTGGTTTCAAAACAAAATAGTTGTATTTAAGTATGAGTTAAAATCAAAAAATAATTTCTTAAAGTAAAAAGGCATATGAAAGGAAAGATCAAAATTTTTACAGTGAAAACTTTAAATTCTGGAAATTTCGAACTTCACGAATTATTGATTCAAGAATATAACTTGAATCCTTACCTAAAGCTATGACTTCTAAAATGAATTTGGTGATTTTTAGTGAGGTGGTTTGAGAGTAGTTCATACATGATCGAATTGGGCATTTTGATCAAATTCCGGCAGCACGTTGAACTGGAAGTGTCAGGGTTGCTAGTGGAGGTGGAGGAGTGACTAGGGGTTCACGGAAAAATGGCACGGTGGTGGTCAGACCACGGCGGCGGCGGCGGCGAACGGTTAATATTTTTAAACCTAGTTTTGTAAAGTTGAAAACTTTTGATTCGTTCGTCCTATGGGATACATCGAGTTCGACGTGTCTTTGGGAGATAGTAGAGGGGAGGACGACGAGTAGATGGCCGGAGTTGTAGGGATTTTGGTGGCCGAGGTTGGGTGAACGGCGAGTTTCCAGATTTGGGGGTGATGGGTGATAGTTCATTTCAGGTTTGGTTCGACCTCTCGATTTTGATTTCGAGATGAAGATGAAGTTTCGATGCTTGCGAGAGGGTGCTTGTGTAATGGATGATGGGGAACGATCATCGATGATGATCGGCGACGAACATTGTCACCATGCATATGCACGGTGCATTGTTGTACCTGGAAAAAAAAAATTATTTAGTTTGAAGCAGCAGGAAGAGTTGCTCGAGTTGTTTAGAAAATTTTGCTCGAAGTATTCTGCTATTTTGTTCGTGCCAATGGGAAGCATGACTCGAACTCAGTTTGCGTGGCTCGTGAAAGTTATTTTGTTTCTGGGTTTTGCTTAAAACCTGACAGTGTCAGGTTTTTTCAAATTTAAACAGAATTTAAAAAGTGTAAAAGTTTTAGAACAAAGGTTTACAACAAGTATAAAATCTGAATTCAAAAATGAACTTGAATTCCAATTTTTATAAAGATTTTTTTTTAAAATGAAATGTTTCAATAACTTTAAGTTGTTAAAGTATGTTATTAAGTGATTAAAGATTTTAAACAGAATTTCACTCGGGAAAAGATGAGGATAACTCGAAGTCCAACCCGAGTTACTTGGGAATTTCGCTCGGGTATGAAAGTTGAACAGGTTTGAACTGGAATCTGTTTTTGTCTTTATACATCTAAACTGAATCTTTAAATTTTAAAGAAAGGGTGATTTTAGTTTTAGAATCAAAAGTTTAAATCAACATTTTTAAACCTGGACTTAAGTTTAACTCTGAAAATCAAGATTTTGAAATGAAATGAAGTTTATATATTTTAAATGTTTAAAACAGTTTAAACATTAAAGTATACTATGAATATGTGAATTTAACTCTTAGTTCAAAAAATTTAAAATGGATAATTTATTTAATTTATAAATTAATGATTTGGACTAATTGAATAAGTAATTTAAGGTTTAATGATTAATTAAGTTAATTTATTTGTAAATTAAGGATTATTTATTGGATAAGATTAGATAAGTTAAGAGAATTAATTTTTGATTAGAAATAAATCAATTAAGCAATTAGGAAATAAATTAGTTTTTGCTAGGTATTTAATTAACTAAATAATTAGAATTAATTAATGTGTTCTTAAAGGTTTTCAATTTATAATCAATAATGACCAATATGAGTGAATTTCTTTAGCAAAGCAATTAAAGAAATTTGTAATCGTCAATAAAGGTTATTAACTAAGAATAATTTAGAAGTTAAAGATCAATTGATTCGTTAATTAAGGATGGTTGGTTAATAATTAAAGGGAAATTTATCTCAGATGATTTGAAATTAACTTATGTTAAGTAACCAAATTAATGACAAGTAATACATCAGATCTAGATTTATCAGTTGATAAATAAATTTTACCTGTGAATGTTTTGATCTTATTGAATGGTTGAATTGTTGATATTCCCGATGTCTGATGTTTTGTGATATATCCTTATTTGCGTGGTGATCTAAAATGTGATTAATTATCTGTGATGAAATTTATTTTCTATGATATAATCTGTGATCTGTAAGATAAGCATTATAGTTTATACTGCTTATCAACTATATTTTTGTGTTTTAATCTGTGATGATTGAATGATGTTGCACTATTGTGTTAAACCCCTAGACCATACCATACACACATAAATATGGATTTCACGAGGAAATCGGTCAAGTCACAGATTTTTGAAATAGTTTTAATTTGAATTTTTAAATTCAAATGTTTTGGAAAATGGATTGGGTTTAAAGTGAAAAGCTTTCGAAATGGAATTGTTTTGAAATCCGGGAATGAATCTTTGTGAAATTAGGTGAACTTTATGAAATAAATCTTTTTGTTTAAAAGATTTGAAATGGTAATTTGTTTAAACCATTTTAAAGAAAATTTGGAACATTAAGTTGTGACTTAATTGAAATCCCATATTCATATGTTCTAAATGTTGCGCTCACTATTCGGTTTAGCCGAGAGAGGACCTTTGTGTCGTATAACCTATTCCGAATAGTGCTACAACGTATATGGATAGCATTTGAAGATCGGTGGTGAAGGCCGAGTATTTGCGAGAGCGATAGGATGACCTATCGATTGTCTTTGCACTCAGTCGCGCCGGTATAGAGATTCCCTAAGTGATGGGAAATCCGATCGGGATTGTGAATACCCGGATTGCAAGGGCTTCTTTGGAAGTGCCTTTGGTTCTGTTCGAACCCAGATCAGACTTGTATAGATTGTATGTCTGACATTACATTTGAGATATAAAGCAGATTTCTTACAAATGCATTTCTGTTGGTGGCGGAGAATTTATTCTCTTAGCTTAACACCCTTCTCTGAGACGTACGAGCTCAGAGGTTATGTTGTTAAAGGTTATCGGTAATATATTCCCAACTTGGTAATGTGGCATGATGAGTGTTGTTGATCATTTGTTGATCAAAGCATGGCTTTGTGAAAAGCGTAGTTTTGTGGACGGGACTTCGTCGAACCTCACAACCCGGTTATGGTCGAAACAGGAATCGTAGCAGCAAGGTTATTTGTGGATAGCGCCGTCTGAGGGTATGTCATTTTCTTCTGGATTATGAGTGGTATCATGGTATGGAGCCTAGATACTTACTTTGTGGTTGCTCCAAACTTATTACTTTGTGGTTGTTGGTTGAGAGGATCCTCGGATAAAGGTTGTTTACAACCGGGGGATGGCATACTCGTGTCAGTAGTTACCCAGCTAGAGGTAACCCGGCCTTGTCTAGCAGAGATCCGGTTAGGATCCGGGGACGTCCCTCCAGAGGCGTCCCATTTTACTTGGGATGTTCCTTTGCCCGACGATTTGTTGGAAATCCAATCAAAACAATACGAGCCCTACAGCTTTAGTTGTAGAACCTGCCATCTAATATGGTAGCTATAGTAGGCATACTATAATGGTACCTATGCTGGCTAAGATTTATATTGTACTTTCGAAATGTTTTCCTGCACTTTGCACTTATAGTAATAATATCAAAAAACTTCACGTATCAAGCATGTTAGACTATCATAAGAAGAAATCTCCTCCAATTTTGCATTTGCATTGTGTGTGTGGCGGGAGGTCTTATGGTAGTTACATTTTCTAAAAGCATTGCGGATCTATTTAAAAATATTTCTTCATTTATTTTTAAAGATAAACTGTTTTTTTTACTCATACCAGTCCCACGACTGACCTGGAGTTTATTTTCCCTTTCCTTAACTCCGGGTGCTCAATTTTTTTTTTCCACACGGGCAGTCTAGAGTTGGGTTTTTCAGATAGTCAGGTTTAGTAGATTATCTAAAGCTAGGTCAGTCTTTGGATAACGGACGAGGCTTACTTATCTTTGTGCATCATGATGTTGGTTCAAGCTGCTGCTGGAGTTCTCTCTTAAAGACCATCTTAGAGTTATTTGTTCCGCTGCGGGTGTTAACTATTTTTCTTTTTCCGCTGTTATTTTATCGTATCATATCTCTGATGTATATTGATACCTATTGTATCATCTGTTCTATCAGATATTGTATCAATGTTGTATATCAATGTATTATTAATTTTTCTTCCGTTATGTTGTTATACTTAATTGTGTTATAAGCTCCGAAGACTCGAATTCGACGTCTGGATCTACGGCGTTTGAATACGAGTGTCGTATTCAGTGCCTATTTTCGAAGGTCGAGTCAGGATCGTTATAAGTGGTATCAGAGCTAAGGTTGAACTTTAGCTCAGGAGTATAACACGTTAAGTAGCTCATTAGAGATAGGGTAAAGTATACCCTAGAATGAGTAATCCCTAAGATATCCGTTCGTATGCCTCAGTAAATTCACTTACTATCCACTGATAGTGAGTATGAGTGCAAGAAGAGAACGAGATAGGGGACAGGGGAATACGACTATAAATGGTCAATGCCTTGCGACAGTGGAAATAATTTTCTCTATCAATCTCCTTTGATTCGTCTTTCCAAATTCTTTTGATTGCTTTGTACCAGCTCCAGAAAGAAGTTTCGGTGTGATGATGCCCTACGAATCGTTGTTGGAAATTTTTACTTCGTATCTTCATCGGTTTCTTATCAGTTTTTGATTTTAAATCTTAATGAATGTGAATTGGAAATTTGGAATTAAACTTTTAAATAAATTGAAAATTTTAAATTGAGTTAACTAGATTAGTAGAATATGAAGGATAATTTGAATTATATCGATAAAACGATGTCGATTAAAACCAAATTTTGAAATTCTGTTGTAATTTCTTGGGTAGATCAAAGTCCGAAGAGGGGCAAGATATATACCCCAAAGTATAACTATTCCAACTAAAATTTGGAATCCATATCTAATGTTTGGAAATTATGGAAGATTTAAATCCATTTATCTATTATTTGGGTCTCGATATATTCTACGAACGGTTAGTTATCCCTTCAAACTAACCAGTGCCTTGCATATTTCGTAGATCTAGATGACCCGAGTATATTATGAAAAGCGTAATAGATTCTTTCTAGTATCTATTGTTGATATTCTGATTTGGTAAGAAAAATGCAAAAAAGACATTTAGTTTGATTTGATGAATCATCTTTCGTCTATCTTTGGGTTTTAATTTTGACTGTAGAAAACACATAGCATCAGCCGAGGAGGAGGAACCTCAAAGGCCAGAAGAGTTGGTGATTATGGTTCAACTAGTCAGATTCAGGAGCCAGCTATGGATGAAGAAGTTCCAGAGCTGCCCAAGGAAGAGACTGAAGAAGAACCCCAAGAGGTATTTGATGATGAAGAAGAATTCGAGGTCGAGGAAGGACTCGAGAAGAACGAGGAGGAGTTTGAGGACGAGGAAGAGTTTGAGGACGAAGAAGAATCTGAAATTTAGGAGTATTATGTAGATTTCGAAGATGATGAAGCAATATTTGGGATTTAGATGGTGCCATAGAGGAGCTAGACGATGGAGGTTTTATCCCTGTAGTACCAGATCCAGTGGAAGTTGTAGAAACGGACAATGAGGTGGAGATCATGGAATTGTCAGGGCCTGAAAGGGAAAGCTCTGATAGTGAGGATCGGTAGATGGTTAGGATGTTTCTTTTTGGGTAATATATGCTTTATATATGTATTTTGACTCAGAATTTCATAATTGAAAGACGGATGTATATGTATGGTTAGATGAGTGACTATAACATTTGTATGAATGCCCTTAGTAACACTTAATATAAAGTGTATTTTGGATAATTTATAAAACTAAAACTGGCAAATTTCGAGGATGAAATTTCTTAAGGAGGGGAACCTGTAACGATCCCGGATTTTAATTGAGTTTGATAATTAAATTTATGTTTGAATAAAATTTGTGAAATTAATGGGTAATTGATATAAAAATATACTTATAAAATAATAAAAATAAATAGATATGTAGTCATACAAGACAATAAGTATTAAAGTTGAAATAAATATTTAAATTAGAAATAGAAACATATTTATAAAAGATAAATTATATAGTTTTGTAAAATATTAAGTAAACAAACAAGGTAAGTATGTAGAGTTTACAAAAATAAGACAGAAGCAAAAAAATAAATATCTTTGAGCTGCAAATGAAAACAGCCTACATTCAAATATAAAGTAAACACAATTAGACAAATTCCAACAACATATTAAAATAGAAATTAATTTATATTGTAATGTAATATGACAAATGAAAAGAAACAATATATATATATATATATATATATATATATATATTCTAGTATGAACACAAATAGAATAAAAGAGATAAGTATGAAGCATAAGTAGGCAAGTACATTTATATTAAATGTTTCCATCTCTAGCAGCAAAACAAAAGTTTGTAGCCTGCATAAAGTTGTAAGAAAAAAAAATTGATATGGGAATGTATAAGAATGAGATAAAAGGACTTAAACAAGTAAGGCAACCCATAACTTTAGTACAAACAACATCACCCTGTACAACACTGCCTTCTCCATATATACACCTATTCCATTTCGTTCAGTAAAAAAGTTAAGCAAAATTAGAAAAGAAAGTATAAACAAACATCTCAGTAAAACATCAAAACAATCAATGCAAGCCTGAATCAAGAAAGAAGTTCCAGTTGCATTTTTCAAAGACTGTTTCAAAAGAAAAAGAAAAAGAAGGCTCTGTCATTTCCTAAAAATAAATGTGGAAGGTGAGTGTGACACCCCACCTCTATACCCATGCTGGCCAAGAGAACTACGGGTAATGTCGTCAACTAGCACGGAGAATAAGGCTGTTGAGGAGCGACCATCTGTATAATTGCTTTGTGTGAGTACCGATATGCCAGATAAAAATATAAATTTTCATCTCAAGAGGAAATCCAACATACCGACACAAACTCAAAGCTACTACACAGTGGCTATAATACCTTCGGAAACAAATATAGAAATAAGCATAACATAAATCAGTCACAGAAGTTCATATCTCAAAGGCGGAAACAGATACGAATACTACACATGAATGTGTATATCAGAGTAGTGGTCAAACAAGATCCACAATTTCACAAAAGAATAGTTATAAGTGCAGCACAAAAGAATAAGTATACATCAATGAGTCTATATCTCAAATGTATACAACCAAAAACTACTAATCTAAGTAGTTAGCCAAAAATCAGGATAATAATCCCAGATGAGAAGTCAAGCAGAAGCACCCGTAACATCTCGGTCAGACCCGAGTATTATTTAATAAGAAAATAATAAATGGATCGGTCTAACTATAAATATCAGATGAAATGATATAGAATAAGAGATATGACAAAAACGTATAATAGCCATAATGCCATACTGTGATAAGTATGTAATTGAAAATCAACTAGAGATTAATCAATATCACAAGAATCTTCTCAAAGATCAAAAGAATGTCATACTCTTTATTTTTATTCACCAAACCATAAATATTGACAATTATATCAATGCCAATCACAAAAGTTAATGACACACAAATTCACCAATGCACAAATATTGATAAAACTTATCAATGTAAATCATGAAAATTGGTGAAACACAAATTCTAGAAATCATCAATGGAAATCCAGAAATCACAAAAAGGGGGAAGGCCTATCACAAAACGGGAGTATGAAAACTCACCAACACGTGTATCACAAAACGGAATGCTATTCCATGGTAGCTAACCATTAATTTTGAGTCGAGGCTCCACAAAACGGTCCGAAGACCATGGGTCGCTACCCCACCAAATTGAGCAGAAGCTCCACAGAAATAGGTTTTAGTCTCCCTGGCAGACAAAAAGACATCGCACATTGCTAGTCTAAATCCTAAAAATGATCATCATCGATCATCAAGAAGTGTCAATTACAGTAAGCTAGTAAATATATGAGCTTAGCTTCATGTCCCATAACCACTAGCTTAACTTAAATATTGACGAACAAATTGTAGATCTCCACCCGAAAATTGTCACAAGAGATTCAATCGAATAAGTCCAAGAATTAACCGTCGAAGTAAACACAAGTGTTTCATACCACTTGTTTTACTAAGTCGTTTAATTAGATTTATCATACGAGTGAGGTAAAGGTTTGTATATACTAGTAGATTGGAAAACGGTTTAAGAAACGAGCTTTGAAATAAAATAGTGTTGAAATCATTTTAATGGAAGAGTTTTGATATTTACTACTAGTATAGAAAACTTTTATATTTTTAAAGTGACAAATCACAAAAATGATTGTAGAAAGAATCAATCGCTAAAATTCACATACGAAGACGCGAATTAATTCCAAAGAAATCGATATCAAATCCATCAAAATGGATATTTCCAAAAATCCCAAAGAAAATGTCATCAAAGTCGATAATAGATGATAACAACAAAAGGGAATCAACACGAATCAAAAAAATTGGAATTCTTAAACAAAATAGGCAAGCAGGCGAAACACAATATATTCAAACGTCTGAAATATTTGGTTCAGACGTCTGAATCTGGAAAATTAGAAGTTTTCCAGAACGAAATTCAGACGTCTGAACCAAATGTTTCAGACGTCTGAAATAGGTGTCTTTTAGCCTATTTCCTTTCTGGTTGCTCATGAGAAAATTCAGACGTCTGGAATTTTGATTCAGACGTCTGAATACTAGGGAATAAAAATTTCCAGTATAATATTCAGACGTCTGAAATAAGAATTCAGACGTCTGAAACTGTGGTTCAGGGCATTCCCTGAACCTCGACCAAAAATGGCCAAATGAATATCGAAAGCGACCGAACGAGCAAATGACGACTAAGGATTTACGCCACGCGACAACCCAGCCCTAACGGCTCTTCGATACGCCTCAAATATCAATGTCCAAATATCCCTAATAGGACTTTCATAGATTTTGATTTCAAAACACCAAAAATTGGAATATACGCCAAATCAATCCAAACCAAAATCGATTGCACAAGAATAAGTATTAGGAATTCATACCTAACAATCGAAGATAATTATAGACTAAGATATGAGATAAAAATCTCAGCTTTGAACCCAAAACAAATAAAGGAGAAGCTATAGAGCAAAGGCAAGGACAATCACTCTTCAATTCCAACCTAACAAGCTTGAATCTAAGCTAAAAAGAGAAACATTTTCTAAGTTAGGTTTAGGAATTTCTGAAATTGATAAGAGAATGAGTTGGAGAAGAAGAAGAAGAGGCTCACCAAAGCTTCTTCTATAGATTTGGAGCTAGAACTTGATTTGTAGATGGAAACTAGGGCTTGGAGTTTTAATTTCCCATTCGTCTCTCCATTGTTGCTAAAGCTTGAGTATTAGGAAATAGAAAGGAAGTAATAAGAGAAGAGGGGTGAAGCTTGGGTCTAATGGGCTGAAACAAAAACCAAAGCCCTAAGTGAAAAAGTAGCAAAATTCTACTATCTCCAAACATATCGAAGTTTATACTCAAAAAGATCACAAACGTCATTTTGGACTCAATGGGGGTGGTCTCGAGTCCTAATTTGACTGTTTGCAAAAAGTAGCTTTTTGGACAAAAATCCAACTGATGATGAAATATTTAAATAAAATTTTTAAATACTCAATCGTAAAATATGCGGGTTGTTACAGACTCTCCTCCTTAAAGAAATTGCGTCCTCGCAATCATAAGGAATAAATGAACAAAAGGTAACAACCATAAAAGCATATCAACATAAAAAGAAGAAATTTTTAGAATAAAAAGTTCACCTCAAAGAGCACGAGAAAGTAAGTCCGGATGTGTTCGCTCGATGAATTCTCTAGATTCCCAAGAGCAATCCTTAGGATTTGAGGACCATTGAACTTTCACAAGTGGGACATCTTTATTTCGAAGGCGTTTGACTTCCGAAGCAATAATTCGAGTTGGATGTTGCTCATAAGTTAAATTAGGCGAAACTTCAATTTCTTCCACAACACCGGGCTCAAGAATAGAATCGGAATCTCTAAGGAATTTCCGTAATTGAGAAACGTGAAACACGTCATGAATAGTAGAAAATTGAGCCAGTAATAAGAGGCGATAAGCCACGGAACCAATATGTTCGGTGATGGGAAATGACCAATATATCGAGGTGCTAACTTTCCCGATCAACTAAAACGCACAACACCCTTCATAGGTGAAACACGAACAAACACAAAATCTATCACAGAAAATTCTAATTTCCTTCTTCGGTTATCGGCATAGGATTTTTGCCTACTTTGAGCTTCTCTCACCCTATGATGAATGAGATCAATCTTTTCTGTGGAATCACGAATAAAGTCTGGACCTAAAACCAGCTTTTCACCGGCCTCAAGCCAACAAGAAGGAGAACGACATGGCCTTCCATCGAGTGCCTCAAAAGGTGCCATACCAATACTAGATTGGAAGCTATTATTATAGGAAAACTCAACGAGAGCAATATGATCTTCCCAACTTCCACCAAAATCAAGAACACATGCACGAAGAAGATCTTTAAGAGTATGATTCACACGCTCAGTTTGTCCATCGGACTGAGGATGATAAGCGGTGCTAAAATTAAGCTTCGTTCCCAAAGCTTTTTGAAGACTCTTCCAAAATCCACTAGTAAACAATGGATCACGATCGCTAACAATAGAAGTAGGAACTCCATGAAATTTAACAATCTCTTTAATAAAAAGTTTGGCCAAAAGAGGAACGGTCCGGTTAGACCGAACGGGAATAAAATGGGCGGATTTAGTAAATTTATCAACTATCACCCATAAGCTATCATGACCCGAACGAGAACGGGGAAGGCCATCAATAAAATCCATGGAAATTTGATCCCAGTTCCAAATTGGAATTTCTAAAGGTTGCAATAACCCATCGGGCCTTAGATGCTCGGACTTAATGAGTTGGCAAATCATGCAACACTTAACAAAGTTATCAATATCAGATTTCATTCCATCCAAATAATAAAGTCGCTTCATATCCGCATACATTTTACTACTACCAGGATGAATGGCAAATTTAGAACAATGATAATCTTCTAAAATGTCTTTACGAAGATCACTAATATTTGGCACGATAAGTCTACCAAATTTTAGAATGCCGCCACGAGAATCAATATCAAAGTCTTTCGTACCTTCAATATCAGTTTTATCCCTACAATTTTGGCCAAGAAGAGCCAATACGGGATCTAACCTTTGGGCTTCAAGAATGCGGTCTAGAAGAGAACGATAAGCCTCAAGGCTATATAAAACATGAGATGAACATAAATCGGATACACGATCTCTAATCTCACAAGTGGATAAAATCTCGAGATCATTCCATTCAGATATCATCATAGAAACAACCGCTTGTTGCTTGCGACTAAGTGCATCGGGAACCCGATTTCCCTTTCCGGGAGTATAAAGAATATCAAGATCATAAGATGCAAGGAACTCGAGCCAACGTTGTTGACGGAAATTAAGTTCCTTTTGGGAAAATAATTACTTCAAAGATTTATGATCGGTATAGAGAACAAATTTCTCTCCCGAAAGATAATGACGCCAAATTCGAAGGGCGAAAACAATAGCCGCGAGCTCTAAATCATGAGTTGCATATCTAGTCTCGGCTGGCTTCAATTGCCTAAAAGCATAAGCAATAACACTTTCTCTTTGCATAAGAACAGCACCTAAACCAACGCGATTAACATCGGTATAAACAATAAAATCTTGGTTTCCCACAGGAATCACAAGAATAGGAGCATCGGAAAGGAGTTCTTTTAATTTCTGAAAAGAAGCTTCACATTTGTCCGACCAAATGTATTTAACACCTTTTTTTGTTAAGCTAGTAAGAGGCACGACAATTTTAGAAAAGTCTTTAATAAAACGACGGTAATAACCCGCCAGTCCGAGATAACTATGGATTTCCGTCACACGCTCTGGTCCCTTCCAATTTTGAACCGCTTCAATCTTTGAAGGATCTACGGAAATTCCAGATTCGGAAATAATATTACCAAGAAACCCCACACGAGATTGCCAAAAGTGGCATTTAGAAAATTTTGATTTCAATTGATTGCTCCTAAGAGTTTCCAACACAATCTGAAGATGCTTTTCATGCTTCTCTCGGTTTTAGAATACACAAGAATATCATCAATAAAGATGAGAACAAATCGATCGAGAAAGTCTTTGAAAACTCTATTCATAAGGTCAATGAAATAAGCCGGAGCATTCGTCAAACCAAATGGCATAACATTCCATTCGTAAGATCCATAACGCGTACGGAACAATGTCAAAGGAATGCTATCCTCTGCAATACGAAGCTGATGAAAACCGGTTGCTAAGTCTAATTGTGAAAAGACTCTAGCACCACTAAGTTGATCGAATAGATCATCAATCCGAGGTAAAGGATATTTATTCTTGATAGTAAGATCATTAAGCTTGCGGTGGTCAACGCAAAGCCTAAGCGTACCATCAGATTTCTTCACGAAAATAGTCGAAGCTCCCTAAGGAGAGGAACTAGAGCGAATAAATTGCTTCGTCTCCAATTCGGATAATTTTTTGCGCATCTCCTCATTTTCCCTATTGGACACGCTATAAGGAGGACGAGTGATAGGTTGAGCTCCAGGGATGAGATTAATTCTAAACTCAATTGCTCGCTTAGGTGGCAATCCTAAAACGTACTCAAATATGTTGGAAAATTCACGAACAACGAGAATAAGAGAAATGAAATCTTCCTCGTCATCATTATCGTCATCATGAGGATTTAAAAAATATAAAGATGCTGTCAAGACGGAATCCGAATCTTTAAGAACAATAGAAATCTGATTAACAGATTGCGGATGTCGAAGATAAATAGTCCGCTCAGGACATAGGATATGAGCTTCATAATGGTTAAGCCAATCCATTCCCAAAATCATTCCAAAGCCCAAGTAACGCATGACATTCAAATCGGCTTGGAAAGAAAAATCGCATAAAACAGTCTCGACATCTTTACAAAGCAAACTAATTGTTGCGGATCCACCAACCGGATTCGCAATTCTCAAAGAAGTCATTAAAGCAACACTACTTAAAGAAAAAGCATCAACAAGTTTCTTTGATATAAAAGAATGGGACACACCCGTATCAAAAAGAACTCGAATAGGTTGATCACAAAATATAATAATGCCATCAAGGATAGAATGAGAAATACCTTGACCACGAGAAGTGTTGCTAGGGGCTTGAGCAACATTAAGCTTTCCCTCCTTCTTGCCCTGAAGTTTGGGGCAAGAAGATAAATAATGATCCAGGATTTTGCAAAAGCGACAACCACGAGGCTTTGAACACTTGTTCGCAAAATGGTCCTTAGAACCACAGTTGTAGTATTGCCCACTACTAGATGAAGAAGTCTTTGCCATCGGAGTCGCTTGCTTCCCTTTCTTATTGGGATAAGGACCTTTGAACTTACTAGGCCTTTTCTTGTTGTTGAATTTTGGTTTGGTGCCCACAACTTCAACATCACTTTCTTTATCTGCCTCTTCAAGTCGAAGAGCGATATCAACGAGTTGATCAAAAGAAACTTCTAACTTTAGAAGTAATGGCTTCTTGAGATTTTTGTTCAAGCCATAAATAAATCATTGATTCTTCTTCAATGGGGTGTTTATGTACTCGACTCCGTATTTAGAAAGTGACTCGAAGGATGCGACATAATCTGCCACGGAGGATTCACCTTGAACATGGTCTATAAAACGGCGAGCCAAAGTCACCTTCTTAACTTCTAGCAAAATTTTTAATTCGAAGCGTTTCCGGAATTTCTCCCAAATAGGATCCGCTTCATTTATTTCAGAGACAGAAGCTCGTACCAGTCTAAGGCTCTTTCTTGGAGCATACTAGAGGCCACCTGAACACGGTGAAGATCAATAAGATTCCTCCGTGAAAAGATTCGATCGCATGTTCTTAGCCAAGCCTGGACTTCAATAATGGTTTCAGAACCTTTAAATGGCTTTCCACCCAAGTTGGTATAGTCACTGCACAAGCGTGCAAACCCGGATTTGGGGTAAGTAGGTTCTGGATTAGAACCGGCCACTTGAGCATTCTTTACTAGGTCAAGAAGCTGCTGGGCAGACATAAAAACTCCATCCTAGGGAGTAGCACTAGATTGACCAGCGCTGGGACAGCCAGGTCTAACCATTTCTCTTCCTTAAGAAAGAAGAAGGAAGAAGAAAAATGTTATTCACAAATTGAACATCAAACATTAATGATTGTTAAAACAAGGAATCATAAAAGAAAATAGGATTGAACGGTACGAAGACAGGAATTAAATCCTAAGGCACGACTTCTAAGATGGACTTAGGACGATGATCCTTATTAAATTATTCTACATTGTTTCGAAGTTTGGCTCTGATACCAAGCTGTGACGCCCCACCTCTATACCCATGCTAGCCAAGAACACTACGGAGTAATGTCGTCAACTAGCATGGAGAATAAGGCTGTTGAGGAGCGACCATCTGTATAATTGCTTTGTGTGAGTACCGATATGCCAGATAAAAATTTAGCTTTTCATCTCAAGAGGAAATCCGACATACCGACACAAACTCAAAGCTACTACACAGTGGCTATAATACCTTCGGAAACAAACATAGAAATAAGAAAAACATAAATCAGTCACAGAATTTCATATCTTAAAGGCGGAAACATATATGAATACTACACATGAAAGTGTATATCAGAGTAGTGGTCAAACAAGATCCACAATTTCACAAAAGAATAGCTACAAGTGTAACACAAAATAAGTATACATCAATGAGTCTATATCTCAAATGTATACAACCAAAAACTACTAATCTAAGTAGTTAGCCAAAAATCAGGATAATAATCCCAGATGAGAAGTCAAGCAGAAGCACCTGTAACATCTCGGTCTAACCCGAGTATTATTTAATAAGAAAATAATAAACGGATCAGTCTAACTATAAATATCAGATGAAATGATATATAATAAGAGATATGACAAAAACGTATAATAACCATAATGCCATACTGTGATAAGTATGTAATTGAAAATCAATTAGAGATTAATCAATATCATAAGAATCTTCTCAAAGATCAAAAGAATGTCATACTCTTTAGTTTTATTCACCAAACCGTAAACATTGACAATTATATCAATGCCAATCACAAAAGTTAATGACACACAAATTCACCAATGCACAAATATTGATAAAATTTATCAATGTAAATCACGAAAATTGATGAAACACAAATTCTAGAAATCATCAATGGAAATCTAGAAATCACAAAAAGGGGGAAGGCCTATTACAAAACGGGAGTATGAAAACTCATCAACACGTGTATCACAAAACGAAACGCTACTCCATGGTAACTAACCACTAATTTTGAGCCGAGGCTCCACAAAACGGCCCGAAGACCATGGGTCGCTACCCCACCGAATTGTGCAGAAGCTCCACAGAAATGGGGTTTAGTCTCCCTCGCAGACAAAGAGACATCACACATTGCTAGTCAAAATCACAAAAATGATCATCATCGATCATCAAGAAGTGTCAATTACAGTAAGCTAGTAAATATACGAGCTTAGCTTCATGTCCCATAACCACTAGCTTAACTTAAATATTCTCCACTCGAAAATTGTCACAAGAGATCAAATCGAATAAGTCCAAGAATTAACCATTGAAGTAAACGCAAGCTTGAGTATTAGGAAATAGAAAGGAAGTAATGAAGAGAAGTGGGGTGAAGCTTGGGGCTAATGGGCTGAAACAAAAACCAAAGCCCTATGTGAAAAAGTAGCAAAATTCTACTATCTCCAAACATATCGAAGTTTATACTCAAAAAGATCGCAAACGTCATTTTGGACTCAATGGGGGTGGTCTCGGGTCCTAATTTGACTGTTTGCGAAAAGTAGCTTTTTGGACAAAAATCCGACTAACGATGAAATATTTAAATAAAATATTTAAATGCTCAATCGTAAAATATGCGGGTTGTTACAGTGAGTAACTTCACCTCAAAACTTAAAGTATAAATTAGTTTTTATGTTAATTCTATGATCAATATTTTATTTTGAATAATGTTGAGCATTTACATTTTTGGATTTATGAAGTACGGTGTATACAGGGATATGAACATTTGTGACTTCTCTGTTAGTCTCAGAGTACAAAACAACAAAGAAGACTCAACTTTCAAATTATCTAATCAGTGTTAGACCTTGGTTTCAAAACAAAATAGTTGTATTTAAGTATGAATTAAAATCTAAAAATGATTTCGTAAAGTAAAAATGCATATGAAAGGAAAGTTCAAAATTTTTACAGCGAAAACTTTAAATTCTAGAAATTTCAAACTTCACGAATTATTGATTCAAGAATATAACTTGAATCCTTACCTAAAGCTATGATTTTAAAATGAATTTGGTGATTTTTAGTGAGGTGGTTTAAGAGCAGTTCGTAGATGATCGAATTGGGCATTTTGATCAAATTTCGGCGACACGTTGAACTGGAAGTGTCGGGGTTGCTAGTGGAGCTGGAGGAGTGACCAGGGGTTCACGAAAAAATGGCGCGGTAGTGGTCAGACCACGGTGGTGGCGGCGGCGAACGGTTAATATTTTTAAACCTAGTTTTGTAAAGTCGAAAACTTTTGATTCGTTCGTCATATGGGATGCATCGAGTTCGACATGTCTTTGGGAGATAGTAGAGGGGAGGACGACGAGTAGATTGCCGTAGTTGTATGGATTTTGGTGGTCGAGGTTGGGTGAATGGCAACTTTCCAGGTTTGGGGGTGATGGGTGATAGTTCGTTTCCAGGTTTGGTTCGACCTCTCGATTTTGATTTCGAGATGAAGATGAAGTTTTGATGCTTGCGAGAGGGTGCTTGGGTAATGGATGATGGGGGACGATCATCGATGATGATCGGCGACGAACATTGTCACTGTGCATATGCACGGTGCATTGTTGTACCTGGAAAAAAATTTTTGTTTGAAGTAGCAGGAAGAGTTGCTCGAGTTATTTAGTAAATTTTGTTCGAAGTATTCTGCTATTTTGTTCGATCCAATGGGAAGCTTGACTCGAAGTCAGTTTGCTTGGCTCGTGTAAGTTATTTTTTTCCAGGGTTTTGCTTAAAACCTGACAGTGTTAGGTTTTTTCAAATTTAAACTGAATTTAAAAAGTGTAAAAGTTTTAGAACAAATGTTTACAACAAATATAAAATCTGAATTCAAAAATGAACTTGAATTCCAGTTTTTATAAAGAATTTTTTTTAAAATGAAATGTTTTAATAACTTTAAGTTGTTAAAGTATGTTATTAAGTGATTAAAGATTTTAAACAGAATTTCACTCGGGAAAAGATAAGGATAACTTGAAGTCCAACCCGAGTTACTTGGGAATTTCGCTCGGGTATGAAAGTTGAATAGGTTTGAGCTGGAACCTGTTTTTGTCTTTATAAATCTAAACTGAATTTTTAAATTTTAAAGCAAGGGTGATTTGAGTTTTAGAATCAAAAGTTTAAATCAACATTTTTAAACTTGGACTTAAGTTTAGCTCTGAAAATCAAGATTTTGAAATGAAATAAAGTTTATATATTTTAAATGTTTAAAACAGTTTAAGCATTAAAGAATACTTTGAATATGTGAATTTAACTCTTAGTTCAAAAAAATTAAAATGGATAATTTATTTAACTTATAAATTAATGATTTGGACTAATTGAATAAGTAATTTACGGTTTAAAGATTAATTAAGTTAATTTATTTGTAAATTAAGGATTATTTATTGGATAAGATTAGATAAGTTAAGAGAATTAATGTTTGATTAGAAATAAATCAATTAAGCAATTAGGAAATAAATTAGTTTTTGCTAGGTATTTAATTAACTAAATAATTAGAATTAATTAATGCGTTCTTAAAGGTTATTCAATTTATAATCAATAATGACCAATATGAGTGAATTTCTTTAGCAAAGCAATTAAAGAAATTTGTAATCGTCAATAAAGGTTATTAACTAAGATTAATTTAGAAGTTAAAGATCAATTGATTCATTAATTAAGGATGGTTAGTTAATAATTAAAGGGAAATTTATCTCAGATGATTTGAAATTAACATATGTTAAGTAACCAGATTAATGACAAGTAATACATCAGATCTAGATTTATCAGTTGATAAATAAATTTTACCTGTGAATGTTTAGATCTTATCGAATAATTGAATTGTTGATATTCTCGATGTCTGATGTTTTGTGATATATCCTGATTTGTGTGGTGATCTAAAATGTGATTAATTATCTGTGATGAAATTTATTTTCTATGATATAATCTGTGATCTGTAAGATATGCATTATAGTTTATACTGCTTATCAACTATATTTTTGTGTTTTAATCTGTGATGACTGAATGATGTTGCACTATTGTGTTAAACCCCTAGACCACACCATACACACACAAATATGGATTTCACGAGGAAATCGGTCAAGTCAATGATTTTTGAAATAGTTTTAATTTGAATTTTTAAATTCAAATGTTTGGAAAATGGATTGGGTTTAAAGTGAAAAGCTTTTGAAATGGAATTGTTTTGAAATCCGGGAAAGAATCTTTGTGAAACTAGGTGAACTTTATGAAATAAATATTTTGTTTAAAAGATTTGAAATGGTAATTGGTTTAAACCATTTGAAAGAAATTTTTGAATCATTAAGTTGTGACTTAATTGAAATGCCATATTCATACGTTTCAAATGTTGCGCTCACTATTTGGTTTAGCCGGGAGAGGACCTTTGTGTCGTATAACCTATTCCGAATAGTGTTATAATGTATATGGATAGAATTTGAAGACCGGTGGTGAAGACCGGGTATTTGCGAGAGCGATAGGATGACCTATCGATTGTCTCTGCACTGAGTCGCGTCGGTATAGAGATTCCCTAAGTGATGGGAAATCCGATCGGGATTGTGAATACCCAGATTGCAAGGGCTTCTTTGGAAGTGCCTTCGGTTCTGTTCGTACCCAGAACAGACTTGTATAGATTGTATGTCTGACATTACGTTTGAGATATAAGAAGATTTATTTCAAATGCATTTCTGTTGGTGGCGGAGAATTTATTCTCTTAGCTTAACACCCTTCTCTGAGACGTACGAGCTCAGAGGTTATGTAGTTGAAGGTTATCAGTAATATATTCCCAACTTGGTAATGTGGCATGCTGAGTACTGTTGATCATTTGTTGATCAAAGCATGGCTTTGTGAAAAGCGTAGTTTTGTGGACGGGACTTCGTCGAACCTCACAACCCGGTTATGGTCGAAACAGGAATCGTAGCAGCAAGGTTATTTGAGGATAGCGCCCTCTGAGGGTATGTTATTTCCTTCTGGATTATGATTGGTATCATGGTATGGAGCCCAGATGCTTACTTTGTGGTTGCTGCCAACTTATTACTTTGTGGTTTTTGGTAGAGAGGATCCTCGGATAAAGGTTGTTTACAACCAGGGGATGGCATACTCGTGTCAGTAGTCACCCAGCTAGAGGTAACCCGTCCTTGTCTAGCAGATATTCGGTTAGGATCCGGGGACGTCCCTCCAGAGGTGTCCCATTTTACTTAGGAAGTTCCTTAGCCCGACCATTTGTTAGAAATCCAATCAAAACAATACGAGCCCTGTACGGTTTTAGTTGTAGAACCTGCTATCTAATATGGTAGCTATAGTAGGCATATTATAATGGTACCTATGCTGGCTAAGATTTATATCGTACTTTCGAAATGTTTTCCTGCACTTTGCACTTATAGTAATAATATCAAAGAAATTCATGTATCAAGCATGTTAGACTATCATAAGAAGAAATCTCCTCCAATTCTGCGTTTTCATTGTGTGTGTGGCGGGAGGTCTTATGGTAGTTACATTTTCTAAAAGCATTGCAGATCTATTTTAAAATATTTCTTTGTTTGTTTTTAAAGATAAACTGTTTTTGTTACTCATACCAATCCCACGACTGACCTGGAGTTTATTTTCCCTTTCCTAAACTCTGGGTGCTCAATTTTTTTTTTCCACACGGACAGTCTAGAGTTGGGTTTTTCAGATAGTCAGGTTAGTAGATTACCTGGAGCTAGTTCAGTCTTTTCATAACGAACGAGGCTTACTTATCGTTGTACATCGTGATGTTGGCTCGAGTTGCTGCTGGAGTTCTCTCTTGAAGACCATCTAAGAGTTATTTGTTCCGCTGCGGGTGCTATCTATTTTTCTTTTTCCGCTGTTATTTTATCATGTCATATCTCTGATGTATATTGATACCTATTGTATCATCTGTTGTATCAGATATTGTATCAATGCTGTATATCAATGTATTATTAATTTTTCTTCCACTACGTTGTTATACTTAATTGTGTTATAAGCTCCGGCGACTCGGATTCGACGGTTGGATCCGCGGCTTTTGAATATGAGTGTCGTATTCGGTGTCGATTTTCGAAGGTCGAGTCAGGATCGTTATATATAACATACACATATTAAAAAAAATACTTCTTTTAAAAATTAATAAAAGAAGCATTTGGTAATAATTACAAGAATTATTGCATTTTCACTAAATAAAAATTATTTTCCACTCATTATTAACCCAAACAGATAAAATAAGGCTTTTAAATTTTATTTTAACATTTTATTTCCCAAAATTCATTGTTTATTCCAAATAAGCAATTTAAAATCTCCAACTGTATCTTAGTTCATAATATTAATTCATAACTACCGTTATAATTTAATATTTACATGTAATCTTCAAAACCAGGGTGTTACAGACGCCCCCTTACAAAAATTGCGTCCCGCAATTTTCTAGAAAAAGAGCCATAAACAACACAAAAATTCAATCGACAAATGATAAAAGACAAGCTCGAAACTCAAACCATTCATACTCTCAACATATAATGGTAGAGAGAAACAAGGAAAAAATCACTTGGTTAATCTAATAGCCCATCAAATGCTAATATAGTGATTAGGAAACCATCGAATCTTCCAAGTAACTTGAAAGAATTTCGAAGATAACCCGTTTTCCAATCAAAACTTAATAAGATGCTCAACAATTAATCAATCGAAGATGATTGATTTCAAATAACTCTACGAATAGAGTCGGGATCAAACTCTCTCAAACCCGAATTCTAAGCAATAAAGAAGATCATCAATAAGATTTTCCGCATAAATATACAGAAAGAACATCCCCACAACAGGGTAGACACAATCAATAAGATTGATAAATCAGAAGAAGGTTTCTCACAAGGCCACCAACTCGAACGACCATGAAAAATGCCCGTCATTGATAATAGCTCAAAGATAAAATATACTCAAGAACAAGGATATAAGCTCGAATTATCTTTTAATCCAAGATACTCAGAATTTTAAATTTCAACATCTTTTAAAATTTTAAATCTCAATTTCCAACATTTGAAAATTTCTCAAACTCTGTACTATATTACTTAGTAAGTAATTTAAAAATCAAAATTCAAATTCAAATTTCTTCTCTTACTTCAAAATTAATTTCCAAAGAATTTTGTAAATCCATAATAATATCCCTCAAAATAAATTAGGGGTTTAAATTCTCTTATTCTAAAACATCCAATGTATATAATATATATTCTAAAATCTCAAAATATACTTCCAATAAAGCACGGCTCAAAAATAATCTCATTTATTTTATCATCTTTATAATTTAAAAATAAATAAATGGCATTGCCTTATTATTGAGTCTCTAATAAATAAATATATCTGTTGCCTGCAGAGTTGACTGAACGATCAAAACTGCCTTGCCACTCTATTACTCATCTCTAAAATCAATGACTCCAATTACCATTCAAAAATAAATTTAATATTTAATCTCAAAATATTATTTCAAAATCTCAATCTTTAAAACACAATATCACCGTGTATGATTGCCTCATCATAGTATTTAGGAGATTCCTATCGATAACGTTGATTAGGCGTATCGACCAGAACTCTTAACTACTCGATAGATAACCCAACACTCTCAAATGATTTCTATGAAAGAATACTACTCATATAAATATATTCTCAAAACATTCTTTGGTTTTTTTTAAATATCTCAAAAATCCAATTTCTCTTTAAAAAAATCAAATATATATATATATATATATATAGCTTTAAAAACTCAAACCAAGAACATTAAGAGAATGCATCGAGATATTCCTCGAATACTCGATTCACAAAATCAACAGAAGGAGATGGAGTGTTCGTCAACTCCTACAAGATGACGAGCCACTCTTGGAAATCATCAAGACACAAGATAAGCAAGATATTTTTCTCGAAGGAGAAGAAGCACACAAACAACAAATCATTACTTCAAACAAAGTAATGCTACAAAGGATAACACCGATTGATTATTCAAAAAGGATAACACGAAGAAACTGAATGATAAACTCAATCAAGCTCGAAAAATCTAGAAACTCACCTTATTCCTCAGTGGATGTTGTCATGGAAGGATAGCCAAAGGCTAAAAGCCAGGAATAAGGTCAATTCAACACTCGATAGCCCGATTGGATATCAAACCCAAACGGACTCGTCAAAACTCAACAAAGTCACCTTGACTAGAATTCGAGTTATATCATCAACATCTCGATACTCAAGAGTGAATTCAGAAACTTCAAAATCATCATTAATGTTCCAAAGTGATAGAAATAATAAACCAATCAAAATAGGAAACCTAAATTTGCAATAGGATCCTATAAAACAAAGGATTGGACTTAATATCAAATAAGTTAATCCATTTAAAATCAAATGCATCTCAAGATTGTGAGTAACAAACAAATACTCACAAAAGCAACATCAAATAAAAATCACATAATTCTCACAATGAGCCAATCATTATGGATCCCCTTAATACGATTCACAACTCCCAAAGGAACACAACAAGAATACTCAAAGGAATCAATAAGCTTCATCGATACGAACTCACTCGCATCGACAAAAATAAGAATAGAATAATCCCAAATAAGATTATTCATAAGATAAAATAACATCAAACTCAATTATGGAATACTATGGAATACAATATATATTCGTAGACATATTCCATCTCAACATATCCCAATACTCGAAAAAGAATCAAAGCACGATCGAAAACAAGCTCGAATAAAGGACAATAATTCATTGGTATTGTACTTCGACGTATCGTGATATACGTACCGTTCTATGTTTATTCTACTTTGTTCTGACCATAGCTCTGATACCAAGATGTAATGTCCCACCCGGAGACCCACCTTATTAAATAGAATTAAAGAGTAATTCCCTCTACTAAAGCGAAGAATAGGGCTGGTTAAGGGCGACCATCTATAACTTTGTCTTAAACGTCTACTTAATACGTCGATAAATGCAATATGATTTTTATTTTCTATCTCAATGGATCGACATACCCAGTAAATGCTTAATCCAAACTATAGATGGCTAACGGATCTATCAGAACAAAACAACAATAACTAAATGTATAGCACATCACAAAACAGTAATCAACCTCATATATATATATGCACATATACAATGATAAATGTTTAGTACAATACAATATAAATACAATAAAGGTGGTGCTCGACCACACCATGTACATTGAATCAAATATAAATACATCAGAGTATGCGGAAGAACAGAAATTACTCAAGAGATAGGAGAGCTGATATCCAGCATCAACTACTAGCTAATTCCAATAGATGATACCTGAAACAACTCGGTCTGACCCGAGTAAAAATACACAGGTCAGTCAAGCAACATAAATTAGTCAATATCAGTAATATGATGCAGAATAGATGTAAAGATGCTTCTTCTTGAAAGAGAAGAATGAATTGATAAACTCATAAGCTCAATGCTTAAGTAACAAACGCTACTTAAGTGAACAAATACCTCGAAGGAGCTAACTTAAACTCAATACTCAATCAAACACAAGTGCCTCATATCATCGGCGACATCCCAAAATGTCTACATGGTTTCCATGAACCATATCTCCTCAAAAGGAGAAACATCAATACAAACTCTCGCCAAAATGGCAAACATAAAACATTCTCAAATAGGATGATCCAAGATTCAATTACAGATGAATCTTCAAATTCAATTATGCCTCATCTCATCGGTATAAATTGTCTATAAATCTCAATCTCAACTCGCCAAAATGGAAAACCCATAAAATCTTGAAATTATCCAAACTCATAACTCAAGGAACTCGATAAGAGTTCAAAATATCATAATTGAAATCACCATATATATAACATCTCATATAGCACTAGGCTATAGATGTAATAAAACAGCTTAAAAAGGTGAAATCACAATAAAACAAAAAACTTAGAAAATCCGGATTGGCCAAATCCCCGATTGTAATGCCAAAGCAATGCTGCACTTGCTAAACTCAGACGGCCGAAGCCTCAAACAAGGTCACTAACACCTCCCAAAGAAGTTCATCCTCATGACAAGGTTGCTAACACCTCTTTACCATTTTGTCAGCCCTAATAAGGTTGCTAACACCTTCCAAAGTATTTCGTCCTCATGATAAGGTCGCTAATACCTCTCAAAGCAGTAATGTTAGGTAAACATCATGACGTGCCACAAACTCACGGATAGGAACCCAAAAAGTGTTAACGTGTGTCCCATACCACACATTTGCACTTAGCGGTTTACTAGCTGTTAGTCAATGCCGCACTAGAAATATCATAAGACTCAGAAAATTATATCTCGCCTAGTCTCATTAGCGAGTGATAAAGAGACACCATATTTGTCTCGTCTCATCGACAAGTATTAAATGGCATCATAACTTGTCCCATCTCATCGACAAGTGAAACATCATGATGGTTCCTCATAGACCATAAATCTCAAAGTATGAAATCATAAACCTAAGACTTGTCTTATATTCATTGGCAAGTAAATAAAACATCGTGATAGTTCTCATCGGCCATACTCCTACATAGGAGATCTCAAACCATAATACTTGCCAAATATTGGCCATCTTAATTAATTCCAATAAATATAAATTATAAAACTCAAAATACGCCATAAAATGGAAAAACATCTCAGAATCAATATTCTCAAATAACTTCGATCGTACAAGTCCGAAATTAACCGAAATAGTAAACGCACAGGTCACATACCACGTGTTTTACTAAATCAGTTAATTCTCTTTCTCGTACGTTCGAGTAGTATAAAAGTGTGTATTATATATATAAAATAATTATAAATTTTTTTAAAACATTTAATTTGAAAGCTTTTCCATTTTAAAAATCAATTCGAAAACGGTTAAGAAAACACGTGCACAGAAACAGCAAAAATCGATGAAAATTCAGTAAAATTAACATACGATAAAACCCAAATGAAACCGTCAATTCATAGTGCGAATCGAAGTTAATATCAGCTTTTCGATTAGTAGGAGTTAGCCTTTTAGAACCATATCAAAAAAAATGCTCGAAATCATCGAATTCAAAAACAGTTCAACGGAAAATGCCAAACATTGCAAAACAACTCAAGCTAGCGGCTTGTTTTGCCAGTTCTCCCCTTATAAAATTAGAATTTGAGAAAATATGAAACAGAAAAGTTGAAGATGATTGTTACAGATCAAAGTCAGAAAAAGAATCATCTAATTCGGACGCTCGAGTCAAAAGTTATGGCAACTTCAATTCTCAGGTCTAAAATTACAAAACTGTGAATAATCGAAATAATGACAGGGCTGCGGCTTAAAGTGCCATTTGAACCTTGTAGAACCCAGAATATGATAAATCATAAAAGATGAAAGTTAAAGAGTATTTCCAAAGCTAGAAGCCGGATGAAGACTCATCTAATTCGGACGCTTGAGTCAAAAGTTATGGCAATTTCAATTCTTAGGTCTAAAATTACAAAACTGTGAATAATTTAAATAACGACGGGGCTGCGCCTTAAAGTGCCATTTAGACCCTGTAGAACCTAGAATTTGATAAATTACAAAACACGAAAGTTTAAGAGTATTGCCAAATATAGAAGTAAGAAAAAGACTCATCTAATTCAGATGCTTGTGTCAAAAGTTATGGTAATTTCAATTCTCAGGTCTAAAATTACAAAACTGTGAATAATTGAAATAACGACAGGGCTGCGGTTCAAAGTGCCATTTAGACCCTGCAGAATCTAGAATTTGATAAATCATAAAACATGAAAACTTAAGAGAATTGTCATAGCTAGCAGTCAGAAAAATAATCACCCAATTCGGACGTTGGAGTCAAAAGTTATTGCAATTTCAATTCTCAGATCTTAAATTACTGTCGCTGTCATGTTGCTCTCAGGATAGTAAGAAAGAAGTGCAATTTTAACTAATTTAACTTTAAAATTTCATAAAACCCAAAACATGAAACTTGTAGAAAAATGTCTAAGCTTTCGAAAACATAGTAATTTATCCAATTTGGATAAGCAATGTAAAAGATATGGCAAAATATATTACATGTATAAACTCAGGAAATTTTCTTTAAGGACAGAGTTACACTTTTACTTTCAATTCTATTTCAGGTCAATCAAACTTCCATAAATTGAAATGAAACAAAAAGAGAAATTGTTTGTCCTTGAGTCTACTTTCTAATCCAAAAAGAATGAGCTCAAACGGGATATAAACATACATGATATCACTATTTTACTTCTATGGATTTTTCTAATTCATTTTCAGCAAGCATAGAAACCCAAACATCATCTTTCAAATTCACAAATTAAACCAAAGATTCATTTAATACAATCAAAAATAAACATGAAAACTTGAATAAAATAGAAAAGTGCGTGTTTAAACTTATCTTGAGATTTATTTGCAGCAAATTAGAGAATTTAGCATGCAAACTAGGAAACTTTAACCTTGATTTGGAGTTAGAAACCTGAAAGAGGAGAAAATAGAAACATGCAAAGAAGGAAATGAAGTTACAGACAATCAACTTTTGAAAATCAGAATTTGATGAAATAGAGATGGTTTTCATAGTGATTACCTGAGAAAAATATTTTCAATTTGATTGAAAACAATAATAACTAGATTAATTTGGAGAACCTCTTTTTTTAGCAAGGGTTGAAAGAGGAATGAGGTTTTTTTTAGTTTCTTTCTTCTATTTTCTATTACTGTGAACAAGAAAATGTACAATGAAGGAGAAGAGAAACTCCTTCTCATTTCTAGTTTGTTTTGTTAAGTGGGCTTGTACCCAAAACCAAATAATTAGCCTAAGTAAAATAAAATAGCTCTAAAACACGTATACACTATGTTAATAAATCAAACATCATGTTTTTACAACGTTTCAACATAAAAAATTAACCAAAAATATTTTTTCATGTTTAATAAAACATTATACAACTAATAAAAAGAAAATTTTGTTATATAAATTATTTTTATTATCAAAGACTCTCATTTTTAAATAAATATCCAGTTTACACAAATACTTCCACAAAACGCTATTTTTAATACTAAGAATTGTACAAAAATTATTTTCCTGCATAATAAAATGCAATAAATCATTCTAACATCAATTTTATGACTAAAACTTATTTTAAACAAAATTCCATCTTTTTATAACATGCACATATTAAAACAAATACTTCTTTTAAAAATTCATAAAAGAAGCATTTAACAATAATTACAAGAATTATTGCATTTTCACTAAATAAAAATTATTTTCCACTCATTATTAACCCAAAAAGATAAAATTAGGCTTTTAAATTTTATTTTAACATTTTATTTCCCAAAATTCATTGTTTATTCCAAATAAGCAATTTAAAATCTTCAACTTTATCTTAATTCACAATATTAAACCATAACCACCATTATAATTTCATATTTACAGGTAATCTCCAAAACCAGGGTTGTTACAACAGCGATGAAGAAAAATTGGAAAACTTTAGAAAAATTATCTTTCAATTTCTACAAAACAAGAAAATCTGAAACCCCTTTTTTAAAATTCATATTTCGCAATGAGCTTCCCTCTGGTATACTTCGTGTATGGTATTGCAGTGTTTCGTAAAGCTTGGTCGGAGGCAGTGAAAACTAGGGTTGGCGTTTGATTTTGATTTTGAGGTCGATGTGGGATTTGGAGGTTGGAATCAACTTCTTGGTGGTGAGAAGCAGCTCAGGATGAAATTTCGAGGCGCGTGATGTAAGGAGGAGCATCACGAGCTGATGTTAGTCGACTCGTCCAGGACGATGTCGCTTTTTGAACGAAGAGGTCGGAGGTGGCGTGCTTCGGTCAAGGAGATGGAGAATCAGACATGGGATCAAACAGCGCGATCGAATTTGGATTTCGCCATGTGGTTGAGGAGGATTTGGCGTGTCAATGATGGGGTGTGCACGACCATTAACGTGCACAGGAGAGTTCGTCGCATGAGAGAAGAAGGTCCGTGAAATGGATGGATTGTAATTTTGGGCTGGGACTTAAAACTAGCGGGTAATGGAATATAATATGGTGATTAAGTTGCGCAAATCGTTTTTTAATAAAATTTCAATTCTTATAAATTATATAACTTGTTCTTTTTAGGTTCAAATCCAACGCGGTCGGTCACGTTGGATTTGTATTGACAAAATCTTCAACATGGAATTGAATTGACTGAATTTGGAGCTTCTAGAATTTTAAGCTAAATTAATCGGAACCGGAACGCGGAAGCGACAACTAGGAATAAACGTGAGTAAATCTCACTTATTTGGATAATTAGTTTATTTTAAAGTGTTATAGATTATTTATTGGATGATTGATTGAATTGATAAATCAGTATCTTTTGGATGTTTTATATATATATATATTAGTAGTTGGACTGATTATTCCAACCGATTGGAGAGGATAAGACCCTATGCACCCTGCATAATAGCGGATGATCCTATATTACCATGATATCCCGCTTTGAAGCGGGATTGGTATCTTATGTTATAACATCTGTGGATGTAGGGAAGCAGGTTGGAGGGATCCAACTGGATTCCTCAAAATGTTGATTTTTATTTCATATATAGTAATATATGATGTGTTTGAATAGTCTGTGATAGATTATGATGTGATTTGAATTTAGTGGATTTATAGTAGCGTTGGCCTTGATTTTGGTATTATAAATACCCTAAATAATATTTTTGAATTCAAAAAGGAAATACAAAGGTGATTTTGGAAATAGAAGTAATCATATTGAATTTTGGGATTATTTAAAAGGAAATTGATTTGGATAAAATAAACAGTTTTTTTATATTTGTTTAATTATTCCGTAAAATGGTTTCAAATTGAGAATCTACTTTGAGCATTTTTAGACAGTGGATTTTTAATTGGGATTTTGGGAATTCAAAATGGAAGATAGAATCGAGATGTGAATGGTTTTGGAATATAGTTTGGATTATTTAAGGAATATATTTTTGAATGGAATTTTAATTAGAAATCGATTTATAAATAGATTTTGTAATATAAACCTGTATAAATTATTAATGAGTTTATGAAAATGCATAACGATGTTTATAAATAAGTGGAATGATCATCATTTGATAAATGGGAAATATAAATTCACAGAGTGAACTAAAAATGAGATAAGGAATTCAGTTTAGAAAGAAATAGCGGACTATATTTTGATATTTGGAAATAGTTGTGAATTTGTAAATGTAAATTGGTTTGTGATAAACCGAGGGAGATTTATAAGTCTGAAAATGGTTATATTGGATTTTAAAAATATATTTTTATCAAGAAGTGAAGTTTTTTAGAAAAGGATTTTTATTTATTAAACTATAAATTGAACTAAAATATTTCAGAGAGTTAGTTATTTAAATATTTAATATTGATTGAAATAAATTCTAATTTTCATAATAAGCTTTGAAAAATCTATTATTATTATCATTATATTACTATGAAAGCAAGGATTTATGAATATACTTATTCAAATGAAATAAGTATATGCCTGTTTTAAATGCAAATTTATCAAATTTAAATTAAATGAGGCTTAGTAATTTCAATGGGAAATATAATCTTTGGTAGAGTATTTGTTTATTTGATAGTTAAATAGCCGACTATCAAATCTCGGCCCAAATATGTAATCCTTCTTAATTTTGATGGTAGGAAACGATTAGCTACTTAACACAGAGGGGTTTGAACTCCAAAAATATCTAGGGGAAACACATGAATTATATGGTACAATTACCGTCAGTGGTGCTGTAATGTACTTATAAACTCATTGTTCATCTAAGATAAATGATAAGGAGATCCATCCACTTAAACAGTTAGTGGGTGATCCCCGCCCTTATGTATTGTCTAATTATTTCCTAAAGAACCGGTATTGATTATTCCAAAAATCAACGATTGGTTCTTGGAGCACCCGAGAAATGGGAGAGTGTACTTGTAAGAGATGACACGGAACCGTTACCACTCAAAACCATCTACGATTCTATGGAGGAGTTTCGTGTTATATTGAGATGTTGAAATTCATGTGTGGTTCTAAGATCATTGGGTATGGCAAACCGTGTGTGATTCCAAGATCTATTTGAGATGTGGGAATCTGTATACGATTCAAAGGCCATTGTGGTGTGGGAATTAGTATGAGATTCCATGATCTATTTTCGAAGCATTGTGTGAGCTGGAACGCTGAACGTAGCCTCATCAGCGAAAATAACTAAAACCAGAGAAAGGAGGCATGGCCAGTAGGGTAGGCAAACCTTTAGGGTGTAATCGGCCCCTTTTTCTAGCAATACTGATACCTTTAGTTGTTTTTGGCATGCCAGAGCGATGCACTCGGTCTTAGCATGGCCTGTTATGTTTTTCCTATAATACCTCGGCTAGACGGGTATGATGCTTTAGAAGGATAACCCCCATCCTTGTGTAGGAGGACCATTCTCGAAGTACTGAGGGCACCTCCATAGAATCCTACACAATTAGCGAACAAGCCTTATCGAGTTTTTGATTTTACACTAGTACTGTTGTGATGTACACAACATGAGCACCATGGCTACTTGATTATTATTATTATTTTGACCCCTAGACATTATTATAATATCACTGGATTTTCTATAAAAATGTTTTGGTTATCATAAGGTAAAAACCCATCGTATTTATGTGTGGCATGATCTTATGAGATACCTTTTTTCAAAAGATTTTGATAACAATAATAATTCATATTGAGTATATTTTCTCACACTAGTTTTCCAGACTGACTCGGGTGTTATTTTATTATAATGCTCGGGTCAGACCCAGTATTATAGGTTCAGGTTGGGATGCTATGGAGCTCAGAAGATGAGCTGAAGGATTTTCAGGCGTACTCCACATACTTAATTATAATCCGTTGTGTGTGTAGGCTATATATCCAGCACTGGTGAGGACAAGATATAATAACTGTCCATATTGATTTGTTGATTGTTGTACTCTGATGATTGTATGTATATCAACAGTTACAATTACTCTATATTCATCTATTATATATTGTTCCGCTGCGATTGTGAGATTATGTGTTAGTGTTTAGTTTTCTCTCATCATCTCTCTTCTTTCTTCCCCGAACAATCAGGTTTTTTGGCATTCGATTTCTCAACATGTGATACAGTGAATGTATCCGTGTCGATTTTCGAGGGTTGAAAATCTTGATCGTTACAGTTGGTATCAAAGCTGAAGGTTAAGCGAGAACCTTGGCTTTGGTGGGTTCCTCATTAGAGATAGGTCAGTAGCACCCTAGAATGAGTTTGAGTGTATATGTATATGAGCGTGTATTTGTTAGTGATATAAAAATGGTTTTATATTGTGTTGTTTGATCTATTGAGTGGCTTATGGATTCTAGTCAATACGAGTAGTTAACTTTATTAATAGGGATCTCTAAACACTTGAGCATAGAATATTCGACATGACATTGTTTTGGACTTGGGCAAATGGAATAAATTTACCTAGATTATATTTTATATATAATGAAATAACTTTTTAGAAATTATTATTATATGGTGTGCTTGGATGTTAGAGAATGATAATATTTTATTATCATTTGTTGTTGTGTTCTAATAAAGTTATTGATATTTTAATGTAAGCAAGACTAATAACAGAGAAATGATTGTATATAACCAAATGAAATTATGGTTTATAAATGTGATTTATAATTGAAAGTAAATGAAATTCCTGAAGTATATTATACATATAAATTGTAAGTAAAAAGAATTTAATGGATGGGAATTTGTGAATTTAAATCTCGTTGGGTTGGAAATGATTTTTCAAAGGTTTTGGGGAATAATAATAGAATTGTTTGGAAAATATTTTTAAACGAATTTTTTTAAAAGGATTTTAGGGAAAGAAAAGCATTGAAATCACTTAGGTCGCTGGAAAATAATTTCGGTGATGATTGCAGCATCATCGATATTCATTTTCGAGTTTCCAATGGCGGAATTGCTACCAATTGGAGTTTTTTTTGATAAAACAAGTTTTGATTTTTAATCCAAAAAATGATTTGACATACCAAGGAATTTGTGTGTGTAGATGATTCCAAAAATAATTTGAAATACCCTAGAACAAAGTGTTTAAAATGTTGGATTTTCATTAAAATGTTTTATTGAATATGTGTAAGTTTGACAACTTATAAAATTTGTAAATTTGCAAGTTAAAGAATTGTCTAAAATTGTTCAATGGGAATGCAAAAAAGGTAAAAATTTGAAATTAGATTTAAGTTAAAATGGATATAGACTCAAGTGATGAAGTGATAATAAACATAAGAACTTTTGTATAAAATTTTATAATAGATTTAAGAAAATTCGATGTTGCAATTCTTAAATGACATTAGTAATGGAAGAAATATACTAAGTAAATAAGGAAATGGGAAAAAGCAATGTGGGTAATTGAATAAAGATCAAATAAATGTGAATAATTGAAAGTGAATATAATGAATGTGAATAAAAGGAATTTGGTATAGCTAAGAATCAATCGAAATAAATGCGTAAGTTGTATGTACATTATTTTATTCGCTTAACTATTTGATCGAGATTCGAGCATAGAATTTTGAGATAATTTATATCAATCCAAGTTAAGATTTTTCATTCGATGCTCGATGTCGAACACCGGATATGGATTTTTGGTTTGTTTTTGAAATCTCTATCATAATATATGGATATGCAAGGAGAACGATGGTTTCTAATCAAGAAACCAGATCGGAGTCCGCACTAGAGTGGTCGTGTGAATGATACTAGTTCAGAAGTCAAACTGTGTGATCGAGTGAGCGATTAGAATGGATATTGCGTACGAATGATATAGGTACATCATGCGGGCTTTAGTAGGGCAAGTGTTGAAAAATGGAAATTTGAAAAATAAAACGATTTTGAATTATATTATTGGATATCATTGGTAAATAAGATGCAGGTGTTTAAAAGAAGAGCAAATTTGATGCTTTGGTTTCATAAGAAAAAATTTGGTTTCCTGTCAAAAAGGTACATGTTTATATTGTTGATTGATTGATAGTTTTATGATTGGGCCACTTGGCTTTTGTTTTCTTATGATTAATTTGGGCCGTAGTGGCGATTTGTATTGTTCTGATCTAGCCGTGCAAAGGAGTCGTTGGTGAAATTTTTCGAAAATTAAAAGAGTTAGAAATTTTCAACTAAAAATGGATTTTTGAGTTATAACCTAAAATGATTGAATGGATAATATTGGTTGGAATCTGTGGATAAATTTAGAAACTAGTAAAGGTAGTAACAAGGTTTCAACAAATTGATTTTGGAAAAAGTTAAAGATTTAAAATGAATTTAGTAAGTGATTTCTACTTATTTATTTTAGAAAAAGAATGGGTTTAGGCATTTTTCCTATCTTGGCAGTTTGGGGACGAAATTCTTTTGAGGGGGAAATAATGTAACGACCCAAAATTTTGGTTATTTGAAATTGGAATATTAATGAATTTTAAATATTTGAAAGATAGTTTTATAAATTTAATGACTTGAATTTCAAACATAACAATTTATGGGATTAATAAATTATTGAATTTAATAATTGGAAATAGTTTAAATAACTTAATCTTGGACTTTTTTTGGATAAAAATAATTTAAGGCTTATTTGATTTCTACTAATAAGAAGGAAGATAATAAAATCTTTAAATTGGATTTAAAAGTGATTTACTCTATTTTTAAAATAACTCGTTTTAATCAACATATAAAAATAGCCTTTTGGGGCACATTCTCGGAATTCGTTGAAATAGTTTAGATTGGATCCGTAATCGTGTATTATTACCGGATTTTAAAATTTGTAGCGTTTGGAGTTACCGTTTGGTTATACGGGATAGAAAAGCGTTGAATTTAATATCGAAAATTTAATATTATAGTTGGGTTCAACAAGCTGTCTTCTCCATACGATCAAATTAGGTCTTGAAACTTGTTCCATTGCGTTCGGAATAAGGGTATAACATTAGAAATGCCCGGCGGCACATCTCGATTGGAGTCCGTAATTTAAGCCAGATATTTTAAAAAATTAAATAATATATTTGATTCGATTTGATCCTATATTTCCTTTCTGCCGACCTCATTCTTCTCGTTAGCCAACCTACAACCGAACTATTCTGTTGACTTTCATATCTTTCCCCCCTTATATAAACTTGGCTTAGCAGTGATAAAGACAAATTGGAAAACTTTAAAAAAATTATCTTTCGATTTATACAAAACAAGAAAATCTGAAACCCATTTTAAAATTCATATTTCGCATCGAGCTTCCCACTGGTATACTTCGTGTATGGTGCGACAGTGTTTCGAGAAGCTTGGTCAGAGGCAGTGAAAATTAGGGTTGGCGATTGGTTTTATTTTGAGGTCAATGTGGGATTTAGAGCTTGGAATCGTGTTCGTGGTAGCGAGAAGCAGCTCAGGAAGAAATTTGGAGGCGCGCGACGTAAGGAGGAGCATCGCGACCTGATAGAGGTTGACTCGTCCAGGGCGATGTCGCTTTTTGAACGAGGGATTCGGAGGTGGCGTGCTTTGGACAGGGAGATGGAGATTTTGACGTGAGATCCAACGGCGCGATCGAATTTGGATCTCATCATGTGGTTAAGGAGGATTTAGCTTGTCAATAATGGTGTTGCACGGCCATTAACATGCACATGAGAGTTTGTTTGCATGAGGGAAGAAGGTCTGTGAAATGGGTTGATTGTTCATTTGGGCCGGGCCTTAGAAATAGTGGGTAATGGAATATAATATGGTGATTAAGTTGTGTAAATTATTTTTTAAATAAAAATCCCAGTTCTTATAAATTACATAAATCGTTCCTTTTAGGTCCAAATCCAACGCGGTCGGTCGCGTTGGATTCGTATTGAAAAGATTTTCAACATGGAATTGGACTGACTGAGTTTGGAGATTCTATAATTTTAAGCTAAATTCGAATGTCATTCGAATTTAGTAAGGACCAGAATGCAGAAGCGATAACTGAGAATAAATGTGAGTAAATCTCACTTATTTGGATAACTAGTTAATTTTAAAGTGTTATAGAATATTTATTGGATGATTCTTTGAATTGATAAATTAGTATCTGTTGGATGTAATATTATATATATATATATATATTAGTGTGTGTATGAGTGTGTATTAGTAGTTGGATTGATTATTCCCGCCGATTGGAATGGATGAGACCCTATGCGTCCCGCATAATAGCAGATGACCGTATAATACCACAATATCCCGCCTCGAAGCGGGATTGGTATCTTATGTTACATAACATTTGTGGATGCAGGAAAACAGGTTGGAGGGATCCAACTGGATTCCTCAAAATGTTGATTTTTATTTTATATATAGTAATATATGATTTGTTTGAATAGTCTGTGATAGATTATGATGTGATTTGAATTTATTGGTTGTTAGAGTAGCATTGGCCTTGATTTTGGTATTATAAATACCTTAAATAATATTTTTGAATTTAAAAGGAAATTCAAAGGCGATTTTGGGAATGAAAATAATTATATTGAATTTTGGGATTATTTAAAAGGAAATTAATTTGGACAAAATAAAAGATTTGATTTTTTATATTTGTTTAGTTATTCCGTAAAATGGTTTCAAATTGAGAATCTAATTTGAGTATTTTTAGATAGTGTATTTTTAGTTGGGATTTCTGGAATACTAAATGGAAGTCGGAATCGAGATTTGAATGGTTTTGGAACATAGTTTGGATTATTTAAGAAATAGATTTATAAATGGAATTTTAATTAGAATTTGATTTATAAATAGGTTTTTGTAATATAAACATGTATAAACTAGGAATGAGTTTATGAAAATTTATAAATGATGTTTATACATAAGTGGAATGATTATCATTTGATAAATGGGAAATATAAATTCACAGAGTGAATTTAAAATAAGGCAAGGAATCCGGTTTAGAAAGGAATAGTGGATTCAATTTTGGAATTTGGAAATAGTTGTGAATTTGCAAATGTAAATCGAATTCTGATCAATCGAGGGAGATTTATAAGTATAGAAATGGTTGTATTGGATTTTTAAAAATATATTTTTATCAAGAAGTGAAGTTGTTTTAGAAAAGGATTTTTATTTATCAAACTATTAATTAGACTAAAATATTTTAGGAAGTTAGTTACTTAAATATTCAATATTGATTGAAATAAATTCTAATTTTCATAATAAGCCTTGAAAAATCTATTATTATAATTTATGAATGAATTGAAAATTTGCCATCCATGTTATTTAACAAGTAGTGGTGATATTTTAAATAACTACTTAAATATGTTTGAAAATTTATTATTTTACTTTAGAATACTTATTTTGTAAAGGTAGAGTTTTGGAAATTTAAGTAAGTTACTTATAAATACTCTCTAGATTTGTTAATAGGATTGTATTAATGGATGTGATTTTATAAGAAAAATCTTATATTGGAATTCAGGAACTTTAGAAAATTAGAGAAAAGGAAATTTCCAAATTGTTCAGATACGGAGACTTCGAAAATTAATCTGAATTCAATAAAGAAGTTATAAATTGTTAGTTGGATTATAAATAAGTATAGTCAATAATTTTTGAAATTTTTAAAGGGAAATTACAAATGGTTTAAAATTTGCAAAGGAATATTTCTCTAAGTTAAATTTGAATTTTATAAAGAAGTTTTATAAACATATTTGGAAATATTTATGAAATAAAGAAATTTTTGGAAAGTATTGGTATATTTTCATAGTGTAATTCGAGGGCACCGATTGCCTACCATTTGGGATGATTTGCTAGGATAGCGACGTAACCATTTTGCAAACTGCGATCTATGATTGATTACATGACGGAAATCTGGAGGCAGAGATTGCCTAAGTTAAGTTTGGTTTTTCTGGGACGGAGATGCAACCATCGTGCTACGATCCATGGTCGATACCGAATGGTACATCCGTATCTATGTTGATGCGTCTTCAAGTATTTTTGAAAGGAAGGATTTATGAATATACTTATTCTGATGAAATAAGTATATGCCTTTTTTAAATGAGGAATTCAAATTTGTCAAAATTTTAAATTAAATGAGGCTTAGTAATTTCAGTGGGAAATGTAATCTATGGTTGAATGTTTGTTTATTTGATAGTTAAATAACCGACTATCAAATCTTGGCCCAAATATATAATCCTTCTTAGTTTTGTTGGTAGGAAACGATTTCCCACTTAACATTGAGGGATTTTAACTCTAGAAATATCTAGAGGAAACACAGGAATTATACTGTACAATTACCATCGGTGGTGCTATACTGTAGGTATAAAATCGTTGTTCTTCTAGGATAAATGATATGGAGATCTGTCCACTTAAACAGTTTGGGGGTGATCCCCACTCTTATGTATTATCTGATTGTTCCTTAAAGAACCGGTATTGAGCATTCCGAAAATCGACGATTGATTTATGGAGCGCCCGAGAAAGGGGAGAGTGTACTCGTAAGAGATGACTCGGAACAGTTACCACTCCAAAACTATATACGGTTCTGTGGAGAAGTTTCATGTTATATTGAGATGTTGAATCCATGTGTGATTCTGAGGCCGTTGGAGATGGGAATTAATTTGTGATTCCAAGATCTATTTGAGATGTAAGAATCTATATGCGATTCCGAGGCCATTGTGGTGTGGGAATCCATATGGGATTACGTGATCTATTTTTGGAGCGGTGCATGTGCTAGAACGCCGGACGTAGCCTTACCAGTGGAAATGACTAAAACTAGAGATAGGAGGCATGGCCAGTAGGGTTGGCAAACCCATAGGGTGCAATCGGCTCCTTTTTCTAGTAATACTGAAACTTCAGTTGTTTTTGGTATGCCGGAGTGATGCACTCGATCTTAGCAAGACCAGTTATGTTTTTTCGATAATATCCCAGCTAGACGGTATAATGCTTTGGAAGGATAACTCAGATCCTTGTGTAGGAGGACCGTTCTCGAAGTACTGAGGGGACCTCCGTGGAATCCTACACGATTAGCGAACTAGCTTTATCAAGTTTTTGACTTCGTACTAATATTGTTGCGATGTACACAACATGAGCATCACAGCTACTTAATTATTATTATTATTATTTTGACCCTTAGACATTATTATAATATAACTGGATTTTCTATAAAAACGTTTTGGTTATCGTTAGGTAAAAATCCGTCGTATTTATATGTGCGTAGTCTTACGAGACACCTTTGTTTTTCAAAGGATTTTGAAATAGTAATAATTCATACTAAATATGTTTTCTCATGCTGGTTTTCTAGACTGACTCGGGTATAATTTTATTATAATACTCATGTTAGACCAAGTATTACAGATTCAGGTTAGGGTGATATGCTGCTCAGAAGACGAGCGGGAGGATTCTCAGGCATATTCCACGTACTTGATTATAATACGGTATATGTGTAGGCTATATATTCAGCACTGGTAAGGACAAGTTTAAATAACTGTCCATATTGATTTGTTGATTGTGGTACTTTGATGATTGTATGTGTATTAACAGTTACAATTTCTCTATGTATAAAGATCTATATTTATATATTATATATTATTCCGCTGCGATTGTGAGATTCTATGTTATTGTTTAGTTTTCTCTTATCTTCTTTCTTCTTTCTTCATCCCTAACAATCGGGTTTTTAGGCATTCGATTGCTTGGCATGTAATATAGTGAACGTATCAGTGTCGATTTTTGAGGGTCGAAGATCTTGGTCGTTACACAAAATGCTCCTATGTTTTGTCTTAGGGTTTAGACAAACATAAAAGACTAGTGGGAGCCTTATGAGGAAAATGAAAAGGTAACATTTAACCTTTATAATATTGTAAGGCCATCTGCTATATAAAGTTACAATAATCTACATTGATAAGTTTGTGCAATTAATATAATCGATAAAATGTTTGTTGATTAAAATATACAAATGAAGTGAATTAGTTTTGACGAATAGAGATATAAAATATACTTACCAATAAATTTTTACTTGTTGACCCATGCAAGCGTCTTTTTATACAACCACTAAATACGTTTGTAACATTGTCAGTTACTAGCTTACTTGCTCGAGACTGTGTACCGTCTTCAACGAGTTTTGGACTCTAAAAGCAATACAAGAATATGAATATTTGATGTATATAAGATCATATATAAATGTTGTACGGTGAATGGTCACAATTCGTAATGTATGAAACTTTAATGGAATTAGTTCATTGAAATAAGCAAGTAAATTATAATGTGAGATCGTGTATTCAGTATGATTGATTTTAATAATGAACTTGTTGTGTTAGTGTAACACTGGACCAAATACTACAAAAACAGATCTAATAATTCGATTACTGAAATGTCAATTTGATTAGTTTATGGAAAGCACAGTTTATTTGATATCCTTAAATTTAAGGATGACCAAATGCACTTTTGTAAAGAGTTCGTTATGATATTATATTTAGAAAGGAAAGAGAATGTATAACAATGGATGTAACCTATGATGCAATTAGGATAATGAAAGTGAATGGTCATTTCTACTTTATAAAGAAATCTGGAAATGAGAACTGTAGAATAATAATAGATACTTAACATTGGAATGAGAAATACGATTTCTACTCCGAAAAGTATTTTTCACATAGTAAATTGTTTCCTATATTATTTATTTCTTTGAATTCAAGATACTTGATTTGAAAATTCTCAATTGTAAATCAGTTATAGTAAATGAAATATATAGCTTATATTAAGTGGTTGAATGGAGCTTCGTATTTCATACGCAATTATAGCAACGATGAAAATATTGGGAGCATACCATTTAACCCTTATTGCCCGCATTAATTTAGGGAAATACATTATTTATGAAATAATTATTATTTTTAGTATTGACTACAGAATAAACATTATTTTATTTCAATATGAATATTCACTATAAAATAAAACTATAGTACTGGTATTTGTAACGCATTGAAAAATATAGATGTATCTAAATTTTTTTACAATTATTTTGGAATTATGGACAAAACCACAATTTGGAGAAATAAATTTTTATTATATGATCATGAATCACATGGTACTAGTTAATTATGTCTTAGATAATATAGGAAAAGCACCCATTAAGTGGGAGCATCATAAGAGTTAATAAACACTTTGGATTGACACATACATATGTATGTAATCGTAAGTCTAATAATACCAAAATATTTCCATATGCTTCATGCATTCATCGATGAGTTATCACAGACATGAACATGTGTATTTAATACACATGTACTATGTCTTTGATTAGCTCGTAGAATATAAAATGGAAGTAAATAACATAACATGGAATAGAAAATAAAAATGCTTTGATCGGATATGTAAGTATACCAGAAAGTGTTCCAAATGTACCTAAAATGAATAAAGATTCAATTCTAAAAGTCACTCTTCCCTATGATATATATTATGCATCGTTAAGGTGTAGTAAAACTTTATTGTACAAAGTAAGATTAATGATGAGTGAAATTGAGTTAATCTCTTGCAATAAGGTTGCATACTTAAGAGTAGTATTCAAGGCTAAAATTAAATTCATCCTAAGAATAGTTTATAAAATCATACAAGATAAGGGTTCATAAGAAAACCTAATATATCCTAGACCAAGGAGGTTGTAGGTTGTGTGATTCAAAAGATTAATAAGTGTACGTGATGGATCTCATATGAATCACCCCAAAAGAAGTTTGGGAATGATTGTAATTGTATGACCTATTTATGTTTCGAACATAAGTTTATAAACTAAAACCAAATAAGTTTTATATATAAAGAAATTGATAAAGTGTTTATGAATACCTATGTGTACTGAGAAAAAACCGTTGTTTAAAGAAATACAAACTTTGTAGCAATAGAATTTCTTATAGAAATTAACCGTCGTAGAATGGATTTGGATATGATCCAAAGAAGAAACTGATTATGTGGAATGAAATGAAATTAATCTAACATAAACAAACATAAAACATTAGAGAGTCTAACAAGTTTTTACACGCATTGAAGAGAGACTACGAATTTCTTATCAATATCGAGAATAGATAATCCTCGTTGTCAATTAACCCATTAAAAGTATTGGCACTTCCATGTGGTATGATGCAAAAATCCGAAAGGGTTCCTAGTTCATTATCAAAATTTGATTTTGGTAGTTTTATCTGAAGGAATATGATTCACCGATTGTGAATATGTCTTTAAGAGCAAGACTAATGCAATTAGAATAAAATGAGAAACATTTATAAGAATAATATCATAAATGTCAATTGTTGAAATTAGCGTAATGGATTCATCATTCAATTTGCTTAAATTTTTTGGATTTTCCATTAAAAATATCGCTTCGTATTACTTTGTTCTTTGGTACATATGTGTAGAAATGGATAATTATCAATAATGACTTAGAATAGACTCTTTGCACATAACAACCAAAGCGTCTTAAAGTCTGTGGAAGTGGTATTAAGTTTATGAGTTTTTGAATATGATCCAAAAAATGATATCAAAGTATCATTCTCTAAGCATCAGAATTGAATAAATATTTTGACAAAAATATTGCACAGTTTGATTTGAAGTCAAAATGTAAAGGAAGCGTGTGTCTATAAGAAAGAATCACTAGAAGGTACATTGATATTTCTATACTATAAGAAAATAACATACTATTGGTTGTTAACAATGTACTTATGCTAAAATCAGAATAGTATGGTTATTTGATAATCGACATTGGATTTGAAATTATATCCTTTATAATAAGTATAAAAGGATATTGGGAATGTTTCTAATGATATTGTAACAACCCATATTTTTAACAAATTTTTTTAATTCAATTTATTTGATACTTTGGTTTTAAATCATTTGAAAATTCAAATTTTGGAATTTTCCAAAGTATTTTTGGAATTTGTTTATAATTATTTTTCCAAATATAATAAAATAAAGATTTTCTGAAAATTTTACATTTTGGTCAACTTTGGTCAAACTTTGACTTTCAGTTGAAATTTTTAAATTTGGATTTAAAATTTTCAATCTTTTTCTTTGAAACTGAATTTGATTCTGATATTCGTTCTACTTTTCGTTTTGCCAAATTCTGTGTTATACTTTTTAAATCTGATAAATTCAGCGTTTTACACGCGATTATTTTCAATATTTTGTTTGTTAGTCTCTATTTTCTATTTTCTATTTTTGTTTGGGCTTTGATCTTTTTATTTGATTTGGGCTTGTTTTGCAAGTGGGCTAGGCTAATGGGCTTAGGAAATTCCTAATAGACATGACTTTATCTATTCAACTTGAATATATGCCTATTGAGAAGACATTCATGTTCAAAACTTCTCATCTCCATCTCCTCTCAGTTTCCACTTCCTGACAAAATAATTTTATAGTAAGTTATCTCCTTTCTTCCCCATTTCTATCTTTCTTTCTCTTTTATTTCCAAGCAAGCTCGACCATCACCATGATCTCCTTGCCAACCTCATCTCTTCCTCCACCATCATCTATGACCGGGCATCACCATCTCATCTCCACCACCCATGTTGTGACCTCCTAGATCCAAAAGCCATCTTCCAATTGCCTTGCAAACCCTAGCCGAGCACCATATTATCCCTTTCCTCCATGTTAGCCTCGGCCATCACCACAAACTCCTCCTCCTTTGCCTTGCCGTGGCCATTCCACCTCCAGTCCGTACCATTTCTGGTGTGACCTGACCTGATCAAGCAAATAAACCCAATGGCCGAGCCATAGTAGCCATAGGCCGAACCCAAAGCACACATGCCCTTTGCCTTTTTGCCTTCCACTTCACTTTTGGTTGCCACCACTTCATCTACCCTAGCCATGCCTCATTTCTAGTCATAGCCGAGCATATGTGCTTCTAAACCATCACGACCGAGCATTACTTGATGATGGTCAAACCTATTTGTGTAGTGGCCGAGCCCATTTGCATTGGTTAATCCATTTTAATACATTTTGATTTATATTCGTGCTTTGTTTTGATTCATTGTTGTGTGTTGAATTATATACTTATGTATGTTTGGTATTTTTGTTTACAAGACTTGGATCTTGGCTCTCCATCCACCAGAATCTAGTTCGTGCTTTGTCATGCTTTTCAGAGTTTGGTTATGTGTCTTGAATTGTTATCTCCAGCTTTAGAAGGTGAGTTTTTCACTCTCGACATTCATACTTATATAATTGTGAACAATGACATGTGAATTGTAGTAGTGATATGCTAGTTGATAGTAATTTATACATGCCTATGATATGATATTTCATGATGTTATAACCTGATGTTATACTTGTTACATCACCTGATATGACATGCTATGCTATGCTATACTGTTCATTTTATTTTCTGTTTCTCACATTGCAAGTTCCCTGTTAGTATAGAATCGGTATGGGTTGAAATGATACATATCTGAATGGACTTTAGAGTAGGAAAAAATCATTATGAGCTGAAATGATAGGCTCAAGCGATTTTATTTTGTTTGACTTGAGATTGCGGGTTTGAAATGATAAAACCCAGAATTTTATAAATTACGGATTAAAATGATACATATCCGTATCACTTGCCTAGGCTGGAAAATATTATACAGACCCATGTTTAATTTTTAAAATAATAAAAAATTATTAAGTATTTTTGAACTTATAAATATATGAAATTTTAACTTAAATTTTGATTTAAATGATTTTAAATAATATATTTGTTTTCTAATAAGTTAAAATTTTATAAGTAAATAAATGGTTTAAAACTAGAATTTTAAAGATTTTTCTATGATATATAGCTTAATAATTTAAAATTTGATTTAATATGGAATTTTTTAAATTCTAACCTAACAATAGTAATGGATTTTATTTATGAAATGGATATGTTGTATATAAATAATAAGTATGATTTAAATTAAAGAAATGATGTTTAAAATGTTATGGTAGAATTGGTAGCATTTTCAAAATGCTATGTTATTTTAAGTTATGTTTTAAAGTGATATGTTACTTTAAGTTATGTTTTAAAATTCTATATTCCTTAGATAATATTTTTAAAATGCTATTATATAAGAGTCACATTTTCCAAGTGTTATGATTTCTAAAAGATAACATTTTTGAAGCGCCATAACTATATATATATAAATTTAGAAATTTTACCATTTTTAAATGGATATTATTTTTTGAAGAGTAATAGCATTTGGTTTAAATGGTTTTGGAACAGATGTGTTTTGTTTTGAAATGTAAACCATTTGAAATAAATACCATGGGTTATTATAACGTTTGGTTGTTAAAGATACCGGGATCGGAAGTTGTCATACTTTCTTCCAACTCCGAAAACCACTTTAACAACTGTGTACGCGGTGGAGATTCCAGAATGAAGTAGGATGGTGGCAACGTTCTATTGAGGTATATACATGGACCCGTCTCCCATGAGTCGGCATAAGGTGGCTAAAATAGGAGCAACCGACGGGCTAATGAAGTAGCTCCTCTGATCGGACACACTCCTTCATATGTCATTCTATTACTTTGTGATTGATTGGTGCACACCTTTGATTTTTTTTAGGAGTGTGGCTTGAGGTGGGCGATAGCTGCGGTTATGCGTTACCACCGATCCGGAAGTGCAACTGGTATATCTACCCTGGCATTTCCTAGTTGTGTCGTGTCGCTTACCCTATCGTGCTTTACTACGAGTTTGATTTGTGTCGTACCTATGGAGTATCTTCTGGTGGCTTCCCGATCAGTAAGGACTATGGTACTGTATAGACTACTGGCACTATAAAATGTGTTAAGGGGGATATGGGTAACGCCTTGACGCTATTTTTATAATATATTATACTTTACTTTAGACATTATTAAAATAGCGTATATTACTACATAGTAGATAGTCTAACGGATCCTAAAGGATTGGCGATCCCAAGCATCCTTTAGGTTACTTGTGCATTTCTATTATAGTTTACTTGAGTTGGTTTACATTTCTATTCTGTTTCAGTTATTTTCTAATCGGCTTATGTATTAGTGGATATATGTATTGGGATTTCCTATCGTATTAACTTTTCATACTCTGGTATTTTGTACTTGTTTTGAGACTGTCTGTAGTAGCTTCATGTAGTACTATGGTTGTTTTATTTCCGTCGCGAGTTATTCTGATATTACTTTCTCTGTGATTCTATGATTGGTTTTATTTGCTCCAAATTATATTACAATCTATTGTTTTGAATTATTCAAGTCCAATATGTGTGGATTTATTGTCTATTTGAATGGTCCAAAATAGTGGGTCTTTACATTTGGTATCAGAGCTTTGGTTTTAGGCAAAGCTTAGCCTGCGTAGCAAAAACTCATTAGAGATAGGGTAAAAAGACCCTAGAATGAGTGAAATCAACCTTAGAATCGTTTGTTTGTGAGAGAAAGTATTTTAAAGTATAAATGATTTTCAAAGATTATTTTGATATAATTCTTTCTTGTTTGAAACCAAATTTTCTTAACTTCTTTCATTTCTTATCCACCTTGTTAGGAATTTCTTTGATTAGGATATCCAATTCTAGTTGAATCTTATCTTATCTTGTCCTACCTTATCTTATCTAATATTATCTTTATTCTCTATTACCTCTGTCCTAAAATTCATTCTTGATTTTTCGAGGATGAATCGTAGGAATGCCAGAGGTAGGGGTCATGGTGTTGCCTCAGTTCCTGAGCCTGCTGCACCTGTTAAGTTCACTACTCTCTGTAAGGAATTCACTCAGCATGGTGGTATCAAGTTTTCGGGTTCAGAGAGCATCGTTGAGACTCAACAGTGGTTGAAGGGATTGGAGATGATTTTCTCTAGTCTCGAGATCACTGATGCTCAGAAGCGTCAGTTGGCAGCTTGGCATTTGAAGGAGGCAGCCTTGGATTGGTGGGAGACTGCTACAGCTCACACTGTTGAGGCTGATATTTCTTGAAATCAGTTTAGGTATCATCTTGTGTTTGTTTTGAATTTGATTCGGTTGAAATCTTTCTTATGTTTCGTTACTGTGCTTTAGGGATGCTTTTGTGGAAAAATGGATGCTCGAAGCAGGGAAGTCTCAGCTTTATCAGGAGTTCATGGATCTTAAGCAGAGTGACATGTTATTTGCTGGGTATGAGCAGAAATTCAATGAACTTTCCAAATTTGGTCCCAACCTGATTGGCACCCCACTTAAGAAGAATGAGAAGTTCATAGTTGGTGCTCGCCCGGAGTATTATAATCGTCTCTTTGCTCATGTGCATAGCCCTTTCACTAATCTGATGGATATGGCCATTAGATATGAGAATCTTACTTCTAAGGATCCTCCTGTTGCTTGTTCTGCTTCATCTCAGTCTTTTTGGTAACCCTAAGAAGAGAAAACCTAACTTTCATCGGTAGAAGAAGAATTGGAACAAGACTCTAGGTTTGGGATTTTCTTCTTCTCAGAGGCAGCCTATCTACCATTACCTGCTTCAAGTATGATCATAAGGACACTATGCTAATAGTTGCCCTACTTCAGTTGGTGCTGCTGTTCCTCCAGCTCAGTTGACTAGGCATGATCTTTGTCGTATTTGTCTGTATCCTGGCCATTTCAAGTATAGTTGTCCCACTCAGCAAAAGGGCAAGCCTTCTGGTATCTTTGCTATTACCTCTGCTTCTTCACTTGCTCCTAGTGATACTCAAGGTACTATTTAGGGCACCTTTTCTCTGTTTAATTTTCATGTTCGTGTCTTATTTGATATTGGAACTTCCCATAGTTTTATTTCTGCGGACTTTATGGCAATTTTGAGCATCTTGTTTCTCCCGAGTATGCTTCTGAACCTTTATGTGTTAAAAATCATATTGGTGGTCTCGCGAATCTTAGTAGGATTTGTACAAGAGTGAAATTCTTCTCTTCTTGTTATTGTTTTTCTTGTGATTTTTATGTTCCGGGTATCGATGCTTTTGATCTTCTACTTCGAGGTGATCGAATGAAGTGGCATGAAGCAATTATCTCATGTAAAACCCGAACTATTTCTCTTTTTGGTTATAGGGGTGATTCTTTGGTGATTCATTGCCATTTGCCTCAGGATTTTGCTGGCAGCTTTATTTATTCTCTTGATTCTTCTCCTGGTGATCTTCATTTGACTCGTGTGGTCAAATTCTATCCCGATGTATTTGGTGAAGTCACTTCTTTACCTCCTAAGCGGAAAATCAATTTCCATATTGATCTTATTCCTAGATCACGACCTGTAGTTCTTCCTCCAAGAAGAATGGCACCCCGTGAGAAGGTTGAGTTAGGAAAGAAAATTAAGGACTTGTTCTCCAAGCGTCTGATCAGACCTAGCCATTTCGAATGGGGAGCAACGGTGGTTTTCGTCACTAAGTCTGATGGTTCTTTAAGGATGTGTGTTGATAATAGGGAGCTGAACAAGCTCACTATGAGAAACATATATCATGTGCCTCGCATCAATGACATGTTCGATTAGCTCCATGGAGCTACTGTTTTCTCTCAACTTGACTTGCTATAGGTTTTCAACAGCTCAGAGTTACTGAGGAAAGTATTCCCAAGACTGCTTTCCGTATTGGGAATGGTTTCTATGAATGGTTAGTCATGCCTTTCGGTTTGATTAATGCCTCAGCTTTCTTTGTTGATTTGATGAATCGTGTTTTTCGTGAAGTGCTTAGCAAATTTGTACTTGTCTTTGCTGATGATATTCTCGTCTTTTTTAAGTCAAAGGATAAGCATGAGTCGCATTTGAAATTTGTTTTGGAGACTCACAGAAATCATCCATTGAAGGCTAAATTATCTAAATGCCATTTTTGGAAGGATGAAGTCCGATTTCTCGGGCATATTGTTTCTAGTTATGGAGTTTCTGCTTATCCAATCAAGATTGCTGTGATCAATGGTTGGGAAACTCCTAGGACTCCATCTGATATCCGTAGTTTTCAGGGACTTGCCGGTTATTATCGGAGATTCATTGAGAATTTTACTCGGATTGTTGCACCTCTCACTTCTTTGACTCATAAGAATGCTAAGTTTATATGGAATGATAAGCATGGAGCTGCATTCAATGAGTTGAAGCGTAAGCTTGCTTCTGCACCAGTGCTTACCGTTCCAAATGGAAATGAGGTACACTAATTCTAGTCGTGAAAGTTTGGGAGCTGTTCTGATGAAGGATGGGAAGGTCATTGCTTATGCCAATCGTCAGTTGAAGACCCATGAGGCCAATTATGCTGCTCATGATTTGGAATTGCTTGCTGTGGTTTTTGCTTTGAAGCTTTGGAGGCATCATCTTCTGAGTGCTAAGTTTGAGCACTTTACTGATCGTCAGTCTTTGAGATATATCTTCACCCAAAAGGATTTGAATTAGAGGCAAGTTACGTGGCTTGAGTTTCTTGCTTCTTATGACCTCGACATCAGCTATACCCTTGGAAGACTAATGTTGTGGCCGATGCTTTGAGTCGGAAGAAGGCGATGTTGTGTTAGCTGGTTGTTTCTTCTCCTCTTTTGGATCGTATTATTGCTAAGCAGGATGAGGATGAGATGCTTAGGCTTATGAAAGAGAGTGTTTGTAGTAGGGTTGGTGGTAGTAGTCTTGATGGTAGTGGAGCTCAGATCGATGATAGTGGGATTTTGAGGATTAATAATCGGATTTGTATCCCGAATATTGATGGATTGAGGCAAGAGTTACTTCAAGGAAATCATCGATCTAAACTTTCTATTCATCCAGATGTGACAAAGATGTATCGGGATATGAAGAAGCTTTATTGGTGGAGAGGTATGAGGCGTGATATCTCTATCTTTGTTAGTAGGTGTGCGACTTGTCAGCAAGTCAAGGCCGATCATCAGAAGACCTCTGGTTTATTACAGCCCCTTGAGGTTTCCAATTGGAAATGGGAACATGTTTCTGTGGATTTATTGATGCATTACTGAGGACTAGGAGGGGTAATGAGAGTATTTGGGTTATTGTGGATAGATTGGCCAAGTCAGCTCATCTCATTCCGGTCAAGTCAACCCGTTCTGCTTCTAGTTTGTTTGAGATTTATATGAGGGAGACTGTTCGTCTCCATGATGTCCCTATCAGTATTGCTTGTGATAGAGATCCTATCTTTACCAGTCAATTTTGGAAAGCTTTTAGGAATCTTTGGGTACTCATCTGAATCTGAGCACTGCTTACCATCCATAGACCGACGGTCAAACAGAAAGAGTGAATCAGATTCTAGAGGATCTTTTTCGTGCTTATGCTTTTGATTATGGAAGATCTTGGGAAGATCGTCTCTGTCTTGTCGAATTCACCTATAACAACGGTTATCGGGTATTATTTCAATCTTCTATTTTAATCTTGTCATATTTCTTTATCTATCTCATTTTGTCTTTGAATTCAGGCTAGCATTGCAATGTCTTCATTTGCTGCTCTTTACGGACGACCTTGCAAATCTCCATCTTGCTGGATTAAATCCGGTAATTGTTTGGTTCTTGGTCCTAATATGATTTTGGAGGCTTCTGAGAAGGTTGAGGAGATTAACAGAAAGATGTGGAGTGCTCAGGATAGGCATAAGAAGTATGCTGATTGACGTATGAGGAGTTTGGAGTTTTCTGTTGGTGATCTGGTTTTCCTTAAGGTCTCTCCCTTAAGGAATGTGATTCGGTTTGGTCGGAGAGGGAAGCTTGCTCCTAGGTTTGTTGGTCCCTTTCGTATCTTAGAGGATTGGTTCTTTAGCTTATCGTCTGGATTTACCTGAGAAGTTTTCTGGAGTGCATAATGTATTCCATGTTTTGCATCTTCCTCGACATCTGCATGATCCATCTTTGATTGTCCAGCCTTCTGCTCTCGAGAGTTTGGATATTGAGCCAAACCTTACTGTCGAGAGGAAGCCACTTCATATTACCGATAGAGGTACGAAGCAGTTGAGAAGGAAATCTGTCAACCTGGTCAAAGTGCATTGGAGTACGGATGATCGGGACTGTACCTAGGACACGGAGGAGAGCATGCGTGCTTCACATCCGACATTGTTTGTTTCAGGTACTAATCGCTATTTTATCTTATCTTTCTTTGTCTTTTTCGTGTCTCGTTCCTTTTTGAGGACGAAAAGTTTTATGTGGGGGAGAGTGTGACAACCCATATGTTTAACAAATATTTTTAATTCAATTTATTTGAAACTTTGGTTTTAAATCATTTAAAAAATGGAATTTTGGAATTTTCCAAAGTATTTTTGGATTTTGTTTATAGTTATTTTTCCAAATAAATAAAATAAAGATTTTCTGAAAATTTTAAATTTTGGTCAACTTTGGTCAAACTTTGACTTTCAATTGAAAGTTTTAATTTTGGATTTTAAATTTCCAATCTTTTTCTTTGAAACTAAATTTGATGCCGATATTCATTCTACTTTTCGTTTCGTCAAATTCTGTCTTATACTTTTTAAATCTGATAAAATTCAGCGTTTTACACGCGATTATTTTGAGTGTTTTATTTGTTAGTCTCTGTTTTCTATTTTCCATTTTTGTTTGGGCTTTGGTCTTTTTATTTGATTTGGGATTGTTTTGCAAGTGGCTTGGCTAACGGGCTTAGGAAATTCCTAATAGACGTGACTTTATCTATTCAACTTGAATAGATGCCTATTGAGAAGTCATTCACGTTCAAAACTTCTCAACTCCATCTCTCCTCTCATTTTCCACTTCCTGACAAAAGAATTTTATAGTAAATTATCTCCTTTCTTCCTCTTTTTTTTTCCCTTTTATTTCCAAGCAAGCTCGGCCATCACCATGATCTCCTTGTCGACCTCATCTCCTCCACCACCATCACCTATGACCGGCCATCACCATCTAATCTCCACCACCCCATGCCGTGACCTCCAAGATCCAAACCCATCATCCAATTGCCTTGCAAACCCTAGCCGAGCACCATACCATCCCTTTCCTCCTTGTTAGCCTCGGCCATCTCCATAAATTCCTCCTCCTTTGCCTTGCCGTGGCCATTCCACCTCCAGGCCGTACCATTTCTAGTGTGACCTGACCTGACCAAGCTAACAAACCCAATGACCGAGCCATAGCAGTCATAGGCCGAACCTAAAGCTCACATGCCCTTTGCCTTTTTGCCTTTCACTTGACTTTTGGTTGACACCACTTCATCTACCCTAGCTGTGCCTTATTTCAGGTCATAGCTGAGCATATGTGCTTCTAAACCATCATGGCCAAGCATTACTTGATGATGGTCAAACCCATTTGTGTACTAGCCGAGCCCATTTGCATTGGTTAAGCCATTTTAATTCATTTTGATTTATATTTATGCTTTGTTTTGATTCATTGTTGTGTGCTGAATTATATACTTATGTATGTTTGGTATTTGTTGTTTACAAGACTTGGATCTTGGCTCTCCATCCACTCGAATCTAGTTCGTACTTTGTCGTGTTTTTTGGAGTTTGGTTGTGTGTCTTGAATTGTTATCTCCAGCTTTAGAAGGTGAGTTTATCGCTCTCAACATTCGTACTTATATAATTGTGAAATAATGACATGTGAATTATAGTAGTGATATGCTATGTTGATAGTAATTCATACATGCTTGTGATATGATATTTCATGATGTTATAAACTGATGCTATACTTGTTATATCACCTGATATGACATGCTATGCTATACCGTTCACTTTGTTTTATGTTTCTCACACTACAAGTTGCCTGTTAGTATAGAATCCCCATGGGTTGAAATGATACATACCCGAACGGACTTTAGAATAGGGAAAAATCATTATGAGTTGAAATGATAGGCTCAAGCGATTTTTATTTTGTTTGACTTGGGATTGCGGGTTTGAAATGATAAAACTTGGAATTTTATAAATTTCGGATCGAAATGATACATACCCGTATCACTTGACCTAGGTTAGAAAATATTATATAGACCCATGGTTAATTTTCGAAATAATAAAAATACATTAAATATTTTTGAACTTATAAATATATGAAATTTTAACTTAAATTTTGATTTAAACGAATTCAAATAATATATTGGTTTTCTAATAAGTTAAAATTTTATAAGTAAATAAATGGTTTAAAACTAGAATTCTAAAGATTTTTCTATGATATATAACTTAGTAATTTAAAATTTGATTTAGTATGGAATTTTTTAAAGTCTAACCTAATGATAGTAATGGATTTTATTTATGAAATGGATATGTTGGATATAAATAATAACTACGATCTAAATTGACGAAATGTTGTTTAAAATGTAATGGTAGAACTGGTAGCATTTCCAAAATGCTATGTTATTTTAAGTTATGTTTTAAAGTGAAATGTTACTTTAAATTATGTTTTAAAATGCTGTATTCCTTAAAGATAACATTTTTGAAATGCTATTACATAAGAGTTACATTTTTCAAGTGTTATGATTTCCAAAAGATAACATTTTTGAAGTGCCACAACTAAATATATATAAATTTAGAAATATTACCATTTTGAAATGGATTCTTTTTAGAAGAGTAATAACATTTGGTTTAAATGGTTTTGGAATAGATATGTTTTGTTTTGAAATGTAAACCATTTGAAATAAATACCATGGGTTATAATAACGTTTGGTTGTTAAAGAGACCGGGATCGAAAGTTGTCATACTCTCATTGCCTAGCTGCGGTTATGCGTTACCACCGGTCTGGAAGTGCAATTGGTATATCTACCCTGGCATTGCCTAGTTGTGCCGTGTCACCTACCCTATCATGCTTTACTATGAGTTTGATTTGTGTCATACCTATAGAGTATCCTCTGGTGGCTTCCCGATCAGGAGGGACTAGGGTACTGTATGGACTACTGGCACTATAAAATGTGTTAAGGGGGATATGGGTAATGCCTTAACGCTATTTTTAAAATATATTATACTTTACTTTAGACATTATATAATAGCGTATATTACTACATAGTAGATAGTTTAACGGATCCTTAAAGGATAGGCGATCCCGAGCATCCTTTAAGTTACTTATGCATTTCTATGACGGTTCACTTGAGTTGGTTTACATTGTATAAGTATGTATGTCCTGACTCAAGTGTTTGTGTTTTCCTTTACGCTCGGGTCAGACTGAGTATTTCAGCTTTGGATTCACCTTCTAGAGTTAGAGAATTGCTGGAGATTATCTATCTATCTAGTTGTCTATCTATTTCTGTTTCAGTTATTTTCTATTTAGCTTATGTATTAGTGGATATTTGTATTGGGATTTCCTATTGTATTTACTTTTCAGACTCTGGTATTTTATACTTGTTTTGAGACTGTTTGTAGTAGATTCATGAACTACTACGGTTATTTTATTTCCGCTGCGAGTTATTATGATATTTTTGTGTTTGTGATTCTATGATTTTTTTTATTTCCTCTAAATTATATTACAATCTATTGTTTTGAATTATTCAAGTCTGATATGTGTGGTTTTATTGTCGATTTGAATGGTCCAAAATAGTGAGTTGTTACAGATATGTAAAGGCGCCTTATTAAAATGCTTAATATGGAACATGTATGATGGATTCCTTATGTATTGATAATAAGAATTATCATACATGTTGTATTATCTAAATTATCATAATTTGCCTTTGTATTTGATGCATAAAGCAAATATCAAATCCAAATTAAAGACCACTATATGGTAGTTTAAAGTGCTCTCCAGTATATACGAAATACTAGAGAATTGTTACATAAACAATGAACTCTTTATGAAGTAGTATTCGAACCGAACTTCATAAGTGACATCGAGTATAATATGTCAATGTCAAATTCATGTTCCAACATTAGTTAAGGAATTTTAAATTGGACATGTTCTATATGAATGGTTGTGGTGGATTCAATGGAAAGGCTAAGTACATCTTCTTGAATAGCGCCACAATAAAAGCAATGTATACATATAAATTCACAAAGTTATAACTAGGCTAAGGGTGATTCCAAGTATCGAGAATACAATATCAATGTTATGTGATAATAGCGTAATAATAAGAGCTCACTAAAAGTCGAGAAACATACTACTAATAGTTCCACATGATAAAGGTGGTTTATCAGCATTGGAGAGAGTTGATTGACAAAGTGATAATTAAAACAATATAGCAGATCCATTCATGAAGGGTCTAACTTGATCAGTTCTCATCAAACCGATTGAAGGGATGAGACTGATTCCATAATTGGCCCCAAGTGCAAATAGGAGAATGATAAAGTTAAGAGTCTATGGACAATTATGCAATTTGTTACATATTTCTAACTTGATAATCAATCTTGTTTGAAATAAAAGGCATTTTCTTTCTATTATATACTTGATATAATATGTTATATATTAATTGAATAATTTAGATAAAAGTATATTTAATAAAAAATCAATAAATGGTATGTTTTATGATAGTAGTTACAATGTGTTGTAACCGTGAGTGATTTTATCGCAATAAAATAAACATATCATTTTAAATATTTTTAGTCAAGATGTATCAAGGATGTATATCAATACATCCATTGAGATTAGAATATGTAACGATCTCCAAATATTGGGAAGTTTATTACTCATTACTATAGGGGGTGGTATCAAAAGATTACATATTGATAATTACTGGATAACTATGAAATGACACATTCGATAGTTTTCTACTGGTAATATAACTAAGGTCAAATAGAAAATATCGATGTGACAAAATTACACAGTTTTGTCGACTTTGGAATACTGTTGCTCTTCAATGTGGAAGCTCCACTTTGATTATATTTCAATTATGGCATGACGTCTATCGAATGACAATAGTTGAGTCAAGTGGAAGTATTGGAAGTGAAACACTGTGCAAGAGAGGATTCATCTCCTTAATTATATAAGGTTAGTATCACGGTCAAATGAAGTCAACTTAAAGTCAAAATCTCTAGCCAGTGCATTCTGATTAATAATAATTGTTATTGTTAAACCAATGACTTTGTCTTTGAACTATAAAGTTGAATATGGGCGATATTGGAATTTTCACACTTATCAAATTTCATAAGTCCAAAGTGATATAGTTTCAACGAACAGAATTGGTGTAAATAATTTTCACTAACGTGGTAACATTCAAAGTAAAATTAGATTTACTGAAACCAAGCAAGCGATAAATTTAGCCAAAATGTCACACCATCCATTAAGTGATGTATGAATGTTAATATTTGAAATGTTCTATATTAATCATTGACCAGATTTACATGCATGTCACACAACCATAACGTTGAATACTCCTTTTACCACTCAATTTAATTAATATTAATATCTAACTCTGGAGTTAGCAACTTCGGGATTGGAATTAAATTCAAGGAGTTCTCTTCTTCGTTTCAACGTGCAAGCTTTTGACTTTAGCGAAAGGTATTCTTCTAGTTTGCTATTATAATGTTTATATGATCATTGTTCTATATATTATTTTGTTAAACATATAATGGATTGGTATATCGACGGATTGTTACTTGCTAATGGTTGTGTAGTATATATTAAACAAAAAATAAATGTTTTTATGCATATTTGTTTATTCATACTCTCAGCTTGAAATTGATTTTTTTTCGAAATTTTAAATAATATTGTATTATATATATTTAAATATCAAATTTAATTTTAAAAGTTTAAGACTATATAATATTTATTTTTAAACTTAACAAAATTTAACCTTTTTAGTATAGTTTTTGGCAATAATAAAAAAATTCGATATTTAATGTATGTATATAAATACTATTATTTAATTCAAAATCAATTACATAAAAATGTATGCATGTATATTTACAAGTAATATAAATTTATGGAAATTTTTATATAACACAAAATATACATTAAGGTTTCAAAAATAATTTTTAAATACTTTTTAATATTTTTATGCGTAAGTAGTTATAAGTTTTTAACTAACAAATACTTTAAAAATCAAAAGTTAAATTAAAATAAATAATTATTTTTATTATCAGATTAATAGTGATGGCAAATATATTTTTAGTTAAATATATATATATATATATATATATTAAAATATATAAATTTTAGTTCATGTTTTATACCACGAATATTGTAAATAATTTTATAATTAATGTTTAAAATAATTTTATAATCTAATTTTATTTATTCATATATATGTATACGTATATGTTTTTCAATAAAAATTTTAAGCAAATAATTTACAACTAATATTTTATAATAATTATATATATGTGCGTGTGTTAACAATTTTATGCATACATATACATACATTTAGAAAATCCATTCGTGTACACGAGGCGCTAACATGTCCATTGCAGTATAAACCTCAGCACTTACTTACAGATATGTCAAACCATGTACTTATTACCATGTTGTAACATATATGTATATGATACACATATATTTAATATAGTAAAAAATATATAAAATACAAATTTATCTATAAATTTAAATAAAATATTTGTTTTTTTAATAGAAAATTTAGAAAAGTTCTAAATGAAATAACAACATAGGCCTATTAAAGATCCAATGATCGGAGAAATTTTTTAACTTTATCTATTTCCTCCCTTGCAGGTTATCCTAGTTCTAACAATAACAACTTATAAAAATAGCATATAACGACCACATAATGCCCTTAGTCATGACATAATACAATTCATTCACAACAGTGGATTTAATTTTCTACATATGCATACTATAAAAACGCATGCACTTCCTCAATCGTATAATCCAAGTACACTATGTAAAAATAAAAATCCATCAACAAAAGGTGAAAGAATCTCAATAATATATTAACCCATATCATGCATCTCCCTAATTCTACCATAAAGAAGTCTAAATAAAACATGGGCTGATCAAAACAAATACAAAATAAATGAATACACATAAACTAATAATCAACATAGCACATCAAAATAAACACACATACCTAAAATAATCCGGTATCGTACCATACTAACATATCAACCATTAACACAATACTAACATATCATCCAATAACATGTGTGTTAATTCCTATGCTGAATCCACATCCATCATAATAGTTGTATACTTAGAATTGTCTACGAACTTCCTTATAGTCTCATCTCATAATAATCGGTGTACTATTCCATTTTACACAATGTAGAATATCTTGTGCACCCACTTATAGTTACATCCTCAAAATACCATGTGCCCAATCATGGATATATCCTCCAAATAATATGTCTAGTCATGGATGACTCCTCAAAATAATATGGCCATCTACTCATACTACAATCGTAGCAATCCTCGATCCTTTGTCCTACATCATAAGGTCTATTCCAAATGACCACCATTATAAAGTGAATGCTCGCCATTATTAAAGTATTGTACTTTTGGATATATTAGTACTCATCATTATTTGGTTCCTTTGCTAGCATCTATGCTACTTAGAGGGCTAGGAACTAGACTACTCATATGATGATCTTGGGTAAGACGAATCTCTCATCTGTAGATATGGGGCCTATCACACCTACTTTAAGAGCACATATTCAAGAATCAATAATACCATAGCACACTTCATATCTGTAATAAAGATCGTCCAAGCTCCACTTTGCAAGTTCCTATAATAGAACTTGTCCTTATGGATCATCATCACAACTCCCATCGTTGAGTGATCACGTTTGAGACATCAATATTGGATATCGGCTCTTCAAATCTTCAGACCACATTGAAAAATATGATTCCACTATCCTCTTATATCAATTTCTTTATTTAATAATGAAAATAATATCCAAAATACCAAAGGGAGATCCACTACCGAGGAGTGTTCCAATATATCTTCAAAGAAAAACATTCTTACTTTAAAGTTAAAGCCTCCATCTACATTGAAAACCAAAATTCTTTTTCCTCCTAGAATGTCATTACCATTTTATAAACTATTTTCCCAAAATATTTTAATAATTTTAAAACAATTACAAATATATTTTTGAGAAAACATCATTTTGTAAAAATTTCCAAATGGAAACTCTTTGTTCAAAATATTAGTGGAAGTTGGTAATTATTTGAAAATTGTTGGTTTAGAAATGCATATTTTGAGAAATACATATCGAACCTCTCCAAACGTTCTTTAGTCATCAAAATTCTCTAATCAATATTCTCATCTTTAAGGAACGTCTTTAAATTTCCTAATCACTTCGAATATCCATTCTTCCTCAGCTTAGAAACTATGCTATCCCACTAAGACTAAACTAAATATGTCCATTATTAATCCACTAGTTTTTCTAATTTACATCTCACTAAAAGTTGATCATTGGATAACTATTTTATTACAAAATTATCATCAATAACAGCAAATAATATAACCCATCAAACAATGTGCACATTCACAACAAGGCAAACAACAAGTAACTAAGTGAAGAAGTAAACAACCAAATAACAAAAACCAATCAAAACAAACAAGCGATGGTAAGAGAAACAAATAATTAAACAACCATAGTATAGCAGAAAATCAAACACATAATGCGATTAAGAGAAAATAATTCAGACAAGCACATGATAGATTAATTATATAAATAGTCAACAAGTGATAATTAAAAATAACTATATAAGAAAAACAATCAACAGCATGATACATTCATAAGAAATTACTCAAATAAGCACAACGTAAATTAATATGCAGATAGTGGTATAATTAGTTAAATTTTCTTAACTGCGAATAATTAAACAAACAATAATGCAATACAAACAATTCAACCAACAAGGTTACTACCCCAAACATCGAAATGGATTGTCCTACACCAAATCTGAACCCTCTATGGATGGGAATAACTCGACGTCCCTATAGCTTATTGGGGAAAATCACAAACAATAGTCATAAAGGTAATATCATCATAATGGATGCTAGGTAAACTCAAAACTCATTCTACCACGTCGTCTTCCACCCTAAGTTACAAAGTCTATTTTTGTAGTTCTCTGTTAAAATTTTCAAATAAAATATCTTTTTTAAAAAATAAATTTTTAAAAGACACTTCCAAAGTTCTTTGTTCAATTAAATATTTATTTTTTCAACCATTTACTTTTCAAGTCAAATCATCTTCATCTTAGTAAAATAATTTCTTAAAGTGTTGTAAAACTAAGTATTTTATAGTACATCTTTTCATAGTAATATATCTTCAAATATATTCACAATAAAACAATCTTCAAATTATATCATTTTAACAAAACTCTTTACTCAAAAATATTTTTCTTTTCAAAAAACCATTTATCGAAGAGTAACCTTTAAGTGAAAATTCTTACAACCAGATTTGATTTCCAACCAAAATTTTTCTAAAATCAAATATACTCTTTTGATAAAACTTTTCTTGAAATAATTATTTTATCACATTCTTTCTAGAAAAGACAATTCTCAAGTAAAAATGCTTCCTTCAAACCGTTTTCAAATGTTTCCCTAACAAGTTAATTTATCAAATAAAAATATTTCCACTATATTATTTTTAGTTTCTTCTTTTGAGAAAATAAGCTCTTCAAAACAAAATATATTTTGGTGAAAATAATCTTCTCCAAATCACATAACTTTATTGTAAAGAATGTTTAACAAAATATTTTTATTAAATCAAGATTAACTTGGATGTTGCTAATAAAAGTGTAGCGAACCATGAATTCGAACACTTCGCCTTCGAATATCGAAACATTTAGAAATATAATAAAGTGTTATAAATATTATTTTATAACCTTGTTAAATATAATTTAATTAATGAATAATTATAAGAAACTTTTTTTTGAAAATTGTTTACAAAATATATTCTTCAAAGAAAAATCAATAATGTAATCGGAAATAGGTTTATTGGTAAATATTTTTTTGATCGATATAAGTTGTTGAACTCTTTTGCACTTTTCTAATGATCAAATGAACATATTAACAACTAATTAACACACATTTCTCTTCATAAAGAATCAAAAGATTCTAGAAGCTTCCAAGTGGATAAGAGATATTATAATCAGAAGGGTATAAGAGTATTTAACTAAAGGAGTAGTGATGGGAGGTGAGCCTTCCACGGCATGGTAGAGAAGGTAAGAGAAAGGCTAAAGAGCACCTTTCTTGAGCCTATATAAAGAGAAGCACATCCTTGTTAATAAATCACAAATTCATAAAGAAAAAACCAAGTTCTTTTCATGTCTTCTTCTTCTTTAATTTACTAAAGCAAAATAATTGAAAATCTTATCCAAAATAACTCAAATTTAGAGTGAAGTCTTTGGGAAATATTACAATACCTTCCACCAAGATATATCTTGAAGAAGTGAAGCCATGCTCCCCCATCAAGAAATAGTCGTGAGCAAAAGGGTTTGGAGGGCAAAATCAAGTGCAAAGCAAAATAGGGAAGGAAGGAAAAAGGTGGTTGCAGAGTGAGGTTGGAGTTGGGTTTCTTGGATTTTCTTGTTTGTTAGGTTAAATATGAGTTAATACACCACTTTGAATAGAAAATATAACATATATATATGTTGTGTTTGATTGTATTTATGTTGTTTGAATTAATATTGACATATGTTAAAACATTGGTTTTGATTCTTGCTTTGAAAGCAAGTGGCATATGTATGCGCTTGAACAATATTGAATGGACTAGTATAACATGTGGAATAAGCTTAAAACAAATCACATAGGTTATAGACAGACTTTGATTTAGATCGGACTTGGATTTGAAAGTGCACTTATAACGATGGTCACTATGCATGTACTTGTGATTTGCCTTGTTTTTGGCGATTTCTATGGAAATTTAAAGAGATCCTTAGGGGTTTCTCATCATATTTATAATGGTTTATATGTATGTTTGTTTCCATAAGTAGTTTAGATAGTAAAAAGTTAAGTAATGTCATAAAAAGTGGCTAAAACGTTACTTGTGAAAAACTGCCTCGTTGAGCCTTGATTTTTAGAATTTAAAGGCTTGAAAAGATATTTAAATTTAAGTATTTTGTTTCATAATTTTTTTCAAGTTTTTACAAATTATTATTAGAGTACTTAAATGTGGTTTGTGATATTTATGAATTTTTAAGTACACTAATAATAGTTAGTAAAAACTTGTAAAAATAATGAAGATTTTTATAATGAAAACTTGTGTTTTTCAAGGTTTTAAGGAAATTATAAAGATATTACGTAACAAACTGGATTTTTCATTGTTCAATTTTGAATATTTAAATGGTTTAAATATTGGATTTGGAATTTATAATCTGGCGGTATGATTTTAAAATTGAAAACTGAGCGATTTCGCCAACTTTTGAAATCGTCGACATAATCGACGAGTTACAATGTCAATCCAGGGCACAGTCTCGGAATTCGACGAAACCAGTTCTATTGAATCCGTAATAAGGTATTGTTTTCGAATTTCAAATTTCGTAGCGTTAGGAGTTATCATATTGGTTGCACCGGATATAAACGCTCTGAAATTAAGTCGAAAATTCAATATAATAATTGGATCCAAAAGGCTATCTTCTCCATATGATCGAATTAGGACTCAAAGCCTTTTCCATTTAGTTCAGAATAGGGGTATAACATTATGTACGCCTAGCGGCATGCCTCGATTGGGGTTTGCAAATTTGAGCTGTGTAATCGAGACGATTTGAATGTAAATAATAAGTATATATATGTATATATATTGACTTGACTTTCTTTTCCACATCAGATGTTCTTTATCACACCTCAAAACACTGTACACCCATTCAAGCATGCTACCCCTGAATCACACGCATCTTCTGCCCTCTTATTTAGAAGCCCGATCTTATTCCTTTCCTTGTTCAACCAAATCCGTTCACGAAAAGAAAAAAATGGCGCTGTCCTCAAATTAAATCTTGCCGCTTCTCCCTATCTTTTCTTTCAGTTGGAACGAAGAAAGTATATAGTATCGCGACTTCATTTTTGAAAATGGAATGCGACTTCAATTTAATATATATATATATATATATATATATATATATATATATATATATATATTATACCCCATATGATCAAACAAAGCCGAAATGGAGGCCATGACTAGAACTTGGGAGAAAACATGAGGCAACGCGCTGTTGATGGAGTAGTTAGGTTTGTCAAGTTTTAGAAAAGGGAGGCACGTGTGTTAAGAGCAAGGTTTCATGGAAGCTGTGTGGTCTTAGTCAGGACTTGGGTCGTGCGAGGTCGATGTGGTGATTGTGGCGCATAGAAGCATGACAGCGGCACAACTTTAGGAGGAGACGGCGGCATCGGCGTCCCGATGGATTGGGTAGGAGCAGGCTGTTTGTGATTTTTAGGGAAAGGTACATACGACCTGGGTTGATTAAGGTATTAACTACTGTAATTAAATGTTTAAATATATTATTTAATTTGGAAATTGTGTTAAAGCAATTACTTATCCGTGCGAGGTCGAAAAATTACAAAACAAGTGGCAACGGAATAATACCAAAGGATATATAGCAATAAAATTTATTTAGATTTTTTGAAGTCAGCAGGAATTTTAAATTTAAATTGAACGGTGTTCGATTTGATTTAAAATTGGAATGGATCGTAATTAGAAATCAAGGTGAGAATTTCTTACTCATTTGGATTACCGCATTTAAATTTAAATTTTTACGTTTAAATTATCTGATGCTTGATTGGATTGATAAAATATAATTATCTGTTTGATGATCACATATATAGTGTATACATATATATTAGTATTTGGAGTGATATTGCCGCATATTATAGCGGACGAGACCCTATGTGCCCCGCATAATAGCGAATGACCATATATATCGTGATTCCCCTTCAAAAGGGGAATGTTATTTTTATGTTGTGTTACCATCTATGGACGCAGGAAAACAGATTGGAGAGATCCAATTGGATTCCTCAAAATGTTGAATTAAATTTTATATATTGTGATATATGGATTGTGTAGAAAAATCTATTATAGATTATTGTAGTGATTGGAATTATTGGATATTATTGTAACATTTGCCTGAATCTTGATAATTTAAATACTATAAATATATTTCTAAAATTTATGGAACTAAAGGGAATTTGATATAAAAATATATATATTGGAATTGGAGTTATTTTAAAGAAATTGAATTAGAAAAATATATTTGATTTTTGGTTATACTTCACTATTGTGAATTTTTAAATGGAGATTTTTAAAAAATGAATTATATAAAGAATTTATAAATGGTATTCAAGAAATATGAAAAGAAGTTGAGGTCGATGTTAAAATATATTGAAAGTTATAAATGGAATTTATAAAGAAACAGATTTTTTAAAATGGAATTTTTTAAATAAGATTGTTTTTATAAACAAGTAACACTCAAAGGAGTTATAAAAATTTATAAACGATGTTTTATAAAATAACGGATGTCGATATCAGGATGATAAAAAGGGAATATAAATTTACAAGGAGAATTTATATTAGTTTATGCAAATAGGGTGAGGAAAATAGTGGATTACCATTTTTGAAAAGTGAAAATGGCTAAGGATCAGAATGGAAGCGATGTGATGGAAATCGAGAGGAATTTATAAGTTAAATTGGTTATTGAGATTTTAAAAATATATTTTAAATTTTAAGAAGTTAGTTTGTTTTAAAAGGAAAATTATATTATTTTAAAATTATGGAATTTTAAACTAGTTGAGATTGAAATATTTCGGTAAGTAGGTTTTCAAATGTTAAGTATTTATTTAATAAATATAACTTTTAAATTCAGCATGGAAATTTATTTATTCATCTAAAAATGAGTTATCGATGTTTTTAAAGTGTTTAAAATATTCTAAATAATAACTTAAACATATTTTAAATAAATTACTATTCCTTAAAGAAAATACCCGTTATATATATATTTATATAAATACATAATATATATATAGTTTTGAAATGATTGCAAATTTATTTTTAATACTCTTGAAATGTGTAAACAAGGTTTATTAAAGGATGAGATTTTATAAGAGAATCTTATAAAGGGAATGTTAGAGACTAAAGAAAATTTTCGATGTCTAGATGCGATAACTTCGGGAAGATTTGGAATTCATTTAAAGGAGTTATAAATGTTCGGTTGGGATTATAAATAGGTATAATCGGTTTGGAAATCGTAGGAAAAATTTCTTAAAATTTTTGGAGGCTTATGAGATAAGTTATGAAATATTTCCAAGTTTAATCTTAAAATGAATTTTGGAAATTATACATGTAAATATTTTTCTAAGTATTGGAAGGAATGTTTTGGAAAACATTTAGTGGGAAATGATTTGGAATAGAAATATTTTCTAAGTGTTACAAAAATGGAAGTTGGAAATATTTCTAAGTATTGAAAATGGTTAAATACCCGGTTATGGATACAAGTGTTGAAATTGTTTCAATTATAGGAATATTGAAGAGATTGAATATATATCTTGTTGAAGATGTTTTGGAATAAATATTTTGAAGATTTATAAAATTTGAGCCTAGTGACTGCTTATGGATGTTTTATTGATAGTTAAATGACCGGCTATCAATATTGGCCAATTTCGTTTATCGTTTCGAAGAGACAAGATCGAATTTAATTATTCAAAAACCACTTCAATCTGGTTTGAATGTTACGAATGAATACCGTAAAGATTATGAAGATGGTGATTTGGTTTATCAACACACAAAGTGACTTGTATGGACGAATGCTGTGAGAACATCGTCATGGGAGAGTGATGAGCATTCTAAGAAAAATTGTTGCTTGAAAGGTAACACTTAGCTTCAGGCCTCATCAACAGGGAATGATTAAAACATGTGAGATGCAACAAGGCTAAGTGAGTCGCACCTAATTAGGATATGTTATCACCCTTCTAGATGTCCTCATAAACCTATTTATTATGGATATGGTTGTGCATGGAAGAAGGATCGCTCGATAGAAAGTGTGGAAACACCCGAGGTAACAACATATTTAGTCTATCTAGGTTAGGGGTAAGCTTGTCTTGTTTAGCAGGGGATCCAGACGTGGTCCTCGATACATTGTTCTAGAGGTCTATTATGATGGGCGGTACCCCAGTGGCCTAGTCATTCGTTGGTACCAAATCTCCAATACGACCTTACAGTTTTGTTTGTAAAGCCTGGTAAGGTGGAATTTAATTAATATAATAATTTCAGATATTTGAATAAGTATTTGTATTTATACACTATTATAATATCATTGGATTTCTATAAAATGTGCTAGTTATCACAGGGAAAAAACCCGTTGTGTTTATGTGTGATGCGGTCTTACGAGATATCTTTGTTTTTCAAAGAATTTTGATAGCTTTAATAATTCAAATTGAGTGTGTATTCTCACGTTGGTTTTCCAGGTTGACTCGGGTGTTAATTTATTATAATGCTTGGGTCAGACAGAGTATTACAGGTTTCAAGATTAGAAATGCTCAGGAGATGAGCTGGAGGAGTTTAGACGTATTTCTGTATTTGATTTATATTTTTCAATGTACAAGGATAAGTCATTATAACTGTTCATATTGATGTATTTATTATCGTACTATGATGATTGTAAGTATAAAACAGGTACAGATTCTTTTGTACAAAAATATGTTATTATATGTTATAATTTGTTCCGCTACGATTGTGAGATTCTATGTTGTTGTTTCTTTAATTCTCTTCTATCTTTTTCTTCTTTTTCACCCAAGATGATTCGTATTTCCCATTCAAATTGAGTCGAATTATTGTGAGTTATAGTCATTTCAAGGGGTATGGAATATCAGAGCTAAAGGTTAAGCGAGATCCTTGGCTCTGGTGGGGATTACTCATTAGAGATAGATTCAGTAGTACTCTATAATGAGTTTAAGCATATTAATAGATATGACTGTGTATTTGTTAGTGAATGTAAATTGTTTTATATTGTGTTGATTTATTGGTTGAGTGGCATATAAATTCTGATCGAGTAGCGGGACGCCACTAATTCGTAGGGGTATTTAAACACTTGATTAGAGCAATTCGACATAATATGGTTTTGAAACGGGTAAATGAAATAATTATACCCAAATTATATTTTGATATAAAAGAGAATAATTTTTTTGAAAATTATTATAATGGTGTGCTGGTTGTTATTATATAATTAAAATAAGATTATAAAATTGGAAATGGTTTATATAACCAAACGAAATTTCGTATAAGTACGAATTATACAAAGGATTTATAAAATGAATTCAAACCATAATTTGGAGATTTAAACTCCCGGAAGCTTTGAGAAATGTTTTAAAAGGGTTTGAACTAAGTACTGGGAAAAGTTGGAATCGCGGATGTTTATAAATGTTTTCCAAAGTGATTGAAATAAAAATGGAGTTAAATTTGAGATTATTGAAGAGAAAATTTGTTTTAACTGGATTTTTGGAAAGTAATAATAGCACTAAAATAACTTCATTCGCTGGAAAATAATCCTAATGATGACTGCATAGCATCACCAGTATTCATTTTTAAGTTTCTAAGTGACGAATTGCTACCGAAATTGATTGTTCAAATTTGTTAGCCAAACAAGTCTTGTTTTAGAAATTCCAAAAGGAATTTGTTTGGATAAAAAACAAGGTTGGTTTAAAAAGTTAAAAAGTGCGATTTGGAATAAATGCCGGGTATTTGAATTATGGAATACTTATTTAAATAATTTAGAGGTCATCAGAAAATAAGTTATAAACTTATAAATTGAGAATGATTCTAAACAAGAAAAGAAAAATACGAAATTTGAGTATTGGAAATGAATTTTAACTTGAGAAAGTTAAAATGGATAAAAGTTTAACTTAAACAAAGCAAATTGAAATAAATAAAATGAATTGACTTTGACTCATGAAAGTTAAATAGATTGAATAGGTGAAAGAAAATTTTAATTTTACATCAGCAAAGTGAATGAAATCAATAAATGAAGTGATTATAATAAATGGGATTTTAATGTAAGTGAGTTAAATCAAATTGAACGAATTGAAATTTAACTTAAGCTAAGTTGAATGAAAATTGGGTTGAATTTGGATTGAGTTGAAATAAAATTGAATTGAGTTATAGGTGGTCTTGAATGGAATAAATAAACTTCAATAGCTTATAAAAATTGAAATGAATTAAATAAAAATATACTTGGGCAATAAATAAGTGTGCAATCTCGAGTTAAAAATAAAATATGAATATGTTTGAGTATAAATTGATGGAAAGGTGAAAAAAATAAGTTATGCACCTTATAAAATTGAAAGTGAAATAGAAAACCCGGAATAAAAATGGTGTAATATTTTAAAGTGAAGAAATAAAGCCTAAACTTAAATTATAAAAAGGAATTTGAAATCAAGAAAATTAGAAGCAGTGATTTTTAAGATGAAAATCAGATATTGAGTATAAATTTGAACTGAACCAATTAGATAATTAATTAATTAAATGATTATGAAGTTGGAGAATTAACTTGGTCGAATAAAATTGGATTGTGGATTAAAAATGGATTTTTGAAATGAAACTTGAGTTATAAATAAAATTAGACTTAAATGGTAAGCGAATTAAATATAATTGGAAATGTGTTGAATAAAAAAGAAATTGTTTGAAATGGAAATGGCTTAAGTTACAAATAAATCCAATTTGAGTATGAATAAATTGAATAAGCCTTGAATATCATTGAAATGAATTCGAGAATGAATTTGAATATGGAATTGAAAATGAAGTGGAATAAGTAAATGAACTAATTAAAAAGATTAGTAATTTATATGAAGTTTTATTGAATAAAAATCAAATCAAAAATTTGAAATGAAATTGGAGTGCAAAGGAAATAAACTTAATTTATATAGATGGACAGTTAGAAATAAATAGATTAACATGAGTTAATATTTTAATGAAAGCTTAGCTTAAATAAATTTATGGAACGGTTATTTAGTAAATAGGGTGGAATTGTTACGTGCTAAATTAAACGGATTTGAGTATAGTAAATGTGAATATGAATGGAATGTAATTGAATTGATTGTGAAGAAATCTAAAAGGGAATAATATTGAATATGAATCAATTTAAAATAGCTATAAACTAAAATGGACATTCAAATAATTATCGTCAAATTTGCATGGAAATAATTGTCGTTTGATGAAACGGAAGTAAATAAAATTCTTGTGGATCAATGGAAAGTGAATAAATTGATTTTTTATAAATTTGGAATGGATGTGAGTTGGTTTGGTTTAAAAATAAAATTAAATGCATGTAAACTGAGTTTTAAGTCATTCGAATTTAATGAAATTGTATATGAATCGGTTGAAAGTAATTAAATTGGTGTTGGGACCTTAAAATTGCTTATAAATATTTGTTTAGCATGCATTGCTTATGAAACTTACCTGTTTTGACCATTTAAATAAGTGAAATCTTATTTAATTTCATGTTTTGGGTAGTTACGCGTTTAAATTGAGTAAGTACAGATACCTGGAGCTGTTTTGCTTGACTTTCATTGCGCGAATTGCGAAAATAAATAAGCCGCTTGCTAAAAAATGCTAAAATAAGGTACGTTTTCGGATTAAATATCGCGAAATATAAAATTTTGATATATATTTTGTTTTTCAACCGTGTGACTCGATGTATATATATTTATCTCTCTTTCCATATTGTAAAAGGTGCTCCATACAAAGGAGATTCTGTCAAAAAAATTCGAAAATTTAGGGTATTAGAAATTTTTTGAAATTTTTTGGGAAATTATGGAAATCAATTTCGAATTTATAATCAAAATAAAGGATTCTGGTTTAGGTCGGAAAAATAATTGTTTCGAATGAAGGTAAAATATTAGAAAAGTGAAATATCAAGCTTTCACTAAGTGGGTTTTTGATAAGTTAATGGGTTTGGAGCATTTTCTCGGCCTTAGCAATTTCGGGGATGAAATTCTTTTAAGGAGAGAGGAATGCAACGACCCAGATTTTACATCTTTCGATTTTGAATATTTAAATGGTTTTAAATATTGGATTCAGAATTTATAATTTAGTGGTAAGATTTTAGAACTGAAAATTGAGCGATTTTGCCAATTTTTGAAATTATCGACCTAATCGACGAGTTAAAATAGCGATCAAGTGCACAGTCCCGGAATTCAATGAGACTCGTTCCATTGGATCTGTAATAAGGTGTTATTATCGAATTTCAAATTTCGTAGCGTTTGGACTTACCGTTTAGTCATACAGAATATAAAATCGTTGAAATTAATATCGAAAATTCAATATAATTGGGTACTAAAAGCTATCTTCTTCATACGATCGAATTAGGACTTGAAACCTTTTCCATTACGTTTGGAATATGGGTATAACATTGTGAATGCCTAGCCGCACGCCTCGATAGTGGTTCAAAAATTCTAACTGCGTAATCAAGATGATTTGAATTTAAATAATAAGTATAAATATATATATTTCGACTTGACTTTCTTTTTCATTATCAGCTGTTCTTTTCCACACCTCAAAACACTATACATCCATTCAAACACGCTACCCCCAAATCACACACAACCATTTCCCTCTTTTTCTTAAAATCCTAATCTTGTTCCTTCCCTCATTCAATCAAAATCGTTCACGTACAGAAAAAAATGGCACTATCCTCAAATTTAAATCGCAACGCTTCTCCCTATCTTTTCTTTTAGTTAGAACGAAGAAGTATATTGAATCATGACTTCGTTTATGAAAATAAAATGCGATTTCAATTTAAAAAATATATATATAATAATCCCATGCAATTAAACGAATTCAAAATTGAGGCCGCAACCAGAACTAGGGTAAAACACGAGGTGACGTCGACAATTTTATCGAAGGCTGGCGTTGTTAATGGAGCAGTTGGGTTCGTCAGGCGTTGGAAAAGGGAGGCGCGTGTGTCGAGCGTTGGAGGCAAGGTTTCATGGCAGCTGTGTTGTCGTAGTTAGGGCTTGGGACACGCGAGGTCGAGGTTGTGATTGAGGCGCGATAAGAGCATGGCAGCGGCGTGACTTTAGGTGGAGGTGGCGGCACCGACGTCCCGATGGATTGGGCAGGAGCAGGCTGTTCGCGATTTTTGGGGAAGGGTATATACGGCCTGGGTTGATTAAGGTATTAACTACTGTAATTGAATGGTTAATTACATTATTTAACTTGGAAATCGTGTTAAAGCAATTACTTATCCATGCGAGGTCGAAAAATTACAAAACAAGCGGCACCAGAATCATATCAAAGGATGTCATGCAATAAAATTTGGTTGGATTTTTCAGAGTCAGTAGGAATTTTAGATTTAAATCGAAAAGTGTTCGATTTAATTTAAAATTGGAACCGATCGCAAATTAAAAATCAAGGTGCGAATTTCACACTCATTTGGATTACACCATTTAAATTTAAATTTTTACATTTAAATTACTTGATGTTTGATCGTATTGATAAAATATAGTTATCTGTTGGATGATCATATATATAGTAGTGTATATGTATATATATTAGTATTTGGAGTGATATTCCCACACATTATAACGGATGAGACCTATGCTCCCTGCATAATAGCGGATGACCTTATATACCGTGATATCCCACTCGAAGTAGGATTGTTATTTTTATATTGTATTATCGTATGTGGATGCAGGAAAGCAGGTTGGAAGGATCCAACCGGATTCCTTAAAATTTTGAATTTAATTTCATATATTGTTATATATGGATTGTGTAAAAAAATCTATTATAGATTATTATAGTGATTGGAATTATTGGATGTTATTGTAGCACTGGACTAAATCCTGATAATTTAAATGCTATAATTTTTTTAAAATTTATGGAACTAAAGGGAATTTGATATAAAAAAATATAAATTGGAATTGTAGTTATTTTAAAGAAATTGAATTAGAAAAATATATTTGATTTTTGGTTATACTTAACTATTGTGAATTTTTATATGGAGATTTTTAAAAATGAATTATATAAAGAATTTATAAATGGTATTCAGGAAATATGAAAAAAAGTTGAAGTCGATATTAAAAAAAACTGAAAATTATAAATGGAATTTATAAAGAAATGGATTTTTTTAAATGTAATTTTGTAAATAAGATTGTCTTTATAAATAAGTAAAACTCGAGGAGTTATAAAAATTGCAAATGATGTTTTATAAAATAAAGCAAATCGATATCAGGATGGTAAGTTTGGAATATAAATTTATAGGGAGAATTTACATTAGTATATGGAAATATGGTGAGGAAAATAGTGGATTGTCATTTTTGAAAAGTGAAAATGGCTAAGGAAATCGGAATGGAAGCGATGTGATGGAAAAAGAGAGGAATTTATAAGTTGAGTTGGTTAATGAGATTTTAAATATATATTTTAAATTTTAAGAAGTGAGTTTGTTTTAAAAAGTAAATTTTATTATTTTAAAACTATGGAATTTTAAACTAATTGAACTTGAAATACTTCGGGAAGTAGGTTTTCAAATGTTAAGTATTTATTTCATAAATTCTAACTTTTAAATTCATCTTGGAAATTTATTTATTCATAAAAAAATGATTTATTGATGTTATAAAAGTGTTTTCAACATTCTAGATAATAACCTAAACATATTCTAAATAAATGACTATTCGTTGAGGAAAATACCCTTTTTTGAAAATGGATAAGAATATTATTAAGGCATTTCAGCCTAGAACCTAAGGCCCAAACGATGGACCAAATCATTCATACAAATAAAATAGGCAAAGCAACATAACTCTCTAACTTTCCAAAAAGAAAACCATCGAACTTCTGCTCCTTCTTCTCTTAATCAATATTCATGGCGGCTGGAACTGGACAAGATGGCTGGTACTTGGTATATTTGCCAATGAATAGCTCTTATCTTCTTCTCCAATTCGAGCTCCATCTCATTCCCATGATGTAGGTGCCCAGTTTTTTATTCTTCTTTGCACCAATCACATGTCACTTATAGTTAGTTTGCCAACCTCAAGATAATTTCTTTATTTGTTCTGAAACAAACGGGGGTTTCTCTCCTTCCACACACTCCAAACCTTCACAGTGATAGCTATGCTACTCAATTTGTCTTTAGGTCTTCGCCATGACCCTTCTGAATCAGGTAATTGATTTTATCCTCTAATATTGTTGATCGAGATGATGAATTTATTAAGATTTTACACAATTTCCACAACTCTGTCGAGAATTTACAGGAAAAGCAGAGATGTTCATGAGTTTCTTCTTCTTGATAACATAATATACATATTTTATCTGTTATAATCCCCTATTTAAGAAAATACCCTTTATATATATATAGTTTTAAAATGATTGCAATTTATTTATAAATTCCCTCGAAATGTGTAAACGGGGTTTATTAAAGGATGAGATTTTATAAGAGAATCTTACAAATGGATTGCTAGAGACATAAGAAAATTTTCGATGTCTAGATGCAACAACTTCAAGAAGATTTTGAATTCATTTAAAGGAGTCATAAATGTTTGGTTGGGATTATAAATAAGTATAATCGGTTTGGAAATCATAGGAAAAATTTATTAAAAATTCCGAAGACTTATGAGATAAGTTATGAAATATTGCCAAGTTTAATCTTAAAATGAATTTTGGAAATTATATGTATAAATATTTTCCTAAGTATTGGAAGGAAGGTTTTGGAAAAAATTTAGTCATAAATGATTTGAAATAGAAATATTTTCTAAGTGTTATAAAAATGGAAGTTGGAAATATTTCTAAGTATTAAAAATGGTGAAATACCCGATTATGGATAAAAGTGTTGAAATTGCTGCAAATATAGGAATATTGAAGAGATTGAATATATATCTTGGTGAAGATGCTTGGAATAAATATTTTGGAGATTTATAAAATTTGGTCCTAGTGACTGCTTATGGATGTTTTATTGATAGTCAAATAACCGACTATCTATATTGGCCAATTTAGTTAATCGTTTCTAAGAGACAGGGGTCGGATTTAATTATCCGAAGACTACTTCGATCCAGTTTGAATGTTACGAATGAATAACATGAAGATGATAAAGACGGTGATTCGGTTTGTCCAGACCAAGGGAAACTTGTATGGACAAATGCTATCAGAACATCGTCATGGGAGAACGATGAGCATTCGAATAAAAATTATTGCTTGAAAGGTAACGCTTAGTCTCAAGCCTTATCAATAGGGAATGACTAAAACATGGGAGATGCAGCAAGACTAAGTGCGTCACATACAATTAGGATAAGTTATCACCCTTCTAGATGTCCTCGAAAACCTATCTATCATGGATATAGTTGTTCATGGAAGAAGGAGTGCTCGATAGAAAGGGTGGGAAAACCCGGGGTGATAACATATTAGGGTTAGGCCGGTCTTATGCAGAAGGGGATCCCGGCGTGGTACTCGGTAAATTGTTCTAGAGGTGTATTGTGATGGGCGGTACCACAGTGGCTCGGTCATTCATTGGAACCCATTCTCCAATACGAGCTTACGATTTTGTTTGTAGAGCCTAGTATGCTGGAATTTAATTAATGTAATAATTTCAGCTATCTAAATAAGTATTTGTATTTAGACACTATTATAATATCACTGGGTTTTCTATAAAATGTTTTGGTTATCGTAAGGGAAAAACCCGTCGTGTTTATGTGTGACACGGTCTTACGAGATACCTTTGTTTTTCAAAGAATTTTGATAACTCTAATAATTCAAATTGAGTGTGTTTACTTACGCTGGTTTTCCATGCTAACTCAGGTGTTATTTTATTATAATCTTGGGGTTAGACCGAGTATCATAGATTTCTAGATTAGAAGTGTTATGGAGCTCAGGAGATGAGCTGAATGAATTTAGACGTATTTCTGTATTTGATTTATATTTTCTGTTGTATTGGGACAAGACATTATAACTATTTAGATTGATGTATTGGTTATTGTACACTGATGACTGTAAGTATAAAACAATTATATATTCTTTTGTATAAAAATTTGTTATTATATATTATATTTTATTCTGTTGCGATTGTGAGATTCTGTGTTGTTGTTTTTTTTATGTTCTTCTATCTTTCTCTTCTATTTCATCCTAAAGATTTGCATTTCCAGTTCAGCGTGAGTCGAATTGTTGTGAGTTATAGTCGATTCAAGGGGTACGATTTTACGGGCCTTTGCATGTTATTTTCAAGTAATATATTGAGCAAATGTTTTAAATATACTGTAAGTATTTTAAAATCATTTTTAAGTTTATATACTTTTAGAAAATATATTGATTATTTTATATATTATATAATAAATATCTTCTAAAAATGGTTTGTTCAATATCTAGTTTTGGTAAATAAGTTACTATAAATATATACCATTTTAAAAATTGTTTTAAAAGTATAAACAAACGGTTTGGAAAGGGGTTAGGAATTTATTAATGGTCCAATTGTTGATTTTTAATTACTTATTTGAAAAGTAATTAATATGCTTAACGCTAAAAGCTGACGAAGTAGGCTTATCTATTTATGTGTTAAGATTTATGTTCAAGTAGGGATATGAGCAATAGAGCTCTAACCTACCAACTTTCAACATGAACAAGGAATAGTTAAGTCAAAAAATGTCATGAATGTGTTAATCGTGTTGATTTCTTACTTGTTTATGGAAGTCATTAATACTATAATTAACTAAAAGCCTAGGAGGTAGACACATCTGTTTGTAAGATTCAAGAATGAAGCTTATACGTATGGGTTTGATGCAACCGGTGCTCTAACTTACCTGGATTCACTCTTGGGTGAGGAATAGTTAAGTTGGAATATCACAAACGAGTTAAGTATATGAATATTGATTTGTATAAATAATTGTTTTTGATTAGATAATCGATAGCCGATTATCGAACTTGACCTAATATTAACTAAGGAAGTGTTGAAAGGCTGCGCGATTTCATATCAATAAGAACCCCCAAGGAGGAGCATTGGTACGTAATGTCTCTAGGTTTTGCTTACTTCTAAGAGAACCAAAATTGATTTAATCGAAAATTTATCGAATTGGTTTTGAATAGACTGGGATCAGTGAGTGTTTTATTTATTGATTACCACTTCAAAACTAGTATACGAATTCTATGTTTTGGAAGCAGTTGTGAAGTGGAATGTGATAAAGTTGAACTGTCTATCCTAAGGTTAAGTGTAGTGGAGAGGTCAACATTAACATTTCAAATGATGTCATCTTGTAGGACTGTCTATCTTGAGGAGTATTTCAAGGGAGAAGATAACATTAGCATTTATGAGAAGACTTATGCAGGAATCTATCTGAAGATTTGAGTTCTGTTCAAGATGCTCAAATACATGTAGCAGCTCATGATCTATTCAAGACGATGGAATCCATTTAGGGATTCATGTTCTGTTCGAATGATGAAGACTCATAGAAAGATGCCGAACGTAGCCTCGACATCAGGAAAATGACATAAAAAAGAGGGGGGACATGACTAGGGGGATTTGGATAATCTCAAGGGTATATCAACTCCCTATCTAGAGATGCATATCGATTATTGCTAGCGGGAGTTGACATGACTCAGATAACACACCATGGATGATCCAGTTATGTCTACCTTAGAGTATATTCTGTCCAGAGATATACGATGCTTAGAAGATAGTTTATAATCCTTATCATGGAGTTCGGATAAGGCTAGACTTAAGAGATCTCCATGGATACAAATGCACCTTAATGGTATAAATTATATACCTATTATTGTTGTGTCATATGCTCAACATGTATTTTTGGATTTATGTTCTACACCTAGACATTATCTATTATACTAATATATTCACCGATGAATAATTAGTTTCATTTGAGGTGGGAATAGTTACAGTAATCCATACTGTCTCAATGGTTACTATTACTTATTAAATATTCTTGAATTTCACACTCTAGTTTACCAGACCGATTTGAATGTTATTTTCTTATAATGTTCAGGTCAGTCCATGTATTTTTCTAGATTTAGCTTTGGATGCTTTGAAGCTGATGGAGAGAAGTTGGATGATTACCTATGTAGTATTGTTATTTCTGCTACATTAATGTATTGTATATATCAGCATTGTAAGGACATGCAGTTATAACTGTCTAGATTGATGATAGTACTTAGGTTTTGGTAACCCTAAAATTTCTGTATTCAGAGTAACACTTTGTCCTGTTACTTTGATATTGTATATTATCGTTCCTGCTAAAGCTTGGTGCTATGAGATATGGGGTTATAACATTGGTGAACATGTGGCGAAGCTTTGTCTATTAACCCTACACGTCCCCGTTTATGGGTTGGTGTGTAGTCAAGAAGCTAGCCGTAAAAGCAGGAACGAGGTACCATTTGTAGTCACACCTCGAAAAGAGGGTAATCGTTATATTTGATATCTGAGCTCAAGGTTGAGAGTACACCTTGGATTTGGTTGGGCATAACTTATTAGATATGGGTAAGAGACACCTTAGAATGTGTCGAGCGCATTAGACATATGATGGCATCTTTTTATTTCGAAAATAAGACTTTTAAAATTATTCCTTAGGAGTATCACCTTCCAGTAGCTCCTTTTTTGAAATAACTCTATCCTTTCGTGTCCTAAAGAAGTTTTGCCTCAACTATATAAGGGTTCTAAAAAAATGGTGTCCTTCCTCTGATGTTCATGGCATCTCAGATCCATCCCTCTAATCCCTGCTCGCGTCTTCTCTTCTTTCCTCAGCCTCCTTTTCATCTCGTAACCGAATGGCCAAAAATCGAAAGTTCAAGGTTCGCTTTGCCACATCCATAGAATCAACATCGCAGAACCAGATTTAGGAGAAAATTTTCGTCTTTGGATTCACCGCTTGTCCATTTTCCTCATGCCGATATCCAATCTTCCAGTTCGGGTACGCTTCTGTCTGCGCCTGTTGTAGCGGAAGTTTCTTGTTCTCAAAACCCAATCGCGAATCTTGCAACTGATTTGGCTATATCGAAGACCCCTGCTATCCCTCTCTATGGAATTTCCACTATCAATCCTGCATCGCCAATCTCTAAGTTAGTCCAATCGAATGGCAACTTGGTTAATTTTGATTCTATCAATCTTGTTAGGGAGGATCAGAATGATGGCTTGAATCGAGTAATTGTGGCAGCGTTGAATGACTCTGTCGTGTTGAGGAATAGGAAAGAGCATGTCGCTATGGACTATGCTTCTGGTGAAACTGCAGTTGGAACCAGGCAAAGCATTATATCGACATCTTTATCTCCTCGTCCTGTTCATAGTAGTGGTCTAGCTTCTACAAATGTAGGCTCTCCTATCCATACTATTAGAAGGAATTTTATAGAGTACACAATGTTGAATGAATCGGTCTATTGTGCAATAGCATCCAGGCAGCCCATTGTTTCTGCCTCAATTTCCCTAATCTTGTACTTGGTAATAATCATAATCCGCATTCTACTGTCCATTTGTCCACTAACATCCCAGCCGTTCCTAGTGACAATGCAGTTAAGCTAGTTTGGGCTTCTTTGTTTAAATCTTTGTCGTGTAATGCTGGTATACGATCCTCAGAATTTTAGCACTGAATTTATTGGTGGGATTAGCATGCTTCCTCCTGTAGTGCTTCAGGAGGTTGTGTCCCATTGGTTTAAACACCTCGTTGGATTTTATCTAGATACTTCATCTTATTATTTGGTTGTTCGTGAGCAATGCAGGCGCGTGTGGAAAATGAAAGGTACTATACATGTCCAAGTTATAAATTCCTTTTTCCACTTTAAATTTGGGAATAATGAAGATAGACTTTTCGCTCTAAAGACTAGTCCTCTAATTATTGAGGGAAAACAATATATTGTTACTCCTTGGAGTGTTGCCATTGACTGCGCTAGAGAGTAGATACTCTCAATTCCGGTTTGGGCCACGTTTTCTAATATTCCTTCTGTCCTCCAACCTCTTATTGGTATGAACTGGCTTGGTAGCCTTATTGGTGACTTCAAATGCTTTGATTCAAACATTATTGCTCGCAAGAATTTACTTTGTGCTAGGGCTTTAATAGAAATATCACCAGTGAAGCTGCTACCGTCAATTTTGAAAGTTAGAATAATGGAAGGTCATGAGATGGAGATATGAGTTAATTACAGCCGGAAACCTGATATATGCTTAAACAGTCAGTCATTTGGACATATTGCCGAGAAGTGTTCGAGGAATGCTCCTCTTCCTCCTGTTGATATAGTTCCCCTCCCTAGGATGGAAATGAAATGGGTCCCCAAGGTTAGTTCACCGCCTGCCTCTGTATGTGCAGTCCATATTTCTCAGTCTATCGATTCTTTTTCGGCATCAGTTGCTAGTGATTCTGATGATGAGATTATATACTGGCAACCTAACGAGAGGTCTTGGATACACGTATCCACGGAAATGAGATATGACCCATAGATGCATAATTATCACATGATTTTAGGTAAGGAAGAAGAGTCTAGAAGATTTCAGTATCATGTTGTGGGTGATGGGTTTTCTCTTACGACCACTGGTTTAGATGATGCACGCAATTGGTGACAATTCTTAGATTCTACATGGGACTGGATTTATCTTTACACTCCTCTCTCGCATTCTTATGATCCGTTATTGGCTATCTACTTTTCAGCTGTTCCACATGTTATAGGTTCAGGTACTTATGTTGATATCGGTAAAGATAGGGGGACTTTGATCCTTCCAAGTAGTTTAGACACTCTGTCTTTCTCCTATTTTCTTTTTTGTATTAAGTGGACTATCCACTATAAAATTAAATTTACCTGTTCTATGCATATGCAGAACACTTGTTTTCATCATATATTCATAGTGGCATGGCCCACTATAAAGCCGACTAGCTTTGCTAAAAAAATAAAGAAGTTTTGCCTTGGTAAGGGAGTAATAACTATGAGTACTAAGCTGCCAATGCTAGAGGTGGTCGGGGTAGTACTGTCACGAATGGCGGGATCGAGCATCGAGGAATATTGTTCCAGTTATGGAACCAAGGGTGAATGTTCGTAGAGGAGGTCGTGCATGTCAGGTCTCAAATGAGTTTTTCTTCGCTCTGCCGTGATTATGAGAGACTGAGGGTAGAGGTTTAGTGGTATGGAGTCTATTATAGTAGTCGGGAATTCTCAGATTATGTTATCGGATATTTAGAGATATGGAGCTAGATGATGCATCAAAGCATGGTGTCGCGATATCTGACAAATGCAGCGATGGATTGATGAAGTTCTATTACGGCTGATGTCCAAAAGAATTACTTCTCTTGGGTCCAATTTAAAGATGAGTTTACGGTGAAGTTTTTTCTAGAAGACGAAAAGACTTTATTTTTTAGGAGCTTCTTAGATTTGAAGTAGGAGGCCATGAATGTGGCATAGTATGAGAATCAGTTTATTGCATTATCTTGGTTTGTGTTGTGGTTAGTTGACATGTTGTTGAAGAAGAACAAGATGCTCATTGTACGTATGCATCCAAAGTTTCAGTGAGATACAACTAATTGCCTTATAGGGTCATTTGTGAATTTGGTGAATATGGATTTGTGGCTCGAGATTTTGGCACTAAAGCCTATTGTTTTTGCACCAAATCCTCTTACTTCTATACCACCTAGGAACAATAACGAAAATTTCATCAGTCAAAGTATATGTCCAACCTTGTTTTCCATCGATGTGGGAAGAAGGGCCACTTTTCTAAAAAATATAAGAAGGGTGGAGGAGGGAAAATGGTAAATGCATCAATAAGGGAGGAACCATAGTTTTCGCTAAAGAGTTGCTGTAATTGCCACCAACTAGGTCATTTTGTCAAGGATTGTCTGATGCTTTAGATAGGGCAACAACCTGGGTATTTGCACTTACTTCAGCACCACTTACAACTGTGAAAGGAAAGTAGATTCTTAGGGTTATACTATATGTTTATGGCTATCATATTCATGTTTTATTTAACTGTAGTGCTTCTCATAGTTTTATATCCCATAACCTTGATGATTGTTTAAATCGTGATGAGTTAGTTTAAGATTTTTGTTTTTTGATTACTGATTTATGCTTGACCAGTTTATGAGCAATTTTACCTTTCTACATCATGGGTTGGGTAGACAGTAATTAGGGGCACATTAAAACAAATACCTTGTGAATTAAGTTCTACGGTTTCACTGTAAGACATTCGGTGAAAATGTAGGGTTAGAAGTTAAATTCAGTAAAAAGATGTTTACTATAATCATAAGGAAAGATAAAATTTTTAGAAATAAATATTTGTGAAGAAATTTATATAAGTTTTGTTTATAAAATATGGTTTATAAACGAAAAGGATTTAAGAGAGTGTTTGAGAACTTAAATCCCGAGATCTTTGAAAATGTTTAAGATTTTAGAGAAAATAATATTAGTATTTCTTGAAAGTAAATATTTAGGAATTGGTTTAGATCCTTAGTATTATTATACTAAGTATTTTATACTGCTTTGGAATGATTTTGGTAAATTACCAAAAGTATGGTTTAATGTACTGAAGCAACTTATGTCGCATAAAAATAATTTCAATAATGACTACAGCATCATCGACGTTCATTTTCTTGTTTCTATGTAAGGGATGCTATAGAGTTGTTTTGATAAAATGGATTTTAATTTAAATCCCAAAAGTATTGATTAGATGTACAAAACTTATATGCATATTGTAACATCTCACATTTTGAGGTTCAAAACTAACTGCTACAAATGGTGCAATCATCCATGGTTATTAATTATCGACGATAAAATGTAGCTATGTTAAAAATAATAATCAGAAGCGCATGAAAATGAAAAAAATTCAAACACAATTCAGAAATACATTTTACATTTCATTTCAACATATGATTTTATATCCATTACATAATCCTATTCGTGATTCCATGTTCAAAGAAAATATAACTATAAAAAATTCTTCAAAAGTGACATATGAAGATACCCCATTGGTTGATCAGAGTCAAATACTTGGTATTATACAAATTTGCCATTACATCCAAATAGACAAAACCAAACAATACAACGAAAATAGATAAAGCTCCTAATAGCTAGTTTGCCTCCTACATGTTTCTGGAAGCTTATTTGTCCAACTGGAAACCTGAAATCCCTTACTTCCAACCTACTCAAGGACTACCCAAGTGTTTAAGGGGAAAAACAAAAACTTCGGGTCAGACAAAAAGTTCGGTGTCAATAACAACCTACCATCTCAATCCAATAGATATCTATTGAGACCATGCCGTTGAGCGGAACGGGTTTCCCCTCACTAATATCTCAACCAAAATATATCAATTATATATTTTGCTCCTACATCTACAATGATTAAGTCACAATAGTACATGATGATATGCAAGAATGTAATATACCCTGGATTACCCATCCCAATTTACCCAACTATCTATCCAAATTTATAGTTTTTCTAGGATCACTAGGAACCTATTAGTTTTCATAGGCTGAGTAATAACTTGTCTCGGTTCTTAGGAATAATCTGCCCAACTTCTTCGTTTTCATGGGATCATTAAAATCTATCAGTCTCTACCAGTAACCTCCCAATCATAGTTTTCATGGGCATACTATAATCCTATTGGATTCTCCAATAACATCTCTTAAATCGAAATTTTCATGGAACCACTATGAACTTATTGATTTCAATCAATAATATCATCCGAATATAGTTTTCATACGACCACTAGGAACCTATTGGACCCTTCCAATAACATTTCTTATGACATAGTTTTTATGGGATGACTATGAACCTATTGGACAGTTCCAATAGACTATCGAAATCAATAATCTTTTGATTAGTTCAGGGCATCCTATAAATGTAATCTACTTAATCTTCTAGATGCAATTCTACTCACTCAAGAGTTAATTCTATTTATACTCACTATTAGATCAACCTAGTTGGTTAATCTATCCCTTAACACCCCAAAATGCAGTTGTGGATCATAAATGATGTGAGTATGATAATAACAACATGCATGATAACTGATCAAATAAAAATAAGAATGTATAACATCCATCATTCAATTACGTTCGATAGCTAATCTTTCATGTCTCATAATTGCTTAATATTAAGTAATATCCCGTTTGGTAAATTTAGTTAAAAACTTAGGATTTTCCATTATTAAATTCCTTGGAAACAATTTTATGATGATATATGATTAATCCCCATAATCCATATTTAATCCAAGGAGATATATAGCTCTTTATATTATCGAAGTTTTATACCATTTATAAATCATTTTATGTTTCACCATTTTATGTTTGAAAAAGACATAAGGTTGCCACTTTAAATAGGTCAATTTAGATCAGTGTCAAAGAAAATATAGTCTCGACAAAGAAGCTTGAGGCTCTCTACCTTTATTAAAAGCCTTAAAATGTGTGATGTTAATGCCCTTCGTCGACCTCTATCTAAGGTTGAAGACCACAACTTATATTTTTTTATGTTTGAGAGAAACTCATGTAGAGATTGGTGTTGTCAACCTTCGTAAACTATAAGCTACCCACCTATTAAAAAAAAAATAGTGGCTCACTTTCGAATACCTAGGGCAATTGACCGTCTAAAATGTAGGCCTTTTCGCCCCTTTTAAAACAATTTTAGTTGACATAAAAACAAGTATCTTTGGTCTTAAAAGATGAAGTGCGAAGTCGTGGACAAGAGGCATCGACTCTAATAGATTAGGTCGTTGACCTTAATGCACATCGACCCCAAGACATTGCCGTTATAACAAAACTTTTAAGTTTGACCCACTTTGGCTTCTATGCTGCTTATTATCTTTATACGATCGAAGTCATATGAAGCGGCATCACTGCCATAGTCTTGAAAACAATAAAACTGATTAAGTGCGACATCATGAAAAACAGCGATGAAGACATGCGATGTCGTTGGTGCTGACTTTTAGCTTTTTAAATGTTTATATGGATTATGAAATGGCATTGTCTTCGATACTCTATATTGTCGGCGAGGTCGACTTTGACCTACTTGGAAACAGTACATAGCTACCGAAGTAACTACCGTATACTTACTTTCACTCCGACTTCAACACTTATGGACATGGCGCTTTTGTATTTGCGAAAAAGATACATGCAACTTGGCATTACCTTAATATCAAGTAAACCGATTGTTTTTATTAAAAGTAATTACTTTTCACCAAACCATAATTCTTGTCCAGTTTCTATTAGAGAATGTAAAACTCTAACGTTTTCTTTTTAGAAAACTGTCGCATGTAACTTTCAAAATCGAAAATATTTAACAACTTTTGTTGATTAATAGCCTTAACTAATTAATAATTTAAATACTTTTTCAGCACATTAAATTCATAATAATTTGAATTTTTTACGAAAAATCCTAAAAAATTCCAAAAATACTATATTCTTGATTATATTAAAATTTCAGGGCTAAACCCTATTTTTAATTGTTTATAATAATTAAGACCCAAAAATAACTTAATTTCCTCCTAACGAAATTCATAAACTATTTATATTCACTTAAGAAAATTTATGAAATTAGAAATTCATCTCCAAAATATCATTTTATACCACATATCAAAATTTCAAATCATTTGGAGATCATCAGTTAAGATTTTGCTCTTAAACCGATCGTCAATTTCATAAAATCCATTTAATCCATTATTATTTCAAAACATGGCAAAATCAAGCATTGCATATCATTCAACCATCATATGCGAACTAAAATCATCAAGATTCGAAATCAATAATTATAATATGAGATGGATATTATTATTCACATTGATTTTGATACTAGAATTGAGTTTTGGTGAGTGCTTTAGTTTTCCGTACTTTGCTCTTGAATCTCCTTTATATTCTTTTGATTGCTTATGTTTTATACAAGAGAATGATAGGGAAGAGGGAGGGTTTAAGGTATTAATAATTTTTTTCTATTCCTAAATTACCCTCTTTTATTTATTATTCCTAAGTCACAAAACGGCCTTATTGCAACAACCCAGTATTTTACCGTCTTGATTTATGAATATTTAATAAATTTAAATATTTAAATAATATATTTTATAATTAAAATATAATACTTAACAAATGATGGTACAATAGATTTATAACGATCCATGATTTTTCCACTTTGAAATAGGCTATTTAAAAATATTTTATATAATCAATAAATAGATTTTTATTAGAAAATGAATCTATTTCTATTATTTAATAACAATGATAAAATAGTTTTCAATTTATTTACCAATATAGATAGTTCAAATAAAAATAGAAAACGTGAACGAAGAACATTTTCTGAATTTTCGACCACTGAAAGTCGTTGGGAACATTATGCGCACTTGGTGCGACATGCACACATTTATATATGTTAGGATTATTATTAATTAAACATACTTATGTAAATTAACTTATATACACACACACCTAAGCTTGGATTTGACAAATTATGTTATAAAAAGGATATATATACATATAAACAAACTTATATATACTCAAATCATCTCCATATCTTTAGTACACACACTTTGAAGCTTTGGCATAACTTAAGGCATGGAAGGGGGGATCAAAATGTATAAGAGAGAGAGGAGAGGTATGGAGTGCATGCATGTGTATATTATTTTATTAAGATCACTTAATATATTTTAATAATTTTCTATGGCTATAAATACCCCTTCCTTTTCATTTTTTTCCCTTTGCAACTTGCATTATTCATTTCTTCACATCCTCTTCTTCAACTCCTTCATACTCTCAAGGCCTTCGCACTAAATTCCTAAGAGAAAAAAGTTAGTAGAAACATGTCAAACATAGCTTAAATCACTCTGTTTCTATTCCTAAACTCTTCTCTTCACAAAGCAACCACATATCACCTCAAAACCACCTTGGCCAAGCCTAAAATCCCCTTTGGCCATGCCTATTATTCACTAGCTCGAGCCCATTTAGCCTTGCAAGGGTCCACATCTTCATTTTTTTGAGCTAGAAGCAAGTGAGCTAGGTCGAGGGCAAGTTTAGTTTGATTTAGTTAAATTTGGTGAGTAAAGTTTACGTTTTTAAAACTCAAATTAATAAATTTTTAACGTTGTAAAATTTATGAGTTCAAATGTTGCTTAAGTATGTAGTAATGTTATATGTTGTGTATGCATGCATATATGTTGATTTCTTATGCCGAAATTTGAGTAGGCGATAAAGATTATACCTTAAATATTGGAAAATTTAGAAGCATTCTGAAGTAATACTTTGTTATGATGGTTCTATAATGTTATGATGTGATATTATGTTTGTTGTATTTGTTGTGTGTGGATTCATGACACAAAGAGAGAAATTCGCTAGCCAAAAGCGAGGTAAAAATCCGCTTTTTATCGGAGAATTGATTTTTGTTTCAAAGCAAAAAGTTTTCAAGCTTAAAACTTTGATTTGGTTTTCAAAAGTTTATTTTCATGTTTTAAAGAGGATAAGAGTTCAAAAGGGAAGTTTTAAAGTTGGAAAAAGGAAATTTCTAGTTTTTGAAATTACAGGTCCGTGTATCGATAGTTGCTATACGATATGGTTCGAAAAATCTAACTATTTTTTTAATTTAAACTTGTTTGCGATGTTTTCTAACTTTAATTTAGTAATTAGAGAACAATTATTTAATTATTTAATGATTATTTAATTGTGATTAATTAATAAAGATAATTAGTACTTAATCATTTATTAATAATGGTTTTTAAACTTAAATGTTAACTAATCAAGTTAATCATGATTTATTACTTAATTATAGTTAATTATTATTTGATTATTAATTAGGGATTATTTAATTATTTATTTAATATAATTATTAATTAATTAATATTTTAAAAAGAGGTTTTATTTAATTAATCTTTGACTAAAGTTAATTATGTTTTAATAAAGTTTAATTAAGGTTTAATTACCTTTACTTAGAGTTCAATTACTATGTAACAAGGATTTGATTCTCATTTACAAAGGTTTTAATTTATTTTAAAATCGCTTTAATTTTGAGTTTGTAAAGTTTTCTTTTAAATTGTTTTCTTTTCAATTTTTTTTAAATCAAGGGATTTTTTTGTCACTTACCCTGAAGTAAACACATATGATTAGTATAACTGAATAACATCTATTAGCAGAAAAAACACTATTCTGCTATTACAATTAACTTGGACATCTACTTAAGTTGATTGATTGTGTGTTATTCTTTATATACCTTTTGTTATGTGGTTCCATGTTAAACTGATAAGTAAAATCAAATTAAAAGCACCACTATGGTCGCTAAGCCTCTGTTTGATTTGGTAAAGATAAATATTTCATTTTTTTGAAATGGTTTCAAAGTTATTGCATTTTGAACAAGATATTTAAAGGAATTTGGAAATTTATAAAGTATTTTGGGTAAATGGATTTGAGTTTTTAAGCAAAGAAGATTTCATAAACAAGGGAGATTTATCAAATGGATTTGCTTATTAAAGGAAGCTAATTTCATTTAAGGTTATCTAGGAAGTAGTTAAGCATGAATGGTTTATAAATAAGTTTTATAAATGATTTTGGGGCATTTATAAAAAGAAGTTTTGGAAATGACTTAGATATTCATAAAGGGAGCTTATATAAAGGTTTGGATATTTATGAGAAATTTATATAAAAAGTTTGGATTTTTATGAAAGCAATTATTATAAATAATTTTGAATATTTATAAAAGGGTTTTATAAATGAATTTAGGAAATTGGAAAGTATTTTGAAATGGATTTGGATTCAAGGAAAGAGATTTCATGAATGAAATAGATTTGATTAAAGTGGACTTATCCAAAGAAGTATAAAAAGAATTTGAGATCTGGGTTTATCTAAACCGACCTTTTAAAAATGGTGGCATGGAACATCTGTTCCACACTTAACACCAAAGGGATGGTATTAAGTTTGTCCTTGCATCCAATTTGAACAACATTTGTTCAATCCTTTTAAAAAAGATTTGGAAGTAAAAAGTTATTCGCAAATGTTTTATGATTATACTTATGTCAGAGATATAAGTATATGAATGTTTTTGACAAATGTTTTGAAAAGAGATTTATTAGATGAGATTTGTTTTGAGCCTTAGTGGTTACTATTGAGAAATAAATATCAAATGGAATTGGGTATTTTTTTTTATTGATAGTTAAATAACCGATTATCAAATAAAGGATCCAAAACGTAACTTCGGAAATATCTTGGAGAAACACGTGAGCTATATGGCACAGTCATCTCTGATGATGCTATACCGTGCATATAAATCTCGTTTCATTCTCCTACGACAAATGACAAGGGAATCCATACAGTACCCGTTAGGAGGTGATTCTTCACTATTATCTTTGGCTACTTATTTAATAAAGAACCGGGGTTGAGTTTATCAAAAACTGTCGAATGTTGTTTCAAAGAGATCAGGATCAGACACATTATTCGAAAACCACATCGATCCAACTCAAGCATTTCGAAGTGAAGACATCTTGAAGATGATGGAATTGAAGACGGAGCTTTTTGAAGTGCAAATGTTGCTGCTAGTAATCCTGAGGGTGATTCCAAAATGGATGTAGTAGAAGTAGGTTGTTGTAACTATCCTAGGCTAGAATTATTCTTCAACTATCCCATCTTCTTCAACCGTCCCTTCCGGTCAAGACTAAAACCCTTCAGATCATCAATCTCAGTTCTATCTCCTAGCCTTCTAATCTTTTCCGCTAATAATGTATTATCTCTTTGCTTAGAAGCAATTCTTTCGATCAATACAGGTCGAACTTCCAAGCAAGATAATATAACGGTACTCTGACTAGAACTAGCAGTCGATCTCAGCTACATGCTACGAGTAATCAATGCTTCTAGATCCTTCCACTTTGCCAACATAGCTAACATTACATTCTGATGTTTTCTACTAAGGGCATCCACAACTTTATTTCCTTTCTCGGTGTATACTCAATACAAAAATCATAAGCTACTAAAAACTCCAACGACCTCTGTTATCTCATATGCAACTCTTTCTGAGAGAATAAGTACCTCAAAGACTTGTGATCCGCATACAACTCGAATCGTTCTCCTAAGTAGCGTCCCTACACTTTCAATGCAAAAATCACCGCTACCAACTCTAAATCATGCGTTGGATATCTAACTTCATATGGTCTGAGCTACCAAGAAGCTTAGGCAATCAGTTTGCCCCTTTACATCAATACTGTGATAACCCGGATTTTTAAACATTTGTCAATTGGATAATTAACTGGTTTAAATCATTGAAACATTAATTTTATCAGTCGGACAAATAAATTTTTGATAATGGAAATATATGAACAAAAACAAATTGATTTGAAAACTATAACAAATGTTGAATTATAAATCCTGCAAATGATAATTCTTATAGTAAATTAATAAATAATATATTTCACCACCTAAATTCAAGATAAAATATCCATAATTATATATAAATATATATATAAAAGCTTTATAGTATATATGAGTATATATGCCTATGAAATGAAATGTAGGAAAGTTTGTAAAAGTATGGATATATGTATATAATATCAGAAAATTCACATAAGATATTTTAATTGTTCCAAAGTTTTATTTTTTATTTTTTATAAAAATCTCCAAAATAATTAAATTTAAACTCTACATTTTAAACACTAATATATATAGTTATTAATTAAAGTATAAATAGCTTAAGAATAAAATAAGAATAAATAAGGGTTTTATCATATTAAGTAAATATGATAAATAATAAGCAAATATAAAAATAAAATAAATATACATAAAGCTATGTGTAAGCTAGGAAATGTCATGCAAATACGAGTGTAAAGTTCTCTTTAAAATTTGTTTCTTCATTTAAAAAGAATATAGATAAAATGATTTAAAGAAAAACAAGGTGCTATATAAATTTATACACTTATATATATATATATATATATATATATGTCTCGGCCCCTTTCTTCCTTTCACCTTTCAAACAAAAACTAAAATTAGAAAAAATAAAAGAAACAAACAAACAACTCTTTCAAGTTTCAAACTGAAGCAAAGCAAGATTCAATTCAAGTTCATCTCAACAAAGTACAAATTCAAGCTTAAACAAAGTAGATCAAGTTCCAGTTTCAAAGTCAAGTGCGGTTTCAAATTTTCAAACTCTGGTTTCCTCTGTTCAATTAAATACTGGGAGTAAACATTCACCTTTTAAAACCAAATCTTTTTTATATTCTGATGCATGTGGTAAATAATAAAGTAATGAGTGAAAATGTTTTGCATGAATGTATAAATATGCTTGCATGTATATTAGTATGAGGTTGATGTGCGTGTGTGTGTATATATATGTCTCTGTTTTGGTTCAACAGACTAAAAACTTCTCAAAATTTGATTCCACTTCATTTAATCTCTTTTTAGTTATGATCTTTGAAGGAAAAATGTTTGTAATAACTTAATTCTATTTTCAAGCATAGTTAGCACGTAGATTTTACTGGAAAGAAGAATGAATAGTGAAAATCAAATCAAATTAGGAAATAAATTGTTTAAATCTTGGGTTTTTCTTATATCATCAGATTCGAATTTAAAACTATGATTTTTAATGGTATTATCAAGATTTTTAGGTTAGTATTTTGGGAGGAATTGCAGGATGAATGAAAATTGGGTTTTCATCAATTTTCGACAATTGAGGGTTCTGTGGAGGTCGGGATCATGGCTGGAGTAGTGTGAGGGTTGTGGAGCTCGAGAAAAATAACCGTCGATATTTTAGATCGATGTGGTGGTTGAACGGCGACGTTGTAGGGTTTAAGACCCTGTTTGAGTCAGCGATGTTCTCTAGGTTAATTCGGCGTCGGGCTTGATCGCAGGTGGGGTAAAAGAAGCATGGGACTGCAGCGAATGTTAGGACGAGGAGTCGGGGTCTCTGGTGGTCGGAGGTGGCGATTCGAGATGGTTTTGGGTGTTTGGGTTTTGTTCCAGTGGTGATCGTTTTCCTCGATTTCGACTTGGAGGTGGGTTCCAAGTTTCTGGGTGGTCGGGTCGACGAGGGTGACGTCGGTGACTTGCTGGTGGTAGCGGCGATGGTCAGAGATGCTCCGACCATGCATGCACGTGCACTGTCCACATATGGGTTTGGTTGTTCTATAGGTTAAGGTAGGATCAGGTATTCAAGTGTGTAAGGGGGAGAAAGGGAATTAGATCGGGTTTGGGCTCAAGTTAGCATAGGGTTTGGCTCGGCTTGTTCTCTAGTGTATTAACAGGGTTTTTAAATTTAAAAACAAAAAAAAGTTTTCAAAAACAATTTTCTAATCCACTTTCTTTAAATGATAAATTTTTTATTAAATATTGGGTTAGTTAAAGGTTATATAATAATTTATTTTTAACTTAAATTGGTTAAGTTTAGAGTATTTTATTATATGTCCATTATTTTATTGAATTCCTAAGTTTATTAAATTAAAATTAAAATAGTGCAACTAAGTAGATAGTTAAGGAAAAGGAAATTATGTTATTAAACAAAGGTCTTACGTTATTTCATATGTTAATAATAAATTAATTCCAAACATTTAATTTAAATAAATTTTAAATGTATTAAGTAAATAGTTAAGATAAATGTTTTAAACTTTAAATTAATTAAGGTCATGACTAATTGTAACTGATAATTAATTATTTCCAATAATAAAATAAAATAAAATAAAATAAAATAAAGGCATAAAATTGATTAATGACATTTAAGAAGGATTTAAAAGTAATTAATTTATAAGTGTTTAAATTTATTTATTTTAAATTAGTTAGAAATGGTATGATTAGTTAATCAATTAAGTTGAATTAATAAGTATTTAATTTATTTTGCGTTAACTAAATTAAATTAGAAAATTGTGCGACAGATTAATCTAGCTTATGGATAATTAAATTGAACTGAATGCTCTGGATTTCTTAATATCTCTAATGTGTTAAATTGTGATATTCTGTATGTAACGACCCTGAATTTTTGGCCTTATTTATTGTAATAAATATTCAAATCAATTTAAATAAAATGTACACTTATTCATTTAAAACAGATATAATTTTGAAATAATTTCCATTATTTATATAAATGGTATTTTTAAAAGGAAATTGATTTGGAAGTTTAATAAATTTTCTCAATAATATTCATAATAAAATTTGTCTTTTATGATTAAATTAAAATATCTTACTTTGTTTATATTTGGTAAGTATACATATGAATGATGATGTTTGAAACAGAATCAAAGTTAATTAATATAAAATATAAATGTGAAATATAAGTTAACTTATGCTTATAATTTAAATAAAATACAAGTGGAAATAAATATAAAAGTAAGTATAAATGTAAATAAATCTAATTGTTCATAATTCAAATATTTATAGTTAAATACAAATAAAATAAACATAAAGAAGGAGTAAACTCACGAATCTAATTTAAATATGGACAGTTAAATTATAAATATAAGAATATTAACTATAACACATGAGTATAACTAGATTAAGAAGAAAGTATAGAATAAAAACAATGTATAAAATAAAATAACATAGCTTTTAATTTGAGGGCGTAAAATAAAATAAGCATAATGTATAAAATAATAAAACAAATTAACTTCAAATACATATGAATTTTTAAGTTACGATTTTAAGTCATACTAGTGTATATGAATCAAGAAAGAAGCACAGGTCTCATAATCTACTTGCAAGCATATACTTACAGACATACAAAATTCTTTTACATAGCAAAACATGATAACTATGTAAATATGTTAATAATTATGCAAACAAATTAAGGTACAAAACAAAAAAATGAACAAAAGAATAGCTTCTTGTGCAAGCTATGCTGGTCGGCAAAATGAAGAAGAGCAAACTATTATCTTTATGTATAGTACAACAATTATACATGAATATTTATGAGCAGCCAAACATTAATAATATGCAACACAAATCTGCAAGTATCAAAACAAGCTTGTCAGCAAAGCATTAGAAGGTAAACTGTATATGCATAGTACAAAACAATTATATACAGTATCTATTAGCAGCCAAACATAATAAATATGTAAACTAATTAGGCAAACAAGGCATTAAATTGCAAATCTTCTCAGCCAATCTTTGTTAAGTCAAGATATTTGTAAACCTGTTCAATCTAGAAACTACTGACCAGTTAAAGCCTCCCCATCCTGTTCTCTACTTATATGTATCACATGTTACTGCAAATTCGTGAAACAAGAAGAAGAAAAAAAAGATGAAACCAGAAGAAGCTGAAACAAGAAAAAGAAAGGAAACATATTCAAAATAAAAATAGAACGGAGGACAAAGGCAGTTTCAAATCTTCAGGTTTCATAACATCAAGTATGCTCTGTTCAACAAAATCTTGCTGGTGAGTAAACTTATTTTTAAATCTAACTCTAATATGTATTTCATGAAGTATTGCTATGTGAATGTTTAAGTTCTGGAATGTTTGCCATTTACTGTGAATTTTGCAAACTATGTTCGTCCAGGTTTCATTTTTTTTTATTTGAGGCAAAGATATTAGAGAATGTATCATACTTCTATAACAATTCATTTTTTTGACTTTAAGTAGTAACTTAATTAAATAAATTTGTTTAAGTTCAAGATTAAGGTTTGAGAACTTTTTTTTTCTATATAGCAGGAAATTGTAAAACACTGTAAACTAAATTTTTACAGTAAAAATAACATAAAGATCAAAATTTGAACAACACAAATTGTAAACGTGAATTGATATATTGTAACTACATATGGAAGTATGATTTTTTTTTAAGACAACTTTTATAATTTTTAGTTAACAATGCACAGAGCAGTTTGATAATGAACTAAAATGCATTTTTATGAATCACTGATTATTCCTTCAATTATGATTGTTGAAATTTTTCATAAAGTTAATATATTGATGGGAGGTTAGCAGAAAAATCTTAATTTTTTTTATAAATGCATGATTTTTGAGCATTGAAGGGAAGTAGGGTTTGGGTTCCAGTGTTTAGTCATGTCTGTAGAGGTGTCGCATTCGTCTTCATCAAGCGATCGAGTGGCACGGGTTTATGGGGGTTGGTGGTTTATCGTGTTGTCGTCGCGTGGGCGAAGGTCTGGATGGTGCAGGTGGCTGGAGCGAGAGTAGCGAGGCGTTTTGCCGAAGGTTTTGTCATTGTTTTTTTCAAGTGAATAACGAATTTTCGAATTCGACTGTTACCTCGTGAGTTGAATTTTGATTTCGAGCTTGGGAACAAATTACGACTTGCTGGTGATCTTGGAAGTTCGCCAGAGTCTCACGCGCCGCCGTGCACGTGCACGGTAGCGGCGATGTGCATCTGGGGCGATGATGTTTTGGGTCGTGTATCAGTGGTTGAAGGATGGGAAGGGGGGCACTGTCGCGATTTCTTCTCGGGGTTTATGGGTTTGCGCTTCGAGTTTTACCTGGGGGTTGTTGCGTGAGTTCACTGTAGTTTTATCTCGTGTTTAAAGTATAAAGTTGAAATAAAAAAATAAAAATAAAAAAAAGAAAGAAGATACAGTTGCGTGGGAATGGAGGAGACTGGGGGAAATCCAATATGCGACTCGAAGCAACGCTTGAGTTTTGCTGGGAAGTCTCGGGTTTGTTTTATTTGCGTGTAAGTTTTTTTTATAATAAAATTGTGTTAGTGAATAAATGTTTCCAGCAAGTATCACAGAAAATGAATACTGTTCTTTCAAGTATTAATTAGCCTAGTTAAGACTTAACATCAATTTTAACTCGCGATTAATTATTTAAGTTAACTAATTACTTTAGTTTAAGCTTAACCATGCTTTTAAAATCTTGTTAATGTTAAGTAACAAATTAAGTAAATTAACAAATATTGTTTCAGTTAGTAATATAACTGATATCAAAATTCAAGAAGACTCAAATGTTAGTTATGTGAATAATCAATAGTTATTGATTGGGTTCAGATGTAATTAAGGGTAATTACTTTGTAATGATAATTAGTAGTGTATTATAAGAAATAAATGTAATTGTAATTAACTACTTAATTAATTAATAAACGAGTAACAGTTAATCAATCAAGTGATTTAAACTAAGAATTAAGAAATGATTAATGAAGCAATTCGCAATAAATAAACAAATAATTAAGTCCTATTTAGGTCAAAGAATAGTGATTAAGAAATAATTGCTGAAGTAATTAAAATTAGATAACTTGATTAAGAAAGTAATTAGTTAAATAATGTGAATAAAGTAATTAAGTAATTAAGACATATATATATTAATTAAGAAATGATTTGTTGATTAAATAATTTAAAGGGAAATAAGTGATTAAACAGAGTTAAGAGATTAACTCTCAAGTAATTAAGTAACTGATGGATAGTTAAGTTCTATAAGTTAATAATTAAAGCTATTAATTAATAATTAGGAGTAATTAACTAAGTAATTAAGATATAATTGTTAATTAAGAAATGATTTATTAATTAAATAATTTGAAATGGAATAAGTAATGAATTATTAACTAATGATTAATCTAACAGGATTAAGAGGTTAATCCTCAAGTAATTGGTTTAATTGAATTGATTTAAATTGAGAACTTGAGATGATTGCGTATGGATGTTGTATATGTTGTATATTTGGTTGTGATGTTTATGGATGATATTCTGTGATATGCTGTGATATATCTATGATATTTGGATATGATTCATCTGTGATAAATATTAATTCAACTGTTGAATTTAAATTATTAAACTGTTAAGTTAATTAGACAACTTGGCCTTTAAAATGGCGTTTGGATTTCGATGGGACCGGGATCGGGTATCCAATTGATATTCCGAAAACCACATCGATCCAAATTAAACGTTAGGTCGTGAATTCTCAAGTGAAGATCAAGATGGTGTTTTCAGAATGCAAGGGTTATCGTCGTTGACTCTGAGGGTGATTCTAAAATGAGTGTAACGAGATAATGCCTTCGGTTTCGTTCGAACCCGGAACGAACTTGTATGGATTGAATGCTTTCAACACATCGTCAGGCGGACGATGAGCATTTTAAGATATTTTTCCTGTAAAGGTAATCGCAGCCTCAAGCCTCATCAACCGGGAATGGCTAAAACAGGGGAGGTGCAGCAAGGTTAGGTGGGTCATGCCCAAGCAGGACGAGATATACCCCTGTCTAGATGTCCCTTTATTTCGGCTGTGTGGGCGGTTGGAATTGCGCACCAACTGCGGGGTTATCTTGTTCGGGACTGTTCAGTAAGGAATGGTTCCGGCCTTGTGTTGCAGGGGAGTTAGGGTGGCTCCTCGGTACAGTGATCTAGACCACGTACTGTGACGGGCGGTACCCCAGTAGCCCTGCCATTGTATGGGATCCAATTTCCAATAAGCGCCATACGTTTTGATTGTGCCCAACTACGTTGGAATGTGAGATGTAAGCATTTCAGCTATTTCTGTATTTTACTTGAAAACCCTAGACACTATTATAATATCACTGGATTTCCTATAAAATGTTTTGGTTAGCGTAAGGTAAAAACTTACCCGTGTTTATTTGTGGGGAGTCTTACGTGATACCTTTGTTTTAAAAGGTTTTCAAACTTAAACAATTTAAACCGTTTACTCATACCAGACCCATGTCTGACCCGGAGTTTATTTTTGTTTTCATAAACTTTCGGGTACCCAAATTTTTACGGGTAGCCAAGGGATTCAGGTTGACTTTGTCAAATTCTAGAGGAGCAATGGAGCAGGAGGCTTCAGCGTTGTAGATATCTATCTAGTTCCGCTATGTTAGTTGATGTATACTGTATCTCTGATGTATATATTGACAGATGTATGTATGATTGTCATGTGTATTGATATTATGTAACTCTGATATATGTAAATCTATGTAATAGATATATGATATATTATATTTTGTTCCGTTCCGCTGTGAGATTCCGATGTTCTGTTTCTTTCTTTTCTATTATTTTCTATTTCTATCCCTTTCTTTCTTAATGATGATGCGTCTTTCTGGTAGTTAGAAGGACGGGTCGTCACACTTGGTATCAGAGCGCTAGGTTGAGTGAATACCTAGGCTCTTGAGTGATTTCTTTCTTGAGAGAGCGTATTTGTAATTTTGATATATATATATATATATATTTCTACCTATTTATTGGGTTACCTGTTCGGGTATTCCAATATAAGTTATAAAGGTAGATAAGATAGTGGTGTGTGAAACACGACTACCGATGGTTGGAGTTTTGAATATTTGTAGTTAGAATGTATCTGTCGAGAATGTAGATCTATTACCGTCTCGAGTGAGCTTTGGATGGAAGTCTTTGGACATTGAGGTTAACCCTATAGCTAGAAGTGTTTTGTGTGCTGTCGAGAAGGTTTGTTGATTAGCAGTTTTCTTGAGGTAATTTCAGAAGTAGCAGAGTGGTTTCATTACCGAACAATATATGACTGTTCTTGATTGTGAAGGGAGAACAAACTTATTTGGGTAGAATTACCAGGGTGTTATACGACAATTCTGGAATACATTTGAGTAGTCTTTTATTGGAGTTAGGAATTCTCAAGAGAAATTTTAAGTTATTGATGTGATCCAAATTGTTTGTCTTCCCATCGAGAGATAGAGTTACGTGATGATTTGATTCTTGAGTAGTGCTAGTGATTTAGTCTAGATGGAGAATGGTTCTGAGAAAGGAAGTAGAGTTAGTTGAGCAAATTTTGGATCGATAAGCGTAAGAATGAGTTTGTTTATGTATATTCTAAGTTGAAGAAGAGCTCAAGCTACATTTGAAGATAGTGTTGGAAACACTGAAGAGGCATGTTTTGAAGGCGAGTTCTTTTAGTGCCATTTTTGGAAATCGGGAGTTATTTTTTTTGGGGCACATTATTTTGGGGTAAAGATATCTCTGTAGACCCAGCGAAGGAAGAATCTATTCTAAGAATGGAAGACAAGGCTAACCAGTGCTCCAGTGATTGTTATTCCGGAAGAAAAGGGCAGCTTTGGAATTTATACGGATGCTCGTATAATTGGTTGGGGAAGCAGTGTTGATGCAAGATAGAAGAGTAATTGCGTATGCCTGTCAGTAATTAAAGCAACATGAAGTGAACTACGCTACGCATGACCTTAAGTAGTTAGCCATTGTGTTTGTTTTGAAGATTTGGAGGCACTAATTGTTGGGAGAGAAGTTGGGTTATTAACGGATCACAAAACCATTGGAATTTTCTCTCTCTAAGGGGATTTTAATTTGAGGCAGCCGTGGCGAGTCGAATTTCTGACCTCATATGATATGGATATGCTGTATACCCAGGAGAAGCGAATGTTGTGATTGATGCTCTTAGTAGGAATGCAGTTTTGTTCTTTTGGAAGTTGTTCTTTCTCTCCAGGGCAGAATCATAAGTAAGCTAAGGGAGGATAGATCTTTTAAGGAATTGATTCTTAAACTAAAGATGGAAGGTGTTTAGATTTTAAGGTAGGTGATCAAGGTGCTTAAAGGATTAGTGGCCGTTTGTGTGCTTGATATGGATGAATTGAAGCAATAAGTTTTAGCTGAATAACATCATTCCAGACTGAATGTTCACCCGGAATCTTTAAGATGTATAAAGATTTGAGAAGAAATTTCTGGAGATCGAGCATGAAGAGGGTCGTAGTTGCTTTCGTTTATAGTTGTACTTTCTATCAGCAAGTTAAGGTGATCAATAGAAGTTGTCTAGGATTATTGCAAGCTTTAGAAAATCTTAGATGGAAGTGGGCGATGATTTTGATGGATTTCATCGACGGTTTGCCAAGAACCAAGAGAAGAAGCGATGGAATATGGATTGTTGTGGATAGATTAACTAAGAATGCTCATTGTATACTAGTTAGATAACTCAGACTACAGTTTCAGGCCGAAAATTTTCTTGCAGAAAATAGTAAGATTGCTTGGTGTTCCTGTTAGTATAGTAAGTGATCGTGACCCTATTTTTTCATCAGCAAAATTCTGGAAGGTTCTACAATTGACTTTGGGATCGAGTTTGAAATTTAGTATAGCCTATCATCCTCATACGGACGGATACAGAGACTGAACCGCATTTTAGAGGATATGCGGTAAGTTTGAGTTTTGGATTTTGATGAATTGTGGAAGACTATCTTGTGTTCGGACCAGTTTTGTTTTGTGAAGTTTCTGCTAAGATTAGGCTTATCAAAGGATAAGATGAGAGTTTCTCAAGACCGTTAGAAGAAGTACGCAGATAAGAAGGAGACAATTGGAATTTGAGTTTGGTAATTTGTTTTGACCAAAGTTTCCCGATTAAAAAGGAACTATTAGATTCGGAAGGCGGAGAATTTGACCCGAGTTATATTAGACTATTTCGGATATTGAAAAGATTGGACTGTAGCTTGCAGAGTCGAATTGTCAGAACAAATGTCTGGAATTCATAGTGTATTCTGTGTGACCCATCTAAAGAAATTTGTTCTTGATTCAGTATTAGTTGCAGAATCAATATTACAGGAAGACTTGAAAGATGAGCCTAATGTGACTGTGGATAGAAATTCTGTTCGGATTGTTAGTTAAGGTGAGAGGCAACTCAGGAGTATAGTAGAGTAGCTTATCAAAGTATAGTGGAACGAGGATTCCGGAGCTTTCTCCCAGGAAACTCTGTATAGTTTAAGAAAGCTTATCTGGATTTGTGTCTGGATGCCTAGCGATGTCTGTTAGGATAGATGTTGGTTGTTTGTTAATATATGAATGATATGTATGTTTGAATGGTTGATATGAAAACTTTTAAATTATCTTTGTTTTAAATTTCAGGGACGAAATTCTTTTAAGGGGGGAGGAATGTAACGACCCTGGATTTTTGGCCCTATTTATTGTAATAAATATTAAAAACAATTTAAATAAAATGTATACTTATTCATTTGAAACAGATATAATTTTGAAATAATTGCCATTGTTTATATAAATGGTATTTTTAAAAGGAAATTGATTTGGAAGTTTAACAAATTTTCTCAATAATATTCATGATAAAATTTGTCTTTCATGATTAAATTAAAATATCTTACTTTGTTTATATTTGGTAAGTATACATATGAATGATGATGTTTGAAACAGAATCAAAGTTAATTAATATAAAATATAAATGAGAAATATAAGTTAACTTATGCTTATAATTTAAATAAAATACAAGTGGAAATAAATATAAAAGTAAGTATAAATGTAAATAAATCATATTGTACATAATTCAAATATTTATAGTTAAATACAAATAAAATAAACATAAAGAAGGAGTAAACTCACGAATCTAATTTAAATATGGACAGTTACATTATAAATATAAGAATATTAACTATAACACATGAATATAACTAGATTAAGAAGAAAGTATAGAATAAAAACAATGTATAAAATAAAATAACATAGCTTTTAATTTTCGGGTGTAAAATAAAATAAGCATAATGTATAAAATAATAAAATAAATTAACCTCAAATACATATGAATTTTTAAGTTAGGATTTTAAGTCAAACTAGTGTATATGAATCAAGAAAGAAGCACAGGTCTCATAATCTACTTGCAAGCATATACTTACAGACATACAAAATTCTTTTACATAGCAAAACATGATAACTATGTAAATATGTTAATAATTATGCAAACAAATTAAGGTACAAAACAAAAAAATGAACAAAAGAATAGCTTCTTGTGCAAGCTCTGCTGGCCGGCAAAATGAAGAAGAGCAAACTATTATCTTTATGTATAGTACAACAATTATACATGAATATTTATGAGCAGCCAAACATTAATAATATGCAACACAAATCTGCAAGTATCAAAACAAGCTTGTCAGCAAAGCATTAGAAGGTAAACTGTATATGCACAGTACAAAACAATTATATACAGTATCTATTAGCAGCCAAACATAATAAATATGTAAACTAATTAGGCAAACAAGGCATTAAATTGCAAATCTCCTCAGCCAATCTTTGTTAAGTCAAGATATTTGTAAACCTGTTCAATCTAGAAACTACTGACCAGTTAAAGCCTCCCCATCCTGTTCTCTACTTATATGTATCTCATGTTACTGCAAAATTCGTGAAACAAGAAGAAAAAAAAATGATGAAACCAGAAGAAGCTGAAACAAGAAAAAGAAAGGAAACATATTCAAAATAAAAATAGAGCAGAGGACAAAGGCAGTTTCAAATCTTCAGGTTTCATAACATCAAGTATGATCTGTTCAACAAAATCTTGCTGGTGAGTAAACTTATTTTTAAATCTAACTCTAATATGTATTTCATGAAGTATTGTTACGTGAATGTTTAAGTTCTGGAATGTTTGCCATTTACTGTGAATTTTGCAAACTATGTTCTTCCAAGTTTCATTTTTTTTATTTGAGGCAAAGATATTAGAGAATGTATCATACTTCTATAACAATTCATTTTTTTGAGTTTAAGTAGTAACTTAATTAAATAAATTTGTTTAAGTTCAAGATTAAGGTTTGAGAACTTTTTTTTTCTATATAGCAGGAAATTGTAAAACATTGTAAACTAAATTTTTACAGTAAAAATAACATAAAGATCAAAATTTGAACAACACAAATTGTAAACGTGAATTGATATATTGTAACTACATATGGAAGTATGATTTTTTTTAAGACAACTTTTATAATTTTTAGTTAACAATGCATAGAGCAGTTTGATAATGAACTAAAACGCATTTTTATGAATCATTGATTATTCCTTCAATTATGATTGTTGAAATTTTTCATAAAGTTAATATATTGATGGGAGGTTAGCAGAAAAATCTTAATTTTTTTTATAAATGCATGATTTTTGAGCATTGAAGGGAAGTAGGGTTTGGGTTCCAGTGTTTAGTCATGTCTGTAGAGGTGTCACGTTCGTCTTCATCAAGCGATCGAATGGCACGGGTTTATGGGGGTTGGTGGTTTATCGTGTTGTCGTCGTGTGGGCGAAGGTTTGGGTGGTGCAGGTGGCTGGAGCGAGGGTAGCGAGGCGTTTTTCCGAAGGTTTTGTCATTGTTTTTTTCAAGCGAATAACGAATTTTCGAATTCGACTGTTACCTCGTGATTTGAATTTTGATTTCGAGCTTGGGAACAAATTACGACTTGCTGGTGATCTTGGAAGTTCGCCAGAGTCTCACGCGCCGCCGTGCATGTGCACGGCAGCGGCGATGTGCATCTGGGGCGATGATGTTTTGGGTCGTGTATCAGTGGTTGAAGGATGGGAAGGGGGGCACTGTCGCGAGTTCTTCTCGGGGTTTATGGGTTTGCGCTTCGAGTATTACCTGGGGGGTGTTGCGTGAGTTCACTGTAATTTTATCTCATGTTTAAAGTATAAACTTGAAATAAAAAAAGAAAAAAAAAGAAAGAAGATACAGTTGCATGGGAACAGAGGAGACTGGGGGAAATCTAGTATGCGACTCGAAGTAACGCTTGAGTTTTGCTGGGAAGTCTCGGGTTTGTTTTATTTGCGTGTAAGTTTTTTTTTTTTTTTAATAAAATTGTGTTAGTGAATAAATGTTTCCAGCAAGTATCACAGAAAATGAATACTGTTCTTTCAAGTATTAATTAGCCTAGTTAAGACTTAACATCAGTTTTAACTCGTGATTAATTATTTAAGTTAACGAATTACTTTAGTTTAAGCTTAACCATGCTTTTAAAATCTTGTTAATGTTAAGTAACAAATTAAGTAAATTAACAAATATTGTTTCAGTCAGTAATATAACTGATATCAAAATTCAAGAAGACTCGAATGTTAGTTATGTAAAAAATCAATAGTTATTGATTGGGTTCAGATGTAATTGAAAGTGCGGTGTGTATACAATTATATGTGCTAATATAGTACGCACGGATTGTGTAATATGGACTACAATATAAATACGGAAATAGATGATAATAGCATAGTAAATAAAAAAATAGAAAAATCACACCAGAGATTTTTATACTGGTTCGGAGCACCGTCCTACGTCCAGTCCCAGACTTCTATCTAGATTTTCACTATTAACTACCTCGCTTCACCCGGAGGAACAGGTTTACAACACCCGAACAACCGAACGGGATTTCACGCCTCTAATACACTGAGGACTTCAACACTTGCCTCTTACAACACAGAGGACTTCAACACAAGAACAAATACAATTGTTGTTGACAACTTGTGTTCTTGAAAACACGGATTTGTCACTAGTAGTACACCCTTCCTATAATCTTATCCTCAAAGTATGCGAATGATGTTTTGAAAAGATTAAGGAAAGTATATTACTTATTGAATCAAAAGATATGAAATAGTTTCAATGATTCAATAAATAATCGAGAGCTTTTAGAATGAAGGAGTATGTAGAAAGTAAGATCAGAGATTAGATTAAAAAGCATATAAAATCATGTTGTTTTAATCAACGAATTAGATGAGTTTATATAGATAAGAATGGTTGTAACTCTTTGTGAGTAGTTGCTATTAAGAGATATGATCTTTGGTGAAAGGTAAGAGATGCAACCTTTGGAGAAGAGAAGTGTCTTTTGGAAAAATTGCTTTCTGTTTAAAAACGGTCGACAGGTTAAAAAGTGACCAGTAGACAGGAATTTAAATATATATACGTTATGTGCATGTGTGCACGTTCAGTGTGCAAATTATGCAGGAACGGTCGACCGCCTATATTGTGACCGGTCGACCGGTCCCTGTAAAGTTGCACACTGAATGTGCAACTACATTCTAATCGTATATATATTAATTTTCTTGAAAATGCATGATTATTTGAGGATAGTTTTTAACAAGTTTATTACTAATATAATATCAAATAATCAATCTACAATCTAGGGTACCATATGTAGCTCTTTATAGCCATAATGACCTTGTTTTGTCGATCGCCTTTAGTTATTTGTCAGAAATCAAAACCTTCATAAAACTTGTGACTCAACATTCTCCCCCTTTTTGATTGATGACAATATATATCTGCAAATCTGAATCTCCCCCTGAATATGTGATCTGTCTCTTTGAATTCTTATATATGTACGTTCCTGCAAACAATTGTTAGCCCTTTCTCCCCCTTTGTCATCGACAAAAAGGAGTAACAGACACTAGAATAGTAGAAGGAATATGATATGCATAGTAAAATAAATCATAAAAACAGCCATAAACATAACAGAGTATTCTACAGATCATAATGTCAAACGAAAAATAAGAATAACGACACTATTTAGTACAAGTGTCGATGAATGTTTTTAAAGTGCTAAACCATAATAGAATCTAAGATGAAGCAGATCGTATCTCCTCTTCATCATCATCATCGTCGTCGTCATCATCATCATCTTCTTCTTCTTCCTCATCATTTTTCCCTCTAGATGATTCTCCATGTCCATGACCACTCATACCAGTATACTCGTCAGATGATGTCCAGGTGAAAACAGGAGCAGCAGGATGTTTTCCTGGGTCTTGTGCTTGAACAGAGGTGGATGTGGAACATGATATAGCATCCCATAGCATACCAAAGAATGACTTGACCTTATTGAAGCGCTTATCAATTTTAGAGTCCATTCGCTTGAGACGTGATTCAAGCAAAAATTGGTTACGCGTAATTGTTTCAAGTGATTCTTTTGTTGATGATTTTGATTTTAATAGTTTCACTTCATCGGAACGAGGACGAGAGGAAGTTGCTCTTTGTTTTCTTGGTCCTCTTTGTTGCCATTCTTCAAAAGACATAATCTCAAGATAAGGTGGAGGAAGCTTCATTCGTTTGATGGTTATTGAATCAATGCATTTTGGTTTTGAGGTTGCAGAATCAGGAGGATTTACTCAGCAAGCTAACAAAAGTTGCATGATATATTCATTGTAGAAGAAATGAGGCCGTGTAGAGTTATTTACCTTGAGAATTTCATCAAAAAGCATGTGTACCCAATTGATTTGGATTTCACCATAAATAGCATAGAGTGCTTTGAAGTTTTCTTTATATACTGCATCATAATTTCCAAGTCTAGGAAAAAGAGAATGCATCAAAACACGATGAAGTAGTCTAGCTGTCGGTCGAAGTCCAATAGACTTTGTGCCATCACTATTGTCTTCTATGAACTGATGACTAGTACTATTTCGAGTGAAGACTTCGCAGAAGGTAGATGAAAACTCATCACCTCGATTTGGTATACCAAGTATAGAGGCAATTCTAGCATGAGTAAGAAAAATTTGCTTACCACAGACCACAGACCAGATTACTCCGTTTGGATTATCAGGTTGATATTCATCGAGATTCATGTTGGCGTAAAACAATTTAATCATCAAATGATTTATCTCCACATTATTTTCTGAAAAATCTATCAATGGAGTAATGTTGGCATTATTGGCTAACCTCCGAACGCCATAAGCCGTGAAATCATCAAATTTGATAAAAGAGCCTGGATGAAACTTGTAATTTGTCATCTGATTCCATCTTGTTACAGCAATTGGACTTTGAAGCCACTTTTTGGCGGAGATGCTTAGAGATGAAGTTTCAGAGGTTGTTCCTTTCTTAGATTTCTTTTGAGGAGGAGCCATTGTTGGAAGATTGGAGATTTGGGAATTGAAAACAGGAAACTAGGGTTTGTGATTTTGGGAAAAAGAACAGCTTGAGTCAAAAAGAGAAAGAGGGTAGAAGGAAAAATGACGCATAGGTATATATAAAAACTGAAAATACGTCAACCGGTCGACCTATGAAATATGGCCGGTCGACCGTTTTCAACCAGGGAGCAAACGGTCGACCGGCTATATATGGGGCGGTCGACCGGTTCTGGTCTGTTGAGAATAATATGTTATTTTGCAAGTTTTTATCATATATCAACCTATATATATTATATTTCATTCTTAATACAAAATATAACCGTTATTACACAAGTGATAGATAAAGATATAATAACTATATATAAATCTAATGAGAAGGTTCGTCATTAGAATTATCGTTGTTTCCTTCAATACGTTTTGACCATGGACTCCATTGTTTCTGAGCTCCTTCATTCTTCTCATAGTTCCGATCCCACGAGTTAGGACTTTTAGATGTTGATGGCCTAGACGGCATTGGTTCATGCACGTCATGCTTGTTGAAACCGCAGAAAAATGTTGCCAACTTTTCTAAAACGGATAATCGTGCCGATGTCCGTTGTTGCTCGTGCTAAAGTTGACTTTGCCCATAATGGAGCTGTCTCTGAAGGTCTATCTGATGTTTCTGGTAGTGGTGTATCTCATCGATTTGTGCTTTGGTACGAGGAGAATAGAACAGTGTCCTCTTCACTCATTTTGAATTTGGAGTTTTATCAGACATACAAGAGCATTGATGATGACAACTTGGTTTTTGTTTTGGTGTAGTAGGAGAATAATATTCCTCCGACTCAGAACTCGTAATAGAAATGTATGATTCTTGAGCACATTTATCACAAATGTGAGCCAAAGGGAATGTTGTATAGAATATTATGGTTAAATAAAAAAAATGAACAAAATATGAAATTTTTTGCAAGCTTATATACAAGTTTCTTATGTATAAACCTATGGATGTAAGTTAATGGAAAATTTTAACCAAGAAAACATAAGCAGAAATTTTTATTTTAACTCTAAAAATAGCTTTCCTTTTAAAACTGAAATTATAAATTAAGAAGGGAAAGGACGATCACTAAAAGAAAAGAATGAAAAAATGAGTAAAGAGAATTAACCATTAAATCAAGCAGTGGCTTATATTTAATGTAATAAAAAAAAAGTTTATGCAATAGTTATGGTTAAAGAATAACTAAAAAGAAGACGTTCTTTAGAAATTACTTAGTCAAGATTTTTCCTTGAAATTAAACCAAGCTCTCTTCGTAATCTAATAAAATTAGATTCGAGCAGAGGTTTAGTAAAAATGTCTGCTAATTGATTGTCAGTATGGACATATTCAAGACATATATTTCCTTTGTCAATATTATCTCGAAGGAAATGATGACGGATATCAATGTATTTGGTTCTAGAGTGATTTACTGGATTTTTAGAGAGATTTATAGCACTGGTGTTATCACAGTATATAATAGAATTTGATAAATGAATATTAAAATCTTGAAGTGTTTGTTGCATATATAGTACTTGAGTACAAGCGAAAGCTGCTGATATATATTCAGCTTCACATGTTGATAGTGAAACACAATTCTGTTTCTTACTGAACCAAGAGACAAGTGATTTTCCAATAAAATGGCACGTACCACTTGTACTTTTTCTATCCGTTTGTGAGCCACCGAAATCAGCATCACTATATGATACTAATTCAAATGGACATTCTTTTGGATAAAAAAGACCGAAATCTTTGGTATTATTAAGATAACGAATTATACGTTTCACTGCTCGTAGATGTGATTCCTTTGGATCGGCTTGAAAACGAGCACATAAACAAACACTCATTATTATATCCGGACGACTAGCTGTAAGATAAAGAAGAGAACCAATCATGCTTCGATATAATTTCTGGTCAATATTCTTACCACTTTCATCTTTTTCAAGATGTGTAGTTGTACTCATAGGAGTTGGTTTACCATATGTATTTTCTAATCCGAAGCGTTTGATAAGGTTTTCACAGTATTTTTCTTGATTGATAAAAATACCGTTTGAAAGTTGCTTTATTTGAAGTCCAAGAAAATAAGATAGTTCTCCCATATGAGACATTTCGAATTCTTTGGTCATAATACTTGCAAATTCTTTGCAGAGTTTATCGTTTGTTGAACCGAAGATGATATCCTCTACATATATCTGGATAACTAGAATATCTTTTCGAGAATGTTTAATAAACAAAGTTTGATCAACTTTGCCTATTTGAAATCCTGAGTTAATAAGATAGCTACGTAGTCGTTCATACCAAGCACGAGGTGCTTGTTTTAAACCATACAAAGCTTTCTTAAGTTTGAACACATGGTCAGGATATTTTTCATGTACGAAAAAAGGAGGTTGTTCGACATAGACATTCTCTTTGATAAATCCATTGAGAAAAGCACTTTTGACATCCATCTGATAAAGTTTGAAATTATGGTGACAAGCAAAAGATAATAGGATTCTAATAGCTTCTAGTCGAGCAACTGGTGCAAAAGTTTCTTCATAATCGATACCTTCTTCCTGATTATATCCTTGTGCTACTAATCTTGCTTTATTTTTGGTGATATTTCCTTGTTCGTCGGCCTTATTTTTATAGACCCATTTAGTACCAATTACTGACTGATCAGTTGGTCGTGGAACAAGTTCCCAAACGTCATTGCGCTCAAACTGATTTAGTTCTTCCTGCATGGCAATGATCCAGTAATCATCTGTAGCAGCTTCTTTTGGATTCTTAGGTTCGATATTTGAGAGAAAAGCGACATGACCCATTTGATTGAGTTGACTTCTTGTTCTGACATGTGATGTTATTTCACCGATTATATTTTGAGCCGGATGGTCTCTTAATATTCTTGGTGGTGATTGTAACTCACATGTTTGAGGAATATTCTCAATAATTATTTCTGAGTCAGAATCAATATTTGTGATGATTTGATTGTCAGTGTCTATTGATTCGTCATCATCTGATATAGTGTGAGGATGCTGATAGATTTCATCAAAAGAGACATGAAGTGATTCTTCAATAGTTTTGGTTCGTTTATTAAATATCCGATAGGCCTTACTTCGTTTCGAATAACCGACAAATATTCCTTCATCGGCTTTTGAATCGAATTTGCCAAGCTGGTCTTTCGTATTTAAAATAAAGCACTTGGAACCAAAAACTTTGAAGTATGAGATTTTAGGCTTCCTTTGTTAAATAATTCATAAGGAGTATTCTTGGTAAGAGGTCTTATGGATACACGATTTAAAACATAACAGGCAGTTGCCACAGCTTCCGCCCAAAAATGTTTTGGTAAGGTGGTTCCATTCAATAATGTTCTTGCACATTCTTGTAAAGTTCGGTTCTTCCGTTCTACAACTCCGTTCTGTTGTGGAGTTCTGGGAAACGAAAAATTATGATATATACCTTTCTTTGTACAAAAATGTTCAAATTCATTATTTTCAAACTCTCCGCCATGATCACTTCTTATATTTTTAACTTTAATCCCTTTTGATTTTTGAATTCTTTTGACGAAAGATTTGAAATGATCGAAAGTGTCACTTTTATTTTTTAAGAAAATTGTCCATGTATAACGAGAGAAATCATCAACAATTACAAGCACATATTGACTGTGATTTATTGATTGAACCCTAGTAGGCCCAAATAAATCCATGTGTAGTAACTCAAGTGGTTGTAATGTTGATATGACTTTCTTGGATTTAAAAGATGATTTGGTCAATTTTCCTAATTGACATGCATCACAAATGTTGTTAACTTTAAAACTCATTTTGGGTAGTCCTTTAACTAGATTGTTTTTGGCTAGCTTGTCAATAGTTCTGAAGTTTATATGACAGAAGCGTTTGTGCCATAGCCATGGATCATTGTCATTAGCCACAAGACACATATCTGAATTATGATTAATATTCATATTCAGAATATATATATATTTCTGTCTCTATAACCTTCGAAAACCAAATTATGGTCTTTATCTAAAATACTACACTTATTATTTGAAAATGAAATTATAAATCCCTTGTCACATAACTGACTAATACTAAGCAAATTGTGTTTTAAATTTCTAACTAGCATGACATTAGTAATAAGAGGTAAGTTAGATGTACCGCAATTGCTCACATCGCCTTTGCCGATGATATAGCCTTTTGAATAGTCTCCAAAAGTGACGGAGCTACCATCTGAATATGTAATATTTGTTAATAGACTCTTGTCTCATGTCATGTGCTTTGAGCAACCACTGTCCAATATCCACTTTCCTCTTTTCTTAAGTGGGACCTGCAAAAAATAGAATTAAGTCCATGGTACCCACTTTTTATAGGGTCCTAAGAGTTAGGTCTTAGGAGTCCAAACCCATATGGGTCTGGTATCCCCTTTATATATATAATTTTCATTAAAATGCACAGTATTCATGAATTGCTGAATGTATTTGTTCCTAATCAAATTGTTATTTGTTTTAGGAACCCATATTTTGATAGTCTTGACATTTTTCTTTTGAAATTTCACAACTGGTTTTGGTTTGGAATATAATAAACTAAGATTTTTCTTAGCTTTAGTTTTTTGTACTTTCTTCTTCCGTTTATTTCCAAGATGTTTCTTGGTTTCTTGTTTGTCTGAAATAGATTGTGAACTTTCAATTATTGTTGTCAAATTTTCTCGACCTTTGTTAAAGTTAGAAACATTTTGAGTAATGTCATCAAACTTTGTTTGTAAGCTAGCTTTTTCTAGGTCTAGAATTTTGATTTTTGCTTTAAGCTCATGATTTTCAGTAGTGAGAGCATTATTTTTCTCTTTTTGAGCTTCTATTTCTTGACTCAAAAGAGATATTTGAGAGTCAACATTAGATGATGATTCTTGAATATTTTCAAGTTTCTCTTCTAATATTTTCTTCTCATCTTTTAACATATCTCGTTCAAACTCTGCTCTACTTAAATCTGCTTTGACTACTTTTAATTGACGTTTTATGTCTTTATATTTGACTATTAATTCAGCATTAATATCAAGTAATTCATCAAATGTAGGAATTTGTACCTCATCTTCTGTTGCCATAAAACAAACATTAGCTTGTTCATTCTTTGAATCACTTTCACTTTCTGATGAAGATGACTCTGAATCATCCCATGTTACTGAGAAAGCTCGTTTCTTAGATTTGTCCTTATATTTGAATTTGTCATTTTCTGACTTCTTCTTTTGTTCTGGGCAATATTTCTGCATGTGTCCCTTTTTGTGGCAGTTGAAACATTCTATAGCAGATGAAGATGGTTTGTTTGATCCAGGTTTCCTTTTATTGTAACGACTGGCTTTTCGATATTTTAGGAATTTTTTAAATCCTTTCGCAATGAATGCCAAATCTTCGTCTTCAGAATCTGATTCATTTTCATCTTTCTCAACATGAAATGCTACATTTTTCTTTTCTTCTTTCTGTTCCTTTCTAGCCTGCAAATTTGCTTCATAGGACATTAAATTTCCTATCAATTCATCTGGCTTCATGACGGAAAGGTCATTAGCTTCTTCATTTGCTAATACTTTTCCTTCCCATTCACTAGTCAGAGAATGTAGGACTGTTGAAACAACATCGAAATCAGAATACTTTTGTCCTAAGCCAATAAGAGCATGGTGAATAGTTTGAAACCGTGAATACATGTCGTTTATTGTCTCATTTGGTTTCATTTTGAAATTTTGAAATTGACTTTTCAGCATGGCTATTTTGGCTTGTTTAACCTTGTTAGTACCTTCATGAGTGATTTTTAGTGTTTGCCAAATTTGATATGCAGTAGTGCAGATACTAACACGGTTATATTCATTTTGGTCTAATGCACAGAACAACATATTTATTGCTCTTGCATTTACGGCTGCTGCCGTTTTCTCAGCTGCAGTCCATTCTGAATAATCAGTTGTTGGATTCACTATTTCTCTTTGAGTGGCATTCCAAGCATCATAGCTATTTGATTGCATAAAGAATGACATACGTGTTTCCCAATAACTATAGTTAAGACCATTGAAAAATGGAGGTCTTTGTGTCGATTGACCCTCCGTGTAAGTAGTGTTTTGAGTGCTAGTACTTACGTTATTTGCCATATTACTATAATATATCAAATAACTGTGTTACGGTTATATGATGACCGTGCTCTGATACCAAATGAAAGTGCGGTGTGTATACAATTATATGTGCTAATATAGTACACACGGATCGTGTAATATGGACTACAATATAAATGCGGAAATAGATGATAATAGCATAGTAAATAAAAAAAATAGAAAAATCACACCAGAGATTTTTATACTGGTTCGGAGCACCGTCCTACGTCCAGTCCCAGACTTCTATCTGGATTTTCACTATTAACTACCTCGCTTCACCCGGAGGAACAGGTTTACAACACCCGAACAACCGAACGGGATTTCACGCCTCTAATACACTGAGGACTTCAACACTTGCCTCTTACAACACAGAGGACTTCAACACAAGAACAAATACAATTGTTGTTGACAACTTGTGTTCTTGAAAACACGGATTTGTCACTAGTAGTACACCCTTCCTATAATCTTATCCTCAAAGTATGCGAATGATGTTTTGAAAAGATTAAGGAAAGTATATTACTTATTGAATCAAAAGATATGAAATAGTTTCAATGATTCAATAAATAATCGAGAGCTTTTAGAATGCAGGAGTATGTAGAAAGTAAGATCAGAGATTAGATTAAAAAGCATATAAAATCATGTTGTTTTAATCAACGAATTAGATGAGTTTATATAGATAAGAATGGTTGTAACTCTTTGTGAGTAGTTGCTATTAAGAGATATGATCTTTGGTGAAAGGTAAGAGATGCAACCTTTGGAGAAGAGAAGTGTCTTTTGGAAAAATTGCTTTCTGTTTAAAAACGGTCGACAGGTTAAAAAGTGACCAATAGACAGGAATTTAAATATATATACGTTATGTGCATGTGTGCACGTTCAGTGTGCAAATTATGCAGGAACGGTCGACCGCCTATATTGTGACCGGTCGACCGGTCCCTGTAAAGTTGCACACTGAATGTGCAACTACATTCTAATCGTATATATATTAATTTTCTTGAAAATGCATGATTATTTGAGGATAGATTTTAACAAGTTTATCACTAATATAATATCAAATAATCAATCTACAATCTAGAGTACCATATGTAGCTCTTTATAGCCATAATGACCTTGTTTTGTCAATCGCCTTTAGTTATTTGTCAGAAATCAAAACCTTCATAAAACTTGTGACTCAACAGTAATTAAGGGTAATTACTTTGTAATGATAATTAGTAGTGTATTATAAGAAATAAATGTAATTGTAATTAACTACTTAATTAATTAATAAATGAGTAACAGTTAACAATCAAGTGATTTAAACTAAGAATTAAGAAATGATTAATGAAGCAATTAGCAATAAATAAACAAATAATTAAGTCCTATTTAGGTCAAAGAATAGTGATTAAGAAATAATTACTGAAGTAATTAAAATTAGATAACTTGATTAAGAAAATAATTAGTTAAATAATGTGAATAAAGTAATTAAGTAATTAAGCAATTAAGACATATATATATTAATTGAGAAATGATTTGTTGATTAAATAATTTAAAGGGAAATAAGTGATTAAACGGAGTTAAGAGATTAACTCTCAAGTAATTAAGTAACTGATGGATAGTTAAGTTCTATAAGTTAATAATTAAAGCTATTAATTAATAATTAGGAGTAATTAACTAAGTAATTAAGATATAATTGTTAATTAAGAAATGATTTATTAATTAAATAATTTGAAATGGAATAAGTAATGAATTATTAACAATGATTAATCTAACATGATTAAGAGGTTAATCCTCAAGTAATTGGTTTAATTGAATTGATTTAAATTGAGAACTTAAGATGATTGCGTATGGATGTTGTATATGTTGTATATTTGGTTGTGATGTTTATGGATGATATTCTGTGATATGCTGTGATATATCTATGATATTTGGATATGATTCATCTGTGATAAATATTAATTCAACTGTTGAATTTAAATTATTAAACTGTTAAGTTAATTAGACAACTTGGCCTTTAAAATGGCGTTTGGATTTCGATGGGACCGAGATCGGGTATCCAATTGATATTCCGAAAACCACATCGATCCAAATTAAACGTTAGGTCGTGAATTCTCAAGTGAAGATCAAGATGGTGTTTTCAGAATGCAAGGGTTATCGTCGTTGACTCTGAGGGTGATTCCAAAATGAGTGTAACGAGATAATGCCTTCGGTTTCGTTCGAACCCGGAACGAACTTGTATGGATTGAATGCTTTCAACACATCGTCAGGCGGACGATGAGCATTTTAAGATATTTTTCCAATAAAGGTAATCGCACCCTCAAGCCTCATCTACCGGGAATGGCTAAAACAGGGGAGGTGCAGCAAGGTTAGGTGGGTCATGCCCAAGCAGGACGAGATATACCGCTGTCTAGATGTCCCTTTATTTCGGCTGTGTGGGCGGTTGGAATTGCGCACCAACTGCGGGGTTATCTTGTTCGGGACTGTTCAGTAAGGAATGGTTCCGGCCTTGTGTTGTAGGGGAGTTAGGGTGGCTCCTCGGTACAGTGATTTAGACCACGTACTGTGACGGGCGGTACCCCAGTAGCCCTGCCATTGTATGGGATCCAATTTCCAATAAGCGCCGTACGTTTTGATTGTGCCCAACTACGTTGGAATGTGAGTTGTAAGCATTTCAGCTATTTCTGTATTTTACTTGAAAACCCTAGACACCATTATAATATCACTGGATTTCCTATAAAATGTTTTGGTTAGCGTAAGGTAAAAACTTACCCGTGTTTATTTGTGGGAGTCTTACGTGATACCTTTGTTTTAAAAGGTTTTCAAACTTAAACAATTTAAACCGTTTACTCATACCAGACCCATGTCTGACCCGGAGTTTATTTTTGTTTTCATAAACTTTCGGGTACCCAAATTTTTACGGGTAGCCAAGGGATTCAGGTTGACTTTGTCAAATTCTAGAGGAGCAATGGAGCAGGAGGCTTCAGCGTTGTAGATATCTATCTAGTTCCGCTATGTTAGTTGATGTATACTGTATCTCTGATGTATATATTGACAGATGTATGTATGATTGTCATGTGTATTGATATTATATAACTCTGATATATGTAAATCTATGTAATAGATATATGATATATTATATTTTGTTCCGTTCCGCTGTGAGATTCTGATGTTTTGTTTCTTTCTTTTCTATTATTTCTATCCCTTTCTTTCTTAATGATGATGCGTCTTTCTGGTAGTTAGAAGGACGGGTCGTCACACTGTAATATGAAATGCCTGAATTAAACTATTGATAACTATGAGATGTTTCAGATATCTGTGATGAATTTCTGTGTGAATGTGATATTTTGAATTCAAATTGAATTGTTTTACTTAAACAACTTGGCTTAAAGGATGGCGTTGGATTCGAAGAAGAACGGAGTCGGATAACAGTGATATCCGAAACTACTTGATTAGTAACTACCATAATTCTTTATAGATTTGATTTCTGAATCAAATAGGATGGAAGGGAATTAATTAAGTAAACCTGACCATTTAACTAAGTAACGGTACTTAGATATGGTTTTGTGAAATAATTGTTTGGCTATAGCAAGATAAAACTCCTAATGATGAACGAGTTGCTGGGGTTTTCAAAAAGTTTTATAACTTTAGTATTTCAAATTAAATGGGTTACTCACGCTAGTTTCCAGCCTACTCTGGTGTTGCTTTATTGTAATGCTCTGGTCAGACCGAGTATTACAGATTTTCAGGTTAGGACGTTCTGGAGCTCAGAAGGCAAGCTGGATGGCAAAGACATTTTGATTATTCCGTTCTGTATTAGAGACTGTGCAGTCTGTGCACGGTCTGTATTTAGGGACAAGTTAATTATAACTGTCCAGGTTATTTGTGAATGATTGTACTCTGATATATTGTATAAATTGACATTTACAGCTTTCTTTATGTAAATGCTGCTATTTGTATATTATATTTTATTCCGTTGCGATTGTGAGATTCTGTGCTGTTGTTTTCTGTTTCTTCTTCTACCTTTTTTCTTCTTTACCCCAACAATCTGTAATTTTCGACGTTCGATTGCTCGACACTTCTACAATGTACGTGTTAGTGTCGAATTTTCGGGGTTGAAAATTTCGGGTCGTTACATTTGGTATCAGAGTAGAAGGTTAAGCGAGAACCTTGGCTTTGGCCGGGATTACTCATTAGAGATAGGGTCAATAGTACCCTAGAATGAGTTGAGTGTATTATATATGAGGGCGTACTTGTTATTTTCTTATATAATGATTTTAAAAATGGTTTTAAAAGTAGATTTATATAAGCTTATAATTTGATATATAAAGCAATAAATTTTCAAATTATTATGTATATTAAGGTAATTGGTTGTTGATTATTGAAATTAAATATAATAATAAGAATTATGTGTTATATATACAACCAAATAGAAACTTGGGTAAGGATTAACTATGCAAATAAGTTGAGCTAAAAATGGATTCAAAGCTGAATTTAAATCCTAAAAAATTCAAAACAATTTTCAAAGTATTGAAATAAGTTACCTTGATCTGATTTTCCAGTAAATAATTATGGAATGTATGGTGTGTATGATTTCTAGACATGATAATTATCATAAATTGGGATTGTATCTTAATAAAAGGATGTTTATTTTCTAAATAAATAACAATAAAGAAAAATGAATTTTTTAAGGAAGTAACAATTTATATAAGTTATAAATTGATAAGGGTTTAAATTGTGAAGTTTTAAAACCTAAGTTCAGAATATATGAAATTGTTTCAAAGTGTTAAAGAATATTGATAAGAAGTTTAAAATTTGAAATGGAGAATTCAAAATGAGTATGGTTGACTCGATTAAATGAATTGTATTTAACTTAGGGGAAGTTAAATACATTTAGAATGAACAACCAGAATTGGAAATTTCAAGACGAAATTGAGATTTAACTTAGGGAAGTTAAATGGGTTGAATTGAAAAGGGAGTTATATATGATCTCAAAAAGGGTTTGGGTTCTAGAAATGGGTAATGGATGCTATTGACGGATGTTTTAGATAATTTGGATGTTTATTTACTTTGACATATCCTGCTATCATATGTTGTTATTAATAATCTATGAAACTGTAAATTGGATTGTTTTAAATGAATTAAGAAGTGGATTGAGATAATATATATATATATATCCATTACTGAAATTAGATGGAAATAAAAATCTATTTTTTTTTAAAATAGATTTTGATTTTTTTAAATGAAATTGTAATTATGAGAAGGGAATCACTTTGAACTTAAGATTTAAATGTTAAAAATGAACTTGCAAACTGAAATTGTTAAGAACTGGATTTCAAAATTTTGAAGTATAATTGGGTAATCAATGGAATTTCGAAAATTGATTTGTTTAAAAAGATTTGAACTCTTACTTGAGCCTTGAAAAAGTTTATGTAGAAGTAAAGGTAATTCAAAATGAATATTTGAAATTTGGACTCAAAATTAATTTTTTAGAGACTTAGGTTGTTAAGTTAAAGGCTAATTTGATTTAAGGGATTAAATCAACATTTGAAAACTCTACTCGAATTTGTATAAATTGAGTTAATTTAAAAATTGAAAATGGAATTGAAATTAGTTCAGAGGTGGAATTGAAATGAATTAATTTAAATTGAAATTTGATTTGAATTGGAATTGTAATCGAAGTTGAATAAGTTTAAATTCAAATGGGAATTGATTTGAATTTGGAACGGGAATCGAGGTTAATTCAAATTGAATTAGAACTGAATGATTTTAAATGGAAGTGGAAATTGAAAATTGATTGGAAGTGGAGATTGGGAAATTGAACCAATTTGACTCTAAAACTATTTTCAAATAAATTGTTTTAAAATAGACTATCTTAAATCTATTTTTCCTAGTTATTTACCATACAATCTTTCTTTTTAAAACCCAATCTGTCTTATACTTATTTTACATCTGTTTAACAAACTAATTACTATTTTACAACTATGTTGCAACTATCTAACTATTCTACAACTATTTTACAACTAATAACTTTTTTACAGCTACTTAACTATTTTAACTTTTCAAGTTATTTTCTAAATTCAAGCTGGTCAGAGTAGAAACTATTTATAACTAAATACCAATTGAGATAAGAATTAAAGTGATAACCCAAATGGAAATTGAAGCAATTGTGAATAAGTGAATAGAAATCAAAATGAATGTAAATAAAAATAAAATTAGTTTAGCTAATAATCAATGAAGATAAATACGTTGGATGTACGTATATTATTCTATTCGCATAATGATTTGATCCTGATTCGAGCATAGAATTTCGTGATAGTATATCGATTCGAGTTGGGATTTTTCACTCGATTTTCGACGGCGAACCCTTGATATGGATTTTTGATTGATTCTGGAAATTCTCTATCATAGTTATGGCCATGCAAGGATAATGACGGTTTCTGATCAAAGAAACCAGATCTGAGTCTGCACTAGGAAGTCGGGTGGACGATACTAGTTTGGAAGAGACATTATGTGATCGAGTGAGCGATCAGATTTGGTATTGCATACGGATGATATGTGTACATCGTACATGCTTGAATGAAATAGATGTTGAAAATTTTGAAAAGAAATGTAAAAATGATTTTTGAAATGGAAAACTATATTTTGAGAAATATATGATGAATAAGAGTGGAAGTTGGATATCTCTATAACTGAAACTCATTTTATAAAAGTGAGTAATTTGGCATAAATAAAGTTATATATATATATATATATACACACACACATATATATATATATTTATATATATATATTTGTTATATATGATAAACTCCCCTTGTCGAACTATAATCAGAAGAAAGATCATTGAAAAATATTTGAAATATAAAAAGGAATTTATATAAGTAAGATATTATCCAAATTATTTTGTTCTAGTTAAAAGAATAGATTTATATATCTATATATATGAATGGCTTTATGAGAATGGATTTGGGAAAAGGTTTTTAGAACCCACTAATTTTGAAAGGCTTTTGTGTTTTGGGAAAATCAATTTTGGGAATTTGAAAATCCAAGTTTGGAAACTATCGATTTTGAAGTTTGTATGTGAGACATATAAAGAGTATGTTTTGAAAGATATTATATGTGTATAGTATAAAATGTTTCGAGAATGCTGTGGGGAAAAAGGCGCTCTCTTTAAGAATTGAAACTTATAGTAAGAGATCCACGTGGTGGTTCTGCCTTGATCCCTAAGGGGGTTCTAAATTTTGATCCCAGAGGATGTCCGGACGAAACTGTAGTTCCTGAGGATTGTGGTCGGGTAGCGAAAGTCGAGGGCGCTGATGCCTACAAAGACATTGGGGTTATGCTATGACGGCAATGTCACTCGGTGTAACTGCGATCTACTGCGCTCCATAGCCGAAGTCGAGGGGAAGTGATTGCCTAAGGTCTATGTTTGATTTCGTTGGGAGAGCGACATAACATCAGTAGACTGCGATCTATGAAGACATAGCGAAAGTCATGTGGCAGTGAGTGCCTACAGGCTACATTGGGAATCGACTGATGTAGTTTGCGATCTATGTGGTCTGTGTGGTGAAGTTTCATTTGGCAACGAAATTCGAGGGCGTTGATTCCTACAGTTACATGGTTTTTGCCGTGATGGCAACAAAACCCTGAGTGTAGCTGCGATCTGTGGCGGTTCCATAATGCAATCGAGGGGCATAGATGCCTACAGTTTTCTATGGTTTCGTCGGGATGGCGACGTAATCATCGAGCTAACTACAACCATGGAGGGGGTGATGATTTCCAGAGCATTCTCACCAAAAAATGTTTTCTACATTTTCACAAAATGTTTTTCAAAGTATTTTCACTAGGTGTTGAAAACGGGTCTGCTAACTACATATAGATTTTCACTCCTACGCCTGATCAACGTATGACAAAATTTCTGTGAGAACAAGAATGGACTAGTTAAAACATCGAGTTATAAAAAAGTATTTTTATAAAACTATTTTGATAATATTAAGTAGGTTTTTAAAGTGTTTTAAAATTTTAAATAAAAAGAATTAAGAGTTAAAAATGTTTAAAAAGTAATTTAACTAATAATAAACGTTGTAATAAAATACTTGCTTCGTTCCTTTTCGAGGATGAAAAGTTCTAAAGGGGTGAGGAATGTGATAACCCGGATTTTTAAACATCTGTCAGTTAGATAATTAACTGGTTTAAATCCTTGAAACATTAATTTCATTAGTCGGATAAATAAAATTTTGATAATGGAAATATCTGAACAAATATAAATTGATTTGAAAACTATGACAAATGTTGAATTATAAATCTCTGGAAATGATAAATCTTAAAGTAAATTAATAAATAATATATTTCACCACTTAAATTCAAGATAAAATATCCATAATTATATAAATAGATATATACAAGCTTTATAGCATATATGAGTATATATGCCCTGTGAAATGAAATGTAGGAAAGTCTGTACAAGTATGGATATATGTATATAATATCAGAAAATTCACATAAGATATTTTAATTGTTCCAAAGTTATATTTTTTTTAAAATATCAAAAATAGTTTAAAATTAAACTCTTTATTTTTAAACACTAGTATATATATATAGTTATTAACTAAAGTATAAATAGCTTAAGGTTAAAATAAGAATAAAAAAGGATTTTATCATATTAAGTAAATATGATAAATAATAAGAAATATAAAAATAAAATAAATATGCATAAAGACATGTGTAAGCTAGGAAATGTCATCCCTTTAAAATTTGTTTCTTCATTTAAAAAAAATAGATAAAATGATTTAAAGAAAAACAAGGAGTTGTACAAATTTATACACTAATATATATATATATATATGTGTGTGTGTGTGTGTGTCTCTGGTTCTTTCATTCTTTCACCTTAAATATTCAATTCAGTTCATCTCAACAAAGTACAAATTCGAGCTTAAACAAAGTAGATCAACGTCTAGTTTCAAAATCAAGTGCAGTTTCAAATTTTCAAACTCTGGTTTCCTCTCTTCAACTAAATACTATGAGTGAACATTCACCTATTAAAACCAAATCTTCTTTATATTCTTATGCATGTGGTAAATAATGAAGTAATGTGTGAAAATGTTTTGCATGAATGTATAAATATGCTTGCATGTATATCAGTATGAGGTTGTTGTGTGTGTATGTGTGTGTATATGTATGTCTATGTATGTCTCTATTTTGGTTCAACAGACCAAAACTTCTCAAAATTTGATTTCATTTGATCTCTTTTAAGTTATGATCTTTAAAGGAAAAATGTTCGTAATAACTAAATTCTATTTTTAAAAATATTTTTAAGTGTAGTTAGCAAGTAGGTTTTATAGGAAAGAAGAAAGAACAGTGAAATCAAATCAAATCAGAAAATAAATTGTTTAAATCTTGGGTTTTGTTTATATCATCAGATTCGACTTTGAAAACTATGATTTTTAATGGTATTATCAAAAAAATTAGGTTAATATTTTGAGAGGAATTGCAACATGAACAAAAATTGGGTTTTCATCAATTTTAGACGATTGAGGTTTCTAGGAAGGTCGGGATCGTGGTCGGAGGTAGTGTGAGGGTCGAGGAGCTTGGGAAAAATGGCCATAGATTTTTTAGATCAACGTGGTGGTTGAACGGCGACGTTGTAGGGTTTAAGACCATGTTTGGGTCGGCGATGTTCTCAAGGTTAATTCGGCGTCGTGGCGGCGTCGGGCTTGATCGAAGGTGGGGGAAAAACATGGGACTGGGGAAAATGTCATAACGAGAAGACGGGGTCTCTGGTGGTCGGAGGTGGTGATTCGAGACGGTTTTAGGTGTTTGGGTTTTGTTTCAGTGGTGATCGTTTTCCTCGATTTTGATTTGGAGGTGGGTTCCAAGTTTTTGGGTGGTCGGGTCGACGAGGGTGACGTCGGTGACTTGCTGGTGGTAGCAGGGATGGTCGGAGATGCTCCGACTGTGCATGCACGTGCACGGTGCACAGATGGGTTCGGTTGTTCTGTAGGTTAAGGTAGGATCAAGTATTCGAGAGTGTGATGGGAAAGAAAGGGAATTAGATCGGGTTTGGGCTCCGGTTAGCATAGGGTTTGGCTTGGGTTGTTCTCTAGTATATTAACAAGGTTTTAAAATTTCAAAACAAAAACAAGTTTTTAAAAACAATTTTCTTAACCAATTTCTTTAAATGATAAATGTTTGATTTAAATATTAGGTTAATAAAAGGTTATATAATAATTTACTTTTAACTTAAATTAATTAAGTTTAGAGTGTTTTATTATATGTCCATTATTTTATTGAATTCCTAAGTTTGTTAAATTAAAATTAAAATAGTGTAACTATGTAGATAGTTAAAGAAAAGGAAATATTTTTAATCAAAGGTCTTAAGTTATTTCATATGTTAATAATAAATTAATTCCAAAATTTTAATTTAAATAAATTTTAAATGTAATTAAGTAAATAGTTAAGATAAATGTTTTAAACTTTAAATTAATTAAGGTCTTAAGTAGTTGTAATTGATAATTTATTATTTCCAATAACTAATTAAATAAAATAAAATAAATGCATAAAATTAATTAGTGACATTTAAGAAGGATTTAAAAGTAATTAATTTATAAGTGTTTAAATTAATTTATTTTAAATTAATTAGAAATAGTGTGACCAGTTAATCAATTAAGGACAATTAAGCTGGATTTATAAGTATTTAATTTATTTTGTGTTAAATTAAATTAAATTAGAAAATTGTGTGACTAATTAATCTAGCTTATGGATAATTAAATTGTATTGAATGCTTTGGATTTCTTAATATCTCTATTATGTTAAATTGTGATATTCTATGATATGAAATGCCTGAATTAAACTGTTGATAAATGTGAGATATTTCAGATATTCATGATGAATTTCTGTGTGAATTGATATTCCGAATTCAAATTGATTTGTTTTATTTAAACAACTTGGCTTAAAGGGTAGCGTTGGATTCGAAGAAGAATGGGGGCCGATAACAGTGATATCCGAAACCACTTCGATTAGTAACTACCAGAATTCTTTATAGATTTGATTTCTGAATCAAATAGAAACATGACCATTTAACTAAGTAACAGTACTTAGATATGGTTTTGTGAAATAAGTGTTTGGCTATAGCAAGATAAAACTCGTAATGATGAGCGGGTTACCTGGGTTTTCAAAAAGTTTTATAACTTTAGTATTTCAAATTAAATGGGTTACTCATGTTGGTTTCCAGCCTAACTCGGGTGTGACTTTATTGTAATGTTCGGGTCAGATCGAGTATTATAGATTTTCAGGTTAGTACGTTCTGGAGCTCGGGAGGCGAGCTGGATGGCTGAGACGTTTTGATTACTTCGCTGTGTATTAGAGACAGTGTGGTCTGTATTTAGGGACAACTTAATTATAACTATCTAGGTTACTTGTGAATGATTGTACTCTGATATATTGTATAAATTGACATTTACAGCTTTCTTTGTGTAAATGCTGCTGTCTGTATATTATATTTTGTTCCGCTGCGATTGTGAGATTATGTGTTGTTGTTTTCTATTTCTTCTTCTACCTCTTTTTCTTCTTTACCCCAATAATCAAGAATTTTCGGCGTTCGATTGGCACTTCTACAGTGAACGTATTAGTGTCGAATATTCAAGGTCGAAAATTTCGTACCATTACAAATACAGCTCCTAATCCTGTTCCAAACGCATCCGTATGCACCACCAAATCTTGATTCCCATCTAGAATAACTAAAATGGACGCATTGGTCAACAAATGCTTAACTTAATTAATGCTTCCTCATGTTTATCAGACTAAATAAATTTCATTTCTTTCTGATTAACTTAGTCAAAGACGCTGCCATCCGCAAGAAATCCTTAAGAAATCTTCGATAATAGCCAGCTTATCTAAGAAAACTTCTTATCTTGCTCACTGTCTCGAGCCTCTATCAGTTTTAACAGTTTTGATCTTAGCTGGATCGATTGACATCCCTTTCTCTAAAACTACATGCCAAGAGTCTTCACTTAACTTTTTCCGAAATGACACGAAGAAAAATTCGTTTTCAACTGATGCTGCCTCAACATCTTTAGCACTATTCTAAGTTGAATCTCTTTCATCCTTAAAATATTTCAGAATGTCATCAATGAACACCAACATGAACATATCCAAGTGCTCATGGAAAATCGATTCATCAAATCCATAAAGAAAGCCGGTGCATTAGTTAACTCGAATGGCATCATTAACTACATGTACGGACCACACCTTATTCGAAATGTTGCCAATGGGATACTGTCCTCCACCACCCTCAGTTGATGGAATCTTGTTGCCAAATCCAATTGGGAAATATACTTTGGCTCCATTGACCTGATCAAATAAATCATCAATTCTTGGAAAGAATATCGATTTTTTATTGTCTTTTCATTCAACTTACGATAATCGATACACAACCTCAATGACCCGTCCAGTTTCTTCACAAATACCGCGGCCGCTTCCCAAGGTGAACTGATTGGTCTAATAAAATTATTTCCTTCCAAATCCACTAGTTGTACCTTTAACTCCTTTATCTCAGTAGGTGACATCCAATTAGGTGGTCGAATTATGTGTTCAACTCCTAGTACAAGATCTATTTGGAACTCAATAGCTCTTTTCGATGGTAGTTTTATAACGGGATCAAAAACATCTACAAATTCACTTATAATTAAAACCCGATTCAATTCATCTTCCATTTCTGCGGCACACAATAAAGCATAAATTTCTGGACTCGAATTCTCAACCGGATACACTATTTGGTTATTACTACTAGGGTGTCTCAATGATATTTTCCTATCATAGCAAAATATCCTACTAACGTACCTACTCTACCAATCCATACCCAAAATAACCCCAAAACCCTCAAAATCAAATACATACTAATCGCAAACAAAAGTATAAGCTAGTAACTTAAATTCTACATATTCATATCTCATCCCTAGAGTTGCATACCCTCCTATAGGATTAGCTATTTTTAAGGAAGTAACAAATAATGATGGTTCTAAGCATAACTTGTCTACCAAACACCGAAATATAAATATATGCAATGCACCGGTATCAAATAGTACATTAACTGGTACGTTATGAATCAAAATCGTACCTTCAATCACAGACTTTCCCTTATTAGCAGCAATCGGTCTAGAAGATGATGGTTCCAAAGCAAAAACCTTTCCTTTATCCACTTAGATCAGCTCTGGACATTGATTCTTATAGTGCCTTATCTGGTCGTAGTTGAAACACTTCACAGTTTTTCTTCTTTGCAACCTTCTTTCCCTTGCCAATTCGACACTCATGAGCAAAATGTCCCTTCTTATCACACTTAAAGTTGACAAGATCGGCTTTCCCTTTTTAGACAGCACAGCCCTTCCGAGCTCCCTTCTTCTTAATCTCTCCTTATTATTGGAGTATTTTAGAAGTGGTTTAATATATATATATATATATATATATATATATATATATATATATATATATATATATATATGAAGTTTTAAGAATTCATTATGAATTTTTAAAGAAGACATTTTTATAACGAAAACCTTTTTTTCCAAGTTTTTAAAGAAATTATAAAGTTGTTATTTTCAAGTAATGTTTTAAGCAAATGTTTTAAAACCTATTGTAAGTATTTTAAAATTTTAAAAGAATTTTTAAGTATGTATAGTTTTTATAAAATATATTGACTATTTTATATTTATGTAACAAATATTTTCTAAAATAGTTTATTTAATATCTATTTTTGATAAATAAATTTCTATACATATATATCATTTTAAATCGGGTTTTAAAAGCACAAGCAAAAGGTTTAGAAAGTTGTTAGGAATTTCTTAATGGTCAAATGGTTAGTTGTTTAATTTCATGTTCGAAAAGTAATTAATTATGCTTAACATTAAAAGCTGACAAAGTAGGCTTATCTATTTATGAGAGTTAAGATTGATGTTCGAGTAGGGATTTAAGCAATGGGGTTCTAACTTACCGGCTTCCCTCTTCATCGAGCAATAGGAAGTCAGAAAATGTCAGAGATGTGTTAATCATGTTTATTCCTTAGTTGTTTATGGAAACATTAATGTTATACCTAACACTAAAAGTAGACGAGGTAAGACTTATTATTTGTGAGATTCAATAATGAAGTGTCTAGGTAAAGCTTTGATGCAACTAGTGTTCTAACTTACCTGGCTTCCCTCTTGGGCAAGGAATAGTAAGTTGGAATGTCAGAGATAAGTAAAGTATACAAATATTGATTTGTATAAGTAATTATTTTTGACTAGATAATCCATTAGTCGATTATCGAACTTGAACTAATATTAACTTAGGAAGCATCAAAAGGCTTTGCAATTTCATACCAATGAGAACCCCCCCAGGGAGAAGCATTAGTACGAAATGTCTCTATCTGTTGCTTACTTATGAGAGAATCGAAATTGAATTAACCGAAAATTCAACGAATTGGTTTTGAAGAGACCGGGATCTGTAAATCTTTTACTTATTGAATATCACTTCAAAACTAGTGTACAATTTCTATGTTTTAGGTGCAGTTGTGAAGTAAAATGTTATAGAGTTGAACAGTTTATACTAAGGTGAAGTGCAAGGGAGTGGTCAGAGTTATATTGTGGGACTGTCTACCTTGAGGAGTATTCCAAAAAAGAGGATATTTCTAGCATTTGTTGAAAGACTTATGCTGGAATCTATGTGGAGATTCAAGATCTGTTAAAGGTGCTTGAATCCATGTAGTGATTTGTGATCTGTTTGTGATGATAGAATCCATTTGGGGATTCGTTTTCTATTCGAGTGTTGAAGACTCGTATGAAAGATGCCCAACATATCCTCAACATTGAGAAATTAGCAGAAAATAAAGAAGGGACATGGCTAGTGAATTTAGCTAACCTCAAGGATATATCAACTCCATATCTAGAGATGCTTATCGACTATTGCTAGTAGGAGTTGACATGACTTAGATCACATGCCAAGGGTGATCCAATTATGTTTAGCTTAGAGTATATCCTATCTTGGGTTGTATGATGCTCGAAAGGTAGTTCATAATCCTTGTCTTGATGTTCGAATGTGGTAAAATAAAGAGATCTCCATGGAAAAATCTATATACGAACGCATATTGTCAGTATTAATTGTATACCTATTATTGGTGTGTCATGTGCACAAAAGCTATTTTTGGATTTATGTTATACACCCTAGACATTAATTATTATAATGATATATTCACCTATCGAGTGTTTGGTTTCATTTGAGGGGAAAACCGTGACAGTAATCCGAACGGTCTTAATGGTTACAGTAACTTGTTACAGATTTCTTGAGTTTCTCACACTGATTTACCAGACTGATCCAGGTGTTATTTTCTTATAATGCTTGAGTCAGCCCGTGTATAATTTCAAACTTAGCTTTTGATGTTTTGAAGCTTATGGAGAGAAGCTCGATGATTACCTACAGTAGTATTATTATTTCCACTGAATTATTGTATTGTATATATCAGTATTATGACGATAGTCAATTATAACTGTCTAGGCTGATGATAGTACTTAGGTTTTAGTAACTCCGAAATTTTTATATTTGGAGTAACCCTATGTACTATTACTTTGATATTATATATTATCATTCTGTTGTGAAATTCTGATGTTGTGTTCAGTCTTTCTTATTTTATTCTATATTTTTGTTTTACCTTAACTTCAGTATTTTCGACATTTAGGTTTTAGACACACGAATACCGCAGATGTATTTAGTATCAAAATTTGAGGGTCGAAAAGTTAGATTGTTACAAAAAGATTATCACACTTGCAATGCACACTCCTTTTATTGCAACAATGATACTAGTAAAGAATAAATGAGTATTAATATAATTACCTTTTATTAGAAAATCAAACTAAGAAATACATATGTTTGTAATTCAAATTATCAATATTTTATTATTTGATTTAATATATTAATAAAGCATTATTTGTTCCAAATATTTCAATTTATTATAAGAAATAAATTATATAGCGATATAGTTATGATTGTTTCACATATCTAATAAATAATAAATTTACAAACTGTAACTGTCATGAGACATCTTATTGCTAGATTTAATAAAGAATGTAATTATTCGGTGTTTATTATGAATTTTAGCACTGTTTTTTGCTTATAGTACTGCTTAATTATTGACTCTTACCAAAAATGCATGTGATATTCAATTAAATGTATATTATCTTTTTGTTTCAACTTTTGATTTGTTATATATTGCATTTATTACTATTAACTTTCAATTTTGATAGTTGATATTTTCTATCAATTTTTCATCGATCAATATCTCTCATTTGGAAAGAAATTAGTAATAACATCTGTTGATGGTATATTAGTCTCCCTCAACTTATTCGTTTGAGTAAAAAAAATAAAAAAGATTTAAAGACTTCTACAATTAAGAAGATCCCCCACTTTTATTATTTTCGTTAGGTCTTTTATTAGATAGTATTTTTTATTCAATTATGAATAATATGTATTATTAATGTTATGGATGGTCTTAAATTTATAATGTTGGGTGAACCAACAAACTTGTGCTTTCAAGCTGCTTGATCGTAATATGGGATAACCTGAATGCAACTATAAACACTATTAGACTCTCTATGTGTATATATATAAAAGCAAAAATGGAGCAGCAGGTTTATATTAATTCAAAATAAAAAACAACAATAAAAGAAAAGTCAAACTTGAATCCATACCATGAAATAATACAACAACCATTGAGCGTCCATTTACTTATTAAGTCATAAACAACAACTCCCAAATAAATTTAAAATTATAATCCAATTGATAATTCAATTTAGTTGAAATTCCTTTTTGACGTCCTTCAAAACCAAAAAAAATGACAAGAATCTATTAAAATTACTCATAAACTCAAATAATTTTTTTTACACTCCACTAAAATCACAACATTGCTTAAAATTTCTATCTAAAAGAATACTAGCATAGTTCACAATCACTTTTATGTAGTAAAGTTTAAGGTTTTCTCATGTACTAGCTTTGTATCTAATAAAAGAAAAATGATCTTTTGATACCAAATAAATGCGTAGATTGAGTTATAAGTTGGATTTTGAAGTTGAAGTTGAATTTGAAATATGATTTGCTTAATTAACTTCGTTTTTATTAGTACCAAGTACATAAATTTTATTAAGCTGAAATAAGTGAGTAAGCTAGGGAAAAAATATGTAAATCAAGCAGTTTTTAATATAAAGTTGACATGTGTAATAAAAAAGAACTCGAAAAACTATATAAATTAATCAGTTTTTAATATAAAGTTAATTTGTACAACAAAGATGAAATGAGTTATAAAGAGTGGGCGTGACTTGATTATAAAGACATGGAAGTTGAACATAATTGCAACATAGTAAGGATTGGTGAATGAAGATTTTAGTTAATTTAACTATTCATGGATGGTCCAGATTAGCATAAATTTCGAAGAGGTACAAAAATGTCGTTGAATTGCAGTAGATTAATTAATTCACATTAATCAAGAAGAAAGAATACTGATAGCCTCATGTTCAATTTATTTAGATACAAGTATAATAAATAAAGGGAAACATGCAAAAATTTTCATGAATAGGGGAGACCGTAGGATATGAGCTTAGTGTGAATGAGAAGAGAAAAGAAAAATGGTCATATATTGGATTTTTATGTCATCAAATAGATAGGTTAGATTTAGATGTTTCATTGTAACGACCCGTAATTTCGCTACTTCGAAAATGAGAGATTTCGTTCTATTTAAATTTAAAAGGAGTTTAAATCTTAAATAAAAATGTTATATATAATAAATAAATTTATTTATTCTTATAGATAATAAATTTAAAAAGCATAAATTTGGATTTTTGAATAAATCGACAAAAGTTAAGTTTTGTTAATAATAAATAAAGGCTTAAATAAATGAACTCAAATATCTATTTAAAAAGATAAATCTTATTTAAAACATCGAATAATGATAATAAAAGTATGTTAACAGATTTAAAAGTATGTTAATAATTGTTCTACAAAAATAACCAAAATTTGCCGCATTTTGTCAGTTTTACATACACCGTAAAATTAGAGCTTTAATTATTATTTAAATATGATTTTAAAATATAAAGAGATATGTTTTAATTTATTTAAAGAAGTAAAAAGTTCATTTTAAAGTTTGGTTTACTTCAATATATAGCTTAATAAAAATGTCAAATTTTGACTGCAAACTTTGTCGACAAAAACACCGTTTTTAACCAAAACAAGTTGTCGACAAGTTGTTGCAACTTGATGCATTTTCTAACTTATAAGTACAAGTTTACAAACTATATAAATATTCTACATTTAGCACTAAAAAAAAAGAGTTTACTTTTGAAAATATCTACATAAATATAAAATGAATGTAAAACTATGGTTTGACAAGTTTAGAAATAATTTAAACTTTTATAAAACAACATCATTACCTTACTTCTCATCTCATTAATGAGATGCTATGCATATACAGGGAAAAGGAGCAAAAATAAATGATTTAACAACTACAAACCATAAAAAGGTAACACCTCTTTACCTCTTAACACACTTTTCCATAACCATCATTTCCACATTAATGCAAATCAAATCAAGCAAAAGCCTTCTTTCTTTTTTTACATAAAATTTAAGAAAAAAAGAGAGTAATCATTTCATTAAGTACAAATTCAAATCAAACTATTTCTTCCCCATTAAGCAAATGTCAAATCAAGGGTAAAAAGGTAAATAAAAAAGTCAAAAAGTAGAGAAGGGTATTTTAGTCATTTGCCATCCAAAGCTCAAATATAAATAAGCATCCATACCTTCACTTTCTCACATTTCATTCCTTCCTTCTTCTTCACTTTCTTCTTCTTCATCACCTCCATTTCCATGATTTCCCACCTCACCAATCTCTTCCACTATCTCCACCTTGGCCCAACACCCCTTCCTTAAGCCATATCCACCTGCTACACCACCTACCCACCTCCTCCTCACTCCTACACCCCACGGCCCACCACCAAAACCCAAGGCCGAGCACACCCTAGCCGAAGCCGAGCCTAAACACTCCAAACCCGAGCACCACCTCACCAAAATGCAAGCCTACACACTCCTACACCCTCATACACGCTGTACCCAAGGCCATACCCTCCCCCACACCAAGGCCGTACACCATCTCTTCTATATATAAAAAAAAGAAAAGAAAAAGAAAAGGAAAGAAAAAAAGCGTTCGTAAAGGAAACGACAAAAGACGAGACGTTGGAAATAGCACGTTAGCGAAAGACGAAAATCTTACGAAAAAGTTAGACGGAGTGGATATGAAGGTGAGAAATTCTCACCGCTTTTTAAATTACATTGATTATCATGCTTAATTGTTATGTTAGATAATCACTGTTTGATGATATGGATGTTTGATTGATTGTTTGAATATATTGGATCATCCATAGTAATATTATGACATTTACCGTATTGAAAATGTTAATGTTATATGATTGTCGTATGGTTGTGATGATAATTTGGACATCAAATTTCTATTAGTTTAGTAATCCCTTTATTTAAAAACACCATATTTGAGTAATATGAGATATTGTGGAAAAATAAGTCTCTTTTGATTTAGTAGTGAAATTAAAGTTAAAATGAAAGAGAATTTGAAATTTAAAGTGAAACGGATTTGAAAAGGACGGTTACTTAGGAATTGAAATTGAGATGAATAGTGAAATTGAAATTGAAATCAATTTTGAAAAGGTGAAGTTTAGTTTGAGGTTGAATTAAAGCTTAAATTGAAATTAGATTTGAAATCTAAGTTTTAAAGTGTTTAATTTGATATTAGAATTAAAATTGAGTTGAAATTGGAATTTAAAATTTAATATTAAGAGAATGTGAATATAATAATATTATAGTATGGTAATAGTGAAAATATATTTTAAATACTTTAAAAAGCGAAAATATTGATTTAAAATGATTTGTAATGATTTTATAAGTGTTAAAATCCAATTTGAGTAGATTATTTCAAATATTGAAAAATAAGTTAAAACTAGACGCGTCGCGCAAGGTAGTTCGCGATTTCGCGTCGAAAAGTTCAAATGAATGTATAGAGTGGAATATGGCTCGGAATTCTTCGAGATAAGAAAATTCCAGACTATTATATCCATATCTTATAAACGAAGAAAGAAAATAAAATTTGCGACAAGTAGATTTTGGATTAAGTCCAGATCAATTTTTTAGAAAAATCGCGCTAGTGAAGTTTAATGACCATAACATGAAATCTATTTAAATGAATGTTTTTAATTATTGAAAAATATGGAATAAATTTTGTAAATCTATTTAAATGATTTAAAAGAGATTTGGATTGGACAATATGAATTATCGAATGTTTAAATATTGTTTAATTCAAATAAGCTTATTTTGCACTTTCCACAGCACTTTTATGCTGCGAATTCTATAACTTTTGGAATATGAGTTTAAATGTAATAAGGATTTTTCCAGAATCAATTGTGAATGTTTTAAAAAGGATAATTAAGTATTTTGAAAGATAATTTGAAATATTTGTAAGTAATTCCAAAATAAAGTTAAAAATCTGAGTATGCGGAAACGACTGGTACATTTGTCCCACCTGTGAGATCGGGAAAGATAAAGCAAGGTGTTTAATTAGGGTTAGGGATGGAGCAACCAGTGCCCTAAATTTACCTGGCCTATGTTTTCTTTTCTTCGGCGAGGGGTGGAACAGATCGAAAGGAAATCCCGGATGCTCTTAAATAAAAAGATTCTGTTAAGTTTTCAAAATAAAAGAAGATTTGTATTATCCAAAAGTTAAGCAATCTCCAAAAATGAATGATTTCTATGATCCTATTTACTTCAAAATGTTTGTTAACATTGATTTAGGGTTTATTGTAAACGATGTCTTAAATAACATTGTTTTTGACCCGCCTAAAAGTTAAAGGATTTAATTGAAAGTTAAGTAAGGAAATTTGAGATATTTTCCAAAGCAAAAGAATGAATTACTTAGAAATTGTCCTAAGTTAAAAGAAAGAGATTTCGAAATCATCTGAAAATAATTAAAATGAAAAGAGACTTAATAAATCCTATATACTCATATTCACTTTTATCAATAATTGGATTTCGAAGGAACCGGAGTCGGATTTGGTTAATTCCTATCCGAAAACCTCTTCGAACCAACGTATACGTTCGAACGTGAAGACATGTTGAAGATGATGATTGAAGACCGTGGATCTTCATAGCGTGAAGACTGCTTGTTGAACATGCTCTGGGTAGCTTCCATTTATAGAGTTATTTATAGCAGTGGTCTCCTCGTGATGGAGATTTTTCGGATTGCAAGGACTACTCGCTACTAGTGGTAGTAGGAAAGTACCTGCGGTTTGTCTTGTTCCTGGACAACTTGTTTGGACGTTTGTCTGACATTGCATTTCTAACGATTACGTACATTGATTTTTATAAACGTACATCAGTGGTGGCAGAGAAGGTAACTTCTCTTAGCTTAACACCCTCCTTGAGACATACGAACTCAAGGGTTGTATTTTTATGGAAGGCAATTAGTAGTTAAATGGAAATGGCAATGTGGCATTCAAAGATATGATATGTGCTTTATGAAAAGGTAATCATTTGCTTCAAGCCTCATCAAATCGGAAATGACCGAAACAGGATTAGATGCGGCAAGGCTAAGTGGGTCAATCCCAGCTAGGGTACGATCATCCCCTTCTAGATATATTTCTTCCCTCTATGACGTTCGGGATGTATATTAATCTGGTGTATGGAAAACGAGCGCTCGGTTAAAGGTCGGTAACGACCGGGGGATGACATATTCGGTACCACCTAGTTAAGAGGTGGGCCGGTCTTGTGTTGGTAGAGAAGCTGTGTAATGGTTTCTCGGGACATCCATCTAGAGGTGTACCCATTTCGAAAGGTAGATCCTACGCTTGGTCATTTGTATGGAAATCCATTCTCCAATAAGAACCTAAGGTTTTGTTTGTATTGGCGTAATGAATAGCCTCGAAATGCTATATAGGCAACCATTTCGGCTAAGATTAATAAGTTTATTTGCAAATGTTTTCGAAGAATGTCATTAGAAATAATATCAAACGTTTTGATATAAAAGTGTTTTAGTTATCATAAGGTAAAAACCCGTCCGTGTATATGTGTGGGCGTGGTCTTATGAGATACTTTTTATTTCCAAGAATTTTATCCAAAGGCTGATACATGACACTGTCATTTATTATTGAGTTTTTCTCATGCTGGTTTATCAAGCCTGATCCGGGTATTTTCAATACTTGGGTCAGATCCGAGTAGTTTCAAGTTTCGTCGAAGATGGTTAGAGTTTCCAAAGGAGAGCTGGAGATATTTGTCGACGTTTGGACATATTCTATTACCCGCTTTGCTTAGTGTATTTTGTTTGATGTTTGTCAGCAATTGTAAGGGTAGCTTTTATAACTGTCCAGGCTGAATTTAGGTTAGACTCTGATATATGTATTTAAAAGTTTTCCGCTGTAAAAATATTTGTTCAATAATATATGTTATCCCATTTGAGTGAGATTCTGTTTTGTCTATTTTTCTTTCTACCCTTAATGATCCGTCTTTTCATGCAATTTGAGTTAGACATATGTGGTTTATTGTCGATTCAAAGGGTATGGGAAAACGGGTTATTACATTTGGTATCAGAGCTGAAGGTTAAGCGAGAATCTTGGCTCTGTTGTGGGTTAAGTCTCATCAGAGATAGGATTAGTAATATCCTAGGATGGGTAACTCATTAGAGATAGGGTTAGTAACACCCTACAATGAGTTATGAGAGTATTATATATATAAGAGCGTATTTGTTAATTTTATAAAAATGATTTTGTTTTAAAAAAATTGGTAAATGAAAATAATTTTGCCTTGGGTTTATATTATAAATATTAAAGGGATATCATTATTTTTGGGTTAGAAATTAAGGATTGTTTGTAATTTAGCTTGGTAAAACCAAAATACGAATATCTTGTGATTAAAATTGCACAATTTGACTATAAGATATTCCATATAGAACCAATTAATTGAAAGCTAGAATTTAGAATTTCAATCATATACCCTTAAATATGTAGTATTAAGAAATAATAATGATTAAGTGATTATCATAATGGATGGATTTAAAAGCTCGGTACAAATATCTTGTGAAGTAAAATTCACAATTTGACTGTAAGATATTTGATGATAATATTGAGGCTACAAGTTGTAACTAGAGAAAGTAAAAATAAAATGCATACTTAGAAAAATTTATTATCAATAAGATAGGAAAAAGATAAACCTAAGTTGGGACTTTCTTTTCTAAATATAATATAGAAGTATAAGTTCTATAACTTATAAAGGAAATAAGGTAATTTGAAATTTAGACACTTTGATTAGGTTAAAAATTAAAGTGAAATTTAGGAATAAGAGATATAAGAAAAATCATCCTAATATAAAAACTTTGAATTAGTGATACATTTAGGGTAACATTTGTAATTCAAAATGAAGTAAGATTAGAAGTGGATATTTTTGAATAATATGGTTAGTAGTTTGATTGTTGGATAAAAATGTTTAAGTAACAAATACCATGTGAATTAAGTTTCACAATTTGACTATAAGGTATTTTATGGATTTAAGATTAAGAATTTTGATTTAGAAAATGGATAGGTAAATAAGTTAAGTAGTTAATCATAGAATCAGTGAGAAAAAGGTGTACACTTAGTAAAGTTGTCTTATTAATATATGGATTGGATATATAATATTAGCTAAATGGAAACCTTAGGTAAAGAAAACTAAGGGTTGAGTTCTATAACTTATTAATTTGAGATAATAGTAGAATTCCACATTGGTTAAACATCCTAATTGAAGTAATGATGGTTTGAAGATTAGGGATATGAATATATACTCTTAGAAAGTAAAGGTATATTATACAAGTTTAAGTCATACTTGTATGCTTAAGTAATAATGTATTTAGAAGAAAGCAATGGTTGTGTAATAAACTTGGATTAATAGAAATTTTAAAGAAATGTGTTAGGTAAAGATGAATGTGGATAAGTACATAAGTTAAACGTAGATCATTTTGGCACATAAATTTTGATCTAAGATTTGAGTACAGAACTTTGAAGTGTTTACACCAATCCAAAAAAGGATTTGTCACTCGATTCTTGACGGAAAACATTGATGGGAGTTTATGATTATGTACACAAATTTTCTATCATAGTTGAGAGCTATGCAAGGAGAGCAAAGGTTTGTGATCAAAAAGTCTGATCAAAGTCCGCACAAGAAAATCGGAGGATCGATACTAGTTTGGAGGTAAAGTTACGGATTTGAATAAAAGATGAATCAAATATCACATATAGTATGATGTTTTGGGTCTTTCTACTTAGTAGTTGGATAACTATCTCAAATAGTAGGCACTAAGATATAGTGTTTAGACTGATGTTTTGGTATGTATACATATAGACCTCGGGTATAGTACATGCTCAGGACAGAGGATGAGTTATGTGGATGTATGCATTAGTATCAGTATGGTTGTTTTTGGATGTATAATATTTTTTGGTTGTTGTCTTAAGTGTGCAGTATGCACTAGGATGGAAGTTTGACTTGATGTATGTATATACAACCTTAAGTACATGATAGATACTCAGGTTAGTATGAGGAATCTCTATATGTATGTTTGGCATCATCTTTTCTAGTGTTGTTATGATATCGGCCTTCTTCTTTTCTATCATCAGTAGAAATAAGTCAAATTATTTGAGGAGATGAGTATGGGATAGATTCCTTGACTTTGATCTCATTTCGAGGACGAAATGCTTCTAAGTAGGGGAGAATGCAACAACCCGTAATTTTGCTACTTCGAAAATGAGAGATTTCGTTCGATTTAAAATTAAAAGGAATTTAAATCTTAAATAAAAATGTTATATATAATGAATTAATTTATTTATTCTTGTAGATAATAAATTTAAAAAGCGTAAATTTGGATTTTTGAACAAATCGACAAAACTTAAGTTTTGTTAATAATAAATAAAGGTTTAAATAAATGAATTTAAATATCTATTTAAAAAGATAAATCTAATTTAAAACATCTAATAAAGATAATAAAGGTATGTTAAAAGATTTAAAAGTATGTTAATAATCGTTCTACAAAAATAACCAAAATTTGTCGCAATTTGTCAGTTTTGCATACACCGTAAAATTAGAGGTTTTAATATTATTTTAATATAATTTTAAAATATAAAGAGACATGCTTTAACTTATTTAAAGAAGTAAAGAGTTCATTTTAAAGTTTGGTTTACTACAATATACAGCTTAATAAAAACGTCAAATTTTGACTGTAACTTTGTCGACAAAAACACCGTTTTTAACCAAAACATGTTGTCGACAAGTTGTTGCAACTTGATACGTTTTCTAACTTATAAATACAAGTTTACAAACTATATAAACATTCTACATTTAGCACTAAAAACAAAAAGAGTTTACTTTTGAAAATATCTACATAAATATAAAAAGAACGTAAAAGTATGATTTGACAAGTTTAGAAATAATTTAAGCTTTTATAAAACAACATCATTACCATACTTCTCATCTCCTTAACGAGATGTTATGCTTATACATGGAAAATGAGCAAAAATAAATGATTTAACAACTACAAACCATAAGAAGGTGACACCTCTTTACCTCTTAACAAACTTTTCCATAACCATCATTTCCACCATTAATGCAAATCAAATCAAGCAAAAGTCTTCTTTCTTTTATTTACACAAAATTTAAGAAAAAAAGAGAGTAATCATTTCATTAAACACAAATTCAAATCAAACTATTTTTTCTCCATTAAGCAAATGTCAAATCAAGTGTAAAAAGGTAAATAAAAAAGTCAAAAATTAGAGAAGGGTATTTTAGGCATTTGCCATCCAAAGCTCAAATATAAATAAGCATCCATACCTTCCACTTTCTCACATTTCATTCCTTCCTTCTTCTTCACTTTCTTCTTCTTCTTCACCTCCATTTTCATGATTTCCCACCTCTCCAATCTCTTCCACCATCTCCACCAAAGCTCCACCTTGGCCCAACACCCCTTCCTTAAGCCATATCCACCTCCTACACCACCTACCCACCTCCTCCTCACTCCTACACCCCACGGCCCACCACCAAAACCCAAGGCCGAGCACACCCTAGCCCAAGATGTGCCCGAACACTACAAACCCGAGCACCACCTCACCAAAATGCAAGCCTACACGATCCTACACCCTCATACATGCCATACCCAAGGCCATACCCTCCCCCACACCAAGGCCGCACACCATCTCTTCTATGTATAAAAAACAGAAAAGAAAAAGAAAAAGAAAAGGAAAGAAAAAACAAAAGCGTTCGAAAAGGAAACGGCAAAAGGCGGGACATTGGAAATAACACGTTAGCGAAAGACGGAAATCTTACGAAAAAGTTTGACGGAGTGGATATGAAGGTGAGAAATTCTCACCGCTTTTTAAATTATATTGATTATCATGCTTAATTGTCATGTAGATAATCACTATTTGATGATATGGATGTTTGATTGATTGTTTGAATATGTTGGATAATTCATAGTAATGTTATGACATTTACCGTATAGAAAATTTTAATGTTATATGATTGTTGTATGGTTGTGATGATAATTTGGACATCAAATTTCTATTAATTTAGTAATCCCTTTATTTAAAAAGACCATATTTAAGTAATATAAGATATTGTGGAAAAATAAGTCTCTTTTCATTTAGAAGTGGAATTAAAGTTAAAATGAAAGAGAATTTAAAATTTAAAGTGAAACGGATTTGAAAAGGATAGTTAATTAGGAATGGAAATTGAGATGAATAGTGAAATTGAAATCAAATTTGAAAAAGTAAAGTTTAGTTTGAGTTGAATTGAAATTAGATTTGAAATCTAAGTTTTAAATGTGTTTAATTTGAGATTAGAATTGAAATTGAGTTGAAATTGGAATTTAAAATTTAATATTAAGATAATGGCAATGTAATAATATTATAGTATGGTAATAGTGAAAATATATTTTAAATACTTTAAAAAGTGAAAATATTGATTTAAAACGATTTGTAATGATTTTATAAGTGTTAAAATCCAATTTGAGTAGATTATTTCAAATATTGAAAAATAAGTTAAAACTATATGCGTCGCGCAACAGTAGTTCGCGATTTCGCGTCGAAAAGTTCAAATGAATGTGTAGAGTAGAATATGGCTTGGAATTCTTCGAGATAAGAAAATTCCGGACTATTATATCCATATCTTCTAAACGAAGAATGAAAATCAAAGTTTCGATAAGTAGATTTTGAATTAAGTCCAGATCAATTTTCTAGAAAAATCGCGCTAGTGCAGTTTAATGACCATAACAGGAAATCTGTTTAAATGAATGTTTTTAATTATGGAAAAATATGGAATAAATTTGATAAATCTATTTAAATGATATAAAAGAGATTTGGATTGGAAATATGAATTATCGATTGTTTAAAAGTTTTTTAATTCAAATAAGCTTATTTTGCACTTTCCGCAGCACTTTTATGCTGCGAATTCTATAACTTTTGGAATATGAGTTTAAATGTAATAATGATTTTTCCAGAATCAATTGTGAATGTTTTAAAAAGGATAATTAAGCATTTTGAAAGATAATTTGAAAAAAATTGTAAGCAATTCCAAAATAAAGTTGAAAATCTAAGTATGCGGAAACGATTGGTACATTTGTCTGGCCTGTGAGATCAGGGAAGATAAAACAAGGTGTTTAACTAAGGTTAGGGATGGAGCAACCAGTGCCCTGAACTTAGCTGGCCTATGTTTTCTTTTCTTAGGCGAGGGGTGGAACAGATCGAAAGGAAAGCCCGGATGCTCTTAAATAAAAAGATTCTGTTAAGTTTTCCAAAATAAAAGAAGATTGGTATTATCCAAAAGTTAAGCAATCTCCAAAAATGAATGATTTCTATGATCCTATTTACTTCAAAAATTTTGTTAATATTGATTCAGGGTTTATTGTAAATGATGTCTTAAATAACATTGTTTTTGACCCGCCTAAAAGTTAAAGGATTTAATTGAAAGTTAAGAAAGGAAATTTGAGATATTTTCCAAAGAAAAAGAATGAATTACTTAGAAATTATCCTAAGTTAAAAGAAAGAGATTTCGAAATCATCCGAAAATAATTAAAGTGAAAAGAGACTTAATAAATCCTATATACTCATATTCACTTTTATCGATAATTGGATTTCGAAGGAACCGGAGTCGGATTTGGTTATTTCTTATCCGAAAACCTCTTCGAACCAATGTATACGTTCGAACGTGAAGACATGTTGAAGATGGTTATTGAAGACCGTGAATCTTCATAGCGTGAAGACTGCTTGTCAAACATGCTCTGAATGGCTCCCATTTATAGAGTTATTTATAGCAATGGTCTCCTCGTGATGGAGATTTTTCGAATTGCAAGGACTGCTCGCTAATAGTGGTAGTAGGAGAGTACCTTCGGTTTGTCTTGTTCCTGGATAACTTGTATGGACGTTTGTCTGACATTGCATTTCTAACGATTACGTACATTGGTTTTTACAAACGTACATCGGTGGTGGTGGAGAAGGCAACTTCTCTTAGCTTAACACCCTCCTTGAGACAAACGAGCCCAAGGGTTGTATTTTTGTGGAAGGCAATTAGTAGTTAAATGGAAATGGCAATGTGGCATTCAAAGATACGATATGTGCTTCGTAAAAAAGTAATCGTTTGCCTCAAGCCTCATCAAACCGGAAATGACCGAAACAGGATTAGATGCGGCAAGGCTAAGTGGGCCATTCCCAGTTAGGGTATGATCATCCCCTTATAGATATATTTCTTCCTGCTATGATGTTCGGGATGTATATTAATGTGGTGTATGGAAAACGAGCGCTCGGTTAAAGGTCGGTATCGATCGGGGGATGACATATTCGGTACCATCTAGTTAAGAGGTGGGCCAGTCTTGTGTTGGTTGAGAAGCTGTGTGATGGTTTCTCGGGACATCCATCTAGAGGTGTACCCATTTCGCAAGGTAGATCCTGCGCCTGGTCATTTGTATGGAAATCCATTCTCCAATAAGAACCTACGGTTTTGTTTGTATTAGCATAATGAATAGCCTCTAAAAGCTATATGGGTAACCATTTCGGCTAAGATTAATAAGTTTATTTGCAAATTTTTACAAAGAATGTCATTAGAAATAATATCAAACGTTTTGATATAAAAGTGCTTTAGTTATCATAAGGTAAAAACCCGTCCGTGTTTATGTGTGGGCGAGGTCTTATGAGTTACCTTTTATTTCCAAGAATTTTATCCAAAGGCTGATACATGACACTATCATTTATTATTGAGTTTTTCTCACGCTGGTTTGTCAAGCCTGATCCGGGTATTTTCAATACTCGGGTCAGATCCGAGTAGTTTCAGGTTTAGTCGAAGATGGTTGGAGTTTCCAGAGGAGAGCTGGAGATATTTATCGATGTTTGGACATATTCTATTGTCCGCTTTCCTTAGTGTATTTTGTTTGATGTTTGTCAGCAATTGTAAGGGCAGGTTTTATAACTATCCAGGCTGAATTTAGGTTAGACTCTGATATATGTATTTACAAGTTCTCCGCTGTAAAAATATTTGTTCAATAATATATGTTTTCCCATTCGAGTGAGATTCTGTTTTGTCTATTTTTCTTTCTACCCTTAATGATCCGTCTTTTCGTGTAATTTGAGTTAGACATATGTGGTTTATTGTCGATTCAAAGGGTACGGAAAAAAGGGTCATTACATTCATGTCACCATAATTTTATATAAGTATAAATTTTATTATTAAAAAAGCAATATTAATTAGAACCTTTAGATAGATTTTGCTTCTTATGATAGCTTTGTCAATCGAACCAAACTAAATCTCGTCCTTAAATGAAACAAAAATTCAATTCAATGTATATTTGCATCTTTGGTCTCTTCCAAATGTTTGATATTTCTAGTTCCTACTTTCTTCTATATTCAATATTTTTAGTATGCCAAGCTAATATTTCTATTTCTTGAACCAAGTTTAGATTTAATTAAATTAATCATTCAAATCAAGATACAAACAAAATATCAACTTAAAGTAAGCACGAAAAGGAAAATTAAAATAAATTTGATATCCTATATACTTTCTAATGTTTTATTCCCAATATAATTCATTTAAACCTAAAGGCTATATTTTTCCAAAAATTAAAAGGGGAAAAAGAAATAATAATTGCATAACATACCTTTAGCTACATAATTTTTTTATATAATAACCTAATAAAGAAGCACCAACTTAGATGTGGAACTTTTCTTCAACATGAGTTTGTAAACATATAATGTTGAGCAAAAGAAAAATGAAACTCAACATAATGTCATATTACATCTATTGGATTAGAAAATGATTGCAATAAAAGTCGTAGATACATTTAGAAAATTGAACCTACAAAATATGCATCCAATATTCAATTGAAAAAGTAATTAAAAATTAACAAAATTTTTGAAATGCCAATTGAGAATTTATTACAGTAATTTAAATTCAAGAAAGATACGGTTGTTTTACTTTTCTCTAGCAGTATTAAAAACAAAAGAATAATCTAAGCATATTGTCATAATCGAGGATTAGATAAGGATAATAAATAAAAGAATACCTATTTTTGTCGCTAATCTTCGTGAATGATTTAAGAAATCATAACTGAAAATAATATTATGCTTTTCATTTTTATTTTGTCTTTATCATTGAAACCACTAATTGTAAGTAATTTGGAAGTGAAAAATCAAATTGATGAGTTTTTAGAGGAATATTCAAGTATAAGCAGCATTAGTTTGCAATTATAAAAAAATGAAAACCTTACCAAAGGTTATATTAAGCTATGCATTTTTGTTTTTTTATCATCGAAACTTCTAATAGTAAGTAAGTTAGAAGTGGAAAAGAAAATTTAAAAGTATTCAAATGACTACCAAGTATACGCAACATTAATTTGCATTGATTAAAGCAAAAGAAAAAAAAAGAAAATAGATATATTGAAAAGATAGAGGGTGTACATACAAAACTTATCATAGGTTGAATGTGAATTAAGCATATGAGTTGAGAATGGATAAGAAAGGAGAATACAAATGGTTAGTTATTCTCTTTTTTATAGAATAGAATAGATAGATAAGATGGCATGAATAGCAATCCTATATTGCATTCTTGATTGAGGTAATCTTAATGGTAGCACGATAAGTTATTTAGGCGAGTACTGCAAGTATGTATTATAGACGTTAATTGAGGGATATCTTATCCGCTCACCATTTTTGATACCATTTAATCTTGCTAGATGATATAAAGACAGGACTGATATAAGTAACTTTGCTTTGTCATAGGTTAAGAATTTTGGTAATGACTCACAACATATGTACAGTATTTTTCTTATATGAAAATCTTGGTAGTTGAAATAAATAAATTCATTCTTATATTTAAATTTGGGCAAATGTTAGCAGCAGCTTCAGAAAATACATATTCCAACTGTAACCTCATTTCAAACATTTTCTTGTTTTCACCAGAAATATTTACTTCAACAAAGAATGAAATGTTCTTCATATTTTGTCAAATTACTTATGAATATCGTTTATGATATTTAAGCATTCTTATTTTGGGTTAAATTGATGTCTTTACAAATTACAGCTGAAATGATTTTAATATATGATGTGCAAACCTAACTTAATAATTAAATTTTCACCTTCCCCTATGCCACAAAGTGAATCAGACAATGGTGTTTGTTATCCCACCTATAGGTCAAGGATGGAATATCAACAAATTGGCAAGGAAGAAACGATATCAGGACTGGAGATCGATCGGAAACAAGGCTGCAATCAATGTCGTTTAAATTTGGCCGAGCTTCGATCAGGACCGAATCGATTGTAAGTGATGAACTGGTTAAGAGAGACTATATTTCAAATTTCAGGTCAATCGAAGTTTGTACGCTCGAGATATGGATGGATCAAGGTATGTGAATGTTGGTTCGAGTCGATACATTTCGTATCGATCGTCAAGCGACGTTTTGAATCGATACCGTTCGTATCGATCGGCAGTGGTTCGAATCAATGGCTTTCGTATCGATCAACATGGATTCGACACGATGGTTTCGTATCGGTCAGGACGGAAAGAGGTGGCATATCTCGAATCGATGCTCTCGTATCGATATTAGAAGGATTTGGCACTTTCGTATCCATGGGAGGCTATCGGAGTTCGTATCCATCAGGTAAAGCTTTGTTCGTATCCATCAGGTAAGGCTTCGTTCGTATCCATCATTGTGTTTAGTTTCGTACCCATCTGTTGGCCCTTCGTGCGCTTTTTGTATCGATCAATAATTCACCATTTCGTATCGATCAGCTCATACATCAATACGAAACACATTCCTGGAATCGATACGAGAAAGAACATGAAGTATCGATGCGAGCAATTGAGTACGAACGTAATGGCGAAGCAGTGGACATGAACGAGCGTGAAGCGTGGATGCGCGCAAAGATCGACCATGATTCAAGGAAAGAAACACTCAACTCGGCACGAAGTTAGGATCAGGCCTGGGAAGTAGCGCCACATCAGCAGATAAGAGCATGCTAGATCGATTCAAAATGAAGCGATACAAAGCAATGGATGCGAAATCGACAGCCTCCGATAAATACGAGATTGCATCGATCATATCTCCTAAACCACATGTCCAAATGCTACGAAATTTTGACAGGAGCTTATGTATGAGCTAAAGAATGATCCTGCGAAGTTTCAGCTTGATTGGACCAATTCTTGATCGATATGAAATCAATTCGAATCGATCACAGATCTAGTCGAAACTTGGTGGGATCAATCATATGGGCCCACCGACGTGCCAGAAGAAGTCTCCCGAAGTTTGAGCTTGATATCAGCCCCCTACGCCTATAAATAGCCCCCTAAAGCCTACAGTAAAGGGGATCTTTTGGCTATTCAACGTCCAGACTCTGCCGAATTCAATTCTACACCTTACCATCGTTGTTGTACTCAAATTACTACATTGTAATCGCTGTAATCATCTGTAACCAGCAAGGATAATCAATAAAAGATAAAACTTTGAAGTGGACGTAGGCCGGAGATAGCTGAACCACTATAAATCTCGTGTTTCTGTTTGTTATTTCTGGATTGTTGTTTGTTATTTGCTTAGATATGAGATTTGTGATTGAATATTGCTGATCTGTATTCATACAGTCGTGCTTTCACGATACTTGGGGTTTGTGACCATTTTTGGCGCAAACACTTTGGTGCTTTCACTGAGAAGGACTAGCACCCGCTACATTGGATTGAAGTTCAGATTTGAAAAGCGTGAAGAGTTCAGATTTGAAAGACGATGACTCGACAGATAAGCAGAAGACAGAGAGCTAAGAGAAGCCAACAGGAAGGAAGTCAAGAAGCATCCTCCAAAGTTGGAGAAGGACAAGCTTCGATCTACATCACCAGGGATGAAATGGAAGCTATGGCCAATTCAGCATGAGAGATTGTTGAAGAGTCAACAGGACATGATGCAGACTTTTTTGGAATAGATGAGAGCTGCAGGAACACAAAACCTTAGACCGACTACAGTGACTGCAAATGAGAAACAATAAACTAGGGTCGCGGAACCCAATGGAGGACAGAATACAGAACCAGAGGGCAATCAACAAAGGCTTGGGGGCAAGCCCGCGGTATCTGACACTGGAAGGCCCTTGAATGGAGCTCAACAGGCTAGAGCGAGCGCTAACATTAACGAACCGCATGAGGAATATGTACCGGAATTCCCTAGGGGGCTGGGGGCAACCTTTGATAGATAATGCTGGATTAGCTGAGATTATTAGGAGAACTATGCGTGGAGGTCTGACCAATAGAGATTTGGAAGGAGTGAACAAGAGTCCGTTTATACGGGAAATCACGATATCTCGAAATCCGCCTGATTTCAAGCTACCTAGCGTGGAAGTATACAATGGCAAGGCTGATCCAACAGATCATCTGATAAGATACACTAGACACGTGGAAGTGCTGGGGGCATCGAAGGAAGTTATGGCCCGATGTTTCCCTCTATACTTGGTAGATATAACCACGATGTGGTTTAGGTAACTGAAGTAAGGATCTATCAGAACATGGACGGAGTTGGTGGATAGGTTTCTAAGGCAATTTCCGGTTCATATTAAGAGGCCTAAGAATGTGATGATGCTAATGTCGGTAAAGCAAAGGATGGATGAATCACTTAGAGCTTTTCTAACTCGGTTCAATGCGATGGTTGCTTCGGTGGATCTATCGCATCCATCGATGGTTTTGATGGCGGCAGTATCGGGAGTCAGAGAGGATTCGGATTTCAAGGTATCTTTAATACGAGACCTACCACTGGATCTCGGGAATTCTTACACGAAGCTGAAAGCTTCCTTCGGCAAGAAGACGCATGTACGGACTTAAAGTTAAAGGAAGTGAATGCGACCGAGGGTGGAGGACCATCCAGCGGAGGCTTGGATAAAGATAAAGGAAAAAGGAAGCTGGATGACATTTCAGGAAAAGCTAGGAAGCGATGGAAGGATCCAAAGTTTTCCACATACACAGGATTAAATGAGACGCTGGAGCGGATATACATGGAGACCCAGAATCGCCTTCCCTATCGAAGGCCGGCTAGGAGAGAACCTTCTGAACGTGAAAGGGCATCAGGAAGGCACTGCCTCTTCCATGATTTGGACGGGCACGATACCAACAGCTGCAGGCACTTGAAGGATATAATCGAAGAGCATGTAAGGAATGGATAGTTGCGACAATATATTGAGACTCGAAATATAGATGTGGAGCAGCATCAACCAACGCCTACCTCGAACAACGATGGTGTGAGGCCCAGGAATGATGGTCGATTGGTTATCAATTGACAAGGTTAATATGAAATAAGCAGCAAGCTACTGGCAAACGGCAGAGTCATTTACTCATGTACGGGGATGGAGATAGCCCTTAGGCATGCGTTGAATGATGATAAACCGTGATGCTATGGTTTGTGAAATCTGTCATTTGTTTTTGGATTGGACACTCGTTTTTCTGGTTTGGTTTTGGAGTTTGGTTTGAACTCCTGGTTTTGTTTTCTTTCTGGTTTGGATTCTCGTGTGGATGATCTTTTTCTGTTTTGGATGTTGGTTCAGATTTTTGATTTTCTGATTTGATTTGGATCTCGGACTGGATTTTGATTGGATTTTTATCTGGTTTTTGGTAAACGGTCGTCAGGTATAGATAATATCTGACAAGGGGTAAGTCTCTTCGTCCGAATGTGGCGAATTGGCTTATTCAAGTCGCTGAGTATGAACTATGCTCAGCAAGGGTCCAGAGAGTCCAGGATTCGGCCTAGGACTTAGGCCCTGCATTATTGGCTACCGTTTCAGGTCGTCGAGTATGGACAATGCTCGATAAGGGTCCGAAGTGACCAGGATTCGGCTTAGGACTTAAGCCATGGTATTATATGACGTCCAGGGACACTGGACCACGGTCGTCAAGTGCGGATTGGGCTTGTAAAGATCCCAGAGAGTTTAGCTCAACGTCCAGGGACGTAGGACCACGGTCGTCAGGTGTGGATTGCGCTTGGCAAGAACCCAGAGAGGTTACGAATTTGGATATCGACCCGGAGAGGTCCTGGATTCGGTTATTGGCTATTGGATAAGGATGGATTAGGACTCGGTTGTCGAGTTTGAATGGATATGGAATTGGCTAAGGTTTTGGTTATTGGATTTGGAATTGGGCATCGACTCGGAGCAGTTAAGGATGATGTACTCTGATGATATGGCTATGGACTTTGGATATCGGATCCGGAACTATTCAAAACACGCCTTATTATCACAAGGCATGTTTTGGGGGGCAAATGTTATCCCACCTTTTGGTCAAGGCAGGAATATCAACAAATTGGCAAGGAAGAATGGATATCAGGGCTGGAGATCGATTGGAAACAAGGCTGCAATCGATGTCGTTAAAATTTGGCCGAGCTCCGATCAGGACGAAATCGATTGGAAGTGATGAACTGGGTTAGGAGAGACTAAGTTTCAAATTTTAGGTCAATCGGAGTTCGTATGCTCGAGATATGGATGGATCAAGGTATGTGAATGTTGGTTCGAGTCGATACATTTCGTATCGATCGCCAAGCGACGTTTCGAATCGATACCGTTCGTATCGATCGGCAGTGGTTCGAATCAATAGCTTTCGTACTGATCAACATGGATTTGACACGATGGTTTCATATCGGTCAGGATGGAAAGAGGTGGCATATCTCAAATCGATGCTTTCGTTTCGATAGTAGAAGGATTTGGCACTTTCGTATCCATGGGAGGCTATCGGAGTTCGTATCCATCAGGTAAAGCCGTGTTCGTATCCATCAGGTAAGGCTTCATTCGTATCCATCATTGTGTCAAGTTTCATACCCATCTGTTGGCCCTTCATGCGCTTTTCGTATCGATCAATAATTCACCATTTCGTATCGATCAGCTCATAGATCAATACGAAACACATTCCTGAAATCGATACGAGAAAGAACATGAAGTATCGATGCGAGCAATTAAGTACGAACGTAATGGCGAAACAGTGGACACGAACGAGCGTGAAGCATGGATGCACGCAAAGATCAACCACGATTCAAGGGAAGAAACACTCAACTTGGCACGAAGTTAAGATCAGGCCTGGGAAGTAGTGCCACGTCAGCAGATAAGCGTGTGCTAGATTGATTCGAAATGAAGCGATACGAAGCAATGGATGCAAAATCGACAGCCTTTAGCAAATATGAGATTGCATCGACCATATCTCCTAAACCACAAGTCGAAATGCTACGAAAATTTCATAGGAGCTTACGTACGAGCTGAAGAATGATCTTGCCAAGTTTCTGCTCGATTGGACCAATTCTTGATCGATACGGAATCAATTCGAATCGATCACAGATCGAGTCAAAACTTGGTGGGATCGATCGCGTGGGTCCACTCACATGCCAGAAGAAGTCTTCCGAAGTTTGAGCGTGATATCAGCCTCCTACGCCTATAAATAGCCCCTTGAAGCCTACAGAAAAGGGGATCTTTTGGCTATTCAACGTCCAGACTCTGCCGGATTCAATTCTTCACCTTACCATCGCTGTTGTACTCAAAGTACTTCGTTATAATCGTTGTAATCATCTGTAACCAGCAAGGATAATCAATAAAAGATAAAACTTTGAAGTGGACGTATGCCGGAGATAGCCGAACCACTATAAATCTCGTGTTTCTGTTTGTTATTTCTAGATTGTTAGTTGTTGTTTGCTTAGATCTAAGATTTGTGATTGAATATTGCTGATATGTATTCATACACTGGTGCTTTCACGATACTTGGGGTTTGTGACCATTTTTGGCGCAAACACTTTGGTGCTTTCACTGAGAAGGACTAGCACCCGCTACATTGGATTGAAGTTCAGATTTGACAAGCGTGAAGAGTTCATATTTGAAAGACAATGACTCGACAGACAAGCAGAAGACAGAGAGCTGAGAGAAGCCAACAGAAAGGAAGTCAAGAAGCATCCTTCGGAGCTGGAGAAGGACAAGCTTCGATCTACATCACCAGGGATAAAATGGAAGCTATGGCCATCTCATTACGTGAGAGATTGTTGAAGAGTCAACAGGACATGATGCAGACTTTCTTTGAACAGATGAGAGCTGTAGGAACACAAAACCTTAGACCGACTATAGTGACTGTGAATGAGGAACAAGGAACTAAGGTCGCGGAACCCAATGGAGGACAGAATACAGAACCAGAGGGCAATCAACAAAGGCTTGGGGGCAAGCCCGCGGTATCTGACACTGGAAGGCCCTTGGATAGAGGTCAACATGCTAGAGCGAGCGCTAACATTAACGAAACGCATGAGGAATATGTACTGGGATTCCCTTGGGGGCATGGGGGGCAACCTTTGATAGATAATGCTGGATTAGCTGAGATTATTAGGAGAACTATGCATGGAGGTCTGACCAATAGAGATTTGGAAGGAGTGAACAAGAGTCCTTTTACACAGGAAATCAAGATAGCTCGAAATCCACCTGATTTCAAGCTACCTAGCATGGAAGTATACAATGGCAAGGCTGATCCAACAGATCATCTGATGAGATACACTACAGACATGGAAGTGCTAAGGGCATCGGAGGAAGTTATGGCCCAATGTTTCCCTCTGTAGTTGACAGATATAGCCGCGATGTGGTTTAGCAACTGGAGGAAGGATATATCAGAACATGAACGGAGTTAGTGGATAGGTTTCTAAGGTAATTTCAGGTTCATATTAAGAGGCCTAAGAACGTGATGACGCTAACGTCGGTAAAGCAAAGGATGGATGAATCACTTAGAGCTTTTCTAACTCGGTTCAATGCGGCGGTTGCTTCGGTGGATCGGCCGGATCCATCGATGGTTTTGATGCCGACAGTATCGGTAGTTAGAGAGGATTCGGATTTCAAGGTATCTTTAATACGAGACTCACCACTGGATCTCGGAGAATTCTTTCACGAAGCTGAAAGGTTCCTTCGGCAAGAAGACGCATGTACAGACTTAAAGTTAAAGGAAGTGAATGCGACTGAGGGTGGAGGACCATCCAGCGGAGGCTAGGATAAAGATAAGGTAAAAAGGAAGCTGGATGACGATTCAGGAAAAGCTAGAAAGCTATGGAAGGATACAAAGTTTTCCACATACACAGGATTAAACGAGACGTTGAAGCGGATATACATGGAGACCCGGAATCGCCTTCCCTACTGAAGGCCGGCTAGGAGAGAACCTTCTGAACATGAAAGGGAATCAGGAAGGCACTTCCTTTTCCATGATTTGGATGGGTACGCTACCAACAGCTACAGGCACTTGAGGGATATAATCGAGGAGCATGAAAGGAATGGACAGTTGTGACAATATGTCGGGACTCGGAATGCAGCAGTGGAGCAGCAGCAACCACCGCCTACCTCGAACAACGATGGTGTGAGGCCCAGGAATAATGGTCGATTGGTTATCAATTGACTAGGTTAATATGAAATAAGTAGCTAGCTACTGGCAAACAGCAGAGTCATTTACTCATGTACGGGGACGGAGATAGCCCTTAGGCATGCTCTGTATGATGATAAACCGCGATGCTATGGTTTGTGAAATCTGTCTTTTGTTTTTGGATTGGACACTCGTTTTTTTGGTTTGGTTTTGGAGTTTGGTTTGAACTCCTGGTTTTGTTTGCTTTATGGTTTGGATTCTCGTGTGGATGATTGTTTTCTGTTTTGGATGTTGGTTCAGATTTTTGATTTTATGATTTGATTTGGATCTCGGATTGGATTTTGATTGGATTTTTATCTGGTTTTTGGTAAACGGTCGTCAGGTATGGATTATATCTGACAAGGGGTAAGTCTCTTCGTCTGCATGTGGCGAATTGGCTTATTCAGGTCGCTGAGTATGAACTATGTCAGCAAGGGTTCGGAGAGACAGGATTCGGCCTAGGACTTAGGCCCTACATTATTGGCTACTGTTTCAGGTCATCGAGTATGGACAATGATCGACAAGGGTTTGGAGTGACCAGGATTCGGCTTAGGACTTAAGCCATGGCATTGTACGACGTCTAGGGACACTGGACCATGGTCGTCAAGTGTGGATTGCGCTTGGCAAGAACCCGGAGAGGTTAGCTCAACGTCCAGGGACACTGGACCACGGTCGTCAGGTATTGATTGCGCTTGGCAAGAACCCAGAGAGGTTACGAATTTGGATATCGACCCGAAGACGTCCTGGATTCGGTTATTGGCTATTGGATAAGGATGGATTAGGACTCGGTTGTCGAGTTTGAATGGATATGGAATTGGCTAAGGTTTTGGTTATTGGATTTGGAATTGGGCATCGACTCGTAGCAGTCAAGGATGATGTACTCTGATGATATGGCTATGGACTTCGGATATCGGATCCGAAACTATTCAAAACACGCCTTATTATCACAAGGCATCTTTTGGGGAGCAAATGTTATCCCACCGTTTGGTCAAGGCTGAAATATCAACAAATTGGTAAGGAAGAATGGATATCAGGACTGGAGATCGATTGGAAACAAGGCTGCAATCAATGTCGTTAAAATTTGGCCGAGCTCTGATCAGGACGGAATCGATTGGAAGTGATGAACTGGGTTAGGAGAGACAATGTTTCAAATTTCAGGTCAATCGGAGTTCGTATGCTCGAGATATGGCTGGATCAAGGTATGTGAATGTTGGTTCGAGTCGATACATTTCGTATCGATCGCCAAGCGACGTTTCGAATCGATACCATTCATATCGATCGGCAGTGGTTCGAATCAATGGTTTTTGTATCGATCAACATGGATTCGACACGATGGTTTCATATCGGCCAGGATGGAAAAAGGTAGCATATCTCGAATCGATGCTCTCGTATCGATAGTAGAAGGATTTGGCACTTTCGTATCCATGGGAGGCTATCGGAGTTCGTATCCATCAGGTAAAGCTTTGTTCGTATCCATCAGGTGAGACTTCGTTTGTATCTATCATTGTGTCTAGTTTCATACCCATCTGTTGGCTCTTAGTGCGCTTTTCGTATCGATCAATAATTCACCATTTCATATCGATCAGCTCATAGATCAATACGAAACACATTCCTGGAATCAATACGAGAAAGAACATGAAGTATCGATGTGAGCAATTGAGTACGAATGTAATGGCAAAGCAGTGGACACGAACGAGTGTGAAGCGTGGATGCGCGCAAAGATCGACCACGATTCAAGGGAAGAAACACTCAACTCGGCCCGAAGTTAGGATCAGGCAAGGGAAGTAGCGCCACGTCAGCAGATAAGCGCGTGCTAGGTCGATTCGAAATGAAGCGATACCAAGCAATGGATGCGAAATCGACAACCTTCGGTAAATACAAGATTGCATCGATCATATCTCCTAAACCACAGGTCCAATTGCTACGAAATTTTCACAGAAGCTTACGTACGAGCTAAAGAATGATCCTGCCAAGTTTCAGCTCGATTGTGCCATTTCTTGATCGATACGAAATCAATTTGAATCGATCACAGATCGAGTCAAAACTTGAGGGGGTCGATCGCGTAGGCCCACGCACGTGCCAGAAGAAGTCTCCCGAAGTTTGAGCGCGATATCAGCCTCCTACGCCCATAAATAGCCCCCTGAAGCCTACAGAAAAGGGGATCTTTTGGCTATTCAATGTCTAGACTCTGCCGGATTCAATTCTACACCTTACCATTGCTGTTGTACTTAAATTACTTCATTGTAATCGCTGTAATCATTTGTAACCAGCAAGGATAATCAATAAAAGATAAAACTTTGAAGTGGACGTAGGCCGGAGATAGGCGAACCACTATAAATCTCGTGTTTATGTTTGTTATTTTTGGATTGTTGTTTGTTGTTTGCTTAGATCTGAGATTTGTGTTTGAATATTGCTGATCTGTATTCGTACACTGGTGCTTTCACGATACTTTGGGTTTGTGACCATTTTTGGCGCAAACAGTGATCATACAACATAAGATCGATTTTCTGTTATCCCACTTTTCCACATAACACATAAAAAATCATCTATTATCTTAAGAGCCTATGAAATCTTTCAACTGTTGTCTGAATAGCTCATGAAATCTTTATGAAAATGCTTGTTATTTAGACAACATTTTATCCATTGTTCGATTTAAGTTATCAAATTTTTTTAGTTTTGGCTCCATCTTTTCCCTCCCATTTATTTCGTGGTTGCTTTTTATTTATTTTTTCCCTCTCTATATTTTTGTTCCCCCCTTTTTTTCATCCACATCTCGATACAATGCAAATGCCCGTCTCCTTCTCATCTTCAACTTAGGGTTTTATGAAATTGAAGCCATCTCCTTCTCATCTTTGTGCAAATCTTATACTTCTCACTCTCAATTTGGGTTCTCTCACGTCTTCTGGAATTAGTGTTCCTAAATGAACTCGATTGCTACTGATTAATATGTGATTTTTTATTATCTTTTGATTTTCCTGAAACTCGATCTATATTTATGCCGATGATGATATAGATGCTTGTATAGGATGATTTCCTATATTTTCATTGTGAGACTTTGATTTGTTATGTTTCTTATGCTTTACTGACTTGTTCTTTGTATATATGCTTTGAAACTTTGAACCTGGACTACACTTTGGTTGTTGATATGTGCACTAATCTTTACTTCGGCTATGGTTCTCTATGATGTTTTAATTTTCTTGTTCACCTTGGTATGATTTTTGGCATTGCCTTGTTTTAATTTGTGGCACTACCTTGTTCGTTTTGTGGCACATGCTTTTTTTAATTTATGATAAGCCAGTTCACTGCCTTGATAAGGTAGTGCACACAAGTGATGCCTTGTTTGTGCACTTTGATGGTCCATGTTGCTTTTTCTATGATGGTCCATGTTGCTTTTGTTGTTACTTATGCTGGTCCACGTTGCTTTTGCTGGTTTCTTGTTATGCTATATTGGATCATCCATACATGTTGTTGGTTTACGAGTTGTTTGTATATACCTGTACACACTTGTATTTATGTGAGTTTGAACCAATTCGCTTCTGAACCATTTTGAGTTTTTGAATCATAATTTTGAGTTACCTTTCTACTCACTATGTACATATATACATGTATATACATATTTGTATATATGTCTATTAGTGTGCCTGGTTATTCGTTTGTATATTTGACTTTGAAAAATTATATCTTCCCTCTTGATCTGCCACATGCTTAAACTGTTTTGAGATATATGTGTATATATGTGCATATATGTGTATGTATATATACTTCATTTTATAGTTCATATGTACATTTGAGTTCCACTTGCATTACCGTGTCCGAGTTCATGTGTACTCTTGAGTTCCACTTGCATTACCATATCTAAGTTCATGTGTACACATGAGTTCATGTCCGAGTTAGTGTACACTTATGTTCATGTGTACACTTGTCCTTAGCTGGTACTTTTCGTATTTTCGATGGTTTGAACTTCCATGTATATACATACATACATACATACATACATACATACATACATACATACATACATACATACATACACTTTTATGTATATATGTGTGAATGTTTGTGGCGTTGCCTTATTTTAATTTGTGGTTGTTGCTTGTTTTAAATCGTGATAAGCCAATGCACTACCTTATCAAGGCAGTGCACACTAGTGATGCCTTGTTTATGCACTTTGATTATCTATTTTTCTTTTACTATAATGGTCCATGTTGCTTTTGTTATTGCTTTTGCTGGTCCATGTTGCTTTTGCTGGTTTCTTGCTATGTTGTCTTGGTTCATCCATACATCCTGTTCGTTTGTGAGTTTTTTGCATATACTTGTATATATTTGTATATACTTGAGCTTAAACCAATTTGAGTTTCTAAACCATTTTGAGTTTTTGTTGCTTTTGCCGGTCCAGTTCTGTATACACTTCTATATACTTGAACTTGTATATTACATTAATCCATGTAGTACTTGAACTTGTATACTTGTCCAGTTCTGTATGAACTTGTATACACTTACATATACTTGAAATTGTATATTACACTGGTCCATGTTCTTTTGCTGGTCCGATTCCAAACATTTTGAGTTTTGAACAATTTTATGCGTATTTTCACTTATTGTTTTGCCTGAGCTTGTTTATGTGCACTATCTTGAATTCAGTTCTGAACCATTTTGAGTTTCTGAACCATTGTATGTGCATTTTTTGCACTTGTTGTTTTGCTTGAATTTGTTTATGTGCATTGTCTTGAATTCAGTTTTGAACCATTTTGAGTTTCTGAACCATTTTATATGAATTGCACTTATTCTGCTTGAGCTTGTTTATGTGCACTATCTTGAATTCTTGCCCAGTTGTTTTGTTTGCATTTCTTGGATATGCAAGTAAACATTTTCATGTATATACAAAAAGATGTATGCGTATGTGTATATATATACATATATGTATGAATATTTTTTAATTCAATAGCTATGTATGTGCACAATATTGGTTGAATCCCTTGCAGCTGGTTTGTACTTGTACTTATATATGTGCCTTGTTTGTTTTTGATTGTTTTACTGCCAGGTTCAAGGTAGTGTTGAGATATTTTTTATTTTTTTGTTGCCTATTTTGTACTTGTATATATGTGCACCTAAGTTGAGCCTGAGGTGGCTTGGGCTTGACCATGTGCACATCTGCACTATGTTGAACCTTCGGGATTGACCTTTGCAACAATACGTGAGATTTAATTGATGCACGACCTTGTGATATTCATAATGATACACTGTGCATATTATAACTTGTCAGTGCACAGATATATTTGTACTTGTCTAAAACATGAAGAGAAAATAAACCCAAAAATTGAGGCAATATTAATATTCATATTCAATTTTATTTTTGCAATTTAGGTTTTTTTCCTTTTCCATTTTTAGTTCGTTGATTATTTGTCAGGTATAGGAGACGACTGGACACAAGCTGAAGCAAGAAAATCAAGATCAACATCAAAAACAAACTTGAGTGAGTGTGAGTAAAAATATGTTATATATGAGAGTGTAGAGAAATGTTGTATACATGAGAATGACAGTGAAAGTTGTATTGTATTTGAAAATATAAGCAGAGTAATAGTGAAAGTTGCATTGTATTTGAATTTGGTTTGAAATAAAATATTGTTTAAATATAATTGCAATTCATTTATTTCATTATGCAGATATTTATTCATTATGTGAACAATTATTCATATCAGTCAATATTTATATGTTGTCTAATAGGAAATTCTAGAAATGATACTATAACATCTGACAACATATGAGTTTTTTTACGTTAGTGCATATTAGATGATGGGGCACATCTATGGTCTAATGTGCAATGAGACGACACGGGATTTAAAGATAGATAGATATGTAATCAGACAGTGGAGCATATCTGTCGTTTGATGCGTTTTTTCCTATAATGTTCATAATATCGTAGATTTCCGTGTATTATGTATTCCTAATGTCCAACTAGACCATCTTTTGATTTTATATACTCATTTTTTTGAGTAAGATGTTGATAAATTTATTGTCATTCATATTCTTTGTACATCTATTGGTGTGCTTTAGGAGTAATTATGTAATTTGATTATATAACTTAACTCTTATAGTGTATTTTGTTCGACACAAAGTAAGATTTTGGTTTTAATTTCTATTGTATATATTATTATATTGGAATCAGGGCCGGTCACAAGGGTTTTGGTACCTAAAGAGAATTGTGAAACCATGGCCATAATGCAAAACAAATACCAAGGATGGAATATTATATTACTTAACATAAATGTATAACTATCAACATTGATAGGATTTTAACATAATTGTTATTCAATTAAATTATTTGTTTAATGTTAGTTGAGACAATTAATAATTTGTACAATTTGAATATAGGATCTATGACAATATACAATTATCAATATCAACATTGAGTCATTGACACTATAGACTATATTAACAGTATGATATCTCAACTTATAATGTATATTATGTATATACACATTCAATAAGTTTGCCTTTTATTATAAAATGTTCTTTTTCTTTGAAACTTTTATTCCCACTTTGAGATTTTACAAATTCTTGAGATATATATGAAATAAGGATACTGAAGTTATACTTCTAACCCTCTACAACTTCACTCATCCAATTGCTTTCAATCTAAAGCTAAAGTACCAGAACTGAAGGAATTTGTTTATGCAATAAAATCTTCTATATCAGTATTAAATATTACTGGTTAAGATAGGTGTTTGATAGGATTAAATTATTATATTATCAAGGTCCAAAAATTCAATCAAACCTTAAATTAGAGCATAGGATCAAAATTAAATTGGCAATGGCATTGCCTATTCACAAATTAGAATAACCAACTAAAATTTATAAATTTAGAATCAGAACACACAAAAGCATAATACCTTTTCTTTTCAAGTATCATAGTCGATTGGAGTTTTGTAGTGGCCGAGTCGGAGATGGTCTAGATGAAAGGAGTTAGTTACAATCTATTGTCGATTGATTTGGGGATGATGCTAAGGAGTCATCACTAACTACACCTAACCGCCTGTCGTCAGTCATTCATGAGGCATCGTCGATCGCTACTGCTCCGCCTTCGCACTTATTCCTTTTTTTGTATCACCATTTTGCATTGCGAAGATTGTGGCAAATTTTTTTAGGGCCTTAAGCGATAGCTTTAGCTGCTTTGGTAAAGGGCCGGGCTGATTGGGATATGAATAATGTAATAAATACATCAAATATATACCAGCAGACAATCTTTAGTGAAAAAAATATTTAATTGATTGGTGTTACAAATGTGCTTGTAACCATGAGTATTATATCAAAAAACAAATATTCTTCCTTAAATATTCCAAGCAAGATGCATCAAGAAAGGGATATAGATATATCTGTTAAGACTGGTGTACATAACGCTCTCTATATGATGGATGGTGAATTACACATGACCGTTTGGGGAACTAAGGGTTACGTACAAGTAGTTATTTGAAAAAATTGCAAAATCGAATCACCAAGAGTCCTCTATGGTTTAAGAGTAAAATTAAATATCTCACGTAATGATGTGCATTAGTCTTTTGACTTGAGAATATTGTGAATCTTAAGTGCCTAAATTATACTTTCATTATGTTTGATCACATGATAACGATAATCGTTTTAAGGCCATATTTGTGTATAAGTCATATTTTAATAAATGACTGATAATTTATTCAAGCGAAGCACTCTTTTTGATGTCTCATGGGCATGAAACTATGACATTTAGAACCTCTGTTTTAAGCGCCACACCCTACCCACTTTGATAGAATTAGGGGTATGCCCAAGGGGAAGTTATGTAATTTATTACATATATCTAACTCGATAACCAATCTTGTTTGAAATAAAAGGTGTTTTCATTCTATTATATTCTTGAAAATATAATGAGTTATATTAATTAATCAATTAATTAAAAGTATACTTAATAAAAAAATCCATAAATGATGTGTTTTTTGATAGTAGTTATAAAGTGTTGTAACCATGAATAATTTATCACAATGAAAATAAACATACCATTTTAAATGTTCATATTCAAGATGTATCAAGATTGGATATCGATACACCGATTGTGACAAGAGTATGTAATGCTCTCCAAATGTTGGGCAGTTTATTACTCATGATTGCTAGAGGCACCAAGGGGTTATGTACTTATAGTTATTACATAATTATGGAATGACTCACTGATAATTTTTTGTTGGTTAATATAACTACGGTTAATCAGAAAATATTGATGTGACAATATTACATAATTACCTCACTTGCGAATACTTTTGAGCTTTAATGTGGAATCTGCGCTTTGATTATAGCTAGATCGTGACATGACGTCCATTGGATGACTATAGTTGGGTTGAGTGGAAGCATTAGAAGTGAAACACGATTCAAAAGAAAATTCGTCTCTTTGGATATGTGAGGTTAGTACCATGTGGTCAACTTAAGTCAACTCAAAGTCAAAGTATCTAGCCATAACAGTATAGTTAATAATAATTGTAATTATTGAATCAAGAATTCTGATTTTGGAATATAAAGTGGAATATGGATGATATTGGAATTTTAACCATTACCAAATTTCATAAGTCTTAATGTGATTTAGTGTTAATGAAAGAAATTATGTAAATGACTGTCGCTATCGGGTACCGCTTATAGTAAGTTAAATTGTATTTTACCAAAAAAGATGTATAAGTGATCAAAACATCATACCACTAGCTAAGGTGATGTCTGAACATTAATTTTCAAATGATTCGATATTAATCGCTAATTGAATTTACGCCTTTGAGTTGCACAACCGTAATCATGAATACTCTGAATAAACCACACAATTTAATTAATTTAAAAATTATTGTAAACAAATTAATATTTATGCAATATTAATTATTGATTTGTTTGAATACCATTAGCATTTAATAAAGTGTGTATATAAAAGTAATAAATGCACATATCGATATATGGTATCAATAAAATATTTAAACCGGGCTTGAATATAATAATTGCTAAGTGGTTTTGAGATTATTTTTTTGAGGTCAACATGCATGGTGAAAAAGGAGAGAGTTTTCAAATGAGATTTGAAAATCCAAAGGAGCAATTAAAAGAAGAAATTAAAGCTTTATACTTTACTCCTCTTTTCAAATCACTTAATTCTCATTTATGAAATGGTTTTTGCCCTTTTCTTTCAAATTTTAACTCTTCTTCCAAAATACGAAAATGAGGGAGAGGATTTAATGATATTTAATTAGGAATTAAATAGAGAATTTTTTGAACGCGAGAATTTAAAATTTTCAATGTTTTCTTTAAAACATATTCCCTCTTATTTAATCCATCATTCTTTTTCAACATTAGATATATTTTATTTTCTTTTTCTTGCTTCCTCTCTCTTAATGGCCTCCATGATAAAAAAAATCTCCAAAACAAATTCAAATAAAATCAATAACATTCAAGGTGGTATTTGCCTCTAGATCCTTGTATAAGCCAAAGGTTGATTCAATTGAACAAGGGTCTTAATCTTCATTCAAGGTACAAATTTTAGGCTTCATCCTTGGTTAATTCTAATTTTATTTTATTATATATTTACCAAGACAATTAAGTTTAAATCATATTTATGCTACATTTAATCTCATTATTTTTTCATTATATTGACCCGAAGTTTAGGTCTGATATATGCTAATTGATTGTATGTTCATCATGATAATATAATCAGATCCTACATTTGCTATAACTTTTTCGTCATATGTTCATATTATATATATAGTTTAGATCTAATTCATTTTACAACGAATTCGTATATTCCTAAGTTGTCCAATATAACTTTGCCATTATTTTAGAAATTATTATTTAATAAAAAAAGGCAAACAAACAAACAAACAATTTGTATTTTCTAATTAATTTTAATTAATTGATGTATTTTGTATCTCATTATATACATAAATATAAATTAGCACTTTATATGTAAATTATTTAAAATTACTTTGGAGATTGAATACATGTTTCACATAGTTGTTGTTTTGAATATAATTTTTGGTCGTTGTTGATAATTGATTAAAAATTGTTTTAATTAAGAAAACATAAATGGACATCATAAACCCTTTGAATCCCCTTAAGTTAAAGTAGATTTAAAATCTTACTTTAATTTTAAAACCTGTGATAGATTACAAAGTTATATATATGTATGTATGTATGTATATGTGTGTGTATGTGTTATTTTAATTTAAATATAGTTTAAAGTTATTCATATATGCATAAATATACGTTTTTGAGTTTCAAATTGTTTTGAAATAGCATTAAAGATAAGTAAATGAAATGAAATAACTCCTCCACCTTTTCCTCTCCTTATTGATTTCTTACTTTAATATAATTGATTATCATTTTGAATATATGTAAACTTTTGGTTAGTTAAAATAACTTTATAACATTTTACATATAAGTAAATATAAGTAAACTACTTATATACATATATTTTTATTTATATTATTTCAAAATAAACTATGGGAAACAAATGCATATATAAGGAGTGAATTTTTCAATTGCGGTATAAATCCCAACACGTATATAAGTAGATATTAACTATATACATTGCTTAAATGTTGCACTTGCACTATACACACATGAATGTATTTAATACATTCATTATTATATACTTAAATTCAAATTAAATTTAAAAATCCTTTTAAACAATTTAAATAAAATAAGATTTTATTTGTAACCTCATTAGATTGGATCTAATAATGTTTTAGACTTCGTAGGCCCAATAGATCCAAAATAAGAATTTTTGAAATCTACCTATTTCACATGCTTCCAACTTGCCCAGAACCAACAATAATATCCGAGCCCAAGTAGTCTATGAGGTCTAAATTTGTTATGTTAGGGCTAATCAAGAAAGCTTACTAATTTAGTAAGGTATCTAGAAAAGTAGCATTTAAGCTTGGGTTTGGGTAATCAAGTACCTTGCTCTTTCGGCTATTGGCCTGCCTCCAAAAGTGAAGTGAGCCCAAAGGTTGCCCCTAATAGGTAAGGCTCAATTTTAGTTGAGCATTGGGATAATTTTTTAAAAAAATTGAAAATTAAAAATGAATTTTTAGATTTAAAAGTTAAATTAAGAAATAAAAATTACAATATAAACGTTATAATATGATTTTCAAAGTTCGCTTGGAATACAATGTACGTTATGAATGTTATAATATAGTTTACAAAAGTACTTTAAAAATATAATAAAAATATTTCAAAAATTTTAATATTTGTTAATAATATTAATAAATCAAATAAATTAAAATAGTTAATTAATTAAAGTATATACATTTACAATATATATATATATATATTATACATTATCTTGAATTGTTTAAGATGATGTAAGTATGTATATGCATGCACATAAAAAAAGTTAAAATTAAAATTTGAATAAATTTTCTAATTAAATAATTCAATTAACAAATAATTATTACAGATATATATATATATAAGATATATGTTTATTATACAAAGGTTATATTGTGTGTGTACACATATATATTTAATGTAAGATGTTCTATTTGAACAGTAAATGATTAATTTAAGTGTTAGATAATTAAATTAATTAAATAATAAATAAGAAATTTTATACATAAAATATTCTACAAGTTATATAAATTATAAAAGTTACAAAATAATAAAACTTATATAATGTAGTTGCATAAACTAAAGATGGAACATTAAAGAAACCCTAAATTGACTTAAGGAATAAATACATATGTAGAAATTTGTATATCATGATTTCTGATGTATTTGACACTTGAATCATGGGGATATTTCAAAAGAAATATGTTATTCATAAGTTGATATCACTCAATTAAATACATTGAAGATTATGAATCTTTAATATAAGTGTTGTCCTCCACCAATTATATATTCATAAATTACTTTCATACTCTCTGGTTGTTGATCAAACTCATGCTAGAGATGTTATGTTTAACGATCCACTTTACACTTTAAGCTGATAATAAACCATACATGTCCAACCCAAATTGAATGGAAAGGCGGATAATTAGGGAAAAAAAAAGTAAGAAGACAAGAAGAAACTAAACAACATAGAATCTCACAGCGGAATGAATAATCTATATTATATAACAATCTTTACAATAAACAAAACTGTAATTCATATATATAAAGACATCAATCAAGTATGCTAACCTATTCAGCTTGGACAGTTATAACATCCTGTCCTCACAACTACTGAATAATATACAACAATCTAAGCAATAGAAATATAATCATCTATGTGAATACGTCTCTGGCCTCCAACTCCTCTCTTCAAGCTCCAAAATATCTATCCAAACCTGGAAATATGCACAGTCTGACCCGAGCATTACAGAAAAACAACGCCCGGGTCAGTCTGGTAAAACCATCGTGAAAACTTGAATCACAAAGAATTTTATTTACTATAATTTTTAAAATCCTTTAAAATCAAAGGTATCTCCTATGACAATGGAGCACATAAACACGGATGGTTTTTTCCTTACGATAACCAAAACATTTATATCAAAAATCCAGTGATATTATAATAATGCCTAGAGGTAAAATAAAATATGAAAATAGCTGAAATGCTTACATATCACATTTCAACATAGTTAGGCACAATCAAAACCTTACGGCACTTATTGGAGAATGGATTCCATACAATAACTAGGCACTGGGTACCACCTATCATGGTACATGTCTAGAAAATGTACCGAGATCGAACCTATCGATCCCTTCCAACACAAGACCGGCTTACCACTTACTGGATAGTACCAAATATGTCATTACCTCGGTTGGTTTGCAACCCTTTTTATCGCGATCTCATGCATAATCATTCCATAAATATGTAGATATATCTAGATGGGTGACAACATAGTCTAATGGGTGCGACCCACTTAACCCTGCTGCATCTCTCCTATTTTCAATCATTCCTGGTTGATGAGGATTGAGGTTATGATTACCTTTCAAGAAATTCACACTTAGAATGCTCATTGCCCTCCAATAACAATGTGCTGATAGCATTCATCCATACAAATCCGTTCTGGGTCTGAACGAAACCGAAGGTACTATTCCTACTACATCCATTTGGAAATATCGATTAGTCGTTGCACTTCACATCTCTGTTTTCGATTCCATGCTCTTGACGATGCCTTCACTTCGAAACGCTTTCGCTGGATTGAAGTGGTTTTCTGATAACATATCTAATCCTGGTCTCTTCGAAACAACGTTCGATAAATTCCGATAAACTCAACCCGGTTCTTTAGGAAATAAACAGACAAAGATAAGATCAGAGATCACCTCCTAACCGTTAGTGGATGGATATCCTTATCATAATCCTAGAAGAATGAAACGAGTTTATGCATATAGTATAGCACCACAGACGATAACTATATCATATAATTCCCGTGTTTCTCCTAGATATTTGCAGAGTTGCGTTTGGTCAAGATTTGATAGTCGGTTATTTAACTATCAATAAAAAGCCATTCAAAACAAAGAATTACATTTCCCATAGAAATCATTAAGCCTCATTTTCAATTAAATTTTCATTATTTAAAAATCACATTTCAATACTTGGGAATCACTACCATATATTTACCTCAGCAGGGTAAGTATATTCACCAAGTTCTATATTTTGACACTCAGAAAATATAATCATATGCTTATCTCACTAGTATAAGTATATTTAACCATCTCACTTTCAAACTAGGAAGGTATATTCACCAACACTTAGAAAGATTTTCTATTTTGAAATCATATTTAAATGATCAAACCCAATTATCACTTAAACGGAGAAACCCAAAATACCAATCCCTTTACAAAGCATTTTTAATAAATTCTAAAATCCCGTTTATAAAACTCCTTCTTTCCAGATCTGTTGAAAACACATTTATAAATCCATTTATAAATATCCAAACCCTTTATAAATCTCTTCCTATGTTTTGAACAACTTATTTATAGGCTCTGCATGTCCATAAAGTCCTCATGATTAACCATACCTTATTTAAAATAACTTAAAATAATAAGTTATTATTTAAACATCCTATTATTCCATTTACTTTAATTCTCATTTGAAATAACAACTTAAAATCACACTGATAATATATTAAATTAATTTTAAAACACTATTGTTGTATAAATAAGCTAACTTCAAAATAATATTAAGAAAATAATTAATTAACTTTAAAATGTTAATAAATAGTAATTAATTAATCTTAAGTAATATTAATAAAAAATAATTATCCTTAAATGTAATTAAATTACTTAAATCAATAATTAACTTTAATTAAAAAATTAAGTATTGTTAAATAATATAAATAATTAATTAAAATATAATTAAACATTTCTAAACAATAACAAAATAACTTTTAAATAGTAATTAAACATTCTTAAATAACGTTAAGAAACAACTTCCAAAAATCATATTAATAAAATAATCAACTTTAAATCATTATAAAAATAATTATAAATTACTTTTAAAGCATTACTTTTAGTAAGTTATTACCGTTTTAGAACTTATTACTAATTAATCATTTTCTTTAAACCTTATAATAATATAATTATTCTTAAAATAACCTTCAAATCAATAACTAGCTTTTCAAATTCAAAGAAGGCTTAACAATCACCATGGTACTTAAAAAGGTACCATATTATTCAATTTAACCCTTCGAGTTAATAACAGATATTTACATAATCTACGACTGTAACGATGCAGGTTTTGAGTCAAATTTAATTTCACAATTAATATAAAATTTTGCATTAAAATTGTGAATTAATTTGAAATTTTCCAAATGAAATGAGACATATGCCTGTTTATTTATATAAAGAGATTGTAATTTGAAATTTGAATTTGAATTTTTCCAAAATAAATAATATATGTTGTTTATATATATATATATGAATACAAATTGATTTTTAGTTGAACTTTGAATTTGAACTCAAAAATAAATATTTTAGAAAATAAATTGAATTTAAATAATCTATATTTTAAGATTTACAAAATTTGTTTTCTAATTGTAATATATATATAATATGTATTTTGGAAGTTATGATTTGAATAAAATATAAATCAATTTTCGAAAGGCTATCTAGAGGTTAAAATTTAATATATATATATATATATATATATATATTAGTTAGTGTATAATTTAGTTTTAAAATCATTTTCTTAAGATAATATAAACATGTAAATAATAGAAAATGTACAAATATAAACATTCATTCATTTAAAATAATTATAACTTGAATTTAAAATTTAAACAATAATAAATATAAAGCTTTATTTTATACATATCTTTGAAAATTTATAAGATAAACATAATAAGTATACACACTTTCTTTTAAAAAAACTTTACTTGTACTAAATAGTTTGAATATATATATATATATAAGACATTCGTTATTATAAAAAGGGAATGTATTGTAAATATAATATAAAAACTATATAAATACATATGCAAATATAAAACTAATTAAGGATTCAAACACAAAATGCTTATATTTTAACATATGTAGGTTAAGGAAAACATGTATTAACGTTTGTTGGCTTTGCATGCCATACAATAAATAAGTGTTAAGATTTTAAATTATGTAATAACAAGTGTCAAGTATTAATTTTCTTTTCATTTTCAAAAAATAATGAGAATTAGATTTATATATATATACACACACACATACATCTATCTCCTTCCTTCTTATTTCTTTGTTGCATTCAAAAATCAAAACCAAAACTAAAATGAAACCTGGTAACCAAAATACAAACCAGCAAAGAAAAAAATGAAATCAAAAGAAAATCAGACAACTTTAGTTTGCAAACCTGAAGCATCTAACATGAAACAACTGATTTAAACAATCAAGAAAATTCTAACCTGAAGCAAACCATAAGGAAGATCAAATTAGATTCAATTCAAATATATCAAAGTTCAGAATCAATGCAAGCTAGCAGATCATCATCAAAAAAAATTCAAAAGTTCAAATCAAAAACAAATGCCAGCTTTCAAATTTAAATTAGCATTTCCAGGTTTTCTCTATTCTCTGGAATCAGATGAGCAAACCACTTGACCCTGGTATATCTTTTGGTATTTGGATTTGTATTTGAAGTACGTGCTTGTATGATTGTTTGAATATGCCTGCAAATATGTGTGTGTGTGTGTGTGTGTGTGTGTGTATGATTAAGTGTGCATGTCTGGTTCATCTCTGTTTCAAGCTACGGGGTTATAAATTTGGATAAAAAATTAATCTTCTTATCCAATCTATAAGTTTGGAATTTAAATAAATTATGTTTGTTTAAACCTAAACTAAGATTTAAAAATATATTTAAGAATGATAGTTTTGAATACCATTTGGAAAATGGAAAAAAAAGTGAAACCTTGGAAACTTGTTAAAATCAATCATCATGATTTGCTGATTCAGGTATATAGTCTGAATCGACTTTGGAAATCATGATTTTTAAAAGAAGAATCACGATTTCTAATATTGTATGGAGTGAGGAAATCGAGGCTGAACGTGAATTGGGTTTTGAGTCTTTTCTTGTGATCGGGAAACTCGGGGTGGTCGGGACGGCCACTGGAGGTAGCTAGGGCGTAGTCGAACTAAGGAAAAATCATTGGTGGTTTTATTAACCAACATGGCGGCGGTGAGGCGTAGGAGTAGGGTTTTGGGCATAGTTTTGGTCGAGGCTGGAAACTTGATTGCTGCGACGTCACTGGAGTGTCGGGCTTGATCTGAGGTTGGGGGATGGAAGCATCAGACTTCGGCGGAGCTGTGGTCAGGGGCAAGGATATCTGGTGGTCGGATTCGTTAGGACGAGGAGGACTTTTGATCGATGATCTGCTGTTCCATTTTGATCGAATGGCTCGTTTGATTTTGGTGATTGTGTTGACGATTTGGTGATCGGGATCGAAGGTTTAGGCGATTGGCGATGTGCTGGAGGTAGCATCGGTGATCGGTGACACCTCGGTCATTGGTGCACGTCCACGGCGAAGCCTGGGTGTCGGAGTTCTAAAGAAGGTGTTTGCCTCGAAGCCTTGCTCGGGGAAAAGTCGCGTTGGCTCGAATCTGGCCTCGGGTATGATCGCGTGAGGGTAATAGGTTTTAAATTTTTTAAAAGAAAACAGAGGAAAAGAAAAAAAAGAGGTGGCTCGGGTAGATTAGGGTTTTTATTTGGGAATTTTATAGATTTACTCGGACTTTGACTCGGGTAGTTTGAAGCCGTCTCGAGTTTGTATTAAAAACAGTTTTTTTGATTTTTAAAATGAAACAAAAAAATTTCAAATTTTAAACCTAATCAAGTTTTAAACATTTTCTTAATTAATAATAAATGTTTTATACTAGTTTTGGTTAATTAGTTAAAGTTTTAAAAAATTATCACTTTAAATTAATTAAGTTCAAATGTTTTACTTCTTTATTTTAAATGAATTCTTAAGTTTATTTTAAATAAACTTAATGTTGTAATTAAGAAGTTAATCGAAAAGATATAATGTTATTAGTTGTAACTTAACTTAAAAAGATAAGTTAATTTATGGATTGATAATAATTTTGTCTCAAAGATTAAAGGTTTAAAGATTATATGCTTTTAAAATTAATTGATTAAATTAAAGCTAATTACTTTGTTAAATTGATTTAAAAGCTAACTACTTTATGTAATTAAATTAAAGCTAATTACTTTGTGTAATTAATTTAAGTCTAATAATTATTGTGATTTAATTAAAGAATAATTAGTGTAATTAATTAAAGGATTTATTAATTAAGGGTAATTAATTACTTAAAGATAATTACATAATGAAAGCAATTAAGGATAATTAATTAATGATTAAAGGTTGATAAATCAAGTTTTTAAAGGTTGCTCTAAAGTGCTTTGTTGCTGTGGTGTGGAGGGAACGTAATAATAGGGTTTTTGATCCTACTAATGCCAAATCTGATGATGTTTTGAAGATATGTATTATGCAAGAGATATATTCAGTGGTTAAGATGCTTTTTGCATTTGATCCAGGAATATCAGTGGCCTCTCTTTGCTAACTTTGTTATGTTTTGTCTGTTTTCATGTTTTTTCCTTTTTGTTATTCCTTGTGTTTTGTAACACCTTAGTCTCCTCAGTATTCTATGAGCTTTTTGCTCTCTGTTGTATTTGTTGTTCTTTGGTGTTGCAATAAAATGGTCGGGGGCCATCCAACCTCGTCGGCCTTGCCAAAAAATAATTAAGGTGATTAATTTGGGCATAATTAATTAATTTAAAGGTTAATTAATTTATGAAAGTGATTAAGGGATGATTTATAAATTAACGGTTAGTTAATTAATATAATTAAGGATAATTAATTAAAGAATAATTAAATAATTAAGAATTAATCATTTAATGATTACAGGTTAGTTTATTTATTAATTAAGGTTGACTGATTAATTATTAAAGGTTGATTAATTTATTATTAAAGGTTAATTAATGATTAAAGATAATTAATTAAAAAGGTTTGTATTTAATTAATGTTAATTAACTAGGAATAGTTATTTATTCATAAGTAATTAATCTGGTTTAAATTAATCAGGTGATTAATTGATCTTACTTATGGATGTTTGGATTATATAGAATGCTTTGAATTGTTTGATATCCATGATGTGTGATGTTCTGTGAAATGATTGAGCTGTGAACTACGATTTATTTATCTCTAATAAATTTACATACTTTTCAGTGAAACTATGAATGAAGATAAGCGTTATAGGATTATACCACTTATCAATATTGTTGTGCTTGAATTGATGATGGTTGTGATATTCTATTATTGTGTGTAAAACCCTTGGACTACACCACACACACATATATGGATTTCATGGAAAATCGGTTAAGTCATGGGTTTTTGAACTTAAAATGATTGAAAAGTTGAATTTTGAATCCAAAATGGCTTGGAAGTGTATTTAGGTTAAATGTGAGAAAGTTTTGAAAAAGGAAGTTAAATTTATTTTGGTTTTTTAAAGTTTCGAAATTAAATAATTTAATTTGAATTTGAATTTGAATTCAAGATTTTGAAGTTGAATTCTATATACATATACATACATACATACATACATACATATATATATATATATATATATATATATATGAAAACTATGGTTTAAAAAGGGTTATACAGGTTATATAATGTATACGTATATGGATTTTTAAACCATTTTTTAAAAGTATTTTTAAGGAAGTTTTTTGGGAATTGAAATTTGACCCAAGTTTATACTTGAAAGGGATATAACTTGTGAATATTTGATCGGGTTTTTCTAAAACGAAAACTCTTTATTTCCAAAAGATAATTACTTTCATATAAAGAAAGAATTCGTAGTTTTTGTTGAAAGGATTTCAAAATTGAATTGGAAATAATTTTGAAAACTATGAATGAATCTTTGTGAAAGATTGGTGAAACTTTGTTTCAAATTGAAGTGGATTTTAAAAGGTGAATCTTTTGTTTAAAAGATTAAAAGTGTAAATTTGTTTAAACCATTCAAAAGAAAGGTTTTGGGAAACAAGTGTTGTAAAGTTGAGACTTAACTAAGATCCCAATACATCCATATGGTTTTAAAAATAAGCACCCATTATTCGTTTTAGCCAGGAGAGGACTTTATGTCATAAAAATCATTCTGAATAGTGATACGATGAAATGGATAGCATTTGAAGACGGTGGTGAAGACCTGGTATTTTCGAGAATGATAGGATTTCCTATCGAATGACTCTGCACTGAGTAGCTACGGTATAGAGATCTCCATATGTGATTGGGAGTCCGATCGGGATTGTGAATACCCGTATTTGGAAGGGCTTCTTTTGAAGTGCCTTTGATTTCGTTCGAACCCGGAATGGACTTGTATGGATGTATGTCTGACGTTACACTTTGAGATGTAAAGCTGGTTTCTATCAAATACATTTCTGTTTGGTGGCGGAGAATTTATTCTCTTAGCTTAACACCCTTCTCTGAGACGTACGAGCTCAGAGGTTATGTAGTTGATGGTTGCTTGTAATATATTCTCAATTTGGTAATGTGACATACTAAGTGCTGCTGATCATTCGTTGATCAAAGCATGGCTTTTATGAAAAGCGTAGCTTTATGGGCGAGACTTCGTCAAACCTCACAACCCAGAAATGATCGAAAGAGGAAGAATGCGGCAAGGTTATGAGGGTCGTGCCCTTTGGGGTATGTCCATTTCCTTCTAGATAAAAAGTGATATCATGCTATGGATCCCAGATATATAACTTATGTGGTTTTGGAATTTGTTGATGTTGAGGACCCTTTGATAAAGGTCGGTGACGATCAGGGGATGACATACTTGTGTCAGTAGTTACCTAGTTACAAAGGTAACCCGGCATTATGTTGGCAGAGAGCTGGTTAAGTTCTCGGGACGTCCCTCCAAAGGCATACCCATGTGGTGGGGAAGTTCCTTAGCCTGACCATTTGTTGGAAATCCAATCATCCAATACGCAACTTGTACGATTTTAGTTGTAGAACCTGCATTTAACATGGTAGCTGTAGTGGGCATACTATAATAGTACGTATGCTGGCTAAGACTAATATTGTACTTTCAAAGTATTTTTCTGCACTATGCACTAATAATAATATCAAAAGGATTTTGCGTATCAAGCATGGTTGACTATCATAAGGAGAAATCTCCTCTAAGTGTGCGCTTGCATTGTGTGTGTGGCCGGAAGCCTTATGGTAGTTTCATTTTCCAAAAAGCATAGCGGATTTCATTTTTCCGTTTGTTTGTTTTTGTTCAAATAAATTGTTTTCGTTTGCTCAAACCAGTCCCATGACTGACCTATAGTTTATTGTTCCCTTTCTAAACTCTGGGTGCCCATAATTTTTCACATGGGCATCCTAGAGTCAGTTTTTCAGATTGTCAGCTAATAGGCGTAGATTCGATACCCTTCAATCTTTGGAGTCTTTGGATTTTGGCAATCGCAATGTGCACCGTGTTTGCTACAAGTTCAGCATGATGGTGGTTCGAGCTTGTTAGTTTGGAGCTTTGGCTATGAAGATTTAGATATTGGATTTTATCTCTCTCTTTCTCTTGAAGATAATGTTGGATTTATTCTTCCATTTCTGTATATCTATTGTGCTCTGATGTTGATTACTTTATTTGTATCATTGTTGTATCAAATGTTGTGTATCAATAAATTTATTCATTTTATTTCTGCTGTGTTGTATCATCTAATGTTGTTATAAGCTCCGGTGAACCAGAATCTACATTTGAATCTGCGGCATTCGAATACGGGTAATGTATTTGGATGTCGATTTTTGAAGGTCGAGTTAGGGTCGTTAAAATTGGTATCAGAGCTGAAGGTAAAATAAGAACTTTAGCTCAAGAGTATGACACATTAGGTGACTCATTAGAGATAGGGATATAAATGCCCTAGAATTAGTAATCCCTAAGATATCCGTCTGTATGCCTCAGTAATTCTCTTACTATTCACTCATAGTAATAATGAGTGCAAGAAGAGGACGAGATAAGGGACAGGGGAGTACCGTTACAAATTGTCGATACCCTGAAACAATAAGTGTAACGACCCGTTAAACTTGATAATATTAAATGAATTAAATTAATATAATTTCCAATCTAATGTAGAATAAATGTAGGAATTAGATAGTAACTGGAATTAAAAGGTTAACAACTGAAATGTTTATATGGCAATAGATAGAATAACGTAAATTTGAGTTGTGGTTATAAGATTTAATTGGTTGTGAAATTAATACTAGAGGAACGCTAAATGAAAACTTTAGCAACGACAATTAAAGCCTAATTATTGTTAAATTGAATGAAAACCTAACTGAGATAGTGTAAGATGTATATCTTTGTGTAGTTGTATATGTATAGGAGATTTAAATGTATAGTTAATTATGAATTGTAGAAACGGTTATTTAATCTAATTGTTGAAAAATTAGGTAAAATATAAATAGGGAAATAGCGAAATTGTTGCACTTGAATAAAAATAAATTTAAGAATTTATGACAAGAATTTAAATTTCCTATGTGTTTATATATATTGGTAAAATTGTAACTATATGGGAATTTAGGAAGAAAAATAAATGGCAGTGAGGGATAACCAATTTAATGCAATACAAAGGTGATTGGAACGACTGTTGGGTTTAATGGAGTATATATAAACAGTGAAAATCATTATAATCTCTTAATTTAATACGATTGTTTAATTAATACTAAAAGAATAAAGTTGAAATAGTATTAATGTAATAAAAACTTTAATAGATTGCAATTGTATAATGGAAGTAAATTGTTAATAAATGAATGTAAATATTAACAAATTTATGAAAATAAAATATAAAGGAATGTTGGATAGCACATAAGTGAATGAAATTTGATAGTACGTTAATTTGGAGGTAAATTTAAGAAAGAATAACAACCATTATAAATTTCCTAACTTATTTGTCAATGAATGTATTTGGGAATAGAGTTCTTTTATATGTTAAATAGTTATAATGTTGTTATTAAGAATGAACGTTACTTTATTAAGTATAAATATAGTAACAGAAGTATGAATAAATTTATAGAAACGTAAGACTTACTTTAAGGTAATAATTAAGTGTAGACTTATAAAATATATTTATGTCAACAAATTTTGTAAGTTATTTATTCTATTAGTTGTTAAGTTTTATTTTTGTGTAAGTTAACAATATTACAATTCAATTGAATACAGTAATTTATGCAAACAAGGATGAACATTTGGAAGTATTACTGTAGTAATATATATATAAGAAACGGTAACTTTGTAGTTGGGGAATAATTGATTTATTTGTGAGTTGTAATCAAATAGAGTCAAATTTATTAGAATTTATTGCAATTTATGGGATTAATTGCAGTGACCTTTGAAGATTTATTCACTAAAATAATTGACGATGGAAATTATATTTAAATTTGCTTTTAGTTAATTTATTTGAGTATTAAAATCAACAAATGGTACTTATTACAAATAAAATGGAATTAAACGTAAAATATTACGTTATTGAATATAAAACGGAATTTGTGAACATTAGAGTGAAATCTTGAACTAATGTTAGTAACGGCTTTATTTTAGGTGAAAGTTGAGGATCTAAAGGTTAAAAGTCTTAAGTATGGGTTTTTGAGAATATAATTTATAAAATTCTTAAATATAAGAAAGTGCAGAAATGAACACTGAAATTTGATATCTTGTCAATTTTAATTCACATCCAAGCTTGTTAAATCATTTGAAATTGATTTATTTATATAGGCAATAAAATTGGGACAAATTTTAGAATATTAATACAAGATTGGATTTTATAATTTATTTAATTTATTTAATGAATATTAAAAATAGCCATTTTTGTCACGGACTCGGATTTGGACGAAACCAGTTTCATCGGATCCGTATCGGTGAATTATTTAAGGGTTTTAAGTTTCGTATCGATCGGGCCTGTCGTTTGATCGTACGTACGCGAAACGCCTTGGAATCGATTTAATTAAAATCAATTTGGAAATTTTTTTTTCAACATAACTTCTTCATACGATCAAATTTGGACGTGAAACTTTTTCCATCACGTTCAGAATATTTTAAAATACCTATCTGGATATATGGGTTTGACAAATTTCATTCCAGGGTCAGAACGGGCTTTTTGGGCCTTAGTTTGTTCCGCGCGTTCATTCTACGGTCTATCTACTCTATCTCTAACCCCTCTATATAAACCTAGCTACAAGCCTAGCCTCCGCCTAATTTCATTCCATCTGCGCGTATACTTTCTTCAAGCTCCTCTTCTTCTTCAATGGGTGCAAACCCTAGATCCAATCAATTCAAAATTTCAATGAAAATTCAAACTCTTCATAAAAATTCCAAATTAATATATGTCGATCTTCTCGAAACACGTAATCCCATGGTGAAATTCGTTTTTCAGTTGGAGTTACCGTTTACCCAGAATAAATTCAAAACAGTCCCAACCGTTCATCATCGCCGTAACAAACTTCGTCTGATCGTCGAATGGTTTCTGGGTATTGAAGAGAGGACGATGGGGAGCGCATCTATGTGTTTTGTTTCGAGAATCAACGGATGGATGTGGAGCAATTTTTGATTTGGATTTCGTTTTCATAGGCGGCCGGTGGAGTTTTGGGCGACCGGACCTATATGGGGGGGGGGGTGCGGCTTGGCGAGCTGGAGCCCATGGTGGTGGTGGCACGGCGTATGGTGGTGTCTGGTGGAGTGCAAGTTTGGTCAAAGTGGCGGTCAACGTTGTTGGTTGGGTTCAGTACCTTGATCTGGAGGGGGGGGTCGTGTTTGCCTGTCGCGTGAGGGAGATGGAAAGTGCTGACGTGGCTTTAGATTTAGGTAATTGTGTACCATTTTAGTTATTCGTTTTAAATTGTTTTCGATCGCAATTTTTGCCATAACTTTCTCATACGAAGTCGGATTCACACGAAATTTCTTTTGTTAGGATCGTAATTTAATTCCGGACTTGATGACGCTGGTTTGGACGAATTCCGAGACGGACGAATTTTTGGGTTTAAATCGAATTTAAATTCGATTTAAATTCAAAAGGTGAGTGTTTAAACCCACTCACAACCACTAGAAGCTTTTATGTTTGTTAAATTAATTTTAGAAATGAATAGAAATTTATTTATGAGTATTTGGCATGTTTATTTCACTCATATTGATGAACTGCATAGATTAAATCTAACTGTAATTTTAATTTATTTATTGCGTATTAATTGATAGTTAGAATTTATTTGTTTGCCTATAAACTGCTAGTTAACAGTTATATAGATTATTACTGAATATAAACTGTTAGATTAATAGTTGTTAAATTTAATCTGAATAAAATTGCCAGTTTTTACCTGTTATATATTATCAAATATAAATTGTTATTGATTAATATTGCTTGATGATTGTGATTGGATGATGGGTGATGTTGATGGATGTTTTATTGTATATCATTAAATTGCAAATTATCATGCATATTTCCTTTCATTCGGGATTGTGGTTTGAAATGATATACAACCGCAAAATTTTATATCTTTTAAATTGCGGATTGAAATGATAAATATCTGTATCACTTGACCATAGGATAGAAATTTTATACAGGCACCGCGGTCTATATATATAACTATTTTTATGTGATTTCTATGGTTTGGATGGAATACGGTTTATAATAATCTTAAATTTTATATTGTATAAATATTTTTCTTCCATATATATATACATATGAAGTTGAAAATTTTGAAATAAAAAGGTGTATAAAAATCTTTATTAAAAATGGAAGAAAATTAAGAAAATGGAGTTTAATAATTTATATCATATGTTTAAATGTTAAGTTTGGAAATTTTAAGATATGATATTTATAATTGGATTTTTCCCAAAATAAATTGAAATGAATATTCTAGTATAATTTGAATTGGGAAAAATATATATATTTTATTACTAGAAATTGAAGTCTTATTATTTATGGATTTTATATGAATATTCAAGACTAATTAATAGAACAATTGATTTGTTGAAAGCATAAAATCCAACTTTAGTTTGAAATATTGATACTCAGAATGGATATACGTATATATAAATAAATTGAAGTGGTTTTGGAACTTGAGAGAGATAATATAAATTTTGGCTTAGACTTTAATAAAGAAATGTATTTGTAAAGCCATGAGAACTATTTTCTTTACAAAGTAACATTTAAGTTAAACCATTTAATTCATATACCGTTGAATGTCCAAACCATTCAAGTTTTTAGAAGTTATGGTTTTAAATTATGATTTTCAAAATATTATGCTTTGAAAATATTTGATTTTCAGACGTTATGAAGTTAAAGCATTATGATTTTGGAAAAGAATTATATTTGGGATAAGTGATAAAATATGGTTTTGGGTTTTGAAATGATATCGTATTCATGGTTATGAAATGGAATGCTTATTCTGATTTTTAAAGTATAACCTATTTTTAAATGACCGCGGTGTTATAATAACGATGGGTTGGCAAAGAGACCGGGATCGGATATGGACATACTCTCTGTCGATAACGAAAACCACTTTGACTAACCGTGTACGCGGTGGAGATTCCAGAATGAAGTAGGTGGTGGCGACGTTTCCTGTAAGGTAAATACGTGGACCCGACTTCCGTGAGTTGGCATAAGGTGGCTAAAACAGGAGCGATTCTCAGGCCAATGAGGTCATTCCTCTGATCAGACCCTCCTCTTCGATATTATACTTTGATTTTGGATTGATTCAGTGGACACTTCTATATTTTGATTTTGGGGAGTTAGTCCGAGGTGGGCGGTAACTGCGGCTACGCGTTTCCACCAGCCTGGATAGCAATTGGTATATCTACCCTGGCATTGCCTAGTTGTGCCGTGTCACCTACCATATCGAGCCTTGTACGAGTTTGGATTTCTCCCGTAGCCCGTGTGGTATCCTCTCGTGGCTTCCCGATCAGGAGGGACTATGATATTGGATGGACTACTGGGACTATTACGTGTTAAGGGGAATATTGGGTCACTCCTTAATGCTGTTAAAAAGTATGTTTATTTTATAAATAGACACTATTATAATAGCGCAATATACTACATAGTAAATAGTTTAACGGATCCTTAGGAGATGTAAATCCCGAGCATCTCTGAGTTACTGTACTCATATTTATTTCTGTTAATTTAACTCACATAAGATCTTTTAGTTCTGACTCGAGTGTTTTTGTCTTTTCAAATTCGCTCGGGTCAGTCCGAGCGTTTCAGGATCGAAGACTTTAGCTTTGAAGGACGAAGACAAAGGAGTCGTATTATTATTATCTATAGTATTGCACCACACTCATACTGTTCCGCTGCATTGTTTGTATTGGTATGTGTAACTCTGATATTTATTGTATAAAGAAGAATTAACTGTTTTGTAACCGTTTATGAACTGTATATTTATTATTATATTTTATCCTTCCGCTGTGAGATTCTATTTTGTTTTATTTCTTCTCTATTTTTCTTATTTACCCCATAACAACCCGCCCTTGCGTATGCTTTTAATTCGCACGTGTGTCGGTTTAAAGTGTGCGAAAAGGCGGGATGTTACAATAAGGAGCAATCTTTCTCTATCAATCTCTTTGATCATCGTTCAATTTCCATTCTTTGACGATTTCCTGGCAGCTACAAGAAGAAGCTTTGGTGTGATGGTGGCCCTACAAATCGTTGTAGAAAATTCCTATTTCGTATTCTCTTCATCGGTTTCCCTCATCTTTTCATTTTAACTTTAATGAATTTTAAATTTTATTCGAAATAAATTGATTAACAAAATATGAAGTTTAATTGGATTGTATTTGTTTGTCTGTTCTCTGGGGTCCAGATGTATTCTACGAATGGTTAGTTGCACTTCGGACTAACCAATGCTCCTGCATATTTCGTAGATCTGATGACCCGAGTATATTCGTGAAATGTTGAATAAGTTAATCTCATATTTCTTGATGATATTCTGATCTGGTAAGCCAAATATAGAATAAATATATCAGCTTGATCATTATGTGTTCATCTGTTCTTTGGTTGTCTCCCTGTCTAACGAATTTTGGGGACGAAATTTTCTTAAGGGGGAATCTGTAACGATCCCGGTTTTGAGTCAAATTTAATTTAATAATTAATATAAAATTTTGGATTAAAATTTTGAATTAATTTGAAATTTTCCGACTTAAATGAGATATGTGCCTGTTTATTTATATAAATAGATTGTAATTTGAAATTTGAATTTGAATTTTTCTAAAATAAATAATATATGTTGTTTGTTTATTTATATATTTGAATACAAATTGATTTTTAATTGAATTTTGAATTTGAACTCAAAAATAAGTATTTGAGAAAATAAATTGAATTTAAATACTCTATATTTTAAGATTTATAAAATTTGTTTTCTAATTGTGATATATATATGTGTATATATATATAATATGCATTTTGGAAGTTATGGTTTGAATTAAATATAAATAAATTTTCAAAAGGCTATCTAAAGGTTAAAATTTAATATATATATATATATGTGTGTGTGTGTGTGTGTGTGTGTATGTATGTATGTATATACATACTAATTAGTATGTAATTTAGTTTGAAAATCATTTTCCTAAGATAATATAAACACGTAAATAATAGAAAATGTATAAATATAAACATTCATTCATTTAAAAGAATAATAACTTGAATTTAAAATTTAGACAAGAATAAATACAAAGCTTTATTTTATACATATTTTTGAAAATTTATAAGATAAACATAATAAGTATACGCACTTTCTTTTTAGAATTTTTTTTTTTACTTGTAATAAATAGTTTGAATACACACACACACACACACACATATATATATATACATGAATATAAAATATTTGTTATTATAAAAAGGGAATGTATTGTAAGTATAATATAAAAAAAATATAAATACATATGCAAATATAAAACTAATTAAGGATTTAAATGCTTATATTTTAACAAGCGTAGGTTAAGGAAAACATGTATTTACATTTGTAGGCTTTGCATGCCATACAATAAACAAGCGTTAAGATTTTAAATTATGTAATAACAAGTGTCAATTATTAGTTTTCTTTTTATTTTCAAAAAATAATGAGAATTAGATACACACACACACACACATCTATCTCCTTCCTTCTTATTTCTTTGTTGCATTCAAAAATCAAACCAAAACTAAAATGAAACCTGGTAAATAAAATACAAACCAGCAAAGAAAAAAATGAAATCAAAAGAAAATCAAACAACTTCAGTTTGCAAACCTGAAACATCTAACTTGAAGTAACTAAATTAAACAATCAAGAAAATTTTAACCTAAAGCAAACCATAAGGAAGATCAGATTAGCTTCAATTCAAATATACCAATGTTCAGAATCAATGCAAGCTAGCAGATCATCATCAAAACAAATTCAAAAGTCCAGATCAAAAACAAATGCTAGCTTCCACATTCAAATTAGCATTTCCAGGTTTTCTCTGTTCTTTGGAATCAAGTGAGCAAACCAATTGACCCTGGTATATCTTTTGGTGTTTGTATTTGTATTTGAAGTATGTGCTTGTATGATTATGTGAATATGCCTACAAATATATGTATATATGTGTATGATTAAGTGTGCATGTCTTGTTCATCTCTGTTTCAAGCTACATGGTTTTAAATTTAGATAAAAAAATTCATATCTTCTTATCCAATTTCTTATAGACTTTGGAATTTAAACAAATTATGTTTGTTTAAACATAAACTAAGATTTAAATATTTTTAAGAGTGATAGTTTTGAATATCATCTGGAAAATGAAAAAAAACATCGAAACCTTGGAAATTTGTTAAAATCAATCATAATTTTTTCCGCTAATTAATTCCCAAATTAATTTAATTAGCGGAACAGTGTCTTATTCCGCTAACAGCGGTCCAATTAACATATTCAATCCAATTTAACTTGACAGTAATTTATTTGGCCAAATAAACATATATAATTAACGCATATAAATTTAAATGACGTCATTAAATTAAATAATGTGATTTAAAACCTGTCTGTTTAGATACGTCATAAATATCCACACGTCCAAAGCTATCAACATGATATACTACAATGTTGTGCTCGTCAATATGAGCACAATGCAAAAATTTATGAGTCAATTGGATTTAAAACAAGCTATATATCATGTTTTTAAACTTGGCTTCATTATTTAAACAATAAAAAGAAAACAAATGTTCTCACCTTCTCCAAATGGGCCGAGCCCACTTCCATAGTACCTAACACGCTCCAGAAGCTACAGAAGCTTCTTTCCTATCTCCAAATTCCGAAATTCAAATGCCTCTGGAACAAAACGTGGACAACACCATGCACGTGCATGACTCAAAATACCACCAAATCGACATGTCAAGACCACCCTCAAACTTCACTTTGCCTGTTCATTATCTCGGCACCACCACCATAGCTCCAGATGCGTCATTCAAAATCCGACCATCGCATCTAAGAAAATGCGTACCGGTTATACAAGGTCGTGACACATTTTCGTAGGGACATTCATCAAAATTCTACCACTCGACCATCTGTCCAAGCTAAAGCTGCCTCTACCCTCCATTCGAGCTAACCCCCCCTCAATCACAATCAAACTAAAAGCCTAGTTTTCAACTTCCATCGTCGACCATCATGAAATGTGGCTGAACTTCTTCCAAAAAACCCCCTCCTCTATACGATCCTAACGACACTAGTGACACCTTGTAATTCACTCTTGATTGAGAGAATTGATTTTTTTTTAAGTTTATGTTCATTTTTGACCACTTACCAATTTTGAGGATATCTTATTCGATTCTTAACGAAATTGAATGCGGTAAATTTAAAAAAAAACTAGAGAGGATGACGATCAACCGAGATGATAAAAAAGAAGCAATGTTGCATATGTATCTCCCTATATATATAATACATACCAAGAATCCATCCTCTTTCTCAAGGCAGCAAAAAGGTACATACAATCGAACAAGATGGAGGCTAGTTTAGAGATCATGTATTGTGCTGAAGACAAAGTTGTGGCTGGTTCTTGTACTATGTGTATAAGGAGGTGTATGTATGAGTATACGATGCAAATTTCACTTAATAGCTAAGAACCAAAGTACACAAGAATTAAATGCAAGCAACCAAAATGTCAAGGAAAAGAACATAGAACATGTGCAAAAATATTCGGCTGATTTGGTGGTATTTTGTTTTTTTTCGAAAATAGAAAAGATTTCTGTACACAGTTACACAATATCCGGTTCATGTATGGGTCGCGAATGACAGAAATAAAAATACGACCGTGTACGATAATGCATCACGATTACAAAACGGTAATAAAATAGAAAAATTGACTTATTCTGTAAAGTTTCAAAGAACCGACGTTTGGCGCAAAACGCGTCAAACGGAAATACTTTTATTTTCCAAATTAAAAACTACGGATATTAAAGATTGAATTAAAAATGCATCATTGAAAATCAAGTCTGAATTTTTGAAATAGATAATTTATCACAATTTAAATTCAAATCTGAATATATAAATAAATTAAATAACCAAATTTGAAGATCCAAAAATACGGGTCATTACAGTGTAGTGATAATAATATATCGACTAGAAGAGGTAAGACAACCATATGTATTTGTTGAGCAAATTCAAGTTATATATTAGCATATTTAGGCCATCATAAATGGTAAGTTTGACCAAATAATTTCTTTTTATTTGTTGAGCAAAGTCAAGGTCGAAATGAGATTAGGTTAAGGAACCATGGATTAGGAGCTTTATATGATACAACTTATAAGGAGTTGCCCATCGTTCATGGGGCTATGACTTAAGGTTAGAATCCTAAGATAAATGAGTCCTAACACCTATTGGTGAAGTTAGAAAACTTCTATGTTTTATCTTAGGGTTTAGAGAAAGATAAAAAACTAGTGTGAGACTTATTAGAAAAATGGAATTGAAACATTTAGCTTTTCTAATACTGTAAGAACATTTGCTATGTAAAGTTATAATAATCTACATTGATAATTTGTGCAATTAATATAATTGATAAAATACTTAGCAAATAAAATATAAAAATGAGCTGAATTAGTATTAACAAATAGAAATATAAAATATACTTACCAATAAATTTTTGAATGTTGAGCCATCCAAGCACCTAGTTATACAACTACTAAATACGTTCATAACTTGGTCACTTACGAGTTTGCTTGCCCGAGACCGTGTATTTACTTTAATGGGTTTCAAACTCTAAAAGCAATACAAGAATGTTGATATTTGATCCATATATGATCATACATAAATATATAGTGAATGGTCAAAATTCATAATGTATGAAACCTCATTGAAATTAGTTCATTGAAATATGCAAGTAAACTGTAGTTTGAGATCGTGTATTCAATATGATTGATTACAATAATGGTGTTGTTGTGTTAAATGTAATACTTGACCAAAAAGCTAAAAGATTGATCAAAGAATTAGTTCACTAAAATGTAATGATCTGCCTTTTCGACCTTCGAAAGTCGACAGCAAATACATTCTCGGTATTCAACTATCAAACATCCAATCACCTAAAAGGCATATTGTTAGGGAAAAATAAAAAGAAAAGAATAGAGAACATGAAAATCAGAATCTCACATCGAAATCGACAACATATAACACAATACAGACAGTAACTACTGTTACTCTAAAATACAGAGTACATTAGAGTTAAAAATAAACCTTATCGACTGGAAAGTTATAAAATTCTAGACTTACAATTGCTGATAGGTATATAATATAATACCGTGGAAAATAAAACACTAAGATAGGTGAACATCCAGCTCCTCTAATAACTCCATACCACCAAAACCAACATAGGAAAAATTCGATCTAATCCAAGCATTATAATAAAATAACACTCGAGTAAGTCTAGAAAACCATCACGAGAAAACTCAAGCAATATGATAAACATATAAAAATTCTGTAAGACCACGCCACTAATACAAGATGAGCTTTTACCTTATAAGAATAATTATATCCATAAATAAAGAAATGGGAAACAAATCGGAACAACAATCTGAAAGTGCGGTGTGTATACAATTATATGTGCTAATATAGTATACACGGATCGTGTAATATGGATTACAATACAAATGCGGAAATAGATGATAATAGCATTGTAAATAGAAAAATCACACCAGAGATTTTTATACTGGTTCGGAGCACTGTCCTACGTCCAGTCCCAGACTTCAATCTGGATTTTCACTATTAACTACCTCGCTTCACCCGGAGGAACAGGTTTACAACACCCGAACAACCGAACGGGATTTCACGCCTCTAATATACTGAGGACTTCAACACTTGCCTCTTACAACACAGAGGACTTCAACAAAAGAACAAATACAATTGTTGTTGACAACTTGTGTTCTTGAAAACACGGATTTGTCACTAGCAGTACACCCTTCCTATAATCTTATCCTCAAAGTATGCGATATGATGTTTTGAAAAGATTAAGGAAAGTATATTATTGAATCAAAGGATATGAAATAGTTTCAAAGATTCAATAAATAATTTAGAGCTTTTATAATACAGAATTGAGATCAGAGATTAGATTAAAAGAATATATGAAATCGTTGTTTTAATCAACGAATTGGATGAGTTTATATAGATAAGAATGGTTGCAACTCTTTGCCATTAAGAGATATGATCTTTGGTGAAAGGTTAAGAGATGCAACCGTTGGAGAAGAGAAGTGTCTTTTGGAAAAATTGTTTTCTGTTCAAAAACGATCGACAGGTTAAAAAGTGACCAGTAGACAGGAATTTAAAATATATATACGTTATGTGCATGTGTGCACGTTCATTGTGCATTTTACACAGAAACGGTCGACCGTATGATTATTAACCGGTCGACCGGTTCCTGTTAATTTGCACAATGAATGTGCAATGCTATAAAATGTATATATATCGATTATATTGAGGTGCATGATTATTTGAGGATAGATTTTAACAAGTTTTTTAACTATTACAATATCAAATAATCAACCTATAATCTATAGTAACATAACCTTATTTTGTCGATCGCCTTATTTGTCAGAAATCAAAACTTTCATAAAACTTGTGACTCAACATTCTCCCCCTTTTTGATTGATGACAATATATATCTGCAAAATCTGAATCTCCCCCTGAGTACGTGATCTCTTTCTCTTTGAATTCTTATAAATGTATGTTCCTACAAGCAATTGTTAGCCCTTTCTCCCCCTTTGTCATCGACAAAAAGGAGTAACAGATACTAGAATATGATATGCATAAAATGAATATGATATGAATAGAAAGATAAATTACTAACACATCAAAAGCATAACAGAGTTTACTACAGAACATAATGTCAATTGAAAATCATAAATAACGACACTATTTAGTACAAGTGTCGATGAATGTTTTTAAAGAGCTAAAACATAATAGAATCTAGGATGAAGCAGATCGTATCTCCTCTTCATCATCATCATCGTCATCATCATCATCATTTTCTTCTTCCTCATCATTGTGCCCTCTAGATGATTCACCATGTCCATGACCACTCATTCCTGTAGATTCGTCAGATGATGTCCAGGTGAAAACTGGAGCAGCAGGACGTTTTCCTGGGTCTTGTGCTTGAACAGAGGTGGATGTGGAACAAGATATAGCATCCCATAGCATACCAAAGAATGACTTGACCTTATTGAAGCGCTTATCGATTTTTGAGTCCATGCGCTTGAGACGTGATTCAAGCTAAAATTGGTTACGCGCGATTGTTTCAAGTGATTCTTTTGTTGATGACTTTGATTTTAAAAGTTTTACTTCATCGGAACGAGGACGAGATGAAGTTGCTCGTTGTTTCCTTGGTCCTCTTTGTTGCCATTCTTCGAAAGGCATAATTTCAAGATAAGGTGGAGGAAGCTTCATTCGCTTGATGGTGATGGAATCAATGCATTTTGGTTTTGAGTTTGCAGAATCAAGAGGATTGACCCCACAAGCTAACAAAAGTCTCATGATATATTCATTGTAAAAGAAATGAGGCCGGGTTGAGTTATTTACCTTGAGAATTTCATCAAAAAGCATGTGAACCCAATTGATTTCGATTTCACCATAGATAGCATAGAGTGCCTTGAAGTTTTCTTTGTACACTGCATCATAATTTCTAAGTCTAGGAAAAAGAGAATGCATCAAGACCCGATGAAGTAACCTGGCTGTCGGGCGAAGTCCAATAGACTTAGTGCCATCGCTATTGTCTTCTATAAACTGATGACTGGTACTATTTCGAGTGAAAACTTCGCAGAAGGTAGATGAAAACTCTTCGCCTCGATTTGGTATACCAAGTATAGAGGCAATTCTAGCATGAGTAAGAAAAATTTGCTTTCCACAGACCATAGACCAGATGACGCCGTTTGGATTATCAGGTTGATATTCATCAAGATTCATGTTGGCGTAAAATAATTTAATCATTAAATGATTTATCTCCACACTATTTGCCGAAAAATCTATCAATGGAGTAATGTTGGCATTATCGGCTAACCTCCGAACTCCGTAAGCCGTGAAATCATCAAATTTGATGAAAGAGCCTGGATGAAACTTGTAATTTGTCATTTGATTCCATCTTGTTACAGCAATTGGAGTTTGAAGCCATTTTTTGAGGGAGATGGTAAGAGATGAAGTTTCAGAGGTTGCTCCTTTCTTTGATTTCTTTTGAGGAGGAGCCATTGTTGGAGGATTTGTGATTTGGGAATTGAAGATTGGGAACTAGGGTTTGTGATTTGGGGTAAGAGAATAGTTTGAGTAGAGAGTGAATGAGGGTGGAGGGAAAAGTAACGTATAGGGTTATATAAAAAAACTGAAAATACGACAACCGGTCGACCTAATGTTTTTGGCCGGTCGACCGTTTTCAACCAGAGAGCAAACGGTCGACCGGCTATAAAAGGGGCGGTCGACCGGTCGTGGTCTGTTGTGATATTTCAGTTTATATTTAGAGTTTTTATCATATATCAACCTATATTATTTATATTTTATACGAAATACAAAATATAACCTTCATTACACAAGAGATAGATAAAGATAAAAACTATATATATATATAAGTCTAATGAGAAAGTTCGTCATTAGAATTATCGTTGTTTCCTTCAATACGTTTCGACCATGGACTCCATTGTTTCTGAGCTCCTTCATTCTTCTCATAGTTCCGATCCCATGAGTTAGGACTTTTGGATGTTGATGGCCTAGACGGCATTGGTTCATGCACGTCATGTTTGTTGGAACCGCAGAAAAATGTTGCCAACTTTTCTAAAACAGACAATCGGGCCGACGTCCGTTGTTGCTCGTGATAAAGTTGACTTTGCCCGTAATGGAGTTGTCTCTGAAGGTCTATCTGATGTTTCTGGTAGTGGTGTATCTCATCGATTTGAGCTTTGGTACGAGGAGAATAGAATAGTGTCCGCTTCACTCGTTTTGAATTTGGAGTTTTATCAGACATACAAGAGCATTGATGATGACAACTTGATTTTTGTTTTGGAGTTGTAGGAGAATAAAACTCCTCCGATTCAGAACTCGTAATTAAAATGTATGTTTCTTGAGCACATTTGTCACAAATGTGAGCCATAGTGTACGTTGTATAGAATATTATAGTTTGATAAAAAGAAAGGATGAACAAAATATAAAATGTTTGCAAATTTATATATAAGTTTGTTATGTATAACCTATGGATGTGAGTTACTGAGAAATTTTAACCAAGAAAATATAAGCAGAAAAAAATTTTGTAAGTCTAAAAATAGCTTTCTTTTTAAAACTGAATTTATAAGATAAGAAAGTAAAGAATGATCACAAAAAAATAAGTAAAGTGAATTTAACCATTAAATAAAGCAGTGGCTTATATTTAAAAAAAATATAGTTTATGTAATAGTTGTAGTTAAAGGATAACTAAAGAGAATAACTAAAGAATAACTAACAAGAAGATGTTCTTTTAGAAATTTCTTAGTCAAGATTTTTTCTTGAAATTAAACCAAGCTCTCTTCGTAATCTAATAAAATTAGATTCGAGCAGAGGCTTAGTAAAAATGTCTGCTAATTGATTGTCAGTATGAACATATTCAAGACATATATTTCCTTTGTCAATATTATCTCGAAGGAAATGATGACGGATATCAATGTGTTTGGTTCTGGAGTGATTTACTGGATTTTTAGAGAGATTTATAGCACTAGTGTTATCACAGTATATAATAGAATTTGATAAATGAATATCAAAATCTTGAAGTGTTTGTTGCATATATAGTACTTGAGTACAAGCAAGAGCTGCTGATATATATTCAGCTTCACATGTTGATAGTGAAACACAATTCTGTTTCTTACTGAACCAAGAGACAAGTGATTTTCCAATAAAATGGCACGTACCACTTGTACTTTTTCTATCCGTTCGTGAGCCACCGAAATCAGCATCACTATATGATACTAATTCAAATGGACATTCTTTTGGATAAAAAAGACCGAAATCCTTGGTATTATTAAGATAACGAATTATACGTTTTACTGCTCGTAGATGTGATTCCTTTGGATCGGCTTGAAAACGAGCACATAAACAAACACTCATTATTATATCTGGACGACTAGCTGTAAGATAAAGAAGAGAACCAATCATGCTTCGATACAATTTCTGGTCAACATTCTTACCACTTTCATCTTTGTCAAGATGTGTAGTTGTACTCATAGGAGTTGGTTTACCAGATGTATTTTCTAATCCGAAGCGTTTGATAAGGTTTTCACAGTATTTTTCTTGATTAATAAAAATGCCGTTTGAAAGTTGCTTTATTTGAAGTCCAAGAAAATAAGATAGTTCTCCCATATGAGACATTTCGAATTCTTTGGTCATAATATTTGCAAATTCTTTGCAAAGTTTATCGTTTGTTGAACCAAAGATGATATTGTCTACATATATCTGGATAACTAGAATATCTTTTCGAGAATGTTTAATAAACAAAGTTTGATCGACTTTGCCTATTTGAAATCCTGAGTTAATAAGATAGCTACGTAGTCGTTCATACCAAGCACGAGGTGCTTGTTTTAACCCATACAGAGCTTTCTTAAGTTTGAACACATGGTCAGGATATTTTTCATGTACGAACAGAGGAGGTTGTTCGACATAGACATTCTCTTTGATAAATCCATTGAGAAAAGCACTTTTGACATCCATCTGATAAAGTTTGAAATTATGGTGACAAGCAAAAGATAATAGAATTCTAATAGCTTCTAGTCGAGCAACTGGTGCAAAAGTTTCTTCATAATCGATACCTTCTTCCTGATTATATCCTTGTGCTACTAATCTTGCTTTATTTTTGGTGATATTGCCTTGTTCGTCAGCCTTATTTTTATAGACCCATTTAGTACCAATTACTGACTGATTAGTTGGTCTTGGAACAAGTTCCCAAACGTTATTGCGCTCAAACTGATTTAGTTCTTCCTGCATGGCAATGATCCGGTAATCATCTGTAGCAGCTTCTTTTGGATTCTTAGGTTCGATATTTGAGAGAAAAGCGACATGACCCATTTGATTGAGTTGACTCCTTGTTCTGACATGTGATGTTATTTCACCGATTATATTTTGAGGCGGATGGTCTCTTAATATTCTTGGTGGTGATTGTAACTCACATATTTGAGGACTATTCTCAATAACTATTTCTGAGTCAGAATCAATATTTGTGATGATTTGATTGTCAGTGACTATTGATTCGTCATCATCTGATATAGTGTGAGGGTGCTGATAGATTTCATCAAAAGAGACATGAAGTGATTCTTCAATAGTTTTGGTTTGTTTATTAAATATCCGATAGGCCTTACTTCGTTCCGAATAACCGACAAATATTCCTTCATCGGCCTTTGGATCAAATTTGCCAAGCTGGTCTTTTGTATTTAAAATAAAGCACTTCGATCCAAAAACTTTGAAGTATGAGATTTTAGGCTTTCTTTTGTTAAATAACTCATAAGGAGTATTCTTGGTAAGAGGTCTTATGGATACACGATTTAAAACATAACAGGCAGTTGCCACAGCTTCTGCCCAAAAATGTTTTGGTAAGGTGGTTCCATTCAATAATGTTCTTGCACATTCTTGTAAAGTTCGGTTTTTCCGTTCTGCAACTCCGTTCTGTTGTGGAGTTCTGGGAAACGAAAAATTATGATATATACCTTTCTTTGTACAAAATTGTTCAAATTCATTATTTTCAAACTCTTCGCCATGATCACTTCTTATATTTTTAACTTTAATCCCTTTTGATTTTTGAATTCTTTTGACGAAAGATTTGAAATGATCGAAAGTGTCACTTTTATTTTTTAAGAAAATTGTCCATGTATAACGAGAGAAATCATCAACAATTACAAGCACATATTGATTGTGATTTATTGATTGAACTCTAGTAGGTCCAAATAAATCCATGTGTAGTAACTCAAGTGGTTGTAATGTTGATATGACTTTCTTGGATTTAAAAGATGATTTGGTCAATTTTTCTACTTGACATGCGTCACAAATGTTGTTAACTTTAAAACTCATTTTGGGTAGTCCTCTAACTAGATTGTTTTTGGCTAGCTTGTCAATAGTTCTGAAGTTTATATGACAGAAGCGTTTGTGCCATAGCCATGGATCATTGTCATTAGCCACAAGACACATATCTGAATTATGATTGATGTTCATATTCAAAATATATATATTTCTGTCTCTATAACCTTCGAAAACCAAATTATGGTCTTTATCTAGAATACTACACTTATTATTTGAAAATGAAATAATAAAACCCTTGTCACATAACTGACTAATACTTAGCAAATTGTGTTTCAAATTTCTAACTAGCATGACATTAGTAATAAGAGGTAAGTTAGATGTACCGCAATTGCTCACATCGCCTTTGCCGATGATATAGCCTTTTGAATTGTCTCCAAAAGTGACGGAGCCACCATCTGAATATGTAATATTTGTTAATAAACTCTTGTCTCCTGTCATGTGCTTTGAGCAACCACTGTCCAATATCCACTTTCCTCTTTTCTTAAGTGGGACCTGCAAAAAATAGAATTAAGTCCATGGTACCCACTTTTTATAGGGTCCTAAGAGTTAGGTCTTAGGAGTCCAAACCCATATGGGTCCGGTATCCCCTTTATATATATAATTATTATTAAAATGCACAGTATTCATGAATTGCTGAATGTATTTGTTCCTAATCAAATTGTTATTTGTTTTAGGAACCCATATTTTGATAGTCTTGACATTTTTCTTTTGAAATTTCACAACTGGTTTTGGTTTGGAATATAATAAACTAAGATTTTTCTTAGCTTCAGTTTTTTGTACTTTCTTCTTCCTTTTATTTCCAAGATGTTTCTTGGTTTCTTGTTTGTTATATCCCAATCCTTGTTTGTCTGAAATAGATTGTGAACTTTCAATGATTTTTGTCAAATTTTCTCGACCTTTGTTAAAGTTAGAAACATTTTGAGTAATGTCATCAAACTTTGTTTGTAAGCTAGCTTTTTCTAGGTCTAGAATTTTGACTTTTGCTTTAAGCTCATGATTTTCAGTAGTTAGAGCATTATTTTTCTCTTTTTGAGCTTCTATTTCTTGACTCAAAAGAGATATTTGAGAGTCAACATTAGATGATGATTCTTGAATATTTTCAAGTTCCTCTTCTAATATTTTCTTCTCATCTTTTAACATATCTCGTTCAAACTCTGCTCTACTTAAATATGCTTTGACTATTTTTAATTGACGTTTTAAGTCTTTATATTTGACTATCAATTCAGCATTAATATCAAGTAATTCATCAAATGTAGGAATTTTTACCTCATCTTCTGTTGCCATAAAACAAACATTAGCTTGTTCATTCTCTGAATCACTTTCACTTTCTGATGAAGATGACTCTGAATCATCCCATGTTACTGAGAAAGCTCGTTTCTTAGATTTGTCCTTCTTATATTTGAATTTGTCATTTTCTGACTTCTTCTTTTGTTCTGGACAATCCTTCTAGATGTGTCCCTTTTTGTGGCAATTGAAACATTCTATAGCAGATGAAGATGGTTTGTTTGATCCATGTTTCCTTTTATTGTAATGACTGGCTTTTCGATATTTTAGGAATTTTTTGAATCCTTTCGCAATGAATGCCAAATCTTCATCTTCAGAATCTGATTCATTTTTATCTTTCTCAACATGAAATGCTACATTTTTCTTTTCTTCTTTCTGTTCTTTTCTAGCCTGCAAATTTGCTTCATAGGACATTAAATTTCCTATCAATTCATCTGGCTTCATGACGGAAAGATCATTAGCTTCTTCGATTGCTAATACTTTTCCTTCCCATTCACTAGTCAGAGAATGTAGGACTGTTGAAACAACATCGAAATCAGAATACTTTTGTCCTAAGCCAATAAGTGCATGGTGAATAGTTTGAAACCATGAATACATGTCATTGATTGTCTCATTTGGTTTCATTTTGAAATTTTGAAATTGACTTTTTAGCATGGCTATTTTGGCTTGTTTAACCTTGTTAGTACCTTCATGAGTGATTTTTAGTGTTTGCCAAATTTGATATGCAGTAGTGCAGATACTAACACGGTTATATTCATTTTGGTCTAATGCACAGAACAATGTATTTATTGCTCTTGCATTTACGGCTGCTGCCGTTTTCTCAGCTGTAGTCCATTCTGAATAATCAGTTGTTGGATTCACTATTTCTCTTTGAGTGGCATTCCAAGCATCATAGCTATTTGATTGCATAAAGAATGACATACGTGTTGCCCAATAACTATAGTTAAGACCATTGAAAAATGGAGGTCTTTGTGTCGATTGACCCTCCGTGTAAGTGGTGTTTTGAGTGCTAGTACTTACGTTATTTGCCATATTACTATAATATATCAAATAACTGTGTTACGGTTATATGATAACCTCGCTCTGATACCAAATGAAAGTGCGGTGTGTATACAATTATATGTGCTAATATAGTATACACGGATCGTGTAATATGGATCACAATACAAATGCGGAAATAGATGATAATAGCATTGTAAATAGAAAAATCACACCAGAGATTTTTATACTGGTTCGGAGCACTGTCCTACGTCCAGTCCCAGACTTCAATCTGGATTTTCACTATTAACTACCTCGCTCCACCCGGAGGAACAGGTTTACAACACCCGAACAACCGAACGGGATTTCACGCCTCTAATATACTGAGGACTTCAACACTTGCCTCTTACAACACAGAGGACTTCAACAAAAGAACAAATACAATTGTTGTTGACAACTTGTGTTCTTGAAAACACGGATTTGTCACTAGCAGTACACCCTTCCTATAATCTTATCCTCAAAGTATGCGATATGATGTTTTGAAAAGATTAAGGAAAGTATATTATTGAATCAAAGGATATGAAATAGTTTCAAAGATTCAAGAAATAATTTAGAGCTTTTATAATACAGAATTGAGATCAGAGATTAGATTAAAAGAATATATGAAATCGTTGTTTTAATCAACGAATTGGATGAGTTTATATAGATAAGAATGGTTGCAACTCTTTGCCATTAAGAGATATGATCTTTGGTGAAAGGTTAAGAGATGCAACCGTTGGAGAAGAGAAGTGTCTTTTGGAAAAATTGTTTTCTGTTCAAAAACGATCGACAGGTTAAAAAGTGACCAGTAGACAGGAATTTAAAATATATATACGTTATGTGCATGTGTGCACGTTCATTGTGCATTTTACACAGAAACGGTCGACCGTATGATTATTAACCGGTCGACCGGTTCCTGTTAATTTGCACAATGAATGTGCAATGCTATAAAATGTATATATATCGATTATATTGAGGTGCATGATTATTTGAGGATAGATTTTAACAAGTTTTTTAACTATTACAATATCAAATAATCAACCTATAATCTATAGTAACATAACCTTGTTTTGTCGATCGCCTTATTTGTCAGAAATCAAAACTTTCATAAAACTTGTGACTCAACACAATCCAATCAGGAAAGAAATGGAAATAAACAATAGAAACAATCCAAATAAAAAGGAAGGTACAAGCAAAAACAAATCCCATACTAAATGAATGGGCATTAGCGATATCAAATTCCAAACTTAAAAGAATGGTCACAATTAGTTGAACATAATGAAGAGCACAAGGCAGTTCTCCATGCAATTAAGGACAAAAAATTCAAAGATTTGAATTAAATAAGAAAAGAGAAAATTTTCAACAAATGACTAGGAGGGTGCACCCCCCTTACCCTCTCTTTTGTTGTAGTCGATTCCAGCAAAGGACAGCAACACTCGAATGAGTACAAATCTTCTTGGATTAGTGTAGCACAAAAGATGAAAAGATCAATTCCAAGATTCAAGATAGAAACAAGGAAATGGATTTATCCGGTATAAGTAGGTGGATGATCCCTCCTATACCGAAAGTATACCTCTAAATAAAATATAATTAAGAGTCCATGCCAAACATGCAACACTCTCAAAAACTTCCAAGCCGGTCCCCGTTAAATCTATAGGCATCCAAATATACTCACATCAACGCATGCATGTTATCAACTTATCTAGATGAATGTGAATATACCCTAATGGGTGTGTCCCACATGGCTTGGCTCCCACTCGCTCTTTGGTTTTAGTTTTCCACGATATTGGATGTTATTGCTTAAAATGAGCGATAAGTCGTCTTAGAATAACGAAGCACAATAATGACTAGAAGGGTGTGCCCCCCTTACCCGCTCTTTGGTTTTAGTCGTTTTCGAAAAAGGATAACAAACCCCAAATAAAGCAACACATCGTCTTAGAATGACGATAAACAAACAATATAGCAGAATCGAAGTCGATATTCAATAAATGAACTATCGGAAATAACAAAGTTATTTGTGTATGAGAATTAAATCACATATGCTTTCCAGTAGAAAATGAATCACACTATTACAACATTTGATCTACACTTGGGCTTGATTTTCATTTTTTAGATATTTGTAAAATACATTAAAAAACTCTTTAAAATATTCTTTAAGAAAAATTATAATACTAAGTGTACTATTCAAGAGTAAAAAACAAATGTCATTAAAAATGGTTTATTATAACCCAAAATACTTTACAATTAGCTTTATTTTTCAACAATTTCTATCAAAATATTTTTCCATTTATAAACCCGCCTTCATAAATTGAAACAAAACTTATTATCCCAAAGGATGATAAGTCAATTTAAATACCTTTACAAATTTTAAACATTATTTATTTGTCCCAAAGAATAATTTGTACACAACTTTATAATCTTTTTAATAAAGTAACCGATTTTCTTTAAAAACTCATAGTCAAATTAATTAATTAACTTTAAAACATTTCTATCAAATCAATTAAGTAATTTTAAAACATTTTTTATTAAATCAGTTGATTTATTTTAAACACTTTTATTAAATCAGTTAATTGACTTTTAAAACACCTTTAATTGAAATGATTAGTTAGATTCAATCATTAGTAATTAAATGATTAACTAAATTTAAGATATCGTTAATTAAAACGATTAATTAAACTCAAATATCTTTAATTAAAATGATTAATTAAATTCAAATCCCATTAATTAAAACAGTCAATAAATTTTAAATATCATTAATTAGAATGATTAATTAAATATAAATATTGTAAATTAAAATGATTGGTTAAATTCAAATATCATTAATCAATGTGATTAATGAATTATAAAAATATGATTTGTGAAAATACAAGCTCAAGTTCAACACACAAGGGTTTAGGGAGAAGGTATTCAATAAGTGACGATATAGCGAAAAATTGCTATAACGACACTTAAACAATTCAAATAGACTGTCATAATTATTTTAACTAAACATCAATATAAGCAATAAAAGAATATAAATGAGATGCAGATAACAGAAAATAAATAAATAATGGCGAGAAACCCCTTTGGGTCTCTCTACAAAGGTCCTTTGTAAATCATTATGTATGTTTATTTTCGAAGCGCTCCATAACGGTCTGTTCGCTACGATAACACCTCGAATTTTTCTTTTTGTCCGCTGCAACAAAATGGTTATTTATGACATCTGCTACTAGGCGGGAACAAACAATAATATACTGTTGCATGAATTTTTGAAACGGGAATCCAATCCAAACAATAAATCAAACAATAAAATAAATTAACATCTAAATAGGCAATAAATAATTTTTATCTACTATATAATATATAAATTAACCAAAAAGGATAAGTTTAAGTCACTGAAATTTCAGTTACGCCAAAGCGTTCCATTTTGAACTAAAATCGAATGGACGTTTGACTTTAGCACAAAATTCTACAAGCTCCAATCTCCTACAATCTAGCTCCAGAACGTACACATCGATTCCACTAGTACAATGCACCTCACCACGCTAGATTGTGACCTTGCATGAACAAGCTACCAGTTAATGAATATTTAATGATTAATTAACAAAATTAATTATAAATTAAATGTTAATTACGTTGCTTATTCACTAATCCTCTGTTGTGCAAAGACCCCGGTCACAAAAACGACTTCCATTTGCTCGCCGTCGCCACCGCATGCCTCGCTATGCCGCCGCATCACCATTGGATCTTGCCTTGACCATGAGCCACCCAATGCCGTCGTTCCCATCCCCTAATTCGCCTCTATTGCTATGAAAAACTCATCCAAATTGTTGCCATCGAAATCAAATTTGCCACTGCTAGAAGCGATCGCACCTCAATCCAATTGTCCATTATGCTCGTCTCGTCCCCGTGGTATACTTCCATGTTGGCACCATTGCTAGAAAACGGCTATATCTCGCTAATCATCCATGGGAATTGTTGATTTGAAAAGAATTTAAAATGGCAGCTAGGTTTATTTTCTAGGGTTTGGGTAAAGATGAAGGGTATAGGGTCTTTATATAGAGAACTTACTCGATACTATTCACGCCTGAATTTTCTCGAACTACAATTAAGGCGTGCTCACTAGCATTCCTAGCTGATTAACCCTATTTTGAACTCAATGAAACTATTTTCGAGAGCTAATTCTTACATATAATTAGCTTTTTGAATCAAATTATAATATTTCAATTTTCTAAAATTAATCGTTACGCGTTTTGAGCTTGTTCAATCAAACAGTACATCTCATCATCATGAAACTCGTTGGCATACAACAATTTATTATTCCAGATCCAATGGCACCCAGGGTGATAATTTAAAACTATTTAAATATTATTTTATATTTTTAATCCAAAATCGTTATTTATTCAATCTATTTATTTTTGTACTTAAATTTACAAATTCAATTCACTGATGTTATTTACTAATTAAAAGGAATTAAATAAGATTATTAAATCCATTTAATTAATATTTAATTCACAATTCCAATATTTAAATGATCGCTATATTTCAATTCATGTGATAAATTTTCAAAACCCAATTATTCAAATATTTAAAATTAAGTAAATATTTAAAATTCAATGAACAAAATTTTGGGCTATTACAGAACTATTAGTTTTATCTTTTTACGTAAATTGCACTTTATTTGATATCCACAAAAGTTAAGGATGACTAGATGTACTTTTGTAAAGAGTTTGTTATGATATTGTAGCAAGGATTTCCTTTGAATGATTTGACCATTTGGAAAGGAAATCGAATGCATAAAAGTGGATGTAACCTATGACATAGTTGGGATAAAGAGAGTGAATGGCATTTTCTACTTCATAAAGAATTCAGAAACGAGAATTGTAAAATAATAATAGATACCTAACATTGGAAAAGTATTTTCACATAGAAAATTATTTTTTTATGATATTTATTTCTTTGAATTTAAGATATTTCATCTGAAAATTCTCCACTGTAAACTAGTCATAGTAAATGAAATGAATAGCCTATATTATGTGGTTGAATGGAGCTTTGTATTTCATACGGTATTATAGCAATAGAGGAAATAGTGGGAGCATGCCATATGACGCTTATTTGTCACATCACCTAATGAAAATTATTTTCATAAAACATACCAAACATTATGTATGAAATAATAGTAGTTTTCAGTATTAACTGAAAAAAAGATAGTTTTATTTCAATATAATTATTATGATTATTCATTATAAAATAAAATTACAGCACTGGTATTTGTGATGCATTGTAAAATACAGAAGTATCTAAATTTTTTTGCAATTATTCTGGAGTTATGTACTAAGCCATGTTTTGAGAAAGCACTCGCTCAGTGGAAACCATTATTTTGCAATTATGATCATATCGTACTAGTAAATTATATCTCAAACAATTATGGACAAAGCACCCATTTAATGGAAGCATCATAAGAGTTGACGAACTCTGCGGATTGATATATATTGACGTATGCAACCAGACTTCTATTAGTTTCAAAACGGTTCCACACACTTTGTGTATTCATTGATGAATTATCATAAATATGAACATGTGTATATGATACACATGTGGTATGTTAATAATGAGTTCATGTAATATAAAACGAAAATAAATAGATAACATGCAATAGAAAATAAAAAATGATTCACTTTGATTGAATCAGTGAGTATATTGGAAAGGGTTTCGAATTTACCAAAAAATTAATAAAGATTCAATCCCAAAGTCACTCGCCCTATGATACATAATGATATATCCATAAGGAGTAAGAGAACTTTGTTGAGCGTAGTACGATTAGTTATGAGTGAAGTTAAGTTAACTTCTTTCTGTATGGTCATGTACTTAAGAGTATTACACAAGGTTAAAATTAATATCATCTAAAGAATGGTTTACAAAATCACATAAGTTAAGAGTTTATAAGAAACGCAAACATATCCTATGCCAAGGAGTAGTATTATATCGATAAAGCGATATCAATTTTCCTCTTAAGTTCAAATCATATATACATCTTTATAAAACTATGATAAATGATTTATTATCACTTCATGACTAACTAAAATGAATTAATATCATTTAAAACAACAATTTGAATAATTGTAATAATTATTTAATCATTATATTTCAATTTAAATACATAAATCAATTATTAAATATAATGTCATTATTGACGATGTCATAAATGCATTTTATTTTCAAAAATAAAATAAATAATTTTATTTTATATTCTTGTTTAAATGGATAAATAAGTGTATGTATCCAGCTCCATGCGCAACTTCTGATAATTATAGAGCTATTTGTTGATAGAACGATGTTCGACCTTTTTATCGATATTCCTTCAAAGTTTATATTTTTGTAAATATTTATTCAAAATAAGATTACCAATATTATTGTTTATAACATCATAATATATGTCCTTAAAAAGCTTATTTTAAATATTTAAAAAAAAAATATAAATAATCAAATTGATAAGTTTGCGCGTCGTTATAAAACATGAAACTAATTACATTGGATAAAATGAAATTAGCCAAATCTAAATGGACACAATGCATTAGAACGTCCAATAAATATTCTTCCTCATTGAAGAGAAACTATGTGCTTCTTATCAATGTTGAGAATAGATAATGCTTAACAGTCATTTAAACCATTAAGAGTATTAACTCTACGATATAGTATAATGTGCAAGTTTGAAATGGATTTCAATTACAGTATCAAAATATGATTTTAATAGTTGTACCCAAAGGGATTGATCCTTCTGCGATGAATGATTCTTTAAGAGCAAGGCTAATGCAGTTGGAATACAATGAACAACGTTGATAAGAATTTATCATAAATTTCAAAATTTGAAATTAACATAATAGATTTGTCATTTAACATGCTGAAGGTAAATTGGATTTACTTACAAAATTATAGCTTTGTGCTACTTTGTGTTTGGTATATATGTGTTGAAATGTAAAGCTTTAAATAATGATTTAGAATAGACTGTTTGTATATAACAGCCAAAGTGTCTTGAAGTTCGTGGAAGCAATAATGAGCTTGTATGTTTTTCGAATATGATCTAAGAAATAATACGAAAATATCATTCTATAATCATCAGATTTGAGTAAGTATTTTAATAGAAATGTCAAATAGTTTGATTTTCTATGAGGAAGAGTGTGCCCAAAGGATATTAAAGGTTCTAAAATATTTCTAGAAAGGTAAACAACATACTACCAATTATTAACAATTTACTTATATTAAAATCAGTAATAGTTCGGCTGTTTAATACTCGTTATGGGATTTGTTAATTGTATCTTTTATAATAAGTATATAGGATGTTGGGAATGTCCCAAACGATATCTAAAGATATCATGTTAAAATATTTAATACGGAATATTGAAATGGATTTCTTATGCATTAACAACAAGAATTATCATACATGTTGTATTGTTTATAATATCATATTCTACTTATTTGTCCGATCCGCGATGTAAATATCATATCCAAAATAAGATTACTAAATGGTAGTTTAGAGTGTTTTCGAGTATTTATGAAATATTAGAGAACTGTTTACAGAAATAACAAACTCCTTATGAAGGATTGATCGCATTCGAACTAAATAGGTGTTATTGAGTATAATATGTCAATATTAAATTCTTGTTCAAACCTTAACTAAGAATCTTCAAGTTGGAAATTTCAAACGAAAGGTTGTTGCTGATTCAAAGAAAGGCTAATAACATCATTTCCAATAGCGTTGCAATAAAAGCAATGAATAATTTGAATGCACAAATTTATAACTGAGCTAAGGGTGATTCCACGTATTGAGAATACTATAACATTATTATATTATAACAATGTAATAATAAGAGCGCACTAGAAATCAAGAAACATACCCTAGATAATTCCACATGATAAAGGTAGTTTATCAGCATTAGAGAGAGTTGATTGATAGAGCAGATAATTGAATAACATAGCAGATCCATTAACGAAGGGTCTATCATGATCAGTTCTCATCAAAATAATTGAAAGGCATATGATAAAGATTTCATAATTGAGAGGAAGTGCAAGTGGAAGATTGATAGAGTTAGGAGTATTCCTAAAGGGAAATTATGTAATTCGTTACATATATCTAACTCGATAACTAATCTTGTTCGAAATAAAAATGTTTTCTTTCTATTATATACTTGATATAATGGGTTATATTAATTAATCAATTTAAATAAAAGTATATTTAACAGAAACTTCATAAATGATATGTTTTGTGATAGTAGTTACAAAGTGTTGTAACGATGAGTAATTTATCACAATGAAAATAAACATATGGTTTCAAATATTCATTGCCAATATGTATCGAGATTAGATATCGCTACATCCATTAATACTAAATTATATAATGCTTTCTAAATGTTAGGCCGTGTATTACTCGTGACTACTGGGAGCACCAAGAGTTTACGTACTAATAATTATTGGAAAACCATGTAATGACTCACTGATATTTTTTGTTGGTTGATATAACTAAGATCAAATAGAAAATATTGATGTGACAATATTACACAATTACCTCTACTAAGAATATTATGGAGCTTCAGTATGGAAACTCTACTTTGATTATGGTTAAATTGTGGCATGGCGTCCATTGAACGACTATGTTTTGGTTGAGTGGAAGCATTGGAAGTGAAACACTATTCTAGAAAGAGTTCATCTCCACGGTTATATGGGGTTAGTATGATGGGATCAACTTAAGTCAACTCAAAGTCAATGACTCTGGTTAGAGAGTTGGTGTAAATGATTGTCGCTATCAGGTAATGCTTATAATAAGTAAAATTAGATTTTACTAAAAAAACGTATAAGCGATAAATTTAGTCAAAATGTCACACCACTGGCTAAGGTGACGTGTGAATGTTAATTTTCGAATCGTTCACTACTAATCGCTGAATTAATTTACACCTTTCAGCCGTAATGATGAATATTCTGAATAATACGGTTTAGTTAATTTATAAATTATTGTAAATTAATTAAACAGATTAATATTTATGAAATATTAAAACTTTATTTGATTTGTTTGAATGCCGTTAGCATTTAATAAAGTGGGTGCGTGCGTATGTCCACACACACATATGTATATACATATATACATACATACACATAAGTTATAAATGCGTCTATTCAAATGCAGTATCGATAAAATATTTAAATTTGGTTTAAATAGGTCAATTACTTAGTGGTTTTGGGAATATTTTTCGAGGCCCGCATGCATGATGAAAAAGGGTAGAGGTTTCAAATATGATTTGAAAATCCAAAGGAGCAATTGAAAGAAGAAATTAAATCTCCACCCGTTACTCCTCTTTACGACATACTTAAATCTCATTTATGAAATGATTTTTTCCTTTTTTTTCTTTAATTCTATTTCTTTTAGCAAAATATGAAGAGGAAGGAGATGATTTAATAATATTTAATTAGGAATTAAATAGAGAAGGTTCTGAAGGAAAGAATTGAAAGGTCTCATTGTTTCCTTTGAAACATATTCTCTCCTGTTCAATTCATTTTTCTTTTCTAATAGAAAATATTTTATTTTCTATCACTTGTTCTTCTCCTATCCCGTAATGGCCTCTATGATAATTTTTTTTTCAAAACAAACTAAAATAAATCAATAACACTCAAGGTGGTGTTTGCCTTTAGATCCTTGCAAAATCAAGAGGTCGATTTAATCGAATCGGTGTTATAATCTTCATTCAAGGTGCAAATCTTAGGCTTCCTCTCTAGGTAATTTTAATTTAATTTTATTATATATTCATTATGTTAATTGATTGTATGTTCATCATGATAATATAATTAGATCCTACATTTGTCGCAATTTTTTAGTCATATGTTCATATTATACATGTAGTTTAGATCTAATTCATTTTTACTAAGAATTTATATGTTCCTAAGTTGTCTAGTCCAATTTATGTCATTGGTTAGAAATTATTATTTAATAAAAAAAATGTTCTAAGAAAACAAAATCTTTTAGATTGGAAACTAATTTTAATTAATTGATATGTTTGTACCTCATTATTGTAACGACCCGCACTTCAACCTTCGAAAATCGACACCTAAATACATCACTCGTATTTGAATGTCGCAGATTCAAACGTCGAAGTCCTTATCGTCAGAGCTTATAACACATTAATTACAACAACACGGTGGAAGAAGAAATGAATATCATTGATACAAAAACGGATACAATATTCTGATACAAATGAAGATCAATATTATCAGAGATTCAACAGTGGAAAGATTAATATTAAGCTGAACATCAACTTTGACTTCCAAAAGAGAGAGAGCGAAAATCCAACAGATTTCATCCACAATGCCAAAGCTCCAAAACTCCTACCATGCTGCGATGAAGCAAATGCGATTCTGAACCAAAAACTTCTAGATCCACAACTGAACTAGCTACTGATTCTACTAGTTGATTATCCGAAAATATGACTCTAGGCTGCCAGTGTGGAAAATTGTGGGCCCTTAGAATTTAGAAAAGGAACAATAAACTCTAGGTCAGTCATGAGACTGGTGTGAGCAAACAAAAACAGTTGTTTAAACAAAACAAACAAAAAAAATTAAAATAAATTCGCTATGCTTTTTGGAAAATGAAACTGTCATAAGGCCTTCCGCCACACACAATGTAAACGCACAATTGGAGGAGATTTCTCCTTATGATAGTCAAACATGCTTGATACTCAAAAATCTTTTGATATTATTATTAGTGGTGCAGAAAATGTTTCAAAAGTATAATATTAATCTTAGCCAGCATACAACATTTCATGGTATGCCTACTATAACTACCTTGTTCAATAGTAGGTTACCACCACATTCCATGGCAGGTTATACAACTAAAAACGTATAGGGCACGTATTGTTTCTTTGGATTTCCAAAAAATGTTTAGGCTAAGTAACTTCCTATGTCACATGGGTACGCCTCTGGAGGAACGCCCCGAGAACCTAACCGGATCTCTGCCAACACAAGGCCGGGTTACCTCTGTAACTAGGTAACTAACTGTCACGAGTATGCCACCCCCGGTCAATACCGACCTTTATCCCGGGATTCACCAACAAATAGAAATAACCACATAGGTTAAATATCTGGGCTCGATACCATGATACCACCTTTTTCCAGAAGGAAATGGACATACCTTAAAGGGCACGACCCTCATAACCTTGTTGCATCATTCCTGTTTTGACCATTTCCGGGGTGTGAGTTCGATGAGGTCTCGTCCACAAAGCTACGCTTTACAAAAAAGCCATGCTTTGATAAACAAATGATCAGCAACACTTCGCGTGCCACATTACCTAATTGGGAATGTATCAATGGCAACCATCAACTACGTAACCTCTGAGCTCGTACGTCTTAGAGAAGGGTGTTAAGCAAGAGGATAAATTCTCCACCCCCAAACAGAAATGTGTTTGATAGAAACCAGCTTTACATTTCAAAGTGTAATGTCAGACGTACATCCATACAAGTCTGTTCCAGGTTCGAACGGAACTGAAGGCACTTCACAAAGAAGCCCTTGCAATCTGGGTATTCACAATCCTGATCGGACTCCTCATCACATATGGAGATCTCTATATCGGTGTAGCTCAGTGTAGAGACATTCGACAGGAAATCCTTTCATTCTCGAAAATACCCGGACTTCACCACCGGTCTTCAAATGCTATCCATTTCGTCATATCATTATTCGGAATGGGTTTTATGACATAAGTCCTTAGCCGACTAAACCGAATAATAAGCGCTTAATTTAGAACCATATGGATACATTAGGATCTTAGTTAAGTCACAACGTTTCAACACTTGTTTCCCAAAACCTTTCTTTTGAATGGTTTAAACAAATTTCCACTCTTTATCTTTTAAAACAAAAGATTCACCCTTTTAAGATCCTCTTCAATTTAAAACAAGGTTCACCAATCTTTCACAAAGATAGCTTTCAAAACAATTTCCATTTCAAACCTGAAATCTTTTCAACAAAAACTGGAAGTTCTTTCATTATATGAAAGCCATTGTTATTTGAAAACAAATACTTTTCGTTTCGGAAAAATCCGATTAAATATACACAAGTTATAGCCTTTAAAAGTATAAACCAGAAATTCAGTGAACTGCTATATCATCGGCAAGTTTTATTTGAATTAAATTCAAATCTCCAAAATAATTTATTCAATATACTTCAAAAATGATTTAAAATCCATATATGTATTGTATAACTTGTATACCCCTTTAAAACCATAATTTCCAAAATAATTTCAAAACTTAAATAAGATATATTATATTCAAACTAAATTCCAATTTCAAAACTTCCTTTTCCCAAAAGCTTTTCATATTCAACTCAATTCCATTTCCAAATCCATTTGGGTTCAAAATTCAACTTTTAAACTTTTCACTATTTGAATAAAATAATAAATTCAAAATATCTGTGATTTAACCAATTTCCTCGTGAAATCTATATTTGTGTGTGTGTGGTGTAGTCCAGGGGTTTTACACATAACAACATCATATCACAACCATCATTAATTCAATAACAGCAGTATAGATAAGCGGTATAATTCTATAACACTTATCTTCATTCGCAAATTCACAAATAAATATGTAAATTCATCACAGATAAATAAATAAATCACTGTTCACAGCTCAATCATATCACAGAACATCACTCGTCAGGAATATCACACAATTCAAGGCATTTAATACAAACCAAACATTCATAAGTAAAATCGATCAATCACGTAATTAATTTAAATCAGATTAATTACTTATGAATAAATTACTAATCCTGATTAATTAACATTAATTAATTACAAAACGGTTTTAATTAATTATCCTTTAATCATTTATTAATTAACCTTTAACTAACCTTTAATTATTAAATAATTAACCTTTAATTATTTAATTATCATTTATTTAATTTTACTTAATTAAATTAATTAATTAACCCTTAATTAATTACCATTTAATTAATTATCCTCAATTAATTACAATAAGTGATTATCCCTAATCACTTATATTAATAAATCACAAATTAATTACATTGAGTAATTACCCTTTAATCACTTGATTAATCAACTTTAATCTTTAAATAATTGTCCTTAATTACTTATATTAAGTAATTATCTTTAAATAATTAATTACCCTTAATCACTTACATTAATTGATCTTAATTAATTAATACTCCTTTATTGTAATTACACAAAGTAATTATCCTTCAATTAAGTAATAATCTAGTGTTAATTATATTAAGTAATTTTACTTAATTAATTTATTGAGTAATCACCCTTTAATTACTCATCATTAATTACTTAACTCATCACAAATTAATTAATCTGTAATTAATAGTTAATTATCCTTTAATTAAGTACTTATTATTAAATTTCAAATTGATGATCCTTTAATCTTAAGATAACCCATTTATCTTAATTAATTTCAAAATCATTATTTAAAACTTATTTTAAATAACCTTTGAGATAAATTATCCTTATCACTTAATTTAACTTAAAGCCTTTAAGTAAATTAAAAACATTTAATCTTCTTAACTAAATTCTTAATTAAACTATTTTATTTAAAATAAATTTAAAAAGGATTAAAACACTTCACTTGATTAATTAAAATATTTAAAAACCTTTAATTTATTCAAAATTAATAATAAATATTAATTATTTTACAATAATAAATAAGAAAAGGTATTAATATTTGATTTAAATGAAAAACTAGTTTAATTTGAATTTTTAAAACTGTAAAATTTCAAACCCGAGACGGATACTTGTTTTACCCGAGCTTTACTTCGAGTTTCTCACTTCCCTCTTTTGCTTCGAGTCAAACCCTTGTTTTTCCGTGCTCAAACACGAGCTCTCTTCTTCTCCCACAACCTCGCAAACAACCACATACCCATGTGCACAGGTATATGTGTATGATCGCCTGATCGACTTCCGACCACCGCTGAGACCCCTTACACGACGACGAACATGTCCTCATCCATCACGAACACCCAGATCATCTAATTCGACAAGGAATCAAAATCGAGCATCTCAACTCAAACTGGAACCCAAGCCTTCCGACAAAATCCTCATCGCCCTGTTGATCTAGTTCACCAGAATCCACGCCAATCCTCTCAGAGACACATCTCGTGACTACGCTTCGATCCCCCTTGACCGGTCCCTTCCGATCCACTATCGACGGCGAATTCGACTCATTAACATCCTCGACCAAAACGGCTACTAACCCTACAAAATCACTATGCCGCCGATTAATTTTGCCGAGGTCCCCCCCTCAAACATGCTTCAATAAAAATCCTGCAACCTATTACTTTGCCAATCACTAGAAATCGAATAGAATTCAAATTTTGATCATCTCATCATTTCTCTCAAACTAACATCTTAAAAATCCTGATTTTATAATTAAAAATCATAGTTTTCAATTTCGAACAAGACTATATGAATGAATCAAGAAATCATGGTAGATGATTTTTTAAGAATGTTTAATTCTTGCTATATATTTCATTTTTTCCCGCATATTCACAAATGATTTCTCTTGAAACTGTTTTTATAATTAAGATCTTTCTAATTTGAACATAATTTATTTAAGCATCCAAGCCTAAAAGAATTGTGGGATGAGATCTTGAATTTTGAAGGTTTGAAACCTGAAATCTGGAACAGAAGCATACACACTCAAATCCTATATGTATACAGACATGCAAGCAAAATTTCATCTGTACCAACTTTTCACAGCAAATTCTCAAGCATTAATCACATATAAACAAGATGTAATAGCTTCTAGATTTTATATGGGTAGTTCACTCACCTGTCATAGAAGAAAAGAGAAGCTTTTAAAACCTGGAAACTTGGAATTTTGATCAGGAATTGGTTTTCTTTTTTTCTTTTTTTCATTTGCATCCTGAGGATTGAGATGATCTGAATCCGAACTGAGTTGAATCTATAAATTGCTTCATCTTATTCTCAGGTTGTAGGATTTTGAAAAAAGAAGCAGGAACTTTAATGATGAACCGAGGCTTTGTTTAAATTTTGATCTGCACTTGTTTTTTAGCATTGATCTTTGCTTTTGATTTGCATCAGGTTTTGTTTGAGTTGAATCTTTGACTTCAGGTTGAGTTGAAAACAGGTATTTGGAATTTGAATCTGGTTTGAAAAATTATCTTTCATGTTTTTGATCTGAGTTTGATTTGAATTCTTGCATTTGAACTTGAATTTTGCTATCTCAGGTTTGTATTTTGATTATGTCTTTATTGGTTTAAGTTTTTCATAGGTCTTGTTTTTGCTTTGAATTCTATTTAGTTTTGAACAAAATGAGAAATGAAGAGGTTAGTGATATTTATAACTTTGATTTCCTTTTCATTATTAAATTTAAAATAATTTTTTTTTAAAGATATGTGACACTTATATTATTTGTATCTTTGTAAGCCTACACTTGTTAATCTCATATTTTAATTTATTACATATGTCTTTTTACATTATAAAGTGTTTACATTTGTAAATTACATGTATTAATAAGAATTTCATATAGTATGTGTTTCCCAAGGGATTGACCAGGCAACTTAGTACTCGGCCAGAAAGGAGTACTCGACACAAAGTAGCGCTCGGCATCAGGAGAGCGTTCGGCCAAATTAGGTTGTTCGGCCTTCAGGACATGTTCGGCATCCAGGATACGTTCGACATTGAATGTCGTTCGGCCAATTAAGATCGTTCGGCCAAAAAAGAAAGGTTGTTCGGCCTCCCACATGCGTTCGGCCAAGTACGTTCGGCGAGCCTAGATAGTTTGGCATTCTGGCTTGATTCAGCGAACCCCGATCGTTCGGCATTCATGCCCCATTCGACCTGCATCTCTCATTCAACCTCCAGCCTCGCTCGGTCTAAAGAGGGAAGACTCGGCATGGCTCGTTCGGCATAAAGAGGGAAGGCTCGGCATGCTTCGTTCGGTACAAGAAGGAAGACTCGGCATGCCTTGTTCGGCCTCCCTGGTTCGGCGTACAGTACATAAACTACTTGGACCAAGTTATTCGGCCACCTGGCCCACTAGGGAAGTCCAACCCACTGTCATCTATAAATAGGGAGGCAGGGGCACAGAAAACGGGATCAGATTTTTAGAGAGCACTGGGAAGACTCTGCCATTTTCAAGACTCATTCAAGACTTATTTCTTTTACTTTGCAATTGTATTCTAATACTTAAGGACGGATTGTATCTGTAATCAAGTATCTCGTGAAGAAATAAAGATCAACTTCAAAGTGGACGTAGGCTACAACGCCGAACCACTATAAATTCTGTGTTTTCGTCTCCCGCATTTTAATTTATATTATCTTCTCTATTTTAATTTATCTTCTTCATTAATCTCTCTGCACAAACTCTCTAAGGGTGTTAGTGACCAATTTTGGCGCTAACATTTTGGTGCTTTCACCGAGAACCGAATTCTCAGGTTGTGAGGATCTACTTTGTAGCTACTGGATTGCATAAATCCCCCGAAGAAGATCCGTAATTATTCATAAGGCATCTGTTGATTCTACTCAGAGTTACAACCAACGACTCTACCATGGGAAGACCACGAACAAGATCGACCTCCCAAAATGTAGATGCCCGCGAAACCACTAGTGTTCAATAACTTGGACCTAACGATCAACAAGCAATTCGAGGCACGGGGCCCTCCAGCCAAAACCAAGCGGAAGCTGTTTCACGAGCAGAATTAAATGACTTGATAAAAGAGCTTAAGGAAAGCAGAAGACAACTCGCTGAGCAAATGCAAGTTAATGCTGACCTCATGGCCCAACTTGCTCAACAGCAGCATTAGAATGCTGGAGGTAGCCCTGTCCCCTACTCCGAAGATGATAGCTCAACTTCAGCTGATGAACCTCCCAGGCGTAGACGCCGCAAGGATGAAGATGACCAAGCAGGTGCCACTGATCGCTCTACTAGAAATCAAGCCCATGGAGCGGAACCCAACCTTCCTCCTACCATACAAACCCCGGATTTGACAGCTATGGTCAGGCAGTTAATGAGAGAGAATCAAGGTTTGACTAATGAAGATTGGGGAATGTCTAAGAGTCATACTCCCTTCACAGATACCATTCTACAGGCTGAATACCCAAGGAAGTTTAACATGCCCACCATACCCGCCTATGAAGGAAAAACTGACCCTAGACAACATGTAATGAGGTATGGATGGATGATGGATTCAGCAAGGGCCAACGACGCAACTAAGTGCAGGTGCTTTCCAATAACTCTGTCCGAAATTGCCACCATGTGGTTCACTCGACTTCCTCCACGGTCAATCTCAAACTTTGACGAATTAGCAAGGAAATTCATAGAACAATTCAGGATACACGCCACTCGACCCAAGGATGTGATGTCCTTATCAAGCGTGACCCAAGCTTCTGGAGAATCATTGAAAGTATACTTGCAGAGATTTCATGTTTCCACTACTGAAGTGAGCAATCCAAACGACCATGCGATTTTGATGGCAGTAATGCATGGAGTGGATCCAGACTCTGAATTTGGGGATTGGTTGGCGGGAAAGCCACCAGCTACGTTGGAACGTTTCTATTCGAAAGCCCACCAGTTCATAAGGAGGGAAGAAGCTCGGTGGATAAGGAAAGACAAGGCACCAGGGTCCGTTCAGGAGTCTGTAAAGGGCAACATCGCCATGAAAGCAACCGACGATAACCCTGGAAAGACTCAGGCCAGCATCCAAAATAAGCCCGGGCAGTCTAAGGGAACTGGAAGTGGAAATCCTGGAAAGAAGAAGGAAACGGGGAGATGGAAGTCAAGGATCCCAACCTACAACGAATACACTCCACTAAATGCGTCTCTTGAAAACATCTACTTATCGACCTGCAACACTTTTCAATACAGAAAACCACGCCCTGAGGAATCAACAGAGGAGCAAAAGCGGACTGGAAAGTATTGCCGCCTTCACGAGTCTTATGGGCACAACACAGACGAATGCAGGCATCTCCATGACGCTGTTGAGAAATTGATTAGGCAGAAGAAGCTGCAGAAATTCGTCAAAGATACGCCAGAAGGAAGACAAGAGACTTCAGACCCCGGACGTGGCCCAGCTCTACACCAACCAGAGCAACCTACTCGAGCTGTGGGAAGATTGGTTATTAACACAATTGCTGGTGGACCTCATCCTGCGGATAAAAATTGGCAGGAAATGGAGCGATATGCTAATTCCTTGAGACATACAGAGCATGAGTGATGTTCAAATGTGGAGGATGGAACTCCCGCAAAGCAGCAACGCACGATGCATGACGATATTGTATTCAGGAATAGAGACGCGGATAAGGTGGAAGCTCCCACCATCGATCCATTGGTCATATCCGCAACCATTGGACCGGCATTCGTAAGGAGAATCCTAATTGATTGTGGAAGTTCCGTTAACATCATCTTCAAGAAAGCGTATGACCAAATGAAGCTGGAGACTAACGATTTGAAACCATCTAAAGCCCGAATCCATGGCTTTAACGGCGCAGCCACAGACGCAGTAGGATATGTGGAGTTACCAGTTGAACTGGGACAAGGTGAACGCAGGAGAGTGCGAATCCTACCATTCATAGTGCTGGATGATGATTCACCATACAACGTGTTTTTGGGACAACCAGCCCTCGCAGATTTCAGGGCAGCCTTGGCCCCGTGGTGTCTCACACTGAAATTCCCGACGGACAAAGGAGTTGGCGTAGTGCATGGCGACCAAGCAACCGGACGTGCATGTTACGTGGCTGAGCTGAGAGAGGCCCAGCGCAGAGAAAAGGGGAAGATTGCGGACAGCATCGTCCGCATCCCAAATTATGATGATTGACAATTAGCGCCCGTGCCCTGGCTCGGGCGACATTCTCGGATCGTTGGAGACATAGATCCGAGAGATGACAAAGGGGAACCCAGGGAACCAGATGTGGCACCGGCCGAACTAACAATTGATATTCCAGTTAGCCACAGCGACCCGACACGAGTTCTTAAAATTGGGTCACAGCTCGATCCCCTAATGGCAGAGAATTTATCTGATTTCCTCTGAGCGAATCTTAATGTCTTCGCCTGGACACACTCTGATATGCGTGGGATTTCCCCTGCAATTGCGAGCCATATGTTGAATATAGACCCGAAACACATACCTGTGAAGCAAAAAAGGAGAGGCATGGACCCGGAGAGGTCTACAGCTCTCAAAGAGGAGGTGGATAAACTCAAAGCCAATGGGTTTGTCCGCGACGCCCTCTACCCGGAATGGGTGTCCAACCCTGTGTTGGTAAAGAAAGCAAACGGGAAATGGAGAGCCTGCGTTGACTATTCTGATTTAAACAAAGCATGCCCGAAGGATAGCTTCCCGTTACCACGAATTGATCAGCTGGTCGATTCGACTGCCGGGCATGAGCTACTATCTTTTATGGATGCATACTCCGGGTACAATCAAATCCCAATGCACGTCCCGGACCAAGAACACACCAGCTTCGTCACAGACGTCGGGTTGTATTGCTATGTAGTAATGCCCTTTGGGTTGAAGAATGCAGGAGCAACCTATCAACGCCTGGTGAACCGAATGTTCAAGAATCAGATTGGTAGAACAATGGAAGTCTATGTGGATGACATGCTCGTGAAGTCACGGCAGTCAAACGACCACATCCGAGACTTGGCAGAAATGTTCGGTGTACTAAGGCACTATGGGATGAAGATCAATCCTTCAAAGTGTTCATTCGGCGTGGCATCAGGGAAGTTCTTGGGATTCATTGTGAATGCACGAGGAATTGAAACTAACCCGGAGAAGATCCAGGCCATCCGAGATATACAGGAACCTAGAACCATAAAACAGGTACAGAGCTTGAACGGAAAAGTAGCTGCGCTCAGTCGATTCATATCCAGAGCCACGGATAAGTGTGTTCCTTTCTTCGATGTCATAAAGAAAGGAAAGAGAAACTTCGAATGGACGACTGACTGCGAGGAAGCATTCCGAGCCCTGGTAAGACACTTGGAAAGTCCTCCAGTGTTATCAAAACTAGTGGACCACGAGATGTTGTACGTATATTTGACTGTGTCTCAACACGCTATCAGTACAGCCCTAGTTCGCGAAGAAGACAAGGTTCAAAGGCCGGTGTACTATGTTAGTAAACGACTGACGGGGGCATAAAAGAATTATCCAAAGATCGAGAAACTTGCCTATTGCCTGGTGATTGCATCACGCAAGCTTCGTCCCTACTTTCAGGCGCACTCAATCAGTGTTTACACTGACCAACCCTTGCGACAGGTACTCCAACGACCGGAAACTTCCGGTAGGATGCTAAAGTGGAACATCGAGTTAAGCCAGTTTGATATCACCTACCTGCCGCGAAGGACCATCCAAGGGCAGGCATTAGCTGACTTCGTTGCTGAGTTCACCATTCCGGATGAACCGAGTGAAAATCACAAAGTAATCCCTCCTGTCCGATGGAAGATGTTCACTGACGGGGCATCTAACGACCGTTGGTCGGGAGCTGGGATAGTTCTGGTAACTCCCGAAAACCGATCGATTTGCTACGCTTTGAAGCTCGAATTTACAGCGACAAATAACGAAGCCGAATACGAAGCACTGATTGCTGGCTTAAGACTTGCCAATGAACTGAGGGTAAAGTCCATCGAAATCTTTTGCGACTCACAGCTGGTGGTATATCAGGTACGGGGAGACTACCAAGCGAAAGGACAGAGACTGGCTCCTTACCTTGCTCGGGTCCGGGAGCTACTAGTAAACCTGGAATATTATGACATTTCGCATGTCCCGCGCGAACAGAACAGGGAGGCCGACTCGTTGGCTAAATTCGCGAGTACTGGCGATGCACAGCAGATGGGATTGTTCCCTGTCGAGACTCTGCTTGCTCCAAGTATAGACATGATGGAGATAGATCTTGTCTTGGAGACCAAACTCGAAAGGGGATCATGGCTGACCCCGATCAAACAATACTTGCTATATGGAGACTTACCTAAGAAAAGAAGCGAAAGACGCCAAGTCCTTCGTAAGGCTTCGCGTTATGTAATGCAAGATGGGATAATGTATCGGAGGGGATTCTCGACCCCCTTACTCTGGTGCGTGGCCCATGACGAGGTAAAACGGGTGTTGGAAGAAGTCCATGAGGGAGAATGTGGTGATCATACCGGGAGGCAAACTTTGGCGAGGAAAATCCTCCGCTATGGATATTATTGGTCGACTGTAAATCGGGATGCTGCAGACTATGCGAGAAGATGCGACAAATGCCAGATATATGCAAAGATTCCGAGAGCTCCGCCAACGGAACTCACACAAATTGTTAGTCCCTGGCCATTTGCAATGTGGGGAATCGACCTAATTGGATCTCTGCACATAGCCAAAGGAGGCGCGAAATATGCAATAGTGGCAGTCGATTATTTCACCAAGTGGGCGGAAGCAGAGCCAATGGCCACAATCACCGCCAAGAAAGTCATTAATTTTGTTGTACGAAATATCATATGTCGTTTTGGCCTCCCACTGACCATCATAACGGACAACGGTACTCAATTCGAAAGCAAGGAATTCAAAGAGTTCTGTCAGAGGTATGGCATTGAGAAAAGGTTCGCAGCAGTTGCTCACCCGAAGGCGAATGGGCAGGTAGAAGCCGTCAATAAAATCATCAAGTCCATATTGAAGAAGCATTAGGAAAAGGCTAGAGGCAAGTGGGTGGATGAACTCCCAACAGCGCTTTGGGCCTATAGAACTACCCACAAGACCGCAACTGGCCACAAACCATTCACACTGACGTACGGCACGGAAGCCGTCATACCCGTAGAACTTGAAGTTCCGTCACACCGGGTAACCTATTACGATCCTGCGTCAAACCAGGATCTCCTATTGGAATCATTAGACTTCATTGATGAGAAACGCGAAGAAGCTTATTTGAGAGCAGCCTCATACAGACACCGAGTCGCTAAATATTATAATGGAAAAGTCCAGCCAAGAACCTTTAGTGTGGGAAATCTCGTTTTGAAACGAGTCTTTCCAACCCCTTCGCACATGAATCCCGCATGGGAAGGTCCATACGTCATCGAACGGAGGCTTGGAGAAGGAACTTTTAAGCTAACGACCGTCGATGGTGCGACACTCCCTCGAGCATGGAACAGCGAGCATTTGCGGCGTTATTACACTTAGTCTATTCCGTTTATGCGGTAGTTGCATTTATTTCCAGTATTCTTTCTTCTCGGCATGTAATAAGATAATCTAGCTTGTTTTCATCAATAAAGGCTTGAAGCCATCTTTTCCATGAATGACCAATGTCTCTTCGTATGATATTCCTATGACGCGCAATTAAAAATTATGATATCCTGGCTAGCGTACGAACGCTTATAATAAAACGACAAAAAATCTCCAAGTCCTCGGAGTGCGGACTAGAGTACTCTAAGTCCCCGGAGTGCGGACTCGAGTATAAACGATTCAGAATCTCCAAGTCCCCAGAGTGCGAACTGGAGTACTCTAAGTCCCCGGAGTGCGGACTCGAGTATAAACGACAAAGAATCTCGAGGTCCCCGGAGTGCGGACTGGTGTACTCTAAGTCCCCGTAGTGCGGACTCGAGTATAAACGATTCAAAAATCTCCAAGTCCCCGGAGTGCGGACTGGAGTACTCTAAGTCCCCGGAGTGCGAACTTGAGTATAAACGATTTGAAACCTCCAAATCCCCAGAGCGTGGACTGGAGTACTCTAAGTCCCCGGAGTGCGGACTCGAGTATAAACGATTCAAAATCTCCAAGTCCCCGGAGTGCGGACTGGTGTACTCTAAGTCCCCGGAGTGCGGACTCGAGTATAGACTATTTGAAACCTCCAAATCCCCAGAGCGCGGACTGGAGTACTCTAAGTCCCCAGAATGCGGACTCGAGTATAAACGATTCAAAATCTCTAAGTCCCCGGAGTGCGGACTGGAGTACTCTAAGTCCCCGGAGTGCGGACTCGAGTATAGACGATTTGAAACCTCCAAATCCCCAGAGCGCGGACTGGAGTACTCTAAGTTCCCAGAATGCGGACTCGAGTATAAATGATTCAGAATCTCCAAGTCCCCGGAGTGCGGACTGGAGTACTCTAAGTCCCCAGAGTGCGGACTCGAGTATAAACGACAAAGAATCTCTAAGTTCCCGGAGTGCAGACTGGAGTACTCTAAGTCCCCGGAGTGCGGACTCGAGTATAAACGATTCAAAAATCTCCAAGTCCCCTGAGTGCGGACTGGAGTACTCTAAGTCCCCGGAGTGCGGACTCGAGTATAAACGACAAAGAATCTCCAAGTCCCCGGAGTGTGGACTGGAGTACTCTAAGTCCCCGGAGTGCGGACTCGAGTATAAACGATTCAAAAATCTCCAAGTCCCCGGAGTGCGGACAGGAGTACTCTAAGTCCCCGGAGTGCGGACTCGAGTATAAATGATTTGAAACCTCCAAATCCCCAAAGCGCGGACTGGAGTACTCTAAGTCCCCAGAATGCGGACTCGAGTATAAACGATTCAAAATCTCCAAGTCCCCGGAGTGCGGACTGGAGTACTCTAAGTCCCCAGAGTGCGGACTCTAGTATAAACGATTCAAAATCTCCAAGTCCCCGGAGCGCAGACTGGAGTACTCTAAGTCCCCAGAGTGCGGACTCGAGTATAAACGATTTGAAATCTCCAAGTCCCCGGAGCACGGACTGGAGTACTCGAAGTCCGGTGTATAGATTTAATTACAAGCAGTGCAGACCTCCGAGTTCCTTGAATAGGAACTACGACGCAAATGACTTGGATATGTCAAGTCCCCAACATACGGGCTATGAAATATTCTAAGTGCTTGAAGCACCAAGTGGAGATTGATCAAATCCAGGGAAGCTCCCAAGCCATGTAAAGACGAACCAAGAAGTCTAAGTTACCCATAACAATTCAGATTTCAATCACAACCATAAAAGAAACTGAATAATAAAAGTCTTTTGAGAAGACAAAAGTGAAGATCAAATTTTATTCACGAAAAGCTTCCCGTTACAAAAACGCTCCGAAGTCCGGAGCCAACAGCCTATTTACACAGTCTACAAAAATTAGTACATGACTTAAACTAGTTCTCGTTGAACGGGGACGACGGTCATTTCTTGTATTTCTTTGACTTCTTCCCGGATGGTTCCTTCCCAGAGCGCTTACTCTTGGAATCCTTCCCTGACGGAGGGGAGACGACCGAAGACGTAGGGGGAACATCTATGGGCTGGGAATTGCCAGGAAAAATGATCTTCAATGGTTTGTTCAGAGGATCGTCCAGGTCCACTTCACGCGGCCCGACCTTGACTGAGGTCGTATCTCTTTTCTCTTTCTCGAGTCGTTCCTTCATGCTCAAGTCGGATGTGTGCTCAAAGGCGCCTGTGATTTCTACTTCGAAACTCTCCGAGGAAGAGTCAGATTTGCCTTCATCCAGCGCCCCGATTACTTGAGCATCTGGACCAGGATCTCCGCCGACTTGAGTAGCCTCACTCGCCTTTATCTCCACCTCCTTGGCGGCATCACTCCTCGGAGTGGGCTCGGGGTCAGAACAGCCTGCACAGAAGACACGAAAATAAATAAGTGTTAGAACACAACAACTTCTGAGGGAACGAGAAAGATCTTTGTGAAGCCCAGAGGTTACTCACCAGATGCCGGTGGCTTCTCAATCGCCAGGGGTGTCCCGCCCTTCGGGATGGGAGATAAAACATGAATGCCAACTCCGGGGGCTTCCGGGTCATAACCAACGTGCTGCTCGAAGGGGTCAAGTGTTGACCGACTGACCGATTGGGTAGGCACGTGAACTGGGGGCATAACGCCGGAAGGGTCCGTAGCCACCTCTTTCCCTTTCCTGGAGTGAGAACCTTTGCTGTAGAGGGCTTTAGCCGCCGATAAATCTGAAGGCTCCTTCCCCCTCAGGAATTCTTTTATCAATGCTTCTTCGTCGACCTCATCGGCGCCGCTCTCAACCTTCCTGATCTGAATCAGGGTCTCCCATGCCTCGGCCAATGACTCAAGGTAGCCGTCGCCCAGAAAAGTTAGATCTCGATGCATGAGAACTCGGGCATTGAACTCAGCGATGAGCGGGTCGAATTCGGTCTTTATCTCCTCCCTGCCTTCTTCCCTGGCCGCCTCGAGGCGAGATTCGATGTCGACAGTTGCTGCCTATTTACCTTCCTCACGGGCCTCATTCCTCAGTGCCTCGATTTTGGAGAGATCGTCTTCAAGTTTCCCCTTTAAGAGCCAGGTGGCGACGATCTCATCACAATAGTGTTGTGCCTCAACCTGGGCGGCCACTTTCTCTTCCTTCTCCTTATTGAGTTGCTCCTCGAGCTCCTTAACTCGCCTATTAAGCACATCTCGCTCCTTTTGGACGGAATCCTTCTCCAAGGCCAGAGCTCCGCTCCATTGAACCGCTTCGTCAAGCTCTTTCTTATGAGTCAATTCAAGCCGAGAGACTGCCTCGGCGGTATGCATAGCATTCAGACGAGCAACATCAAGCTCGAACTTGTAAGTAGCCAGCTCTTCGTCCTGGGCCTTAATGATATCCCTGTCATGGATGGCCTCGAGTTTTAGACGATCGATTTCGTGCTGGCGCTCCATAGAGACTTCAGAAAGTTTCTCAGCCAGATGGACGAACGCATCATGTTGCACGTAGACGTCATTGGTACAAGCGATAGCATTTTGTTTGACATCTCCGGGAATAGGATGAATCGCCGGGAGGAACTTTAACCCATCAAAACAAATCTTCGAAAACTTAGCCTTAAGTTCGTTCAATCTCTCCGACACTGTCGGGTCTGTTACGGGAGCGGGAGGAGACGGCTTTTAAAGTTCGCCCTTCCTATGAGAATCTCGGGAGTGCCGGGTAGAAGAAGAGTCAGAGTGTTGGTCCCGGGGAGCATCAGAATGCGACCTCTTATGGCCACGTTTGTCTTTGCTTCGCTCCTGATAAGAAGAGGTCTCCTGGCGGTGTTCGGGCTGATAATAAGTTTTCTTCTGGGATGACGAGTCCCGGGCATGATAATCTCGGACGCTGTCGCTGTCTCTGTCTCGGCGCTTCCCGAGTCCCGACCAGACTGGCGTAAAGTCGACGAACCACGAAGGCGGTCGTATCCGTGAGAGCGCCCCATGTCAGCTGCAATCAAACAATAGCGAATTAGCGAGAGAGCAGAATGGTGAAAGAAAAGTAGGTGCAAAGTGAAATGCATGTGTCTGTGTGTGTCCTAGTGCTACCCCCCGACGGACCAGTGGCTTTGCTAACGGGAGTTTTTTCCCCTTGGATTGGGGCCGGGACGCCCGCATCACCCTTGACGGGTGAGCGAAACTTAAACAGCTCCGGGTCATCGAAATCATAGTCGAGCAAGTCGTCGGGAATGGAGAGGTTCGATAAGCCTTTCAGAGAACTTCCAGCGCGCTGTGAAGAAGCCTCTTTCTCTGGCTGAACAGGCGTAGCTTTGGAAGTCCCACCAACCTCCTCTTTCCTCAACTTGCGCGCCAGCTCCTTTCTCCCCTTCGAAAGGGAAGATGACGTGTCGATATCATGAACTTCAGCTGCAGGACCTTAATCCTCACCTCGCTTTTTAGGTGGCTCGCCTAGAATTTCCCCTTCTTCCGGTGCTTCAAGAGAAGGGCGAACGGATGATTCAGGCAATTTTTTCCCTCTGACGGGCACGGACTTGGGAAGCGATACGCCCTCTGGAAGGCTAACCCGGCGGCCAGGGCCTAGCAAGCCGAACTTTGATAGTGACTCATTGGAAATGAGGGCTCGGATATCTCGTCTTCAGCAGGAAGAGCTCTAATGGCGTCAACAGCATCGGAGTACCCCCGCCCCTCGGGACGGGGGACGAGATCTGAAAAAATAGAACAATGAGTTAGGAGAAGTTCAACCTCAATCGAGAACGGACATCAACTCAGAGAAAGGACTTACTTCCTTCAACCCACCGCCTCGCAAAGCCTTGGGGGCAGCGCACGTAAAATCACTCCTGTTTGTACAGGGCGAATTTGCTACTCCACGCGCTAGTGAAAAGTTGGCACTTCCGATGTGGCTCAAGAAACATTTAAGAGGGGCTTTATCCCCGTTTCTTGGTCATATAGATGTACCTTATATCGCCGGGAGTTGGAGGCCTGGAGAAGACGGCCATGAAAAGCATGTACGTGCATTAAATGAAAGTGTGACCATTTGGATGAAGTTGAGACGGGGCGACGTCCAGATACTGCAGCACGTCGCGAAGGAATAGATTGAAAGGTGGCACGCTACCAACCCAGCACATGAACTTGCTACACGCCATATATCCCACTGGGGGTAGATGTGGGCGGTCATGCCCCGACGGAACGAGCACGTCAGCAAACGGAATGCCATGAATAGAACATATCCGCTTAAGAGCAGCCTCAGTGACTCTCGAAGCCTGTGAGTCAACTGGGTCATCCAGTAAAATCGACGATTCCAAAGTATCGGGAGCCCAGTCATGAGCGGGAGAAACTGACGGGTCAGTTGTGTCGGGGGCCGTTCGCTTAGAAGGCGGACCAGGTTTGTCGGAAAGTGTAGCAGAACTGGATCTTTTGGACATCTTGAATAAATAGCAGACCCAACCAAGCACCTGTGTGAACTATACTCGAAAAATGATCGACGTTAGAATTAACAACGCAGATAACCCCCCCGTGTGGTGTGTGAACTAGTGCAATCAATCGTGCATAAGCATTTAATATAACGTCAAGCCTAAAAACATCGCTTCCGAAAACCGTCATCGCTGACCGTCTCCGAAAGCCTTCTGAATAACGACTGCAGTAAGACAGTAGAGGTATTTATGTATGGTCGGCATGTTAAGTATATTCGGCATTTGCTTGTATTCGGCATTTAGGTCTGTTCGGCACCTAGTTATGTTCGGCATGATAGTTTGTTCGGCATTCACTTGGGTTCGGCATTAAGGTCTGCTCGGCGCCTAGCTATGTTCGGCATGTTAAGAGTGTTCGGCATTTAGGTATGCCGGCATGTGTATGTGTTCGGCATTAGGGTTTGCTCGGCATCTAACTACGGTCGGCAGGACAGTTTGCTCGGTTAACTGATGGCTCGGCAAGGCCATTGTTCGGCCTACATCCATCGTTCGGCCAAAGCTCAGTTCGCACTGAGAATGTGACGTTGGCCAGAGTACAATTCGGCCAAATCAACGCCCGGCCTTGCCGCTAGCTCACACTTCACCCTTCTAACCCCTTTGTTCGGCCATCGCTACGCCGTGCCAACTAAGATCATGACCGAGTCCAAACACTCGGCATATCCTCCATACCTTCCTCTCCTCCACCGAACACCCACTAAAAATCCTACAAGGCATTCGAATTTAGCTCTCTCTCTCTCCCTACCTCTAGACGCTCGACCTTGGAAACGCTCCAAATCGAACTCGAGTCCTCACCAACATCAAATCTATGCGAATCGATGGGAAATTGCCAGAAAAGGAACACGGGTGAGAAGACTGTACCTAGTACGTGAATCGAGCGTAGGAAAGTTATGAGGAACTCTTGAATTCTAATCGCACGAATGGCTTGAGAGCTCGGAATTGTAAAAGCAAGAAGTGAGAAAAGAGAAGGAATAGAGGTCGGGTTTTATAAGGGAAAAGAGGAAGTTGAAGAGTTTCTGACCAGCTCTACGGTCAAAATGCTACCGGCACTTGTCTCGTTCGGCTCGATCATTCGGCATACAAAGTCACTCGGGGTAACGCATCGTTCGGCCTTCCCTGCTGCGTTCGGCCAAGGGAGCCTTATGACCCTCAAGGGTGACGACCATGGTTTAATCAAAGTGCATCACGATCGGTCACGTAATACACTTTGGGGGGCAAAGTGTTTCCCAAGGGATTGACCAGGCAACTTAGTACTCGGCCAGAAAGGAGTGCTCGGCACAAAGTAGCGCTCGGCATCAGGAGAGCGTTCGGCCAAATTAGGTTGTTCGGCCTCCAGGACACGTTCGACATCCAGGACACGTTCGGCATCCAGGATACGTTCGGCATTGAATGCCGTTCGGCCAATTAAGATCGTTCGGCCAAAAAAGAAAGGTTGTTCGGCCTCCCACATGCGTTCGGCCAAGTACGTTCGGCGAGCCTAGATAGTTCGGCATTCTGGCTTGATTCAGCGAACCCCGATCGTTCGGCATTCATGCCCCATTCGACCTGCATCTCTCATTCAACCTCCCGCCTCGCTCGGTCTAAAGAGGGAAGACTCGGCATGGCTCGTTTGGCATAAGGAGGGAAGGCTCGGCATGCTTCATTCGGTACAAGAAGGAAGACTCGGCATGCCTTGTCCGGCCTCCCTGGTTCGGCGTACAGTACATAAACTACTTGGACCAAGTTATTCGGCCACCTGGCCCACTAGGGAAGTCCAACCCACTGTCATCTATAAATAGGGAGGCAGGGGCACAGGAAACGGGATCAGATTTTTAGAGAGCACTGGGAAGACTCTGCCATTTTCAATACTCATTCAAGACTTATTTCTTTTACTTTGCGATTGTATTCTAATACTTAAGGACAGATTGTATCTGTAATCAAGTATCTAGTGAAGAAATAAAGATCAACTTCAAAGTGGACGTAGGCTACAACGCCGAACCACTATAAATTCTGTGTTTTCGTCTCCCGCATTTTAATTTATACTATCTTCTCTATTTTAATTTATCTTCTTCATTAATCTCTCTACACAAACTCTTTAAGGGTGTTAGTGACCAATTTTGGCGCTAACAGTATGTATATTAGTTTATATTTAGTTATATATATATAATTATATTCTATATTCAATTTTAATAATTACTTTTCCTTTTATAAATATTTATATAATCTCATTACGAATGTTTAAAAGTATCAAATTTATGTTTAAGTCCTTATTTTAAATTAAGTACTTATGTTTTAATAAATTATGTAATATGTATTATGTTTTTTTATATTTTAATTATATATATATTAGTTTAAATTTTTTATTAATGATGTTCTTTAAATATACAAACTATTTATTACAAGTAAAATTTTAAAAGAAAGAACATTAAACCTTTTATAAATCTTGTTTAATTTTTAAAAGATATGTGTGTGTATAAATATATTTTAAAGCTTTTATCCATTCTTGAAAATTATTTTTAATTCTAATTACACATTAATAAGCAATCATATACTGTATTTTTATTTCAAATATAAAGTTTTCTTTAAATCCAATTTATCAATAAGATATTTATCTTCGAATTTCAAACCAGAATTCTATTTATATTCAATTATATATATATATGAATAAACAAATAAATGTTTTATTTAATTTGGAAAAATTCAAATTAATTTACAATTTAATCCAAAATTTATATCAATTACCAATTTAAATTTAACTGAAAACCGAGATCGTTATAGATTCCCCCTTAAGAAAATTTCGTCCCCGAAATTTTCTAGACAGGGTGACAACCAAAGAATAGATGAACACATCAAAGATAGTGAAATAGCTTTCTAGGTCAAACTGAACATTAATTCTGCATTTCGCTTGCCAAATCAAAATATCATCAACAATTATGAGAACGAACTCATTCAATATTTTACGAAGTACTCGGGCCATCCGATCTACGAAATATGCAGGAGCATTGGTTAGTCCGAAAGCATAACTAACTTTTCATAGAATATATCTGGACCCCAAAGTATAGACAAACGAATATAGTTTAATTTAGCTCCATAATTTGTTAACCAATTCATTTCAAATAAAATTTCAAATTTATTTAAATCAAAACAAAAAAACCGATAGAAACTGATGATTAGTATATGAAATAGGAATTCGGAACCTCTTCTACAACGATTCGCAGGGCCACCATCATACCAAAGCTTCTTCTTGTAGCTGCCACGAAAATGATCAAAGAATCGGATGATGATCAAAAGAGATTGAGGAGAAAAAACTGTTCCTTGTTGTTACAGGGTATCGAGCATTTGTAGTGGTATTCCCCTGTCCCCTTTCTCGACCTCTTCTTGCACTCATACTCACTATCAGTGGATAGTAAGAGAATTCACTGAGGCATATGGACAAGATACTCATTCTACGGCATTTCAAAACCTATCTCTAATGAGCCACCTAATGTTTCATACTCCTGAGCTAAAGTTCTTACTCAACCTTCAGCTATGATACCACTGTAATGACCCACACTCCAACCTTCGAAAATCGACACCCAAATACATCACTCGTGTTCGAATGATGCAAATTCAAACGTCGAAGTCCGTATCGCCGGAGCTTATAACACATTAAGTACAACAACACAGCGGAAGAAGAAATGAATATCATTGATACAAAAATGGATCCAATATTCTGATACAAATGAATATCAATATTATCAGAAATACAGCAACGGAAAGATTAACATTAAGCTGAACATCAACTTTGACTTTCATAAGAGAGAAAGCGAAAATCCAACAAATTTCATCTACAATGCCAAAGCTCCAAAACTCCTACCATGTGGCGATGAAGCAAATGCGATTCCAAATCAAAGACTTCTAGATCCACAACTGAACTAGCTTCTGATTCTACTAGCTGATTATCTGAAAATATGACTTAAGGCTGCCCGTGTGGAAAATTGTGGGCCTCCAGAGTTTAGAAAGGGAACAATAAACTCCAGGTCAGTCATAGGACTGGTGTGAGCAAACAAATACAGCTGTTTAAACAAAACAAACAAAAAGATTTTAAAAGAAATTCTCTATGCTTTTGGAAAATGAAACTATCATAAGGCCTCACACACACAATGCAAACGCGCATGGAGGAGATTTCTCCTTATGATAGTCAAACATGCTTGATACGTAAAACCTTTTGATATTATTATTAATATATAGTGCAGAAAACCTTTCGAAGGTTTAATATTAATCTTACACAGCATATCACATTTCATGGTATGCCTACTATAGCTACCATATGCAATAACAGGTTACCACCACATTCCATGGCAGGTTATACAACTAAAACTGTACAGGGCGCGTATTGTTTCTTTGGATTTCCAACAAATGTCAAGCTAAGGAACTTCCTATGCCACATGGGTACGCTTCTAGAGGGACGTACCGAGAACCTAACCGGAACTCTTCCGACACAAGGTCGGGTTACCTCTGTAACTAGGTAACTAACTATCACGAGTATTCCACCACCTTTTTCAAGAAGGAAATGGACATACTATAAAGGGCGCGACCCTCATAACCTTGCTGCATCATTCTGTTTCGACCATTTTCGGGGTGTAAGGTTCGATGAGGTCTCTTCCATAAAGCTACGCTTTACAAAAAAGTCATGCTTTGATCAACAGATGATCAACAGCACTTCGCATGCCACATTACCAAATTGGAAATGTATCACTATTAACCATCAACTACATAACCTCTGAGCTCGTACGTCTCAGAGAAGGGTGTTAAGCTAAGAGAATTTATTCTCCGCTACCAAACAGAAATGTATTTGATAGAAAACAGCTTTACATCTCAAAGTGTAATGTCAAACGTACATCCGAGTCTACTACGGGTTCGAATGGAACTGAAGGCACTTCACAAAGAAGCCCTTGCAATCTAGGTATTCACAATCCCGATCGGACTCCCCATCACATATGGAGATCTCTATACCGGCGCAACTCCAAAGTATCAAATTTATGAATGATGTTCTTATTTTAAATATCTCTATCCCTATCGGACTCCATTACTTTTCCATTTATAAATATTTATATAATCTTATTATGAATGTTTAAAAGTATCAAATTTATGTTTAAGTCCTTATTTTAAATTAAGTACTTATGTTTTAAAAAATTATGTAATATGTATTATGTTTTTTTATATTTTAATTATATATATATATATATATATATATATTAGTTTCAAAGTTTTTATTAATGATGTTCTTTAAATATACAAACTATTTATTACAAGTAAAATTTTAAAAGAAAGAACATTAAACCTTTTATAAATCTTATTTTTTTTTAAAGATATATGTGTGTGTGTGTCTATATATATATTTTAAAGCTTTTATCCATTCTTGAAAACGATTTTTAATTCTAATTACACATTAATAAGCAATCATATACTATATTTTAGTTTCAAATATAAAGTTTTCTTTAAATCTAATTTATCAATAAGATATTTATCTTTGAATTTCAAACCAAAATTCTATTTATATTCAATTTTATATACATAAATATATACATACATACATATATATATATATATGTATGTATGTTTGAATAAACAAACAAATGTTTTATTTTAATTTGGAATAATTCAAATTAATGCACAATTTAATCCAAAATTTATATCAATTACTTGTTTAAATTTGACTCCAAACCAAGATCGTTACAATTATATACACACATATAAATTAACTTTATATGTAAATTATTTAAAATTACTTTGGATATTGAATATATATTTCACGTATTTGTTGTTTAATATATAATTTTTGGTTATTGTTGACATTTGTTTAAAAGTTGTTTCAGTTAAAAAAAGGGAAAATCCACTATTATACATAACAATCATAAACTCTTTAAATCCTTTTTAAATTAAAGTAGATTTCAGTTTGTTACTGTAAAGGATGGGGATTTTCGACCCTCGAAAATCGATATTGATACGTCCACTGTATAGAATGCCGAATAGTCGAGTGGTAGAAATACCAGTTCATTGAGGTGAAGAATAAAATGGGTAAAAGAAAATAAACACAACATAGAATCTCATAATCGCGACGGAACAAAATATAATATATAATAACAGATTTTAATTACAATGACAGTACCGTTAATATACATAACATTATCAGAGTTTAACAATCAATGTATTAATCTAGACAGTTAAATAACTTGTCCTCATATACATAACTTACACATTGGGAATAACCAAGTACGTGATATACGTTTGAACTCCTCCAGCTCGTCTCTTGAGCTCCATAGAATTTAACCTGAAACTGTAATACTCGGTCTGACCCGAGCATTATAATAAAATAGCACCCGAGCCAGTCTGGAAAACCAGTGTGAGAAAACACACTCAATTTGAAATATTAACCTTTCAAAATCCTTTTAAAAACAAAGGTATCTCGTAATACCATGTTACAAATAAACACGATGGGTTTTTACCTTACGATAACCAAAAACATTTTTACAAATTCGTCTGATATTATAATAGTGTCTATGGAAAGAAAATAAAAAATAGCTGAAATGCTTGCATCTCACGTTTTAGCATAGTTGGGCACAATCAAAACCATACGGCGTCTATTAGAGAATGGATTCCATCAAATGACTTGGCCACTGGGGTACCGCCTACCATAGTACACCTCTAGAATAACGTACCGAGGACCACGCTGGGATCCCCTGTTATCACCTCGGGTGTTCCCACCCTTATAATTGAGCGCTCTTTCCATGCACAACCATATCCATAATAATAGGTTTTCGAGGACATCTAGAAAGGTGATAACATACCCTACTTAGGTGCGACCCACTTAGCCATGCTGCATCTCCCCTGTTTTAGTCATTCCCGGTTGATGACGCTCGAGGCTAAGCGTTACCTTTCAAGAACATTTTACTTAAAATGCTCATCGTCCTCCAATGATGATATTCTGACAGCATTCGCCCATACAAGTTGTCATGGGTCTGGATAAACGGAATCGCCATCTTCATCATCTTCGTGGTATTCATTCTTAACGTTCAAAGCGAATTGAAGTGATTTTTGGATAATTAAATCCCATTCCGGTCTCTTCGAAATGATTAACGAAAATTGGCCAAAATTGATAGTAGGTTATTTAACTATCAATACACATCCATAAGCAATCATCAAGCCTAATTAAAAAAATTCCCAAACTCTATTTCAATATCTTTATAAGATATTACTTCCAGTTCTTCACTTTTGAAAGCAGTTTCAAATCCTTATATTTACAGCAGAATATTTCCAACCCTTCCCAATACTTAGAATATTTTTCTGATTTCTCTTTTCAAAATCATTTACAATTTAATTTGTAAATTCTGAGCTCGTTTTATACGAATTCTATAAATTCTGGAATTCCTTAATTAATTCCCTTAATATTTTCAAAACCAATTATACTTGCTTAAAAACTCAATTTCCTTTGTACTTCTTTATGAATTATATTTTCATTTTCGAAGTTCACTTTTAACTAACCTCTTTGGCAATTTCCTTACTTTTTCCCAATTTTCGTGTTTGAGAATGCTCTTATAAGTCCAACTACTAAATAATTATTTTCCAACTCTCGGGAAGATTTATAAATACGTTTAAACCATTTCAAAACTTTATATATATATATATATATATATATATATATATATATATATATATGTATGTATGTATGTATGTATGTAGACAAAAAGTAGTATTTAAAGATTAGATAATATTACTTATTTTTAAAACAATTTTAGTTAATTATCTAATATTAAAACACCTTTATAACATCACTTACCAAGGCATGTTTAAAATCGTGGATTTATTAAGATAAATGTTGAATATTTGAAAATTCACCTCTAAAGTATTACAGTACTAACTAACTTTAAATTTTATAGTTTAATATATAAAATTTTCATTTTTAAAATAAAAACTTAATTTATTAATGAAAATATATTTTTAAATCTTAATAACCAAATTTTCACTTTACAACCCCTATCGATTTCTACCACATCACTTCCATTTCGGTCTCCTTAACCATTTTCACTACAAAAATAGTATCCACTTTTTCTCTCACCCTATTTCCATATTCAACTATAAATTCTCCTTGTAAATTTATCTTTCCAATTCATCTAATTTCGATTTCTTTTATTTATAAACATCGTTTATAAATCCCTATAAATCCTTTGAGTTCCACTAAAAATGATCTTATTTATAAAATTCCATTTCTACAAATTTAATTTCTCATAAATTCCATTTATTTGTTCCAATCTATTTTTAATATAATCTTCAACTTCCTTCCATATTTTTTCGAATATTAGTTTAAAATCCAGTCTTTAAAAATTCCTTTATGCAATTTATCTCAACTTCTCTATTTAAAATAAATTTTTTTTGCATTATTTAATACGACTAAAAATTCACCATTTCTTATTCAAACCAATCTCCTTTAAAAAGTTCAAATTTTGATATATATATTTTATATTAAAAATCTCATTTTAATTCCTTGCAAATTAAAATAATATTTATGGTATGTAATATTTACAAAATTAATTTCCACGCCATTATATCATAAAAAATTTACAGCACATAATAATCCAGCATTTTATATATATGAAAGATAATAACATATTTGAGGAATCAGTTTGATCCCTCCAACCCATTTTTCCAACATCCAGAGATGTTAGACAACAATAAAAATACCAATCCCGCTTCGAGGGGAATATCGCAGTAAATATGGTCATCCACTATTATGAGGGGCGAATAGGGCCTCATCCGCTATAATGTGCGAGAATATTACTCCAATTCTAATATTTATACTCCTATATATAAACATATATAGTCGTCCAACAGATAAATTATAAATTTATCAATCAATCAAGCATCCTATAACTTAAATTTAAACAATCAAATTTAAATATGGTAATCCAAATGTGTAACGACCTGTATTTTTAGCTATTTTAAAATTATTAAATTTAATGTAATTATCAAATAAAAAAATGGTTAAAATAAGAATTTAATGATTTTGAACGTAAGTATTTGATATGAACTTGAATAAAAATTTGACATAAACTTATTGAAGTTTTAGCGATAATAAGATTGAAATAAAATTAAATATATTAGCTGGGTTCAGGATCAATAACTGAAGTTGAATAATAATTGCGAATTATTTTGATAGAAATAAAATTTTGAAATAGACTAATTTCGAAGATTTAAGTAGTAATGAGTATTGGAAAATAAATGCTACTTAATAAATGAGTTTACGACCAACAGTTGGATTAATAATAATACTGAATTTAATAGATGTAAATGAAGTAATTGATTTATAACAAAAATTCATTTAAAATCCAATATTGGAATTTGTCGAATATTGAATAAGTAAACTGTTTAAACATTCAATATTGGAATTTAACTGAATAATTGAATAACGGGAATTGAATAACTGTATAACGGAATATAGTTGTTCTATAATTTGTATTTGTTTTAAAAGTTAAATCTTGTAAGTTCATTTTCAAATATTTCAAAAGATAGTGATTTATTGAATAATCAAAATTGTTTAAAATTTAATATTGCAAATATTTGAATAATTGAGTTCTGAATATATTATGATTGAAAATGAAATCAAAAGTTGATGTAAATTTTATTTAAAACAACAATGACGATTGTTAACCTTTAAAATTGGATTTAAAAGTGAATAATTAAAAATTGAAAATTTTATGTTATAATCGAGACGTTAAAATAGCGATCCGGGGAACAGTCTCGGATTTCGATGAAACTAGTTCCATTGGATGCATAATCGTGTATTATTATCGGATTTCAAATTTCATAACGTTTGGAGTTATCGTTTGGTCATACGGGATAGAAACACGTTGAAATTTATATCGAAAATTTAATATATTAATTCGATTCAAAAGGCTATCTTCCACATACGATCGAATTAGGCAACGAAACTTGTTCCATTGTGTTTGGAATAGCGGTAAAACCTTATAAACATCTAACAGAATGCTTTATTTCGAGTTCGTTCAGAAAAAGTTAAATATATTAACATTATAAACATCTAACGCCTGCACTAAACGGTTTACTATCCATTAGTCAATTTCACACTCAAAGCAGTACAAAGTTTACCTCATCTCATTAGTAAACGAAACCCAAAGGTCAAAACGTTCAAACGAATAGATTAGGAATTAACTGAAAAAATGAACGCACGTGTTCATAGCACGCGTTTTATCTAATCATTTAATTCTCCTCCCTCTTCGATCAGAGTGCAAAATTGTGTGTGTGCGTTTTAAATAGAAATTATAAATTGAAAAAACGAGCTTTTAATACAATTTGAAAAGTTCATTTTATAAAAACCCGTGTACGAAATCAAAAAGGAATCATCAAAGTCCAAAAATGTGATAACAACTGATTGGAATCAACACGAATCGATTAAATTTGGAAACCAAGCAAAATGGGCAAAAATAGACAAAAACAAGCAGGTCAGTCGACTGACTACAGAGGCCAGTCGATTGATCCAGAAACCTGGAAGCTTCATTTCCTGCAGTCAGTCGACTGATTACAGAGGCCAATCGATTGATTGTAGGATACAGAGACTCTCGGCCTCTGTAGATAGTCCCCGGAACAATCAATTGCTACAGCCAGTCGACTGACTGCAAAGGTCAGTCGACTGACTGGCACTGGGGCTGTTTTTCAGCCTATCCAATGAAGAGAAAACTCTTCCAAATTACAACCAAACGAGCAATGGCGCCAGAGGTTTATGCCAATCGACAACCCAGCCTTATTGGCTCTTTTATACACATCCAAAACATGATCAAAACATCAAAGCTATGATTTTTAGAGTTTTTGACTTCAAAACACCAAAAATTGAAATGTTCACCAAATCAATTCAAAGCAAAAGTAAATGAACATAAATGAGTGTAAGGAGTCATACCTAACATTAATGATATCAAGAGAAGTAGACGTGAGTTCAAAACTCACCTTTTTAACTCAAAAACAATGATTGAAAAGCTCAAATGCAAAGAGAAGACCAACCACTTTTCACTTCAACTCTAAAAGCTCCAATCTAAGAACAAAACAATATTTCCTAAATTTAGGTTTAGAAATTTCTGAAATTGAAGAGGGAAAGAGTTGGAGAAGAAGAAGAGTGGGCTTAACAATAGCTTCTCTTGAATTATGGAGCAAGAAATTGGAGTTTGCAAATGAAACTAGGGCTTGGAGTTTCTATTTCCCATTCTTTCCCCCCATTTTCAGCTGACCTGGAGAATAGGAATGAAAATGAGTGAATGGAAGAAGAGTTAATGAGTTAGGGTATTAAGTTAGGATAGTGGGCTGAACCCTACCCAAAGCCCAAAGTGAAAAAGTAGCAAAATTCTACTAACTCCAACCATATCGAAATTTATACTCAAAAAGATTGCAAACACCATTTTGAACTCAATGGAAGTGGTTTCGAGTCCCAATTTGACAGTTTGAAAAAAGTGACATTGCGGACCTAAAAATCCGAATAACGACACTATATTTAAACAAGACATTTAAATATATTATCGTAAAATATGCGGGTTGCTACAGATCTACCCTTCCTAACAAAATTGCATCCATGCAATTCCCAAAGACGATATTTGTAACAACTACATAATTACATCACCCAAAAAGAAAAGGAAACGAGCTTGAGATGCAGAGATATTCTCACCATTGCTAAGAAAAGATAGAAAACCCGGATAGAATCGCTCGATAAACTCTCTGGCTTCCCAAGTACAATCATTGGGACTAGCGGACCATTGAACTTTAATGAGCGGCACGTCCTTGTTTCGAAGACGTCCCACCTCCGAGGCAAGTACGCGAATAGGCTGCTGTACAATAGATAAGTCTGGTGACACCTCAAGCTCTTGCAAATCAGGAGAAGCGATAACAGAATCCGATTCTCAAAGACACTTCCGAAGTTGAGAGACGTGAAACACGCCGTGAATGCCAGATAGATAAGCAGGAAGTGAAACTCTATAAGCCACTAGGCTAATACGTTCAGTAATAGAAAATGGTCCTATAAAGCGAGGAGCCAATTTCCCAGTCGTACAGAAACGCATAAGCCCTTTCAGAGGAGAAACGCGAATAAAGACAAGATCACCAATCGAGAATTCGAGAGGCTTCCTACGGTTGTCCACGTAGGATTTCTGGCGGCTCTGCGCCTCTTTCATTCTCTGACGAATAAGATCAATCTTCTCATAAGAATCACGAACAGAATCTGGGCCAAGAATAAGCTTCTCACCAGATTCCAATCAACTAGAAGGTGATCGACATGGCCTTCCGTATAAGGCTTCGAAAGGAGCCATACCAATACTGGACTGAAAACTATTAATGTAGGAGAACTCTACAAGAGGTAGGTGATCTTCACAACTACCACTGAAATCAAGAATACAAATTCAGAGGAGATCTTCCAAGATACGATCACCCATTCAGTCTGTCCATCAGAATGTGGATGATAAGCTGTGCTAAAATATCAATGAAATAAGAGAAATGCACGTGCTCAGTACTGTATAAACAAGGATCCATAAGCCCGAAGGCGCAAACCCGAAGGCAATAAATCGAAGGTACAAAACCGAAGGCAACATACCTGAAGGCAACAAACCTAAAGGTACATACGCGAAGGCAACAAACACGAAGGCAACAAACCGTAGTGGTGATGGTCCGGAGGCCCAGTACTGGATACCACTAACTGGCAATGTGTGTCACAAACTCCTTGGAAGGAACCCAAAAAATGTTAACGTGAGTCCCATACCACACGCCCGCACTAGAGGGTTTACTTTCCATTAGTTAATTTCACACTCAAAGCAGTACAAAGTTTACCTCATCTCATCGGTAAACGAAATCCAAAGGTCAAAACAGTGAAACGAATAGATCAGGAATTAACTGAAAAGATGAACACACGTGTTCATAGCATGCGTTTTATCTAATCATTTAATTCTCCTCCCTCTTCACTCGGAGTGCAAAATTGTGTGTGCGTTTTAAATAGAAATTATAAATTGGAAAAACGAGCTTTTAATACAATTTGAAAAGATCATTTTATAAAACCCCATGTATGAAATCAAAAAGGAATCATCAAAGTCCAAATACGTGATAACAACTGATTGGAATCAACACGAATCGATTAAATTTGAAAACCAAGCAAAATAGGCAAAAATAGACAAAAACAAGCAGGTCAGTTGACTGACTGCGAGGCCAGTCGACTAATCCAAAAACCTGGAAGCTTCATTTTCGGCAGTCAGTCGACTGATTACAGAGGCCAGTCGATTGATTGCAGGAAACAGAGGCTCCCAGCCTCTGCAGATAGTCCCCGGAACAATCAATTGCTACAGCCAGTCGACTAACTGCACAAGTCGGTCGACTGACTGGCACTAGGGCTATTTTTCAGCCTATCCAATGAAGAGCAAACTCTTCCAAATTGCAATCGAACGAGCAATGATGCTAGGGGTTTATGCCAATCGACAACCCAGCCTTATTGGCTCTTTTATACACCTCCAAAAACATGATCAAAACATCAAAGCTATGATTTTTAGAGTTTTTGACTTCAAAACACCAAAAATTGAAATGTTCACCAAATCAATTCAAAGCAAAAGAAAGTGAACATAAATGAGTGTTAGGAGTCATACCTAACATGAATGATATCAAGAGAAGTAGATGTGAGTTCAAAACTCACCTTTTTAACTCAAAAACAATGATTGAAAATCTCAAATGCAAAGAGAAGACCAACCACTCTTCACTTCAACACTAAAAGCTCCAATCTAAGAACAAAACAATATTTCCTAAATTTAGGTTTAGGAATTTCTGAAATTGAAGAGAGAAAGAGTTGGAGAAGAAGAAGAGAGGGCTTACAAATAGCTTCTCTTGAATTATGGAGCAAGAAATTGGAGTTTGCAAATGAAACTAGGACTTGGAGTTTCTATTTCCCATTCTTTTCCCCCATTTTCAGCTGACCTAGAGAATAGGAATGAAAATGAGTGAATGGAAGAAGAGTTAATGAGTTAGGGTATTAAGTTAGGATAGTAGGCTGAACCATACCCAAAGCCCAAAGTGAAAAAGTAGCAAAATTCTACTAACTCCAACCATATCGAAGTTTATACTCAAAAAGATTGCAAACACCATTTTGAACTCAATGGAAGTGGTTTCGAGTCCCAATTTAACAGTTTGAAAAAAGTGACATTTCGGGCCTAAAAATCCGAATAACGACACTATATTTGAACAAAACATTTAAATATATTATCGTAAAATATGCGGGTTATTACAAATCTCTCCTTCTTAACAAAATTGCATCCACGCAATTCCTAGAGACGTTATTTGTAACAACTACATAATTACATCACCCAAAAAGAAAAGGAAATGAGCTTGAGATGCATAGATATTCTCACCATTACTAAGCAAAGATAGAAAACCCGGATAAAAACGCTCGATAAACTCTCTGGTTTCCCAAGTACAATCATTGGGACTAGCGGACCATTGAACTTTAATGAGCGGCACGTCCTTGTTTCGAAGGCGTCCCACCTCTGCGGCAAGTACGCGAATAGGCTGTTGTACAACAGATAAGTCTGGTGACACCTCAAGCTCTTGAAAATCAGGAGAAGCGATAACAAAATCTGATTCTCGAAGACACTTTCGAAGTTGAGAGACGTGAAACACGTCGTGAATGCCAGATAGATAAGCAGGAAGTGAAACTTTATAAGCCACTAGGCCAATACGTTCAGTAATAGAAAATGGTCCTATAAAGCGAGGAGCCAATTCCCAGTCGTACTGAAACGCATAACCCCTTTCAGAGGAGAAACACGAATAAAGACGAGATCACCATCGAGAATTCGATAGGCTTCCTACGGTTGTCCATGTAGGATTTCTGGCGGCTCTGCGCCTCTTTCATTCTCTGACGAATAAGATCAATCTTCTTAGAAGAATCACGAACAGAATCTGGGCCAAGAATAAGCTTCTCACCAGATTCCAACCAACTAGAAGGTGATCGACATGGCCTTCCGTATAAGGCTTCGAAAGGAGCCATACCGATACTGGACTGAAAATTATTGTTGTAGGAGAAATCTACAAGAGGTAGGTGATCTTCCCAACTACCACCGAAATCAAGAACACAAATTCGGAGGAGATCTTCCAAGATACGATTCACCCGTTCAGTCTATCCATCAGACTGCGGATGATAAGCTGTGCTAAAATTAAGCTTTGTTCCCAAAGCTTACTGAAGACTCTGCCAGAAATGAATCGTGAATAAAGAATCACAATCACTCACAATAGAACTAGGAACGCCGTGAAGTCTCACGATTTCCTTGACATATAACTTAGCCAAATGAGAAGCGGTCCTATTAGATTTAATAGAGACAAAATGAGCAGACTTAGTGAGGCGATCGACAATGACCCAAATGCTATAATGGCCCAATCTCGAACGAGGTAGGCCGTCAATGAAATCCATCGAAATCTGATCCTACTTCCATAATGGAATCTCTAGAGGCTGAAGATGACCAGAAGGGCGCTGACGTTCGGCTTTAATACATTGACAAGTTATGCAATTACTCACATAACTCGCCACATCGTGCTTCTTGCCTTCCCAATAATAAAGGCGATGCATATCAACATATATCTTACTACTACCAGGATGAATGGTATAATTAGAACGATGACAGCCATCAAGATGTCATGCCTAAATGCAAAATCGAAAGGCACAATAAGACGGTTCTTCTTGCGAAGACCCATGAAAATCAATGCTGAAATCCCGCAACACCTCATCACGGGATTCAATCTCACAAAGTTGAATAACATGCAATAAATCAGGATCACACCACTGAGCATCGGCAATATGATCCAATAAAATGGGTCGAGCTCCCAAACTAAATAATAGAATGGGAGAATCAGAAGATGAACCTTGATCATGAATTTCACAAAAAGATAGAGTCTCAAGAATATCCTATTTGGCAAGCATCATAGAAATGACAGCCGAATGTTTGCGACTAAGCGCATCAGCAACACGATTACCCTTACCAGGGGTATACTGGATATAAAAGTCATAAGAAGCAAGAAACTCGAGCCAACGCTGTTGTCTCGTATTGTTCCTTCTGAGTGAACAAATACTTCAAGGATTTATGATCGATGTAGAGAATGAACGCTCGCCCAATAAATAGTGTCGCCAAATCTTCCAAGCGAAGACAATGGTGTTAACTCAAGATCATGAGTGGCATTGCGAACTTCATTCGGACGCAGTTGCCTAGAAGCATAAGCAACTACCCGATCCTTCTACATAAGAACAGCACCGAGACCACTACCACAAGCATCGATGTAGACAACAAGATCATGATTCCCCTCGGGAACAACAAGAATATGAGCATTAGTGAGAAGTTCCTTCAATGTCTGAAAGGAAGCTTCACACTTGTCGGACCAGATATAACGAATGCCTTTTCGAGTAAGGCTGGTGAGAGGAAGCACAACACGGGAAAAATCCTTAATGAACCGACGGTAATAACCCGCCAGTCCATGGAAACTACGAATCTCATGCACATTCTCAGGACTTATTGGGTTCCTTCTGAGTGAACAAATACTTCATGGATTTATGATCGGTGTAGACAATGAAGCGCTCGCCAAATAAATAGTGTCGCCAAATCTTCAAGGCAAAGACAATGGCGGTTAACTCAAGATCTTGAATGGCATAGCGAACTTCATTCGGACGCAGTTGCCTAGAAGCATAAGCAACTACCCGATCCTTCTGCATAAGAACAGCTCCGTGACCACTACCACAAGCATCGGTGTAGACAACAAGATCATGATTCCCTTCGGGAACAACAAGAATAGGAGCATTAGTGAGAAGTTCCTTCAATGTCTGAAAGGAAGCTTCACACTTATTGGACCAGATATAAAGAATGCCTTTTCGAGTAAGGCTGGTGAGAGGAAGCACAACATGGGAAAAATCCTTAATGAACCGGCGGTAATAACCCGCCAGTGCAAGGAAACTACGAATCTCATGCACATTCTCAGGCCTCTTCAAATTCTGGATGGCTTTGATCTTTGAGGGATCGACTGAAATGTCGTCGGAAGATACAACATGGCCTAATAACTTAACCTTACTCTTTCAAAAATGGCACTTGGTGAATTTGGCTCTAAGCTGATGGTGACGGAGAGTACTCAAGACAATTCTCAAGTGATTAGCATGCTCATCTTCGGATTTAGAATGAACAAGAATTTCGTCGATGAACACAATGATGAACTTATCGAGATATTCCCGAAATACTCGATTCATGAGATCGACAAAGAAAGCTGTGGCGTTCGTCAAATCGAATGGCATAACAAGCCACTCAAAAGAACCATATCGAGTGCAGAAAGCTGTAAGAGGTATGCTATCCTCCGCTACTCTGGGTCGTTAAATTCCTCCCTTAAAATAATTTCGTCCCCAAAATTGCTCATATGCTCCAAACCCATTACTTATTAAAAACCCGCTTAGTGAAAAGTTGATATTTCACTTTTCTAATCTTTCTCCTTTATCCAAAACAATTACTTCTCTATTCTAAACCAAAATCCTTTATTTTGATTACATATCCGAAATCAAATTTTCGTTAACAGAAATGTTCAAAAAAATTTCTAATATTTTTCTAACACCCTAAATTTCCAAAATTTTTTGGCAGAGTCTCCCTTATACGGAGAGCCTTTTGCAATTTGATAAGAGGGATAAATATATATACCCCGACCACATGGTCGAAAACAAATATATATCAATATTTATATTTTTCCTATATTTAATCCAAAAACGTACCTTATTTTAACATTTTTAAGCAAGCGGCTTATTTATTTTGAGATTAACGCGATCAAAATCTAACCAAATGGCCTCCGGATACATGTACTTACTTAATTTAAGCACGTAAGTTCCAAAACATGAATTTAAATAACATTTCACTTATTTAAATAGTTAAAACACACGGTCTTCATAGCAATGCCTGTTAAACATATATTTATAGTCAGTTATGAGGTTCCAACACCAACTCAATTACTTCCAAACAATCTACATACCATTCCATTCAATTTAAACGATTTACAACTCACTTTTCATGCATTTAATTCATATTTATATCAAACATCACATCCTCATTCTAAATTGATTTAAAAATCAAATTATTTCACTTTTATTAATTCATATAATTTTATTTACTTCCGTTTACGCCGTACAACAATTTTCTGTATGAATTTGCCTATTCATTTAATATAATAACCATTTTAGTTTATAACTTTTTTAAATTGATTCCAAATCAATTTATATTTAATTCTATTCCATTTCTAGTTTGTTTACAATCATTTCACTTACATTTCATTCAGATTCATTTTATTAAGCTCGGGGCCATTCCCTCTACTTCAATAAATACCATTTCACAAATTTATTTCGGTCAAACTTCCACTAAAATATTAACTTAAGTTAATTTTTTTAATTCCACTTATTTCAACCTTATAATTTAAGTTTATTTCATTTCAACCAATTTCCATTTCATCACTAATTAATTAATTAATTAATTAATTAGTTCCTTCATTTATTCACTTTAATTTTAATTTGATACACAAAACCATTTATTTAATAACCCAGGCCATATCAATTTATTTACACTTCAATTGAATTTATTTATAACTTGAGTTATCACCATTTCAGACTATTTCCATTTTACTTGACTCGTTTCCAATTTTTATTTAATTTTCTTACCAACTAAGTTAAATTTTATTTATAACTAAAGTTTCATTTCCAAATTCCATTTTTAACTCACAATCCAATTTTTAACTTAGCCATGTTAAATTCCATTTCATATTCATTCAACTAATTAATTATCTAATTAGTTCGCTTTAAATTTATAACTCAATATCTGATTTTTATCTTAAATATCATTTCTTCTAATTTTTCTTTAGTTTAAATTCTATTTTTTTTGTAATTCAAGTTTGTTTTTTATTTCGTTTCCAAAATATCGAACAATTTTTATTTTGGCTTATCTATTCCAATTTATTTATTCACAATTCCATATTTTTACTTTCATTCAAAATCTTATCCATCTGGTTTTATAATACTCCACCATTCAAAAAATTTATTTACTTCAATTCGATATTATTTCTAATCTAATTTAAAATTTATAACTTATATTATATAGTTGCTTTATAATTCTCATCTACATATTTTAATTCAATTCTATATACTCAAATCCAATTCATTTTTTAATTTAAATTTTAATTCCTTTTAACCAACATTTCAAAGCCATTTCGAGTTATTCACACTTAAATTAATGTTACTCCAAACCATTTTATCTTTAATTCATTCAATTTCATTATATATCCCAATTACTTCACTTAAGTTTAGTTTTATTCAAGCTAAAATTTAATTCCAAAATTTAATTTCCATACTTTCCTTACTTAGAATCATCTTCAATTTATAAGTTTATTACTTATTTCCTGACGATCTCTAAATTACTTAAATAAGGGTTCCAGAATTCAAACACCCGACATTTTCTCTTCAATTCATTTTGAAATCTCAAATATTCCAAAATCAGACTTTTTACATTTTAAACTAATCCTGGTTTTTATCCATAACAAATTCCCTTTGGAATTTCCAAAACAAAACTAGTTTGCCCAACAAATCTAAACAAATCAATTATGGTAGCAATCCTTCACCTAAAAACTCAAAAATAATTACTGATGAGGCCGCGTAGTCATCACTAGGATTATTTTCCAGTGATTAAAGTGAGTTCAGTGCTATTTCTCTTCCAAAATCCATTTTAAAACAATTTACTTTCAGAAATATTCAAAAATAAACTTTTTATAATTTTCCACACCACTTTTGAAAAATATTTTTTCCTAAACTTCCCGGGATTTAAATTTCCAGATTCTGGTTTAAATCCAATTTTAATTGCAATCCATTTGTGTAATTTATACTTATACAAATTTTCATTTGGTTGTATAAATCATTTTCCATTCTTATAATCTTATTTGATTATAATATTATCATCCAAACACTCCAATTATATATAATAATTTCAAAAAATTATTTTTTTATATCAAAATATATTTTTGGGGAAAATTATTTCATTTTCCCCATTTATAAACAATACTGTGTCGATTTGCTCTATTCCAGCGTTTAGAAACCCCTATTGATACAGTTGTATGGACTGTGCCGACCAGAGTCCATAAGCCCCCCAATAAATCAACCAACACCATATAAAACATTTTATATTCACTAACAAATACACGCTTATATCTGTTAATACACTCAACTCATTCAAGTGTACTACTGACTCTATCACTAATGAGTAATCTCCACCGGAGCTAAGGTTCTCGCTTAACCTTCATCTCCGATACCAATTGTAACGGACGAGGATTTTTGACCCTCGAAAATCGACATTAATACATCCACTATATAGAATGCCGAGTAGTCAAGTGCTAGAAATACCATTTCATTAGGGGTGAAGAATAAAAAGGGTAGAAGAAAATAAATACAACACGGAATCTCACAATCGCAGCGGAACAAAATATAATATATAATGGCAGATTTAAATTAGAAGGACAATACTATTAATATACATAACATTATCAGAGTACAACAATCAATACATCAATCTGGATAGTTAAATAACTTGTCCTGATATACATAACTCACACAGCGGGAATAACCAAGTGATATACGTCTGAACTCCTCCAGCTCGTCTCCTGAGCTCCATATTTAACCTGAAACTGTAATACTCGCTCTAACCCGAGCATTATAATAAAACAACACCCAAGTGAGTCTGGAAAACTAATGTGAGAAAACACACTCAATTTTAATTATTAACCTTTCAAATCCTTTGATAAAAAGGTATCCTGTAAGACCACATCACAAATAAACAAGACGGGTTTTTACCTTACGATAACCAAAATATTTTAATTAAATCCGTCTAATATTATAATAGTGTCTATAGAAAGTAAATAAAAAATAACTGAAATGCTTGCAACTCACGTTTCAGCATAGTCGGGTACAATCAAAACCATACGACGCTTATTAGAGAATGGATTCCATCGAATGACCAGGCCACTGGGGTACCGCCCACCACAGTACACCTCTAGAACAATGTACCGAGGACCATGCTAGGATCCCCTGCTACATAGGACTGGCCTACCCCTGACGTGGATAGACCGAATATTTTATCACCTCGGGTGTTCCCAACCTTACCATCGAGCGCTCTTTCCATGCACAACCATATCCATAATAATAGGTTTCCATGGACACCTAGAAAGGTGATAACATACCCTACTTGGGTGAGACCCACTTAGCCTTGCTACATCTCTCATGTTTTAGTCATTTTCGGGTTATGAGGTTAGAGGCTAAGCGTTACCTTTCAAGAACAATTTTACTTAGAATGATCATCATCCTCCAATGACGATGTTCTGATAGCATTTGCCCATACAAGTTGTCCTAGTTTTGGACAAACTGAATCACCGTCTTCATCATCTTCACGGTATTCATTCGTAACGTTCGAACCGTATCGAAGTGGTTTTCGGATAATTAAATCTGATCTCAGTCTCTTCGAAATAATTAATGAAAATTGGCCAAAATTGATAGTCTGTTATTTAACTATCAATACACATCCATAAGCAATCATCAAGCCTTATTAAAAAAAACTCCCAACTTCTATTTCAATATCTTTATAGCATATTACTTCCAGTTCTTCACATTTGAAAATAGTATCAAATCCTTATGTTTACAGCGAAACATTTCCAACCCTTTCTAATACTTAGAATATTTTTCATATTTCTCTTCTCAAAATCATTTACAATTTTACTTTTAAATTCTCAACACGTTTTAGATGAATTCTATAAATTCTAGAATTCCTTAATTAATTCTCTTAATATTTTCAAAACCAATTATACTTACTTAAAAACTCAATTTCCTTTGTACTTCTATATGAATTCAATTTTCATTTTCGAAGTTCACTTTTAACTAACCTCTTCGGCAATTTCCTTACTTTTTCTCAATATTCATTTTTGAGGGTTCACTTGTAAGTCCAACTGCTAAATAACCATTTTCCAATTCTTGAGAAGGTTTATAAATACATTTAAACCATTTCAAAACTATATATATATATATGTAGATAAAAAGTAGTATTTAAAGATTAAAGAATAATTACTTATTTTTAAAACATGTTTAAATAATTATCTAATATTGAAACACCTTTATAACATCACTTTCCAAGGCAGGTTTTAAAATCTAGGATTTATTAAGATAAAGGTTGAGTATTTGAAAATTCACCTCTAAAGTATTTCAGTACCAACTAATTTTAAATTGCACAGTTTAACAAACAAAAAATTTCCTTTTAAAATAAAAACTTAATTTATTAAAAAAAATATTTTTAAATCTCAATAACCAAAGTTTCAATTTATAATCCCTCTTGATTTCTATCACATTACTTCCATTTTGGTCTCCTTAACCATTTTCACTTCAAAAATAGTACCCACTTTTTTTCCTACCTTATTTCCATATTCAACTATAAATTCTCCCTTTAAATTTATCTTTCCAATTTATCGTTTGATTTCAATTTCTTTTATTTATAAACATCGTTTATAAATCCAACTCCTTTGAGTTCCACTAAAAATGATCTTATTTATAAAATTCCATTTTTATAAATTCATTTTTTTATAAATTCCATATATTTGTTCCAATCTATTTTTAATATCGTCTTTAACTTCCTTCTATATTTTTCCAAATACAGTTTAAAATCTAGTTTTAAAAATTCCTTTATATAATTTATCTCAACTTCCCTATTTAATATTGTTATGCATTATTTATACGATTAAGAATTCACCATTTCTTATGCAAATCAATCTCCTTTAAATAGTTCAAATTTCGATATACATATTTTTATGTTAAAAATCTCTTTTTAATTCCTTAAAAATTAAAATATTATTTATGGTATTTAATATTTTCAAAAATAATTTCCATGCCACTATCTCATTTAAAAATTTACAATACACAATAATCCAGCATTTTATATATATGAAAAATAGTAACATATTTGAGGAATCCAATAGGACCCCTGCAACCTGTTTTCCCTACATCCGAAGGCGTTAGACAACAATAAAAGTACCATTCCAACTTCGAGGGGAATATCGCGGTAATTATGGTTGTCCGCTATTATGCGGGATGCATAGGGTCTCATTCGCTATATTGTGCGGGAATATCACTCCGTATACTCCTATTTATAGATATAGTCATCCAACGAAAAATTATAAATTTATCAATTAATCAAGCATCCAAAAATTTAAATTTAAACATTTAAATTTAAATATGGTAATCCAAATGAGTAGGAAATTCACACCTTGATTTTAAATTTTATAATCTGATCAAAACCCGACTTGTTCCTTCACGATTTTAGACCTCGTATAAACGTTATATAGTTTATTAACATTTGAAATAATCAAATAATTAATTACTATTTAATAAATTTTATTAACATATGATTAACTAAACAAATTTAACTTATTTAATTTATTTACAAAATTTTAAACATTAATTACCTTACTCGATCGGACACACGCTGCTCGACTCCACTCTGCCCCTCACTGCCCAAAACCTAATTCGCGATCGCCAAATTTCGACACTGCCACTTCCAAGTCACGACATCACCAGCGCCTCCCACTCATGCCAGTCCCCACCTTCCAGCTCCAGGCAACTACATAACCACCGAGAACTACTCGAGTTTGCTTATCCCCCCTTAACCCTGCGAACATGGCCCCACCGGGCCTTGCGCACGTAGCCTCCAGCCAACTCGGCCACGACTCCCAAACCCCCATTACAAACGGTCGAACCCTTTCCAACTCAATGATGAGAAATTTAGAAACTTCGACCTCCCCTCTCCTTAAACCTGAACACCGCCGACCATGAGAACGCGTGCGCGAACGAGGGATTCGACCCGGTCCAAACTGCGATTCTTTCCCTGCAGCCTTGCGACCCCTAGCCTCACGTGAGCCATCCCCTCTTCATTGCCCTCTCCTCTATTATCGTGACTTCGGCCATCCTTTTTTTGGCTTCGTGTTCGATCGAACGGATAAGGGAATAAGGAAGTCGCGACTTCACTCGGCAATTTGTTCGAATTCGAACGATATAGGAAAGCGGTAGAGGGCTTGCAATTTCATTTGAATTAATATCGATTTTAAAAGTTGCATTCATTCATCATCTTTTTCTTTCTCTTTTTTCCCTAGGTTTGATTTGCTTTTGTTTTTTATGATTTGAGACAAGATCGGCATTAAAAGGAAAGGTTACATGTTGAATGTGTTTGCGTGTTTAAATATGTTAAGTCAGAGTCTTAGGTCGCACAGGAAGGACAGTGTGACTAGAATATATATATATATATATATTAAATTCAAAATGTCCTGTTTTCCATAACTTAAAATTTCAAATCACTATCGAGGTGTGCCGCTAGGCATTCGTAATGTTATACCCCTATTCCGAACACAATGGAAAAGATTTCGAGTCTTAATTCGATCGTATGTAGAAGATAGCTTTTTGGACCCAATTATTATATTGAAATTTCAATATAAATTTCAGCGCGTTTATATACCGTATGAACAAATGATAACTCCAAACATCACAAAATTTGATTTTCGATAATAATACACTATTATGGATCCAATGGAACCAGTTCCATCGAATTCCGAGACTATCTTGGATGACTATTTTTAAATGTCAACTTGAACAAACTATTTTTAAAATTGAATAGGTCGCCTTCAAATTCAATTTTTAAACTTTTATTATCTTCATTATTATCGATATAAATTTTATAAGCCTTTATATAACTTTTATCGGGCTTAAAACTCAAGATACAAAAGTTTAACGAATATTAAATTATTAAATTCAATAATTAAATTATCCAATAAATTGATATATTTAAATTCGTAGATAAAAATCCAAATTTCCATATTCAAAATCAATCCTCAATTAAAATTCAATCTTTAAAACCATCAAAATATTAAAAATTAAACAACGCATATTCCGAGTCATTATAGTGACTTTAATTTTAAAACATATAATCGATGTCATATACATGTTATTTTAATATATTTATATATATGTTATTTTAATTTAAAACATAGTTTATTATTATCCATATATACATACATATATGTGTTTGAGTGTTTAACTTGTTTTGAAATAGCATTAAAGATAAGTAAATAAAAGGAAATAACTCCTTTACCTTTTCTCCCCGTATTAATTGTTTATTTCAACATAATTGATTGTCGTTTTGAATATATGTGAACTTTTAATAATTAAAATTTATGTTATAATAAATTCTAATCAAGGTGGGACGATAGAAATCTCACTTCGCTTAATGTTTAAGCACCACTTAAGCATCACCTAATCATTCCTTCAATTTTTTACACACATCATTCGTATTTGAATATTTATGTAAAGAGATTATATTAACTGTAGCGACCCGTAATTTTGAATACTTCATCTTTGAATATCGAAACTTCATAAAATATATTTAAGTGCTATAAATATGATTTATAAGCTTGTTAAACATCTTTTAATGAATAATGATAAGAAAAATGTTTTTCAAATTTTTTTACAAAAATATATACCTTGAAGAAATAATAATAAGGTGACCGAAAATCAGTTTATCGATAAACAGCTTTTTATTCGATATAAGTTGTTCGAAGCCTTTTGTACTTAGTTAATTAACATATGAACACATTATAAACTAATTAACACACTTTGCTTCATAAAGTAAGTGGAATCTTCTAGAAGTTGCTAAGAGATAAGAGATAAGAGATAGTGGTATGTACGGTGTAGTTTGGTCATTTACTTAGAAATGAGGTGGAAAGGAGAAGTGGTGGAGCCTGTGGGGGAAGGGGGTGAGTGTCTTCCATCACAAGCCAAGGAGGCGAGGAAAAGGTTATGGAACATCAGGTGAAGCCTGTAAAAGGAGGAGCACACCCCTTGAATCCATTTCACAATTTACATTAAAAGTATAAGCTATTTCACGTCTTTCTCTTCATAATTTCCTAAAAGAAAATAATTTGAAAACACATCCAAATCACCTCAAACTTGAACAAAGGCCTTAGGATAACATCATATTATCTTCCAACATGTCAGATCTTGAAGAAACATAGCAAAACCCCCTACAACTTTGGGGCATGAGCATTATTAGGCAATATTTTCCTAAAAACTTGTGTAAAACAAGTTTAAGGTAGGAAATGGGGTGTTAGCATGGTTGAGGTAGGAAATGGTTACTTGGGCTTGCTTGTTTACTTGTTTGAGGGTGAGCTAACTCACCGTTGAATGAAAATATATTGTGTATATGTGCTAGTGGTTGATTATTTCTTTGTGATTGAATGGATTTTGATATATGTTGTAATATTAATTCAATTCTTACTTTGAAAGCAAATGGCATATGTAATCCATATGATTGGACTTGTATGACATGTAGCATAGCCTTAAAAAAATCACATAGGTTGTAAGTGTGAATTAGATTAGGATTTGAAAGCGTTGTTATCTTATAACGCTATAAATGCACTTAGAAATTGCCTGGTGTTAGGATATATCTAAGGAACTTTGTAAATAGATTCTTAGTGGTTTCTCATCATATTTTTTATGTTTATTCTACATGCTTGCTTCCATAAAAACTTTGGATATTGAAAAGTTGAGTAACATATTGAAAAGTTGCCATACTTTCACTTGGGCAAAATTGCCTCGTTTTAGCCGTTGTTTTGAACTTCAAAGGTTTGAAAATGTATTTAAATTCAAGTATTTTGTTTCATTATTTTTACAAGTGCTTGTTAGCTCAAAGAAGTGTGTTTTAAAAGTGGTCTTGGATTTTTTAGAATTAATCATGAATTTTTTAAGAAGAAGGTTAACTTTTAAATATAAGAAAGACATGGTTTTTCCAAGTATTATATTTTGCATACTTGTTATTTATAAGTAATATACGGAATGAATGTTTTAAAATATATTATAAGTATTATAAAGTTTTTAAAGCATTTTTAATTATATATAGTTTTCAAAAAATTTGTTAATTGTTTTACTAAAGCATAAATATCTTCTTTAATGTAAAACCTTTTAAATTGTTATATTAAATGTCTAGTTTTATAAATAAATTACTATACATACATACATGCATACATGTATGTATATATACATATATCATTTCTAAAAGGGTTTTAAAAATATAAACATATAATTTTAAAAGGGGATATGAATTGCTTAGTGGCTAAATCGTTATTTGTTTAATTACTTTTTGTAAATTAATTAACCATGCTTAAGGCTAAAAGGCGATGAAGTAGGCTTACCTATTTATTAGTGTTAAGGTTGATGTTCGAGTAGGGATAGAAGCGATAATACTCTAACCTACTAGCTTCACTCTTGACTGAGGAATAGTTATGTTGGAAAGGTTGGAAATGTGTTAATCATGTTGATTACTTACTCATCTTCAGAAAGTCATTAATAGTAAACTTAACTCTAAAAGCCGACGAGGTAGATTTGTCTATATGTTAGAGTTAAGGATGCACTGTCTAGGCAAGGCATTGATATGCAACCGATGTTCTAACTTACCTAGCTTCACTCTTGAACGAGAGATAGTATTGGAAGTGTGAAAACATGTCAAGTATACGAACCTTGATTTCTATAAGTAATCATTTTTACCTGGATAGTCCATTAGTCGACTATCAAACTTGACCAATTATAACTTAAGGAGTATACGAAAGTTTCATGTTTTCATACCCTTTAAGAATCCTTGGTGAGGAGAACTGGTATGAAATGTCTTTAGCTTTAAGTACTGATATATACAAGATCTCCCAAGGAAGGCTCCTCTTTATATAATTCGCTTACTTCTAAAAGAATCAGAATTGAGTTTACCGAAAATTAATCGATTGGTTTTGGAGAGTCCGAGATCGTTAAGTGTTTTACTTAGGGAATACCACTCCAAAACTAATATATGGGTCTATGTTTTGGAAGCAGTGGTGAAGTGGAATGTTATAGAGATGGATTGTCTATTCTAAAATTAAGTCCATGGGGGAGGACAGCATTAACGTTTTAGACTTACGTTATATAGTTGAACATTCTATCCTAACTTTAAGTCCATGGGAGTGGTCAGTGCTAAAATTAGTCAAATGTGCTTATGTGAGAATTCATGAAGTGATTCATATTTTGAGTGATGAAGAATTGTGCGAGAGATGAGATACGTGACCTCGACATCGAAAATGATAGAAAACAAAGTAGGCCTCATAGCTTGTGGTTTAGCTAACCAATATTAGGATCAACTATATACCTAAAGTATGATTATCGATGTTGCTAATAGGATTTGATGATATTTGGGATCAAATGTTAGGGCATGGGCAAGCTATGTTTACCTTGTTGTGTATTTTATTTAGAGATATACGATGCTCGAAGGTAGTTTTTGACCCTTGTGCAGGAGATTGGATTTGGCTTGACCGGAAAGATCTCCGTGGAAAATTCATAAGCGAACATACCTTAGCAGTTTTTTATGTATTTCTAATATTATTGTGGTGTGATTAATATAAGAATCATAGCAATTTGATCTGATTTATATTCTATACCCTAGACATTTTCTAATATATGACTATAGTAACTTAATGAATGGTTAGTTACTCTTGAGGGGAAAACCGATACTGTAAACCATACAGTCACAACAGTTGCTACTATATGTTGCATATATCTTGGGTTTTCTAATAATAGACTAATGTTCGACACATGGTTCTATTTCATGAATTCCATGTGTATTCTTTCGTGTAGGCTGAGCCAAGAAATTTTTTCTTTGGACGCTTCAGGGTTCAAGAGACAAGCTGAAATTTTCAGTTGTCTAACTATTTCCTTTTTTGTTGCACTGAATTATGTTTGTATGTATCAACATTATGAGGACATGCAGTTATAACTGTCTTAGTTAATGATAGTAATTAGGTTTTGTAACTTTGAAATTTCTGTATTTAGAGTCACCCTTTGTACTGTTTTTTTGATATTATATATTATTGTTCCATTATGAAATTATGATGTTTGTTCTGTCTTTCTTGTTAAATTCTTTTTATTTTATTTTATCATAACTATCTATTTTTTGGCACTTGGGCACTCGGCACACGAACACTGTGGATGTATTTAGTGTCGACATTCAAGGGTTGAGAAATTGGATCGTTACATCTGGTATCAAGGCCCAGGTGATCGAACATCTTGGCTTTGGTTGGTATGGCTCATTAGAGATAGGGTACGCGACACCTTAGAATGAGTCGAGTGTATTATACATATAAGAGCGTATTTGTATTTTTTTATAAACCTATACCCATTTTCATAGGAATAAACTCTTTCTTTGAAATAACTATATCCTTAAGTATTCTAATTATATTTTTCCATGTTTAGGTAGTATAAACCATGAATACCAGAGCTACCAATGCTTGAGGAGGTAAAGTTAGAAGTGGTCGGGAAAGTACCGTCACTAACGGTGGGACTCAGGCGTCGAGGAATGTTACCGGTGTTGAGGAACCGAGAGTGAATGTCGTAGAGAAGTTCATACAGGTTGTGCCTCAGAAGAGATTTTCTTCACTTTGTCATGATTAAGAGAGGCTGGAGGGTAAGAGCTTTAGCAGTTCAGAGATGATCATAAAGGTTCAGCCTTGGCTTAGATTGTGTGACCGTATATTCGAGGATAAATTGAGCTGGGTGTTGCGTTGAAGCGTCGGTTGGCATTGCTTCATTTGACAAACGCAACCATAAATTTTTGGATTTCTACTGCTACTAATGTCTAAGAGAATGACTTGTCATGGGACCAACTTAAGGACGTATTTTAGATAAAGGTTGTTCCGGAAGCTAGAAAGACTTTGCTATTTAGGAGCTTCTTAGATCTGAAACAGTGGGATATGGACTATGACTGAGTATGAGAATTGGTTCATTGTTTGCATCGGTTTGGGTTGGAGTTAATTGACATGCTACTAAAGAAGAATGAGATGTTCATCGCAAGTATGTGTAACACCCAGTAAAAATTAATAAGAAATAAATAAAATAGATAAATTAATTAAATAAGATAAGGCTAAAACTAAAAAATTTGCAAAAGTCGAAATTTGGCCATTGAAGTTATGTCATTGCGTTTGAGGAGAAATTATAATCAATTTCCATATATAATGTTCTAAAAACAAAGCTCAAATGAAAAATTATCGACGTTTGAAATTTCAAATTTAAAATAATTTAAACAGAATTCAAATTCAAATAATTAAGTAATTATTAAATTTGAAATTTTAAGTTAATAGTAATTAGACTTGAGGGTTAAGTAAACATAAAAATTAATGATAACAATAAATTGCAATTAAGGAAGAACATAAATATAAAACAATAGCACAAATCCTTCCCAAAACGACAGAACCAGTCGACCAGTAGGTAGTGGCAGTCGATTTGTAGGTAGCTGTGGTCGACTAAAATAGGAGCCTAGGGTTTTGCAACAATGAACATCCTAGATTTTATAATTTTAAACCGACTTAAATCCGACGGCTCTGGTGCATTTCAACCACTATGAGCTTAGCTCGCTTACTTTTATTCACAAATTATTTGTGAGTCTAGCGAAGCTTTGTCGGTCTCTCTCTCTTCAATTTAGAAAAAGGTTATTTAGAGTTTCAGGAAACAAATTCTTAAAGTTCATTACTTTATTTTCTAATTCTATACTCCTCCAATCCCTTAATTCTGTATCTAATTAATATGATCAAATCTTGTTGTATATCTAAAAGGCGAGATTTGAAAGAGATTATTGAAGATGCGACAAATCTAAAAAAAGGAAGAGTTAAAGACCTACAATGAGTGGAAATTCAGTCTTTCTATTTTAATGGTTGATTAATGTAATTTGGATTTGAAATATGTCTTGAGATGTTTTGATTTACAAAACATCATATCAAAAATCTCAAAATTCCTTTAAAAGAAAATGTCAAATCTAGGTTGGAATCTCAATGTTTACATAAAATAATGGGAATTTTGTAGATTTGCAATTTTTAGTGTTTTTATCTTCTATTCCACTTCTTATTCTTTTCTTTGAATTTAATTAAGGGTTTTGATTAGGAAATGGTGTGTAAGGTACAAATTTTATTGATACCTCGCACTACTTATTTCCACAATCTGAATAGAAATTCCATTTATCTAATTTCCTGTAGAAGGAGTTGAATAGAGCGTAAAATTGAAATTGTAAGTTTTAATTATCAATTTATTTTGCTATTATAACACCCCATGAAATTTACCATAAGAAAATAAGCAATAAAGTAAGTGAAGTGAATAATTTTAACTAAGTAAGGTAGGGGTAAAAGTAGAAATTTTGTAAAAGTTGGCATTTGGCTATGAAAGTTTACCATTGTGTTCGTATAGAAATTCCAATCAATTTCCATATATAATATGATAAAAATGAAGCTCAAACGAAGTTACGAGAATTTGAAGTTTTCAAGTTTAAAATAATTAAATTCAATTTTGAATTCAAATAGATAAATAAATTTGAAATGTGAAATTTGAAAATTAACTAAGATTAGACTTGGGGTTATGTAAATGTTAAATTTAACATGAACATTAAGTATAATTAAGCAATAAAATTATTTAAACAATAGAAATAAATAAACATTCTCGAATAAAGGGGGAGCGGTTGACCTATAGAACCAACCGATCAATTCCTACTAGTCGATCGGTGTATATAGGGTAGTCGACCGCTACTTTTAGTGGCGGCTAGGATTTTTTAGGGAATAAACGTTCCAAATTTTATCCATTTTTAATATATTTCTCATTCTATGGTTCTGGTACATTTCAACCCCTATAAATAAGACCATTGACCCCTCACATTTATTCATAAATATTTTCGAAACATCAGCAAAACTCTATCAGGTCATCTCTTCTTAGATTCAAAAAATTCAATTAGGGTTTCAGGTTAGAAATCTTATATATCTATCTTTGTTTATTTTTTTATTTCTAAATCTCTTCTCCTCCAAACTTTCAGATCCCATGAGTTATGAAAAGCGCGCTTGCATCGCTTAAGTGCTAAATGAATTCATAATGCTTAATTTTTTCAAAAAGCAAGACAATTAAGCGGTGAGCGCTTAAGCGTGTTTAATTGGTGCTTATTTTCGCTTTGCTTAAATTTAAGCAATACTTAAGCAATATTTAGCAAAAAAATTGTTTTTTGTAAAAAAAAGAATTAAGATTAATGCAAAAAACCACATTCCTTACAAGATATTCTCATTTTCTATGATATGCACTAATTTTCATTAAGATATGATTATTTTATTTAACAAATGTGCATAGTTTGTCCTTAATTTGTGTATGCTAAATTTTAATGAATATAAAAAGTCAAATCCAACTTTTGAAACATATGAATTTGTAATTTAACTTCAAAAGTTAGACTTTAGTTATCTGTAATGAATTTGTGCATACACATATAATACATTAAATATAATCTCTTTATAATAGATTTATATAGGTACAGATAAAGTGTGCTAGAAAATTAAGCGATGCTTAAGTGATGCATAAGCGGCGCTTAAGTGATGCATAAGCGACGCTTAAGTGACATAAACAAAGCAAGATTTCTATTGCTTGTCCTTGTTTAGCGCTTATTATAACATAGAGAATCTCTTGTTGTATATATGAAAAAGAAGAGATCTAAAAGAGATTATAATAGACATTTCAAATCCTAGGAGAAGCAAAGCTACAGACCAACTGTGAGAGGAGATCTTAACTTTTTATATTTTAGTAACTGATTAGTATATGAATGGATTTGGATATGCCTTAGGGGTATTGGGACTGCAAAACAAAACACTATTAAACTCCTCTAAACTCCTTTAATTCGAACTATCAATTCTAGATGGAGATTCTCAATTGTTTATGTTGAACTGATGGAATTATATAGTTTTTGCAGTTTTTGATAATTTCAAAGTTTATTCCACTCCTTATTCTATTGTTTGATCGTGAAATTTGATAATAAAATAATGGTGTTATTATGAAATAACACAAATATCATTGATGTTCAACCCATTTTGTCTGGTGATCAGCCCATTAACCCATGTATTCATTACTGTAGCGTGCATATATCATCTGTGTATCTGAACTTGTATTACTAGCTTTTCTTTTCTGATATAAGAATGATTTCGATTTCCTATGTATTCAATCTAATTTCTATATTTTTGAGAAGTTAATTACATGGTATCAGAGCCGAGTTCATCAATCTAGAATTTATCATGTCTCGATTTAGATTTATCAGATCTAGGGTTTTTCTCAAGTTCCACCATGACTGAAAATAAAAGCTGAGCTATGATCGACATATTGCCAATCATGTCAAAAATAAAAGATCGAAAGCTAACTAATTCGAATTATCTGGAGTGGAGTAAACTATTCGGCTATGTCCCCGCAGTATAGATAAGGATGATCATCTGATTAAGGATCCTCCAACAACACAGGAACCTAATGATTTGATTTGGTTAAGAGAAGATGCAAGATTATTTTTACAAATACGAAATTCAATTGATAATGAATTGATCAATTTGATTAACCAATGTGAATTTGTAAAGGAGTTGATGGAGTATGTTGAATTTCTCTACTCTGGTAAAGGAAATTTAACTCGGATGTTTGATGTATGTAAAGCTTTCTACAAAGAAAAGAAAAGAGATCAAACTCTCACCAACTATTTTATGAGTTTCAAACAAACTTATGAAGAATTGAATGGGTTGTTACCTATGAGTACTGAAATCAAGATTCAACAACAGGGAACAAATGGCTATAATGAGTTTTCTTGCTGGATTACCATCAGAATTTGATTCAGCTAAATCACAAATCTTGTCTGGATCTTCAATCTCTTCACTTTAAGAAGTTTTTAGCCGCATACTTCGAACTGAAAACTCATCTACTTCATCTAATAACAATGTTAGTAATAGTGCCTTGACTAGTTCAAGTGATAATCCTAGTACTTATCACAATTCATGGAAACCACCACCAGATTACAGACCACCATGGAACCCCTCACAACAACCAGAATCATGGAGACCCCCACCAACACAATCATGGAGACCTCAAAGAAATATGTGGTGACCAAATAATAAAATCTGTTCATATTGCGAGGAGCGAGGCCACTTAATTTCTGAATGTAGAAAACTTCAATACAATAATCATAGAATTCAAGGAGCGTCTAATACTAATGACAAGTGCTCATGACTGCTGAGGAATTTGATAAATACTCAAAGTATCAAGAATCATTGCAAAAGCCATCTAGTATCTCTTCATCATCTGTATCAGTATTACTCTAGCTAATACAGATAGCAGACATCTAAATGGGTTATCGATTCTGGAGCAACTGATCATATGTTAGGTAACTCTAGATTATTTACAGATCTTAAAATGTATGAACATGGTCAAGCTATTATTTTGGTAGATGGATCTTAGTCTAATGTCCAAGGTACTGGTAATATAAACATTTCACCACCATTAAAATCTGCGTTATTCATACCATCACTATCTTATAACTTGCTGTCAGTCAGTCAACTAACCAAGAGTATGAATTGTAGCATACCTTTCTTCGCTGAAAAATGTGTCTTTCAAGATCTTATGACGAGGCAAACTATTGGTAAAGGATATGAATCTGGTGGTCTCTACATTCTGGACACTTTACCAGTAGCATGTTCTAGTGTAGATTCAGCTATCAAAGTTCATCAGTAACTTGGTCATCCCTCTCTTACTCTATTCAAACACTTATGTCCTCAATACAATTACATTTCTACTCTTAATTTTGAATCTTGTCATTACGCTAAACTTCATCGTAGTAGTTCTAAACCTAGAATAAATAAACGTGCAAGTGCACCATTTGAACTTGTACATTCAGATATTTAGGGACCATCATCTACTGTAACTAAATCTAGTTTTAAATACTTTGTAACTTTTATAGACGATTATTCTCGTGTTACATGGTTATTTCTAATAAAGCAAAGATCTGAAGTGTTTTCTATTTTCTGTGATTTTCATACTGATATTCAAAACAGTTTAAGACAAATATTCAAACCCTAAGGAGTGATAATGCTAGAGAGTACACATCTCATACTTTTGGCACATATTTAACTCAGCATGGTATATTGCATGAGACTTCGTTTGTTGACATTGCATCTCAGAATGGGGTTGCTGGGAGAAAGAATCGTCATCTACATGAAACCACTCGTGCATTGTAATTTCATATGAAGGTGCCAAAATCATTTTGGGCAGATGCTGTATTAACAGCATGCTATCTTATTAATAGAATTCGATCTATAGTTCTTGACTTTGGGATTCCATACAGAGTTTTATTCCCTAATAAAGAATTACATCCCATTAAACCAAGGGTATTTGGATGCACCTTGTAACGTCCCGAAAATTTTCGACTTTCGAAAATTCAACATCGATACTCACTTTATCCACTGCCGAGAAATCGAAGGCCGGAAACCCGAAATGTTATGGGTTTAAGTAAAAGAAAGACAAAGAAAAAGAGAAAAAAGATAGAGAGAAAAAGATAGAAAATAGATAAGGTAGAAAAGATAGAGGGAATAGAGAACAGAAAATAGAAATTTTTAAAATAGAAGAAAAATAGAATAGAGAACATAGAACGGAAAACAACTGAACAACATCAGAATCTCACAATTCGCAGCTGAACAACATATAATAATAAATGAATAATCTTTAAACAAAGAACTATATCAGTTATTACATTTTATACATTTCATTTCATTACATCATATCATCAGAGTGTACAACAATAACAACAACAAACAGTGCAGCGGAAAAAGAAATACTATATACTAGTAATACGCCATGCCATCCAGCTTGCCTCCAGCAACTCCAGAATATCCTGATAAACCTAACTCTTGACTGCCCGTGTGGAAATTGGTGGGCACCCAGAGTTTAGGAAGGAAAACAATAAACTCCGAGTCAGTCATGTGACTGGTGTGGGAACTCAAAACAGTTTATTTATCTTTAAAATCAAAATAGAGGAATATTTTGAAAGTCAATTCGCAATGCTTTTAAAAATGAGACTACCATAAGGCCTCCCGCACACACACACAATGCAAACGCAGAATCGGAGGAGATTTCTCCTTATGATAGTCAAAGATGCTTGATACGCATTTAAAAGAAACATTTGATATTATTACTAGTGCATAGTGTAGAGAAAATTCATTTCGAAAATAGAATATAAATCTTAGCCAACATACGACCATTATCGTATGCCTACTATAGCTACCATCCAAACAGTGGGGCGCCACCATAAGTGAATGGCAGGTTCTACAACTAATACCGTACAAGTTTCGTATTGTTTCTTTGGATTTCCAACGAATGATCAGGCCAAGGAACTTCCCATTGCCACATGAGAATGCCTCTGGATGGACATCCCCGAGAACCAAACCGGATCTCTACCAACACAAGGCCGGGTTACCCCTAACTGAGTAACAACTGACCGAATATGCCATCCCCCGGTCCTTTGGGACCTTTTCACCGAGCGCTCGCAATCAATTCACACAATCATAACAAAGTGCTTTCAACATGAGTAAGTATCTGGGCTCCATACCATGATACCACCCTTTTCCAGAAGGAAATGCACACATCCTAAAGGGCGCTACCCCTCATAACCTTGCCGCATCTTTCCTGTTTTGACCATTCACGGGGTGTGAGGCTCGACGAAGTCACGTCCACAAAAACATACTTTATACAAAAGCCATGCTTTGGGTCAACAAATGATCATAGAAATGATCACCAAGATAGACGATCAAATAAACGATCATATCACAAATAATCAACACAATGATCATTTCACAGCAACACTCAGCATGTCACATTACCAAATTGGGAATATATCGCTGATAACCTTCAACTACATAACCTCTGAGCTCGTACGTCTCAGAGAAGGGTGTTAAGCTAAAAGAATAAATTCTCCGCCACCAACAGAAATATATTTGAAAGAAATCGGCTTTATATCTCAACTTGTAATGTCAGACATACAATCCATACAAGTCTGTTCCGGGCTCGAACAAAACCGAAGGCACTTACAAAGAAGTCCTTGCAATCCGGATATTCACAATCCTGATCGGATTCACCATCACATATGGAGAACTCAATACCGTAGCTACTCGGTGCAGAGTCAATCGACGGGTCATCCTATCACTCTCGCAAATACCGGGTCTTCAACACCGATCTTCAATGCGATTCGTGACGACGTATCACATATTCGGAATGGGTTATACGACCCCATGGTCCTTTCCCGGTTAACCCGAATAGTGAGCGCTTATTCAAAAATAAGTGTGGCATTCACATTCAAACAAATCACATCAAATACCCATTCAAAGGGAAATATTGATAGTCGGTTATTGAACTATCAATGGATATGCACACATCACCAGTTTCCAAATAATTTTTCAAATTATTTATTTTCCAAAAATATCTTTACAAGATATAAAATTTTCACACTTCAAAAATAAATCAACATTTATTTTTAAACCCAATTCTCTTTTTCATTCATAAATTCCATAGTGAATTTATAATCCAAAATATCTATGAATATTCGATTTCGATTATTCATTTCAATTTCCTTTTCAATTTATCTTCAAAAAGATAAATTCTCGAAATATTCGCTTTATATTGGAAAACATTTCCATACTTATTTATTCATAAGTAATTCACAAATTTTATTTATTTTCAACACTTGGAAAATATTCAATATACTTAAATCGAAATTAAGTACATATTTCATTCTTTAAGGAAATCATTCTCTTAAACATATTTATTTGGGCCAAAACGAATGTTGCGTAAAACATCGTTACGACAACCCAAAATCACTAGTATAGGGATTCGAATTTTTAAGACAGATATATAAATCCCAATACTATACAAAACATTTCCTTTCGGAAATCATTTACTATAACAACAGTGTTATAGTCCACTATTTCCTTTTATTTCTCAAAAACGTCTATTTCAACAATAAATGTTGAAATCTATGGTTTCGAATCTCAACACATTTTAAAACATCGTTAGATCGTTTTAATTCTATTTGAAATATCACATTCAAAACAATTTCTTTAACATATTATTCACTATTCAAAAACGTGAATATTCTTTGTTAACAAATTTCATCCTTTTATTCATTTTATTTCAAAGGATTATTCACAGTTCAAAAACGTGAATATAACTCCATTAATAGGTTTCAGCAATTTACTTATCAAAATAAGTCATTTGCGAATTTATAAAACAACGTTTATAAATTCCATTTCTAATTATTTTATAACAACTTCCTTTTATAAATTTTCTTTATTAACCTATTCGATTTATAACTCAATTATAAACTAAAGGTTCATATTATAAGTCAAATGCTCATAAAACGATTATTTTACAAAATCGTTTCTTTGAACTTCATAATTATAAATCTTATAACTTATAAGATTCAATGATTTATTCAAAACTATTCTTTTAATGACTTTATAAATTTTATAAACCTACTGTTTATAAAATTCCATTTATAATTTCACCGTTTATAATTCTATAAATTTCATTCAATTTACAAAATTCATTTACACTTCATTCAAACACTTATAAAAACTCGTTTTATAATGTCAATATTTCAATTTATAAATATCCATTTATAAATCTCTTAATATAAATCAATTTATATTATTCTTTAAAACGTCTTTAATCTCCTTTATTATTTCACCATTTCGATTCATAAAATAATTAAATTTTATAAATCCTATATTTAAACTTTTCACAATAAATTCTAAAATCCCGATTAAACTATTTTATAAAATCATTAGCCCTTATTTCTCAAAAATCAGCTTTTAACTATATTTCACAAAACCCAAAATTTTATAACTTTGAAAATTATAACGTTTATTTATTTAACATGGATCAATTCCAAAAATATAGTATATTTTCAAAAATCACTTTTAAAAATCATTTTTAAATTTTCAAAGTTTGGTCTAATGATGCTACATACCAAATAGCCAATCACGACAACAACGATATCATATATCGATATGATAATCCATCAAATATCAAAATATCTGAAATCAAATAAATACTGTTGAGGAATCCAGTTGGATCCCTCCAACCTGTTTCCTGCATCCACAAACATTAGCACAATACCAATTTCGCTCCAGTACAAAATTATCGCGGTATATGTTTTTATTAAATATTATCCGCTTAATAGGCGGCGCAATAGGGTCTCATCCGCTAAACAAATAAATGCGGGAAATCAACAACTGCAATATATACATATGCCAATATATATATATATATTGCTATTATATATAATACCAATTTCACTGTTTATGAAATATTCGCGGTATATGTTTTTAATAAATAACATCCGCTTACTAACGGCGTATAATGTCTATTTTAACAATCAATAGATATCAATCAACATTCAAACATGCATTCAAATATTTTAAATCTAACTATTTAAAATAAAATCGAAACTAATTCAATTGAGTGAGAAGTTCTCACCTTGATTTTATTTTCGTTTTAGCGATTTATTTCGAATAAAATTAAACGCGCGTTTAATTTTACCCAAAATTCTCACTATCTCCAAATGACTCCAATCCAATTCCATCGCGTAGTGCTCGACGATACGATTCCAACGCGACTAGTTTCGCGCGTTTTCGACCTCGTATGAAAAAGTTATGATTTTTATAAGTTTGTACACGATTTTATATAAACAATTCAACATAAATTTTAATATTATAAACCTATTCAATTTATCACCATAGATCCCCTGGTCCCTTGCATCTGGACCGCACATGATCTTCTCCTTTCCCACTCCGTTTACGCACGCGACATGCTCGTATAGCCGAACCCAACACCCTAGATTAGGGTTAAATATCACCATCTCCATACTCGACGATACCTCATCAAACTACAGCCATTTGAAGCGCCATGCCAAGAGCTATGTTCGGCCCCAAGGTGGTGAAGCTCGGCCACCCTATGCCTCTCGAAAACCATGCGCAACTTCGTACCTTTGAGCCCAATTTGCCGCCAATCCACAACACTTCAGCCGATCTCCACCGTTGGATATGGAGTACTTGATGTGCTCTACGATTTCCTAGTTGAAACTTTCTTGAATCGATACATGGATTAGAAGATTTGGAGGGAGGAAGGTAGAAGCTTTCTGGCCGTTCATGGGGGGTGGCGGCTAGGGTTTCATTTTCTTTTTCTTTTTTTCTTTTTTTAATAAATGAAGGGTGTGTGTGTCTATTTATAGAAGAAAATCGAACACTATTCATCCGGAAATTCCGAACTCCGATTTACGCGCCGTAACCAGCGTTTCTAAGGTTTACCCCGCGTTCCGGACACAATGGAACAGGTTTTGGAAGCTAATTCGGAAGTATGTGCGAGTTATGACTACAAACGTTCAATTTAAGTCAAACCGATTTAAATCGATTTCTAGGCGTTTTAATTCGTACCGGACAAACGGTAAATCCAATTGACACGAAATTTGAAACCTTACAATAATATCACATTACGGATCCGATGAAACTGGTTTCGTCGAAATCCGAGACTTTTTGAAAAATGTCTATTTTAACTCGCCAAATTAAAATTAAAAATAATTCGATGCGTTTCGAGCTGCCACGATCAAACGATAGCTCCGATACGAAAATTGAAATCCGGTAATAACTAACTATTACGGATCCAATGGAACTGGTTTCGTTCAATTCTGAGACTGTTCAAAAATTGACTATTTTCACTAGTCGATTTTAATATTAAAATATTCAATTTTCACAAATAAACTTTTAATTCGATTTTTAAAAGTTCTAAAATATCTTTCTAACTCCCATATGATAAAATAAAATTTTACAAATCATTTTCAATCATATTTAACTCAATTTTCAATTATTTCCATAATTTCACATATTAATTTATTGATTTAATTATTCAATTAAATCCAATAATTCAAATAAAAATTTATTTGACTTATAAATTCACTTATTAATATTTAAAATTAATTAAATATTCAAATTTAAATTAATAAAAATTCTGGGTCGTTACAATCTTCCCTACTTAAAAGAATTTCGTCCTCGAAATTATCAAGTAAGAAAAGTTATAGAATTCTATTAATTTTCCATAAATCCATAGTTAATTTTCTTACAATAACTTTACTAAGTTTTAAATCATACTTAGTTATCTTTTCAAAAACAACTACTATTGTTTAACTTTCAATTCTAAATCAAAGTTAAAATTTTCAAAATTTTCCAATTTTCTCAAATTTTTCTAACGCCTTAAATTTTCGGAAAAATTCGCCATAGTCTCCTTTGCGCGGCTCGATCCGGAAAAAAAATGACAGTATATATATCACAAATATACATCTCATTAAGTAATGAGGCATCCCGCAGGGAAAAAGTATAAAAGTACGGTATGTAATCCGAGATATGTACCTTATATTTTATTAGCGAGCATATACGGCTAATATAGCGCGAAAGCGAGCTCCAAATGCGAAGCAAACGCGATCCGCACCTACTAATCACTCAACAAACAACATGAGAACATGTATATATGAAAATAGTATCGATATACATCATATAACAACATAATAACTATATATGCCAACATAGTAAATGCAATAAAAGCAAACATCAACCAACTAGCATCCAACAAGCATTCATAACCAATATATATTCATTCATATTCTTATTAATATTCAATGAAATGGTTTTCAATTTAATCACATTTGATTCATTAACAGTGGATGTTTTTACTAACATTCATTTTCAATTAGTTTATATTCACTAATTCATATTCAAGTTGGTTCACTTCCAAATCAAATTCAATTCCATTCAAGATTCATTTAACTTCCAATTGAATTTCAATTACTTTAGCTTTCAATTTCATTAATACTTAATGAATTATATACAATCAATCTAACAATCATATAACAACCAATGCATATTAACTACAACCAAATTCCTTTGCTTATATTCATTCAGTTTGGTTTAATTAATTGATTTTCATTCAAACTTTCAACTTCTAATAACATTAGATTTTAATGAATTAACACTTACATTCATTATTTCATATCAACTAAATTCACATTTAATTGATTAATATTCAATCCATTCATTCTATTCAATTACCAATTCATTTTTATTTCAACTCATATTTATAAATATATTCATATAGTTTCACTTCTCATATATATAAGTTTATTTCACAATTGCAATCACTTTAATTATAATTCAATTCTTATAATTCTTTATACTTATACAATTATTCTTTTATTTAGATTATTCAAACAACTAAACAATCATCTTATATAGACTTTAATAATTCTGAAAAATTATTTCTTCATATATAAAATATATAATCAAGGTAAAATTATTTCATTTACCAAATTTAAAACAATATTATGTCGAATTGTTCTATTCAAGTGTTTAGAGATTCCTATCAACAACGTTAATTACTCGTATTAACCAGAATCTATATACCACTCAACAAACCAATCATCACAATATAAAACAATTTTATATTCACTAACAAATACGCTCTCATAGCTATTATTACACTCAAACTCACTCTAGAGTACTACTGACTCTATCTCTAATGAGTAATACCCAACAGAACCATGGTTGTCGCTTAACCATATGCTCTGATACCAAATGTAACGTCCCGAAAATTTTCGACTTTCGAAAATTCAACATCGATACTCACTTTATCGACTGCCGAGAAATCGAAGGCCGGAAACCCGAAATGTTATGGGTTTAAGAAAAAGAAAGACAAAGAAAAAGAGAGAAAAGATAGAGAGAAAAAGATAGAAAATAGATAAGGTAGAAAAGATAGAGGGAATAGAGAACAGAAAATAGAAATTTTTAAAATAGAAGAAAAATAGAATAGAGAACATAGAACGGAAAACAACTGAACAACATCAGAATCTCACAATTCGCAGCTGAACAACTTATAATAATAAATGAATAATCTTTAAACAAAGAACTATATCGGTTATTACATTTTATACATTTCATTTCATTACATCATATCATCAGAGTGTACAACAATAACAACAACAAACAGTGCAGCGGAAAAAGAAATACTATATACTAGTAATACGCCATGCCATCCAGCTTGCCTCCAGCAACTCCAGAATATCCAGAATATCCTGATAAACCTAACTCTTGACTGCCCGTGTGGAAATTGGTGGGCACCCAGAGTTTAGGAAGGAAAACAATAAACTCCGAGTCCGTCATGTGACTGGTGTGGGAACTCAAAACAGTTTACTTATCTTTAAAATCAAAATAGAGGAATATTTTGAAAGTCAATTCGCAATGCTTTTAAAAATGAGACTACCATAAGGCCTCCCGCACACACACACAATGCAAACGCAGAATCGGAGGAGATTTCTCCTTATGATAGTCAAAGATGCTTGATACGCATTTAAAAGAAACATTTGATATTATTACTAGTGCATAGTGTAGAGAAAATTCATTTCGAAAATAGAATATAAATCTTAGCCAACATACGACCATTATCGTATGCCTACTATAGCTACCATCCAAACAGTGGGGCGCCACCATAAGTGAATGGCAGGTTCTACAACTAATACCGTACAAGTTTCGTATTGTTTCTTTGGATTTCCAACGAATGATCAGGCCAAGGAACTTCCCATTGCCACATGAGAATGCCTCTGGATGGACATCCCCGAGAACCAAACCGGATCTCTACCAACACAAGGCCGGGTTACCCCTAACTGAGTAACAACTGACCGAATATGCCATCCCCCGGTCCTTTGGGACCTTTTCACCGAGCGCTCGCAATCAATTCACACAATCATAACAAAGTGTTTTCAACATGAGTAAGTATCTGGGCTCCATACCATGATACCACCCTTTACCAGAAGGAAATGCACACATCCTAAAGGGCGCTACCCCTCATAACCTTGCCGCATCTTTTCTGTTTTGACCATTCACGGGGTGTGAGGCTCGACGAAGTCACGTCCACAAAAACATACTTTATACAAAATCCATGCTTTGGGTCAACAAATGATCATAGAAATGATCACCAAGATAGACGATCAAATAAACGATCCTATCACAAATAATCAACACAATAATCATTTCACAGCAACACTCAGCATGTCACATTACCAAATTGGGAATATATCGCTGATAGCCTTCAACTACATAACCTCTGAGCTCGTACGTCTCAGAGAAGGGTGTTAAGCTAAAAGAATAAATTCTCCGCCACCAACAGAAATATATTTGAAAGAAATCGGCTTTATATCTCAACTTGTAATGTCAGACATACAATCCATACAAGTCTGTTCCGGGCTCGAACAAAACCGAAGGCACTTACAAAGAAGTCCTTGCAATCCGGATATTCACAATCCTGATCGGATTCACCATCACATATGGAGAACTCAATACCGTAGCTACTCGGTGCAGAGTCAATCGACAGGTCATCCTATCGCTCTCGCAAATACCGGGTCTTCAACACCGATCTTCAATGCGATTCATAACGACGTATCACATATTCGGAATGGGTTATACGACCCCATGGTCCTTTTCCGGTTAACCCGAATAGTGAGCGCTTATTCAAAAATAAGTGTGGCATTCACATTCAAACAAATCACATCAAATACCCATTCAAAGGGAAATATTGATAGTCGGTTATTGAACTATCAATGGATATGCACACATCACCAGTTTCCAAATAATTTTTCAAATTATTTATTTTCCAAAAATATCTTTACAAGATATAAAATTTTCACACTTCAAAAATAAATCAACATTTATTTTTAAACCCAATTCTCTTTTTCATTCATAAATTCCATAGTGAATTTATAATCCAAAATATCTATGAATATTCGATTTCGATTATTCATTTCAATTTCCTTTTCAATTTATCTTCAAAAAGATAAATTCTCAAAATATTCGCTTTATATTGGAAAACATTTCCATACTTATTTATTCATAAGTAATTCACAAATTTTATTTATTTTCAACACTTGGAAAATATTCAATATACTTAAATCGAAATTAAGTACATATTTCATTCTTTAAGGAAATCATTCTCTTAAACATATTTATTTGGGCCAAAACGAATGTTGCGTAAAACATCGTTACGACAACCCAAAATCACTAGTATAGGGATTCGAATTTTTAAGACAGATATATAAATCCCAATACTATACAAAACATTTCCTTTCGGAAATCATTTACTATAACAACAGTGTTATAGTCCACTATTTCCTTTTATTTCTCAAAAACGTCTATTTCAACAATAAATGTTGAAATCTATGGTTTCGAATCTCAACACATTTTAAAACATCGTTAGATCGTTTTAATTCTATTTGAAATATCACATTCAAAACAATTTCTTTAACATATTATTCACTATTCAAAAACGTGAATATTCTTTGTTAACAAATTTCATCCTTTTATTCATTTTATTTCAAAGGATTATTCACAGTTCAAAAACGTGAATATAACTCCATTAATAGGTTTCAGCAATTTACTTATCAAAATAAGTCATTTGCGAATTTATAAAACAACGTTTATAAATTCCATTTCTAATTATTTTATAACAACTTCCTTTTATAAATTTTCTTTATTAACCTATTCGATTTATAACTCAATTATAAACTAAAGGTTCATATTATAAGTCAAATGCTCATAAAACGATTATTTTACAAAATCGTTTCTTTGAACTTCATAATTATAAATCTTATAACTTATAAGATTCAATGATTTATTCAAAACTATTCTTTTAATGACTTTATAAATTTTATAAACCTACTGTTTATAAAATTCCATTTATAATTTCACCGTTTATAATTCTATAAATTTCATTCAATTTACAAAATTCATTTACACTTCATTCAAACACTTATAAAAACTCGTTTTATAATGTCAATATTTCAATTTACAAATATCCATTTATAAATCTCTTAATATAAATCAATTTATATTATTCTTTAAAACGTCTTTAATCTCCTTTATTATTTCACCATTTCGATTCATAAAATAATTAAATTTTATAAATCCTATATTTAAACTTTTCACAATAAATTCTAAATCCCGATTAAACTATTTTATAAAATCATTAGCCCTTATTTCTCAAAAATCGGCTTTTAACTATATTTCACAAAACCCAAAATTTTATAACTTTGAAAATTATAACGTTTAATTATTTAACATGGATCAATTCCAAAAATATAGTATATTTTCAAAAATCACTTTTAAAAATCATTTTTAAATTTTCAAAGTTTGGTCCAATGATGCTACATACCAAATAGCCAATCACGACAACAACGATATCATATATCGATATGATAATCCATCAAATATCAAAATATCTGAAATCAAATAAATACTGTTGAGGAATCCAGTTGGATCCCTCCAACCTGTTTCCTGCATCCACAAACATTAGCACAATACCAATTTCGCTCCAGTACAAAATTATCGCGGTATATGTTTTTATTAAATATTATCCGCTTAATAGGCGACGCAATAGGGTCTCATCCGCTAAACAAATAAATGCGGGAAATCAACAACTGCAATATATACATATGCCAATATATATATATATATATATATATATATTGCTATTATATATAATACCAATTTCACTGTTTATGAAATATTCGCGGTATATGTTTTTAATAAATAACATCCGCTTACTAACGGCGTATAATGTCTATTTTAACAATCAATGGATATCAATCAACATTCAAACATGCATTCAAATATTTTAAATCTAACTATTTAAAATAAAATCGAAACTAATTCGATTGAGTGAGAAGTTCTCAACTTGATTTTATTTTCGTTTTAGCGATTTATTTCGAATAAAATTAAACGCGCGTTTAATTTTGCCCAAAATTCTCACTATCTCCAAACTACTCCAATCCAATTCCATTGCGTAGTGCTCGACGATACGATTCCAACGCGACTGGTTTCGCGCGTTTTCGACCTCGTATGAAAAAGTTATAATTTTTATAAGTTTGTACACGATTTTATATAAACAATTCAACATAAATTTTAATATTATAAACCTATTCAATTTATCACCGTAGATCCCCTGGTCCCTTGCATCTGGACCGCACATGATCTTCTCCTTTCCCACTCCGTTTACGCACGCGACATGCTCGTATAGCCGAACCCAACACCCTAGATTAGGGTTAAATATCACCATCTCCATACTCGACGATACCTCATCAAACTACAGCCATTTGAAGCGCCATGCCAAGAGATATGTTCGGCCCCAAGGTGGTGAAGCTCGGCCACCCTATGCCTCTCGAAAACCGTGCGCAACTTCGTACCTTTGAGCCCAATTTGCCGCCAATCCACAACACTTCAGACGATCTCCACCGTTGGATATAGAGTACTTGATGTGCTCTACGATTTCCTAGTTGAAACTTTCTTGAATCGATACTTGAATCGATAACCGTTGGCTAGGGTTTCATTTTCTTTTTCTTTTTTTTTTAATAAATGAAGGGTGTGTGTGTCTATTTATAGAAGAAAATCGAACACTATTCATCCGGAAATTCCGAACTCCGATTTACGCGCCGTAACCAGCGTTTCTAAGGTTTACCCCGCGTTCCGGACACAATGGAACAGGTTTCGGAAGCTAATTCGAAAGTATGTGCGAGTTATGACTACAAACGTTCAATTTAAATCAAACCGATTTAAATCGATTTCTAGGCGTTTTAATTCGTACCGGACAAACGGTAAATCCAATTGACACGAAATTTGAAACCTTACAATAATATCACATTACGGATCCGATGAAACTAGTTTCGTCGAAATCCGAGACTTTTTGAAAAATGTCTATTTTAACTCGCCAAATTAAAATTAAAAATAATTCGATGCGTTTCGAGCTGCCACGATCAAACTATAGCTCCGATTGACACGAAAATTGAAATCCGGTAATAACTAACTATTACGGATCCAATGGAACTGGTTTCGTTCAATTCTGAGACTGTTCAAAAATTGACTATTTTCACTAGTCGATTTTAATATTAAAATATTCAATTTTCACAAATAAACTTTTAATTCGATTTTTAAAAGTTCTAAAATATCTTTCTAACTCCCATATGATAAAATAAAATTTTACAAATCATTTTCAATCATATTTAACTCAATTTTCAATTATTTCCATAATTTCACATATTAATTTATTGATTTAATTATTCAATTAAATCCAATAATTCAAATAAAAATTTATTTGACTTATAAATTCACTTATTAATATTTAAAATTAATTAAATATTCAAATTTAAATTAATAAAAATTCTGGGTCGTTACACACCTGTTTTGTCAGAGATGTAAATCCTCAGCTTGGTAAACTTGATCCAAAGTCCTTAAAATGTATCTTTATTGGATACTCAAGACTACAGAAAGGATATAGATGCTTTTGCCCTAGTTTAAACTAGTATCTCATATAATTATATGTAAATTTCAAGGAGGATTTATCATATTATCAGTCATCCAATTCATCAAGCCAGGAGGAGAATGATATATCATCAAGTTCACAAAACCAGGAGGAGAATGATGACTTCTTAGTGTATTCTAAACCACAACAAGGGCCTGAACACCCTAATACAATAGAAATCAGACCCACATTTGATCCTAATCTTTGTAACGTTTCGGATTTTGCCCACTCAAAAATCGACATCCATACTTCAAATCGTATTCGAATGCCATAGATTCGACCGTTCAAATCCGATTCGCCGTAGCTTATAACAACATTAAGTAAACAACACAGCGGAATAAAAGAATAATACATTGATATACAGCTTTGATACAATATCTGATACAACAGATGATCCAACAGATATCAATATACATCAGAGATAGATACAATAAAATAGCAGCGGAAAGAAAATAAATAACATCTAGCAGCGGAACAAATAACTCTAAAATAGTCTTCAAGGAAGAACTCCAAAAATAACTGCAACTCCATTTCGAAGAATCAATCCAGCAATAGCTCAAACTCCCAATAACGATGCACCAAGCTAAGCAAGACTGGTGTGAACCAAGGGCTGAACTAACTCCAGATAATCCACTATATCTAACTATCTGAAAAACCCAACTCTAGACTGCTCGTGTAGAAAATAATGAGCATCCAGAGTTTAGGAAAGAAACAATAAACTCCGGATCAGTCGTGGGACTGGTGTGAGCAACAAAAACAGTTTATCTTTTAAAACATTCAACAAAAGATTTTCAAAGTCAATTCGCAATGCTTTTTAAAAAATGAGACTACCATAAGGCCTCCCGCACACACACACAATGCAAACGCAGAATCGGAGGAGATTTCTCCTTATGATAGTCAAAGATGCTTGATACGCATTAAAAAGAAACATTTGATATTATTACTAGTGCATAGTGTAGGGAAAATTCATTTCGAAAGTAGAATATAAATCTTAGCCAACATACGACCATTATCGTATGCCTACTATAGCTACCATCTAAACAGTGGTGACCACCATAAGTAAATGGCAGGTCCTACAACTAAAACCGTACAAGTTTCGTATTGGGAATTGGATTTCCAACGAATGATCAGGCCAAGGAACTTCCCATTGCCACATGAGAATGCCTCTGGATGGACGTCCCCGAGAACCAAACCGGATCTCTACCAACACAAGGCCAGGTTACCCCTAACTGAGTAACAACTGACCGAATATGCCATCCCCCGGTCCTTTGGGACCTTTCAACCGAGCGCTCGTAATCAATTCACACAATCATAAAGTGTTTTCAACATGAGTAAGTATCTGGGCTCCATACCATGATACCACCCTTTTCCAGAAGGAAATGCACATATCCTAAAGGGCGCTACCCCTCATAACCTTGCCGCATCTTTCCTGTTTTGACCATTCCCGAGGTGTGAGGCTCGACGAAGTCACGTCCACAAAAACATACTTTATACAAAAGCCATGCTTTGGGTCAACAATTGATCATAGAAATGATCACCAAGATAGACGATCAAATAAACGATCCTATCACAAATAATCAACACAATGATCATTTCAAAGCAACACTCAGCATGTCACATTACCAAATTGGGAATATATCGCTGATAACATTCAACTACATAACCTCTGAGCTCGTACGTCTCAGAGAAGGGTGTTAAGCTAAAAGAATAAATTCTCCGCCACCAACAGAAATATATTTGAAAGAAATCAGCTTTATATCTCAATTTGTAATGTCAGACATACAATCCATACAAGTCTGTTCCGGGCTTGAACAGAACCGAAGGCACTTACAAAGACGTCCTTGCAATCCGGATATTCACTAATCACGTTCGGACTTCCCATCACATATGGAGTCTCTATACCGGGGCCATTCGATGCAAAGACATTCGACGAGTTGCCCTTACGTTTTCGAAAATATCCGGTCCTCACCACCAGTCTTCAAATGCTATCCATAACGACATATCACATATTCGGAATGGGATATGTGACACAAAGGTCCTCTCTCGGCTAAACCGAATAGTGAGCGCAATATTTATAAGAAATATATGGATATTGGGATTTCAATTAAGCCACAACTTAATAATTCAAAACTTTCTTTCTAATGGTTTTAATAAATTACCATTTTCAATCTTTAAACAAAAAGATTCATTTTCACAACTTTTAACGGTTTAAACAATTTTCACATTTTAATCTTTTAAACAAAAGATTCATTCACAGATTTTTCCAAATCAATTTTCATTTCAATTTGATTAACTCGTTAAATCTTTAAATCAAAGATTTAACTTATATCCTTCAAAACAATTTCATTTCAATTTGATTAACTCGTTAAATCTTTAAATCAAAGATTTAACTTATAGCCTTCAAAACAATTTCATTTCAATTTGATTAACTCGTTAAATCTTTAAATCAAAGATTTAACTTATAGCTTTCAAAACAATTCATTTCAATTTGATTTAAACAAATCATCAATTTAAATCTGTTAAAAATAAACAGATTTAATTCATAGCTTTCAAAAAGAATTCATTCATAACTTAGGAAAATCATTTCTCTATTCAATCTTGAAATTCCCTTAATTAACTGGAATCTCGGTTCTTATCTAAAAGTGTTTATCATTTGAAAACAACAGTTTTCATTTTGGAAATCTGATTCATTTATACGAGTTGAAATCCTTGGGTTAAATTCAAATTCCCAAAAAATAATACATTAAAAATGATTTAACTCATAATGACTAGTATAATATCATTAATCCCTAGTTTCAAATTACAGAATTCAATTTCAAGTATTGAATTTAAATTTAAATCAAATTATTTAAATTCCAAAACTCAATCAAGTAATTTAAAAATAATAAATTTTATTTTGAAATTTCATTCTAAAAGCTTTTCACATTTATTCCGATTCCATTTCCAAAACATTTGAATTTAAAAATTCAAAATTTTAAACTATTTCAAAATCTGTGATTTAACCGATTTCCTTGTGAAATCCATATTGTGTGTGTATAAGTGTGGTCCAGGGGTTTAACACAATAGTGCAACATCATTCAATTATCACAGATCAGAATACCGAAATATAATTGATAAGCGATATAAACTATAACGCTTATCTGTCATATACAGATCACAAATATATATACCACGGCTAGTAAATTACATCACAGATAATTTATCGCAGATCACAACATAAATCAGGATATATACAAAGCATCATAAATCAGGGATATCAAACAGTTTATCATCCAATATAATCCAAGCATCCATAGGTAGGATTAATTCAATTATCTGATAAATTTAAATTAGATCAAAATTCTATGAATAATTCTTTTCACATTTATTATCAAAATAAATTTCAGGTAAATGATCCTCATTAACTATTCATAATTATTTAATTACTATTCTTAAGTAATTAAACTCAATTTAACTATTGTTAATTATCATTTAATTAACTTTTAAAATCATATATTTAATCACTGATTATTTAATTTATTAAGTTCTAAACTGTAACTTAATAAATCTTAATTACTTGATTAAATAACCTTAATCATTTGTTTAAAAGAAAACTCTTTATTAATTTAATAAATCTTATTCACAAATTTATTTACCTTAATTAATTTAACTCAAATCTTAATTTCTTGATTTAAATAAATTAATCAATTATTCACTTGAACTAATTTATTGAGTGCATATCATTTTATCTTTACTAATTCAATTTTAAAACATTTTCTAACTAATGTTTTAATTATCATCACAAATCAAATTTAAACAATTTAAATATTAAAACTTCTTTGATTTCAGACTAGGATTCGAATTATCTTTAATTCAGATTTAAATTTAAATTTAAAATTTTAATTTCAACTTGCTTAAAATTTTCCTTTAAAATTTCAACTCCATTTCAAATTTCTTTAATATATATTGAATTGCTTTTAAGTTATTAAAATAATTTGAATTTAAAACTTATTTATGTTTAAACTAAACTCTACCTTCAACTTGAATTTATATTAACATTTCAATTTGAACTCAGCTTTAAAAATCTTGGTTTAAAATTTAAATTTGGTTTTAAAATTTGCAAACCAAAACAGTTTCAGGTTTGAAGCCTGGAACATGAATTTGTACCGAGCCCAGACTCGATTCGCTTCGAGTCACTTACTCGATTTACTCGAGTATCCCTTCGCGTCATTTACCATCTTCCCCGAGACTTCCTGTATGCAACGCAACCCATCTCCTTCTTCTCCCTAAACTCCTCACTGATACACAAAAATAATGGTGCATATGCACCAACGACCGGAGCTTCTCCTATCAATCCCAACCACCTTGCCACATCATCGGCAACACGCATGGCTAACTCGACCATCCATCATTGTCAATTTCCTCAGAAATCAAAATCGAGCATATCACAAAAACCTGGAACACTCGCAACCTTCAACTTCCAAAACCTGGAAGTTCGCCGTCCTCGCCACCTCGTTCACCAGAGGCGCTGAATTTCTGGCCATCACCTCATCGACGTCTCCCCTACCTTCACTCCAAATCGTGTAACACTCGATCGCACATAGGGGTTGAACGAAATGAAAATACTCGACCCTCCAAAATTAGGTCATCGGAAACAATCCACTCGCCGCCGCATCCACAAGGCACTGCACCCCCATCCACCATTTTTCCCATACTTCCTGTTCGCTCCTCCACCTCCAGCCCAAGCCCCGACCCCTCTGATCAACTAGACCGACCTCGGCGACTCGAAATGCAAAATTCGAACGAACCCAAACTACTCACAAACTAGATCGCTAAAAATTATGATATGAACTTTAAAATTCACGTCTTCCAGTGAAGATTCAAGCTAAGTATCTGAATTCGAAAATTTCAAGATTCAAATTTTGATCAATTTGAAGTTGTGCTCAAAAATATCTCTTTCCAGAGGTGATACCAAGTGATTTTAATTTAAATTTATTTTTAAAATTTAGTTCAGGGTTAAACAAACAATAGCTATTTTGATCTCAAGTCCAAATATTTAATAGTTTGGGAAGAAATGATTTTTTTTGAAATCAAACTTTGTTTTCAGAGTATCAAAGAGTAAACATATATGAGCACTCCCAGTTCCAATTTATATTCTGAGGTTTCTGTATTTATATGTACAGGTTTATTCACCAATATACATACATACATATATATATATATATATATATATATATATATATATATATATGTATATCTCACCCAATCAACAAAGTCTCAGATTTTACCATACAACTAAATTGAACCTTAAAATATTATATATGAAGTTACTCACTTGTATTTTTGGAAGAAGAACAGAGAAGACTCAGGCTTGAAACTGGAAATGCTTCAGGTCTGAATTATTGGAAACTTTGCTTGATGTTTTGAGTTTGAGTGATGTTACTTCTGATTTTTCTTTCTTTTTTTTGATTGAAGACATATTTTCCTTTAAGCTTTGCACTGGCTTTGATTTTGAACGAAATAGTGTAGTAGATGTATAAAAAGATAGTGTGCAGGCTGATATCAATATTTGTACAGGTAATGTTATTATTTAATAAAATAGGCATGGTTGAAGTGTATTAGAGGTATGTTGTTAGAGATGGAAACATGTAATGCATATGTACTTTGTCCTACTTCCTATTTCTTTCTTTTACAGCCTACATCTTTTAGCTCGGCTGAGTTATATATATATGTTTTGTTTTGATACTTGAACATGCAGATTTGCTTCTACATACCTATATTTTTATCATTTATTTGCTTGTACTTGTTTATATATATAAATGTATTTGTTTACTTGGTTTATGTTTATTTTGTACTCGTATTTATTTGTTTGAAAACTTTATTTGCATTGCCTGCATACACATCTCTTTTATTTTCTTTGTATATTATGCAAGCTTTATTACTTATGTAAATATATATACTTTATATTTTTCATTTACATAGCTTGCTTTGTATTTGCTTTTAGATACTTGTCTTTTTATTGTTCACACTTGAATATATTGTATTGTTTTGTAATTTATCTTCTAATCATATTTCTAACATACGTATTAAATTTACAACGTATATTTTATTTTATATTTTTCACTTAATATTGATAAGTAGTTTTATTCTTATCTCTTTTACTTATTCGTTTTACTTCTATTTTTAGTTTAAATATTTATCATAAATTTTACTTCAAAAATTATTGTTTTACATTTCTCTATATACACATATATTTTATATAACTCAAATTATCATCATTTATAAATTTTTTAAATCAATTTATTTATTTATTTCTATACTTGTGTCTAAAGTATATTATTTATTTTTCAAAATCATTTATTTAAGAATTTATTTAAAATCCAATATATACATATATATTCACATATATATACAAAATTTTCAAATCTATATGACTTAATATATTTTCTATTTGAATCGGGGACACTCACATCTTTCAAAAATCAATTTTTACAATTTTTAATTCAAAAATTCATTTAAATTATCAATTTAAACTCATAAAAATCCGGGGTCGTTACAAACTTCCCTCCTTAAAAGAATTTCGTCCTCGAAATTCGCAGGCACGAAAACAACAAAGATAGATGAAAGATAGAGAAATATCTTTTCAGATCAAACTGGATATCAGTTCTGCATTTGGCTCACCAAATCAGAATATCAACAATAGATACAAGAAATTACGATAGAATTTCAATTTTTGGTCTTAAACAAAATCATTTTATCGATACAATTCTAATTATTCTTCATATTCTATTAATCAATTTTAACTCAATTTAAAATTTCCAATTTATTTAAATTTTCAATTTCAAATTTCAAATTCATTATAGTTTAAAACGAAAAACTGATAAAAAATTGATGAAGATACGAAATAAAAATTTCCTACAACGATTCGTAGAGCATCACCGCACCGAAACTTCTTTGTGGAGCTGTCACGAAGAATTTCAAAAGAATTTGAAAACGAATCAAAAAGAGATTGAGAAAGTTATTTCCACTGTTGTTACAGAGTATTGACCAATTGTAGTCGTATTTCCCTGTCCTCTATCTCGTTCTCTTCTTGCACTCATACTTACTATCAGTAGATAGTAAGAGAATTTACTGAGGCGTTAAAACGGATATCTTAAGGATTACTCATTCTAGGATTTACTTCACCCTATCTCTAATGAGTTACTTAATGTGTTACACTCCTGAGCTAAAGTTCAACCCTTAGCTCTGATACCAAATGTAACGTTTCGGATTTTGCCCGCTCAAAAATCGACATCCATACTTCAAATCGTATTCGAATGTCGTAGATTCGACCGTTCAAATCCGATTCGCCGGAGCTTATAACAACATTAAGTAAACAACACAGCGGAATAAAAGAATAATACATTGATATACAGCTTTGATACAATATCTGATACAACAGATGACCCAACAGATATCAATATACATCAGAGATATGATACAATAAAATAGCAGCGGAAAGAAAATAGATAACATCTAGCAGCGGAACAAATAACTCTAAAATAGTCTTCAAGGAAGAACTCCAAAAATAACTGCAACTCCATTTCCAAGAATCAATCCAGCAATAGCTCAAACTCCCAATAACGATGCACCAAGCTAAGCAAGACTGGTGTGAACCAAGGGCTGAACTAACTCCAGATAATCCACTATATCTAACTATCTTAAAAACCCAACTCTAGACTGCTCGTGTAGAAAATAATGAGCATCCAGAGTTTAGGAAAGAAACAATAAACTCCAGATCAGTCGTGGGACTGGTGTGAGCAACAAAAACAGTTTATCTTTTAAAACATTCAACAAAAGATTTTCAAAGTCAATTCGCAATGCTTTTTAAAAAATGAGACTACCATAAGGCCTCCCGCACACACACACAATGCAAACGCAGAATCGGAGGAGATTTCTCCTTATGATAGTCAAAGATGCTTGATACACATTAAAAAGAAACATTTGATATTATTACTAGTGCATAGTGTAGGGAAAATTCATTTCGAAAGTAGAATATAAATCTTAGCCAACATACGACCATTATCGTATGCCTACTATAGCTACCATCTAAACAGTGGTGACCACCATAAGTAAATGGCAGGTCCTACAACTAAAACCGTACAAGTTTCGTATTGGGAATTGGATTTCCAACGAATGATCAGGCCAAGGAACTTCCCATTGCCACATGAGAACGCCTCTGGATGGACGTCCCCGAGAACCAAACCGGATCTCTACCAACACAAGGCCGGGTTACCCCTAACTGAGTAACAACTGACTGAATATGCCATCCCCCGGTCCTTTGGGACCTTTCAACCGAGCGCTCGTAATCAATTCACACAATCATAAAGTGTTTTCAACATGAGTAAGTATCTGGGCTCCATACCATGATAACACCCTTTTCCAGAAGGAAATGCACATATCCTAAAGGGCGCTACCCCTCATAACCTTGCCGCATCTTTCCTGTTTTGACCATTCCCGAGGTGTGAGGCTCGACGAAGTCACGTCCACAAAAACATACTTTATACAAAAGCCATGCTTTGGGTCAACAAATGATCATAGAAATGATCACCAAGATAGACGATCAAATAAACGATCCTATCACAAATAATCAACACAATGATCATTTCACAGCAACACTCAGCATGTCACATTACCAAATTGGGAATATATCGCTGATAACATTCAACTACATAACCTCTGAGCTCGTATGTCTCAGAGAAGGGTGTTAAGCTAAAAGAATAAATTCTCCGCCACCAACAGAAATATATTTGAAAGAAATCGGCTTTATATCTCAATTTGTACTGTCAGACATACAATCCATACAAGTCTGTTCCGGGCTCGAACAGAACCGAAGGCACTTACAAAGAAGTCCTTGCAATCCGGATATTCACTAATCACGTTCGGACTTCCCATCACATATGGAGTCTCTATACCGGGGCCATTCGATGCAAAGACATTCGACGAGTTGCCCTTACGTTTTCGAAAATATTCGGTCTTCACCACCGGTCTTCAAATGCTATCCATAACGACATATCACATATTCGGAATGGGATATGTGACACAAAGGTCCTCTCCCGGCTAAACCGAATAGTGAGCGCAATATTTATAAGAAATATATGGATATTATGATTTCAATTAAGCCACAACTTAATAATTCAAAACTTTCTTTCAAATGGTTTTAATAAATTACCATTTTCAATCTTTAAACAAAAAGATTCATTTTCACAACCTTTAACGGTTTAAACAATTTTCACATTTTAATCTTTTAAACAAAAGATTCACACAGATTTTTCCAAATCAATTTTCATTTCAATTTGATTAACTCGTTAAATCTTTAAATCAAAGATTTAACTTATAGCCTTCAAAACAATTTCATTTCAATTTGATTAACTCGTTAAATCTTTAAATCAAAGATTTAACTTATAGCCTTCAAAACAATTTCATTTCAATTTGATTAACTCGTTAAATCTTTAAATCAAAGATTTAACTTATAGCTTTCAAAACAATTCATTTCAATTTGATTTAAACAAATCATCAATTTAAATCTGTTAAAAATAAATAGATTTAATTCATAGCTTTCAAAAAGAATTCATTCATAACTTAGGAAAATCATTTCTCTATTCAATCTTGAAATTCCCTTAATTAACTGGAATCTGGGTTCTTATCTAAAAGTGTTTATCATTTGAAAACAACAGTTTTCATTTTGGAAATCTGATTCATTTATACGAGTTGAAATCCTTGGCTTAAATTCAAATTCCCAAAAAATAATACTTTAAAAATGATTTAACTCATAATGACTAGTATAATATCATTAATCCCTAGTTTCAAATTACAGAATTCAATTTCAAGTATTGAATTTAAATTTAAATCAAATTATTTAAATTCCAAAACTCAATCAAGTAATTTAAAAATAATAAATTTTATTTTGAAATTTCATTCTAAAAGCTTTTAACATTTATTCCGATTCCATTTCCAAAACATTTGAATTTAAAAATTCAAAATTTTAAACTATTTCAAAATCTGTGATTTAACCGATTTCCTTGTGAAATCCATATTGTGTGTGTATAAGTGTGGTCCAGGGGTTTAACACAATAGTGCAACATCATTCAATTATCACAGATCAGAATACCGAAATATAATTGATAAGCGATATAAACTATAACGCTTATCTGTCATATACAGATCACAAATATATATACCACGGCTAGTAAATTACATCACAGATAATTTATCGCAGATCACAACATAAATCAGGATATATACAAAGCATCATAAATCAGGGATATCAAACAGTTTATCATCCAATATAATCCAAGCATCCATAGGTAGGATTAATTCAATTATCTGATAAATTTAAATTAGATCAAAATTCTATGAATAATTCTTTTCACATTTATTATCAAAATAAATTTCAGGTAAATGATCCTCATTAACTATTCATAATTATTTAATTACTATTCTTAAGTAATTAAACTCAATTAAACTATTGTTAATTATCATTTAATTAACTTTTAAAATCATATATTTAATCACTGATTATTTAATTTATTAAGTTCTAAACTGTAACTTAATAAATCTTAATTACTTGATTAAATAACCTTAATCATTTGTTTAAAAGAAAACTCTTTATTAATTTAATAAATCTTATTCACAAATTTATTTACCTTAATTAATTTAACTCAAATCTTAATTTCTTGATTTAAATAAATTAATCAATTATTCACTTGAACTAATTTATTGAGTGCATATCATTTTATCTTTACTAATTCAATTTTAAAACATTTTCTAACTAATGTTTTAATTATCATCACAAATCAAATTTAAACAATTTAAATATTAAAACTTCTTTGATTTCAGACTAGGATTCGAATTATCTTTAATTCAGATTTAAATTTAAATTTAAACTTTTAATTTCAACTTGCTTAAAATTTTCCTTTAAAATTTCAACTCCATTTCAAATTTCTTTAATATATATTGAATTGCTTTTAAGTTATTAAAATAATTTGAATTTAAAACTTATTTATGTTTAAACTAAACTCTACCTTCAACTTGAATTTATATTAACATTTCAATTTGAACTCAGCTTTAAAAATCTTGGTTTAAAATTTAAATTTGGTTTTAAAATTTGCAAACCAAAACAGTTTCAGGTTTGAAGCCTGGAACATGAATTTGTACCGAGCCCAGACTCGATTCGCTTCGAGTCACTTACTCGATTTACTCGAGTATCCCTTCGCGTCATTTACCATCTTCCCCGAGACTTCCTGTATGCAACGCAACCCATCTCCTTCTTCTCCCTAAACTCCTCACTGATACACAAAAATAATGGTGCATATGCACCAACGACCGGAGCTTCTCCTATCAATCCCAACCACCTTGCCACATCATCGGCAACACGCATGGCTAACTCGACCATCCATCATTGTCAATTTCCTCAGAAATCAAAATCGAGCATATCACAAAAACCTGGAACACTCGCAACCTTCAACTTCCAAAACCTGGAAGTTCGCCGTCCTCGCCACCTCGTTCACCAGAGGCGCTGAATTTCTGGCCATCACCTCATCGACGTCTCCCCTACCTTCACTCCAAATCGTGTAACACTCGATCGCACATAGGGGTTGAACGAAATGAAAATACTCGACCCTCCAAAATTAGGTCATCGGAAATAATCCACTCGTCGCCGCTTCCACAAGGCACTGCACCCCCATCCACCATTTTTCCCACACTTCCTGTTCGCTCCTCCACCTCCAGCCTAAGCCCCGACCCCTCTGATCAACTAGACCGACCTCGGCGACTCGAAATGCAAAATTCGAACGAACCTAAACTACTCACAAACTAGATCGCTAAAAATTATGATATGAACTTTAAAATTCACGTCTTCCAGTGAAGATTCATGCTAAGTATCTGAATTCGAAAATTTCAAGATTCAAATTTTGATCAATTTGAAGTTGTGCTCAAAAATATCTCTTTCCAGAGGTGATACCAAGTATTTTAATTTAAATTTATTTTTAAAATTTAGTTCAGGGTTAAACAAACAATAGCTATTTTGATCTCAAGTCCAAATATTTAATAGTTTGGGAAGAAATGATTTTTTTTGAAATCAAACTTTGTTTTCAGAGTATCAAAGAGTAAACATATATGAGCACTCCCAGTTCCAATTTATATTCTGAGGTTCCTGTATTTATATGTATAGGTTTATTCACCAATATACATATATATATATATATATGTATATCTCACCCAATCAACAAAGTCTCAGATTTTACCATACAACTAAATTGAACCTTAAAATATTATATATGAAGTTACTCACTTGTATTTTTGGAAGAAGAACAGAGAAGACTCAGGCTTGAAGCTGGAAATGCTTCAGGTCTGAATTATTGAAACTTTGCTTGATGTTTTGAGTTTGAGTGATATTACTTCTGATTTTTCTTTCTTTCTTTTTTTTGATTGAAGACATATTTTCCTTTAAGCTTTGCACTGGCTTTGATTTTGAACGAAATAGTGAAGTAGATGTATAAAAAGATAGTGTGCAGGCTGATATCAATATTTGTACAGGTAATGTTATTATTCAATAAAATAGGCATGGTTGAAGTGTATTAGAGGTATGTTGTTAGAGATGGAAACATGTAATGCATATGTACTTTGTCCTACTTCCTATTTCTTTCTTTTACAGCCTACATCTTTTAGCTCGGCTGAGTTATATATATATGTTTTGTTTTGATACTTGAACATGCAGATTTGCTTCTACATACCTATATTTTTATCATTTATTTGCTTGTACTTGTTTATACATATAAATGTATTTGTTTACTTGGTTTATGTTTATTTTGTACTCGTATTTATTTGTTTGAAAACTTTATTTGCATTGCCTGCATACACATCTCTTTTATTTTCTTTGTATATTATGCAAGCTTTATTACTTATGTAAATATATATACTTTATATTTTTCATTTACATAGCTTGCTTTGTATTTTGCTTTTAGATACTTGTCTTTTTATTGTTCACACTTGAATATATTGTATTGTTTTGTAATTTATCTTCTAATCATATTTCTAACATACGTATTAAATTTACAACGTATATTTTATTTTATATTTTTCACTTAATATTGATAAGTAGTTTTATTCTCATCTCTTTTACTTATTCTTTTTACTTCTATTTTTAGTTTAAATATTTATCATAAATTTTACTTTAAAAATTATTGTTTTACATTTCTCTATAAACACATATATTTTATATAACTCAAATTATCATCATTTATAAAATTTTTAGATCAATTTATTTATTTATTTCTATACTTGTGTCTAAAGTATATTATTTATTTTTCAAAATCATTTATTTAAGAATTTATTTAAAATCCAATATATACATATATATTCACATATTTATACAAATTTTTCAAATCCATATGACTTAATATATTTTCTATTTGAATCGGGGAAACTCACATCTTTCAAAAATCAATTTTTGCAATTTTTAATTCAAAAATTCATTTGAATTATCAATTTAAATTCATAAAAATCCGGGGTCGTTACAATCTTGATCTTCCTATTTCCCTTAGAAAAGGAAGAAGGCAATGTACCTATCCTATAGCTGAATTTATATCATATAAACACATTCCCAATCATTTATATTCATTTATTACCTCGTTGGATTCTATTAGTATTCCTAAAACTGTTACTGAAGCACTATCCAAACCAGAATGGAAGAATGCTATGATAGAAGAAATGAATGCTTTAGAACTGAATAATACTTGGGATCTAGTTACCTTGCCAGACTCAAAGAAGGATATTGGATGTAGATGGATATACACAGTTAAAATGAATCCAAATGGGACAGTAGCTAGATATAAAGCCCGACTTGCGGCTAAAGGTTATGCTCAAGTATATGGCATGGACTATTCAGAAACTTTCTCTCCTATTGCAAAGATTACTTCCATTAGGCTGTGCATTTCTTTAGCTGCTAGATTTAATTGGAAACTTCACCATTTAGATATAAAGAATGCATTTCTTCATGGTGATCTTAATGAGGAAATATACATGGTTCAACCCCCTGGATTTATAGCTCAAGGAGAAGATAATATGGTGTGTAAACTTAGAAAGACTCTCTACGGTTTAAAGCAAAGTCCAAGAGCCTGGTTTGGGAAATTCAGTCAAACACTTGAAAGATTTGGAATAAGCAAATGCAAGAGTGATCATTCAGTATTTCACAAAACATCTAAACAAGGTATAATTTTGTTAGTGGTGTATGTGGATGATATAGTAATAACTGGAAATGATGAAGATGGAATAGCCAATCTCAAACAGTTTATTCATACTCATTTTCAAACCAAGGATCTAGGAGAGTTGAAATACTTCTTAGGTGTAGAAGTTATTAGAAGCAACAATGGTATCTTTCTGTGTCAAAGAAAATATATACTGGATCTATTAGTAGAGACAGGAAAACTTGGTGTTAAGCGTCAAACTACTCCAGTCATATCTAATCTCAAACTTATGCCTGATGAAGAATTGTTTGATAATCCAGAAAGATATAGAAGATTGGTGGGAAAATTGAACTACTTAACCATAACGAGACCTAATTTATCATTTGCAGTGAGTATAGTTAGTCAATATATGTCTTCACCAAGCAAGCAACATTGGTTACTTCTTGAACATATTCTCGGATATTTGAAAGGAACATCTGGACATGGTATCTTATATGCTAGTCATGGTCATATGAAGTTGGAAAGATTTGCTGATGTAGATTGGGCTGGATCAAGAGAAGACAAGAGATCTACTACCGGATTTTGTGTGTTTTTTGGAGGAAACTTGGTATGCTGGAAAAGCAAGAAGCAACGTATAGTATCACGATCTAGTGCAGAATCTGAATATCGTGCTATGTCTAAATCAGTGTGTGAAGTCATGTGGATTAAACATTTGTTGAAAGAATGCAATTTAGAGTTTGAGCAACTTGCTAGATTGTGGTGTGATAGCAAAGCAGCTATTCATATTGCTTCAAACCCAGTTTTCCATGAAAGAACGAAGCATATAGAAGTAGATTGTCATTTCATTCAGGATAAAATTCAAGATGGTGAAATTATAACTCAGTATGTTCAAACGAAGGATCAACAAGAAGATTTGCTCACTAAAGCAGTGAATGGAGAACGAATTAAGTACTTAAGTAACAAGTTGGGTTTGTATGATATGTACAACCCAACTTGAGGAGGAGTATTGTGATATAACACAAATAATATTGATGTTCAGCCCATTTTGTCTGGTGATCGGACCATTAACCCATGTATTCATTACTGTAGCATGTATATATCATCTGTGTATCTGAACTTGTATGACTAACTTTTCTTTTCTGATATAAGAATGGTTTCGATTTCCTATGTATTTAATCTAATTTCTATATTTCTGAGGAGTTAATTACAGGTGTAAATTATGAAACTTTTTCGTAGTTTGCACCATTTATTCCACAAAAATTAATTAGAAATTCCTTTCCTTATTTCTTTATAAAAGAGGAGGTTAATAGAAGATGAGATTACAATTGCAATTTCTATTGTTAAGATTATTCCATTGGTTTGATGTAATATGTTGAGTTTAGATTTTTTATATACAAGTCTATTATTATAGTTTTGGATTGAATCCTTTGTTATGGATATCGAAATCCTTTATTATGGACATTAGAATTTCGACATTATTGATAATATGGAAAAAGGACTTGTAGTATTGTGGTTAAAAGGGAATTAACTCTTAAAGTTAGTTAGGGTGTAATCTCTGCATGCATAGAAAATAATAAGTGCATATTTATTTTTATATTAGTTAGCGTAATAAATGTATAATTATAATGTATAATCGTAGTTAACCAGGTAATTATTGTCACTAAGTCCACTTAGGAAAGTAAATGATTCTTAAGGAAAAATAAGAAGGAATTCTTATACATCCTAAATGATGAATATGGTGAGATGTGTGATAATATATATACATATATGTAGTGTTGTAAATATGACTAAGTTATAAGGACGTTTTCTATGATAAGTAAGTACGGAAGACGCAAGGTTAGTCCCACTTCTGTATAGTAAATCTACCTAGCTACCAGTACCTATGAATAGCCAGACTAATATGAGACGTGTCCATGGGTACGGATCATATGACGAGGAACCTGCTTTGGGAGTTTGGAGTTACTAAGTGGTTGTTTGAAGGCCCGCCTATTTACTTTAAACAAAGATTCAATGGTCAGGTGTTAGTGGTTAGGCACGATACGTTGTATCTCAAAAAGAGTCCACTTCGAGATAAGTATTAAGTGGCTACTTTAGGGTTCGCCTCTCCATAAAAGAAGTATTAAGTGGCTCGAAGAGATTTCGTGCAATATCAGCTAGATAGGCACCTATGAGGTGGTAGCCTTGGGAATAGGTATTAAATGGTCGGGGCCTACCTCAACTAAGGTATTAAATGATCAGTGTTTGCCTATTTTCGATAGGAATATTAACTGACTTGGGTACTGTCCCTCGCTTTGTTAGACATTTATGACATTGGTTACTGGCTATGGGATTAGGACAGCTGCTTTGAGAATGGAAATTATTAAGTAATTATTTGAGGGCCCGTCTCCTTTCCATATATGAACTATTAAATGGTATTAAAATACATAAGACATATACTTATTTTGAAATTTTCAACATAAGTGCTGAAATAGTAAGGTTGAGGTTTTTATTCAACAGACACTTGTTGTTTTGTCTCCTTTCTCATTACAACACAAGTAAGAGAAGGAGTTGATGATGTTTGAGGATGGCGAGATTAAAGCTTGTGACAGACATATCGATCTTCTCATGTTATTTAATATTGTACTCATAAAATGTACCTTTGAAAAAATTAATGCAATGGTTGCTCACATTATGTTATGTGTTGTGACGTTTGAAATAATTTGAAATAAATATGCATTATTATTACAATTATATTTTATTCTTCCGCTATGAGTTCTAAAAAATAGTTGGATAGCTCTATTATTTTATATCTACCAACCAATAGCTAGATTTCGAATGGGTCTAAGTTTCGATGGGTATTTTCTATGTCGAAATTTAGGTTCGCTTCATGGTAGTTGTTACAATTTTTTGGATTTTATTTATATACAAGTCTGTTGATTGGATTTTTTGGATATGAATATTGAAATTATAGTATATTGATAATATGGAGATTGGACTTGTAAAATTTCGGAAGGGCTAACATTTAAACGTTGGTTTAGAGCATAAACTCCCCACGCTTAGAAATTGTTAGGCGCATGCGTGTGTGTGTATGTATATATGCACACACACAAAATATATTTATATATGCAAGCGTAAATGGCGTATAATTATAATGTATTGATTGCATAATTATTGGATTATTAATTATTATTAAATCCTACTTAGAAAAGTAATTAGTTGTAGAGGCAAAATAAAAAGATAAGGATATGAGGTCAGTCAAAAGCGCATAGAAGTCTGGCCGGCTAATTTGGCAACCAGCAGTGTGACTTTGGGGATAATGTGAGACACCGCTTATAATAATTTACTACAGAGGACGTAAGGTAAGTCCCAAATTTTGTAAGATAAATCTACCCAGTTAATCTAGCTACCCGTACCTACGAATAATCGGACTAATGTAAGACGTCACTATAGGGAGCAAGTTATAATAGAAGGACCTGCTTCATGGATCGAAGTTATTAAGTGGTTGTGTGAGAGCCTGCTCTTCCCTATGTAGGAAGCAGTAAATGGTTGGTGTTAACCCGCCATTCGGCAAGGCCATGGACATGTGGATTTAACTAATTCGACTTCACGATTATCGAGGTTAGAATATGATGGATTTGGTTTAAAAGGATGAAGTTCACTTGGATATGTCGTTCAGTCTGGAAGTTGTAGGTCGTTCGGGATGGACGGCTCGGTCTGGATGCTTTGGCTCGCTTTGCATTGGTGGGATGGATCGGCATTGGCTCGGTAGGGTTTGGGTTGGCAAGGTGATGTGGGTTGGCATCGTACCTCGCTCAGCATCGTCCCTCGCTCGGCATTGGACATCGCTCGACATTGTGGTTCAGTCAGAATGGGTCGCTCGGTCTGGAAGGTATGGACCGGTGTGGTAGTGTGGCTCGGTCTAGGAAGATGTAGTTTGGCCAAAGTGGGTCGGCTAGGATGGTTCAGTATGAGTGCTTCGGCCATAGTTGGTAGGTCGGCATAGCAGGAAATTGGTGTTTTAAGGGAGGAGGTTCGGCACTTGGTTGCTTCTAGTTGTAGGCAAGTTTACTCCGTGCCTTGGATATAACTGCTTCGAGTTTGGGTCGGCATTGGCGGGTCGGTAGATGTCGCTCCGTGAAGGTTGGAAGTCCATATGTGGCTCGGTCATTGTTGTAGTGGTTCGGCATAGACCGGTTGGCACGGCAGTGTGGGTCGGTTATGATGAGGGATGTTGGCTTGGCTATAGTCCTGATGGTCCTGGGTTACTCAGGAGGCCAAACTACCTGGATTTGTCTATAAATACAACATGAGGGGGTTTGGAAAAGGGGATCTACTTTCTGCTCTCTTACTTTCCCTTCTCTAAGGTTAAGGCACTCAACCATTGTTAAACTTTGGATTATAATTGTAATCGATTATTAAAGCAATAAAAAGGAAATTTCTAGAGTAGACGTAGGCCGGAGTCACTATAAATCGGTTGTTCTTTATTACTTTCATTTTAATTTTCACTATTCTTCATATTTGCACTCTCTACACACACTCTATCTATGAGCTGTGACTGGTACTTGGTGTTTTCATTTGGATTTACGTGTTAGTGACCAATTCTGGCGCTAGCGTTTTGATGCTTTCGTTGAGAAAGCTAGCACTCGGGGATTTTTGAGCTTGGATTTTGGATTGAAAAGCCTAGGAACTCGGATTTTAGGAAGCAATTGCTAGATCACTAACAAGGAAGCAAGCAGCGGAAAGGAACAATCAGGAAGGAAGTAAAGCGGCATCTGCTGGAGCTGGAGAGGATCATGCATCCGTCTACATAACTCGGGACGAGATGCAGGTTATGATGAATTCTATGCAGGAATAGATGATGGAACGGCAAGAGGAGATGATGCAGGCTCTTCATAGACAATTTGGACAACCAGGAACTACATATGCTCAAGTTCTTGGAACTGGACCAGAGGAACTCAACCAGCGGGTAGATGGAGTGATTCGGTAGGGGGCAGCTCCCAATCGACAAACAACTAAGAATTTGGATGGACCTAGATTCGTGGCTCACCACCAGGTAATGTTGGACCAGTTCATAGAGGGATATCAGATGACGCTACACAGCTCGATGTTTATAGAAATACAAGAGTACGTGATGAGGAATATGTGCCAGAATTTCCTCGGGGACTCGGAGGGCAGTTTGGAAACATGGACAGGAAGCAACCCTTGGTTGGAAACGCTGGATTGGCTGACATTATCAGGTGGACTATTCGCGGAGGTTTGAAAAACAGTAATTCAGAGGAAGTTAACAAAATTCCATTTACCCGGAATATCAAGACAGCTAGGAATCCGCACGATTTCAAACTGCCCAGTCTGGAAGTATACAATGGGAAGATGGATCCCATGACCACTTGGTGAGGTAGACTAGGCATATGGAAGTGCTGGGGTGTACAGAGGAGGTTATGGCCCTATGTTTCCCCTGTACTTGACTGATATCGCTGCTATGTGGTTCAGACAGCGGGAGGATGGATCCATTGGAACATGGACAGAGCTGATGGACAAGTTCTTAAGTTGGCTTAGAGTTCACATAAAAAGGCCAAAGAACGTGATGACGCCGACGTCAGTTAAACAGGGGGTATATAAATCGCTCAGGACATTCTTAACTATATTCAATGCAGCAGTTGCTTCAGTGGATCGATTGGATCCATCAATGGTTCTGATGGCTGCGGTATTAGGGGTCAGAGATAATTCGGATTTCAAAGTATCGTTGATACAGGACCCACCGTGGATCTCGATGAATTCTTTCATAAAGCTAAGAGATTTCTTCGACAAGAGGATGCATGTTTGGACATGAGGTCAAAGGAAGTAAACATGGTTAAGGATGGAGGACTACCCGACGAAAGCTCGGGTAAGGACAAGGATAAAAGGAAAAGGAAGTGCTGGGGAGAACTAAAGTCCTCTGCTTACACAGGATTGAACGCAAAATTGGAATGGATATTCTTGGATACTCGATATCGCCTTCCATATTGAAGGCCAGCGAGGAGGAAGCCCTCGAAACGCGAAAGGGCATCAGGAAGGCATTGTCTTTTTCATGACCTGGATGGTCATGATACTGATAGCTGTCGGCACTTGAAGGACATAATCGAGGAGCATGTAAGGAATGGTCAGTTGCGACAATATGTTACAACTTGAAATGCGGTGGTGGAACAGGATCAGCCACCATCTACCTTGAACGACGAGGGCATGAGGCCCAGGGATGGTGGCCTGTTGGTCATCAACTAATCTTGATGGTTTGGAATAAGTAACAAACTCCGAGCAAACAGCTAAATCGCTTACTCATGTACGGAGTCGGAGATAACCCTCAGGCATGCTCTGAGATGATGGTTTATCGAGACGCCTCGGTTTGTGAAATTTGTTTTTTCCTTTAAACCTGGACATTTTCTTTTTCTGGTTTGGTTTTGGAATTTGGCTTGAACTCCTTGTTTTGATTGTTTTCTGGTTTGGATTTGGGTTTAGATGTTTGTTTTTTGGTTTTTGTTTTTGATATGGATTTCTGGTTTTCTAGTTGAATTTGGATTTGGATTTGGATTTGGATGTTGGCTGAAAGGTCATCGAGTGTGGACTATGCTCGGTAAGTGTCTGGAGAGACCAGGATTTGGCCTAGGACTTAGGCCCCATATTGTCTCTTTTACAGGTCGTTGGGTATGGACTATGCTCGACAAGGGTCTGGAGCGACCAGGATTCGGTTTAGGACTTAAGCCATGGCATTATTTGGCATTCAGGGACACTGAACTAGGAACACCGTGGAATTACTTAACATAGGTCGTCAAGTATGAATTGCGCTTGGCAAAAACCACAGAGGTTACAGATTTGGATATTGGCTATGAACAACTAAGGATTTGGCATGGACCCGGAACGGTCCTGGATTTGGACATCAACCTGGAGAGGTCATGGACGTGGTTATTGGTCATTGGATATGGATGGATTGAAACTCATCTGTCGAGTTCAGATGGATATGGATTTAGCTAAGGATTTGGTTACTTGATTCGGAATTGGATATTGACTCAGAGTAGTCGTAGATTCAAATAAGGATACGGCGACGGCACTTGGATAAAATGGTTCGGATTATGAATCGGCAAGTATGGATGTGGATAACATACATACTTAAGATATCTAACTTGAGGCTATTCAAAACACACCTTCCAACAGCAAGATATGTTTTAGGGGGGTAAATGTTAACCTGCTTTTCGGTAAGTCCAAGGACAGGTAGATTTAACTAAGTCGACTTCATAATTATCGAGGTTGGAATATAATGGATTCGGTTTAAAAGGATGAAGTTCACTTGGACATGTCGTTCGACCCAAAAGTTGTGGGTCATTCGACATAGACGACTCGGTCTGGATGCACTAGCTCGCTTAGCATTGGTGGGATGGTTCGACATTAGAAATGGCTTGGTATGGTTTGGGTTGGCAAGGTGATATGGTCGACATCGTACCTCGCTCGGCATCGTTCCTCGCTCGGGACTGTACCTCATTCGGCATCGTGCCTAGCTCGGCATTGGACATCGCTCAGCATTATGGTTCGGTCAGAATGGGTCGCTTGGTCTGAAAGGTATGGATCGGTGTGTTTGTGTGGCTCGATCTAGGAAGATGTGGTTTGGCCAAAGTGGGTTGGCTAGGATGGTTCAGTATGAGTGGTTCGGCCATAGTGGGTAGGTCGGCATAACAGGAAGTTGGTGTTTTATGGGAGGATGTTCGGCACTTGGTTGCTTTGAGTTGCAGGCAAGTCTACTCCGAGCCTTGGATATAACTGCTTCGAGTCATACCCAGGAAATGTCAGTCAGCATTGGCGGGTCGGTAGATGCCGCTCGATGAAGGTTGGAAGTCCATATGTGGCTTGGTCATTGGTGGAGTGGTTCGGCATAGGCCGATCGGCACGGCAGTGTGGGTCGGTTATAATGAGGGATGTTGACTTGGCTATGGTCTTGATGGGCCCGGGTTACTCAGGAGGCCCAACTACCTGGATTTTCCTATAAATACAGCATGAGGGGGTTCAGAAAAGGGGATCTTCTTTCTGCTCTCTTACTTTCCCTTCTCTAAGGCTAAGGCACTCAGCCATTGTTAAACTTTGGATTGTAACTGTAATAGATTATTACAGCAATAAAAAGGAAATTTCTAGAGTGGACATAGGCCGGAGTTAGGTGAACCAATATAAATATGTTGTTCTTTATTGCTTTCGTTTTAATTTTCATTGTTCTTCATATTTACACTCTCTACATACACTCTATCTATGAGCTGTGACTGGTACTTAGTGTTTTCATCTAGATTTTGGTGTTACTGACCAATTCTGGCACTAATAGTTGGAGCTGTGAATTAGGCACGACAAAGGATATCTCAGAAAAGAGCCCGCTTTAATAGGAAGTATTAAGTGGTTGAAGAGATTTCGCGCAATGTCAGCTAAATAGTTATTAGTGTGGAGTCCGCCTGGGATAGATATTAAATGATGTGGACCTGCCTTAAATGGGGTATTAAATGGTTGGAGTCTGCCTAGTTCTGATTAAAATGTACAAACTAGATTGGGTACTATCTCTTACATTGATATGACATTTTTGATGATAGATATAGCCTATTGGGTTGAAAGCGAGATGGCTCTGAGCATATATTTGAAAAGCCTTTTGACTTATATTTGGGAAGCCTTTGTGCATATATTTGGAAAAACTTATGATGTAGATTCAATACCAAAAACATATTCCTATTTAAATTATAGTGCCTAAGTACTAGGATTGTAACGACCCATAAATTTTGATAAATAAATTGATTAGTTTAATTTGATTTTGCAATTAAATTTAGGAAGAAAGGAAAAAAATTATAATTAATAATGAAGCAAATGTTGAAAATGAAATGAAACCATGTAAAATAAAGCTAAGTATTAACAGTTGAAATAAACATTCCAATTTAATGTATTAACTCAAATGTTATGAATTAGTTTTAAATGAAATATAGTATTAACAAATGTAATCAGTGTATTAGTGTGTGAAATAATATATTGATTTATTTGTTACTGAATGTAAATTTATGAAAGTATGTTAAGGTAAGTTAATAAATAATTAATTCCGCGCAATCCAAATTAATTGAAATAACTGTAAGGTCATAATTTGTGGTATCTAGTAAATTTGGAAAATAAATCTCAATAAATGTAATAAAATATTGAAATGTATATTGTTTCCATAGGATTATATAAAGAAATGAAAATTTGTGACCTATGCTTGGAATAACGACCAAAATAAGTGAAATAGTGTTAATGCAAGTATTTGATTTATTAATGAAATAATACAGTGTTAATGACAATTAATTAAAATTTGTGTATATATGGAATTTTAACCTGTGTTGTTAAGTAATAAACTTATAAATGCAAGAAAAATAAAATAGATAACAATCTATATATGTTATTTATTTTATTTAGTATGTTAAATAAAATCTGGAAATCAATTTGCAATCAAAGGAAATTAAGTAGAACGTTAATCGGAAATAAATTAATAAATACATTAATGAAATGTAATATAATTCAATGTTTATTTTACCCATAAAATGTCAATTTTTTTAATAGCAAGGTTTTAAATCAATAAACGAATTTATTGAGATTTCAATTTATAATTAATAACATTTAATGTGAAATCAATTACAATTAATTGACTTAATTTGTGCAGTTAGGTTAGATGTGATTTGTCATTAAAAAGGGTTAATTTTATAAGATGTAATTAATGCTAAGCCTTTTTATAATATGACTATTGGTTGATGTAAAGATTGTAAATCAAGATTTATTAATTTATTTGAATGTATGTAACGGGTGTTGTATAAATAAATGAATTAGTATAATAAATGGTAATTGGATGAATTCAGTGTTACGCAAGTAATCATAATAATTAGTGCAATTAATAAAATTAATTGTATTATAAAGTTAATGGTAACGATTGTTATATTTAATTGGCCTTATAAATCAAATTAGGAAACCTTTAATGTTTTAATAAAGTTTATAACGGAAGGTGTGAAAGTAATAATGAAATAATTGAAAGTGTAAATTCATTCATAATGTAGCAATCTATATAATGGAAAGTATGAACCCAAGTGAATGAATTTATATAGAATGTTAATCGCAATTAGCGCGAATATTGGTAGAAATGTAATAAAATGGAAATAGGTAGTTAATACGAAGGAAAGATGGAAATTTGAACTTACTAATGTAATAAAGGGTAAAACAAAGGTTATCTTTGTTTATCGAATAATAATTTGTTAGATAAAAAGGATTGAAGTAAATCAAGTTAATTTATTGGAATAAATTTTAAATAATTGAGTCTATTGCAAATAGGTAGAATTAAACATTAAATTTTTCGTTATTTGAAATGAAGATGGAATAAGAAAATATTAATGCAATAGTTTTGAATCTAATATTTAATCCGTCTATTTGACTGGAATGAATGGAATAATAATTAATTTATTTAACTAAATGGAATTTTGGGAATTTTATTTGTAATTTGTGAATTTAATGAAATTAATTATTAAAAGTTAGGTTAACGTTAGAATTGATGAATTAATCAACTCTAATTTGACATTTAAATTTATTTAAATCAGTGTAAATGATTTGGAAAATTTAAAATGATAAGAATTGTCAATTAGCAAATTGAAATTGAAAATTTGATTAAATATACTAAATTTTAATTATTTAATTAATATAATAATAGCCAATTTGGCCACTGAATCGGATTTCAACGAAACCAGCTTCATCGGATCCGTATCGGTGAATTATTGTAGGGTTTCAAGTTTCGTAGCGATCGAGCTTCTCGTTTGATCGTACGGACTCGAAACGCCATGAAATAAATGAAATTGAAGTCAATTTGAAGAAAAAATACTGATTTGAGCATAACTTCTTCATACGATGGAATTTGGAATTGAAACTTGTTCCATCGCATTTAAAATATTTTGAAATATCTATTTTGATATATGGGTTGATCCAATTTCGTTCCGGAGTCGAAACGGGCTTTTTGGACCACTTTGGTGTTAGCGCGTATATCCAACCTTATCCATCCATTAAAATTTCTGACCTACCTATATAAACCCGGTTATAAACCCTAATTCCCCTCATTCTCGTTTATCTATATGCAATTCAGCTATCTCTCCTCCTCAATGGCAGACAACAAAATTCCAGATCCAATTCCATTCCAAAATCAAAGTCAAAATTTCAAACTCCTCGGAAAAATTTGAAAAAATTATATGTTGAAGCTCTCGAAGTGCGTAATCTTCTGGTGTGGTTCGTTTTTCAGTTGGGATCATGGTTTTGCCAGTATTGGCCGAAACATTCTTGGCCTTCGAAACTAGGGTTTTGATTTTTGAACGGTGGATCTTCGTCCGGGAAGCGATCGGTTGGCACTGGCATATGGAAGGAGGAGAGCAGGCCTCGGGGTGGTAGTCGCTCGTCATCATAGGGTCGAAATTCACCAGAATTTGTCCGATAACCATCGACGGCGGCACTGGCCGTTCTGGTCATCGCGAATGGCCGCAAATAGGGGTTAGGGTCGGCTCGAGGCGAGGAGGTCATCGGGCATGTCAGATCGTGTTAAAGCTGGGCGAGGAGGCGGCGATATTCAATGGAGGGTGGCGGCTCATTAGGGTTTCTGGGATGAGGTTCGAAGAGAAGAGTGTGTTTGCGCCTGCTGACGTGGGCACGGGGTTTACGTCTAGTGACGTGTTTTCTAATTTTATTTATTTTCAAAAAATTTAAATCGTAAACTTCTAACCGCTATAAAATTTGCGCACGATATCCGATTCACGTGAAATTTTCTTTGTTAGGGTCGTATTGAAATTCCGGACACTTTGACGCTGGTTTGGATGAATTCTGAGACTGTCCAATTTTGGGTTTAATTGGATTTAAATTCAATTTAAATTCAAAAGGTGAGTGTTTTAACCCACTCGCAACTTCTAAAATTTCTTATGTTTGTTAAATTAAATTTGGATGTGATTAGAAATTTATTTATGACTGTATGGCATATTTTTAATCATCATCTCATCTAAATTGCATTTATTTAATTAAATTGTCATTTACTTATTCATTGCACGTAAATTGCCGGTTAAATTGTTATTTATTTATTTTTGCATATAAACTGCCGGTTAAACAGTTATTAATTTATCATTGAATATAAACTGCTAGTCAATTGATGATTATTATCCGTTCTATATTGATGCTATTGTTTGAATTGGATGATGATTGTGATAAATGGTTGATGGTTGATATTGGATGAATGGATGCTGTATTTTATATTGAATAAACTACAAGTTATCATGCATTTTCATTTCATTAGGGATTACGGTTTGAAATGATATATAACCGTAAATTTTATTTTTAAATTGCGGATTGAAATGATAAATATCCGTATCACTTGACCATAGGATAGAAAATTTTATACAGACACCGCGGTATATGTATAAAAATATTTTGAAATGATTTTCTATGGTTTTGTAAAGAATATATATATTGTTTTATGAGATATTGATTTCGGATATTTGATAAAGGTTATTTTATATATAGTTAAATTCTTGGTTTTAAGCTATGTATAAAATTATTTAAAGTATGAAGTAAGTTTAATAATAAAGTTGATTTTATTAAAATATATTATGGATTAGTGTGTACTTAAATTAGATTCTAATATAGAGTTTATATTGATTTTTATAAATCAAAGTTGAGAAGATAGTTTTGAAATTGATTTGAGATTTTATTTAACTAAGATCCTATTGAAATTTAGATTTAAAAAGAATATGGTATTATAACTAAATTCAGGTTTAAGATGATTTAAGTGAATATATCTAATCTAAATAAATTGAGGAATATGCAATTTTTGAATTTGAAAGTTTTATTTAAAGGAAACTGGTTTTATTAAGTAAGTATTTTAAACTAAATAATACTAAAGTGAATTTTGGCATATAATATGAATTAGAAATTATTTTTGAAATGGTGGAATATTTAAACCTTTGAAATATATGAAAATTTAAAAAGTTTATCTGGAAATTCAAATCTGTATTTGGAATTGATTTGAGAAATTAAAAAGCTAATTTACTTTATAAAGTAATCTATTATTAAACCATTTAAGTATTTAAAACTATGTTTCGAAGCTATGGGTTTAAGGTATATATATTTGAAAGTGCTATGATTTTTTTGAAAAAGGATATATTTGAAATAAAAATGATATCATATTGATTTGGTTTTAAAAGAGGAAAATGAAATCGTATTTATATGCTTTTGAAAAAGGATATTATATTCTGGTCCTAAAGTATAAACTATTTTGAAAAAGACCGCTATGTTATAATAACGATTGGTTGTTGAAGAGACCAGGATCGAAAGTTGTCATACTCACTGCCAACTCCGAAAAGCACTTTAACAACCGTGTACGCGGTGGAGATTCCAGAATGAAGTAGGACGGTGGCGGCGTTTCGTTTGAGGTAAATACATGGACCCGACTCCCGTGAGTTGGCATAAGGTGGCTAAAACAGGAGCGATTCTCGGGCCAATGACGTCATTCCTCTGATCGGACGCACTGCTTCGATATTATACTTTGACTTTTGGATTGATTCGGTGACCACTTTTGATTTTTGATTTTAGGGGTGTTGTCCGAAGTGGGCGGTAGTAGCTGCTATGCGTTACCACCAGCCCGGATGCGTAATTGGTATATCTACTCTGGCATTGCCTAGTTGTGTCATGTCACCTACCCTAGTGTGCCTTGTACGAGTTTCTATTTGTGTCGTACCTATGGAGTATCCTCTGGTAGCCTTCCGATCAGAAGGTATTACGGTACTGTATAGACTATTGGCATTATTACGTGTTAAGGTGGAAAATGTAAAGCCTTAACGCCATTTTAAAGTAAGTTTATTTTACAATTAGATACTATTATAATAGCGAAATATACTACATAGTAAATAGTTTAACGGATCCTTAAGAGATGTAAATCCCGAGCATCTCTTGAGTTACTGCACTTGTAACAACCCGATATTTTCAGCCATTCGCATCCACACATGCCAGACTTGAATTGCTCAAAATATCGCATTGTAAATAATTTTGGAGCAAATGAAATACATTCACAGAATCACAGACACAGAAATATCAGAATAACTCGCAGCGGAAATTAAAATACCATAGTAGTTCATGAAGCTACTATAACATACTCTCAAAACATAATACATAAGATCAGTCTGAAAAACATATACAATAGAAATCTCAATTACGTAGCAGTTTATCAATACCAAAGATGAAATAGAACAACTAAAACTGAAGGGATGGATAACTAGACAAGCAGAATCTCCAGCGATTCCTAGCTCCAGAAAAGAAATCCAAAGCTAAGCTGTAAATACTCATGCTGACCCGAGCGTAAAGTAAAACACAAAACACTCGAGTCAGGACAATACACACTTATATAATGTAAACCAACTCAAGTAAACTGAAGTAGAAATGCACAATAACTTAAAGGATGCTTGGGATCGCCCATCCTTTAAGAATCAGTTAAACTATAAATTAATTACATCCCGTGGTTAAAATTTCAAAATGGTACTTTATACTTCAAAATCAAATATAATTTCAAAATTCAATATCATTCAAAATATCATATCTTCCAAACCACATTCAGTTTTATTTAATTTAAATACCATTACAAAACACATTTCAAAATAGTTTATATTTCGAAACAAATTACCTCATTTTAAATCATAAAATGAAGTTATTATATTTAATAATTAAATTATTAAATTTTCAAAATTTTAGTCTTTCAAAATTCATTAATTCACTTAATTTATTAAAACAGATGAAAATTCAACTTTCGCAGCATTTAGAAATTGCTACGGAAAGTTACATTCAAAACAGTTCAATTTGACAAAAGATAGCATTTAAAAATGCTGTAATAGGGTTACATTAGTTTCAAATAAAACTTAGTTAAATTCAACAATTATAGCATTTACAAAAATGCCATAATAACCTTTAATTAAACTTAGCCATTTGGTTCATTATTATCAACTACAGCATTTACATTAGAATTAATAGCATTTCAGAAATGCAGTTAATTAACTTCAAGTATTCAATATAATTTAACAAACAATTATATTTTTATTTAAATCATTTTTAGCTTATAAAATCATATAATTTCACTTTTAAAACAATCATTCAAATACCCTTATATTCATGATTTTATAAAGTTAAATCTCCATTCAAAAATCAAAATTTAATAATAATTCACTTATTAAATTCCAACATTAAATTTTAAATTCATCAAATTAAATTTAAATTAACATTTAACTTTAAAATTTTCAAATATAACTTAATTTAATTTTTATTTACTTAACTTAAAGTTCACTTTTAAGCCAAATTCACAAATTTCCAATTTTAGTTATATTTCCAAATTTCAACCTAAATATTCATTCATTTCACATTTTAACTTTATTCAAAAATCATTAATATATTATAAAATCATTTTAAATTCATTTAATTCAAAATATCATAAATTTATCATATTTTCATATTTAATTTAAATTCCATTTATCACCAAATTCTAATTTTCAAAATAACTTACATTTCAGATTTTCTAACTTTACCATTTATTTATTTCACTTATAAATTTTCAGAAAATCAATACTGCTTTACAAAAATCATTTTTAATCAAATTTAAATCAAAATATTATAATATTTACATTTATAAAATAATTTAAATTTTTTAGAAAAACATATTTTAACAACGAGTCCGTATTTCATTTTCTAGCCTAGATGAAGTGATACAGGTAATATGTCATTTCAACCCGTAATTTACAAAGAAAACCCGGGTTTGATCATTTCAAACCCGCAATCCCAAGTAAAAGAAAATAATTGAAAATCATTCAAGCCTATCATTTCAGCCCGTAACGATTTTCTCCTATTTTAAAGTCCGTTCGGGTATGTATCATTTCAACCCATAGTGATTCTAGTCTATAGGGAACTTGCAGTGTGATAAACTGATGAAAATAACAGAATAGCATGAAATAACAATAACACATGGTATAACAAGTGTAAATATAGGTGTGAACTTCATATGAATATAATATAGCAGTTATAACAGGATGATATGCATTTACAGATTCAGGTGATGTCAGTTTATCACTATATAAGTACATATTAGTCTGGTGAGATTTACTCACCTGTTCAAAGCTGTAGATCGCTATCGAAACAACAATACTGACACTACGAAGGCACGACAACACTACAATGATCTGAGAGTGGGAGAGCCAAGGCTATACCCCTTGAAACATTTAAACAAAACAATACAATATACATGAATAAACACTTCACATATATTTAAATAACTTATATATACAAGCACAAATCAAATCCAAACCAATTGCACTTGCCTCCATCTCGCATAGACTCAGCCATGGCTGGAAAATACAAGACTATGGCATGTACTAGGGTCTGGTTATGGACCTATAGGGGTAGGCCTAACCTAGAGAAATTGGTGCAAATATTTGTGAAGCAAGATCTAATGTTCAAAGGCAAAAGCATAGATTTCAAGCATCTTATGGCTCGACCAAGGCCAAGGGGGCATGGCTATTTCAGGTGGGGTCAGGTAGTGGTGTGCATTGGTGTTCCAGGTCAAAATTTGGCTGGTGGAGGTGGTGTTTGGTCGGCCTAGGTGGAAGAGAGAGGTGGTGATAGCATAGGTGATTGGCTATGGCAATTCAAGTGGAGTTTGTGCAAATTTTGGTGGAGTTTGATCAACTATTGGTGCATGGCCAGTCTTGGGCAGAGGGCTGGAAGTGGTGGCAACCTAATGTGGTGGTGGTGGAGGACGCCAAGGTGATGGAGGAGCTAGGGCTGAGCTACAAAGGTGAAGGCAAGTGCGCAAAATCATAAGAAACAAGAAGAAAAAGAGAAAAAGAATTGAAAATTTACCAAAGCTTTTCACAAAGGATATGGCCGAATTTTTTTGAGTTTAAGAAGAAAAACTTTCATGAAAAATGAAGTGGAGAAGTGGTCGGCTGAAGGGAATGAGTTATGGCAGCAAATAATGCAAAGGTGATGGTTGAAATGTGAAAAGACAAGAAGACAAAAAGCCTTAAGCAAATCAAAGGTCGCAAAACTCTTCAAATTTCCACCATTTCTTTTGCAATTTTAAGTAACTGAAAAATAAGTATAAATTCAGATAAAAAAAATTAGTAAATAAAAAAAATAAAAATTAAAAATTAATTATATATAATTAAATTAAGAAAATAGCAAAGAAAATGTAAACTAGGCTAGAAAATCTGAAAATAAATGAAATGAACTTTGGAAAAATTTTGTGTACTTGAAAAATATTTATAAATAAAGATAAAGACACAAAAATAAAATGCATGCTTAAAAATAAATAAGTAAATCTTAATTAAATATAATTTAAATGAAGAAAATAGCAAAAAATGGAAACTAGCCTTTAAAAATAGAAAATATATGCGATAAATTTTGGAAAAATTATATTATCACTTTAAAAATATTAAAAGACAAAAATATACATAAAATAACATATTAACACATATTAAAATAAAATATAACAAAGGAAATATGATTTATATAATCTAAAATAGACAAAATTGCAAAATAAAACAAATTATACTCAAAATTGAAATGTGCATAACTTTCACAGTTTAAGTCCGTTTTCAACAAAACAAAAAGCAGTATTCAAGTTGTAAAATCTATTTACATAATTCAAGATAAAATTTAGGATTTTAAATATTTAAATTTAAAATTTAAAAGTCAAAGTTTGACCAGTTTGAACAGAAATTCATCTTTCAGTAAAATATCCAATTTATACCTGTTTGAAAGTATAATTCACATAATAATCAACACTTATATTTAAAAATGTGAAATGTTTGAAATAAAAAAGTTTAAAAATAATTTCAAAATAAAATAAAGTCAAATATTAAAATATATGATAAATCTAGGGTTGTTACACTCTCCCCCATTCAAATCTTTTCGTCCTCGAAAAGGAAGGAAGCGGAGAAACAACAAGAAAGAACAATAGGTTGGAAGACATCCTCGAAAGAAGGTAGGAAAAAGGTAGCTAGGAAGGGAAGCATGTTGGAAGACAAAGGTGAACCATTATTTAAACCATTATACATTTCAATTAAAATTTCATAACATTTTATAATATGATGAATAGTCATTTGATTCAAATCTGATGGTTCAAGGTAAACAATATTTAAAACATTTTAAATTTTTAGAAGGGAAAATAACTGATCAAAATATTCTTTATACAGTACTTTATCAAGATGCTTTTATCAAAATACTTTTATAACTCGATGTCTTAACAAGTTTACTTCCGTTCCTACAGACTCTGGCTATGCGTTGATCAGGTGCAAAGTTAGAATTCTCCAAGTACTTAGTAGACTTGTTTCAACACCCAGTGAAAATAATGAAAACACTTTTAAAAACAGATATGGAAAGTACAATCCAAACAAATCAACCAAACCAAAACAGTTGTCTAACCATGGATCGCAGATACACAATGGTTACGCCTGGATCCCCCAGGAAACAATCTGTATCCGTAAGCTTTCTCAGCGCTGCGAGTTACGCCATGATGACGAGTAGAATGCAGGATACACAATGGTTACACCTGGATCCCCCAGGAAATAATCCGTACCCCCAGGCTAGCTCATCCAGGCATTTGCGCTTCTAATGCGACCTACATAGAGTGCAGGATACACAATGGTTACGCCTAGATCCCCCAGGAAACAATCCGTACCCCTAGGCCAGCTCAGCCAGACAGTTCCGCTATGCAGTCGCGATCATAAGACCATGGAGATCTCCATGGAATTCGATGGACACTCGAGTATCATATCCGGAAAACCGAAATCAAAGAGAGAGAATAATATCGATAGAATGAATCCACAGTGTGGCCACAAAGCGGATATCAAGCAGAAGGCACTTTCCATATCTTTACTTCGAAAATATGTATCATATAGTACCTTTCAAAATCACTTCCAAATATCATACTTATATAAAGTTCATTTTATATAAGATTTCATTTCAAATCAAATACTTTTCATAACAATAGTATATCAAATCACACTTATATAGATTTCGATTATATAAGATTTTACTTTTCAAAATTGGGTACCTTTTCAAATCAATAGTTTTCAAATCAATAGTTTTCAAATCTACTGCATACTTATATAAATCAATTTTATATAAGTTCGATAACTCCCAAATCAAAGTATTTAAAAAAAAAGGTTCTCAATTTTAATTCATTTCAATAGTATTTCAGTTTAAAAATCATATATGATCTCACCAAATCATTTCTTCCAAATTACATATATTCAGTTTCAAAGTTTCTTAAAACAATAGATTTAGAAAATAATCCAAATTTCCAAATCTACAAAATTTAGGTCAAACAAATTCATTTCCATTTCAAACATATATTCATTTCAAAAGTCATAATACTTTCAAAGTTATGAATCTTTCGAAACCAAAATACTTGAAATCATTACACTTTGAAAATCATAACATTTAGAAATCATGCATTTGAAATCATAAAACATTCAGTTAGTTCATTACATTTCACAAATTTTTTCAATTAAACCAAAATCCAAAATTTCCAAATTTTAATTCCATTCAAACCATCAGTTTCAATTCAATTTAGTTTTCCAACGAATCCATTTCAAATATTATCCAATTTCAAATATAGATTTGATTTACAAAATAAACTATTCAATCTTAAATATGTTTCAAGGCTTAAATATACCATATTTCAAACTAAATTTTATAATTTCATATATCTCAAATTTTACTTCATTATTACTTAGTGTTGAAATATTTATTTCATAAATCCATTATTTTTAAATAAACTGAAATTACAGGTAAACAAAATATCCTTTCATACTAATATAAGCTTCAATTATAGATTTATCAAGATCAATGGTTTTCAAAATCATTTTATACTTACATAAAGTTTATCTTATATAAGGATCAAAATTTTCAAAAATAAATTTCGCTACATGAAAAGCCATATGGGATTGAACATCTTTGCTTACTAAAAGATTTTTAATTAAGAATAGTTTTGTATATAAAATATTTTTTTATGAAAAACCATTATCAAATTTAAAACCATTTTTCAAAACTATTTTTCTTTTTCTTAAACTATGGTTTTTCATAAAAGAAAAATTCCAATTAAATTACAAAGATATCCAACCCGACAACTTTCAATTTCAGTGTCAAGTATACCAATGATATTAGGATATAAGATGTACATATGTCATCATTTCGCAACATTACATTCGATCGCTCGCTCGATCACACAAGTTCGCTTTCGAACTAGTATTGTCCATTCGACTTCCCTAATGCGGACTTCAATATGGTTTCTCGACTAGAAGCCATCAGTCTCCTTGCATAGCCATATACTATGATAGAGAATTCTAGAATCAAGACCAAAATCCATAAAATGTTCGCCATCAAGACTCAAATGAAAAATCCTAACACGAAATGGTGTAATTCACCTCGAACTTGTGTACTCAAACTTGGATCAAATTAATTATGCGAATAAAACAGCATACGTACAACTTATGTATCTATTCCAACTTGTTAAATAAATAGTTTCATAAAGATGTTACTAAGTTAAAACATTTAAAACCAAATTTTTCTCAAACATTTGAATACTAATTTTTATCCAAAACATTTCAAAACTAAATTTCATATTAGTATAATTCAAAATAGTCTTATTTATTTACTTAACAAAACAGTTTCAACTTATAAAAATCATATTATTTCATACTTGAAACATACAAACTAAACTTATATTCTTTATCAAATACCTTATACCTTTCAAAAAAATTTAGCTTTGAAAAATTAACCTTGATTTGGAAGTGCTCGAATCTTAAAATAGTCTAAGAAGTCATATTTTCAATCCAAGAGTTGAAAATCACTAACAAATCGGTAAATCAATTCCAATAGATAAGGTTATAACAAAACAAATCTGAATCTTGAGGACTGAACACCGACTTACTTTAAATCATTTCAAATATATATATACACACATACATATATCTTTCGAATATCAAACCATATTTCAAAATCTGAAATCAAAATTGGTTTCACAAAATCACTCGCATAGCGAAGCTACTAGAGTGGCCTCTCCCTCACTCAGAAACTCGAAAATCAATGTCGATGATGCATGCATTCATCATCGAAATTATTTTCCAGCGACATAAGTGAGTTCTGGACTTCAATTAACTTTGAAAAAATTCTTTGAAATTCCTTCGAAATCATTGAAATTCATTCAAATACATTTGAAACATTTCTTATTTGAAAAAAATATATCTTTAAATCATATTATTATTATATATTTTCCAAAATCTTAAAACGGATTTCAAAACACCGGAATTCGATTGCTCGAAATTCAAATTCAGAACCCTTCAGTTATAAATCATTTTTGTATAAATCAAATTCTTATAAAATTTTCAAAATTTCAAATTTTCATTTTTGAAAGGTATATAGTCCTTACCGAAAACATTTCACTTTTATATATAAAAATATGGCCCTCCTTAATAATTTCGATGTATGCACAATTTCAAAATACAACCAAACACAAATTTTCAAAGGATGATTCATGGAAGGATTTCAAACAAACAAAGATTCAAAATTAGAGGAACTGTAATCAAATAGAATTCTAGTTCGAAGATAAACTCAAATGAAGATGAGATAATTTAATTACCAAATAGAGGATAGATAAGCGTATATAAATCACGGGCGACCTTAACCGGTCAACCGAGACTTTAGGAATATAATCAATACGGAAATCGACCTTCGTTCGCCAGAGATAGAATCCGGGTAGAGCAGGAGATAGATAGCATCGACATCCGAGGATACAGAAATCTCTAGTGAATCAATGCCAATTGTAAAGGAATTTCACTCCCTTACAAATCATTCAAAGATTGGCGGAACTACCGATCTTTAGAGGTTATTCAAAGTGGAGTTATGGAAAGCTCCAAAAATCAAAAGAATGCAATTAGGGGAGATAGGAATAGATTTCAGAACAAATAGGAATGTTCCAAAATTCAAAGGAATCCTAATCGAAGAAATCCCAACCAAGATAGAAGTTCAAAATTTTAAGGAAATCCTAATCAACAAAACTTACTAACAAGGTGGATACGAAAGGGATAAAGTCCAGAAATTTTCTTTCAAAACAAGAAAACCTTATACCAAAATAATCTTTAAAAAATCCTTTAAAATCATTTGGAAATCATTTTATACTTCGAAAATACGTTCTCTCACAAGGAAATGATTCTGAGATTGATTTCACTCATTTTAGGGTATTTCTACCCTATCTCAAATTAGTTTTTTTTTTGCTCCACAGGCTAAGGTTTTCCTAGAAACCAAAGCTATGATACCAACTGTAACAACGCGATATTTTCAGCCATTCGCATCCGCACATGCCAGACTTGAATTGCTCAAAATATCGCATTGTAAATAATTTTGGAGCAAATGAAATACAATCACAGAATCACAGACACAGAAATATCAGAATGACTCGCAGCGAAAATTAAAATACCATAGTAGTTCATAAAGCTACTATAACAAACTCTCAAAACATAATACATAATATCAGTCTGAAAAACATATACAATAGAAATCTCAATTACGTAGCAGTTTATCAATACCAAAGCTGAAATAGAACAACTGAAACTGAAGGGATAGATAACTAGACAAGCAGAATCTCCAGCAATTCCTAGCTCCAGAAAAGAAATCCAAAGCTAAGCTATATATACTCAGGCTGACCCGAGCGTAAAGTAAAACACAAAACACTCGAGTCAGGACAATATACACTTATATAATGTAAACCAACTCAAGTGAACTGTAGTAGAGCACAATAACTTAAAGGATGCTTTTGATCGCCCATCCTTTAAGAATCAGCTAAACTATAAATTAATTACATCCCGTGGTTAAAATTTCAAAATGGTATTTTATACTTCAAAATCAAATATAATTTCAAAATTCAATATCATTCAAAATATCATATCTTCCAAACCACATTCATTTTTATTTAATTTAAATACCATTACAAAACACATTTCAAAATAGTTTATATTGCGAAACAAATTACCTCATTTTAAATCAGCAAATGAAGTTATTATATTTAATAACTAAATTATTAAATTTCCAAAATTTTAGTCTTTCAAAATTCATTTATTCACTTAATTTATTAAAACAGATGAAAATTCAACTTTTGCAGCATTTTGAAATTGCTACGGAAAGTTACATTCAAAACAGTTCAATTTAACAAAAGATAGCATTTAAAAATACTGTAATAGGGTTACATTAGTTTCAAATAAAACTTAGTTAAATTCAACAGTTATAGCATTTACAAAAATGCTATAATAACCTTTAATTAAACTTAGTCATTTGGTTCATTATTATCAACTACAGCATTTACAATAGAATTAATAGCATTTCAGAAATGCAGTTAATTAACTTCAAGTATTCAATATAATTTCACAAACAATTATATTTTTATTTAAATCATTTTTGGCTTATAAAATCAAATAATTTCACTTTTAAAACAGTCATTCAAATACCCTTATATTCATGATTTTATAAAGTTAAATCTCCATTCAAAAATCAAAATTTAATAATAATTCACTTATTAAATTCCAACATTAAATTTTAAATTCATTAAATTAAATTTAACTTAACATTTAATTTTAAAATTTTCAAATATAACTTAATTTCATTTTTATTTACTTAACTTAAAATTCACTTTTAAGCCAAATTCACAAATTTCCAATTTTAGTTATATTTCCAAATTTCAACCTAAATATTCATTCATTTCACATTTTAACTTTATTCAAAAATCATTAATATATTATAAAATCATTTTAAATTCATTTAATTCAAAATATCATAAATTTATCATATTTTCATATTTAATTTAAATTCCATTTATCACCAAATTCTAATTTCCAAAATAACTTACATTTCAGATTTTCTAACTTTACCATTTATTTATTTCACTTATAAATTTTCAAAAAATCAGTAATGATTTAAAAAAATCATTTTTAATCAAATTTAAATCAAAATATTATAATATTTACATTTCTAAAATAATTTAAAATTTTTAGAAAAACATATTTTAACAACGGGTCTGTATTTCATTTTCTAGCCTAGATGAAGTGATACGGGTAATATATCATTTCAACCCGTAATTTACAAAGAAAACCCGGGTTTGATCATTTCAAACCCGCAATCCCAAGTAAAAGAAAATAATTGAAAATCATTCAGGCCTATCATTTCAGCCCATAACGATTTTCCCATATTCTAAAGTCCGTTCGGGTATGTATCATTTCAACCCATAGTGATTCTAGTCTATAGGGAACTTGTAGTGTGATAAACTGATGAAAATAATAGAATAGCATGAAATAACAGTAACATATGGTATAACAAGTGTAAATATAGGTTTGAACTTCATATGAATATAATATAGCAGTTGTAACAGGATGATATGCATTTACAGATTCAGGTGATGTCAGTTTATCACTATATAAGTACATATTAGTCTGGTGAGATTTACTCACCTGTTCAAAGCTGGAGATCGCTACCAAAACGACAATACTGACACTACGAAGGCACGACAACACTACAATGATCTGAGAGTGGGAGAGCCAAGGCTATACCCCTTGAAACATTTAAACAAAACAATACAATATACATGAATAAACACTTCACATATATTTAAATAACTTATATATACAAGCACAAATCAAATCCAAACCAATTGCACTTGCCTCCATCTCGTATAGACTCAGCCATGGCTGGAAAATGCACGACTATGGCATGTTCTAAGGTCTAGTTATGGACCTATAGGGGTCGGCCTAACCTAGAGAAATTGGTGCAAATATTTGTGAAGCAAGATCTAATGTTCAAAGGCAAAAGCATAGATTTCAAAGCATCTTATGGCTCGACCAAGGCCAAGGGGCATGGCTATTTCAGGTGGGGTCAGGTAGTGGTGTGCAGAGGTGTTCCAGGTCGGAATTTGGCTGGTGGAGGTGGTGTTTGGTCGGCCTAGGTGGAAGAGAGAGGTGGTGATAGCATAGGTGATTGGCTATGGCAATTCAAGTGGAGTTTGTGCAAGTTTTGGTGGAGTTTGATCAACTATTGGTGCATGGCTAGACTTGGGCAGAGGGCTGGAAGTGGTGGCAACCTGATGTGGTGGTGGTGGAGGAGGCCAAGGTGATGGAGGAGCTAGGGTTGAGCTAAAAAGGTGAAGGCAAGTGCACAAATCATAAGAAACAAGAAGAAAAGGAGAAAAAGAATTGAAAATTTACCAAAGCCTTTCACAAAGGAGATGGCCGAATTTTTTAGAGTTGGAGAAGAAAACATTTCATGAAAAATGAAGTGGAGAAGTAGTCGGCTGAAGGGAATGAGTTATGACAGAAAATAATGAAAAGGTGATGGTTGAAATGTGAAAAGACAAGAAGACAAAAAGCCTTAAGCAAATCAAAGGTCGCAAAACTCTTCAAATTTCCACCATTTCTTTTGCAATTTTAAATAACTGAAAAATAAGTATAAATTCAGATAAAAACACGAAAATTTAGTAAATAAATATTAATTACATATAATTAAATTAAGAAAATAGCAAAAAAAGGAAACTAGCCTTTAAAATAGAAAATATATGCAATAAATTTTGGAAAAATTATATTATCACTTTAAAAATATTAAAGACAAAAATACACATAAAAGAACATATTAACACATATTAAAATAAAATATAACAAAGAAAATATGATTTATATAATCTAAAATAGACAAAATTGCAAAATAAAACAAATTATACTCAAAATTGAAATGTGCATAACTTTCATAGTTTAAGTCCGCTTTCAACGAAACAAAAAGCAGTATTCATGTGACAGCCTACAAATCCATACCCCTTGAAACAACACTATTCAACCTCTATTAACTCAAGTGGCACAGAATTACGAACCATTAGGGTTAAAGAAGAAGAGATAGAAGAAGAAGAAACTAAACAATATCAGAATCTCGCAGTCGCAGCGGAATAAAATATAATAATAAATATAGAACTTTACACAAAATGAAATCTATAACTATTTTATACATCATATCATCAGAGTATCTCATACATCAAATTACCATTCAGACATACTATATAATCATAACAGCGGAATACACATATATGTAGGTAATACGTCTCGGACTCCAGCTCCTCTGCTGCTCCAAGGCATCATGACCTGTACACATAATACTCGGTCTGACCCGAGCATTATAATGAAATAGCACCCGAGTCAGTCTGGAATACCAGCTGATAATAATGCATCCAAATTAATTATTAAAGTTTCAAAAATCCTTTGAAAAACAAAAGCATCTCGTAAGACCACGCCACAAATAAACATGTTGGGTTTTTACCTTACGATAGCTAAATCACTTTTTATAGAAATCCACTGATATTATAATAGGGTCTATTTACAAATACTTATAAAATAGCCGAAATTGTTACATCTATTAAATTCCAGCTACTAGCCACAAAAGTGGGTAATACAAACAAAACTCGTACAAGGCTCGCAGGGAGAATGGATTTCCATCAATGGCTGGGCTACTGGGGTACCGCCCGTCACAGTACCTGGTCTAGATCAGAGTACCGAGGAGTACGCCCGCTCCCCTGCAACACAAGGCCGGAACCATTCCTTACTGAATAGTCCCGAACAAGATAACCCCGTGGTTGGCGCGACCAACCACCCACTAAGCCGAATATAAAGGGACATCTAGACAGGGGAAAATCTTGTCCTGCTTGGGCATGACCCACCTAACCTTGTTGCACCTCCCCTGTTTTAGCCATTCCCGGTTGATGAGGCTTGAGGTTAAACGTTACCTTTAAAACGTTTTCACTTAGAATGCCCATCGCCCACCTGACGATGTTTCGCAAGCATTCGTCCATACAAGTCCGTCCCGGGTTCGAACGGAACCGAAGGCACTACTCCTACAACATCCATTTTGGAAATATCCTCAGGATTAGTAGCGACTAGCCCTTGCACTTCACTGCTCCATCTTCGACTCCAAACACGTTTTTCGACGAAACGTACAAACCAGATCGAAGTGGTTTTCGAGAAATAAATCTCGATCCCGGTCTCTTCGAAATGATCAACGCATTTGTCCAATATTGATAGCCGGTTATTTAAGTATCAATTTATATTCACAAACATCCATAAGCATCCATCATACGATAAATAATTTCCACATTATTTATTTGCCTCAATATCTTTAAGAGATATATTTTCAAATTTTTCCCAACTCATTTGAAAACAATTTCCCAAAGTTCTTCCTTTGCAAGGTAAATCCTTTACCATATATTCCCATTGGAAATAACCAAGTTCAAATCATTTAGATTTTAAAAACAATTAAAACATTTCATATTGAAATATACATTAAAATATGTAAATTTACTTCTAGTTACTTACTCAAAAATATAATTTCGAAATATTTAAAAGTAAAACCAATTTATAAGATATAACTTGATTAAAAATAAGGTTTTAGTTGAACTAAATTTAAAAATAGAGTTGTAAAAGGTTTATACTAATTCCAAATAACTTAGGCCAAATTTGGCCTTTTAAAACAAATCCGTTTGTAAAAAGAATAATTACTTTACTATTTCTAATTTATAAATAGTTACTTTTGAAAATAATAATTTCCAAAACACTCTTTTAACAAGTTTGAATTTTTTAAAACTTCCTTTTTATAAAATCTGTCTAAAATTCGAACTTGGGTTTCCTAGGGAATCTCATTCCTGCTTAAGCATCCAAGAAGATCCTTCTTATAAATTCTGTCAATTTATTTCAATTCAGGTTTACGTTTTAATAACATAAATTTAATTTCACATTTATCAATTGATAACGTTTCTCCTCGTTATCATTCCAAATTTACAAATTTTCAATTTTCATTCCATAAGATTTCAAATTTTAATTCTTTTAAATTCTTTATTTATCAATTTCTTGATTATTTATTTATTTATTTATTTATTTAAAACCCAATTTATTTTCTTTATAATTAATCTTCTGAGTTTATAGTTTATCCAACAACATCACAATATAATTAAATTCCAAATTTATCAATCACAATATATAAACAGGCATCATTATCAATTATAAAGATAATTACTACATTGTGAGGAATCCAGTTGGATCCCTCCAACCCGTTTTCCCTGCATCCACAAATATTAGCACAACAATATATACATCAATCTAGACTGATATAAATAAACATTTCAACCAATCACACAATTATTACATATCAACTACTTAAATCAGCTAACATTCCAGATGTGAGTGAGATTAACTCACCTTGAGTTTCGGCGAGCGTTAAATTTCTACTTGCCTTGAGTGACTCCGAATCTGCACCATCTTGTAGTGCTTTATTCTACGATTCCAACGCCACCAAAATCGTCGAAATCTGACATCGTATGTACAGGATATGAATTTTTGAAGTTTGTATATAAAATTTTAAACAATTTCTTTTTTTTTTACCAGAATAATCACAGCCGCATATCAAAAAATCGAAATCAAGGTGCTGATGGTCTTCTCCTTCACGCGTTCTACAGCCTCACACAAACCCATCCCACTCTCGTTCAAGCCCAAAACGCAACCCTTCACGGCGACATCAAGCTCGATCGGAGGCTCCTACATCGAAGACCTCAACGCCAGCATAGATCGATAGCAATCTTGGCAAGCTTGGTTACGGCCATGCATAGAAAAACGCGCTCGAACTCCCCAAGAACGAGACCAGTTTCCACTCCCAATTGGCGACGATTTGCCAAATCTACCGTTGGATGCGAAGCTTACGCTAACCTCAACGATTTCCATTTAGAAAGTTTGCGCAAATACGGCTTGGATCGAGAGAAAAAGAGAAGGGAAGCACGAGTAATATCAGCCATTAAATAGATGTTAGCGGCGGCCTAAAAGAACAATCTAGGGTTTGCTTATTAACTCGTTTATATAAATATTTATAACCATTATTTTAATATTAATTCCATTATAAAGCAACTTTTACAAACGATCTCCAATCAACGCGTGCCGACAGGCGTTTCTAAGGTTTTTCCGCGTTCCGGACACAATGGAACAAGTTTCGTAAGCTAATTCGGTCGTATGCATGAGTTACGGAATTAAACGATCAATTTTAATTTAAACCGATTAAAACGATTTCGATGCGTTTCGAGCTGCCATGGTCAAACGACAACTCCAATTGCTACGAAAATTGAAATCCGATAATAACTAACTATTACAGATCCAATGGAACTAGTTTCGTCGCATTCCGAGACTGTGCCCCGGAAGGATATTTTAACTCGTCTATTTAAAACGGGCGATTTTCGAAATTGACGAAAACGCTTAAAATTTTGCTTTTAAAATTTTATTAACTTAATTATAATTCATATTGAATTTATAAACACATAAAAAATCATTTTGACTCATTCCGGACTAAAATCTGATTAATTGCATTTTAATAATATTAAATTCATTTTTAAATTAATATAAAATCCCAAATATTAATTTATCAACTTTAAAATTCTTCTAAAATTCCCACCACGCTATTTACACTCAAATAACTCAAAAATAAATTTTTAAAACCATTTTCATCACTATTTACATCCAGATTTACTTATATTCCAATTCCGAATATTTAAATTATTATTTTCCCATTATCCAAATTCAACCCAAATTAATATAAATTAAAAATTATAGCTTATTTCATTGATTGAACCCGAATCCATTCATTGCAAAATCAATTAAGAATCCACATTAAACATTTAAAACGAATTAAATGTTCAAATTCAATGGCTTAAAAATACGGGATGTTACATTCCTCCCCCCTTATAAAAATTTCGTCCCCGAAATTTGCTAAGGTAGAAAATACTCTCCAACCCATTTACTTACCCAATTTGCTTAGTTAAAAGCTTATATATTCCTCCCCAAATCTTTTAGTTAAATCCCCAAACTCATTTGCTTTAGTTATTCTAAAGCTTTAATTTCTAACGTATTTCAAAATAGCCTTCCAAGTTATTACATTTTCCCAAAATCCCAAAAATTTTCTAACTCTCAAAATTGCCGGAAAATTTTGGCAGAGTCTCCCCTGCACGGAGGAGCTTTCGCGATATCGCGATACACACAAATATATATACATCGACCCACACGGTCGGAAACCAAAATATATCACAATAAATATATCATTTTTCCAATTATATTTGCGTAGGCGTACCTTTTTAGCAAATTTTAATAGCGAGCGGCTAAAATAACGCATATACGCGCTCCAACTCTCTCGAATGTCTTCTATACCTGTACTATACTCAACAAACTCATTAGTTTTCAAAGATATGAACTTTTTAACAACATTTCCAATATAAATGTAAGCCAAACATAACCATTTCATATCCAAACCAAGCAACTTCATAATTATGCATGCTAACCTCCTTTATACACAAATTCATAATTCCGACATCATTTAAAATCCTCTTTACAAACTCAAACTTCATAGTTTAACAATGTTAACCATATTTATTTCAACAATCCAAAGATTTCAATCACTCTAATTTCTTATTCAAATCCAAACTTCATTTTTATTTCAATATGATTAACATGTGCTTTATTAACATCAATCTATTCCATTTCAATTCCAAGTTGATTTACAAACCAATTTTACTTTCAATTTTGAAACATTTTCATTCCTTTTATAATTGCATTTTCATTCTGATGCAAAAATTACTTAATAACATTTCAATCCATCCCAATTAATTCAAAAATCAATTATTTGCTTATTTTAAACTATTTATCTTCATTTACCACAAATCGACAAATTTACAATGCAAATCTACATGTTATTCATGTAATAACCCATTACTTAAGCTTATAATAATTTTAAAATTAATTTCCACTTAGATTCATACTAATTTATCAAATTCTGCATGATTCACAATCCAAGCATTCTTATTCCATTTCAATTATTAAATCAATCCTTATTCTCAATTTTCAAATTTATTAATCATCTTAAGTTTATTTTTATTATATTATTATTATTATTATTATTATTACTACTACTACTACTACTACTACTACTATTATTATATATATTTTTATAGTTATATATATCATTCCATTCTTATTTACAACTCATATATTCTTTCTTTCTCACAATTACAAATCTTAAAAGTCATTTGCTTGCATCCAAATTTTATTTTGCAAACAAATTTCATTTAAAGCTATTCTCGTAAGCTTAAAATAACCATCTCATCATTCTCTTAAATGATTACAATTCCATACTATCTCAATTTATTTCCATTTTAATTGATTCTTACCAAATCAAACCCTGTACAAATACAATCAGCTTAAGTTCAAATTAATAACACCTCATTTTATATTATTCACAACTCTTTCTATTCATATCCCTTCTCAATAATTAATTAAAATTCATTTCACTTACATTTCACTTTTATTATCTAAACCATTTTCATTCAAGATTACTTAATAAAGCTTATCCATCATTATTTTGTTTCTAATTTGCTTATGTTATTTAAATCATACAATATTTCCATTATCTTCTTATATCAATTTTATTATTATTATTTTTTTCTCTTTTTCCTTCATTTGATTCTCATTCAATCAAATTCCAATTCCATTAAACTTGATTGGTATATTCAGCCAATTCTAGTTTATATCCAATAATTTAAATCTTTTAGTGATAATGAGATCACTTCAAATCATTTCACACACTCCAATTTATTTACAATTCCAACCATCGCTATTATAATCCAATTCCATTTTTCATTCACACTTCATTATTTGTTATCACGAATTTGAATCGCATACCACAATTGGATTTCTATTTACCTTCCAAATTTTGATCAAATATCAAAATTCTATCCATTACAATACAAATCTCATTCAATTGTAATTCAATTTAATCTCTAACCCAATCCATATTAGGTTTTAATACACTTTCCCAATTCATACTGAACGTATTTACAATACGACCATTTTCAAATGTTCTAAACAAGAACAAAGTTCCATTTTACCCTTCAATTATCAACAAGCTTCCAAATTTATACCCATTCCAATACTATCTTTATTTAATTAGGCTTATACTAAATTCATCTTCAAGCTTCTCTTTATTTAATTCAGCTTATGCTAAATTCATTCTCAAACCATCCCTTTGAATTTAGTTGAGTCAAACTTTTATTCACATAATATCCTTTCAACACAATTAGATTTCTTCCTATTCAAGTCTTTCCAAAATTAGATTCAAGTTTTAACTAAATTTATTTAGCCATCTTGACTTCATTTCATTTTCCCTTACCATCTTAAATAAGGATTTAATTCCATTCACTTTTATTTATAACACAATCGAACCTTGTTTTTAATTTATCCAAATTCAACTCAATTCCATTTAATCAAAGTTAAATCCAATCAAACCCAAATTTAAATTCTCTATATACAAGTTCAAAACTTGTTTACTAACTTAAGTTCATTCATTTCTTTTATATCTCACTTTACCTTATCTCAATTCACATTTCCTTTCAGTTTAAGTTTGAATTCACTATACCATTCAACTATTTCCCAATTGTGATTATAATTTCATTTCTATTTTATAAGTTCACCAACTTATTTATTTCAAAGCTCATATTGCTCATTTCAATATGTCTACATCTTATAATCACAATTTTAATTTTCTATATATATGCATCATTGAAGTTTTAAGGATACAAATCTTCTTTCAATTTAATCCCTTACACAATTTTAAATCCTCAATCTCAAATTATAAGTATACAACTTAATAACTTATGGGTACAATTTATTTCTCAATGACTCACAATTTCAAGTCATCTTACATTTCAATTTAACCCAAGTCAAATTTAATTCTAAACCCGATTTATTTAACTTATCCAAGTTAAATTCAACTTTCCATTCATTTCAATAATTTCATTTACTTCCATTCACTTACGTTAAATTAAATTTCAAGATTAAATTTTTCATTCTTTCCTTCTTATTATTATCAACTTCACGTAATTAATTCAATAGTTAATTTATTTTAATTTTACACATTATTTAAATATAATTTCCCAGAATTTAAATTTACCCGGTTTTATCTCAAAACCATTTTGAAATATATCAAATATATATACCTATTTGGTATACCCAATCAAATCTCCAGATTTTCCAAACAACTTGTTTATACCATAACAAATTTCCCTCTTTGGAATTCCCCAAAACAACTAGTATACCCAACAAATCAAAACAGCACCCTACCAAGTACTAGGGGAGCAATCCATCACTTTAGAAACTCGAAATGAATTTTAATGATGTGGCCAGCATCATCAGGATTATTTTCCAGCGAATGAAGTGAGTTCAATTCTTTCTTACTTCCCAAATTCATTTCAAAACAGTTTCCATTCAAAAATACTTCCCAAAATAATATTCCAATATTGCCTTCAAACACCTTAGCAAACATTTCAAACTTTCCCAGGAATTTAAATCTCCAAACCTTTATTTCCATTACATTTAAAATTCTTTCCAAGACTTCCAGGATTTAAATTCTGGTTTAATTCTAATTTAGTTATTCTTCCTTTTATATAATTTATACCTATAGAATCTATTTGATTATAACCATTTGGAATTTTAGATTAAATTTTAGATTCTTATTTGCTTATTTAATATTAGCAACCAAACATCCAAATATATATATATATATATATATATATATATATATATATATAATTTCAGAAAATTATTTCCTTTATATCAAAATATAATTTGGGCAAAATTATTTCATTTACCCACTTTTAAAACGTTACTATGTCGGTTTATCTTCTTTAAGAGTTTAGAAACCCCTATCGATACGGTTGTACTTCCCGCACCGACCAGAATTCATAAACACTCAACCGATAAGCCAACACAGTATAAAAACAATTTTATATTCACTAACAAGTACGCTCTCATATTTATAAATACGCTCAACTCATTGTAGAGTGCTATTGACTCTGTTAATGAGAAATTTCCCCACCAAAGCATAGGTTGTCGCCAACCTAAGCTCTGATACCAAGTGTGACAGCCCGCAAATCCGTACCCCTTGAAACAACACTATTCAACCTCTATTAACTCAAGTGGCATAGAATTACGAACCATTAGGGTTAAAGAAGAAGAGATAGAAGAAGAAGAAACTAAACAATATCAGAATCTCACAGTCGCAGCGGAATAAAATATAATAATAAATATAGAACTTTACACAAAATGAAATCTATAACTGTTTTATACATCATATCATCAGAGTATCTCATACATCAAATTACCATTCATACATACTATACAATCATAACAGCGGAATACACATATATATAGGTAATACGTCTCGGACTCCAGCTCCTTTGCTGCTCCAAGGCATCATGTCATGTACACATAATACTCGGTCTGACCCGAGCATTATAATGAAATAGCACCCGAGTTAGTCTGGAATACCAGCTGATAATAATGCATCCAAATTGATTATTAAAGTTTCAAAAATCCATTGAAAAACAAAAGCATCTCGTAAGACCATGCCACAAATAAACATGTCAGGATTTTACCTTACGATAGCTAAATCACTTTTTATAGAAATCCTCTGACATTATAATAGGGTCTATTTACAAATACTTATAAAATAGCCGAAATTGTTACATCTATTAAATTTCAGCTACTAGCCACAAAAGTGGGTAATACAAACAAAACTCGTACAAGGCTCGTAGGGAGAATGGATTTCCATCAATGGCTGGGCTACTGGGGTACCGCCCGTCACAGTACCTGGTCTAGATCAGAGTACCGAGGAGTACGTCCGCTCCCCTGCAACACAAGGCCGGAACCATTCCTTACTGAACAATCCCGAACAAGATAACCCCGTGGTTGGCGCGACCAACCACCCACTAAGCCGAATATAAAGGGACATCTAGACAGGGGAAAATCTTGTCCTGCTTGGGCATGACCCACCTAACCTTGCTGCACCTCCCCTGTTTTAGCCATTCCCGGTCGATGAGGCTTGAGGTTACACGTTACCTTTAGAACGTTTTCACTTAGAATGCCCATCGCCCACCTGACGATGTTTCGCAAGCATTCGTCCATACAAGTCCGTCCCGGGTTCGAACGGAACCGAAGGCACTACTCCTACTACATCCATTTTGGAAATATCCTTAGGATTAGTAGCGACTAGCCATTGCACATCACTGCTCCATCTTCGACTCCGAACACGTTTTTCCACGAAACGTACAAACCGGATCGAAGTGGTTTTCGAGAAATAAATCTCGATCCCGGTCTCTTTGAAACGATCAACGCATTTGTCCAATATTGATAGCCGGTTAGCACAAACATCCATAAGCATCCATCATACAATAAATAATTTCCACATTATTTATTTGCCTCAATATCTTTAAGAGATATATTTTCAAATTTTTCCCAACTCATTTGAAAACAATTTCCCAAAGTTCTTCCTTTGCAAGGTAAATCCTTTACCATATATTCCCATTGGAAATAACCAAGTTCAAAACATTTAGATTTTAAAGACAATTAAAACATTTCATATTGAAATATACATTAAAATATGTAAATTTACTTCTAGTTACTTACTCAAAAATATAATTTCGAAATATTTAAAGTAAAACCAATTTATAAGATATAACTTGATTAAAAATAAGGTTTTAGTTAAACTAAATTTAAAAATAGAGTTGTAAAAGGTTTATACTAATTCCAAATAACTTAGGCCAAATTTGGCCTTTTAAAAAAAATCCATTTGTAAAAAGAATAATTACTTTACTATTTCTAATTTATAAATAGTTACTTTTGAAAATAATAATTTCCAAAACACTCTTTTGACAAGTTTGAAGTTTTTAAAACTTCCTTTTTATAAAATCTGTTTAAAACTCGAACTTGGGTTTCCCAGGGAATCTCATTCACGCTTAAGCATCCAAGAAGACCCTTCTTATAAATTCTGTCAATTTATTTCGATTCAGGTTTACGTTTTAATAACATAAATTTAATTTCACATTTATCAACTGATAATGTTTCTCCTCGTTATCATTCCAAATTTACAAATTTTCAATTTTCATTCCATAAGATTTCAAATTTTAATTCTTTTAAATTCTTTATTTATCAATTTCTTGATTATTTATTTATTTATTTTTTTAAAACCCAATTTATTTTCTTTATAATTAATCTTCTGAGTTTATAGTTTATCCAACAACATCACAATATAATTAAATTCCAAATTTATCAATCACAATATATAAACAGGCATCATTATCAATTATAAAGATAATTACTACATTGTGAGGAATCCAGTTGGATCCCTCCAACCCGTTTTCCCTGCATCCACAAATATTAGCACAACAATATATACATCAATCTAGACTGATATAAATAAACATTTCAACCAATCACACAATTATTACATATCAACTACTTAAATCAGCTAACATTCCAGATGTGAGTGAGATTAACTCACCTAGAGTTTCGGCGAGCGTTAAATTTCTACTTGCCTTGAATGACTCCGGATCTGCACCATCTCGTAGTGCTTTATTCTGCGATTCCAACGCCACCAAAATCGCCGAAATCTGACATCGTATGTATAGGATATGAATTTTTGAAGTTTGTATATAAAATTTTAAACAATTTCTTTTTTTTTACCAGAATAATCACAGCCGCATATCACAAAATCGAAATCAAGGTGCTGATGGTCTTCTCCCTCACGCGTTCTACAGCCTCACACAAACCCATCCCACTCTCGTTCAAGCCCAAAACGCAACCCTTCACGGCGACATCAAGCTCGATCGGAGGCTCCTACATCGAAGACCTCAACGCCAGCATAGATCGATAGCAATCTTGGTAAGCTCGGTTACGGCCTTGCACAGAAAAACGTGCTCGAACTCCCCAAGAACGGGACCAGTTTCCACTCCCAATTGGCGACGATTCGCCAAATCTACCGTTGGATGCGAAGCTTACGCTAACCTCAACGATTTCCATTTAGAAAGTTTTCGCAAATACGGCCTGGATCGAGAGAAAAAGAGAGGGGAAGCACGAGTAATATCGGCCATTAAATAGATGTTAGCGGCGGCCTGAAAGAACAATCCAGGGTTTGCTTATTAACTCGTTTATATAAATATTTATAACCATTATTTTAATATTAATTCCATTATAAAGCAACTTTTACAAACGATCTCCAATCAACGCGTGCCGACAGGCGTTCCTAAGGTTTTTCCGCGTTCCGGACACAATGGAACAAGTTTCGTAAGCTAATTCGGTCGTATGCGTGAGTTACGGAATTAAACGATCAATTTTAATTTAAACCGATTAAAACGATTTCGATGTGTTTCGAGCTGCCATGGTCAAACGACAACTCCGATTGCTACGAAAATTAAAATCCGATAATAACTAACTATTATGGATCCAATGGAACTAGTTTCGTCGCATTCCGAGACTGTGCCCCGAAAGGCTATTTTAACTCGTCTATTTAAAACGGGCGATTTTCGAAATTGACGAAAACGCTTAAAATTTTGCTTTTAAAATTTTATTAACTTAATTATAATTCATATTGAATTTATAAACACATAAAAATCATTTTGACTCATTCCGGACTAAAATCTGATTAATTGCATTTTAATAATATTAAATTCATTTTTAAATTAATATAAAATCCCAAATATTAATTTATCAACTTTAAAATTCTTCTAAAATTCCCACCACGCTATTTACACTCAAATAACTCAAAAATAAATTTTTAAAACCATTTTCATCACTATTTACATCCAGATTTACTTATATTCCAATTCCGAATATTTAAATTATTATTTTCCCATTATCCAAATTCAACCCAAATTACTATAAATTAAAAATTATAGCTTATTTCATTGATTGAACCCGAATCCATTCATTGCAAAATCAATTAAGAATCCACATTAAACATTTAAAATGAATTAAATGTTCAAATTCAATGGCTTAAAAATACGGGATGTTACAATTCAAGTTGTAAAATCTATTTCCATAATACAAGATAAAATTTAGGAGTTTAAATATTTAGATTTGAAATTTAAAAGTCAAAGTTTGACCAGTTTGAACAGAAATTCATCTTTCAGTAAAATATCCAATTTATACCTGTTTGAAATTATAATTCACATAATAATCAACACTTATATTTGAAAATGTGAAATGTTTGAAATAAAACAAGTTTAAAAATAATTTCAAAATAAAATAAAGTCAAATATTAAAATATATGAGAAATCTAGGGTTGTTACAGCACTCATATTTATTTCTATTAATTTAACTCACATAAGATATTTTAGTCTGATTCGAGTGTTTTGTCTTTTCAATTCGCTCGGGTCAGTCCGAGCATTTCAGGATCGAAGACTTTATTTTGAAGCATGAAGACAAAGATTTCATTATTATTATTATATTATATTATTCCACTACACACTGTATTCCACTGCATCGATTTTATTCGTTGGTATGTGCAACTCTGATATATATTGTATAAGTAAAATCAAATACTTTGTAAACAGCTTCATGAACTGTATATTTGATTATTACATTTTATCCTTCCGCTGTGAGATTCTGTTTTGTTTTATTTCTTTCTCGTTTTTCTTATTTACCCCATAACAAATCCTCCCTTCCATATGGTTTGAATTGGCAAGTGTGTCGATTTAAAGCGTACGATAGTGCAGGATGTTACATCTGGTATCAGAGCTTTGGTTTAGCGATAAACCTTATCTTTGTGGGGTCCGACTCTTTATTAATAGTGTAGTAATACCCTATGGGAGTAGTTGAGTGTATATATATGAGAGAGCGTATTTGTTAGTACTATAAAAGGTTTTAATATTGTGTTAATCGTTTCCGTTTTGTATTTATAAACTCTGGTTGGTGCATGGGACGCTGTGACATCAATAGGGGTTTCTAAACACTTAAGAGGACAGACCGACATAATATTTATTTTTATATAGGTGAATGAAAATTTTTGCCTATTATATTTTCTATATATATAAAGTAAATTTTTATAAATGATATATATATTTGGTTGCAATGTATTGGTTGTTAGGTAATGAAATTTATAAATAATAGTTGAAATAAGATTTAAAATAAATGAATAAAATCGGAAATTTAGAACTTAAATGTCGGGGTTTTGAGATTCTTTTGAATGATTTTGAAATATAATTATAATATTATTAAAAGAAATATTTTCTAATATAAGTATTTTAATATAATTTGAAAGAAATGTTTTTAAAAGAAATTTTGGAAAGATAAAGTTGTACTCCCCTCTCTATCGTTGGAAAATAATTTCGATGATGAGTGCACGCATCATCGACATTCATTTTCGAATTTCAAAGTGGGAATGCCACGGTAGTAGTTTTACTACAGATTTATTTTGATTAATAAATATAAATTTTTAATTGTTTTAAATATAAATGAATATATAAATTGTAAGTATATATTTATCTATTATTTTAAAATGATTTGAAATTAAACCCGGTATTTAATTCTTAAGTTTCCGCTAACTAATAGTTTTACTTAGGATAGTGAAATGGAAGTTAACTAATAATTGGAATTTAAATAAAATAAGAGATTAAATGCTTGGTTATAAATGAAATAAAAAGAAATTTGAAATTGTAATCTATAAAACAAAGGATAGGATTATTGAATATTACTTAGTTAAAGGAAATGAGTAAATTTGTATAATTTTCAGTTACATTCTTAAAGCATATATATAACTTACCATATAAAAAAAAAGAAGGGTTACAATGTTAATAAGAAAATGTAATGGGAAATCTTATGAGTAAAGCTTGAGGTAATGAAAGTATTCAATGATTTGCTGTTATAAATGAGAATTTAATGTTATAAACTTAAGATGACTGAAAGGACACCAATTAAATATAATGAAAAGGTTAAATGAATCACCTTAATAAATAAAATTGATGTTATAGGGTTATAAACTTAAGTTGTAATTGAAATATTTCTAAAATTTAATATAATAGAAAGTTAAGCAATAAAATAATAAATAAGAATTTGGTGTTGTAGTTGTTATAAAGTTAAGTATAATTGAAAGACTACTAATTAAATATAATAGAAGGTAGGTATAGTAAGTAAGAAACTTTAAACTTAAGTAAATAAGTTGAAGTTATTTCTAAATAAAATTGTAAGAAATAAATGAAAATAAAAAGATAAATCATTATATGAAAGAAAGAAATCAAACAACAAATGTATGAATGAAATTAATAGGAATAAACTAAATCTGTTGTTTGAAATAGTTGGTGGTTGTTTTGGTTTATGGTTGTTTGGGTAAGGATACATTAAAAATGTCTGGATGAATGAATAAATCTATTTAGCTTCATCAAAGACTGTTGAGTAAATGGCGCACTTAGTAGTTTATTTTTCATTCTGTACAATTTGAGGTTTTGAACCTAAACAACTGTTTGTTTTGTTAGAATGAATGATTGAATTGTGTTGATTCTGTATGAAGGTTGTATGTTGTTTGTTGCAATTGGTTGTTGAATTGATTGTTTGTTTGTGGTTGAACAACTTAAATATTTCATTCTATATGATTGCTAACTCTTATCAGATTATATAAGTGAAATACAGGTTATGGAAACAATTGCTACTGCTTTTGGTTTCATAATTAAGCGTTAATTGCCCGACAAATAGGTACGTTTTCGGATTTCGGATTTATAGCGCTATTATATTATCTTTCCCGGGTTGCAATATATATTATTTTGGAAAATATATGTAGTATATTGTTATTTTTGATATTATATTTTCTCCCGAGCCTCTCCGTACAAAGGAGACTCTGCCGAAATTTTCCGAAAATTTTGGACTTAGAAAATTTTTGAAAATGTTTTTCCCAAACTTTATTAGTTTGAGTATAAAAGGGTTTAATGGTTATAAATTTGTATATTTTATTTAAAGTAATTAATTTTGTAAATTTAGTTGTGTATAAAGTTAAAATTTTGAATAAGATATGTTGATTTCTTAATTCTTCTTTTGCCTTCTTTTCCTTTTCGGGGATGAAAAATTTTGAGTGGGGGAGAGTGTAACGACCCGTAAATTTTGATAAATAAATTGGTTAGTTTAATTTGATTTTGCAATTATATTGAGGAAGAAAGAAAAAAAACTATAATTAATAATGAAGCAAATGTTGAAAATGAAATGAAAACATGGAAAATAAAGCTAATTATTAACAGTTGAAATGAACATTCCAATTTAATGTATTAACTCAAATGTTATGAATTGGTTTTAAATGAAATATAGTATTAACAAATGCAATCAGTGTATTTGTGTGTGAAATAATATATTGATTTATTTTTTACTGAATGTAAATTTATGAAAGTATGTTAAGGTAAGTTAATAAATAATTAATTTAGCGCGATCCAAATTAATTGAAATAACTGTAAGGTCATAATTTGTGGTATTTAGTAAATTTGGAAAATAAATCTCAATAAATGTAGTAAAGTATTGAAATGTATATCGTTTCCATAGGATAATATAAAGAAATGAAAATTTGCGACCTATGCTTGGAATGACGACCAAAATAAGTGAAATAGTGTTAATGCAAGTATTTGATTTATTAATGAAATAATACAGTGCTAATGACAATTAATTAAAATTTGTGTTTATATGGAATTTTAACCTGTTGTTAAGTAATAAACTTATAAATGCCAGAAAGGGAAAATAGGTAACAATCTATATAAGTTATTTATTTTATTTAGTATGTTAAATAAAATCTGGAAATCAATTTGCAATCAATGGAAATTAAGTAGTGCGTTAATTGGAAATAAATTAATAAATACATTAATGAAATGTAATATAATTCAATGTTAATTTTACCCATAAAATGTTAATTTATTTAATAGCAAGAATTTAAATCAATAAACGAATTTATTGAGATTTCAATTTATAATTAATAACATTTAATGTGAAATCAATTACAATTAATTGACTTAATTTGTGCAGTTAGGTTAGATGTGATTTGTCATTAAAAAGGGTTAATTTTATAAGATGTAATTAATGCTAAGCCTTTTTATAATATGACTATTGGTTGATGTAAAGATTGTAAATCAAGATTTATTAATTTATTTGAATGTAAGTAACATGTGTTGTATAAATGAATGAATTAGTATAATAAATGGTAATTGGATGAATTCAGTGTTACGCAAGTAATCGTAATAATCAGTGAAATTAATAAAATTAATTGTATTATAAAGTTAATGGTAACTATTGTTATATTTAATTGGCCTTATAAATCAAATTAGGAAACCTTTAATGTTTTAATGAAGTTTATAACGAAAGGTGTGAATGTAATAATGAAATAATTGGAAGTGTAAATTCATTCATAATGTAGTAATCTATATAACGAAAAGTATGAACCCAAGTGAATGAATTTATATAGAATGTTAATCGCAATTAGCGTGAATATTGGTAGAAATGTAATAAAATAGAAATGGGTAGTTAATACAAAGGAAAGATGGAAATTTGAACTTACTAATGTAATAAAGGGTAAATCAAAGGTTACCTTTGTTTATCGAATAATAATTTGTTAGATAAAAAGGATTGAAGTAAATCAAGTTAATTTATTGGAATAAATTTTAAATAATTGAGTCTATTGCAAATAGATAGAATTAAACATTAAATTTTTCGTTATTTGAAATGAAGATGGAATAAGAAAATATTAATGCAATAGTTTTGAATCCAATATTTAATCCGCCTATTTAACGGGAATAAATGGAATATTAATTAATTTATTTAACTAAATGAAATTTTGGGGATTTTATTTATAATTTGTGAATTTAATGAAATTAATTATTAAAAGTGAGGTTAACGTTGGATTGATGAATTAATCAACTCTAATTTAACATTTAAATTTATTTAAATCAGTGTAAATGATTTGGAAATTTTAAAATGATAAGAATTGTCAATTATCGAATTGAAATTGAAAATTTAATTAAATTGCCTAATTTTTAATTTATTTAATTAATATAATAAAAGCCATTTTGGCCACTAACTCGGATTTCGATGAAACCAGTTTCATCGGATCTGTATCGGTGAATTATTATACGGTTTCAAGTTTTGTAGCGATCGAGCTTCTCGTTTGATCGTACGGACTCGAAACGCCATGAAATAAATGAAATTGAAGTCAATTTGAAGAAAAATACTGATTTGAGCATAACTTCTTCATAAGATGGAATTTGGAATTGAAACTTGTTCCATCGCATTTAAAATATTTTGAAATATTTATTTCGATATATGGGTTGACCTAATTTCGTTCCGGAGTCGAAACGGGCTTTTTGTACCACTTTAGCGTCAGCGCGTATATCCAACCTTATCCCTCCATTCAAATTTCTGACCTACCTATATAAACCCGGTTATAAACCATAATTACCCTCATTCTCATTTGTCTGTACGCAATTCAGCTATCTCTCCTCCTCAATGGCAGACAACAAAACTCCCGATCCAATTCCATTCCAAAATTAAAGTCAAAATTTCAAACTCCTCAGAAAAATTTGAAAAAATTATATGTTGAAGCTCTCGAAGTGCATAATCTTTTGGTGTGGTTCATTTTTCAATTGGGATCATGGTTTTGCCAGTATTGGCCGAAACATTCCTGGCCATCGAAACTAGGGTTTTGATTTTTGAACGGTGGATCTTCGTTTGCGAAGCGATCGGTTGGCACTGGCATATAGAGGGAGGAGACAGGCCTCGGGGTGGTAGTCGCTCGTCATCATAGGTTCGAATTTCACCAGAATTTGGCCGATAACCATCGGCGGCGGCGTTGGCCGTTCTGGTCATCGCAAATCCAGATGTAACGTCCCGCCTTTTCGCGCGCTTTAAATCGACACACATGCCAATTCAAACCATACAAAAGGGCGGATTGTTATGGGATAAATAAGAAAAATGAGAAGAAATAAAAGAAAACAGAATCTCACGGCGGAAGGATAAAATATAATAATCAAATATACAGTTCATGAAGCTATTTACAAAATATTTAATTATACTCATACAATATATATCAGAGTACACATACCAATAATAACAATGCAGCGGAATACGGTGTGTAGTGGAATAATATAGTAGATAGTAATACAACAAATCTTTGTCTTCGTCCTCCAGAATAAAATCTTCAAATCCTGAAACGCTCGGACTGACCCAAGCGAATTGAAAAGACAAAACACTCGAGTCAGAACTAAAAGATCTTATGTAAGTTAAATCAACAGAGATAAATATGAGTGCAGTAACTTAAAAGATGCTCGGGATTCACATCTCTTTAGGATCCGTTAAACTATCTACTATGTAGTATATTTCGCTATTATACTAGTGTCTAATTATAAAATAAACTTACTTTTAAATAGCATTAAGGCTTTACATTTTCCACCTTAAAACGGTTAAATATTCCCATAGTCTATACAGTACCGTAATCTCCCCTGTACTGGGCGTCGTCAAAGGGCACTCCATAGGTATGGTACAAAACCAAAATCGTATAAGGCGCGCTAGGGTAGGTGATACGGCACAACTAGGCAATGCCAGGGTAGATATACCAATTGCCATCCGGACTGGTGGTAACGCATATCCGCAGCTACCGCCCATCTCCAACAAACACCCCCAAAATCAAAAAAATAAAGGTGGCCACCGAGTCAATCCAAAGTCAGAGTATAGTATCGCGCTAACCCCCTTGGCCCAAGAATCTCTCACGTTTTAGCCACCTTATGCCAACTCACGGGAGTCGGGTCCACGTATTTACCTCAAATGAAACGCCGCCACCATCCTACTTCATTCTGGAACCTCCACCACGTACACGGTTGTTAAAGTGGTTTTTGGAGTTGGCAGAGAGTATGACAACTTCCGATCCCGGTCTCTTCAACAACCAAACGTTATTATAACACCGCGGTCTTATCAAAATAGTTTTACTTTCAAAACCAGAATATATACCCATTTCAAAACCATATAATACGATACCATTTTTCATTTTAGAAACCAAATAAATTTGATATCATTTATAAACCCAAATCAGTATAATATCATCTTTATTTCACATATATCTTTTCCAAAATCATACTGCTTTAAAATTTATAATATCTGAAACCCAAACATTTGAATTATAACTTTCAAAACATAATACTTCGAGATTCATAGCTTTAAAACCATAACTTTCAAAACTTAAATGGTTTGGATATTCAACAGTATATAAAATAAAACAGTTGAATTTAAAATTTCTTTATAAAGTAAATAATTTCCACGCCTTTACAATTTTATTTACTTTAAATTCAGTATAAACCCATAATCTTTAGATTCACTTTCAGTTTGAATAAAAACACTTCGATTTCAATATTTTCAAACTTTGAGTATTTAATAAATTTCAAAACTAAGGTTGGGAATTTCTATTCAACAATTCATTGTCTTATTATTTAGTTTTGAAACGTTTACATAATAGATCCATAACCATTTAAAATAAAACCCAATTTACTAACACTAAATATTTCCTTCCATTTATTTATACTAGAATTATTCATTTAAATTATCTTGAATAAAAATCCAATTATAAATATCATACCTTTAAAATTTCCAAGATTAATAAGTTTACACCAACTTGTGGAGTTTAATTTTTAAATAAGCCAAATTCCAAAAAAATTCCAATTTAATTTCCAATCTTAATTGATTTGAACTATTTAAAACTCTATATATATACACAATATCTTAAACCTGTACTTAATCATAAATATAAATTATCAAACTCCATTTTTCAACTTATTTATTTCCATTTAATAAATTCATACATAGCTTAAATTCAATAATTTAACAATATATGTATATATAAAATAAGATTTTATATCAGATCAAAATTAATATTTATTAAACCGCATCTTATCCAAACCATAGAAATCATTTCAAAAATAATTTTATATATATACCGCGGTGCCTGTATATAATTTTCTATCCTATGGCCAAGTGATACGGATATTTATCATTTCAATCCGCAAACTTAAAAATTAAAAAAATGCGGTTGTATATCATTTCAAACCGCAATCCCGAATGAAATGAGAATGCATGATACCTTGCAGTTTATATAATATAGAACACACCATCCATTCACCCAATACCAATCATCAACCAATTTTATTTCAATCATCATCAATTTAAACAAACATCAATAGAGCATATAAAATATAACAGGTATCAACGAACGGTTTATATTCAAAATAAATAAATAAATAAATAAATAATTGTTTAACTAGCAGTTTATATGCAAAATAAATAAATTTTAACTGTCAATTTATATGCAATAATAAAATTAATTAACAGTTAAATTAAATAAATGCGATTTAACTGAGATGATGAAAAAAAATATGCAAAATAGTCATAAATAAATTTCTACTCATATCTTAAATCAATTTAACAAACATAAAAAAACTTAGAAGTTGTGAGTGGGTTAAAACACTCACCTTTTGAATTCAAATTGAATTAAAATTCAATTTAAACCCAAAAATTGGACAGTCTTCAAATTCGTCCAAACCAGCATCAAAAGATCCGGAATTTTATTACGATCCTACAAAAAAATCGCGTGTGAAACGGAGTTCGTATGAGAAAGTTACACGCGTTAAATCGCTTGAAAACAAAATTAATTTAAACAAACAAATAAACATATCTAACATAAATATAAGCCACGTCAGCAAAAGCTTTAGCACGCTACAGGACCTCATTCTTCTCTAGTACGAAAAATGAAAAAAAAAATCATTTTTATAAAAGAATGCTTTTGGAGTTGCAAGAATAAGAGCTTTTGAATATGAGATGTTAGGAGAAACAAAATGTAGAAGAAGAAATAAGATGTAGGTTATTTATAATTAGGAAATGAATGTGGAGGGACAAAAATAAATGTCACGTTTTATTATTAAAGCTTCAGGCATTAATAATAGATAAGGGAATGTATGTAGGAATGGAAAAGTTTGCGAACGAAAGTAGAATTTTGTACGCATTTAGGTTTTTATCTACGCAAAATAAAATATTTATACTTACCTTAAAAATGAGAACGTTCAATTTTGTTTTCTCAAAATGATCTTTTATTTCCATTAAAACACCCTTTTTGTTTAACACAAAACGTGCGTTTCTTTTATTAAATCTATTAATTGCAATCAACGTTTCCTTTCTTTTTAATTGAAACATTTGAATTACATTAATTGCAGTTACTTACAAAGTTAGATTTTAAAACAGACAACTAAAATGGATAAAGAAATAGAACAATTGTTTATTTAAACACGTTTTTAGATTTATTGTTTATACACAAGTGTAATAAATAGATTATTTTTCTATTCTTGTAATCAGTCTGTAAGCTAAAACACAGTTCAAATAAACATATATTTCTTTCTTTAAAATCAATCCTTTTGATCTTATTTTAATGAAATTAAACGTACATTCACAGATGAAACATTCATTTTATTTGATGTAAAATTTTGTTTTTATTAAATCAAACTTTCCCTATATTTTCACAAAACATATGCTGCTTTTATTTACACCTATTAATGTACAATTAGTATTCTCTCTCCTATTAATTGGAAATTTTCAATTACATTAATTTTCGTTGATTAAGTTTCAAAATGGACTAAATGAATGTAATGAGAAGTATAACAATTATTTCCTATCTAATAGTAATTTAAACATATTAATACACTATTCGCTACAAACAGTAATTATATATATTTCTTACTAAATAATAGTTTCTCATCTCTACAATCAATCTTTCAGTTGCCAAACATTTTTACTAAATGAATGTTTACTCTTTTACTAAACTTATTCATTCTTATTCTTTTTTAACATTTATTATTATAATCGCCGTTATTAATTACATTCAAACAATGTCATTAAATACACCTGTCGTATGTTATCATTTTTTTTATCTTACTGTAATACATGTTATTAGTAGAAGTTCAAATTAAGATCATAAACATATCTCTTAACATAAATCTACGCTTTTATTATTTTACGTTCACACTTCCGTTACTCTATAATTAATCACCAAGTAACGTTATCATCAAACCAACATTAATTAATATATTAAATGCTTACATTTATCTCTCTATATCCAATTTGTTCCAACTTTAATTATATTAATGCTATTCCCTTATTTTGGTTATTATTTATCAACTTGTTCTAACCTTATTACCTAAATTTCCGTTATTGTAAACCTTTAAGATTTTCATTTAAATTAAATATAAATTCCAATTCAATCAACCCTTTCAACATGCAATTTATAATAACTGCTTACAAGTACGAATGGAATTATCATTTATTCTAATATTTTCTAAATTTACATTAACATATAAATTAATTTCCTTTAAATGAATTTTATATACGGGTATATTTCTTACCCCATTTCATTCATTGAAATTTATTCAAATTTCTAGTAAATAGGTTTTAAGTCACCATTTATATAATCTAACTTAGCGTTCATTTCAATATTTGTTTATAAAGTTTTTATTTCTTCTAAATTTAATTACAAAACTCATTAGTTCAACCAAATTAAATCCACGAAATTTACGGGTCGTTACACTCTCCCCTACTCAAAACTTTTCGTCCCCGAAAAGGAAAAGAAGGGAAAAGAAGAAATAAGAAATCAACATATCTTTCTTAAATATTAAATTTATAAACAAATAAGTTTAAAAAATAAAATAATTTAAAATAAAATATGCCAATTTATACCCATTTAAATCTTTTATACATAAATTATTAAAGTTTGAAAAACATTTTCAAAATTTTCTAAGTCCAAAATTTATGGAAAATTTTGGCAGAGTCTCCTTTGTATGGAGAGGCTCGAGAGAAAATATAATAATTATATTTCACCCAACCCGAAAAAATATATAAAATAGCACTATAAACCGTAAACCGAAACGTACCTATTGTCGGGCAGTTTACGCTTAATTTATGGAACCAAAAGCAGTAGCAACAAAGGGTTAACATTTTATGTAAAGTGATATATTTAAGTGGTTTCAATCACTAACAACAAATCAATACAACAACCATCAATTTCAACAAACAACATACACAACAAATGCAAAGCAACCATTAAATCAACAAACAAATAGTTGTTCGGGTTCAAAACTTTTAAATTGTACGGAATGAAGAATAAACTACTAGCGCATCATTTACTCAACAGTCTTAGATAAAACTAAATAGATTATTCACTCACCCCAAATCCAATTTTAAAGTATCCTTGCTCAAACAACCATCACTAAACAACAACAAATCCAAACAACAATCAACTTAACTTATTATTAATTTCATTTCATACCTTTGTTGTTTGATTTCCTTTTTATTTATACAGTGATTTATCTTTCAATTTACATTTACTCATTAAATGTTTGCTTCATTTATTTTTACTTATTACTTACAATTATTCAATTCCATTAACTCAGGTCATGCCAGTTCCTTTTATTTCGTTATAATTATTCATCCATTTATTATTGCATGTCTTCATTTATTTATTACAGTATTCATTTTCCAACTAATTTTATTTATAAATAGCTTCAACTGTTTACTTGAGTTCATTATCATTCATTTATACTACTTCATTTCATTTATTTATCTTTTTTTTACTAAATTCCATTTACAATACTTACTTTTCTATTTTAATTTGTAGTCTTTTCTATTTTAATTTGTAGTCTTTTCAATTTAAACTTAAGTTTATAACTCTATACCACCCATTCTTATAAATAAAAGCAATTTATTGAACACTTTCATTACATACTTTTACTGTACAATTTCCATTACATTTCTTATTAAACATTTCAACTTTTAATATTTGGTAAGTTATATACATGCTTTTAAAGAATGTAATTGAAAGTTATACAAGCTTTCTCATTTCTTTTTAATTAATTCATTGTTCAATAAATTTTTACCCTTTTTTCTTATAAATTACAATTTCAACTTCCTTTTAATTCCTTTATAACTTGGCATTAAATCTCTTACTTAAATTAGAGGTTTCAATTATTAATTACTTACCTTTCATTTCACTACAATAATTGAAACAATTAATTAAAGAGAATTTAAGAATCTAATACCGGGTTAAATTTCAAATTATTTTAAAATAATAGATAAATATATTCTGACAACTTATATATCTCTAATTATATTTAAAACAATTCAAAATTTATATTTTTTTTAAAAAAAAATGAATCTGCAGTAAAACAACTATAGTGGCCTTCCCCTTCGAAACTCGAAAATAAAAGTCGATGATGCAGCCGCCATTACCGAAATTATTTTCTAGCGACAGAGTGGAAAGCACAAAACTTATTTTCTCCAAAACTTTCTTTAAAATAATTCTTCCGAATTATATTGAAATATTTATATCAGAAAATACTTATAAACAATATTATTATATTCCAAATTTTATTCGAAAAAATTTCAAAACCCCGGATTTTAAGTTCTACATTTCCAAATTTCATTTATTTTATTTTTCAAATCTTATTTCTATTATTATTTATACACTTTATTACCTAACAACCAATCTATTGCAGCCAAATATAGATATCATTTGAAAATTTTATTTTATATATAAAAAATATAATAGCAAAATTATTTCATTTACCTATATAAAACAAATATTATGTTGGTCTGTCCTATTAAGTGCTTAGAAATCCCTATTGATGTCACAGCGTCCCATGCACCAACCAGAATTTATAAATACAAAAGGGAACAGATTAACACAATATAAAACCTTTTATAACACTAACAAATGCGCTCTCTCATATGTATACACTCAAGGACTCCCATAGGGTATTACTACCCCGTTAATAAAGAGTCAGATCCCACAAAGCTAAGATTTATCGCTAAACCAAAGCTCTGATACCAGATGTAACTTCCCGCCTTTTCGCACGCTTTAAATCAACACACATGCCAATTCAAACCATACAAAAGGGCAGATTGTTATGGGATAAATAAGAAAAACGAGAAGAAATAAAAGAAAAAAGAATCTCACAGCGGAAGGATAAAATATAATAATCAAATATACAGTTCATGAAGCTATTTATAAAATATTTAATTATACTTATACAATAGATATCAGAGTACACATACCAATAATGACAATGCAGCGGAATACGGTGTGTAGTCGAATAATATAGTAGATTGTAATACTACAAATCTTTGTCTTCGTCCTCCAGAATAAAAACTTCAGATCCTGAAACGCTCGGACTGACCCGAGCGAATTGAAAAGACAAAACACTCGAGTCAGAACTAAAAGATCTTATGTAAGTTAAATCAACAGAGATAAATATGAGTGTGCAGTAACTTAAAAGATGCTCGGGATTCACATCTCTTAAGGATCCGTTAAACTATCTACTATGTAGTATATTTCGCTATTATACTAGTGTCTAATTGTAAAATAAACTTACTTTTAAATAGCGTTAAGGCTTTACATTTTCCACCTTAACATAGTTATATATTCCCATAGTCTATACAGTACTGTAATCTCCCCCGTACTGGGAGTCGTCAGAGGGCACTCCATAGGTATGGTACAAAACCAAAATTTTATAAGGCGCGCTAGGGTAGGTGACACGGCACAACTAGGCAATGCCAGGGTAGATATACCAATTGCTATCCGGACTGGTGGTAATGCATAGCTGCTGCTACCGCCCACCTCGAACAAACACCCCCAAAATCAAAAAAAAAAAAGGTGGTCACAGAATCAATCCAAAGTCAGAGTATAGTATTGTGCTAGCCCCCTTGGCCCAAGAATCGCTCCCGTTTTAGCCACCTTATGCCAACTCACGGGTGTCGGGTCCACGTATTTACCTCAATGGAAACGCCGCTACCATCCTACTTCATTCTGGAATCTCCACCGCGTACACGATTGTTAAAGTGGTTTTTGGAGTTGGCAGAGAGTATGACAACTTCCGATCCCGGTCTCTTCAACAACCAAATGTTATTATAACACCGCGGTCTTATCAAAATAGTTTTACTTTCAAAATTAGAATATATACCCATTTCAAAACCATATAATACGATACCATTTTTCGTTTTAGAAACCAAGTAAATTTGATATCATTTATAAACCTAAATCAGTATAATATCATCTTTGTTTCACATATATCTTTTCCAAAATCATACTGCTTTAAAATTTATAATATCTGAAACCCAAACATTTGAATTATAACTTTCAAAACATAATACTTTGAAATTCATAGCTTTAAAACCATAACTTTCAAAACTTAAATGGTTTGGATATTCAACAGTATATAAAATAAAATAGTTGAATTTAAAATTTCTTTATAAAGTAAATAATTTCCACGCCTTTACAATTTTATTTACTTTAAATTCAGTATAAATCCATAACCTTTAGATTCACTTTCAGTTTGAATAAAAACACTTCGATTTCAATATTTTCAAACTTTGAGTATTTAATAAATTTCAAAACTAAGGTTGGGAATTTTTATTCAACAATTCATTGTCCTATTATTTAGTTTTGAAACCTTTACATAATAGATCCATAACCATTTAAAATAAAACCAATTTATTAACACTAAATATTTCCTTCCATTTATTTATACTAGAATTATTCATTTAATTTATCTTGAATAAAAATCCAGTTATAAATATCATACCTTTAAAATTTCCAAGATTAATAAGTTTACACCAACTTGTGGAGTTTAATTTTTAAATAAGCCCAATTCCAAATAAATTTCCAATTTAATTTCCAATCTTAATTGATTTGAACTATTTAAAACTCTATATATATATACAATATCTTAAACCTGTACTTAATCATAAATATAAATTATCAAACTCCATTTTTCAACTTATTTATTTCCATTTAATAAATTCATACATAGATTAAATTCAATAATTTAACTATATATGTATATATAAAATAAGATTTTATATAAGATCAAAATTAATATTTATTAAACCGCATCCTATCCAAACCATAGAAATCATTTCAAATATAATTTTATATATATACCGCGGTGCCTGTATATAATTTTCTATCCTATGGTCAAGTGATACAGATATTTATCATTTCAATACGCAAACTTAAAAAAAATGCGGTTGTATATCATTTCAAACTGCAATCCCGAATGAAATGAGAATGCATAATACCTTGCAGTTTATATAATATAGAACACATCATCCATTCACCCAATATCAATCATCAACCAATTTTATTTCAATCATCATCAATTTAAACAAACATCAATAGAGCATATAAAATATAAAAGGTATCAACGAACAGTTTATATTCAAAATAAATAAATAAATAACTGTTTATCTAGCAGTTTATATGCAAAATAAATAAATTTTAACTGTCAATTTATATGCAATAATAAAATTAATTAATTGTTAAATTAAATAAATGCGATTTAACTGAGATGATGAAAAATATATGCAAAACAGTCATAAATAAATTTCTACTCATATCTTAAATCAATTTAACAAACATAAGAAAACTTAGAAGTTGTGAATGGGTTAAAACACTCACCTTTTGAATTTAAATTGAATTAAAATTCAATTTAAAACCAAAAATTAGACGGTCTCCAAATTCGTCCAAACCAACGTCAAAAGATCCGGAATTTTATTACGATCCTAACAAAAAAAAATCGCATGTGAAACGGAGTTCGTATGAGAAAATTACAGGCGATAAATTGCTTGAAAACAAAATTAATTTAAACAAACAAATAAACATACCTAACAAAAATATAAGCCACGTAAGCAAAAGCTTTAGCACGCTACAGCACCTCGTTCTTCTCCAGTACGAAAAATGAAAAAAAATTCATTTTTATAAAAGAATGCTTTTGGAGTTGCAAGAATAAGAGCTTTTGAATATGAGGTGTTAGGAGAAACAAAATGTAGAAGAAGAAATAAGATGTAGGTTATTTATAATTATGAAATGAATGTGGAGGGACAAAAATAAATGTCACGTTTTATTATTAAAGCTTCAGGCATTAATAATAGATAAGGGAATGTACATAGGAATGGTAAAGTTTGCAAACGAAAGTAGAATTTTGTACGCATTTAGGTTTTTATCTACGCAAAATAAAATATTTATACTTACCTTAAAAATGAGAACGTTCAATTTTGTGTTCTCAAAATGGTCTTTTATTTCCATTAAAACACCTTTTTTGTTTAACACAAAACGTGCGTTTCTTTTATTAAATCTATTAATTGCAACCAATGTTTCCTTTCTTTTTAATTGAAACATTTGAATTACATTAATTGCAGTTACTTACAAAGTTAGATTTTAAAACAGACAACTAAAATGGATAAAGAAATAGAACAATTGTTTATTTAAACACGTTTATAAATTTATTGTTTATACACAAGTGTAATAAATATATTATTTTCCTATTCTTGTAATCAGTCTGTAAGCTAAAACACAGTTCAAATAAACATATATTTCTTTCTTTAAAATCAATCTTTTTGTTCTTATTTTAATGAAATTAAACGTACATTCACAGATGAAACATTCATTTTATCTGATGTAAAATTTTCTTTTTATTAAATCAAACTTTCCCTATATTTTCACAAAACATGTGCTGCTTTTATTTACACCTATTAATTTGCAATTAGTATTCTCTCTCCTATTAATTGGAAATTTTCAATTACATTAATTTCAGTTGATTAACTTTCAAAATGGACTAAATGAATGTAATGAGAAGTATAACAATTATTTCCTATCTAATAGTAATTTAAACATATTAATACACTATTCGCTATAAACAGTAATTATATATATTTCTTACTAAATAATAGTTTCTCATCTCTACAATCAATCTTTCAGTTGCCAAACATTTGTACTAAATGAATGTTTACTCTTTTACTAAATTTATTCATTCTTATTCTTTATTAACATTTATTATTATAATCGCCGTTATTAATTACATTCAAACAATGTCATTAAATACGCCTGACGTATGTTATCATTTTTTTATCTTACTGTAATACATGTTATTAGTAGAAGTTCAAAATAAGATCATAAACATATCTCTTAACATAAATCTACGCTTTTATTACTTTACGTTCACACTTCCGTTACTCTATAATGAATCACCAAGTAAGGTTATCATCAAACCAACATTAATTAATATATTAAATGCTTACATTTATCTCTCTATATCCAATTTGTTCCAACTTTAATTATATTAATGCTATTCCCTTATTTTGGTCATTATTTATTAACTTGTTCTAACCTTATTACCTAAATTTCCATTGTTGTAAACATTTAAGATTTTCATTTAAATTAAAATAAATTCCAATTCAATTAGCCCTTTTAACATGCAATTTATAATAACTGCTTACAAGTACGAATGTAATTATCATTTATTCTAATATTTTCTAAATTTACATTAACATATAAATTAATTTCCTTTAAATGAATTTTATATACAGGTATATTTCTTACCCCATTTCATTCATTGAAATTTATTCAAATTTCTAGTAAATAGGTTTTAAGTCACCATTTATATAATTTAATTTAGCGTTCATTTCACTATTTGTTTATAAAGTTTTTATTTCTAATAAATTTAATTACAAAACTCATTAGTTCAACCAAATTAAATCCATGAAATTTACGGGTCGTTACAGTCCGTAAATAAGGGTTAGGGTCGGCTCAAGGCGAGGAGGTCATTGGGCATGTCAGATCGTGTTGAAGCTGCGCGAGGAGGCGGCGATATTCAATGGAGGGTGGCAGCTCATTAGGGTTTCTGGGATGAGGTTCGAAGAGAAGCGTGTGTTTGCCTGCTGACGTGGGTACGGGGTTTACGGTTGGTGACGTGTTTTCTAATTTTATTTATTTTCAAAAATTTTAAATCGTAAACTTCAAACTGCTATAAAATTTGCGTACGATATCTGATTTACGCGAAATTTTCTTTGTTAGGATCGTATTGAAATTCCGAACACTTTGACGCAAGTTTGGATGAATTCTGACACCGTCTAATTTTTGGGTTTGAATTGGATTTAAATTCAAAAGGTGAGTGTTTTAACCCACTCACAACTTCTAAAATTTCTTATGTTTGTTAAATTAAATTTGGATGTGATTAGAAATTTATTTACGACTGTTTGGCATATTTTTAATCATCATCTCAGCTAAATTGCATTTATTTAATTAAACTGTCATTTACTTATTCATTGCACATAACTGCCAGTTAAATTGTTATTTATTTATTTTTGCATATAAACTGCCAGTTAAACAGTTATTAATTTATCATTGAATATAAACTGCTAGTTAATTCCTGATGATTATTATCCATTCTATATTGATGCTATTGTTTGAATTGAACGATGATTGTGATAAATGGTTGATGGTTGATATTGGATGAATGGATGCTGTATTTTACATTGAATAAACTGCAAGTTATCATGCATTTTCATTTTATTCGGGATTGCGGTTTGAAATGATATATAACCGTAAATTTTATTTTTAAATTGCGGATTGAAATGATAAATATCTGTATCACTTGACCATAGGATAGAAAATTTTATACAGACACTGCGGTATATATATAAAAATATTTTGAAATGTTTTTCTATGGTTTTGTAAAGAAATATATATATGGTTTTATGAGATATTGATTTCGGATATTTGATAAAGGTTGTTTTATATATAGTTAAATTCTTGGTTTTAAGCTATGTATAAAATTATTTAAAGTATGAAGTAAGTTTAATAATAAAGTTGATTTTATTAAAATATATTATGGATTAGTGTTTACTTAAATTAGATTCTAATATAGAGTTTATATTGATTTTTATAAATCAAAGTTGAGAAGATAGTTTTGAAATTGATTTGAGATTTTATTTAATTAAGATCCTATTGAAATTTAGGTTTAAAAAGAATATGGTGTTATAACTAAATTCAGGTTTAAGATGATTTAAGTGAATATATCTAGTCTAAATAAATTGAGGAATATGCAATTTTTGAATTTGAAAGTTTTATTTAAAGGATACTGGATTTATTAAGTAAGTATTTCAAACTAAACAATAGTAAAGTGAATTTGGCATATATATATATATGAATTAAAAATTTAGTTTTGAAATGGTGGAATATTTAAACCTTTGAAATATATGAAAATTTAAATGGTTTATTTGGGAATTCAAATCTGTATTTGGAACTGATTTGAGAAATTAAAAATCTAATTTACTTTATAAAGTAATCTATTATTAAAACATTTAAGTATTGAAAACTATGTTTCGAAGCTATGGGTTTAAGGTATATATATTTGAAAGTACTATGATTTTTTGAAAAAGGATAAATTTGAAATAAAAATGATATCATATTGATTTGGTTTTAAAAGTGGAAAATGAAATCGTATTTATATGGTTTTGAAAAGGGATATTATATTCTGGTCTTAAAGTATAAACTATTTTGAAAAAGACCGCGGTGTTATAATAACGATTGGTTGTTGAAGAGACCAGGATCGGAAGTTGTCATACTCTCTGCCAACTCTGAAAACCCCTTTAACAACCATGTACGCGGTGGAGATTCCAGAATGAAGTAGGATGGTGGCGACATTTTCTTTGAGGTAAATACGTGGACCCGACTCCTGTGAGTTGACATAAGGTGGCTAAAACTGGAGCGATTCTCGGGCCAATGAGGTCATTCCTCTGATCGAATGCACTCCTTCGATATTATACTTTGACTTTTGGATTGATTCGGTGGTCACTTTTGATTTTTGATTTTAGGGGTGTTGTCCGAGGTGGGCGATAGTAGCTGCTACGCGTTACCACCAGCCCAGATGCATAATTGGTATATCTACCGTGGCATTGCCTAGTTGTGCCGTGTCACCTACCCTAGCACGCCTTGTACGAGTTTCTATTTGTCTCGTACCTATGGAGTATCCTCTGGTAGCCTCCCGATCAGGAGGTATTACGGTACTGTATAGACTATTGGCATTATTACGTGTCAAGGTGGAAAATGTAAAGCCTTAACGCTATTTTAAAGTAAGTTTATTTTACAATTAGACACTATTATAATAGCGAAATATACTACGTAGTAAATAGTTTAACGGATCCTTAAGAGATGTAAATCCCGAGCATCTCTTGAGTTACTGCACTCATATTTATTTCTGTTAATTTAACTCACATAAGATATTTTAGTCTGACTCGAGTGTTTTGTCTTTTCAATTCGCTCGGGTCAGTCCGAGAATTTCAGGATCGAAGACTTTATTTCTGGAGGATGAAGACGAAGATTTCATCATTATTATTATATTGTTCCACTACACACTGTATTCCACTGCATCGATTTTATTCGTTGGTATGTGCAACTCTGATATATATTGTATAAGTAAAATCAAATATTTTGTAAACAGCTTCATGAACTGTATATTTGATTATTATATTTTATCCTTCCGCTGTGAGATTCTGTTTCATTTTATTTCTTTCTCGTTCTTCTTATTTACCCCATAAAAAATCCGCCCTTCCGTATTGTTCGAATTGGCACGTGTGTCGATTTAAAGCGTGCGATAAGGCGGGATGTTACAAGGATAGTAAGGCTGGAGATTTTTTCACCAAATATATGTTGTTCTGACTCTAACCTCATTACACCTCGGGTTAGAAGGAACGATGATCTAAATGGAGATATGATGACAGAAGCATATGGAAGTAGTTTATTTATCTATTATTGTTATTTTCTGATGTACCTATTTAAAGATAATAATTTACTTTAAACAAGTTGTATCTCTAGTATGTAACAATTATTATTGACATGGTGTTATGGTTTTATTACATTTGGAATTCGAAATAAAATAGGTACTGTTTATATTATTACATGTTGTCCTTCTTCTATGAGTTATGAATGAGTAGATAAATAGCTTTGTATTATTCTTCTTATCGACCAACAACCAACTTTGGAATAGGTCTAAGTTTCAATGGACTATTCTGGGTCGGGTTTTAAGCCTGTTTCGGGGCAGGTTGTTACATTTGGTATTAGCACTTAGGTTACCCAATCAACGAGATAGGTATAAGTATGAGAGGCATGCTTATTATTTTGAAAATGTTATTTAAGAATCCTACTATATATATATATATCTGTGTGTGTGTGTGTGTATGCATACACTTTTTTTAAAGTACACAAAAATATTAGACAAATATTTATTTCAACATATAATGCTATCTTATAAAATGTAGAAGGAAAAGATTGTAACTCCAAAGTTAATAAGGCAATAAATGTGCAATAAATAGGTAGTTACAAGAATTTAATAAGGATATAAATGGACTAATTAAAGAGATTATTAAGGTAATTATGAAGAGATAAGGAGGGCATAATATGAAAAAATTTAGAATGAATAAATAAATGCCTTTAAAAATTGTCCGTTAAGATAATAATCATTTATTATGGACAGCTGACATTTATAGAAATAGAAAATAAATATGTTATGCGGTAATTAAATATTATAAGGTAGAATAATTGTCACTAGGACAAATTATTTATGTAACGACCCATAAATTTTCAATAATTTAAATTGTTAATTTAATGAGATTTTTGAAATTTAATATTGAAGAAAATAAAAATTCGTGAATTATCAATAAAAGTGGTGATAATGCAATGAAAATTAACTAAGAGGAAACGTAACAAGGTTAATTAAACTTAATACTTAATGAACTTGAATGAAATTCTAATTAAATAAAATAATTTAAATTTTATGACTTAGTATAATGGGAATATGAGAAAAATAAGTATAAATTGAATAGAAATGTAAATTTATTTATAAGGCAGTAATTGATGTAATAAAAAGCATGAAACTAAGTAAATAAATTTATTGAGAATATTTAAGCATAATTAAAGTGTATATTTGGCAAAGATATAATAAATGGAAATAGGATAGTTAATAACAAAGGAGTTAGAAATTTGAATATATTAATGTAACAATTATACAAATGTAAGATGTAAATAGGCGTATATTAGTGTAATAGATAAGTACCCATGTTGACATCACCTTTAAGATGGTAAGTTTATAATTGATTCATAATAAGGAAAAAAATCAAATGAATGTATTTATTGGAATGGAAATTGAAAATTAATGAATTTATTAAAATTGTAAAATTATAATTGATTGGAAGTAGTAAATTACGTAATAGTGATAATTATTAATTGTTTACCCATTCATTTAATTTATTGAATTAGATCTAAATCAATTGCAGCTTATAAGTGAAATTAAAAGTTAATGGTAACCATTAGTATAAGTTAACCGTTTATTTAGTATATTAAATTAAAACCGGTAATCGATTGCCATAAATCTAAATTAAAGGTTATGTTGGGGTAAATTAAGGAAATAATTGAAAATAATGTCAATTCTATTTATAATATGACAAATTGTGGAATTTAAAAGAATGGAAATAAAGATTTATCATTTATTGGGATTTGAACTATAATAATTGGATTAATTGCAATTAAATGAAATTAAATATCTAAATATTACGTTAATTAAAACTAAGATGAAATTTGGAGATTTTAATGTAATAAATCATGAACAAATGTTACATGCATCCTTATGGTGATAAGAGATGTGAATAACAAGGTTTAAAATTTTAATAAATGGGTTTTTGGGGATTTTATATTATAATTTCTGAATATAATGAAACTGAAATTAAACACTGTAATTGATGGTTTAAATTAACTTTAAATTGATATCTAAAATTTTTTCTAAGTTATTATAAATGATTGAGGAGTCGAAAATGATAGATAACAGTAGATAATTAAATTTAAACTGGAAAGGTGATTTAATTTATTAATTATTAATTTAATTTAATTAACTAGAAAATAGCCATTTTGGCCACTGAATCGGATTTCAACAAAACCAATTTCATCGGTTCCGTAATAGGATATCTAGCTTCGTAGCAATGTGACTTGTCGTTTGATCGTACGGGCTCGAAATGCCTTGAAATCAATGAAATTGAAATCAATTTGAAATAAATTAATTTTGGCATAACTTCTTCATACGACGGAATTTGGACTTGAAACCTGTTCCATAGCGTTTAAAATATTTAAAAACATCTATTTTGATATATGGGTTGACCCAATTTCGTTCCGGAGTCAGAACGGGCTTTTCGGGCCATTTTATTGTTCAACGCGTATATAAATCGTGTCCATCCATTCTATTTTAGCTTTGTCTATAAATACCATGTTATAAACCCTAATTGTTCCTCATTCTCATTTGTCTGTACGTATAATTCTCCCTCAGCTCTTCATTTTAATGACAGACAATTCAAAATCCAATTGCAATTCAAAAATCAAATTGAAATTTCAAACTCCTCAAAAAAATTCAGTCAAATTATATATCGAAGTTCTCGATGGTATGAATCAGCGTCTGGTGTTCATTTGTCATAATAATGCTTCAATCGTCGGCAAATCGCGGTCAAAGTCACGATTTGGGTTTTTGATTTCGTCGTCAATCAACGAAATTAAGACAGGGGTTGTGTAGAGCTCGTCGTCTGGAGTTCACGACTGGTGGTCACTTGGCCCAAGATGGAACGTGGTGGTCGGAAAAGATGAACTAGGGTACAAAACCCTAGTTTTGGGAGGCGGCGGCGGCTAACCAGGGGAGGCCGAGCAGCCCAAGGAGGGTCGACCGGAGTTGCCGAAGCCATCGGTGGTGTCGCCGTGACCTACAGTGTAACGAGACGAATTTTGCCCGCTCGAAAATCGACATCCATACTTCAAATCGTATTCGAATGCCATAGATTCGACCGTTCAAATCCGATTCGCCGGAGCTTATAACAATCATTAAGTAAACAACATGGCGGAATAAAAGAATAATACATTGATATACAGCTTTGATACAATATCTGATACAACAGATGATCCAATAGATATCAATATACATCAGAGATATGATACAATAAAATAGCAGCGGAAAAGAAAATAGATGACAACATCTAGCAGCGGAACAATATAACTCTAAGATAGTCTTCAAGGAAGAACTCCGAGAACTGCAACTCCATCTCCAAGAATCAATCCAGCAATAGCTCGAACCCCTAATAACGATGCACCAAGCTAAGCGAGAATGGTGTGATCCAAAGACTGAACTAACTCCAGATAATCCACTATATCTAACTATCTGAAGAAAAAAAACCCAACTCTAGACTGCTCGTGTAAAAAATAATGAGCACCCAGAGTTTAGGAAAGAAACGATAAACTCCGGATCAGTCGTGGGACTGGTGTGAGCAACAAAAACAGTTTATTTATCTTTAAAATCAAAATAGAGGAATATTTTAAAGTCAATTCGCAATGCTTTTAAAAAAAATGAGACTACCATAAGGCCTCCCGCACACACACACAATGCAAACGCAGAATCGGAGGAGATTTCTCCTTATGATAGTCAAAGATGCTTGATACACATTAAAAGAAACCTTTGATATTATTACTAGTGCATAGTGTAGGAAAAATTCATTTCGAAAGTAGAATATAAATCTTAGCCACCATACGACCATTATCGTATGCCTACTATAGCTAACCATGTTCAATAGCAGGTTACCGCCACATTTCATAGCAGGTTATACAACTAATACTGTACAAGGTTCGTATTGTTTCTTTGGATTTCCAACGAATGATCAGGCCAAGGAACTTCTCATTGCCACATGAGAACGCCTCTGGATGGACGTCACCGAGAACCAAACCGGATCTCTACCAACACAAGGTCGGGTTACCCCTAACTGAGTAACAACTGACCGAATATGCCATCCCCCGGTCCTTTGGGACCATTATCCGAGATCTCGTAATCAATTCACACAATCATAAATAAAGTGTTTCAACATGAGTAAGTATCTGGGCTCCATACCATGATACCACCCTTTTTCAGAAGGAAATGCACATATCCTAAAGGGCGCTACCCCTCATAACCTTGCTGCATCTTTCCTGTTTTGACCATTCCGGGGTGTGAGGCTCGACGAAGTCTCGTCCACAAAAACATACTTTATACAAAAGCCATGCTTAGGGTCAACAAATGATCATAGAAATGATCACCAGGATAGACGATCAAACAAATGATCCTATCACCAATAATCAACACAATGATCATTTCACAGCAACACTCAGCATGTCACATTACCAAATTGGGAATATATCGCTGATAACCATCAACTATGTAACCTCTGAGCTCGTACGTCTCAGAGAAGGGTGTTAAGCTAAGAGAATAAATTCTCCGCCACCAACAGAAATGTATTTGAAAGAAATCTGCTTTATATCTCAAAGTGTAATGTCAGACACACAATCCATACTAGTCTGTTCCGGGATCGAACAAAACCGAAGGCACTTTCAACGAAGTCCTTGCAATCCGGATATTCACAATCCCGATCGGATTTCCCATCACTTAGGAAGTTTCTATACCGGCGCGACTCGGTGCAGAAACAATCGATAGGTCATCCTATCGCTTTCGCAAATACCCGGTCTTCATCACCGGTCTTCAAATGCTATCCATAACGTCGAATCAATTATTTGGAATGGGTTATACGACACAAAGGTCCTTTCCCGGCTAAACCGAATAGTGAGCACGATATTTCAAAAACAAATGGATAATGGGATTTCAATCAAGTCACAACTTATTACCCAAAACTTTTCTTCAAATGGCTTAACAAATTACCATTTTCAATCTTTAAACAAAAAGATTCATTTTCACAACCTTTAACGGTTTTAAACAATTTTCACATTTTTAATCTTTTAAATAAAAAATTCATTCACAGATTTTCCAAATCAATTTTCATTTCAATTTGATTAACTCGTTAAATCTTTTAAATCAAAGATTTAACTTATAGCCTTCAAAATAATTTCATTTCAATTTGATTAAACAAATCATCAATTTAAATCTGTTAAAAATAAACAGATTTAATTCATAGCTTTCAAAAAGAATTCATTCATAACTTAGGAAAATCATTTCTCTATTCAATCTTGAGATTCCCCTAATTAACTGGAATCTCAGTTCTTATCTAAAAGTGTTTATCATTTGAAAACAACAGTTTTCATTTTGGAAATTTGATTCATTTATACGAGTTGAAATCCTTGGGTTAAATTCAAATTCCCAAAACCATACCTTTAAAATGGTTTAAATTCATACAAACATATTTATAATATCTTTAACCATAATTTCCAATCATTGAATTCAATTCCAAATATTGAATTCAAATTCAAATTTAATTATTTAAATTGGAGATTTTACCGAGTTATTCAAAATAAATTTCATCTATGAAATTCCATTTCAAGAGCTTTTCACTTTAAACCCAATCCATTTCCAAAACATTTGAATTCAAATATTCAAATTTAAAACTATTTCAAAAATCTGTGACTTAATCGATTTCCTCGTGAAATCCATATTGTGTGTGTATGGTGTGGTCCAGGGGTTATACACAGTAGTGCAACATCATACAATTATCACTGATTAAAACATAGGAATATAGTCGATAAGCGGTATTAACTATCACGCTTATCGTTCATATACAGATCACAGATATATATCACAGATAAGTAAATTACAGATCACAACATAAATCAGGATAATCATAAAGCATCATATAACAGGGATATCAAACAGTTTAACATCCAATATAATCCAAACATCCATAAATAGGATTAATTTAATTATCTAATTAATTTAAATCAGATTAAATTTCTATGAATAATTCTTCTCACATTTATTATCAAAATAAATTTCAAGTAAATGATCCTCATTAACTATTCATAATTATTTAATTACTATTCTTAAGTAATTAAACTCAATTTAACTATCGTTAATTATCATTTAATTAACCTTTAAAATCATATGTTTAATCACTGATTATTTAATTAATTAAGTTCTAAACTGTAACTTGATAAATCTTAATTACTTGATTAAATAATCTCGAGCATTTGTTTAAAAGACAACTCTTTATTAAACTAATGAATCTTATTTACAAATTAATTTACCTTAATTAATTTAACTCAAATCTTAATTTCTTGATTAAATAAATTAATCAATCATTCACCTGAACTAATTTAATGAATGCATATCATTTATCTTTACTAATTCAAATTTAAAACATTTTCTAACTAATGTTTTAATTATCATCACAAAGCAAATTTAAACAATTTCATTTATTAAAACTTCTTTGATTTCTGAATTAGGATTCAAATTATCTTTAATTCAGATAATTTAAATTTAAATTTAAACTTTTATTTTTAACTTGCTTAAACTTTTCATTTAAAATTTCAACTCCATTTCAACTTTCTTTAATATATTTTGAATTGCTTTTAAGTTATTAAAACAATTTAAATTTAAAACTTATTTATGTTTAAACTAAACTCTACATTCAACTTGAATTTATATTAACATTTTAATTTGAACTCAGCTTTTAAAAATCTTGGTTTAAAATTTAAATTTGGTTTTAAAATTCTCAAACCAAAACAGTTCCAGGTTAAAAAAAAAACCTGCAACAACTTTTACTCGAGCCCAGACTCGATTTGCTTCGAGTCACTTACTCGATTTACTCGAGTACCACTTCGGGTAAAAACCCACTGGAACGCTGCTTCTACCCAAACAACATCATCAGGTACAAGAAGATGCACCGTGCACTTGCACGGTCGTCGTGCGACGTTCTAACCATCACCACGATCATCTACACGACCACGATCACCCATTCATACACTCCAACCCACCAAATCTCCCTCCTTCACACGAAAATCGAAATCGAGTTCAATGCCAAAACCTGGAACAACGAAAAAAACTGGAACGCCCTCACCTGTCAACGTCGTTCGCTCGACACTCCGACCACCATTCACCACCAAACTCCGGCCATAGCGTCATTAATCTTCCCTCTACCTCCCCACGAAACCGCGTGACACTCGCACCTTCGTCGACGTCGCGCGAGTAGAAAATATCGGCCACCCCAAAACTAGGTCACCGAAGTTTGATCACTTCCCGCCGCCACCACAAAGCTTCGTTCAACCTCCAAGTATTTTTCCTAGAACCCTCGATCACCTTCCCACCTCCAGACCACGACGCGTCTTCCCCGATCAACCCAATCACCGGCAATTCCCCAAAAACCACACTCCCTTCAACTTCGAACTGCACCCAAACTACACAACTAAAAATCACGAAACCCATCTCAAAAATCATCATTTCCAATATGAATTCAAGTTATATATATAAATCACCATTTCGCGAAGTTCGAATTTTGGTCCATCTTGAGTTTGTTCAAGATTTTGGGTTTCCAGAGATGAATTTTAAGTTGTTTTAATCTTAACTAAATTTTAAAGCTTAGTTTACAATGATATAAACATTTTTTGTTTAAGTCCTAAGTTCAATCATCAATCAAAAGAAGAGTAAAAGATTTTTGAATCCATCAGTTGGAGTTTTACTGGAAACTGATGCAATTTTTTTTTTTTAAAACAAAAGCTTGCATACCTATTTTCAATCTTCCCATATATATATATATATATATATATATATACAGAGAATTATATATGCACACACAACATTTCTCAGATACACTTGCATAGATTCAAACCCTTAAAAAAATGAAATGTTACTCACTTGATTTCCAGGAAATGAACAGAGACTTAAATTTGAACAGGCTCTTGAATTTAAAATCTGAAATACTTTGCTTTTAAGTTGATCTGTAGCTTCAAGATTTGGACTTGAACTTCCAGGCTTGATGTTGAGAAACAGATCTTACTTTCTGAGATGATTCTTGGTATGGATATATAGACAGAGGTGTACAGGTGATGTATATTGTTGTTTGTACAACCAGAGTAAGGCTGAAAATGCTTGCATTAATTGCTTTAGTCCTTCTGTTTCATATTATATTTTCTTTTCTTTTCTAGCCTACTCTTGAATATTATTGTTGTCTTGTTTATTATTTGTTTCTCGGCCTATATGCCTATTCATATTTGCTTGTATAATCACATATTGGTCTGGTTCCTTGTTTATTTTGTATGTACTTACTTTATTTATATTTGTTTTATAAGCTTGTACAGTTTGTTTATGTTTTACAAACTCTATAGGCTGCATATGCATGTCTTTATTTGTTTGTTATTTGCTTTTACAGGTTGCTTTTGTTTGGTTTGAACGAACAAGTGTATATGGATGGGTATGTACCTATATGAATGTATAAATAAAGGAACAGGTTTGTACAGAGAGGTATTTCTTTTGTTTATACTTTATTTTGTTTATACTTGCCTTGCCTTACCCAGGTTGATGCTGCATTACTTGCTTTAACATGCTTTTGTACTTTATTATTCCTACTTACTTTATTTATTATGCCTTAGTTACAGTTATTTGTTTATAAAATTTACTCAAGTATAAACACACTTTTATACTTAAACAAAGTTTTAAAATCTTACCTTTCCTTTATTTTTAAACTTATATTATTAAATACTTAATTTACTTAAAATTATTTCAAACTTATGTACATTTTTATAAGATTTATTTTATATTTACAATCATAGTTTCCCAAAGTACATACATATATTATTTTATTTTTATACTAATGTTTTGCTTGTATATGAACATAAATTTCTATTGTCAATATATTGTTTAAATTTTTAACTAATTTGTTTCATGTGTATATTTTACATTTTATAGTTTACATAACCAATTTTATTTTCTGAAATGACTTTTTAACTTGCCTAATTTATCTCTATTTATAACTCAAATATTTATTTTACTTCTATTTTTAGTTTAAATATTTATCATAAATTTTACTTTAAAAATTATTGTTTTACATTTCTCTTTGTACACATATATACTAATTTTCAAACCCATATGACTTAATATATTTTCTATTTGAATCGGGGAAACTCGCATCATTTATAATCAATTTTACAAATTTTAATTCAAAAATTCATTTAAATTATCAATTTAAATTCATAAAAATCCGGGGTCGTTACAAACTTCCCTCCTTAAAAGAATTTCGTCCTCGAAATTCGCACGCACGAAAACAACACAGAGATAGCTAGATAGAGAAATATCTTTTCAGATCAAACTGGATATCAATTCTGCATTTGGCTCACCAAATCAGAATATCAACAATAGATACAAGAAATTATAATAAAATTTCAAATTTTGGTTTTAAACAAAATCATTTTATCGATACAATTCTAATCATTCTTCATACTTCATATTCTATTAATCAATTTTAACTCAATTTAAAATTTCTAATTCCAAATCCATTAAGGTTTAAATCAAAATGCTGATAAGAAACCGATGAAATACGAAGTAAGAATCTTCTACAACGATTCGTAGAGCATGACCACACTGAAACTTCTTCCTGTAACTGTCACGAAGAAATCAAAAGAATTTGAAAACGAATCAAAAGAGATTGAGAAGAAAGTTGTTTCCACTGTTGTTACAGAGTATTGACCAATTATAGTCGTATTTCCCTGTCCCCTATCTCGTTTTCTTCTTGCACTCATACTCACTATCAGTGGATAGTAAGAGAATTTACTGAGGCGTTAAAACGGGTATCTTAAGGATTACTCATTCTAGGGATACTTCACCCTATCTCTAATGAGCTACTTAATGTGTTATACTCCAGAGCTAAAGTTCAACCGTTAGCTCTGATATCAAATGTAACGAGACGAATTTTGCCCGCTCGAAAATCGACATCCATACTTCAAATCGTATTCGAATGCCATAGATTCGACCGTTCAAATCCGATTCGCCGGAGCTTATAACAATCATTAAGTAAACAACACAGCGGAATAAAAGAATAATACATTGATATACAGCTTTGATACAATATCTGATACAACAGATGATCCAATAGATATCAATATACATCAGAGATATGATACAATAAAATAGCAGCGGAAAAGAAAATAGATGACAACATCTAGCAGCGGAACAATATAACTCTAAGATAGTCTTCAAGGAAGAACTCCGAGAACTGCAACTCCATCTCCAAGAATCAATCCAGCAATAGCTCGAACCCCCAATAACGATGCACCAAGCTAAGCGAGAATGGTGTGATCCAAAGACTGAACTAACTCCAGATAATCCACTATATCTAACTATCTGAAGAAAAAAACCCAACTCTAGACTGCTCGTGTAGAAAATAATGAGCACCCAGAGTTTAGGAAAGAAACGATAAACTCCGGATCAGTCGTGGGACTGGTGTGAGCAACAAAAACAGTTTATTTATCTTTAAAATCAAAATAGAGGAATATTTTAAAGTCAATTCGCAATGCTTTTAAAAAAAATGAGACTACCATAAGGCCTCCCGCACACACACACAATGCAAACGCAGAATCGGAGGAGATTTCTCCTTATGATAGTCAAAGATGCTTGATACGCATTAAAAGAAACCTTTGATATTATTACTAGTGCATAGTGTAGGAAAAATTCATTTCGAAAGTAGAATATAAATCTTAGCCACCATACGACCATTATTGTATGCCTACTATAGCTAACCATGTTCAATAGCAGGTTACCGCCACATTCCATGGCAGGTTATACAACTAATACTGTACAAGGTTCGTATTGTTTCTTTGGATTTCCAACGAATGATCAGGCCAAGGAACTTCCCATTGCCACATGAGAACGCCTCTGGATGGATGTCCCCGAGAACCAAACCGGATCTCTACCAACACAAGGCCGGGTTACCCCTAACTGAGTAACAACTGACCGAATATGCCATCCCCCGGTCCTTTGGGACCTTTATCCGAGATCTCGTAATCAATTCACACAATCATAAATAAAGTGTTTCAACATGAGTAAGTATCTGGGCTCCATACCATGATACCACCCTTTTCCAGAAGGAAATGCACATATCCTAAAGGGCGCTACCCCTCATAACCTTGCTGCATCTTTCCTGATTTGACCATTCCGGGGTGTGAGGCTCGACGAAGTCTCGTCCACAAAAACATACTTTATACAAAAGCCATGCTTTGGGTCAACAAATGATCATAGAAATGATCACCAGGATAGACGATCAAACAAATGATCCTATCACAAATAATCAACACAATGATCATTTCACAGCAACACTCAGCATGTCACATTACCAAATTGAGAATATATCGCTGATAACCATCAACTATATAACCTCTGAGCTCGTACGTCTCAGAGAAGGGTGTTAAGCTAAGAGAATAAATTCTCCGCCACCAACAGAAATGTATTTGAAAGAAATCTGCTTTATATCTCAAAGTGTAATGTCAGACACACAATCCATACTAGTCTGTTCCGGGATCGAACAGAACCGAAGGCACTTTCAACGAAGTCCTTGCAATCCGGATATTCACAATCCCGATCGGATTTCCCGTCACTTAGGAAGTTTCTATACCGGCGCGACTCGGTGCAGAAACAATCGATAGGTCATCCTATCGCTTTCGCAAATACCCGGTCTTCATCACCGGTCTTCAAATGCTATCCATAACGTCGAATCACTTATTTGGAATGGGTTATACGACACAAAGGTCCTTTCCCGGCTAAACCGAATAGTGAGCACGATATTTCAAAAACAAATGGATAATGGGATTTCAATTAAGTCACAACTTATTACCCAAAACTTTTCTTCAAATGGCTTAACAAATTACCATTTTCAATCTTTAAACAAAAAGATTCATTTTCACAACCTTTAACGGTTTTAAACAATTTTCACATTTTTAATCTTTTAAATAAAAGATTCATTCACAGATTTTCCAAATCAATTGTCATTTCAATTTGATTAACTCGTTAAATCTTTTAAATCAAAGATTTAACTTATAGCATTCAAAACAATTTCATTTCAATTTGATTAAACAAATCATCAATTTAAATCTGTTAAAAATAAACAGATTTAATTCATAGCTTTCAAAAAGAATTCATTCATAACTTAGGAAAATCATTTCTCTATTCAATCTTGAGATTCCCCTAATTAACTGGAATCTCAGTTCTTATCTAAAAGTGTTTATCATTTGAAAACAACAGTTTTCATTTTGGAAATTTGATTCATTTATACGAGTTGAAATCCTTGGGTTAAATTCAAATTCCCAAAACCATACCTTTAAAATGGTTAAAATTCATACAAACATATTTATAATATCTTTAACCATAATTTCCAATCATTGAATTCAATTCTAAATATTGAATTCAAATTCAAATTTAATTATTTAAATTGGAGATTTTACCGAGTTATTCAAAATAAATTTCATCTATAAAATTCCATTTCAAAAGCTTTTCACTTTAAACCCAATCCATTTCCAAAACATTTGAATTCAAATATTCAAATTTAAAACTATTTCAAAAATCTGTGACTTAATCGATTTCCTCGTGAAATCCATATTGTGTGTGTATGGTGTGGTCCAGGGGTTATACACAGTAGTGCAGCATCATACAATTATCACTGATTAAAACATAGGAATATAGTCGATAAGCGGTATTAACTATCACGCTTATCGTTCATATACAGATCACAGATATATATCACAGATAAGTAAATTACAGATCACAACATAAATCAGGATAATCATAAAGCATCATATAACAGGGATATCAAACAGTTAAACATCCAATATAATCCAAACATCCATAAATAGGATTAATTTAATTATCTGATTAATTTAAATCAGATTAAATTTCTATGAATAATTCTTCTCACATTTATTATCAAAATAAATTTCAAGTAAATGATCCTCATTAACTATTCATGATTATTTAATTACTATTCTTAAGTAATTAAACTCAATTTAACTATCGTTAATTATCATTTAATTAACCTTTAAAATCATATGTTTAATCACTGATTATTTAATTAATTAAGTTCTAAACTGTAACTTAATAAATCTTAATTACTTGATTAAATAATCTCGAGCATTTGTTTAAAAGACAACTCTTTATTAAACTAATGAATCTTATTTACAAATTAATTTACCTTAATTAATTTAACTCAAATCTTAATTTCTTGATTAAATAAATTAATCAATCATTCACCTGAACTAATTTAATGAATGCATATCATTTTATCTTTACTAATTCAAATTTAAAACATTTTCTAACTAATGTTTTAATTATCATCACAAAGCAAATTTAAACAATTTCATTTATTAAAACTTCTTTGATTTCTGAATTAGGATTCAAATTATCTTTAATTCAGATAATTTAAATTTAAATTTAAACTTTTAGTTTTAACTTGCTTAAACTTTTCATTTAAAATTTCAACTCCATTTCAACTTTCTTTAATATATTTTGAATTGCTTTTAAGTTATTAAAACAATTTAAATTTAAAACTTATTTATGTTTAAACTAAACTCTACATTCAACTTGAATTTATATTAACATTTTAATTTGAACTCAGCTTTTAAAAATCTTGGTTTAAAATTTAAATTTGGTTTTAAAATTCTCAAACCAAAATAGTTCCAGGTTAAAAAAAAAAACCGGCAACAACTTTTACTCGAGCCCAGACTCGATTTGCTTCGAGTCACTTACTCGATTTACTCGAGTACCACTTCGGGTAAAAACCCACTGGAACGCTGCTTCTACCCAAACAACATCATCAGGTACAAGAAGATGCACCGTGCACTTGCACGGTCGCCGTGCGACGTTCTGACCATCACCACGATCATCTACACGACCACGATCACCCATTCATACCCTCCAACCCACCAAATCTCCCTCCTTCACACGAAAATCGAAATCGAGTTCAATGCCAAAACCTGGAACAACGAAAAAAAACTGGAACGCCCTCACCTGTCAACGCCGTTCGCTCGACACTCCGACCACCATTCACCACCAAACTCCGGCCATAGCGTCATCAATCTTCCCTCTACCTCCCCACGAAACCGCGTGACACTCGCATCTTCGTCGACGTCACACGAGTAGAAAATATCGGCCACCCCAAAACTAGGTCACCGAAGTTTGATCACTTCCCGCCGCCACCACAAAGCTTCGTTCAACCTCCAAGTATTTTTCCTAGAACCCTCGATCACCTTCCCACCTCCAGACCACGACGCGTCTTCCCCGATCAACCCAATCACCGGCAATTCCCCAAAAACCACACTCCCTTCAACTTCGAACTGCACCCAAACTACACAACTAAAAATCACGAAACCCATCTCAAAAATCATCATTTCCAATATGAATTCAAGTTATATATATAAATCACCATTTCGCGAAGTCCGATTTTTGGTCCATCTTGAGTTTGTTCAAGATTTTGGGTTTCCAGAGATGAATTTTAAGTTGTTTTAATCTTAACTAAATTTTAAAGCTTAGTTTACAATGATATAAACATTTTTTGTTTAAGTCCTAAGTTCAACCATCAATCAAAAGAAGAGTAAAAGATTTTTGAATCCATCAGTTGGAGTTTTATTGGAAACTGATGCAATTTTTTTTTTAAAAACAAAAGCTTGCATACCTATTTTCAATCTTCCCATATATATATATATATATATATATATATACAGAGAATTATATATGCACACACAACATTTCTCAGATACACTTGCATAGATTCAAACCCTTAAAAAAATGAAATGTTACTCACTTGATTTCCAGGAAATGAACAGAGACTTAAATTTGAACAGGCTCTTGAATTTGAAATCTGAAATACTTTGCTTTTAAGTTGATCTGTAGCTTCAAGATTTGGACTTGAACTTCCAGGCTTGATGTTGAGAAACAGATCTTACTTTCTGAGATGATTCTTGGTATGGATATATAGACAGAGGTGTACAGGTGATGTATATTGTTGTTTGTACAACCAGAGTAAGGCTGAAAATGCTTGCATTAATTGCTTTAGTCCTTCTGTTTCATATTATATTTTATTTTCTTTTCTAGCCTACTCTTGAATATTATTGTTGTCTTGTTTATTATTTGTTTCTCGGCCTATATGCCTATTCATATTTGCTTGTATAATCACATATTGGTCTGGTTCCTTGTTTATTTTGTATGTACTTACTTTATTTATATTTGTTTTATAAGCTTGTACAGTTTGTTTATGTTTTACAAACTCTATAGGCTGCATATGTATGTCTTTATTTGTTTGTTATTTGCTTTTACAGGTTGCTTTTGTTTGGTTTGAACGAACAAGTGTATATGGATGGGTATGTACCTATATGAATGTATAAATAAAGGAACAGGTTTGTACAGAGAGGTATTTCTTTTGTTTATACTTTATTTTGTTTATACTTGCCTTGCCTTACCCAGGTTGATGTTGCATTACTTGCTTTAACATGCTTTTGTACTTTATTATTCCTACTTACTTTATTTATTATGCCTTAGTTACAGTTATTTGTTTATAAAATTTACTCAAGTATAAACACACTTTTATACTTAAACAAAGTTTTAAAATCTTACCTTTCCTTTATTTTTAAACTTATATTATTAAATACTTAATTTACTTAAAATTATTTCAAACTTATGTACATTTTTATAAGATTTATTTTATATTTACAATCATAGTTTCCCAAAGTACATACATATATTATTTTATTTTTATACTAATGTTTTGCTTGTATATGAACATAAATTTCTATTGTCAATATATTGTTTAAATTTTTAACTAATTTGTTTCATATGTATATTTTACATTTTATAGTTTACATAACCAATTTTATTTTCTGAAATGACTTTTTAACTTGCCTAATTTATCTCTATTTATAACTCAAATATTTATTTTACTTCTATTTTTAGTTTAAATATTTATCGTAAATTTTACTTTAAAAATTATTGTTTTACATTTCTCTTTGTACACATATATACTAATTTTCAAACCCATATGACTTAATATATTTTCTATTTGAATCGGGGAAACTCGCATCATTTATAATCAATTTTACAAATTTTAATTCAAAAATTCATTTAAATTATCAATTTAAATTCATAAAAATCCGGGGTCGTTACATACAGCGACGAGAGGAGGGAGTTCAAGCGTGGTCAACGGCCGTGTCGTGCATGCGTTCATCATTCCTGGGTAGGGTTCATGAGTGCGCATGCTGTAAGGTAGGAGTGATGGCATGGCTGCTCTGTAATGGTGCGCTCTTTTTTTTTTATTTTTTTTATTTTGATTTCAATTGTTCTAAATTTCATAACTTTCGCATACGAACTCCATTTCATGCGCGGTTTTCTCCGCTAGGTTCGTATTAGAATTCCGGACATTTTGACGATTGTTTGGATGAATTCTGAGACTGTTGGAATTTTGGGTTTAAATTGGATTTAAATTCAATTTAAATTCAAAGGTGAGTGCTTTAACCCACTCACAACTTCTAAAATTTCTTATGTATGTTAATTAATTTCTAATATGATTAGAAATTTATTTATTGCTGTTTGGTATATTTTTATCATCATTCCAGTTGAATTGAATTTATTGAATTAAATTTATTTAATTTATCATTGAATATAAACTGCCAGTAAATACCTGTTATTTATTATCTGTTATATATGGATGTTACTGTTTGAATTGGATGATGATTGTGATAAATGGTTGATGGTTGATATTGGATGAATGGATGTTGTATTTTATATTGTTATAAACTGCAAATTGTTATGCACTTTATTTCATTCGAGATTGCGGTTTGAAATGATATATAACCGTATTTTTTCTATTTTAAATTACGGATTGAAATGATAAATATTCGTATACTTGACCATAGGATAGAAAATTTTATACAGACAGCGTCGGTCTATATACATACATATACATATACATATATATATATATATATTGAAATGATTTCTATAATTTTGGATAAAATTATACGGTTAAATAAATATTGATTCTTTTTGATGTTATATAAAAATATTTTATATATAGTTAAATTCATGTATTTAAGCTATGCATAAAAAAATTTAATAACAATAAGTTAAATAGTGGAGTTTGATTTATTAAAATAAAATATGGTTAAGTATTTAAATCATACTTTAATATAGAGGTTATAATGATTTAAATAAATTAAGATTTGGAAGGTAAATTGGAAATTTATTTGAATTGAGCTTATTTAAGAATTAAACTCCATAAGTTGATGTATAATTTATTAACTTGAAATTTTAAAAAGGTATGATATTTATAACTAGATTTTTATTTCAAGATGAATTAAATGAATATTTCTAGTATAAATAAATTGAAGGAAATATTTATTTATTGGAAATTTGAGTTTTATTTAAATGATTATGGATTTATTATGCAAATATTTCAAAACTAAATAATAGGACATTGAATTATTGAATAGTAATTTCCAACATTGGTTTTGAAATTGTTTAATGCTCAAAGTTTGAAATATATTAAAATTGAAGTGGTTTATTGAAACTGAAAGTGAGTTCAAAATTTATGAATCTGGATTTGATTTAAAGTGAATAAAAATTGTAAAGTCGAGGAAATTATTTTTCTTTATAAAGTAATTTTAAATTCAAACTATCTTATTTTATATACTGTTTGAATATCCAACTATTTATGTTTTGGAAGTTATGGTTTCGAAGCTATAAAATTCGAAGTATTATGTTTTGAAAGGTTATATTTCAAGCATTTGGTTTTGAAATATTATAATTTCGAAAGTGCCATGATTTTTTGAAAGGAGTTATATCTGAAATAAAACGATATTATATTAATTTGGGTATTTATAAAAGTGATATCATAATGATTTGGTTTTTGAAACGGAAAGGATATCGTACTTATATGGTTTTGAAATGTATAGTATATTTTGGTTTTTAAGTATAATTATTTTGAAATGATCGCGGTGTTATAATAACGCTTGGTTGTTGAAGAGACCGGGATCAGAAGCTGTCATACTCACTGCCAACTCCGAAAACCACTTTAACAACCGTGTACGCGATGGAGATTCCAGAATGAAGTAGGATGGTGGCGACGTTCTATTAAGGTATATACATGGACCCGACTCCCGTGAGTTGGCATAAGGTGGCTAAAACAGGAGCGATCTCGGGCCAAGGAGGTAGCCCCTCTTATCGGACACATCCCTTCGATATTATACTCTGACTTTTGGATTGATTCGATGGACACTTTTGATTTTTGATTTGGGGGTGTGACTCGAGGTGGGCAGTAGCTGCGCACTACGTGTTACCACCAGCCCATGTGCGTAATTGGTATATCCACCCTAGCATTGCGTTATGTGCTGTGTCACCTACCCTAGCGCGCCTTGTATGAGTTTGGTTTTCTCCCGTAGCCCGTGTGGTATCCTCTGGTGGCTTCCCGATCTAGAGAGACCATGATATTGGATGGACTACTGGGACTATTACGTGTTAAGGGCTATATGGGTAACCCCTTAATGCAATCAAAAAGTAAGTTTATTTTACTATTAGACATTATTGTAGTAGCGAAATATTACTACAAAGTAAATAGTTTAACGGATCCTTAAGAGTTATGAATCCCGAGCATCTCTTAAGTTACTACACTCACGTTAGACACTGGATAGGAGATGTCAAATACCGTAAACATCTCTGACGCCATTCCACTCATATTTATTCCTGTTTATTTAACTTACATAAGATCTTTTAGTTCTTACTCGAGTGTTTTGTCTTTTCAATTCGCTCGGGTCAGTCTGAGCATTTCAGGATTCAAAGACTTTATTTCTGGAGGACGAAGAGTGTATCACTATTATCTATTATATTATTCCACTACACCATTTTATTCCGCTGCATTATTATTGTTCTCTGGTATGTGTAATTGATATGTATTGTATAAGTATAATCGAATATTTTATAAAACAGCTTTATGAACTATATATTTGATTATTATATTTTATCGTTTCGCTGCAAGATTCTATTTTTTTTCTTTCTCTGTCTTTTCTTATTTGCCCCATAACAATCCATCCTTCTGTGTGGTTTAAGTTAACATGTGCGGTTTATCGTTGATTTAAAGCGTATATAAGGCGGGACGTTACAATATAGCTTTAATTATATAAACAAAGCTTAGTTTGCCTAGCCCAATACATAAAAATATATGAGAGATAAGAATCTATGTGTTGTAAATAATCAGAGGTAAGGAATGAAACTGGATGTAGTAGAGCAAGTTCCAGTAAGAAAGTGTACATTAATCACCACGAAGAGATAGCCAGATTTTAGCAAAGATTGAGTAGGAAAGAAAGAAAGTTAGAAAAAAGGCAATTAAATTCAGTTTCTAAATCCAACCCAATGGGAAAGAACATGACAAAAGATTTTTGAAGAATTCCAAGAAATGTTTTGAAAGAATTTATTGGGAAGTTGTTTTGCAAAAGTAAGGAAGTTTAAGAAACTTCTAATTTAAAAAAAATTCAAGTCAAAAGTTTCTGGTTAAAAGGTTTATGATAAAAAGGGCTTTTCATTTTCGAAATTCTAGTTTAAAATTGGTTGAGTCAAAAAAATTTCAAATTTTAGAGAAAGGGATTCTTTATTTTTAAATTAAATGTGAAATAAAGAGTAGGATGGACTTGATAATTTTTCTTCTATTTCAAAATTTTGGAAGTTCTTTTTTTAATTCTTTCTAAAAGGGGAATATATGAAAATTGAACTTAATTAAATTAAGGAACGGAGAATAAAAGGATAAGGATAATTAGGATAGAAAGAACACTTTCGTATAAAGAAAATACATAGAATAACAGCTGAAGCACGAGCCAATCAGTTAGGAGAAACATAAATAGAGGCAATATTGAGTAATTTGGGTAGAAATAAGATTAGGAATTTATATAAAAAAAGATCATTATGTTAGAAATAAATAGTATAAAAGTTATCCTTTTCTACTCCACTTTTCATTATTTAACGTTATAGAAGATGTTTTTGAAAAAATAGTACAACTGAATGGAATTAAATGACGATAATCAATAAATGAGTTGGGATAATTTTGTGAATGTTATAAGAAAAAAGAATTTATGAAAGGATGAGAATTTTATGTATACATTATTTTATTTAGAATTCATTTGAATAAGAATAAAATATTATTGAATTTAAAATGGTAATAAAAGAGAAATAAATTGGGGTTGATAAGGAAAGGATTGCGAAAGACTACAGGAGTTTAAATAAGACTTAAACAAAGTTATAAAAAGTATTTAGTTAATTAAAGTACATTTTGGGTAATAAATCAATAGTATTTTTAGGATAATATAACAATTTGAAATCATAAATTTGGCATGGATGTGAATAGATTGTGGTTTGATGTCCGCTAAAATCAATGTCGTATAAGTAGAAATAATGAACATCTAATAAAGGAAAATCTGTTATTTTGAGATGTTATTGAAGTTATAATCTTTGTAATAGATTTAAAAGGAGCTAAATTTAAAATATAATAATATATCTTTAATATGATACTAAATGGAATTTTTATATGTATATGCCATAGTTTCAAGTGTTGATTTTGAATTTAATGTAGGTAGTTTATTCGTATGGAAACGATTTATTAAAATTATTTTGTATGTTGTAGAAGGCTTTGAGAAGGGAAATTGTTTTTCTCATTTATGCAATTAGGCAGTTTTTGAATTTTTGATTTAATAATAGTTTGGTTTGATAATTAAGTTTTAAATGTTTTGAATTAAAATTCCAACTTTTAAAGGTATAAATATTTGTTTTAGAAAGTCCTTAAATGGAAAAGTTAGAAAATTTTCATAGCTCATTTTAGGAACTACGCAATTTTTGAAAATTGACAAAAAGGGTTTTCAATTTTATATTAAAGGTTTCAGATAAGGTACTGAACAATTATGAAATTTTAGTTTTAGTAATAGTGAGAATTGAACCAAAGATTTTTATGGAGTAGATATGGACCGCTACCTAGGTAAGGCGGTGTAAATATCTTAAGATATGGATAAAATAGGAAAAATATGTATAACCTGATCTGGAAATTTGAAATCAGGCCCGGATATTTAATTATAGAATATTGGTAAAGTTGTGAAGATTCTAGATTTCTAATTGGGTTGTAAGTTAGGTTGTTCTAGTTGACTTGGAATGCGAATTTCTATATTTTCATTTATGTGGAGCGAGTTCGTGTAAATTCCATAAACTATCCAACTCCAAAAAATGTATAAAAGCATGTTATTTGAATTAACTAGAAATTACCAAAAAGGAAAGAGATGTTTAATATATGGATATTCTTTACCATTGTTTACATTGTTTATTTTGTTAAAAAGAAAAGAAATAATTCCTTTTAGTTTCAAATGAAGCAAAGATTTCACTTTGGTTAATTCGTGGAAAAATTATAAAGATAACCATTGTTAGCACCAAAATTGGTCACTAACACCCTTGAGTAGAGTTATGTAGAGAGATTAATGAAGAGAGTAAATTAGGACTGAAAAATAGTGTAATTCAATGAAAAAGAATAACAAAAACGAGAACACCAGATTTATAGTGGTTCGGCGTAACTGCCTACATCCACTTTGAGTTTAATCTTTATTGCTTTCTCAATTACTTGAATACAGATACAATCCGTAAATCAATCACTTGGATACAAGTTTGAATTAAAAAGAGGAGAGTATAAGAAATGGCAGAGTCTCCTCAGTGTTCCCGGAAAAAAGGGTCCCTTTCATTGTGCCCCTGCCCCTCTATTTATAGACGAAGGTGGGTTGGACTTTCCTGGTGGGCCTGGTAGCTGAATAACTCGGTCCAAATGGAGTAAGCCTCGTGTGTCGACCCAAAAAGGCCGAACGATCAAACGCCGAACCTTCATCTTTATGCCGAACAAAGTGAGGTCGGACGCTCTGTGTGCCGAACGAAGTGAGGCCAGATGCTCTGCATGCCGCATGAGATTTGTGCCGAACGGTGCAAGGTGTTGAGTGAGGGGTATAGGCCGAACGAGGCTGGTAATGCTGAACAGTCCAGGAATGCCGAGTGAAGCATGAATGCCGAGCGCTCTAGAAGTCGAACGCTCTTAAATACGATTTGATCCATAGTGCCGAACGTACCTTGTATGCCGGACGTTCATGGATGCCGAACGTTCATGGATGTCGAACATTTTTTAGGTGTCGTTCGATATTCAATACTGAACGTCCCTTTATGCCAAACGTCCTTCTAATGGGCCTGACAACTTGCTAACACCTATAGTCTCTTCTTAATCAGAATCTTGTCTAGTGCGAATGATAATTTCTTCAACTATCATTTTGTAACCGGGTCAAGATGCCGGTTAACATTTGCCCCCCAAAGTGTGTCGTGTGAAGCTACACAACACGCTTTGAATCAGTGAGTATTCCTCGTCTTCAGAAAGAAATCCATCATGTTTCTTGAATAGTCATTGTCCTCCAATTTATCCTCCGAAGGTGTTGTATTCTTCTTTGGTCATCGTGATGTTTGGTCGATTCCCAATATTATGAATCCTAGGTTGTAGTTCATCAGTGGCCATCCGTGTCTGATTCTACAGAGCTAGTAAGCTTCGGCTATCTGATCTAGTCTTTTTTTAATAACCCTTAGTGAGAATTCAATTTCTGTTGATTTCAAGAAGTCGGACTTGTTCGGATGTACACATGCACGTTTGGTTACATGTTCTTTCCATTGGCTCTCGAATGCGTTTTATATGCTCATAAGTCGTCGCCAACTCCATCCAGTTTAATTGCAATTCAATCGCGATTCCTTGATTGTATTTTCTGTGAAATAAGGGTTGCAATCAGCCACTTGAGGAGTTTTCCGAACCCTTCTTCAGTAAAAACTCTATGATTTTGTTCACAACTTCAACCTGTCCATTTGCAGGTATAATGGATCATGGAAGGTCATAAGGACAGATGACGTTATGGATAAAGAAGTTTATTATTTTCTTCATCTTGGTCGTGGTTAAGAGTTCTTTATCTGCCCATTCGGTGAAGTAATCAATTACTATGATGGTGCATTTCGTTCTACCTTTAGGATTGGTAAGAAGAGGACGTCAATGCCCCCCAGTGGGAAACGGCTGTGGACTAGCCATTTGAGTATAGTAATTTCCATCGGTGGGGTTCCTGGATTTTTGCAAACATCTTGCACTTTTCGCATTGTCTAGCTTGATCGACCGTATCTAGATTGATAGTTGGCCAATAATACATGTAGCAGAGTATCTTCTTTATCAAGGTTTTCCCCCTGATGCTATTACCGCATTCTTCTTCATAGAATTTGCTCAAGATGTCATCATGGGCAATGCGCTGAAGCATGGGGATGGATAAACTCCTTTTGACACACAACTTATTCTTAGATGATTTGGCATGAAGATTTGAGGAGGATCTGTCGTTTTCCATTCCTCCGTTCAGTAAGAATTCCTCATTGTAGATAGTCTTTGACAGGAATCAACCATGACACCTTTTCATTTTGTTCGCTGAGGTGTGTAATGATGTAATACGTGAAGTCGGTTAGTGGCCCTTGGACTTGGTCGAGATAAGGAGCAAGACAATGCCCCCTAGCAAGATCAACTTCCTTAAATTAGTATACTACCAATCAAGAATCACAAAAGATATGTAAAGTTTTCACTTCAAATCCTCTAGCAAGTTTGAGGCTGGCAGCCAAGGCTTCATACTAAGCATCGTTGTTTGTTATAGGTAAATCGAGTTTCAGGACGTAGCAGATTGATCGTTCCTCAGGAGTTATTATCATGACTCCTATTCCATAACATTGATCATTGGATGCTCCATCCGCGTACATTTTCCATCTTATGGTTGGTTCTCTGCTACTCTTCGAGTAGTGTTCTGAGGTAGTGAATTTGGGTGTGAGGTCTGCTGATTTCCGTCCTTAGATAGCCCTTCAAGGGAAATAAGTGATATCGAATTAGCTTAGTTTGATATTTTATTTAAGTAGTTTTTCAGACGTCTCAGGTCATTGTATGCCCTGCGCAACGGCTGGTAGGCATAGACGTTGATGGATTGAGCCTAAAAGTAAGAGTGGAGCTTTCATGGTGAAATCGATAGATATTATGCTAGCTTTTGTAGCTTCGGGTTGATATCCAATGCATGGCTCGCGATGGTTAATGAAATCACATATGCTTGTCAGAATGGGTCCAAGGGAACATATCATCATTTATTCAGAAAATCCAACTAATTCTTTTATCATCACTACACTGAGTTGTGATCCGATATTCAGCACCCGGAAAGGGTCGCCATGGCTGAGTGTAATGTCAACCGTCACCTTAGCAGGTGCCATCCCAGATTCTTTGAGTATAGATGTAATTATTTTGCATAACATTCAATGTGAAATATGGTTGGGACGACCAATAATGATGGTTGCTCTAGTCGAACCCTAGAGTCTTGTCATGAGTTTTTAAGTCTAATATCGAAGGACTCTGAATGCTCTAATAGATTATCAACAAATGGCCAAAGATCAGGCTTAAAAGCGCATTGAAGGAAATGTCGAGTGGGGGTCAGCCTCGAGTGGCGTGCAACTGTATAGCTGGATCTTGCTATGAGTTTGAATTTGCTTGTGTATTCGAGTAACGCACTTTCTATTCAATGCATTCATGACCCTTTACCCGTCCTTCGGGTTGGAGTGAAAGTCAATTGCTCATGAGCTAAGGTGTCAATTCAATGATTCAATCTCTAGGCATCCTTTCGGTCGTCTCCTTGAGCAACTGTAAGCACTATATATAAGTTTTAATACTGAGCTATCGTAGCCAGTTTTAGGATGACCATGCGTCTTCTCCCAGTCTCGGGTTGATAAATGTACTGCATGGACAGTTAAGTCTCGTCCTAGCTATGTTTATGTTTTCCCTAAGTTCCAAAGACATAGAGGTGATCGGTGAATAGTCGGTTCACATTCATCTTGCTCCTCGCTCGTGCCCCCAGGTCTGGGGCATATACCGATAAGTAGGAAGGCCAGCGACGCCCACTTTAGCTTTACTCTCTTTCCCGTTGAACCGTGGGATCATGTCAATCGATGGGAGACTATGTCTCACCTATCTCGGATTTTATCGTGGTTTTTCATTCCAAGAGGAATACTTCGATGCCACGTCAGTTTCAGGGCATAATTTGGACAGTGGATGGTCATCTACGTCCACTTTGGTTCATGCTCTGTAATCAGTTCTCGGGGTGAAGTTGGCTACAAATGCAGTCGGGTTATGCTCATCCAGTTTCATACTCCTCCTGGCGAATCGAATGAGGGTGCTGGAGAATTTTTGACCAAGTATTCATGGTTTACCCTCCTTTCCACACTCTGGAGGTCATAGTTTTTCAAGAAACATCCGAGTCACATTCGTATGTGCTTTGTGCAGATCGGTATTGACCCTCGATCTGAGGTATGATATAGTCGATTGCTCGTAGCTTTGGGTGCCATTTCGATTGGTTTTGTATTGAGGCTTCCCTGCAGTCGTTGCTTCAAGTTATAAAGAACGCCATGCTAGAGCTATAGCAAGCTGTCGTATTCAGCTTTTTAGTGATTTGTACCCATGCTCCCAGCATTGATTTGGCCAGGCCGCTAGTTGGATGGTCGAACTCCATCCTTAGCGGGTTAATAATCCTTCGTTCGATTCCATGCCGAAGTTTGCGTAATAGAGAATGGTCGGAATCCACTCGTCTATTTATCGATGTTTAAACACCACTCTGCATTCTGGTGACTTAGTGTTATTCTCCCCCCGGTTGATTCGCGCCCAATTTGTACTCATGCTTCGGTCCATGCTCCGGGGACTTAGAGATTTGTCGAACGGTTTATGCTTTAGTCCACAGTTCGAGACGTAGGGATTTTTGTCAACTCGTTTATACTCCAGTCTGCATTCTAGGATTTTAGAGTAATCTAGTCCGCTTCTGGGATTTGGAGATTCTTCTCAAGTCTTCTATAATCTAGTCCGTGCTCTGGGGACTGAGAGTACCGTAGTCCGCACTCTGGGGATGTAGAGGTTTTTTAAGCCGTTTATACTCTAGTCCGCACTCAGGGGACTTAGAGCACTCTAGTCCGCACTCCGGGGATGTAGAGGTTCTTAGGTCGTTTATACTCTAGTCCACACTCAGGGGACTAGGAGCACTTTAGTCCGCACTCTGGGGACACAGAGGTTTCTGATTCGTTTATACTCGAGTCCGCACTCTCGGGACTTAGAGTACTCCAGTCCGCACTCTGGGGACTTGGAGGTTTAAGTCGTTTATACTCTAGTCTGCACTCTGGGGACTTAGAGTACTCCCGTCCGTGCTCCGGGGATATAGAGGTTCTTAGGTCGTTTATACTCTAGTCCGCACTCAGGGGACTTAGAGTACTCCCGTCCGCGCTCAGGTGATTGGAGCACTTGATGAAGACAAGTCCGGAACCTCCTCCTATACCGACGGGGGTTATGAAGTAGAAATTACAGGCGCCTCTAATCACACATTCGAATTGAGCATGAAGGAGCGACTCGAGAAAGAGAAGGTCAGGGTCAAGGTCGAGCCCCGAGTTGTGGACTTGGACGATCCTTTGAACAAGCCGTTGAAGGTCATCCTTCCTGGCGGGTCCAAGCCTATGGAAGTTCTCCGTACTTCTTCAGTTGCTACCCCTCTATTAAAGAAGAGTACCAAGGGTAAATTCTATGGAGAGGAGCCGTCCGGAAAGGAGTTGAAGAAGTACAAGAAGTGATTACTATCCTCGTTCAACGAGAGTTAGTTTAAGTCATGTAATTATTTTCATCTATTTCCTTAGTCCTTGTAAATAGAATGTCGACTCCGAACTTTGGAGGGGTTGTAATAGGAACTCATTTCTCATTAAAGTTTAGTTCCTTTTTCCGTCTTACAAAAGACTCTTATTGTTCAGTTTTCTTTGTGATTGTGATGTTGCTCCAAGCAGTTGTGAGTAACATAGACTTCTCGGTCCATCTTCATATAACTCGGAAACACTTCGGGAGTTGTTGAACTTCCATTCTGTGCTTCGAGCACTTAGAATACATTCTAGCCCGTATGTCAGGGATTTGACAATTCAAGTCATCTGTGTCGTAGTTCATATTCAGGGAACTAGGAGATCCGAATTGCTTATATTCAAGTCCGCACTCTGGGGACTTAGAGTACTCCAGTCCGCACTTTGGGGACTTGGAGGTTCAAGTCATTCATACTCTAGTCTGCGCTTTGGGGACTTAGAGTACTCCAGTCCGCGCTCTGGGGACTTGGAGGTTTAAGTCATTTATACTCTAGTCCGCGCTCTGGGGACTTAGAGTACTCCAGTCCGCGCTCTGGGGAGTTAGAGGTTTAAGTCATTTACACTCCAGTCTGCGCTCTGGGGACTTAGAGTACTCCAGTCCACACTCTGGGGACTTGGAGGTTTAAGTCATTTATACTCTAGTCCGCACTCTGGGGACTTGGAGATTTGAGTCGTTTATACTCTAGTCCGCGCTCTGGGGACTTAGAGTACTCCAGTCCGCACTCTGGGGACTTGGAGATTTGAGTCGTTTATACTCTAGTCCGCGCTCTGGGGACTTAGAGTACTCCAGTCCGCACTCTGGGGACTTGGAGGTTTAAGTCATTTATACTCTAGTCCGCGCTCTGGGGACTTAGAGTACTCCAGTCCGCGCTCTGGGGACTTGGAGGTTTAAGTCGTTTATACTCTAGTCCGCGCTCTGGGGACTTAGAGTACTCCAGTCCACACTCTGGGGACTTGGAGGTTTAAGTCATGTATACTCTTGTCCGCGCTCTGGGGACTTAGAGTACTCCAGTCCGCGCTCTGGGGACTTGGAGGTTTAAGTTGATAGTAGTCGTATTTCCACTCTTTAATTTGTATTCACCTACCGTATCGAGGCTAATGTTGTCGAATGAACAGTCGAACCACGTTTTCTCATGGAATGGGATCTTGCCCCCAGCTCAAGGGACGAAATTTGAAAAATGGACGATCGATTCTCGTCCGCTTGGTAATTATAGCTCTTCCAATCGGGTCAAGGAAGGAGGTATATGACAGATGGTTGGATCACATCCGTGTTGGGTTAGATAGCAGAATCTCTTACAATTTGCTCCGTATCTCCTTCTTTTGTGTTGAAGGCAGGATTTGGTGTGTAGATGATCAAATCACGTCCACTCTAGACAGATCTTGGCGTCACTGAGCTTTAGAAGAGGCCTCTGTATTTTGTCAAACTTTGTTCTGTGACTTGATTTGAGTGGGCGATCAGGCCATACTAATTCCAAGCCTTGTTCAGGTCTCCGAGTCAAACGTGGAGGTCAATGAATAGATGGCCAGTCATGTCGACTTTATATTTGGGCTCTAATCGTAATGAGCTTTTCAATCTCTATTTCTTGGCCCTAAATTAAAGGCACATGATTGATGTTGAGCGATTGAATTATTCTCATCTAGATGTACTCCACACGTCCGATCATGGTCTGTGCGGATTGGTTGGTGACCAAATCTGAGTATCCAATCTCTATTCGACTTTTGCCCTTGGCTCCTTTCAAAGGGATGTCGGCCGTCAGCAGTCCAATTGATAATCATAGCCCTTTATTAATAGGCATTGGATATTCGTTGCCCGCCATTCTGTAGGACATGTACATACTATTGAAGCTTTACTTTCTAGATCAGCTTTTTGATCACACCTCGGAGGTGTTTGTAATCGCCCGTGTTAGGATCAGTGAGCATTTGGGAATATACAACATTCCCCTGATTTTCTTTAGACTTTGGTGTACTCTCTCGAGGTTGGTTTCCAATATCACTCCGAGTCGTGAGTCTTCAAGTAGAGGTTGTCAATTGAATCTTTCAAAGAGCATATGAGCCAAATTTTGAGGTCTTGTTTCGGCTACTAGGATCTACATCCTTAGTCAACGGGCCTTCATTGTTATTTTCCTTAGTCTGCTCTGCTCCTCCACACTTTGATCTAGATTCATTATTGTCATAGAGATGATCCATGGTCGTTGGAGGCTCTCCAGCTAACCGGCTGCTAAAATATATATGGAGGTCGATTATCCTCAAGTGATCAATATAATATCCCTTTGAGAGTATCGTTCTAGCAGTTGTTTGTCCGCTCCCTTGTTGTCGTTCAGAAGCTGTCGCTAGATCCTCTATGCCCCGGTCGATCAGGGGATGTAAGGGAAGTAGATAGAATGTTCCTTTATTAAGTTGAGTTTTGAATTCACTATAGGGGTCGTATAAGAGACTGGTGTAACTTATGTTTGGAACGGTCTGGATGCCGCTCGGCATATACAATACCGTTCGACATTATAAAGGTGGTCGGCATAGAGGTATGTTCGGCCTGGACGAGCGTTCGGCCTAGAGGTATGCTAGGCCTGGAGGAGCTTTTGGCCTAGAGGATCGGCCAGAAGTGTTCGGCCAAGATGGATCGGCCACGAGTGTTCTGCCAAGATGGTTCGGCCAGGAGTGTTCGGCCAAGATGGTTCGGCCAGGAGTGTTCGGCCAAGATGGATCGGCCAGGAGTGTTCGGTCAAGATGGATCGGCCACGAGTGTTCGGCCAAGATGGTTCGGCCAGGAGTGTTCGGCCAAGATGGTTCGGCCAGGATGGATCGGCCAGGAGTAACTCGGCATACACCTTTTCTGCAACGATCGGCATAGACTTTTTCTGGGGCGATCGGTTGAATTGCCTTTAGAGGAGGGTTGGCCTTCATTCAACTTGAGTGCAAACTTTAACATCCAATCGCCAAATCTTGCGTACATCAGTGAATCCAATCTACGGCTATCAGCTTCCTTTAGATTTCTTTCAAATCTGAGTAGAATAGGAAGTTTTCTATTAGACAACTGGATCTATCTCGCGAATATGGAAATCCAATAGTAGATGATGAGATCCAATCAAGCTAAGAATTCAATTCTCGGTGAAAGCACCAAAATGTTAGCACCAAAATTGGTCATTAACACCCTTGAGTAGAGTTATGTAGAGAGATTAATGAAGAGAGTAAATTAGGACTGAAAAATAGTGTAATTCAATGAAAAATAATAACAAAAACGAGAACACCAGATTTATAGTGGCTCGGCGTAACTGCCTACATCCACTTTTGAGTTTAATCTTTATTGCTTTCTCAATTACTTGAATACAGATACAATCCGTAAATCAATCACTTGGATACAAGTTTGAATTAAAAAGAGGAGAGTATAAGAAATGGCAGAGTCTCCCAGTGTTCCCGGAAAAAAGGGTCCCTTTCATTGTGCCCCTGCCCCTCTATTTATAGACGAAGGTGGGTTGGACTGTCCTGGTGGTCCTGGTAGCTGAATAACTCGGTCCAAATGGAGTAAGCCTCGTGTGTCGACCCAAATAGGCCGAACGATCAAACGCCGAACCTTCATCTTTATGCCGAACGAAGTGAGGCCGGACGCTCTGTGTGCCGAACGAAGTGAGGCCGGATGCTCTACGTGCCGCATGAGATTTGTGCCGAACGGTGCAAGGTGTTGAGTGAGGGGTGTAGGCCGAACGAGGCTGGTAATGCTGAACAGTCCAGGAATGCCGAGTGAAGCATGAATGCCGAGCGCTCTAGAAGTCGAACGCTCTTAAATACGATTTGATCCATACGTGCTGAACGTACCTTGTATGCCGAACGTTCATGGATGCCGAACGTTCCTTGTATGCCGAACGTTCATGGATGCCGAACATTCTTTAGGTGCCGTTCGATATTCAATACCGAACGTCCCTTTATGCCAAACGTCCTTCTAATGGGCCTGACAACTTGCTAACACCTCTAGTCTCTTCTTGATCAGAATCTTGTCTAGTGCGAATGATAATTTCTTCAACTATCATTTTGTAACCGGGTCAAGATGCCGGTTAACAACCATATTTAGATAGATAGCTTTAATAAATTGAAATGTGGAAAGGAATGTCCCAGTTTAGAAATTAATATATAGACACATGTATAACAGCGATTAACATATAAAAATAAATATATATATATATAGCGTAATTTACGACTATATATGTATTAGTTAGTAATTAACGGATAGGATTTATGGACATTAATTACAAATTTAACGAACAATAAATTTGTAATTAATGGGAGTTAAACTGAATTAAATGGGGATTGATTAAGGAATTTAATATAACATTGATGAAGGAATCAAATCGGCATAATAAATGAATTTTGAAACCAGTAAAAGACTAAAGAGATTTAAATGAGGACTGATCAGAGATGGTCTAACTATGACATTAATGATCAATTATTAAGGTTATATTAACTGAAGTAATGAATGGACAACATTTATTAGAAATCAAGAAGTAAAATTGAGTAAGGTAGCTGATAGTGGAATGACTTATTAGAAATGTCCATCTGAATTGAGTAAGGAGTGTTAGGACCATAACATTATTTACATGTGTTAATGAACTATGGCAATTTCCAGCAAAATTTTCTTGTAGAGTTTTTGGGACTACTATCTCTAGTTGTCTCCCTTTGGTTATTGGAAAAGCATAAGATATCGTATAAGATATGTTCTTGTTTTATCGTTATGTTGATTTTATAAACAAGACTAGACCATTAGATAAATATACACATACTAAAAAACAATGTAAATAATAAAATTTTATATGGATACTTAATCAGCGATAAAATGTAGGCAAACCTGCAGGTAATGAGGAAACTAGGTTTAACTAGGAATAAAGGATGCTTTAATCCCAAAAATTATAGGATTTCAGGAAAAATAAATTTCATCTTACGAAGAGACACCACTCAAGGATGATCCTTCGCCCCAGAGGGGATAAGATGAATAGGAATATGAAAACAATTTTCTATTGGACTGGGATAAAGAAGAAGGTTGCAGAATTTCCCAATAGATGTTTAACGTGCCAAAATAAAAAATATAGAATTAATTAGGCACGAATGAAGGCCACACAAGATTGCCAGAATTCCTATGCGGATAAGCGAAAAAAAGATTTAGAGTTTAAAGTATAGGATATGGTGTTTATCAAAGTTTCTCCTCTAAGAAAGGTCGCGAGATTTGAAAAGTCGGGAAAGTTGGCACCAAAGGTTTGCTACGCCTTTTCCAACTTTATAAAGAATATAAAAAATTACTTATCACAAGAAGCTACCAGTTGGACGTTTTCATGTTTCACACTTGAGGAAATGCCTTTATGGCACAGCCATTGTGTAGAGCTTGATCAATTGGCGGATATTAAGATGGAGCTAATAGCATCCCGTGCCACCACAAGTAGTGTGGAGAATAGAACTAGGAAACTCCACAATAAAGAAATTAGGCTGGTTCAAATACAATAGGGGGAGAATCCGATAGAAAACATGAGGGCTTCTCATCCTAAAGTTTTCATTAGTAAACTTTTCGCTCAAAAATTAGATTTGGTTGCACCGTGGTTGCTAGATTAGATGGTAGGAGATGGTTGTTACATTTTTATTATCACTTTTGCACTCATTTACAACACTTTTTACATGTTTAGGATGTTTGCATACATGCCTATATGCCGTGACACTTGCATTAACGCAAAGACTGAGTTCACCTATAGTATGTCTGCACACATAATTACACTGCACATTTGGTTGAGTAGATGGGTGTATAGTTAACTTCGTTGTATAATATGGATGTTTATTATGTGTTTCACTATCCGCCCCTTGAAATGATTTTGGGGACAAATCCTTTTAAAGGAGAAGATTGTAACACCCTATAAAAATTAATAAGAAATAAATAAAACAAATATATTTATTAAATAAAATAAGGAAAAAAATGAAAATTTTGCAGAATTCAGAATTTGACCGCCGAATTCATGTCGTTGCGTTCGTGGAGAAATTCTGCTTAATTGTCATATGTAATATTCTAAAAACGGAGCATAAATGAAAAAGTTATGGACGTTTGAAGTTTTCAGATTTAAAATAACATAAATAGAACCCAAATTTAAATAGTTAAATAATTCTTAAATTTGAAGTATGAAAATAATTAGATTTAGGGCTTATATAAACATTAAAATTAATGGAAATATTAAATTGCGGTTAAGAAAGAAAATAAATATAAAATAATGGCACAAATCCTTCCCAAAATAACCGAACCGGTCGATCGATCTTATGATCGGTCTGTAGTGGCGGTCAATTGGTGAATAATGGTGTTAGCTAAGGTTTGCAACAATAAACATTTTAGATTTTATAATTTTAAGCCGACATAAATCTGACAATTATGACTCATTTCAACCACTATAAATAGGAGTCTAGTCCCCTTACTTTTATTCACAGATTATTTTTGAAAGTCTAGCAAAGCTATGTCAGTCTCTCTCTTCAGAATTAGAAAAAAGGTTCTTTAGGGTTTTATGTGACAAATTCTAGAAGTTTATTATTGTAATTTCTAATTCAATTCTCCTTCGATCCCTCAGTTTCTGAATCGAATATATATACAGTCTTGTTGTGTATGTCTAAAAAAGGAGATCTGAATGATATTATTAAAGACATGACAAATCTAAAAAGAGAAAGAGTTAAGGACCTAAAGTGAGTGGAAATATTAGTTTCTATTTTACTAGTTGATTAGCATAGTTTGGATTTGAAATATATCTTAGGGTGTTTTGAGTTACAAAAACATCATATTAAAAATCCTTAAAACTCCTTCAAAATGAAATGTCAAATCTAGGTTGGAATCTCAATTATTTATATTTTAAAATAATGGAAATTGTGTAGATGTGCAATTTGTGTTTTTACCTTCTATTCCACTTCTTATTCTTACTATTTTCTTAGAATTTGATTTAAGGTTTTGATTAGGAAATGGTGTGTATGGTACGTAATTTTATTCGCAGTTTGCGCCGCTTATTTTCACAATTTGAATAGAAATTCCCTTTGTCTAATTTCTTAAAAAAGAAGTTGAATAGAGCAAAAAATTTAAATTGTAAGTTTCTATTATTGATTTATTCCATTTTTTTAAAATAGTAGTTTGAGTTTGAATTTCATTTGTATACAAGTCTATTGATTGGAACTTTTGGACATGAATGTTGGAATTATGGTATATTGATAATATGGAGATAGGACTTGTATAATTTTAGAAGAGTTGATATTTGAATGCTCGTCTAAGGCGTAACCTCTACATGTTTAGAAATTAGTAAATGCCTATGTTTGTGTGTGTGTGTTTGTGTGTGTGCGTAAATGACATATAAATATAGCGCCTTAATTGCCTAGTTATTAGATTATTAATTATTATAAAATCCTCCTTAGAAAAGTAATTAATTATAGAGGCGATATAAGAAAGATTTCTTATAATGCCTAAATAATGGATTCAGTGATATGTGTGATAATATATATAGTGTTATTAATTATGGCTAAGTTATAGGGTTGCGAGGTCAGTCAAAAGCGCACGGAAATCCGCCTAGCTAATCTGGCTAGCAGCAGTCGAACTTACAAATAGTCGGACTAATATGAGACATATCTGTGGAGTACGACTCATAATACAAAGGACCTGCTTCAGGGATTAAAATATTAAGTGGCTATGTGTCTAATGGCCAATGAATATTCCATTTTGGAAAATAATGTTTAAACTTAAAAATATTGAAATATAAAATATCTAACATTAATAATGGTTTTTTGAACAATAAATAATATTGGTAATTTTATTTTTAATAAATATTTACAAAAATAAACACTTTGGAAAATATTGATAAAATAACCGACAATCGTTTTATCGATAAACAGCTCGTAGCCCTCTGACATCATGCATGGAGGTGGATACATACACTCATTTACATATATGAGTGAGAATATGTAATAAAATTACTTATTTTACTTCTAAAAATAAAATGTCTTTATGACAACCTTAAAGATATTGCTATTTTAGAATAATTAACCATTGAATTTAAATGGAGTTTAAATGATTTATTAATTATTTAAAAGTCAAACGAAGCCCTTTTAGTTATTATATAATTATAGAAATACTATTTTTGAAACTTTGTATACAAAGATATGTATACTAACTTAAAAGTGGAAATATGATTGGAATCTGAATTGGATTTTGTAACGATTTAAGGTTGAAATTGTATAATTTATGGATCATTCTGAGATATATATGTACATATACATGTGCACATACATATACACATACACTCGCACATGAAGACACATACAGAGAGATATATAGATATATATACAAATAAAAAATAAAAGTAAATATCGATATTATTTGTAAATATCATGATATTTTCCAACCAAAGTCAACCATCAACTTACCTTTACATACACGCTTGCGTAGCCACATGAGGGAGGATACTTCGGCCGAAATGATGGTAGAGAAGGAGGGTTTGGTGGTGATGAAATGATGATGTGTTTGCACTTAAATATCGTGATATTTTATCACTTCCATTTGCCTATTAATATCCATCATCCATCTTTACTTCCATTCACATTTCCTCCTTCCTTTTGCTAGGCTTCTTCACCTCCTTACAATCCTCATTAATGGCTTCTTACCTTAGGAAATTTATAGAGAAAAATATTGCAAAAAGTAATTTAATTTATATAGTTAAAATATTATCCAAATACCTCAATACCAAAGAAAAACTCCTCATTTCTCCCTTTGAAACCCACGGCCAACACCTCCTACCACGTAAAGCCAAGCCATCCCTCTCTTCCAAGCTAGGTCGAGTGCATCCAAGCACCAAAAGGCCAAGGCCGAACGCTCTAGGAAGCATTAGTGCAAGCTTCGTTAGCTCCGATTGCGGAATAGCGCAACAATAGTCATTTTAAAGTTAGTTTGATTAATCAAATGTGAGTAAACTTTATTTATAGTATGATATGGATGATGATATGATATGTTTAGAATGATTGGTTGTTATGTTTTAATCATCATGTTTTGGTTGTGAAAAATATGTTATTTGGACATGTAAACAAATCACGTTTAATACACTTCAAAATTACACAACAGAAATCACTTTTCGAAATGAATTATAAAAGTGTTATGAGATGATTGAACCTCTTTAAATTGGTTTATAAATGGTTTGTAATCACTAAAACTCAATTTGGTAAAATTTTGAAAATAATTAAAATTGGAGTCAAAAATAGGCGTGTCGCATAACGGTAGTTCGCGATTTTGCGCCGTAATAGTTTAAATGTTTATACTGTGGAACTAGAATCAGAAATCTTTGGAATAATTTTTTTTGAACTCTTATAATCATAGATTTCAAAAAAAATAAGGAGATCGAGATTTCATTTAGTAGATTTTGAAATATGAGCAAAAAAATGTTTTCAAAATCGTCGCGCTTTAGCAGTTCAAAAACCAAAGCGATAAATTCTTTGAAAATATGAAATAATTTCTATAAACATATTAAATTTTTAAAAAGAGAGTTGAATTACAAAAACGGACTTCCAATTGATAGAAAAGTTATTTTGATCAAAGAAGTCTTAAAAACATTATTTGCAGCATTTTTTCACAGCATTTTCTAGTAACTTTTGTAAATAATGGTTTTAACATAATTATTCTTCCCCAAATCTTTTAGGAATGCTTTCAAATAAATAATCAAGCATTTCAAAGATGATTTGGAAGATCTAAAATTTTAATGAGGTTAAATTAATGGTTAAAAGAAAAGCTGTTATAAATAAATGATTTAATCTTGCTTTAAAGGCCAATGAGTAGATTGGCTTTTTCTAATCGTAGGATTTGAATGTGGGGTGTTTAAACTAAGGAGATGTTCAAGAGCAACCGGTATGATGGCTTACTTAGTCTCTAACCTGGGCAAAGGAATAGATTTGGTCTGTTAGCGCCAAAAATGGTCACTGATACCCAAATCCAGATGAAAGCACCAAATAACAGTCACAACTCACAGATAGAATATATGTAGAGAGTAATAATTTGAAGAACGGTCCAAATTAAAATGAGAGCAGTAAAGATCAACAGATTTCATAGTGGTTTGGCTAACTCCGACCTACGTCCACTCCAGAAATTTCCTTTTTATTGCTATAATAATCAATTGCAGTTACAAAATAGCAGAGTGACCTCAGCCTTAGAAAATAGAAAGCGAGAGAGCCAGAAGAAGATCCCTTTTCTAAACCTCCATATGCTGTATTTATAGGCAAATTCTGAGTTGTTGGGCTTTCTGCATGGTGTAGGCCCATCAAGACCTTCCACCAAGCCACATACCTCCATAATTCTGAGCCACATACCTCCACAATTCCGAGCCACATACCTCCACAATGCCAAGCCACACCGGCCTTAATACAACACCAAGCCGTACCAACAATGCCGAGCCATCTCACCAATGCCGAACGACCCTGTCCTTACCAATGCCGAGCGAGGTTTGATGCCGAACAACATCCAATGCCGAGCGAGGTACGATGCCGAACGACATCCAATGCCGAGCGACTCACGATGCTGAACGGTGCCCAATGCCAAACGATGTCCAATGCCGAACGATGCCTAGAGCCGAACAGCAACCCATGTAGAGCCACACCTTTTGCCGAGCGACGACCAATGCCGGGCCACTCCTTATGCGGAGCGGTAAGCAATGCCGAACCATGCCTTATGCCGAGCGGCAACCAATACCGAATCTACCTGCTCTTTCCTCAGTGCCGAGCCATGCACATCGAGCCTATTCCTGACCGACCGCCTATCCATCCAGCCAGTTCCAGTCAATTGTATTCCAGTTTTGACAAATGAACAGTTGATTTGGTTAAATCCGCCTGTCCGTGGCTTTGTAAAAAGGCGGGTTAACACTCGCCCTCCAAAACATGCCTTGCTGTTGGAAGGTGTGTTTTGAATAGCCTCAAATTCAACATCCAAGTCCATGTTTCATACATATCCAATAACCAATAACGGAATCCAGGACCTTTCCAGGTCAATATCCAAATCATTTGCCGTTCATAGCTGATATTCATATCTGTAACCTCTCTAGGTTCTTGTCAAGCACAATCCATACCTGATGACCATGGTTCAGTTTCCCTGGACGTCGAGTAATTGTCGTGGCTTAAGTCCTAAGCCGAATCATGGTCGCTTCGAACCCTTGTCGAGTATAGTCCATACTCGACGACCTGAAATAGTAACCGATAGTATGGGGCCTAAGTCCTAGGCTGAATCCTGGTCTCTCCAGACCCTTGCCGAGCATTTTCCATACTCGAAGACCTGAAATAGTAACCGATAACATAGGGCCTAAGTCCTAGGCCGAATCTTGGTCTCTCCAGACCCTTGACGAGCAAAGTCCATACTCGATGACCTTTTACCCAAAATCCAAAGGAAAATCTGATCAAGATCCAATCCGAAATCCAAATCCAACCAGAAAATCCAAAATCCATATCAAAATCCAAAAAAAAGCAAAAAAGGGAGTTCAAACCAAACTCCATAACCAAACTAGAAGAAGCAAATGTTCAAGTCAAAGGGAAAAAGTAAATTTCACAAACCGTGGCGTCTCCATAAACCATTATCTCAGAGCATGCCTGAGGGTTATCTCCGACCCCGTACATGAGTAAGTGATTTAGCCGATTGCCCAGAGTTTATTTCAAACCATCAAGATTAGTAGATGACCAACCGGCCACCATTCCTGGGCCACACACCCTCGTCGTTCAACGTAGACAATGGTTGCTCCTGTTCCACCGCCGCATTCCGAGTTCCGACATATTGTCGCAACTGACCATTCCTAACATGCTCCTCGATTATGTCCTTCAAATGCCGACAGCTGTTAGTATCATGCCCATCCAGGTCATGAAAAAGACAGTGCCTTCTCGACGCCCTTTGGCATTCTGAAGGCTCCCTCCTTGCCGGCCTTTGATATGGAAGGCAATCTCGCATACCCGAAAATATCCGTTCCAATGTTGCATTCAGTCCTGTGTAAGTGGAGAACTTTGGTTCTCCCCAGAGCTTCCTTTTCCCTTTGTCCTTGTCCTTACTCGAGCTTTCGTCGGGTAATCCTCCATCCTTAACTAGGTTTACTTCCTTTGACCTCGTGTGCAAACATGCATCCTCTTGTCGGAGAAATCTCTCAGCTTCATGGAAGAATTCCCTAAGATCCAATGGTGGGTCCCATATCGATGATACTTTGAAATCCGAATTATCTCTGACTCCTGATACCGCAAACATCAAAACCATTGATGGATCCGGCCAATCCACCGAAGCAACTACTGTATTAAACCGAGTTAAGAATGCCCTAAGCGATTCATCCGCCACCTGTTTAACCGACGTCATCGTCATCACTTTCTTTGGCCTTTTTATGTGAACTCGAAATTGACTTAAGAACCTGTCCAGCGGTTCCGTCCATGTTCCAATGGATCCATCCTCCAGCTGCCTAAACCACATGGCAGTTATATCAGGAAAGTACAGGGGGAAATATCGGGCCATAACCTCTTCTGTTGCCCCCAGCACTTTCATATGCGTAGTGTATGTAACGACCCGTAATTTCGCTACGTCGAAAATAAGAAATTTCATTTGTTTTAAATTTAAAAAGGTTTAAAACATAAATAAATAAGTTATAGATAATAGATATTAATAGAGAAATTATTTATTCTCATTGTTGATAATTTAAAACGTATAAATTTGGATTTTACAATAAACCAACAAACGTTGAGTTTTATTAAAAATAAATAAATGCTTAAATAAATAGGTTTAAATGTTTATTTAAAAAGATAAATATCATTGATGACATCTAATAAAGATAATAAAAGTATATTAAAATACTTATAAGTATGTTAATAATCGTTTTACAAAAATAAACAAAATTTGTCGCATTTTGTCAGTTTTACATACACCGTAAGGTTAGAGATTTTGATATTAATTAATGATAATTTTAAAATATAAAGAGACATGTTTTAATTTATTTAAAGAAGTAAAAAGTTCATTTTTAAATTTGGTTTACATAAATAAATAGTGTAACTAAAACGTCAAAATATGACCGTAAAATATTTTGTCGAAAAACAACGTTTTGTCGATTAAAAGTTGTCGCAACATCGCCGCACCTTTATTTTCTTATATAGGAACATATATTCAAATAGTGTAAGTATTAATTAATTTACTAATCAAGTTTACTTTTACTAAACAAGGTCAGAAACTTCTAGAAAACAATTAAGAAAAAGTAAGCACAAAAGGACAAAAATGTCATTTCAAAGCAAAAAGTAAAACATCAAATCAAAGAAACATAATTATTACTTACTTTACTTAATATCTAAGTGAAAATGACATAAACTAATGATTTGAAATGTGATGTTAAGTGTTGAAAGAAAATAAGATTACTTTATAAGTAAGTAAGGGTATTTTGGTCTTTTTACAAAATATTACTTTAATCCAAAACTTTTTCTATAAGACCACCATTCTTCCACTTTCTTTTACACTATTTTCTACCTTCTTCTTCTTAGGGAAGTCCCATGGATACATTATTTTGGTCTTTTGCATATAAAATGTCTTTCAAAGGACATAAAATTTTGTGTAGTTAGGGAAATTTATTAGATACATTCCCTTAGGGAAGTCCCATGGATAAGGTCTTGATTCGTTTAGTGATAATTAAAATAATATTCTAAGTATCAATCATATGTTGGCTTGGGCAAACGGTATTGAGCACTTAGTAAATTATTCTTCTTATCATTGGAGGATGACGGCAAGTTTAAATCCAAAAAAGTTGAATTAAGTATTTGGATTAAAAAATAATAATGGAAATGTTATAAACAATTCTAATCTTGGAATATCACTTAGGGGTAGAATGGCTTATAATATGTCGAGTCATGAGTTTTGGATGACTCCAAAGCAAGCTCAAAGAGCTAGTGCACAAAAAGAAGCAGAAGAAAAAGAAAAACTAGGACCCTTTGCTGACATCGACTGTTATTATTGCGGTAAGAAAGGACATTATGCGGTTATGTGTGAAACAAAGAGAAGTAAGAAGCAGAGAAGGGAAAATAAAAATTCTAATCAAGATGATATAGTCTGTTTCATGTGTAAAGAGAAGGGTCATTTTCTACATAAATGTCCTAAAACCAAGAAGAAACCAAGAATTAAAAAGAAGAAAATGGGCTGCTACCGATGCAAGAACCTAAGACATGAGGTCAAAGATTGCCCCCAACGTACTTGTATTTGGTGCTTTCAAGGGAAACACTTAAGGAAGGACTGTCCAAAAATGAAAGTGGTTAATTTAGGCCCCCAAGATAAAACACCGTCTACCTCAAAAGGAATTCAAGAATAGTACATGGTAGTCTAAGTATCTATATAATGGTAGTATGTGATAGGCTGTATTTCCTAGGAAAGTTATCTCTGAAACTTTGTAATGCTAGTTAAGGTTGGAAATGTATGTATGAATATGATGTTAATTAATAAACTTCCTTTTGATTATCCTCTCGATGCACTTCTTCAATCTTATATCCGATCAATTCTAATAAGATATTTAGAAATAAAAAGTTCAAAGGAATATTAGAAAGAAATTGCTTTATAAAAAAAGGTATTTAAAGTTTAGAAAAATTATTTAAAAATATATTGTATGAAATAAAGAAAAGGATGAAACTATGGAAATTTCGTCATAGTTTTTTTTGAAAAAGTTCAAAGAAATAAAGGAAAGTTATTTAAACTTAACATAATTTTGGAAATGAAATCTATAATAAGATGTATTACCAAAGAAAAAAAATAATAGAGAGCTTAAATAAAATTTTAAGGATATTTTCCAAATAAAAGATAATCTATTTCTTTAGAAAAGAAGATATAACTATTCTGCATAAATATTTGAAAATTTGTGAAATTGTTTCCTAAAAGATTTTAAAGATAAATTATTCTTTTGAGCGAAAAATGGTTTCTTTGGAATATTTTCCTTTAATAAAAATATTTGAAAATAAATAATGAAAGGGGATTATATAAAGAAGCATCTTTATAAAGTGTTTGATTTAAGATAAAGTTTTTATGAAAGTTTTGAAGTTAATAAATACATATGTTATATGTAGATTATTTCGTTACATAAATGATGATCTAATATTCGAGTTCGAAACTTTGAGGTGTTTACACCGACCCAAAAAGGATTTATCACTCGATTCTCGATGACGAACATTGATTAGGGTTTATGGTTGGGTACTTGAGTTTTCTATCATAGTTGAGAGCTATGCAATAAAAACAAAGGTTTCTGAGCAAAGAGCATGATTAAAGTCCGCACTAGAGAATCAGGGGATCGATACTAGTTCGGAAATTAAGTTGTGTATTCGAATATGAGATCGAATAAAATATTTCATACGGATGATCTATGTATATTATAAAGATAAATGTTTGGGAAAACTTTTGTTTGGGTAATTTCGAGGACGAAATTCTTTTAAGAAGGGGAGAATGTAACGACCCGTAATTTCGCTACGTCGAAAACAAAAAAATTCGTTTGTTTTAAATTTAAAAAGGTTTAAAACATAAATAAATAAGCTATAGATAATAGATAATAATAGAGAAATTATTTATTCTTATAGTTGATAATTTAAAAAGTATAAATTTGGATTTTACAACAAACCAACAAACGTTAAGTTTTATTAAAAATAAATAAATGCATAAATAAATAGGTTTAAATGTTTATTTAAAAAGATTAAATATCATTGAAAACATCTAATAAAGATAATAAGAGTATATTAAAATACTTACAAGTATGTTAATAATCGTTTTACAAAAATAAACAAAATTTGTCGCATTTTGTCAGTTTTACATACACCGTAAAATTAGATATTTTGATATTAGTTAAAGATAATTTTAAAATATAAAGAGACATGTTTTAATTTATTTAAAGAAGTAAAAAGTTTATTTTTAAATTTGGTTTACATAAATAAATAGTGTAACTAAAACTTCAAAATATGACCGTAAAACATTTTGTCGAAAAACAACGTTTTGTCGATTAAAAGTTGTCGCAACATCGCCGCACCTTTATTTTCTTATATAGGAACATATATTCAAATAATATAAGTATTAATTAATTTACTAATCAAGTTTACTTTTACTAAACAAAGTGAGAAACTTCTAGAAAACAATTAAGAAAAAGTAAGCACAAAAAGACAAAAATGTCATTTCAAAGCAAAAAGTAAAACATCAAATCAAAAAACATAATTATTACTTACTTTACTTAATATCTAAGTGAAAATGACATAAACTAATGATTTGAAATGTGATGTTAAGTGTTGAAAAAAATAAGATTACTTCATAAGGAAGTAAGGGTATTTTGGTCTTTTTACAAAATATTATTTTAATCCAAAACTTTTTCTATAAATAAGACCACCATTCTTCCACTTTCTTTTACACCATTTTCTACCTTCTTCTTCTTCCTTGAAGCTCTCTTTAATGGCTTCTTCTTCTCTTCCAAAAGCTTACTAACTTTTTCAAAACCATATCAAATCAACTCCAAACACCACCAAACTGTGCCAAAGAGCTTAGAATACCATTAGAACATGGTTTAGCATCTAAAAAGTAAAGAAACGAAGGAGAAAGGAAAGGATCAAGAGGAGGCCGAACTATTTGGAGGAAAGGAAGCAAGTTGGAAAGCTTCGGAGTGAGAAAAAGAGAAGAAAGTGCTGCCGAAATCAAAAGGAAAGTCTACGGAAAAGATTTGATGAAGATAAGAGGATTTAAGAGAAGTGTTGTTGCATATGAATGTTGGTAGGAAGAATTGGTTAAGTTAAAGGTGGGTACTCTTATTTACTAATAAATCCATAAGTTATTTCAAGTAAATTGATTTGAAAAGTTTGAATATGTTGAATGATTAAATGTTTGATAAGTTGGTTGCAAATTAGTTGATTATGTGATTGATTATATGGATGATAACTTGGTTTGGCAAATGATAAGAGAAATGATTAGTAATTAACCATAGTTAATTAAATGAGAATTAAATCCATACAAATGTGTGTATGGAAATTATTTAGCCTCTTAATGATTTTAAATGATCTAAAAAGGTTAGAAATAGTATTATAATAATATAATATTATAATACAAAACGAAATAAAAAATGAATTTGAAATGATGAAAATGTTGTTTAAAATAATTTAGAAATGTTTTATAAATATTTAAAAGTGTTTCCAAGAAGTTTGAAAAGAAATTGAAAAACAAGTCAAAACTATGCGTGTCGCGTAACGGTAGTTCGCGATTTCGCGCCGTAGAAGTTAAATAAGTGTACAAAGTGAAATATAGCTCGAAATTATTCGAGATAAGAATTTTGCGGTCTATTATATCCATTTTTTTCCAACGAAGAAAGAAAATCAAGATTTCATTAAGTAGATTCTGAAATATGTCCAAAACAATTTTCTAAAAACATCGTGGTTTTGCAGTTCGGAATCCAAAACAGGATTTCTTCATAAATGATATTTTTAAAAGATTAAAAATATGGAATAAATTTGATAAATATATTTAAATGATTTAAAATAGATTTGGATTGGAAAATATGAATTTTCAAATATTTAAAAGTTTTTTAAATCAAATAAGCTTATATAGCACTTTCTATAGCACTTTTATGCTGCGAATTCTATAACTTTTGGAATATGAGTTTAATTGTAACGACGTTTCCCAGAATCAGTTGTGAATGTTTTAAAAAGGATAATTAAGTATTTTGAAAGATAATTTGGAATATTTATAAGCAATTCCAAAATAAAGTTGAAAATCTGAGTATATGGAAACGACTAGTATATTTGTCCCACCTGTGAGATCTGGGAAGGTAAACAAGATGTTTAACTAAGGTTAGGGATAGAGCAACCAGTGCCCTGAACTTACCTGGCCTATGTTTTCTCTTTTTAGGCGAGGGGTGGAATAGATCGAAAGGAAAGCCCGGATGCTCTAAAAGATCATATTTAAGTTTTTCCAAGTTAAAAGACAAAGATATTCATGATGAAGGATTACTTGCCATTAGTCCCTGGAGGTGAAACTTGCCATTAATCCCTAGAGGTGAAACTTGCCATTGGTCCCTAGAGGTGAAATTTACCATATTTAAGATGGCAGTAGTGCTTTGTTATGAAAATTTTTGACTTGCAAGAATATGATTTGAAGTTAAGAAGAAAATCTTTGATTAAGATTTAATGAATGATTTGGGAATATTTTCCCTAAGTTAAAAGTTATAACTTTAATATAAGAATTTTTTTATTAATATTTAATGAATGATTTGGAAAAGTTTTCCTAAGTAAATGAGAAAATGATTTGGAATTATTACAGGATTTAAGAAAGGTTTAAACAAACCAAATGATTTGATAAATGAGGCTTAATGATTCCATATACATTTGAAAAGAAAATGGAATAACTTGAAAAGATTATATCTAAGAAAGATATTTGATTTAAAAGATGAAGTAATTGATTGATGATTGATATCCACGTATGAACTTAACATCTTTTAAAAGCGATGATTGGTTTCGAAGGAACCGGAGTCGGATTTGGATGATTCCTATCCGAAAACCACTTCGAACCAATGTATACGTTCGAAAGTGAAGATATGTTGAAGATGATGATTATTGAAGACCATGGATCTTCATAGCGTGAAGACTGCTTGTTGAACATGCTCTGGTTGGCCATCATTATAGAGTTATTTATAGCAGTGGTCTCCTCGTGATGGAGATTTTTCGGATTGCAAGGGCTTCTCGCCTAGTAATGGCCAAGGAAAGTACATTTGGTTTCGTTCAGTCCTAGAACGAAGTTATATGGATGTTTGTCTGACATTGTATTCTAAATCACATTTGAGTGGTTTCTATAAATGTATATCAGTTGGTGGCGGAGAAGGCAACTTCTCTTAGCTTAACACCCTTTCTTGAGACATACGTGCTCAGGAAGTTATACTTTTCTAGAAATCAGTCGTGTGACGTGGAATGACAATGTGGGATTCAAAGTGGAACCTGTTATGATCAAAGCGTGGTTTTGTATGAAAAGCGTGGCTTTGAAGAAATTGATCGTAGCTTCGTGAGCCTCACACCCCGGTTATGATGGGATTCTATGTGGTCAGATGTATGCTCGCATTTCAGATAGTAGTGATTTGGGTTATCAGATGTTCTTAGCCCTAGGTACCAGATACGTCTGGGCCTCAAGGCATTTATTGCCTCATATGGATAAAGTGGTTAGCTTGAGAAAAGCAGGGAACTGCTGGTTATCATTTATAGTGTAGCAAGTATAGTTTCCAAGTGAGTAGTTTGAGAAAAGCGATTATGACACCGTGGGAACTATGTTTGTTATGCGTGGTTTGGAAAAAAGGTCACTAGTTTCCTATCATGTTGGAAATCCAATCCCTACGATATTTACGCTTTTGATTGTGTTCCCAAATTAGCTGTAATGACTTGCAAACATTTCGGCTACCCTTTCTGGTATCATATATTCCGTTGGTATATTCTGTTGACCCAGTCTGGATATATTACCTTAGACTTAGTCCAGATATTGATATCTTATTTGAATAAGTTTACTTGCAAATGTTTTCAAAAGAATATCATTAAAAATAATATCAAGTGTATTTTGGTATGAAGTGTTTTGGTTATCATAAGGTAAAAACCCGTCCGTGTTTATGTGTGGGCGTGGTCTTATGAGATACCCTTCTTTTCAAGGGTTTTGATAACATAGTCATTTTAAAGTTCAAGTATCTCACGCTGGTTTATCACGCCTGATCCATGTATTTTTAATACTCGGGTCAGATCCGAGTAGTTTTAGGTTTAGTTGAAGATGGTTGGAGTTTCCAGAGGAGAGCTAGAGATCTTCATCATCGTATGGACGTATTCTATCATCCACTTTGTTTAGTGTATTTTGTTTGATGTTTGTCAGCAATTGTAAGGACAGATATTTATAACTGTCCAAGCTGAATTTAGGTTAGACTCTGATATTGTATTTAAAATTTTCCTCTGTAAAGATTATTATTGAAATAATATATGTTATTCCATTCGTGTGAGATTCTGTTCTGTCTTTGTTTTATTTTTCTACCCTTAATGATCCGCTTATTCGTGCAATTTGAGTAGGACATGTGTGATTTATTGTCGATTCAAAGTGTATGGAAAAACGGATCGTTACAGTGTACCTCATCAAGTGGTCAATTGGATCTGTCTTCCCATTGTACACTTCTAGAGTGGGAAGTTTGAAATCGGGCGGATTTCTAGCCGTCCTAATGTTTCGAGTAAATGGACTTTTGTTGACTTCCTCTGAAGCCCTGTTTGTCAGACCTGCACGAATTGTTCGCCTGGTAATGTCATCCAATCCGGCGTTTCCAACCAAGGGTTGCCCTCTATCAATGTTTCAAAACTGCTCTCCAAGTCCCCGAGGAAATTCTGGCACATATTCCTCGTCACGTTCTCCGGCATTCCCGTTGGCATCAGGCCGCGTAGCGTCATCCAGTATCCCTCCATGAACTAGTCTAGCATTACCTGGTGGTGTGCCCCCGAGTCTTGGTCCATCTAGATTGTTAGTCGTTCGTTGATTGGGAGCCGCCCCCTGCTGAACCACTCCATCTGCCAACTGGTTGAGTCCCTCTGGTCCAGTTCCAAGAACTTGAGCACATGCAGTTCTTGGTTGTCCAAATTGCCTAAGAAGAGCTTGCATCATCTCCTCTTGCCGTTTCGTCATCTGCTCCTGCATAGAACGTCATAACCTGCATCTCGTCCTGAGTTACGTAGATGGATGCTTGGTCCTCTCTAGCTCTAGAAGAGGCCGCTTGACTTCCTTCCTGATTGCTCCTTTCCGTTGCTTGCTTCCTTGTTGGTGGTCTAGCCATTACCTTCCAAAATTTGAATTCCTAAGCTTTTCAATCCAAAATTCAAGGTCCAAAATTTTTGAATGCTAGTTTTCTCGGTGAAAGCACCAAAATGTTAGCGCCAAATAAGGTCACTAACACCCAAATCTAGATGAAAGCACCAAATAACAGTCACAACTCACTGATAGAATATATGTAGAGAGTAATAATTTGAAGAACGGTCCAAACTAAAATGGGAGCAGTAAAGAACAATAGATTTTATAGTGGTTCGGCTAACTCTGGCCTAAGTCCACTCCAGAAGTTTCTTTTTATTGCTGTAATAATCAATTACAGTTACAAAATGGCAGAGTAACCTCAGCCTTAGAAAATAGAAAGTGAGAGAGCCAGAAGAAGATTCCTTTTCTAAACCCCCACATGCTGTATTTATAGGCAAATCCTGGGTTGTTGGGCTTTTTGCATGGTGTAGGCCCATCAAGACCTTCCACCGAGCCACATACCTCCATAATGCCGAGCCACATACCTCCACAAGCCGAGCCACATACCTCCACAATGCCGAGCCACATACCTTAACAATGCCGAGCCACACCGGCCTTAATGCAACGCCGAGCCGTATCAACAATGCCGATCCATCTCACCAATACCGAACGACCCTATCCTTACCAGTGCCGAGTGAGATTTGATGATGAACGACATCCAATGCCGAGCGACTTCCAATGCCGAGTGAGGTACGATGCCAAACGACATCCAATGCCGAGTGACTCACGATGCCGAACGGTGTCCAATGCCGAACGGTGTCCAATGCCGAACGGTGTCCAATGCTGAATGATGTCCAATGCCGAACGATGCCTAGCGCCGAACGACAACCCATGCCGAGCCACACCTTTTGCCGAGCGACGACCAATGCTGAGCCACTCCTTATGCCGAGCGGAAAGCAATGTCGAACCATGCCTTATGCCGAGCGGCAACCAATACCGAATCACCCTGCTATCTCCTCAGTGCCGAGTCATGCACATCGAACCTATTCCTGACCGACCGTCTATCCATCCAGTTAGTTCCAGTCAATCGTATTCCAGTTTCGACAAATGAACAGTCGATTTGGTTAAATCTGCTTGTCCGTGGCCTTGTAAAAAGGCGGGTTAACAAGGTTGAAATGTCGAAAACGAGGCAAATGAAAAAGTTTCAAATTTACAAATTTAATACAACTTGGATTATGTAGAAATAATCTTCTTATACTTTGTAATAAGTTCCATGGAGGGAACCCGTACTATCCATGTGAATTTAAAAAGTGACTCCACCATTATTCAATGGATAGTGATGGCTGAATACGGAAATTGATATTGAGTAGAACAATATAATTTCTATCGACCCTTTTTACTCACTAATGTTTTCCAATATGATTTATGAGAAATAATTTGGTGTTTTCCAAAGTTAAAGAGAGGCGTAATAATCTCATATACATAAGAAAAGAAATGATATATCTCTAAAAGATGTTTTATCGGTAATTGGTTCGAAGAGACCGAGATTGGATTTAGGTGATTCCTATCTAAAAAGCGCTTCGTACCAATGTACGTTCGAAAATTTAAACATGATAAAGGCAATGATTTTGAAGACGGAGATATTCATAATGAAAGGCTACTTGCCACTAGCCACTTGATTTCCATATTATATGCATATGATGACAGTAGTACTTAATTTTGAAAATCTTCAATGCAAATACTTCCCACTACTAATCCTAAGGGTGATTCCCAAAATAGGATGTAGTAGGTGAGTGCCTTCGGTTTGTCCTATTCCTAGATAAGTTGTATGGACAAATGTCTAACATTGCATTTGTTAAACACACATACATTGATCTCTACAAACGTACATCTGTTTGGTGGTGTAGGATGTCTTACACTTAACACATTCTCTGAGACCTACGAGCTCAAAGGTTGTACATTTGTGGAAATCAATAGTGTGTGATGGAGATGGCAATGTGGCATACCAAGTAGGATTTAATGACTCCATACAAGGTAAAACGTGACCGTAAGCCTCACACCCAGGAATGACAAAAATAGGGTAGATGCGGCAGGGCTATATGGGTCGCACCTATTATGATATGGTTATCACCTTTCTAGATTGCCTTCTATATGTCGGGTATGTTGTGTATGCTTTGGCATCCCCGTAAAGTTAGTAGTAATCCGGGTGATGTCGTTTTCGATATTATCTGCAGTAAAGGTAGGCCCTTCTATGTTGGTAGAGGACCATCTATTGGTGCCTTGGTGCATTTTTCTAGAGAAGTGTTGTCGCAAGGCAGTCCCTTACCTTGTCACTGCATGGAATCCATTCTCTAATATTAACCTTTACAGTTTTAGTTGTAAACCTATTATGCTTTCGAATTTAACAATTCCAACTATAATTAATATGTTATTTGAAAGGATTTCCAAAGAATGTCATCAATGATAATATCCTTGACTTTGCATAGCAAATGTTTTGGTTATCATAAGGTAAAAACTCATTCCGTATTTATGTGTGGCGTAGTCTTATAAGGTACCCTTTATTTTATAATGCCCATATTTTAGAGTTTCTTACACAAGTCCTATGATTGACCGGTATTTATTTTCCTTTCCCTTAAACTCTGGGTGCCATATTTTTCGGCCAGCAAAGTATTTAGGTAGCATGGAGGTTCTTATGATGGTAGTTATCTATTGTTAGTTTCCAATATATTTTGTATTATGTATTGGGTATTCACCCGCCCCTATAAGGGATAGGAAGTTATAACTGTCCCTGGATGGGTTAGTACCTACATAGCTCTAATGAATCACTTAGGAGTGATTGTATGTACTTTCTACATGTATAACTATAAGTTGTTTTAAATACGATGTGAGATTCTATTTTGTTCTATATTCTGTCTTCATTTCTTTTAAAACCCCTAACAATACACCTTCTCGGCACTTGGATATGCGGCATGTAAATACTGAGGATGTAATAGTGTTGATATCGTAGGTTCCAGGAGGTTGGTCATCACAGTTTATATCAAAGCTCATGGTTGAGCGAACACATAAGCCTTGATAGGGTTAACTCATTAGAGATATGGTTAGTGATGCCCTAGAATGAGCTTTGTCAAAGAGAGCGCATATTTCAAAATTTTATCCGAGTAAGTATATTCGAGTTTACGCCCATTCCTTGAGATAATCTCGTCTATAATTCAAAATATGTTTCCTTACTATATGAAGATAGTGAGAGATGAGTAACAGAAGAGGATGAGGATGGGGAGGTAGCAACATCAGAGCCACTGATGGTCGATCAAATGCTATAGTAAGTGAGGAAGTAATAATCCCTATGCAAACTTAAATTAACTATACTACTCTATGCAAGAATTACACCAACTTGGGAGGTAAACCATTCAAAGCAACGGAGTCCATTATTGAAGTATGGGCTTGGCTATGATCATGTGAAAGGATCTTTGAAGGATTGAATACCGGGGATGAGCAGAAAAGGTTATTAGCTTCTTGGCAGTTACAAGAAGGGTCTCTAGCTTGGTGGGAGTCCGTAACTCTGAATGATTTAGAGGACAATTTCTCATGGGAAAGATTTAAGGATGTAATTCAAGAGAAATATATGCCAGTGGCAAAAAGATCCCGTCTCTATAGGAATTTCATGGACTTGAAACAAGAAGAACTATCAATGGAGGAATATTCTCATAGGTTCAATGAACTTTCTTGCTTCGGGCCTGGTTTGATAGACACACCCCTGAAAAAGAATGAGATGTTTATTGCAGGAATGAAGGAACAATATCGAGATAGGATGACTGCTCATGTAAAAGGAACTGTTATTCATCTATTGGATATAGGCTTCCGATATAAGCCTTAGACAAGAATAACTCGGTATTTGCTCAAGGAAACAACAACAATTAGAACAAGAGAAAGAATCCATAACAAGGTAAGATCGGAGAAAGAAACCATGGCAAGGTAAGACTGTGGGAAGATTATAAGAGAATCGTTTTAAGGACGTGACTTGTTATAATTGCCATAAGAAAGGCTATGTTTACACAAATTGTAGAAATCCCAACGTTCGAAGGCAGCAGCTAGAAACTGTCTCTCCTATGGTGTAGAAAATTCTCTACCAAAACTGCGGCCACCCTGGACATTGGAAAAATAAGTGCTCATTAATAAAGAAAGGAGAGTAGGTTAGAGTTTTTTCCACAAAGGATGAACCCTCAACCTCCACAGATGTAAAAGGAAAAGGAGTTCTAGAAGGTAACATCTGTGTTAATAATGATTTAGTTAGAGTATTATTCAATATAAGGGCTTCCCATAGTTTTATTGCAAAGAGATTAGTAGACAAATTAAAGCTAATCACAAAAATAGTAGATACCTCTATCTGTGTGTCCAACCCATAGGCTGTGTGATAACCCAAATTTTTGGACATCTGTTAATCGGTAATTAATAGGATTAAATTTTTAATCATTATTAATAATTATTTAAATTTGGCAATATTGGTTTGACATATTCTTTTATAAATATTTTAGTTTGACAAATTTATCTTTTCAAAGCTAATATTATTTTTATATTAGTTTCTTTAAAATATTTTGTAAATATAAATATAAATAAAATGTATTAACTAAATAGGAATTAAATATAAAGATTTTAAAAAGAACATATTAAAATTTATTAACACATGCTAAATACAAGTGTAAGATTTGTAGTATATAGTTTAACAATTGTAAGCAAATAATTTCATGCAAATTACAAGTGTCATGTAATTTATTTTCTTTTCATTTTTAGATAAAAGATAAATCAAGCTATAAATATATCTATACCATCCTTTTCTCTATTTCTTTCTTATCTTTATTTTTCAAACAAAATCAAAAGCCTGTAACAAAAATAATCAAACTAGAAAAGATCTAAAGCAATCAACTATCTCATATCTCAGCAAGTAAAATCATCTCAGTTTAAAGAAAGCTTCCAACTTCAAACAATCAAGGCAAGATCATTTCAACAAGTTTCCAGTTTTCAAAAGACTATCAAACATTATCCACTTTTTAGAAGATCACAACATACCCAGTTTCAAACTTCTCTGCTCATCAATTAACATTGAGTAAACAAACTAATACTTGTTTTAATTTTTTGCTTGTGATGGATATATGAAATAATGATGTGATAATTGTTTGCATGAGTGAAAATTAGGCTTGCATGTTATAAATATGCAGATAGATAAGTGTGCATGTCTGGATATATATATATATATATATATATATATATATATATTCATCTCTGTCTTTTAAGTCATAGGGTTTAAAATAAAGTCAAAACTCAAAATATCCTTATGTAATCTCTGATAGGCTGCGATATTCAAACAATTTATGTTTGTTTAAACATAAATTAAGATTTAAAATTATTTTTAAGTATAATAAGTTTGAATATTATCTGGAAAATGGGAAAGACTACTAAAAAATTTAAAACACGTTAAACTCAAACATCTTAATTCTTTGATTCACGTATATAACCTGAATCGTCTTTGGAAACTAGGATTTTTAAAAGAAAAATCACGATTTTTAGTTTGGTTTTGAGTGAGATATTCGTGATTGATCGGATTTTGGATTTTGGGGTTTTTCTGGTAATCAGAAGACTCGGGGTGGTCGAGACCATGATTGGAGGTGGCTGGGAGGTCGATGGTCAGGGCAAAAAAAAGTCGTAGGTCATATAGTTCACCGTGGTGGTGGCTCTTCGTTAGAGTAGGGTTTTGGGATCAGGTTTGGTAGAGGTCGGGAAATTGGATTGTTGAGTCGTCTCTAGAGCACAGGAGTCATGGGGAAAGTGAAGTGTGGTTGGTTGGCGAAGGTATGGATAGGGTTTCGTGGTCGTTGGTGATCGAAAGCGTCGGGTCAAGGGGTTTTTAAGGCGATGGGTTTCGGTTCCTGTTTGTTCGAGATTGCTCGATTTCGTTTCGTGTTTGATTTGGGAGTTTGGGTGGTCGGGATCGAAGGGGTAGGTCATCGGCGACGTGTCGACGGTGGTATGGGTGACCGGAGCTCCAGCGATTAGTCATGCACGTGCAAGAAGTTTCGGTGTGTCAGTGATTGGAGAAGAAGGCCTGTGTCTCGTGGTGGTTCTTAGGGTAGAGGTGTTGTGGCTCGATTTGGGTTTCGTGTCTTTCGTGTGTGTGTTCTGTTAGCAAGCTTTTAAATTTAAAACTGTAACTAATTTTTTAAAAGAGAAAGAGGATGTTTTCTTGGGGGTGACTCGGGATGGGTTCCGAGTTAAACCCGAAGTAAATGTTATAACAGTTTTAAAATATAAATAAAAGCAAGTTTTAAAACATTAAGTAAATCAAGTTTAAACAAATTTTAAAATCAATTTCTTTGCATAATGATGTTTTAAATATTGGTTTAAGAAGTTGTATGATTTATTTTACTTAAATTTATTAAGTTAATTCTTAAGTTTATTTTAAACTAAAACTTAATGTAATTAAGTAGTTAATTATAAGGGTAAAATGCTTTTAATTTACATGTTAATGATAATTATTTCCAAGATTTATTAAATAAGATCTTAATGATGATTAAGTAATAAATAAGATAAATGGTTTATCTTAAAATTAATTAAGGTCTTGAGTAATTAAGGATTATTAAATTAGTAATTAAGGGTTAATTAATTTGTAATTAGGGATTAATTAATTAGTAATTAAAGGATAATTACTTAATGGAAGTAATTAAAAGATTAATTACTTAAAGTAATTAATTAAAGGTTAATTAATGTAATTATATAAAGAATAAGTTAATTAATGTGATAATTAAGGGTTATAAATTAATTAATTAATTGGTAATTTGAGATTAATTAATGTAAGTAATTAGAGATTAATTACTTAAATGATAATTACTTAATGTAAGTAATTTAAGGATTAATTTGTTAATTGTTAATTAATTTAATTAGTAATTAAAGGTTAAATTAATTAATAATGAAAGGTTAATTAATAATTAGAGGATAATTAAAGGTTAACTAATTTGAGGATAATTAACCAATGGGATAATTACATAATAATTATGGATAATTAAATTAGATGGATAATTAAAGTATGATTAATTAATGGTTTGTGATTAATTAATGTAAAGTAAGCAGGATTTAAAAGTAATTAAATTAATTAGGAATGGTACAATTAATTTATCTTGCTTATAGATGATTAAGATATATTGAATAACTTAGATTATTTGATATCTCTGATATGTGATTTGTGATGCTTTGTAAAATGAGATACTTTGGTTGAACTGTGAAATTGTGGGTTATCTATCTGAGATGAATTGTCGTGTGAATATGAAATCTTGAATATAAATTGTACTGTTTAAACTTAAACATTTGGCTTAAACAATAACATTTGATTCAAAGAGACCGGGGTCAGGTATCAGTAAATACCCGAAACCACTTCGATTTGTAATCTACAATAATTCTTTATAGATTTGATATGCGCAATCAATAGGTTGGAATGGAATAATTTAAGTAAACTGGACCATTGAAAATATGTAGTGGCACCTAGGGATTGTTTGTGAAATAAGCGCTGGCTATAACAAGTTAAGAACTCGTAGTGGAGTACGAGTTACCCCGGGTTTCAAAGAAGTTTTTATATCTCAGTATTTCAAATTATATGGGTTTACTTGCGCTAGTTTCCAGCCTGACCTGGGTGTTACTTTGTTGTAATTCTCAGATCAAACCGAGTATTACAGATTTTCAGGTTAGGACGTTCTGGAGCTCAGGAGGCAAGCTGGATGGCAGGAATGTATGGAGTATATTCCGCTATGTATTTGAGATTGTATGGATAGTAGTCTGGGAAAAGTTAATTACAACTGCCCAGTCTATTTCTGAATGGTTGTACTTTGATATATTGAATGTAAACTAATAATTACAGCTTTCTTATATAAATGCTATCATTTGATATTATATTTTGATCCGCTGCGAAATTTGAGATTCTGTGTTCTATTTTATGTTTCTTCTTCTACCTCTTTTTTTCCTAACCATAACAATCTAGGATTTTCGGCATTTGATTGCTCAACACTTCTACAGTGAACGTATTAGTGTCAAAATTTTCGAGGTCGAAAATTTCGAGTCGTTACAGTTGGTATCAGAGCAGAAGGTTAAGCGAGAACCTTGGCTCTGGTGGGTTTACTCATTAAGGATAGGGTCAACAGTACCCTGGAATGAGTTGAGTGTATTATATATATAAGAGCATACTTGTATAATTTCTTATATAAAGTTTTTAAAATGATTTAAAAAAATGAATGATTCTTATGTAAGCTTATATTTTGATAAATAAAGCAATGATTTTTCTAATTACTATATATACAAGGATAATTGGTTGTTGGTTATTGAATTGCATAAGATAATAAGAATTAAATGGTAATAGATATAAGTTTGGGTATGGATTAACTATGAGGATAAGTTGAGCTAGAAGTGGATTCAAACTGAATTTAAATTTAAAAGAAAAGATTTTTCAAAAGTATTGAAATAAGTTGTTTGGATTTTCCAGTAAATGATTATGGAATATATGGTGTGTATGATTTCTAGATATGATAACTATTATAGATTGGGTATTTTAACTTAATAAAAGGATGTTTTCTTAACAAATAATGATAAGCTAGAATGAAATGTTTTAAGGAAGTAACAACTTAGATAAGTATGGCTTATAATTGAAAAAGGATTTAAATTGTGTAGTTTTGAATTCTAAGTCCGGAAACATTTGAAATTGTTTTCAAAATGTTAAAAGAAATAATAAATAATATTATTCAGAACATTTTTGAAAGTAATCTTATTTTAAAATAAGAGTTGTTTGAAAATTTCAAAGAAAATTTTTTTGAATTAAAACCAAAGATGGTTTAAAATTTAAAATAAAATTTGGGCTACAAAGAAATGAATATTTATATATGTAGGAAATACATAATAACAAGTTGATTTGAAGTAAACACTAGGTGTTGAGTTTTGAATTTTCCTTGAAATGTGATAAGCTTTTGAACTTATAAGTGGGAAGATTATTAATATGAAGTTTAAAATTTGAAATGGGAATTCAAATTAGGTAAAGTTGACTGGGTTAAATGAATTGAATTGAATTTAACATTGGCGAAGTTAAATGAGTTTAGAATGAACAACTTGAATTGGAAATTTCAAGCTGAAATTGAGATTTAACTTAGGAAAGTTAAATGGGCTGAATTGAATAGGCATTGAGTTCTGGAAAAGTGTGATGGATGCTATTGATGGATATTTTAGATAATTTGGATGTTTATTTACCTTGGCTTATCCTAATATCATCCTGTCGTTAATAGTAATCTTTAAACTGTGAATTGGATTGGTTTAAAACGAATTAATAAGTGGATTGAAATAGTCTATATATCCATTACTGAAATTAAATAAAAAGAAAGCCTTATTTTGAAACTATTTAAAAGGCTTAATTCTTGAAATAAAATTTTAATAATGGAAATGGAATCACTTTGAACTTAAGATTTGAATATTTAAAAATGAACATGCAAACTAAAATTGTTTAAAAAGGATTTGAACTATTATTTGAACCTTGAAATAAGTTAAGTAAAGGTAATTTAAAATGAATATTTGAAATTTGAAGTCAAAATTAACTGTTTAAAACTTATATTGTTAAATTAAAAGTAAAAGTTGATTTGATTTAAAGGATTAAATCAACATTTAAAATTTAACTCGAATTTATGTAATTCGAGATGGTTTAAAGTTGAGTTTGGAATTGAAATAAATTCAAATGGAAAATTGAATTGAATTATTTGGAAGTGAGAATGTAGTTAAATGAATTTAAAATTCAAATAGGAATTGATTTGAATTGGAATAGGAATTGAAGTTAATTCAAATTGAATTAGAATTGAATCAATTTAAGTGGAAATTGGAAATTGATTAGAATTAGAGATTAGGAAATTGAACCAGTTTGACTCTGAAACTATTTTCAAATAAATTATTTGAATATAAATTGTTTTAAATCTATTTTTCCTAGCTATTTATTATACAACCTTTCTTTTTAAACTCAAACTGTCTAATACTTATTTTACAACTATTTTGAAACTAATTACTATTTTCAACAATTTTACATCTGTTTACAAATAAATTTCTATTTTACAACTATTTTGCAACTATCTAACTATTTTATAATTACTTAACTATTTTTCTACTATTTTACAACCAATAACTATTTTACAACTACTTGTCTATTTCAAACTTTTCAAGCTATTTTCTAAATTTAAGCTAGTCAAAGTGCAAACTGTTTATAAATGAAGTGATAACCCAAATGGGAATGGAAGCATTGTGAATAAGTGAATAGGAATAAAAATGAATGTGTAGTAAAAGCAAAATTGATTTAGCTGATAATCAATGAAGGTAAATACGTAGGATGTATGTATATTATTCTATTCGCATAATGATTTGATCTAGATTCGAGCACAGAATTTCAAGATTGTATATCGATCCGAGTTGGGATTTTTCACTCGATTTTCGACGGCGAACCCTAGATATGGATTTTTAATTGGTTTTGAAAATTCTCTATCAAAATTATGGCTATGCAAGGAGAATGAAGGTTTCTGATCAAGAAACCAGATCTGAGTCCGCACTAGGAAATCGAGTGGACGATACTAGTTTGAAAGTGAAATTGTGTCATCGATTGAGCGATCAGATTTGTTATTGCATACGGATGATATATGTACATCATACGTGCTTGAATGAAATAGATATAGAAATTTTGAAAGAAATGAAAAATGATTTTTTTTTGAAAAGAAAAGTATATATTAGGAAATATATATGAATAAAAGCGGAAGTTGGATATCTTTATAATTGAAATTCACTTTATAAAAAGTAAGTAATGGAGTAAATAACTTTATAAAAGAAATCAAACTTGAATATTTGATTGGGCATAAATGAAATATATATATATATATATATATATATATTTGTTATATATGATAAACTCCCCTTGTTGAATCTATAGCCAGAAGAAAAGATCATTAAAAAACATTTGAAGTGTAAAAGGTAATTTATATAAGTATGAAGTGATTCCAAGATTTTCAAGATTATATATATATATATATATATATATAACGATTTTATGAGAATGATTTTTGCAAAAGGTTTTGGAACCTATGGATTTTAGAAAGGCTTTTGATTTTGCGAAAAATCAATTTTGAGAATTTAGAAAGCCAATTTTGGAACTATTGATTTTGAGATATCGATTTTGTGTAAAGGAGATTTTTATGTGAATCATAAAGGGTATGATTTGAAAGATACTATAAGTGTATAGCATAAAAAAATTTAGATTGGCTCTGGGGAAAAAGACGCTCACATTGAAATGAATTTCATAGGAGATCCACGGGGTGGTTTTCCCTTGAGCCATAAGGGGAAGGCTCTAAATTTGATCCTGGGAGGAAGTCCGGACAAACTGAAGTTCTTGGAGATTGTGTGGGTAGCGAAAGTCGAGAGGACTGATCCCTACAGAGACATTTGGGTTATGCTATGACGACATTGTAAATCGATGTCACTGCGATCTACTATGAACCATAGCGGAAGTCGTGTGGTAGTGAGAGCCAACGGTCTACATTTAATTTTACCGTGATGGCAACGTAACATTGGTAGACTGCGATCTATAAAGACATAGTGAAAGTCGTGTGGAAGTGAGTGCCTACAGTCTACATTGGGATTCGATTGATGTAGTCTACAATCTATGTAGGAGTGGTGAAGTTTCATTTGGCAGTGAAATTCGAGGGCGCTGATGCCTACTATTGCATTTTTGCCATAATGGCAACATAAAACCTGGGTGTAGCTACGATCTATGGCGGGATTCCATGGGGTAATCGAGGGTCGGGAGTGCCCACAGTTTTCTATGGATTTTGTCGGGATGGCAACGTAACCATTGGGTTAACTACGACCATGGAGAGGGTGATGATTTCCAGAGCATTGCCACCAAAAATGTTTCCTATATTCCTAAAAAAATTGTTTTCTATATTTTCAAAAATGTTTTCTAAGTATTTTAACTGGGTGTTGAAAATAGGTTTACCAAGTACTTAAAAATTTTCAGTCCTAACCCTGATCAACATATGACCGAATTTCAGTGAGAACAAGGATGGACGTATTGAGACATCGAGTTATAAAAAGTATTTTTATAAAACTATTTTGGTAATATTATATAGATTTTAAAGTGTTTTAAAAATTCTTAATAAAAGAGTTTATAGTTGAAAATGATCAAAGCGTAATTTAACTGATAATAAGCATTTTAATAAATTCTGGCTTCGTTCCTTTCGAGGACGAAAAGATTTAAAGGGGGAGGAACGTAATAGCCCGAATTTTTGGACATCTGTTAATTGGTAATTAACAGGATTAAATTTTTAATCATCATTAATAATTATTTAAATTTGGCGATATTGGTTTGATAATATTCTTTTATAAATATTTTAATTTGACAATTTTATCTTTTCAAAGCTAATACTAGTTTTATATTAGTTTCTTTAAAAGATTTTGTCAATATCAATAAAACAAAATGTATTAACTAAATAGGAATTAAATATAAAGATTAAATAAACATATTAAAATTTATTAACACATGCTAAATACAAGTTTAAGATTTATAGCATACAGTTTAACAAATGTAAGCAAATATTTTCATGCAAATTACAAGTGTCGTGTAATTTATTTTCTTTTCATTTTTAAACAAAAGATAAATCAAGCTATAAATATATATATATATACCATCCTTTTCTCTATTTCTTTCCTATCTTTATTTTTCAAAAAAAAAATCAAAAGCCTGTAAAACAAATAATCAAACCAGAAAAGATCTAAAGCAATCAACTATCTCAAATCTCAGCAAGTAAAATCATCTCAGTTTAAAGCAAGCTTCCAACTTCAAACAATCAAGGTAAGATCATTTCAACAAGTTTCTAGTTTTCAAAAGATTATCAAGCATCATCCAGTTTTCAAAAGATCACGGCATACCCAGTTTCAAACTTCTCTGCTCATCAATTAACAGTGAGAAAACAAACTAATACTTGTTTTAATTTGTTGCATGTGATGAATATATGAAATAATGATGCGATAATTGTTTGCATGCGTGAAAATTAGGCTTGCATGTTATAAATATGCAGATAGACAAGTGTGCATGTCTGGATATATATATATATATATATATATATATATATTCATCTCTATTTTTAAGTTACAGGGTTTAAAATGAAGTCAAAACTCAAAATATCCTTATGTAATCTCTGATAGGCTGCGATATTCAAACAAATTATATTTGTTTAAACATAAACTAAGACTTAAAATTATTTTTAAGTATTATAAATTTGAATGTTATTTGGAAAATATGGGAAAGACGGTAAAAAATTTAAAACATGTTAAACTCAAACATGATGATTCTTTGATTCATGTATATAACCTGAATCGTATTTGGAAACTAGGATTTTTAAAAGAAAAATAACGACTTTTAGTTTGGTTTTGACTGAGATATTCGTGGTTGATCGGATTTTGGGTTTTGGGATTTTTCTAGTAATCAGAAGGCTCGGGGTGGTTGAGATTGTGACTTGAGGTGGCTGGGAGGTCGATGGTCACGGCAAAAATAGTCGTAGGTCATACAGTTCATCGTAGCGGTGGCTCTTCGTTAGAGTAGGGTTTTGGGATCAGGTTTGGTCGAGGTCGGCAAATTAGATTGTTGCGTCGTATCTGGAGCATCGGACTCGATTGGTCATGGGGGAAGTGAAGCGCGGTTGGTTGGCAAAGGTGTGGACGGGGTTTCGTGGTCACTAGTGATCAAAAGCGTCGGATCGAGGGGTTTTTTAGGCGATGGGTTTCGGTTCCTGTTTGTTCGAGATTGCTCGATTTTGTTTCGTGTTTGATTTGGGAGTTTGGGTGGTCGGGATCGAAGGGGTAGGTCATCAGCGACGTGTCGACGGTGGTATGGGTGACCGAAGCTCCGGCGATCAGTCGTGCACATGCACGAAGTTTCGATGTGTCAGTGATTGGAGAAGAAGGCCTGTGTCTCGGCGTGGGTCTTGGGGTAGAGACGTTGTGGCTCGAATTGGGTTTCTTGTCTTTCTTGTATGTGTTCTGTTAGCAAGTTTTTAAATTTAAAATTGTAAATAAGTTTTTAAAAGAGAAAGAGGAAGTTTTCTCGGGGGTAACTCGGGATGGGTTCCGGGTTGAACCCGAAGTAAATGTCATAACAGTTTTAAATATAAATTAAAGCAAGTTTTAAAACTTTAAGTAAATCAAGTTTAAACAAAATTTAAAATCAATTTCTTTGCATAATAATGTTTTTAAATATTAGTTTAATAAGTTATATGAATTATTTTACTTAAATTTATTAAGTTAATTCTTAAGTTTATTTTAAACTTAAACTTAATATGTAATTAAGTAGTTAATTATAAGGGTAAAATGTTTTTAATTTATATGTTGATGATAATTATTTCCAAGATTTATTAAATAAGATCTTAATGATGATTAAGTAATAAATAAGGATAAATGGTTTATCTTAAAATTAATTAAGGTCTTGAGTAATTATGGATTAATTAAATTAGTAATTAAGGATTAATTAATTTGTAATTAGGGATTAATTAATTAGTAATTAAAGGATAATTACTTGATGGAAGTAATTAACAGATTAATTACTTAAAGTAATTAATTAAAGGTCAATTAAAGTAATTAAATAAAGGATAAGTTAATTAATGTAAATAATTAAGGGTTATAAATTAATTAATTAGAGATTAATTAACGGGTAATTAGAGATTAATTAATGTAAGCAATTAGAGATTAATTACTTAAATGATAATTACTTAATGTAAGTAATTTAAGGATTAATTTGTTAAGGGTTAATTAATTTAATTAGTAATTAAAGGTTAAATTAAATAATAATTAAAGGTTAATTAATAATTAGAGGATAATTAATTAATAATTAAATGTTAATTAATTTGAGGATAATTAACCAATGGGATAATTACTTAATAATTATGGATAATTAAATTAGATGGATAATTAAAGGATGATTAATTAATGGTTTGTAATTAATTAATGTTAAGTAAGAAGGATTTAAAAGTAATTAAATTAATTAGGAATGGTACAATTAATTTATCCTGCTTATAGATGATTAAGATATATTGAATGACTTAGAATATTTGATATCTCTGATATGTAATTTGTGATGCTTTGTGATATGAGATACTTTAGTTGAACTGTGATATTGTGGGTTATCTAAGATGAATAGTTGTGTGAATATGAAATCCTGAATATAAATTGTATTGTTTTAACTTAAACATTTGGCTTAAAGAATAACATTGGATTCGAAGAGACCAGGGTCGGGTATCAGTAATACCCGAGACCACTTTGATTTGTAATCTACAATAATTCTTTATAGATTTTATATGTGTAATCAATAGGCTGGAATGGAATTATTTAAGTAAACTAGACCATTGAAACTATGTATTGGTACCTAAGGATTGTTTGTGAAATAAGTGTTGGCTATAACAAGTTAAGAACTCGTAGTGGAGTACGAGTTACCCCGGATTTCAAAGAAGTTTATATATCTCAGTATTTCCTATTATATGGGTCTACTCACGTTGGTTTCCAGCCTGACCTGGTTGTTACTTTGTTTTAATGCTCGGGTCAGACCGAGTATTAAAGATTTTCAAGTTAGAACGTTATGGAGCTCAGGAGACGAGCTGCATGGCAGGAACGTATGGAGTATATTCCGCTATGTATTTGAGATTGTATGGATAGCAGTCTGGGACAAGTTAATTATAACTATCCAGTTTATTTGTGAATGGTTGTACTCTTATATATTGAATGTAAACTGACAATTACAACTTTCTTGTATAAATGCTATCATTTGATATTATATTTTGATCCGCTGTGAAATGTGGGATTCTGTTTTCTGTTTCTTCTTCTACCTCTTTTCTTCTTAACCCTAACAATCTTGGATTTCCAGCATTCGATTGCTCGACACTTCTACAGTGAACGTATTAGTGCCAAAATTTTCGAGGTCGAAATTTTTGGATCGTTACAGGCTATGTGACTTATCTTTGTATGGTTTGCAAGGATGTCCAAATCACTAATCCTCCCCAACATTTTTCATGTGACCTATCTGTCCTTGACTTTATTGGGTTTGAAATTTTACTCGGTATGGACTAATTATCCAAGAATAAAGCTATTTTGGATTGCGTTAAGAGAACGGTATCTTTATGGACAACTTCGGAAAATTTATATAAATATTTTGTAAGGAACCCATTCTAGTAAGGAATAGTTTCTTATATGCACTTGACTCATCTCAAAAAGGTTTGGAGACAGCACAAATTATCAAGGAATTTCAGTACGTTTTTGAGGAAGTTAAAAGTTTTCCCTCACATAAAGAAATTGAGTTCTGTAATGACTTACTTCCTAATGCAAGACTCGTTATTCACCATATTCAACGGATGGCCCAGAAGGAAAAGATTATGTTGGCAAAGCAAACATATGAGTTGTTAAAAAAGGACTTATTAGACCAAGTCGCTCGAGTTAGGGTGTAACGGTGGTTTGTCGCAAAGTCTAATGGCTTCCTTAGGCTTTGTATGGACTGTCGAGACCTAAACAAGCAAATAATTAAAAAACAAGTATCCTTAACCCTGCATAGATGACTTTTTTGATCAACTTCATTATGCTTGGGTATTTTAGCTAATGGATTTAGCCTTAGGATTCCATCGACTAATAATAGCTGAGGATGGCATTCCATTAACTACATTCAGGGGTTTGGATTGCTTTTATAAATGGTTAGTTATGCCTTTTGGGTTGACCAATGCACCCATTTACTTCATAGACCTTATGAATAGAGTACTCAAAGATGTGCTAAACAAATTCGTATTGGTTTATATGATGATATTCTTCTCTATTCCATAAATGAGGAGGAATACGAAAGGCATCTAAAGATTGCGTTGGAAATATTGAGAAGAAATGTATTTAAAGCTAAATTCTCGAAATGTCACTTTTGGAAGAAAGAAAGAATTAAGATTCCATAGGCATATTGTGGGAGGAGAAGGGATCTCAGTAGATACATGAAAGATTTTAGCTATACGAGATTGGAAACAATCATAAACTCTGATGGATATCTGAAGCTTCTTAGGATTAGCTGGATACTACAATAGATTTATCCAAGATTTCTGAAAGATTTCCTCCTACCTAACGAAGTTGACTATGAAGAATGTTAAGTTTGATTGGACACCAAAATGTGAAGCAGCATTCCACGACCTCAAGAAAAGGTTAACTAGCACTCCCATCCTAGCCATTGCTAATGGAAGCGAAGGTTTAACCATCTATACTGATGCTTGGGGAGAAGGTGTAGGCACAATTCCGATGGAATATGGGAAGGTTATCGCTTATGCGAGCAGGTAACTAAAGACGCATGAAAGGAATTATGCAACACATGGCTTGGAATTATTAATCGTTGTGTTCGCATTAAAGACGTGGTGGCATTATTTGCTAGGTAAGGATTCCTTATGATTTATTTCAAATAAACTTTAATTAACCTTAGTAAATAATATTCCTTCTTTAAATAGGCAAGAAGTTCGATCTCTTCACAGATCATAAATCTTTGAAGTATCTTTTCACTTAGAAGGTTTTAAATATAAGGCAATAATGTTGGCTAGAATTTCTCGCATCATATGATCATGATATCTTATACACACCTGGAAAAGCCAATGTAGTGGTGGATGCGCTAAATAGAAGGCATGCCGTTATAACCCATCTAGTAGTATGCCCCACTTTCATCAATTGTATAAAAGAGAACCAACTTTGGACCCATTTATTTCAAGAATAGCTAAGGAAGTAGAGGAAAACATTTAACCAGGAAGATGGATAGGATTCAATGTTGGTGATCAAAGAATCTTAAGAATGCAGGGGAGAATTTGTGTTCTAAATATTGATGGAATTAGGCAGGATGTTCTAGCTGAGTGCCATAATTCTTGATTTGCAATACATATTGGGGTTACTAAAATGTAGCGAGACATGAAAAGGACTTTCTGGTATGAAGGCATAAAAAGGGATATTTCTATTCATGTTAGTAGATATGCAAATTGTCAGCAAATAAAGTGCGATCGGCAAAAGATTACAGGATAGCTACAACCTTTAGAGATTCCAACTTGGAAGTGGAACCAAATATCGGTGGATTTCATCGACATCTTGCCTCAAACAAGGAAGGGAAATGAAGGAATTTGGGTTATAATAGACAGATTGACCAAGAGCGCACACTTTATCTTGTAAATCCAACAAGGACTGCTTCAAGTCTGGCAGAGATATACATGAAGGAAATTGAAAGATGGCATTGAGTTCCAAGCACTATAGTGAGTTATCACGACCTGATTTTTACAAGTCATTTTTGGGAGGCATCGCAGATAGCTTTGGAATAAAGCTAGATTTAAGCAACGTATGCCATCCTCAAACTGATGTGCATATCAAAAGGGTAAACAAAGACTTGGAATTATGCGTGCCTGTGTCTAAGATTTTGGAGGTTCATGGGAGAATCATCTTCATTTACTAGAACTCTCCTACAACAATAGCCATTAGGCAATTATTCATATGGCACCATATGAAGCTTTATATGGTCTCCGTGTAGATCCCCAGCATGTTGGATCGAAATAGGAGATTGGTTCGTGCTTGGCCCGGATAGGATCCGAGAAGCCACAGAAAAGGTAGATATGATCAAAAAAACACTGAAAGAAGCATAAAGTAGGCAGAAGAGTATTGTCGATCAAAGGCATAGAAATTTGGAAATTTCATTGGGAGATTTGGTATTTTTGAAGATCTCTCCCATAAAGGGTTAGTAAGATTTGGAAGAATTAGGAAGCTAGCACCCCGATATATTGGACATTTTCCTATCCTTGAATAGATTGGCCCATTAGCCAATCAAGTAGAATTGCCAAAAAGATTATCGAGTGTACATAATGTTTTTCACATATCTCATTTATGGAAGTACGCGTATGACCTAGAACAAGTTATAGAGACAGCATCATAAGAAGATTTGGAAGTGGAACCTAACTTGAAAGTTATCAGGCAGCCTAATTGAATCGTGAATCATGATGAGAAGCGACTAAAGAGAAAGGTTGCACAATTAGTTAAAGTTAAATGGAGTGGTGATGCTAAGGATTGCACATAGGAAACAAAAGATAGAATGAAAATGGCTTATCCTTAGTTTAGGATAGATGTGTGGCCCATTTGTATGCATTGTGTTGTCATAGTGTACTCATCACCTGTGGTGTAGTCACTTATCATATCTTTGTACACATTTCATTATATATATAATATGTTTTGTGTTATCTTCTTGTTGTAATTTTTAGGACGAAATTTTTTTAAAGAGGGAAGATTGTAATGACACATGAATTTATCATTTTGGAAAATAATGTTTAAATTTAAAAATATCCAAATATAAGAATTTTAACATTAATAACGGTGTTTTGAACAATAAATAATATTGGTAATTTTATTTTGAATAAATATTTAAAAAAATACCCATTTTGGAAAATATCGATAAAATAACCGATAATTGTTTTATCGATAAATAGCTCGTAGACCTTCCGACATCGTACATGGAGTTGAATATATATACTCGTTGCATATGTATGAGTGATAATATGTAATAAAATTATTTATTTTATTTTTGAAAATAAAATGTCTTAATGACATCCTTAACGATATCACTATTTTAGAATAATTAACTTTTGAATTTAAATGGAGTTTAAATGATTTAATAATTATTTTAGAAGTCAAATGAAGCCCTTTTAATTATTATATAATGACAGAAATACTATTCTCAAACACTGTTTACAAAGATATGTATATTAACTAAAAAGTGAAAATACGACTGGTAATTGAAATCGAATTTCGTAATGATTTAACGTAGAAAAGTTGTATAATGTTATGGATCATTATGACATAGATATTCACATACACATGTGTAGATACATACATACACACACACACATACACACACATATGCATATGAAAACATATATATATATATATATATATATAAATTGAAAGGAAATATCATGATACTTTTATAAATATCATGACATTTTCCAACAAAAGTCAATCGTCAACTTACCATCACACACTTGAGTAGCCACATGGGGGGTGGGTTACTTTGGCCGAAATGATGATGGAGGAGGAGGGTGTGTTGATGATGAAATGATGATGTGTTTGAACTTAATTTTATCATTTCCATTTGCCTATAAATACCTAGCATCCATCTTCACTTCCATTCACATTTCCTAAGCTTCTTCACCTCTTTATACTCCTCATTAATGGCTTCCTAGAACAAACATTGCAAAAAGTAATTAAATTTATATAGTAACACCTCACAATCAAATCAAAACTCTTCATTCACCCCTTGAAACCCACGGTCACCACCTGCTAACACCCAAGGCCAAACCTTTCCTCTCTTTTAAGTCAATCCAAGAGCATCTAAGCACCAAAGCCAAGGTTGAAATCCCTAGGAAGAATTAGTGCAAGCTTCGTGTGCTCCGATTGTGGAATAGCGAAGCTATAGTCATTTTAAAGTTATTTCAATTTAATTTAAGGGAGAAAACTCTATTTGTAGTATGACATGGATGATGATATGATATGTTTGGAATGATTGGTTGTTATATTTTGATCATCATGTTTTGATTGTGAAAAACATGGATTTAATACATGCACAACCGAAATCGCTTTTTGGAATGTACTATAAAAGTGTTACGAGATGATTAAACCTTTTTCAATTGGTTTATACATGGTTTATAATAACTAAAAATCAAGTTGGTGAAGTTTTCAAAAGAATCCCTAGATGCTGAAGGCTTCCTTGGGGAGATCTCTTAGTTCCTATGGGGTGGAGACGATGGGGTTGGTCTATGGATTTCCTTCCTCGAATTGGAGTCAAAAATAAGCGCGTCATGTAATGGCAGTTCGCGATTTCACATCGTAATAGTTTAAATCTATTTATACGATGGAATCGGTGCTGGAATTTTTTTAAATAATTTTTTGTGAACTCTTATTATTGTAGTTTTCAAACAAAAAAATGAGATAGAGATTTCATTTAGTAGATTTTGAAATATGAGAAAAATAAGTTTTCAAAATAGTCGCGCTTTGGCGGTTTGGAAACCAAAGCGATAAATTATTTAAATGGATATTTTAAATTCTTTAAAAATATGAAATAATTTCCATAAATATATTAAAATATTTTGGAAGAGATTTAATTTATAAAAACAGACTTCCAATTGATAGAAAGTTGTTTTTATCAAGAAGCCTTAAAAACAATATTTGCAGCTTTTTTCCGTAGAGCTTTCTAGAAACTTTGCAATCAATGTTTTAACTTAATTATTCTCCCAAATATTTTAGGAACATTTTCAAATAAATAACTAAGTGCTTTAAAGATGATTTGAAAATTTAAAATTTCTTTTAAGGGATGTTAAATAAATGGTTAATAGAAAACTGTTGTAAATAAATAATTTAATCTTGGCTCTAAAGGCCGAAGAGTTGATTGGATTTTTCTATTCGTGAGATCTGGATGTGGGGTGATTAAACTAAGGAGATGTAAGAGCAACCAGTGCCCTGGCTCACCTGGACTCATTCCTGGATAAGGAATATATAACGTCGAAATGTCGAGAAGGGGGCAAGTAAAGAAGATTCAAATTTACAAATTTTATACAACCTGGATTGTGTAGAAATTTTTTATACTTGGTAATAATTTTGGAGGCGGGATCCCGTACTATCCATGTGTATTAAAAAGGTGATTCCACCATTACTCGATGGATAGTAAAGGTTGAATATAGAAATTGATATTGAGAAGAATTATTATAATTTCTATCGACCATTTTTCCTCAATAATGTTTTTCAAAATGATTTATGAGAAACGATTTGGTGTTTTCCAAAGTTAAAGAGAGGTTTAATGATCTCATATATACTAGAAAAAAATGATATATCTCTAAAAGATGTTTTACCGATAATTGGTTCGGAGAGACTGGGATCAGATTTAAGCGATTCCTATCCGAAAACCACTTCAAACCAATGTACATTAGAAAGTGAAAACGTGATAAAGGCAATGATTTGGAAGAGGGAGGTCTTCATAATTAATGATTACTTGCCACTAGCCCCTCAATTTTCATATTATATACATATGATGACAGTAGTACTTAATTTTGAAAAATTTCGATGCAAGGACTTATCACTACTAATCTTTGGGATGATTCCCGAAACAGGATATAATAGGAAAGTGCCTTCGGTTTGTCCTATTCCTAGACAACTTGTATCGAGGAATTATGACATTGCATTTCTAAAATACACTACATTGATTTCTACAAACATACAGCTGTTTGGTGGTATATGTGGTAACCTCTCTTACACTTAACACCCTTCTCTAAGACGTTGAGCTCAGAGGTTATGTGTTTTTGAAAATCAATAGTGGGTGATGGAAAAGGCAATATGGCATTCTAAGTAGGATTTGATGATTATATGCAAGGTAAAATGTGATCTTAAGCCTCGCAACCAGGAATGACATAAACATGGTAGATATGGCAGGGCTATGTGGATGTCATCACCTTTCAAGCTTACCCTCTATATGTCGGGTACGTTGTGAATGCTTTGGGATCCCGAAAAAGGTCGGTAACGACTAGGGTGATGTTATATTCGGTACTATCTAGGGTAAAGTTAGGCCGCCTCTATGTTGGTAGAGGACCATCTGTTGGTGTCTCGGTGCATTTTTCTAGCGATGTACTGTTCGAAGGTAGTCCTACCTCGTCATTATATTGAATCCATTCTCTAATATGGGCCTTGACGGCTTTAGTTATATCATCCATCGCAACCAATATCCAAAGTCAATAATCACAACAATTTAACCAATTTATCACTAATCGGGAATTTTACTAACGGTTAAATTCTAATTCAATTTTAACTGTCAAATTAAATTCTATCAATTTATTTAGAATGTCAATTAAATTTCAATTTAAATTTATCCAACAACCATCAATAAATTCAAATTGCTTCATAATATAAGTTCTACTGACATGAAATATAATAGTCAAACGTGAGCGTAAAAACACTCTCCTTGGGTTGAATCGTAAAAATTCAAACTGTCCAAACAATCAAGAATCCAACTTTAGTATGCAAATGCTCGTTGATACGAATCTAGTAAAATTTGTTTCGTACGAAACGAATCCCATACAACATAATATGAATTTATTAATATCGATATAATTTAAAATTAATTAGCTAAACAAATTTTTTTATAAATTTCAAATTTACCGTAATCCTACTCTCTCAGCCATCACGCACACAACGCCTACTTCTCTAGGCCAAACAAGATTCTCGTCCCCCTCTTTTTTTCTATACAACGCAATCGATTTGCCGCTCGTACACTCCAGTCGCCGTTACCAAGCTCGTGACCACGCCTTAGCGACGTCGTCTCCATGATGTTGCAATCTCCAACGCTGCTCCCCATTGCATACGCAACCATAGCACCTAATTGTATTGACCCCATCGTCTTCATGCTTACGTTGTGGCATCGCGGTCTGATTTGAATTGCGACATCTTTTTTTTTCATTTTTGTATTTCGATCTTTTATACTTTTTTGGAATAGCCGTGATTTGAGATGAGGAAGATATGGGACAAATGAGATAGGGGGCTGAAACGTATGAGATATTGAGATATTTATTAATATTATATTAAAATAATAAGAAAATATCTGATTTGATTGGCCCACGAAATCACAAACTCCAAACTAAGCGTGTTGCATAGCATTTATAATGTTTTACCCTCATTCCGAACACAACGGAACTAGTTTCGAGGCCAAATTCTATGTATGAGAAAGATAGCTATTCAAAATCAATTTATTTTATCGAATTTCGAACTAATTCCTATGCTCTTCAAGCTCGAACGGTCAAACAACAAGTCCGATCGCTTCAAAACTTGAAATCCTACAATAACTTACTATTACCGATCCGATATAACTAGTTTCGTCAAAATCTGAGATAGTTGTCAAAATGGCTATTTTTACTCATCAATTAAGATATAAAATTTACAATTTCTAATTATTCACTTTTAATCCAATTTTTAAATATTACTTTCTTCATTCATATATCAATAAAATTTAAATCAACTTCAAGAATCATTTTCATTCATATTAAATTCAAAATTCAATTATTCAATCAATTTCCAGTATTAAATTTGAATAATCTAATTATCCAATAACTTACATTAGTAATCATTAAATATTTATTTCTAAACATTTTATACAATAATCGTATTAAATTCAAAATTTTAAAGTAGTTAAACATACGGATCGTTACATACTCCCCCACTCAAAACTTTTCATCCTCGAAAAGGCGTTAAGTAAAGAATTTAACATACACTATATTTTATCCAAAACCATTAACCTATAAAACTTATTTACAAAATCATTACTACGTTTCTACTATGCCACTCTGCTATCAGATTTAAGGATAATTTCGATAGAGTCTCCTTTGCTTGGCTTAATCAGAAAAATTTACTATATCAATATATATCACAAATGTACCAAATAGATATCAAATATACATGTCATCTCAATGATGAGGCATTCCGAAGGGGAAAAAATTATAAAATCGCAGTATGTAATCCGAAATACTTACCTTATTATTAATAATACGAGCGAGTTCGCTCGTATTAAGCAAGTAAAAGCATATAAATCCACGTATATGTCCGAATGATCTTCGTATGTACCTATCTCAACTCTATTTAAAATATTAGTTGTGTATAACGATATAGAAACCTGTACAAATCTAATATAACCATATAACAAGGATTTTGAATCCAAACAATAAATATAAGCATAAATACGCAACATACAACAATCATATGCACAAAAAAGTAATAATAGTGATTTATAACCAAAGGAACCATTCAACAATTATCAATATTCGTTTACTTAATCCATGTTATTACACTTTCATTTCCAATGTCAATGTTAAATTTATACACTTTGTTTCTCATTAACATTCAAATTTTTATTGACACTTGATTGGCTCATTTTAATTCATTTGCATTCAACCAATTTACATTCAATTGAGTTGCATGAGGACTAACAGCTAACCTATTTTGATTAATCTTAACCTTCTTTGGAGGATTTACATCCGTTATTGACATAGAATCTCGTCCATTAGTTTCCTCAATAATATTTTCTAACAACACAATAAAACATATTAACATACATCCATATACACACACATCCAGGTATAAATATGCATACATACACACACACACACACACACACACATATATAATATTGTTAGATGGAATATATGAATCGCATAGAATTGAAAGCATGAAATTAGAATAATTTTTGAAAAAATGTGATAAGTGAATTATATTTATAATTTAAATGATGTTGATATCTACCAAATATAATTAGAACAATTCCTGGCCTCACTGATGAACATAGGTGAATAACATTTCTAGAACTGTATTTATATATCACTAAGTTCAATATACCACTAGAATGAGTAAACTAGACAATTATTTTTATGCAAAAGACTATATGAATTAACAAATTTGTACTATCTCATCTGATAATCATATATATATATATATATATATATATATATATATATATAAATTCTTCTCCTCTGGAACAAGTAAACAGATAGCTTTGACTAGGTGTTTGTTTTCATCAAACTTTTCCAATACCTGAAAATAATATATTGCTTTATAATCACGTGTGTACATAATAGATGAAATTGCGCACAACAAGTGGAATGTAATTACATTAAAGCAATATGAACTATATAGTGTTGGACTAATACATGCATGGTAAATTTTCAATATATGTAGTGCAAGTGTATGAACATTATAATGTTTGGAAACACGGTTACGATGGAAAAGAAACTGGAAAAGTATACTAGAGAACTAACAATTAAAGCATAACTCAAGGTAAATTCTAAAACAATTAAGATAGAAAAGATTACGCAAATGAATAATGTAGAAGTGACAAATATTTCATTATATTCACATTCAAGTTAAATAACTCAGTTTTCTAAACCGGCTTAAATAACTCAATTTTTAAACAGAGTCAAATACTGATTATAAAATTATTAAGTTTTAAGCTGGGTCATTTAGTTCATCATGTTCACATTCAAGTCAAAAGATTACATTGCATATTTGTATGAAATGCTGATATTACTCCTATGAATCATGAGATTAGAGTTTTACTAAATACTTCGCTCTATTATATTAATAGAGACATTTCTTTGTAACTAGGCCTTTCCTCTTTCCTAATACATGAAATGTTTTCTTGGAAACTACATTGATGATGTGTTTCAGAAATAAGCATACCGAAGTAATTATCATGCATGGCAAATGCAGTTAAGATATTATAGGAATATGATAATTGCTCGATTAAATCGAAGTAGAATTTGAAATTTGTATTGAGAAGTTGATGAATCTTACGAGTTTTGAGCTACAGATTTTAGTATCCTATCTATTTCACATTCTCGTTACAAGGGAACAGGATCAACTGCCACCAAAAAAATTTCATGAAGAAATGGTTCATTATAGGTATAATCAGTCTCTAAGTTGTAATATAATTTAGTTTCTTAGGTGAAATTGTTTTTTTTCTTTTCCTTTCCCTACTAATGAACATTTTTCTGGGAAAAGAATAAGCTGGTAAATTCAAGAAAATTATGTGCTTGCTAAATTTTACTTGACATAAGCAAGATCGCTAAGTCTTCAAACAAACTAAAACTAAAATAATTTAATATAATTGTTTTATTTAAAATTTCATTTTATTATTTTATTTAATTCATTTCAAATACATTTAATTTTATTTAAACTTCCTTGAGTTAGACTTCATTTTATTTGCTTAATTTCGCTAACTTCGTTTTATTAATATTTCTTAAGTTAATTTTTTTCATATCCTAAATTCAAATCTTCTTTTGTTAGCTTACCCAAAATACTCAATAGTTTGAAATTTAATTTTACTTTCCAGTTTCAATATAAGTTATAAACTTATTCTAACCTATACTATTTCCAATTATAAGTTCAAAAAAAATTCATATATTTATCAAATCATAATTGAATATATATTTTTTCCACCATCAAACTAGTTTTAGTCGAAAGTTAATTTCTTTAAGTAGCAATTCTCAATCAGAAACTCGAAAATGAATACTTGCGATGCTGCGGTCATCCTCAGAATTATTTCCTAGTTGCTAAATGAGTACAATGCTTTTATTTCTTTCAAAAATCCTTTCAAAATATAATTTCAGTCAAAACACTTTCAAATAATACTATTATTGATTTTTAAGGCTTTGAAACGGATTTTTGAAAACAAAAGAGTTTTAATTCTAAAATTCTAAATTTTAAAAATCATTTCTATACGCAAGCTATATTGTAAATATACTTATACAAATTCCCTTACTTTATTTACCAAAATATTTAATTAATTTACAACTTGGTCTTCTTAAGCACTTCTTATTTTAATTGATTTCAATCCACTTTAATTATCAAATGCTTCATAAATAAAATTCCTCAAGTATTCGTTTTATTTTATTATTATTTTTTAACCAATTATCGATGATAACTAAATATTACCATCTCCTAATAATAATTTCATTAATAATTAACTTTTTAAATATATATAATATAATTTAGGTAAAATTATTTAATTTACTATATTTTTAAAATAATATTATGTCGACTTGCCTCAATTAAGTGTTTAGAAACCTCTACCGATAACACGGCGTCCTGCACATCAACCTGAATTCATAAACAACTCACAATATAAAAAAAATTATAATAATAACAAGTACGCTCTCTATCATGACCCGAAATTCAACGTTCGAAAATTGTCATCAAGTACCTCACTTATACTCGACTTTCGATGATTCAAACATCGAACTCCAGTCCGATGGAGCTTATAACAACATTAGATGAATATAAAACAGCGAAATAAAATGAATAACATGCATTACATCAAAGATACAACATCATAATAATATCTGTTACAACATCAGAGTATCATAATATATGAATCACAACTCCAAATAGAATGTTATAATAGAACAACAAGAGATGATGCCAAAAGTCTTCAAGCAAATAGAGAATGATGGTGAACACCCAAACTAAGCACCTCGAGACCCAAAAGCTTCCAAAATGTCTCTAAGTTATGAGCCTCCAAAAAACGATAATCTCCAAACCAAAATACTCCAAGTTATAGCTAGAGCCAAAATACGGAAAACCTTCTACTAGGCTGCCCGTGTAGAAATGGTGGGCACCTAGAGTTTAGAAAGGAAACAATAAACTCCGGATCAGTCATGGGACTGGTATGAGTAAACAAAGATAGTTGCTTTCAAATAAAACAGATTATACAAGAAAATCCGGTATGCTTTTGGAAAATGAAACTACCATAAGGCCTCCCGGCACACACACAATGCAATCGCACACTTGGGGGAGATTTCCCCTTATGATAGTCAAATATGCATGATACGGGAAAAATCTTTGATATTATTACTAGTACATAGTGTATAAAGTCATTTCGAAAGTAGAATATTAATCGTAGCCAGCATAGGTACCATGATACTATGCCTACTATAGCTGCCATGTTAAATGGCAGGTTATACAACTAAAACCGTACTGGGTTCGTATTGGGGATTGGATTTCCAATAAATGGTCAGGCTAAGGAACTTCCTATGCCACATGGGTATGCCTTTGGCGGGACATCCCGAGAACCTACCCGGCTCTCTGCCAAAACAAGGATGGGTTACCTCTGTAACTAGGTAAACTCGAGTATGCCACTCCCCGGTCCTTTGGGACCTTTATCTGAGGGCCCTCCATCAGAAAGCAACAACCACACGGTAGATGAGATTGAAGCAACCACATAGGTAGCTATCTGGGCTCCATACCATGGCACCACCTTTTTCCAGAAGGAAATGGCATACCCTAAAGGGCGCGACCCTCATAACCTTCCCGCTTCTTTCCTGTTTCGACCATTTCCGGGGTATGAGGTCCGATGAGGTCTCGTCCACAAAGCTACGCTTTACATGAAAGCCATGCTTTGATCACAAATGATCAACAAATGATCATCACTATACAGCAGCACTTAGCATGCCACACTACCAAATTGGGAGTACATCGCTGATAACCTTCAACTACATAACCTCTGAGCTCGTACATCTCCGAGGAGGGTGTTAAGCTAGGAGAATAAATTCTCCACCACCAACAGATATGTATTTGAAAGAAATCGGCTTTATATCACAAAGTGTAGTGTCAAACTCACGACCATATAAGTCTGTTCCGGGTTCGAACAGAACCGAAGGCACTTCGTCCAATAAAGGAAGAAGCCCTTGCAAATCCGGCGTCAATAATCCCGATCGGACTTCCCATCACTTAGGGAATCCCTACCGGAGCAACTCAATGCAGAGACAATCGATAGGTTATCCTAACGTTTTCGAAGACACCCAGTCTTCACCACCGTCTTTAAATGTTATCAATTCGTCGAATCACTATTCGGAATGGGTTATATCACACAAAGGTCCTCTCCTGGCTAATCTGAACAGTGAACGCTTAATTTTAAAACATATGGGTGTTTCAATTACAAGGATTCACATTCAAGGTTCGATGTGGGATTCGGATAACAAACTGAAATCCGACTCCATGTCGCATCGAAGTTTAAATGCCGTTTTACGGGCAAAGGGTTTTTACACACATATAGAAACAAATCACAAATTACAGTTCATCTCAAAGCAATCACAGTATCACAATAGAAATATCAATCTAGTACAGAACATTTGATGATGGTCATTCATCTTTGATTAAGGTGATTGGATTAAAGTGAATTGACCATATAATTATCTTTATTAATTATTTTAAACCAATGTTTAATTTTTACTTAATTTTGAATTAAATTAATTGGCTTAATTAGTTAATTATTCTTTAATTTATTATTTTAATTTATTAATTCTTAATTTTTAATTAATTAAGTTTTATTACTTTTATTCATTAACAATCCTTTAAATTAATTAATTTTTAATTTTAAAATCATTACAAAAACATCAATTGTTAATTTACTAATTCATCATTTTAAATAAATTTGGTTAAAGTTGATACTTGAATATTTGATTTACTTTCAAATTTTATTAAGTTAAATTTTTAAAACAACTTTTATAAGTTTTAAAATATTCTTGAACTCCATAATTTTTTTAAATAATTAACTCAATATCATTTATTTCATATTTCATTAACAATTATCGTTAGTTTAAAAAGAGTGGATTTACCAAAAATTACTTAACTTGAGTTTTATAATATAGTTAAACTGGTTTGCTATTTTTATCGACCAACCCGAGACTTGCTTCGGGTTTACCCCGAGACAAACGTCCCCTTACTTCGGGTTTTACCCCAGAGCAACCCGTGTTGCACTTTTTTTTTCGAAATTTGTTTAAGGTTTAAAAACGACACGATACAACACTAAAGCAACTCGAGTTCTCCTTCGAGTTTTCCCTCAATTCCCCCGTGCTGTGCTTCGAGCAACTTCCCTTTCTTCCCTAAGCATCACACTGACACACCAATCATCCACATGCACGTGCACGATCAAACTCGCCGCCGTTGGTCTGTGCTGCAGCCACCAACGAGTCGCCATCCATCCCCAAAACATCACCAGTACCCAGAATTTGAGAAAAAAAATCGAAAACGAAAATTGAAGCACCTCGACCCAACTACACATCAGGAACGTCATCCAATAACTGCCTCGTGCCACCACCTCTGGCCGTTATCGGCCACCAACTTTGAACCGAAGCTTCGCCATCGTGTCACGCCGCGGTTAGCACCATTGACGTGAAGTCCGATCATCTGCGGAAAGTGCAACACCGTCATCTCTAACGTGAACAAAAATGGGTTTCTGAACCCTAGTTTGATCTCGCATCACAAATTCGACGATTTAAAAATTTAGCCAGTATTTTTCTGGTGATCACGAACACCAAATCATGCTGCGACCACGAATTCGAGTCCCATAACTCATAGATCACAAGAATTTGTTAAAAGTTCATCCTATGATCAACTTCCATTTTCCAGAGAAATGTCCAATGAAAAATTTTGATTTTTTTTTAAAATCATCATTTTTAGAGTGGAGTCACATGGTATTATTGAAATTAAAATGTATGAAGTTCGAATTTTCTTGAAAAATTGAATGGTACTGCATTGCATAGTTTCTAGGATGAAACTGTATAAAATTTGCTTTAAATTCATTGCTGAAGTAGAATACAAGTCTAAACAAAAAATTCAACTTGTTTACAATTTTTCCAGAAGCAAAGAGAGAGGGAGATTTAATTTTTTTGATGTGGTTTGCTTTGCAAACCTGATATTTAATTGTAACTCAGTTTTCCAGAAAAAAGAAAATCGCCAAAATCTTGCTTTGGGTTGTTACTGGAACCTAGTGCAAGTTCAAAAACAAGACTTCAACTTGTTTTTCCAATTCATTTACAAAAGAAATGGGAAAGAGGAAGATTTGAGTTGGGTTTTGGTATATTTACTATAAATCAGAGAGTTAATGAAACAGGGAAAGGAAAAGTCATTTCCAGGCATGCATTCTTGGTTTTGATTCATACAAATATTGTTTTAAAATTCAATTAGATGCATCTGAACCATTTTCATTTTAACATTTTAATCTATACAAAACTATCACAAATCAAACTTGGGGTTGTCAAGTTTTTTTTGTTTTTCCTGAAGTTAAATAGGGACTAACATTTTTGTACGGTCAACATGAACAGGCCAAGCATTCAATCAAATATTCAAATCTGTTGCATGCAAACCAAGATTAAGTTTTCCTAATCATTCAAGCATTCATACAGCAACCAAAGGATTGAAAGAAAATCAAAAGTTTACTCACCTTTTTTTTCAGAAGTCCTGACAGTTTTTTCAAAAGAGAGATGGAGGCCTGCAACTATTATTCTTTTCTTACTTTAAAACTTGGGCTTTTAGATCTGCAAACAATGGTTACAGATCTATGATTATTCTTAGTTGAACTTATGCATTTATTAAATCAATAACAAAAAAAATTTATTTACTTACAGTAGGATTCTTAATAGGGTAGAGAAACTATTTTTTTTCTGAAACTTTGAAAACCAGAAATAAAATGAAGCTTTGATCTTGCTTCTTCCTGCAATTTTTTTTGGATATTGTTGTATTTAAATTCCTTGTTGTATTCATTTACTTAATCATTAAAAATAACAATTTTTTTCCACATTACTTACAGACTAAATAACAGAGAAGCTTTCTTTTTTTCTGCAGTTTGAAAACAGATACTTGTAAACCAAAATAGCTTTTTAATTTTTGATTTCTCCTACAAATAAATGGATGAATATCACTGAATTAAACTCTTTCTTCATAAGAAATTATAACTTCAAGTTCAAACTTTAAAAAGAAAAGTTACTTGCCTTTTTAATTTATTTCCAGAAAGAAAAAAAAACTATGCACTGCTTGAAACCCAGAAACTCCCTGCCTTCACAAATCTGCAGTTTAATTTTTGAATTTTTGTTGAAACTTGATTTAAAAATCATAATTTTATAAACTATAAAGTTTAAAATAAAACTTACCTGAATGTATCGCTACAGTTTTGAAATCACTATAGATTTTTCTTTGAATTGAAGAAGGCATTTTCTCTTCTTTATTTTTGATTGTTTTTCTTACTTGAATGTTGAAGTAAAGATTTGCAAAATCTCTTTTTGGTTACTGAACTTCAGATAGGAGATTTAAAAATTCGAATTGGAAGGTGAAAAGTTTCTTCTGAAATTTTTTTATTTGATTATTTTATTAAGGAAATGATGTCTTGTGCCATTTGTAAGAAGAGATCTTAAACCCTAGATTTTGTTAATTATTCAACTCTATTTTCCATGTATGTTTCAGCCTTTTGGTTTTTACAAAGCAAATGAATTTTTTAAATTTTATATTTATATCTTATACATTTTAAAAATAAATGTATATCTTTATTCTTTTGTATATATACATACATGTGCAATGTATGAAAGAATATTACTAATATATATATTACATCTTTATCATTTTAAATGCTACTTACTTTTTTTAAAAAAACCTATTTTAAATTTAAATTCAAACTTCAATTTTTTAAACTTGAAATATAAACACTTATCTTGAACAAATTTAAAATAAAATTCAAATGTGTAATCAATTTTACTAATATATGTAATGTTCATATATATAAGATTTAAAATCCAAATGACTTTTAAAAACATTTATTATTTCAATATTTTCGACTCAAAATAAATATGGAATTTATTTCATATATTATTTCCACTTATTTTATTTGTTTTAGATTTTCTTCCAATCTATTCTCAAATTAAACCTCAAGAGTTTAAATACAATATTTATTTTAATTGGCAATTTTGGGATATTACAGATATCCCTCCTTAAGAAAATTTCGTCCTCGAAATTTAAAGAGAGAGAAAAAAAAACAAAAAATATACGAATTCAAAAAGAATAAGGAAATGGCTTACCGGCTAAGCCGAGATATTCACTCTGCAATTGGGAAAGGATTTCTGCATATTGTCTTCAGTTTCCCAAGTGCAGTCCTTTGGATCGCCACTCCACCGAACTTTTACTAGCTTTACAACTTTGTTCCTCAATTGCTTCTCTTCACGATCCACAATCTTTATCGGCTTTCTTTTGAAGGTCAGATTGGGAGTGATTTCAAGATCCTGTTAGGCAGCTTCTTCAATAATACTATCTGGATCATGCACATACTTCCGAAGGCTAGAAATGTGGAATACATCATGCACACCCGATAACCAGCTAGGCAACTGCACACGGTAGGCTAAGGAACTGATCCTCTCCAGAATAGGAAAAGGACCAATATATCGTGGTGCTAGCTTACCGGTCTTCCCAAATCTTAGTACACCCCGCATAGGAGATGCTTTAAGAAAAAAAGAGTCCCCAATCTGAAATTCTAAATCCCGTCTTCTACGATCATAGTAACTCTTTTGACGACTTTGAGCTGTCTTCAATTTCTTCCGAATAAAATCAACTTTCTCCATGGCCTCTTTAATCATATCCGGTTCAAGAACGATTCTATCACCTGCCTCGATCCAGCATGCCGGTGATCGACACGGTCGACAATATAAAGCCTCAAAAGGAGCCATCTCTATACAGGCCTGATAGCTGTTGTTATAAGAGAACTCGACCAGATGCAAATGGTCCTCACAAGAACCACCAAAATCAAGTATACAAGCTCACAATAGGTCCTCTAAGATTCGGTTGATCCTCTCTGTCTGCCCATCAGACTGTGGGTGATAAGCAGTACTGAAATTCAGCTTGGTTCCCAATGCGTCTTGAAACGCCTCCCAAAATCTACTAGTGAAGATCGAATCACGATCACTCACTATGCTGCTAGGAATGCCATGGAGACGGACAATTTCTTTCACATACAAATTAGCTAGACTTGCAGCCGTGTGGGTAGCTTTCACTGGCAAGAAGTGGGCTGTCTTAGTCAAATGGTCCACAATGACCCAAATTGCTTCATTTCCTTTTCGAGTACGAGGCAAACCATCGATGAAATCCATCGATACTTGGTACCATTTCCTCTTGGGTACCTCTAAAGACTGAAGTAAACCCGCCATCTTCTTTTGGTCGCTATTGATTTGTTGGAAAGTAGCACAGCGACTGACATAAATAGATATATCCCTCTTCATCTTCTACCAGAAAGTTCTTTTGATATCACGGTACATCTTGTTAACTCCTTGATGGATGCAAAGCTTAGACTTGTGGCAGTCGTCTAGAACTTCACGTTTTAGATCAAGGTAGTCTGGAACTCATATTCTGCCCTTTAACCTTATAATCCCGTTATCATCAATTGCAAAACCAGAATCTTCACCTCGACGAATTCTCCCATATATTTCCTGAAGAAACTTGTCCTCTTTTTTCTTGTTGGCAATTGTTTCAAGAAGAGTAGGAGCAATGACAAGATGAGCAAGAATAGCATGCTTTCTACTCAAGGCTTCGACAACTACATTGGCTTTTCCAGGTGTGTATAGAATATCTAGGTCATAAGATGCCAGAAATTCCAACCAACGTTGTTCTCGCAAATTCAGATCTTTCTGGGTGAAGAGATATTTCAAAGATTTGTGGTCGGTGGATAATTTGAATTTTTCACCTAGAAATAAAGAGAGTTCGATAAGTATATTTGTTATATTAAATTAAATTAGATTCATAGATTGTTAAGAAAGCTGAAAGGATTCTTACCCAGAAGATAATGTCGCCATATTTTTAAAGCGAAGATAACAGCTAGAAGCTCCAAATCATGGGTTGGATAATTTCTTTCATGAGGACGTAATTCTCTACTCGTGTAGGCAATCACCTTCCCGTTCTACATCAATACTACACCCAAGCCTTCACCGCAAGCATCGGAATAAACAGATAATCCCTGGTTCCCATTGATAATAGCGAGAACATGAGCGGTGGTTAATCTCTTCTTCAACTCCTCAAAAGCCTCTTCACATTTTGGAGTCCAAATGAACTTTGCATTCTTCATTGTTATCTTAGTTAATGGACTAGCTAACTTCGAAAAATCCTAGACAAACTTCCATTAATAACTTGCTAAACCCAAAAAGCTTCGGACTTTCTTTGGGGTAGTAGGTCTCCTTCAATCAAGAATGGCGAAAATTTTGCTAGGATCAGCAGAAATCCCTTCTTCATTAACAATATGGCCAAGAAATTTAACTTCTTTGACCCAAAATGGCATTTGGAAAATTTTGCATATAGAATGTACCTGCTCGATATCTCCAAGATGATTCTAAGGTGTTCGGCATGCTCCTCTTCGGTCTTAGAATGGACCAAAAAATCATAAATGAATACGAGCACAAATTTATTCAATACATCCCGAAACACACGAGTCGTAAGATCCATAAAGTATGCTGGGGCATTGGTTAGCCCGAAAGGCATGACTAACCATTCGTAGAACATATTGGGACCTCTGAAAGCTGTTAAATGAACACAGTCTTCGGCGATTTGTAATTGATGGAACCCTTGGGCTAGATCCATCCATCTTCGAAAAGAAATAAGCGCCATGCAACTAATCAAATAAATCATCAATTTTGGGCAGTGGAAATTTATTGTTGAGAGTCTGCTTATTGAGATCGCGGTAATCTACGCAAATCTCAAAGATCCGTCTGATTTAACAAAAAATACGACGGCTGAGCCCCATTCATAAACACTGGGTCGAATCAACCCTTTTTCTAGTAAATCTCTGGTTTGTTTGACTAGTTCAACCCTTTCCCTGGGTGCCATCCTACGACTTGCATGAACGACAGGACGAGCATTGGGTACAAGGTCAATTCTGAATTTTATTTCTCGGTGAGGAGGTAGAGATTTCACTTCTTCAAATACATCTGGAAAATATCTAACAATAGGCATGGACTCCAGGCTAGGTTCAGGATAACCCAAATTATACATCAACCCTTCCCTTTTAGGACTAAGGTCCTCACAAGAAATCTCGATGAAATCTCCAAACTCGGTTTTAATTGAATTCAATGGATTATTGCAATCCAATTTGGCTTCATATTTGGCTAGCCAATCCTTTCCAAGTAAGACTTCAAACTCGTTGAAATCAAGAACAAAGAGACCAATAGGAAATTGGTAGCTAGAATATGTGATAGGAACATCTCTACATCGAAGACAAAGATTCGCGGGACCTCTAACTGGATTCATTACACATATAGGCTTATCAACAAAATAGGGTTGAAGATTCAATTCATTAATAGCTTGTTGAGAGATAAAACTGTGTGTAGCGCCAGTATTAAAAAGAACTCTAACAATGCTATCATAAATAGTAAGATTACCTTCCAGATCTCCCTTCTCCTTTTCTGCCTTGGAAGATGTAGGCTTGTCTTTGACTGAGTACACCTTGGCCGTCTGAGCTTGCTTCATAATTGGGTAGTCCTTAACTTCATGTCCCACCTTCTAACAATAATAGCACTTCCCGGGCTTTTCTTGAGCGGATTGATTCCTCTTTGGCTTCTTGCAGCTGTTAGAATAGTGGCCCTTCTCCAAGCAATTATAGCAAGTAATATTCTCTGCTGTGCTCCCTTGATTGCTCCTCTTTTTCTCTTTGTCGTGCCATGGTTTATTGCCTCCAAATTTCCTCTTCCTCCAATTCTGATTGCTCGAATTTCCTTTCTCCACTGGTGCTTCTTGCATGTCTAGTGTAGCATAACGGTATCCCATATCAACCAAATCTGAGAAGGATTCTTTGTTGTGGCCAGTCATCCTTTCATGGAACTTTTTGTTCATCCCACGAATGAACCTCTCATTCTTCTTCAAAGGTGTATTCACTAATTCTAGACCAAAGCGAGACAATTCATTGAATTTGTTGAGATACTCCTCGAATGACAAACTCCCTTGCTTTAAGTCCATGAATTCCTAGTACATACGAGAAATCCCGGCTGATGGCATATAGCTCTTCTCGAATACTTCTTTGAATCTTCCCTAAGTGAACTCGTGTTCGGACTCAACAATAGTAACTGTCTTCCACCATGCTAAGGCTTCATCTTGAAGTTGCCAAGTAGCTATGAGACGCATCTGATCATCTTGCAACTTAAGCCCCTTAAAGATTTTCTCACAAGATCTAATCCATGCCTGGGCTTCAACAATCGCCTCCTTGCTGGTGAACGGCTTACCACCAAGCCTGGAGAAATTCTTATATAAATCAGCCAAATTCAGCTTATGCTGAATAGGTAAAGCTGCTTCGGCTGTAGGGGAACTAGGCCAGGTGCTGTGGCATTTCCTCGCCCTCCAACTCTGCCTCTTCGTCCGCTCATCCTTACCATCTGTAATTATTAAGAAAATTGGCTTAGATATTTGGACGAGATATCTTAAGGAATATCAACAGTTAAAGGAAATAGACTCAGAAAATTTGAGGTTTCGATCAATTATACTCATTCTAGGGTATACTTCACCCTATCTCTAATGAGCCATCTAATGTGTTATACTCCGTAGCTAAAGTTCTTACTCAACCTTTAGCTTTGATACCAAATGTCACGACCCGAAATTCAACGTTCGAAAATTGACATCAAATACCTCACTTGTACTCGACTGTCAATGATTCAAACATCGAACCTAGTCGGATGGAGCTTATAACAACATTAGATGAATATAAAACAACGGAAATAAAATGAATAACATGCATTACATCACAGATACAACATCATAATAATATCAGTTACAACATCAAAGTATCATAATACATGAATCACAACTCCAAATAGAATGTCATAATAGAACAATAAGAGATAATTCCAAAAGTCTTCAAGCAAATAGAGAATAATAGTGAACACCCAAACTAAGCACCTCGAGACCCAAAAGCTTCCAAAATGTCTCTAAGGTATGAGCCTCCAAAAAACGATAATCTCCAAACCAAAATACTCCAAGATATAGCTAGAGCCAAAATACGGAAAACCTGCTACTAGGCTGCCGGTGTAGAAATGGTGGGCACCCAGAGTTTTGAAAGGAAACAATAAACTCCGGGTCAGTCATGGGACTGGTATGAGTAAACAAATATAGTAGCTTTCAAATAAAACAGATTATACAAGAAAATCCGGTATGCTTTTGGAAAATGAAACTACCATAAGGCCTCCCGGCACACACACAATGCAATCACGCACTTGGGGGAGATTTCCCCTTATGATAGTCAAATATGCTTGATACGGGAAAAATCTTCAATATTATTACTAGTGCATAGTGTAGAAAGTCATTTCGAAAGTAGAATATTAATCGTAGCCAGCATAGGTACCATGATACTATGCCTACTATAGTTGCCATGTTAAATGGCAAGTTCTACAACTAAAACCGTACTGGGTTCGTATTAGGGATTGGATTTCCAACAAATGGTCAGGCTAAGGAACTTCCTATGCCACATGGGTACGCCTATGGCAGGACGTCCCGAGAACTTACCCAGCTCTCTGCCAACACAAGGTCGGGTTACCTCTGTAACTAGGTAACTACTACTCGAGTATGCCACTACCCGGTCCTTTGGGACCTTTATCCGAGGGCCCTCCATAACGAAGCAACAACCACACAGTAGATGAGATTGAAGCAACCACATAGGTAGGTATCTGGGCTCCAAACCATGACACCACCTTTTTCCAGATGGAAATGACATACCCTAAAGGGCGCGACCCTCATAACCTTGCCGCATATTTCCTGTTTCGACCATTCCGGGGTGTGAGGTACGATGAGGTCTCATCCACAAAGCTACGCTTTACACGAAAGCCATGCTTTGATCACAAATGATCAACAAATGATCATCACTATACAGCAGCACTTAGCATGCCACACTACCAAATTGGGAGTATATCGCTGATAACCTTCAACTACATAACCTCTGAGCTCGTACATCTCAGAGAAGGGTGTTGAACTAAGAGAATAAATTCTCCGCCTCCAACAGATATGTATTTGAAAGAAATCGACTTTATATCTCAAAGTGTAGTGTCAGACACATGACCATAAAAGTATGTTCCAGGTTTGAACAGAACCGAAGGAACTTCGTCCAATAAAGGAAGAAGCCCTTGCAAATCCGGGCGTTAACGATCCCGATCAGACTTCCCATCACTTAGGGAATCCCTATACCGGAGCAACTCGGTGCAGAGACAATCGATGAGTTATCCTAACGTTTTCGAAGACACCCGGTCTTCACCACCATCTTCAAATGTTATCCATTCGTCGAATCACTATTTGGAATGGGTTATATGACACAAAGGTCCTCCCTCGGCTAATTCGAACAGTGAACGCTTAATTTTAAAACATGTGGGTGTGTCAATTACAAGGATTCACATTCAAGGTTCGATGTGGGTTTTAGATAACAAACTAAAATCCAACTCCCTGTCGCATCGAAGTTTAAATGTCATTTTACGGGCAAAAGGGTTTTCACACACATATAGAAACAAATCACAAATCACAGTTCATCTCAGAGCAATCACAGTATCACAACAGAAATATCAGTTCAGTACAGAATATTTGTTGATGGTCATTCATCTTTGATTAAGGTGATTGGATTAAAGTGAATTGACCATATAATTATCTTTATTAATTATTTTAAACCAATTTTTAATTTTTACTTAATTTTGAATTAAATTAATTGGCTTAATTAGTTAATTATTCTTTAATTTATTGTTTTAATTTATTAATTCTTAATTGTTAATTAATTAAGTTTAATTACTTTTATTCATTAACAATCCTTTAAATTAATTAATTTTTAATTTTAAAATCATTACAAAAACATCAATTGTTAATTTACTAATTCATCATTTTAAAGAAATTTGGTTAAAGTTGATACTTGAATATTTGATTTACTTTTAAATTTTATTAAGTTAAATTTTTAAAACAACTTTTATAAGTTTTAAAATATTCTTGAACTCCATAATTTTTTTAAATAATTAACTCAATATCATTTATTTAATATTTCATTAACAATTATCATTAGTTTAAAAAGAGTGGATTTACCAAAAATTACTTAACTTGGGTTTCACAATATAGTTAAACTGGTTTGCTGTTTTTATCGACAAACCCGAGACTTGCTTCGGGTTTACCCCGAGACAAACGTCCCCTTACTTCGGGTTTTACCCCAGAGCGACACGTGTTGCACTTTTTTTCGAAATTTGTTTAAGGTTTAAAAATGACACGATACAACACTAAAGCAACTCGAGTTCTCCTTCGAGTTTTCCCTCAATACCCCCGTCCTTGGAAGCAATTAACATATCATCCATGTACAAGAGTAGGTACACCCATCTACCATTCTTTAAATGCTTGAAGTAAACACAAGCATCTTTGATGCTACGATCAAAACCAAGTGAAAGCGTAAAAGAGTCAAACCTCTTATACCATTGTCTAGGCGACTGCTTAAGTCCATACAATGACTTCTTCAATTTGCAAACCCAATCTTTCCCATCTATAACAGATCCTTCTAGATGCTTCATGTAGATGGTCTCATTCAAGTCTCCGTACAAGAAAGCGGTTTTCACATCCAGTTGCTCCAGCTCCAAGTCATGAACTGCGACGATAGTGAGCAAAATGCGCATGGACGTATGCCTCACTACTGAAGAGAATATCTCATCATATTCCAATCCCTTTCTTTATGAAAACCCTTTAGCAACTAGTCTAGCCTTGTATTTCTCATCATCCTTCACCTTGAACACCCACATCCAACCTATGACTCGGCTTCCTTGAGGAGGTGGTACCAAATCCCAAGTCTTGTTCTTCAATGACTCTAACTCCTCTTTCATAGCACACATCCATTTCAAACTGTCACATGACTTCAAAGCTTTATCAAGGTCAAGTAGCTCCTTAAGAACCACATGTAGGGCATAGTCAAACTAATCACCAAGGCTAAGGTTTGCAAATTACCAATCACCATACCTTTCTGGCGGCATAATAGTCCTACGATAGACCCGGGTAGGTACGGCTTCGCCTAAACTTCTTTTAGCTCCATCTTGAACTGAACTTCCTCTAGATTCATGAACATTACCAACACTACTAGAAGGTACCGGTGGACTATCTTATGATATTTCATCGATTGTATTTTCCTCGACAGCATCAACAACAACTCTACTCCTTGGCTGGAACAAAGGAACTACTTCCATCTCCTTAGGCCTATTAGAATCTTCTAATGAGAAAGGTAGCTTCTCCTTCGGATTAAACATAGAAAACTCATCAAAATTAACAATGCTTGGAATGAACAAACTTTCGATCAACAGGGTTCCAAATTTGATACCCTTTGATACCATCGGTGTATCCCATTAGTATGCCTTTTGTATGCTCTAGCCTCCAAATTGTCATCATCTATATGGTGATCATACACAAGACAACCAAAAATTCGAAAGTACCCAATATATACTTCTTTACCTCTCCACTTCTCCTTTAGAATCTTCTGATCTATGGCTGAGCACAGAATTTGATTATGATATGCGCTGCAGTTGATAATGCCTTAGCCCAAAAGCCCCAAGACAAGCATACCGTAAATCTCAATCAATAAGCCCTCTCCAGTAGAATCATGTTCATCCTTTTTGCAAACTTATTGGATTTTGTATCGCTGGGTGTAATGAAATGTCTCTAAATGTCATGTGGTCTACAAAAGTCGAGGAACTCCATAGAGACAAATTTACCGCCATTATTGGATCTCGACACCTTCAACCTAGAACCGGATTGGTTCTCAACAAGTGTTTTCAAGTCTTTGAACTTATCAAAACTCTCTGATTTGGCTTCATCGCTACATCCATACTTTCCGAGAAAAGTCATTAATGAAAGAGATAAAATACTTTGCTCCTCCAAGAGAAGGAGTTTGCTTTCCTAACACACACTCCTAACAAAAGTCCATCTTGTCGAAGCTTCCACCTTTGATCATCTTTTGTCTCCGAAACAACTCTAAGACCTTCTTTGAAATATGATCCAACCTTCGATGCCAAAACTTTATGGCATCCAATGCATGAGAACTGTCTACTTCAACACACGACTCTCCAAGAACTGCGGTTCCTTTCAGCAAATACATATTTTGAAACACATCTCCTTTCATAAGAACAAGGGCACCTCTCCAAACCTTCAGATTATCCTTCTCGATATTTACCTTGCATCCCAAGGATGCCAATTTTCCTAAAGAAATTAAGGACTTTCGAAGACTAGAATATACTGGAAACCTGTCAAAGTTTGTATCACTCCGTCAAACATCTCGATCCTCGTTGTACCTTAACCCATTTCTCTACAGCTAGCATCATTACCTATAAGAATAGGGCTTCACTCTCGTTCAAAGATAGAACTGAAGTAATCCTTATTAGATGTCATATGGAAAGACTCCCCTTAGTCCAACACCCAATGGTCTAAGAATCTGATACTGTTGCAGACAACACATCGTCAGATACAGACTTCTCCACTGCAAATGATGAAGATCCATCTTCTTCCTTCTTCTTAAAAACCGGACAATCATTTTTCCAATGACCATATTTCTTGTAGATAAATCACTTCTCGTCCTTAGACATTCCTCTTCTGCCCTTACTGGGCTTCTTGAACTTAGAATGCCCTCTAGTGTGCCAATTCTTCTTATCTTCTCTACCTCTCTCAACAAACAGGCCGTGAATACTACTTCCACCTATACTTCCTTCACTAATCACCTTCATCTGATCTCTTAAGCTCTTAGATAGAAGGCATGACTTCACATCTTCCATTTTCAATGTGTCTCTAGCGAAGATAAGGCTGTTAGCGAAACTTGTGTATCGCTCTAGAAGAGAACACAAAGGAATCATTGCCATTTTCTCCTCATCCATCTTCAAGTCAACAGTCTTCATCTTCATCATGAGATCATCAAAGAAATTAAGATGCTTCTTCACTGAAGTACCCTCTCTTATCCGCATAGTGAAAAATGTTTTCAGTAATATCAAATGGTTAATCAGAGATTTCTTCAAGTAGAGATTCTCCAACATGGTCCAATTCCCCTAGTAGTGGTCTCACTACTAATCTCTGAGATGAAATTCTCCCCCATAGCTAGTTGTAAAGTAGTAAACGTTCATTTCTCTATCTCCTTCCTTTCTGCGACTGAGATGTCAACCATCACTCCTCAAGGGAAAATACTACCGGATGAACTTCATTCCTCATTAAAACAGCCTTCATCCTCCATTGCCACTTCTCTAAGTCTTTATTCTTCCATTTCTCAATTGCCAACTGTGATCCTGATGCGATATACATCCCTCTAGTATAGGGTCTTGTGACAATCGCTTCATCTCCTGCCATAGTGTCTAATGCTCCTCAATCAACCTTTCTGCTCTAATACGAGACTATTGGGGAAAATCCCTTCAGATGATCAGTCTGAGGGAATAAAAAACCCAACACAACGGAAAACAATTGGATCGTGATTGTAGTGAGATGAAACAAACAGAGATAAATACCAAAACAGACAGTCACAAATCTATTCAATACAAAAAAATAACAACATTATTTATAATGGTTCCACTACTGCGAGGCAGTGTACGTCCACTTAGGGAGAAGAGGTTTTATTAATCACTGAAAGATTAGAGTTACAAGATTAATTCAATTTTGGAGGCTATACATAAGAAGAATTAACAATACAGTCAAGATTCTTCAGAGTTTCAGTTCTCTTGGATGGCTCCCATTATTGTCCATAAGCTCCACTATTTGTAGAGTGAAGATATGAGGAGGGGTAGTTACTGCATAGCAGCCCTGAGATATGTTTCGGCACATTTGGTCCGACAAACAACATAATAGTATTTGGTTCGGCAACCACACTCAAGGCCTGGACCGACATGATCTAATACCAAACCAAATATTTGGTTCGGCCGAGCACCGAATGAAACATTTTGTTTGGTATTCCCTTCTACCAAATGAAAATACTTCCACCCGAATTTGGAGAGGCAAATCTTCTCATGCCTCCACCACCGAATGAACTCCTCCAACTTTCACTGATCAAAGTCGCCACCGCTCTATAAATCTGGAGCGACAAATCCAAGCAACACCGGATGAGATTTCTCGTCCGGCACTTCCACTTTGTCGAACAAAACCCTAGCTTCATAATCCTTTCTTCAATCACTGAATGGGATTTCTTCTTCCTCAAATCTCAACATCGATCCAAGTAATTGATTCAGCAAAACCTAGCTCCGAGTCTAGGGCTTCTTCCTCCTCCTTCACTACCGATGAGCTTCTGCCTTCTGTGTCTGCTGCTACGACATGGAATTGAGGTGTTAATTTCTAACACATCTGACTTCAAAAGATCCATTTGATCCTTACAAAAAAGTATTTTCTCTTCGAACCTCTACATACTAGATACAAAACAATTATGCATACTATTATTTCACTTTAACAATAGTTCAATAGACTGTCTCTATGCTAAATGTAAGTGACAACTATTATTCCATTTATGCATTATATAATTAAATATTGCTGTTTTCTTTGTTATGTTTCTCAAACTGTTATTGATTAATAAGGCACTCCATGCATTACAGATTGTTTCATGGCCGAGTTTGAGAAAATAGGCCAAAAATACAAGGTAGGCTTAAGGTATGTTCTCATTTTTATTTAATTTATCTTATTGAATTTCTATAAGGTTTTGCTTTCTGACAAGAAGATTCACAGAGTTCTGACATTACATAGTAAAAAGAAAGGTTACATTTTGATGAACTTTCTATTGTAAAACCATGCTATTTCACTCTATATCAAGCAAAGCATCTCAATTATGTGTTGCTAATTCATCCCACATAAGCATTTTTGTTTTTGATATTTTATATATTTGCTTCCTCATTATACCTAATATGCCTTATGCTTAATTCCATAACACACTTTTACTTTCTTGACCACTAATTACATTTTTCAATATTTTGAATTTTTTTATCTAGCATTTCATTTATTACTATATTCTTTTATCTTTCTTATTCTTCAAATTCACCACAGGTATCATATTTATGATTATTGTTACTTGTGATCATTTTCATATTTCTAACCGTTTATTTTTAAGTCTTCACTAACATGCATATTGATTAATTAATTAACTCTCTTAAGACTCTAGAGCATTGTGTTTATATATTGATTAATGCAAACAATTTATTTGCTCTGTTCAAAGGTCAGTTCCTATCCATAGAACTCATGTCCCTTGTGTTCTTTCTTTATAGTGAGATGTAGTTCTACTTATATCATTTTTTCATGTATTTTTTTCTTACGAAGTATAACTTTTTTGTTGACATTGCATGTACTATTATTTACATGACATTATGTGTTAACACGCCTTTTGGCAAGGCAATACACTGGCGGATTTAAATCTATCGATCGCACAATGATCAGAGCTGAATTTTCACAAATAATAAACATGATCATCAAGCTAGAATATAGCATAGTCGACGTACAAATAGTGTAAGATGTTTAAAATATGGTTTCAACAAAGATCGAGCCACAACAAGTCGCTTGTAGTTTGCTCCGAGTCGTTCCTTGGCTTACTTCGGGTCTTTAATAGATTAGCATATTTATAGTTTCTTTTTATCACTGTGTCACTTACTTCAAGTCATCAGAGGGTCTACTTCACGTTAAGGAAGCGGCTATTCTGAGTCAAAATCATGGGTCGATAAACAACCAAAGTCTCCACCAATCTCATATCCATCCAAGTACGTATCCATCAAACTTCGCCCAATATCCATGTGCTTCGTGTCGATCGTTTTCGTACTAACCGATTACGTATCGATCTCGATCCAACATGTTTCGTATCAATTAGTTAATTGATCGATATAAAGCGAGGGGCTAAGTATCAGTACGAGGCCATAAACAAAATGATCGATACGTTTCGATTTCAAAGTCAAATATTTCCATGCTACGCCTATAAATAGCAGCCCAATGCCTCCAAAAAAGGGATATTTGGATCTTCTATGCGGTTACTCTGCTAAATTCCATTGTAATTCGGATACTATCAATTGTACTCTTGTAAATCATAAAAGAATCATCAATACAACGGTAACTCTTCAAAGTGGACGTAGGCTACAATGCCTAACCACTATAAATCTTGTCTTTCTACTACTTTCCTTTTAATTTTTTGAGTATTCTTCATATTTAATTCTACTACATACAATCTATAGGTGAATTGTGACTGCGATTTGCTGCTTTCAACTGCAATTAGGTGTTTGTGACCAATTTTGGTGTAAACATTTTGGTGCTTCCACCGAGAACGCTAGAATGCAAGGATTCTACAGCTTGGATTTTAGTTCCAAAGGGTTGAGACTTGATCTGGAAAGCTATGACGAAGCAACCAACAAGGAGACAAAAGAGAGGATATAAGTCAGCATGAAGGAAGCCATGAAGCATCCTCAGGAGCTAATCAAACTTCGTCCTTCATCACCAGAGATGAGATGGAGATGATGATGGGGGCTATGCATGAAGAATTGTTGAAAAGACGGGAGGAGATGATGCAGAATAAGCTCAGATAGTTTGGACAGGCTGGAACAGTAGGAGCAGCTGGAGTCCAGATCCGTGGAGCTGGACCAAAAGGACCTAACAGGCAATCGGATAGAGCAGGACCATTAGGGGCAACTACTGAGCGCGGGGCACTTCTAGGAGCATGTTGATCCAACCTCAAGAAGAGTACCAGCTGGAACTATACAACATGGCATTGATAGAGGAATGAATGCCCATCCGAGAGAGTAGATTCTAGGACTCCCTGGTGAACTCGGGGGGGCAGATTCGAGGCAACGAACAAAGACAACAGCTTAGCGACAGTGACAGATTGGCTGAGATGGTCAGACGAGGCATGAGAGGCGGATTAGTGAATAGAGATCTGGAAGACGTGAACAGGAGCCCATTTGCTCCCGCAATTAGGCAGACTAGGAATCCACAAGAATTCAAGCTACCAACACTAGAGACGTACGATGGAATGACTGGTCCTACTATTCATCCGACGAGATATATGAGGTATATGGAGGTACTGGAGGCATCGGAGGAGGTTATGGCCCGGTGTTTCCATTGTATTTAACAGACATAGCAGCACTATGGTTTGGGCAATTGGAGAGTGGCTCCATTGGAACATGGACCAAGTTGACTGAGAAGTTTATGAGGCAATTCAGAGTTCACATTTCGAGACCCAAGAATGCGATGAGTTTGACAACACTGAAGCAAAGAACCGAGGAATCTTTGAGGAGTTTTCTGACATGATTCAATGCAGCGGTAACATCGGTGGATCGACCAGATCCGTCCATGGTTTTGATGGCAGTTCTATCTGGCATAGCCGATGGCACAGAGTTTAAGAATTCATTGACAAGGGATTCACTTATGGATCTAGGAGATTTTTATCATGAGGCAAAAAGGTTTCTACGACAAGAAGATGCAAATGCAGAGAGAGGGGAAGGAGAAGAGTTGCAGTTTATGCAGTTAAAAGCGGAGATCCGCCTGTAAAGGATTCAGGAAAGGATAAAAGGAAATGGAAAGCAAAAGATAGTTGTGATGAGTAAAAAGGATCGTGAAAGAAGCCAAGATTTACCTTTTATTTAGAGTTGAATGAGACTTTGGAACGAATCTACCAAGACACTAGGGAGCAGGTTCCCTACCGGAGGATAATGAGGAGGGATCTGACCAACAATGAGAGGAAATCAAACAAGTGTTGTTTATTCCACGAGTTAAGCTACCATAATACAAATGACTACAGACACTTGAGGGATGAGATACAAGGACATATCCGGAATGACATGCTATTACAATACGTAAGGAGGCGAGCGACAACGGTGGAGCAAGAACGGCCACCATCTACATCAACTGGGGACGGCTCATGATCGAGGCATCAACTTGTCATCAATTGATTGAAAAAATGACAAATAAGTCACAAACTCAACATTAGTATGGTTAAGTCGCTTACACATGTACATGATCATGAACGGTCCTCAGGCATGCTCTTAGATGACTATCAATCGCATCAGTGTAGGTGTTTGCACTTTGACGTCTCTGTTTTGCTTTTGTTTTCTATTTTTGGCATATAGACTTGATTTGGATGGACATTTCGATTGTATGACTCATTTTGAATGTAAATCTAGTATTCATAATTCCATAACGGCTAAGTCACTTAGACATGCGTGTGATCGCTAACGGTCCTCAAGCATGCTCTGAGATGGCGATAAACCGCCATAACAAACAATTCAGAAACTCACTTGAACATGAAATCTGACATTAATGATACTAAGCCCCCCAGGCACAAGCAATTTGCCTCAAATGGCATCCGACCACGAACAGTCATAACTCGCCTCGAACGGCACCCGATCGTGAACGGTCATAATCCGCCTCGAACGGAACCCGACCTCGAACGGTCACAATTCACCACGAACGGCACACGACCTCGAACGGTCAAAATTCTCCTTGAATGGCATCCAACCTTAAATGGTCACATACCACCCAAAACGACATACGATCGCGAACGATCAGTATCAACAACCAGGTAAGATTATCAATTTCATTATAAGTCATCAATAGGATACGAACATCCAGCTTATCGAACTACAAAACACACCTTCCTATCGCAAGGCATGTTTTGGGGGCAAAGTGTTAACCCGCCTTTTGGCAAGGCAATACACCGGAGAATTTAACTTAACCAACCGCACAATAATCAGAGTTGAATTTTCATGAATAATAAATGTGATCATCAAGCCAGAATATAGCATAGTCGATGAACAAACAGCGCAAGAGGTTTAAAATATGGTTTCAACAAAGATTGAGCCGCTAAAAGTCACTTGGAGTTTGCTCCAAGTCATCCCTTGGCTTATTTCGGGTTTTCAGAGGGTTTACTTCAGGTCTTTAATAGATTAGCATATTTGCAGGTTGCTTCGAGTCACTACGTCACTTGCTTTGAGTATCGGAGGGTCTACTTCAGGATAAGGAGGAAGCTGTTTCGAGTCTAAGCCATAGGTCGATTAACAACCAAAGTCTCCACCAATCTTGTATCCATCCAAGTCCATATCCATCAAACTTCGCCTAGTATCCATGTGCTTCGTGTCGATCATTTTCATACTAACACATTACGTATCAATCCTGATCCAACCTGTTTTGTATCGATTAGTTAATTGATAGATACGAAGCAAGGGGCTAAGCATCGGTACGAAGCCACAAACAAAATAATCGATACGAAATAGGTGGAGTTCTATCTATGTTCATTTGCACTTCAACTGCTTGCTTCGTATCGATCATATTCCTATATGATTCGTATCGATTATTAAACGATCGATACGAAACCAAAGATCTTTTAATCAATATGAAAAGCAATCATAGGCTATTTCGTATTGATCAATATGAAGGAGCAGGTCAAGTGGTGAAACATACAACATGGATCGAGGCATGAAACTTAGATCGATACGTGTTGGTGGACGATGGACATACCATATGATCGAGTACACGCCTGCGTTGATACAAAAGGAATGGTATAGGATGGATATGAAAAGCATAGTCGAACAAAAGAAGCAGTCAACTAGGCATAAAAAATGGATCGCTCCTGGATTATAGCGTCATGTCATAATCCCGACCGATACGAATTTGGATCGATACGAGGCTATCGATACGAACGTGACAGTCAACCTACAAATCCAAACTTATATCGATCATAACCCAAAATGTACAAGTCTAAATGCCTTATAATTTTCACCACAGCCTGCTTACCACCAGTAGAACATTTATGATCGATCCCATCACCATTGGACCATTTTTGGATCGATACGAAATGCATAAGGATCAATCCCAAACCAGCCCAGATCGATCACGTAGGCCTACCACATGTAAGAAGGAGCAATCCGAGTTCAAAGTCAGATATTTCCATGATATGCCTATAAATAGCAGCCCAATGCCTCTAGAAAAGGGATCTTTGGCTCTTCTATGTCGTTACTCTACTAAACTCCATTGCAGTTCAGATACTATCAGTTGTACTCTTGTAAATCAGTAGAGAACATCAATAAAACAGAAACTCTTCAAAGTGACGTAGGCTACAATGCCAGACCACTATAAATCTTGTCTTTCTACTACTTTCCTTTTATTTTTTCGAGTGTTCTTCATATTAAATTCTACAATGTACAATTTATCTGTGATTTGTGACTGTGATTTGGTGCTTTCATCTGCAATTGGGTGTTTATGACCAATTTTGGCGCAAACATTATGAATTCCTTAATAGCGTGGGAATTGGCTGCAACGCAGATGCCATTGGAAGAATTGGTGGGATGATGGCATTCACTAATATGACACTCAAGTTTTTGGACCATTACGAGTAAGCAAAATGGACATTGCAAATATTTTGTGCAAATGGAGAACATCAAAATACAAATGAACTCATTAGTTCATTGCATTGATTTACAGAGTGGAGACTGTATAGTACAATAGCCTATGATTTTTGTTTGACGATAATAAACCTATATATATATATAAATTCATTTAAATGTATTTGTTATTGCACTATTTTATTTTTTTCACATAATTAAATAAATATTTGTTGAATAAAATAAATAACTCGAAATTCATATTTAAACGAATATTTTATTCAAACAAATATTTTATTACAAATTCGAATTTTACAAATTTAAGCTCTCACTATATAAGTTTAAATTACAACACAATTTTCACTACACAATTTTACATACATATTTCACCTTACTATATAATTCAATCATCACTCGTATTTTGATCTTTAACTCTACTCCAGCTTATATCCAGCATCTGATGCAAAATAAACAGTGACGAAGTAAAATTCAAAAAGAAATATTTTGCAGTGCATAATGAAGTGTGTATTTGAAAATATTATTTGCCTAAATCATTTAGGTTGTTCATCTTACGCGAACAACTTGTGACATGCACAGTGTATCACTGTACATCCAGAAGGTCATGCACACCGATATACACTTGCTTGTTAAAATTGTAAGGACGGGTTAGCACATGGTCAAACCCAAGCCTAGACTGGATTCAACTCAAGTGCAAATGCAAAAACAACCATACGTACAAACATGAAAATAATTCAACATAGCAATGATCGGTCCTATATGCAAATTGCAGGAACCACATAAACAAGGTCAAATTGAATGGAAACCATTTCAGTTTCTACACGGTAAGTCTAGCATGTCACATAAAAACAAGACTTCAAAAAATACAAATGCAAAAGGACAGAGAATACAAGTGGAACCACACATGCAACCAGACTTAATTGGAACTGGACATGGAACTCGAAGCAATTGGACATGGAACTCGAAGCAACCTAGCAAACAGTGAATGGAATACAAGAAAATGGATATGGAATTTGACCGCATGCAATATGAAAACATCAAGTGAACCAGACTTCAAAACAAAACAAACTAGAAAATGAACCAGACATGTGCAAGGAAGCAGGAACTCCACATGAAACAGGACTTGAACAGATTTAATAACGAAGTGTAACAAGACTTCAAATTGAACCAGATAACAAATGCAAAGCAAATATTCAAGTGGAACAAGACCAAAAGGTTCAACCGGACCAGTGTGAACATGTGTACAAACCAACATATATGAAGCCTCAACCAAAATAGTCAACATGAAGTAGGTGAACATGGCAACTCAATACGTCAGTGAATCAAGACCAACATACCAGTATAACCAGACCAACAGAAAAACAATGCACATGTATACACATATCAGTTCAGGTCCAACCAACATGATAATAGCCTCAAACACATGAAGATCAAAACAAATAAATATGACAGCAACTCAGGAATCACACAATGCAGCCATGTGTTACTAATGACAAAGTCACGGGGCATAATGAACAAGTCAGAGTTTGGATTAAAAATATAGATGCCAATATATCAAGAAGTCAAAATTATCTCACTTTCGAATGCACCAAGCTATAAAAAAATGATGAACAGGTCAAGGCAGCAAAGAACGGAGCCGACTCAATCAATTCAAGAAAATTCGAATTCATTAGAAGTATATGGAGTAACATGTATACCGTGAACAAGTCAGAAATCACAAGATCATTCGATCAAAAATTAATGCAAGTTCTAAAATCACGAAGAAGTCGAACCAAAATATACGAACGAAAGTTTAGGGATTTTATCCCTCTTTAACCCAATTCATCATTGGTAGAAATAATGAAGTCGAGCATAATCAAAAATAAAAAACGAGAAAATCATATACCAATTCAAAACACCATTTGAACTCGACACTGAAGCAGCCGCAAGCAATCAAAGCCAGAGAATCGATTGATGAAGCAAATCAAAGTAAATTCATCACTGCAATCGATCAATTGAATCAGTGTCTTCAAATACAACAATACCATAATTCCAGATTGCAAAAGAAACGAGGCAGCATAATTGATCAGGAAGCAAACAAAAGGTATACTCGTTTATCACTATCAAATTGGGCCGCATATGTTTCGTTTATAATTTTTTATTTGGACCGTATAAGTGTATTAGGGTTTTGTATTTATTTAGTTCTTTATTTCTTTTTAGTTTCTTTTATTTTCAAACTCTAGATTAACTAGTTGACAAACTATGGTTTTGTGCTTAGAGTTAGGTTAATCAAGTTAGCGAGTATCGCAAGTTTACGTGTGTTTGTAAGCATCTAATTACTTAATTTGTAGTAGAAACCTTGGGAGCAGTACGTAGCTAGTTTTTGCCGAAGCTGGGTAAATCTATGTGTGATCTTTACACATTACTTTCGGTTTCTATTTTTATTTCCACAGTAATATTTAGTAGACCCTATTCACCCCCTCCCCCTCTAGGGTGAAAATGATCTTATAAGTGGTATCAGAGATAGGAACAAAAATCATTTTCTTTTTTAAAAATTCAACGGCTTCTTTTAATAATGCTTTTGCTAAGAGTCAGTCCATAGCTAGACCACCCATATTCAATGGTGAATATGCATATTGGAAAACTAGAATCAAAATTTTTCTGAAAACCATATATGCATGAAATATTTATATCCCGTGATATAGCACACCAACAGTAAAGGTAGATAATTAAGAAGTAGATAAACCTATGGATCAATCGACGGATCTTGAAAAGAAACTGCTAATGCTAAAGCTATGGGCTCTATTATTTGTTCATTAGATTAAATTGAATTTAACCGTGTCTCACATTGTTTAACTACACAGGAAATTTGGAACACGCTTGAAGTGACTCATGAAGGAACCTCCTAGGTTAAAGAATCTCGCTTTGCCATTCTCAGCAGCGAGTACGAGAACTTCAAAATGGCAAAGGATGAAAGTGTCAAAGAAATATATGGATGACTTTCTAAGCTTGTATACAAATGAAAATCCCTAGGAAGTCCATACATAGAACTAGAAACAGTCCGAAAGATCCTCAGAATTCTTCCATAAAATTTTGAAGCAAAGGTGACCTCCATTCAAGAATCAAAGGATCTAAAATAAGTTAAAGTTGAAGAACTCATCGGAAACCTTACCACTTATGAGCTAGAAATCAAATTCAAGAAAGGACGTGAAGGAGGAAATACGTGAAATAAATCAATAGCTTCAAAGGAACGATGGAAAATGAAGATGATGATGGTGATGATGAAGGAGTAGCTAAACTAGCACTAATAATAAAGAGATCCAAAAGGTGGAACTGCAATACGGAAATCCTTCCCTAAATCAACAACTGAAGAGCAGAATATCAAAGTTCTAAACAACTTAGAAAAGCAGGAGATCATTGTCACAAGTGCAATAAACATGGTCATATCAAGCCAAATTGTCCTCAAAATGGAATCAGCAAAGGAATTAAACCGAAAAGGAGAAGTTTTGCAGCAACTTGGGATGAAAGCGATGAAGATGATAATGAAAGCACTAGCATTGAGACTGAAAAGGTAAATCTATGTTTTTCAACAGAAATAAGTGACAACGATTATGACGAGCTAAGCGAGGTATCAAAACTTACTTACTCGCAATTACTTATGTATTTTCATGAAGTAAATGGTTGTTTTGAAAGACTTAGGGAAAATACGCTAAAGTAGAATCACAAAGAGATAGTTTGATAGAACTAAATAAGTAGCTTGATCAGTTGGTTCAAAACTATAGACATAAGAGCCCTAAGTGTGGTAAGTGTCCATCATTAGAAGAGGAAATAAAAAAATCAAAAACTAAAATTAAATCGCTTGAAAATGAATTCTGATTTTGGAAGAAAGTGAAAATACTAGGAGAGAAAATTCTAGTAAAAAGTGCACTTTGTTATTGAATGAAAATGAATCTCTCAAGTCACAAGTCCAACAATTGTCTACAACTTTAGGAAAATTTTCCAAAGGAGAAAGATCACTAAATATGCTATTAGGGAAACAATCTGTTAATATTATTAGACAAGGACTTGGGTATACTCAATATGAAAAAGGTAGAAGTGATACTAATCATGTCAATTCCAAGTGCATGATTTGTGGAAAAATTGGACACAATCACAACAGTTGCTGATATAGACCTAAACACAAGAAAACTATACCAATTTTTGTTCCTAAAGGCAAGAATGTAAAATCCCTTAAAATCAAACAAATATGGGTGCTAAAAGGAATAAACATAGAATGTTTTGGTTCTACTTCTTTTTCAAAAATTTTTGTCACTAACAATCATGGACCTATGAAAACAAATAGGTCACAAAACTCTTTTCTCGTGTAGGTGTGTTGGCAGGCTAAGGAACAACAAGAGTGGCACTTGGATTCTGGCTGTTCCAGGTACACGACGGGCAAAAAATAAAAGTTTCTTAGCCTAGAGAAGTACAAAGGTAGCAGAGTCACAATGGGAAACAACGATAAATGTAAAATTATCGGTAAAGGTAAAGTAGGTAACGGTACATTTATCTTAAACGATGTATTATATGTTGAAAATCTACACCCTAATTTGATTTCAATCATCCAGTTACATGACAAGGGATGAATGTTGTTTTTGATTCTGATTTGTGCAAAATTGTTGGCCAATCAACAAAAGAAACCTTATTTTTAGGAAAGAGGAAAGGTAATATATACTCTCTATTTTTTTGTGATCTAACTCTTTCGAAATGCTTGATAGTTAAGGATGTAGAAGTAAACTTATGGCACAAACGATTAGGACATGCTAGCATGAATCTGTTAAATAAATTAGAAAAGATTTGGTAAGAGCTTTACCATCTCATGATTTCAAAACAGAAATTCTACGTAAAGCATGTACTGTGGGAAAATTTAAAAAATCATCTTTTCATGCCAAGGATACTGTAAGTACCTCTAGAGTCCTTGAACTAGGTCATATGGATTTGTTTGGACCTAATGATATTGCAAGTTTAGTTGGTAAGAGATATTGTTTTGTATTGGTTGATGATTACTCTAGATACACGTGGGTATACTTCTTTATCTTACTGCTTCTAGACCAGACATTATGTTCTCTGTTTGTTTATGTGCACGGTTTCAATCAAATCCAAAAGAATCTCATTTAAAAGATGTAAAAAGGATTAAGGTATCTGTTGCACACCCCATGGTTTGGTCTTTGGTATCCAACTAATGATAACTTTGAGTAAAAAAGGTATTCAGATGCAGACTATGCTGGAAGTCTAGTTGACAGAAAAAGTACCGGTGGAAGGTGTTAACGTTTTATGTTGTGACATTCGTTAGTTGCATGGTAAAATCGAAAACAAAATTGTATTGCATTATCTACCATTAATGCAGAGTATATTACTCTAAACGGTTGCTCTGCTCAAATTTTATGGATGATACAAACTTTGCAAGTCCATGGTCTAAATTTTAAACGAGTTCCCCTTATGTGTGATAACAAAAGTGCAATTGATCTCTCAAATAATCATGTACATCATTCACGCACCAAGAATATAGGTGTTAGACATCATTTCATTGGAGATCACATTTTAAAAGAAAATATCTGCATGAACTTCATTTCAGTTGATTTTCAATTGGCAGACATTTTTACAAAAACCCTTCCGGAAAATAGTTTTTTCTACTTCATCTCAGTTTAGACATTTTAGACATATGATTTTATATTTTTTGAATTTGATCTTAAATGCCTATGTTAACTAATCTGACTCCCTATTGATTATCAAAAAGATAAATAGTGACTAAAAAAGTGATGAGTTGATCTTGATCGTACAATATGTCTTGAGAGAGTATATTTAGAAAAATTCTTTAAAAATTTAAAGAAAATATGTAATAACTTTGGCTGGTAAAATTTCATGACCATCTCTATTCCTATCGTATTTCTACGACAATCACTCATCAAAATCCAATATAGTATGTCAAAATGTGGTATTTAAACAGGAAATTATTCATTTTTTTTAAATTAGTAATAAAATCGTCCAAAAGTACTCACTCTCATTTAAAAATCCTCACGGTTATGCAAGGGTGAACTACTTGAAATCTCTGATTATGTGCTTTCATGCTCATTTAAAAGTCCTCATGGCTATTCATGTATGGAACACATGTCAAAATTGAATGAAATAGGCGAATTAATTCTAACCCCATTTAAAAGTCCTTACGGTCATGCGTGGTTAGAAGATGCTTGGAATTTATATTTTCAAATAAGGAATACTACTAATCTCATTTAAAAGTCCAAATGGTTATGCATGATTAGTAAGTATCCAAAAAATTCCTATCATAAATACACCACAAATACACACGACTGTATGGTTTTCTATGCCAACATCACCCTATCACTCTAAAGTGGAATATGCGCCTAAAGGAGTATTTTTTATTTTTTTTTATTTTTTTAAATTTAATATTTATACTCGATTAGGTATTAATGTTTATCACTTTATCACTCTTATCTAACACTATTACTCTTTTTCTGATAACAAAAGGGGAAGAGAGATGAAGATTTTGGCAAATAAGTTATTTTTTTAAGTCATATTTTTCTTAATTGCATATTCTCATTTAGGTTCATTTTGCATTTGTTTTTTATATTCTCTTTTTTATATTCATGCATATGTGAAGGGAGAGCTTGGTTGTAGGGGGAGTATTCAAATAAGAGAAGCTAGTAGAATTCATCAAGACCAAATACATTTAATATAGTCAAAATCTTAATATATGTTTGTTCTCATCAAAAGGGAAAGATTATAGAATACAATAGCCTATGATTTTTGTTTGATGATAATAAACATATATATATATTCGTTTAAATGTATTTGTTATTGTACTATTTTATTTTTCTACGTAATTACATAAATATTTGTTGAATAAAATAAATAACTCGAAATTCATATTTAAACAAATATTTTATTCAAACAAATATTTTATTACAAATTCAAATAGTACAAATTTAAGCTCTTACTATATAAGTTTCAATTACAATACAATTTTCACTATACAATTTTACATATATATTTCTCCTCGCTACATAATTCACTCATCACTCGTATTTTGATCTTCAACTATGTTCCGCCCTGTATCCAGCATCTGAACTATCTGTAAAATAAAAACTAACGCAGTAAAATTGAAAAAAATTATTTTTCAATGCACAATGAAGTGTGTGTTTGAAAATATTACTTGCCTCAGTTATTTGGGTTGTTCATCTTATGCGAACAACTTGTGACATGAACAATGTATCACTGTACATGCCATAAGGTCGTGCACACCGGTATATACTTGTTAAAATTGCAGGGACAGGTGAGCATAAGGTCAAACCCAAGCCTACACTGGATTCAACTCAAGTGCAAATGCAAAAACAATCGTATGTGCAAACATACAAATAACTCAACATAGCAATAGTCAGTCCTATATGCAAATTGCAGGAACCACACAAACAAGTTCAAATTGAATGCAATCATTTCAGTTTCGACATAGCAAGTCTAGCATGTCACATGAAAACATGACTCTAGAGAAGATAAGTGCACATGGACAGAAAATACAAGTGGAACCATACATGCAACCAGACTTAATTGGAACTCTAAGCAACTGGACATGGAACTCGAAGCAACCTAGCAAATAGTGAATGGAATAAAAGAAAATGGATATGGAATTCGACAGCATGCAATATGAAAACTTCAAGTGAATCGGACTTCAAAAACAAAACAAAACAAAAAATGAATCATACATGTACAAAGAAGCAGAAACTCTGATTTAACCCGACTTCCTATCTCCAGGAAGACGCATCGCTAATGAAGAAAGAAAGGGATAGAAGAAGAAAAGAAAGAGAAAGAAGAAAGACAACAACATCAGAGAACTCCCAGCGGAACGAATGAAATATAATATATCACATAAAATATTACATAGTATCATATTACATCAGAGTACACAACTTATACAACATATATTAGACAGTTATAAACATCTGTCTAACTATACAACTCAAGTACACAAGATACAGATATCAAACAAACACAGCGGAACCATAACATATCTACACGTGGAAGCCTCCTGCTCCATATCTCCTCCAGAATTCGTCAAGCAAACCTGAATTCCCTCGACTACTCATACATAATAGGAGTACCCAAGAGTTTAATAAAACAGAAAATAAACACTCGGGTCAGACAGGGGTCTGGTTTGAGTAAACGGTTTAAAGTTGCTTAACTTTAGAAAAACCTTTGAAAAGAAAAGGTATCACGTAAGACTTCCCACACATAAACATGGAAAAGTTTTTACCTTACGCTAACCAAAACATTTGATAGGAAATCCAGTGATATTATAATAGTGTCTAGGGTTTTCAAATAAATATGAAATAGCCGAAATTGTTACATTATTAAATTCCAGCTACTAGCCACAAAAGTGGGTAATACAAACAAAACCGGTCTCGTAGGAAGAATGGGTTTCCATCAATGGCATGGCTACTAGGGTACCGCCCGTCACAGTACGTGGCCTAGTTCAACGTACCGAGGAGCCACCCTAACTCACCTGCAACACAAGGCCGGGACCATCCCTTATTGGACAGTCCCGAACAAGACAACCCCGGCAGTTTTCCGGAGTCAACCGCCCCACACAGTCGAAATAAAAAGGGACTTCTAGAGAGGGGAAAATCTTGTCCTGAAATGGGCACTACCCACCTAGCCTTGCTGCACCTCCCCTATTTTAGCCATTCCCGGGTTGATGATGCTTGAGGCTACGATTACCTTTATAGGAAACATCTATCTTAGAATGCTCATTGTCCACCTGACGATGTTCTGAAAGCATTTAATCCATACAAGTTCGTTCCGGGTTCGAACGAAACCGAAGGCACTATCTCGTTTCACTCATTTTGGAATCACCCTCAGAGTCAACGACCATAGCCCTTGCACTCTAAATTGCCATCTCGAACCTGTAAGTACTATTCCGTCAACTCATCATGGAATCACCCCCAGAGTTATACTGACGTATAGTTCTTACACCTCGATTCTTCACTTGCTCCACTTGGATTCACGACCTAACGTTTAATTGGAATCGATGTGGTTTTCGGATTCCAAATATGGAAACCCGATCCCGATCTCACCGAAACCAAACGCCATTTTAATGTCCAAGTTGTACTTAAGGGTTTAAACAATTAACTTATATTCAGGATGATATAAATAGATAGATGAATCACATTATCACAATAGATAATTCATAACAAATATTCATCTCACAAAGCAGCATATCACATATCAGAGATATCCAAAACATCCAGTATCAACCAAACACCCAATATCAATCATCCAATATCAATTGATCATCCAATATCAATCACCAAGTATCAATTAATCACCCAATAGCAGAATTGATTAACTCCAAATCTATTGGATTAACCTTAAATCCTTCTTCATTTATTTATCCCAAATAAATAAATAAATCATTCTTAATGATCTTTCTTAATTAATCTTCCTTGATTAATCATCTTTTTAATTATATTCAAGTAATTAGCCTTAACCATATACAGTAATTAACCTTTAATTACTATCATTAATTACAATAATTAATGATCATACATTTGCTTCCATTTATTAATTAACTATAATTAATAACATTAAACCTCAATTAATTACAATTAATTAATCACACTTTAGTTAATTACTTTTATTAATCAACCTTGATTAATTAGCTAATTGTCCTTATTAATTAATAATTCTTAAATTACTTAAATAATTAACTTGTAATTAATCATCTCATTAATCATAAACAGTAATTAACAATTTGTAGTTACTTATCTAGATTAATTAACTTCTTAATTAATTATATTAACCCTTTGATTAATTGATCTAATTAAATAATATTTAATTACTTCATTAAGTAATTATTAATCAATTTAAATTAACAATTAATCCTTAATTAATTACTTTATTAATTAATTACATTTTTAATTAATTACCCTTGGTAATTAATCTTAAATTAATCACATTCATTAATAATTAATCACATTAATTAATTAACTAAATTAATTAAGTAATTAACCCTTATTTACTTACATAAGTAATTATCTTCTAATAACTTTCATTAATAAATCTTGATTTCCCTCTTAATTAATTACCTTAAAAAGTAATCAATTCCATCATTAAACAATCCTTAATACTTTAATTAATTAATTTCTCCATAATTAATTAACTTCAAACAATTATATTAGTCAATCCATAGATTAATAACATCATGTGATTATCCATTAATCACTTCAACTTAATTAATCACTTCAACTTAATTAATCACTTCAACTTAATTACTCCCTTGAGTAATTTCTCTAATTACTTCCATAAGTAATTATTTATTTACTTAATTACATTCAAAAATTAACCATTATTTACATCATTAAGTAATTACACTTAATTATTTATAATTAAGTGATTATTTAAAATTAAATAACAATTTAACTAATTATTTAAAATTAATTAAAAAATTAATTAATTAACTTATTATATTTCAAAATCCTTAATTAATTAAGAAAAACATTATTCTTAATTAAACTTTATTTATTAACAAATCATATTTAAATTTAAGTATTCTCAAATTCATATCAAAATAATTTAACACTATTTATCTTTATAAATAAGTTATTTGAAATTGATCAAATTTTTAACAACTTAAAAACAAAATTTTCAATTTGGTTTTCAATTTATCACAATATCCTTATTTGAAAATAAGGCATTTTTTAAAAAAATCAAATTTAAAATTTAAAACACTTTAAACCATTTTAAATTATCTAAGTTAAACTTATTCATTTTAAATAAAATTTGAAACTTTAGTTTTTAAAATCATTACTTAAAAATTTCTTTAAACTTTCATTTAACACCTTAATTTCAAAACACTCATTTAAATTGAACTTCAAAATTTAATTAGATAATTATTTTCAAAAACAATCATCTTAAAACATTTTAATTTTTGAAAATAAATTCAATTATCACTTTTAAATGTTTGATTTATATTTTTTTCATAATAACAAGTTTAAACTTAGTATGTTATTTTTCTTATAAACTTGTTTAAAATATAATGCTTACTTCCTTAATTCAAACACAAGTTGCTTAGCAACTTATATCATTATATAGTACTTAACATTACAGTACTAACCAAACACAAACAACCCAAGATACACGAGCAAAACACAGCAACACTCACGAGCCAGCCCGAGCTAATTCCCAGCACCAACTCTTCGAGTCGTCCCTGATGAAAACTCGAGAACTGCTCCGGGTAAAGACCTTCTTCCCCAAAACGAAATTCTACCTGATACAACCCGTGCATGCTGCACGTACACCCCTGCTTCCGGCCAACGACGATCATCACGACCAACGTCGTCGATCACGTCACCCCACGCGAGCTCGAATTCGAACCCAGGATCACAAATAAGTACGCGGATCAAAATATTTCCTTCGCTCAAAACTGCAGGAAACACGAATCACCAAAAATCCCCATAGCCGCCGAACTCGACGTTGATGAACTTCGCCGATCTACCTGAAGATGCTCCGCACCAAAATCATCAACTACCCCAAATACGAACACCTCCGATCAAATAACCAAGTCGCGAAAATTTCTAAAGTCAGGCCGAATCCCAAACTAACTAAAACCCTAATTCATCCAAATTCAAAAAATTTACTCAATGAAAAATATAAATTGTATTTTTCCCAACATCTACCACCTAAGAACAAACTACGATCAAAAATTCGACTATAATTATTGTATAGATCATCGGCAAATCACCAAAGTTCCCAAAACAAACAAACCCAAAATACACACTAAATACCCAACCAGAAATTATGAAATGCAAGTCTAAATTCATGATTTTTCATCACGATTACATGCATGTAATCCAAATTTGAATTTAAAGCAGTTGATCTTTGACCAAAATTTAAGTTTCATTGTGTGTTCCATTTTTAAAATTATTTGTAAATTTAAAAATTACAAAAACTGTTTTACAATCTTCATTAAACATTTACGTAATCAGCTTTTATTCAAATATGCAAGGCTAATAATGATCAAAGAATGAGATATTTAATTTTACGAGGGAAAAAAATAAAGATCTGTTAAAATAACAGAACATACATTTCCATTACAAGTATTCAAATCAATCATGCATTCAAGTAACAAATATTCATCATCAAGCAAATTCCATCGCATGCATCATCTTTCAATCACAAATTAAACTAAAATTGTTTTTTTTTAAAATGATTTACTCACCATAAATTTTAAGCAGAGCAGGTTTTCCAGGCCTTGAACACTTTAAATCTGGATAATGCTTTGACTATGCTGATGAAACACTTGTATGTTTGAAATCTTTGCATGCTTACAATTTGTTGTTTAAAATGTTGAAATTGCAGCAGATTTTACTTTTGAATAGGTTTGCACATTTGCAATTGAACATCACTTTGAATTTGCAGGTGATAAATTTGCAGGTTGATAAAAAAAATGTTGCCATTGATCTTTAACTTGAATTGCAGGTTGAAGCTTTAATAAATGCAGATTTCATCTTTGCTTTGTAAATTGCAGATTGACATTTGCTTCAGATTTGCTTTTTAGTTTAAATCTCAGTTTTGATTTCAGATTTGAGAAAGTAATTTTCTGGTTTTAAGTTAGAAAAGAAAACGAAGTGATGAAAATGTTATGAAGAAACTAGTTTTCTTCTTAAAATATTTATTAAAATTAAAAATAAAATAGTGCCACTTGTCTTCAAGAGTTTACATTTGTCATTTAATTCACTTAATTACTTTACATGTGTTATTAAGGTGGTTAACATGGCTACACATGTCTTAAGTGTTTTTTTAATTAATTTTCATTTAAATTAAATGTAAATACAACTTACTTCTTAAGTTACTAAATAAATAAATATTTACATAAGTATATAAATTTACTTTTAGAAGAAAAATATTCTAAAACTAATAAATACAAATATATTCTCATGGATTTAAAAATCTAAAACATTTATATTTATACACTTATAACCATTTTAAATTCAAACATTTTAAAGAAAACAAAACAAAGCTTGTTTAAATCTTTTTAAACTATCATATTTAAAAACAAACAATTATCTTATATTTTGAAAATAATTGAATTAAACTTTAAACTATCTTTTGAAAAATATAAATTTGGAAACAAAGCTTTAAATTACAATTATAAATTATCAATAGATTAAATAAATTTCAAAACAACTCAAATTATAACACACACACACACACACACACACATATATAAATATATTACAATTTAAGAATTCATTTCTAATTAAAACAAAAGATCTTCTATTCATAATATATATCAAATATATATATATATATACACACATATACATATATACATATATATTATAAATAGAATAAAATTTATTAGCTTTGAAAAATAAATCTTATCAATTTTTAAATTGATAGAAAGATATTGACCAATAATGCCAGATTAAATATTTATTAACCTTTAAAAGATTAGATTTATCAATTTAAATTAAAATTATAAAGAAAAATTATCAAAATAAATAAATTATTAATACAGATTATTAAATTGATATTGCCTAAAATTCCGGGTCGTTACAATCCTCCCCCTTTAAAAGAATTTCGTCCCCGAAATTTAAAAGCAAAGGTAATTTAATAACCCAGCAAAGATTTTTAATTTCAAATCAGCAAAGCATACCTATCATCCAGTTACTAGCAACCATAGCAATCAATCAAACAAACAAACCTAATCAATTATCCTGACACAAATCAGAATAAATCTCACTAATACTATCTCGAGTTTCCCAAGTATAAATCACCGGAAGACTCGCTCTATAGAAGCTAAACAAACTACACCACCAAAATCCAGAGCTCCTCTCATCTCTAGATCCACTAATCTGAACAGAATATCAGACTATACTCAGGTCCATAACAACTTCCAAATCCAACTGGACTACAGATTCTACATCCAACAATGAATCATACACGTACTCCCTCAGAGATACGTGAAATACAATAAATTCCAGCTATCCAAACTGGCAATTCAATCTTATCCTATCAAAACACAGATAAGAAATCTCAAATACCTCAGAATTAGCCATCCAATCTTACCCAATTACTGCTCTCTTAACCAAAGAAGTCTTAACAATAATGAAGTCTCCAACTTCGAATTCCAAACTCCTTATCTCATATCAGCATAACTCAACAGACAATCCAGGGCTGCCAATCTTCTTCCCGATCAGGTCAACCTATGCTGATGCTTTTAGAAACAACTAAACCAAAGCAAACCAGTTTTTGGATCCTATCAAACAGAAAAGTCTTCCAAGATCCGTCGAAATCCAGAACACAAGCTCTACTTCCCAAGCATTAACAAACTGAACTTACTTCCTTCCTTGCACAGCTGCTACCTCGCTTCCGCTGCACAACTCTGATTCTGAAATAGATGATAATACTGTTGGTGAACACGAGTACAAACTTATACAATATATTCGAAAAACTTTGTTCATCAAATCCATATAATCTTAGTGACCCATCTGACTCGGTCACACAACCTTATAACAGTAATCCAACTCAAAACTAGATCTGACCAATCCAAATTCCAAAAAATTTCTGAGCTGCTACACCAACTTTTCTACTAGGCTAACTACCAAAATCACTTCTGGAATCCAAAACAATATGGAACTCAACTACAGATGCAGACAAACTTCTGATTACCTTAGTAGCTCCTACTTCCATATGAGAACCCTCAGTCTCAAACAAAAGATTGCCCAAGAAAAATTCCAAATTGATCGCAAGTCACTTTTGCGATCCTATCTAGTTCGGATTCCAAAGAAACTGTCCTCTCTTTACCAAATAGAACAGCTTTAATGTAACATCCCGAAAATTATGAATTTAAATTTTAGTAATATATTTTAACTTTTTGAAATAAAAAAATTGTTAATGTAAGTTATGATAAAATTTTAAAATTTAAATCGCATCATAATAATCTAACATTTAAGCAATGTAAACAAATAAACAAATAAAATAAGATAACAAAAGAATATGAAGGAATATAAAACAAGTTTGCAAAGAAATATACAAACCAGTAAATGTGTAAGCAAAAGAAAATAAGATAAAATAAAAACAAACTCTTACATTTAGCAAAATAAACAAAACAACACATATATATATATATATATATAATAAAAACAAAACATTAAAAAAAAATATAAAACATATAAACTATACATGTAAAAGGAATATCAAACAACACTATGCTGTAAGTATAGAAAGAGGCAAAGAAGCATTGTATACATGCTTCCATTTAATGCTTGCATTTAATGCCTATCCTCTGAGCACTACTTGATACCATATCAGCCTAAATCAAAGCATGAGCACGGCATGCTGTAGATACATGAAAGTGTTACATACATTAAATGCTTTCAAACAACAACCAGTAAATTGAAATATTCATAAAGTACAAATACAGTATAAGGAAGCTGTCCACTTAAACCTGCCCACTTCTTTATATACTTGAGAATTGTCTTAGTCCATTTGTTAAAAACAACTCAAGTATCATTCAACAAATTTTGAAAAGATCAGAAAAGAAATAAAAAGTGAGCAAAACAGAAAAAAAAAACCAAACCAGAGAGAGGAGATTCAAAAACTGCAGTTCAGAGAAGATCAACATATTCTCTGTTTCAAATATTGCCAGGTGAGTAACATCAACCTTTAAAAAAATTTATGAACTTGACTTAGTTGCATAAATATCTGGACACAAGTATTGTTTCATATATTTGAATGCTCTGAGGGTTTACATAAGTTAATAAACAGTTTTTTTTTTGATCTGAGTAAACTTACCTACTTGTTCTCTGTTTCTTTTTTTCTTTTTTCAGAGTTGAGTAACATAGAACTTGAACAAAATTAGTTAGTTTAAACAAAATCAAGTTTTTAAAAACCTGTTGCAAGCTAAACAGTGAGGAAATGTCTCTGTGAGCTCAGTTTTACAATGGAAGGCTAAACATATGGAAAAATTCGAACATTTCAAAACATTGATTAAACTTCATAAATTGAATCCCCACTAAAAATCATGATTTTTAAACCAAAAATGAAGATTTATAAATGGGTATTTTGTGTGCAGTTCGTAAGTGAATAAAAACTATATTTTTGCAAATTTAGGATGATTGGATAAATTTTAACTGTTGAAACTTGAGTTGTAGAAAGTTTAAACCTTTATGATTTTGGGAAAAATGCTAATTAATTTTTTCAATGCATGGATTTTGAAGTGGAATCAAGATTAGGGTTAAAACCTTTTTTCTCTGTTCGCGTTAGAAACCATGGTGCCGCGCCACCTCTGGCTGATCGGACCGCGTGTCAGTGGGGTGAACAGAGGCGTAGCGTGATGATGAAGCTAGGGTACAAGGTTGGTGGCCGATAATGGCCAGAGGAGGTGACGCGAGTTCGATTTCTGGTGGTGAGGATGGGTTCAAGTTTTGAACTAAAGGCTAAATTTCGTTCTGGGGTTGTTAGCATGGAATTGATCACTGCTACCGAATGAAGAGTCGATGAGTGACTTGTGGGAGGTTGCGATCGTCACCGAAGCATCGCCGTGACGATGTGCATGTGCACAGTGTTCGTTTGGGAACAGGGAATTGCCGCGTGTGTTGGTTTCGGGTGAGACTCGAAAAATCACGAGTAATGCTTCGGGTGGGTACTCGTGTTCGAGCGAGTTCTCTCTGATACTATTTTGTTAGCTAAGGTTTAAACTTAGCTAAAGGAAAAAAAAAAGAAGAAGAAACTGGAAGGAGATAAGAAAACTGGGATGAGGAAAGAAATGGGAAGTCTCGGGGAGAAGATGTGATGGAACCGGGGGGAACGCGAGTGAAACGCTGCTTTTACTCGGGTTATTTATATGGGCTAAGCCCATTCAAATCTTTAAGTCATCAATGTTAATAAAATTTTTGTGTTTTATAATATGAACAGTTTAGATTTTGTTAAGTTAAATTTTTAACAAATGCTTTAGAATTTGTAAATTCTTTAATTGGTAAAGAAAGTTAAAAATCAAAATTTAATTAAATGAGTAAATTTTAAAAGAAGAATTTTAAATAAATTTACATTAAAATTTCAATATAACAATAAATTAATTTTTAAAGTATAAAACAGATTTTTTAAATGAAAATTAAGGTAAACTATTTTATCAATAGTTTTGAAAAGGAATTTAGAATAATTTAAAGATTGTGATTAAAAATTGATTTAATAAACAATTAAGTACTCAAATAAATTTATAATTAAGAATTTATTGATTTGATAAAGCAAGTTAATTAATTTAAATTGGCAGTTAATTAAAATAACTAATTAAGGAAAAATCAATGTATCAAGATGATTAAGGTTAATTTAATTATCATTAAGAATAATAAATCATTGATTGAAAAATCAATAAAATAAATATTTGGTTAATTTATCTCATTCGTTTTGATTAGTAAATAACTAACTATTGTTGTTAACTTATATTGATATCTCTGTTCTGTTCGTAATTCTGTATGATGATATTGCCATGTTATTGCACTGTGATTATGATTTGTTCTGTATTGATATGAAAACCCTGTTGTCCGTAAAACGACATTTAAACTTCGATGCGACAGGGAATCGGGTTTCAGTTGGTTATCCGAAACCCACATCGAACCTGTAAATATTTGTGAATGACATCCACATGTTTTAAAACTTGACACTCACTATTCGAATTAGCCGGGAAAGGACCTTTGTGTCATATAACCCATTTCGAATATGTGATTCGACGTTATGGATAGCAATTGAAGACCGGTGTTGAAGACCGGGTATTTGCGAGAGCGATAGGATGATCTGTCGATTGACTCTGCACCGGGTTGCTCCGGTATAGAGTTCTCCATATGCGATGGGGAATCCGATCAGGATTGTGGATATCCGGATTGCAAGGACTTCTTTGGAAGTGCCTTCGGTTCTGTTCGAGCCCGGAACAGACTTGTATGGATAGTATGTCTGACATTACAAATCGAGAAATAAAGCCGATTTCTTTCAAATATATTTCTGTTGGTGGCGGAGAATTTATTCTCTTAGCTTAACACCCTTCTCTGAGACGTACGAGCTCAGAGGTTATATAGTTGAAGGTTATCAGCAATATATTCCCAATTTGGTAATGTGACATGCTGAGTGTTGCTGTGAAATGATCATTGTGTTGATTATTTGTGATAGGATCATTTGTTTGATCGTCTATCTTTGTGATCATTTCTATGATCATTTGTTGACCCAAAGCACGGCTTTTGTATAAAGTGTGTTTTTGTGGACGTGACTTCGTCGGACCTCACACCCCGAAATGGTCGAAACAGGAAAGATGCAGCAAGGTTATTGGGGGTGGCACCCCTTAGGGTATGTACATTTCCTTCTGGATAGAAGTGGTATCATGGTATGGAGCCCAGATACTTAACTTATGTTGATATCGCAGATATATATATATATATATGATTTTGTGATTTGTTGCTGGGGCCCCGGTTAAAGGTTGGTTACGACCGGGAGATGGCATACTCGTGTCAGTAGTTACCCAGTTAGGGGTAACCCGGCCTTGTGTTGGCAGAGATCCGGTTTGGTTCTCGGGGACGTCCTTCCAGAGGCGTTCTCATGTGGCAATGGGAAGTTCCTTGGCCTGACCATTTGTTGGAAATCCAAAGAAACAATACGAAACCCTGTACGGTTTTAGTTGTAGAACCTGCCATTTACTTATGGTGGCGCCCCACCGTTTAGATGGTAGCTATAGTAGGCATACGATAATGGTCGTATGTTGGCTAAGATTAATATTCTATTTTCGAAATGATTTCCTTCACTATGCACTAGTAATAATATCAAAGAATTCTTTTCTCATATCAAGCACATTTAACTATCATAAGAAGAAATCTCCTCCAATTCTGCGTTTGCATTGTGTGTGTGGCGGGAGGTCTTATGGTAGTTCCATTTTTAAAAGCATTCCGAAAATTCTTTTATAAATCTTGTTTTATTTAATGCAACTGTTTTTGTTTACTCATACCAGTCCCATGACTGATCCGGAGTTTATTGTTTTCTTTCCTAAACTCTGGGTTCCCATTATTTCCACACGGGCAGCCTAGTAGCAGGTTTCTATATTTTGGAGTAGCAGTATTTTGGAGCTCTTATCTTGGATATATCTTAGGAGCTTTTGGAGATTACAGGTGTTAGCTTTTGGGAGTTCGTTATCATCTCTCATTTGAGAACTTTTGGATATATGTTCACTGTTGTATTATCATGATGTTGTATTTGGAGTTGTAGTGTATGTATTATGTACTCTGTTGCAGTATGGATATTATGTTGATGTTGTAACAGTGATGTCATTTATGATATTGATTGTATTCCGCTGTTTTATATTCATCTAATTGTTGTTATAAGCTCCGGCGATGCGAATTTGATGTCGTTTATTGGACATCGAGTTTGGGTCGTCACATTTAAGCTTCTCCAAACAAGGTTAACCCTTCAAGAAAACTTCACCAACAGCCCGGGCTACTAAAAAGAACCACAAAAATTCCTAAACCATCGGAGAAACGAGCCACACTGCTGCTTCCAAACTCTACCTCGAAGATACTGCAAAGCTAAAAGACCTTCTCGTCAGCACACCGAACACTTCGAGTTGCGCTGCTACCACAGCTAACCAAAAACTTCTAATCCAAAGGCTTCTCGAAAACCCAAAACTAACAACAAACCACCCAACGGACCTTAGAGATGACAGACATCCTCTGAAGAAATTCAGGCTCCAACCCAAACATCAACATCTCGCTCTCCTTAAGGAATGACAAATGAGACTATGCCGAAGCGAAGCAACTTATAGACCTTAATCTCATATTCCAAAGCAGAAAACCTCCTTGCTAAAGATCCAGATAACTTCTACACAGACGAATCTTTCCAGCGGTAGGTAAAAATGCTCTTCAACTACTTCTAAAACTGCTTCAAGAGAAAACATCTTCAGAAATATCCAAGGATACTACATCTCCTTACGCAGTTATCAAGATACCACCACTTATTTCTGCACTTCCGACAGATCCAAACTTACACTTCAAAGATAAACTCCAAATATTTTTAAAAAAATTCCTTCGAATATCAGAGAAATCCTTGCTCCAAACTACAAATCTCACTCAAGATGGTATCAGGTCTACAGTCTCGACAAAAATACATCCAACCTCAAACATATGGACCTCTTCCATTAGTGGTAGTCGTGTTACACACACACCACTACTCCATCTACCTCTAAAATTTATGTTGGAAAATCCGAACAGATAACCCAACAGATCAGGTAAATATATATATATATATATATATATATATATATATATATTACAAGTATGCTCTCTCAAGAAAGATAGCACTCCAGAGCCTAGGTATTCAGTCAACTTGGCTCTGTTATCAACTGAAACGACCCGACTTCCTATCTCCAGGAAGACGCATCGCTAATGAAGAAAGAAAGGGATAGAAGAAGAAAAGAAAGAGAAAGAAGAAAGACAACAACATCAGAGAACTCACAGCGGAACGAATGAAATATAATATATCACATAAAATATTACATAGTATCATATTACATCAGAGTACACAACTTATACAACACATATTAGACAGTTATAAACATCTGTCTAACTATACAACTCAAGTACACAAGATACAGATATCAAACAAACACAGCGGAACCATAATATATCTACACGTGGAAGCCTCCTGCTCCATATCGCCCTCAGAATTCGTCAAGCAAACCTGAATTCCCTCGACTACTCATACATAATATGAGTATCCAAGAGTTTAATAAAACAAAAAATAAACACTCGGGTCTGACAGGGGTCTGGTGTGAGTAAACGGTTTAAAGTTGCTTAACTTTAGAAAAACCTTTGAAAAGAAAAGGTATCACGTAAGACTTCCCACACATAAACATGGAAAAGTTTTTACCTTACGCTAACCAAAACATTTGATAGGAAATCCAATGATATTATAATAGTGTTTAAGGTTTTCAAATAAATATGAAATAGCCAAAATTGTTACATTATTAAATTCCAGCTACTAGCCACAAAAGTGGGTAATACAAACAAAACCGTAGGGTCTCGTAGGAAGAATGAGTTTCCATCAATGGTAGGGATACTGGGGTACCGCCCGTCACAGTACGTGGCCTAGTTCAACGTACCGTGGAGCCACCCTAACTCCCCTACAATACAAGTCCGGGACCATCCCTTATTGGACAGTCCCGAACAAGACAACCCCGGCAATTATCCGGAATCAACCGCCCCACACAGCCGAAATAAAAAGGGACTTCTAGACAGGGGAAAATCTTGTCCTGAAATGGGCGCTACCCACCTAGCCTTGCTGCACCTCCCCTATTTTAGCCATTCCCGGGTTGATGAGGCTTGAGGCTACGATTACCTTTATAGGACACATCTATCTTAGAATGCTCATCGTCCACCTGACGATGTTCTGAAAGCATTTAATCCATACAAGTTCGTTCCGGGTTCGAACGAAACCGAAGGCACTATCTCGTTGCACTCATTTTGGAATCACCCTCAGAGTCAACGACCATAGCCCTTGCACTCTAAATTGCCATCTCGAACCTATAAGTACTATTCCGTCAACTCATCATGGAATCACCCCCAGAGTTATACTGACGTATAGTTCTTACACCTCGATTCTTCACTTGCTCCACTTGGATTCACGACCTAACGTTTAATTGGAATCGATGTGGTTTTCGGATTCCAAATATGGAAACCCGATCCCGGTCTCACCGAAACCAAACGCCATTTTAATGTCCAAGTTGTACTTAAGGGTTTAAATAATTAACTTATATTTAGGATGATATAAACAGATAGATGAATCACATTATCATAATAGATAATTCATAACAAATATTCATCTCACAAAGCAGCATATCACATATCAGAGATATCCAAAACATCCAGTATCAACCAAACACCCAATATCAATCATCCAATATCAATTGATCATACAATATCAATCACCAAATATCAATTAATCATCCAATAGCAGAATTGATTAACTCCAAATCAATTGGATTAACCTTAAATCCTTCTTCATTTATTTATCCCAAATAAACAAATTAATCATTCTTAATATCTTCCTTAATTAATCTTCCTTGATTAATCATCTTTTAATTATATTCAACTACTTAGCCTTAACCATATACAGTAATTAACCTTTAATTACTATCATTAATTACAATAATTAATGATCATACATTTGCTTCCATTTATTAATTAACTATAATTAATTACATTAAACCTCAATTAATTACAATTAATTAATCACACTTTAATTAATTTCGATTAATTAGCTAATTATCCTTATTAATTAATAATTCTTAAGTTAATTAAATAATTAACTTTTAATTAATCATCTCATTAATCATAAACAGTAATTAACAATTTGTAATTACTTATCTAAATTAATTAACTTCTTAGTTAATTATATTAACCCATTGATTAATTAATCTAATTAATTAATCTTTAATTACTTCATTAAGTAATTATTAATCAATTTAAATTAACAATTAATCCTTAATTAATTACTTTATTAATTAATTACATTTTTAATTAATTACCCTTAGTAATTAATCTTAAATTAATCACATTCATTAATTAATTAATCACATTAATTAATTAACTAAATTAATTAAATAATTAACCCTTAATTACTTACATAAGTAATTATCTTCTAATAACTTTCATTAATAAATCTTGATTTCCCTCTTAATTAATTACCTTAACAAGTAATCAATTCCATCATTAAACAATCATTAATACTTTAATTAATTAATTTCTCCATAATTAATTAAATTCAAACAATTATATTAGTCAATCCTTAGATTAATAACATCAAGTGATTATCCATTAATCACTTCAACTTAATTAATCCCTTCAACTTAATTAATCACTTCAACTTAATTACTCCCATGAGTAATTTCTCTAATTACTTCCATAAGTAATTATTCCTTTACTAAATTACATTCAAAAATTAACCATTATTTACATCATTAAGTAATTACACTTAATTATTTATAATTAAGTGATTATTTAAAATTAAATAACAATTTAACTAATTATAGTTACTTAATTAAACAATTAATTAATTAACTTATTATATTTCAAAATCCTTAATTAATTAAGAAAAACATTATTCTTAATTAAACTTTATTTATTAACAAATCATATTTAAATTAAGTATTCTCAAATTCATATCAAAATAATTTAACACTATTTATCTCTATAAATAAATTATTTGAAATTGATCAAATTTTTAACAACTTAAAAACAAATTATTCAATTTGGTTTTCAATTTATCACAATATCCTTATTTGAAAATAAGACATTTTAAAAAAAAATCAAATTTAAAATTTAAAACATTTTAAATTATCTAAGTTAAACTTATTCATTTTAAATAAAATTTGAAACTTTAGTTTTTAAAATCATTACTTAAAAAAAAATTAAACTTTGATTTAATACCTTAATTTCAAAACACTCATTTAAATTGAACTTCAAAATTTAATGAGATAATTATTTTCAAAAACAATCATCTTAAAACATTTTAATTTTTGAAAATAAATTCAATTATCACTTTTAAATGTTTGATTTATATTTTTTTCATAATAACAAGTTTAAACTTAGCATGTTATTTTTCTTATAAACTTGTTTAAAATATAATGCTTACTTCCTTAATTCAAACACAAGTTGCTTAGCAACTTATATCATTATATAGTACTTAACATTACAGCACTAACCAAACACAAACAACCCAAGATACACGAGCAAAACACAGCAACACTCACGAGCCAGCCCAAGCTAATTCCCAGCACCAACTCTTCGAGTCGTCCCTGATGAAAACTCGAGAACTGCTCCGGGTAAAGACTTTCTTCCCCAAAACGAAATTCTACCTGATACAACCCGTGCATGCTGCACGTACACCCCTGCTTCCGGCCAACGACGATCATCACGACCAACGTCGTCGATCACGTCACCCCACGCGAGCTCGAATTCGAACCCAGGATCACAAATAAGTACGCGGATCAAAATATTTCCTTCGCTCAAAACTGCAGGAAACACGAATCACCAAAAATCCCCATAGCCGCCGAACTCGACGTTGATGAACTTCGCCGATCTACCTGAAGATGCTCCACACCAAAATCATCAACTACCCCAGATACGAACACCTCCGATCAAATAACCAAGTCGCGAAAATTTCTAAAGCCAGGCCGAATCCCAAACTAACTAAAACCCTAATTCATCCAAATTCGAAAAATTTACTCAATGAAAAAAACAAACTGTATTTTTTCCAACATCTACCACCTAAGAACAAGCTACGATCAAAAATTCGACTATAATTATTGTATAGATCATCGGCAAATCACCAAAGTTCCCAAAACAAACAAACCCAAAATACACACTAAATACCCAACTAGAAATTATGAAATGCAAGTCTAAATTCATGATTTTTCATCAGGATTACATGCATGTAATCCCAATTTGAATTTAAACCAGTTGATCTTTGACCAAAATTTAAGTTTCATTGTGTGTTCCATTTTTAAAATTATTTGTAAATTTAAAAATTACAGAAACTGTTTTACAATCTTCATTAAACATTTACGTAATCAACTTTTATTCAAATATACAAGGCTAATAATGATCAAAGAATGAGATATTAAATTTTACGAGGGAAAAAAATAAGATCTGTTAAAATAACAGAATATACATTTCCATTACAGGTATTCAAATCAATCATGCCTTCAAGTAACAAATATTCATCATCAAGCAAATTCCATCGCATGCATCATCATTCAATCACAAATTAAACTAAAACTGTTTTTTTTAAATGATTTACTCACCATAAATTTTAAGCAGAGCAGATTTTCCAGGCCTTGAGCACTTTAAATCTGGATAATGCTTTGACTATGCTGATGAAACACTTGTATGTTTGAAATCTTTGCATGCTTACAATTTGTTGTTTAAAATGTTGAAATTGCAGCAGATTTTACTTTTGAACAGGTTTGCACATTTGCAGTTGAACATCACTTTGAATTTGCAGGTGATAAATTTGCAGGTTGATAAAAAAATGTTGCAATTGATCTTTAACTTGAATTGCAGGTTGAAGCTTTAATAAATGCAGATTTCATCTTTGCTTTGTAAATTGCAGATTGACATTTCCTTCTGATTTGCTTTTTAGTTTAAATCTCAGTTTTGATTTCAGATTTGAGAAAGTAAATTTCTGGTTTTAAGTTAGAAAAGAAAACGAAGTGATGAAAATGTTATGAAGAAACTAGTTTTCTTCTTAAAATATTTATTAAAAATTAAAAATAAAATAGTGCCACTTGTCTTCAAGAGTTTACGTTTGTCATTTAATTCACTTAATTACTTTACATGTGTTGTTAAGGTGGTTAACATGGTTACACATGTCTTAAGTGTTTTTTTAATTAATTTTCATTTAAATTAAATGTAAATATAACTTAATTCTTAAGTTACCAAATAAATAAATATTTACATAAGTATATAAATTTACTTTTAAAAGAAAAATATTCTAAAACTAATAAATACAAATATATTCTCATGGATTTAAAAATCTAAAACATTTATATTTATACACTTATAACCATTTTAAATTCAAACATTTTAAAGAAAACAAAACAAAGCTTGTTTAAATCTTTTTAAACTATCATATTTATAAACAAACAATTATCTTATATTTCGAAAATAATTGAATTAAACTTTAAATTATCTTTTGAAAAATAAATTTTTTGAAACAAAGCTTTAAATTACAATTATAAATTATCAATAGATTAAATAAATTTCAAAACAACTCAAATTATAACATATGCACATATATATATTACAATTTGAGAATTCATTTCTAATTAAAACAAAAGATCTTCTATTCACAATATATATCAAATATATATATTATAAGTAGAATAAAATTTATTAGCTTTGAAAAATAAATCTTATCAATTTTTAAATTGATAGAAAGATATTGATCAATAATGCCAGATTAAATATTTATTAACCTTTAAAGTATTAGATTTATCAATTTAAATTTAAATTATAAAGAAAAATTATCAAACCAATTAAATTATTAATACAGATTATTAAATTGATATTGCCTAAAATTCCGGGTCGTTACAAACTGCTTATGAAACATGACTCAAATAGATTCAATAGCAAAGTGCAACAAGACTTCAAATTGAACCAGACAACAAATGCAAAGCAAATCTTCAAGTGGAACAAGACCAAAAAACTCAACCAGACCAGTGTGAACATGTGTACAAACCAACATGCATGAAGCCTCAACCAAAACAGTCAAAATAAAGTAGGTGAACATTGCAACTCAACAAGTCAGTGAAATAAGACCAATAGATCAGTACAACCAGACCAACGGAAAAACATTGCACATGTATACATATATCAGTTCATGTCTAACCAACATGACAACAGCCTCAAACACATAAAGATCAAAACAAATAAACATGATAGTAACTCAACATGACAGCAACTCAAGAACCACACAATGCAGTCGTGGGTCATACTAATGACAAAGTCGCAGAGGGTAACATAACGAACAAGTCAGAGTTTGGGTCAAAAATATAGATGCCAATATATCAGGAAGTCAAAATTATCTCGCTTTCAAATGCCCTAAGCTATAAGAAAACGATAAACAAGTCAAGGCGGCAACAAACGGAAGCGACTCAACTGATTCAAGAAAATTCAAATTCATCAGAAGTATATGGAGTAACATATATACAATGAACAAGTCAGAAATCACAAGATCGTTCGATCAAAGATCAACGCAAGTGCTAAAATCATGAAGAAGTCAAACCAAAATATACGAACGAAAATTTAGGGATTTTATCCCTATTTAACCCAATTCATAATTAGCAGAAATAATGAAGTCGAGCGTAATCAAAAATTAAAAAAGGAAAAATCATGTACCAATTCAAAACACCATTCGAACTCGACATTGAAGCAACCGCAAGCAATCAAAGCCATAGAATCGATTAACGAAGCAAATCAAAGTGAATTCATCACTACAATCGATCAATTGAATCGACATCTTCAAATATAACAAAACCCTAATGCCATATTGCAAAAGAAACGAGGCAGCAAAATTGAGCAGGAAGCAAATAAAATGTATACCCGTTTATCACTATCAAATTGGGTTGCATATGTTTCATTTATAATTTGTTTATTTGGGCCGTATAAGTGTATTAGGGTTTTGTATTTATTTAGTTCTTTTATTTGTTTTTAGTTTCTTTTGTTTTCAAATTCTAGATTAACTAGTTGACGAACTACGGTTTTGTAGTTCGAGAATTTGCAACTCAGTGGCTGAGATGTGGCAGAGTTTTGAGCTTAGAGTTAGGTTAATCAATTTAGTGGGTGTCGCAAGTTTATGTGTGTTTGTAAGAGTCTGATTGCTTAACTTTTAGTAGAAACCTTGGGGGCAGCATGTAGGCAGGTTTTTACCGAAGCTGGGTAAATCTGCGTGTGATCTTTACTGCATTACTCTATGTTTCTATTTTTATTTCCGCATTAATATTCAGTAGATCCTATTCACCCCCCCTCTAGGGTGGAAACGATCCTATAGGGATAAGTTTGTAGTAAAAGTGAGAGCTTCAAGTATCACAGAAACATGCATATTTCTTGCATAGAATTCCCAACAACGAGGTGATTAGTACTTAAATACTTGTATCTTATCTATGGTTAAATAATTAATTATTTTTTCAAATAAGTGATATTCTTACAAATATAAGCAAATATCTTGCCATATTGGTAGCAAAAGCAACAACAACAACAATTTGGTTGGACAGAAACTACTAATAGATGCGTCTTCCATCAGAGGTCAAAGAAAAGTTTATGCGGTATTACTCAACTTAGAATTATAGGTGATAATTCTTATTTATCATGGAGCATGTTCTTCGTTACTTCTTGGTTTTGTAAATATGACGATATGTATAAGAAGAATTAAATGTGTGACTTTATAAATGATGTGAATGCATAATTTGTTTTGCCTTTTTGACAATTGTGAGTGTATACATGCTGCACTAATGGTCTAAATTTTTTTTCTTTCAATTTTGCATTTTTTTAACAACGGGCAAAAACGCAGTTCTAATAGACACCTATTACAATGGTAAATCTCTATTGTGGCTAGGGTATATTGCAATGATCCATGTCTATTGTAAAAAAAATCTATTACAACGCCTTTGGACCATTGTAAAAATGTTTACTACAATGGTTTTAAGCCGTTGTAAAATCTTTTAGGTCTATTACAACATCACATAATAAGAAGGGCGCCGACCCATTGCGAAACCCTTATTACAACGAGTATTTCCCGTTATAAAAAGGGTACTTTGTTAAAGTGTTAGCTTAAATTATAGATTTTGTATCAATAAATTAATATATATATATATATATATTTAAATCACACAATAAATTAAACAACTATAAGTTAAATCACTTAATTAATTAAACAAATGTGTATATAGTTTAAATAAATTAAATAATAGTATGTTTGCATAAGTTAAATCACTCAATAACCTATATACATGTGTATGTAATTAGGTTAAATTATAAATTTTGCTTCAATAAATTATACAAGAGTTTACTCGAGCTAAATTATAGATTTCTTTAAATCACACAATAAACTAAAAAAAAATAAGTTAAGTCACTCAATTTATTAAACAAATGTACATATAATTGAGTTAAATTATAAATTTTGTTTCGATAAATTAAGTAAGAGTATGCTTGTATAAGTTAAATCACTCAATAAATTACACACACACACACACACACACACACACATATATATATATATAATTAGATTAAATTATAAATTTTGTTTCAATAAATTATACAAGAGTTTATTCGAGTTAAATTATAGATTTTTGGGTAAAGCACACGATAAACTAAATAAATATATAAGTTAAATCACTCAATTAAAACAACTACATATATAATCAAACCGAATTATAATTTTTTTTCAATAAATTAATAACTGATATAGATTTTTTAAATCACACAATAAATTCAACAAATATAGCTTTTTTAAACCATACAATAAATTAAACAAATGTGTAAGTTAAATCACTCAATTAATTTTACAAATATATGATTAACGCAAATTTTGTTCCGATAAATAAAATAGTTCGAATAAAAAATTGCACGTTATTAACAAACAAATTTGGTTAAAAATGTAGAGATCATCATTAGATTGAGCTGTTGCAGTTAGTAAAGCTGTAAAATAAGAAAACCAACCGTTTGAAGTCACATGTTGGTAAATTAGAGAAGAAGATCAGATTGCTTACGGATACATTTTTGCAACGCTTTCCGTACAAGGACATTTTTGGTGATGATGATGGTGATGGAGATGGTGATGGTGGGAATGGTTTCGGGGAATATGGAGTATTTTTATTGTTATTGTTTGGGTGTTAAGTTTATATATACTATGATGATTCTATTTGGATATTTGGTTGTTCTTTGATGGCATTGGTTGGATATTTTGTTTGTATCAAGATGATATTGTTTGGATATTATTATGTTGGATAATGTTTATGATATTATTATGTTGGGTAATATGTATTATATTATGATGGTATTGAGATGATACTGTGATGAAATTTGGTTGGTATTGTGATGATAGTGAGATGAATATATATTGTATATATTTGAATATGTGATTAATGTTAGAAACATAGAAAAAATACTGTAAATTATTTTCAACAGTGGGGCTGATATGGTGTCGATGGTGCGTCGGAAAAACTAAATTTGACTAACTACGTATCGACATGGCGTCGGTAAGGCATCATAAATTCCTAGTTACACAATTTCAATTGTAGTCGACATGGCGTTGCAAAGCCATCGAAAAAATTGCGTTGCTAAGGCTTCGAAAAAAGGCGTCCATAGATACCCTATCGGGACGTCTACATGGCATCGAATATTTGATATTTGAGTCAAGAAGAATCATAACCATTTAAATTTTTAATATCATTTTGAGAAATATTAAAATTTGAACAAAGTACTATTTGAATATATGTTAAAACTATTTTTATTAATTATTATCATTCGGAATTTATTGTCCGAAAATAAAATTAATAAAATTATATATATGTGTGTGCGCGTGCACACGTGTGTGTATATATATATATCAAGATTTTAAATTTTGGATTTCGGTCACGTTTTGTCTTGGGAAATTTACACACAGTATCTTGCATCGGGTGATATCTCGGGTGAGATGATGTGCATAGGGTGTACATTTCGAAATGACATATCGGATTTTAAAGTCCATCACGGGACTATTTGGGAGTAACTTATGCGTCTATATTTGATATTTTAAAGACTTTTGCAGTATTGTTATCAAAATATCAACTTTTTAATGTTCATAATTTATATAAAATGAAAATATTAATTTAACCTTTTAGATCATAGTGATAACACGATTGATTTGATATTAATTAAATGATTCCTACTCATCTGAATATTAAAAGTTAAAAAATAAACTAAAAGTCTTTATTTTTGCTTAGTCCTTAAAATGTGAAAGAAGAATTAAAGGGCAATTAACATATAAATAGAGTGTAATTTCTTTTGGACTCCCATAAGAATTAAAAGAAATATGTAAATGGAAAAGCATAATTTCGTATAAGATCTTCTATTGAGATCTCGCCTCTCACTATCTTTGATGAGAGGAATGTCAAATAATATGCAAAAAAATTAAATGTATATTTTCACTAAATCTCGACTCGTCCAAGTTCGTAGATGAGATCTCGGATGAGATAAACAAGATTTGAAACAGTGGGTAGGTGTATGTATATATGTGTGTCTATGTGTGTTATGTATGAAAGTTATGTTATCATTAAATTTATCATTTAGTAAATGTTATTTAATTTGGTAATAAGTTATCTTATTAAATATTGTAAAAAAATAACGTTTTAAACCCAATTAATATTGTTAATGTAATTAATGATAATATAATATAACTTAGAATTCAAATAGAATCCATGTATGTTAACCCGCCTTTTAGCAAGGCCATGGACAGGCGGATTTTACACTATCAACTGCTCGGTCGTCGAGGCTGGTGTACGATGGAGTTAGTCGACTGGATGGATGATGCAACGCGCTTGGAAAATGAAAATTGGATTGGATAAACATGGATCGACTATAATAGGGTCTAGAAAATTTGGTTCGGTCTAGAAAGTTAGAGAAGTCGTTCGGCATTATGATAAGATCATGCCGCTCGACATTGGTGAGGTGTTTTGGTTCTGAAAGTACAGTTCCGCATAATGGGTCGTTCGGCATGGTGGGTCGTTCGGCATGGTGGATCGTTCGGCATGGTGGGTCGTTCGGCATGATGGGTCGTTCGGCATGAACGATCGTTCGGCATAATGGGTCGTTCGGTAAAGTGGGTCGTTCGGCATGGTGGTTCGTTCGGCATGGTGGATCGTTCGGCATGATGGGTCGTTCGGCATGGTGGATTGTTCGGCATGATGGGTCGTTCGGCATGATGGGTCATTCGGCATGATGGATCGTTCGACATGAGCAACCCGTTCGGCATATGAATGCCGTTCGGCACGGCTACCTCGTTCGGCATATGAGTGCATTCGGCACGGCTACCTCGTTCGGCATTCTTTGTTTTAACCAACCTCGTTCGGTATGCATGGATCGGCATCAAGTGGCTCGGCATTGATGGGATACGGCTCTGCCCAGGTGGCTTGGCAAATGCCGCTCGGTCAGGGACGAAGGATATACGTGGCTCGGCAATGGCCTTGTTGGGCCCAAGCTATTCAGGAGGCCCAACAACTCAGGCTTTCGCCTATAAATACAGCACATGGGGGTTCAGAAAAGGGATCTTCTTCTCTCCGCTCTCTAACTTTCTATTTTCTAAGGCTAAAGGTTACTCTATCAGTTTGTAACTGTAATTGATTGGAACATCAATAAAAAGGAAACTTTCGGAGTGGACGTAGGCCGGAATTAGCCGAACCACTATAAAATCTGTGTTCTTTACTGCTTTCATTTGAATTTCGACTGTTCTTCATATTATTATTCTCTACATATATTCTATCTGTTACCTGTGACCGTTAGTTGGTGCTTTCATTTACATTTGGGTATTAGTGACCAATTTTGGCGCTAACATTTTGGTGCTTTCACTGAGAACGCAAGCACTCAGGATTTCTGGAGCTAGGAACTTGGATTATAGGAAACAATAGCTAGGCTATCAACAAGGAAGCAAGTGATGGAAAGGAGCAATCGGGAGGGAAGTCAAGAGCCTTCCTCTGGAAATGGAGCAGGTGGAGCATCCATCTACATCACTAGAGAGGAAATGGAAGCGATGATGAAAAGACAAGAGGAGATGATACAGGCTCTTCTCAGACAATTTGCACGAGCAGGAAATGCAGGAGCTCAGATCCGTGGAGTTGGAACAGAAGCGCTCAACCAGCAAGCATAGGGAATGGCCAAGCAGGAGGCAGCCCCCAATCAACCGACGGCTACCAACCTGGATGGATCCAGACTCGGGGGCATGCCACCAGGAAATGCTGGACCAACCCATCGAGGGGTGCCAGACGATGCAGTGCAACCCGACACCAGCAGGAATGCAGGAGTACGAGATTAGGAGTGTGTGCCAGAATTTCCTCATCAACTCGGGAGGGCAGACCAGAGGTAACGGACAAGGATTGTAGCTTGATGACAACGACAGACTAGAGGAAATGGTCAGGCGGGCTATGAGAGGTGGATTGGTAAATAGAGACTTGGAAGATGTGAGTAGGAGTCCCTTTACTCCTGCAATCAGGTGAGCTAGGAATCCACCGGATTTTAAGCTACCAATGTTGGATATGTATGATGGGAGAACGGATCCCACCGTTCACCTGACGAGGTACATGAGGCATATGGAGGTATTGAGGGCATCGGACGAGGTCATGGCTCGATGCTTTCCATTGTTTTTGACGGATATCGCAGCTATGTGGATTCAGACAGCTGGAGAGTGGTTCTATCAGCACATGGACGGAGCTGATTAAAAAATTTATGAGACAGTTTACGGTCCATATAGTCAGACCCAAGAATGTAATGACCTTGACATCGATGAAGCAATGGAAGGGAGAGTCGCTCAGGAACTTTTTAACCAGATTAACGCAGCGGTAACCTCAGTGGATCGACCCAATCCGTCAATGGTTTTGATGGCAGCAGTCTCGGGAATCACGGATAATTCGGACTTCAAGATATCATTGGAAAGGGACCCACCCGAGGGATCTCGAATAGTTTTACCATGAGGCAGAAAGGTTCCTAAGACAGGAAGATGCGCAGGCTGAGAGAGTAAGGAGAGAGGATGAAGCTTATGCAGTGAGGGGTGGAGGTTCACCCTTCGAGGATCCAAGTAAAGATGATAAAGGAAAAAGGAAAATAAATGGCAATGGTGGCACTTCGTAGAAACCTCGAAGGGAGTCAAATGTTTCTTCTTACACAGATTTAACTGAGACTCTAGAAAGGATTTATTTGAACACTCGATGGCAACTCCAATATCGAAGGCCGGCAAAGAGTGAGCCTTTTGAATACGAGCGGGCATCGGGGAAGCATTGCCTATTCCGTGAGCTGGATGGACACAACACAAACGATTGCAGACATTTGAGGGATATCATTGAGTAGCATGTAAGGAATGGTCATCTACAGCAGTATGTCAGGAATCGAGTTGTGGCAGTGAGATAGGAGCGACCACCACCTACCTCGAACGGAGATGGCAATGGATCTGGGCAACGTCAGCTCATCATCCACTAAACAGGTTTATGGTTTTGAATAAGTAATAGAACTCAAAGTAATGTGGCTATGTCACTTACACACGTACGGGATCGAGGACGGTCCCTAGGCGTGCTATGAGATGACGAGAAACCGTACTACTTGAGTCTATGAAATCCTACTTTCTCTCTGTTTTTCTACAACTTTGGTTTTCTCTTTCGTACTTTGGGCATTTACTTATCTTTGGTATGGTTTTGGAGTTTGGATTAAACTCCCGGTTTGGTTGGTTTTTGGTTTGCCATTTTGTTTTGGATGTTTGATTTTTGATATGGATTTCTGGTTTTCTAATTAGATTTAGATCACTGTATCAAAACAATTCAAGATTAGCGATTACTGTCCTGACCGGAGAGACGGGGCAGTGGTCGCGAGTTACAAGTCCCTTCGCCGGAGAGCGATGGAATGGACTCGGACAGAGTATCAAAAGTCCTTGGCCGGAGTGCCGAAGCCGGTGAATATCAAAGTCCTTGGCCGGAGAGCCAAGGCCGGTGAATATAAAAGTCCTTGGCCGGAGTCTCGAGGCCGGTGAAGATAAAAGTCCTTGGCCGGAGTGCCGAGGCCGGTGAATATAGAAGTCCCGGGACGGAGTGGCGAGGCCGGTGAATATAAAAGTCCCTGGCCGGAGTGTCGAGGCTGGTGAATATAAAAGTACTTGGCCGGAGTGCCAAGGCCGTTGAATATAAAAGTCCCTGGCCGGAGTGCCGAGGCTGGTGAATATCAAAGTCCTTGGCTAGAGTGCCGAGGCCGGTTAACGAAAAATTCCTTGGCCAGAGTGCTGAGGTCGGAAAACATAAATGCCCTTGACAGGAAGGTCAAGGCTGGAATAGGCTAACACGGCCCGACGAGGTCTATAGATTCAAGGTTAAAACTAGAGAGATCATGGATTTGATAATATGGTTACGAAAGGAATATGGACTTCGGATGTTGAATTTGAGGCTATTCAAAACACACCTTCCAACAACAAGGCATGGTTTGGGGGGCAAGTGTTAACCCGCCTTTTAGCAAGGCCATGGACATGCGGATTTAACACTATCAACTGCTCGGTCGTCGAGGCTGGTGTACGATGGAGTTAGTCGACTGGATGGATGGATGACGCAACGCGCTTGAAAAATGGAAATTGGATTGGATAAAGATGGATCGACTATAATTGGGTCTAGCAAATTTGGTTCGGTCTGGAAAGTTAGAAGTCGTTCGACATTATAATATGATCATGCCGCTCGACATTGGTAAGGTGTTTTGGTTCTGAAAGTACGGTTCGGCATGATGGGTCGTTCGGCATGATGGGTCGTTCGGCATGGTGGATCGTTCGGCATGATGGATCGTTCGGCATGATGGGTCGTTCGGCATGGTGGATCGTTCGGCATGAAGGATCATTCAGCATAATGGGCTGTTCGGTATGGTGGGTCGTTCGGCATGATGGGCCGTTCCGCATGATGGGTCGTTCGGCATGGTGGATCGTTCGGCATGATGGGTTGTTCGGCATGGTGGATCGTTCGGCTTGATGCGTCGTTCAGCATAATGGGTCGTTCGGCATGGGATCGTTCGGCATGAGCAACCCGTTCGGCATACGAATGTCGTTCGGCATGGCTAGCTCGTTCGGCATACGAGTGCGTTCGGCATTCTTTGTTTCAACCAACCTCGTTCGATATGCATGGATCGGCATCAAGTGACTCGGCGTTGATGGGATACGACTCTGTCCAGGTGGCTCGGCAAATGCCGCTCGGTCAGGGACGAAGGATATACGTGGCTCGGCAATGGCCTTGTTGGGCCCAAGCTATTCAGGAGGTCCAACAACTCAGGATTCGCCTATAAATACAGCACATAGGAGTTCAGAAAAAGGATATTTTTCTCTCCGCTCTCTAACTTTCTATTTTTTAAGGCTAAATGTTACTCTATCAGTTTGTAACTGTAACTGATTGGAACATCACTAAAAAAACTTCTGGAGTGGACGTAGGCCGGAGTTAGCCGAACCACTATAAAATCTGTGTTCTTTACTGCTTTCATTTGAATTTCGACTGTTCTTCGTATTATTATTCTCTACATATATTCTATCTGTTACCTGTGACCGTTAGTTGGCGCTTTCATTTACATTTGGGTGTTAGTGACCAATTTTGACGCTAACAATGTAGTTAGCATTAAATATGATATAATGTAAATAAATTGTTCATGATAACACCGTAAAAGATTCGGTACATAATGAAGTAAAAAGAAATGATTTTGAGATTTGCACACTTTGCCTGCAGTCCGATACATCTGATCTACCACTATATGTGGCCATTTTACTCTTTTATCATTCTCAAAAGAAGTCTTGATTGGATGGCATATGAGTATTTGTAACCTTCTACTATCTAAGTGAAAATATCGTGCGAAAGCATAGAGAATGTAACGTTAAATTTGTAAATTGTGCCAATAACCAAAGCGATTATTTCTGTTGACCACATATTGGTTTGTCAACAAGATCACTGAGTCAGTTGAAGACATTAGAAACTCCTTTTACAAGCTTGTTGATGAAAATTGTTATGATTGTCATAAATGAACATGAAACTGCACAAACTAAAATTGTTAATTCGGTGAAAACTAGATATATTTCTATGATTGAGTTCATAGCAGAACTTATAGTAGAAACATGCATTTCTGTCTCTCCCTCTTTTTTTTTTTTTTTTTTTTTTTTTAAATGCTAAGTTTGACCTCTCCACTTTCTTGTATTTACTAAATTATGACGAGATAATTAAATTTAACTTGTATGGAATATTCCACTGAAGACAAAAGAAAAAAATCAGAACATGGACTGTATTTGTACGTGGCTGTCCATCTTTGTACACTTCTTATCGCCCCGAGCCACGCATCCATTTCACAATCTCCATCAGCATAACCCAGGCATGCAACATGAAACGTGTCAATACACTTGTACCCTTCACTCAAAACCACTTCCCCTATAGAAACCTCTCCTTACCTTCCAAATCATCGGACAAAATCAACACAGTTCTACTACACAGCAATGGCACTCTCTAAAGTCTCTCTTTGTTATTTCCTAGTCCTTCTCACAACCTGCTGCATCGCCCAAAACGACCTATTCAGTTCTGACCGCAGGCTCGGTACGTCTCGCAATCGATGCAACATCGATAAAATAACTGCTCAACAAGCCACAAGAAAGGTCGAGTCACAAATGGGCACAACCGAGTTCTTCAGTCAGAGGAACGCCGTGTTCGACTGCGTAGGTGTTACGGTGCAAAGAAGGGTCATTCAGCCAAAGGGCCTTCTTCTTCCTTCCTACATCAACTCACCTCGCCTTATTTATATTGTCCAAGGTAAGCTTATACATTCAATTTACTGTATTACTCAAAACATGTAGCTTGTATTCACGTTTACGATGAGTAACTATGCATGCATGCAGGTAGTGGGTTTTCTGGCACAGTGGTGCCAGGCTGCCCTGAATCCTTCCAGTCTTTCCAGCAAAGCGAGGACCAGCACCAGAGAGTCAACCAGTTCCGTGAAGGGGATGTACTTGCAGTGCCAGCTGGAGTTTCGCATTGGGCCTACAATAATGGCAACAAGCCCATTATCGCCGTTACTCTTGTTGATCACAGCAACACTGCTAATCAACTTGATCAGAATCCGAAAGTAAATATATTATCATTATATTACACGTTCAAACTACTTTGGACCGTCACTTTTAGCTATATAGGCACGAAATATATGGTCTTTTTAAGTAGTATTAAAACAGCAGGTTCAAATATGAAATGACGTTAAAAAAAAAAATTAAGAAAAAGGTCAATGTTTTAAGCTCATTTTAGGTGCATTTTAAATGCTTGTGTAGCAATTCATGCTAGCTGGAAGGAAGCAGAAGAGCAGAGAGCAACACTCGTTCGAAGATTTTCAAGAGAGCGGGAACATTCTAGATGGTTTCAACTCGGAGTCCCTGGCAGAAACAATGGGCATCAGTAGAGAGCTAGTGGAGAAACTGAAAGGCCGAAACGACAACAGAGGAGAGATAGTGCGAGTAGAAGAAGAGTTCCGTGTCGTCAAACCCTCAAGAAGAGAAGAGTACGGATCAAAAGCAGAAAATGGCCTGGAACAAGCCTTCTGCTCTTTGAGTATTAAGGAAAACATAGACGACGAGGAGCGTGCGGATATTTACAACCCTAATGCAGGGAGAGTAACCCTCTTAAATGGCCAGAAGCTTCCTATTCTTAAACAGCTTAACCTGAACATCGAAAAGGGTGTGGTCAAGAAGGTAACTAATAAGTTTGTATAGTGATATATACTTATGTTCTCTTATATGGTACCTTAATGCATGACATTGTGTGTGCAGAATGCAATGTTCTCACCACACTGGAACGTGAATGCCCATGCAATAGTGTACATCATACAAGGTCGAGCTCGGGTTGAAATCGTGAACCAAAATGGAAAGAATGTGCATGAAAATGAGGTGCGGAAGGGTCAGGTGGTGGTTGTGCCACAGAGTTTTGCAACGTTGATCAAGGCGAGCGAGGAAGGGTTCGAGTATATTTCCTTCTTTACCAATGATAATGCGATGGTTAGCAATATTGTAGGGAAGGACTCGATACTTAAGGGAATGCCGATTGAGGTGATAATGAATGCTTACAGGGTTTCAGGGGAGGAGGCGTGGAGGTTGAAGAACAATAGAGGGCAAGAGATTGCTTTGTTTGAGCCTAGGTCTCAAGCTTAAGTTGAAGGTTTTTGCCATGTACCCTAATTAGAATAAACAGAGAAGTGTGTTTTCTCTGATATACTTTTGGTCATAATCCGAACCATCATGTTGAATGCATCCAAGCCCTTCAGCAGATCCAACGGTTGATATATCATCTATTTGCTTCTTTTGGATACTGGGCTTAAAGCCCAATTTACTCTTCTGTATTGTATAAATACTATTGTACAAAATCGTGTAACTTAGTTTGATTCATATAATAAAAACTCTCAATTGCTCAAATATCAATTGTATAAAGATTTCAGTTCTATACTGTTTTTCTAACTTGGTATCAGAGCAAACAAATTTGTGCAATCTGCACAAATTAAAATTGCAAGTCCATCAGTAAGATTTCATCACGTGGACTCCTCTCATCAAAGATTCAAAGATCTCTTCACTTGAGAGTTGTGGCTGTTTACCAATAGTCAGTGCCTCGCCAAAACACTGTTGGCTGCATCAAACTATCAGCAAAAGCGTTGAATTCTAAACCAAAAGAGCAAACCGATCAAGAATATCAAGAAAAAATCAAGAAGTTTAATCAGGGGCATCAAGAAAACTCATCAGAAGCAACTGGTTCACAAACAATCGTTCAAGTTTCAACCACAAAAGATTCAACCATTAAAAAATCATCATCTAAGTTTGCAAGAAGCCATCAAGATTCAACCACAAAAGATTTCTTGAAATTCTCAATTCAAAGTAAACTCAGGTTCAGAATTTACATACCAATTTCCTGTTGATCAGAATTATATCAATCATCATGTCCAATCTGGATGACATAACAAGCCCGATGACATCTCAAAACCAATCTCAATCAGATCCAGTGAATGATCTGATGAAGGCAATAATCAGGCCACAAAGTCAGATGATATCCATACAGCTTGATGAGTCAAATTTTCTGCTCTGGAAATTACAGGTAGAAACATCAATCAGGGGTTATGGATTAGAAGACTATGTTTTTGGTACAAAAATCACTCCACCAAAGTTTGTTAAAGATAGTGAAGACAAACTAGTACCAAATCAAGAATACATAGCACACCAGAGGCAAGATAGTCTGGTATGTGCTTGGATGATGTCATTCATAAGTGCATCAATCTTACCACAGCTTATAGGGTGCAAAACTGCCCAAGAAGTATGGACAACGATTGAAAGAAACTTCACATCTCAATCATCTGCAAGAATCATGCATCACAGAAGACAACTACAAAGTATTAGAAAGAATGACATGACAATGAATGAATATTTGCTCAAAATCAAGAACTTATGTGATCAACTAGCATCAGCAGGTCACAGAGTATCAGAATCAGAGCATGTTCTGCACATAATTAGTGGATTAGACAATGATTACGAAGCTGTTGTGGCTATCATTTCCACTATGGAACCTACACCATCATTACAATTTGTATATTCTACTCTTCTCTCACATGAAGGAAGAGTAGAACATAATAAAGCAATCAGTTCAGATATCTCTGTCAACTACACATTCAACAAAAGCAAACAATATTCTAACACCAGAGGACAATTCAACAATTTGCAAAGAGGTGGAACATCCCACAGAGGAAGAAGAGGAGGCAGAAGCAACTCCAGCAATAAAATAAGATGTCAAATATGTGAAAAATATGGTCATGGAGCAAATAAATGTTATTTTAGATTCAACAAGAACTATACTCCAGCACAACAAGGCAGCAGCACAAATATAAACTTAGTGACTGTACCAAAAGACAACAACTCAACTCAAGCAGAGGTCTTAAACACTGAGTCAGCAACAAATGATGATACTGCAGATGACTGTTGGTACCCAGACTCAGGAGCCACCAATCACATAACAAATAATCTCAACAATTTGAACTTGGGAAACAGAGAATATAAAGGTACGCAAAATCTTTCTGTTGGCAATGGTAAGACTGTGCACATTACACACACTGGAAATGCAAGTATATTGGGATCCAAACAACTTATTCTGAAAAACTTGTTAAGGGTTCCCTCTATTAAGAAAAATCTAATGAGTGTTTCCCAATTTGCAAAAGACAATAAAGTATTGAATTTTATCCTGAAACATGCATAGTTAAAGACATACTAACTCAACAAATTATCTTGCAGGGTAAAGAAAACAATGGTCTGTACAGATTTGATTTTTCAAATCCAAAAACCTCTAAAAATGAGGAAAATTCTCTTGTATTGACTGTTACTAGTGATTCTAAAAACAGTAATAAATTTGAGTTGTGGCATCGCAAACTGGGACATCCCAGCTTGAAAGTTGTAAAACATGTTATGAATAGTAATAACATTTCATTTAATAATATCTCTGATTCTTATTTTTGTACCTCTTGCCAATTGGGAAAAAGTCATAAACTTGCATTTCCAGATTCTCACACAAATTACACAAGGCCACTTGAATTAATTGCTAGTGATCTATGGGGACCAGCACCTATTAGCTCTGATTATGGTTACAAATACTACATATCTTTTATAGATGCTTATTCAAGATTTGTGTGGATATACATGCTAAAGTCTAAGTCAGAAACCAGTAATATTGTGACACAGTTCATTACCAAGGTTGAAAACATGACTGGAAACAGTGTATGTACTTTTCAGTCAGATGGTGGAAAAGAATTTCTTCCTTTAAAAAGTTTTTTTGAAAGAAAAGGAATAAACCATCGAACTACATGTCCATACACATCAGAGCAAAATGGTATTATTGAAAGAAAACATAGGCATATCGTAGAAACTGGTTTAACTTTACTTGCTCAAGCCTCAATGCCTCTAAAGTTTTGGCCAGAGGCATTTAATACTGCTGTACACTTGATAAATATACTTCCAACAAAAATTCTCAAGTACAAGTGTCCACAAGAAGCATTAACTAGAATAAAACCAGATTATGAGCATCTAAAAATATTTGGATGTCAATGCTTTCCTTGCTTAAGACCTTTTAATAAACATAAATTAGATTTTAGGTCTACCCCTTGTACTTTCTTAGGATATTGCAACAAACAAAAAGGGTACAGGTGCTTAGACAGCAAAGGAAAAATATATATATCTAGGCATGTGAAATTCAATGAGCAGGTGTTCCCTTTTAGTAATGCTGAAATCAAGACCACTGAAAAAATAAGAAGTACAAGGTTCATTCTACCTGATCTACCTGATGAGATGGAAGCTCAGCCTTCAACACAGCCTGTAAAAAATGTTATTAGCACAAGCTCTCAACATACCATGACTGCTAGAGAGTCAGGTCAAGAGCAAGCTGCACATGAAGATGATAACATCAGTCAGAATCTCCAAAGTCAAGAAGCAAGCAGCACAAGTCATGATCATGACATGGTCTGCAGTAGATCAGACAACAGTTCAGACAATACAATCAGAAATAATATCAATACCCATCCAATGTTAACTAGAGCAAAATGTGGTATTTACAAACCAAAAATTATCAACAATATGGTTCTTCAGGAAGAACCTTCATCTTACATAGAAGCTACTCAAAGTGATAAATGGAGAGCAGCTATGCAAGATGAATACAATGCTCTAATTAACAAAGGAACCTGGAAACTGGTTAATAAACCAGCAAACAAGAATATAATAGGATGTAGATGGATTTTTAAATTAAAGAAAAATGCTGATGGCTCAATTTCTAAACACAAAGCAAGGCTTGTTGCAAAAGGGTACTCACAACAATATGGGTTTGATTTTTCAGAAACCTTTTCCCCTGTTGTGAAACCCTCTTCAATCAGAGTTATTTTAACAATAGCCTTGAATAGAAATTGGACCATCAGACAATTAGATGTTAATAATGCCTTTCTTAATGGTGTGTTACAGGAAGAAGTATTTATGGAGCAACCAGAAGGATTCATTCAAAAATCAGACAAAGAGATGGTGTGCCAACTCAATAAAGCAATTTATGGATTAAAACAAGCCCCAAGAGTCTGGTTCAACAAGCTCAAATCAACACTTATGAAATTTGGCTACAATTCTTCAAAATCTGATAACTCCATATTCATTAAAATTAATAATGTATCCACTACTTATATACTAATTTATGTTGATGATCTTATTATTACAGGGAGCAATGAATCAGAAATTAAAAAACTCACAGCATTGCTCAATTCAGAATTCTCAATTAAGGATCTGGGAGACTTGAACTACTTTCTAGGAATTGAAGTACAAAGAATTTCAAATTCTGAAATGCATCTCAATCAAAGAAAATACATTTCAGAAATATTATCAAAAACCAAAATGGATAAAGCAAACTCTCTACCAACTCCAATGATTGTGAATCATCAGCTTTCTAAGTATAAGGGTGAAGCAATTCAAAATGTCAAACAATACAGGAGCATAGTAGGTGCACTTCAATATGTGACTATAACAAGACCAGATATAGCATTCTGTGTAAACAAAGTTAGCCAGTACATGCAGAATCCTACTGATATTCACTGGAGAGCTGTAAAAAGAATTCTCAGATATTTAAAAGGAACAATTGATCATGGTCTTATCCTGAAAGCAAGCAGCACTCTTAACATAAATGCATATGCAGATGCTGACTGGAGGACTGATATAGATGATCGTAAATCAACTTCAGGCTACTGCATCTATTTAGGTAAAAATCCAGTATCATGGAGTGCTAAAAAACAAAACACAGTGTCAAGATCCAGCACTGAAGCTGAATTCAGATGTGTGGCAAGTACAGCAGCAGAAGTTTTGTGGTTAGAATCACTTTTAACTGAACTCAACATCAAATCAGATAAAGCTACAATCTGGTGTGACAACGTTAGCGCAATTTCTCTAACATCTAACCCAGTTCTTCACTCAAAAACTAAACATATAGAGCTAGACCTCTACTTTATCAGAGAGCAAGTTATTAGCGGAAAATTAAGAGTAGGATACATACCATCGCCGCATCAAAAAGCGGACATACTTACAAAACCATTATCGATGTCAAATTTCTCCAGATTAAAAGAAGAGCTCAATATTGATGTCGCTGACCCTAGTAGAAGATCTCAGAGGATAATCTTCATACCAGAATGATAAGTTTGATGTTCCATTTTTTTTGCAGAAGAGGCCGCCGCCATGTTTTTCAATTTCGTGCAAACCCTAGCTACTCTGGTTTGAGGGGGGGAATTAGAATAAACAGAGAAGTGTGTTTTCTCTGATATACTTTTGGTCATAATCCGAACCATCATGTTGAATGCATCCAAGCCCTTCAGCAGATCCAACGGTTGATATATCATCTATTTGCTTCTTTTGGATACTGGGCTTAAAGCCCAATTTACTCTTCTGTATTGTATAAATTCTATTGTACAAAATCGTGTAACTTAGTTTGATTCATATAATAAAAACTCTCAATTGCTCAAATATCAATTGTATAAAGATTTCAGTTCTATACTGTTTTTCTAACTACCGTGGTAAATAAGTGTAGAATAAATAAATGTGAGGTTTTTAGAGTTTCTTCACTTGTTGCGGATCGAAGTATGTAAATGAAATAAGAAATAACGTGGTTCTCTGCTGATCTTGGAAAAGTGCAATAAAACTACACCTGAATGATATGGTGCGATATCTCTAACGTATCTTGGAGTTGGATTATTTATATCTGATCAACAAGACAGTTTATGCAGCCAAAGTTAGATTGAACATAAAGAGGAGAATCTCAAGGGGTGTGCACGAGGCTATGCAGTGTACAATATGCCCACGTCCTTTTACCCGTTCAACGTCATAATCTTTAATAATACTTCTAATAGCTTTGATGTCACGCTTTTTTGCGTGAACTACTAAAAATGTCCCTCTATATATTATCAAATCTTAATTACTTACAAATAAAATCTAATATTAAACTTCTTTTACAAATTCAAACGTCTTTAAAAGTAGAATCTAACAATTAAACATGTTTTACAAATTCAAAACGCTTCTAAAAATAAAATCTAAAATTAAATGTCATTCACAAATTCAAAATACTTCTTTACAAATATAAAATCTTAATATCACTTGAAAATAAAAAATTATTTTTTAAAGTGATTTAAACATATACAATTTATAAGGAAAACGACTCACGCGTGAAGCCTTATCACTCGTATAATATAATTAAAAAAACGCTGAGTACTACTGTTACGGTATTCTTTGAAAGAGGAATACACTAATAAACTAAATATAAATATAATATATTGTGTGTGTATATACTATAATTTCGAAGACCGAACCGTGAGTCGAACCGTATTGATACAATGTCAAAGATTCTAGTGGTTCAACAGGTCAGACCGCGAGAACTACATTGACCATTATTTGTATTTTCCGATTTAGATGTAAAATTATTTCAATTAATTTTAAAGTTTAACCAATGTAATTAATATATTAACTTTTAAAATAATTTTTTAGAACAATTGATAGAAAATATCAATTAGAATAATTCTATAACAATTCTTTACGCATAATTGTAAAATTCATTATTTTTTAAGATAAAACAAGTTTAGTTCAGCAATGATTCGCAAAATGTGCACTAATAATATATCATATCGTCTAAAATTAATAAGGCGGCCCAATAAAGTAGCGGCTAAAGTTATGAAATTATTTGTTAAATTAACTATGTGAAAAAAAATGAAGAGTGAAACTATGGTTTTTTCTCAAATTTGAAGAATCATATAGTTCAAAGAAGTCGGTCTAGAGGTTTTTTCAAAATTTTAAGATTATGCCATGAATTTATGCACGTGCACGATTATTTTATTTTCAAAACCGCAGCGCTTTAAGGTCGAAGTTAATCATGGTCAACCATGGTTGGATCGGGTCTTTAAAGCACTGATACATACAGACACTAAGTATTGGATGACATTACGTGTACTGATGCAATTCTTGGAATGTTATTCTAAAACATACTTGGATTATTTCACTATTTCATTTTTAAAATTGAAGTGTTATTCTGAAACATACTTGAACTATTTCACTATTTTACTTTTACAATGATTTCGTAATACAAGATTTAAAACACTATTTATATATCTAAATTCATTTGTTAAGCATATGATGAACCTTTGTTAAGCATATGATAACCTTTTTAAATCTATGTTGCTTGCATTCAAAAACTAATAAGCGTTCATAGTGTATAATGCTTACTAAATTAGGAATACTGATAGTTGATGTTACCACTTATTGTATAAAGTTATTGTGCTCCAAAAATTTAGTTATACTTTGTATGAACTGTGATAACTAAAGCAGATTGTCAATAATTTTCTATTAATAATGTTCGAGAAAAGGATAATTCTAAAAAAAATTACAGTTCATACACGAAAGCTTTTTTCTTCGCTAAATCACTGCAACAAAAATACCATATTACAACACCATTTTTACAACGGTCTTTAAGTGCCCGTTGTAATAGAAACCTAATACAATGGTTTTTCAGCCTTGTTGTAATAAATACCACATTTCAACAACATTTTTCCTTTGCACGTTGTAATAGACACCTATTACAACGTTTTTAATTTGCCGTTTTAATATATATGCCTATTACAACTGTTTTCCGCCTATTGTAATAGATATCGGTTTTCATCTATACTTTCCCGTAGTACTAAAAACATATTACAATGGTTTTATCTTGCCTATTGTAATAGATACAACTTTCAACAACTCTTTTATTTGCTCGTTGTAATGGATACCTAATATTATAATGTTTTTCATCTGCCTGTTACAATAGATGCCTAGTCTTTTTGCCAATTGTAATAGATGCCAATTTTCATCAATACCTTATAACATCCCCTATCTAGAGGCTCAAAGCTAAGCACTACAAATGTTGCAGTCGTCTATAATGTTAACTTTCGGCTACTAAATACGGTAATGTTAATGGTATTTATAATATCAAAAGCACTTGAATATGAAACAAATCATAGATTTCAAAACAGAATTTACTATTACATTTCAAAACACATGTTCTATATTATAATACATAATCCCAAAACGTTTTCCAAATAATGAAAATAATACTTATTACAAAATACGTCAAAAGCGACATATGAAGATGCTACCTTGGATGATCATAGTCATATAGTCATAATTGACTTAATACATACACAACAGAAATAAACACAAAATTAAGAAAAGCAACTCCTAAATAGATATTCGTTAACGTCTGCTCGCCTCCGGTAGTTTTATTTGTCTTTCTACAAAAAACCTGAAATAAACTCAATCCTCAATCTACTCAAATCAATTTTGAGCACCCGAGAGTTTAAGGGAAAAACATAAATTTTGAGTCAAACATTAAGCCTGGTGTGAATAATACTATGCATCCCGGTTATTAATGTTAAGTGAGACCACACCGCTTAGTAGAACTGGTTTCCCATCACTAACATCCATTTAAAAACATAACTTTTGCAAATCTTTTCCTACAACCACAATTGGTTAAGTACTATAAAGCATCATTATGTAAACATACATATCATGTAAAAAAGAACTATCTGTTTGTTTGCGCCAGAATTGGTCACAAACCCCAAGTGTCGTGAAAGCACCAATATATGAATATAAATCCGCGATGTTCGAGCACAAGTTACAGATCTAAGCAATCAACAAACAACAATCCAGAAATAACGAACAGAAACACGAGATTTATAGTGGTTCGGCTATCTCCGGCCTACGTCCACTTTAATTAAGTGTCTTTTATTGATGTTCTTCGCTGGTTACAGTTGATTACAGCGGATTACAATGAAGATTTCAAGTACAATCAGATGTAGAATTGAATCCGGCGGAGTCTGGACGTTGAATAGCCAAAAGATCCCTTTTCTGTAGGCTTCAGGCGGCTATTTATAGGTGTAGGAGGCTAATATCGCGCTCAAACTTCGGAAGACTCCTTCTGGCACGTGAGTGGGCCCACGCGACCGATCTCGGAAAGTTTCGACTCGATCCGTGATCCATACGAGCCAATTTCGTTTCGATCAAAAAATGATCCAATCGAGCTCAAACTTGGCAGGGATGTTCTTTTGCTTGTACATAAACTCCTGTGAAAATTTTGTAGCATTTGGATCTGTGGTTTAGGAGATATGATCAATGCAAGATTGTGATTTTCGTTGGCTGCCGATTTCGAACCCATGGTTTTGTATCCATCCCTTTCGCATCGTTCAGAAGCACATGCGCACAGTGACGTGGCGTGACATTCCTGGATCGATCCAATTTCTGTGGCGAATCGACTGGTTCGCATTCGCACCTTGTTCGTTCCAAGATTGAAGCCTAATTCCTATTGGTTATTTCATTTGTTCGTGTTGACTTCACACCAGTAGTATTCGCACCACTCGTTCATAGGGTCTTGTTCGCATCGATCAATTGTGGTTCCATTCGCATCGATCGACTATCGACCGATCGATACGAAATAGTTGTTTTTTTGGGGATCGATACGAACTGCGTAGTTTTCAAAGGGATGCGAATAATACCGATGCATTGACATGGATTCGAACATATGGAGTGCCTTAATGCTGAAATAATACTGGGACTATTACGTGGTAAGGTGGAAAATATAAAGCCTTAATGCTATTTAAAAGTAAGTTTATTTTACTATAGACATTATTATAATAGCGAAATATTACTACATAGTAAATAGTTCAACGGCTCCTTAGGAGATGTGAATCCCGAGTATCTCTTAAGTTACCGCACTCACATTAGACACTGGATAGGAGATATAAAATCCCGTAAACATCTCTGTCGCCGTTTCACTCATATTTTATTGTTGATTTAACTTACATAAGGTCTTTTAGTTCTGACTCGAGTGTTTATCTTTTCAATTCGCTCAGATCAGTCCGAGCATTTCAGGATTTGAAGATTTTATCCTGGAGGACGAAGACGAAGATTTGTATTACTATTTTCTATTATATTATTCCACTACACTATTGTATTCCGCTGCATTATTAATATTCTCTAGTATGTGTAACTCTGATATGTATTATATAAGTAAATCAAATGTTTTTGTAAAACAGCTTCATGAACTGTATATTTGATTATTATATTTTCCGCTGCAAGATTCTGTTTTGGTCTTTTTCTTCCTCTACTTTTTCTTATTTACCCCATAACAATCCGCCCTTTTGTATGGTTTAAGTCTGACGTGTGTGGTTTATCGTCGATTTAAATCGTGCGAAAAGGCGGGACGTTACATCTGGTATCAGAGCTTTGGTTTAGTAAAAACCTTAGCTTTGTGGGGTCTGACTCTTTACTAATAGGGTAGTAATACCCTGTGATGAGTCGCTGAGAGTATATATGAGAGAGCGTATTTGTTAGTGTTATAAAAGGGTTTTAATATTGTGTTAATTTGTTCCGTTTTGCATTTATAAATTCTGGTTGGTGCATAGGACGCTATGACACCAATAGGGATTTCTAAACCCTTAATAGTACGGACCGACACAATATTTGTTTTGAATATAGGTGAATGAAATAATTTTGCATATTATATTTTCTATATAAAAAATAAAATTTTATAAATAAGATATATATTTGGTTGCAATATATTGGTTGTTAGGTAATGAAATTTTTAAACAATAGTTGAAATGAGATTGAAAATAAAAATAAATGAAATTGGAAATTTAGAACTTAAGTCCCGGGGTTCTTGAAAATTTCTTTCAAATGATCTGGAATATAATAATTTAAAGTATTTTCTGATATAAATATTTCAATATAATTTGAAAGAAATGTTTTAAAAGAAATTTTGGAAAGAAATAAGTTTTGTACTCCGCTCTCTATCGCTGGAAAATAATTTCGGTGATGAGTGCACGCATTATCGACATTCATTTTCGAGTTTCGAAGTGGGAAGGTCAATGTAGTAGTTTTACTATGGATTTATTTTGAAAAAAAATATAAATTTTAAATTGTTTTAAACATAATTGGATATATAAATACGTTATCTATTATGTAAAATAATTTGATATTTAACCCGGTATTTAGTTCTTATGTTTCCATTAATTAATAGTTTCAATTATTGTAGTGAACTGGAACGTAGAAAATTAATAATTGAAACCTCTAAAGGAAATAAGAGACTAAATGCTAAGCTATAAATTGAATAAAAAGAAAATTTGAAATTGTAACTTATAAGATAAAGGATAAAATTACTGAACAATGAATTGATTAAAAGAAATGAAAAAACTTGTATAGCTTTCAGTTACATTCTTAAAACATATATATATAACTTACCAAATATTAAAAGTTAAAATGTTAAAGAATTGTAATGGAAAATTTTACAAGTAAACTTATGTAATGAAAGGTTCAAAAAATTGCTTTTATTAATAAGAATTGATGTTATAGAGTTATAAACTTAAGTTGTAATTGAAATGTTACCATAATTAAATATAATAAAAAGGTAAGCACAAAATAAATAAATGAAATTGAGAAATGAATAAATGTAAAGTAATAAAAAGAAACTTACATGACCTGAATAAATGAAAATGAATAAATTGTAAGTAATAAATGAAAAGAAAAAAAATTCTCTGTTTGAAATCGTTGTTTGTTTGGTTTATGGTTGTTTGGGCAAGGATACTTTAAATTTGTTTGGATGCATGAATAATCTATTTAGTTTCACCTAAGACTGTTGAGTGAGGGGTACACTTAGCAGTTTATTTTTTTTCCATTCCGTACAATTTAAAGCTTTGAACCCGAACAACTATTTGTTTTGTTTGATATGAATGATTGATTGATTTGTGTTGATTTTTATGTGATGGTTGTATACCTGGTTGCAAGTGATTGTTGTATGTATTGATGGTTTGTTGGTGGTTGAAAACAACCTTAAATATTTCATTTTATATAATTATTAACTCTTTTGGATTATATAAGTGAAAGACAGGTTATGGAAGCAATTGCTACTGCATTTGGTTTCATAATATAGGCGTAAATTTGCCCGACAAATAGGTACGTTCTCGGATTACGGTTTTATAGAGCTATTATATTGTTTTTCCCATGTTGGGATATATATTATTTTGGAAAATATGTTATATATTGTTATATTTGATATTATATTTTCTTCCGAGCCTCCCCGTACAAAGAAGACTCTGCCGAAATTTTCCGTAAATTTTGGACTTAGAAAAATTTTGAAAAATGTTTTCCGAACTTTATTAATTTGAGGATAAAAAGATTTAATGTTTATAAATTGGTATATTTTGTTTAAATTAATTGATTTTGTAAATTTATTTGTTTATAAAGTTAATATTTTTGAATAAGATATATTGTTTATTTAATTCTTCTTTTCACTTCTTTTTTCTTTTCGGGGACGAAAAGTTTTGAGTGGGGGAGAGTGTAACGACCCGTTAATTTTTATAAATAAATTGGTTAATTTAATTAAATTTTTGTAACTAAATTTAAAAAGAAATTAAAAATTTATAATTTATATTGAAGTAAAGGTTTAGAATGAATTATAACAATGGTTATAAAAAAAATCAATTACTGACAGTTGAAGTGAAATCAATAAAAGTAAAATAGCGTAAATTATGCACTTGGTTATGAAATGGAAGATAGATAAATAAAAGTAAGTATTGAATGAGTTAATGAAATAATACAGTGTTAATGGTAAGTAATAAATTTTTAAATGTTAGTATAAATTAAAGAAATGATTGGGAATCATGTTTATGAAATAATAACTAGAATGCAAGGTAAATAATACCAATCAAGTTAATAAATTTACGAATTGGATGGAATACCAATTTAAGAAAATAAATCTAAATGTTATGTTTGGCTATAAATTGAACATAAGTGAATGAAATTTGTAGTATGAAGATAAATGTCAACATTGATTTGTAAGTAATAAAAGCTTATTAATGCGACTAAAGGATTAACGGTAATGATTATTGTATGTTACCTATTTTGTAGCTTGTTGCTTTAAAATTGGAAATCAGTTACAAAAATTGTAATCTAATACTAACTTAATGTTAACTAAGGCAATTATTAATTAATTGAATGAAATTCAAATCAATGGAAATAATGTAGATGTGTAACAACCTTGAATTTTTTGATTTATTTTAATTGTTTATTTTGATTTTTTTATTTGAAATTTTGATTTAAAAACTTTATTTTATTTATTAAAAATGAATAAGTTATGTTATTTTAAATATAATTGTTGATTTATATGTGAATTATAGTTTCAAACATGTATAAATTGAATATTTTACTTAAAAGTGAATTTCTGTTCAAACTGGTCAACTTTGACTTTTAAACTTCAAATTTAAATTATTTAAAATCTTAAATTTTATCTTTTATTATGAAAATAGATGAAATAACTTGAACACTGCCATTCGTTTCGTTGAAAATGGAGTTAAACAGTAAAAGTAATGTATATTTCAATATTGAGTGCAATTTGTTTATTCTGCAATTTTGTATTTTAAATTGTATAAATTATATTTTCTTTGTCATATTTTATTTTAATATGTATTAATATATTATTTTATGTATATTTTTGTCTTTTAATATTTTAAAGTGAGGTAGGAATTTTCTAGAGTTAGTAGTGTTTTTCTTGTAATTTCTATGCCCTGTTTTCAATTTTTAAACATTTTCTTTAGTTCTTTTTCTATTTGTCTCCAATTTAATTATTTATTTTATTCTAGAAATGATAAATAAATTATTTTATTTCAAAGTTTTACTCCATAATATTTTTAAAATGAAGTGTATATTTTTCCAAGACTAGTAGTGATTTATTTGTAATTTCTGGACACTGTTTTGTATTTTTAAGTAATTTCTTTCATTTTTTTTTATATTTTCTTTAAAATTAATTTTTATGTTCTTATATTTGCACTTGGTTTCGGTTTTTAAAAGTATTTGCTGATTTATTTTTGTTTTTATTTGATCTTTAGAAAACGAAAATGCGTTTCATTTCTAGACGTTTCATTGTCCAAAAACGTTTCAAATGCCATAACCATCTCGTTTATTCATTTTGGCTGCCCATTTTCAGTCTCTAGCAGTGACTTTCATCCTATTTCTCACTCAAAAACCATTCTTTCATTTTATTCATGGCTTCAAACATTTTGGGTAATGTCTTCCTCTTATTTTCTTCCTTTTCTTCCTATTTTCTTACGTATTTTTGCCTTGTTCTCTCCACTCTTTTGTTCGGTCTCCACTCCATAGCCATGGCCACCACCTCCTACACCTCTTCTCTGTCATCATCACCACCCACTCCTCAGATCTGAAACATGGCCGAACCCAGCATGATGCTAAAATCCAAAAAAATACAACCTATGCCTTGAAAACATGCTAGTTTGAGCCTAGTTGCTTCACCACCTCTTTTTCCACCACCACCACCACCTCTAGCCGCCGCCACCTCTGACCAGACCACCACACACCACTACAACATCTATCCAGATCTGAACTTGAATGGCCAAGCCAAACCCCTACATGGTCGAGCCTTTTGTTGACCAAAAACCCACCTATTTTGCATAAACCTCTTCATATTCATGCGTAGTAACTCCTCCACCACTTCAATACCTTGTATCCATGACTTATAGGACCCAAACCTGAACCAAAGCATGTCCAAACCTGAGACAAAACATTCCCTAAGCCGTGCTAGCAAGTGTACAAAGCAAGGCAAAAAGTTGTGTATTAATATTGCTTTTCAATTCAAAGTTATTCCTATTCAATGTTGTATTGAATTGTAATTTTATTTTGTTTTGTTTTGGGTTGCAACACAAGTTCTAAGCTTGGATCTCTTCCCACTTGAGCCTATTGTTGCGTCATCGTGCCTTCTGGAATCCGTTATGTCATTTGGATTGCAATCTCCAGCCATAAATGTGAGTAAATCTCACCAGACTAATATGTACTTATATAAATGATAAGCTGACACCATTTGAATCTGTAATTGTTTATCATCATGCTATATCTGCTATATTATTATCATATTATGTTCACACCTATTATTACACTTTTTATATCATATGTTATTGTTATTTCATGCTATTATGTCATTTATATCAGTTATCACCATTGCAAGTTCCCTGTAGACTAGAATCACTATGGATTGAAATGATACATACCCTAACGGACTTTAGAATAGGGGAAAAACGTTATGGGCTGAAATGATAGGCCTGAGCGGTTTTCAAAATCATTCATTTTACTTGGGACTGCGGGTTTGAAATGATAGAACCCGGTTTTTCTTTGTAACCTGCGGATTGAAATGATATATATCCGTATCACTTGACCTAGGCTAGAAAGCTATGTACAGACCCGTGGTTTATGTAATATTTTTGAAAATGTTTTAAAATATTTTAAAATGTAAAATTTATAATATTTTGATAATATTTTGATTTAAATTTAATTAAAAATGATTTTGTAGAAATATTAGTGATTTTCTATAAATTAAATATTGAATTAAGTAAACGGTAAAGTAGAATTTGAACTATAAGTAAATTTTGGAATTTATGTTTTTTTTTAAAAGGGAAATTATGTAAAGTAAGAAAAATATAATATTTTGCTTTAAAAACGTATTTTTAATGATTTTATAAAAATAATAATGATTTTTGAATATGTTAAAACGTCAAACAAATGAATGTTTAAGTAAATTTTGAAATATAACTAAAATGTGAAATTTTAAATTTTGTTTTAAAAAGTGAAATTTTAATTAAGTAAAATTTATGGAAATAAGTTATATTTTAAAATTCAGTTTAAGCACTTAAATGCTGTATTTTGTTAAATGAACCGTTTTAAACTATAATTTTACGTAGCATTTTTAAGTGTTACGAAAACTGAATTTTATTATTTTATTAAATTTTAACGAGATTAATCTTTGGAATAGGATTTAAATGTTTGGAAATTAAGTATTCAACTATTCAATATTGGGAATTGAATTTTTTTTTTGAAAGATTTAATCTTTAAATATAAACTCCTTTGAAATGTAAATTTGAAATGGTGATTAATTTCTAAATAAAATGAATGGTTTTAAATGGTATTTAAATGAATTAAAAAATGAATGATGTTTTGAATAATACTTTGATATTTTGAAATGATATTTGTTGATTTATTTAAGTTATTTGATAGATGGATATTTAAAATATATATATATTATTTGAGTTTATTTAAATAATATTGGATTTATGAAATGTGAGATATTAAAGCTTTGAAATAAAATGGTTTTGGTTTTGAAGTATAAATTATCATTGAAATGATATTTTGATATATTAAAATGATTTGAAATGAAGTTTTGGAAAGATATGATATTTTGATATTAAAAATGTTTTGAAATGAAATTTTGAAAGATATGATATTTTGGTAATAAAATGATTTAAAAATGAAGTTTTGAAAGATATGATATATTGATAATAAAGTGATTTGAAAGGAAGTTTTGAAAAGACATGATATTTTAATATATTAAATTGATTTGAAAGGAGTTTTCGAAAGGATATGATAATTTAATATATTGAAATGGTTAGAAATGACTTGATATTTATTTTGATAAATATTTGAATTTGAAAGATATGGTATGTTAATATATTGAAATGGTTTTCGAAATGATTTAATCTTTATTTTGATAAAGATTTGGATTGAAAATGATATTTTATTTTGAAGTATAAAATATTGTTTTAAAAGTTATAACCACGGGTTATAGTAACGATTGGTTGGCAAAGAGATCGGGATCGGATATCTGGCATACTCTCTGTCAATACCGAAAACCACTTTAACAACTGTGTACGTGGTGGAGATTCCAGAACGAAGTAGGTTGGTTGGCGAACGCTACTGGAATGAAGTAAGAGAACGTTGATGGATGGCCTAATTATGACTAAAACAGGAGCTATACCGGGCTACACAAAGGGTCGCACCCTTTCATCGAGCATGCTTCTTCGGAAACCATTCTATTACTTTTGTGATTCGATATGGTGGCGTCACTTTGATTCGGGGTATGTCTCGAGGTGGGTGGAAGCTGCTGGCTTGCCGTCACCACCAGTCCGGGAGTGCAAACGGTGTGTCCACCCTGGCATTGCCTCACGTGCCTTGTCATATGTTCCTTATATCGAGCCCACTACGATTTTGGTTTAAAGATCCGACCGCGTTAAGGTTCACCATTCCCTTAACGCTATTTTCTATATGATTATACTTTACTGATTAGACACTACTGTATATAGCGTATATTACTATTTAATAAATAGTTTAACGGATCCTTAGAGGATGGACGGTCTCAAGCATCTTCTAAGTTACTTGTACCTTTGCTACAGTTCATTTGAGTTGGTTTACATTGTATAAGTATGTATGTCCTGACTCGAGTGTTTGTTTTTTTATTTACGCTCGGGTCAGCCTAAGTATTCACAGATTTGGATTCCACCTTCTGGAGATTGGAATCGCTGGAGATTATCTGCTTATCTAGTCTTATCTATTTTGGTTCTGTTGTTGTATTCAGCTTGTACTTGGTTATCATATTGAAACTTTTGTTGTACTTTATTTCTTCTGTTGTATCTTGTTTAACTTTGATATATTTATATATTAGCTTCATGAACTACCATCTCTTCTACTTCCGCTGCATTTTTATTACTCTGTGTCTGTGATCTGTGATTTTTATTTACTGTATATTCTGAGATTTGCCAAATTTTTATTTACAACGCGGTATTTTGAGCAATTCATTTCTGGCCTGAGTGTCTACCTATACACTTATAATGGATGCGAATGGTTGAAAATACCGGGCTGTTACAGTTGGTATCAGAGCTCTGGTTTTAGGCAAAACTAAGTATATAGAGTAGATTTAATTTCAGAATCACTTTCGTTTGAGCTTGAATTCCTTCTTCTTCAGTTCGGATTCCTTTGAATTTTGGAACGTTCCCTACGATTCCAAAATCCATTCGTATCCCTCGCTATTCATCTTCTTTTGGTTCTGGAGTATCCCATAACTCCACTTCAAAATGATCTTTATAATGAGTCGGCGGTCACGCCAATTTCAAATTGAATTGTAAAAGGGTAAAACTCCTTTACAATTAGCATCGATTCACTAGAGTTTTATATCTATCTTTGGTTTAGATGCTAATATCTTTTGTTATTCCAAACTCTAACTCTTGAGATCGAATGTAGATTTACCCTAGAAGTCCACATCGATCTTATTCTTTAAGTCACGGTTGACCCGGTTAAGGTTGCCCGCGATTTATTTAAGCTTATCCACCTCCCTGTTTTGTTATTTAATCATCTTGTCTATTGTTTCCAACCTATCTTCAAACATTTTGAATTGTACTTGTTATCTATGTTTTGTTTATATATTGTGTTGTTTGAGTTGTTGATGTTGAATTCGGTTTCTGATCGATTCTTCTGATCAACGCTATCGATAAGATTTCCAAAACACTTTGACAGAACAAACTGACACAATATTATTTTAAAATTTGGTTAATGAAATAAATTTTGATATATAAGTAAATTTTTGGAACTTAATAAACTGATTTGAATTGATTATTTGAAGTGATAATACTTGATTTATCATTTATTGTTCTATAAATGAATTTATAAATAGTTGTTTATAAATTGTTTTGGGAACTGAAATGAATTTAGAACAAGAAATTTGAGAATTTAATTTCTGATGGTTTCAAACCTTGTGTTTAAAGTTTTAAAAGGTTATACTATTTAAAGTATTTTTGAATAGAAATTTGTTTTCAAAGAATTTTAAAAGTTTAAAAAATTAGTGCTCTTCTCTTTGTCATTGGAAAATAATTTCGGTGATGACCGCCGCATCATCGAGATTCATTTTCGAGTTTCGAAATGAAGAGACCGCCCTGTAGTCTTGCTACAGCTTTGTTTTGGGAAATCAAATTGATTTGAATTTCTAAAATATGACTTGATTTATAATATATATAGACATATGATTTAAATTTGATTTGATAAGTTATGTACATACATTTATTTATCTCTAAATGGTTTGAAGAAATCGAAAATTTAATTCTTAAATTCAATTATAAAAAGAAAATCAAAATTTTGGATGAATATTCAAGGATGAAATGATTTAATTGGAAGGTTTTATTTGTATAATACAATTGCATTCAAATATAACTTACCTTAATTTCAGAAGTTAACAATGTAATTGGATAATATACAATAAAAAAGATTTTATAAATAAAATTTGAGTGGTTATAATAAATGTTATACACTTAAATTTTAATTATAAGATGATTAACAGAGGTAAATATAATAAAGGGTAATTGAATAACTTACAATAAAATAATGTTAAAAGAACTAAGAATAAAAGAAAGCAGTTATAATAAGTATATTTAACATAAGTGATAAATATATTGAGAGGAATAAATTTAATTTTAATTAGGAATAAAGAAGAATAAAATTTATTAAGTACATTGTGAGTGTAATAAATGAATATTTTTCAAACCCATGGTTTTAAAAAATTGTTAATTTAAGATGATTGGATAATAAGATAATGAAATTTGAGATAGTTAAGATTTATTTAACTTGTGTAAAGATTTATTCTCTATTTAAGTTGAAATTTCCATGCTTTCGAGTTTATTTCCTTTTTTGGTTTTTCAAACTATCTTTTGGTTGTCCTTGTCATCCTTATCTTGCTATAGACTGGTATAAGCATCTTTCTATAATCTTTCTGTTTAGAAATCTTTCTATAATCTTTGATAATCTTTGGTACTCATTTTGAATCTATTTTTGCGTGCTTGTGTTCCTGATTTTGGAGAATCTTGGAAAGATCATCTCCACCTTGTTAAACTTACCTATAACAACAGTTATCAGGTATAATTTCAATCTTCATGTCATCTTATCTTAATCCTATTTCACTCTATCTTTTTTCTGTGCTTTCCCGTATCTCATTCCTTTTCGGGGACGAAAAGTTTTGAGTGGGGGAGAGTGTAACAACCCTGAATTTTTTGATTTATTTTAATTGTTTATTTTGATTTTTTTATTTGAAATTTTGATTTAAAAACTCTATTTTATTTATTAAAAATGAATAATTTATGTTATTTAAAATATAATTGTTGATTTACATGTGAATTATAGTTTCAAACATGTATAAATTGAATATTTTACTGCAAAGTGAATTTCTGTTCAAACTGGTCTACTTTGACTTTTAAACTTCAAATTTAAATTATTTAAAATCTTAAATTTTATCTTTTATTATGAAAATAGATGAAATAACTTGAACACTGCTTTTCGTTTCGTTGAAAACGGAGTTAAACGGTAAAAGTTATGTATATTTCAATATTGAGTGCAATTTGTTTATTCTGCAATTTTGTTATTTTAAATTGTATAAATTATATTTTCTTTGCCATATTTTATTTTAATATGTTATTTTATGTATATTTTTGTCTTTTAATATTTTAAAGTGAGGTAGGAATTTTTCTAGAGTTAGTAGTATTTTTCTTGTAATTTCCATGCCCCGTTTTCAATTTTTAAACATTTTCTTTAGTTCTTTTTCTATTTTTCTCTAATTTAATTATTTATTTTATTCTAGAAATCATAATAAATTACTTTATTTCAAAGTTTTACTCCATAATATTTTTAAAATGATGTGTATATTTTTCCAAGACTAGTAGTGATTTATTTGTAATTTCTGGACAGTGTTTTGTATTTTTAAGTAATTTCTTTCATTCTTTTTATATTTTATTTAAAATTAAATTTTTAGTTTCTTATATTTGCACTTGGTTTCGGTTTTTAAAAGTATTTGCTGATTTATTTTTGTTTTTATTTGATCTTTAGAAAACGAAAATGCGTTTCATTTCTAGACGTTTCATTGTCCAAAAACGTTTCAAATGCCATAACCATCTCGTTTATTCATTTTGGCTGCCCATTTTCAGTCTCTAGCAGTGACTTTCATCCTATTTCTCACTCAAAAACCATTCTTTCATTTTATTCATGGCTTCAAACATTTTGGGTAATGTCTTCCTCTTATTTTCTTCCTTTTCTTCCTATTTTCTTATGTATTTTTGCCTTGTTCTCTCCACTCTTTTGCTCGGCCTCCACTCCATAGCCATGGCCACCACCTCCTACTCCTCTTCTGTGTCATCATCACCACCTACTCCTCAGATCTGAAACATGGACGAACCCAACATGATGCTAAAATCCAAAAAAATACAACCTATGCCTTGAAAACATGCTAGTTTGAGCCTTGTTGCTTCACCGCCTCTTTTTCCACCACCACCTCTAGCCTCCACCACCACCTTTGACCAGACCACCACACACCACTACAACATCTATCCATATATTAACTTGAATGGCCAAGCCAAACCCCTACATGGTCGAGCCTTTTGTTGACCAAAAACCCACCTATTTTGTGTAAGTCTCTTCATATTCATGCGTAGTAACTCCTCCACCACTTCAATACCTTGTAGCCATGACTTATAGGACCCAAACCTGAACCAAAGCATGTCCAAACCTGAGCCAAAACATTCCCTAAGCCATGCTAGCAAGTGTAGAAAGCAAGGCAAAAAGTTGTGTATTAATATTGCTTTTCAATTCAAAGTTATTCCTATTCAATGTTGTATTGAATTGTAATTTTATTTTGTTTTGTTTTGGGTTGCAACACAAGTTCTTAGATTGGATCTCTTCCCACTTGAGCCTATTGTTGTGTCATCGTGCCTTCTGGAATCCGTTGTGTCATTTGGATTGCAATCTCCAGCCATAAATGTGAGTAAATCTCACCAGACTAATATGTACTTATACAACTGATAAACTGACACCATTTGAATCTGTTACTGTTTATCATCATGCTATATCTGCTATATTATTATCATATGATGTTCACACCTGTTATACACTTTTTATATCATATGTTATTGTTATTTCATGCTATTCTGTCATTTATATCAGTTATCACCATTGCAAGTTCCCTGTAGACTAGAATAGGGGAAAAACGTTATGGGCTGAAATGATAGGCCTGAGCGGTTTCCAAAATCATTCATTTTACTTGGGACTGCGGGTTTGAAATGATAGAACCCATTTTTTCTTTGTAACCTGCGGATTGAAATGATATATATCCGTATCACTTGACCTAGGCTAGAAAACTATATACAGACTCGTGGTTTATGTAATATTTTTGAAAATGTTTTAAAATATTTTAAAATGTAAAATTTATAATATTTTGATAATATTTTGATTTAAATTTAATTAAAAATGATTTTGTAGAAATATTAGTGATTTTCTATAAATTAAATAATGAATTAAGTAAACGGTAAAGTAGAATTTGAACTATAAGTAAATTTTGTAATTTATGTTTTGTTTTAAAAGGGAAATTATGTAAAGTAAGAAAAATATAATATTTTGCTTTAAAAACGTATTTTTAATGATTTTATAAAAATAATAATGATTTTTGAATATGTTAAAATGTTAAACAAATGAATGTTTAAGTAAATTTTGAAATATAACTTAAATGTGAAATTTTAAATTTTGTTTTAAAAAGTGAAATTTTAATTAAGTAAAATTTATGGAAATAAGTTATATTTTGTAAATTTAAACCTAATTATTAAATTAATAATTTAATTAAAGAAATGGAATTTAATACTTGAATTTAAATAAGAAATTATGTTAAAATTTGATTTTTGGATGAGATTTAACTTTATAAAAATCATAAAAATAAGAGTATTGAAATGATGATTTTAAAATGTGAAATTATATGAGTTTATAAGTTAAATGATTTAAATTAAAGACTAACTGCTGGTGAAATTTGTATTTAAACCCTGAATTTGATTTAACAGCATTTTTGAAGTGTAATGTAAAGGATATTACAGCATTTTGTAAATGCTGTAGTTGTTTTAAATGAACTAAAAAGTTAATTTGAAATAAAGGCTATTATAGCACATTGTAAGTGCTATAGTTGTTAAACTTAACATTTAAAGTTTATTTGAAATTTAAAAAAAATCTATTACAGCACTTAAATGTTGTATTTTGTTAAATGAACCGTTTTAAACTATAATTTTACGTAGCATTTTTAAGTGCTACGAAAACTGAATTTTATTATTTTATTAAATTTTAATGAGATTATTCTTTGGAATAAGATTTAAATGTTTGGAAATTAAATATTTAACTATTAAATATAAGGAATTGATTTTTTTTGAAAGATTTAATATTTAAATATAAACTCCTTTGAAATGTAAATTTGAAATGGCGATTAATTTCTAAATAAAATGAATGGTTTTAAATGGTATTTAAATGAATTAAAAATGAATGATGTTTTGAATAATACTTTGATATTTTGATATTTTGAAATGATATTTGATGATTTATTTAAGTTATTTGATAGATGGATATTTAAAATATATATTATTTGAGTTTATTTAAATAATATTGGATTTATGAAATGTGAGATATTAAAGCTTTGAAATAAAATGGTTTTGGTTTTGAAGTATGAACTATCATTGAAATGATATTTTGATATATTAAAATGATTTGAAATGAAGTTTTGGAAAGATATGATATTTTGATATTAAAAATGTTTTGAAATGAAATTTTGGAAAGATATGATATTTTGATATTAAAAATGTTTTGAAATGAAATTTTGAAAGATATGATATTTTGATAATAAAATGATTTAAAAATGAAGTTTTGAAAGATATGATATTTTGATAATAAAGTGATTTGAAAGGAAGTTTTGAAAAGACATGATATTTTAGTATATTAAATTGATTTGAAAGGAGTTTTTGAAAGGATATGATAATTTAATATATTGAAATGGTTAGAAATGACTTGATATTTATTTTGATAAATATTTGAATTTGAAAGATATGGTATGTTGATATATTGAAATGGTTTTGGAAATGATTTAATCTTTATTTTGATAAAGATTTGGATTGAAAAGGATATTTTATTTTGAAGTATAAAATATTGTTTTAAAAGTTATAACCACGGGTTATAATAACGATTGGTTAGCAAAGAGACCGGGATCGGATATCTGGCATACTCTCTGTCAATACCGAAAATCACTTTAACAACTGTGTACGCGGTGGAGATTCCAGAACGAAGTAGGTTGGTTGACGAACGCTACTGGAATGAAGTAAGAGAACGCTGATGGATGACCTAATTATGACTAAAACAGGAGCTATACCGGGCTACACAAAGGGTCGCACCCTTTCATCGAGCATGCTTCTTCGGAAACCATTCTATTACTTTTGTGATTCGATATGGTGGCGTCACTTTGATTCGGGGTATGTCTCGAGGTGGGCAGAAGCTGCTGGCTTGCCGTCACCACCGGTCCGGGAGTGAAAACGGTGTATCCACCCTGGCATTGCCTCGCGTGCCTTGTCATATGTTCCTTATATCGAGCCCACTACGATTTTGATTTAAAGATCCGACCGCGTTAAGGTTCACCATCCCCTTAACGCTATTTTCTATATGATTATACTTTACTGATTAGACACTACTGTATATAGCGTATATTACTATATAATAAATAGTTTAACTGATCCTTAGAGGATGGACGGTCCCAAGCATCTTCTAAGTTACTTGTACCTTTGCTACAGTTCACTTGAGTTGGTTTACATTGTATAAGTATGTATGTCCTGACTCGAGTGTTTGTATTTTTATTTACGCTCGGCTCAGCCTGAGTATTCACAGATTTGGATTCCACCTTCTGGAGATTGGAATCGCTGGAGATTATCTGCTTATCTAGTCTTATCTATTTCGGTTCTGTTATTGTATTCAGCTTGTACTTGGTTATCATATTGAAACTTTTGTTGGACTTTATTTCTTCTGTTGTATCTTGTTTAACTCTGATATATTTATATAGTAGCTTCATGAACTACTATCTCTCCTACTTCTGCTGCATTTTTATTACTCTGTGTCTGTGATCGGTGATTTTTATTTACTGTGTATTCTGAGATTTGCCAAATTTTTATTTACAACGCGGTATTTTGAGCAATTCAATTCCGGCATGAGTGTCTACCTATACACTTATAATGGATGTGAATGGTTGAAAATACCGGATTGTTACAAGATGTATACTTAGCTACAAATTGAATATATGAAAACAAAATGTAAGCATTGAATTAAATCAATGAATTTAAATTATAATAAATGGCCATTGAATAAAAATCAATGTTCTGTAAGTAATTACAATGATTGTTAGTAGATACTCAAGTATGAATGTGAGAAAATGTGGAAATAGTGCAAAACTTTAATCATTTACCCATTCATTTAATGCATTGAATTAGGTCTAAATCAAATTGCAACATTTGGTTTGTTAATAATAGCTTGTAAGTGAAAATAAACGTTAATGGTAACAAGTATTGTAAGTTAACCATTTATTTAGTATATTAAATTATAACTGGTAATCAATTGCAATAAATATAAATAAATTATTACGTTAACGTTTATTTAAAGTAATATTTGAAAATAATGTCAATTCCATTCATAATATGACTATTGGTTGATGTAAAGATTGTAAATCAAGATTTATTAATTTATTTGAAAGTAAATTATAGCGATTGAGTTTATTTCAAATAAATGAAATTAAATATCTAGATATTACATTAATGGAAATTTAGTTGGAAATTTGGGAATAATAACGTAATAAACCATGAACCAATGTTAAAATTTTCTTCTTGGTGATAATGAAGTGAATAACAGGATTAAGAATCAAATAAATTTATTTATTTGAATTGCGATTGATAATTAATGAATTTATTAAAAATTGGAAGTTAAACACTGTAGTTGTGAATTGGTTGACTTTAAATTGATATGGGAATTGGTTATAAAGGGTTGTAAATTACTAAAGTAATCTAAGATGATAAAATTTATGAATTATGGAATTTGAATTAAATGGTGATTTAATTAATTAATTAATAATTTATTTAATTAATGGAAAAATAGCCATTTTGGCCACTGACTCGGATTTCGACAAAACTAGTTTCATCGGATCCGTTTCGGTGAATTATTGTAGCATTTCAAGTTTCGTAGCGATCGGACTTGTCGTTTAATCGTACGGACTTGAAACGCCTTGAAATCACTGAAATTGAAATCAATTTGAAAAAAAATTGATTTTTTCATAACTTCTTCATACGATGGAATTTGGACTTGGAACATTTTCCATTGCGTTTAAAATATTTTAAAACGCCTATTTTGATATATGGGTTGACCCAATTTCGTTCAGGAGTCAGAACGGGCTTTTCGGGCCATATATTGTTCAGCGCGTTTATCCAATCGTGTCCCTCTATTCTATCTCAACCCTACCTATAAATACCCTGTTATAAACCCTAGCCTACCTCTATTTCTCATTTGTATGTGCATACAATCCCTCTTCACCTCCTCCTCAATGGCAGACAATAAAATTTCAGATCCAATTGAAATTCCAAATCAAATTCAAATCCAAAAATTCAAACTCCTCGGAAAAATTTGGAAAAAAATATATATGGAAGATCTCAACGATACGAATCTGCGTCAACTGTTCATTTTTGTAAATTTTGCTCGAATCGGTGAGAAATCGTGGTCAAAGTCCGAAATCAGGAAACCTAAATCGCGAATTTGGGGTTTTTTGATTTCGACGTAAATTAGCGAAATTGGTTTCTGGGTTTCGTAGAGCGTGATGCGTGGAGTCGATTGGCGGTAGTGGCATCACCTATGGTGATGGAGGGTAGTCAGAATTGGCTAATTAGGGTTTTGAAACCCGGTGGCGGCGGCGGCACGGGGGAGGCGCGCGACCTCATCGTTCAGCGCGGTTAGGTGTGGTGAGGAGATTTAGGGTGGTCTGGAGTGTCGCGATGTCCTGAGATGCGCGAATTTGGTGGTCAAAATCGAGGTTGACTGTCATGTTTGGGTTCTGCGTGCCTGCATATGAGCCGCGTGCGTGTGACAGGGGAAAGTGAATGAAGGGTGACGTGGCAGATAGTATTATCTTTGTTTTATTTTATTTTATTTTCGTTTCAAATCTTCTAATGCGTATAACTTTATCATACGACGTCCGTTTTACGTGCGATTTCTTTTGTTAGAATTGTATTGAAATTTCAGACGTTTTGACTCTGGTTTAGACATATTCTGAGACAGTTAAATTTTTGGGTTTAAATTGGATTTGAATTCAATTTAAATTCAAAAGGTAGGTGTTTTAACCCACTCATGATTTCTAAAAAAAATTATGTTTGTTAAATTAATTTCTGATGTGATTAGAAATTTATTTATTTCTATTCGGTATATTTTTGTCATCATTCCAGTTAAATTTTAATTTATTGAATTAAATTGTTGTCTAATTTATTATTGCATATAAACTGCCAGTTAGATAGATTGTTTAATTTATTATTGAATATAGACTGTGAGTAATTACTTGTTATTTATTATATGCTCTATATTAATGTTTTTGTTTAAATTGGATGATGATTGTAATAAATGGTTGTGTAACGATTCGAATTTTTCGCGTTCGAAAATCGACATCCATACTTTACATTGTACTCGAATGCCGCAGATTCGACCGTTCAAATTCGAGTCGCCGGAGCTTATAACACATTAAGTAAATAACACAGCAGCGGAACAAATCTCCAAAATGGCCTTCAAGAAAGAACTCCAGTATTAGTAATCTCCATCTTCAAAGCACCAATCCAGAAATAGCTCGAACTCCCAAATCAAGATGAAGAGAAGCAACTCGATCCAAAATGCGATTGCCAAATCCTAAGGCTGAAAGCTATCGAATCTACACCTACTACTGGTTATCTGAAAACCCCAACTCTAGACTGCCCGTGTGGGAAAATAGTGGGCACCCAGAGTTTAGGAAAGGAACAATAAACTCCAGGTCAGTCATGGGACTGGTATGAGCAAACAAAAACATTTGGTCTTTTAAAACAAACAACAGAATTTAAATTTGAAATCCGCAATGCTTTTTGAAAAATGAAACTACTATAAGGCCTCCCGGCACACACACAATGCAAACGCACACATGGGGGAGATTTCTCCTTATGATAGTCAAACATGCTTACTACGAGAAAAAATCCTTTGATATTATTACTAGTGCATAGTGGAAAATCTTTCGAAAGTATAATATAAATCCTAGCCAGCATAGGTACCATGATACTATGCCTACTATAGCTGCCATGTTAAATGGCAGGTTCTACAACTAAAACCGTACAAGGCACGTATTGGATGAATGGATTTCCAACAAATGGTCAGGCTAAGGAACTTCCTACTGCCACATGGGATCGCCTCTGGTGGGACGTCCCGAGAAACTAACGTTACGGTTAGATCTCTGCCAACACAAGGCCGGGTTACCTCTGTAACTAGGTAACTACTACACGAATATGCCATCCCCCGGTCCTTTGGGACCTTTATCCGAGGCGCCTCAAAGCAACAACCACACAGTAAATGAGATTGGAGCAACCACATAGGTTAAATACCAGGACTCCATACCTGATACCACCCTTTACCAGAAGGGAATGACACACCCTAAAGGGAGCGACCCTCATAACCTTGCCGCATCTTTCCTGTTTCGACCATTTCCGGGGAGTGAGGTCCTGATGCAGTCTCGTCCACAAAGCTACGCTTTGGCACAAAGCCATGCTTTGGGTCAACAGATGATCAAAGCAATGATCACAAAGATAAATGATCAAACAAATGATCATATCACAAATGATCATCCAATGATCATCACACAGCAGCACTCAGCATGCCACATTACCAAATTGGGAATATATCACTGATAAATATCAACTACATAACCTCTGAGCTCGTACGTCTCAGAGAAGGGTGTTAAGCTGAGAGAATAAATTCTCCGCCACCAGGCAGAAATGTATTTGATAGAAATCAGTTAACATCTCAAAGTGTAATGTCGGACATACAACCATACAAGTCTGTTCCGGGTTCGAACAGAACCGAAGGCACTTCCGAAGAAGCCCTTGCAAATCCGGATAATCCCTAATCACGTCCGGACTTCCCATCACATATGAAGATCTCTATACCGGGGATCAGCCAGTGCAGAGACAATCGATGAGTTATCCTTTTGTTTTTGGAAATATCCGGTCTTCACCACCGGTCTTCAATTGCTATCCATAACGTCGTATCACTATTCGGAATGGGCTATATGACACAAGGTTCTCCCCCGGCTAAACCGAATAATGAGCGCCATATTTTAAAACATATGGATATGGGATTTTAGTTAAGTCACAACTTATAAAATCCAAAACTTTTCTTTCAATGGTTAAACAAATTACCATTTTGAATCTTTAAACAAAAAGATTTATTTCACAAAGTTTCACCTAGTTTCACAAAGATCTATTTATAGATTCAAAACAACTTCCATTCCAATTGGATTAACTCAATAAATCTTTAAATTAAAGATTTAATTTATAGCTTTCAAAAACCCGTTCCAAATATTTATTTATAACTTGGAATACCATTTTCATTTCAAAACTTGAATTCCTTTTAACATACATTGGAAATCCATTTCTTATATGAAAGCTTCTATTATTTGAAAACGACAGTTTTCGTTTCAGAAAAGTCCGATTTATACAAGTTGGAATCTTGGGTTAATTTTAAATTTCAAAACATCACCTTTTAAATTGGTTTAAAAACCCCATATAAACCCATTTATTAGTTGGATAACTTTTTAAACCCTAGTTCCCAAATTATAGAATTCAACTTCAAATATTGAATTCAAATTTTAAATCAAATTATTTAAAATTTCAAAACTCAATCGAGTTATTCAAAATAACTTTTATTTTTGAAATCCATTTTTTTTTTCAAAAACTTCAATTCTAATTCCAAAACTATTTTGGATTCTAAAATTCAAATTTTAAAACAATTTCAAAATCTGTGACTTAACCCATTTCCACGTGCAATCCATGTTTGTGTGTGTATAATTGTGGTCTAGGGGTTCAACACAATAGTGCACAACATCATCATCACAGATTCAATCATAAAGATAAGCGGTATAACCCATAGCGCTTATTTATATTCACAGATTCATAGATAAAGTAAGTTATCAATCAAAAAAATTCACTAATATGATTCGATGTGGGTTTCGGATAACCAGCTAGAATCCGACTCCCTGTCGCATCGAAATTCAAATGTCGTTTTACGGGTCAAAGGATTTGCATATTCATATAATCATATATATATATCATAGATATAACAGCTTAGCATAAGGCATCAAATAGCATCACATCACATATCAAAATATCAATCCATCACACAACATTCAATAACAATCAGCATCTACAATTAAGATGAATAAACTGGGTGGTTTTAAATTTATTACCTACATGATTACTTTCATTTATTATTCCTAATTAAATAACTATCCATATTTATTCAATTAATAAATCTTCAATTAATTTAAAATCTAATATCATTCAATTAATGATTTCTTAATTACAAATTAATTATTCTAAGAAAAATTAATCTTAAACTTTAATTAATCAAATTAAAACCCTTAATTACTTTAATTAATTATCCATTTCTTAATTAATTATATTAATTATCCATTTGTACTACCTTAATAAATAAATGAATTACAAATCATTAAACTTTTCTTTATCTTTAGATAAACATTCCTTATTTAAATTATGCATTTAAAAACAAAATGTTTTTAAATTTACATTAAATTCCATTTAACATTTTCTTTAAACTTAAAGACTCAAATTTATTCAAAATAAGATTTTAAACAATACAACTTAATCTTATATGTTTACAAGAAACATATACTTAATTGAAAAGGGTTTAAATTTCAATTCAAATCAATTCAAATCAAATTAAAAATATCTTTAAATTTCAAAATTTGAAATATAACTTTCAAACTTATTTTAGTTTTAACTCTCTAAAACTCTTCTATAATTTACATCTTCAATTCAAATACAAATCATTTGAAAAAAATTTAAATTTAAATCCTTATTTTAAAAACTAAAGTTTAAAATTTAAATTCAGATTTAAAACTCAGTTTTGAATTCACTTGAATTCCTAAATTAAATACTTAACCTTTTACTTCAAATGCAAAACAACAATGCATTTTATGCTTGAGAGTTTCAAATCAAATTTAAATTTAAAAACACAATATGGTTTCAAATTTCAGATAATTAAAATTTGAATTCATTTTCAAATTCAAACTAAAACTCAGTTTAAACCTCCACCCTAAAAAAAAAACTTAAACTTATCTTCACATTTAAACAGAAACAGTTTCTGTTTTATTAAAAAAACCAAACTTTAAAATTCCTGAATTTAAACTATTTCATAGAAAACAGAATTCAAACTTATTTGATACCATTCTTAAATTCAGTTTCAAATCCAAAGTTAACAATTTTAAGTTTGCAATTTCTTTTACCTAAATTTCAATAACCTGGAAACAGATTTCTAACTTTTGCTTAAAACTAATTAAAACTTCAAAACTCAAATTATTTCAAAGCCCAAAACTAAATTAATTGCATTCATATTTAAAATTTCAGATTCAACCTAGTTTCTTCAGATTTTTGTTTGAAATTGACCTTAACTTCAAAATTTGGAAACCTGGAAAAAAACAGGTTTCTGTTTCTACCTGAAACATTCATGCACCCGAGCCACCATATAATTACTTCGAGTCAGTAGCCTCACTACTTCGAGTCATTTCCTACTTCCCCCGAGGCCAACCCGAGTCAAAACACTGCAATCCCAATACCCCTGAAACCTGAAACAGCCTTCACCCAATATCACCTAAAACCTGTCAACACCATTAACTACCATCTCCGACCAACATCCTCGACCAAACTCCGGTGATTGCTTCATCACTACACCATCCATCAATACCCCAAACAGCTTCGAACTCGATTCACTGAGGAGTTCGAAATTTACCCAAAACTGTAACCCACAAAAACTACGGTTCTAGAATTCAAATCAAAATCACAACTTCAAAAACGAAATGCAACCCAAACTGGAAATTTTCCCTTTATCTATGATAACTCCCCTTCATCCAGAAACAAATTCGACGCCTCAAACCATTTGTGGCAAACGAGATACCCCAAAATACATAATACTGTCAAAACAGAATTGCTCTTGAAATATAGCATTAAAAATCGTAATTTTGCTTTGAAAAATCATAATTTTGTATGAAGATTAGATTTATAACCCTGAAACTCCAAATCATTATACTTGGGATTTCACTAATTACTGATTGATCATTGGTTTATATATATTCCAGAGATGTTTATATATTATTTTGACTTATATAAAATTTTAAAATGAAGTTTTAATTTAAACAAACAAGTTTTGTTTGAATCTTAATCTTAAACTAATCAAAGGGTTTATGAATTTAAATTAACCTTGCAACTGAGAGGTATACAGAGAAACCATACAATGGACATGTATACAGCAGAAACACATTCATTTCAAATTTTACAAGCATGTAACCCAATATCAACAAGCAAGCATCACAAAGCAATTCACAAGTTCATAGATATCAGATTCAAAGGGAAAATTTTCAAGTTTGCTCACCTGTTTGTAGATGAAGAACAGATACAGTCTCTTTTTCTTCAAAACTGGAATTTGTTTTGACATCTTGCTTTTCAAGTTGAATCTGAATTTATAATTTCCAGATTGAAGATTTCTTAGTTATATTTGTTTACTTAACTCATCAATAACAAAAAATATTCCATTTACTTACAGTTTTTTTTTTTTTAATTTGAGGCAAACTGTTGTTTTCCAGTTTCTTGATGCTTGCTTTTGCTCTGGTTTGGGAATTACTTGATCTCTGGTTACATATTTTCATTTACCCATTGTTACTCTTAATTTATTCAATACAAAAGAAAAATAAATAAATTACTTACAGGTTTAAATTTGTTTAAAGCTTCAACTGTTTCTTTTTCTTTCCAGGCTGCAGACTTCACTTTGCATCTTCTTTCTAGTTGAATCTGCATTTTTTTTTTGTTGTTTCAACTGTTTTAACTTATGCTTTATCACTGATTAACAATATGAAATTCAAAGCTTTAAGAAAAATTTACTTATCTCTTCTTTTTTTCTTCCAGAAAGCAGAGACAGGTCTTTGATTTCCATTTGGCTTCAGGTTTTGATTTATTTTTTATTTTTTTCTCTTGCTTCTTTGTGTTAAAAGTTGAATTGCTAATCTATATGCAACTGAAATGCTTGCAAACAGATGCTGCTTGATTCCAGGCTTGCCTTAGTTGAATCCATTTCAGGTTTGCATGCAGAGCCTATTCCCATATTTGATTTTGATCTGCTTCTCATTGTCAAATTAGCTTGCTTATTAATTCCAGGTTTGATCTGAGACTTGAATTGCAACTTGTTTGCTTTAAAAACTTCACTCGATTGTTTTACTTCTCTGATCTTGTTTGCCTTTTAATCTTTGTATTGAATCATTGATGAATTGAATTGTGAAAACAGGTTCTTCAATTATCACCAGGGAAAACTGCATTTGCTTGTTCCAGATTTGCTATGCTTAAATTTTGTTACAGGTAATTGATGAGAAAATTTGGTTTTGAATTTCACTTTAAATCTGATTTCAGATTTTCTTTTGAAGATAATGTTTGAACAATTATGAATTGCTAAGATTTCTACTTAATAAATTTTTAATAAAATATTTTTCAAACAAAAATAAGTAAAACAATTGCCACTTGTTACTTATGTTTACACTTGTTATTCTTTTATGTCATATGGTTTACATTTGTAAAATTTTGTATATTTATGTTTTTAACCTTGTCTTGAATTTATTTTATAAATTTTGTTTTGGTCCTTTAGTTCAATTAATTTTAATTCATACATTTTGTTTTTAAACCTTATTTGATTTTAAATTTATAAAACATGCTTATCAATCTTATATTTACACATATATGTTATGTAGTTATACTTACACAAATTAAAGTAAAATAGTTTGAAATTAGATTATACATTATTAGCAAATATTTATAAGTTAGTAAATACAACTTTTATTTTCAATACATCTATATTTATAAACTTAAGATGTTCAACTTATTAACAAACACTTATTTTTTAAAACTTTCATAATTAAATTCACAATAAAATCTCAAATCTTTTAAATTCCAAATTCAATCTAAAAATGCATATTATTATTTATTCTGTAAATCTTCCAATTGATTCAACTTTTAATTCTAAAAAATAAAAAATTAACTACAAAAATTCCATAATTTAATTCCAAAAATTAAATAAATTGTCAAATTATCTTGTTCAAAATTCAGGAATGTTACAGACTTCCCCCCTTAAGAAAATTTCGTCCTCGAAATTTGAAAGTAGGAAGACAACCAATGATGGATAGATACACAAGGATAGATAATCGACTCATAAATCAGGCCGATTAACTATTCTGCATTTGGCTTACCAAATAAGAATATCAACAATAGATATGAGAACAATCTCATATAATATTACACAAGATATTTGGGTCCATCGGTCTACGAATATGCAAGGGCATTGACTAGTTCGAAGAGATAACTAATCGTTCGTAGAATATATCGGATCCCAGAGAATAGATAGATGGATCAAATCTTCATATTAGTTAACCAATTTACTAATTTAAAATTTCCAATTTATTTAATATTTTCAATTTCAAATTCATTAGAGTTTAGATCGAAAAGCTGATAAGAAACCGATGAAGATACGAAGAATTTCCTACAACGATACGTATGGCCATCATCACACCGAAACTTCTTTCTGGAGCAGCTACGAAGCAATCAAAAGAATTCGAAATCGAATCAAAGGAGATTGATAGAGAAAAGATATTCCCACTGTTGCAGGGTATTGACCATTTGTAGTGGTACTCCCCTGTCCCCTATCTCGTTCTCTTCTCGCACTCATACTCACTATCAGTGGATAGTAAGAGAATTTACTGAGGCATTCGAACGGATATCTCAGGGATATACTCATTCTAGGGTTTACTTCACCCTATCTCTAATGAGTTACTTAATGTGTTATACTCCTGAGCTAAAGTTTTAACCTTCAGCTCTGATACCAAGTGTAACGATTCGAATTTTTCGCGTTCGAAAATCGACATCCATACTTTACATTGTACTCGAATGCCGCAGATTCGACCGTTCAAATTCGAGTCGCCGGAGCTTATAACACATTAAGTAAATAACACAGCAGCGGAACAAATCTCCAAAATGGCCTTCAAGAAAGAACTCCAGTATTAGTAATCTCCATCTTCAAAGCACCAATCCAGAAATAGCTCGAACTCCCAAATCAAGATGAAGAGAAGCAACTCGATCCAAAATGCGATTGCCAAATCCTAAGGCTGAAAGCTATCGAATCTACACCTACTACTGGTTATCTGAAAACCCCAACTCTAGACTGCCCGTGTGGGAAAATAGTGGGCACCCAGAGTTTAGGAAAGGAACAATAAACTCCAGGTCAGTCATGGGACTGGTATGAGCAAACAAAAACATTTGGTCTTTTAAAACAAACAACAGAATTTAAATTTGAAATCCGCAATGCTTTTTGAAAAATGAAACTACCATAAGGCCTCCCGGCACACACACAATGCAAACGCACACATGGGGGAGATTTCTCCTTATGATAGTCAAACATGCTTACTACGAGAAAAAATCCTTTGATATTATTACTAGTGCATAGTGGAAAATCTTTCGAAAGTATAATATAAATCCTAGCCAGCATAGGTACCATGATACTATGCCTACTATAGCTGCCATGTTAAATGGCAGGTTCTACAACTAAAACCGTACAAGGCACGTATTGGATGAATGGATTTCCAACAAATGGTCAGGCTAAGGAACTTCCTACTGCCACATGGGATCGCCTCTGGTGGGACGTCCCGAGAAACTAACGTTACGGTTAGATCTCTGCCAACACAAGGCCGGGTTACCTCTGTAACTAGGTAACTACTACACGAATATGCCATCCCCCGGTCCTTTGGGACCTTTATCCGAGGCGCCTCAAAGCAACAACCACACAGTAAATGAGATTGGAGCAACCACATAGGTTAAATACCAGGACTCCATACCTGATACCACCCTTTACCAGAAGGGAATGACACACCCTAAAGGGAGCGACCCTCATAACCTTGCCGCATCTTTCCTGTTTCGACCATTTCCGGGGAGTGAGGTCCTGATGCAGTCTCGTCCACAAAGCTACGCTTTGGCACAAAGCCATGCTTTGGGTCAACAGATGATCAAAGCAATGATCACAAAGATAAATGATCAAACAAATGATCATATCACAAATGATCATCCAATGATCATCACACAGCAGCACTCAGCATGCCACATTACCAAATTGGGAATATATCACTGATAAATATCAACTGCATAACCTCTGAGCTCGTACGTCTCAGAGAAGGGTGTTAAGCTGAGAGAATAAATTCTCCGCCACCAGGCAGAAATGTATTTGATAGAAATCAGTTAACATCTCAAAGTGTAATGTCGGACATACAACCATACAAGTCTGTTCCGGGTTCGAACAGAACCGAAGGCACTTCCGAAGAAGCCCTTGCAAATCCGGATAGTCCCTAATCACGTCCGGACTTCCCATCACATATGAAGATCTCTATACCGGGGATCAGCCAGTGCAGAGACAATCGATGAGTTATCCTTTTGTTTTTGGAAATATCCGGTCTTCACCACCGGTCTTCAATTGCTATCCATAACGTCGTATCACTATTCGGAATGGGCTATATGACACAAGGTCCTCCCCCGGCTAAACCGAATAATGAGCGCCATATTTTAAAACATATGGATATGGGATTTTAGTTAAGTCACAACTTATAAAATCCAAAACTTTTCTTTCAATGGTTAAACAAATTACCATTTTGAATCTTTAAACAAAAAGATTTATTTCACAAAGTTTCACCTAGTTTCACAAAGACCTATTTATAGATTCAAAACAACTTCCATTCCAATTGGATTAACTCAATAAATCTTTAAATTAAAGATTTAATTTATAGCTTTCAAAAACCCGTTCCAAATATTTATTTATAACTTGGAATACCATTTTCATTTCAAAACTTGAATTCCTTTTAACATACATTGGAAATCCATTTCTTATATGAAAGCTTCTATTATTTGAAAACGACAGTTTTCGTTTCAGAAAAGTCCGATTTATACAAGTTGGAATCTTGGGTTAATTTTAAATTTCAAAACATCACCTTTTAAAATGGTTTAAAAACCCCATATAAACCCATTTATAAGCTGGATAACTTTTTAAACCCTAGTTCCCAAATTATAGAATTCAACTTCAAATATTGAATTCAAATTTTAAATCAAATTATTTAAAATTTCAAAACTCAATCGAGTTATTCAAAATAACTTTTATTTTTGAAATCCATTTTTTTTCAAAAACTTCAATTCTAATTCCAAAACTATTTTGGATTCTAAAATTCAAATTTTAAAACAATTTCAAAATCTGTGACTTAACCCATTTCCACGTGCAATCCATGTTTGTGTGTGTATAAGTGTGGTCTAGGGGTTCAACACAATAGTGCACAACATCATCATCACAGATTCAATCATAAAGATAAGCGGTATAACCTATAGCGCTTATTTATATTCACAGATTCATAGATAAAGTAAGTTATCAATCGAAAAAATTCACTAATATGATTCGATGTGGGTTTCGGATAACCAGCTAGAATCCGACTCCCTGTCGCATCGAAATTCAAATGTCGTTTTACGGGTCAAAGGATTTGCATATTCATATAATCATATATATATCATAGATATAACAGCTTAGCATAAGGCATCAAATAGCATCACATCACATATCAAAATATCAATCCATCACACAACATTCAATAACAATCAGCATCTACAATTAAGATGAATAAACTGGGTGGTTTTAAATTTATTACCTACATGATTACTTTCATTTATTATTCCTAATTAAATAACTATCCATATTTATTCAATTAATAAATCTTCAATTAATTTAAAATCTAATATCATTCAATTAATGATTTCTTAATTACAAATTAATTATTCTAAGAAAAATTAATCTTAAACTTTAATTAATCAAATTAAAACCCTTAATTACTTTAATTAATTATCCATTTCTTAATTAATTATATTAATTATCCATTTGTACTACCTTAATAAATAAATGAATTACAAATCATTAAACTTTTCTTTATCTTTAGATAAACATTCCTTATTTAAATTATGCATTTAAAAACAAAATGTTTTTAAATTTACATTAAATTCCATTTAACATTTTCTTTAAACTTAAAGACTCAAATTTATTCAAAATAAGATTTTAAACAATACAACTTAATCTTATATGTTTACAAGAAACATATACTTAATTGAAAAGGGTTTAAATTTCAATTCAAATCAATTCAAATCAAATTAAAAATATCTTTAAATTTCAAAATTTGAAATATAACTTTCAAACTTATTTTAGTTTTAACTCTCTAAAACTCTTCTATAATTTACATCTTCAATTCAAATACAAATCATTTGAAAACAATTTAAATTTAAATCCTTATTTTAAAAACTAAAGTTTAAAATTTAAATTCAGATTTAAAACTCAGTTTTGAATTCACTTGAATTCCTAAATTAAATACTTAACCTTTTACTTCAAATGCAAAACAACAATGCATTTTATGCTTGAGAGTTTCAAATCAAATTTAAATTTAAAAACACAATATGGTTTCAAATTTCAGATAATTAAAATTTGAATTCATTTTCAAATTCAAACTAAAACTCAGTTTAAACCTCCACCCTAAAAAAAAACTTAAACTTATCTTCACATTTAAACAGAAACAGTTTCTGTTTTATTAAAAAAACCAAACTTTAAAATTCCTGAATTTAAACTATTTCATAGAAAACAGAATTCAAACTTATTTGATACCATTCTTAAATTCAGTTTCAAATCCAAAGTTAACAATTTTAAGTTTGCAATTTCTTTTACCTAAATTTCAATAACCTGGAAACAGATTTCTAACTTTTGCTTAAAACTAATTAAAACTTCAAAACTCAAATTATTTCAAAGCCCAAAACTAAATTAATTGCATTCATATTTAAAATTTCAGATTCAACCTAGTTTCTTCAGATTTTTGTTTGAAATTGACCTTAACTTCAAAATTTGGAAACCTGGAAAAAAACAGGTTTCTGTTTCTACCTGAAACATTCATGTACCCGAGCCACCATATAATTACTTCGAGTCAGTAGCCTCACTGCTTCGAGTCATTTCCTACTTCCCTCGAGGCCAACCCGAGTCAAAACACTGCAATCCCAATACCCCTGAAACCTGAAATAGCCTTCACCCAATATCACCTAAAACCTGTCAACACCATTAACTACCATCTCCGACCAACATCCTCGACCAAACTCCGGTGATTGCTTCATCACTACACCATCCATCAATACCCCAAACAGCTTCGAACTCGATTCACTGAGGAGTTCGAAATTTACCCAAAACTGTAACCCACAAAAACTACGGTTCTAGAATTCAAATCAAAATCACAACTTCAAAAACGAAATGCAACCCAAACTGGAAATTTTCCCTTTATCTATGATAACTCCCCTTCATCCAGAAACAAATTCGACACCTCAAACCATTTGTGGCAAACGAGATACCCCAAAATACATAATACTGTCAAAACAGAATTGCTCTTGAAATATAGCATTAAAAATCGTAATTTTGCTTTGAAAAATCATAATTTTGTATGAAGATTAGATTTATAACCCTGAAACTCCAAATCATTATACTTGGGATTTCACTAATTACTGATTGATCATTGGTTTATATATATTCCAGAGATGTTTATATATTATTTTGACTTATATAAAATTTTAAAATGAAGTTTTAATTTAAACAAACAAGTTTTGTTTGAATCTTAATCTTAAACTAATCAAAGGGTTTATGAATTTAAATTAACCTTGCAACTGAGAGGTATACAGAGAAACCATACAATGGACATGTATATAGCAGAAACACATTCATTTCAAATTTTACAAGCATGTAACCCAATATCAACAAGCAAGCATCACAAAGCAATTCACAAGTTCATAGATATCAGATTCAAAGGGAAAATTTTCAAGTTTGCTCACCTGTTTGTAGATGAAGAACAGATACAGTCTCTTTTTCTTCAAAACTGGAATTTGTTTTGACATCTTGCTTTTCAAGTTGAATCTGAATTTATAATTTCCAGATTGAAGATTTCTTAGTTATATTTGTTTACTTAACTCATCAATAACAAAAAATATTCCATTTACTTACAGTTTTTTTTTTTAATTTGAGGCAAACTGTTGTTTTCCAGTTTCTTGATGCTTGCTTTTGCTCTGGTTTGGGAATTACTTGATCTCTGGTTACATATTTTCATTTACCCATTGTTACTCTTAATTTATTCAATACAAAAGAAAAATAAATAAATTACTTACAGGTTTAAATTTGTTTAAAGCTTCAACTGTTTCTTTTTCTTTCCAGGCTGCAGACTTCACTTTGCATCTTCTTTCTAGTTGAATCTGCATTTTTTTTTGTTGTTTCAACTGTTTTAACTTATGCTTTATCACTGATTAACAATATGAAATTCAAAGCTTTAAGAAAAATTTACTTATCTCTTCTTTTTTTTCTTCCAGAAAGCAGAGACAGGTCTTTGATTTCCATTTGGCTTCAGGTTTTGATTTATTTTTTATTTTTTTCTCTTGCTTCTTTGTGTTAAAAGTTGAATTGCTAATCTATATGCAACTGAAATGCTTGCAAACAGATGCTGCTTGATTCCAGGCTTGCCTTAGTTGAATCCATTTCAGGTTTGCATGCAGAGCCTATTCCCATATTTGATTTTGATCTGCTTCTCATTGTTAAATTAGCTTGCTTATTAATTCCAGGTTTGATCTGAGACTTGAATTGCAACTTGTTTGCTTTAAAAACTTCACTCGATTGTTTTACTTCTCTGATCTTGTTTGCCTTTTAATCTTTGTATTGAATCATTGATGAATTGAATTGTGAAAACAGGTTCTTCAATTATCACCAGGGAAAACTGCATTTGCTTGTTCCAGATTTGCTATGCTTAAATTTTGTTACAGGTAATTGATGAGAAAATCTGGTTTTGAATTTCACTTTAAATCTGATTTCAGATTTTCTTTTGAAGATAATGTTTGAACAATTATGAATTGCTAAGATTTCTACTTAATAAATTTTTAATAAAATATTTTTCAAACAAAAATAAGTAAAACAATTGCCACTTGTTACTTATGTTTACACTTGTTATTCTTTTATGTCATATGGTTTACATTTGTAAAATTTTGTATATTTATGTTTTTAACCTTGTCTTGAATTTATTTTATAAATTTTGTTTTGGTCCTTTAGTTCAATTAATTTTAATTCATACATTTTGTTTTTAAACCTTATTTGATTTTAAATTTATAAAACATGCTTATCAATCTTATATTTACACATATATGTTATGTAGTTATACTTACACAAATTAAAGTAAAATAGTTTGAAATTAGATTATACATTATTAGCAAATATTTATAAGTTAGTAAATACAACTTTTATTTTCAATACATCTATATTTATAAACTTAAGATGTTCAACTTATTAACAAACACTTATTTTTTAAAACTTTCATAATTAAATTCACAATAAAATCTCAAATCTTTTAAATTCCAAATTCAATCTAAAAATGCATATTATTATTTATTCTGTAAATCTTCCAATTGATTCAACTTTTAATTCTAAAAAATTAAAAATTAACTACAAAAATTCCATAATTTAATTCCAAAAATTAAATAAATTGTCAAATTATCTTGTTCAAAATTCAGGAATGTTACAGGTTGATGGTTGATAGTGGATGAATGGATGTTGTATTTTATATTGTTCTAAACGGCAAATTATTTATGCACTTTATTTCATTCGGGATCTCAGTTTGAAATGATATATAACTGTATTTTTATTTTAAATTACGGATTGAAATGATAAATATTTGTATCACTTGACCATAGGGTAGAAAATTATATAAAGACACCGGGATCTATATATAAAAGTATTTTGAAATGATTTTCTATGGTTTTGTAAAGAAATATATGGTTTATGAGATAGTGATTTGGATATTTTATAAATGTTATTTTATATATAGTTAAATTCTGGGTTTTAAGCTATGTATAAAATTGATTTGAAGTATAAAAGAAGTTAATAATTAAGTTTGATTTTATTAAGATAAAAAATGATTGAGCATTTATTTAAATTAAATTTCTAGAATTTATAATGACTTAAATGATAATAAGGTTGGAAGATGAATATAAAAATTTATTTGGAATTTAACAAAATTTAGATTTTAAAGGGTATGATTTTTATAACTTGATTTTTAGTTTAGTGTGGTTTAAATGATTATCAAGTTGATTTCAATGAATATATCAAGTTAAATAAATTGAGAGAATATCCAGTTAATTGAAGTTTAAAAAGGTTTACTTAAATTATATTGGATTTATTTAGTTAACATTTCAAATCTAAATAATAGTAATTAAATTTGATATATATGGAATTATCAAAGAATTAGTTTTGAAATGGTGGAATATTTAAAGCTTTGAAATATATGGGAATTGAAACGGTTTATTTGGGGGTTCAAATCTGTTTTGGAATTGATTTGAGAAATTTAAGAAGCTATTTTATTTTATAAAGTAATTTAATATTTGAACCATTTAAGTATTGGAAATTATGTTTCAAAGTTATGGGTTTCAAGGTATGATGATTAGAAAGTGCTATAATTGTGTGAAAAGGTTACATTTGAAATAAAAATGATATTATCTTGATTTGGGTTTTATAAAAATCATATCATATTGATTTGTTTTTTTTAACGAAATGATATTGTATTTATATGGTTTGAAATGGATATTTTATTCTGGTTTTAAAAGTATAAATTTTTTTGAAAGACCGTGGTGTTATAATAACGTTTGGTTGTTAAAGAGACCGGGTGTAACGATCCTGAATTTTGAACAATTTAAAAATGAAGATATTTAATTAATTTTAAATATTGGAGATAATTTTAAATTGAATTCCAATAAAACTATGAAATTTGGCGATTAAAATTTTGAATTTAATCTATTTTTAAAGTTGAATAGAAATTTGAATTTTTACTTTGAAGTTTGAAATTGAATATTGAAATTGTATTTTTAATTCAAACAAATGACTTAGAAGAAAAATAAATTTAGATACAAGGATTATTATTTATATTTATAAATTTGTGGTTAGTTTAATAACATTTTCTTAAATAAAAGAATCAAATTTTAATCAATATAAAATAAAATAAGAAAAGATAAAAAAAAAAAAAAAAATAAATAAATAAATATAAAATAAGAAGTAGACATTACCTTACTTTCATCATGCCGACACCATTCCTCCATACCCTAAATCCACGCCACTTCACACGCCATAACTCACGCAAAATTCACGTTCTTTTCTATTTTTATAACCCTACCCCTCTCCACTTTCTTCATTCAGACGAAAGAAAAATAAAAAGAAAAAAATGGCGGCCGTGTAAATCTTCTTTGTTCGCCTTCAGAAAATTGGGGCTTTGCAAAATTTGGGCTTAAATTCGAGTTCGACTTGTTTATTCGTCTTCGTGTTGCCGGCTTCGACTTCAAATCGAAGGCCTCGACTTCGAATCTCTTGCGTGCCCCGATTCGTGATAAAGGTGAGTCTTTTGGCTCACGATTATCTTAATGCAAGTATTTAGATTTGGTTGCATTGAATTTTGGGTGGCATGCTACTGTTTTGGGGGGTTGTTGGTTATCAAATTACTCGGTTAATTTGCATGCTTTGTTTTGATGATTTGTGGGTTTCAGTTGCTCGGTTACTTGAATCTGAACCATTTGGGGGTAATTGCAGTCACTTGCTCGATTTCTTGAACTGTAACTGATAAGAACAGATACGTGCTTGATTTGCATGCTATGAATTGGTGTTGTTTTGCTTCCATCTGCTCGGTTAATTTGCAAGTATGGGTGTTTGGGGTATTTATTATCATTTGCTCGGCTACTTTGAATTCTAAACTGATAGGAACAGATAACACACTGTATGTTGGTTGTTGGTTGTTCTTTTGCTATGAATTGCTCTGTTAATTTGTTATTTAAACTGTTAGGAGCAGATGCTATTGAATTAGGTCTTAAACTGTTAAGAACCGAAGCTAATTTATTGTTTTAAATTGATAAGAACTGATACTATGTGTGATTTGTTTTTAATTTTAAATTGATAAGAACAGAAACTATAATTGGTTTTTTTTTTTTTTTTTTTTTTTTTAAATTTGACAAGAACTGATGCTACTTAACTTTTATGTTTAAATTGATGAAACAGATACTATGTGTTTTTGTTAAAAAAATTTTTTTTTTAAAAAAAAAAACTGATAAGAATAGATGCTGCTTTGATAATTTGTTTTAAATTTAAATTGATAAGAATTTAAACTGTTGAGAACAGATACTGAAATTTTTGTTGTAAAATTTATAAGAACAGATGCTACTGAAATTTTTGTTTTAAAATTTATAAGAACCAAAGTGAGCAACTATTTCTTTTCAACTTTTAACATGCTTCAATATTCTGATGCTTGTAAGTAGTCTTGAAATCTGATGAGAAGTTTGCTGATATGTGTTGTATGAAATAATTGATGTGCTCTGTGCCCTGTTCAATTTTCTGAAAACCAAAGTGAGCAACTTTCCACCCATGATCTACTTCTATATCTCAATATGGTGGTTGATACTTGAATGCATTATGCAATGTTGTTAGCTGTTAAAATATCTGTATGTTTAGATATATATATGTAGATATGGAGTGCATGTTGTAACATAGTTCTGTTTACAGGCAACAGGTTTCAATCATGTTTTACATGTATGCTCTATGTGTTAGTAACAGGTTCAATTTTCAAAAACAAATTAAATAACTTAATGTTAAATTCGAATTGGGGAATTTTGATTTGTTGAGATTTTTGTTGTAAGCAGAGTAATTTTTGATCTCTCAACAAAATTTGCCATCAACAATAAATGGTTGTCAGACAATCCTACTTGTTGAACCTGCTTTCGACACAGTTATTTCTTTCCTTTTCTTAGTCCATTTTCTGCTCCTCTTCCATGCTTTTTAAAATACATACTGGAAATGCAAATGGGTTCCAAGAATTTAAAACAATATTCCCAAAAGGGTCTGTGCTAGCATGCACGAAGTAATTTTATGTTTCTACAGGCAAATCATTATTGCCTCATTTTATAGACTTAGCTAATAACTGAAAGATGTCACACAATTTTGGTCAAAACCAACAGTTGCAGGAAACTGCTGCCTTGCCATATTTTTATATATGTTCATCTCCAATGATTTCATTTTGTGATTTAAGTGGCATTCTATCTGCTAATATTTGATGTTTCATGACACTGTCAACTCAGCAGTGAAAATTTCCAGTTTTAATGCACGTAATTGCATTTTTCTTTATTTACAGTAAAAGCTGTAAATATTTGTTTTGTGGATATTTGCATTTATTTGCACCAAAACTGCATATTTTCCGAAAATACTTCTATATGTGTTTCTAGAAGCCATTTGTTGCCTCTGTTACCTCTGTGGCCTCTGTTGCCTGTGTTACTTCTGTGTTACCCCTATGTTGTCTCGGGGTTGCCTCTGTGTTGCCTCGATATTGCCTTCGTGCTACTGTACATTTTTGCTGCTGCATAGTGCCTTGCCTTGTTTGTTTTGGAGTTATGCTTGTACACTTGCAGTGATTTGTCTGACTCGTGCACGCGTGTCGGCGAGGCAGTGCACATGTGTGTAAAGTACACGTGTGTACTGCAGCCACACGAGATTGACAGATCTTAAAAGTTAAAGTTGTTAACATGAAAATCCATAATAGATTTTGAATTGATTCATGTGATCCATTTTATTCAGTTCATTGCAAATTTATTTACTTGAGTTAAGATTAATCCTGACTCGAGTGTTTTTGTGTTTTGCAATTAACGCTCGGGTCAGACCGAGTATTTTTACAGCTTGAAGATTTTCAGGCCGCGAAGTTAGAGAGAGGGAGATTAAAGCTCTACTAAAGTTTTCAGTAAAATTTTTCTTTGTACTCTAAAAAGATATATATTCCGCTGTATATAAAAAAATTTAATGCATTGTACAAACTCTGATATATGTATGTAAGAAAAATTCAATTATGAATAATATTATGATTATTCTGTGATTCTGTGGCTGATTCTGTTTAAACTTTATAAACTGACTAACAATTCGTCATTTTGAACGTTTCTAGTTGGTTTAATTACCGACTAGAGACGGTCAGAGCGGCGGGTCGTTACAAAAGTGGTATCAGAGCTTTGGTTTACTCAAAGCTCAGTTTATGATGTTTAATATGAATAGTTACTAGAACCACTATAAAGAAAGTGCTTTTCAAATTTAAAGAAGTATAAAAATTGTTTTCTTTAAAATAAAAGGTATTTTGGAAATTAAAATTATTTTGAAATTCCCCTCTCTAAATGTGAGTTTGCGATAGTTTATATTCGGTGAGGTCTCGATAGATTTGAGTTTCGATCGTTCAGAAACTCGTTATCGAATTATTGAGATTATGAAAAATGAAATATGAGTAAAGTGAACTAATAAATTAGTAAATTGGTTTAAATCGAATAACTTGAATATTTCGAGTAATAATTGTGAAATAAAATAACATGTTAATTTAGTTATGATCAAACAGATTATTGAATTATAATTTGGGAATTTGATTCTGAATTCTTTTGAGAAATTGTTTTCAAATGTAAAGAACGAATTGGTAAATAAATGGATTATAAGTATTTAACTTATAATATGAACTTTTGAGTATATAACTGAGTTAATAAATAGAATTGAATAGAATTAATAAGAAGATTTATAAATCGAAGTTTTATAAATAGGAAAAGAATTTATGAAGATTGTTTATAAATTAAAAAATCAATTGAATTTGATAAGTAAATTGTTATAGCTTATTAAAGGAGATATATCCACGATTTTGGACAGTGGGTAATCCTTTAAAAATAAAAATAAGTTGTAGAAATGATGAAATTGGTTGACAAAGTATATTCACGATTTTGGACAGTGAATATATTAGTGAATAAAACAGATATGTTTTAGGGAGAATGATTGAATAATCCAACCTCTGCTAATAAAAATTTTGAATATTGATAGGAAACTTCGAAAACACCTTGTTAATTATAATGGCGAAAACCGAAGCACAAAAAGCAATACGCCGTGAACGAAGAGCAATTGCTCGTAGAGAAGCAGAAGCGACACGTGCGGAAATTGAAAGGAGATTCACTGAAAGGCAAGCACCTGGTCCATATGATGAGGTTATTTGCTATCGATGTCATAGAAAGGGACATTATGCCCGTCAGTGTCGAGAGAGAAGAAAGAAAAGAAATGTGGATGACCGATTCGCTCGTCAGGAGATTGTGTGTTTTAAATGTCAAGAGAGAGGGCATTTTCTTAGTCATTGTCCTAAAGTGAAAAGGAAAAAGTGCGTACTCAATTTACCCGTCGATAGATTGACAATCTGCTACCATTGTCGTCAGACTGGACATATAGCCAGAAACTGCACCGAAAGACAACGGGGAGAGCAAGCTATAGCCCGACCAGCTAGAGCGAAAAGTGTTATGGTGATAGATAAAGATGGAAACATCTCATATTATTGCAATAACTGTAAGGAATGGGGACATGTGGATTTTGAATGTGTTAATTCTCCTTTAACACAATATGAAGTAGTGTCATCCGAAGATGAAAGTTTGGCAAAGATGCCTACTATCGGACAAGAAGTCGTTAGTCCTTAATTATTCTGAATCTTAAACCAATCGATATATTTTGTAATACTATCTTTTGTAATCCACAATCTTCTGTGTACGTCTTTTAAAAGTATTAAGCTATGTAAAATTTCGTATGGAGAAAATATTTTAATCGAATAGCATTTTGGGAAGTAATATTATGAAATGAAGTTTAATTGTTGATTTAACTGTAGAAATCAAACTATTTCGATGTGAAGTTTATATTTCAAGTTTAGACTATTGTCTAAAATGGTTAATGTGGAAATATGAATTTAATGGAGCTAAATTGATGAACAATTTACTAAAGAACTAGTTGACTATTTTTGAAATAGAAAGTAAATGTAAAGTTCAAATAGAATTTAAATTTTGAATTTGAAATTGTCAACATGATAGTCCATTATAGGTTTAATAAATTCAGTGATGAATTTGAAATTAAACGTGCGGAAAAAAATTAAATTAAGTGAAAAACTTAATGTTGAAAAGTTTGAAATCGGTTTAAAACCAATATTGTGAAAAGTATGAGGAATTCAAACTATGAATTAAGAGAAGTTGAAAAAGTTAATAGTTTTAAAGATGTTTTAAAATGCATTAACTATCGAATACATAGATTTCAACATTCAGTTGTTGAAATAGACGTTTTCGAGAAAATTAAGGAAATGGTGGACTATAACACTTTGTTATAGCAAATGGTTTCCGGAAGGAAATGTTGTTTATAGTATTGGGATTTATATATCTATCTTAAATCCGAATCCCTATACTAGTGATTTTGAGTTGTCGTAACGATGTTTTACGTAACATTCGTTTTAACTCAAATAAATGTGATTAAAAGAATGATTTCCTTAAAGAATGGAATATATACTTAATTTTGATTCAAGTATATTGAATATTTTCAAAGTGTTGAAAATGAAAGAATTTGTGAATTACTTATTTTTGAATAAGTATGGAAATATTTTCCAATGTGAAATGAAAAGTTTGAAATTTTATCTTTTAAAGATAAATTGAGAAATGAATATTTGAAATTAGTTTCAAATGATTAAGTGTGAAAATTATATATCTTGTCAAAGATATTATTTTGAGAAATTTGAACAATTAGTTCAACTTGGAAATTTTTCAAAGATTGAATTTTGAGTTAAATTGAGTTTAACTTTGACACCAAAAACAATATAAGTTCAGCTTTGAATTTTGGATAGTCGATTGGGATTGTATGTCTAATGTTGTGAATTGATGACATATCATTTGATCTCTATTAAATATATATCTGTGGTGGCGGAGAATTTATTCTTTTAGCTTAACACCCTTCTCTGAGACGTACGAGCTTAGAGGTTATATATCGATAGACATCAATTATATGTTGAGAATTGACGATGTAACGTGAAATCCAAATCGAATGTGAAATCGATAATGAATTGGATTGTGAATGTGAATTAGGTTAGAGATAACCTTAAATTTTCAAATCGATTGAGAGGAAAATTTTAAACGTGATAGAAAATTTTGAATCCTCTATTTGTTGTGAATGTGAAATGAGTTTTCGTAACTTATATATGTGAATATAATCGAAAACTAATCAGTTTAGAAAGTCATTATTATGAAAATCCGGTGTAGGGTTACATAGATATGATAAGTACGAAATGTGAATGAAGTACTATATGTATATGACATATGTTTTCTAAAAACTGAGGATATGGAAATGTAACTTCCAATTTATTATGTGTGAAGGTGATTGGAACTCGGTGGAGTGTCCAGTGAAAATCGTAGCTACGTAGAATTCCCTTAGTGGAATGTCCAATGGGACTGATTTGATATCCCATTGTGTTGGGATTATCCCATTGTGTTGGGATTATGTGATTGATGCTGGCGTAATTCGAGGGGTGTGATACCTAAAGTTACAAGCGATTCCATTGAGATAGTGGCGCAACCGCCGAGTAAACTGCGATCTGGGAACCGAAGCGTAATTCGAGGGGCGTGATGCCTAAGGCTACGAGCGATTCTACTGAGATAGTAGCGTAACCGCCGTGTGGACCGCGATCTAAGGCGACAACCATGGCGAAATTCAGGAGTGATGAGAAATCTAAGTTACAAGCGATTCTACTGAGATAGTAGCGGAACCGCCGGGTGACTGTGATCCATGGGGGAACGGACTTTCCATATCCATTTTTAAAAGAATTTTTAAAAGAATTTTTAAAAGTATTTTCACTGGGAGTTGAAGCAAGTATGTTTAGTACTTGGAGATTTTTAGTCTTGCGTCTGATCAGCGTATGCCTAAAGTCTGTGAGAACGACGATGAACTTGTTAAACTTTGAGTTATCAAGTATTTTCAAACTTTAAATAAAAAATCAATAATCTGAAATTAGAATTACATAATTCTAACTTAATGAATTAAGGAAGAAGATCTTTTTAAATATCTTGAAAATCCACAGTTTTGGATAAGATATATTATGCAAATATTTAGCATAAAAGATTTCAAGTTTAAAAATCTGAGTTTTGTAAGTCAAAAGTTTGGTAAAAGACTTTTGTGTCTTGATTATTGAAATCAATAAACAAAACTAGTGAAATGAAATAAATGGAATGAATCCTATATTTATTTATGAGTTTGAAACTTGGTGAAATTATGTAGGATATAAAATATCGGTGAGATTTTAGCAATCGTTTTTCCTAACTTATAATTTCGGGACGAAATTCTTTTAAGTAGGGGAGATTGTAACGATCCTGAATTTTGAACAATTTAAAAATGAAGATATTTAATTAATTTTAAATATTGGAGATAATTTTAAATTGAATTCCAATAAAACTATGAAATTTGGCGATTAAAATTTTGAATTTAATCTATTTTTAAAGTTGAATAGAAATTTGAATTTTTACTTTGAAGTTTGAAATTGAATATTGAAATTGTATTTTTAATTCAAACAAATGACTTAGAAGAAAAATAAATTTAGATACAAGGATTATTATTTATATTTATAAATTTGTGGTTAGTTTAATAACATTTTCTTAAATAAAAGAATCAAATTTTAATCAATATAAAATAAAATAAGAAAAGATAAAAAAAAAAAAATAAATAAATAAAAAATAAATATAAAATAAGAAGTAGACATTACCTTACTTTCATCATGCCGACACCATTCCTCCATACCCTAAATCCACGCCACTTCACACGCCATAACTCACGCAAAATTCACGTTCTTTTCTATTTTTATAACCCTACCCCTCTCCACTTTCTTCATTCAGACGAAAGAAAAATAAAAAGAAAAAAATGGCGGCCGTGTAAATCTTCTTCGTTCGCCTTCAGAAAATTGGGGCTTTGCAAAATTTGGGCTTAAATTCGAGTTCGACTTGTTTATTCGTCTTCGTGTTGCCGGCTTCGACTTCAAATTGAAGGCCTCGACTTCGAATCTCTTGCGTGCCCCGATTCGTGATAAAGGTGAGTCTTTTGGCTCACGATTATCTTAATGCAAGTATTTAGATTTGGTTGCATTGAATTTTGGGTGGCATGCTACTGTTTTGGGGGGTTGTTGGTTATCAAATTACTCGGTTAATTTGCATGCTTTGTTTTGATGATTTGTGGGTTTCAGTTGCTCGGTTACTTGAATCTGAACCATTTGGGGGTAATTGCAGTCACTTGCTCGATTTCTTGAACTGTAACTGATAAGAACAGATACGTGCTTGATTTGCATGCTATGAATTGGTGTTGTTTTGCTTCCATCTGCTCGGTTAATTTGCAAGTATGGGTGTTTGGGGTATTTATTATCATTTGCTCGGCTACTTTGAATTCTAAACTGATAGGAACAGATAACACACTGTATGTTGGTTGTTGGTTGTTCTTTTGCTATGAATTGCTCTGTTAATTTGTTATTTAAACTGTTAGGAGCAGATGCTATTGAATTAGGTCTTAAACTGTTAAGAACCGAAGCTAATTTATTGTTTTAAATTGATAAGAACTGATACTATGTGTGATTTGTTTTTAATTTTAAATTGATAAGAACAGAAACTATAATTGGTTTTATTTTTATTTTTATTTTTTTATTTTTTTATTTTTTTTATTTTTTTAAATTTGACAAGAACTGATGCTACTTAACTTTTATGTTTAAATTGATGAAACAGATACTATGTGTTTTTGTTAAAAAATTTTTTTTTAAAAAAAAAACTGATAAGAATAGATGCTGCTTTGATAATTTGTTTTAAATTTAAATTGATAAGAATTTAAACTGTTGAGAACAGATACTGAAATTTTTGTTGTAAAATTTATAAGAACAGATGCTACTGAAATTTTTGTTTTAAAATTTATAAGAACCAAAGTGAGCAACTATTTCTTTTCAACTTTTAACATGCTTCAATATTCTGATGCTTGTAAGTAGTCTTGAAATCTGATGAGAAGTTTGCTGATATGTGTTGTATGAAATAATTGATGTGCTCTGTGCCCTGTTCAATTTTCTGAAAACCAAAGTGAGCAACTTTCCACCCATGATCTACTTCTATATCTCAATATGGTGGTTGATACTTGAATGCATTATGCAATGTTGTTAGCTGTTAAAATATCTGTATGTTTAGATATATATATGTAGATATGGAGTGCATGTTGTAACATAGTTCTGTTTACAGGCAACAGGTTTCAATCATGTTTTACATGTATGCTCTGTGTGTTAGTAACAGGTTCAATTTTCAAAAACAAATTAAATAACTTAATGTTAAATTCGAATTGGGGAATTTTGATTTGTTGAGATTTTTGTTGTAAGCAGAGTAATTTTTGATCTCTCAACAAAATTTGCCATCAACAATAAATGGTTGTCAGACAATCCTACTTGTTGAACCTGCTTTCGACACAGTTATTTCTTTCCTTTTCTTAGTCCATTTTCTGCTCCTCTTCCATGCTTTTTAAAATACATACTGGAAATGCAAATGGGTTCCAAGAATTTAAAACAATATTCCCAAAAGGGTCTGTGCTAGCATGCACGAAGTAATTTTATGTTTCTACAGGCAAATCATTATTGCCTCATTTTATAGACTTAGCTAATAACTGAAAGATGTCACACAATTTTGGTCAAAACCAACAGTTGCAGGAAACTGTTGCCTTGCCATATTTTTATATATGTTCATCTCCAATGATTTCATTTTGTGATTTAAGTGGCATTCTATCTGCTAATATTTGATGTTTCATGACACTGTCAACTCAGCAGTGAAAATTTCCAGTTTTAATGCACGTAATTGCATTTTTCTTTATTTACAGTAAAAGCTGTAAATATTTGTTTTGTGGATATTTGCATTTATTTGCACCAAAAACTGCATATTTTCCGAAAATACTTCTATATGTGTTTCTAGAAGCCATTTGTTGCCTCTGTTACCTCTGTGGCCTCTGTTGCCTGTGTTACTTCTGTGTTACCCCTATGTTGTCTCGGGGTTGCCTCTGTGTTGCCTCGATATTGCCTTCGTGCTACTGTACATTTTTGCTGCTGCATAGTGCCTTGCCTTGTTTGTTTTGGAGTTATGCTTGTACACTTGCAGTGATTTGTCTGACTCGTGCACGCGTGTCGGCGAGGCAGTGCACATGTGTGTAAAGTACACGTGTGTACTGCAGCCACACGAGATTGACAGATTTTAAAAGTTAAAGTTGTTAACATGAAAATCCATAATAGATTTTGAATTGATTCATGTGATCCATTTTATTCAGTTCATTGCAAATTTATTTACTTGAGTTAAGATTAATCCTGACTCGAGTGTTTTTGTGTTTTGCAATTAACGCTCGGGTCAGACCGAGTATTTTTACAGCTTGAAGATTTTCAGGCCGCGAAGTTAGAGAGAGGGAGATTAAAGCTCTACTAAAGTTTTCAGTAAAAATTTTCTTTGTACTCTAAAAAGATATATATTCCGCTGTATATAAAAAAATTTAATGCATTGTACAAACTCTGATATATGTATGTAAGAAAAATTCAATTATGAATAATATTATGATTATTCTGTGATTCTGTGGCTGATTCTGTTTAAACTTTATAAACTGACTAACAATTCGTCATTTTGAACGTTTCTAGTTGGTTTAATTACCGACTAGAGACGGTCAGAGCGGCGGGTCGTTACAAAAGATAATCGTGAGCCAAAAGACTCACCTTTATCACGAATCGGGGCACGCAAGAGATTCGAAGTCGAGGCCTTCGATTTGAAGTCGAAGCCGGCAACACGAAGACGAATAAACAAGTCGAACTCGAATTTAAGCCCAAATTTTGCAAAGCCCCAATTTTCTGAAGGCGAACGAAGAAGATTTACACGGCCGCCATTTTTTTCTTTTTATTTTTCTTTCGTCTGAATGAAGAAAGTGGAGAGGGGTAGGGTTATAAAAATAGAAAAGAACGTGAATTTTGCGTGAGTTATGGCGTGTGAAGTGGCGTGGATTTAGGGTATGGAGGAATGGTGTCGGCATGATGAAAGTAAGGTAATGTCTACTTCTTATTTTATATTTATTTATTTATTTATTTTTTTTTTTTATCTTTTCTTATTTTATTTTATATTGATTAAAATTTGATTCTTTTATTTAAGAAAATGTTATTAAACTAACCACAAATTTATAAATATAAATAATAATCCTTGTATCTAAATTTATTTTTCTTCTAAGTCATTTGTTTGAATTAAAAATACAATTTCAATATTCAATTTCAAACTTCAAAGTAAAAATTCAAATTTCTATTCAACTTTAAAAATAGATTAAATTCAAAATTTTAATCGCCAAATTTCATAGTTTTATTGGAATTCAATTTAAAATTATCTCCAATATTTAAAATTAATTAAATATCTTCATTTTTAAATTGTTCAAAATTCAGGATCGTTACAATGGGATCGGAAGTTGTCATACTCTCTGCCAACTCCGAAAACCACTTTAACAACCGTGTATGCGGTGGAGATTCCAGAATGAAGTAAGATGGCGGCGACGTTTCCTTTGAGGTAAATACGTGGACCCGACTCCCGTGAGTTGGCATAAGGTGGCTAAAACAGGAGCGATCGACGGGTTAAGAAGGTAGCCCCTTTTATCGGACACATCCCTTCGATATTATACTCTGACTTTGGATTGATTCGGTGACCACTTTTGATTTTTTGATTTGGAGGTGTGGTTCAAGGTGGGCGGTAGCTGTGCGCTATGCGTTACCACCGGCCCGGAAGCGTAATTGGTATATCTACCTTGGCATTGCCTAGTTGTGCCGTGTCACCTACCCTACCGCGCCTTATATGAGTTTGGTTTTCTCTCGTAGCCCGTGTGTTATCCTCTGGCGGCTTTCCGATCAGGAGGGACTATGATATTGAATGGACTACTGGGACTATTACGTGTTAAGGTGGAAAATGTAAAGCCTTAATGCTATTTAAAAGTAAGTTTATTTTACTATAGACATTATTATAATAGCGAAATATTACCACATAGTAAATAGTTTAACGGATCCTTAGGAGATGTGAATCCCGAGCATCTCTTAAGTTACTGCACTCACGTTAGATACTGGATAGGATATGTAAAATCCCGTAAACATCTCTGACGTTGTTACACTCATATTTTATTGTTGATTTAACTTACATAAGATCTTTTAGTTCTGACTCGAGTGTTTTGTCTTTTCAATTCGCTCGGGTCAACCTGAGCATTTCAGGATTTGAAGATTTTATTCTAGAAGACGAAGATTTGTATTACTATTTTCTATTATATTATTCCACTACGCTATTGTATTCTGCTGCATTATTAATATTCTCCGGTATGTGTAACTGTGATATGTATTATATAAGTAAATCAAATGTTTTTGTAAAACAGCTTCATGAACTGTATATTTGATTATTATATTTTATCGTTCTGCTGCAAGATTCTGTTTTGGTCTTTTTCTTCCTCTGCTTTTTCTTATTTACCCCATAACAATCCGCCCTTTTGTATGGTTTAAGTCTGACGTGTGTGGTTTATCGTCGATTTAAATCGTGCGAAAAGGCGGGACGTTACACGTCCTTTGCTTGACTGACATTATTGCCATCACGTTCTTTGGCCTCTTGATATGAACCCGAAATTGCCCCAAAAACCTGTCCACCAACTCCATCCATGTTCTGATGGATCCTTCTTCCAGCTGCCTGAAGCACATCGCAGCTATATCCATCAAGTATAGAGGGAAACATTGGGTCATAACTTCCTTCGATGCCCCCAACACTTCCATGTGTTTGGTGTATCTCATCAGATGATCGGTTGGGTCAGCCTTGCCATTGTATACCTCTACTCTAGGTAGCTTGAATTCGGGTGGATTTCGAGCTAGCCTGATTTCCCGAGTAAACGGGCTCTTGTTCACTCCTTCCAAATCTCTATTGGTCAAACCTCCACGCATAGTTCTCCTAATAATCTCAGCTAATCCAGCATTGTCTGTAAAAGATTGCCCCCCATGCCCCCGAGGGAATTCTGTTACATATTCCTCATGCGCTTCATTAACGTTAGTGCTCGCTCTAGCCTGTTGATCTCCATCCAATAGTCTTCCAGTGTCAGATCCTGCGGGCCTGCCCCAAGCCCTCGTTGATTGCCTTCTTGTTCTGCATCTTGACCTTGAGCTTGACCTCCATTGGTCTCTGCAACCCTAACTCCTTGTTCTACATTCGCAGCCGCTGTAGTTGGTCCAAGATTCTGCGTACTCGCTGCTCTCATCTACTCGAAGAAGTTCCGCATCATCTCCTGTTGACTCTTCAACAATCTCTCATGCAGTGAATTCGCCATAGCTTCCATCTCGTCTCTGGTAATGTAGATAGAAGCTTGTCCTTCTCCAGCTCCGGAGAATGCCTCTTGACTTCCTCCTTGTAGGCTTCTCTCAGCTCTTTGTCTTTTGCTTGTTTGCCGAGTCATTGTCCTTCAAATCTGGATTCCGAACCTGGTATAACGGGTGCCGATCCTTCTCAGTGAGAGCACCAAAGTGTTTGCGCCCGAATTGGTCACAAATCCCAAGTGTCGTGAAAGCACCAATATATGAATATAAATCCGCGATGTTCGAGCACAAGTTACAGATCTAAGCAATCAACAAACAACAATCCAGAAATAACGAACAGAAACACGAGATTTATATTGGTTCCGCTATCTCCAGCATACGTCCACTTTAATTAATTATCTTTTATTGATGTTCTTTGCTGGTTACAGTTGATTACAGCGGATTACAATGAAGATTTCAAATACAATCAGATATAGAATTGAATCCGGCAGAGTCTGGACGTTGAATAGCCAAAAGATCCCTTTTCTGTTGGCTTCAGGGGCTATTTATAGGTGTAGGAGGCTGATATCGCGCTTAAAATTCGGGAGACTCCTTCTGGCACGTGAGTGGGCCCACGCGACTGATCCTTGAAAGTTTCGACTCGGTCCGTGATCGATACGAGCCAATTTTGTATCGATCAAAAAATGATCCAATCGAGCTGAAACTTGGCAAGGATGTTCTTTAGCTTGTACGTAATCTCTTGTGAAAATTTTGTAGCATTTTGATCTATGGTTTAGGAGATATGATCGATGCAAAATTGTGATTTTTGTAGGCTGACGATTTCGAACCCATGGTTTCCTATCCATCCCTTTTGCATCGTTCAGAAGCACGTGCGCATAGTGATGTGGCGTGAGATTCCTAGATTGATCCAATTTCTGTGGCGAATTGACTGGGTCGCATTCGCACCTTGTTCGTTCCAAGATTGAAGCCTAATTTCTATCAGTTATTTCATCTGTTCGTGTTGACTTCGCACTGGTAGTATTCGCACCGCTAGTTCATAGGGTCTTGTTCACATCGATCAATTGTGGTTCCATTCGCATCGATCGACTATCGACCGATCGATACGAAATAGTTGTTTGCCCGGGGATCGATACGAACTGTGTAGTTTTCAAAGGGATGCGAATAGTACCGATGCGTTGACATGAATTCGAACATATGGAGTGCTTATCTGGAATGATACGAACTAAATGGATACGAATAGCATGACCATGGATCGATTCGTACCTCAAGATTCGAAGACGATCGATTCGAAGTCGTTAACTCCTGATGGATACGAACAGTGTATCTTCTTCAACTTGTATCGATCATATCACTATCATACGAACTTCGATTAATCTGAAATTTGAAATGCAGCCTCCCTTAGCCTTGATCATCACCTCCAAGTGATTCCGTCCTGATCGAGGCTCGGCCAAATTTTTAATGATATCGATCGCAGCCTTGTTTCCAATTGATCTCCAGTCCTGATAACCATTCTTCCTCGCCAACTTCTTAATATTCCTGCCTTGACCCAATGGTGGGATAACACTGTTCAAACACTTTAGTTTTGTTTGGCTGACTATTAGCCCTTGGTTGACTCGGGCCTATAGACAAAATAAAAAAATAATCTAACGTCTGTTAGACACGCCTCTTCTGGACGATCAGTTCTTAATATCTGTTAAATACTTCTCTTATGGACGGTCTGTCCCTAACTTAACATCCCCTTGGGTCACTCAATCCTAATGGTTTTGCGGGCTCACCAATAATCTATTTGTATACAAACATATATTCCCTTTTGTATGTAATCATAATTTTAGTCTTACATGTGACAAAGCCCTATATACTGAAATTTTGAACTAAATTAGTTGGGGAAAATTGCTAATGTATAGGGAGCGACTCTATACCAGTCTTATCTGATATTCTAATATCTGAGTCATTTTACTTAGGGATCCCTTTCCATAATTTTCCTTGAATTTTTTTTTCAAAATGATTTAAAACTTTTAAATCAACTCATATAAGGAAAATACATATACTCTATGCTTTACTCAAAACCACCTTGCTAAGTTACACACAAACACTTTACTCAAACCTGAGTTGATGAATATATTTAAACACTTGAGAGTACCTCTTTCAATTCTATTGAAAGTACCTCTTTCTAAACCACTGAAAGCGTCTCTTTCGAAACCAAGTAAAACCCTTTATTTATCTAGGTCGAAAGGCCAAAACCTCACTTTCGAAACCATTCTTAAAGCCCTTTCAAAAACTTTATAAACCTTCCTCTTGAAAGCTTTAAAATCTTAGACATCATATCTTAAAACACTTCAAAACATTGCATTTAGAAACCTTGGAAAACCTTCCATTTCAACCCTTTCGAAACCATTAGAAAACACTATCTTTCGACTCCTTCGAAGCCCTTTAGGGAACCACCCCCTCGAAACCATTTTAAACACCTTTTGAAAGCATCAAACCTTTATAAACTTAAACCTTTCGAAAGCACTTAGGTTTAATATAAAACATGTGAAAAAAACACCTTTCAAAACCATTAAAATCTTCTCTTTCGAAACCATTAGGTTATACTTCAACAAAACAAAAGAGTCATTCAAATACATCTAAGTCGAAAGCCTTCCTTTCGAAACCTATTCCTAAGTGAAGATGTCAAAACCATCCATTCGAAAGCATCAGAGAAGTTATTAATTTTTGAAACAAAGTGCACCTTCCGAAAACATTGACTTCATAAGGTAGAAAGGCGGCAGCTAGGGGTTTCAACCCCTTCGAAAGCATTACTTAAAATAAAAGAGTGCAACCCATTTGGAATATTTCCTTTTAAAATGTTCGACCCAATTGAAAGCTAACTGAGTCGAAACCTAGCCTTTCGAAAGTAAAGCAGACGCTGCCTTTTATTTTACAACAAAGCATACTCCAACTCCTTCAGAACCTCGCATTTCGAATGAGTACCCTTTTCTTTATCCAATTCGCTACATACCAAGTAGCTTGATATTGTGCACATTGTTTTCAAAACCAGTGATGATGAAAGGTCGGGGTAGGAAACCACTGTGCCAAAAGTGGCGGAACACACTAAAAACGTGTTATTTTTGTTTTTAACTTAAAATGAGAAACTTTTAATTAACCAGCTATTGTTTGTCAAAATTTCATTGGTTGCTAAATACCTTTTTCAAAAGTGCTGCCAGTATTTTCATAATTAAACTATGATTTTATTTTGCAAAATGCCCCTTCTTCTTAATTAAATATATAAAACATTTAAGTCTCATACCTTAAATAATTTTATATATTCATCAAAACACTTAGAAAAATTCTATAAAATTTCCAAAAAATCCTTTTCAATATGTTTTCTAACAAATATAAATTCGAAGCCCAAATAATCATTTATTTTGCCGTAAATAATTTATAACCCAATAAATCATTTTCTTCACTAGAAAATTAATATAAAATCCACATTAATTCAGAAAATTATAAAATTTGAAACCCACCTCTAAAATATTATTTTCGATCTACATTTAAATTCGCAAGGCATTTGGATGTCATTTAATAGGGTTTTCATGTCAAACATATTGTAAAAATCAATATAAATATGAATAAATCATCAACAAGTATATATAAACTTTTAATCATTCAAAACATGACATAAACATGCAAAAATACTTCGGATTATCCTTAAAACTGAAATCATAAGAAAATGAGATGTAGTAATTATTCACCTTAGTTTTGTGATTAAAGATGTTGGATTTGAATTAAACTTGATGTTGATTAAGCTTCCTCCTTTACTTTCTTCTCCTTACTCTTGAAAATGGTGGCTGGCATCTCCTTACATTCAATTTTTGTAAATGAATGCTAGTATGCACTAACGGCTAAGGGTTTAGAAGCCTTTCTTCCTATTTTACCCCTTACTTATTTCCTAACATGTTTTATTCATGCTATCTCATTTTGATTTACGTATTAACAAGGCACAACTACCTTTAATGATATTCAAATCTCAATCTACTAATCATCTTACATTATTTTATTTTATTTACTAACTAAATACCCTAAATAAAGTTACCAAAAATATGGAGTGTTACAATCTCCCCTCCTTAAAGAATTTCTCCATCGAAATTATGATAAGGAATAGATCAAAACAAATCAGGATAAGCGTCTCTAATCCTGCTCTCGGTCTTTCAAGTACAGTCTCTCTCATCCTCACTCCACTGAACTTTCACTAGTCCGACTGTCATATTCCTCAACTTCTTCTCATCTCTCTTGACTATTCGGATAGGCTTCCTAACTATAGTCATGTTTGATTCCACTACCAAATCTTCTAACACAGTCGGTGCTATAACAGTATCTAGATCCCTAACGTACTTCCTCGGATGAGATACATGGAAAACATCGTGGACTCCTATCAAACTACTCGGTAACTCTACTCTATATGCGAGTTTTCTGATCCTCTCTAAAATAGGAAATGGTCCTACGAACCTCGGTGCTAACTTCCTCGTTTTCCTAAACCTGATAACACCTTTCATCTGCGATACTTTGATGAAAACATGATCCCCAACAGAGAACTCTAAATCTTTTTGTCTTCTATTTGCATAGCTTTTCTACCTAGACTAAGCTATCTTCATTCTCGCGCTTGTCAGCTCAATATTTTCTACTGCTTCTTTTACTAAATCAGGACCAAAGACTAATCTATTTCCAGTCTTTTACCAACATGTAGGGGATTTTCAAGGTCATCCATACAAAGTCCAAATGTTGCCATCCCAATACTAGTTTGATTACTATTATTATATCAAAACTCAATTAAGTGTAGATGGTTTTTCCATGATCCTCAAAATCCAGTACACAAGCTCTTAATATGTCCTCCAAAATCTTCTTAACTATTTTTATTTGCCCATCGGTCTATGGATGGTAAGCGGTATTTATCTTGAGTTTGGTTCCTAAACTTTACTATACACTCTTCTAGAATTCACTAGTGAATAAAGAATCTCTATCATTAACAATACTACTAGGAATTCCGTGTAGTCTAACTACATTCTTCATGAACAACTTCGCCGAAATAGGTGTCGGCGTAGTTGACTTAACTAGAATGAAATGGGCACTCTTGGTCAATCTATCGGCCATGTCCCATATATTTTCATTCCGTCTATTAGATCTCGGCAACCCGTCTATGAAATCCATAGAAATAGAATCTCACTTCCATATTGGAATATCCAATGGCTGAAGCAATCCACTTGGCTTTTGATGTTTGGCTTTCACTTGCTGATAGTTCAAACAATATTTCACGCATAAGCCAACATCCCTCTTCGTGCCTTCCCATAAGAAACTTCTCTTCATATCCTGATACATCTTCGTTCCTCTTGGATGAATAGTGAACTTCTAACGATGACATTCCTTCAAAATTTCCTTCCTTATATCTTCTACATTTGGAACACATAATCTACCTTTCTTTCTCAACCACTCGTTCTGGTCAAGAATGAAATATTTCAAGTCACCACTCTCTGTTCCTTCCCTTAACATCTTGATCCTTTCAGCTAACACTGGATCCTTTTCTTGTTTAGAAGCAATCTTCTCAATCAATATCGATCAGACTACTGAACAAGACAACCTAGCAGATCCTCCAGTAGACTCAGCCTCAGATCTCCACTGAACCCTGTAAGTTGACAATGCTTCCAAGTCTTTCCATTCTGCTACCATAGCTAACATTACATTCAGATGCTTTCTACCAAGTGCATCTGACACCTTATTTCCTTTTCTGAGTGTATACTCAATTCCAAAATCATAAGCAGCAATAAACTACAACCATCTTTACAGTCTCATGTTCTGCTCCTTTTGAGAGAATAAAAACTTCAATGACTTATGGTATGTATATAGCTCGAACCTCTCTCCTAAAAGGTAATGCCTCCGCATGTTCAAGGCAAATATTACTGTAGCTGACTCCAAGTTATGTGTTGGATACCTAACCTCATGCGATCTAAGCTATCGAGATGCATAGTCAATCACTTTACCCCTCTACATTAGCACAGCTCCCAATCCTTTTCCACATACATCAGTATGGACAACTAAATCTTGATTCCGCTCCGTAACTACTAACACTGGTGCATGGGTAAACAAGTGTTTCAAGCTCTGGAATGCTTCCTCACACTTATCGGTCCACACAAACTTTACATCCTTTAGTGTTTGCTTGGTCATCGGCATTGCTATCTGTGAAACATCCTTTATAAATCTCTGATACCCCCGCCAATCCAAAGAAACTTATTATCTCAGTTAATTTTTTTGGTCTCTTCCAATTATTAACGACTTTGGTCTTTTCTAGATCGATTGACAATCATTTCTTTGAAATCACATGACCAAAAAACTTCACTTCCATCTTGCAAAAATGGCACTTCGAAAACTTTGCCTTTAATTGAAGTTGCCTCAGCATCTCCAGCAAGTCAAACTCTAAGTGGTCACACTTCATCCTAAGCGTTGCATACCCTCCTATCGGATTTGCAACTCTTAAGGAAGTAACTAAATATGTGGGTTCTAGGTTAAGTTTATCTACCAAACATCGAGATATGAAAGAATGAGATGCACCAGTATCAAACGAAACGTTAACAGACATACCATGAATCTGAAGAGTACCTCCTAACACAGCCTTTCCCTTCTCCTGCACTGCTGGCCTTGAAGCAACGGGCTCCAATCCATACACTTAGCCCTTTCCATCCTTTGCGGGCTCCTTGCATTGGTTCTTGTAGTGGTCAATCTGATCACAATTCACCCGACGTTCTTCTTTTCAATCACCTCCTTTCCTTTTCCCTTTCCAATACGACACTCATGGGCATAGTGTCCTTTCTTGTCGCACTTTTCACAGACCACTTCAGACATTCCCTTATTCGCTACTCCTCCCTTCCTGTGTAGTTAATGTGCTCGGTAGATTCAAAGCGGTGGAGGTGCAAAAAGTTATAGCAGGGATACAGCGAGGATATAGCAGGATATAGCGAATGGCTTTAAAATAGCATATAAAACTCGTACTTAATGTTTTTACAAATATATAAATGATAATTAAATGAAAAATTATCATTCAATTGAATTATAAATAATACATAAATAATTTTAAATAAAAACATGTGTGAATGTACTTTAAATAAATGAAAAACTGTTATATAACATAACTGAATTTGGTAGAATATTAGAGTATTTTCATTTCTGAAATATATTAAAAATTAAATCAAATAAATCAGTTTCATAATTTTATAATGTATAAATGCAAATTTTCAATTCATTTTATTAAACAAGAAATAGCGGGAAGCGGAATATAGCGGAAATAACGGGATATAGCGGAAATAGCGGGATTAAAGCGGAAAGGCTATATTCTGGGGCTACATGGAAAAATCGTAGCTGTAGAATCCGCTATAAGATATAGCGGGGTTGTAGCGGGGCATTGACTACACTGCTCCCTTCTGAACATTCTTCTTGTGGAAAAGTTCTCTTTGGCCCTCTCCAACCTTGACTTCCTTCTCCTTCTTCTTCTCCAAACAAGCTAGCATCTCCTCATGTCTAAACGTCATTTCCACTACCACATCACATAGATCTCTGATGTGCAGTAAAGTCGCACTAACCAACTCTGGCTTCAAACCTCTAATAAACTTTTCATTCCTTTTCAACACCGTGTCAACAATGGCATACCCATGTCAGGCTAACTCCTTGAATCTACCAGCATATTCCAGAACAGACATCTCCCTTTTTTCCTACTCAACAATTTTCCTAACCAACACAGATTATGCCATTACTGACATGAACCTTTTTAAAACCTCCACCTAAACTCTACCCACATCACAGTCTCTTTATCCACACCAGCAGTTACAGTATTCCACCTAAACAAAGCAGCTCCCTGAAGCTGTCTTGAAGCAAGTCTTCTTTTCTGCTCGTCATTGAGCCTTATGTCAGCAGAAATCCTTTCATAATATAGCAACCAGTTTCCACCTCAGTAGCATCCTCGGTCCAAATAAATGGCTTCCCCCTAAGCCTAGCATAATCTCTACTCAAGTTAACATACACGTTGACCATCGGAGCTTCCTGAACTCCTCCTCCAGCAGCATTTCCTCCAAAAACCCCGGCGGCAATACCAGCTTGCATCATGTTCATAAAAAACTGATACGTAGCTCCCATATCCACTTGTGAGACACCAACACCAACATCCTCAGCCTGAGCCTGACCTTGACCACTTCTAGCATTTCGTCGGGCATTTCCATTTGTGGTGGTGCTGTCTCCTCCTAGATTAACTCCGCCTCTTCTTCTGTCCATGTTTGTATTCAAATCTCGTGAGATCTAGAAGAATAGCCTAACAAAGATAGGAGTCCAAAGATAAAGCGTATACTTATATATAGCAAATACAAGTATGTTACTATAATGTTATCCCATACCTCGATCCTAAATCTAATTCATAAGGATTATGTTTTCAAAATCATTTTTAGTTAAAGTATTTCATAAACCTATGCTTTGATACCAAGTTGTAACATGTCATATCTAGAGGCTCAATGCTAAGCGCTACAGATAATGTAGTTATCTATAGTGTTAACTTCTGGCGACTAAATACAACTATGTTAATGGTATCTATAATATCAGAAGCACTTGAATATAAAACAAATCACAGATTTCAAAATAGGATTTACCATTACATTTCAAAACACATGTTGCATATTCATAGTACATAATCCCAAAACGTTTCCCAGGCAACGATAAAATATACTTATTATAAAATACGCCAAGAGCTACATATGAAGATGCCACCTTGGATGATCAGAGTCATACAGTCATAATTGACTTAATACATACACAGTGGAAATAAACACAAAACTAAGAACCGCAACTCCTAAATAACATCTGTTAGCTTCTTGCTCGCCTCAGGTAGCTTTATTCGTCATTCTACTAGAAACCTGAAAGAACCTCAACTCTCAGTCTACTCAAATCAATTTTGAGCATCCGAAATTTTAAGGAGAAAATATAAACTTCGAGTCAAACATTAAGCCTGATGCGAATAATACTATACATCCAGGTTATTAATGTTAAGTGAGACCACGCCGCTTAGCGGAACGAGTTTTCCCTCACTAACATCCCTTTAAAAACATATCTTTTTCAAATCTTTTACTCCAACCACAACTGGTTAAATATTGTAAAACATCATTATGTAAACAAACATATTAGGTAATAAAAGAACTATCCGTTCAAACATTTTAGTTTCGTTTGGATGACTATTAACCCTTGGTTGACTCGGGCCTACCAGACAAAATAACAAAATAATCCAACGTTTGTTAGACACACATCTTCTGGACAGTCTGTCCTTAACTATCTATTAAATACTTCTCTTCTGGATGGTCTGTCCATAACTTAACATCTTCTAGGGTCATCTGATCCTCATGGTTTTACGGGCTCATCAATAACCTATCTGTATACAAACATATATTCCCTTTTATGTGTAATCATAATTTTAGTCTTACCTGTAACAAAGCCCGACACACTAGAATTTTGGACTGAATTAGTTGGGGCCAATAGCTAATGTATAGGGCCGACCCTATACCAATTTCATATGGTATTTTAATATCTGAGTCATTTTACTTAGGGATGCCTTCCTATAATTTTCCTTGAAAACCATTTTCAAAATGATTAAAGACCTTTAATTCAACTCACACAAGGAAAATACATACACTCTATGCTTTAATCAAAATCACCATGCCATGTTATACACGCATATACATATATTTATATATATGTACACTGCAAAAATTTTTTTTTTAAGAGCATTACGTGGCAGCGTTTTAAGCAATATGCAGTTTATTATATCTCAAATCATATTAAATTTAACTAAAACGCTGCTTCTCTTAAAAATAAATCGCCTGCGTTCTTTTTTACGCCCATGCTCTCTTCCACTTTCCATAATTTCTTTTTCCCTCCCGAATTTCTTTTCCCTCTCGCTTTCACTTTTTTCCCAATTTTTTTCCCTCTCAAATACCCTATTTTCTTTCCTCAAAACTAGCGATTGCAATCTTTTTTTCCTTCTCTCAACGCTTCTTCTCTTTCCATAAACGAAACTTTCAACCCTTAACTGACCACTTGAGGAGTTTTTTGTGGTAGAAACTTTAAGGAATTTTTCATCCTCGAGAGCTTTCCAGCTTTCAGAAATCTCCCTGGCCTTAGAAGCCTTCAAAATTTCAATATTCTTTCAGTTAGCAAGAAGGTCAAAGTCGCCATGCCGCTTTAGACTTCCAGCTTTCAAAGGCATTCAGGCTTCCTTGGCGTTCAAGGTCAATTAGTGTTCCAGGACGTTAATTTTTCGAGATGCTTAACTTTTTTCAGGTATAATATGTATGTGTCCAACTATACCTAGAGTCACGTCTGTTCAAGACGTATAGCTCTTATAAAGTCCTCCTTTTGTCTTGAGATAGGCCACTATTCCATGAACTTGGTAGACATCTGGAGTCCCATGTCTAAAGTTCAACTTTTATGACTATTAATCTATCAAAGTTTACTCAACAACTTTAGTCATTTTAGTTGGTATCTTATTTATTGCACCAACATAACAATTTATGATGAAAATAAGTCTTACACATTTATGTTGAATTTTACACTATTAAATATCAATTTGGATATAGAAAGGTCAAAAATTGACTATACGTTTAATAGAAATTACGACAAGACAAATAAAAATAGGATAAGAAGAAAAACTTGAAAATACAGATTGCAAGAAAAATACCTGGATCAAAAAAGTTCTCATCTCATCCTATTATGATAACAACACTATATATATTAAAAAAAAAGTAATGTTCCTTTGATAATTTATAAAATTGATTGACGTTCTTGTAACAATGGTTGCTTGGATTTATTAATTCACAGTCTGCACCAAAGTTCAAATTTTAAATAGAAAAAATGGTGCACAGTATTTTTCCCTGCTGATGTCACTAATCAAGTTAATTGTTGATTGGTAAGCAATCAGTAGAAAAGTTTATCTCAGACTGTATATTTTTATTATCCTAATAATTGTTTATTAAAATGTAGATATACCAAACAATGCGAGTGTGTTATGAAAAGAAAAGAAGAAGCTGTTTCATGGCTTTACTCAAATTTTAGTACTTGTGCTAATTTTTTTTTGTGTTTCAGACATATAAAGTATTTTTCAGGCTTATGTTTTAAGTAATTTCCGTTGATCTTTCCATGTTCTTAATAAGAAATTTGATGTAAACAGTATCAGATTTATGGATTTCATATTTGTTGTGGTATGACTAAATAAACAAAAGCATTTGATAAGTCTGAAACTCAAATAATGAAAGCCTTCAAACATCAAATTTGGAATGTAATAAATCTAAAAGTAGCAGTAATATGAATATAGGTTCCTCATTTTGTAATACACATGGATAGTTTTGTATGCCTCCTAAAGTGCTAATATGACTTTCAAAAGAAAGCAGTGAGACTGAAGAAACTAACTATAATAGGCAGCTTATAATTTTTCAACAAGAAGCAAATTAAAGCGTACATGAGTTTGTAAGTAATGCCATTTAATGTTCTCACTGGCCTATGAGGCATATGATTCTTTGAGAGTGCGCTCTGTGTGACCTATAAATACAAGCAACCTCATGCAAGGTATGTTGTTGTGCTTGTTGTGAGAAGCATTGCTCTTTTCATAATGAAAACAGTGCATGATCTATAGAAAATCTTATACTAGGTTTTTATTATCGATACAACTTGTAACAGCTTTTTGAGTTAACAATTATACGATGCATTTCGAAATAATCTCATTCATAGTCTTATTTGATCACATTTATGTCAGTTTATCTTGATACCAAAATTAACTTCGTCTATGTTTACCCAATATTAGAGACTTCTGATAGATGAAATCTCTTATTTGAGAAAAGCACTTCGTTACACAATCTATAAAAAAATTGGGGTGTTTGTGCAGAAAGATTCATTGATGTCATACAAGCTTATGAAAACTTTATTACTGCTGCAAAAAGTGGAGGCGGAGAGAAATTAAATGGAAATATGATAGGACTTGGACTTTTACCCAGTAAGATGAGTAAATCATTTCCTATTTTTCCACTTATGTTGTCTCAAATAGAACGGCTGGTGAAAATTATGGCAGCCTAAGGATTTTTGCTTTCTAACCAAGGAAATTTCTTTAGAGAATTCATTTTAGATGAGGTATTAAGCGAATTTATAGTGAAATTATGCTTAAATGTATAAAAAGCAATGAAATGAGATGACTATCATGTCTTATCTGTTCTCTTTGCTAATTAATTTGGCCTGAGTATATCAACTTAGAAGAGCCACATAATTCTTTGTTTACTGGATAATTAAAAATGACACATAAATGCGTCTCTAATTATCTTATTTGGATTTGATGAAACTTAAATGTAGAAGTCATGATTGAACAAACTTCTTTTCTGCCAATACGTGTTAGCACTTTCTGTTTATGTATGCATAGTTCAGTTGTTTATTTATTTATTTGTCATCATTATTTATTTGAAAATAATGTTGATGAATTTTGATGATAATATATACAATCTATTTATGTTCGGACACGGGTTAACTATTAACTATAGACTGGCATCTTAACTTGAACTTCCTAGTATGCAAATTATTGTTTATTTATCTTTGTAATGTGTGTGTCTCTAACTTGCTGATTAAAATTTCCTTTTGTACTTTGTTTTTTTAAATGGTCAATATCTACTAGTTTTAGGAAATCTAAAATATCCAGCTAACCGATGGCTTTGAAGAACAGCGTAGAATAAGAGTGTATATGTTCAAGATTATACATTTTTGTATATGATTACATGTATCTCACTTGAAACATCTTAATGCAGACCGTGAAAGCTATCGATGCACTGTCAAGAGAGCAGTTAGTTCGGGCAGGTGCATCTTTAGGAATTGTAAACTTAGCACCTATTTTCAGTATGATTCTAGCAAGAGCACGTATAGCTTTGCTTCCTACTATTACATATGAGGATAAAGTTGTATTGAACAACGTACAAAAGGTAGTCCAGTTTCTAACAGCTAGAATCTCAAAATCAACCACATATCTAGTATTCTTTCTTTTCTTATTCTTATTTTATCACTAAACTTGCTCAGGATGTACAATCAATATATACAAGTGGCTCTTAGAAATATATTTTTGTCCTTATAAGGTTGAGAAAACATTGTTACCTGTAAATGTTAGAGGTTACTAGGAATCAATTGTCAAAGAGGAACGAATATAGAGGGAGCAATAAAATACATTGTCTTTTAAACATAACTTTCCTGACCATTTTCTGCATATGGACAGTCATTTAGCTTATTTTTTAAAAAGAAAAAAAATAGTTAAAAGAAATCAACCTTGCCCACTTTTCAAACTATAAGATAAATTTAGATCTATTTGAAAACATATCACAGATAGAAAACTTGTTTTTATTACTTAGTTGATGTCTTTCTGCCTCCTTTTGAAAATGCATCAGGAGAAAAAAAAATTAAAAATAAACTACAGAGGTGTATATTCAAAAATTTCCAAGGAAATTTCTTTGATTTTTCCACCATCATTAAACTCCAACTGAAATCGCTTCATGAGAAATTCTTTTAAAAAAATTAGTTGGACCGAATTTGAAATTGCATTATGAAAGAGTTAGCTGTAGCATAATAGTAACATGCATTTTGAAAAATGTTTAAATTTCTTATCAATTTAAAATAGCGAGTTGAATGGATAAAATATCCAATGAAACATGCAAGCATTGTCTTCTGCTATAGTAGCCTACAATTTGAAACTAATCTCTTGTCGGATTCCTTTTCCAGTCAAGATGTTATCACTACCAAATATTAGATTATCAAAGACAATTGAAAATGCCCCTACTAATATTAATAGGGGCACTAATTAACCTAAAATTGCCTCTACACACATGAGAGGCAATTCAAGATTCTCCAAAAAAAATTGTGTCCCTAATAATATATAGCGGCAAAATTAATTCATAATTTGCCCCTATTTATATGGTTGCCACATTGGTTGTGTAACGCTGAAAATAATAGAGGCAATTATAGGTTTCCCTTTTGCTAATAAAATTGTAAAATAATTCCATAATGGAGGCACTTAACGAGGTACATGTTCGTTCAAAGTGAATTATGCAGTAGGAAATACATATTGTATTGCAAATATGTAATTCAATATTTAACAAGTAAAAGCACATCATTTAACAAAAAAACACAACATGATGATTATATAATCAAACATTATATGGTAAATATATTTTCATTTATAAAAGCAAATAATAATTAAGTGTGGTACATTTGTCAGATACATCAAAATGATACAACAAATCACATAACAATTGGTTACCAAATTATTTATCTGATACATTAAAATTTTAATAAATCCACCATAAAATTCTTCTTTTGATCTATCCAAACTGAACTGTTCTTTCCACACCTACACAACAGGTTGTTGAGTTTTAGTTATTCTTGGTACCAATGAAGAGAACCGCGGTTTAAATTGGGCCGAGAGCAGACAAATCTTGTTGTTACTATACAAAATCAAAATAGTATTAAACTTCTTTTTTAGTTGCAACATAAAGATTCAGCTAGGGAAAATGAACTTACATTTTTTTTCGATGTTCAAAAATTAGTCCTAAAATCAAAACAATGATAGCGGACATGGAAATCCAGTTGGGAGAATAAGATCTTGTGCTAGGAGGATGAGAGCTCAATTTAGATATCAATCCTATGTCTATATTATAGTGATGTTAAATATGACTCAGTATACTACAATGTTATCCAAATTATACATATGACATACTTGTATCAATCAAAGTTGTTATGATATTGTGAAAAATTGAAACCAAAAATTCCTTGCAACAACATAGTCCCTTAAGCATTCATGTTGCAGGATAATCTCCATCTTCTAATATTATGACTCTTTTAACATCCTACAATATTTGGATTTATAATTAAAGTTAAAAGTGTGAGGGTTTCAAATAAATAAGATTCTGATTTAGTTGTAAATAAGTTAACAAACTACATGGAGCAGACAAATACACAATGAAAATTAGCTAGGTTACATTTTGAAGTAGGTAGGAGATGTATGCACTAAGATTTAAAAGGACAATGTGGATTTTACAATACTGAATTTTTTAGAAAACTCAATTGAATATTCAAAAATATAATACCTAGATTGAAGCATTTGTTCAAGTGTAACCGTGTTAGAATAATTTAATTTTCTCCTAACGTGATAGCATTTTACTTCTAATTACCATAAAGGGCAATCACGACATCAGGTAGCAGAAAAGGATTTATGACATCATGGTAACAAAAAGATAATTTTCAAAAGTTCAGGTAATACATGATGGGCATGTGTAATGAAAAAGAAATATACAAAAAGAGACTTCATGTGTCAACCTGGAAAATGGATTGTACATGTATATGCATAAAAAAAGTGTAATATACATTTTGAAATTCATAACTATAAAGTACAAATGGAAACATATAACAAACATTGAAATCTAATGCATCGAGATGGTTGAAGTTTTGTAGCATAGAAAAAAAAACCATATTCAAACCATGGCCATGGACAGATAATTTTTTTAATTGCAGTGCATATATTCCATGAAAATATCATCAATGACAAGAGTTAGAAACTCTTGCATTGACAAATATCAATTGTGGAACACAAAATAATTGGCTAGGGCTTTCACAAAATAATTTTTAATGCTAAACCTATATATTGTATGTATACGATGGCATGACTAATACTTGATTAATCCAACAAACAACTTTTTGGTTGAAGTTAACTTTAACAGCGGGTTAATATTTTTTCTGTAAGCATGCACTACTTCTCATTGCATATACTGAAAAACTAAAAATAATTTTTTTCTATCCAATATCATGAAAGTGTTATTTTGACATTTGGATCATAAAAATATTTTAAACAACTTACATGACTCCATAAAAAGAAAGAAATTTGACCAGATGCCAATGAAGCATTTAAGTTGACTGAATCCATCGATCTAGTATAAAGAGCAAGCTCTAGAACTTCCTCATTCAATGCTTTTTAAATCAGAATGATCGGTATGGATATAAATATGTTCAGTCAACAATAGTAAAGTGAAACGATAATTATTTGGAGTTGTAGATGAATCGTAGCTTTAATCCATTAAGCATTAAGTATACATAAAATTAGAGCCGCATAATCTTCGAGTGTAGCATAGATTAATTGAAAATAAATATCAGTTAATTTCTATCCTGCCTATTTATGTTGCGTTGGTGGAAATAATATACACATGCACATCCAAAACAATGAAATATGATGAAAATTTTGCTGAAGCCATGAATGAAAGTTGGTTATGTATTTAGTAATGAAACATGTATAACTTATATATTGCAACAATTTCGTACTGTATAAGAAACTTGAATTGGAATATTTATGACTGATCTAACGAATTAATAATTTCTAATCTATCATGTGAACAATGTTATTGAAAATTTTAGCTTCCAAGTAAGATAGTAATGTGATATATAATATAATATGGTCAATTAATCCGTGTTTCATTGCAAAATCAAATAAATTGTTATTTCTTTCTCAATGAAATTTTAGTTGAAGAAATACATTGGGAGAATATAAATTTTGTAAGTACTCCTAACATCTTACAACTGTTTTTCAGTAAATAATTGAATGCCGATTTCCTTGGTTAACATATTGATACATGTCTATTGCAAGTTAGATGAAAATAGAAGGTTTTTATTTATTTCTTCACTGTTCCATACATTTTAGGTATTGTAATAAAGGAGTTTTATTCGAAACTGTGAATAAAAAAAAATATATGAACGTTGACAAGACACATATATTAATCTTGGAGATACTGAAATTGCTGTAAGTTTCTTGATTCAAAAATACCAATGATTTTTCCTCATATGTTAATGAAACACACAGGTTCAATTAAAGCATCATCTCGGCCTAATTGGTTTGTGAGTCTCTTGAATTATTGTTAATGGTATAAGTACTTTTTAGTAAAGTATTCTCAACAATTCATTAATGATCAGCTCTTATTGTGGCATTGAGAATGGAAACCTCTTTATTGCCTTCCTTAAAGCTAGTTACTCCAGGATCAACACCAATAGCTTCTCCCGACACATTTATGGTTGTATAGCAAAACGTAGTATGGTTAATGTATTTCAACATTTCAGTTTAGAAAAGACCGCGTGGATTATAAATAGAAACAATAACATTATTCATGATATAAAACATGAAATTACGTGTGGATACCTATGTTTTGAGAATAGACTGTTTATGTTTAATTTCAAGAGCAATTTGCATACATTACAAAACTAGCACAAACAATGGGTAGATATACGAGTTTATATATATATATATATATATATATATATATATATATATATAAGAATGAAGAAACGGACCTGGTATATTATTAACAGGAAATAACAAGTTAGATAACAAGACTTTGTCAAGTCATTCTATCTCCTTTATTTACTATTGATTTCCTTATTTTGCTACAGTTTGAAATGGTCATGTATTTTAAACTTTAAACTATCTGTACTTGTACTGTGAGGCTATATATATATATATATATATATATATAGCTATGATGGAAGCAGAATAAAAGAAGAGAGAGAGAGAAGCAATAATATTTTCTTCATGGTATCAGAGCAGTAACGACACCTATATTCAAATAAATAAATAAAAATGTCAGTATCTCCTTCCTCATCCCTTTCTTCCATCCCTACCACTAACATCCACCACATAGTTTCAGTGAAACTTGAAAGCACAAACTATGTGCTTTGGCGTGCTCAATTCCTCCCTCTTCTCCGTGGCTATAAACTAATGAAGTACGTTGATGGCAGCTACCCATGCCCCACGTCCAAAGCCAAAGACGACAGTTCCTCAGATTCCGAGTATGATGCTTGGCAACAACAAGACCAAGTCCTACTTAGTCGGATTCTCTCCTCTCTATCTGAATCTATTCTAGCCAGTGTTGCTAGATATAAAACTTCACAAGAAGTTTGGACAGCCATAGAAAAACTATGTGCGTCTAAATCTCAAGCACGTACCATGCAGCTCCAAAATGAGCTAAGGCACATGCGCAAAGGAGACAAGACCATGAGTGAATATTTGGTTCAAGCTCGTTCCATAGCTGATCTTCTTGCTGCCTCCGGACAAGCAATACCAGATCCGACGTTTCAACAACTCATTCTCATGGGATTGGAATCAACTTATGATCCGATAGTGACCACCTTGTCTGCTACTATTGATAATATCTCTTACTCCATGGATGATTTTCAAGCACATCTCCAAGCTTTTGAATTGCGCATTCAAGCACAGCAAGCTTCACTTTCCCTTCAGCCTGCTGCCAACATAGCCACCACCAATCAGTTTTCTCGTGGACGTGGTGGTCGTTTCGGTCAAGGAAGACGTGGTAATGGCGGTCGATCAACTGTAAATCGTCACCCTAATACTTCATTACAAGGACCATGTCAAATATGTGGAAAACGAAATCATACAGCTCAACGATGTTGGCATCGGTTTGATCAAACCTTCGCTACTCAAGACTACAGACCTCCACAACAAAATCAAAATCCTACGCAACAACCACACTCAAATACAGCCTATGTTCTTCAATCGGATAACAATCATCATGGTCAGTGGATACCAGACAGTGGTGCCTCTACTCATGTAACCGGGGATCTTCAGAACTTGCATATTCACAATCCTTATGAGGGACCCGATCAAGTTCGTGTAGGTAATGGTTCCAGCCTTCCTATAACTAATATTGGTAAGACCATCTATCGTTCAAATTCTTGTACATTTACTATGAATCCAATTCATTATGTTCCTTCACTCAAAGCAAATTTGCTTTTTGTTTCTCAATTCTCTACTGAAAATAATGTCTGTTTTGAATTTCATCCAACTTATTTTCTTGTGAAGGATCGTCATACGGGGAAAACAGTGTTGCAAGAGCTAATTAAAGACGGGCTCTACTATTTCACCAATGCTCGTGATTTTTCTAATTCTATTTCTTCAGCATTTTTGTCTAATAAGTGTACGTTGGATGTTTGGCATCAGCGATTAGGACATCCTATGTTTAGAATTGTCAAACATATTGTCTCTAATTTTTCCCTTCCAGTTTGTAATAATAAAATCAATTGTTGCAACTCCTGTCATGTCAGTAAAAGTAGAAAACTTCCATTCCATGATAGTTTAACTACTTATTCATCTCCTTTGCATTTGATAGTCTCAGATTTATGGGGACCTTCACCTATCATATCTAAAGACGGTTTCCGTTACTACTTACTATTAATGGATGTATTTAGTTGTTTTATTTGGATATTTCCTTTACGTCAAAAGTCTGAAGCATTGGCTGTATTTATCAATTTCAAAAACAAGATTGAAAACTTACTCAACACAAAGATAAAAAAATTTCAATCTGATAATGATACCGAATATCGAAAATTCACAACTTTTCTTGAAGCAAATGGTGTTTATCATAGATTCTCTTGTCCACACACCACCGAGCAAAATGGACTAGCTGAGAGACGTCATCGACACATACGAGAAACTGGTACTGCCCTTCTCTCTCAAGCTAGTCTTCCTGAACGATTCTGGGTCGAAGCTTTTCAAACTGCATGTTATTTATTAAATAGATTACCCTCTCCGGTTACAGAAAATAAATCACTATTTCATATATTGTTTGGTACCATTCCCGACTACAGCATTCTACGAGTCTTTGGCTGTTTATACTATCCTCATTTAAAACCATATGCTGAACACAAATTAGCACCAAGGTCATTACCTTGTGTATTTATTGGATATCATTCTGCATACAAGGGTTATCTTTGCTTTCACATCCCTTCAAATCGTTTATACATCTCACGACATGTGTCTTTTGTAGAGAGCATATTTCCCTTTGCAAATACAGCTAATACACCATGTGATGGAACCTTCAGATCGACTAATATTCCCATTATATTTCAGCCTCCCACTATGCCTACACTACCAACAGTACCAGCTTCTTCTACTACATATTTTCCTAGTTCCCCTCCTCCTAATATGCTTGCTGAAGCTATTTGTCCTGAACCAAATTCACATGCTTCAACTACCTCGATACCACCAACACATACATCTCCATCAATTCCTTTATCACCACAAATTGAACCTGCACCAACTCCAGCAACAGATTTAGTGCCAACACAACCTTTGCTGTCTTCATCACCACAAACCGAATCTTCACAACCTGCACCAACTCCAACAGTGGATATAGTGCCCACACACCCTATGCAAACACGTTCAAAAGATGGCATATTCAAGCCCAAAATTTATACAGCAACCAAACACCCAATGCCTAATCTTCACCTCCAAGAACCAAGCTGTTACACCCAAGCTCTCAAACATAAAGAATGGCGGCAAGCTATGGACACTGAAATCAATGCACTACTTCGCAATGGAACATGGACCCTTGTACCTCCAAAACAAGAAATTAATATTGTTGGCTGCAAATGGATATATCGAATCAAAAGAAAAGCAGATGGTTCAACTGATCGTTATAAAGCTCGACTGGTGGCTAAAGGTTTTCATCAGCAACCAGGCATTGACTTCAATGAAACGTTTAGTCCCGTCGTCAAGTTTTGCACCATACGGACAGTGCTCACTATTGCTCTCTAAAGGATGGTCGATTCGACAACTTGACGTTCAAAATGCATTCCTTCATGGTTATCTTCAAGAAGAGGTTTATATGCACCAACCACCTGGATTTATTGACAAACAGCATCCTTCCTTTGTTTGTCGGCTACACAAATCCTTGTATGGCCTCAAACAAGCACCACGCGCATGGTATCACCGACTTAGCTCTCATTCTTCATTTGGGCTTTCAAATTTCTCATGCAGATTGCTCCTTGTTCATTAAACATGATACTGGTTTAACCATTTATGTTTTGGTGTATGTCGATGACATCATTGTCACAGGCTCTTCTGATGCAGGTATTCACTCACTTATTAAATCATTGAATTCTTCTTTCGCAATCAAGGATCTTGGACCTTTGAACTATTTCCTTGGTATTGAAACTATAAAAACCTCTACTGGTTTGTTTTTGTCTCAAAGAAAGTATATTAATGATATATTAGAACGTACCAAAATGGTTGGTGCTCGTCCAGTCTCCACTCCTCTTGATACGAAGAACAAGCTATCAATTCATGGTGGTAAACAAGTCATCGATCCCACACTATATCGCAGTGTTGTTGGCGCACTACAATATCTCACATTTACCCGTCCAGATATATCGTTTGCTGTTAACCATATATGCCAATTTATGCAAGATCCGAGGGAAGATCATTGGGATGCCGTCAAAAGAATCATACGATATCTTAAAGGCACTGTTGAATTTGGACTTTCTTTAAAACCTGCTTCTACGCTAAATTTATGTGCATACTCTGATGCCGATTGGGCTGGCTGTCCTGATTCTCGTCGATCTACCAGTGGTTTTTGTATATTTTTTGGAAGCAATCTTATATCTTGGAGTGCACGCAAGCAAACTACCGTGTCTAAATCTAGTACAGAAAGTGAGTATCGTGCTTTAGCTACAACTACCGCAGAACTCATATGGATTGAATCTCTTCTTCAAGAACTTGGTGTTCATGCTAATATTCCAACATTATGTTGTGATAATCTGGGAGCAACATACCTCACTGTCAATCCGGTATTTCACTCTCGCACCAAACATATCGAGATAGATTATCATTTTGTTCGTGAAAGAGTAGCGCGCAAGCAACTAGATGTTCAGTTCGTATCTACTAAAGATCAACTTGCAGATATCCTAACTAAAGGATTGAGTACTCAACGCCATGCTTTTCTACGGGACAAGTTGACCGTCAAGACGCTCAACTTGCGGGAGAGTATTAACAGGAAATAACAAGTCAGATAACAAGACTTTGTCAAGTCATTCTATCTCCTTTATTTACTATTGATTTCCTTATTTTGCTACAGTTTGAAATGGTCATGTATTTTAAACTTTAAACTATCTGTACTTGTACTGTGAGGCTATATATATATATATATATATATATATATATATATATATATAGCTATGATGGAAGCAGAATAAAAGAAGAGAGAGAGAAGCAATAATATTTTCTTCATATATACGGAAATTTTGGTGGCATAAAAGGGTGTAGCATGCCTTTCTGAACTTTTCTGTCAAAAGGGTTTATACTTACGGCTTCCACACTTAAACAATATTTCATCTTTTTTTGCTACTGGTATTGGTACCTTAACATGCTGAAGTTTGAAACTTTTTCGTGAAAGGTTAAAAAACTAAATACTGCAATTAAGTATGGAAAAAGTTTTTGAACAAACTTCAAAATATTGTCAGGTATTTAAAAGAATTCGTGCAAAAGCAAAAGCAAAAGCTATGTCTATAGAAATCAAGGAATGAGAAAAGGTAAAATAGTACGATTTCTCTTTTTTATAAAAGTAAAAATGTGATTTTCAACAAAAAAAAACTAAATTTTATTTTGAGAAAACATCAGCTGTGTTCTTTTATTGATTTCTTATTTTAAAAAACTTATGAATTTCCATTGAAAACATGGTTTCTCAAATCATAATTTTGGTTAATTTCAACCTTCCTGGAACTGAAGTTCCATTTGTCATTAATTTTTTGTAGATCTTGATTTATCAATGATGATATGCAAAAGACAATGAAGGTGGTGCATGATTTGCTAAAGGGTTAACTGAAGCATGATAGCAGGACAGGATTGGCATGGTGATAGCCCAGTGGAATCAACATGGCAGGAACAACTGAATGTCTGAACTGTAATAGCAATAAAAAATGCTGTAGCTTGATGTAGTACAAGCTGAATTTGTAAGCTGTTGTAACATGAACTGCAATAATGAATGTTGGAAGGATTCACGACTTCAAAAGAGGGACTGCTACATGAACAGCTAAAAGATGATACTAAACAAGACGATATGAGTGAATGCTGCATATGGGACTGAGAGGTGCACCCCGGGATTGGCGAAACTGGGTTGCTTTGCTACGCGACAAGAGGTGCATTTGAAGATGATATAGAACTGCTTGGTGATGCCTAGCAGGACTACCAAGAATGAAGTGAGCTACTGCTGACATAGATAAGTTAAACGAAGAGAAAATAGAAGAAGTTGCATGGAAGGGCAAAAGATGATAGGCAGGCATGTAATGCAACAAGCAATGCAGCATGTAGAGCAACATGAGCAGGCAAGCTATAAGCAAAAGATTATATCAAAGCTTGCGGCAAAGCAACAATGAGATAGTCTAGAAGAAATGACAGACCGGAATAAGGAGAGCATGTAACGACCCGGTATTTTCAACCATTCGCATCCGCACATGTCGGACTTGAATTGTTTAAAATACCGCATTGTAAATAAAATTTGACAAATCTCAGAATATACAGTAAATAAATAATCACGGAAGCACAGAGACAGAATTAGAATGTTCGCAACGGAATTTAAAAATAACTTAGTGGTTCATGAAGCCACTATCAATAGTCTCAAAATAAGTACGAATTACAGAGTCTTAAAACCAATATAGTTTGGAACAAACATACGAAATCTCAATATTCAATTGTCTCGATTACAACAGCTAAGATAAGAACTGAACATGAAATAGATGGCAGCTTGAAAAAAGGATCTGCAGAAGTCCTAGCTCTGGAGATGAAGTCCGAACTGAAACTCAGGCTGACCCGAGCGTAAAATAAAACATAAACACTCGATTCAGGACATACATACTTATACAGTGTAAGCTAATTCAAGTGAACTGTAATATAAAGTGGAAGAAACTTAAAGAATGCTTGAGACCGTCCATTCTCTAAGGATCCGTTAAACTATTTACCATGTAGTAATATTTCTCTATTATAATAGTGTCTATTAGTAAAATAAACTTACTTTTAAATAGCGTTAAGGGGTTACCCATATAGCCCTTAACACATAATATATTCCCATAGTCTATACAGTACCGTAATCTTCCCCGTACTGAGCGTCGTCAGAGGGCACTCCATAGATATGGTACAAAACCAAAATCGTATAAGGCTCGCTAGGGTAGGTGACACGGCACAACTAGGCGATGCTAGGGTAGATATATACCAATTACGCATCCGGACTGGTGGTAACGCATAGCCGCAGCTACCGCTCTCCTCGAGCCACACCCCCAAAATCAAAAATCAAAATTGGCCACCGAATGAATCCAAAAGACAGAGTATAATATCGAAGGGATGTGTTCGATAAGAGGGGCTACCTCCTTGGCCCGAGAATTGCTCATGTTTTAGCCACCTTCTGCCAACTCATGGGAGTTGGGTCCACGTACATACTTCAATAGAACGTCACCACCAAGCTACTTTATTTTGGAATCTCCACCGTGTGCACGGTTGTCAAAGTGGTTTTCGGTATCGACAGAGAGTATGCCCATATCCGATTCCGGTCTCCTTGCCAACCAATCGTTATTATTATTACCCGTAGTTATAAAATTCAAAAATAGTTTATATTTAGATCAAAATACTTCATTTTAACTTTCAAAAGTGAAGCTATTATATTTACAAATCAAATATTCGAAAATCTCATTCCAGCCCACGGAAACACTTAACAAGTGCTACTGTAGCCCTTTTATTTATTCAGGTTTAGATTTAAATTTTGCAACCACAGCACTTACCAAGTAATGCAATAGCCTTTAAATAAATTTTAGCCTTTACTTTATTTGTATCAACTACGGAACTTACAAAGTGCGGTAATATCCCTTACAACAGATTTTAAGTAAATTAAATTCCAGACTTTAATATAAGTTATAAAAAAGTTAAACTTCAATTAAACCAATTTAACTTTTTTTTTAGATGAAATTTTTTTTATTAACGATCACCAAAAGCTGTCAACATGCTTGACAGGTAACCCAAAAGCGAAAAAGAACAACAAACCGAACGAGAAACACCATTACAAAAAAGAGAAAAAAAAGAAAAAAAAAGGCAAAAGGCCCCCATAGGCAGGCGAATCAGAACGGACGATTGCTGCAAGAAACAGACACGGAACATGGTTGATGAGCACAGAAAAAACCACCGCCCATCAAACATCGTCATCGAGCTCCGGCAATGCCACCGCCCAACGACGATGTCGGATGACAATCGTGCAATACAACAGCAAGATAGAGGGCTAGTCTTCAATAAATAAAATACCAAACAAAGCGCCCAACATCCAAAGAACAGCAGAATCAAGAGCCGATAAAATCCAAAAAACCTACAGCCAAGCTCCACCCAAGAAAGGAAAAGAGCTCCAATCATGCCAGAAAATCCAGATCTTGAAAACAGTTGCCGGAAAAAAGCCGAAAATAAAAAAAAGGGGGGGGTTAAGCGAGAGATGCTACAAGGAAAACAGCAAGCAAAGACACAAGTCTCGAGATCGGAGATCAACCAATACCCGATCTAATGGAGGACTGAGAGCAGGTAATAGAAAGTAGGGCCACAAGGAGAGCAGTACGAGAATTGACTGAACCCTTGAAAGGTCTACCGCGAAAAGCCATTAAGACATCATTCCTAACCCGCCGAATAACAGAGGAAGGATCCATGGGAGTCTCCTCAAATATAGCCTTATTCCGCGCACACCAGATGTGCCAACAAATCAGATAGGGAATCAATCGACCGGTGATAGATCGAAGATATTTTCCATTTCTACCGTTCCACCAGATACCCAGAAGATCTTGTGACGAGGAAACGCTTCCGCGAATACCCAACAAATTACCGAAGTAATTCCAGCAGGATCTGGCAGTGGACCCAGCAAAAAGCAAATGGCCCACCGATTCCGTTTCACCGTTGCCGCAACATCTACAACGAGAAACAAAACAAATGCCAATCCGCTGTAGGTTCGCATCAACCGGCAATCCATTATGGAGGGTTCGCCACATGAAAAGAGACACTTTAGGGGGGATCCTAGTGTCCCATATGTAGGAGAATATGGGGATAGTAGGGACGGGGGAACGAGAAGATAGCCAGACCTGACGAATAGAAAACGGACCTCCATCCCAACCGGATTGCCCTCCATGAGAATCAGAAAACAATTTGACCGCTTGCATATGCTTCCAAGTCTCACTGGCGAATGGCGGAGATCCAGAGTAGCCATTAGAAGCTAGCCTCCGGTATTTGGCATGAAGGAACGACGCCCATAACGAGTCGTTAGTACCAAATCTGTACCACAACTTGCAAGCAAAAGCCAAACAAATGTCCTTTGGATTTCGCAAGCCAAGACCGCCCTCAATCTTTGGGCGACATACAGCATCCCAAGATACCCAGTGATGGCGGTGATTGTCAACCTTCGATCCCCAGAAGAAGGAGGAAGCCAAGGATTGGAAAGACCGAAAAAAGGAGGACGTAGGGGTCATTGCGGCGAAGACATGAGTGCCCAAAGATCCTAAAACAGATTTGATTAGAACCAAACGACCAGCAAGAGATAGAAGAGACGCATTCCAACGGATGATCTTACCCCTTACTTTGTCCGTCAGAGGGTCGAAAAGCGCGTTAAGTTTCCTACCTCTGTAAAGAGCAATACCCAAATAAGGAAGAGGAAGGGATGCCTTCCTGAAGCCGGTAAAGAATGCGATCCAAGAAACCCTAGAAGAGTCCATGTCCTTCGCATGGACGAAACAACTCTTGGAGGAGTTGACTAATTGGCCCGAGCACCTCTCGTAAAGGTGGATGAACCGAATGAACCGCCTAATAGAAGACCGATTGCCGTTGGAGAAAATGACAATGTCGTCCGCAAAGGATAGGGAAGAGACGAGCGGACAACCGCTGGGGAGTCCAAAACGGTGAATTTGGCCAAACATCGTTAAGATGTGGATCCCTCGGATGAAATCCTCAGCCGCAATCACGAAAAGAGATGGAGATAGAGGATCACCTTGACGAAGGCCTCTACCCGCCTTGAAAAAGCCATTAGCCGACCCGTTAATGAGAACAGAAAACCAGCAATTGGAAATGAGCCTCCACACCAAATCGATCAGTGTTTTAGGAAACCCGAAAGTACGGAGAACCTTGATTACGAAAAACCACGACATACGATTATAGGCCTTTTCCATATCAAGTTTGAAAACAATATTTGAACCTCTGACTTTCCTGTCAATCTGGGAAATCAGCTCCTGGGCTAACAGGACGTTGTCAGTGATCAGACGACCTTTTACAAAACCCGCCTGAGAAGATGAGATAATGCGATCCAGGTACGGAGCCAAGCGCTTGGCCAATACCTTTGAAATTACTTTGTTCGAGAAATTACAAAGGCTGATCGGGCGGAAATCCACGCAAACGCGAGGGGTATCACATTTGGGGATGAGGACCAAATTAGTGGAAGACCAACTAATGGGAAGAGAGGAGCCGGAAAAAAATTGTTGAATAGCCAGACAGAAGTCTGTTTGGATGATAGACCAAGCTCTCCGATAGAAGGATCCGTTGAAGCCATCCGGCCCGCTGGCACTATCCTTGCTAAGAGCAAAGACGCAGTCATGAATCTCATCCGACAAAGGCGGAATAGCTAAATCGGCACTTTCCTCCGAAGAGATTAGCCGAGGAATGAAAGAGAGGAGGTCCAAATCCGGGTCTGACACAGAAGGAGAACCCAGGTAGGACTGGAAGTGAGACACAATGACCTCTCTAACTTCAGAAGGAGTTGAAGCAACTGAAAGATCTGATCTCAAAATTTCACGACCAATTTAACTTATAAAATCATATTTCCACTTTTAAAATAGTTATTTAAATTACTCAAAATTTATGATTTGTATAAGGTAAATTTCACAAATAAATATCAACTTCTTAAAGTTTTACTTATTAAAGTTTAATTACTTCAAAATATGACTAAATTTTAAATTTATTTCTTAACCTACCTTTTTATTCATAACCCAAATTTCCATTTCTAAATTTTGATATAATTCAATTTCATTTTCAGTATTTATTTCTTTCTCCATTTAATTCATAGAAACTTAATAACACCTTATTTCCATTTAAATTAAATTAATATCAAATTTTTTAACTTAACTTGAATTTCATTGCTTTACAAAAATCAAATTTCAAAATAAATTTATATTTCAAATTCCAACTTAACCATTTATTTATTTATATATTTAACTTGTATAAAATCAATAAAAATCATTTAATTCAATTCAAATCAAAATAATATAATATACCCATCTAAAAATACTTAAAATTTTCTATATATATATATATATATATATATATAACCACGGGTTTGTATAATATTTTCTATCCTAGGTTAAGTGGTACGGATAATATAACATTTCAATCCGTAATTTATAAAGAAAAATCCGGGTTCTATCATTTCAAACCCGCAATCCCAGATTATATAAATAACTAAATAAATAATAAATATCATTCATGCCTATCATTTCAGCCCGTACGATTTTATTCTATAGGGAACTTGCAGTGTGATAATAGTAAATAAATAAACAGTAACAGTATAAATATAACAGTGGATAATATAACTGATGATGTGTCAATTTGATAACTGGGCATTTTTTTAACATCATAAATTTTATATCATAGGCAAGAAAAATATAAACTAAAATCATTCTACAATTACACTTGTTATTAATTTACAGATCTATAAGTACGTTTGTTGGGTGAGAATACTCACCTTAGTGCTGGAGAAGATTAGATTTAAAAGCGATGGTATCACTTGAAAAAAGAAACGTACAGAAGGCACGATCAAATTGTTGCGGAGGCGACGACAGATTTAATTCTTGAAAAGGAAATGAAACAATTATAAATCAAATCTAAGTAAAAATTCTAACAAGAAATTATCAAAACAACTGGAACGAATTGAATCAGTTCGAACCATAGTGGCTCGCCCATTCCCCCACACGACTCAACCCACTCTTCCATGCTCGGCTTTGCCATTTCAAAATCTAAAACATGCACATAAAGGGATATATAGGCTGCGATATTTTGTACAGGTGGCACATGTTCTTATTTTTATTTTTATTATAAATATATTTTTTCTAACGTTAATTCAAGATTTTTGGTCAAATGCATCAAAGATGCTTGGCCTGCACAAACACATGGTCTGACTTGCACGCAAGGCATATGTGCAGCGAAAAATACAAGGTGATGCAATCATATCCTCTCATCGGTTTTTTTTCAAACACAGGTGACGAAAATTTTATGGGTTCAAGCGTTTAATTCAGCTACATCAGAGATGTTCGTCAGTGCACTATGATGGTGGTAGTGGCTGCCATTGTGATGGTGGAAAGGTAGGGGAGTCGTACCAAAAGAAGGGCCGAGTACTAGTTAGGAGGAGACAGGGAACAAACGAAAAACAAAGAAAATACAAAGAAGAAAAAGAAAAAGAAGAAAAAAAAGATCGGTCATACCTGATGCAAGCTTCCACACGCAGAAGATATTTGATGAGAAATGAATATTGCGTGGGTTATATAAAGTTTTATCAGGGGAGTGGCGCAAATAAAGGGAAGAAAGTGGCAAGAAATAAAGATACCGGAACGGCTATAGAAAAATGCACGTGAGGTTTTGAATTTTACTGGAAGGTATGCGTTGACTTAGGAGGAAGGATTGGTAAGGTATTTTTTTTTCCTTTTCTTTTTATTGATTTGGATCTGTACATTTGAAGGGATATTATTCCTATTATAAAATAGGAAGCCAAGAAGAAGTATAGACAATTTTGTTGCGCGATGATTTAGTTAGTGAAGAGGTAATTGCGTTAATAAATGAATTAAAGAATGCATGAAATAATGATGTTTGAACAGTAAGGAAATAAAAGGATTTCATACCAATTAAAACCATTGAAGCAAAAGAACGTGTAAAAGTTTACACGTGAACTTCAAGCAATCTTGAAAAGGATTTTGAACGTCTAAAGAGAATTAAATTTACTTGAAACGGCTACGCGAATTTGGAGATTTTATTCCTATTATAAAAATGAAGAAAAAGAGAAGTGTAGAAATTTACATGTAACTTATCAATGCTAGATTTAAAAGAAATTAAACGGCTAGGGAAATCATTTCTTTCCCACTTAGAAATGTACGCCTATAATTTAATTATTCAAAGACAAGGTAAGAATTTTAGAGATGCGTAAAACCGACGCAATAATTTAAATCAAAAATATGCCCAAAACATAACGAAAATAACGTTTTTTAAATTTATACGTTTTTCTATTTATTTGCTACTTGTATTAGTAAAATATACGTTTAAAGAGTATTTCATTAAATACGTAGTATTTATAATACTAAATTAATCAAAACGGGTATAAACGTACAAATTAAAACGTGCCTTTTATAAAGCTTATTTATACACTATCTATATTATTCAATCTAAAATTTTATTTATTATTTATTTAACTAAGAAACAAATGTGTATAAATATTAATTAATTATATTAAAGGTGTAAAACCAATTTTTAAAAGGACAAAAGTAAAGTATAGAATGTTGTTATAAATATATTCAGTTAAATTAAAAGAAATGTAAATTAGAGTTTAAAGATTTAAAATCCCAATTAATGTTAAACTTTAACCAAAATCAGAAATTGTCTATATTTATTAAAATTTTGGGTAATGATTTCAAGAAAAAAAAATGGAAAAGAATTAATGAAATAGTTTATTAAATTGAAACAAGGCTTAAAAATTTACACACAATACCACTAGCTTGAAAAAATTTCTACCACACCTTAAAACAAATAAAAATCAGTGAATGAAATAAAACAAACTGAAATAAAGTGGCAAAGAAAATAAATAATTATATTTTAGGAAAATAGAAAGATAAATAAAGAAAATGGCTTAATTTATTGAAACTAGCTTAAGAAAATTGCAAACACAATTCATTTAACTTTGGAAAATTACTACTCTTTTTAAAAATGGTTTAAAATAAATATTTGAGGAACAAAATGAAATGAGAATGAGAATAAAATAAGTTCTTAAGAAAAAATATAAAAATAAATAAAGAATTTCTTAAATTAATTGAAGTTGGAAATTAAAAATTGTAAACAAAATACAACTGACACTGGAAGATGTCAATTACACTTTTAAAAATGTTTTAAAACCAAAATATATACAAAACAAGTTATTTTACCCCTGAAAACATAAATTAGAACATTATATGACCAAATGAAATATTATTTATATAATAGTAAACAATTTTGTTAAATACAGCAAATTACACACAATAGTTAAAAAGACATAACTTTCACATTATAAATCAGATTTCAACGAAACGAAAAGCAGTATATTTAAAATTTTATTTACTTTCAAAATAAAATATAAAATTCAAAATTTTTAAACTTTTAAAATTTTAAATTTAAAAGTCAAAGTTTGACCATATTGACAAAATTCACTTTTCCGGAAAATATTCTATTAATTCATTTGTGGAATTCTAATCCACACCAAAATTTATATTTTAAATAACAAAATTATCTAAATTAAATAAATAAAACATTTATTAAAATTTTTGGGTTGATACATAGATGGTTTGGATGGCAAGCAAAGTGAGAGTAAATGCTAAGAACCAGAAAATGCATAAGTTAAGGAGAAAAAACGTATATATGTTTTATTTTTAAATGCAAATGAAAATGAGGAGTTTTGAAATGAGAAATAAATCTTCTTGTACATGATTTGCAAATGAGAAATACATGGCTAGGAAAAGAGTTTGTATGGCTAAAGCAAGAAATAAAGAGGCCATGTAGAAAATGGCAAGAAATCAAGCAATGACCTGATGAATTTAATTAATTTCTTTCCTTTGTATTAACAGTTGTTCTTAATTATATTGAATTTTTTAAATGTGTACATTTATTATGATTGAATCCTCAAATAAATTAATTCAGATAAGTTTAATTCTTTTATATTAACTTATGAATAAAATATGCATTTCCACTTTAACATTCCTTCCTTATTTTATTACAAAGTTTATTTTTCTTCATATTAAATTACCAAAATTTTATCAATTTAACAATTTTAAATTATTAAAAATTTATGGGTCGTTACACGCTCTCCCACTCAAAACTTTTCGTCCTCGAAAAGGAAGAAGGTAGGCGAATAAAAACAAACTGAAAGAAAACTAAATTGAAATTCAAAATAGAATCATTAATCTAAACCATACAAATTCAATTTTAAATTAATACTTGATTTCATCTATTTAATTTCACTTAAGTTAAATTTAACTATTTCAAATTTCATTACTTCATCTTCCAGTTATCTTAAAATAAAAATTTCTAAAATCGTAAGTTGGAAAATCATTTGTTATACTCAAATTGTGTTCAATAAATTAATTTCTTCTTTATTCCTAATTATAATTAAATTTATTTTTCTCAATATATTTTTATTATCTATGTTAAATATGTTTACACTTATTACAACTGCTTAAATTTATTCTTAGTTCCTATAACATCATTTTATATTGTAAATTATTCCATTACCCTTTTATTCTATTTATCTCTGTTAATCTTTTTATAACTAGAATTTAAGTGTATAAAATTTATTATAACCACTCAAATTTTATTTATAAAATCTTTTTATATTGTATATTATCCAATTACATTGTTAACTTCTGAAAATCAAGGTAAGTTATATTGAAATGCAATTGAGATGAGTATTATACAAATAAAACTTTCAAATTCAATTATCTCAAATTTGAATCATTTATTCAAAATTTTGATTTTCTCTTTATAATTGAAATTATTCTTCAAGATAAAATTTAAGAATTAAATTTCTGATTCCCTTCAAACCATTTAGAGATAAATAAATATATGTACATAATATGTCAAATCAAATTTAAATCATATATCTATATATTATAAATTAAGTCATATTTTAGAGATTCAAATCAATTAAATTCTCAAGGTAACACTGTAGCCAGATTACAGAATGGTCTCTGCACTTCAAAACTCGAAAATGAACGTCGATGATGCTATAGTCATCATCGAAATTAATTTCCAGTGACAAAGAGAAGAGCGTTGATTTTTAAACCTTTAAAATTCTTTGGAAACAAATTTCTGTTCGAAAATAATTTAAATAATACATCCTTTTAAAACTTTAAACACAAGGTTTGAAACCATCAAAAATTGAATTCTCAAGTTCTTTATTTAAATTCATTTCTGTTTCCAAATTAATTTATAACCATTGTTTATAGTTCAATTATTTATATGAGACAAAACCCATGGTTTACAAAACCATAAATAAAATCAAAGACTATTATCTCTTGACAGCTAGTTAAATTAATTATAAAAATTCTGAAAATTATACTTATATATATAATATTAGATTTTTTTCCAAATACAGGAATAAATTTTTCAAAACAAGGATAGAGATTCAAATTTGATGGCCTCAAATCAAAGAGAATTTTGATTTAAAGATAAGTTGGAATCAGAAGATCCGATGATTAAATAACAAAATAAGGAACTGGATAAGTTTATATAAATTGCGGGCAACCTTAACCGGGTCAACCGTGACTTAAAGAATAAGATCGATTTGGATTTTCTGGGGTAAATCTACATTTGATCTGAAGAGATAGAGTTTGGAATAACCAAAGATACTAGCGTCTAAATTGAGAATAAATATAAATCTCTGGTGAATCAATGCTAATTGTAAAGGAGTTTCACCCTTTTATTAAAATATTGGCGAGACCTCCAATTCACTATAAAGATCATCTGAAGTGGAGTTATGGAATACTCCAGAATCGAAAGAAGATGAATAGTGAGGGACACGAATGAACTTTGGAACCGCAGGGAACGTTACGAAATTCAAAGGTAATCAAATCAAAAGGAAGAGATTCAAGCTCGAATGAAAGTGATTCTGTAAATCAAATTTACCATACATTCTAAGTTTTGCCTAGAGCCAAAGCTCTGATACCAAATGTAACGACCCGGTATTTGCAACCATTCGCATCCGCACATGTCGGACTTGAATTGTTCAAAATACCGCATTGTAAATAAAATTTGGCAAATCTCAGAATATACAGTAAATAAATAATCACAAAATCACAGACACAGAATTAGAATACTCACAGCGGAATTTAAAAATAACTTAGTGGTTCATGAAGCCACTATCAATAGTCTCAAAATAAGTACGAATTACAGAGTCTTAAAACCAATACAGTTTGGAACAAACATAGGAAATCTCAATATTCAATTGTCTCGATTACAAAAGATAAAATAAGGATTGAACAGGAAATAGATGGCAGCTTGAAAAGAGGATCTGCAGAAGTCCTAGCTCCGGGGATGAAGTCCGAACCGAAACTCAGGCTAACCCGAGCGTAAAATAAAACATAAACACTCGAGTCAGGACATACATACTTATACAGTGTAAGCTAATTCAAGTGAACTGTAATATAAAGTGCAAGTAACTTAAAGGATGCTTGGGACCGTCCATCCTCTAAGGATCCGTTAAACTATTTACTATGTAGTAATATTTCGCTGTTATAATAGTGTCTATTAGTAAAATAAACTTACTTTTAAATAGCGTTAAGGGGTTACCCATATAGCCCTTATGTGATATCTCGGAAATTTAACAACATTTTATTTATAGGCATTTAATCAGATTAAATGAAATATAAACTTATTATTTCCAAAACAGCTATAAATATGTGTTTTAATATAAGTAAAATATACCTTATCAATATCTAAACATAAGAATAAAATGAATATGGTCTGGAATATAAAATAAAGAGTTTTAAAATTTCAATAATGTTTAAAAAGTACAAAAATATCTTTTAGATATTTAAACAATTACATGGTTTGGAAAAATTTGAATCTTATAACTTTAAAATATAAGTACAACTCAAATATAGCTATAAATGCAAATATATGCTTATGAACATCTACATATATATTAAAAAAAGAGAACTATCAATAGACATAAGTATAAACAAATATATGATGGAATAAACATTGATGTGAAAACATATCTTAGTTAAGTAACACATTAATGCACACTTAAGAAAATTACAACAAGACAAGTTACACATATAGATATGCTCACAAAACAAATCAGGTTATACATACGAAGAAATGATGTTAATTACGAAATGAAACAAGAACAAACTATATATATGTATGCCACTAAGACAAAGTCAGGCTGCACCTATATATATATATATATATATATATATATATATATATATATATATATAAAAGATAAGGATAAATATAAGCCTATAGAACAAGCCAAAGGTTATTAATGCTAGCACAACAAAATTCTTTTCAGCCTCCATTTTGATAATAATATCTCTGGCCAAATTATAAACAAAAATATACTAGTACAACTAAAAATCTTTGTGATTAGTAGTGGTACATCAAGCTTGCACATTTGGTTTCTTATATATATCATCTAATACGTTTCATTTCGTTCATAAGCCTGAGATTTTTTTTATATATATGCAAACAAATCTGAACTAAACTCAACAACTTGATAAAAGCTTGAAGACTGGGAAACAAATCATGACTGTGTTCATCTGGAAACTGAAATTGATCTCTGTTAAATTATTTGGTGAGTAAACATACCGTTTTCAAATTTAAACTTATATATTTAACTTACAAATGGTATGTGCTCTGATGTCCGTTTTAAACAAGTAGTTGTGAGTACTTTCTGTTGCTCTGGGAATTTATATGGCTTGTTCTTCAGTATTTCAAGTTTCTGAACAAAGTAAAGCAGAGAAAATTTTAAATACTTCTTCATATAAATATTTTAAACTTAGGAATTGATGCTAATTTAAGTTGTTTATCCAAAATCAAAGGTCTGGAAACTTGCTTGAAGTTTAACAGTATTTTATATATACTGGTTATTCAAGTTACAGGTAAAAAGAAATTAAAAGCCAAAATTCGAATGTTTCAATTTGTGAATTTGATCACATATCTTGATTACAATTATAAAGTTAGGATTTTTAAAACGAAAATAATGATTTTTAATTCAATATTGAAAGTGCAGTTCGAAAATAAACAAAAGTTACATTTTTGTCAATATCGGTTGATTCGATTAATTTTAATTGCTGAAATTTATTATGAAGCAAGATTGAAGGCGTATTAACGAAGAAAAAATGTTTAAAGATTTTTAAAATGCAAGAATTTTGAAATCGAAATACAGGTAGAGTTTTGGGTTCTTACTTTACTATGTTCTGTAAATTGAAGATTTCAACACCATAACTTGATCGTACCGCACGTGGACTTGGGTGAAGGCCGTGGAAGGTCTGGGTATGACGTTGGTGAAATTGCTTCGCCTCTGGTGGTCTGTGTTGGTGAGGGTGAAGCAATTTGCTCATGGTGGTTCGAGCCTTTGTTGCGAGCTTCAGGCTTTTTTTTTGTTTTTGGATTTTTCTTGCCAAATTGGGTTTTGCTGTTGAATATGAGGGTGATTTGTGGTTTGTTGGAGGTGGTGGGTTTGCCGGAGGGTCGCCGAACCACCGTGCACGTGCACGGTGGCGATCGGTGAACAGTATCGCGTTTGGGTCTGATTTTGGTGTCGAGGGTCGACACGAGGTGATGCGCGAGAAATTCTGGGGTTGGCTTCGAGTCGAATTTGTGCGCGTGTGAGTTTCGTTGAACTGCAGTTTTTTTTAAAAACTTAAAAACTTAAAAAAAAGAAAAGAAGAAGAACAAGATCAAGAAGAAGAAGGAGATAGAGTAGAGGAGGAGAACTCGGGAAAACAGAAAGAAGGCACGGGCTTTACACGAGAAAACGTGTGAGTTGCTTCGGGTTCCAACTTCTATGTGAATCAACTTATAACATTGGGATTATTTTGTAAATGGTTTCAATTTTGACAAATTTAAAACCAAGATTTGATTTAAAATCATTGATAGAGTTTCAAATCTAAGATGATTAATTTAAATTAAAGTATAAGTGATTAAAAATGCAATTTAATTTATACTTGTAAATTAAATAAATAACTTAAAGTTAAATAAGTTTGAACTTTTGAAATTGATCACGTGTTTAAATCAATTTTAAACTTAAGAAATTAATTAATTACTTAAAGTTAATTAATAAATGGTAGTTAACTTAAGTGATTAATTAAGGATTATATGATTAATTAATTGATAATAAATGATTAATTAAAATAATTTGTGATAATTAAATAAGTAATTAAATTTTATTAATTAATAAGTAAGTTATTAATTAACAATTAAGAATCAATTAATTAACTGAGTGATTAAGTAATAATTAATGAACAAAGTTAACTAATTAAATGATTAATTAAAGAGTAAATGATTAATAAATTGATAATTATTGATTAACTAAGTAATTAATAGATCATTAATAAGTTAATTAATCAGTAATTAATTAAGTAGAATAAAGTAGTTTATTCTTAAGTAATTAATTAAGTTAAATAAATCGAACTATATTGATATGAATTGATAATTCTGTTTGATTGACTCTGATATCTGTTTGGTGATATTCTGTGATATGTTGTGATATATTCTGGATATATCTGTGATGACTGTATCTGATTTATCTGTGATATCTGTTATGTAAATTCTTGATATTGAATTAAACTGTTAAGTTAAATAGACAACTTGACCCTTAAAATGGCGTTTGGATTCCGATGAGACCGGGATCGGGTATCAATTCGATATTCCGAAAACCACATCGATCCAAATTAAATGATAGGTCGTGACATATCAAGTGGTGATCGAGATGGTGTTTCAGAATGCAAGGGTTATTGTCGTTAACTCTGAGGGTGATTCCAAAACGAGTGTAATGAGATAATCCCTTCAGTTTCGTTCGAACCCGGAACGAACTTGTATGGGTTGAATGCTTCCAGCACATCGGCAGGCGGACGATGAGCATTGTAAGAATAATGTTCAATAAAGGTAATCGCAGCCTCAAGCCTCATCAACCGAGAATGGCTAAAACAGGGGAGATGCAGCAAGGTTAGGTGGGTCATGCCCAAGCAGGACGAGGTATACCCCTGTCTAGATGTCCCTTTATTTCGGCTGTGTGAGCAGTTGTTGGCCGCAACTGCGGGGTTATCTTGTTCGGGACTGTTCAGTAAGGAATGGTTCCGACCTTGTGTTGTAGGGGGTCGGGAGTGATCCTCGGTATGGTGATCTAGGCCCCGTACTGTGACGGGCGGTACCCCAGTAGCCCTGCCATTGTTGGAAACCCATTTTCCCTACGAGACCCTACAGTTTTGATTTGTATTACCCACTTTTGTGGCTATTAGCCGGAATTTAATGAATGTAACAATTTCGGCTATTTTCTATTTACTTGAAAACCTTAGACACTATTATAATACCACTGGATTTCCTATAAAATATTTTGGTTAGCGTAAGATAAAAACTTACCCGTATTTATGTGTGGGGAGTCTTACGTGATACCTTTGTTTTCAAATGGTTTTCAAAGTTAAACAATTTTAACCGTTTACTCACACCAGACCCATGTCTGACCCGGAGTTTATATTTTGTTTTTCATAAACTCTTGGGTACTCAAATTTTTATGAGTAGCCAAGTGATAGGTATTTGGAGTACCGATTTTACTGGAGGAGCTTTGGAAAAGAAGACCAGACGTATGTATCTATCTATATAGTTCCGCTATGTAGTAGTGTATGCTGTATTTTGGATATATGTATGGGCAGATATGTATATGACAATTCTGTTGTATGATATTGTATAACTCTGATGTATGTATAACTATGTAATAGTTATGTGATGTATTATATTTTATTTCATTCCGCTGTGAGATTCTAATGATGTTATTTCTTTCTTTCTATCCTTTTCTATTTCTATCCCTTTCTTTCTTAATGATGATACGTCTTTCTGGGGTTAGAAAGGCGGGTCGTCACACCTTAACACATAATATATTCCCATAGTCTATACAGTACCGTAATCTCCCCCATACTGGGCGTCGTCAGAGGGCACTCCATAGGTATGGTACAAAACCAAAATCGTATAAGGCTCGCTAGGGTAGGTGACACGGCACAACTAGGCGATGCCAGGGTAGATATACCAATTACACATCCGGGCTGGTGGTAACGCATATCCGTAGCTACCGTGCACCTCAAGCCACAACCCCAAAGTCAAAAATCAAAAGTGGCCACCGAATGAATCCAAAAGACAGAGTATAATATCGAAGGGATGTGCTCGATAAGAGGGGCTACCTCCTTGGCCCGAGAATCGCTCCCGTTTTAGCCACCTTCTACCAACTCACGGGAGTTGGGTCCACGTACATACCTCAATAGAACATCACCACCAACCTACTTTATTTTGGAATCTCCACCGTGTGCACGGTTGTCAAAGTGGTTTTCGGTATCCACAGAGAGTATGCCCATATCTGATCCCGGTCTCCTTGCCAACCAGTCGTTATTATTATTACCCGTGGTTATAAAATTCAAACATAGTTTATATTTAGATCAAAATACTTCATTTTAACGTTCAAAAGTGAAGCTGTTATATTTACAAATCAAATATTCGAAAATCTCATTCCAGCCCATGGAAACACTTAACAAGTGCTACTGTAGCCCTTTTATTTATTCAGGTTTAGATTTAAATTTTGCAACCACAACACTTACCAAGTACTGCAATAGCCTTTAAATAAATTTTAGCCTTTACTTTATTTGTATCAACTACGACACTTACAAAGTGCGGTAATATCGCTTACAACAGATTTTAAGTAAATTAAATTCCAGACTTTAATATAAATTATAAAAAAATTAAACTTCAATTAAACCAATTTAACTTATAAAATCATATTTCCACTTTTAAAATAGTTATTTAAATTACTCAAAATTTATGATTTATATAAGTAAATTTCACAAATAAATATCAACTTCTTAAAGTTTTACTTATTAAAGTCAAATACACAAGTTTATTCTTTGTATTCAAAATTAATTTAACCATCAAGTTTAATTACTTCAAAATATAACTAAATTTTAAATTTATTTCTTAACCTACCTTTTTATTCATAAACCCAAATTTCCATTTCTAAATTTTGATATAATTCAATTTCATTTTCAGTATTTATTTCTTTCACCATTTAATTCATAGAAACTTAATAACACCTTATTTCCATTTAAATTAAATTTATATCAAATTTTATAACTTAACTTGAATTTCATTCCTTTAAAAAAAATCAAATTTCAAAATAAATTTATATTTCAAATTCCAACTTAACTATTTATTTATTTATTTATATATTTAACTTGTATAAAATCAATAAAAATCATTTAATTCAATTCAATTCAAAATAATATAATATACCCATCTAAAAATACTTAAATTTTCCAGAAATATATATATATATATATATATATATATATATATAACCACGACTTTGTATAATATTTTCTATCCTAGGACAAGTGGTACGGATAATATATCATTTCAATCCGTAATTTACAAAGAAAAATCCGGGTTCTATCATTTCAAACCCGCAATCGCAGGTTATATAAATAACTAAATAAATAATAAATATCGTTCAGGCCTATCATTTCAGCCCGTACGATTTTATTCTATAGGGAACTTGCAGTGTGATAATAGTAAATAAATAAACAGTAACAATATAAATATAACAGTGGATAATAAAATGATGATGTGTCAATTTGATAACAGGGTATTTTTTTTAACATCATAAATTTTATATCATAGGCAAGAAAAATATAAACTAAAATCATTCTACAATTACACTTGTTATTAATTTATAGATCTATAAGTATGTTTGTCGGGTGAGAATACTCACCTTAATGCCGTAGAAGATTAGATTTAAAAGCGATGGTATCACTTGAAAAAAGAAACGTACATAAGGCACGATCAAATTGTTGCGGAGGCGACAACCAGATTTAATTCTTGAAAAGGAAATGAAATAATTATAAATCAAATCTAAGTAAAAATTCTAACAAGAATTATCAAAACAACTGGAATGAATGGAATCAGTTCGAACCATAGTGGCTCTCCCATTCCCCCACATGACTCAACCCACTCTTCCATGCTCGGCTCTGCCATTTCAAAATCTAAAACATGCACTTAGAGGGATATATAAGCTGCGATATTTTTTATATGTAGCACATGTTCTTATTTTTATTTTTATTATAAATATTTTTTTTCTTTTTTTTCTAACGTTAATTCAAGATTTTTGGTCAAATGCATTAAAGATGCTTGGCCTGCACAAATGCATGGTCTGACATGCACGCAAGGCATATTTGCAGTGAAAAATACAAGGTGTGGAATCATATCCTCTCATCATTTTTTTTAAACACAGGTGACGAAAATTTTATGGGTTCAAGTGTTTAATTTAGCTGCATCAGAGATGCTCGTCAGTGCACTATGATGGTGGTAGTGGCTGCCGTTGTGATGGTGGAGAGGTAGGGGAGTCGTGCCAAAAGAAGGGCCGAGTACTAGTTAGGAGGAGACAGGGAACAAACGAAAAAAAAAGAAAATACAAAATAAGAAAAAGAAAAAGAAGAAAGAAGAAAAAAAAGATCGCCCATACCTGATGCAAGCTTTCACACGCAGAAGATAATTTGATGAGAAATGAATATCGCGTGGATTATATAAAGTTTTATCAAGGGAGTGGCGCAAATCAAGGAAAGAAAGTGGCAAGAAATAAAGATATTGGAACGACAATGGAAAAAATGTACGTGAGGTTTTGAATTTTACTGGAAGGTATGCGTTGATTTAGGAGGAAGGATTGGTAAGGTATTTAATTTTTTTTCCCTTTTCTTTTCATTGATTTTGATCTGTACACTTGAAGGGATATTATTCCTATTATAAAATAGGAAGCCAAGAAGAAGTATAGACAATTTTTTGCGCGATGATTTAGTTAATGAAGAGGTAATTGCGTTAATAAATAAATTAAAGAACGCACGAAATAATGATGTTTGAACGGTAAGGAAATAAAAGGATTTCATACCAATTAAAACCATTGAGGCAAAAGAACGTGTAAAAGTTTACACGTGAACTTCAAGCAATCTTGAAAAGGATTTTGAACGTCTAAAGAGAAATAAATTTTCTTGAAATGTCTACGCGAATTTGGAATTTTATTCCTATTATAAAAATGAAGAAAAAGAGAAGTGTAGAAATTTACACGTAACTTATCAAAGCTAGATTTAAAAGAAATTGAACGGCTAGGGAAATCATTTCTTTCCCACTTAGAAATGTACGCCTACGGATTAATTTAATTATTCAAAGACAATGTAAGAATTTTAGAGATGCGTAAAACCGACGCAATAATTTAAATAAAAAATACGCCCAAAATATAACGAAAATAACGTTTTTTAAATTTATATGTTTTCCTATTTATTTGATACTTGTATTAGTAAATTATATGTTTAAAGAGTATTTCTTTAAATACGTACTATTTATACCACTAAATTAATCAAAACGGGTATAAACGTACAAATTAAAGCGTGCCTTTTATAAAGCTTATTTATACACTATCTATATTATTCAATCTAAAATTTTATTTATTATTTATTTAACTAAGAAACAAATGTGCATAAATATTAATTACTTATATTAAAGGTGTAAAACTAATTTTTAAAAGGACAAAAGTAAAGTATAGAATGTTGTTACAAATATATTCAGTTAAATTAAAAGTACCGAAAATTAGAGTTTAAAGATTTAAAATCCCAATTAATGTTAAACTTTAACCAAAATCAGAAATTGTCTATATTTATTAAAATTTTGGGCAATGATTTCAAGAAAAAAAAGGGAAAAGAATTAAAGAAATAGTTTATTAAATTGAAACAAGGCTTAAAAATTTACACACAATACCACTAGCTTGGAAAAATTTCTACCACACCTTAAAACAAATAAAAATCAGTGAACAAAATAAAAAAACTGAAATAAAGCGAATAATAATAATAATTATATTTTAGGAAAATAGAAAGACAAATAAAGAAAATGGCTTAATTTATTTAAACTAGCTTAAGACAGTTGCAAACACAATTCACTTAACTTTGGGAAATTACAACTCTTCTTAAAAATGGTTTAAAATAAATCTTTGAGAAACAAAATAAAACGAGAAAGAGAATAAAATAAGTTCTTAAGAGAAAAATATAAAAATAAATAAAGAATTTCTTAAATTAATTGAAGTTGGAAACTAGAAATTGTAAACAAAAAACAATTGACACTGGAAGATGTCAATTACACTTTTAAAAATGTTTTAAGACCAAAACATAAATTAGAACATTATATGACCGAATGAAATATTATTTATATAATAGCAAACAATTTTGTTAAATCCAGCAAATTACACACAATAGTTAAAAAGGCATAACTTTCACATTATAAATCAGATTTCAACGAAACGAAAAGCAGTATTCTTAAAATTTTATTTACTTTCAAAATAAAATATAAAATTCAATTTTTTTAATCTTTTAAATTTTTAAACATAAAAGTCAAAGTTTGACTATATTGACAAAATTCACTTTTCCCGAAAATATTCTATTAATTCATGTGTGAAATTCTAATCCACACCAAAATTTATATTTTAAATAACAAAATTATCTAAATTAAATAAATAAAACATTTATTAAAAATTTTTGGGTTGATACATAGATGGTTTGGATGGCAAGCAAAGTGAGAGTAAATGCTAAGAAACAGAAGGCATAAGTTAAGGAGAAAGAAACGTATATATGTTTTATTCTTAAATGCAAATGAAAATGTGGAGTTTTGAAATGAGAAATAAATCTTATTGTACATGATTTGCAAATGAGAAATACATGGCTAGGAAAAGAGTTTGTATGGCTAAAGCAAGAAATAAAGAGGCCATGTAGAAAAAGGTAAGAAATCAAGCAATGACCTGACGAATTTAATTAATTTCTTTCCTTTTTAAAAGTTGTTCTTAATTATATTGAATTTTTTAAATATGTACATTTATTATGATTGAATCCTCAAATAAATTCATTCAGATAAGTTTCATTCTTTTATATTACCTTATGAATAAAATATGCATTTCCACTTTAACATTCCTTCCTTATTTTATTACAAACTTTATTTTCTTCGTATTAAATTACCAAAATTTTATCAATTTAACAATTTTAAATGATTAAAAATTTATGGGTCGTTACAGAGCAATGCAGCACTATGATGAAAATTGCAACTAGAATTGTCCAGTGGACAGGTCAGTGTAGACGGTGCAGATGTATACTACGGATGGACGAGCATGGACTGTGGACATGCAACAACAAGTAGGCAAGTAAAATTTAAAAATTCATTGGCTCATCTTTGAATCATTCTTTTTTTCTGAATGTCTTATCCTGGGTTTCATGGCTGATCGCAGAAGCATATATGAAATTTCCTTAAACGTAAACTTGTTGCATGGAATCATAATGTAGTACTGGCCGCTATTAGATGCTCATATATGTACTGTATGTTCATACAAAATAATCATTACAGTAAACAAGTTTACACATACAATCAAGAGTTAAGGGTTTAAGACAGCTGAGACACGTAAACCCAATCTAGTAGATTAAAGGATAAGTCTTTAAAACTTGAGCACAGTCATATTTCTTGTAACCGTTGTAAATCTCAAGACTTACTTGTTATCAGCATCAAGAAGGGGAAAAAAATCCTTTTGCAACTTGGATTTATTTCATGGTGTGCTTTTGAGACATATGCCTTTACATCATATGATATTTGGGTAAACTAGTTGTTAACCCTGTTCTGCCAACGAGTTGAAACTTGGGCCGACTCATCCACTTAAGGTCTTTAACGACTCATTGGATTTACAACTCAAGGGGCTTCAGCAACTTAAGGAAAGGACCGACTCAACTGGTAGCGACTCAATTGGCTGACGAGCTAAGGCTCAAGGCAACTTAGAGGAATGGAACGACTCATGGAGGTTAACGGTTCATGATACAGGCCGACTCATTGAGTTACCGACTCAACGAAGTTCACGGCTCATACGACACGACTCAAGGACTGGACCGACTCATCTACTCAAGGACTGGACCGACTCATCCACTCAAGGACTGGACCGACTCATCTACTCAAGGTTCGTAACGACTCAGTGGATCAATGACTCAACGAGTTAATGCCTTAGAGGAGCAGAGTGGTTTAACTAGTTAGTGGTTTATGGGCCAGACCGACTCAGGGTTTCCAACGACTCAGGGTTTCCAACGACTCAAGGTGACTAACGACCTATCATAAGTCGCTGGCGACCTAAGCATACGAGGAACAAGCTCAATCCCATTTCATCTATGCCACTGCTTGCTGACTCGTGATATGTGAGTCGGTCACGGTTCATCCTGAGTCGGTCACGACTCATGACTTAACAATTCCAGCCTAGAAATTTGCCTATAAATACATGGCCACCTCCAACATACAAAGGACTTTTGGCTCATTCATTTCAAGCGCCGTTACTCTGCTGCATTCTGAACTACTTCAACACTTTCAAGGAACTTCATGAAGAAATCATACATGTCCAACATGAGTTCAAAGATTTGGATCGACATTGAAGCTTAGGCTACTTGTTCTAAGTCACTTGTAACTCGAAGTGTGTTGTAATCAAAGTGTAATTGCATCGACTTGTAATCAAATCGTCAATAAAGATATTCAAAGTGGACGTAGGCTCTCTCTTAAGCCGAACCACTATAAAATTGCTGTTGTTTACTGCTTTTTCGCTATTATCTGCTTATAATCTGTTCCCGAGCAATCGGGTGGTGCTTTCACAATCTCACTTCATACACCGGGGTGTTAGCGTTCAAATTTCAGCGTTAACATTTTTGGTGCTTTCACTGAGAAACTGAACTCAGGCAGATCGTCATCATTGCTCCACGAAAGTTTGTTGAAATAACCTCTCTGAAGACTAGAAGTTTATCCGAAATCATGGCTCCGGGGAGAAAGAGTAGATCTGTAAGATCTGGAAATGCTCAAGAGGGAACCTCCGCTTCCCCTGTATCGAATCAAGCCACTCCAGCTGTCGGAGTTACAAAGGCAGAGCTGGATGCTGCAATCTTAGGGCTGAACCAGCAGATAAGTGCCCAAAATGCACAATTCGAGGCTCAGAATGCCCAAAATGCCCTAATTCTGAATAGGTTGAACGATTTACTTGGGGCGAGCCGTCAACCGGCAGGTAATGAAAGGAACTTTGCTGGCAACATTCATGATGCTGAAGAAAGGAATGCTCCTGAAAGGGCTGCTAGCCCATTTGAACAAACACTTCCTGAGGTTGGTGGATCTAGAACTCGACATGATGAGGAGTATCTTTCTGGGATGGTCCGACAAATCATGAAAGAGAGTATGCAGAGGGTTGAAGACGAGAAAGAATGGGGTTTCGCCCCAAGTAAAACTCCATTTACTGAGAAAATCTTGAAGGCTGAATTCCCAAGGAAGTTTGTCCCTCCAACCATTCCAGCTTACAAGGGGACAAGCGATCCGAACGAATTCTTATACAAGTATGATTGGCACATGACAGGTGCCTGAGCCTCTGATGAGATAAAGTGTCGATATTTTCCTGTATATCTAGAAGGTGTGGCTCTACTGTGGTTCATCAAGCTACCAATCCGATCTATTGATCAGTTTTCGGATTTAACCCGGAAATTCAAGGAGCAGTTCAGACTATATGCTTCAAAAGCCAAAGATATTATGTCGTTGTCAAGTTTAGAGCAGAATCCGGGTGAAACTATCAGATCTTTCCTGAATCACTTTAATATAGCGCTGGCCGAGGTAGACAATGCAGAACCACGGATGATCTTGACCTATCTGATGAGGGCCATCGACAAGTCGAGCGAATTTGGAATTAAATATGCCATTGTTGCTGTAGATTATTTTACTAAGTGGGCAGAAGCTGAACCACTGGCTACTATCACCTCAAAGAAGATGATAAGTTTTGTGACTAAAAACATCATTTGCAGATACGGTGTGCCTCAAAAAATAATTACAGACAATGGTACTCAGTTTGAAAGTGAAGAATTCCAAGATTTTTGCAAACGATTCAAAATCCGAAAGAGCTTCTCAGCAGTAGCCCATCCGCAGGCAAACGGGAAAGTGGAAGCAGTAAATAAAATTATCAAGTCGACCATCAAGAAGCAACTTGAAAGAGCAAAAGGTGGTTGGGTCGATAAGCTACCGCTGGCACTATGGGCATACAGAACTACCCACAAAACTGCGACTGGGCATACTCCGTTTTCATTGGCATACGGATTCGAGGCAATGATTCTGGTAGAAACCGAAGTCCCTTCACATAGAAGAGTCCATTTCAATCAAGCGGAGAATGAGAAACTACAGCTTGAGGCACTAGATCTCCTTGATGAAAAAAGAGAAGAAGCTGAGCTCAAAATCGCATCTCATCAGCAAAGGATAGCCAGACATTTCAATTCCAAAGTTCGCCAACGCAGCTTTGAAATTGGAGATTTAGTCCTAAAGAGAATTATGACAGCAACAGGTGTGTTTGGGCCAAATTGGGAAGGACCATATGTCATAGGTCAAAAGCTTCTAGACGGCACATACAAACTCACTACTGTCGAAGGAGATCAAATTCCAAGAGCTTGGAACAGCAATCACTTGCGTCCATACTTTACTTGATAGCTTTGTTGAAATATTGTAAAGAGAATTATGAATGTATGATTCCTGTAATTGAAAGCAATTGTAAAACTGATGCAAGTGAATAATGAAAGACTATAAAGTGGATGTAGGCCCAAATTCTTGGCCGAACCACTATAAATCTTGTGTTCCTTATTATTGATACATGTTTGCTTTATTTTCGATATGAAAAGTACATTGAATGTATTACTGAAATGTCGATTTAAATTTTTACAGGCAATGAAATCAAAACTTGCACATTACGAGGCCAAGTGATCCTTGTTATCATTCAACAAACAAACTCCAAGTCGCAAAATTCCCGAGCTTAAATCCTAGATAAGAAGTGCTTCAATTGAACGGTTAATGATTTCGCCGAAAACGGGCTTTAGCTAATAAATTGAGAAGTTTGAACAATTAAACATCCAATTAAGAAGCTTATGTCCGTTCTCGCGAACTGGCCTAGCAATGAAGTACACTTCTTTGGATTAAACAAGCTACTTGTAAGAGAAGGGAGTGCAAGCTTAAAAAAAAAAAATAGAGGATCACTGAAAAGGCGTAAGCAAGTGGACAAGGAACAACTAAAGTCCTCTTCGGAGGCACAACTCTTCGGAGGATAAAGACCTCAAACGAAGCATATGCCGCAAAAAAAGAAATTTCTCTACTCAACCAAAAAAGATTGGAGGAGTCATGACCCTCCGACCATGAGAGAGTAACTTCCAGGCAATCTTCGGAGGCACATTTCACCAGGAGTTGAAGTGTTACGACCGCTCTTCGGAATTTCACTTCACCAGAGTTGAAATGTAAAACAAAATAAAGCCCTCTTCGGAGGCCCATTTCACCAGGAGTTGAAGTGTTACGACCGCTCTTCGGAATTTCACTTCACCAGAGTTGAAATGTAAAACAAAATAAAGCCCTCTTCGAAGGCCCATTTCACTAGGAGTTGAAGTGTTACAACCGCTCTTCGGAATTTCACTTCACCAGAGTTGAAATGTAAAACAAAAGAAAGACCTCTTCGGAAGCCCACGTTTCACCGAGATTGAAATAAAACTTCCAAGTGTTGAAACGTGAAAAGGCTTCCTTCAAAGGCACAACTCTTTGGAGGTACACGTTTCACCAAGATTGAAATAAAACTTCCAAGTGTTGAAACGTGAAAAAATCCCTCCTCAGAGGAACAACTTTCTATGTTTCTAAAAAAAAAAGAAAAAAAAAAACCTCCTCCCGGAGACACAATCAAGAAGAAAGACCTCTTCGGAAGCCCACGTTTCACCGAGATTGAAATAAAACTTCCAAGTGTTGAAACGTGAAAAGGCTTCCTTCAAAGGCACAACTCTTTGGAGGTACACGTTTCACCGAGATTGAAATAAAACTTCCAAGTGCTGAAACGTGAAAAAATCCCTCCTCAGAGGTACAACTTTCTATGTAAGAAAAAAAAAATCCTCATCAAGGGCACACTTTAACTTTCAAAGGAAGAGCGATTTACCTATTCTGGAAAATAACCTTCCTCAAAAAAAGAAAAAAGAAAAGAAAGTTAAAGTACCCTTCAGAGGCCCGCTTTACCTCATAGAAGAATTCACTTGTAAAACGTGTAAATAAGCAAAAGAAAAGTGATTTCTTCGAAGAACAAAGCGTAAAAACTTATATGAAGGGAGTTGTACTCTACGAAGAATTTCTTCAAGAATGAGATAATTATTCTTCAGAAAATAAGAGTGCAAGTCCCCTCGAAGTATAAAATATTGCAGCAAGCTTATGGTATGGGGGCAACATGGTATAGTTATATACAATATGGTATAGCCACATCGGCGAAAGTAATGCTCAAACAACATGCCATAAGCCCGCTGCAATATCATATAAATAAACTTGTGCAAAAATGAATAATAAATGCATTCTCAAATTCAAATAGGAGTCTGTACAAATAAAGGATCATTTTATTCAATTGTATTGCAGATACAAGTTTCAAAATAAAAAGCAGGGGCCGGCACCCGCACAATTCTCGACCAGTACATGCAAAAGACAAGAAGCTGAAAGCCGGAATCTTCATTTCTTCTTGCCACCTTTAGACCCTTTACCCGGCCGAATGGTTAGCTTTTCAGGTCGGTCTGAAGGCATAAGGGAAGAAGGAGAGGGAGGTGCAACTGGTGCAATTTTCGGTTCCTCTTCAGTAGCAATGATTTTCTTCCCCCTCCTCTTCGATGTTCCGTGCTTCTTTCTTCTCTTCGAAGAAGACTCACTCCCTGGAGTAACAAGAGCGGACAAGATTACGTCATCAGAAGGAGTCCGCTCCGGAGAGATCTCGCCTCCTTCAAGTCCCTCGTCTTTCTGCTCTTGCGAAACGATAGGGTCATCTAGGCCATGAAGAGCCTCAATTTGCTCCTCTTGTGACCCGGGCTGTGAAGCAGAAGGAGGAGCCACCTGAAGAGACGGAGGAGGGATAACCGGAGGAGGAGAACCCTGAACAATGCCCAACGTTTTCTCTGCAGAAGGAAAAAAGTTTAAGTCAGCAAAAAGCGGAGATAAAGGTTCGTCGAGATTTAAGAAGTAGTCAAAAAGCCCATCAAGTTCATAAGAAACAGATGAGCAGTCTACTTGGGCAAGATTGTCGGTAGGGTTACCTGTAGAAGTCGGTTCCCTGATGTCAACTTCGTAAGCCTGTGCCTCAGCACTCTCGCCGCCCTCATCTCCACCTTGTATGCTTGTAATATCAATGGTGACTTTAGTAGGAGAAGGGGAATGAGAACTAGAACCGATAATATCAATTTCGGCTGAAGGAGAAGGTTGTATTGGAGTAGTCGAGGTGATTTTTCCTGAATATTCTCCTGCCGCTGTTTTGGCTCTCAATCTTGCAAGCTGTTCTCTCCCCTTGGCAAGAGCGGCGCGGGCATCATCATCAAGATAATGCTCTTCAAGAGCTGACTTAGCGTAGCCAGCGCCTTTACCACCGAGCATATCGAGTGCTGCCTCCCAAACTTTAGCAAGTGTAATTTCATACTTAGGGCCTAGAAAGGCAAGGCTGCCACGCCCCAAAATGCTGTGCAGATAGAAATCAAATAATGTTGAGCTAATGTTGGCTTTCGTTGCCTCGTGAGAATCTTCAGCTGCAATTTTGCCGGCAACGGCCTCATCACGCTCCATTTCAGCTTTAGAAAGTTGGAGCTTAAGCATTTGAATCTCCGCCTCTTGGGAGCTGTTTTTCTTTTGAAGCTCTTCAATGTCAGCGACATAGCCCTCGCTAATTCTTTTCTGCACTTCAAGCCTATCTTCGGCATCCCTTTGGCTAGCGTGGGCATCTCTCACTTGTTTGAGAAGCACTTCTTCTTTTTGAGAATAAGAAGTAGAGGAAGCAACAAGCTCTTGTTTCAGTTCTTCAACTTTCGCTTCAAGCTCCTCATTGTAAGAAGCAATGCTTCTCATCTCGGTGTCGTGTTGCTCAAGCACCTTTTTCCATTCGGCTTTATCATTTTCCATGGTGAGCATGGCCTCTATGTTCGCACGATTAACCCTCTGAAGCTCATCAACAAGTTTCTGCCAGTTCGACATCCTCTCAATGTCAAGTTTAACGGCGTCAAGGTTTTGTAACATGGAAGACTTGTCAATGGGGACCAAGTCAAGGTCAAACCTTACTCCCTTCAGACACCACTGAGGAAATCGGCTTTGCAAAGTGGAAGGACCCGGTCCAACTTGGAATTTGGGTCTGCTAATTATAGTTTGGATGTCCGACTTTCCGAGAGCGGGGGAGCCGGAAGGAATATCAAGCGAGGCAGGGGCGGTAACCTTTTCAGGAGTTATAGTGGTGTGCTTCTCACCATGTCGCGCTCGCTTGCTCGAATCTTCAACCACATGACCTTTTCCTCTGTCATCATGGGTTTTTCTTTTATGGGAATCCTCACCTCTCTGTGAAGAATCATGGCGCTCTTCCCTCTCCCTTCTTTCGTAGCGCTCCTCTTGAGCCCTCTTCTCTTGAGCCTTTCGGGCAGCTTTTTCTTCATCGGATTCTCTGTAAGAGGGGAGGTAACGCCTATAATCATATTGGCTACGCCTCCCGTAGCGCTGGAAATCATCGTAATATGAGCTGCTGCGCCCCATTGGAGAATCCGAAATAAAAATAATAAGCTTTAGAAATCTTTAAAGTATAAGAAGATAAGTGCGTAGAAGTGCTGAAAAATCCTAAGTGTTGTGTAATGTGTAAACTACACACATCAAGCTACAGACCACTCTGTGGAGTAGAGGTGGTGATAACTTGAGTAGGAGGAGTTGACATTTGTTGTAAAGAAGATGTCGCCTCGATTACAGAAGAGATAGTTTTGGAAACATCATCTTTGAAAAGTTCTTGTGAAGTCACAATTAGGTTGCTCAACCCCTCAAAAACATCATCACCATCATGCTTTTTGGGACTTGCTTTCCCAACTCCTTCGTCAGCAGATCTCCCGGAAGATCGTGGAAGTTCTTCCTCTTCGATAACTGGGGCAAGTACAGACTTGTCAGATGGCCCCGCAGCATCCTTCGGAGTTGAACACTTCACTAGTGGAGTTTCTGTAGAGGTTCCTCCCCGCATGTGCTCTTTAGTAGAGACCGGGGCATCAGGAGTTTCCATCGGAGAATCGGGAATTTCAGTTGGAACTTCATGAGGCCAAGTGAAGCGAGAGGAATGAAGAAGCCCATATTGATGTAAAAATTCATCATTTAACAAAAACTTTATACTCCTCTCTTCTGCCGCCACAGCATTCAGTTTTTCAAAAATTTGCTTATAGCATGGATCTCTAGAGGGAGGAGGAAGTGCTAAAATAGGAAAAAAGAAGCGAAGTTAGCATTTAGCAACTCAGATTTCGAAAAGCTCGAGAATGGAAAAATAAAAGCAGGAAATCTTACTTCCTACTCTCCAGATGGCATAAAACCCTGGAGGACAGCGAACAAAGAAAAACTGATTTAGAAATCCATGAACGCTTTCAGGAAGATCAGTGATGAGTTTGCGGTTTCGAGCACTCCTTATAACTACGATAGAGGGATGATCTTTAATTTTTGTGAATGAGCAGAAGTAGCAGATTTCCCCAAAGCTCGGTAATCGGTCCAAAACTCTCCTAAATAGCACACATAACCCCATCAGAATGGCATGGCCATTGGGGTGCAATTGGAATGGAGAAATAGATAATCGAAGCAGGAACTGCTGAAGGAAGTCATTAAAAGGTGGGATGGCACCGCTCAAACACATTTGGCGGTTGACAGCAATAAAGCCAAGAGGGGGCCTATCTGCAGTATCATTTGGTCCCGGCAGTAAGGCATCAGCTTCGGCAATGCCAAACTGGATGCGCAATTGGTTAAACACCCGCTGATTCAGAGTTGTGGAAGTTCTCTCCGGAGGGTTATCCAATGGGTTAGCTATTGGGAAGACATCTTCAGCCTGGCCCATCGGTTCTTCTTGTTGAGAAGCCATTCTACAAGCAACTGGATGTTCAAATGCGAAGGTGCACGTTTCCTAAAAGTGTGAAGTGTTGTGCAGAACTAATGAAAATAAACAAGTAAATATAACTGAAGTTAAGCTAGTTGGCAATTGATCAATTACTAAATTTCAGGACTTGTTAATTTAAAGTTTCAGGTATAGTGTTAGTGCAAACCGGTCAATTTCAGTTGGCTATTTCGACATTGCTTTAGCACTCTACTTGGATTCGTTGGTTTAAAGTACTTCATTCACACAATCTATTTAAATTAATTATCTTTTATTGACTAATCTGTCGTTAGATATGGGAAATCAATGGCAGTATATTCGTCCCAATCTTCTGTGATTATTGTATTGAGCAGGTTGTATACTTACAAATTGAACCAATCTGTAAAACTAAAATATGCAACAAAGTTTAACAAGTTAAAGTCCAAACAAATCAATATTCAGGCAGTATATTTCAGCAATCCAAGTTAAAGTTCAAAGTCAGAATTGTGTCCCGAGACAGTTCAACGTGTTAACTCGCCCACGATTTAAAAGTTATAAGGCGGCTTAGGTCGTTTATGCTTTAAGTTATCAACACTTTGAGTCGGCAGCGCTTAGGTCGTAAGGCATAGAAGAGGGAATAAATGTCAGTTCAAAGTCATGAGAAAATTCTCCAAGTCCTATCTCGTCCCCGACTCGAGACTTGTGTCGTGATGACTAGTAAGCCGGTCCAGAGTTGAGTCGCAAAGGATATTAGGTCGTCCAGAATTATTGAGTCGCATCTGAGGCAATGCTCCACTCTGATTGGCCAACTTACCATACAATCCCTAAGCCCGTCTACCTTCTAGCTCACCCATGAACTGTCTCCTTCCTATCCCGTGAACCTTCTAATTCCTAACCCATTAACCCAATAAGCTCTCAATCAACAATCCTAGCTCTATCGCACCACTAAACCGCCTCGAATCGTAAACCATCAGAACAGATAACCCTAAGTCCATTGATGACCAAAGCAACCAAATTCGCAGGGCGCAAAGGGCAAATTGAAGATGGAGATGGGGCGCATAAGCTAGGGATGATCGAAAATCATAAGGAGAGCGAGATCGCTTACGCAATATGATGATAGAGATGATCGATGGAGAATCTGGTCGAAATCGCCTTTGAGAGCTTGAATGTGCGTTAATGGTAGACACGGTTTAAAGGTTAGGGAATGAGAAGAAAAGGGGAACGACTCAGGTTTTTATAACTTTGGGCAGAAGAGTTTAAGTCGGCACATGAGTTAAGATAAGTCGAAGCACACGACCTACGACTTAGGCGTGTACTTCGAGGGGCAAATGTTAACCCTGTTCTGCCAACGAGTTGAAACTTGGGCCGACTCATCCACTTAAGGTCTTTAACGACTCATTGGATTTACAACTCAAGGGGCTTCAGCAACTTAAGGAAAGGACCGACTCAACTGGTAGCGACCCAATTGGCTGACGAGCTAAGGCTCAAGGCAACTTAGTGGAATGGAACGACTCATGGAGGTTAACGGTTCATGATACAGGCCGACTCATTGAGTTACCGACTCAACGAAGTTCACGGCTCATACGACACGACTCAAGGACTGGACCGACTCATCTACTCAAGGACTGGACCGACTCATCCACTCAAGGACTGGACCGACTCATCTACTCAAGGTTCGTAACGACTCAGTGGATCAACGACTCAACGAGTTAATGCCTTAGAGGAGCAGAGTGGTTTAACTAGTTAGTGGTTTATGGGCCAGACCGACTCAGGGTTTCCAACGACTCAGGGTTTCCAACGACTCAAGGTGACTAACGACCTACCATAAGTCGCTGGCGACCTAAGCATACGAGGAACAAGCTCAATGCCATTTCATCTATGCCACTGCTTGCTGACTCGTGATATGTGAGTCGGTCACGGTTCATCCTGAGTCGGTCACGACTCATGACTTAACAATTCCAGCCCAGAAATTTGCCTATAAATACATGGCCACCTCCAACATTCAAAGGACTTTTGGCTCATTCATTTCAAGCGCCGTTACTCTGCTGCATTCTGAACTACTTCAACACTTTCAAGGAACTTCATGAAGAAATCATACATGTCCAACATGAGTTCAAAGATTTGGATCGACATTGAAGCTTAGGCTACTTGTTCTAAGTCACTTGTAACTCGAAGTGTGTTGTAATCAAAGTGTAATTGCATCGACTTGTAATCAAATCGTCAATAAAGATATTCAAAGTGGACGTAGGCTCTCTCTTAAGCCTAACCACTATAAAATTGCTGTTGTTTACTGCTTTTTCGCTATTATCTTCTTATAATCTGTTCCCGAGCAATCGGGTGGTGCTTTCACAATCTCACTTCATACACCGGGGTGTTAGCGTTCAAATTTCAGCGTTAACACTAGTTAATTGTTTGATGCAGTTTTGAAGGTACGAGATCAGAGCTAAAAAGATGGCAGATGAGATTGGTTCATGGCCCCAGATGTGAGTGTTATTTCTTCTCTGATCTCATTGTTCCAAAAACTTATAGGAAGACGGATACAATATAAGGTAAATAAATGTTATTTTTTGGAGATATTCCTATTGATGGTTTTCAGTATACATAACTTATAAAAACAAGTATGTTGTATAATCTTTAATTATGCTGAATTTAACTAAGTGAATCATTCATATATTACCGGCTTGCAAGTGGTGTTGTTTAGATTCACGAACAAAGCGAGTATATTATTTGTAGTTCTTTTATGGATGTCAATATTCTTTTGGGGCAAACCAATATAACAAGTTTATAATAACTAGTTAATTATGTTGTATAAAAACTAAACGAGTCTATAATAATAATAATAAATTAACTAATTTATAAAAATTCAAAAAGTTTATAAAAATTCAATAATTTTATAAAAATTAACTAGTATTATAAAAATATAACTAAATAAGAATAATAATAAATTTTATGAAAAATTAACTAAGTAAAATAATAGTAAATAATTTTATAAAAATTCACTAAGTTTATAATGATAAAAATAAGTTAATTAAGATTTATTATAATAATAATTAGAAGAGTCTATAATAATAATAATAAGCTAATTTATAAAAAATAGCTAAGTTTTATAAAAATTCAATAAGTTAATAAAAATTCGATGTTTATAAAATTAACGAAGAATTATAAAAATATAACTGAATAATAATAATAATAAATTTTATGAAAACTTAACTAAGTATAATAATAATAAATAATTTTATAAAAACTAACTAATACTTATAATTGTAACAATAATTTAATTATGATTTATAATAATAATAATAAAATTTAAATGAGTATATATTAATAATATAATAATATTAATTATAATAATAAATTAACTAATTTATAAAAATCTAATAAGTTTATAAAAATTAACTAATTATTATAGGTATATAACTAAAATATTATGATAACAGTAAATTTTATGAAAAATTAACTAAGTATAATCATAATAAATAGTTTTATAAAAAGTAACTAAGATTTAGAATAATAATAATAATACTAATAAGTTAATGAAGGTTAATAATAATAATAATAATAATAATAATAATAAATAGTAATTAGACGAGTCTATAACAATAATAATAAATTAACCAAGTTTATAAAAATTAACGAAGTTTTATAAAAATTCAATAAGTTTATAAAAATTAACTAAGTATTATAAAACCAATGCTCATATATTGTAATGTGCAGTGTGATAAATAATACATAACAGAATAACAATATCTCATTAAGAAAATAATGTTCAAGAAACATGTGTTAAAAGATTAGTAAGGCTTTGCTATGTTCGAAGAAATTGGCATACATGATGATAGGGGTGGGCACGGTCGGTTAACCGAACCGATCGGTTAATATTTTCGGTTAACCGTACTTCTCGATCGGTTCGGTTAACCGTTAGTCGGTTAATGTTAGTATGGTAATACCGACCGAACCGACTAATATTAACCGTGGTTAACCGTCATATTGAATCGGTTAACCGTTCGGTTTAAAAGGTTAACCGAACAAATTTTATCAGTTGGCCATCAACATATAAATGGTTAACCACAACTCAGTTTTGAAGCTATATGAATTTAACAGAATGATTCAATATACATAGCTTATAGATATTAAGTAGATTCACATGATAAGAAATACACGTAGATCAATTATTTGACATTAAATAGATTTAACGTAACAGTTCTTAGCCTGATACAAAGTTTAAAGTTTATTTTCCTAGTCCATATATAACACATATTATCAGATACAAATTACAAAGCACATTTGCTCAACAAATAACAACAGTCTTCAACAAAATAGCAGTTCCAACGATAGATTCAAATCTGCCACATTTAGCACCAATCATCAAATCTGCCACATCTAGCACCCATCATCAGTTTCTTCATGATCGTGTTAACATCCACCACTGCAAACAAAATACAATAATGTTTTGAGCAGAAACTTGATCAAATTAGCCATAAAAGTAAAATCTAACTGAACAAATGAATGCTTGGGGTCAGAAACTTTAGTACCATAATATATTGTTCGAGTAATAAATCAAGTCATTTTTACTTGCACTTAATATGTCTTTTACCATGAGTAACATAAATATATGTATGTGTGTTTCCTATAAGCCGAGCAATATAGATATGTTTCCTATGCATATGAACAAGATCTCCAAGGGTATGAAACTAAGAAACATCATTTTACCTTATATGCAAGCAATTGTATGCATATCAGTTGTTACTATACATGTAGTGAAACTGTTATTTGATATCCATGAATGAAAATGAAATAGTGAGACAGTGACAGTTATTTGATATATACGAATTAAAATGAAAACATAGCAATATGCCCGATACCATCATTGATAATGTCTCAAACCAATGATGTCTCCTTGGTTAGAGATGATCCAAGGCAACTATAAAATCATATTTAGAATTTATGTTAGCAGTTTTTAGTAACTAGCAACTATGAAATCATATTAGAATTTATATTAGTAGTTTTTTAGTAATAAGCAGTTTTTGCTAACTAGCTACTATGAATACAGTACTAATCAAAGATAGCATATAAGTTGACATCATATTATGAGGACATGGACGAAACGTGGATATAGGCTTAAAATGCTTTATTATTTTTATATGAACCTGGCATATTAAGTTGATCAATAACCTGACAACAACTTGGGACTAAGCAATTCAGCTTATATAGTAAGAATATTCAGTTTATGCACTGTCAATAATATGAACAAAGCATAAAGACGGGCTTAAAATACTTTATTATTTTGTATTTCACAAGGTAGCAGGCATTATACCTAAAAGTAGTGTCAGCAATTTGTGTATGATATCATATTATAGGGACATTAACTATATGAATATGCATATATAACAGTAATAATAAATTGTAAACTCTCCCGTACTGAAAATCTATCTAATTTAACCAAAAGATGAAACATTAAGTTAATAAGCAGATTGAAAAAAATGTAAAACAAATACCTCAGGTGCCATCCATCTGTAAGTTCCAGTTTCCGCAGTCATAACTCCATAGCTTTGAAAACTAGCAACATCGAAGTCTGATACTTTAACGACCTAGAAAGCCAAAGGAATAAAAGTTATGTAGATATCATCAAATATACATATCTAGTGAAAAGTCGATATTACGTTAAGATCCTATCTCCGTTTCGGGTACCAAATCTACACCATTCATCGATTATGTTAATGATATTATTGAAAATGGATGGGGTAAATCTAGTAGAGAAAAGGGGTACATCATGTTGGAGACTGAATAATTTTTACTAGAAGAGAAGATGGAGAGCTCAGAGCAGATAATTGGAAATGGTGATAGTGAGAGTTTTAGGGTTTATTTTAGGAAATTTTGAGCCGACGACAGGAAGAAAAGAGATGTGTGAGGCGGCTGTATTAGGTTTCTTTCATATTGATTATTTCGGTTCTGGATTGTTAAGTGGGCTGGGCTAAAATGCAAATCAAGAAAAAAATACGGTTAAGTCGGTTAACGGTTAACCGACCGATCCAAAATCATTAACCGTTAACCGACCCGAAATTAGACGGTTAAGGTCGGTCGGTTAACCGAATGTACGGTTAACCGAATCTGGCGGTTAAGTCGGTTCGGTTTTGATCGGTTAAGTCGGTTAAGGCGGTTAACTCGGTTAAGTGCCCACCCCTACATGATGAGAAGAAATTAAACTAATACTCATTTAAACCCATCACCATTTTACTTGCTTATACTATGCAACTTATATAGTATGTTACTTAGAGCTCGTTTGATACTAATTTGTTTATTAATCTACCTTTTAACCTTTAAATATTTTTGAATCTTTTGAGTGAATATTAAAAGGTTAAACTACAATTGCTATGTATTATTTGTGTATGGAGTTTATTGAGCATATGTTTTTACATTTATTAAACAATATGTTGTAATTATTATTTTAACAATGGGCTATCATATTTCAATTTGGAAGAGAATGCTGCTTGCATTATACAGAGTGGATGGTGAGGATGTTTGTCCCATGGATATAATTGATGAGGCAGATTCATTCATGTATGCATATTTCCATATGTTGTAAATTTTGTTACGTAGTGTTGACTGTATATTACATTTCAGATTCGACGCAGGATAAGCAGTAGTGTACTTGTGCGAGTAATTTGGCAAGTTGATACATGCCTCTTCCTTTGTGTACATATGAGTGTTATTATTCTATAGAAAATGATGTCCCTCTTTGTTGAATGGTAGTGTCGCTTCAATTAAAAGAATCATATTGAAGTTAGGTTGTGTTTCACTTGGGCTGTTTGACCGATAATTATGGACGGGTTTTTCTACTATTTGAGCTAGTTAAATTAACTTGAACTTTTCATATTTGATGCTAAATAAATTCATATTCGTTCTCTTCTACCACTGATCTGTAATTGCTTTTTTTCCTCATTGGCATATTGGACATTTTAAGAGGATGAGCTTGGCTTTTCATGATTTAAATTTTCTCTTTTAGCAAGCTTTTTTTGTAAGATTTTATGTCGTTAATATTTTCTCTTAAAACGTTGTTTATGAAATATTGTATATGACTAAATTTTATGGTGTATGGAATTAATGTAGCTTTGATTTTGTTTAATCTTCATAACTACTTATAATATCAGATTAAATCTATTAGTGTTTTATGAATTTATGGTTTTCTTTTGAATATATTATTCATGGCTTTTGAAATTGTTTTAAAACTGCTATTATAAGTGTAAAATGTTGCAAAAAAGTTGATATACCGCACATTTCAAAAGAGCTGCAACAGGTGTAACATGTGAAAAAGTGATATATCATAGCATTTCAAAACAACCGCAATAGGTATATCATGTAAAAAAGTGATACACCGTAGCTTTTCTAATGAGTTTGCAACGTTTTACAAAAGCTGCAAAATTAATATAATGTAGCATTTTGTAAAAGCTTCGGTAGCCTTCTTTTTAACAATAGTTTTAAAACGCTGCTATATTTCCTGACTCTATTACAACATGACATTATGTAGCGTACTTCGAAACGCTGCTAATGTTTATGGCAGCACTTTCAAAATGTCGTGAAAGATCATTTTTTGTAGTGTATATATACTTTTATCAAACCATAGTTGTTGAAAACATTTAAACATTTGAAAGTACCACCTTCGATTCTATTGAAAGTACCCCTTTCTAAACCACTAAAAGCATCTCTTTCGAAAATGAGTGAACCCTTTATTTATCTAGGCCGAAAGGCCAAAACCACCCTTTTAAAACCATTCTTAAACCCCTTTCGAAAACTTTGAAAACCTTCCTTTTGAAAGCTTTAAAACCTTAGACATCATATCTTAAAACACTTCAAAACACTTCCTTTAGAAACTTTGGAAAACCTTTCATTTGAACCCTTTCGAAACCACCAGAAAACACTACTTTTCGAATCCTTCGAAACCCTTTAGAGTACCATCCCTTCGAAACCATTTAAATACCTTTTGAAAGCATCAAACCTTAGAAAATTAAGCCTTTCGAAAGCACTTTGGTTCAATTTAAAACATGTGAAAAAACACATTTCGAAACCATTAAAACCTTCTCTTTTGAAACCACTGGGTTATACTTCAACAGAGCAAAAGAGTAATTTAAAAACATCTAAGTCGAAAGCCTTCCTTTCGAAACCTATTCCTAAGTGCTGAAGTGTGTTATTTAGAAAATTCACCTTCCGTTTAATCCATAAGACCTCAAACAAAAGATAGAAAGAAAAGGATCTAGATCAGATCTTCCGAAGAGATCGAAGGGATGCGGTCAATAATATAAAGCGTGTCGAGACCTTTCATGGAGGAAGTAGAGTGTCGTTCTATATTGTTCAAGAGGTCCATACCCTTTGGAGTAGGCAAACAGGCAGAAGCAAGAACATATGACCTTATGGCAACCTTTTCAAAAGCGTAATAATCCTTCTAGGCCGGATAATACACCTTCTGATGATACCGAAAGGTTTAGGTAAAAGCAGCGTACATAAGTCAATAGAAAACAACCTTCCCCTATCATCCGGGGAAAAAGCAACTTTCGGCAGCAGTCACGTAAAGAAAAGCAACCTTCCAATGAAGCCAAAGGGTTTACAAAGGCTATAAACCTTCCGGTGCCATCAGAAGGTTCACATGCTAAGCATATAACAAACCTTCCGGTAAAGGCAACAGGTTCATAAAATAAGTGAAGGGAAGACCCTTTGGCAACATTCAACAGACCATGATGATACACAATAAGCAAAACTTTCGAAAATAACGAGAGACCTACAACCGTGCACAAGGAACAATCTTTCGGCAAGACCGAAAGGATTGCAACTGCATACAAGATACAACCTTCCGTATCATACGAAGGCATAAGATTAGAGGGAGTGCCGCCTACATTTATAAACAAGACCTAATAGGTCCTGTTTTGGGGGACTTTTTTTTTCCTTTCATTCGCGAAACTTGTAACTTCTTGGTCATAATTCTCTAACCCTAATTGGGGATCTAATTTGGAAAATTCAATAAAAGTGAAGTTTTATTATGGAAGGCAAGAGAAGTCTACTAATTCTGTGAATCGTTTTATTAATTACTTATCTCTTTGTTGTTATAAAACCGATTTACAGGATCAGTTCCTCCGAAAGGTTCAGGCCGATAAGTCTGAAGATCAGTTGATTGAAGTTGTCATCTCATGCTATGAAAGATATCGAGTTATCTATTTTTGCCCTTTGATTGGGTCGACAACCAATTTGGCATAATATAAGTAATAATCTTCCGGAGTTACTGGCATTGTAGTTGGAATTCTTCAACTAAAGTTAGTAGATACTTATATTCTAGTAGTAATCAACCAACCGCAGTTATTAACCAATCAATCAGCCCTTAGGGATAGTCTAAATGTGTAACGACCCATAATTTTCGATAATTAAAAATAGTTAATTTAATAATGATTTGTGATTTAAGGTAGGAAGAAATAAAAATTTATGATTTAATAATAAGAAAATAACAGGATTGCAATGCAACAGTATTAATTTAAGGTAATTTATAACTGCTTTAAATGTAACTCCAAGTTAGTAAAATGATTAAAGAGTTATAATTAGTATTGATTGTAAATAAATTATGGTAATGTATGTATTAATGAATGATTGCATTAGAAGAGCAGTTGATAATTTAAATGTTGTATTAATTAAATAGTATGTAATAAATTGTAATTGAATAAAATTAGTGTTGTGGTAGTAATTATAACACTTGTTGTGGATAATAAACTTATAAGATGTGATTAAAACTTAATGGTGACAATTATTATATGTTACCTATTTATTCAGTTTGTTAAATTAAAGTGGAAATCAATTGCAATTAATTCATTTAATTAGCGCAATTAATGTGGATTGAATTGATAATTGTAGAACACTAATTCAATAAGATGTAACCCAATGTAAATTTTATTCATGATATGACAATTGATTGAATAAAAAGAATTGAAATCAAGTTTGATCAATTTATTGGAATTTAAATTTTAATAAATGAATTTATTTCAATTAAATGTAATTAAATATTACGTTAATGGAAAGTAAGATGAAATTGGAAAATATTAATGTAATAAGATATAAACTAATGTTAATTATATCCATAAAGTAATAATGAATTAAATAATTGGACGCAAAATCAAACAAATGGACTTATTGGAATTTAAATTTATAATTATTGAATTTATTGAAATTGAAATTAAACACTGTAATTAGTAAAATAATTAACTTTGAATTGACATGTAAATTTGATTTAAATTATGGTAAATATCCAAGTAATCAAAAAAGATAAAATTTGCTAATTTTAACATTTGAATTAAATATTGATTTAATCGATTTAATATTAGTTTGTTTAATTAATGTGAAAATAGCCATTTTGGCCACTCTCTCGGGTTTCGACGAAACCAGTTTCATAGAATCTGTAATAGTGAATTATTGTTGGATTTCAAGTTTCGTAGCGATCAGACATGTCGTTAGATCATGCAAGCTCGAAACGTGTAGAAATCAATTAAAGGAATTTAGTTAAATATAAATTGATTTTAAAAGATAACTTCTATATACGATGGAATTAAGCCTTGAAACTAGTTTCATTGCATTCAGAAGGCCTTTTAACATATAGATCGCCTATCGGCACGCTTCGATTGGACTCCGGTCCATTTTTGACGTTAAAACTCTAAAATAGCATGCAAAACGAAACAAAATATCATTATTATATTTCAAAACCCTAATTCTACTGCAACCGTTGTTTCCATCAATTTGATGGATGAAATCATCACAACTTCAATCCCTAAATTCTCTCGATCCATTCAACAATTTACGTAAGCATCAAAAGAGAAATTGAAGAACTCAATCTCCTCTTCGCATTGGTACGGATGGACCACCTTCATATGATCGAAGATGGACAAAATCTGAACATGAAGGGGGCGACGTTCGGTGTTGTTTACGGGCCAAGGGAGGCGTCGATGGTGGCAGAATTCATGACATTGGTGGAGTTTGGCTTGGCATACGCGATGGTGATCATGGATCTAGGTTTTGACGAAGGAGTGATTGGCGTTTGCTGATGCAAATCATCGGCTTGGGTTCTGATGGATAAATTGTTGATCCAGAGAGGAGGAAGAACGTGTAGTATATTATATATTATTTTATTAATTTTAATTTAAATCGAATAGTGTCCTAATGTGTATAACTTCTATGTACGAGGTCGGATTCATGCGCGGTTTGTTTTGCTGGGATCGCATTGAAATTCCGGACATTTTAGAACCGGTTTGAAAGAATTTTGAGACTGTTCAAATTGGTTGTGATGACCCGGAATTTTAGATATTTGAGATTGAGATATTTAATTGATTTTAAATATTCAATAGAGTAATTCTAACTTGAATTACGAATATCACTATTTATTTATTGAATTTAATAATTGGACATTGGGTAAAATATGAAATCTAGAATTTTAAGCCTGTTAAAATATAATTTGAAGGCTTATAAAATTTATATTGATAATACTGAAGATAATAGGGGTGTTAAAATTGAATTTAACAGTGATTTGTTTAGTTTTGAAATTTTATCGTTTAAATTGAATTTAAACATAGCCTTCCGAGGCACAGTCTCGGAATTCGACGAAACTAGTTCCATTGGGTCCGTAATATTGAATTATTACTGGATTTCAATTTTCGTAGTGATTGGAATTGTTGTGTGAGCGTACGATGTATAAACAGGCTGAAAATGTAATTGATAATAGTCGATTCAAAAAGCTATCTTCTCCAAACGATCGAATCGGGACTCAAAACCTTTTCCATTGCATTCAGAATAGGGGTTTAACATTATAAACGCCTAGCGGCATGTCAAGATAGGAGATCAAAATTCTAAGTTGCTAGAATGAGATATTTTGAAAATTAAATAAAATTTTATTCGATCAAATCAAGGTCATCGTTCCCTTTTAAACACGCTTCCCTTTTTTTATTTACAGACGAAGCCCTCATTTTTCCTCTCTTGTCTTCTTTATTTCACCCCTTTCCAAATCGAAGTAGTTCGATTCACATAAAAAAATGGCCGAAGCCTTCTCGTTAGATCAATACCTCTCCCTCCTTCCTTTCTAACTCTTTCTCTAATCGAAGTTACAAGGCCGAGCGTCGAAATCGCTTGAGTTAGTGAACCAATAATCGAATTCATTCGAAAGTAGGGTTTCACGATCGAAGGGAGGTCACGATTAAATCGCGTCAAGTTTCGCGAGGTCAGAGCGTAGGAGTGTTCGTCGACGACATTGAAGAGGGAAGGCCGCCACACGTTTGGTCGAGGTCGCGAGTGGCTTGGCGTCGGTTTGCAGTGAGGATTGGGAAGCGTGCGCGACGGTGAAGTGATGGGTCAGCGATGTCAAACTGAGGGATTTGGATGTACTGTCGCATTTGTTCTAAAGGTCATGGGTGCTCGTGCGTTTGGGGATGTCGGCAGGCAAAGGGATGGTGAATGCCATAGGTAGTTGAGCTACTAATCATGGAGGGCTCAAAGTCGATTTGATGGCAGATACTCGACAGCAGGGAGGTATACTGTTTTTAATTTAATTGAATGAATAAAGGTTTATGTTGTTCATAGATGGGAATTTACAGTTTGATATACATATGGGAAATTTATGTAAGGTTTAAAAAAAGTTAGGAATTTATTTAAAGATTTGATTTTTATGGATTATTTTTCTAAAATATATAGTTTCGAAGAAATTAAAATAAATATACTAATACATATATTAAATCTACTATTTAATCTCAGAATAATGTATTGTAAACAAATTTGTTTTAACATATCCAATTATTTTAGTTACTAAAAACTATTCGTTATAGGCATATTAGTTTAAAATTAAACTATTAGTTTAAAATTAAAATTTTTAGACTAAATAAATTTATTTAATGGTAAGTGATTTTCTAATTAGTTCAAATATTGTATTTAAAAAGAAAATTTATTTATAACCAAATTAATAGTTAAAACCAAAGTATTGGGAATAAATTGATCGATTAGTTCAAATATTAATAAATCTGTGTAATTGTTTATACAAGGTCCAAAATCAAGAAAAATATAGTCGAAATGGAAATGGGTTGCAAACAGTAATAAAAGGTGAGTTAATCTCACTCATCTGTTTTTATTTAAATTTAAATGGTTAAATTTAAATAATTGGTTGAATGGTTGAATTGATTTAATGTGCTATATTATAGTATATAATACATCTTGGAATGATTGATTTTCCGCATTATATAGCGGATGAGACCCTATGCACCGCATAATAGCGGATGATATTATACTAATCCCATATACCGTGATATTCCACCTCGAAGTGGAATTGGTATTTTATATTGTGCTAACGTCTGTGGATGTAGGGAAATAGGTAGGAGGGATCCAACTGGATTCCTCAACATTTATTTAAATTATTTAATATTCTCTGTTGTGATTATTTGATATTCTATGATGAATTATATTGGAATAATGGAATGCTATAGTTTGCTTGAATATATTTCGGTACATTGAATTATTAAAACGTATAAATTGGATTTTGGAAAGAAAATAAAAGAGTGGAGTTCTAAGTAAAATAATTATAGCGAACTTGAATAAATTAAGAACGAACTGAAGGTAATGGAAGTGATATTAAAGTACTAATAAATAATTATTTTAAAATTCGAAGTTTAAATTTATTTAAAAGGATAATGAAGTAATTTGAGAAATCTAAAATTGGTATTTTCAGTTAAAAGTATTTTAAATCGTAATTAAGGATTAAAATATGAAGTTAATGGATTTTGGAATAAATGGAGTAAATTGGAAATCAATTTGTGAATTGAGTTAAGTGTATAAAACCGAGATTTTTAAAGAAGAATGTGGCTATGAAATTTATAAACTAGGTTTATAAAAACAAAGTAATATATCAGAGGATATTTGGGAAGAATCAATTCAAGGTGGGAATTTATTAAAGGAAATGAGAAAGTTTGTTTAAAAATAAACAGTGATTTATTTTTAAAGAATGTGAAGAGAAGTATATTTCCTTGGATAGCCAAGTACGTTTTCAAGGTAAATTTTTTAAATATAAAATAATAGTTTTAATGTTGTTTTAAAAAGCATGTTTTAGAAATTTATTATTACCAAATGTTTTAATTCTAAAGTAAGTATTTTCCAAATCTATTGTCGTAGTAATTATTTAAAAAGGAAACTTAGTATTTTGTTTTAAAGGAGTAAATCTAGTTTTATATTTTATTAAGTAACCTTATTTTAAATATTACTAAAGTATTATTTCTAATAAAGTATTAAAGTAGTTTTTTCTAAATTTAAATGTTAAAGCACATTTTACAATAAAGCGTTTTTAAATTATTTTAAAAATCTAAGTTTTGTGCTTGGTGATTTCAGTGGAAATAGAAAATATTTAGGAAAGTTTATTCTGAAAAAGGAAGGTAATTTGAAACTGTTTTCGAACGGTTTGAAAGGTGGAAATATATCTTGCGAAGATATTTGGAGAATAATAAATAATTTGGAGAAATTATTTACGGTTGATGGATGTTGTGAGTATAAATTGACAGTTAAATCACCGACTATCAATATTGGCCAAATGCGTTGATTGTTTGGAAGAGACCGGGATCGGGACTTATTTCTCGAAAACCACTTTGATCCGGTTTGTACGTTTTCGTGGGACATCAACCATTTAAATCCCATTTAAATCGGGACTTTCAATTCCCTCAACTTAACAAGTCGTTTAACATCAACCCGACCATCCCATTTAAATCTATTTCAATCTCAATTTATTAATTTAAATTCAGCTCAATTTCTAAAATAACCACTTCAATTTTATCAATCTCAAATTCGGATTTGAAATCACAAAATACCCTTTATATTCAGTATATTTCAAAACTTTAAGTATTCAACGTTTCAAACTAACTTTTTAATCAATTTAGTTTCTAAATAATAAATTCAACTATACTGATTTCAAATACATATCCGAATCTCAAAATAAACCATTTAAATCCCAATATAGTTCAAAGATTTAATATTTAATTAAATGTTCAATTTAATAGTTCCATATAGATCTCGATTTAACCTCATTATTATCTAGTCTTAAATTAATCCCTCATTAGATACAATATCATTTAAGTAACCTTAAATTACATTTTACTCAATATTTTCTTTAATTTATTTAAACGTGAAATATTCATTAAATCACTTAAATAAAAATCCAGTTACAAAATCATACCCTTAAATTTCCCATTCAATAATTTCAAATTGATTTAATTGAATAAATCATTATTCAAAAACCATTTAGATAAACCCACATTTATCTCCCAATCTTAGTAAATTGCAGAATACTTTTTGGAATAAAATTTACATAAATATTTATCATAATTTATGTATTAAATCAAATTTTGACTAAATTAAATGTTATTAAATCTATATATCATTACCCTTTATATATAAAAATTTTTAAGGATTAACATTTAATAAGACCATATATTTCTTTCCAAAACAATGAATTAAATTTCAAAATATTTATATATATGGACCAACGATGTCTGTATATATTTCTCATCATATGTTCAAGTGTTACGGATATTTATCATTTCAATCCGTACACTAAATGTATACGGATGGATAGCATTTCAACCCGTAATCCCAATTCAATTAAATGAAAATCGCTTGGGTTTATCATTTCAACCCATAACGATTTTCTCCTATTCTAAAGTCTGTTCGGGTATGTATCATTTCAACCCATAGCGATTTCTATACTAACAGGGAACTTGCAGAGTGATAACAGATATGTAAATAATAATAACAACAGGCATATATCATCAAAATAAATATACAAACAATTAGGATATGGTGTAACAACCCGCATATTTAACGATTTTATATTTAAATGTTTGATTTAAATATAGCATCGTTATTCAGATTTGGGGTCCGAAATGTTACTTTCTGCAAATGGCCGAATTGGAACTCGAAACCACCTCCATTGGTTCCAAAATGGCGTTTGCGATCTTTTTGAGTATAATCTTTGATATATTTGGAGTTTGTGAAATTTTGGCTACTTTTCCTATTGGGTTTGGGATTGGGTTCAGCCCACTAGCCCACTTAACCCCCTAGCTCAACCCTTCTCTTCATTTCATCTTCATTTCATTTCTTCTTAAGCTAAAAACTGAAATGGGGGAAAGGGAAGAGAATTAGAAATTAGCAAGCCCTAGTTTCTCTTTTGTATCTTGATTTCTTGCTCCAAATTCATAGAGAATCCATTGGTAAGTTCATCTCCATCTTCTCCATCTCTTCTCCTCTTCAATTTCTGTAATTTTCCTAACCCTAACCTAGGAAATACTTTCTTTGATTCTAGATTGAAGCTTGTAGTGTTGAAGTGGAGTGTAGTTGGTTGATTCCTTGCAATTGTGCTTCTTCATCTTCTTTGTTTTGTGTAAAAAGGTGAGTTTTGAACTCACATCTACTTCTCTTGATTTCATTGATGTTAGGTATGAATTCCTAACACCTTGTTCATATGCACTTGCATTTGGTTTGGGTTGAATTAAGGAATAATCCGATTTTTAGTGTTTTGGGTTAAAATCTTTGAAATCCTAACTTTGATGTTTTAATCATGTTTTAGTGATGCATCGAGGAACATATAGGGCCGGGTTGTCTATTGGCATAAGCCCTTAGAGCCAATGTTCGTCCGATTGCATTTTGGGAGAGTTTGCTCTTCATTTGAATAAGGCTGGAAAACAGCCCAGGCAAGATTCAGTCGACTGAAAACTCTGCACAGTCGACTGAACCTGAAACCCGAGAGTTTCCAGGCATGATTCAGTCGACTGAAAAACTCTGCAGCACAGTCGACTGAACCTGGAAACAGAAAGTTTCCTGAACCTAGAAAATTTCCAAGTACAGGGTCAGTCGACTGAAAAACTCTGTTCAGTCGACTGAACCTGCTGTTTCAGCCCACTTTGCCTTTTGGGATTGAATTTTCAATTTGAATTGATTCATGATGATCCTATGTATGATTATCAATTGTTTTGACGTTGATGGTTCCTTTTAATTTTAATCCACGGGTTTTTTTATGAAATAATCTCTCGAATCGCATTTAAAAGTTCGTTTCTCTAATTTATAAATTCTATTTAAAACACACACTTTCGCACTTCGAACGAAGTGGGAGGGTGATTAAATGGTTGGGCAAAACACGGACCATGAATCTGTGCGTTTATCCTTCCGATTAATCCTTGACCTATTCGATTGATTGTTTTGACCTTCGGGTTTGGTTTGTCGATGATATGAGGTAAACTTTGTACTGCTTTGAGTGTGAAAGGGACTGACGGATAGTAAACCGTTTAGTACGAACGAGTGGTTATGGGACATATGTTAACACTTTTCGGATTCCTTTTCGAGAGTTGTGACACATTCCGCCAGTTAGTGGTGTCCAGTACTGGGTCTTCGACCTTCACCACTACGGTTTGTTGCCTCTGGGATAGTGTCTTCGGACTGTCTCCCTAGGTTTGTTGCCTTCGGGTATGTTGCCTTCGGGTGTGTGCCTTCGGGTTTGTTGCCCTATATAGTTTCGCTCTGATGTTGGCCTTATGTGCCGCATGGGTGATACTTGGGTTTGGAGTCTTCGGGCTCATGGATCCTTGTTTGTACAGTACTGAGCTCGAGCAAAATTTCATGATGTTTCATTGATAATTCCCTTGGTATCGCCCTTCGGTGTTGGTCTTTGTGAGCCGCATGGAGTATAGCGATTACCTTGTGGAACTTGTATACCTTATGGGTATTTGTTATTTTCCTTCTGGCTTGTTTTGGGATATTTGTATCCTTTGTTTCTATATGTTGCCGATGATATGAGGCTTGCTCTATATGATTCATTTCTTGTTGATGATTGTGTTATCTCCTCTAGAGATATTTGTTATACTGTATGACCTTGCAGGTTTATTATTGTTCAGTTAATCTAACTGATTTGTTATCTAGACTGATCCGGGTATTTTATACTCGGGTCAGACCGAGATGTTTCAGGTTAGGTGCTTTTGGAGACTTAGCCTATTTTGCTTCCGCATGGACTATTCGCTAGCTTCATTTTGTTATAGCGTCTTTTGTAGTCCTTATCTGCTGTAACTTTGATTTATACTCTTTCGTCTCGTCTGTATATTGTGGTCTCCTGTACCACCTGACATGTATTATTTTGTATACTCTGTTGTGTATCGGTGTATGTGTATATTATGATTGACTGTTCTGTGATGTATATTACATTTGAGTTGTTATATTTTCTTCTGATAGATCCTATAGCCATTGTAGTTTTGCTTTAAATATTTATTGAATAGGTCGAATTCTAATGTGTTTCTACTTTTCGACTTATTTAGTGAATAGTTAAGGTAAGATTGCACATGGTCGCTTCCATTATACTCTATTGTCCGCGTTAGCCGACAGTATTATCTATGTAATACTCTTTGTTAACGAGGCTCTCGGAGTGGGGCGTCACAGCGTGGTATCGGAGCTGAGTTCAGAACAAAATATGATAAACACAGAATAGATGCACATATTATGGTACATCAAAGTGTACAAGTGATACCGATCCTTGAATCATCGTATCTCTTTATTCCATCAAGGTTAGATAGATAATTGGAAATACGTCTAGGAATGCATTTTATTCCGTAGTATCCCATATTGTAATATCTACCTTGTGAATAATCTTGTTCTTATTTTACTTTCAGCTTATGTCTGGAAGAGGCAGGGGTCGACGTTCGGATGCTGGGCAATCTAGTGGCTCGCATCCGGATGGCGTATATATGTCTGCCGATCAATTTTTGGAATTGTTTTGGAGCACTCAGCCTCTCGTTCCTCCTCGAGTGTCTCCACCTCGCAAGTCTGCTTTTGCACGTCAGTGCAGTGATTTTGCTCATCTTGGAGGAAAGCCGTTTAAGGGCTCCGAGTCTGTTCTTGAAGTCCAAGCTTGGCTTCGCACGTGCGAGCGTATTTTCTCTCGCATGGATCTTTCTGACCATGATAGAGTTATTGTAACTTCTAGCTTATTACAAGAGCGTGCTCTTGACTGGTATGAGCTTCTTGTAGCTGAAATTGATGAGGCTACTCTTTCTTGGACTCAGTTTCGGGGACGATTTGAACTCAAGTTCGTTCCTGAATCTGAAAAAGTTTTATTGACCCGTTGCTTCCTTGAGTTGAAGCAAGGGAAATCTTCTGTTTCTGAGTATGTCGCATCGTTCGAGGCTTTATCTCAGTATGGTCTTGAATTCCTCAGCACTTCTTATAAGAAGAATTTGAAGTTTGTTTCTGGCCTTAAGAAATATCTTAAGAAGTCCTTGTTGCTCCAGCTTAAACTTTCTTTTGAGGAATTGGTTGATTCGGCGCTTCATCTCGAGACCGTCGAGAAGGAGTGTGATAGTGATGTTGATGTTGAGGTTTCCAGAAACCCTAACAAGAAGCAGTTTCCAATTCAGAAGAAGCCTTTTCCTTATAAGAAGAAGAAGACCGGTGGTCCTAGCTCTCAGCCTCAATCTTCCGGAACACCTTTCGTTCGAAAGTGTTTTAATTGTGGTTCTCCGGATCATATTATTCGAGCTTGTCCAAAGCCTCTCTTCTGCCGTAATTGCAAGAAGGAAGGTCATCATGTTTCTGCTTGTCCTACTGCTCCTGCTAATGCAAAATCTGGCAAGCTCAATGTGGCTAATGCTTCTGGAGGTCCTTCTCAATCCAAAGGTATGACTCCATCTATTTTGGAGGGTTCAATTCTATTTCATGATCATAGTATACGAGTTCTTTTCGATACGGGTGCTTCACATTCTTTCGTATCGAAGAAGCTTGTGGATGATTTATCTTTGGATGTCTCTTGTATGGTTACTTCTTTAAGGATTGCGAATCCTATTGGGGGATCCGCGACCCTTAGTTTGCTTTGTGATGATATTGAGATTGTTTTATGTGGCTTTTCCTTCCGTGCGAATCTGCACGTTGTTTCTCATTTGGGTTTTGATATGATTTTTGGTATGGACTGGCTAGTGAGGTACGATGCCAGGATTATTTGTTCCGAGAGAATTTTATATCTTTGTCATCCTGATTCACCTTCTCAGTTATCTCTTGTTCTTCGGGATGTGGATAATTCCGAGATGGCTTTGTATTCTCTTGATTCGCGAGATGGTGATGATGTATCTCGTATTCCTATTGCTTGTGACTTTTCTAATGTTTTTGAACCTGTTTCGGGTTTGCCACCCAAACGGGCAATTGAGTTCCGCATTGATCTCATTTCAGGCGCGCAGCCAGTTAGTCGTCCTCCCACGAGGATGTCTACAAAGGAAAATGAGGAACTCAAGAAGCAGCTTTTAGAGCTCGAGTCCAAGCAGTTGATTCAGTCCAGTTTTTCTCCGTGGGGATCCGCGGTCGTTTTTGTGAAGAAGTCTGATGGAACTCTTAGGCTTTGCATTGACTATCGCAAGCTTAACGAGTTGACCATTAGAAATAGGTATCCATTGCCTAGGATCGATGATATGTTCGATCGATTGAGTGGTGCCAAGGTCTTTTCTCAGCTTGACCTTGCCACAGGTTTTCATCAGTTACGAGTCGCGGAGGATAGCATACCTCTTACCGCTTTCCGCACTCGTTATGGTTCTTTTGAGTGGCTCGTTATGCCGTTCGGTTTGACGAACGCTCCTGCTTTCTTTGTTGACCTCATGAATCGGGTATTCTGGGAATATCTCGATAAGTTTGTTCTCGTCTTCATTGATGATATCCTTATTTATTCTAAGTCTGAAGCTGAGCATGCTAATCACTTGAGAATTGTCTTGAGTACTCTTTGTCGTCATCTGCTTAAAGCCAAATTCTCCATGTGCTGCTTTTGGGAGAATAAGGTTAAGTTCTTAGGCCATGTTGTATCTTCCGATGGCATTTCTGTCGATCCCTCAAAGATCGAAGCCATCCAGAATTGGAAGAGGCCTGAGAATGTGCATGAGATTCGTAGTTTCCTTGGATTGGCGGGTTATTACCGACGGTTCATTAAGAACTTTTCCCGTGTTGTGCTTCCTCTCACTTGCCTTACTCGGAAAGGCATTCGTTTTATTTGGTCCGACAAGTGTGAAGCTTCCTTTCAAACATTGAAAGAACTTCTCACTAATGCTCCTATTCTTGTGGTTCCCGAAGGGAATCATGATCTTGTTGTCTACACCGATGCGTGTGGTAGTGGTCTCGGTGCTGTGCTTATGCAGAGAGATCGGGTAGTTGCTTATGCTTCTAGGAAACTGCGTCCGAATGAAGTTCGCTATGCCACTCATGATCTTGAGTTAGCCGCCATTGTCTTTGCCTTGAAGATTTGGCAACATTGTTTATTGGGTGAGCGCTTCATTCTCTATACCGATCATAAATCTTTGAAGTATTTGTTTACTCAGAAGGAACTCAATATGAGACAACAGCGTTGGCTTGAGTTTCTTGCTTCCTATGACTTTGATATCCAGTTTACCCCTGGTAAGGGTAATCGTGTTGCAGATGCGCTTAGTCGCAAACATTTGGCTGTTATTTCTATGATGCTTGCCGAATGGAATATTCTTGAGACTCTATCTTTTTGTGAAATTCGTGATCGAGGTTCATCTTCTGGTTCTCCTATTCTATTATTTAGTTTGGGAGCTCGACCTATTTTATTGGATCGTATTGCCGATGCTCAGCGGCGTGATCCTGATTTGTTGCATTTTATTCAGCTTTGTGAGTCTGAATCTTGTGATGAGGCGTTGCACGATTTTAGCATTGATTCTCATGGGTGTCTTCGTAAGAAGAACCGTCTTTTTGTGCCTTCTGATGTTGCACTTAGGCATGACATTCTTGATGATTGCCATCGTTCTAAGTATACCATTCATCCCGGTAGTAGTAAGATGTATGCCGATATGCGTCGTCTTTATTATTGGGAAGGCATGAAGCGCGATGTGGCAAGTTATGTGAGCAACTGCATGACATGTCAACGCGCGAAGGCCGAACATCAGCGTTCTTTTGGACTTCTTCAACATCTCGAGATTCCATTGTGGAAATGGGATCAAGTTTCTATGGATTTTATTGACGGCCTACCTCGTTCGAGATCAGGTCATTCTAGTATTTGGGTTATTGTTGATCGCCTCACCAAGTCTGCTCATTTTGTCCCTATTAAGTCTAATAGGACAGCTTCGCATTTGGCTAAGTTGTATGTCAAGGAAATCGTGAGACTTCACGGTGTTCCTAGTTCTATTGTGAGTGATCGTGATCCTTTATTCACGAGTCATTTTTGGAAGAGTCTTCAACAAGCTTTGGGAACAAAGCTTAATTTTTCTACAGCTTATCATCCGCAGTCTGATGGACAGACTGAACGGGTGAATCGTATTTTGGAAGATCTTCTCCGTATTTGTATCTTTGATTTCGGTGGTAGTTGGGAGGATCACCTACCTCTTGTAGAGTTCTCCTACAACAATAGTTTCCAGTCTAGTATCGGTATGGCTCCTTTCGAAGCCTTATACGGAAGGCCATGTCGATCACCTTCATGTTGGTTGGAATCTGGGGAGAAGCTTATTCTTGGCCCGGACTTTGTTCGTCATTCTTCTGAGAAGATTGATCTTATTCGATTGAGGATGAAAGAGGCACAGAGTCGCCAGAAATCCTATGCGGACAACCGTAGGAAGCCTCTCGAGTTCTCGATCGGCGATCTTGTTTGTATTCGTGTTTCTCCTTTGAAAGGGGTTATGCGTTTCAGTGCGACTGGAAAATTGGCTCCTCGTTATATAGGACCGTTTTCTATTACTGAGCGTATTGGCCCTGTGGCTTATAGAGTTTCACTTCCAGCTCATTTATCTGGCATTCATGACGTGTTTCACATCTCGCAACTTCGGAAGTGTCTTCGAGAATCAGATTCTGTAATTGATTCTCCTGATTTGCAAGAGCTTGAGATCTCACCGGACTTATCTTTTGTACAGCAACCTATTCGCGTGCTTGACACGGAGGTGCGACACCTTCGGAACAAGGACGTGCCGCTCGTTAAATTTCAATGGTCCGCTAATCCCAATGACTGTACTTGGGAAACCAGAGAGTATATTGAGCGATCTTATCCAGGTTTTCTATCCTTGCTTCGTAGTGGTAAGTCTATTTCTGTGTCTAAGTTTATTCTTTCTTTTGTATGTAGTTGTTACAAATATCGTCTCTAGGAATTGCGGGGACGCAATTTTGTTAGGAGGGGAGATCTGTAACAACCCGCATATTTAACGATTTTATATTTAAATGTTTGATTTAAATATAGCATCGTTATTCGGATTTGGGGTCCGAAATGTTACTTTCTGCAAATGACCGAATTGGAACTCGAAACCACCTCCATTGGTTCCAAAATGGCGTTTGCGATCTTTTTGAGTATAATCTTTGATATGTTTGGAGTTTGTGAAATTTTGGCTACTTTTCCTATTGCGTTTGGGATTGGGTTCAGGCCACTAGCCCACTTAACCCCCTAGCTCAACCCTTCTCTTCATTTCATCTTCATTTCATTTCTTCTTAAGCTAAAAACTGAAATGGGGGAAAGGGAAGAGAATTAGAAATTAGCAAGCCCTAGTTTCTCTTTTGTATCTTGATTTCTTGCTCCAAATTCATAGAGAATCCATTGATAAGTTCATCTCCATCTTCTCCATCTCTTCTCCTCTTCAATTTCTGTAATTTTCCTAACCCTAACCTAGGAAATACTTTCTTTGATTCTAGATTGAAGCTTGTAGTGTTGAAGTGGAGTGTAGTTGGTTGATTCCTTGCAATTGTGCTTCTTCATCTTCTTTGTTTTGTGTAAAAAGGTGAGTTTTGAACTCACATCTACTTCTCTTGATTTCATTGATGTTAGGTATGAATTCCTAACACCTTGTTCATATGCACTTGCATTTGGTTTGGGTTGAATTGAGGAATAATCCGATTTTTAGTGTTTTGGGTTAAAATCTTTGAAATCCTAACTTTGATGTTTTAATCATGTTTTAGTGATGCATCGAGGAACATATAGGGCCGGGTTGTCGATTGGCATAAGCCCTTAGAGCCAATGTTCGTCCGATTGCATTTTGGGAGAGTTTGCTCTTCATTTGAATAAGGCTGGAAAACAGCCCAGGCAAGATTCAGTCGACTGAAAACTCTGCACAGTCGACTGAACCTGAAACCCGAGAGTTTCCAGGCATGATTCAGTCGACTGAAAAACTCTGCACAGTCGACTGAACCTGGAAACAGAAAGTTTCCTGAACCTAGAAAATTTCCAGGTACAGGGTCAGTCGACTGAAAAACTCTGTTCAGTCGACTGAACCTGCTGTTTCAGCCCACTTTGCCTTTTGGGATTGAATTTTCAATTTGAATTGATTCATGATGATCCTATGTATGATTATCAATTGTTTTGACGTTGATGGTTCCTTTTAATTTTAATCCACAGGTTTTTTATGAAATAATCTCTCGAATCGCATTTAAAAGTTCGTTTCTCTAATTTATAAATTCTATTTAAAACACACACACTTTCGCACTTCGAACGAAGTGGGAGGGTGATTAAATGGTTGGGCAAAACACGGACCATGAATCTATGCGTTTATCCTTCCGATTAATCCTTGACCTATTCGATTGATTGTTTTGACCTTCGGGTTTGGTTTGTCGATGATATGAGGTAAACTTTGTACTGCTTTGAGTGTGAAAGGGACTGACGGATAGTAAACCTTTAGTGCGAACGAGTGGTTATGGGACATACGTTAACACTTTTCGGATTCCTTTTCGAGAGTTGTGACACATTCCGCCAGTTAGTGGTGTCCAGTACTGGGTCTTCGACCTTCACCACTACGGTTTGTTGCCTCTGGGATAGTGTCTTCGGACTGTCTCCCTAGGTTTGTTGCCTTCGGGTATGTTGCCTTCGGGTGTGTGCCTTCGGGTTTGTTGCCCTATATAGTTTCGCTCTGATGTTGGCCTTATGTGCCGCATGGGTGATACTTGGGTTTGGAGTCTTCGGGCTCATGGATCCTTGTTTGTACAGTACTGAGCTCGAGCAAAATTTCATGATGTTTCATTGATAATTCCCTTGGTGTCGCCCTTCGGTGTTGGTCTTTGTGAGCCGCATGGAGTATAGCGATTACCTTGTGGAACTTGTATACCTTATGGGTATTTGTTATTTGCCTTCTTGCTTGTTTTGGGATATTTGTATCCTTTGTTTCTATATGTTGCCGATGATATGAGGCTTGCTCTATATGATTCATTTCTTGTTGATGATTGTGTTATCTCCTCTAGAGATATTTGTTATACTGTATGACCTTGCAGGTTTATTATTGTTCAGTTAATCTAACTGATTTGTTATCTAGACTGATCCGGGTATTTTATACTCGGGTCAGACCGAGATGTTTCAGGTTAGGTGCTTTTGGAGACTTAGCCTATTTTGCTTCCGCATGGACTATTCGCTAGCTTCATTTTGTTATAGCGTCTTTTGTAGTCCTTATTTGCTGTAACTTTGATTTATACTCTTTCGTCTCGTCTGTATATTGTGGTCTCCTGTACCACCTGACATGTATTATTTTGTATACTCTGTTGTGTATCGGTGTATGTATATATTATGATTGACTGTTCTGTGATGTATATTACATTTGAGTTGTTATATTTTCTTCTGATAGATCCTATAGCCATTGTAGTTTTGCTTTAAATATTTATTGAATAGGTCGAATTCTAATGTGTTTCTACTTTTCGACTTATTTAGTGAATAGTTAAGGTAAGATTGCACATGGTCGCTTCCATTATACTCTATTGTCCGCGTTAGCCGACAGTATTATCTATGTAATACTCTTTGTTAACGAGGCTCTCGGAGTGGGGCGTCACATATGGTGTCATATCACATAAGTGAATAGTTACAGATAATAGCATATATAACAATTTAAATAACTACAGCCTCATATTTTAATTGTCGTCTCAATTGAAATCAAATTTAGTAAATAAAAGAACGTTAATCGTGAGTGATTTCTCATCTTTCGAGGCCAAAGAAAAAGAAGTGAGTTATGAAATCTAGATCCGAATTCCAAAACAAAGCTAGATGGACACGGTTCAATGATCAAAACTGATAATAGGAATAGACGAATTCAAATCAGAATTGGGTCATGGAAGATAAATAGGATAAGTGAGCTTATATACAACTAGCCAACATATGCAGACACAGTTTATAAAATATGCAACAAAATATGCATACCTCGGTTAATATATATACATAGGTGTGCAGACCGACTATATTAATATAACCATATATATACTATATAACATTTCCTCTACCAATTTGTATATGACTATACATATGACTATACTTGAAATCAAAATACACATCCCTTAAAAAAAATCCAACGTATATCAGTCAGTGCAAACAACCTTAAGGCTGACATGAAATAAACTTTTGAAAGCATATACTGTTGAAATTATAAAATATTGATATAACTTATACTGTAAAACTACCATAGAAAATTTTATGTATATATACCTGCATTTTAAATATAATTTATTTAAATTGTTGAAAATAAAATAAAATATAGTACGGTAGACTCTAAAATACTAAAACAATCATAAAAATATATATATTATAAATTGACCTATCAAACTTGTACCCACCAATTTTATATAATATATATACCAAAACAGTAACGAAAATTGAAATACTATATTTTATATATCTAACATATGAAAGCTAATAAAATAACATATTTTATTATAGTTGAAACTGTTATAACCAAATATATAAAACATATAAAAATACGTGTATTAATAGAAGGCTGCCAAACTTATACCATATATACCGTAAGCTATCAATAGTAAAATAAAATGCGTATATATATATATATATTTAACTTATCAACTAGTTAGTAAAACATACGTATCTAAAAGCCGTACGATAACTATATGCTAACAAAAGTCAAAAACTATATACCGTAAAATCTTAAAATAATATACATAATACGGTATAAATATATACTAACCTTTATATATGAACAGAAGTTAAATATTTATATATACGTTTATAAATATAACAATTGTCATATATATACTATTATGAAATATATTATTATTTTTAAAATGCAACTGTTAGGGAATTCAAAATCCACATAGTTGCAGTAAACATATAAAACAAAACTTATGCACAATCTATACTGTTCTTAATATATAAAATAGACTTATATCAAATAAAATGTGTACTTACTTTTAAAAACCAGAGAGGAAATGTTTTGCCAACTAATGCATGCGGCCATGGGGAGGAGGCAGGCCAAGGAAAAGAGAGAGCTCATGCTCAGGTTTGGAAGAAATAAGAAAACATGGAGGGGAGATGAGAACAGGCGATTTTTAAAGGAAGAATGCATGCGTGATTCAAGCAACATGACATGACGAAGGGCATTCTTCAGGCAATAGAGAAAATGCTAGTTTCTTAAATATAAAGGTAGGTCTGCATCTGATATGTGAACGTGCTATATGACTTTATACAATATTTACAAAGCTCTCTCCTCTTTAAATATTAATTTGAGGGCAACGAATAGCCTACAGAGAGAAAAGAAGATGCAATCTATGCTATACTATATATATATATTCCTAGAAACACGGAAACGAAGAGGTAAAAGAGGGAAGAGAAAGAGGCGTATAAATGAATGGTAAATAAATTTAGATTTCAAATGAAATAAATGGAACAGCAGAGATTAAAGTATGGATGTAAATCCTGGAATAATAAAAAGCAACGTTTATATGTTGATTAAGAAAAATAATTAAAACAATTAATGGCTTAAATAGGGCAGCATGTTTCAAAATTTTGAAATGCAAAAGAAACGTACACTATAAATATAAAGTTTTCAAAAGCAAAAGAAACGTAAAGCTGTCCATTAATTCATCAAAACGTTGTTTGAGAAATAAATTGAAATGAATATAAAAATCAAAGTAATTGTAACGGTCAATTGTTGATTTAGCTATACACTTAAGGCAATAAATTTTTGTTTGTTTGTACAACACATAATGAATTTTGAAAGTCAAGGATATAAAAATGGATAAAAGGAAAGAAATCAGGAAATTTTGTGAGCAATAGCTTTCCAAGGAAAGGTAGGCTTACATTATATATACATGCTGAGATGATTAGGCACGTTCAAAAATTTTGAAGCAAATGAAGGAATTGGAAAAAAATAAAAAAATGAAAGAAATTTGAAAAGTCCGTAGCTATGATTTAGCCAAAAATTATTAAAGCCATTCACTAGGAAGGTTGGAACCGAAATAATAGGGTGAGGAAGGCACATTAAATTTGATGACAAAGTTGTGTTCAGATCTATAAGCAAGTGGTTTATATATTATAGGCCTTATGAAAGCGAGGGAAAGAACGGATGCTACTAGCTTGATGATTTGAGATTCTTTCAAGCGTTAAAAACAAAAATAAAGAGAGACCAGAATAAACGCACCACCATAAATATAAATATACGCTTCAATTGCAAATGAAACGTATAGAGAAAATTATGGGTAGTGGGAAAGGTAAAGTCAGTGCACGAAACTACAAGGAATAATAAAAGCAAGGTCGATGATCTCAAATTTATTAATGGTTACGAATGGAAAAGTCTACCTGAATTGGAAAAGTATTAAGCAATAGAAATCTTTAACGGTAGTAAAAAGAAACCGTTACACACTGATTCAGAAATCAATTAAAGCAATTAGTAGCTTGAATTGGACAGCACGTTTTCTCAATTAAATAAACTTCCATAAAATTATTTGAAAATTTACAATCTGCTATATTTAAATATATGTATTCTAAATATATAAACATTTTATTTAAAAATTTAATTATTATAAGATTTCACAAATATTCAATTAAATACGTTATAGAATCAATTAAAATTGTTAAAATTTTCCGGGTCGTTACACTCTCCCCCACTCAAAACTTTTCGTCCCTGAAAAGGAAGGAGGTAGGAGAATAAAACAACCAGAAAAAAAAAGATTGAAAGCCAAGATGAACAATAAATTTTAAAACTATATAAATTTTATTTAAAATATTTATTTGAAAATTTCATTTGAAATTAAACTTTCTTTAATATTTAATACTTCTCAAACCCCTTTGCAAACAATTATTTACATTATTACTTCTATTTACAAAGACTATTGAAAATATTAAATCCAAAATTTATGAAATTTTTAATTTTTCTCAAGATACCTTTCAAATATTATCAATAAATTAATAATCATTTTCTTTAAAGATGTTTTATTTAATTTATAACTTCAAAAATATTTATAACACTAAAATTTTATATAAAACAATGTAGTATACAAATAAGCAATATTTAAAAGATTTATTCAAAAAGGAAAGGAAGGTAGATTCCGAAAATGGAATATAGGTGAAAAATAAAGCTGAGCAGATGAGGTAGATTCAAAAGAATAGAATCGGACACGAATAATTTATTTCAAACCATAAGAGTTTAAATTTCAAATATTAATACAAAATTTCTTTGTTGAAAATACTTTTATAATAAAATACCTTTATAAATAAAATACTTTTATATCGAAACCAATTTTTCTTTCGAAAATACTTTTATAACTCAATGTTTTAACAAGTTTATCCTCGTTCTTGCAGACTCTGGCCATGCGTTGATCAGGCGCAAAGCTAGAGTTCTTCAAGTACTTAGTAGACCTGTTTCAACAACCAGTGAAAATACTTAAAAACCCTTAAAAACAGATATGGAAAGTACAATCCAAACAAAACAACCAAACCAAAACCTTTGTCCGATCATGGTTCGCAGATACACAATGGTTACGCCTGGATCCCCTAGGAAACAATCCATATCCGTAAGCTTTCTCAGCCCTGCGAGTTACGCCATGATGACTAGTAGAGTGCAGGATACACAATGGTTACGCCTGGATCCCCCAGGAAACAATCCGTACCCCTAGGCAAGACTCAGCCAGGCACTTGCGCTACTATTCGCGACCTACACAAATTGCAGGATACACAATGGTTACACCTGGATCCCCCAGGAAACAATCCGTACCCCTAGGCAAGACTCAGCCAGGCAGTTGCGCTATGCAGTCACGAGAGAAAAAAAAAACCATGGGTTACGCCACGGTGGGAAACACTCGAGTATTACATCCGGAAAACCGAAAATCAGAGAGAATAATAATGATAGAATGAATCCACGATGTGGCCACAAAGCGGATATCAAGCAGAAGGCACTTTCCATATCTTTACTTCGAAAATATATATCATATAGTACCTTTTCAAATACTTTCAAATATCATACTTATATAAAATCCATATATATAGGATTATATTTTTTCCAAATCGAATACTTTCCAAATCAATAGTAGATCAAATCAAACTTATATAGACTTCGATTATACAAAAACTCTTTCCAAATTGAGTACCTTTCAAATCAATAGATTTCAAATCAACTTCATACTTATACAATCCATTTTATATAAGTTCGACCACTCCCAAATCAAGTGCTTAATAATATAAGGTTCTCAATTTCAAATCATTCAATATCCATTCAGTTTCAAAATCATATATGATTTCACCAAATTTTCTTCCAAATTAAATATCTAAATTTCAAAGTTCCCAAAATAATAGGCTTAGAAAATTACCCCATTTTACAAATTAAAATAATTCAAGTCAAACAAATTCATTTTTAAAATCACCATATAAGTACTGGTTTTTAATTCCAATTTAATTTCAAAACCAAATATTTTCCCAAAATCAATTATACTCAAAAATGGTTTCCAAATTTATAATTATCCCCTTTTTTACAACTTTTAAACTATCTATTTCTATGTGAAATATCCAATTTACCTTTCTGAAAACCATTATTCAACTATTTTTTTTCAAAACATTTCAAAACTAAATTTATATTCTTTATCAAACATTTTATACTCTTCGAAATTTCTTAGCTTTGATAATTTAATCTCGATTTGGAAGTGTTTGAACATTCAAAATAGTTAGGGAAATCAAATTTTCAATTCAAGAGTTGAAAATCAACAATAACTCAATAAATCAATTATTAAATCCGAAACTCGAGGACTGAACACCGATCTCATTTTAAATTGTTTCAAATATATACTTATATCTTTCTAAAATATCAAATTATACTTCGGAATTTGAAATCAAAACGGTTTTACAAAATCACTTGCATAGCAAAGCTATTAAAGTGGCCTCTCCCCCACTCTGAAACTCGAAAATCAATGTCGATGATGCGTGCACTCATCCCCGAAATTATTTTCCAGCGACATACGTGAGTTCTGGACTTCTATTTTCTTGAAAACTTCTTTGAAATTTCATTGAAATCATCGGAACTCGTTTGAGTCATTTGAAACACTTCTTATTCAGAAAATACTTTCAAATCGTATTATTATATAATTTTCAAAAATCTTAAAACCAATTTCAAAACACCGAAATTCAATTCTCGAATTTCAAATTTAACACTTCAGTTATAAATCATTTTTACATAAATCAATTCCTTATATTTTTTTCAAAATTTCAAATCCTTTCAAAACCATTTATATAGAATAACATTTCTTATTTGTTTTATATATAGGTATATAATCCTTATCGAAAACATTTTCACTTTTATATATAGAATAAAATCATAGTTATCAAAAAAATAATTTCGATATATAAAACAATTTCAAAAATGCAAACATACCCGATTTTTAGAGGATAATTTTAAGAATGGATTTTAAACAAAGATAGAGATTTGAATTAGAGGGACTCTAGTCAAATCGAATTTTGATTCGAAGCTAAGCTCAACGAAGATGAGATAATTAAATTACAAAATAGAAGATGGATATACTTCTATAAATCGCGGGCGACCTTAACTGGGTCAACCGTGACTTCAGGAATATAATCGATGCGGAATTCCAAAACAAATCGACATTCGATTGCCGGAGATAGAATTTGGCATATCAAGATATAGCAGCATCGTAAACCGAGGATACAAAAATCTTCGGTGAATCAATGCCAATTGTAAAGGAGGTTTCACCCCCTTTACAAATCATTCAGTAGGGTTATGTGATACTCCAGAATCAAACAAATATAAATAGGGAGAGACAAGAATGAATTTCGGAACCGAGGGACATTCCAAAATTCAAAGGAAGTCGAGTCGAAAGGGAAGAGATTCAACTCGAACCAAAGTGATTCTGTAAATAAATTTACCATATATGCTAAGTTTTGCCTAGAGCCAAAGCTCTGATACAAACTGTAGCGACCCGTTATTTTCAACCATTCAAATCGACAATAAAACCATACATGTCCGACTTGAATAATTCAAAATACCGAATTGTTAATTAAAATTTGGCAAAACTCAGCATTTACAATAAATATATAAACATAGATCACAGACACAGAGTAATAAAAATGCAGCGGAATAGATAAAGAATAGTAGTTCATGAAGCTACTATATACATCAGAGTTAGAATAAAATACATCAAAATAACCCAGATGTAGTGAAGTCTCCAGTACGAACAGATGACTTCTCTAAACCAATCAACTGGATGACTGAAAGGATAGATAGCTGGATCTTCAAGCAAATCTCCAACTTCGAAGGTGAGTCTCAAATGCTGTATCACTCAGTCTGACCCGAGCGTAAAGCAAAACACAAAACACTCGAGTCAGGATTAACATTCTTATATAAATAATTCTAACTCAAGTGAAATATCAACTGAAATATAATTAACTTAGAGGATGTTTGGGATAACCATCCTCTAAGGGTCCATGGAACTATCTAAAAGATAGAAATATACACTATAACACTGTAGTCTTTTCAACTTAATTTATACTTAAAAACCAAATATTATTTTCACTTCAAATATCTCTATACTTCCCAAATAGTATTTTTGTATATTAAATAATTTGTACAGTAAAGTAATTTCAATTCCCTCAACTTAACAAATCGTTTAACATCAACCCGACCATCCCATTTAAATCTATTTCAATCTCAATTTATTAATTTAAATTCAGCTCAATTTCTAAAATAACCACTTCAATTTTATCGATCTCAAATTCGGATTTGAAATCACAAAATACCCTTTATATTCAATATATTTCAAAACTTTAAGTATTCAACGTTTCAAACTAACTTTTTAATCAATTTAGTTTCTAAATAATAAATTCAACTATACTGATTTCAAATACATATTCGAATCTCAAAATAAACCATTTAAATCCCAATATAGTTTAAAGCTTTAATATTTAATTAAATGTTCAATTTAATAGTTCCATATAGATCTCGATTTAACCTCATTATTATCTAGTCTTAAATTAATCCCTCATTAGATACAATATCATTTAAGTAACCTTAAATTACATTTTACTCAATATTTTCTTTAATTTATTTAAACGTGAAATATTCATTAAATCACTTAAATAAAAATCCAGTTACAAAATCATACCCTTAAATTTCCCATTCAATAATTTCAAATTGATTTAATTGAATAAATCCTTATTTAAATACCATTTAGATAAACCCATATTTATCTCCCAATCTTAGTAAATTGCAGAATACTTTTTGGAATAAAATTTACATAAATATTTATCATAATTTATGTATTAAATCAAATTTTGACTAAATTAAATATTATTAAATCTATATATCATTACCCTTTATATATAAAAAAATTTAAGGATTAACATTTAATAAGACCATATATTTCTTTCCAAAACAATGAATTAAATTTCAAAATATTTATATATATGGACCAACGATGTCTGTATATATTTCTTATCATATGGTCAAGTGTTACAGATATTTATCATTTCAATCCGTACACTAAATGTTTACGGATGGATAGCATTTCAACCTGTAATCCCAATTCAATTAAATGAAAATCGCTTGGGTTTATCATTTCAACCCATAACGATTTTCTCCTATTCTAAAGTCTGTTCGGGTATGTATCATTTCAACCCATAGTGATTTCTATACTAACAAGGAACTTGCAGAGTGATAACAGATATGTAAATAATAAAAACAACAGGCATATATCATCAAAATAAATATACAAACAATTAGGATATGGTGTCATATCCCATAAGTGAATAGTTACAGATAATAGCATATATAACAATTTAAATAACTACAGCCTCATATTTCATTTGTCGTCTCAATTGAAATCAAATTTAGTAAATAAAAGAACGTTAATCGTGAGTGATTTCTCACCTTTCGAGGCCAGAGAAAAAGAAGTGAGTTATGAAATCTAGATCCGAATTCCAAAACAAAGCTAGATGGACACGGTTCAATGATCAAAGCTGATAATAGGAATAGACGAATTCAAATCAGAATTGGGTCATGGAAGATAAATAGGATAAGTGAGCTTATATACAACTAGCCAACATATGCAGACACAGTTTATAAAATATGCAACAAAATATGCATACCTCGGTTAATATATACACATAGGTGTGCAGACCGACTATATTAATATAACCATATATATACTATATAACATTTCCTCTACCAATTTGTATATGACTATACATATGACTATACTTGAAATCAAAATACACATCCCTTAAAAAAAAATCCAACGTATATCAGTCAGTGCAAACAACCTTAAGGCTGACATGAAATAAACTTTTGAAAGCATATACTGTTGAAATTATAAAATATTGATATAACTTATACTGTAAAACTACCATAGAAAATTTTATGTATATATACCTATATTTTAAATATAACTTATGTAAATTGTTGAAAATAAAATAAAATATAGTACGGTAGACTCTAAAATACTAAAACAATCATAAAAATATATATTTTATAAATTGACCTATCAAACTTGTACCCACCAATTTTATATAATATATATACCAAAACAGTAACGAAAATTGAAATACTATATTTTATATATCTAACATATGAAAGCTAATAAAATAACATATTTTATTATAGTTGAAACTGTTACAACCAAATATATAAAACATATAAAAATACGTGTATTAATAGAAGGCTGCCAAACTTATACCATATATACCGTAAGCTATCAATAGTAAAATAAAATGCGTATATATATATATATTTAACTTATCAACTAGTTAGTAAAACATACGTATCTAAAAGCCGTACGATAACTATATGCTAACAAAAGTCAAAAACTATATACCGTAAAATCTTAAAATAATATACATAATACGGTATAAATATATACTAACCTTTATATATGAACAGAAGCTAAATATTTATATACACGTTTATAAATATAACAATTATCATATATATACTATTATGAAATATATTATTATTTTTAAAATTCAACTGTTAGGGAATTCAAAATCCACATAGTTGCAGTAAACATATAAAACAAAACTTATGCACAATCTATACTGTTGTTAATATATAAAATAGATTTATATCAAATAAAATGCGTGCTTACTTTTAAAAACCAGAGAGGAAATATTTTGCCAACTAATGCATGCGGCCATGGGGAGGAGGCAGGCCAAGGAAAAGAGAGAGCTCATGCTCAGGTTTGGAAGAAATAAGAAAAGATGGAGGGGAGATGAGAACAGGTGATTTTTAAAGGAAGAATGCATGCGTGATTCAAGCAACATGACATGGCGAAGGGCATTCTTCAGGCAATAGAGAAAATGCTAGTTTCTTAAATATAAAGGTAGGTCTGCATCTGATATGTGAACGTGCTATATGACTTTATATAATATTTACAAAGCTCTCTCCTCTTTTAATATTAATTTGAGGGCAACGAATAGCCTATAGAGAGAAAAGATGATGCAATCTATGCTATACTATATATATATATATATATATATTCCTAGAAACACGGAAACGAAGAGGTAAAAGAGGGAAGAGAAAGAGGCGTATAAATGAATGGTAAATAAATTTAGATTTCAAATGAAATAAATGGAACAGCAGAGATTAAAGTATGGATGTAAATCTTGGAATAATAAAAAGCAACGTTTATATGTTGATTAAGAAAAATAATTAAAACAATTAATGGCTTAAATAGGGCAGCATGTTTCAAATTTTTGAAATGCAAAAGAAACATACACTATAAATATAAAGTTTTCAAAAGCAAAAGAAACGTAAAGCTGTCCATTAATTCATCAAAACGTTATTTAAGAAATAAATTGAAATGAATATACAAATAAAAGTAATTGTAACGGTCAATAGTTGATTTAGCTATACACTTAAGGCAATAAATTTTTGTTTGTTTGTACAACACATAATGAGTTTTGAAAGTCAAGGATATAAAAATGGATAAAAGGAAAGAAATCAGGAAATTTTGTGAGCAATAGCTTTCCAAGGAAAGGTAGGCTTACATTATATATACATGCTGAGATGATTAGGCACGTTCAAAAATTTTGAAGCAAATGAAGGAATTGGAAAAAAATAAAAAAATGAAAGAAATTTGAAAAGTCCGTAGCTATGATTTAGCCAAAAATTATTAAAGCCATTCACTAGGAAGGTTGGAACCGAAATAATAGGGAGAGAAAGGCACATTAAATTTGATAACAAAGTTGTGTTCAGATCTATAAGCAAGTGGTTTATATATTATAGGCCTTATGAAAGCGAGGGAAGGAACGGATGCTACTAGCTTGATGGTTTGAGATTCTTTCAAGCGTTAAAAACAAAAATAAAGAGAGACCAGAATAAACGCACCACCATAAATATAAATATACGCTTCAATTGCAAAAGAAACGTATAGAGAAAATTATGGGTAGTGGGAAAGGTCAAGTCAGTGCACGAAACTACAAGGAATAATGGATGTGAAGTGAAGTGCAAGGGCTAGTCACTAGTAATCCTTAGTATATTTCCAAAATGGATGTAGTAGGAATAGTGCCTTCGGTTCCGTTCGCACCCGGGACAGACTTGTATGGATAAATACTTTCCGAACATCGTCAGGTGGACGATGGGCATTCTAAGGGATATGTTCTAAAAGGTAATGCTTAGCCTCAAGCCTCATCAACCGGGAATGACTGAAAATCAGGGCTTATGCAGCAAGGCTAGGTGGGTAGCACCCATTCAGGGCGAGGTCATCCCTGTCTAGATGCCCCTTTTATTTCGGCTTAGTGGTGCGGTTGCTGATCTCAACCGTGGGGTGATCTCACTCGGGATTATCCAGTAAGGGGTAGTCCCGGTCTTGTGTTGCAGGGGGTCGGGAGTGATCCTCGGTACTGTGATCTAGACCACGTACTGTGATAGGTGTTACCCCAGTGCCTAGTCATTAGTTGGAAATCCATTCTCCCTTTGTGCCTTGTGCGAATTTTGTTTTATTACCCACTCTGTGGCTAGTAGCTGGAATTTAATCATGTAACAATTTTGGCTATTTTAATAAGTATTTTTATATAGACCCTATTATAATATCAGAGGATTTTAATATAAAAATGTTTTAGCTATCGTAAGGTAAAAACCCGACATGTTTATATGTGGCGTGGTCTTATGAGATGCTTTTGTTTTCAAAGGATTTTTGAAACTTTAATAATCAATTTGAGTGTGATTTCTCACGCTGGTATTCTAGACTGACTTGGGTGTTATTTAACTATAATGATCGGGTCAGACCTAGTATTATAGGATACAAGATATGATGCTGTGGAGCTCAGGAGACGAGCTGGATGGCTATACGTACGTCCGTATTTGATTATTATTCCGTTGTGTATCCAGTTGTATGTTATTGATGTTGTACTCTGATGATGTATACTCTGATGATGTCATATATAAACAGATATAGTTTTCTTTTTTGTAAAGGTCATTGAATATCCATTATATTTTATTCCGCTACGATGGTAAGATTCCGTTGTTGTTTTCTGTTTTCTCTTCTTCTGTCTCTTCTTCTTTAACCCAAATGGTTCATATTTCTGTTCAACTTGAGTTGATTGATGTAAAATAGTGTTGACTCAAGGGTACAGATTAGGGGTCGTTACACTTGGTATCAGAGCTTAGGTTGGTGATAACCTTGGCTCTGGAATTACTCATAGAATAGAGTCCATAGTACTCTAGAATGAGCTTGAGAGTACTAATAGACATGAGCGCGTGTTTGTTAGAGAATATAAAATTGTTTTATATTGTTGTTGACTTATCGGTTGAGTGTTTATGGATTCTGGTCGATATGTGGGACGCCATGTTATCGATAGGTATTTCTAAACTCTTAAACAAGATAAACCGACACAGTATTGTTTTAAATAGGGTAAATGAACTAATTTTGCCCAAAATTATTTTTGTATATAAAAGAAATGATTTTTCGTAAGTTGTTATAGTTATATATGGATGGTTGGTTGATAGAAAGTGATAATATTAAATTATTATCATTATTATATGAAAATTGAATAAGAAATTGAAATAATATCCAAAAATGAAGGAATAAATGAATAAATAAATGGGATTTGTAAATGTGATTCATAATTGAATAAGGAATTGAAACCATAATTAAAAACTAAAAACAAGTCGTATACAAATGAAATTTGTAAATATAAACTAAATGTGAATTATAGTGTGATTAATTATTAAAATAAGATAAAATTTCAAAGTAACGTTTGAATATAAATTTAAAGGATTTAGGATTTGGAATTTGGAAATTTAGATTCCTTTGAATTTGATAATGATTCTCAAAAAGTTGGGAAAAGTAAAATATATTTGAGAAATATTTTGAATCGGATTTGAAATCTAGAGAGATTTGGAATTTAAAAATATTTGAAGGGTTTTAAAAAAGATAAAAGCATTGAACTCTTTCGGTCGTCGGAAAATAACTTCGGTGGTGACTGCAGCATCATCGATGTTTATTTTCGAGTTTCCAAGAGAGAAATTGCTACCAAATTATTTTAAATTGGAATTGTTTGCAAAAGATAAATTTGATTTTAGAAATGCAAGGAATTTTGGATACAGATGATTTCAAAGGGAATTTTGAAATGTTAAATGACTGTTTAAACTCTGGAATCTTAACTAAGAATGTTTATGGCATATAATAAATTTGATCGCTTGGAAATTTGGAATTTGAAAATTCAACTTGAAACAGTTAAATTAAAGGAAGTAGGTAACAAAATAAGATAGTAAACCAATATAATGTACTGAATTAAAAAGAAATGGGAATGGAATATAGATAAGTTGGTAACTTAAAGAAGTGTAAAAAAAATTTGAATGGAAGTAGAATGTAATTGAACCTAGTAAATAAAAGTAAAAATTTACTGGAAGTGAATTTGTGGGAGGACAAATTTATTCAACTTTGTAAGTAAGTAAAATGGAAACTGAATACTGGAATTTAAAATTGAATTGTGTTAAATTACGTGGAATGGGAAATTTAGTCAGGTTGGACTAAATTAAACAAAGTATTGGAATTAAGATTTGTAAGTACTAATTGATTCAGGTGAGTAGGCACATGAGTTGAAAATTTGTATATTGGAATGATATTAAATGGAATTAAGTCCTTGCTTAACAAAATTCAAAAGAATGGTATGTAGCTAGATTTAACTGGAGTTAAGTTAAATAAAATTGAATTGAAATGAATTTAGTTGAGTTATAGATAATATGGAATGGAATAAATTTCTTACTTAAATAAATAAATGTAAACTAAGTAAGTATTGAATTGGATTAAAATAGATTTGGTGTGAGTTGTAAACAAATCCAATTCAAGCATAAATTGAATGACCTTATTATAAATAAATTCAATAATGAATTGTTTATGTGAATTGAAATTTAAGAATAAATAAAAGAATAAAATAATCGAATAAGTTAGTAAAATAGTTGGGATTTGATCAAGGGAAAAATCAAATCAAAAATTTAAAGGGAAGTTGGTTGAATAAAATAAATTTAAGTTATTGGGTGGAATAGTTTGAAGAAAATAAATAACGTAAGTAAATTGTGAGATGGTTATTTAATATATGGGTTGCCGAGTTTAATAGAATGGTTTGGAAGCAAAATTTTTGAAAATGAAAGAAGATGCAATGAAAGATTGTGAATAAATTAAAATGGGATGGAATTAAGTGTAAATTGAGTTGGAATCAATTTAAATTGGTTATAAAGCTTACGTAATTTTTTATTCAAATTAATATTGTCGAATAGCATAAGAAAATGGATCGTTCGATGTAAATGGGGTTAGATAAACTCTATGAGTTATTAGAAGTGAAATGGGATGATTTTGAAATCAATTGGAATGAATATGGGTTTGTTTTGCTTAGAATGAATTAAATATAAGCGAGTAAGTTGTAAATCACTTAAACTGAATGGAATGGTTTGAGAATTGGTTGTAAGCTATTGTAATAAGTGTTGAAACCTGATATGTGCTTATGGAAATTTTATAACGTGCATTATACGTGAAATTAATGTGTTAGCTATTGAAAGTAAGTGAAATGTTAATAAATTGCATATATTTAATACTTATATGTTTGAATTGAGTAAGTACAGGTACCGTGAAGCCGTTTGGCTGGATTTGATCGTGCAAAATGCCAAAATAATAAGCCGCTTGCTCAAAAATTCTAAATAAAGGTACGCCTACGCAATAAAATTAGAAAATATGAACTGTTTTTGTTTTTCTGACGGGGTGGGTCGATGTATATATATTTATATCTCTTGTCAAATTGCAAAAGCTCCTCCGTACCAAGGAGACTGCCAAAAATTTTCAAAAATTTTGGGAGTTAGAAAAATTTTAGTTAACGACAAAATGATTTCAAATTTGAAATTGAAATAAATTAGGGAATGCAACTAATTTAAAATAATGACATGAATCAGTATAAATGGAAGATAAAATTTATTATTCAAAATTGAAAATAAATTGAATCCATATGGAAATGGGAGAACCAATTTGAATAGAAATAGATATAAACTAAAGTGGTAAAGTGAAAATAAATAAAGAAGCATATTAAATGCTTATACTAAACTTAAGAAAGGAATGGTGAATTCTTAATTGGAAATTGATATTACAAATATATTCTAAGTTAATATTTGAATGAATAAATATTGACATTTTGTAAGAAAGTCGATAAAATGTTTTTGAATGTTGTGATTGGATATTATTGCTATGTAGGATATACAGGTATTATAAAGGAAAAGGAAATTGATTTTGATTTTAGAAGATAAATTTGAATTGCTCGACAAAAAGTTATGTGTTTAAATTTCTATATGAAATTTGATTGGGTTATTGATCTAGCCAGTTGGCCTTTTGTTTTCTTTTGGAATTTGGGAGCCCGTAGAGGCATTTTGTAGTTGTACCGAGCTAGCCGCGCAAATTTGATAATTCAAAATTTGCGTAGAGGCATTTTGAATTATCAAATTTTGAATTATCAAAATTTTCTTTTAAATTAAATTGAATGATTGAGCAAAAGTATTGTTTGAAAACTATGGGAGAGTTTGGGAAGTTAGTAAGAATGATAATGGGTCTTCTATAAAAAGATAGATTGGTAGGATGTTGAATTTTTGGTTTAAGAAAAAGTAAACGGGTATTGGATCATTCTTCCTAACTAGTAATTTCGGGGACGAAATTCTTTTAAGCGGGGAGGAATGTGACGACCCGGAATTTTAGATATTTGAGATTGTGATATTTAATTGATTTTAAATATTCAATAGAGTAATTTTAACTTGAATTACGAATATCACTATTTATTTATTGAATTTAATAATTGGAAATTGGGTAAAATATGAAATCTGGAATTTTAAGCCTGTTAAAATATAATTTAAAGACTTATAAAATTTATATTGATAATACTGAAGATAATAGAAGTGTTAAAATTGAATTTAACAGTGATTTGTTCAGTTTTGAAATTTTATCGTTTAAATTGAATTTAAACATAGCCTTCCGAGGCACAGTCTCAGAATTTGACGAAACTAGTTCCATTGGGTCCGTAATATTGAATTATTATCGGATTTCAATTTTTGTAGTGATCGGAGTTGTTGTGTGAGCGTATGATGTATAAACGCGCTGAAAATTTAATTGATAATAGTCGATTCAAAAAGCTATCTTCCCCATACGATCGAATCGGGACTCAAAACCTTTTCCATTGCATTCGGAATAGGGGTTTAACATTATAAATGCCTAGCGGCATGTCAGGATAGGAGATCAAAATTCTAAGTTGCTAGAACGAGATATTTTGAAAATTAAATAAAACTTTATTCGATCAAATCAAGGTCATCGTTCCATTTTAAACACGCTTCCCTTTTTTTTATTTACAGTCGAAGCCCTCATTTTTCCTCTCTCATCTTCTTTATTTCACCCCTTTCCAAATCGAAGTAGTTCGATTCACATAAAAAAATGGCCGAAGCCTTCTCATTAGATCAATACCTCTCCCTCCCTCCTTTCTAACTCTTTCTCTAATTGAAAGTTACAAGGCCGAGCGTCGAAATCGCTTGAGTCGGTGAACCAATAATCGAATTCATTCGAAAGTAGGGTTTCGCGATCGAAGGGATGTCACGATTAAATCGCATCAAGTTTCGCGAGGTCAGAGCATAGGAGTGTCCATCGACGACATTGAAAAGGGAAGGCCGCCACACGTTTGGTCGAGGTCGCGAGTGGCTTTGCGTCGGTTTGCAGTGAGGATTGGGATGCGTGCGCGACGGTGAAGTGATGGGTCAACGATGTCGAACTGAGGGATTTGGATGTACTGTCGCATTTGTTGTAGAGGTCGTGGGTGCTCGTGCGTTTGGGGATGTCGGCAGGCAAAGGGATGGTGAATGCCATAGGTAGTTGAGCTACTAATCATGGAGGGCTCAAAGTCGATTTGATGGCAGATACTCGACAGCAGGGAGGTATACTATTTTTAATTTAATTGAATGAATAAAGGTTTATGTTGTTCATAGGTGGGAATTTACAGTTTGATATACAGATGGGAAATTTATGTAAGGTTTAAAAAAATATAGGAATTTATTTAAAGATTTGATTTTTATGGATTATTTTTCTAATATATATAGTTTCGAAGAAATTAAAATAAATATACTAATACATATATTAAATCTACTATTTAATCTCAGAATAATGTATTGTAAATAAATTTGTTTAACTTATCCAATTATTTTAGTTACTAAAAACTATTCATTATAGGCATATTAGTTTAAAATTAAACTATTAGTTTAAAATTAAATTTTTTAGACCAAATCAATTTATTTAATGGTAAGTGATTTTCCAATTAATTCAAATATTTTATTTAAAAAGAAAATTTATTTATAACCAAATTAATAGTTAAAACCAAAGTATTGGGAATAAATTGATCGATTAATTCAAATATTAATAAATCTGTGTAATTGTTTATACAAGGTCCAAAATCAGGAAAAATATAGTCGAGATGGAAATGGGTTGCAAACAGCAATAAAAGGTGAGTTAATCTCACTCATTTAGTTTTATTTAAATTTAAATGGTTAAATTTAAATAATTGATTGAATGGTTGAATTGATTTAATGTGCTATATTATAGTATATAATACATCTTGGAATGATTGATTTCCCGCATTATATAGCGGATGAGACCCTATGCGCCGCATAATAGCGGATGATATTATATTAATCCCATATACCGCGATATTCCACCTCGAAGTGGAATTGGTATTTTATATTGTGCTAACGTCTGTGGATGCAGGGAAACAGGTTGGAGGGATCCAATTGGATTCCTCAACATTTATTTAAATTATTTAATATTCTCTGTTGTGATTATTTGATATTCTATGATGAATTATATTGGAATAATGGAATGCTATAGTTTGCTTGAATATATTTCGGTACATTGAATTATCAAAACGTATAAATTGGATTTTGGAAAGAAAATAAAAGAGTGGAGTTCTAAGTAAAATAATTATAGCGAACTTGAATAAATTAAGAATGAATTGAAGGGAATGCAAGTAATATTAAAATACTAATAAATAATTATTTTAAAATTCAAAGTTTAAATTTATTTAAAAGGATAAAGAAGTAATTTGAGTAATCTAAAATTGGTATTCAGTTAAAAGTATTTTAAATCATAATTAAGGATTAAAATATGAAGTTAATGGATTTTGGAGTAAATGGAGTAAATTGGAAATCAATTTGGGAATTGATTTAAGTGTATAAAACCGGGATTTTTAAAGAAGAATGTAGCTATGAAATTTATAAACTGGGTTTATAAAAGCAAAGTAATATATTAGAGGATATTTGGGAAGAATCAATTCAAGGTGGGAATTTATTAAAGGAAACGAGAAAATTTGTTTAAAAATAAACAGTGATTTATTTTTAAAGATTGTGAAGAGAAGTATATTTCCCTGGATAGCCAAGTACGTTTTCAAGGTAAATTTTTTAAATATAAAATAAATTTTTAGTGTTGTTTAAAAAAGCATGTTTTAGAAAATTTATTATTACCAAATGTTTAAATCCAAAGTAAGTATTTTTCAAATTTATTGTCGTAGTAATTGTTTAAAAAGGAAACTTAGTATTTTGTTTTAAAGGAGTAAATCTAGTTTTATATTTTATTAAGTAACCTTATTTTAAATATTTCCAACGTATTATTTCTAATAAAGTATTAAAGTAGCCTTTTATAAATTTAAAGGTTAAAGCATATTTTACAATAAAGCGTTTTTAAATTATTTTAAAAATCTAAGTTTTCTGCTTGGTGATTTCAGTGGAAATATAAAATATTTAGGAAAGTTTATTCTGAAAAAGGAAGGTAATTTGAAACTATTTTCAAATGGTTTGAAAGGTGGAAATATATCTTGCGAAGATATTTTGCGAATAATAAATAATTTGGAGAAATTATTTATGGTTGATGGATGTTGTGAATATAAATTGATAGTTAAATCACCGACTATCAATATTGGCCAAATGCACTGATCGTTTCGAAGAGACCGAGATCAGGATTTATTTCTCGAAAACCACTTCGATTCGGTTTGTACGTTTTCGTGGGAAAACAAGTTTGAATTCGAAGATGGAGTAGTGAAGTGCAAGGGCTAGTCGCTACTAATCCCGAGGATATTTCCAAAATGGATGTTGGAGGAATAATGCCTTCGATTCCGTTCGAACCATGGACGGACTTGTATGGATGAATGCTTTCGGAACATCGTCAGATGGACGCTGGGCATTCTAAGGGATATGTTCTAAAAGGTAACGCTTAGCCTCAAGCCTCATCAACCGGGAATGACTAAAAATCAGGGGTTATGCAGCAAGGCTAGGTGGGTAGCACCTATTCAGGGTGAGGTCATCCCTGTCTAGATGTCCCTTTTATTTCGGCTTAGTAGTGCGGTTGCTGATCCCAACCGTGGGGTGATCTCACTCGGGATTATCCAGTAAGTGGTAGTCCCGGTCTTGTGTTGTAGGGGGTAGGGAGTGATCCTCGGTACTGTGGTCTAGACCACGTACTATGACAGGGGTACCCCAGTGCCTAGTCATTAGTTGGAAATCCATTCTCCCTACGCGCCTTGTACGAGTTTTGTTTGTATTACCCACTCTGTGGCTAGTAGCTGGAATTTAATCATGTAAAAATTTCGGCTATTTCAATAAGTATTTGTATATAGACCCTATTATAATATCAGAGGATTTTAATGTAAAAATGTTTTAGCTATCGTAAGGTAAAACCCGACATGTTTATTTGTGGCGTGGTCTTACGAGATGTTTTTGTTTTCAAAGGATTTTTGAAACTTTAATAATAAATTTGAGTGTGATTTCTCATGCTGGTATTCCAGACTGACTCGGGTGTTATTTAACTATAATGCTCAGGGCAGACCGAGTATTATAGGATACATGATATGATGCTATGGAGCTCAGGAGACGAGCTGGATGGCGATACGTACTTCTGTATTTGATTATTATTCCGCTGTGTATCCAGTTGTATGTTATTGATGTTGTACTCTGATGATGTATACTCTGATGATGTAATATATAAACAGATATAGTTTTTCTTTTGTGTAAAGATCATTGAATATCTATTATATTTTATTCCGTTGCGATGGTAAGATTCAGTTGTTGTTTTCTGTTTTCTCTCTCTTCTTCCATCTCTTCTTCTTTAACCCAAATGGTTCGTATTTTTGTTCAACTTGAGTTGATTGATGTAGAATAGTGTTGACTCAAGGGGTACAGATTAGCGGGTCGTTACATTTGGGCCATATTTTGGATTTCAAATCGATTTGTAATTCAAAGGTGAGCGTTTTAACCCACTCACAACTTCTAAATTATCTTATGTTGGTTAATATAAATCTATGATGTGATTAGAAATCTATTTATGGTGGTTTGGTATATTTAAAATGTTATTCCATTTAATGTGAATTTATCAAATTGCCATTTAATTTATAATTGAATTTAAATCACCTGTAAATGATAATCAGTTATTTGTTGTAATTTATTTGTTGAATTAAATGATGATTTTGATGGATGTTTGATTGTTGATATTGGATGATTAGATGTTATGTTTGATTAATATACCGTTATCACTCTATAAGTTCCCTTAGTTACTTGTTAGGAAAATCACTATAGGTTGAAATGAAATATACCCGAACGATCTGTAGATTAGGGAAAAATCATTATAGGTTGAAATGACAGACACGAGCGATTTTATGGATTTTTTAAATTCTAATTTGGGATTACGGATTGAAATGATATATATCTGTAAATTTAAATTATTTACGGATTGAAATGATAAATATCTGTATCACTTGATCATAGGGTAGAGAATCATATACGAACACTGGATTGTTAAATTAAATGATTTTAAAATTCTAAATTTTGAATTCAACTAAATGATATCTTGAAATAAAATTTAATTTATAAATTGAAGTATTATCGAAATTCAAGTTTTATGTTGAAATTGGAATTGGTTTAAAAGAATTGTTTAAAGAAACTAAACTGGGAATTTCAAAGTTGAACTTTGAAGTATAAATGAAATTTATTGGAATTGAGTTATTGAAACTGTTTGAAATATAACTTTGAAATATATTAAAATTGAAGCATCTTAAATTGATATTTCAAACATGGATTGAAATCGATATAGAATTAAATAGTTTAATGAGAATTTGAATTGAAAATTTTGAATTTGGTTTTTGTTGATTTGGAAATTGAAACGCTCCAGATGTGTTGAAATGAAATAAATAATTTAAATTGATATTAATTTCAAATTCATATTTTGATATAAACTGCTTTAAAAATATATTATTTCAGAAATTCTAATTATTAAGATTTTCAAATTATTAAACTATTTTAACCTATATTAACTATAGTAAACTATTTAACCTATTTTAAATCATGTTAATTTAATCTTAATCTATTTTAAATCTACTTAACCCAATTTAATTTATTTTAAACTAATTAACCAATTTTATTTTATTTTTAATTCTATTTAATCTATTTTAAAGCTATATAACCTATTTTAAATATATATTTATTCTATCTTAAATCTATCTAACTATCTTATATCAATTTGAACTATTTTTAAATCAATTAAATATTTTAGATTGTTTTAACTATTTTAAAATTTATTTTAACTATGTTAAACTATTTATAACCGTCTAAACTGTTTTTCTAAATTTCAGACTAAGTAAAGTGGAAGTGTTTATATTCAAATCCTGGATTTAAAAGCGAAAATGGGTAAATGCTATTATAACCTAAGTTGTGATTTAAATGACATATTTGATTGAATATAATAATTTCGAAATGAGGTTTTAACCTATTTTGGAAATATGATTTTTAGAAAGAAATTATGATTTCAGAAACTGTAACATCCCGCCTTTCCGCACGCCTTAAATCGACACACGCGCCAATTCAAACCATACGGAAGGGTGGATTATTATGGGGTAAATAAGAAAAAGACGAGAAAGAAAAACACAAAATAGAATCTTGCGGCGGAACGATAAAATATAGCAATCAATATACAGTTCATAAAACTGTTGTACAAAACATTTGATTTTTCTTATATAATAAATATCAGAGTTCACATACCAAAGGATTATAACAATGCAGCGGAATAAAATTGTGTAGTGGAATAATATAGTAGATAATAGTAATATAAATCTTCGTCCTCATCCTCCAGAGCTATAGTCTTTGAATCCTGAAATGCTCATGCTGACCCGAGCGAATTGAAAAGACAAAACACTCGAGTCAGAACTAAAATATCTTATGTAAGTTAAATCAACAGAATTAAATATGAGTGCAGTAACTCAAGAGATGCTCGGGATTCACATCTCCTAAGGATCCGTTAAACTATTTACTATATAGTAATATTTCGCTATTATAATAGTGTCTAATAGTAAAGTAAACTTACTTTTTAATAGCGTTAAGGGGTTACCTATATAGCCCTTAACGCAAATAATGCCAGTAGTCTATACAATACCGTAATACCTCTTGATCGGGAGGCTACCAGAGGATACTCCATAGGTACGACACAAATAGAAACTCGTATAAGGCACGCTAGGGTAGGTGACACGACACAACTAGGCAATGCCAGGGTAGATATACCAATTACGCTTCCGGGTCGGTGGTAACGCGTAGCCGCAGCTACTGCCCACCTCGAGCCACACCCCCAAATCAAAGAAAAGAATCAAAAGTGGCCACCGAATCAATCCAAAAGTCAAAGTATAATATCGAAGGGATGTGTCCGATCAAAGGTGCTACCTCATTAACCCGTCGATCGCTCCTGTTTTAGCAACCTTATGCCAACTCACGGGAGTTGGGTCCACGTATTTACCTTAAAGGAACGCCGCCACCATCCTACTTCATTCTGGAATCTCCACCGCGTACACGGTTTTTAAAGTGGTTTTCGGAGTTGGTAGAGAGTATGACAACTTACGATGCCGGTCTCTTCAACAGCCAAACGTTATTATAACACCGCGGTCATTTTAAAATAATTATACTTCAAAACCAGAATAAAATATTCATTTCAAACCATATAAATACAATATCATTTTCTTTTTAAACCCAAATCAGTACGATATAATTTATTTCAAAATATATCCTTTTTCCAAAATTATAGCACCTCCAAATCTATATACCTTGAAACCCATAGCTTTGAACATAACTTATAATATTTAAATATTAAATTTCTTTATAAAATAAAACAGCTTCTTAAATTCCACAAATAAATTCCAAATACCGATTTGAACCTCTCAATATATCGTTTCGATTCATATATTTCAAAGCTTTAAATATTCCACCATTCAACTAATTCTTGATAATTCTTTATATATCAATTTCAATTACTATTATTTAAATTTGAAATGTTTACTTAATAAATCTAATATCCTTTAAGCAAAGCCTTTAAACTTCAAATAAGCGGATATACTTTCTATTTAATTTAACTTGATAATATCCATTTAAAGCGACTGATATTCATTTAAATCCTCTAAACCAAAATCAAGTTATAAAAATCATAATTTTTAAAAGCTCAAACTTATTTACATTTAAAATCAAATTTTCCGAGGATGATTCTTAAATGCTTTAATTCAAATCAAATTCCCTTTTATCTTCCAACCTTAATTTTATTTGATTCATTATAAACTCTATATACAATAGAATTTAAATAGATACTTAACCACTTTATATAAAAGAAATCAAACATTATTATTTAACTCATTTTTATTAATCAATTTTATACACATCTTAAATTCAAGAATTTAACTATGTATATATAAAATAATATTTATATAACATCAAAATTTAATATTTATTAAACTGTATTCTTTCCAAAACCATAGAAAATCATTTCAATTTTTTTTGTATATATAGACCACGGTGTCTGTATAAATTTTTCTATCCTATGGTCAAGTGATACGGATACTTATCATTTCAATCCTTAATTTAAAAAATAAAATTACGGTTATATATCATTTCAAACCGCAATCCCGAATGAAATGAGAATGCATAATAACTTGCAGTTTATAACAATATAAAATATAGCATCCATTCATCCAATATCAACCATCAACCATTTATCACAACCATCATCAAATTCAAACAACAGCATCAATATAGAACTAAAAATAAACAACAAGTGTCAACTAGCAGTTTATATTCAACATTAAATTAAATTGTTTAACTGGCAGTATATATGCAAAAAAATAAATTAAATAACAATTTAATTTTAAATAAATGCAATCTAACTGAGATGATGATTAAATATATGCCAAACAATCATAGATAAATTTTAAATCACATCAACTTTAATTTAACAAATATAAGAAATCTTAGAAGTTGTGAGTGGGTTAAAACACTCACATTTTGAATTTAAATTGAATTTAAATCCAATTTAAACCCAAAAATTTTCACAGTCTCCAAATTTGTCCAAACATACGCCAAAATGTCCGAAATTTTATTACGATCCTAGCGAAGAAAACCGCTCTTGAATCTGAGTCCGTATGTGAAAGATATTCGCGTTAGAATGATTGAAATTAAAATAAAATAAAATAAAATAAAAAAACAAATGCTCACGCAAACTCCTGCCACGTCACACTCAACAACCCTCTTCAGCAACACGCATGCGAACCTCACGCACGAGACAAAACTCTTTGACCAGAGCAGCTCCACCTTTGATCGCCCCTTGCCGTCGCCACCGGCCACCATCACGCTGCCGACCACCATCATTGAGATCCCCCTCGCCGGCCGCGTCTCCCTACCCCATGCAACCGTCCCACGTCGTCGACCGCTGTTGCCTGAACCCAAGGGTTTCGAACACTAAAACGAAAATTCTGGCCGCCACAGCCCACTACGTAACCTCCGACCACCTTCAAACGACTCCACGCATCGAACTCTCCAATACCCACAAATCAATTTCGCCTATTAACGACGAAATCAGAAACCCCTAAATCGACGTGTAGGTTCGCAAATTTTGATCTTTGGCTGAGTTTTCTGGACGATTCGAGCATCAATTGCAAAAACAGAAGCTGCGCTTAGATTCGTATCAATGAAATCTTCGATTCTATAATTTTTTTTCGAATTTTTTCGAAGAGTTTGAATTTTGAAGTTGATTTTTGATTTGAAATTTGAATTGGATAATTTAGGGTTGACAACCATTGAGGAAGAGGAGCACAGAATTTTCTGTACGTATAGAAAGATGTATGGAGGCTGCTAGGGTTTATAACAGGGTTTATATAGGTAGGTCAGAATTTAGAATGGATGGATTCGGTTGGATATACGCGCTAACGCCAAAGCGGCCCAAAAAGCCCGTTTCGACTCCGGAACGAAATTGGGTCAACCCATATATCAAAATAGGTGTTTAATTTTTTTTTTATCGCGATGGAAAAAGTTTCACGTCCAAATTCCATCGTATGGAGAAGTTATGCTCAAATCAATATTTTTCAAATTGATTTCAATTGAATTCAATTAAATCGATTTCAAGGCGTTTCGCGTTCGTACGATCAAACGACAAGTCCGATCATTACGAAACTTGAAACCCTAATATAATTCATCGATACGGATCCGATGAAACTGGTTTCGTTGAAATCCGAGTCAGTGGCCAAAATGGTTATTTTTTATATTAATTAAATAAAATTTAGTCAATTTAATCAAATTTTCAATTTAAATTCGATAATTACCAATTCTTGTCATTTTAAAATTTCCAATCATTTACAGTGATTTAAACCAAATTTAACTGTCAAATTAGAGTTGATAAATTTATAAATTTCGGTATTAACCTCAATTTCATTAAATTTAATTTCCAAAAATTTCTATTAAATTTACTTTTCATTTTATTATTCTATTCATATTTATCAAACGGATGAGATTAACATCGGATTCAAAATTCATTACATTAGTCTTCTCACATTTCATCTATATTCCCATTTTAAATATTTAATTCATTTAATTGCAATTAATCCTTTTATTTAAATTTAAATCCCAATAAATAAATAAATAAAGCTTTATTTTCGATCCTTATAACTCGACAAATTATCCAATATGAATAACCTTACATTACTTACAAATTTTCCTTAATTTAATTCAATGTTTACATTTTGTTTTCATATATTCAATTTGTCGCTAAGTATACAGCTACATTATTTCCACTGATTTGAATTCATTCAATTAATTTATAATTTCCTCCGTTAACACTAACGTAACATTTTCTTTATTTTTATTGCAATTGATTAAAAATTCAATTCCTAATTTTTAATATCCTCTAAATTACAACTTTCAAACATTGTATTACTCCTCACATAAATGTGACATTTATTAAAATTAATTTCCAATAAACGTATTACTAAATTTCCCCTTAATTGCAATTTGATTTCCAAATTTTATTTAACATAATAAATAAAATAAATAACATATATAGATTGTTACCTATTTTCCTTTACTTGCATTTATAAGTTTATTACTTTAACAATCACAGGTTAAAATTCCATATATACTCAAATTTTAATTAATCGTCATTAACACTGTATTATTTCATTAATTAATCAAATACATACATTATCCCTATTTCACTTATTTTGGTCGTTATTCCAAGCATAGGTCACAAGTTTTCGTTTCTTTATATTATCTTATGGAAACAATATACATTTCAATACTTCTTTATATTTATTGAGATTTATTTTCCAATTTACTAGATACCAAAAATTATGACCTTACAGTTATTTCAATTAATTTGGATTGTGCTAAATAAATTATTCATTAACTTACATTAACATAATTGCATAATTAACATTCAGTTACAAATCAATATATTATTTCACCCATTAATACACTGATTGCATTTGTTTATACTCTATTCCATTTATTTCATTATTACATTAACACCTTTCGTTACAATTCATAAATACTTTTGCTTTTATTTAATTTCCGTTACTATATTATTATTATTCTATTTGCTAATTAAGTAATTACATTAATACATCTTTATTTCATTCCTTAAATTTACACTTAAGTTTATGTTCTATTTGACTAATTATCATAATACTGAATAAAATTTACGTTATTCCAATTATTACCCAAATATACATTTATTTACTTAAATTGGCATTTATAACCAAGTCCCAACATTTAAATTTAATTTCATAAATTTGGAATTTCCTTCCATTCATTCATTATTAACTTTAATTAGCCTTGTTACTTTCCTCTTAGTTAATTTTCATTATTACAACCATTATTAATATTCATCGATTTTTATTTCTTCAATATCAAATTTCAAAATCTCATTAAATTAGCAATTTTTAAATAATTGAAAAATTACGGGTCATTACAGAAACGATATGATTTCAATTGTGACATGATTTCGAAAGTGAATAAAATTTCTAAAGTGATATGGTTTGAATTAAATATGATATTTTGATATCAATTATGAATCGATTTTGGAAATGTAAAAGAACCATCCGGTGTGAAATAAGCATTTGGTTGTCAAAGAGACCGAGATCGGATATTGTCATACTCTCTGCCAATACTGAAAACCACTTTAACAACTATGCATGTGGTGGAGATTCCAAAAATGAAGTTGGATGGTTTGGCGAATGATTTTGTACAAGGTATTTACGTGACCCCGACTCCCATGAATTAGCTTAGATGTGACTAAAACAAGAGCTATATCTAGGCCAAGTGAGGTCAATCCTCCGATCGGACATGCTTCTTTAATACCATATTATGACTTTGTGATGATTTGGTGGTCACTCCTCGATTTTGATTATGGGAGTGTGTTCCGAGGTGGCTAGTAGTAGCTACTATGCATTACCACCAGCCCGGTTCTACAATTGGTATATCTACCCTGGCATTGCCTCGAGTGTCATGTTGCCCTATCACACCTGCTTCGAGTTTGTTTTGCACCATACCTATGGAGTGCCCTCTGGGTAAACCTCATGGAGGAGCTTACGGTGCTGTATAGACTATGGGAATATATAAAATATGTTAAGGGGGATATAGGTAACGCCTTAACTCTATTTTAATACATTACTTTACTGTAGACACTATTATAATAGTGTATTGTACTACATAGTAGATAGTTTAAAGGATCCTTAGGAGATGGAAATCTCGAACATCTCTTAAGTTATTGCACTCACATTAAACACTAAATAGGAGATGTCAAACCTCGTAAGCATCTCTAACGCCGTTACATTCATATTTATTTACTTTTGATTTAACTTACATAAGATCTTTTAATTCTGACTTGAGTGTTTTGTCTTTTCAATTCGCTCGGGTCAGTCTGAACTTTTCAGTTTATCGAAGACTTTTTCTAGATGATGAAGATGAAGATTTTCTACTATTATTATTACTATATGTATTCCACTGCATCATGTTATTCCGCTGCGTTTATTTATTTATTTCTGTTATATGTAACTCTGATTTTGTGTTTTAAAAGAATAATCAAATGTATTTGTAAAACAGCTTCATGAACTGTTATTTGATTATTATATTTTTTCATTCTGCTGCGAGATTCTGTATTTGTTTTATTTCTTCCTCTTCTTTTTCTTATTTACCCCATAACAGTCTGGCCCTTTGAATGGTTTGAGTCTGACATGTGTGGTTTATCATCGATTTAAATCATCCAAAAAGTCAGGTCGTTAGAGTTAGTATCAAAATTTTGGCTTAGCGTTAACCTTAGCTTTGTGGGGTCTGACTCATATAAAATTGGGTAATAATTCCCCAGAATGAGTCGCTGAGTGTATATATAGGAGAGAGTGTATTTGTTAGTGTTGTAAAAGATTTTTGTATTGTGTTAATTTGTTCTGTTTTGTATTTATAAACTCTGGTCGGTGCATAGTACGCTATGACATCGATAGGGATTTCTAAACACTTAATAGGGTAGACCGACACGATATTTGTTTTGAAATATAGGTAAATGAAATAATTTTACCTATTATATATTTTGTATATAAAATAATAAATGATATAAATGATATAATTGGATGTAATATGTTGTTTGTTAGGTAGAGAAATTTTATAAACATTGATTTTAAAATAGGATTTACAAGTAAAGTAAATATGAATTGAAAATTTAGAATTTAAGTTCCGGGAATTTTTAAAATTTCTTTAAAGGAAATAAGTTATGTACTTCCCTCCCTGTCATTGGAAAATAATTTCAGTGATGAGTGCATGCATCATCGACGTTCATTTTTTCATAGTAGTAGACGGTTGTAGTTGTTTTACTACACCTTGTTTAATAAACAAATCTTAAATTTTGGTTTCTAAATATGATTGGATCTAAAAGGGGTATGAGTTTATATACTATTTTATAAAGATTTGGAAATATAACTCGGGGTTTTTTCTTAAACCTTTGGATAATTAGTAGTTTTCACTTAATGTAATAAAATGAAATCTTAACCATTTTAATGTTTGGAAGCTGCTAAAATGTGAAATAAGAAATTAGATGTTAAGAGATTAATGAATTGCAAAGAAATTGAAGGTTGTCTTTTTTAGATTAAGAAATGGAAATAAGAAAACACAACTATCGAACATTTTGTTAATAAAAATAAATGAGAGAACTTGTGTAATTTCTATTGCAATCTAAAAGACATGTATATTACTCACCAAAATATTAAAATTAGAAATGTTTAATAAGAATATGTAAATAAATTTTGTACAAGTAAACTTAGAAAATAAGTGTTTAATGGAATTATGCTTATAAATGAAGAATTAAGATGTCTAAGAGTATTAAAACTTAAGTTAATAATCTGAAATGATGGAATCATAATTAATAAATGGGTGAATACTATGAGTAATGGATTATTTATAATTAAAATAAGTACTATATTAATTGAGTGGTTATTACTTCAGAAAACATGAAAATGATTTAGAAATAGATTAAATGTGCAATAATATTATATACGAAAGAAATGAATGTGAAAAAAAAGAAATATCTATTAAGGGTGAATTAAATTGTAAAGAAACTTACTTAATAATGGATAACCCAATGATTGAAATAGAAATACCGTATTTAAGCAATGAATACAAAGTAATAAAATGAAAGAAAATGATGTTGTATGAATGAATGAGAAACGAAATTTTGTAAGTAATTATGAATGTTAATTAATGAAAATAAGCATTATAAGAATGAGAAAAGAAAAGTAAATGATGAAAAAAGACCAAATTAAATTGTAGATGTGAAGTAAACTGAAATAAAATGTATATATTACTTCAATAATGAATTCATTTATGATCTAAATAATTGAAATGGAAATAACTTCTGTAAGTAAAGAATGTAAATTAATGAAATAAGCCTTACATGAATGAATGAAAACTAAAATTTTGTAAGAGGTGAATGTGAATTAAAGAAAATCATTGTATGGAAAAAAAGAACAATAAATGATGTGAAAAGGATAAATGGAGTAAACTTTAAAATGTGTTGAGTTCTTTGTTTGTTGGTGTAGCGAGCCGATTTTCGATGCCCAAAAATCAAACCATTAGGGTTAAAAGAAGAAGGAGGTAGAAGAAGAAATAGAAACAATATCAGAATCTTACCAACACAGCGGAATAAAATATAATAGATGATAAAAGATCTTTACACAAAAGAAATTATATCTGTTTTATACATACATCATTAGAATATAACATCAAAGTACAACAACACAACTCAGGATGGTTATAATATCTTGTCCTTCCAAAACTGAATACACAGCGGAATAAACATCAAATATGTCGGATACGTCTCGCCATCCAGCTCGTCTTCTGAGCTCCACTGTAGTCCATCCTGAATCTGTACTCTATAATACTCGGTCTCACCCGAGCATTATAGCAAAATAACACCCGAGTCAGTTTGGAAAACCAGCGTGAGAAAACACACTCAATTGGATTATTAAAGTTTTCAAAATCCTTTGACATCAAAAGTATCTCGTAAGACCACGTCACAAATGAACATGCCGGGGTTTTACCTTACGATAACCAAAACATTTCTTATAAAATCCTCTGATATTATAATAGTGTCTATATACAAATACTTATTCAAATAGCCGAAATTGTTACATTTATTAAATTCCAGCTAATAGGTATACGAACAAAACCGTAAAGGCATGTAAGGAAAATGGATTTCCATCAATGGCATTGCTACTGGGGTACCGCCCGTCACAGTACGTGGTCTAGATCACTGTACCGAGGATCCACCCTAAATCCCCTACAACACAAGACCAAAGCTACCCCTTACTGGATAGTCCGAATAAGTTCGCCCCGCGGTTGGGATCAATAACCGCCACACAGCCGAATATAAAAAGGGATATCTAGACAGAGGTGACCTTACCCTAATTGGTTGCTAGCCACTTAGCCTTGTGTGCACCACCCCTGTTTTAGCCATTCTTGGTTGATGAGGCTCAAGGCTATGTGTTACCTTTTTAGCATACAATCACTTAGAATGCTCATCGTCCTCCTGATGATGTTCTGAAAGCATTTGTCCATACAAGTCCATTCCGGGTTCGAACGGAACCGAAGGCACTACTCCAACTACATCCATTTTGGAATCACCCTCATTATTAGTTGCGATTAGCCATTGCACTTCACTGCTCCATCTTCGACTCCCAGCTCTTGTCTTCCTCACGAAAACATTCAAACCGGATCAATGTGGTTTTCGAAAAATAAATCCGGATCCCGGTCTCTTCGAAACGATCAGCACATTGGCCAATAATGATAGTTGGTTATTTAACTATCAAATAACATTCACAAACAATCATCAAGCCATAATAATTTCTCCCAAATTATTTATTTTGAATATCTTCACAAGATATTATCCTACTTTTCAATCCTTTGAAAACAGTTTCAAATCACTTTTCTCTCTCTCGTGGAAATAAATTTCCACCCAATTATTTTATTCCCACTAAAAACCGCCAAGTCCTAAATACTTTAAGATTTAAAATATTTTTACTTATTTTATTTTAAAGCATACTTTAAAACATTTAAATTAAAATTACTTAAACACTTTGTTCAAAAATATATACTTTAAAAATATTTAAAATAAAACTACTTTATTAAATATAAAACTAATTTATAACATAAAGTTAAGCCAAACTAAATTTTAAAATAAGAGTTACGAAATTCTATGAAATTTTAACCAAACTATTTAAAATAAAACTATTTTATAAAATATGAATATTAATAATTTCTTTTTAAACATAACACCAATTAACCTTTAAATATTTACTATTAAAATAAATTTGAAAATATTTACTTTAAAACATTTAATAATAATAAATATTCTAAAACATTTCTTTAAAACAAATTCTTAAAGCCTTTAACTTATAAAAAAAATCTCCTTTAAAATATACTTGGCTTTCCAGGGAAATATACTTTCCATATCCATACTTTTAAAAATAAACCACTATTTATTTTTAAAACAATTTACCCATTCCTTTATAAACTCCTGCTGTGAATTTATACTATCGAATATCCACCGATATCCATTTCACTTTATAAACCCAGTTTATAAATTTCATAGTCTCATCTCCCTTTAAAATTCCAATTTCAAACACTTAAATAAGTTTCAAATTGATTTCAAAAATTATTCCATTTAAATAAATTCTTTACTTACCCAATTTTATTTCAAAACTCATTAATTTCAGATTTAACTTCTTTATTATAATTCAAAATCTTATTTAAGCTGAAATACAAATTTCGTACTTTTCCCTAATTTCTTCTTTATCTTTTCCAAAACCTTAAATTTGAAGATAATTCCTTTATTCCTTTAAAAAAATACCACTAAGTCTAAAAATTTATATATTCCTCTTTATTCAAAATATACTTCCCATACTCGGAATTTATTTATTTAAAATTTAAAAATCAACTTTTATTCTTTCAAATCATTTAGTTATCCAAATTCCTTATAATTATTTCAATTAAAATTACCTTTTTATTTACTTTAAAAATCAAAATTTCATATTTATTTCAATTCTCAAAATTCCAATATATATATTTATCTGAGCTAGATTATTCAATAAATTCCAATTCCCAATATGATCAATATAATTCATCACAGATCACCACATAATCATAACGTTGAATATATAAAATAAATTTAAACGTTTTGAGGAATCTAGTTGGATCCCTCCAAACTGTTTTGTTTTTCCCTGCATCCATAGATGTTAGCACAATATAATAATACCAATTCCACTTCGAGGTGGAATAGTACGGTATATGGGATCGTATTATCTCATCCGCTATTATGCGGCGCATAGGGTCTCATCCGCTATATAGTGAGGAAATCAATCACTCTAATAAATATACTACTATATATAATATTCCACATCCAATCAATTCAATCATTCAACCAAATATTTAATTTTAACTATTTAAATTTAAATAAAACCCAGATGAGTGAGATTAACTCACCTTTTATTCCCGTTTTGCAAATCCGATCCAAACCGGCTTGTTTCTCCATGATTTTTGACCTTGTATAAACATATATGGATTATTAATATTCGAAACAAATTGAATAAACCAATTACCATTTAATTTTAACTAATAATCTTTAAAAATTTCTCTTTTAAAATCATTGAGTAACTAAAACTAATTTAATAAGTGAATTAAAAAATTAACCATCAACTCCATGGTTTAAAATAAATTAGCAATTTAAAAATGTGTATATGTATATTCATTTTCTTTGATATTACCTATATAAATAATTTATAGATCTCAAAACTCTAATTTACATATACTTCAACATTCTTTAAAAATTCCTATTACCTTCAAAATCTTACAAATATACATATATTTTTATTGCATCCCTATATATGATAAAATACGTGTTTTTTTATATAGATAAATTCATATTTTATATTATATATATATTTCTCTTTACAGTATACAAATATAAAAATAAACTACACACGCACGCACACACATATATATTTGTAAAATAAAAAATCAAAGTTCATCTTACTGTTATATATAGTTTACACAGTAATATGTATATATATAATTCAATGAAATAATTTAAAATAAATACCTTACAGAAATTAACCTCAATCAATCATGAATTCAAGCCTACACCGAACATGATGCCAGACCCATCATCGCGAGTACTTCTGCCAGCTCCTGCCTTGAAAAATTCAACACTTCCATCGCGAAACCCTTCCTCGACTTCAACAAACCCAATTCACCATCGCGAAATCACCGCGACTCACAACCCCCAAATCTTGCCACGGCCAGAATTGCATTCGAGCTTCAGGAAAATCGCCATCACCTACACCGAACGCGGCCCCTACCTCCTTCTTCGATCTACCACAACTAATCGCGAATGGCACCAACACTTCAACCACTTGATCTCAACTTATTTCATGCGCCATCACCCTCAATGTCGTTCCCTCGCCTTGACGCACCATGAAACAGATTCACGAGATTCAATAAAGTATGAATCCAAGCCACTTGTAACAACCCGGTATTTTCAGCCATTCGCATCCACACATGCCACACTTGAATTGCTCAAGATACCGCGTTGTAAATAAATTTGGAGCAAATGAAATACAATCACAGAATCACAGACACAGAAATATCAGAATAACTTGTAGCGGAAATTAAAATACCATAGTAGTTCATGAAGCTACTACAACAAACTCTCAAAAAATAATACATAATATCATTCTGGAAGAACCATATACAATAGAAATATCAAATACATAGAAGTTATAAATACCAGAGCTGAAATAGAACAACTGAAACTAAAAGGGAATAGATAACTAGATAAACAGAATCTCCAGCGATTCCTAGCTCCAGAAAAGAAATCCAAAGGTAAGTTGTAAATACTTAGGCTGATCCGAGCGTAAAGTAAAACACCAGACACTCGAGTCAGGACAAATATACTTATATAACGTAAACCAACTCAAGTGAAATGTAGTAGAAATGCACAATAACTTAAAGGATGCTTGGGATCGGCCATCCTTTAAGAATCAGTTAAACTATAAATTAAATACATCTCGTGGTTAAAATTTCAAAATGGTATCTTATACTTCGAAGTCAAATATCATTTAAAAATTCAAAATCATTCAAAATCCATTTCAAAATATCAAATATCGTATCTTCCAAACCACATTCATTTATTTAAAATACCATTTCAACACACATTTCAAAATAGTTTTGTAACGACCCGATTTTTTCGACTTTCGAAAGTCGACACTAATACGTTCACTTTATCAAATGCCGCACAATCGAATGCCGGGAAAATCGAACCGTTAGGGTTTAAGAATAAGAAGATAGAAGAAGAATAAAAACAGTAAACAGAATCTCACATTTCGCAGAGGAACAAATATAATAGTTAAATGAATATCTTTAAAAAAAACACTATACCAGTTCATACATCACATTATCAGAGTTTACAACAACAAACAGCGGAAAAGAAATATTACATACATACGTGATATGCCTCGCCATCTAGCTTCAACTCCTGATCTCCACAGCAACCTTTTTTTCGACTTCGCTCCAGAATAATGCTAACCTGACTCTAGGCTGCCCATGTGGAATATTGTGGGCATCCAGAGTTTAGAAAGGGAAAAATAAACTCCAACTCAGTCATGGGACTAGTGTGAGATCTTAAAAACAGTTATTCTTTTACCAAAGAAAATAAAAGAATTTAAAAGAAATCCGCAATGCTTTTAGGAAAATGAAACTACCATAAGGCCTCCCGGCACACACACAATGCAATCGCACACTTGGGGGAGATTTCTCCTTATGATAGTCAAATATGCTTGATACGAGAAAACTCTTTTGATATTATTATTAGCGCATAGTGGAAAAAAATTTGCAAGTATAATATTAATCTTAGCCAGCATACGTACCATTATAGTATGCCTACTATAGCTACCATATTAGATGGCAGGTTCTACAACTTAAACCGTACAAGGCGCGTATAGGTATTTGGATTTCCAACAAACGGTCAGGCTAAGGAACTTCTTGGGCCACATGGGTACGCCTCGGGAGGGACACCTCGAGAACCTAACCGGATCTCTGCCAACACAAGGCCGGGTTATCTATGCAAAAATAAGTAACTACTAACATGAGTATGCCATCTCCCGGTTGTAAACAACTTTTATCCGAGGATCCTCAATACCAACAACCACAAAGTAATAAATTTGCAGCAAACACATAGGTTAAGTATCTGGGCTCCATACCATGATACCACCTCTATCCAGAAGGAAATGAACATACCCTAAGGGGCGCTACCCCCTATAACCTTGTTGCATCCTTCCTGTTTCGACCATTCCGAGGTGTGAGGCCCTACGAAGTCTCATCCACAGAGCTACGCTTTTCACAAAAGCCATGCTTCGATCAACAAATGATCAGCAGCACTTCGTATGTCACATTACCAAATTGGGAATATATCACTAGTAACTATCAACTACATAACCTCTGAGATCGTACGTCTCAGAGAAGGGTGTTAAGCTAAGAGAATAAATTCTCGGCCACCAACAGAAATGTATTTGATAGAAACCAGCTTTACATCTCAAAGTGTAATGTCAGACACACATCCATACAAGTCCATTCTGGGATTGAACGGAACCGAAGGCACTTCCAAAGAAGCCCTTGCAATCCGGTTATTCACTAATCACGTCCGGAATCCCCATCACAAAGGGTGATAAAATCTCTATACCGGAGCAACCCGATGCAAAGACATTCGATAGGTAATCCTTTCGCTTTCGAAAATACCCGGTCTTCAACACCATCTTCAAATGCAATCCCATTTCGTCGTATCATTATTCAAAATGGGTTTTATTGCACAAGGTCATCTCCCGGCTAATCCGAATAAGGAGCGCTTATTTTAAAAATAAGTGTTACATTCAAATTTCAAAAAAATCACAACAAATTCCACTTTGATCTTTTAAAAAAAAAGGTCCATCACAATCACAAAGTTTCGATGTGGGTTTCGAATATCCATTAGGAATTCGACCCCCGGTCGCATCGAAATTCAAATGACATTAAAAAGGCCAATATTGATAGTCGGTTATTTAACTATTAATCATCATTCACAACAATCACTGGATTTCAAATAATTTTCCCCCAATTATTGCTTTCAAAATATCTTCGCAAGATATAATTTCACATTTCATCAATTTGAAAACAATTTCAAATCAATTTGCACATTTCAATCTTTTGAAAACAAATTTCAAATCATTTTCCTTACACAGAACATATTTCTAAATATTTATTCATTTCCACTAAAAATCAGCCGAGTTCAAATATTTAAAAATAATATAAAATACTTTTTTAAAACATACTTGAAAACATTTAAAATAAAACTATTTTAAAATACTTGCTTAAATATTAGTTAAAAATATATTATACTCATATCGCATATAAAAATTCAAGTCCAAAACAAATTTTAAAATAAAATTAGTAGATAGGAAACTATGTAAATATCCAATTTCTAAACCAAATATCAATTTAAAACTTTAAATAATCACTTCTATAATAGTTTAAATTATATTTTTACTTTAAAGATTTTCAAAATAACCTAAGTAAATAATTTTTTTTCCAAAACATTCTTCCCTTAAAATAATCTTTACAACTTTAATTTATATTTATAAACTATATTGAAAACATTCTCGGCTTTCAGGGAAAGTACACATTCCATTCTAAATGGATTATTCAAATCAATTTATAATTCTTTCTGGATTTATTTTAAATCTACGTCCCAAACCTGTAAATTCCTTTCCAACTTTTAAAAATAAAACAACATTTATTTTTAAAACAAATTTCTCTTTCTTTCATAAAATTCCCATTGTGGATTTAAATTTTTAAATATCCACTAATTTACGATTTTGCAAATCGATACCCAAGTATTTACTTTTAACACCAAATCAATTTTCAAATTAATTTGTAAATTATTTCAATTACCAAGTCTAATTCCAAATTGATTTCTAAATTTATTTCAAACAACAAATAAATTTTCATATCAATTTCCCAAAGGTTTATTTTTTTTACCCTAAATTAATTTCAAATCGATTTCCCAATTTATTTTCAAAACACCAAACCAAATTTCCAAATCGATTCCTAAAACTTATTTTAACTCCTAATTAATTCCCAAATCGATTTCTAAAATTAATTTCAACTCCAAATTAAATTCCAAATTTAATTTCTAAATTTATTTCCTTTTGAAATAAATTCCTTTATCTCTTTCAAATATTTAAAATACGTATCTTAAATAAATTCTTCAACTATTAAACAATATTACTCGAAATTCCTTTATAAAAATATTTTCCCATATTTTTGGAATTAATTCGATCGGATTATAAAAATCAACTTTAATACTTTAATTGTAACGGTAAAGACTTTTCTACTTTAATTTCCAAAAATCCAATTTCATATTTCTGGTATCCTACGATACCAAAAATATATTTGGCTAAATCATAGCCTTCCACAATTCCAGTCGCAGATATAATCACACAATGATTCAACATACAACATATGAAACAAATTTAAATGTTTAAGTAATCTAGTTGGATCCCTCCAACCTGCTTCCCTGCATCCACAGATGTTAGCACAACAAATTAAATACCAATTCCACTTCGAGGTGGAATATCACGGTATATGAGATTTATAAAACATCATCCGCTATTATGCGGCGCATAGGGTCTCGTCCGCTGTATAATGCGGGAAATCAACAACTCCAAATACATATATAATACCAATTCCACTTCGAGGTGGAATATCGTGGTATATGGATTTAATATAATAGCATCCGCTATTATGCGGCGCATAGGGTCTAAACTAATATAACTGATAATAAATCAATCATCCAAGAACACCATCAACGAATTTTAAATTTAACTATTTAAAAATTTAAATCAGTAAAATATTTGATTGAGTGAGAAGATCTCACCTTTGCTTATGCATGCATTGCATTTCTGTAACAACCCTGTATTTTCTGATTGTTTTAATTGTATATTTTAATTATTATAATTGAATTCTTGATTTAAAAACTTTATTTTTATCTATTAAAATGAATAGTTTCATTATTTTAAATACAAATTTTTATTTTAATGTAAATTTTAATGTAAATTTTAATTTCAAATATGTATAAATTGAATATTTTCCAAAAAAGTGAATTTTGGTCAAAATGGTCAAACTTTGACTTTTAAATTTAAAATTTGAAAGTTTGAAATTTCGAATTTTATCTTTTATTATGAAAGTAAATAAAATTTCAAGAACACTGCTTTTCGTTTCGTTGAAATCCGAATAATATTGTGAAAGTTATGCTTTTTACAATATTGTCTGTACATTATTTTATTTAACAAAATTGTTTATTTTAGTTTATATAAATAATATTTTTGTTTGTTATAATTTGAATATAAGTGTAATATGACATGTTATATATATAATTTCATTTTTAAAATATTTTTAAAGTGATGTAATAATGTTCCAAAGCTTATTGTATTTTTTTTTCTTCTACAATTTTTCATCCTAGTTTCTATTATTGTGCCATTTTCATAATTATTTTATATTTTTCTAAAATATATTTATTTATTTTCTTTTTCCACTTTATTTTGTTCAGTTTTTATATTTTATTTACTGAAATATATATGGTTTATTTTAAAGAAAAAAGAAAAAGAAATACCAAGAGGCAAAGACCTTTCATTTCTGGTGACTTTTCAATTCTTGTCTCTTCATTTGCTTTTGCCTTTTCCTCTCCTTGCTTCAGCCGTACATCCCTCTACCCTATAGCCATGTTTCTCATCTTTAATTCACGTGAAAAATAACTTTCTTCTCATTTCAAACTCACGGCTACATCATATTGAGAAAAAATTGCAAGCTAATGGCTTCTTTCTTTCATTTTTTTCCCTCTTCTTCATTGATTTAGCCTTCCTCTTCCTCTTGCTTGCTCGGCCCCACTTCTCCTCCATTACCACTGACCATCACCACCACCATCTTCAGTAGCTCATAAGCCTCTCCTCTGACCAAGACAGTAGCCATGACCATCCATTGATGTTGCACCACAAAATTTGCACAAAAGTTCCACCAAACTAGCCTAGCCAAACCCTTAAGGCCATAGCCTTCATTTTTCACCTAAACCATCTTCATGGCCGCCACTACCAGTCCCTCCACCATCTCTGGCCGAACCTATAGTTGCACCAAAATTCCACTTAATTGCCTTGACTTTTGTATTTCTCATGTCACAACCTCCACTTCTTCATATCCAAGTTAGGTCAAGCCATATGGACCCATATTGACCCAAACCTGAGCCATGTTGGCATCTATGCCGAGCCTAGTGTGATGAGAACAAGCCCATTTGATCATGTGACAAGCCTTGTTGTCGTGGTCAGCCACTTTCGTGTTAAAGCTGGGTAATGTTCTTTGTTGATTTAAAATTTCCATTTCTTTTCAATTCATATTTGTATTGTATGCATATGTTTATATGGTCTTGTTTATTCGTTGTATACAAGATCATTATCAAGGTCTCCATCCATTCAAATCAAATCGTGCTTGTCGTGCCTTTGGAATCGCTCTTGTGTGTGTTGTTTGTCTCTAGCTTCGTAAAAGGTGAGTCTTTCTCACTCTGACATTTATACTTATGAAATAGTGAATTGATGACAAGTGTTTAGTAATATAAAATGTTATGCAAGTTAATGATGATCATATGATATGCTATGCCATGTTATTACCATGTTAAAACTGTTAATTATCACCTGACATTTGATATATGACATTATTGTGACATTGACATTGTTTATATTGTTTATGCATATATTCACACTGCAAGTTCCTTGTTAGAATATAATCACTATGGGTTGAAATGATACATACCGGAACGAACTTTAGAATAGGAAAAATCGTTATGGGCTGAAATGATAGGCCTGAGCAATTTTTATTGTATTTTATTTGACTTGGGATTGCGGGTTTGAAATGATAGAACCCGGGTTTTCTTTGTAAACCGTGGATTGAAATGATATATATCCGTATCACTTGACCTAGGTTAGAAAATTATATACAGACCCCGTGGTATATTTTGAAATGATTTTTTATAAAAATGTGTATTTTCAAAAGTATGAAATTTTGATTTAAAAATATATGTTTTATGGTTTTAAGAAAATTAAATATTAAGTCTTGAAATTGTGAATTTAAGTACGTAAATTTGAAGTAATTGTGATTTTTGACTTTAAATTTTATTTTAAAATGTAAATAAATAATGGAAAGTAAATTTAAAGTTTTGAAATGATATTTGAAGTAAATGTTAAGTTTTATTAAATTTATAAGTTAATAAACAGTGAATTTTAACTTAATAAATGAATGGAGTTTTTAAATTGAATATTTGATCTTAAAATTTTATTGTGTTAAATCATATGTTAAAATGATTTTAAATGTGAAATTTTGAAGTCTAGAAATATGATTTTCAAGTTATAATGATAAAAATTGGAGTTTAACTATTATTTTTGAAAAGCTAAAATGAAATCTGGAATTTTATAGCATTTCCAAAATGCTGTAGTCTTTTGACAGCATTTTTAAATGCTATTGTTTTGAATCTAACAATTTTTGAAATAACTAAATATCTATTACGACATTTTATAAATGTCATTATTCTTGAACTAAACCATTTTGGAAACTATAAGCTACGATAGCACTTTATAAATGCCGTCGTTGCTATAATTTGACAATGTTTTGAAATGTTATAGATTTTAACACTGTTGTGTTATATTTTAAAGTGTTAATTAATTTAACCTTTGAAATGGATTATTTGTAAAATTTTAGAGGTTTTGAATATTTAAATTTGCATTTTTAAGGAATTTAAATTGAATTTGAATTTAAATAAAGTTTACTTAGTTATGTGTTAAACGGAATGAGATGTAATGAGATAAATGAATTTTGAATGGAATTTTGAAATGTATTTTTGTAATAATGTTTGAAATAATAAATGAATGACATATATGAGTTTCAAATGTTATTTAAATTTGAATATTTAGATTTGAATTCAAATAATGATTTGATTATGAAGTTTTGAAAGGATGTAATATTTTAATGATTTTGAAATGGTTTGGAAATGATTTGATCTTTATTTTAATAAAGAATGTGAATGTTGAATGATATTTGATTTTGCTTTATCTGATAAAGGAATATTTGAAGTTTATATTGTATGAAAAGTTATTTAGTTTAATTGTAATTTAAGTTTATTTTAATAATATTGGATTTGTGAAATGAATATTTCAAAACTACATAATAATGAAATTAGATTTGAGATATGAATATATGGAATTATAAAGTTTAGTTTTGAAATGTGGGATATTAAAGTTTGGAAACATATTAAAATTGGATAGCTTATTTTGTAGATCAAATCTATATTTGAAATTTATAAGATTTGAAATGTTTTTTTAGAAAACTGAATTAAATTGAAATTGATGGTTTGATTTGAATTAAATTGGAAATTTGAAATTTTGAATTAAATTGGAAATAAATTTGTAAAATGTAAAGAATTAAATGAATGTTTAATGATTTCAAATGTATGATTTCAGAATGTTATGATTTTCAAAGTGTAATGATTTCAAGTATTTTGGTTTTGGAAGAGTTATAACTTTGAAAGTATTATGATTTTTGAAAGTGAATATACGTTTGAATGGAATCGATAAAGTATAAACCATTTTGATTTGAATATAGTTTTGAAATAAAATGGTTTTGGTTTCGAAGTATAACTATTTTGAAAGGGATATAGTTTTGAAATGAAATGATTTGATTCTTGAAGTATAAACTATTTTGAAATGACCACGGCGTTATAATAACGTTTGGTTGTTAAAGAGACCGGGATCGGAAGTTGTCATACTCTCTGCCAACTCCGAAAACCACTTTAACAACCGTGTACGCGGTGGAGTTTCCAGAATGAAGTAGGATGGTGGCGTCGTTCTTGAGGTATATTACGTGGACCCAACTCCCGTGAGTTGGCATAAGGTGGCTAAAACATGAGCGATCTCAGGCCAAAAGGGGTAACTCCTTTGGTCGGACACATTCCTTCGATACTATACTCTTACTGGTGATTGATTAGATGGCCATCCTCCGATTTTGATTGGGAGTGTGTTCCGAGTTGGGCGTATGTGGCTGCTGCGTTACCACCATCCCGTGTGCGTAATTGGTATATCTACCCTGGCATTTCCTTGTGTGCCGTATCACCTACCATACCGAGCCTTTACTACGAGTTTGTTTTTCTCCCTTAGCCCGTGTGGTATCCTCTGACAGTCACCCAGAGTGGAGATGGCATGATATTGGATGGACTACTGGGACTATTATGTGTGAAGGGTGATATGGGTAGCCCGGAACGCTATTTAAAAGTATGTTTATTTTACTGTAGACATTATTATAGTAGCGCAATATTACTACATAGTAAATAGTTTAACGGATCCTTAAAGGACGGGCGATCCCAAGCATCCTTTAAGTTACTGATGCATTTTTGTTACTGTTCACTTGAGTTTATTTACAGCTCATAAGTATTTATGTCCTGACTCGAGTGTTTTGTATTTTGCTTTACGCTCGAGTCAGATTGAGTGAGTTAGCATTCAAGATTCACCTTCGGAGTTGGAGCTTTCCTTGAAGATCCAGCCATCTATTTTTCTTTCTGTATCCAGTGATTTCAGTGATGTATTCTGATTTGTACCTGATGTATCTTATTACTTTTTGTTGTATCATGTTTAACTCTGATGTATCTTATTTTTATATAGTAGCTTCATGAACTACTATTTCTTTTAAATTCCGCTGCATTATTAAATACTCTATGTCTGTGATCTATGATTATGTATTTACTGTATATTCTGAGATTTGCCAAATTTTATTTACAACGCGGTATTTTGAGCAATTCAAGTCCGACATGTGCGGATGCGAATGGTTGAAAATATCGGGTCGTTACAGTTGGTATCAGAGCTTTGGTAGCTCTAGGCAAAACTCAGTATATAGGGTAAATCAATTTACAGAATCACTTTTATTCGAGTTTAAACCTCTTCCTTTTTAACTCGATTCCTTTGAATTTTGGAACATTCCCTGTGGTTCCAAAATCCATTCGTTTCTCTCACTATTTATCTTCTTTTGTTTCTAGAGTATCCCATAGCTCCACTTCAAAAGATCTTCATAATGAGTTGGCAGTCTCGCCAACCTCAAATTTATTTGTAAAAGGGGAAAACTCCTTTACAACAGCATCGATTCACCAGAGATTCTATATCCTCGGTTTAGATGCTAGTATCTCTTATAATTTCAAACTCTACATCTTGAGATCGAATGTAGATTTACCCAGAAAATCCACATCGATCTTATTCTTTAAGTCACGGTTGACCCGGTTAAGGTTGCCCGCGATTTATTTCAGCTTATCCACCTCCCTACTCTGTATTTTATCATCCTGTCTTTTATTTCCAATCTATTCTTCCAAACATTTTGAATTGTACTTGTAAATCTATATTTTGTTTTATATATTGTGTTGTTTGAGTTGTTGATGTTGGATTGGGTTTCTGATCGATTCGTCTGATCAACGCTATCGATAAGATTTCCAAAACACTTTGACAGAACAAACTGACACAATATTATTTTAAAAAATTTAGGAAATGAAATAAATTTTGATATATAAGAAAATTTATGGAACTTAATAAGTTGATTTAAATTGATAATTTGAAATGATAATACTTGATTTATCATTTATTGTTCTACAAATGAATTTATAAATAGATGTTTATAAATTTGGGAATTGGCATTAATTTAAATCAAGAATTTGAGAATTAATTTCCGATGGATTTCAAACCTTACGTTTAAAATTTTAAAAGGATATTATTTAAAGTATTTTCAAGTTGAAATTTGTTTCCAAAGAATTTTAAAGTTCAAAATTAGTGCTCTTCTCTTGGTCGCGGAAAAATTACTTCGGTGATGACTGCAGCATCATCGACATTCATTTTCGAGTTTCGAAGTGAAGAGACAGTTCTGTAGTCTTACTACAGCTTTGTTTTGGGAATTTAATTGATTTGAATTTCTAAAATATGACTTGATTTTAATATATATAGATATATGATTGAAATTTGATTTGACATATTATGTATATATTATTAGTTATCTCTAAATGGTTTGAATGGAATCGGAAATTTAATTCTTAAATTCTATCTTAAAGTATAATTTCAATTATGAAAGAAAAAAAAATTATTTAAAAAATTTGGATAAATGATTCAAACTTGAGATAATTGAATTTGAAAGTTTTATTTGTATAACACATAATTGCATTTCAATATAACTTACCTTAATTTTTTTTTAAAGTTAACAATGTAATTAGATAATATACAATATAAAAGGATTTTATAAATAAAATTTGAGTGGTTATAATAAATATTATACACTTAAATTTTGGTTATAAAAGATTAACAGAGGTAAATAAAGAAAAGGAAATTTTAAAGATATTTTATTTAAATAACTTAATAATCAAATTTGATTTAATATGGAACCTTAAGTCCAACCCAGAAATTTTAATAAAGGTTATTTCCTGAAATGAATATGTTTGTATACTAAACAATGTATCTTTGAATAGAAAATAAAATTTATTTGAATGGGATATTTTGTAATAAGGTTTATTTAACTTGAAACATAGTTTAATTGATGTATAAATGAATAAAGGTGTAAAGAAATTTGATTGCTGTATTTGCTATGATATCTATTTTATAAGTAAAATATTTTATTTATAAAATAGACATGTCTTGTAAAATGAATAATTTTGATTTAAATAGTTAAGATGTATTTTTAATATCACTAAAATTTGATTATTGAGAATTTGGTTTTCAAATGGAAATTTAAAGTGTAACTTATTGAAGGAATATCCTATTTATGAAATGAGTATTTTAAATAAAGTGTTAGGTTATTTGTTAAATTAAGAAATAGGTAAAATAATGAACTTTTGACTTAATAAATGAAGTATAGTTTAATTTGGATATTCCATTCATAAAAGTTGTTTTAATAAATATAAGTAAATGATATCCAAATGAATATTTCTAAAATTGAACTGATTTGAAATACTAATATGTCTACTGTAACATATTATAAGTGTTGCTGTTTCTAAAATAAAATGTTTTGAAAATTTTATAATTAAATAAATGAACTTAGAAATGTTACAACTTTGAAATGAGTATTATTTGACATTGAATTTAAATGGTTTAAAGGAAGATTATTTTAAAGGTGTTATGATTTCAAAGTATTATGATTTCAAAGCATGATGATTTCAAATTTATTATCTTATTTTGTTTTTCAAACTATCTTTTAGTTGTCCTTGTTTTCCTTATCTTTCTATAGAATGGCGAGGCTATTGCTTATACCAGTCTGTTTAGAAATCTTTCTATAATCTTTTAAAACCTTTGGTACTCATCTTTGAATCTAAGCACTGCTTTCCATCCACAGACCGTCGGTCAAACAGGAAGGGTGAATCGGATTCTAAAAGATTTTTTTTCATGCTTGTGTTCTTGATTCTGGAAGATCTTGGAAAGATCATCTCTACATTGTTAAACTTACCTGTAGCAACAGTTATCAGGTATAATTTTAACCTTCTTGTCATCTTGTCTTAATAATATTTCATTCTATCTTTTTCCGTGCTTTCCCATACCTCATTCCTTTTCGTGGACGAAAAGTTTTGAGTGGGGGAGAGTGTAACAACCCTGTATTTTCTGATTGTCTTAACTGTATATTTTAATTATTATAATTGAATTCTTGATTTAAAAACTTTATTTTTATCTATTAAAATGAATAGTTTTGTTATTTAAATACAAATTTGATTTTAATGTAAATTTTAATTTCAAGCATGTATAAATTGAATATTTTCCAAAAAAGTGAATTTTGGTCAAAATGGTCAAACTTTGACTTTTAAATTTAAAATTTGAAAGTTTGAAATTTTGAATTTTATCTTTTATTATGAAAGTAAATAAAATTTCAAGAACACTGATTTTCGTTTCGTTGAAATCCGAATAATATTGTGAAAGTTATGCTTTTTAAAATATTGTGTGTACATTGTTTTATTTAACAAAATTGTTTATTTTAGTTTATATAAATAATATTTTTGTTTTTTATAATTTGAATATAAATGTAATATGACATGTTATATATATAATTTCATTTTTAAAATATTTTTAAAGTGATGTTATAATGTTCCAAAGCTTATTATATTTTTTTTTTCTTCTACAATTTTTCATCCTAGTTTCTATTATTGTGCCATTTTCATAATTATTTAATATTTTTCTAAAATATATTTATTTATTTTCTTTTTCCACTTTATTTTGTTTAGTTTTTATATTTTATTTACTGAAATATATATGGTTTATTTTAAAGAAAAAAGAAAAAGAAATACCAAGAGGCAAAGACCTTTCATTTCTGGTGACTTTTCAATTCTTGTCTCTTCATTTGCTTTTGCCTTTTCCTCTCCTTGCTTAAGCCGTACATCCCTCTACCCTATAGCCATGTTTCTCATCTTTAATTCACGTGAAAAATAACTTTCTCCTCATTTCAAACTCACGGCTACATCATATTGAGAAAAAATTGCAAGCTAATGGCTTCTTTCTTTCATTTTTTCCCTCTTCTTCATTGATTTAGCCTTCCTCTTCCTCTTGCTTGCTCGGCCCCACTTCTCCTCCATCACCACTGACCATCACCACCACCATCTTTAGAAGCTCATAAGCCTCTCCTCTGACCAAGACAGTAGCCATGACCATCCATTGATGTTGCACCATAAAATTTGCACAAAAGTTCCACCAAACTAGCCTAGCCAAACCCTTAAGGCCATAGCCTTCATTTTTCACCTAAACCACCTTCATGGCCGCCGCCGCCAGTCCCTCCACCACCTCTGGCCACCACTCCAGCTACCACCTAAACATCCCCTTACATGACCAAGCCCAAGCCATGGAAGGCCGAACCTATAGTTGCACCAAAATTCCACTTAATTGCCTTGACTTTTGTATTTCTCATGTCACAACCTCCACTCCTTCATATCCAAGTTAGGTCGGGCCATATGGACCCATATTGACCCAAACCTGAGCCATGTTGGCATCTAGGCTGAGCCTAATGTGATGAGAACAAGCCCATTTGATCTTGTGACAAGCCTTGTTGTCGTGGTCAGCCACTTTCGTGTTAAAGCTGGGTAATGTTCTTTGTTGATTTAAAATTTCCATTTCTTTTCAATTCATATTTGTATTGTATGCATATGTTTATATGGTCTTGTTTATTCGTTGTATACAAGATCATTATCAAGGTCTCCATCCATTCAAATCAAATCGTGCTTGTCGTGCCTTTGGAATCGCTCTTGTGTGTGTTGTTTGTCTCTAGCTTCGTAAAAGGTGAGTCTTTCTCACTCTGACATTTATACTTATGAAATAGTGAATTGATGACAAGTGTTTAGTAATATAAAATGTTATGCAAGTTAATGATGATCATATGATATGCTATTCCATGTTATTACCATGTTAAAACTGTTAATTATCACCTGACATCTGATATATGACATTATTGTGACATTGACATTGTTTATATTGTTTATGCATATATTCACACTGCAAGTTCCCTGTTAGAATAGAATCACTATGGGTTGAAATGATACATACCCGAACGAACTTTAGAATAGGAAAAATCGTTATGGGCTGAAATGATAGGCCTGAGCGATTTTTATTGTATTTTATTTGACTTGGGATTGCGGGTTTGAAATGATAGAACCCGGGTTTTCTTTGTAAACCGCGGATTGAAATGATATATATCCGTATCACTTGACCTAGGTTAGAAAATTATATACAGACCTCGTGGTATATTTTTAAATGATTTTTTATTAAAATGTGTATTTTTAAAAGTATGAAATTTTGATTTAAAAATATATGTTTTATGGTTTTAAGAAAATTAAATATTAAGTCTTGAAATTGTGAATTTAAGTACGTAAATTTGAAGTAATTGTGATTTTTGACTTTAAATTTTATTTTAAAATGTAAATAAATAAAGGAAATTAAATTTAAAGTTTTGAAATGATATTTGAAGTAAATGTTAAATTTTATTAAATTTATAAGTTAATAAACAGTGAATTTTGACTTAATAAATGAATGGAGTTTTTAAATTGAATATTTGATCTTAAAATTTTATTGTGTTAAATCATATGTTAAAATGATTTTAAATGTGAAATTTTAAAGTCTCGAAATATGATTTTCTAGTTATAATGATAAAAATTGGAGTTTTACTATTATTTTTGAAAAGCTAAAATGAAATCTGGAATTTTATAGCATTTCCAAAATGCTGTAGTCTTTTGACAGCATTTTTAAATGCTATTGTTTGGAATCTAACAATGTTTGAAATAACTAAATATCTATTACGACATTTTATAAACGTCGTTATTCTTGAACTAAACCATTTTGGAAACTATAAGCTACAATAGCACTTTATAAATGCTGTCGTTGCTATAATTTGACAATGTTTTGAAATGTTATAGATTTTAACAGTGTTGTGTTATATTTTAAAGTGTTAATTAATTTAACTTTTGAAATGGATTATTTGCAAAATTTTAGAAGTTTTGAATATTTAAATTTGAATTTTTAAGGAATTTAAAATGAATTTGAATTTAAATAAAGTTTACTTAGTTATGTGTTAAACGGAATGAGATGTAATGAGATAAATGAATTTTGAATGGAATTTTGAAATGTATTTTTGTAATAATGTTTGAAATAATAAATGAATGACATATTTGATTTTCAAATTATATTTAAATTTGAATATTTAGATTTGAATTCAAATAATGATTTGATTATGAAGTTTTGAAAGGATGTAATATTTTAATGATTTTGAAATGGTTTGGAAATGATTTGATCTTTATTTTAATATAGAATGTGAATGTTGAATGATATTTGATTTTGCTTTATTTGATAAAGGAATATTTGAAGTTTATATTTGTATGAAAAGATATTTGGTTTAATTGTAATTTAAGTTTATTTTAATAATATTGGATTTATGAAATGAATATTTCAAAACTACATAATAATGGAATTAGCTTTGAGATATGAATATATGGAATTATAAAGTTTAGTTTTGAAATGTGGGATATTAAAGTTTGGAAACATATTAAAATTGGATAGCTTATTTTATAGATCAAATCTATATTTGAAATTTATAAGATTTCAAATGTTTTGTTAGAAAACTGAATTGAATTGAAATTGATGGTTTGATTTGAATTAAATTGGAAATTTGAAATTTTGAATTAAATTGGAAATAAATTTGTAAATGTAAAGAATTAAATGAATGTTTCATGATTTCAAATGTATGATTTCAGAATGTTATGATTTTCAGAGTGTAATGATTTCAAGTATTTTGGTTTCGGAAGAGTTATAACTTTGAAAGTATTATGATTTTTGAAAGTGAATATACGTTTGAAATGGAATTGATAAAGTATAAACCATTTTGATTTGAATATAGTTTTGAAATAAAATGATTTTGGTTTCGAAGTATAACTATTTTGAAAGGGATATAGTTTAGAAATGAAATGATTTGATTCTTGAAGTATAAACTATTTTGAAATGACCACGGCGTTATAATAACGTTTGGTTGTTAAAGAGACCGGGATCGGAAGTTGTCATACTCTCTGCCAACTCCGAAAACCACTTTAACAACCGTGTACGCGGTGGAGTTTCCAGAATGAAGTTGGATGGTGGCATCGTTATTGAGGTATATTACGTGGACCCAAGTCCCGTGAGTTGGCATAAGGTGGCTAAAACAGGAGCGATCTCGGGCCAAAAGGGGTAGCTCCTCTGGTCGGACACATTCCTTCGATACTATACTCTTACTGGTGATTGATTAGATGGCCATCCTCCGATTTTGATTGGGAGTGTGTTCCGAGGTGGGCGTATGTGGCTGCTGCGTTACCACCAGCCCGTGTGCGTAATTGGTATATCTACCCTGGCATTGCCTTGTGTGCCGTGTCACCTACTATACCGAGCCTTTACTATGAGTTTGTTTTTCTCCCGTAGCCCGTGTGGTATCCTCTGACAGTCACCCAGAGTGGAGATGGCATGATATTGGATAGACTACTGGGACTATTATGTGTGAAGGGTGATATGGGTAGCCCGGAACGCTATTTAAAAGTATGTTTATTTTACTGTAGACATTATTATAGTAGCGCAATATTACTACATAGTAAATAGTTTAACGGATCCTTAAAGGATGGGCGATCCCAAGCATCCTTTAAGTTGCTGATGCATTTTTGTTACTGTTCACTTGAGTTTATTTATAGTTCATAAGTATTTATGTCCTGACTCGAGTGTTTTGTATTTTGCTTTACGCTCGAGTCAGATTGAGTGAGTTAGCATTCAAGATTCACCTTCGGAGTTGGAGCTTTCCTTGAAGATCCAGCCATCTATTTTGCTTTCTGTATCCAGTGATTTCAGTGGTGTATTCTGATTTGCACCTGATGTATCTTGTTACTTTTTGTTGTATCATGTTTAACTTTGATGTATCTTATTTTTATATAGTAGCTTCATGAACTACTATTTCTTTTAAATTCCGCTGCATTATTAAGTACTCTGTGTCTGTGATCTGTGATTATGTATTTACTGTATATTCTGATATTTGCCAAATTTTATTTACAACGCGGTATTTTGAGCTATTCAAGACCGACATGTGCGGATGCGAATGGTTGAAAATATTGGGTCAATCCATCTTGACTCGTTTTCATGTCTTTTGGCCTTGTATAAATATTTATACAGTTGATTAATGTTCGAAATAATCGAATATCCAATTTCCTTTATAATTAATTAACTAGTGACTTAATTCTAAACTGATGATTAAATTTTAACTAATTTCTTTTAGTAAATTCATTTAACTAAAGATTTTGAGTTCAAAAACAATTCCTTTAATAGATAAATTTCAGTGACCAAATAAATTTTAAATAAGTTAATTAAAAAAAATAAATCACTTCAAAAATTATTTTAAAATACGCTGGTAAATTAAAATATCTATATGGATCTCAAAACAAATTTTAAATAATCTTTTTGAAATTTTAAAATTCCAATATATTTTCCAAGGTCAAGTGTATATATATATATATATATATTTGTTTTTCTGTAATAAATAAAATTTTTCCTGTATAAGGACATTATCATGAATGTATGTATGTATGTATATATATATATGTAACGACCCAGGAATTTTATTAATTAAAATTTGAATATTTAATTGAATTTAAATATTAATAAGTGAATTTATTAGTCGAATAAATTTTAATTTGAATTATTGGATTTAATTGGATAATTAAATCGATAATTTAATATGTTAAATTATGGAAATAATTTAAAATCGAGTTAAATATGATTGAAAATGATTTGTAAAATTTTATTTTATCATATTGAAGTCAGAATGATATTTTAGAACTTTTAAAATCGAATTAAAAGTTAATTTGTGAAAATTGAATATTTTAATATTTAATAATCGACTGAAAATAGCCAATTTTTGAACAGTCTCAGAATTGAACGAAACCAGTTTCATTGGATCCGTAATAGTTAGTTATTACCGGATTTCAATTTTCGTGTCAATCGGAGCTATCGTTTGTTCGTGGCAGCTCGAAACGCATCGAATTGTTTTTAATTTAAATTTGGCGAGTTAAAATAGCCATTTTTCAAACTATCTCGGATTTCGACGAAACCAGTTTCATCGGATGCGTAATGTGATATTATTTTAAGGTTTTAAATTTCGTGTCAATTGGATTTACCGTTTGTCCGGTACGAATTAAAACGCCTAGAAATCGATTTAAATCGGTTTAATTTAAATTGAACGTTTGTTGCCATAACTCGCACAGATGTCCGAATTAGCTTCCGAAACTAGTTCCATTGTGTCCGGAACGTAGGATAAACCCTAGGAACGTCAGTTTCGGCGCGTAAATCGGAGTTTTTAAATCCCAGAATGAATAGTGTTTCGATAAATTTCCTATAAATAGGGCCTTTATCACAAAAAAATAAAATAAAAACTAGGGTTTCAAAATTATGGCCGGCCGCCTCTATCTTCATCGAAGGCCAGAAACTTTGCATCTTTCTTCTTTAATCTCTTCAAATCTATGCATCTATTCAAAAAAATTTCAACTGCAACATTGTTAAGCTTCGCGAGATCGACAAATCCATACGGTTGAGATCGTTGTAGGCGAAGCCGTTTGACGGCAATTGGGGCTGGAATGGTGGCCGTTCGGCCTCGTTTTGCGCACAGGGGAAGCAGCCGAGTGGGGTAGGCCTCTGGGCGATGGTGGTGTTGAGTGTGGGCTTCGCGATGGTGGTGCTTGATCGAGTGCTAGTGGACCAGAGGAGGTTGCGAAAATTGACGGAGTGGAGGCTCTTTGGGTTCGGTTTCATTCGAAACCTGATGTTGAGGAAGATGATCAAATACGGCCAAGATTTGTCAAGGGAAAATGGACGGTAGTGATTTGGTCCTTAGGTTTAAAAAGAAAATAAAAGTTGTAATTTTAATATAAAAATTCGTATAACTTCAAAAATCCATATCTTTTTCATACGAGGTCGAAAAAATGCAAACTCAGTTGCGTTGGAATCGTATGGACGAGCACTACGCGATGGAGTTGGTTTGGAGTCGTTTGGAGTTAGTGAGAATTTTGGGTAAAATTAAACGCACGTTTAATTTTATTCGAAATAAATCGCTAAAACGGAATTTAAATCAAGGTGAGAACTTCTCACTCAATCGAATCGGTTTCGATTTTATTTTAAATAGTTAGATTTAAAATATTTGAATGCATGTTTGAATGATGATTGTTATGTATTGATTGTTAAAATAGACATTACGCGCCGTTAGTAAGCGGATGTTATTTATAAAAACATATACCGCGAATATTTCATAAACAGTGAAATTGGTATTATGAATAATATCAATATATATATATTGGCATATGTATATATTGCAGTTGATTGATTTCCCGTATTTTTTAGCGGATGAGACCCTATTACGCCGTTATTAAGCGGATAATATTTAATAAGAACATATACCGCGATAATTTCGTACTGGAGCGAAATTGGTATTGTGCTAATGTTTTTGGATGCAGGAAACAGGTTGGAGGGATCCAACTGGATTCCTCAACAGTTTTTATTTGATTTCAGATATTTTGATATTTGATGGATTTCATATTGATATATGATATCGTTGTAGTCGTGATTGACTATTTGGTGTGTAGCATCATTGGACCCAGATTTTGGGATTTTAAAATGATTTTTAAAGTGATTTTTGAAAATATACTATATTTTTGGAATTGATCCATTTTAAATAAATAAACGTTATAATTTTTAAAGTTATAAAAATTATGATTTTTGAGAAAGATAGTTAAAAACTGATTTTTGAGAATATGATGCTAATGTTTTTATAAAATAGTTTAAATTGGGTTTTTGAATTTATTATAAAAAGTTGAAATTATAGGATTTACAAAATTTGATTATTTTATAAATCAAGAGAATGATGAAATTCTAAAGGAGTTTAAAGATGTTTTTAAAGAATAATATAAATTGATTTATATTAAGAGATTTATAAATGGATATTTATAAATTGAAATATGGACGTTATAAAACGAGTTTTTATAAGTGTTTGAATGAAGTGAAAATGAAATTCATAAATGAATGAAATTTATAGAATTATAAACTGTGAAGTTATAAAAGAAATTTATAAATAGTAAGATTTATAAATTTGGTGAAATTATTTGAAGAATAGATTGGTTAAATAAATGGATCTTATAAGTTATAAGATTTATAAATTGGAAAGTCTCTAAAGGAACGATTTTGTAAAATAATCGTTTTATAAGTAATTAACTTATAATATGAACATTTAGTTTATAATTTAGTTATAAACTGGAATAGGTTAATAAAGGAATTTATAAAAAGGAAGTTTTTATAAATAAATAGAAATGGAATTTATAAACGTTGTTTTATAAATTCAAAAACGACTTATTTTGATAAGTAAAATTGTTATAATTTATTTATGGAGTTATATTCACGTTTTTAGACAGTGAATAATCCTTTGAAATAAAATGCATAGAATTGATGAAATTCGTTAACGTAGTATATTCACGTTTTTGAATAGTGAATAATATGTTAAAGAAATTGTTTGAATGTGATGTTTTAAATAGAATTTAAAACGATCTAACGATGTTTTAAAATGTGTTGAGATTCGAAACCATAGATTTCAACATTTATTGTTGAAATAGATGTTTCGTGAAATAAAAGGAAATGGTGGACTATAACACTGTTGTTATAGTAAATGATTTCCGAAAGGAAATGTTTTGTATAGTATTGGGATTTATATATCTATTTTAAATTCGAATCCCTATACTAGTGATTTTGGGTTGTCGTAACAATGTTTTACGCAACATTCGTTTTGGCCCAAATAAATATGTTAAGAGAATGATTTTCTTAAAGAATGGAATATATACTTAATTCGATTTGAGTATATTGAATATTTTCCAAGTGTTGAAAATAAAAAGATTTGTGAATGACTTATTTTAAATAAGTATGGAAATGTTTTCCAATATGAAGTGAATAATTAGAATTTATCTTTTTAAAGATAAATTGAAATGGATAATTGAGATCGTATATGCATGATATTTTGAAATATAAATTCACTAAGGAATTTATAAAAGAAAGTGAGATTGGTTTAGAAAAATAAATATTGATTTATTTTTGAAATGTGAAATTATATATCTTGTAAAGATATTTTGGAAAATAAATAATTTGGGAAAATTATTTGGAATCTGGTGATGTGTGCATATCCAGTGATAGTTCAATAACCGACTATCAATATTTCCCTTTGAATGGGTAATTGATGTGATTTGTTTGAATGTGAATGCCACACTTATTTTTGAATAAGCGCTCACTATTCGGGTTAACCGGGAAAGGACCATGGGGTCGTATAACCCATTCCGAATATGTGATACGTCGTTATGAATTGCATTGAAGATCGGTGTTGAAGACCGAGTATTTGTGAAAGCGATAGGATGACCTATCGATTGTCTCTGCACTGGGTAGCTCCTGGTATAGAGATTCCTTAAGTGATGGGAAATTCGATCGGGATTGTGAATACCCGGATTACAAAGGCTTCGTAAGAAGTGCCTTCGGTTTTGTTCGAGCCCGGAACAGACTTGTATGGATTGTATGTCTGACGTTACAAGTTGAGATGTAAAGCCGATTTCATTCAAATATATTTCTGTTGGTGGCGGAGAATTTATTCTTTAGCTTAACATCCTTCTCTGAGACGTACGAGCTCAGAGGTTATGTAGTTGAATGTTATCAGCGATATATTCCCAATTTGGTAATGTGACATGTTGAGTGATGCTGAAATGATCATTGTGTTGATTATTTGTGATAGGATCGTTTATTTGATCGTCTATCCTTGTGATCATTGTGTTGATCATTTGTTGACCCAAAGCATGACTTTTGTATAAAGTATGTTTTTGTGGACGTGAATTCGTCGAGCCTCACACCCCGTGAATGGTCAAAACAGGAAAGAAGCAGCAAGGTTATGAGGGGTAGCACCCTTTAGGATGTGTCCATTTCCTTCTGGAAAAGGGTGGTATCATGGTATGGAGCCCAGATACTTACTCATGTTGAAAACACTTTGTTATGATTGTGTGAATTGATTACGAGCGCTCCTTGAAAAGGTCCCAAAGGACCGGGGGATGGCATATTCGGTCAGTTGTTACTCAGTTAGGGGTAACCCGGCCTTGTGTTGGTAGAGATCCGGTTTGGTTCTCGGGGATGTCCATCCAGAGGCATTCTCATGTGGCAATGGGAAGTTCCTTGGCCTGATCATTCGTTGGAAATCTAAAGAAACAATACGAGACTTGTACGGTTTTATTTGTATAACCTGCTATGGAATGTGGCGGTAACCTGCTATTGAACATAGTTAGCTATACTAGGCATACGATAATGGTTGTAAGTTGGCTAAGATTTATATTCTACTTTCGAAATGAATTTTTCTCTACACTATGCACTAATAATAATATCAAATGTTCTTTTTAATGCGTATCAAGCATCTTTGACTATCATAAGGAGAAATCTCCTCCGATTCTGCGTTTGCATTGTGTGTGTGTGCGGGAGGCCTTATGGTAGTCTCATTTTTAAAAGCATTGCGAATTGATTAAAAATATTCCTCTATTTTGTTTTCAAAGATAAATAAACTGTTTTGAGTTCTCACACCAGTCACATGACTGACTCGGAGTTTATTGTTTTCCTTCCTAAACTCTGGGTGCCCACAAATTTCCACACGGGCAGTTAAGAGTTAGGTTTATCAGGATATTCTGGATATTCTGGAGTTGCTGGAGGCAAGCTGGATGGCATGGCGTATTACTTATATAGTATTTTTTTTTCCGCTGCATTGTTTGTTGTTGTATGTTGTAGTACACTCTGATGATATGATGTAATGAAATGAAATGAAATGTAATGTAATAACTGATATAGTTCTTTGTTTAAAGATTACTCATTTATTATTATATGTTGTTCCGCTGCGAATTGTGAGATTCTGATGTTGTTCTGTTGTTTTCTTTCCATTCTATTTTTTTCTATTTTTTCTGTTTCTCTATTTTCTTTCTCTATTTTCTATCTTCTTCTCTCTTCTTCTGCCTTTTTCTTTTCTTAAATTCTTTTTTAAAACCCTAACTTTTCGGTTTTTCGGCAACGAAAATCCGCAATCGTTACATTTGGTATCAGAGCATATGGTTAAGCGACAACCATGGTTCTGTTGGGTATTACTCATTAGAGATAGAGTCAGCAGTACTCTAGAATGAGTTTGAGTGTAATAATAGCTACGAGTGCGTATTTGTTAGTGAATATAAAATTGTTTTATATTGTGATGATTGGTTTATTGAGTGGCATATGAACCTTCGTCAGCACGGTCTGGACAACTATGCCGAAGGGGTTTATAAACACTTGAATAGAACAATTCGACATAATATTGTTTTAAATTGGGTAAATGAAATAATTTTACCTTGATTATATTTTATGTATAAAGGAATAATTTTTCAGAATTATTAAAGTGTATATAAGTTGATTGTTTAGTTGTTTGAATAATCTAAATAAAAGAATAATTTTATAAGCAAAAGAATTATAAGAATTGAATTATAATTAAAGTGATTTAAAATTGTAAAATAAACTTATATATATAAGAAGTGAAACTATATAAATACATTTATGAATATGAGTTGTAAATAAAAATGAATATAAACTTAAGTTATGTAAATGAAATTCAACTTTTGTAATTAAATTGAATGAATGGATTGAATATTAATCAATTAAATGTGAATTAAGTTGATAAGAAATAATGGATGTACGTGTTAATTCATTAAAATCTAATGTTATTGGAAGTTGAATAAATTGAATGAGAATGAATATAAACAAAGGAATTTGGTTGTAATTAATATACATTGGTTGTTATATGGTTGTTAGTTGATTGATTGTATATAATTCATTAAGTATTAATGAAAGTGAATTAGTGAAATTTAAAGCTATGTAATTAAATTCAAATTAGAAGTAAATAAATTTGAATAGAATTGAACGTGAATTGGATTTAATTAGTGAATGCAAACTAATTAAAATTGAATAAGAATGAATGTTGATAAAATCCAATGTTAATAAATCAAATGTGATTAAACTGAGAAAACCTATTTCATTGAATATTAATGAGAATATGAATGAATATTGATTTGGTTATGGATGATAGTTGGTTGATGGTTGAATATATATTGCATTTGTTGTTTAGGTGCATTTGCTATGTTGACATATATAGTTGTTATGTTACTATATGTTGTATATCGATACTATTGTCTATATGCATGATTCTCATGTTGTTTGTTGAGTGTTTAGTAGGTGCGGATCGCGTTTGCTTCGCATTTGGAGCTCGCTTTCGCGCTATATTAGCCGTATATGCTCGCTAATAAAATAATAAGGTACATATCTCGGATTAAATATCGTACTTTTACACTTTTTTCCCTTCGGGATGCCTCATTACTTGATGAGATGTATATTCGTGATATATATACTGTCATTTTTTTTTCGAATCGAGCCGTGCAAAGGAGACTATGGCGAATTTTTCCGAAAATTTAAGGCGTTAGAAATTTTTTGAGAAAATTGGAAAATTTTGAAAACTTTAAACTTTGATTTTGGAATTTAAAGTTAAACAATAGTAGTTGTTTTCAAAAGATAACTAAGTATGATTTGAAAACTTAGTAAAAATTTGTAAGAATTTAACTATGGATTTTGGAAAGTTAATAGATTTTGTAACTTTTCTTACTTGTAATTTCGAGGACGAAATTCTTTTAAAGGGGGAAGATTGTAACGACCCAGGAATTTTATTAATTAAAATTTGAATATTTAATTGAATTTAAATATTAATAAGTGAATTTATTAGTCGAATAAATTTTAATTTGAATTATTGGATTTAATTGGATAATTAAATCGATAATTTAATATGTTAAATTATGGAAATAATTGAAAATCGAGTTAAATATGATTGAAAATGATTTGTAAAATTTTATTTTATCATATTGAAGTTAGAATGATATTTTAGAACTTTTAAAATTGAATTAAAAGTTAATTTGTGAAAATTGAATATTTTAATATTTAATAGTCGACTGAAAATAGCCAATTTTTGAACAGTCTCAGAATTGAACGAAACCAGTTTCATTGGATCCGTAATAGTTAGTTATTACCGGATTTCAATTTTCGTGTCAATCGGAGCTATCGTTTGTTCGTGGCAGCTCGAAACGCATCGAATTGTTTTTAATTTAAATTTGGCGAGTTAAAATAGCCATTTTTCAAAATGTCTCGGATTTCGACGAAACTAGTTTCATCGGATCCGTAATGTGATATTATTTTAAGGTTTCAAATTTCGTGTCAATTGGATTTACCGTTTGTCCGGTACGAATTAAAACGCCTAGAAATCGATTTAAATCGGTTTAATTTAAATTGAACGTTTGTTGCCATAACTCGCACAGATGTCCGAATTAGCTTCCGAAACCAGTTCCATTGTGTCCGGAACGTGGGATAAACCCTAGGAACGTCAGTTTCGACGCGTAAATCGGAGTTTTTAAATCCCAGAATGAATAGTGTTTCAATAAATTTCCTATAAATAGGGCCTTTATCACAAAAAAATAAAATAAAATAAAAACTAGGGTTTCAAAATTATGGCCGGCCGCCTCTATCTTCATCGAAGGCCAGAAACTTTGCATCTTTCTTCTTTAATCTCTTCAAATCTATGCATCTATTCAAAAAAATTTCAACTGCAACATTGTTAAGCTTCGCGAGATCGACAAATCCATACGGTTGAGATCGTTGTAGGCGAAGCCGTTTGACGGCAATTGGGGCTAGAATGGTGGCCGTTCGGCCTCGTTTTGCGCACAGGGGAAGCAGCCGAGTGGGGTAGGCCTCTGGGCGATGGTGGTGTTGAGTGTGGGCTTCGCGATGGTGGTGCTTGATCGAGTGCTAGTGGACCAGAGGAGGTTGCGAAAATTGATGGAGTGGAGGCTCTTTGGGTTCGGTTTCATTCGAAACCTGATGTTGAGGAAGATGATCAAACACGGCCAAGATTTGTCAAGGGAAAATGGACGGTAGTGATTTGGTCTTTAGGTTTAAAAAGAAAATAAAAGTTGTAATTTTAATATAAAAATTCGTATAACTTCAAAAATCCATATCTTTTTCATACGAGGTCGAAAAAATGCAAACTCAGTTGCGTTGGAATCGTATGGACGAGCACTACGCGATGGAGTTGGTTTGGAGTCGTTTGGAGTTAGTGAGAATTTTGGGTAAAATTAAACGCACGTTTAATTTTATTCGAAATAAATCGCTAAAACGGAATTTAAATCAAGGCGAGAACTTCTCACTCAATCGAATCGGTTTCGATTTTATTTTAAATAGTTAGATTTAAAATATTTGAATGCATGTTTGAATGATGATTGTTATGTATTGATTGTTAAAATAGACATTACGCGCCGTTAGTAAGCGGATGTTATTTATAAAAACATATACCGCGAATATTTCATAAACAGTGAAATTGGTATTATAAATAATATCAATATATATATATTGGCATATGTATATATTGCAGTTGATTGATTTCCCGTATTTTTTAGCGGATGAGACCCTATTACGCCGTTATTAAGCGGATAATATTTAATAAGAACATATACCGCGATAATTTCGTACTGGAGCGAAATTGGTATTGTGCTAATGTTTTTGGATGCAGGAAACAGGTTGGAGGGATCCAACTGGATTCCTCAACAGTTTTTATTTGATTTCAGATATTTTGATATTTGATGGATTTCATATTGATATATGATATCGTTGTAGTCGTGATTGACTATTTGGTGTGTAGCATCATTGGACCCAGATTTTGGGATTTTAAAATGATTTTTAAAGTGATTTTTGAAAATATACTATATTTTTGGAATTGATCCATTTTAAATAAATAAACGTTATAATTTTTAAAGTTATAAAAATTATGATTTTTGAGAAAGATAGTTAAAAACTGATTTTTGAGAATATGATGCTAATGTTTTTATAAAATAGTTTAAATTGGGTTTTTGAATTTATTATAAAAAGTTGAAATTATAGGATTTACAAAATTTGATTATTTTATAAATCAAGAGAATGATGAAATTCTAAAGGAGTTTAAAGATGTTTTTAAAGAATAATATAAATTGATTTATATTAAGAGATTTATAAATGGATATTTATAAATTGAAATATGGACGTTATAAAACGAGTTTTTATAAGTGTTTGAATGAAGTGAAAATGAAATTCATAAATGAATGAAATTTATAGAATTATAAACTGTGAAGTTATAAAAGAAATTTATAAATAGTAAGATTTATAAATTTGGTGAAATTATTTGAAGAATAGATTGGTTAAATAAATGGATCTTATAAGTTATAAGATTTATAAATTGGAAAGTCTCTAAAGGAACGATTTTGTAAAATAATCGTTTTATAAGTAATTAACTTATAATATGAACGTTTAGTTTATAATTTAGTTATAAACTGGAATAGCTTAATAAAGAAATTTATAAAAAGGAAGTTTTTATAAATAAATAGAAATGGAATTTATAAACGTTGTTTTATAAATTCAAAAACGACTTATTTTGATAAGTAAAATTGTTATAATTTATTTATGGAGTTATATTCACGTTTTTAGACAGTGAATAATCCTTTGAAATAAAATGCATAGAATTGATGAAATTCGTTAACGTAGTATATTCACGTTTTTGAATAGTGAATAATATGTTAAAGAAATTGTTTGAATGTGATGTTTTAAATAGAATTTAAAACGATCTAACGATGTTTTAAAATGTGTTGAGATTCGAAACCATAGATTTCAACATTTATTGTTGAAATAGATGTTTCGTGAAATAAAAGGAAATGGTGGACTATAACACTGTTGTTATAGTAAATGATTTCCGAAAGGAAATGTTTTGTATAGTATTGGGATTTATATATCTATTTTAAATTCGAATCCCTATACTAGTGATTTTGGGTTGTCGTAACAATGTTTTACGCAACATTCGTTTTGGCCCAAATAAATATGTTAAGAGAATGATTTTCTTAAAGAATGGAATATATACTTAATTCGATTTGAGTATATTGAATATTTTCCAAGTGTTGAAAATAAAAAGATTTGTGAATGACTTATTTTAAATAAGTATGGAAATGTTTTCCAATATGAAGTGAATAATTAGAATTTATCTTTTTAAAGATAAGTTGAAATGGATAATTGAAATCGTATATGCATGATATTTTGAAATATAAATTCACTAAGGAATTTATAAAAGAAAGTGAGATTGGTTTAGAAAAATAAATATTGATTTATTTTTGAAATGTGAAATTATATATCTTGTAATGATATTTTGGAAAATAAATAATTTGGGAAAATTATTTGGAATCTGGTGATGTGTGCATATCCAGTGATAGTTCAATAACCGACTATCAATATTTCCCTTTGAATGGGTAATTGATGTGATTTGTTTGAATGTGAATGCCACACTTATTTTTGAATAAGCGCTCACTATTCGGGTTAACCGGGAAAGGACCATGGGGTCGTATAACCCATTCCGAATATGTGATACGTCGTTATGAATTGCATTGAAGATCGGTGTTGAAGACCGAGTATTTGTGAAAGCGATAGGATGACCTATCGATTGTCTCTGCACTGGGTAGCTCCTGGTATAGAGATTCCTTAAGTGATGGGAAATTCGATCGGGATTGTGAATACCCGGATTACAAGGGCTTCGTAAGAAGTGCCTTCGGTTTTGTTCGAGCCCGGAACAGACTTGTATGGATTGTATGTCTGACGTTACAAGTTGAGATGTAAAGCCGATTTCATTCAAATATATTTCTGTTGGTGGCGGAGAATTTATTCTTTAGCTTAACACCCTTCTCTGAGACGTACGAGCTCAGAGGTTATGTAGTTGAATGTTATCAGCGATATATTCCCAATTTGGTAATGTGACATGCTGAGTGATGCTGAAATGATCATTGTGTTGATTATTTGTGATAGGATCGTTTATTTGATCGTCTATCCTTGTGATCATTGTGTTGATCATTTGTTGACCCAAAGCATGACTTTTGTATAAAGTATGTTTTTGTGGACGTGAATTCGTCGAGCCTCACACCCCGTGAACGGTCAAAACAGGAAAGAAGCAGCAAGGTTATGAGGGGTAGCACCCTTTAGGATGTGTCCATTTCCTTCTGGAAAAGGGTGGTATCATGGTATGGAGCCCAGATACTTACTCATGTTGAAAACACTTTGTTATGATTGTGTGAATTGATTACGAGCGCTCGGTGAAAAGGTCCCAAAGGACCGGGGGATGGCATATTCGGTCAGTTGTTACTCAGTTAGGGGTAACCCGGCCTTGTGTTGGTAGAGATCCGGTTTGGTTCTCGGGGATGTCCATCCAGAGGCATTCTCATGTGGCAATGGGAAGTTCCTTGGCCTGATCATTCGTTGGAAATCCAAAAAAACAATACGAGACTTGTACGGTTTTAGTTGTATAACCTGCTATGGAATGTGGCGGTAACCTGCTATTGAACATAGTTAGCTATAGTAGGCATACGATAATGCTCGTTTGTTGGCTAAGATTTATATTCTACTTTCGAAATGAATTTTTCTCTACACTATGCACTAATAATAATATCAAATGTTCTTTTTAATGCGTATCAAGCATCTTTGACTATCATAAGGAGAAATCTCCTCCGATTCTGCGTTTGCATTGTGTGTGTGTGCGGGAGGCCTTATGGTAGTCTCATTTTTAAAAGCATTGCGAATTGATTAAAAATATTCCTCTATTTTGTTTTCAAAGATAAATAAACTGTTTTGAGTTCTCACACCAGTCACATGACTGACTCGGAGTTTATTGTTTTCCTTCCTAAACTCTGGGTGCCCACAAATTTCCACACGGGCAGTTAAGAGTTAGGTTTATCAGGATATTCTGGATATTCTGGAGTTGCTGGAGGCAAGCTGGATGGCATGGCGTATTACTTATATAGTATTTTTTTTTCCGCTGCATTGTTTGTTGTTGTATGTTGTAGTACACTCTGATGATATGATGTAATGAAATGAAATGTAATGTAATAACTGATATAGTTCTTTGTTTAAAGATTACTCATTTATTATTAAATGTTGTTCCGCTGCTGTAACAGCCCTAGTTTTCAGATATTTATTTCTTTTAATTATTTTAATTTTGAAATATGTTTTATATAAATTGTGTTTAACAATATAGGTTAATTATTTAATTGGAAGATATATTCTATAAAATTGTATATGTCAATAAAATTTAATGATAACTGTGGAAATTTAGGCTATGTTTAAACTGTTAAATTTCGCGTTTAAAAGACGCGTCAATTTTAGGGTATAAGCAACGTAATAAAACGTGTGTTTCTAAAATGATATTTTTACAGAAATTTTTGATGTTTTAGACTGCGTCTGTTTAACGTAGTGTAAAAATCATATTTTCATATTAATTTGAAGAAAAATATCAGTCAGTAACTTTATAGCAACCGGTACTCTGTTAACTAACAGTCTGATTTTCAATAAACTTGTATACGTTTTCCACTCTTATAGCCAACATAAATATTTACCATTTCATTTATTGTTTTCAAAACTAAAAAAAATCAAAATGTATATATGAAATGAGATGGACACAAAGTAACGAACAAACATTTAAAACCAGACATATATTCATTGCATACGTTTTTTTTTGCTTTGCCTTAAGTTTGGCCAGTTCATACATTTGATACAAATCAAAACTTATGCAAATATAAATGAATCATCATCTTTTACTCATGCTATCAATACGTGAGAAACTGTTGAATTCAAAAATTGATAATCCATAAATCACGCAAGCTCTAAGTAACGTATTATCAACCTTTGCTCTGCTTCATCAGTCATCAACCTATAATCACGCATTTATATTTATAACTGAAGAGAAATCATATGAGTCAACATTCAACATAAAACTGATACATCTTTTCTCTTCCCCTGATCTCGCCAGGTATCACATCTATTAAAAATGTAACGTTCGAACCTATTCCTTCTCCCATTATCTAAAGAAACCGACACATTCATATTTACACATAAAAAAAAAAAAAAAAAAAATTTAACTGATGCTCTCTCCATTTATCTCTCACTCCTTTGATCAAGTTTCAAACCTGGAAACCTCTCGGCCTCCCTCTGATGAATACATTTTGTATTTAAGCTGAGAAAGAAAACAACACATACATTTAAATTCTTTTGCCTGGAATTAGTTTTCACAAGCTTTATCACCTATAAATACTACATCTTATCACCCCTCTACAAATTCTTTTGCGTCTCATATTTTGCCATCAGTTCCTTCCTTCTATTGTGAAAAACTTCAGGTATGGGTTTTCTTTTATATTTTTCCTTTCTCCTTCTAGTCGATTCTCTGTTATCCCTTTTACCTTGCTCGACTACTTCCCTGGCCCTTGATGTTAAGGCTATAGGCAGACCAATACCAAGTCTTGACCGACCTTTTGTGCAGACTTTGGCAAATATTTGTTCTAGAAGGAAGTGTATATGTTTACAGTAGGATGGGTCCATGCCCACCTGTATACAGCAAGGACCAGTATCAGTGGAGAGTGCAAGGTGTTTTTTTTTCTTTTGACTGATGTACATACAAGTATCACGGCCACAAGAATATTTAAAAGCATGCATCTGAAATTAGTGATTGTTAGGTAGAAGCATTCTCAATATATATATACAGAGAGAAGAGTTTTGTGGTTGCATGTGTTTGTCTGAGGCTGTTTGGTGAAGTCTGATTTGGTAAAGTGGGAGTTAGTGGTGAAACTGTGAAAAAGAGGAAGAAGACTGGGTTTAAGGGAGCTTTAGCTTGCATTCATGTTTGAGTAGCCTGCATACATATTCGTACTGATCTGACTTGGGTAAGGCACTTGATTTGATTAGTAGTCTGTAGGGGGAGATGCTGAGTTGTGTGCAAGTATCATGTTTACATGTTGTATAAGTACAGAGACAAACTGTATAAGAGGATAGGTAAATTGATGTTTCGGTTGGTGCTCCTGTTGCTCAGCCATAAAGAGAAATGTGTGCAAGCAGTGGAAATGAAGAGGAGAGAGAGGGAGAATGCAACTGTTTGGGGCTCAACTAATAGGATGCAGTGGCTAACATTTTGGTGAATATGTTCAGAAATGAGCATTTTGTAGCGAGAGGATGAAGACTGTGCATGATGGTATTACCAGTGTGCACCTGGGCATTTTCATAGCAGTATATACTCATTGGGTTGCTGAGATTGGTTAGCTCTGAACTGGTCTCTGTTGGCAGAGGTTTGCATGAACTTGGGCATATCAGAATTTGTGCACATGTACACACCTGTACATGAGCTGTTTTGTTGAAAGCTGGAGTTGTTGTCTGGAGTTGTTTTGATACTTGACTGAAGTGGTGGGGTTGGGGGTAGTAGAAAGTAGGCAGTATATGTCTTGACAGCATGAGTTGTATGGGAGGTTGGGATAGGACTGGTCTCTGCATAATTAAGGAAACAGAGGATAAAGGCAGAGAGAAGTGCGGAGCAACTGCATGTTTTACTCGGAGCAATATGAATTTCGACTCGGAGCATTAGGCGATTTTCTCGAAGTAAGGTAGGTGTGGCTCGGGTAGTTAGATGAGGCCTCTGAAGTGTTTCAGTTTATAGGACTGGAAAGTAAATTTGAAATGAAGATTCTTAGAACTAATGTAAAGATAGGTTAAAACGTAAATTAGAAGGGGAAGTCTGGAACGTGAATCTAAGATCGAAAATGTTAGGCAGCAGTGGAGTGATGTACGTGCGTGCACGTATCCATGTCATCATACATGAGGAAAAGAAAGAAGTATTTTGTGCGCGAGTGTTTTCAACATTTTGCCATAGTGGTTTTAGGAAAGATTTGGTCGTAATTTTTTGAGTTAGCCCAATTCACGTTTTAGGGTATATTTTGGTCATATTACACGGTGGAGTGGTCGAGCAAAACAAACAAATTTTCGTTCTATTTTCATTTTTCCTTGACCATAAATTCTTAAGTCACGTTTTCGATATTTGAATTTTGTTCTAGATTTGAATCTAGGCGACATCAGAAGAAATTCGATCGTTATCTTCTGTCGTTCTTTACCGGTGTATAGCCGTTTTGAATTCAAATTTTCTGCAGCTTCCAGGTGAGTATTTCTCACCAGACATACGTATTTATATTTCGTAAATTATTGCAAGTGTATGTGTATAATTGTATTTCACTATTATCTGTCCGTAGTGTAATATAGAATGATGAACCCCATTTAAATTGACACCTCATCAGTTATTATCTGTTGTATGATATTCTGCAATTATATTATATTATTGTTTATTTACTACTTAAATCACCACTGCAAGTTCCCTGTTATTATAGATTGTTATGGGCTGAAATGATAGGCCTAATTGATTATTATTGTTCACTTGTTCTGTTAACTGTTGTAAATTAACTTGGGATTGCGGGTTTGAAATGATAGAACCCGGGGTTGTGTAAATTACGGATTGAAATGATATAAATCCGTATCACTTGACCTAGGCTAGAAAACTATATACAGGCCCGTGGTCTTTATAATATTTTCTGAAATTTTTAAAAATTATTTTGGAAGTTAAATATTTGATTTAATATCTTTAAAGGATTTTATATTGGTTCTGAATGAGTTAAATGTTAATAAATAAATAAATATTTGAATAAAAGTTTGGAATATAACTTAATTTGGTAATTCGAGATTTTTGAAAGAATAAGATTTCAGTTAAGAAAATATATATAAATAAATAAGTTATATTTGGAAATATTTATTTAGTTAAACAATCTACTACAGCATTTAAATGCTGTCTTTTTGAAATTGGACTAGTTTCACCCGTAACTTTAGGTAGCATTTCCTAAGTGCTACAGAATCTAGAATTGATTGTTTTAAATTTTATGGAATTTGATAAATTTTATTTTTAAGTTTTGGAGAATCTTAAGATATGATTTATAACTGGATTTCCTTAATAAATTTAAGATGAATATTCTGGTATTAAGTAAATTTTGAAAATAATTAATGGCTAAAATTGGAGTTTATTTATGAAATTTATGGGAATATTCAAGGCTAAAAATAAAACATTGATTTGTTGAAGGATAAAGTCCAAACTTGGTTTGAATAGTAAGTACTCCAATTGAATATATATATATATATATATATATATATATATATAAGAATTGAAATAGTTTTGGGAACATAAAGTGATATTTAAATTATGGTTTAAACTTTAAATAAAGAAAAATTATTTGTAAAGCTATGTAAATTCTCTTCTTTACAAAGTAACCATAAAGTTAACCCATTTATTATATATACCGTTGAATATCCAAACCATTGTGTTTGGGAGTTATGGTTTTAAAGGAAATTTCCAAAATATTATGTTTCGAAGATATAATTCAAATATTTGGTTTCCAGATATTATAAATTTTAAGCAGTATGGTTTTGGAAAAGAATTATATTTGAATATAACGATATCCTATTGTTTTGGTTTTAAAATGATATCGTATTTATAATTTGAAATGGAAATGATTATTCTGGTTTTAAAGAATAAACTGTTTTTAAATGGCCACGGGTTATAATAACGTTTGGTTGGCAAAGAGACCGGGATCGGATATGGACATACTCTCTGTCGATACCGAAAACCACTTTGACTAACCGTGTACGCGGTGGAGATTCCAGAATGAAGTAGGTTGGTGGTGACGGTTTCTTGAAAGGTATATACGTGGACCCGACTCCCGTGAGTTGGCATAAGGTGGCTAAAACAGGAGCGATTCTCGGATTAATGAGGTAGCTCCTCTGATCGAACGCACTTCTTCGTATACCATTCTATTACTCTTGTGATTGTTTGGGTGCACCTTTGATTTGGGAGTGTTGTTCGAGGTGGGCGGTTGCTGCGGCTTCGCGTTACCACCGGTCCGGATAGCAATTGGTATATCTACCCTGGCATTGCCTAGTTGTGCCGTGTCACCTACCATATCGAGCCTTGTACGAGTTTGGTTTTCTCCCGTAGCCCGTGTGGTATCCTCTAGTTGCTTCCCGAGTAGGAGGAGCTATGATATTGGATGGACTACTGGGACTATTACGTGTTAAGGGCTATATGGGTAACCCCTTAATGCTAAGAAATAAGTATGTTTACTTTATAAATAGACACTATTATAATAGCGCAATATACTACATAGTAAATAGTTTAACGGATCCTTAGAGGATGGGCGGTCCCAGGCATCCTTTGAGTTACTTGCTATATATTCAGTACACTTGAATTAGCTTACATTATATAAGTATGTATGTCCTGACTCGAGTGTTTTGTTTTATTGTACGCTCGGGTCAGCCTGAGTTGCAGTTTCAGTTTCTTCTCCGTAGCTAGGACACTCAGTAGATCATTCGTGCTGTTGGAAGTTGTTTCAGCCTTTATCCTTTCTGGAATTCAAGACTTTGAAGACTCTCTATCTGTGTATGTTAAAATTTGTATTGAGGATTATAGACAATGTAAGTTCTGTTTTGTAAAGTTGTATCAGTGGCTTCATGAACCACTAAATTTTAATTTCCGCTGCGAGATTCTGATATCTGTGTATGTGATTCTGTGATTTATTTATTGTATATCTTGAGTTTTGCCAAATTCATTTTACAACGCAGTCTTTTGAACAATTCAAGTCCGACATGCGCGGATGCGAATGGTTGAAAATACTGGGTCGTTACAGTTGGTATCAGAGCTTTGGCCCTAGGCAAAACTTAGAATGTATGGTAAATTTGATTTACAGAATCATATTCATCCGAGCTTGAATCTCTTACTTTTCGAATTTCGGAACATTCCCTGTGGTTCCAAAGTTCACTCGTGTCCCTCACTTTTCCATCTACCTTAGATTCTGGAGTGCCCCATAACTCCACTTCGGATGATCTTTATAGTGAATTGGCGGTTTCGCCATTATTCTAATAAAGGGGTGAAACTCCTTTACCATTAGCATTGATTCACCGGAGATTTATATTTATCCTCGGGTTATATGCCAGTATCTTCGGTTATTCCGAACTCTATCTCTTCAGATCAAATATAGATTTAACCCAATCACATCGATCCGACTCTTTAAGTCACGGATAACTAGGTCAAGGTTGTCCGCGATTCATATAGACTTACCCAGTTCCTTATTATGTTATTTAATCATCAGATCTTCTGATTTCAACTATCTTGGATTCTATTTGATTTGAGTTCATCAAATTTAATCTCTATCCTTGTTTTGAAAATTTTATTCCTATATTTGAAAATAAAATCTAATGTTATATATATGAGTATAATTTTCATAATTTTATAATTAATTTAATAATTTGTCAAGAAATAATAGTTTTGATTTTATTTATAATTTTGTAAACCATGTGGTTTGTCTAATATAAATAATTGAATATAAACAATGGTTATAAATTAATTTAGAAAACAGAAATGAATTTAAAAACAAGAACTTGAGAATTCTATTTTTGATGATTTCAAACCTTGGGTTTAAAAAGGTTTTAAAAGATATATTATTTAGAGTACTTTTGTATAGAAATTGTTTTCAAAGAAATTTAAAATTTAGTGCTCTTCTCTTTGTCGCTGGAAATTAATTTCGGTGATGACTGCAGCATCATCGACATTCATTTTCGAGTTTTGAAGTGGAAAGACCATTCTGTAGTCTGGCTACAGTATTTCCTTGAGATTTTAATTGATTTGAATTTCTAAAATATGGCTTAATATATATAGATATATAATTTAAATTTTGTTTGACATATTATGTATTTATTTATTTATTTATCTCTAAATGGTTTGAAGGGAATCAGAAATTCAATTCTTAAAATTTATCTTAAGGAAAAATTTCAATAAAATAAAAAAGGAAAAAATAAATAAAATTCTTGAATAAGAATAATTTCAACTTGAGATAATTAAATTTGGAAGTTTTAGTTGTATAATACCCAATCTCATTTCAATATAACTTACCTTGATTTTTCAAAAGGTTAACAATGTAATTGGATATTATACAATATAAAAAGGGATTTTATAAATAAAATTTGAGTGGTTATAATAAATGTTATATACTTAAATTTTAGTTATAAAGGATTAATAGAGGTAAATAAGAAAAGGGAATTTAAGGAATTTGTTTAAATAACCTAATAAGCAAAGTTGATTTAATATGGAACCTTAAATCCAACTGAGAAATTTAATAAAGGTTATTTCCTTAAATGAATAATTATGATTTAAATAGTTAGGATGTATTTGAATATCACTAAAATTGATAATTGAGAATTGGTTTCAAATGGAAATTTTAAGAAGGAATATCTTATTTATAAAAAAAAAGAATTTTAAATAAAGTGTTAGGTTATTTATTAAAATTAAGAGTTAAGTAAAATAAGGAACTTTGACTTAATAAATGAAGTTGGACATTCCATGCATAAAAGTTGTTCTATAAAATATAAGTAAATAATATCCAAATAAATATTGCAGAAATAGAACTGATTGGAAATACTATTATATCTACTATAGCATATTATAAGTGCTGCTGTACTAAAAATAAAATGTTTTGGAAAATTTATAATTAAATAAATGAAATATTTTAAGGGTGTTATGATTTTAGTAGTATGTTTTCCAAATGATAATATTTATAAATTTAATGACTTTCAAAGTATTATGATTTCAAAAGAATTATGATTTCAAAGTTATTATCCTATTTTGTTTAAAAACTATCTTTGAGTGTCCTTGGTTTCCCTATCTGCTACAGAATGGGGAGGCTATTGCTTATACCAGTCTGTTTAGAAATCTTTCTATAATCTTTGAAATCTTTGTTACTCATCGGGACCTGAGCACCGTTTATCACCCAGAGCCTGACAGTCAAACTGAAAAAGGTAAACCGATTCTAGTGGATCTTTTTCGTGCTTCAAATCCGGAACTATTCGTTTAAGATTCTTGTTTATCTAGCTTATCTTCTTCGTTTCTCTTCTTCCGTTCCTTTTCGAGGACGAAAAGTTCTTAAGTGGGGGAGAGTGTAACAGCCCTAGTTTTCAGATATTTATTTCTTTTAATTATTTTAATTTTGAAATATGTTTTATATAAATTGTGTTTAACAATATAGGTTAATTATTTAATTGGAAGATATATTCTATAAAATTGTATATGTCAATAAAATTTAATGATAACTGTGGAAATTTAGGCTATGTTTAAACTGTTAAATTTCGCGTTTAAAAGACGCGTCAATTTTAGGGTATAAGCAACGTAATAAAACGTGTGTTTCTAAAATGATATTTTTACAGAAATTTTTGATGTTTTAGACTGCGTCTGTTTAACGTAGTGTAAAAATCATATTTTCATATTAATTTGAAGAAAAATATCAGTCAGTAACTTTATAGCAACCGGTACTCTGTTAACTAACAGTCTGATTTTCAATAAACTTGTATACGTTTTCCACTCTTATAGCCAACATAAATATTTACCATTTCATTTATTGTTTTCAAAACTAAAAAAAAATCAAAATGTATATATGAAATGAGATGGACACAAAGTAACGAACAAACATTTAAAACCAGACATATATTCATTGCATACGTTTTTTTTTGCTTTGCCTTAAGTTTGGCCAGTTCATACATTTGATACAAATCAAAACTTATGCAAATATAAATGAATCATCATCTTTTACTCATGCTATCAATACGTGAGAAACTGTTGAATTCAAAAATTGATAATCCATAAATCACGCAAGCTCTAAGTAACGTATTATCAACCTTTGCTCTGCTTCATCAGTCATCAACCTATAATCACGCATTTATATTTATAACTGAAGAGAAATCATATGAGTCAACATTCAACATAAAACTGATACATCTTTTCTCTTCCCCTGATCTCGTCAGGTATCACATCTATTAAAAATGTAACGTTCGAACCTATTCCTTCTCCCATTATCTAAAGAAACCGACACATTCATATTTACACATAAAAAAAAAAAAAAAAATTTAACTGATGCTCTCTCCATTTATCTCTCACTCCTTTGATCAAGTTTCAAACCTGGAAACCTCTCGGCCTCCCTCTGATGAATACATTTTGTATTTAAGCTGAGAAAGAAAACAACACATACATTTAAATTCTTTTGCCTGGAATTAGTTTTCACAAGCTTTATCACCTATAAATACTACATCTTATCACCCCTCTACAAATTCTTTTGTGTCTCATATTTTGCCATCAGTTCCTTCCTTCTATTGTGAAAAACTTCAGGTATGGGTTTTCTTTTATATTTTTCCTTTCTCCTTCTAGTCGATTCTCTGTTATCCCTTTTACCTTGCTCGACTACTTCCCTGGCCCTTGATGTTAAGGCTATAGGCAGACCAATAACAAGTCTTGACCGACCTTTTGTGCAGACTTTGGCAAATATTTGTTCTAGAAGGAAGTGTATATGTTTACAGTAGGATGGGTCCATGCCCACCTGTATACAGCAAGGACCAGTATCAGTGGAGAGTGCAAGGTGTTTTTTTTTCTTTTGACTGATGTACATACAAGTATCACGGCCACAAGAATATTTAAAAGCATGCATCTGAAATTAGTGATTGTTAGGTAGAAGCATTCTCAATATATATATACAGAGAGAAGAGTTTTGTGGTTGCATGTGTTTGTCTGAGGCTGTTTGGTGAAGTCTGATTTGGTAAAGTGGGAGTTAGTGGTGAAACTGTGAAAAAGAGGAAGAAGACTGGGTTTAAGGGAGCTTTAGCTTGCATTCATGTTTGAGTAGCCTGCATACATATTCGTACTGATCTGACTTGGGTAAGGCACTTGATTTGATTAGTAGTCTGTAGGGGGAGATGCTGAGTTGTGTGCAAGTATCATGTTTACATGTTGTATAAGTACAGAGACAAACTGTATAAGAGGATAGGTAAATTGATGTTTCGGTTGGTGCTCCTGTTGCTCAGCCATAAAGAGAAATGTGTGCAAGCAGTGGAAATGAAGAGGAGAGAGAGGGAGAATGCAACTGTTTGGGGCTCAACTAATAGGATGCAGTGGCTAACATTTTGGTGAATATGTTCAGAAATGAGCATTTTGTAGCGAGAGGATGAAGACTGTGCATGATGGTATTACCAGTGTGCACCTGGGCATTTTCATAGCAGTATATACTCATTGGGTTGCTGAGATTGGTTAGCTCTGAACTGGTCTCTGTTGGCAGAGGTTTGCATGAACTTGGGCATATCAGAATTTGTGCACATGTACACACCTGTACATGAGCTGTTTTGTTGAAGGCTGGAGTTGTTGTCTGGAGTTGTTTTGATACTTGACTGAAGTGGTGGGGTTGGGGGTAGTAGAAAGTAGGCAGTATATGTCTTGACAGCATGAGTTGTATGGGAGGTTGGGATAGGACTGGTCTCTGCATAATTAAGGAAACAGAGGATAAAGGCAGAGAGAAGTGCGGAGCAACTGCATGTTTTACTCGGAGCAATATGAATTTCGACTCGGAGCATTAGGCAATTTTCTCGAAGTAAGGTAGGTGTGGCTCGGGTAGTTAGATGAGGCCTCTGAAGTGTTTCAGTTTATAGGACTGGAAAGTAAATTTGAAATGAAGATTCTTAGAACTAATGTAAAGATAGGTTAAAACGTAAATTAGAAGGGGAAGTCTGGAACGTGAATCTAAGATCGAAAATGTTAGGCAGCAGTGGAGTGATGTACGTGCGTGCACGTATCCATGTCATCATACATGAGGAAAAGAAAGAAGTATTTTGTGCGCGAGTGTTTTCAACATTTTGCCATAGTGGTTTTAGGAAAGATTTGGTCGTAATTTTTTGAGTTAGCCCAATTCACGTTTTAGGGTATATTTTGGTCATATTACACGGTGGAGTGGTCGAGCAAAACAAACAAATTTTCGTTCTATTTTCATTTTTCCTTGACCATAAATTCTTAAGTCACGTTTTCGATATTTGAATTTTGTTCTAGATTTGAATCTAGGCGACATCAGAAGAAATTCGATCGTTATCTTCTGTCGTTCTTTACCGGTGTATAGCCGTTTTGAATTCAAATTTTCTGCAGCTTCCAGGTGAGTATTTCTCACCAGACATACGTATTTATATTTCGTAAATTATTGCAAGTGTATGTGTATAATTGTATTTCACTATTATCTGTCCGTAGTGTAATATAGAATGATGAACCCCATTTAAATTGACACCTCATCAGTTATTATCTGTTGTATGATATTCTGCAGTTATATTATATTATTGTTTATTTACTACTTAAATCACCACTGCAAGTTCCCTGTTATTATAGATTGTTATGGGCTGAAATGATAGGCCTAATTGATTATTATTGTTCACTTGTTCTGTTAACTGTTGTAAATTAACTTGGGATTGCGGGTTTGAAATGATAGAACCCGGGGTTGTGTAAATTACGGATTGAAATGATATAAATCCGTATCACTTGACCTAGGCTAGAAAACTATATACAGGCCCGTGGTCTTTATAATATTTTCTGAAATTTTTAAAAATTATTTTGGAAGTTAAATATTTGATTTAATATCTTTAAAGGATTTTATATTGGTTCTGAATGAGTTAAATGTTAATAAATAAATAAATATTTGAATAAAAGTTTGGAATATAACTTAATTTGGTAATTCGAGATTTTTGAAAGAATAAGATTTCAGTTAAGAAAATATATATAAATAAATAAGTTATATTTGGAAATATTTATTTAGTTAAACAATCTACTACAGCATTTAAATGCTGTCTTTTTGAAATTGGACTAGTTTCACCCGTAACTTTAGGTAGCATTTCCTAAGTGCTACAGAATCTAGAATTGATTGTTTTAAATTTTATGGAATTTGATAAATTTTATTTTTAAGTTTTGGAGAATCTTAAGATATGATTTATAACTGGATTTCCTTAATAAATTTAAGATGAATATTCTGGTATTAAGTAAATTTTGAAAATAATTAATGGCTAAAATTGGAGTTTATTTATGAAATTTATGGGAATATTCAAGGCTAAAAATAAAACATTGATTTGTTGAAGGATAAAGTCCAAACTTGGTTTGAATAGTAAGTACTCCAATTGAATATATATATATATATAAGAATTGAAATAGTTTTGGGAACATAAAGTGATATTTAAATTATGGTTTAAACTTTAAATAAAGAAAAATTATTTGTAAAGCTATGTAAATTCTCTTCTTTACAAAGTAACCATAAAGTTAACCCATTTATTATATATACCGTTGAATATCCAAACCATTGTGTTTGGGAGTTATGGTTTTAAAGGAAATTTCCAAAATATTATGTTTCGAAGATATAATTCAAATATTTGGTTTCCAGATATTATAAATTTTAAGCAGTATGGTTTTGGAAAAGAATTATATTTGAATATAACGATATCCTATTGTTTTGGTTTTAAAATGATATCGTATTTATAATTTGAAATGGAAATGATTATTCTGGTTTTAAAGAATAAACTGTTTTTAAATGGCCACGGGTTATAATAACGTTTGGTTGGCAAAGAGACCGGGATCGGATATGGACATACTCTCTGTCGATACCGAAAACCACTTTGACTAACCGTGTACGCGGTGGAGATTCCAGAATGAAGTAGGTTGGTGGTGACGGTTTCTTGAAAGGTATATACGTGGACCCGACTCCCGTGAGTTGGCATAAGGTGGCTAAAACAGGAGCGATTCTCGGATTAATGAGGTAGCTCCTCTGATCGAACGCACTTCTTCGTATACCATTCTATTACTCTTGTGATTGTTTGGGTGCACCTTTGATTTGGGAGTGTTGTTCGAGGTGGGCGGTTGCTGCGGCTTCGCGTTACCACCGGTCCGGATAGCAATTGGTATATCTACCCTGGCATTGCCTAGTTGTGCCGTGTCACCTACCATATCGAGCCTTGTACGAGTTTGGTTTTCTCCCGTAGCCCGTGTGGTATCCTCTAGTTGCTTCCCGAGTAGGAGGAGCTGTGATATTGGATGGACTACTGGGACTATTACGTGTTAAGGGCTATATGGGTAACCCCTTAATGCTAAGAAATAAGTATGTTTACTTTATAAATAGACACTATTATAATAGCGCAATATACTACATAGTAAATAGTTTAACGGATCCTTAGAGGATGGGCGGTCCCAGGCATCCTTTGAGTTACTTGCTATATATTCAGTACACTTGAATTAGCTTACATTATATAAGTATGTATGTCCTGACTCGAGTGTTTTGTTTTATTGTACGCTCGGGTCAGCCTGAGTTGCAGTTTCAGTTTCTTCTCCGTAGCTAGGACACTCAGTAGATCATTCGTGCTGTTGGAAGTTGTTTCAGCCTTTATCCTTTCTGGAATTCAAGACTTTGAAGACTCTCTATCTGTGTATGTTAAAATTTGTATTGAGGATTATAGACAATGTAAGTTCTGTTTTGTAAAGTTGTATCAGTGGCTTCATGAACCACTAAATTTTAATTTCCGCTGCGAGATTCTGATATCTGTGTATGTGATTCTGTGATTTATTTATTGTATATCTTGAGTTTTGCCAAATTCATTTTACAACGCAGTCTTTTGAACAATTCAAGTCCGACATGCGCGGATGCGAATGGTTGAAAATACTGGGTCGTTACAGCTGCGAATTGTGAGATTCTGATGTTGTTCTGTTGTTTTCTTTCCATTCTATTTTTTTCTATTTTTTCTGTTTCTCTATTTTCTTTCTCTATTTTCTATCTTCTTCTCTCTTCTTCTGCCTTTTTCTTTTCTTAAATTCTTTTTAAAACCCTAACTTTTCGGTTTTTCGGCAACGAAAATCCGCAATCGTTACAATATATATATATATATATATATATATATATATATATATATATATATCAACAACATCAGTGTGTTAGACTGTTTATTTATTTTTTCTTTTGCATATAAATATACATATTCATATATATATATATATATATATATATATATATAAAACAAAACTTATATATATATATATAACAAAACCCTACCACAATTTAAATTTCTAACATATCTATATCAGATTTAAATAAAAAAACAGAAATAATTACCTTACTGCCTTATCGAACACTAGCCTCGACTGCTGAATGACGAACGAACACGACCTCGAACGTCGCCCCACTTGAGCCCTAAATTGCCGAGCACCATCGTGACATTGCCTGCTTCGTGCCGCCTCATCATTGTGAATCCCAAAGCCTCTTGCCGCCCTTGCGAGCTTCCAATTGCCGCGTCGACATCGTCGATCGTCTTCACCAACGCGAGCGCACTACCTGCTGCAGCCACGGCCTTCTCGAATGCCGCGCGCGTGAATCTTTAGCCGCGCTAACTGTTACCCCCCACGCGAGCCACGACCCTCCACCTGATCAACATTGTTCGATCAAATCGCGACATCTGGTTTGAATCGAACCCAGATTGAGGCATGCGATTCGTCACCATTTTTTTAATCGAAAGAAACACATTTTCTGATTTTGTAAGAACGAGAAAGGGGAACACGATTTCCTTATTCCCTAATCGATTTGGAACGAACGAAAGTGGCTCGCCTGGAGTTCGATACAATTTTGAATGACTAAAGGACGATGCCATTCTTTTTTTTATTACAGAGAAGCTCGGCATTGATTTTGAACACAAGAGGAAAAGAAATGTTTTCGTTATTTTATATTTGTTTTATTTTGCTCGTTCGTTTAATTTTTTTTCTTTTATTTTGATCCGAACGTACGCGTGTTGATTTTTATCAAGGAATGTAGAACACGCGTTTGAAGAGATAACGTGTTAAATTTGTGAATGTATATGATTTATATTTAAAATTTTAAATTCAAATTTAAATTGTCTCGAATCACGCAACAAAAAATCTCAACCTCCAATTGAGGCATGCCGCCAGGCGTTTATAATGTTATGGCCCTATTCCGAACGCAATGGAAAATGTTCCGAGTTCAAATTCGATCGTATGGAGAAAGTAGCTTTTTGGACCAGTTAAAATATTGAATTTTCGATAAAATTTTCAACGCGTTTGCTTATCGTACGATCACACGACAACTCCAAACAGTATGAAAATTGAAATCCGATAATAATACAATATTACGGATCCAATAGAACTGGTTTCGCTGAATTCCGAGACTGTGCCTCAGAATGCTATTTTTAAATATCGATTCAAACGATATAATTTCAAAACCGAACAATTCACTTTCAAATTCAATTCTGCAGTTTCTATTATCTTCAGTATCATCAATATAAATTTTCTAAGCCTTGAAAATATATTTTTAATCAGCTTTAAATTAAAGATTTAATTTTTTATCCAAATTCTATAATTAAATTCAATAATTTAATTGCCAAATCCACAGTTAAATCTGAAATTCAAGCTAAACTGTCATTCGAACATTTAAAAATCAGTTAAATATTTCAATTTCAAATTATAATTTCCGGGTCGTCACATCCTTCCCCCCTTAAAAGAATTTGGTCCCAAAATTACCAGTTAGGAAGAATGATCCTCAACCCGTTTATCATTTTCCCAAAACCAAACAGTTTTATCAATCTTGCCAAAACAAATCTCTTTGTCAAAAGACTATTATTACTTTAACTAACTTTCCAACCTCAACCATAAACTCCAAACAATATTATTTTCTTAACCATTCAAATTTTAATTTTAAAATTTCAAAATTTTCTCATAATTTTTCTAACTCCCTAAATTTTCGATAAATTTCACCAGCCTCTCCTTTGCGCGGCTAGCTCGGTACGACTACAAAAATGGCACCACGGCCCCCAGATTTTAAAAAGAAAACAAAAGGCCAAGTGGCTAGACAAGAAAATCATCAAATTTCATACTGAAATTTAAATACATACCTTTTTGTCGAGCAATTCAAAATTTATCTTCAAAATCAAAATTCCAATTCTATTTCCTTTAATACACCTGTATGTCCTGCTAGCCATAATATCCAATTACAACATTCAAATTTATTTTGCACATTCCTTGAAAATAATTTCAATATATACTTCTTATACCATTTTTACTTTACTATTGAAGTTATATATCCATTTTCGTTCAATCTTACATTTTTAATTTCATCCGAATTCAATTTACAATTTCAATTCTATTTGGATTCGGTTTAACTTCTGAATATTGAATTTTATCAATCATCTTTCATTCCCAACTGATTCATATCACTATTTTAAATCAGTTTCATTTACTAATTCATTACGAATTCCAATACATTTTATTTCAAACAATTTTTTTTATTTCCACCTTTATTTCCTTTAGTTCACTTCAAACTAATTTTACAACTTCATTTTATTTCACACAATTCAAATTGGTTTTCAATATTCAGTTTCAATTCCAGTTTTATTATTTTGTTCATTCCTAAATTATAATCAATTCACTATTTTGGTTTATACCCACTTATATTTAAATTGGATTTCAAATTCCATATGAATTCAATTTACCTTTTATTTATAAATATTGAATTCAATTCATTTCAAACCATATAAAATTTGTCATTCCTTTGATTAATTTCACTTATGAATTTTATTTTAATACTTTGCTTTACAAATCAAATTCAATTATAATTCCAGTTCTACTTACAAATTCGAAATGAATTTCAACATTCAATTCACTTTCATTTATTCGCAATTGCAAATTTATTTATTCATTCGCAATTTTATTTTTCACCTTTGTAGATTTTATTCCAATCATTTAGTCTATAAGACTTCTCAAATTCACATTTATTCAAATTAACTCAAGTTAATTTCAGTTTAAATCTGAATTTTCTAAGTTTTCAAATTTATTTATTAATTTTTCCATAACTATTTTTAATAAAATTCCAGAGTCTTTTCAGCTTTTCAAAACCATTTTTTGAAATCAAATCAAATTATCTTTTGAATTCCCAAAAGCAACCCTAGTTTTCCAAACAACCTCAAATTTTTAAATAATCTGGCAGCAATTCCTCTCTTGGAAACTCGAAAATGAACACCAATGATGTCGCGATCATCATCAGAATTATTTTCCAGTGACCGAAAAGAGTTTAGAGCTTTTATCCCTTCAAAAACATTTTTTTAAAACCTTTGAAAACCATTTTCAAATCAAATGGAATTAATTTCCAAAATTCCAAATCCTTTCAAAAACATTTCCAAAAACTTCTCTGGAATTCTATTTCAAATTATAAATCACATTTATAATTTACATTCTCAAATTTCATTTGTATATGGATTTTATTTCTAAACTTTTGATTATGATTCCAATTTTTTATTCAATTTTAATGATAATAATTTAATATTATCACTTCCTAACAAACAAGCAGCCATATGCTATAATAATTTACAAAAATTATTTCCTTTTACATACAAAATAGTTTTGGGTAAAATTATTTCATTTGCCCTAATTTAAAACAATATAGTGCCAAATTGTTCTGTACGAGTGTTTAAAGATCCCTATCGATAGAGTTGTACGGACTATACCGGCCAGAATCCATTACCACTCAACAAACCAATCATCACAATATAGAACAATTTTTTTTGTATATTCACTAACAAATACGCGCTCATATCTACTATTACACTCAAACTTATTCTAGAGTACTACTGACTCTATCTCTAATGAGTAACACCCAACAGAGCCAAGGTTGTCGCTTAACTAAATGCTCTGATACCAATTTGTAACGACCCAATTTTTTCGACTTCCGAAAGTTGACATTAATACGTTCACTGTATCAAATGCCGCACAATCGAATGCCAGGAAAATCAAACCGTTAGGGTTTAAGGAAGAAGATAGAAGAAGAACAGAAACAATAAACAGAATCTCACATTTCGCAGCGGAACAAATATAATAGATAAATGAATATCTTTAAAACAAAAATACTATATCAGTTCATACATCACATTATCAGAGTTTACAACATCAAACATCGGAAATGAAATATTACATATATACATGGTACGCCTCGCCATCTAGCTTCAACTCCTAATCTCCACAGCAAACTTTTTTTCGACTTCGCTCCAGAATAATGCTAACCTGACTCTAGAATGCCCGTGTGGAAAATTGTGGGCACTCGGAGTTTAGAAAGGGAACAATAAACTCCAGGTCAGTCATGAGACCGGATCTCTGCCAACACAAGGCCGGGTTACCTCTGCAAAAATAGGTAACTACTGACACGAGTATTCCATCCCTCGGTTGTAACCAACCTTTATCCGAGGATCCTCAATACCAACAACCACAAAGTAATAAATTTGCAGCAACCACATAGGTTAAGTATCTAGGATCCATACCATGATACCACCTCTATCCAGAAGGAAATGAACATACCCTAAGGGGCGCTACCCCCTATAACCTTGTTGCATCCTTCCTGTTTCGACCATTCTGGGGTGTGAGGCCCGACGAAGTCTCGTCCACAAAGCTACGCTTTTCACAAAAGCCATGCTTCGATCAACAAATGGTCAGCACCACTTCGTATGCCACATTACCAAATTGGGAATATATCACTAGTTACTATCAACTACATAACCTTTGAGCTCGTACGTCTCAGAGAAAGGTGTTAAGCTAAGAGAATAAATTCTCCGCCACCAACAGAAATGTATTTGATAGAAACCAGCTTTACATCTCAAAGTGTAACGTCAAACACACATCCATACAAGTCCGTTTCGGGATTGAACGGAACCGAAGGCACTTCCAAAGAAGCCCTTGCAATCCGGATATTCACTAACCACGTCCAGAATCCCCATCATAAAGGGTGATAAAATTTCTATACCGGAGCAACCCGGTGTAGAGACATTAGACAGGTAATCCTTTTGCTTACGAAAATACCCGGTCTTCAACACCATCTTCAAATGCAATCCTATTTCGTCGTATCATTATTCGGAATGGGTTTTATGGCACAAGGTCCCCTCTCGGCTAATCTGAATAACGAGCGCTTAAAAATAAGTGTTACATTCAAATTTCAAATAAATCACAACAAATTCCACTTTGATCTTTTAAACAAAAGATCCATCACAATCACAACGGTTCGACGTGGGTTCGAATATCCATTTGGAATTCGACCCCGGTCGCATCGAAATTCAAATGACATTAAAACGGCCAATATTGATAGTCGGTTATTTAACTATCAATCATCATTCACAAAAATCACTGGATTTCAAATAATTTTCCCCCAATTATTGCTTTCAAACTATCTTCGCAAGATATAATTTAACATTTCATCCATTTGAAAACAATTTCAAATCGATTTCCACATTTCAATCTTTTGAAAACAAATTTCAAATCATTTTCCTTACGCAGAACATATTTCCAAATATTTATTCATTTCCACTGAAAATCAGCCGAGCTCAAATATTTTAAAATAATATAAAATACTTATTCAAAATATACTTGAAAACGCTTAAAATAAAACTTTTTTAAAATACTTGCTTAAATATTAGTTAAAAAATATATTATACTAATATCGCATATAAAAATTCAAGTCTAAAACAAATTTTAAAATAAAATTAGTAGATAGGAAACTATTTAAATATCCAATTTCTAAAACAAATATCAATTTAAAACTTTAAATAATCACTTCTATAATAGTTTAAATTATATTTTTACTTTAAAGGTTTTCAAAATAACCTAAGTAAATAATTTTTTTTCCAAAACATTCTTTCCTTAAAATCATCTTTACAACTTAAATTTATATTTATAAACTATATTGAAAACATTCTCGGCTTTCAGGGAAAGTACACATTCCATTCTAAAATGGTTCATTCAAATCAATTTATAAATCTTTCTGGATTTATTTTAAATTTACATCCCAAATCTGTAAATTCCTTTCCAACTTTTAAAAATAAAAAAAATATTTATTTTTAAAACAAATTTCTCTTTCTTTCATAAATTCCCATTGTGAATTTAAATTTTTAAATATCCACTAATTTACGATTTTGCAAATCGTTTCCCAAGTATTTACTTTCAACACGAAATCAATTTTCAAATTAATTTCTAAATTATTTCAATTACCAAGTCCAATTCCAAATTAATTTCTAAATTTATTTCAAACAACAAATAAATTTTCATATCAATTTCCCAAAGGTTTATTTTTTTACACCAAATTAATTTCAATTCGATTTCCCAATTTATTTCCAAAACACCAAACCAAATTTCCAAATCGATTCCTAAAATTTATTTTAACTCCAAATTAATTTCTAAATCGATTTCTAAAATTAATTTCAACTCCAAATTAAATTCCAAATTTAATTATTTATTTCCTTTTGAAATAAATTCCTTTATCTCTTTCAAATATTTAAAATACGTATCTTAAATAAATTCTTCGACTATTAAACAATATTACTCGAAATTCCTTTATAAAAATATTTTCCCATATTTTTGGAATTAATTCGATTGGATTATAAAAATCAACTTTAATACTTTAATTGTAACGGTCTAGGCTTTTCTACTTTAATTTCCAAAAATCCAATTTCATATTTCTGGTATCCTACGATACCAAAAATGTATTCAGCTAAATCTTAGCCTTCCACAATACCAATCATAGATATAATCACACACAGATTATAAACCAACATACAACATCTGAAACAAATTTAAATGTTTGAGGAATCCAGTTGGATCCCTCTAACCTGCTTCCCTACATCCACAGATGTTAGCACAACAAATTAAATACCAATTCCACTTCGAGGTGGAATATCGCGGTATATGGGATTTATAAAACATCATCCGCTATTATGCGGCGCATAGGGTCTCATCCGTTATATAATGCGGGAAATCAACAACTCCAAATATGTATATAATACCAATTCCACTTCGAGGTGGAATATCGCGGTATATGAGTTTAATATAATATCATCCGCTATTATGTGGCACATAGGGTCTAAACTAATATAACTGATAATAAATCAATCATCCAAGCACACCATCAACGAATTTTAAATTTAACTATTTAAAAATTTAAATCAGAAAAATATTTGATTGAGTGAGAAGATCTCACCTTTGCTTTTGCATGCATTCCATTTCCAATCCATCTTGAGAGCATGGATGTTGCACTGCTTATTCTTGTCATATGAGAGCAAGATGGATGTGTCTGCGCTTCAAGTGAGAAAAGGTTGTAGGTATTTTGAAGTGTACATGGGCCATGGGGAGTGTAGGGGAGGTAAGTGGAAAATATATTAGTTCTACAGTGATGGCTGGGATTAGGATAGGAAACAATATGATAATTCCTAGCAATGTTTATCTTGTTCATTAGAGTGCAAATGTAATAAGACACTGGTTCATTGCTAATTCATCAAACACTTGAATAAATAATAATTCATCAAACACTTGAATAACAAATGCACTAGGATGATGGGATTGAACAACAATGATTTGTAGTTATCATTTGTATCGTTTGTACTTAGCTTTTTTTAATATTAATTTTGGGTTGAACGACAATGATTTGTAATTATATTAAGACTTTATAGATGATTTGAATGTATAATTCATTTTGGTTTTTTAGTAATTGTGAGTATGATATGTATACATGCTGCACTAATGCTTTTATAGTTTTTTTCTCAATTTTGCATTTTTTTTACAATGGAGAGAAACAGTTGTAAAAGATTTATATTACAATGGTCGAAGACAATTGTAAATAATTCTATTACAGTAAGCAAAAACAGCTGTAAAAGATCCTGCTGCAACGATTGTAGACCGTTGTAAAAAATATTTACTACAACGGGATTTTACAACGGTTTTAAAATATTGTGAAATCTTTTGGGTCTACTACAATATCACATATTACAGTGGGTGCAGGTCTATTGTTAAATATCTACTACAACGAGGATTGCGCATTGTAAAAAAGGTATTTTATTGTACCGAATAACATAAAAATGCGTTGTTAAATAATTTATGATGTTAACACTACTCATGAATATTAGAGACGTCGAAATAAAAATATTAGATTGCAAATCATAGGAAAATTGAAATATTCTAAGTTCGATAGGACTTTTAATACTGAGCTATAATAGCTTACAATGTAAAATGTGGAATTTATAATCTTAGAATTTATAATTCACAACCATGAATTAAATGATTTTTATGATTACTTATGGAACTCCAATGAGTTTAAAGAGGAGTCTCTACCGTCTCTACCATATGAACCAACAAACAAGTATTTATGCAATAAGATTTTTTAAACAGTGTTCATTGACACCAACAAGTATCGATCTCGAGAATCGAATAAGTGATCTTTAATCGCGTAGTCTGAACTACCAACCAACTGAGACAAACATGTTGGCTTATTTATGCTTTATGCACAAGGATTATGTTTTAGTATCATAGTCTAATATGATATTATTTCAAGAACTCCTTATTAAGATACAACCATACAAAATAATTCCTGTACCCAAATAAAGTTTATTGATAAATATTCGACAAATTCAACATCCGTCTGCATCTACATTTGAAACACGGATAAATATATGATATTATAAAAATGGGTATAGATGTAGATATGAATTCATCTACATCTAAAATCATTTGTTTGATTTTTGTGAAGAATCAAGTTTATATTACGTGTATTTCAGCACAAGAAAATACGTATTTAATGTTTTATTAATTTAGTAGTTTATATTATATGCATTTAATTTTCTATTTACGTTTATTGATTTATTGACTGTTAGTGGATAGGATAAATATCTAATATTCGTTTGTATATGCGGTTATCTGGTAACCGAAAAACTATTTCGAACGCAGATGCAGATATGATCCTATCCTCATCTAAAAGTATATGTTAATTGGCCTAACCAGATTTGGATGGTACACAACGCACCAAGAATCACTGGACAAAATTTGATACATCCTCCATTTTTTAGACCCAAGAATGAACACCGATGATGCTGCAGTCATCGGTAGAATTATTTTCAAGCTATAAAAGTGAGTTTGGTACATATGTATATAATCGTCTAACTAAACAGAACAACTAAAATATTTACATCACATATAAACTGTCTTAATATCCATTATATACATTTTTCCAAATTAACCCAAAGTCCTACCTACGCAGGGGCCAAATTACAATAGAAAATAACACGGTAGAGTGTAACATACGACATTTCACCACTTTGATTTGCGAATATTTAGTTAATTTTAAATATTCAAATAATAGATTTTATAATTAAAATAAATCTTTTTTAAATAATAAATAAAGATGGTGAAATAGTTTTCAAAACTTGTTTACAAAAATATTTAGTATGAAAAAAATTGAAAACGTGACTGGAAATCATTTTTCGACTTTTCGTCGAATAAAAGTATCGAAAATATTATGAACTCTATTATAAATATATACACATTCATTTATAAAATAATTATGAAACGTTTTAATACATATATGTACTTAAGTTTGTATATATGTAAATGTGACCTTTGTATAAAAATAAAATAAAAAGTTTAAAATAAAAATATGCCTTTTGAAACATTCAAGTACACGACATTTAATTCACGTTGGAGCATTGGAACAAGGAGGAGGACGAAGAGGGGGGCTTACTCATGGAAAGATGAGGTAGAGGGAGACATAAAGATGAGGTGGCATGATATTTGTGGAGGTTAAGTATCTTAGGGCAATTAGGTAATTTAGCTAATTCATGTTACATAAAAACAATCTTCTCACTTTCTCCTCCCTCATTTTTATTATTTCTTTCTAATTTTAAAACCTTCCTCCTTTCCATTAAGCTGCTTAATGGCCACATAGTCTTCAAAAGTTAGAAAAATCCTAACTTATCACATTAAAAAAATTCACGAAAAACTTGTTTAAACCCCTTACTTTCTTTCCTACAACCCTACTCCTCCATAAATAACACCCCATCCATCCTCAAGCACCAAGGCCCAGCCTTGGTCTTCCATGGTCGAAATCATTTAGGGATCAGGCCTTCCAGAAATCAAGTTTCGGTTTAAGCAAAGTAAAGAGCTAAGGTCGTTTTCAAGTTTTAGTAAAGTTCGGGTGGAGTTAGTAAGGGTTGGTCAGCGCTTAGGTGAGAAAAGTTCTAACCCTTAACTATGTTTTCTAAACTTAAAATATATGTTCGACTTGTTGTAATATATGTCGTTTGTTTGGATATATATTGTGTTGACTTGGATGGATGTGTATGTGTTGTGATAAAACAACGTATAGCTATGAATATGGAAGTTAATAGTCAAGTTAGTTTGCAAGTTATAATCTTGTTTGTATACATTGGTTATAACATGCTTATATGTTGTTGTTATCATCAGAAATCAGTCCAGCTTTGTCGAAACCTAAAAGAATACAGGGGATGGATTTAAGAAGAATGATAACAATAGCAAGACCTTTCGAAAGAGTCAAAGAGATGCTTCTGCAAAATATTGGATGAGCAATGGACTTTTGAAGAGGTCGAAAGGGGACAAGGCCACCCTTTCGCTTTAGTTAACCCCTTTCGAAACAGTTGGTTTCATGCATAAAGAGGTTTCGTACGAGTTAAAAGCAACTTTCGAAGGTATCAGATAGCAAGCCTTCCACATATGTATCAAACCTTTCGAAGCAGCTAGTTTCACCATTGTTTACCTTCTATAGAGGAACTTTTGGCCAAAGTGGCCCCTTCGAAAGCATAGGTCAGCATTTCGAATTGGTTGGAACCTTCCACGAATATGAAGGAGATCTCGCATATGACTAATATTGCTTCATAAAACAATAGAAGAGGAGGTTTCGCATCAATCAACGGGGATGCTTTTGAAAACTACCTTCCGCAACTAAGCTTTATATTATGCTTCAAGTCATTCGAAGCCCTAAAAATACCCTTTTCGGTAGCGTCGAAAGCCAATGCCCTTTCCTACGTACACAACACATCAACAATAAGGTGAAGGACGCTTATATACCTTTTGATGGTGTCGAAAGTACCCAAGTTTCATTCAAAAGCGGAGTTGGAAGGGCGTCCTGAATTCTACCATGAAGAAAGGTCTTCAAGGCACTCTTTCGACTAAGTCGAAAGGACTGATGCGAAAGGGTCCAACTTGCGTCTATAGTAAGACCCCAGGGGTATTGTCTTAGATATTGGAATTCACTCATTCGATACTTGTTCTTTTCTTTAATTTGTAAACTCTAATCCTTAGATCAAATTGGAGATTTTACTTCTTTATAATAATTAAGCCTCTTGTATTCAAGAAAATTATTAATAAAGAAAGTGCATGGTATTCTTAAATACATAGAATCTGATTCATTGCTGTATATGGATTCAACTATAGAGTACTCGCATCAATGCTATTTAAAGGGACACCTTTAGAAGGAATAAAACCCCCCAACACAGTTAAAACCCTTAGATACCATTAAGCCACAACCTTAGTTTACCTTAACCATTTCTAAAAGTGGTCACGAAGGGTTTATGATTACCTTGACTGATTCGAAAGGTGGTTTCGAAGAGGTCATTCCAACTTTTAATCCTGCTTACCTCAACCATTTCGCATGGTGGTTTTAAACGAGTTTTAGATTACCTTGACTGATTCATAAAGTGGTTTCGAAGAGGTCATTATCACTTTTAATCCTACTTTAGGATGTTGACAAAATTTCTTGTTAACATTTTTGGCACTAGAAGGAGGGCCCGAACCTCCAATTTATTGAATTCCCAACCTTACTTTCCTCTATCCCTATTCCATTCCAAGTTAACCTTATATCCAACACCTTAATGCTTAGCAAAATAAAAAAAATCCAAGCAAGGATCTTCAGAACCACACTTGGCTAGGTCTTATAATAAAATTATTGAAGATTCAAGGCTATATGAAGAATAGATGTTAAGATTGGATGATTTAAGAGTCATGAATAAGAAGCCAGATGAATCTTATAAACCAAAAAATTGGAGCCTAAACCCGTTCCACATTGGCCCTACACCCATTCCACATTGGCCCTACACCCATCTTTGCTTTAGGAGAAGCAAGATGTAAAGGTGATAATTTGTTTGTTTAAATGAAGAAGGCTATCCAGTGCTATGCAAAAGGGGCTATCTTTGAAGAAGTGATGATGGCTGATTATTACCCTTGTGCTCAAAAATGGCATCCAGCGATAAGTGGATCATTACCTACATTCAAGCTTTGAAATTTTATAAAATGAAAATTGGTCATTGAGAATGAAGTTCCCAAATCAAGCAATAAAAAAGATAGAAATCAACCTCAAAAGGCAAGTTACAAATCAGGACTCCCCAAAGAGTGCAACTTAACTACATCAATTGAGAACATCTGCATATTAACAAGGAAGGAACTCAACTATTGGCCATCCAAAAATAAAAATCCCAAATATGAAAAAAATATGGATGGATCTTACTGTCACTATCGTATGACGAATGGGCATGAAACCAATCAATGCGGAGCTCTCGAAGGAATGATTATCAACTTTTTCAAACAAGGCAAAATCAATAAAGTTGTAAAGCAATCATAGTCAAATTTAATAAAGCACCTCTTTCCTAAGAAAAATCAACATTTTCGGAAGTAGAATTCTCTTAAAACTTGGAAACTACCTTAAATGGTTATAAGCCTTTATCTACGCCGAATGGCTAGGTCAAAGCACCTTTTAGAGGGAGGTTAAAGTAAACCTTTATCCGCGCCACGCTATGGCCTGGTTAAAGTATCTGCAAGCCCTTGATCGCGCCACGCTATGGACAGATCAATGCGCCCATTGGAAGTAGGACGGAGTAAGCCCTTGAATGCGCCATGCTATGGCCAGGTCAAGGCACCGACCAGCCTTTTGTCCCACCTATAAGGCCTGGATAGAGCACCTCCTAGAGGGAGGATGGCGTAAGCCTTTAATGCCACGCTATGGCCTGGTCAAGGAACCTAATAAGCCTTTAGTCCTGCCTATAAGGCCTGGCTAGTGTGCCTTCTGGAGGAAAGTCGGGTAAGCCCTTAGGTCATGCTTGTGGATAAGCTAACCAAGCGCACCGGACAACGACGGACTAAAACGTCCGAGCTCGAGACGTGACACACAAAATAGAAATAACAATACAAATCCTAAAGGATGGCATATGTCAAAAGAATCAAAAAGAAAAGAGTGGACACAAAGCAAAAGATTCAAACAATCAATATTCAAAGAGAGGAACATATTCATAGTTTTCTACTACTTCCGGACGAAACTTCTCGGACTACGAATTTAAGGCCTTTGGCTAACTTCTTAAAGATGATTTCTGGACTTCACTCACTAATACCCGAATCTGAATTTCGGGTCTCATGTTATTTCAAGTCTTCTGTTATGGACTTCCGGTCTTCTACTAATTTTCAGATAATGATTTGTGGATCCCTCTCAATACCCGAATCTGGGTTTCAGTACACATATATGAGTTTTGGATCTTCTATTAATATTTCCAAAATAAGATTTATGAACTTATATTATTAATGCCAGATCCAAATTTTTGGTCCTCTAATACTTCCGTAATCAAATTTTTGGTCTTCCTAAATCGACAACATGCTTTTGAAGAAGATATTTTTCATGTTCAATCCTTTGGATTTTGGCTGTATACTCATTGATGCATTGTGAATTCCTCACTTTCTGTTGATCATCAAAATATATCATCATTTCAAATTCAACCTTTCTGCACCATTCACCTACCGTCTTCTCGTCTAAACTTAGGGGAGGGTTTGTTGTTGCAGGGAATTTTCGAATAGCTAAAGACAAAGACTTGTCAATTTCACAATAGATGAGGTTATTAGAGAAGTTGGTAAATTGATATTCAGAATGTCACTTCTCATAATAAATTCCAAGGATTTGCGCTGAGCTTGACTATCTTCTAATTTTACCTCTAAATCACTTACTTGTTGGAAAAGCTTAGATATCTCATGATCAAAGTCGATCGAAGGGTTTGATTTAATTTGGCGTTTGAATTGGCAAACTGTTTCATCTTTATTCTTGATGTCCACTTCGAGATTAGAGATTTGATCATTAAGGTCTTTAATAATCGCCTTTTGAAGCAAGAATTCCTTATTCCATTACAGCGTTTCAGTATTGAGAGAACATGTATATATCTGTAAGTAAATCCTTTATGGTATTAACAACATATCAGATATGTTGTTAATACCATAAAGGATTTACTTACAGATATATACATGTTCTCTTAAAGTCTGGTGGACAGATGATCTTTAAATAGGCTTCTCTTCTCGAGATCCACGACCAACTTATCTCTAATACTGGTGAAACGAGATAATTGGTCTAGTGAGAATGGTGCGATAGCTAACAATAATCCCTATTCAAAAAAACAAAACAAAAAACAAATTAATACCCAATGAACAAATTTCTTTTATTACAATAGTGGAGGCATAACTCAAAAAGAAATAAAAATGGTACAACAACAATGATATAGTCAATTAATTGCTTTTTCCTATCACGCTTCAAGTTTGTGAACAACATTTTTAACTTATTTAAAAAGTTAACTGAAAGAGTGGTGGACGATTCGAAAGTGGTATTAAATCCTTCTGGGGTGATAATTGAGAGACATTTGTTGTAATCCCATTCTCCGGCTGGAGAACTATCATGACCACAAATCAATTTTGTATAATATATATGAATTTCCTTAAGGAGATTCTCCTTTTCTTTGCCTAGAAAATCAAAGCGAAGGCGGGGATGTTGCATATAAAGCTTCTGCAGATCTCTAAGAAAACAATATCTAGCTAATCTTGAGGATTTCAAAAGCGATGCCTTTTCTAAGTAACCTCTTCTTATTTGGCGTAGTTGCCTAAGTAATCCCTAGAAACAAAGCTGCTTGAGAGACATTTACTCTATAATAACGTAATAAATATAAAAGAAAACTAACGTAATACAAAAAAAACCCGTAAAAGGCGCGTAGGGAGAATGGATTTCCAACTAATGACTAGGCACTGGGGTACCACCTGTCACGGTACGTGGCCTGGATCACTGTACCGAGGATCACTCCCGACCCCATGCAACACAAGACCGGAACTATCCCTTACTGGATAATCCCGAGTAAGATCACCCCATGGTTGGGATCAACAACCGCACCACTAAGCCGAAATAAAAGGGACATGTAGACAGGGATGACCTTACCCTGAAATGGGTGCTACCCACCCAGCCTTGCTGCATAACCCCTGATTTTCAGTCATTCCCGGTTGATGAGGCTTGAGGCTAAGCGTTACCTTTTAGAACGTTTCACTTAGAATGCTCATCGTCCACCTGACGATGTTCTGAAAGCATTCATCCATACAAATCCATCCCGGGATCAAACAGAACTGAAGGCACTACTCCTACTACGTCCATTTGGAATCATCCTCAGGATTAGTAGCGACTAGCCCTTGCACTTCACTGCTCCATCTTCGAATCCAAACTCGTTTTACTCACGAAAACGTTCAAACCCGATCAAAGTGGTTTTCGAGAAATAAATCCCAATCACGGTCTCTTCGAAACGATCATCGCATTGTCCAATATTGATAGTCGGCTATTTAACTATCAATTAACATTCACAAACAATCATCACACAATAAATAATTTCCCAAATAATTTATTTATTTATCTTAAAATACCTTCGCAAGATATATTTCCACCTTTCAAACCTTTTTGAAAACAGTTTCAAACTATCTTCCTTTTACAGAATAAATTTCCTAAATATTTCATATTTCCACTGAAATCACCAAGCACAAAACTTTAGATTTTAAAATAATCTAAAAACACTCTATTGTAAAATATGCTTTAAAACATTTAAATTTAGAAAACTACTTTAATACTTAATTAAAAATAATACTTTAGGAATACGTAAAATAAGGTTACTTATAAAATATAAAACTAGATTTTCTCCTTTGAACAAAATACCAAATTATCTTTTAAATAATTATTACGATAATAAAATTTGAAAAATACTTACTTTAGAATTTAACATTCAGAAAAAAATAAATTTTCTAAAACATACTTTTTAAAACAACTTAAAACTTTTAACTTATACCTTTAAATTTGTTTGAAAACGTACTTGGCTATTCAGGGAAATAAGGTTTTCTTCCACGTCCTTTTCAAATAAACCACTATTTATTTTTAAACAAATTTACCCATTCCTTTAATTAATTCTCATCGTGGATTTATTCTTCCAAATATCCACTGATATATTACTTCACTTTTATAAACCCAATTTATAAATTTCATAGTCACATTCTCCTTTAAATTTCCAATTTCAAACACTTGAATCAATTTCCAAATTGATTTCCAATTTTCTCCATTTTGAAATAAATTCCTTCTTTATCTATTACAATAAATTTAAAACTTGGATTTTAAAATAAATTCCTTATTCCTTTAAATAATATCACTTAAGGTTTAAAATTCGTTATTTCTCTGTTTTTTGGAAAATCCCCTTTACATACTCGAAATTTATTTATTAGAATTTAAAATCACTTTTATTCTTTTCCAATTTATTTTTCAATGTATTCAAATTATCTATAATTATTTTACTTACAAATTCACTCCTTTATTTTCTTTTCAAAAATCCAATTCCCTATATATCTTGATAACTTAGTGTACCGAAATGTTCACGCAAACCATAGCATTCAATATTCAAATATAATTCATCACAACAGAGAATATTAAATAATTTAAATAAATGTTGAGGAATCCAGTTGGATCCCTCCAACCTATTTTCCCTGCATCCATAGACGTTAGCACAATATAAAATACCAATTCCACTTCGAGGTGGAATATCACGGTATATGGGATTTATATAATATCATCCGCTATTATGCGGCACATAGGGTCTCATCCGCTATACTATGCGGGAAATCAATCATTCCATGATTTATTATATACTATAATATAGCACATCAAATAAATTCAACCATTCAATCAATTATTTACTATTTAAATTAGAATTAAACCAGATGAGTGAGATTAACCCACCTTTACTTTTTAATTTGCAATCCGATCCATCTCGGCTTGATTTCTTCACAATTTAAGACCTTGTATAAGCAATTTATGATTTATTATTATTTTAAATAGTCTAACCATAAATTGCCAGTACATAAATTTAATTAACTAATGATTAAAATTTTAAACTAATAATTCTTCTTTTTAAACTACATATACACTAAAAAAATAAGTTATAGATTTCAAAATTTTAACTTTTACATAAATTCTTATATTTGCCAAGATCTTTTATATATATATATATATGCTTATTTTTTGTTTATCTAAATATATTTAATTTGAAAATAGGTATGAGTATCTAAAAAAAATTAAGTTTTCTTCTTCAGTATCTTATAGTAAATTTTAGAATCCTACCTATATATTTTCAATTTAACTATACTATACATCCATATATAAATTTATTAGATTAAAATAAATGCTTCCGAATTTAGGACAAAATAAAGCATAACCTTACCCCACTGCTAAACCAGGATCACCAAAACCCTAGCATGCTTGTCAACGAGACTTCCACCTCGCGAACGTTGCCGCACCCTCACGTGGATGATCGCACTTCGATCGCGGCATCAATAGGAAAAACCCCAACTGCCATTAACAAAAAGAAGTACCCAAGCCCTCCGCCTACATCATTAACTGCATCGCCCAATGCCATATCCGTGAACTTTCCCTCGAACCGCATGCGAACTCATCATAGATCGCGACTAACCCGGTTGCACTCCCTTCTAAATTCCACGCGCACACTCCCCCTCATCGATGTCGCTTCCGTACGTCGCAAGAAGGTTGCGTGCATTTTTTCTAAATGAATCTGATTTTAATTTTTAGGGCTTAGGCCAAATAACAAGGGTATGAGATTTGGGAATAAGGGAAGTGCGGGTTCGATCTAAATGAGAAGAGAAGGGAAAGATTCACGACTTCGATTTGAAACATCGGCCATTGATTATTTTCGAGAAGTAGAGAAAAAAGGGAATTGATTGGATTGATTTTCGCTCATTCTATTAAAACAAAAGTAAGCTCGGGTTTAATAATGAAAGCATTAGCTTCTGAGGAAGACAAAGTACGTGATGTCTTTGAAAGGAGGGTATACGATACTTTATCTCGTGATTGACAGATCTGAAATTTGAAGAGAAGGAATGCGTGCTTGAGAAGGGAACGAGACATATTACGGCTTGACCTGATTTTAATTTAACTTTGATTTGATTAAATAAAGTTTTATTTAATTTTCAAAATATCTCGTTCTAGCAACTTATAATTTTGGTCTCCTATCGTGACGTGCCGCTAGGCGTTTATATATCGTACGCTCACACAACTCCAAATGCTACGAAAATTGAAATCCGATAATAATTCAACATTACGGATCCAATGGAACTAGTTTCGTCAAAATCCGAGACTGTGCCTCGGAAGGCTATTTTTAAATTCAATTTAAACGATATATTATTAAAACTTAACAAAACATTCCCAAATTCAATTTCAACACTTTTACCATCTTCCGTACTATCAATATAAATTTTACAAGCCTTCAAATTATTTTTAATAGGCTTAAAACTGAAGATTCAACATTTTACCCAACTTTAAATTATTTAATTTAATAATTAAATTACCGAATAAATGGTGATATTTGAATTCAAGTAAAAAATTAACTTTTAAATATTTAAAATCAATTAAGTATTCCAATTTCAATCGTCCAAAAATTCCGGGTCGTCACATTCCTCCCCCCTTAAAAGAATTTTGTCCCCGAAATTACTAGTTAGAAAGAATGGTCCAATACCCGTTTACTTTTCCCAGAACCAACAATTCAACATCCTACCAACTACCTTTTTATAGAAGACCCATTATCACTCTTACCAACCTCCCAAACATTCCCTTAGTTTTTAAACGATACTATTTTCTCAATCATTCAAATTTCAATTTAAAACCAAATTTTGAATTTTCAAAATTTCACAAAAATTTTCCAACTCTCTAAATTTTCGAAAAATTTCGCCAGCGTCTCCTTTGCGCGGCTAGCTCGGTACAACTACAAAATGCCTCTACAGGCTCCCAAATTCCAAAAGAAAACAAAACGCCAAGTGGCTAGATCAAAAATCCAATCAAATTTCATACTAAAATTTAAACACATACCTTTTTGTCAAGCAATTCAAATTTATCATCTGAAATCAAAACCAATTTCCCTTTTCCTTCATAATACCTGTATATTCTACTTAGCAATAATATCCAATCACAACATTCAAAATCATTTGACTTCTTTACAAAATTTCAATATTCATTCCATTTAAGTCCGTACGAAGTACCTATATCATTCGTACGCAATACCGAATCCGATCGCTTACTCGATCACAAATTTCACTTCCGAACTAGTATCGTCCACCTGACTTCCTAGTGCGGACTCAGATCTGGTTTCCTGATCAAAAATCGTCATTCTCTTTGCATAGTCATAACTATGATAGAGAATTTCGAGAATCGATCAAAATCCATATCCAGGGTTCGTCGTCGAAAATCGAGTGAAAAATCCTAACTCGGGTCGATATAACTATCTCGAAATTCTGTGCTCGAATCTGGATCAAATCGCTATGCGAATAAAATAAATATACGTACATCCTACGTATTTATATCCATCGATTATTAACTATATCAATTTTCTTTATTCATATTACTTTGATTTTTATTCACTATCCACAATTATCTAATTTCACAACTTTCAGTTTTAATCTTCATTCAATTATTCACCTGGAATAATTTTTTTCTATACCAAATTTCCTGAAGGATTTCACCATTTATTTCTTAAGTTTAATATAAATATTTTATACACTTTAAATATTTATTTTTGGTTTACCAGTTTAGTTTATATCTATTTCTATTCAAATTGGTTCACCCATCTCCATATGAATTTAATTTATCTTCAACTCTGAATATTTAATTTTATCTTCCATTTATACTGACTCATATCATTATTTTAAATTAGTTGCATTCCCTATTTTATTTCAATTTCAAATCTGAAATCATTTTGTCTCTAACTAAAATTTTCCCAAAATTTTCAAAAAAATTTCTAACTCCCAAAATTTTCGGAAAATTTTGGCAGAGTCTCCTTTGCATGGAGGAGCTTTTGCAATTTGATAAGAGATATAAATATATATACATCGACCTACACGGTCGGAAAAATAAAAAAAGTTCATATTTCCTATTTTTATTGCATAGGCGTATCTTTATTTAGAATTTTTAAGCAAGCGGCTTATTATTTAGCAATTAGCGTGACCAAAATCATGCCAAACGCCCTTCAGATACCTGTACTTACTCAATTTAAATATGTAGGTGCCAAAATCATGTAACTTAACAACATTTTACATATTTAACTAATAAATATACGAGTTTCTATAAGCAATGTAGGTTAAAAAATATTTATAAGCAACTTATAGGGCTCCAACATTAATTTTAATTGTTTACAACCAATTCGTATACAACTTCATTCAATTTAAATGGTTTACAACTCAATTTCTTATATTCAATTCATTTTTAAGAAAAACAAACTCATATTCACTTCAATTGATCTTAAAATCATCCTATTTCACTTCTAATAACTCATAGGATTTTATCTAATCTCGTTTACATCAAACGATCCATTTTCTTATGCAATTCGACAATATTAATGTGAATAAATAATTACTTAAGCTTTATAACCATTTAAATTGATTCCAACTCAATTTAAACTTGATTCCATCCCATTTTAATTTATTCACAATCCTTTCATTGCATTTTCTTTCATTTCCATAAAGTTTTATTCCAAACCATTTTATTAAACTCGACAACCAATATATTAAATAACCGTCTCACAATTTACTTAGGTTATTTATTTTCTTCAAACTAATCCACCCAATAACTTAAGTTTATTTTATTCCACCAACTTTCATTTTAAATCCTTGATTTTATTTTTCCTTTGATCAAATCCCAACCATTTTACTAATTTATTCGGTTAGTTTATTCACAAATTTATTTTCAATCAATAAAATCTATTTCCAAAAATTAATTATTTTTGGTCCATTTGAACTAATTCTACATTTCATTTTACACAATTCCAAATCAAACATTATCCAATATTCAAATTTCATTTTAGTTGCATACCATATAAATCATTCAGTTACTTGCTAATTTTAATCTCAAACTTTGTTTTATTTAGTCCAACTTGACTAATTTTTTCCATTCAAACTTAAGTTCAACATTCAGTTTCAATTCCCTTTTGCTTACACGTTTAAACTCATTACTAAAATGTTCAAAATTAAATTTTAAAAATATATATCTAAATCAAACCAAATTTCAGAAACAAACATTAATCCAAAACATCCCGGTAGCAATCACTCTTTTGGAAACTCGAAAATGAACACCGATGATGTCGCGATCATCATCGGAATTATTTTCCAGCAACCGTAAAGAGTTCAATGCTTTTATCTCTTTTAAAACCCTTCAAATATTTTTAAATTTCAAATCTCTCTAGATTTCAAATCCGATTCAAAAATATTTCTCAAATATATATTATTTTTCCCATCATTTTGAGAATCATTTTCAAATTCAAAGGAATCTAAATTTCCAAATTTTCAAATCCCAAATCCTTTAAATTTATATTTAAACATTACTTTGGAATTTTTATCTTATTTTAATTATTAATCACACTATAATTCATATTTATAGTTTACATTTACAAATTTCATTTGTGTATGAATTTGTTTCTTAGTTGTTAATTATGATTTCAATTCCTTATTGAATTATAAATCACATTTACAAATCCCATTTATTTGTTAATTTATTCCTTCATCTTTGGTTAGTTTTTCAATTTCTTATTCAATTCTCATACAATAATGAAAATAGTTTAATATTATCACTTTCTAACAACTAAGCATCCATATATAACTATAACAATTACGGAAAATCATTTCTTTTATATATAAAAATAATTTTGGGTAAAATTATTTCATTTACCCTATTTAAAACAATACTGTGTCGATTTATCTTGTTTAAGAGTTTAGAAATCCCTATCGATAACATGGCGTCCCGCCCATCGACTAGAATCCATAAACACTCAACTAATAAGTCAACACAATATAAAACAATTTTATATTCACTAACAAATACGCGCTCATACTATTAATACACTCAGACTCATTTTAGAGTACTACAGACTCTATTTAATGAGTAATTCCCACCAGAGCCAAGGTTCTCGCTTAACCATCAGCTCTAATACCAAATGTAATGACCCGCAAATCCGTACCCCTTAAGTCGACACTATTCTCCATCAATCAACTCGATATGTACGGAAATACGAACCATTTGGGTTAAAGAAGAAGAGGTAGAAGAAGAAAATAGAAAACAACATCAGAATCTAACCATCGTAGCGGAATAAAATATAATAGATAATCAATGAATCTTTACACAAGAACAAATACATTTGTTTATACATTACATCATCAGAGTATACATATCACACATCTGGACAGTAATCATAACCTGTCCTCACAATCTGAATACACAGTGGAATATTTAACACAAATACGGAAGTACGTATCGCCCTCCAGCTCCTCGGCATCCTTTCCTATAATCTATAATACTCAGTCTGACTCGAGCATTACAGTTAAATAACACCCGAGTCAATTTGGAATACCAACCTGAGAAATCACACTCAAATTGATTATTAAAGTATCAAAATCCTTTTTAAATCAAAATCATCTCGTAAGACCACGCCACAAATAAACATGTCGGGTTTTTACCTTACGATAGCTAAAACACTTTTTATTAAAATCCTTTGATATTATAATAGGGTCTATTTACAAATACTTATTAAAATAGCCGAAATTGTTACATTATTAAATTCCAGCTACTAGCCGCAAAGTGGGTAAAACAAAAAAACCCGTAAAAGGCGCATAGGGAGAATGGATTTCCAACTAATGACTAGGCACTGGGGTACCACCTGTCACGATACGTGGCCTAGTTCACTGTACCGAGGATCACTCCCGACCCCCTGCAACATAAGACCGGGACTATCCCTTACTGGATAATCTCGAGTAAGATCACCCCACGGTCGGGATCAGCAGCCGCACCACTAAGCCGAAATAAAAGGGACATCTAGACAGGGATGACCTTACCCTGAAATGGGTGCTACCCACCTAGCCTTGCTTCATAACCCCTGATTTTCAGTCATTCTCGGTTGATGATACTTGAGGCTAAGCGTTACCTTTTAGAACGTTTCACTTAGAATGCTCATCGTCCACCTGACGATGTTCTGAAAGCATTCATCCATACAAGTCCGTCCCCGGTTCGAACGGAACCGAAGGCACTACTCCTACTACATCCACTTGGAATTATCCTCAGGATTAGTAGCGACTATCCCTTGCACTTCACTGCTCCATCTTCGAATCCAAACTCGTTTTTCTCACGAAAATGTTCAAACCGGATCGAAGTGGTTTTCGAGAAATAAATCCCGATCCCCGTCTCTTCGAAACAATCAGCGCATTGTCCAATATTCATAGTCGGTTATATAACTATCCATTAACATTCACAAACAACCATCAAACAATAAATAATTTCCCAAATAATTTATTTATTTATCTTAAAATATCTTCGCAAGATATATTTCCACCTTTTAAACCTTTTTGAAAACAGTTTCAAACTATCTTCCTTTTACAGAATAAATTTCCCAAATATTACATATTTCCACTGAAATCACCAAGCACAAAACTTTAGATTTTAAAATAATTTAAAAAAACTTTATTGTAAAATATGCTTTAAAACATTTAAATTTAGAAAAACTACTTTAATACTTAATTAAAAATAATACTTTAGGAACACTTAAAATAAGGTTACTTATAAAATATAAAACTAGATTTTCTCCTTTAAACAAAATACCAAATCATCTTTTAAATAATTATTACGATAATAAAATTTGAAAAATACTTACTTCAGAATTTAACATTCAGAAAAAAATAAATTTTCTAAAACATGCTTTTAAAATCAACTTAAAACTTTTAACCTATACCTTTAAATTTGTTTGAAAACGTACTTGGCTACTCAGGGAAATAAGCTTTTCTTCCACGTCCTTTTCAAATAAACCACTATTTATTTTTAAACAAATTTACCCATTCCTTTAATAAATTCTCATCGTGGATTTATTCTTCCAAATATCCACTGATATATTACTTCACTTTTATAAATCCAATTTAAATTTCATAGTCACATTCTCCTTTAAATTTCCAATTCCAAACACTTGAATCAATTTCCAAATTGATTTCCAATTTTTTGCATTTTGAAATAAATTCCTTCTTTAACTATTACCATAAATTTAAAACTTGGATTTTAAAATAAATTCCTTATTCCTTTAAATAATATCACTAAGGTTTGAAATTCGTTATTTCTTCATTTATTCAAAATCCCCTTTCCATACTCGAAATTTATTTATTAGAATTTAAAATCACTTTTATTCCTTTTCCAATTTATTTTTCAATTTATTCAAATTCTCTATAATTATTTTACTTACAAATTCACTCCTTTATTTTCTTTTCAAAAATCCAATTCCCTATATATTTTGATAACTCAGTGTACCAAAATGTTCAAGCAAACCATAGTATTCAATATTCAAATATAATTCATCACAACAAAGAATATTAAATAATTTAAATAAATGTTGAGGAATCCAGTTGGATCCCTCCAACCTGTTTTCCTTGCATCCACAGATGTTAGCACAATATAAAATACCAATTACACTTCGAGGTGAAATATCGCGGTATATGGGATTTATATAATATCATCCGCTATTATGTGGCGCATAGGGCGTCATCCGCTATACTATGCGGGAAATCAATCATTCCAAGATGTATTATATACTATAGTATAGCACATCAAATAAATTCAACCATTCAACCAATTATTTAAATTTAACTATTTAAATTTGAATTAAACTTGACGAGTGAGATTAACTCACCTTTGCTTTTTAATTTGCAATCCGATCCATCTCGGCTTGATTTCTTCACAATTTAGGACCTTGTATAAACAATTTATGATTTATTAATATTGAAATAGTCTAACCATAAATTGCCATTAAATAAATTTAATTAACTAATAATTAAAATTTTAAACTAATAATTCTTCTTTTTAAACTACATGTACACTAAAAAAATAAGTTGTAGATTTCAAAAATCTAACTTTTACATAAATTCTTATATTTGCCAAGATCTTATATATATATATATGCTTATTTTCTGTTTATCTAAATATATTTAATTTTAAAATTGGTATGAGTATCTAAAAAAAATAAGTTTTCTTCTTCAGTATTTTACTGTAAATTTTAAAATCCAACCTATATATTTTTCATTTAACTATACTATACGTCCATATATAAATTTATCAGATTAAAATAAATGCTTCCAAATTTAGGATAAAATAAAGCACAGCCTTACCCCACTGCTAAACCAGAATCACCAAAACCCTAGCATGCTTGTCAACGAGCCTTCCACCTCACGAACGTTGCCGCACCCTCATGTGGATGATCACGCTTCGATCGCGGCATCAATAAGAAAAACCCCAGCTGCCATTAACTAATAGAAGTACCTAAGCCCTCCGCCTACATCATTAACTGCACCGCCAAACGCCATATCCGTAAACTTTCCTCGAACCGCGTGCGAACTCATCATAGATCGTGACTAACCCATAAATTCCACGCGCACACTCCCCCTCGTCGATGTCGCTTCCGTACGTCGCAAGCAGGTTGCGTGCATTTCTTTCTAAACGAATCCGATTTCAATTTTTAGGGCTTAGGCCAAATAACAAGGGTATATGAGATTTGGGAATAAGGGAAGTGCGAGTTCGATTGAAATGAGAGGAGAAGGGAAAGACTCACGACTTTAATTTAAAACATCGGCCATTGATTATTTTCGAGAAGTAGAGAAAAAAGGTAATTGACTAGATTGATTTTCGTTCATTCTATTAAAACAAAAGTAAGCTCGGGTTTAATAATGAAACCATTAGCTTCTGAGGGAAGACAGAGTACGTGATGTCGTTGAAAGGAGGGTATACGATACTTTATCTCGTGATTGACAGATCTGAAATTTGAAGAGAAGGAATGCATGCTTGGGAAGGGAACGAGACATATTACGGCTTGACCTGATTTTAATTTAACTTTGTTTTGATTAAATAAAGTTTTATTTAATTTTCAAAATATCTCGTTCTAGCAACTTAGAATTTTGGTCTCCTATCGTGACGTGCCGCTAGGCATTTATATATCGTACCTCACACAACAACTCCAAATGCTATGAAAATTGAAATTCGATAATAATTCAATATTACGGATCCAATGGAACTGGTTTCGTCAAAATCCGAGACTATGCCTCGGAAGGCTATTTTTAAATTCAATTTAAATGATATATTATTAAAACTTAACAAAACATTCCCAGATTCAATTTCAACACTTTTACCATCTTCAGTACTATCAATATAAATTTTACAAGCCTTTAAATTATTTTTAATAGGCTTAAAACTGAAGATTCAACATTTTACCCAACTTTAAATTATTTAATTTAATATTTAAATTACCGAATAAATGGTGATATTTGAATTCAAGTAAAAAATTAACTTTTAAATATTTAAAATCTATTAAATATTCCAATTTCAACCTTCCAAAAATTTTGGGTCGTCACACAGACTGTCTCACGAACGTATATAGATGCCAAATAAGGTTCTTTCCACTTACTCTTGACCGGAATAGAGTGTGTGCTCTTAGTCAAACAATCTACAATCACCCAAATACTGGTATTCCCCTTCCTAGATCGAGGTAAATCATCTATGAAGTTCATTGAAACACTATCCCACTTCCATTCGTGTACATCCAGTGGTTGAAGCAATTCGCTAGGCTTCTGCTACTCTGCCTTAGCCCTTTGGCACACAAGACACTTAGCTACAAACTCTGCTACATCCTTCTTCATGCCACTCAAATAAAACACTTTCTTCATGTCCCTATACATCTTATCACCACTCGAGTGAATAGTCATTCGAGAATGGTGTGCTTCTGCTAGAACTGCACTCACCAAATCACCAGTATGAGGAACACAAAATCTTCCATCTCTCCTTAGCCACCCTTTCCTATCAATGGAATAGCATTGAAGATGTCTAGAAACCTCTACGCTATTAATCCTATCCAGAATATCCACAAGCTCTGAAACCTCACGTTGCCTTAAGACGATTTGATCTATGAGGGTAGGCTTAACCTTAAGTGCTACTAATAATCCAGGAGTAATGTCCGTAAAGGGCTTAAAATCAAAGATGGAAATAAACTCTGGGATTTTCCACTCCACAAACATTGGGCTAAGAGTTTCTCTCTTCCTGCAAAATGCATCCGCAACCATGTTTCCTTTACAAGGGGCGTAAGCTATCTCAAATTCATAAGATGCCGAAGACTCCATCCAACGCTGTTGCCTCAAGTTTAAATCCTTTTGTGAGAATAGGTACTTCAATGATTTATGGTCAATGAAAATCTCAGATCTCTCTCCTAACAAGTAATGTCTCCAAGACTTGAGCGCGAAAACAATAGCAGCTAGCTCCAAATCATAAGTTGGGTAGTTCTTCTCATGAGTTCTCAACCGTCTACTTCTACAGCATACTACCTTCCCTTCTTGCATCAATACTGCCCCAAGGACAGTCCCACATGCATCAGTATATACTGTAAAAGGCTTTGTTCTATCAAGTAAAACTGACACTGGTGCACTGGTAAGGGCTCCCTTTAGCATCGGGAAGGAATTATCATAATCCACGTCCCACACGAATGCTACATTCTTCTTAGTGGGGTGAGTAAGCAATGCTGAAATCTTATCAAAATCTCTAATAAACTTCCTATATTAACCAGCAAAACCTAGGAATCTTCTAATTTTGGTAGCGTTCTTGGGGGCCTTCCAATCTGTACTGCTACTATCTTAGCGGGATCTACAGCAAAACCCTCTCTTAAGACTACATGCCCCAAGAAACGCACTTCCTCATGTCAAGTGACACTCCGAGAATTTTTCTTTCAACTGACGAACATGAAGTGTGTGAAGAACCTTCTCAAGATGAATAGCATGCTCTTCCATACTCTTGGAAAATAGTAGAATGTCATCCACGAGCACTACCACGAACTTATTTGGGACATCTCGAAAAACATGGCTCATCAGATCTATAAAATAGGATAGGGAATTGGTCAACCCAAATGGCATAACCAACCACTCAAAGAATCCATCGGGTGTCCTAAATGTTGTCTTATCGATGCTATTGTCAGCAACCCTAAGCTGATGAAATCCAATGGCTAAGTCAAGCTACGAAATACTAAAGAGCTAACTATCTGATCGAAAAGATCGTCTATCCTAGGAAGTAGGTAATGGTTTTTCTTCATGAGCTTATTTAACTCTCTATAGTATACACATAGTCAAAGGGAACCATCCGCTTTTATATCGTTGACGACTGAAACTCCCCACTCAGATATGCTCTGTCTAGTGAAGCCTTTCTCCAATAGCTCACCAATCTGCTTACTTATCTCATTCCTTTCCTTAGGAGCTATATGTATCACGGGAAATGCCACTAGCTTAGCATTGTCATTCAGATAGAACCTAAAGTCCATCTCTCATTTAGAGGATAGTCTCCTAACATCCTCAAAAATGTCTGGGAAATCTTTAACAACTGGAACTGAATCAAACTCTCCTAGTGATGAGTCAAGGGAATAAAGTAAGCTCAACATGAACGACCCCTATGGGTCGTAAGAAATCTCGAGAGTCTGCCTGCTACATGTCTCTAGCCTAACAACTCTCCTCTCGCAGTCCAATATTGCATCATAAGTGGATAACCAATCCATCCCCAAAATCATCCCATATCCCGAAAATCCCAGTACATAGGCATCACAATCAAACTCTATGCCTAATATAAAAATTTTCAAACTCTTACAAATCATGGATAAATGCGCCGATCCTCCTATGGGGTTTGAAACAACCATAGGTTCTACAACTAAAGAAATATCTAAATGCAAACAATCAACCAAGGAACTAGAAATGAAAGAATGTGATGCTCCAGAGTCAAAAAGAGTCCGCATAAGAAAATCCAAAATAGAGATCAAACCTCCTATAGAGACTTTCCTACCTCGATCCAGTCCACTAGAAGGTGCAGCATCCAAATCCTGTACATACGCTGCAGGTGCACCTGCTCTCTGCCCTACCCTCTGAGGACAAGCTCTACTAAGGTGCCCAGGCTGCCAACATTTGTAACACCTTCCCTTCATCGTGTCCTTCTTACAGTCCTTTTGAAATGCCCAACCAATCCACAATTATGACATTTCTCGCCCTTCTTAATCTCTTTTTGAGGTCCTCCTCCTTTCTTCTTGTCCTTATCATTTTTATTCTTCCACCACCGCTTCTTAGAGTTTTCTGATCTAGGAACATCCTTAACTTCTCCTTCCTTAGCTACCTTTAACATGAGAGCCATTTCCACAAGTGACTAAGATGTCACTCCCATAGGTACATGTATCAATGCCAATCCCTAGAGGGGCTGGTTCAAACCCTTAGCAAACTTGATGGCCTTCTTATGAGGTGTATTAACAGGCTCCGTCCCGAACCTCGACAACTCATTAAACTGATTTATATACTCCTTCACCGAAAGACTCCCTTGCTTCAGACTAATGAACTTCTCTAACTCCATGCTTTCCTCTGCTTGTGACAAGAACTTTCTCTCAATCCTTTCCCGAAATCCAAACCAACCAATGTCTCTATCCTCCATCTCTACAATCTCCCACCAGTAAGAAGTCTCTCCCTTCAGTTGCCAAGATGCAAGCTGAACTCTCCATCAGTCCTTCAATTCTAACAGCCCAAATATCCTCTCTGTATTCCTCAACCAAACTCGTGCCTCCATGAAATCCTCCATACTAGAAAATGTCTTTCCTCCTAGATTAGAGAAGTCCTTGCATAGCTTAGAAAAATTGGCCACCACAAGTGTATTAACGTGATCTCTACCCACTGGGGCTGCATTGGGCACTTTTCCTTGCACCTCTAGTGCCATAGCTTGGAGGTATCTATGGAACCAACCAGGGACTTGGATACCCTCTGGAAGATTTGGGGCGTCCGCCATTCTGTGCAAGGAAAAGAAATGTTAGGCTCGAAAGAATCGAAAGAAGGTTGAACTAGACTTTTGAGGGGATTTTTATAAAAACTCTCTTATATTTGAAAACTATTTCAATAATAAGAGTTACTTTTTGAAAAATACTTTTAAAGATAGGTTACTTTTGAAAAATAATTTATTTTTAAAACAAGTTTTTACGAATATATAACCTTAGGCTCTGATACCAAGTGAAAAACCTCACATCCCCTAGTATATCCAAAAAGGGCACACTAAAGAATGTGATGCATTATAGGTATAGCTAAAACGTCATAGAGACTAAGATTCACAAGACAAATTGTAACAACCCTGTACTTTGTGATTATTTTAATTTTGTATTTTAATTATTTTAACCAAAATTCCTGATTTAAAAACTTTATTTATTTATTAAAATGGATAAATTTTGTTATTTTAAATATAAATTTGATTTTTGTGTGAATTATAATTCCGAACCTGAATAAATAGAATATTTTCCATAAATGTGAATTTTGGTCAATATGGTCAAACTTTGACTTTTAATTTGAAAATTTAAATATTTGAATTTTTTAATTTTATCTTTTATTTTGAAAGTAAATTAAATTTTAAGTATGATTCTTTTTATTTCATTGAAATCCGATTAATATTGTGAAAGTTATGCTTTTTATACTATTGTGTGTACATTGTTTTATTTAACAAAAAACTGTTTATTTTAATTGATAAAAATAATATTTTTTTTTTGATATATCATGTTATAATTGTGAATATATGTGTAAAATGACATGTTATGTATATATTTATTATATTTTTTCTGCTTTTGTTTAATTTAATTTGGATATATACTTTGTAAATTAAGCAACATACAAAGTTGTAGATAACAATTAATTTATACGTTTCTATAACCGTTTTCTAATTTATCTCTATAGTGTTTATATATATGTATTTATTGAGTTATATATTTGGTATATATCCTATTAAATATATAGGAAACGCATAAATGAAGATACGTTACATATTTTTAATTAAAGGCATACGTTACGTTTTGATTTATTACCTCCTTATCTTTCCATCCATTGGTTTCATACCATAACTCCTCCATATTTGTTGCCGTTCATTTCCTTGATTCCAAGCCGCCTATATTCAAGTGAGAAACTCTTTCTCATTTCAGTTCCCAGGCATACATTTCAGATCTGAGAAAGGTAATGTCTTCTTCTCATATTTTTCTACTTTTTCTTTCACTTTTTCTATTGATTTTCAATTATTTTTGCTTGTTTCTTCATGTATTTTGTTCGTCTATCTCCTCACCACCTCCTCCAACCACCACACCACCTTTTTCCCACCACCATACAATGCCTGACATCCCTCTCCTCTGACCTATATTGGCTGTGGCCATCCAATGGTGCAATCATCTCAAAAAGTAGCCAAATCCTTGAAAAATATGCCATAGCCAAACCTAGTTTGCACATACCCTTCATTTTCCACTTCGGCCTCCTCCTTAGCCATTACCACTTTCTTTTTCACTACCACTAGACATCTCTCTAGCTACCTGTACATGCCATGGCCGAACCTAGATGTGAACCTAGGCCTAGCCTATGTTGAACAAAAGTTCCACTTTTGCCTTGTCTCCTTGCATTCCTCACATGTAACTCCCAAATCCCTTGTTTTCTCTTGCTTGTCGTGCCTATATGTTCCAAACCAGACCCATTCCCACCAATTAGACCATCATGGCCGAGCCTAAAGCACGTGTGGCCGAGCAAAATTGTGAGCAAGTCAAGCAAAAATTGATTTAAAAAGCTTGGTGATGTCCATTTGTTAATTCTATTTCCATTTGTTTTAATATAAACTTTGGTATTGTATCTATATTTATATATGGCTTTGTTTTGTTGTTGAATACAAGATTAACATCTTGGCTCTCTCCCTCTCCACTCAAATCAAAAGTCGTATCGTGCTTTATGGAATTCGTTTGTGTGTTTTGATTTGCTAACTCCAGCATAAAAGGTGAGTTTTCACTCATGACATTTATACTTATATTATTAGTGAAGTGACAACAAGTGAATGTGTAGAATTGTTACGTCATCTTATACCTGCCTATGATGTTAATTATATGATGTTAAACCCTGTTATAAACTTTTCTCATCATCTGTTATGTTTTAGTCTGTTATACCGTGTATTTATTTCTGTTTCTAACACTACAAGTTCCCTGTAGAATAGAATCACTATGGGTTGAAATGATACATACCCGAACGGACTTTAGAATAGAAAAAATCATTACGAGCTGAAATGATAGGCCAGGGTGATTTTTATTTATTTGTATTTTCTTGGGATTGCAGGTTTGAAATAATCAAAACCCGAAATTTTTTCTGATTACAGATATAAATGATAATTTCCGTATCACTTGATTTAGATGTGAAATATTATCTGGATCCATGGTTGATTTCAATATATGATTTCTTATAAAAATTCATGTATTTTAAATGAAAGAAAAAAATATGAAATTTGACTTATATTGGATTTAAAATGGTTAAGCAGTGATTTTCTAAAAGGTTAAATGGTATAAGTTAATAGATGGTTTGAGTTGTAGTGTGAAAGTTTGATTTAACTTAATAATGGGAATTTAAGTAAAAATGGAATTATAAGCTTAACTTGGTAATTAATATAATTGATGTATGAATTGGATAAATATAAAGTAAAAGAAAATATCAAGTTATTTGTAAAATAAAGTTAAGCAACTTACAATGTATTTTGAATTTATGAAATTAGTTTAAATGTAAAATAAATGGATAGTTAAATGGAAATTTGGAATTTAACTTGACTTGGAATTGTGAGATTTGGTTTTAAAATGGAAGTAAGTAATAAATAAAATGGAAATTTAGTTTAATGTATGAAATAGAAATTTGAAATTTAAGTGATAAATAATTGTTAAAAAGGTAAAGAATGAGAAATTTGTACACTTGAATTTAATAAGTGAAATTATTGATATTTATTTGTGAAATTTACTTTATAAAAATCATAAGTTAAAGGTATTTTAATGAACATTTTTTAGTGTTAAAATATGATTTTTATAATATTTAAAGGGTTAAAATCAAAGTTTATTTGTTGTTGGAATTACGTTGAAAATCTGGAAATTAAGTAATAGCACTTCAGAAATGCTATCATTTCTGAAGTTAACTTAAAATATAAAGTAAAGGATATTACAACACTTTGTAAGTGCTGTAGTTGCAGAAGTGAACTGAATGGTTAAAATTAACTACCATGGTATTTTATTTCCGCTGCGAGTTATTTTGATATTTCTGTGTCTGTGATTTTGTGAATGATTTTCTTTGCTCCAAATTTATTACAATCTATTATTTTGAATTATTTATGTCCGACATGTGTGGATTATTGTCCATTTGAATAGTCCAAAATAGTGGGTCGTTACATTTGGTATCAAAGCTTTGGTTTTAGGCAAACCTTAGCCTGAGGAGGAAAAACTCATTAGAGACAGGGTAGAAATACCCTAAAATGAGTGAAATCAATCTCAGAATCATTTCTTTGTGAGAGAATGTATTTTCGAAGTATAGAATGATTTCCAAATGATTTTAAAGGATTTTCAAAGATTATATTAGTATAAATTTTTCTTATTTTTGAAATCAAGATTTTTCTAAACTTCATCCCATCTATATCCACCCTGTTAGTAATCTCTTGGATAGGATTCTTATCGATTGGATTCCTTTGAACTTTGGAACGCTCCCACTTGTTTTGAAATCCATTCCTATCTCCCCTATTTGTATTCCTTTGATTTTGGAGCATTCCATAACTCCACTTTGAATGACCTCTATAAAGAACGGTGATTCCGCAAATCTTTGAATGATTTGTAATGGGGTGAAACTTCTTTACAATTGGTATTAATTCATCAGAGATTTCTATATCCTCGGTTTATGAAGCTATTTATCTTCTTCTATACCTGGATACTATCTCTGGCGTTCGAATGCCGATTTTCCTTAGATTTCCGCATTGATTTCCTGAAGTCACGGTTGACCCTATTATGGTCGCCCGTGATTTATATTGGCTTATCGTCTCCTATTTGGTAATTATCTCATCTTCATTTGAGCTTATCTTAGAATTAGATTTTTCTTTGATTTGAGTTCCTCTAAATTTGAGCCTCTGTTCATTTTGAAAACCATTCTTAAATCATTCCTTGGAAATTTTTTTGTGTTCGGTTGTATTTTGAAATTGTGCATACATCAAAGTTATTATTTTGATAAGGATGACCATATTTTTATATATAAAAGTGAAATGTTTTCGATAAGAATTATATACCCTTTTAAAATGAAAATTTAAAGATTTGAAAGGATTTGAAAATTTTGAAAATTAGTTGGTTTATAAAATGATTTTAATGGAATGGTTTGGAAATTGAAATTTGCGTGATTGAACTCTGGCATTTTAAATTTGTTTAAGGTTTTGAAAATATATAATAATATGATTTGAAAGTATTTTTCCGAATAAGAAATGTTTCAAATGATTTAATGAGTTTCAAATGATTCGAAGAAATTCAAAAGAAGTTTTCGAGAAAATAAAAGTCCAGAACTCACTTATGTCGCTGGAAAATAATTTCGGTGATGAATGCATGCATCATCGACATTGATTTTTGAGTTTCTGAGTGGAGAGAGGCTACTCTAATAGCTTTGCTATGCGAGTGATTTTATGAAACCTATTTGATTTCAAATACCGAAGTATAATTTGATTTTTGAAAAGATATATGCATATATATGTGATGCAGAGCCGGTATTCAGTTCTTGAGTTTCGAATTTGATTGATATAACCCTATCTTTTCGAATTGATTTACTGATTTGTTGTTGATTTCCAACTCTTGGATTTGAAATTTGATTTCACTGACTATTTTGAAGGTTCGAACACTTCCAAATCGAGGTTTAATTTTCAAAGCTAAGGAATTTAGAAGAGTATAAAATATTTGATAAAGAATATGAGTTTAGTTTTGTATGCTTAAAGTATTAGGAGTATGACTTAAATAAATTTGAAACATTTGTTAAGTAAATAATTTGCCAAAGGAAAATTGGATCTTTTGAATAGAAATAAATAGTTTAAAGGTAAAAGGGATAGTTATAAATTTGGAAACCATTTTGGGTATAATTGATTTTGAGAAATATTTGGTTTTGAAAATAGATTGGAATGTAAAACCTAGTATTTATATTATGATTTTGGAAATGAATTTGTTTGACTTAAATTATGTTAATATGGAAACTTGGATTATTTTCTAAACCTATTATTTTGGAAACTTTGAAAGTAAAGATATTTAAATTGGAAGGAATGATTTAGTGAAATCATATATAATTTTGAAACTGAATTAATTTTTGAAACAAATCGAAATTTGAGAACTTTGTGTTACTAAATACTTGATTTGGGAGTTGTCGAGCTTATATAAAATGGATTTGTATAAGTATGAAGTTGATTTGAAAACTATTGATTTGAAAGATACTCAATTTGGAAAGAGAATTCTTATATAATCGAAGTCTATGTAAGTATGATTTGATATACTATTGATTTTGGAAAGTATTCAATTGGAAAGCGAAATCGTATATATAATGGACTTTAGATAAGTATGATATTTGAAAGTGATTTGAAAAGGTACTATATGATATATATTTTCGAAGTAAAGATATGGATAATGCCTTCTGCTTAATATCCGCTCTGTGGACATATTGTGGATTCATTCTATCGACATTATTCTCTCTGATTTTTGGTTTTCCGAATGTGATAGTCGAGTGTCCCACCATGGCGATCTCCATGGTTTTTCTTTTGAGCGTGGCTGCATAGCGTAATTTGCCTGGCTGAGATGGCCTAGGGGTACGGATTGTTTCCTAGGGGATCCAGGCGTAATCATTGTGTATCCTGCAATCTATGTAGGTCGCATTAGTAGCGAAATCCGCCTGGCTGAGATGGCCTAGTGGTACAGATTATTTCCTAGGGGACCCAGGCACAACCATTGTGTATCCTACGGTCTACTAGTCATCATGGCGTAACTCGCAGGGTTGAGAAAGCTTACGGATATGGATTGTTTCCTGGGTAATCCAGGCATAACCATTGTGTATCTGCGATCCATGGTTAGATAAAGGTTTTGGTTGTTTTGTTTGGATTGTACTTTCCATATCTGTTTTTAAAAGTTTTCCAGTATTTTCACTGGGTGTTGAAACAAGTCTACTAAGTACCTGGAGAATTCTAGCTTTGCGCCTGATCAACGCACTGCCAGAGCCTAAAGGAACAAGGATAAACTTGTTAAGACATCGAGTTATAAAAGTATTTTGATAAAGTATTATATAAATGATAAATTGATCATTTATTTTACCTTTCTAAATAATTTAAAATGTTTTAAATATTGTTATTTCAAACTAACAAATTTGAAAATGACTATTCATCATATCATAAATTGTTTAAATTGTTGTAAATATTAAAACTTCAAATTGAAATTATATAGCTCTAAAATAATGGTTCATCCTTATCTTCCAACCTGTTTTCCCTTCTAGCTATTCATACTCTCCACCTTGTTAAACTTACCTATAACAACAGTTATCAGGTATAATTTTAATCCTCTTATCATCTTGTTTTAATCCTATTTCATTCTATCTTTTTCTGTGTTTTCCATGCCTCGTTTCTTTTCGAGGACGAAAAGATTTGAGTGGGGGAAAGTATAACAACCCTATATTTTATGATTATTTTAATTTTGTATTTTAATTATTTTAACTAAAATTCCTGATTTAAAAACTTTATTTTATTTATTAAAATGGATAAATTTTGTTATTTAAAATATAAATTTTGATTTTTGTGTGAATTATAATTCCGAACCTGAATAAATAGAATATTTTCCATAAATGTGAATTTTGGTCAATATGGTCAAACTTTGAGTTTTAAATTTAAAATTTAAATATTTGAATTTTTGAATTCGATCTTTTATTATGAAAGTAAATTAAATTTCAAGTACACTGCTTTTTGTTTCGCTGAAATCCGATTAATATTGTGAAAGTTATGCTTTTTATACTATTGTCTGTAAATTTTTTTTATTTAACAAAAAACTGCTTATTTTAATTGATATAAATAATATTTTTGTTTAATATATCATGTTATAATTATGTATATATGTGTAACATGACATGTTAGCTATATATTTACAACATTTGTTCCTCTTTTGTTTCATTTAATTTGGATATATACTTTGTAAATTAAGTAACATACAAAGTTGTAGATAGCAATTAATTTATACGTTTCTATAACCGTTTTCTTATTTATTTCTATAGTTTTTGTATAAACGGTATGTATTTATTGAATTATTTCTTTGGCATATATTCTATTAAATATATAGGAAACACATAAATGAAGATGGGTTACCTAGTTGTAATTAAAGGCATACGTCATGTTTTGATTTATTACCTCTTTATCTTTCCATTCATTGATTTCATATCATAACTCCATATTTGTTGCCGTTTATTTCCTTGATTCCTAGCCACCTATAGTCATGTGAGAAACTCTTTCTCATTTCAGTTGTCATGCATACATTTCAGATCTGAGAAAGGTAATGTCTTCTTCTCATATTTTTCTACTTTTTCTTCCACTTTTTCTATTGATTTTTCAATTATTTTTGCTTGTTTCTTCATGTATTTTTCTCGACTATCACCTAACCACCTCCTCCAACCACCACACCACCTTCTTACCACCACCATACAATGCCTGACATCCCTCTTCTCTGACCTATATTGGCCGTGGCTATCCAATGGTGCAATCATCTCAAAAAGTTGCAAAATCCTTGAAAAATATGCCATAGCCAAACCTAGTTTGCACATACCCTTCATTTTCCACTTCGGTCTCCTCCTTAGCCATCACCACTTGCTTGTTCACCATCACTAGCCATCTCTCTAGCTACTACCCGACCTGTACATGCCATGGCCGAACCTAGATGTGACCCTAGGCCTAGACTATTTTGAACAAAATTTCCACTTTTGCCTTGTCTCCTTGCATTCCTCACATGTAACTCCCAAATCCCTTGTTTTCTCTTGCTTTCCGTGCCTATATGTTCCGAACCAGACCCATTCCCACCAACTAGACCATCATGGCCAAGCCTAAAGCATGTGTGGCTGAGAAAAAGTGTGAGCAAGTCAAGCAAAAATTGATTTAAAAAGCTTGGTGATGTCCATTTGTTAATTCTATTTCCATTTGTTTCAATATAAACTTTGGTATTGTATCTATATTTATATATGGCTTTGTTTTGTTGTTGAATACAAGATTGACATCTTGGCTCTCTCTCTCTCTCCACTCAAATCAAAAGTCGTATTGTGCTTTATGGAATTCGTTTGTGTGTTTTGATTTGCTAACTCCAACATAAAAGGTGAGTTTTCACTCATGACATTTATACTTATATTATTAGTAAAGTGACAACAAGTGAATGTGTAGAATTGTTACATCATCTTATACCTGCTTGTAATGTTAATTATATGATGTTAAACCCTGTTATAAACTTGTCTCATAATTTGTTATGTTTTACTTTGTTATACCGTGTATTTTTTTTCTTACATTGCAAGTTCCCTGTAGAATAGAATCACTATGGGTTGAAATGATACATACCCGAATGGACTTTAGAATAAGGAAAAATCATTACGGGCTAAAATGATAGGCCTGGGTTATTTTTATTTATTTGTATTTGTCTTGAGATTGCGGGTTTGAAATAATCTAAACCCGGAATTTTTCTGATTACGGATATAAATGATAATTTCCTTATCACTTGGTTTAGGTGTGAAATATTATCTGGACCCGTGGTTGATTTCAAAATATGATTTCTTATAAAAATTCATGTATTGTAAATGAAAGAAAAAATATATATGAGATTTGACTTATATTGGATTTAAAATGGTTAAGCAGTGATTTTCTAAAAGGTTAAATGGTATAAGTTAATAGATGGTTTAAGTTGTAGTGTGAAAGTTTGATTTAACTTAATAATGGGAATTTAAGTAAAAATGGAATTATAAGCTTAACTTGGTAATTAATATAATTGATGTATGAATTGGATAAATATAAAGTAAAAGAAAATATCAAGTTATTTGTAAAATAATGTTAAGCAACTTACAATGTATTTTGAATTTATGAAATTAGTTTAAATGTAAAATAAATGGATATTTAAATGGAAATTTGGAATTTAACTTTACTTGGAATTGTGAGATTTGGTTTTAAATTGGAAGTTTAAGTAATAAATAAAATGGAAATTTAGTTTAATTTATGAAATGGAAATTTGAAATTTAAGTGATAAATAATTGTTAAAACGGTAGAGAATAAAAAATTTGTACACTTTAATTTAATAAGTGAAATTATTGATATTTATTTGTGAAATTTACTTTATAAAAATCATAAGTTAAAGGTATTTTAATGAACATTTTTGAGTGTCAAAATATGATTTTTATAATATTTAAAGGGTTAAAATCAAAGTTTATTTATTGCTGGAATTACATTGAAAATCTGAAAATTAAATAATAGCACTTCAGAAATGCTATCATTTCTAAAGTTAACTTAAAATCTGAAGTAAAGGATATTACAGCACTTTGTAAGTGCTGTAGTTGCATAAGTGAACTAAATGGTTAAAATTAACTAAAGGCTGCTGTAGCACTTGTTAAGTGCTGCAGTTGGCTGAATAGAACTATTTTCAACTAAAATTGAACTACCACAACAATTTTAAATGCTGTCTTTGCTGAATTGAATTGTTTTCAAATGTAACTTACCGTAGCATTTTCTAAGCGCTACGAAAGCTGGAATTTCACTGTTTTATTGTATTTAAGTGAATAAATGAACTTTGAAATGGCTACATTTTTGGGAATTGAATATTTGATTTGTCAGTATAATGACTTCATTTTTAATGGGTTAAATGGATGATTTTAATTCGAAATTATAAACCATTTTGAAATCTAAAACCACGGGTGCACTTTCTTGGGTGCCATTTGATTTCCTAGTGATTGTTTTGATGCACACCTTCAATTTGATAGTGTGATTAGAGGTGAGCGATTACTGCAGCTCTACGCTACCCTAATCACATTTACACTATTAGTCGCATGGTTTACTTTAATATGGACATTTCTATGATAGCGTTTATTTCTGTTTAATCGATGGTTTAATGGATCCTCAAAGGATGGGTGATCCCAAGCATCCCTTAAGTTATTATGCATTTCTATTACAGTTCACTTGGTTGGTTTATATTATATAATTATGTATGTCCTGACTCGAGTGTCTTGTGTTTTACTTTACGCTCGGGTCAGCCTGAGAGTCACAGCTTTGGATTCACCTTCTGGAGCTAGAGATTTGTTGGAGCTTATCTATCTATCTATTCGTCTGTTTCTGATCCAGTTATTTTTCCTATACGGTACTTGCTTCTGTATTATTGATTTATGTATCCAAACTCCTATTGTATCCAATTTTAAACTATGATATTTTGTATTTTGTTTTGAGATTTTGTTATAGTAGCTTCATCAACTACTATGGTATTTTATTTCCGCTGCGAGTTATTCTGATATTTCTGTGTCTGTGATTCTATGAAGGATTTTATTTGCTCCAAATTCTATTACAATCTGTTATTTTGAATTATTCAAGTCCGACATGCGTGGATTATTGTCGATTTGAGTGGTCCAAAATAGTGAGTCATTACACAAATATGTAAAAACAATGTAAACATTGAAAAAGTAATTCATTATTCAGAATTAAACTTCATTAATAAGTCATAAAAACAGAATATGTCTAAAAACCCATATTCTCCTATTTTGTGAAAAATTATATCTCAGTCTCACATCATCAGAGTACATAAATATTAATAATCATTCCTCTCACAAGTATTAGTACATCAAAAGCCAAATGAAAAGAAACATGAAAAGAAGAAGAATACATGAAGAACTCTGGGAATGTATATCCAAGAAATCGAAATCTACTTCCTCGACTCTGCTGGCCTATGGGGGAGAAAATAGGAAATAGAGGAATCGGTCAGACAATAAGTCTGGTGAGTGAAAGTAATTACTAGCATTTCTAAGCACGATAAAGATAATAGACTAAGCAATAGTTCTAGTATGGAAAGAAATACTGAAAAGATAAAACTGGGGTAAAATACTGTTTTTGATTCTGTTTGACTGTTTGCTATGATTTTTTCGATTATTTGCACTTCTCTTTAACTGCTGTGATTAGGCTGAAACCCTAATTCTATTTCAGCTGCTAATTTGATCAGGCTGAAATCCTAATTCTACCCATTGATTGGCCTTCTATCTCTATTGTGCCACTATGAACTAATCATGTTGGTTACTGCAAAAGAAACCGCTTAGTGCTTGAAACATAATAGTGAATTATTTACTCTAATAGATGTCGCACGCTCGGTCATCGTTGGTACACACTAACTGTCACCCCCTATTGTGACCTCTTATTCTCTTATTTAGACCTAAAAGGGAATGCTACCCAACCTCACCTAGCTGTTATGAGACCATTAGTCCTAGTCCTAAAAGGGAATGCTGCCGGTATTGGTCATAACAAACAAATTCTTATTTGCGCCCCTTTTCCAAATCCCTAGATTAGAGCTTTTATCTATTGGCCACTTATTTACCCTAATCATCATATGTGTGTCCCAGCCTCACCTAACTGTTGTGAGACCACCAGTCCTAAATCTGAAACGGAATCCTGCTGGTACGGGCCACTACTTCTATATTTTCTTATTAACTTAGTATAAGTTTTAAAATAAGCCTCTTATGTTATTTATGCTATCTTTGCTTATTAACTTAATCTAAGTTTTAAAATAAGTATTTTCTTTATCTCTTTCTTTTAATTATAACCTATGTTATAATTGTTACTTTTCTATTTTCACTTTTTAGTTATAACCGCTTGTTATAGCTATGCTAGCAAATGTCTTAAATTTGCCTATTTCAGTCTATCTCTACTTTATTATAGTTTTTCTTTTTTTACATCTGATTTTTGTAAACGTGGTATTTTTCTATTTTGACCCATATTTGCGAATTCTTCTCTTTTTAACACTCATATTTTATTCGTGTTAAAAAAAGGATTGAATCTCTATAAAAAGAAACTAACATTTACAAGCTGAACTCTAACTTTAAACAGATATAAATAAATGTGAATAAATGTAAATAACTGTAAATAACTATAAATAACTGAATAAAATGGCTGAATAAAATAGACTGAAAAGAACATCTGAAGTTTACTTAAAAACAAACTGTAAATAACTCATATAAAAACCGTCTCAAAATTGCTGAAAAACTACAACTATTGAGGACCTTATTACTTTAAATTACTCAAAAATCTAAAATAATTACAAAACACTCACATATGGTCCTTAGCTCCAGTCCTTGGCCTTCTTTGATCCACAACTTGGGCATAGAATATTTTTTATCAAAAAGATCTTCACTTTAGAAAAAAATTCGATTTAGGGTCCATCCTCACAGCCAATGAACCCAAATAGGAGAAAATCATGAGAAAATAGCTAGGCCAAGGGTTCTATTTATAGTGTAGCTTAGGGATCTCAGACCGTTGGATTGAAAGGTTAAATCTAGTGCAACCACGTCATAGGCTCTCTAGGAACCATCAGATGGAAGCATTAATATATAGGATTGAACGAAAATGAAATTATTAGGTGTTTGCTTCATACTGGATGAAATAACATTCAAGAACCAACCTAGCTTCCATGGGGGTCGACCCTAAAGTTGACCTGACCCCTTTGGGGGTTGACCTATAGGTGGACCTAACCCAACTATGGGTAGACTTATGCCTTTGTAATATATTTTTTCCTTTTTCATTCTGATTTCTTATTTCTTTCGTAACTTATTCGTATTAACTCGAATTTCGACAAGTTATATATGGAAATTGACCAGAAATTTACCACGGACACAATGGTGCAACTCTCGTGGCTCAATTTTAACAATTTCACAAACTTATTTTATTATTTAATTAATTCGTTAATAAATTATCATAGGTCAAATTTTGGGTTGTTACAAAGGTTAGGTTTATGTTTAAACTTAAGTTAATTATTATGTTAATTGATAATTTAATTATTTCAAATGTTAATTTATCCGTAACTTTTTTGTACGAGGTCCATTTCGAGTGCAGCAAGTCACATTGCGATCATATCGATGAAATTTACACTATGGAGTTGGATTGGATGAATTTGAAGCTAGTTGAAATTTTGGGTTAAAATTAAATGCATGTTCAATTTTAATTCAAAATGGAACATTTAGTGACTATTAAAAATCAAAGTGAGTTAATCTCACCTTTTTGGTTAACCAGGAATATTTTCAGTCAAGAAAAATTATCTATTGGATGTTTGGATATTTATTATTTATAGTTATTCACTGTTTGGATAATTTACTAATTATTATTTGCTGGATTGGATATATTCCTGCCTATTAGGGTGGATGAGACCATATTACGTTCCCGTGTAAGAGCGAATGACCCTTTGTATACGAATCCTGCCTCAAAATGGTTGATTTATATTTTATGATTATATGCTATATGTGATTCAACGGGACAGGTTGGAGGGATCCAACAGGATTCGTCACACTGTTGATTTTATTTTTCATATATATGGTGATATATGACCTATTGAATTCCATATTAATGACATTGATATGATTTGCTTAATTAGTGCTTTAGTAGCACTGGCCTTATTTTTGGTATTTTAAAATATTATAAAATAATGATTTGATTTAAAAAGGGACTTCAAAGTGATTTTGAAAACTATATTTGCTTAAATAATTAGTCTTGAGTTATTTGAAGGAGTAATTTATTTTAAAATCAAAGGTATGAATTTTGGATATCATAAATTAATTCATAAAATACTGTTAAGTTGAGATTTCTGAATTGTAAGTAAAGATTTTTAAAATCTTTAAATAAGTCCGTCTTTTATAGTAAAGAGATATGTTTTAAAAAAATAGAAATATTTTGATATTAATATTTATTAATCATCTTCATATAAAGTGATATATATGTATATGTGTACATATATAAAAGGTTAATTACAAACGCAAGGCTTTATAAATGTGACAATTTATAAAAGCAATATTTTACAAATGAAGTGAAGATTTGTAAAATCGTATTTTTTGTATGAATTTACAAATGTGGTTCATAAATTATAGGGAACTATTATCATTTAATAAATTGGAGAATAAATCAAACGGTGGACTTATCATAAGATTCAGAATGATAATTTAGAAATAGTCAACCCTATTTTGGAAATTGAAGGCGAAGATAAATTGGAATGCTAAACGATATTTTATAAACAGAAAGGGATTTATAAAAGAAATTTATCTATATGGAAGTTACGTCAAATGAATGGTGATTGATGTTTTAAATTAGATTTATGAATAAGTGAGATTCATAAAGAAAATAAAGTTATAAACGAATTCATAAATAAATGGGTTTTATGAAAGGAAGTTTTTATAAAATGGAAAGTGTAACAGCCCAAATTTTTAACAAGTATTTTTCACTTGTATTTTAAAAACTTTGGGGTTTATTATATAAAAATCTAAATTTTAAAATGATTAAAAATAAAAACAATTGGCCAAATTTTTAATTAAATAATAAGATCACTGAAATTTTGACATGGTTAAGAATTAACTTTAATTTGGGGTTTTTGTCGAAGATGGTAAATAACTCAATTTCTAGCAAAATCAAGTTTTAATTAAGAAAACATTAACAGCTTAGGTGGTTAAGACATCTGGGCTATTCACGACAGGTCACGAGTTTGAGTCTCAGCACGGTCAGAATTTCAATTTTTTTTAGTGTATAAATGAACTGAGTAATTACGCGTTAAAAAGGGCGCGTAAATTTAGGGAATAAATACCGTATATATATATATAAGAAAACGTATAGAATTTTAATCCGTTATTTCGGTATATTTTGGGCATAAAATATTATAGCTATGGTACACATTCTTAAAAATATGACCTTAGTGTAAATGAGTAAATTTATCAGTGGCATGTGTTTTTAGAGGGAAGGAATATTCTAGCGTTCAAATCAAATATGTTGCCTCTAAATTCAACGCATTACTTTAAAAATTTGATTTCCATAGATTTTTTTTCCATTCAACAAAATTTATTTCTTGCATTTTTCAAAACACAATTTTCTCCTAAATCTCAGTCATGCGCAGTATCCATTCTCCTATCTGCTTGCCTATTTCATATGCGTTTTTCACTTTGCTCATATCTCTTACGTTATTTTTCTCTTTCCAGTAAAATTTACTTCCCAATTTATATATATTTTAATTTGATCAAATCATTTCCAAAATGCTAAATAATAAATGAAAGTTTCACTTTGTTTAAAGGATAACTCTAAATGGGAATAAAAAAAAAAAAAAAAAAAAAAAATTGGATTATATACTTTCTTTAAAAATTTGTAATATTTGGTCCATTTGGATAATAAATCGCCTTTTTATGGTAATAAGAATCAGAGAGAGATGTAACCAAAGTTTTATCTTTTTAATTTAGTAATAAATGTTAAGAATTTATAGCATATTAATAAACTGATAATTTCGAATTTAAAAAGGGCACGCATTGTAATGGTATAAGTAACGTATAAACGTATAAATTAAAAATGTTACTTTTGCATAAATTTTGGGCGTATTGTATTGCGTCGGTTTGGCGTATTTTAAAATGCATACTGCAATATCTATATGGATTTATAAATCAGTCAGTGGTTTTTATAGCAAAACGTTACTTTTTTCCATAGCTTTCATTAGGGTTTTAATTTTTGTATAAAACTTTTCGTTCCAAAATCTTGCTGAAAATTTTTGTAGCATCCTTTTAAAAAAAAAATTTCAACAGCAATCAATTTATCTCGCTCATTATAAACACACAAAATCTTCAAGTTCTTTTCTTTGCCGTTTCTTTAATTAAGAATAAATCTCTTGCCCAAAATCAACGCATGCATTCAAATCTTACCTTGCCATTTACTTATCTGAAATTGCTCCTTTGCCAAAACAAACATTTCCTCTTGCCATTTCGTCTCTGCATATAAATCACGCAAGCCTTATCTAAAAAAAAAATCAACACTTCCATTTTATTTAGTATGGAATTCACTGCTATCTCAATCAAATTTGCGTAGACTGGGAATCATAAATTTTACCGAGATAACTTGCCTTGATTTTTCACGTATATATTTTACTTCCTTGCATACAAAGCAACTCCTCTTTATAAATACATAGCCTCGTCCAAAACTTTCCTCTGCATCTCATAGTTTAGCCTTCTTCTTCTTTTGTGCTGAAGCCTCTATCAGGTAATGGTTTTACCTTTTCTTTTCTTCTTCCAGTTTTTCCCTTTCTTCTTCTTGTTGTTCTCTGTTTCCCTTTTGCCTCGCTCGGCTACTTCTCCACCACGTCACGTCCCTCTAAGTTTTCATAACCGAGCTTATATCCCGAACAAGCCCATGGTTAATATATTATAATATTTTTCTAAAAATTATTAAGTATTTTTGAAATAAAATTTATGTAATTTAACTAAAAATTTGACTTAAGGCTTTAAAATTTTAAAGGTGTTTTGTTTTCTATAAGTTAAATTTTTGTAAGTTAATAATTGGTTTTAAAGTGAATTTAAAGATTTTATTTACGATAAATGACATAATAATTAAATTTGATTTGATATGGAGTTGAAATCTAACCTAGAAATTTTAATAAAAGTTATTTCCGAAAATGGATATGTTTGGTATAATAAATAATGTACTTTGAATTGATAAAATGAAAGACGGTTGAAATGGAACATTTTGGAATAACTTTTATTTAACTTGAATCATAGTCGAATTGATGTCTAAATGAATAAAGTTGTGAAGAAAATTTAGTGTATATTAACTATTAAAGGAATTTTTTTTTTATGGAACGGATGTGTTTTGTAAGTAAATAATTGAAAATGTTGTTTTCAAATGGAAAGGTGAAATTTCCATTTATGACTTAACTTGAAAATTGGGAATTGGGTTTTAAATAAAATTGTTAAGTTAAGTAAATAAATGAGAATTTAGTTTTATTTAGGAAGTGGGTATTTTTAAATTAAGTGTAAAGTTATTTGGAAAAATATATATACAAGTTAAGTAAAATTGGGAAATTCTGACTTACAAATGATTCATAGTAAATTTGGATATTTTATTTATAAAATTTATTTTATTTAATCATAAGATAAATGGTATCCAAATGAACATTTTTCTGAAGCAGGAATATGATTTTATAAGTTAAGAATGGTTAAAAATTTAAATTTTTATGTTTCTGAATTCGACAATGTTTTGAAATTAAAGTGGCAGAGACGTGTTGTACTTATGAACAGAGAGAGTTTGCATTAGGCAGAGACGCAAGTTTTGTGTAAATACATATTTTTCAAACTAGACAAGTTGGACATGCCGTTGGAAAAATATATATATATATATATATATATATAAATAATAATAATAATAAAAAGTATTGCCAAGCCTATGAAGTAGGGGTCGGGATGTGGGGTGAGGCAGTCGAGCAAAAGTTGAACCAAAATTTCTTTTACTCCATTCGTTCCAGTTGTTTCAAAATATTTGCTTTAACCGTAAATTGAAGTCGCGTATTGGTTTTATTTGGATTTTCTTCTAAATTTTGATCAAGTCGTTGCTTCCGCTGTGAATTGATCGTGCTTTCTATACTCTTATTTCGGGATTTTCGTTTTGAATCAAATTTTTTTCAGCAGCATTCAGGTGAGGATTTCTCACCAGACAAACATACCTATATTTATGTGAATTATCGCAAGTGTATTTGTAAGATTTTTATTAAATTTTATCTGTCTGTAATATAACGTATGATGTTAAACCCCATTTTAAATTGACACCTCATCAGTTGTTTATCTGTTGTAATATAGTTGCAGTTATATTATTTAATGCTTATTTACTGTTAAATCATCACTGCAAGTTCCCTGTAAATTGAGATCGTTATAGGCTGAAATGATAGGCCTGAACGATAATTATTATCCATATATATTATTTAATTGTTTAAATTTGATTTGTTAACTTGGGATTGCGGGTTTGAAATGATAGAACCCGGGGTTTTGTAAATTGCGGATTGAAATGATATAAATCTGGATCACTTGACCAAGGCTAGAAAACTATATACAGACCCATGGTTTATATAATGTTTTTCTGAAATATTTTAAATTTATTTTAAAATGGAAGTTTATAATATTCTGGTTTAAATATATTTAAAGGATTTTTATAAGATTTATAATGTTTTGAATGAGTTAAAAATGTTAAATAAATAAATAAATGTTTAAATAAATTTTGGAATATAACTTATTTTGGGAATTTCTGAATTTTGTTAAAAATAAGGTTTAAGTTAAGTAAATAATTGAGAAAAAATTATATTTGGGAATTTAAAACTTGATGGTTAAGTTAATAGTCTATTACAGCACTTAAATGCTGTCTTTTATAAACGAACTGTTTTAACCTACAGACTTTAGGTAGCATTTCATAAGTGCTACAGAAACTGGGATTTTAATTATTTAAAAATAAATTTATGGAAATAATCTTTGGGGAAATGGGTTTAAATTTTGGAAGTTAATATGTAATTAATAAAAATAAGGAATTGACTTTGAATGGTTTTAAATGAAAGAATTTAATTTTAAAAAGGGAGAAAAAGGCAATCAATTCCTAAATAAATTGAATAGATTTAAATGGTATATTGTAAAATGACCAATGTTTAAAAACAATATTTTGATATTGTAGTATTTGAAATATATTTTGATTTGTAAAGTATAAATACCATTTTAAAAGCTGTAACCACGGGTTATAATAATGTTTGGTTGTGAAAGAGACCGGGATCAGATATCTGGCATACTCTCTGTCGATACCGAAAACCACTTTACCAACCGTGTACGCGGTGGAGATTTCAGAATGAAGTAGGATGGTGGCGACGTTTTCTTTGAGGTAAAGACGTGGACCCGACTCCCATGAGTTGGCATAAGGTGGCTAAAACAGGAGCGATTCTCGGATTAATGAGGTAGCACCTCTGATCGGACGCACTTCTTCGTATGCCATTCTATTACTTTTGTGATTGTTTTGGTGCGCACCCTTGATTTGGGAGTGTTGTTCGAGGTGGGCGGCAGCTGCGCGCTGCGCGTTTCCATCGGTCCGGATAGCAATTCGTATATCTACCCTGGCATTGCCTAGTTGTGCCGTGTCGCCTACCATAGCGAGCCTTCTACGAGTGTAACAAACCGCATATTTATCGATTTTATATTTAAATATTTTATTTAAATATTTCATCGATAGTCGGATTTTAGTCCGAAAAGCTACTTTTTGCATACGGTCGAATTAGGACTCGGGACCACTCCCATTGAGTTTAAAATGCCATTTGCGACCTTTTTGAGTATAAGCTTCGATATGTTTGGAGAAAGTTGACTTTTGCTACTTTTCACTTTGGGTTTGGTTTGGGCTCAGCCCTATGTTAACTTATGCTCAAATCTGAGCCACTCTTCCCCACTCACCTTCATTCTCTTCTCTTTTCAGTTTTTAGAGTATTAATGGTGGGAGAGATTGGAAATTAAAACTCCAAAACCCTAGTTGCTCTTGCAAATCCAATTCCTAGCTCCAAACTCAAGAAGAACCCATTGGTAAGCATTCTCTTCTTCTTCTCCAACTTATTCTCTTACCAATTTCAGAAATTCCTAAACCTAATTTTGAGAATGATCTTGTTTTGAGCATAGATTCAAGATCATTTGGGTTGTGTTGAAGAGAGGTTGATTCTCCATTTGCTTTCAAGCTTCTTCTTGTTTGATTTTGTGAAAAGGTGAGATTTTTATCTCACATCTATGCTTATACTTATCTTCGATTGTTAGGTATGAATTCCTAACACTTATTCGTGTGCAATTGCTTTTGGTTTGGATTGATTTGGTGAATATTCCAATTTTTGGTGTTTTGGGTTCAATCCTTTAAAAATCATAACTTTGATGTTTGAACATGTGTTTTGGTGATGCATCGAGGAGCCAATAGGACCGGGTAGCCGTTAGGCATAATTCCCTAGCGTCCGTGCTCGTTCGGTTGCGAATTGGTGGAGGTTGCATATCAATTTATGGGCATCATTGTGTAGAGCATCAGGTTCGGCCGACCGACCCCCCTGGTCCGGTCGACCGACCTGCTAGTTAAAATTTGCCTCTGTTTCTGGTTCGGCCGACCGACCCCCTGGTTCGGTCGACCGACCTGGTGCCCGAGAATTTTCCTACCTCTGGTTCGGTCGACCGACTTAGGGAGTCCGGTCGACCGACCTGCTTCTATTTGCCAGATTAGCCTATTTTGCTAATTCGTTTGAATATCCAACTTTAATCGATTTGTGTTGTCTCCCTTTTGTTGTTGTCATTTATTATCGACTTTGATGACCTTTTCTTTGGGAATTTTAGATATATCCACTTTGATGGATTTTGTATCGATTTCTTTGGATTTTATTCATGTTTTTGAATGTGAATCTTAGTGATCGATTGTTCCTACAATCTTCTTTGTGATTTGTCACTTTAAAAATACAAAGGTTTTCTATACTAGTAGTAAATATCAAAACTCTTTCTTCAAACGATTTCAATACTATTTTAATACCAAATTCGTTTATAAAACCGTTTTCCAATCTATTAGTATATACAAACCTTTACCTCACTCGTATGAGAAATCTAATTAAACGACTTAGTAAAACAAGTGGTATGAAACGCTTGCATTTACTTCGTCGGTTAATTCTTGGACTTGTTCGATTGAATCTCTTGTGACAATTTTCTAGTGGAGATCTACAATTTGTTCGTAAATATTTAAGTTAAGCTAGTGGTTATGGGACATAATGCTAAGCTCATATATTTACTAGCTTACTGTAATCGACACTTCTCGTTGATCATGACGATCATCTTTGTGATTTAGACTAGCAATGTGCGATGTCTCTTTGTCTGCGAGGGAGACTAAACCCCGTTTTGTGGAGTTTCGACTCAATTTGGTGGGGTAGCAACCCATGGTCTTCGGGCCATTTGTGGAGCTTCGGCTCAATTTGTGATGGTTAGCGACCATGGAATTAGCGTTCCGTTTGTGATACACGTGTTGGTGGGCTTTATGCTCCCATTTGTGATAGGCCTCCCCCCTTTGTGATTTCTGGATTTCTTGTGTAGATTTCTAGAATTTGTGTTTCACCAATTTTCGTGATTTCCATTGATAAGTTTTATCAATATTTGTGCATTGGTGAATTTGTGCGTCATTGACTTTTGTGATTGACATTGATATTAATGTCAATATTTGTGAATTGGTGAATTTGTGTGTTATTGACTTTTGTGATTGACATTAATATAATCGTCAATATTTGTGGTTTGATGAACGAAATAAGGAGTATGACATTTCTTTGTTTCTTGTGTAGATTTGGTGATATTGATTCATCTCTCGTTGATTTTTCAGTTACTTATATATCACAGCTAGGCATTGTGATTATTATGTGTTTTGTCATATCTCTTATTCTATATCGTTGCATCTGATATTTATAGTTAGACTGATCCGTTTATTATTTTCTTATTAAATAATACTCGGGTCAGACCGAGATGTTACAGGTGCTTCTGCTTGACTTCTCTCCAGGGATCCATTACTCTGACCTTTTGCTAACTACTTAGATTAGTAGTTTTTGTTGTATACATTTGAGATATAGACTCCATAATGTATACTTATTCTTTTGTGTAGTTCATGTAACTATTCTTTTGTGATATTGTGGATCTTTTTATACCACTACTCTGATGTACACTTCCTAGTGTAATATTCATATCTATTTCCGCCTTTGTGATATGAATTGTCTGTGACTGATTTATGTTATGTTTATTTCTATATTTATTTCCGAAGATATTATAGCCACTGTGTAGTAACTTTGAGTTTGTGTCGGTATGTCGGATTTCCCTCTTGATAAAGAAATGCATGTTGTACTATCTGACATATCGATGCTCGCGCAAAGCAATTACACGGATGGTCGCTCCTCAACAGCCTTATTCTTCGTGCTAGTTGACAGCATTACACCGTAGTGTTCTTGGCTAGCGTGGGTATAGAGGTGGGGCGTCACGGCTTGGTATAGGAGCCAAACTTCGGAACAATACAGAATATTATAACAAGGATCATCGTCCTAAGTCTTTCTTAGGAGTCGTGCTTTAGGATTTTATTCGAGTCTTCGTACCGATTCATCCTATTTTCTTTTACGATACCTTGTTTTGTCTATCAAGATTGCTTGATTTTCATTAGTGAATAATCTTCTTCTTTCTTTCTAAAGGAAGAGAAATATTTAGACCAGGCCGCCCCAGAGCCGTGCCATCTAGCACTCCACCCCAGGATGGAGTTTTTATGACTGCTCAACAGCTTCTTGATTTAGTGACGAATGCTCAAGCAGCTGGAGCTAACCCAGAACCTTCTCACCCAAAGTCGGGATTTGCGCGCTTGTGTAGCGATTACACTAATTTGGGTGGGGAGCCATTCAAAGGTTCTGAAACTGTTATTGAAGTACAGGCCTGGCTAAGGTCATGCTATCGAATCTTTTCTCGCATGAATCTTATTGACCTTTACCGAGTTCAGGTGGCCTCTAGTATGCTCCGAGAAAGAGCATTGGACTGATACGAACTTCTTATTTCTGAAACTAATGAAGCGGATCTCACCTGGGAGAAATTCCGAGAGCGCTTCGAGTTAAAATTCGTACCAGAAGCTGAGAAAGTGACATTGGCTCGACGATTTATAGACCTTGTTCAAGGTGAGTCCTCCGTGACTGATTACGTCGCCTCCTTCGAGTCGCTTTCCAAATATGGGGTTGAATACATCAACACCCCTTTAAAGAAGAACCAGAGATTCGTCTATGGATTAAACAAAAATCTCAAGAAGCCATTACTTCTAAAATTAGAAGTTTCTTTCGACCAACTCGTTGATATCGCTCTTCGTCTTGAAGAGGCGGATAGGGAGAATGATGTTAAAGTGGTGGGTTCCAAACCAAACTTCAACAACAAGAAAAGGCCAAATAAATTAAAAGGACCTTATCCCAATAAGAAAGGGAAGCAAGCAACCTCCGTGGCAAAGACTTCTTCCTTTGGCCGTGGGGAATGCTATAATTGTGGTTCGAAGGACCATTATGCGAACAAGTGCCCAAAGTCTCTCTCTTGTCGCTACTGCAAAGTTCCCGGTCATGTTATATCTTCATGCCCCAAACTTCAAGGCAAGAAGGAGGGAAAGTTAAATGTTGCTCAAGCCCCTGGCAACACATCTCGTGGCCAAGGTATTTCTCATTCTATTCTGGATGGAATTATTTTATTTCGTGATCATCCTATTCGAGTTCTTTTTGATACGGGTGCGTCCCATTCTTTTATATCAAAAGAACTTGTTGATACTTTTTCTTTGTATGTTTTGTGTTTAATGACTTCTTTGAGAATTGCGAATCCGGTTGGTGGATCCGCGACAATTAGTTTATTGTGTAAAGATGTCGAGATTATTTTGTGTGATTTTCCTTTCCTAGCCGATTTGCATGTCATGCGTTACTTAGGCTTTGGAATGATTTTGTAAATGGATTGGCTTAACCGTTATGAAGCCCATATCCTATGTCCTGAGCGGACTATTCGTCTTCGACATCCTCAATCTATTAAGCAGATTTCTATTAATCTTAAAGATTCAGATTCCAGCTTGGTTGCATCTTTATATTCTTTAAATCCTCGTGATGACGATGATGATGATGAGGGTGATATTATTTCTCTTATTCACGTCGTTCGTGAATTTTCCGACTTATTCGAGCCCGTTTTAGGATTACCACCTAAGCGAGCAATTGAGTTCAGAATTAATCTTATTCCGGAGCTCAACCTATCACTCGTCCTCCGTATCGTATGTCCAATAAGGAAAACGAGGAGATGCGTAAACAATTATCTGAATTGGAGACGAAGCAATTTATTCGCTCTAGTTCCTCGCCTTGGGGAGCTTCGGCTATTTTTGTGAAGAAATCCGATGGTACACTTAGGCTTTGCGTTGACTACCGCAAGCTTAATGATCTTACTATCAAAAATAAATATCCTCTACCTCGGATTGATGATCTATTCGATCAACTTAGTGGTGCTAGAGTCTTTTCATTATTGGACTTGGCTACCAGTTTTCATCAGCTTCGTATTGCAGAGGATAGTATACCTTTGACATCGTTCCGTACTCGGTATGGATCTTATGAATGGCTTGTTATGCCATTTGGGTTAACGAATGCCCCGGCCTATTTCGTTGACCTTATGAATAGAGTTTTCAAAGACTTCCTCGACCGGTTTGTTCTCATCTTTATCGATGATATTCTTTTGTATTCTAAAACCGAGGAGGAGCATGAAAAACATCTTCGGATTGTGTTGGAAACTCTTAGGAGTAATCAATTAAGGGCAAAATTTTCTAAATGCCACTTTTGGCAATCTCGTGTGAAGTTTCTCGGTCATATTATTTCCGAATCCGGAATTTCCATGGATCCTTCAAAGATTGAAGCGATTCAAGGTTGGAAGAGACCGGAGAGTGTGACAGAGATTCGTAGTTTTCTCGGATTGGCGGGCTATTACCGTCGTTTTATCAAAGACTTTTCTAAGATTATCGTGCCTCTCACTAGCTTGACTAAGAAAGGTGTTAAATACATTTGGTCGGACAAATGTGAAGCTTCTTTTCAGAAATTAGAAGAATTCCTTTCGGATGCTCCTATTCTTGTTATTCCCGAGGGGAATCAAGATTTCGTTGTTTATACCGATGCTAGTCGTGTTGGTTTAGGTGCCGTTCTTATGCAAAGAGAACGTGTTATTGCTTATGCTTCTAGGCAATTAAAGCCTACCGAGAATAGATATGCCACTCATGATTTAGAACTCGCGGCTATTGTTTTTGCTCTTCGGATTTGGCGTCATTATCTTTTAGGAGAGAAATTTGTTCTTTATACCGATCATAAATCTTTGAAGTATTTATTCTCTCAAAAGCAACTTAATTTGCGTCAACAGTGTTGGCTCGAATTTCTTGCTCCTTATGATCTTGATATTCTTTATACACCCGGTAAGGGTAATCGTTTCGCCGATGCTCTTAGCCGTAAACAACAAGCTGTTGTTTCTATGAAGATATCCGAATGGAACGATCTTGAGATCTTATCCACTTGTGAGATTCGAGACCGCGTATCCGATTTATGCTCATCATTTATTTTATGTAGCCTTGAGGCTCATCCTTCTCTTTTGGACCGCATTCTTGAAGCTCAAAGGCTAGATCCCGAATTGGCTCTTCTTGGCCAAAATATTAAGGATAAAATTGATATTGAAGGTTTGAAAGACTTTGATATCGATTCTCGTGGCGGCATTCGGAAATTTGGTAGAGTTATCTTGCCAAATATTAGTGATCTTCGTAAAGATATTTTAGAAGATTCACATCGTTCTAAATTTACCATTCATCCGGTAGTAGTAAAATGTACGCGGATATGAAGCGGCTTTATTATTGGGAGGGAATGAAACTCGACATCTCTAACTTCGTTAAGCGTTGCATGACTTGCCAACTCGTTAAGGCCGAACATCAAAGGCCCGGTGGGTTATTGCAACCTTTAGAAATTCTAATTTGGAAGTGGGTCCAAATTTCCATGGATTTTATAGATGGCCTTCCCCGTTCTCGTTCGGGTCATGATAGCTTATGGGTGATTGTTGATAGGCTTACTAAATCTGCCCATTTTATCCCCGTTCGGTCTAACCGAACTGTTCCTCTTTTGGCCAAGCTCTTTATCAAAGAGATTGTTAAATTGCATGGGGTTCCTACTTCTATTGTTAGCGATCGTGATCCATTGTTTACTAGTGGATTTTGGAAGAGGCTTCAAAAAGCTTTGGGAACGAAGCTTAATTTTAGCACCGCTTATAATCCCCAGTCCGATGGACAAACTGAGCGTGTGAATCAAACTCTTGAAGATCTTCTTCGTTCTTGTGTACTTGATTTTGGTGGAAGTTGGGAAGATCATATTTCACTTGTTGAATTTTCCTATAATAATAGCTTCCAATCTAGCATTGGTATGGCACCTTTTGAGGCACTCTATGGAAGGCCATGCCGATCTCCTTCTTGTTGGCTTGAGGCCGGTGAGAAGCTGGTTTTAGGTCCAGATTTTATTTGTGATTCCACAGAAAAGACTGATCTTATTCGTCATAGGATGAAAGAAGCCCAGAGTAGACAAAAATCCTATGCCGATAATCGGAGAAGGAAATTAGAATTTTCTGAGGGAGATCTCGTGTTTGTTCGTGTTTCGCCTATGAAGGGCGTTGTGCGATTCAGTCGATCGGGAAAACTAGCGCCTCGATATATTGGGCCATTTCCTATCACCGAACGTATTGGTTCCATGGCTTATCGCCTTTTATTACCAGCTCAATTTTCTGCTATCCATGACGTGTTTCACGTTTCTCAACTTCGGAAATGTCTTCGAGATTCCGATTCTATTCTTGAGCCCGGTGTTGTGGAAGAGATTGAAGTTTCGCCTAATTTAACTTATGAGCAACATCCTATTCGTATCATTGCTTCGGAGGTCAAACGACTTCGAAATAAAGATGTTCCGCTTGTTAAAGTTCAGTGGTCTTCAAATCCTAAGGATTGTTCTTGGGAATCTAGAGAGTACATCGAGCGAACACATCCGGACTTACTTTCTCGTGCTCTTTGAGGTGAACTTCTTATTTCAAACTTCTTTTGTGTTGAATATGCTTTTATGGTTGTTACTATATATCTTCTTCTTAAAATATTGCGAGGACACAATTTCTTTAAGGAGGGGAGTCTGTAACAAGCCGCATATTTATCGATTTTATATTTAAATATTTTATTTAAATATTTCATCGATAGTCGGATTTTAGTCCGAAAAGCTACTTTTTGCATACGGTCGAATTAGGACTCGGGACCACTCCCATTGAGTTTAAAATGCCGTTTGCGACCTTTTTGAGTATAAGCTTCGATATGTTTGGAGAAAGTTGATTTTTGCTACTTTTCACTTTGGGTTTGGTTTGGGCTCAGCCCTATGTTAACTTATGCTCAAATCTGAGCCACTCTTCCCCACTCACCCTCATTCTCTTCTCTTTTCAGTTTTTAGAGTATTAATGGTGGGAGAGATTGGAAATTAAAACTCCAAAACCCTAGTTCCTCTTGCAAATCCAATTCCTAGCTCCAAACTCAAGAAGAACCCATTGGTAAGCATTCTCTTCTTCTTCTCCAACTTATTCTCTTACCAATTTCAGAAATTCCTAAACCTAATATTGGGAATGATCTTGTTTTGAGCATAGATTCAAGCTCATTTGGGTTGTGTTGAAGAGAGGTTGATTCTCCATTTGCTTTCAAGCTTCTTCTTGTTTGATTTTGTGAAAAGGTGAGATTTTTATCTCACATCTATGCTTATACTTATCTTCGATTGTTAGGTATGAATTCCTAAAACTTATTCGTGTGCAATTGCTTTTGGTTTGGATTGATTTGGTGAATATTCCAATTTTAGGTGTTTTGGGTTCAATCCTTTAAAAATCATAACTTTGATGTTTGAACATGTGTTTTGGTGATGCATCGAGGAGCCAATAGGACCGGGTAGCCGTTAGGCATAATTCCCTAGCGTCCGTGCTCGTTCGGTTGCGAATTGGTGGAGGTTGCATATCAATTTATGGGCATCATTGTGCAGAGCATCAGGTTCGGCCGACCGACCCCCCTGGTCCGGTCAACCGACCTGCTAGTTAAAATTTGCCTCTGTTTTTGGTTCGGCCGACCGACCCCCTGGTTCGGTCGACCGACCTGGTGCCCGAGAAGTTTCCTACCTCTGGTTCGGTCGACCGACTCAGGGAGTCCGGTCGACCAACCTGCTTCTATTTGCCAGATTAGCCTATTTTGCTAATTCGTTTGAATATCCAACTTTAATCGATTCATGTTGTCTCCCTTTTGTTGTTGTCATTTATTATCGACTTTGATGACCTTTTCTTTGGGAATTTTAGATATATCCACTTTGATGGATTTTGTATCGATTTCTTTGGATTTTATTCACGTTTTTGAATGTGAATCATAGTGATCGATTGTTCCTACAATCTTCTTTGTGATTTGTCACTTTAAAAATACAAAGGTTTTCTATACTAGTAGTAAATATCAAAACTCTTTCTTCAAACGATTTCAATACTATTTTAATACCAAATTCGTTTATAAAACCGTTTTCCAATCTATTAGTATATACAAACCTTTACCTCACTCGTATGAGAAATCTAATTAAACGACTTAGTAAAACAAGTGGTATGAAACGCTTGCGTTTACTTCGTCGGTTAATTCTTGGACTTGTTCGATTGAATCTCTTGTGACAATTTTCTAGTGGAGATCTACAATTTGTTCGTAAATATTTAAGTTAAGCTAGTGGTTATGGGACATAATGCTAAGCTCATATATTTACTAGCTTACTGTAATCGACACTTCTTGTTGATCATCACGATCATCTTTGTGATTTAGACTAGCAATGTGCGATGTCTCTTTGTCTACGAGGAAGACTAAACCCCGTTTTGTGGAGTTTCGACTCAATTTGGTGGGGTAGCAACCCATGGTCTTCGGGTCGTTTGTGGAGCTTCGGCTCAATTTGTGATGGTTAGCGACCATGGAATTAGCGTTCCGTTTGTGATACACGTGTTGGTGGGCTTTATGCTCCCATTTGTGATAGGCCTCCCCCCTTTGTGATTTCTGGATTTCTTGTGTAGATTTCTAGAATTTGTGTTTCACCAATTTTTGTGATTTCCATTGATAAGTTTTATCAATATTTGTGCATTGGTGAATTTGTGCGTCATTGACTTTTGTGATTGACATTGATATTAATGTCAATATTTGTGAATTGGTGAATTTGTGTGTTATTGACTTTTGTGATTGACATTAATATAATCGTCAATATTTGTGGTTTGATGAACGAAATAAGGAGTATGGCATTTCTTTGTTTCTTGTGTAGATTTGGTGATATTGATTAATCTCTCGTTGATTTTTCAATTACTTATATATATCACAGCTAGGCATTGTGATTATTATGTGTTTTGTCATATCTCCTATTCTATATCGTTGCATCTGATATTTATAGTTAGACTGATCCGTTTATTATTTTCTTATTAAATAATACTTGGGTCAGACCGAGATGTTACAGGTGCTTCTGCTTGACTTCTCTCCAGGGATCCATTACTCTGACCTTTTGCTAACTACTTAGATTAGTAGTTTTTGTTGTATACATTTGAGATATAGACTCCATAATGTATACTTATTCTTTTGTGTAGTTCATGTAAGTATTCTTTTGTGATATTGTGGATCTTTTTAGACCACTACTCTGATGTACACTTCCTAGTGTAAAATTCATATCTATTTCCGCCTTTGTGATATGAATTGTCTGTGATTGATTTATGTTATGTTTATTTCTATATTTGTTTCCGAAGATATTATAGCCATTGTGTAGTAACTTTGAGTTTGTGTCGGTATGTCGGATTTCCCTCTTGATAAAGAAATGCATGTTATACTATCTGACATATCGATGCTCGCGCAAAGCAATTACACGGATGGTCGCTCCTCAACAGCCTTATTCTTCGTGCTAGTTGACAGCATTACACCGTAGTGTTCTTGGCTAGCGTGGGTATAGAGGTGGGGCGTCACAACGAGTTTCTATTTGTGTCGTACCTATGGAGTATCCTCTGGTAGCTTCCCGATCAGGAGGTATTACGATACTGTATAGACTATTGGCATTATTTGTGTTAAGGTGGAAAATGTAAAGCCTTAATGCTATTTAAAAGTAAGTTTAATTTACAAATAGACACTATTATAATAGCGATGTATTACTACATAGTAAATAGTTTAACGGATCCTTAGAGGATGGGCAGTCCCAAGCATCCTTTAAGTTACTTGCTCTATATTACAGTACACTTGAATTAACTTACACTATATAAGTATGTATGTCCTGACTCGAGTGTTTATGTTTTATTTTACGCTCGGGTCAGCCTGAGTTGCAGTTTCAGTTTTCTTCCCGGAGCTAGGACATTCTGTAGACTTTTCAAGTTGCTGGCTTCTTTCTGTCCGCTATCTTATTTATGAAATCAAGACTTTGGGATTTTTGGATTTTCTATTTGATGATTTAAACTATATTTGGGATGGAAGACTTTGTAATTTTATTTAGTTGAGATTTTTAGTGGCTTCATGAACCACTAAGTATTTTAAATTCTGCTGCGAGTATTCTGATTCTGTGTCTGTGATTCTGTGATTAATTATTTACTGCATATTCTGAGTTTTGCCAAATTTTAATTACAACGCGGTATTTTGAACAATTCAAGTCCGACATGTGCGGATGCGAATGGTGGAAAATATCGGGTCGTTACATTTGATATCAGAGCTTTGGCTCTAGGCAAAACTTAGAATGTATGGTAAATTTGATTTACAGAATCACTTTCATTCGAGCTTGAATCTCTTCCTTTTGATTCGATTTCCTTTGAATTTTGGAATGTTCCCTACGGTTCCGAAGTTCATTCGTGTCCCTCATTATTCATTTTCTTTCGATTCTGGAGTATCCCATAACTCCACTTCGGATGATCTTTATAGTGAATTGGCCGTCTCGCCAATATTCTAATAAAGGGGTGAAACTCCTTTACAATTAGCATTGATTCACCAGAGATTTATATTTAACCTCGGTTTAGATGCTAGTATCTTTGGTTATTCCGAACTCTATCTCTTCGGATCGAATGGTAAATCTACATTTGATCTGACTCTTTAAGTCACGGTTGACCAGGTTAAGGTTGCCCGCGATTTATATAAACTTATCTAGTTCCTTATTCTGTTATTTAATCATCGGATCTTCTGATTCCAATTTATCTTTAAATCAAAATTCTCTTTGATTTGAATCCATCAAATTTAAATCTCTATCCTTGTTTTGAAAAATTTATTCCTATATTTGGGAAAAATCTAATATTATATATAAGTATAATTTTTAGAATTTTATAATTAATTTAACTAGTTGTCAAGAGATAATAGTTTTGATTTTATTTATGGTTTTATAGACCATGTGTTTTGTCTAATATAAATAATTGAATGGTTATAAATTAATTTGGAAACAGAAATGAATTTAAAACCAAAACTTGAGAATTAAATTTTCGATGGTTTCAAACCTTGTGTTAAAATTTTAAAGGGGGATATTATTTAAAAAAATTTCGAATAAAAATTTGTTTCCAAAGAATTTTAAAGGTTCAAAAATCAGTGCTCTTCTCTTTGTCGCTAGGAAATAATTTCGGTAATGACAGCAACATCATCGACATTCATTTTCGAGTTTCAAAGTGAAAAGACCATTGTGTAGTCTTGCTACAGTGTTACCTTGAGAATTTAATTGATTTGAATCTCTAAATATGACTTGATTTATAATATATAGATATATATGATTTAAATTTGATTTGACATATTATGTACATATATTTATTTGGGTTTTAATTCTTAAATTTTATCTTGAGGAATAATTTTAATAAAAAAAATCAAAATTTTGAATAAATAATTCCAACTTGAGATAATTGAATTTTAAAGTTTTATTTGTATAATACTCAAGTTCATTTCAATATAACCTACCTTGATTTTCAGAAGTTAACAATGTAATTGGATATTATACAATATAAAAAGATTTATAAATAAAATTTGAGTGGTTATAATAAATGTTATACACTTAAACTCTAGTTATAAAAAGATTAACAGAGGAAAATAAAATAAAAGGGTAATGGAATAATTTTCAATATAAAATGATGTTAAGGAACTAAGAATAAATTTAAACAGTTGTAATAAGTGTAAACATATTTGACATAGATGAGAAAAATATATTGAGAGAAATAAATTTAATTATAGTTTGGAATAAAGAAGAAACTAAATGGAGAATTTAGTTTATTTTGGGAAATGGTAAATTTACTTTAACAATTAAGTTAAATTACCATTTCAAATTTGGATTAAAATTAAACATTTTAAATTAGAATGTTATAATACCTTGTGTAAAATTTGGATAAAAAAAATGAATGATTTTTTTTAAATGTAGGGATATTATACAAGTAAATATGTAAATAAATAAATGTTAAAATTTTAAGTATAAATAGATGAAATCAATGATTAATTTAAAATTGAATTTTTATTGTTTAGATTAATGATTCTAATTTAAGTTTCAATTTAGTTTTCTTTCAGGTTGTTTCTATTCCCCTACCTTCTTCCTTTTCGAGGACGAAAAGTTTTGAGTGGGGGAGAGTGTAACAGCCCAAATTTTTAACAAGTATTTTTCACTTGTATTTTAAAAGCTTTGGGGTTTATTATATAAAAATCTAAATTTTAAAATGATTAAAAATAAAAACAATTGACCAAATTTTTAATTAAATAATAAGATCACTGAAATTTTGACATGGTTAAGAATTAACTTTATTTGAGGTTTTTGTCGAAGATGGTAAATAACTTAATTTCTAGCAAAATCAATTTTTAATTAAGAAAACATTAATAGTTTAGGTGGTTAAGACATCTGGGCTATTCACGATAGATCATGAGTTCGAGTCTCAGCACGGTCAGAATTTCAATTTTTTTTAGTGTATAAATGAACTGGGTAGTTACGCGTTAAAAAGGGCGCGTAAATTTAGGGAATAAATACCATATATATATATATATATATATATATATATATATATATATATATATAAGAAAACGTATAGAATTTTAATCCGTTATTTCGGTATATTTTGGGCATAAAATATTATGGCTATGGTACACATTCTTAAAAAGATGACCTTAGTGTAAATGAGTAAATTTATCAGTGGCATGTGTTTTTAGAGGGAAGGAATATTCTAGCGTTCAAATCAAATATGTTGCCTCTAAATTCAACGCATTACTTTAAAAATTTGATTTCCATAGATTTTTTTTCCATTCAACAAAATTTATTTCTTGCATTTTTCAAAACATAATTTTCTCCTAAATCTCAGTCATGCGCAGTATCCATTCTCCTATCTGCTTGCCTATTTCATATGCATTTTTCTCTTTCCTCATATCTCTTACGTTATTTTTCTCTTTCCAGTAAAATTTACTTCCCAATTTATATATATTTTAATTTGATCAAATCATTTCCAAAATGCTAAATAATAAATGAAAGTTTCACTTTGTTTAAAGGATAACTCTAAATGGGAATAAAAATAAAAATAAAAAAAATAAAAATTTGGATTATATATTTGCTTTAAAAATTTGTAATATTTGGTCCATTTGGATAATAAATCACCTTTTTATGGTAATAAGAATCAGAGAGAGATGTAACCAAAGTTTTATCTTTTTAATTTAGTAATAAATGTTAAGAATTTATAGCATATTAATAAACTGATAATTTCGAATTTAAAAAGGGCACGCATTGTAATGGTATAAGTAACGTATAAACGTATAAATTAAAAATGTTACTTTTGCATAAATTTTGGGCGTATTGTATTGCGTCGGTTTGGCGTATTTTAAAATGCATACTGCAATATCTATATGGATTTATAAATCAGTCAGTGGTTTTTACAGCAAAACGTTGCCTTTTCCATAGCTTTCATTAGGGTTTTAATTTTTGTATAAAACTTTTCGTTCCAAAATCTTGCTGAAAATTTTTGTAGCATCCTTTTAAAAAAAAAAATTCAACAACAATCAATTTATCTCGCTCATTATAAACACACAAAATCTTCAAGTTCTTTTCTTTGCCGTTTCTTTAATCAAGAATAAATCTCTTGCCCAAAATCAACGCATGCATTCAAATCTTACCTTGCCATTTACTTATCTGAAATTGCTCCTTTGCCAAAACAAACATTTCCTCTTGCCATTTCGTCTCTGCATATAAATCACGCAAGCCTTATCTAAAAAAAAAAATCAACACTTCCATTTTTATTTAGTACGAAATTCACTGCTATCTCAATCAAATTTGCGTAGACTGGGAATCATAAATCTTACCGAGATAACTTGCCTTGATTTTTCACGTGTATATTTTACTTCCTTGCATACAAAGCAACTCCTCTTTATAAATACATAGCCTCGTCCAAAACTTTCCTCTGCATCTCATAGTTTAGCCTTCTTCTTCTTTTTTGCTGAAGCCTCTATCAGGTAATGGTTTTACTTTTTCTTTTCTTCTTCCAGTTTTTCCCTTTCTTCTTCTTGTTGTTCTCTGTTTCCCTTTTGCCTTGCTCGACTACTTCTCCACCACGTCACGTCCCTCTAAGTTTTCATAACCGAGCTTATATCCCGAACAAGCCCATGTTTAATATATTATAATATTTTTCTAAAAATTATTAAGTATTTTTGAAATAAAATTTATGTAATTTAACTAAAAATTTGACTTAAGGCTTTAAAATTTTAAAGGTGTTTTGTTTTCTATAAGTTAAATTTTTGTAAGTTAATAATTGGTTTTAAAGTGAATTTAAAGATTTTATTTATGATAAATGACATAATAATTAAATTTGATTTAATATGGAGTTGAAATCTAACCTAGAAATTTTAATAAAAGTTATTTCCGAAAATGGATATGTTTGGTATAATAAATAATGTACTTTGAATTGATAAAATGAAAGACGGTTGAAATGGAACATTTTGGAATAACTTTTATTTAACTTGAATCATAGTTGAATTGATGTCTAAATGAATAAAGTTGTGAAGAAAATTTAGTGTATATTAACTATAAAAGGAAAAAAAAAATTATGGAACGGATGTGTTTTGTAAGTAAATAATTGAAAATGTTGTTTTCAAATGGAAAGGTGAAATTTCCATTTATGACTTAACTTGAAAATTGGGAATTGGGTTTTAAATAAAATTGTTAAGTTAAGTAAATAAATGAGAATTTAGTTTTATTTAGGAAGTGGGTATTTTTAAATTAAGTGTAAAGTTATTTGGAAAAATATATATACAAGTTAAGTAAAATTGGGAAATTCTGACTTACAAATGATTCATAGTAAATTTGGATATTTTATTTATAAAATTTATTTTATTTAATCATAAGATAAATGGTATCCAAATGAACATTTTTCTGAAGCAGGAATATGATTTTATAAGTTAAGAATGGTTAAAAATTTAAATTTTTATGTTTCTGAATTCGACAATGTTTTGAAATTAAAGTGGCAGAGACGTGTTGTATTTATGAACAGAGAGAGTTTGCATTAGGCAGAGACGCAAGTTTTGTGTAAATACATATTTTTCAAACTAGATAAGTTGGACATGCCGTTGGAAAATATATATATATATATATATATATATATATATAAATAAATAATAATAATAATAAATAGTATTGCCAAGCCTATGAAGTTGGGGTCGGGATGTGGGGTGAGGCAGTCGAGCAAAAGTTGAACCAAAATTTCTTTTACTCCATTCGTTTCAGTTGTTTCAAAATATTTGCTTTAACCGTAAATTGAAGTCGCGTATTGGTTTTATTTGGATTTTCTTCTAGATTTTGATCAAGTCGTTGCTTCCGCTGTGAATTGATCGTGCTTTCTATACTCTTATTTCGGGATTTTCGTTTTGAATCAAAAAAATTTCAGCAGCATTCAGGTGAGTATTTCTCACCAGACAAACATACCTATATTTCTATGAATTATCGCAAGTGTATTTGTAAAATTTTTATTAAATTTTATCTGTCTGTAATATAACGTATGATGTTAAACCCCATTTTAAATTGACGCCTCATCTGTTGTTTATCTGTTGTAATATAGTTGCAGTTATATTATTTAATGCTTATTTACTGTTAAGTCATCACTGCAAGTTCCCTGTAAATTGAGATCATTATAGGCTGAAATGATAGGCCTGAACGATAATTATTATCCATGTATATTATTTAATTGTTTAAATTTGATTTGTTAACTTGGGATTGCGGGTTTGAAATGATAGAACCCGGGGTTTTGTAAATTGCGGATTGAAATGATATAAATCCGTATCACTTGACCTAGGCTAGAAAATTATATACAGACCCGTGGTTTATATAATGTTTTTCTAAATTATTTTAAATTTATTTTAAAATGGAAGTTTATAATATTCTGGTTTAAATATATTTAAAGGATTTTTATAAGATTTATAATGTTTTGAATGAGTTAAAAATGTTAAATAAATAAACAAATGTTTAAATAAATTTTGGAATATAACTTATTTTGGGAATTTCTGAATTTTGTTAAAAATAAGGTTTAAGTTAAGTAAATAATTGATAAAAAGTTATATTTGGGAATTTAAAACTTGATGGTTAAGTTAATAGTCTATTACAGCACTTAAATGCTGTCTTTTATAAACAAACTGTTTTAACCTATAGACTTTAGGTAGCATTTCATAAGTGCTACAGAAACTGGGATTTTAATTATTTAAAAATAAATTTATGGAAATAATCTTTGGGGAAATGGGTTTAAATTTTGGAAGTTAATATGTAATTAATAAAAATAAGGAATTGACTTTGAATGGTTTTAAATGGAAGAATTTAATTTTAAAAAGGGAGAAAAAGGCAATCAATTCCTAAATAAATTGAATAGATTTAAATGGTATATTGTAAAATGACCAATGTTTAAAAACAATATTTTGATATTGTAGTATTTGAAATATATTTTGATTTGTAAAGTATAAATACCATTTTAAAAGCTGTAACCACGGGTTATAATAACGTTTGGTTGTGAAAGAGACCGGGATCGGATATCTGGCATACTCTCTGTCGATACCGAAAACCACTTTACCAACCGTGTACGCGGTGGAGATTCCAGAATGAAGTAGGATGGTGGTGACATTTTCTTTGAGGTAAAGACGTGGACCCGACTCCCATGAGTTGGCATAAGGTGGCTAAAACAGGAGCGATTCTCGGATTAATGAGGTAGCACCTCTGATCGGACGCACTTCTTCGTATGCCATTCTATTACTTTTGTGATTGTTTTGGTGCGCACATTTGATTTGGCAGTGTTGTTCGAGGTGGGCGGCAGCTGCGCGCCGCGCGTTTCCATCGGTCCGGATAGCAATTGGTATATCTACCCTGGCATTGCCTAGTTGTGCCGTGTCGCCTACCATAGCGAGCCTTCTACGAGTTTCTATTTGTGTCGTACCTATGGAGTATCCTCTGGTAGCTTCCCGATCAGGAGGTATTACGATACTGTATAGACTATTGGCATTATTTGTGTTAAGGTGGAAAATGTAAAGCCTTAACGCTATTTAAAAGTAAGTTTAATTTACAAATAGACACTATTATAATAGCGATGTATTACTACATAGTAAATAGTTTAACGGATCCTTAGAGGATGGGCAGTCCCAAGCATCCTTTAAGTTACTTGCTCTATATTACAGTACACTTGAATTAACTTACACTATATAAGTATGTATGTCCTGATTCGAGTGTTTATGTTTTATTTTACCCTCGGGTCAGCCTGAGTTGTAATTTCAGTTTTCTTCCCGGAGCTAGGACATTCTGTAGACCTTTCAACTTGCTGGCTTCTTTCTGTCCGCTATTTTATTTATGAAATCAAGACTTTGGGATTTTTGGATTTTCTATTTGATGATTTAAACTATATTTGGGATGGAAGACTTTGTAATTTTATTTGGTTGAGATTTTTAGTGGCTTCATGAACCACTAAGTATTTTAAATTCCGCTGCGAGTATTCTGATTCTGTGTCTGTGATTCTGTGATTAATTATTTATTGCATATTCCGAGTTTTGCCAAATTTTAATTACAACGCGGTATTTTGAACAATTCAAGTCCGACATGTGCGGATGCGAATGGTGGAAAATATCGGGTCGTTACAGAAAGAGATTCTTAAATGTAGTTTTATAAATATGGAATGACTGGGTTGAAGATTTAAGAATGGATATTTATCAAGGAAATGTATTGTGTTTTAAAGTTGGTTATTTAGTTAACATTTCTTCAAGTTGTTTATAAATATTTAAATAATTTTGAAAAGTAATTATTTAAAATATTAATATGGTTTGAAATTAATAATAATGATTATTAATAATATTTTGGTAACTTATTATTATTATTTGTGTGGTAAAGATTGATGATTGTTTTATTCATAATGTTTTGAATTATTAGTTATTATTTTTAAGAGGTTAAAAGTTAATAACAACTATTTATTATGATGGTTTCGAGATTCATAAATAGAGCTTTGAAAATGAACTTGGATTTTTATAAGAGGTAGTTATAAAATGGTTTGAAGATTTAAAGAAAGATTATTTACAAAGTAAAGAGGTTTATAAATAGATGAATATTTATAAAGGAATTTTGAAAATGGGTTGATAGATTTATAAAAAGGAATTTATAAATAATTGCATGGATTTATAAAGGGTTATAAATGACTTGAGGAATAATTTATAGATAGTATATAAATGGTTTTAGAATTTGGTAAAAGAGAGATCTTCCCCAAAGTTTGGTAAATATACCGATCAGATAAGTATATGGATATTTTCTAAGTATTGAAAATGTAAGTGTTTGTGAATATATCTTTGTAAAAGTATTTTGATAAAAGCATTTACAAGATGATTTAACTAATGAAAAGATTAATTAATGAGGCTTATGTTGCTTGATTCTTAACCAAATATTGGTTTTCCTATGGAATTAAATCACTGATTGAATGTTTGTTATTCGATAGTTAAATAACAGACTATCGGAATTTGGACCCAAAAGTAACTTTGGAAATATCAAGGAGAAACATGTGAGTTATGTGGCACAGTCATCTCCCATGATACTATACTGTTCGTATAAATCTCGTTTCGTTCTCTTAGGACAATGATAAGGAAAACAGTCCACTAACGGTTAGGAGGTGATCTTCGATCTTATCTTTGACTGTTTATTTCCTAAAGCACCGGGGTTGAGTTTACCGAAAACCGTCGAATGTTGTTTCGAAGAGACCGGGATCAGATATGTTATCCGAAAACCACTTCGATCCAACTAAAGCGTTCAAAGTGAAGACATCTTGAAGATGATGGAATTGGAGATGGAGTTCTCAAACATTTCGTTCAGTCCGAGAACGAACTTGTATGGATGATTGCCGGTATTGCATTGGTTACTCGGAGGGCAATATTAGCATTCCAAGATGGTCTACTAGGAGTAAATGGTAATAGCATAGCCTCTTCGAGCCTCACACCATGAAAATGAATAAAGACGGGACATGCGAAAGGGCTAAATGGGTCGCACCAAAGTACGGTATGATCATATGAAGTCTAGAGCAATATTCATGTATGCTTGGGGATCCCATTGTGTGGTCGATGATTGCAACCATGGGGTGATCATATTTAGTGCTATTCAAGAAGGGGGTATTGCCAGTCCTAAGTATCAGAGGTGCAATGTGTTGTAGCCTCCCGTATATTTTATCTAAAGGTGTACGGAATCGATAGGTAGACCCTTATCCTTTCATAGTTGGAATCCGTTCTCAAATACGAGCCTTCGGTTTTGATTGTAGAACCTAATATTCTAGAGTCCAATTAATGTAATGATTTCATCTAGGATTAATAAGTATTTGTGCCTTAGACATGATTATGGTATTAGAGAATTTCATATGAAATGTTTTGGTTATTGAAAGGTAAAACCCATTCGTGTTTATGCACAGCGAGGTCTTATGAGATTCCTTTGATTTTGAAAGGTTTCTATAACTTTAAAAGATCAGTTGAGTGTGTTTTATCATGATGGTTTTCAAAACTGACTCAGATCTTATTTTATTATAATGCTTTGGTCAGACCGAGTATATTCACAAATTGCTTCGGATGCATTGGAGCTCAGGAGTTGAGTTGGAGGTCTTCGAGTCGTATCCTTGTATATGTTTATTTTCCGCTGCTTTGATATTGAAATTATTAACAATGGTAAGGACAAGATGTTATAACTATCCAGACTGATGATTGTGATTGTTGTTGTACTCTGATGGATGTATGTATATAACAATTTCTCTTTTGTAAAGATCAATGATATATTTATATATTGTTTCGTTGCAATTGTGAGATTCTGTGTTGTTTAGTTTCTTTTCTCTTATTCTTCTCTTCTTCTTCTCTTCTTTTCTTCTTTCTTCTTTCTTTCCATTAACTATTCGTCTTTCCCTTTGATTTGGGTTGGACATGTGTGGTTTATTGTCAGCTTGAATTGTACGGAAAAGCGGGTCATTACACCCATCGACAATGTCGAAAACCAGAAGGAAATATTTTATTATTAACAAGTACAACTATCCACATAATACCAATTTGGATATATACGTTGTCAAAACCATTAGCGGTCCCCCAATCAAGTCAAATATAGCTTTCGATAAAGTCGAAACCCACATATTTTATTCTACATAAAAATACGAACATTGTCGAAACGCTATACTCTCATTAAGTCGAAAGACTCAGAGAAAAGTATTTTCAACACAAACGAAAGGGCCTAAAGACGTTTCGACAATGTTTATATTAAGAAAGTGATAGTTATATTCCTATTGACTATTATGGGATTCGAATAAGTCGAAAGGGCAAGATAGAATTTCAAAAGCACGCAAACAGCTAGGCTTGTCTCAGTTTGGGGTTTCGATCAAATCGAAAGGTTGGATAAGGTTTTCGACTGTAACAAAAAGTATATTTTGCTTAATTCAATTCATAGTGAGGGACATTTATTTTTAACTAAGAAAATCCTCCGAGATAGATTCAAATTGATCATAATGGAATTCGAGCCAGAATTTGCATTTTATAAGAGCAAAAACCCCAAAATTTTCAAATCCAAGCTCGAACTCTAAATTAATACCATAAATCAATCAAAATCAACATAAAAAATGAATCCAAAAAACCATTTCATATGAACGATAAATTAAATCATTTTCTGAATTTAAAACAGTAACGTAAACTCAAACCCTAAGAATTTGAGATGGAAATTAAACATGAAAAATCGATCTGTAACATAAAACGATGGATGTTTACCTTAAATCTAAACCCGCGTCTCCTGAATTTAAGAATTTGGTGAAAGGTTGAAATTTTTTATTCTTACTTCAAGTTTTTTAATCGTAGGTAAATAAAAGGGAGAAGAAGGAAGTACGATTTATAGACAAAGCAAATGTAAGGAAAGCCATTCGATCAGATTTAAATGTACGTTCAAGATTCATTTGGGAATATCAAAAGGCAGGAAAATTTTATACTGAAACGATAATGAGTGTCAAAACAGTTGGCTTGAAAAGTCAAGAGCATCCCTACGCTCGAGTGGCAAGTATTATCATCAGAAATCACTCCAATTTTGTCGAAATCAAAAAGAATACAGAGGAAGGATTTATGAAGAATGATAACAATAACATGACCTTTTGAAAGAGTTGTAGGGATGCTTCTGAAAAATATTAGATGAGCAATGGACTTCCGAAGAGGTCGAAATGGGACAAGATTACCTTTTTTCTTTAGTTAACCCCTTTCGAAACAGTTGATTCGGTATGCATAAAGGGGATTCGGTATGTATAAAGGGGTTTCGTATGAGTTAAATGCACCTTTCGATGGTATTAGATAGAAAGCTTCCGCATATGTGCCAAACCTTTTGAAGCAGTTAGTTTCACTATTATTTACCTTCCGCAGAAGAAAATTTGGCCAAAGCGACCCCTTCAAAAAGCATAGACCAACCTTTCAAATTAGTTGAAACCTTCCACGAATATGAAGGAGATCTCGCATATGACTAATATTACTTCCTCAAATACCAAAAGATGGATGTTTCACATTAATCAACGAGAATGCTTTTGAAAGCTACCTTCCACAACTAAGCCTTCTACTATGCTTCAAGTCAGTCGAAGCCCCAAAATTATCCCTTTCGATACTGTCGAAAGCCAACATTCTTTCCTACTTGCACAACACGTCAACAATAAGGTGAAGGACGATTGTATACCTTTCGATGGAGTTGAAAGCACCCAAGTTTCATTCAAAAGCGGACTAAGAAGGGCGCCTTGAATTCAACAATGATGAAAGGTCTTCAAGTCACCCTTTTGAATAAGTCGAAAGGACTGATGCGAAAGGGTCTAACGTACATCTATGAATATGACCTATGGGTATTGTTGAGAGGATTGAAATTCATTCATTCGATACTTGTTCTTTTCTTAAATTTGTAAACCCTAATCCTTAGATCAAATTGGGGATTTTACTTCTTTGTAATACTTAAGCCTCTTTTACTCAAGAGAATATTAATAAAGCAAGTGAATGGTATTCTTAAATACAAAGAATCTGATTCAATGCTTGTATATAGATTCAGCTATAGAGTACTCGCATCAATGCTATTTGAAGGGATACCTTTCGAAGGAATAAAACCCTATCGACAAAGTTAGAACCCTTAGATACCATTAAGCCATATCCTTAGTTTATCTCAACTAAGGAGTTTAAGATTACCTTGACTGATTCGAAAGGTGGTTTCAAAAAGGTCATTTTCACTTTTAATCCTACGTACCTCAACCATTTCGAAAGGTGGTTTCAAAAGAGTTTTAGATTACCTTGACTGATTCGAAAAGTGGTTTCGAAGAGGTCGTACTCACTTTTAATCCTAATTTAGGGCGTTGAAAATATTTCTTGTTAACAGTTGTGATGTGTTTATGTGTGTTATGATGTTGAATATATGAGTGTATGCCAAGAAAAGTTAGCACTTTTACTAGTTAAACGACATGAAATCCCATTTGTAAAATTTTTAAAATTTGGTTTTAAAATTTAAAATATTTTCAAGTTTAAAACTTATTTAGTTTTCCAAAAACATGTCTTTTATGCTTGCAAAGTGGTGAAGTTTCCAAGAGTTAAAGTTTTAAAATTTTAGAAAATAAAATTTCAAGTTTTGAAAAATTACGGGTCATATGCGATAGTCACTATAGATGCTGTTGTAAAAATGATTGCTAATTTAAAATGTTTATACTTGAGGATATTTTTGAAAAGTGTTTTTTAAACTCAATTAATTATTGTTATTAATTAATTATTTAATGATTATTTAATTAACTAATTAAGTAAGGTAATTAGTACTTAATCATTAGTTAACAAGGTAATTAATGGCTAAGTATTAATCAAGTAAGCTAATTATAATTAGTTAATTAATTAAAGATTAATTATTAATTAACTGTTATAAGGGTTATTTATTTATCAAAGGGTTAATCATTAATTAATTAATGACTAAGTTAAGATTTAATTAAGGTTTAATTAAGACTTAATTAGATCTAATTATTTTTAAATAAAAAGTTTAAATGTTAATTAATTATCAAAGAAAAGTTTTAAAGTTTAAACTACTTTGTTTCTAAAGACTAGTATTGTTCCTAAAGCAACTCTCTTTTAAAGAATGTTTTTAAACCTAAAGGATTTCTTTGTTGATTACCTTTAAGTAACCTCAACTAAATAGAGAATCCAATGACATATTATCTAAATTGTAGAGAACCTACCCGACTATTTATATATTATCTGTAACTATTGTTTTGCTGGGGACATTTGTAGGCAGACTATAACAGGGCACCTTTTTGGATAGTTCAAATCGACAATAAACACACATGTCAGAATCAAACCATTTAAAAGGGAGGATTGTTTAGTGGGGTAAATAAGAAAAAAAAAGAAAAAGGAAAGAAAAACAAAATACAGAATCTCGCGGCGTAACGACAAAATATAATAATCAAATAAACAGTTCATGAAGCTGTTTTACAAATAAAATGTCATTACACTTTTACAGATTCAAATCAGAGTTATATATATATCATAAATAACCAAATAATGCAGCGGAACACAGAATGTAGCGGAATAATACATAGCAATAATATACTGAATCTTCGTCTACGTCCACCAGAAATAGTCTTCAATGCAGAAAAACTCAGGCTGACCCAAGCATAAAGGAGAATAATATACTCGAGTCAGAATTAAAATTCTTATGCAAATTAAATCAAAAGTATATGAAATAAGGAAAGCAGATAACTACATTTTTGAAGGTTCAAATTTCTGAAAATGTTATAGCTTCCACATTCAAAATAAAATGGATTTCACAATAGATCCATTCTATTAAATTACAAATTTACAGAATATGTAACGACCCAGAATTTCTGTCAATTAAAAATTGAATATTTAATTAATTTTAAATATTTATAAGTGAAATTTATAAGTCGAATAAATTTATTTCGAATAATTGGATTTGATTGAATAATTAAATCGATTATTTAATAGTTGAAATTCCAAAAATAATTGAAATTTAGGTTAAATATGATAGAAAATGATTCGTAAAGTTTTATTTTATCATATTGGAGTTATAGTGATGTTATAGAACTTTTAAAATCGAATTAAAAGTTAATCTGTGAAAATTGAATATTTTAATATTTAATTATCGACTGAAAAATAGCCAATTTTCGAACAGTCTCAGAATTGGACGAGACCTGTTCCATTGGATCCATAATAGTTAATTATTATCGGATTTCAAATTTCGTAGCAAACGGAGTTGTCGTTTGACCGTGGCAGCTCGAAACGCATCGAAATTATTTTTAATATTAATTTGGCGAGTTAAAATAGTCATTTTTCAAAAAGTCTCGGATTTCGACGAAACTAGTTTCATCGGATCCGTAACGTGCTACTATTGTATGGTTTCAAATTTTGTGTCGATCAGATTTACCGTTTATCCGGGGCAAGCTAAAACGTCTAGAAAATCGTTTAATCGATTTAAATTTAAATTGAACGTTTATTGCTGTAACTCGCACAGATGATTGAATTAGCTTCCGAAACCTATTTCATTATGTCCGAAACGCGGGATAAACTCTAGAAACGCCAGTTACCGCGTGTAAATCGGAGTTCGGAAAACTCGGGATGAATAGTGTTCGATATTTTCTATAAATAGACAAATTTTATCACAAAATTAAAAAAAAAATATAGAGCTAGGGTTTAATGGCCGGCCGCCTCTTATATGATGAATGGCTAGAAAACAATGATCTTCTTTCCAATTTTTCTTCAAATCCATGCATTGATTCAAAAGAGTGTCAACTAGTAAATTGTAGATCTCCTCGAGCTCGAGACATCCAACGGTCAAGAGGAGTTTTCGTGCGACGTGGAGGAAGAATCGTGGCCGCATTTGCACTCGGTTCGTGCACGCCTTTCGAAGGGAGTGGGGGACCGAGCTCTGCAGGCTTCTGGCTGTTGGTGGAGCACACGTAAGCAAATGGAATGGCGCCATCAGATCGTCGAGGAAAGGCTTGAGCTTGTCGCGGCCTTAAGCCCTAGTTCGTGACTTCATGGGTTCGTGCACGCGATGTCTACTGGGAAGAGAAGAAGAAAACGCGGTCGGCCTTGGATCATGATCTAACGGCCCAGAAATTGTTAGGTTTGAAATTAATTAAAGAAAATGTAAATTTTATTTATATTAATTCGTTTAAAGTTTAAAATGTTGTAACTTTTTGCTGCGAGGTCGAAAAATTTCAAAATGAAGTGCGTTGCGTTCGTTTTGTCGAGCACTACGCTACGGAACTGGATTGGAAGCGATAGGAGTCAGTGAAAATTTCGGGTAAAATTAAACGCACGTTTAATTTTATTCGAAATAAAAGCTGAAACGGAATTGAAATCAAGGTGAGAACTTCTCACTCAATCGAATCGGTTTCGATTTTAATTTTTAATAGTTAGATTTAAAATTTGTTGATTGTATGTTGAATGATGATTGTTATCTATTGATTGTTAAAATAGACATTATGCGCCGTTAGTAAGCAGATGTTATTTATTAAAAACATATACCGCGAATATTACATAAACAGTGAAATTGGTATTATTTATGTATTGGAATTGATTTCCCGCATTATATAGCGGATGAGACCCTATTGCGCCGCCTATTAAGCGGATAATATTTATAAATCCCATATACCGCGATAATTCCGTACTGGAGCGGAATTGGTATTGTGCTAATGTTTTTGGATGTAGGGAAGCAGGTTGGAGGGATCCAACTGGATTCCTCAACTGTGTTGATTTATTTACAGATATTTTGATATTTGTTGATTATCATATCGATATATGATATTTGGATGTCGTGATTGACTATTTGGTGCTGTTGCATCATCGGATCCATTTCTGAAGTTTTAAAATAATGATTTTGGTTTTAAAAGGAATTTTAAAGTGATTTTCGAAAGTATACGTTTTATTAAATTTTGAATTGTTAAAAAATAAATAAACGTTAAAATTTTAATGTTATAAAAGTATGGTTTTTAGGGAATGTAAGTGAAAAGTGATTTTTGAAATAAATAGTTAATAAATTTATGAAATGGTTTAAATTGGAATTTTTGGACTATTACAAACAATTTTTATAAAAGATTTATAAAATGGATATTTATAAATTAAAAATATTGAATTATAAAACGAATTTTTTTTATAAGTGTTAAAATGAAGTATAATGGATTCATAAGTGAATGAGAATTTATAGATTTATAAAATGTGAAGTTATAAAATGAATAGATTTTGTAAAATAGAAGATTTATAAGTAATTATCTTATAAATCGGATTTTGGCATTTAAATGAGATATAAATGGAATTTGTTAATAATGAGATTTATAAATCGAAGCATATAAATAGAAATGTAATTTATAAACATTGTTTATAAACTCGAAATCGATTGAATTTGATAAATTGAATATTGAAGTTTATTAAAGGAAATATATTCACGATTTTGGACAATGAATACCTTATTGAATAAAATGGTCATGTTTGGCAAAATGAATATTATAGAATGAAGTTTATTATTTTAAAGATGTTTTAAAATGTATTATTAATCGAAACCATAGATTTCAACATTTATTTTTGAAATAGACGTTTTCGAGAAAGAAGGGAATGGTTGACTATAACACTGTTGTTATAGTAAATGATTTCCGAAAGAAAATGTTTTATATAGTATTGGGAGTTATATATCTATCTAAATTTCGAATCCCTATACTAGTGATTTTGGGTCGTAGTAACGATGTTTTACGCAACATTCGTTTTAGCCCAAATAAATGTGTCAAGTGAATGTTTTCCTTAAAGAATGAAATATATACTTAATTTCGATATTAAATATATGGAATATTTTCTAAGTATTGAAAATAAATGGATTTGTGAATTACTTATTAATAAATAAGTATGGAAATATTTTTCCAATGTGAAATGAAATGTTTTGAGAATTTATCTTTTTAAAGATAAATTGAAAATGAATAATTGAAATCGTATATTCATAAATATTTTGGAATGTAAATTCACTATGGAATTTATAAATGAAAAGGGGAATTTGTTTAAAAATAAATGTTGATTTATTTTTGAAGTGTGGGAATTAATTTACGGATTTGGAACGTAAATATAAAGTAAATCGTTAAGGATTTATTTAATTGGTTTAAATGAACCATGTTGAAATGAAAGTATTTCGCGTAAGGAAAATGTTTGAAATTTGCTTTCAAAAAGTGGTAAAGGTGAAAAGTGATTTGAAAATTAGTTTTCAAATGTTGACGTGTGGGAAATTTTATATCTAGTAAAGATATTTTGGAAAGTAAATAATTTGGAGAATTATTTGGAATTTGGTGATGTTGAGCATGCCTATTGACAGTTAAATAATCCGACTATCAATATTTACCTTTAAATAGGTATTTGTTGTGATTTGTTTGGATTTGAATGCCACACTTATTTTTGAATAAGCGCTCACTATTCGGGTTAGCCGGGAAAGGACCTTGGGTCGTATAACCCATTCCGAATATGTGATACGTCGTAATGGATTGCATTTGATGACCGGTGTTGAAGACCGGATATTTTTGAAAACGGAAGGATTACCATTGAGTTACTTTGCATCGGCTGATCTCCGATATAGAGGTTTTATCACCCTTAGTGATGGGAAATCCGGACGTGATTAGAAATTATCCGGAATGCAAGGACTTTTTTGTAAGTGCCTTCGGTTCTGTTCGAGCCCGGAACAGACTTGTATGGATTGTATGTCTGACATTACAAATTGAGATATAAGCTGATTTCTTTCAAATATATTTCTGTTGGTGGCGGAGAATTTATTCTCTTAGCTTAACACCCTTCTCTGAGACGTACGAGCTCAGAGGTTATATAGTTGAAGGTTATTAGTGATATACTCCCAATTTGGTAGTGTGGCATGCTGAGTGTTGCTATGAAATGATCATTGTTTGATCATTTGTGATAGGATCATTTATTTGATCATTTATCTTGGTGATCATTTCTATGATCATTTGACTGACCCAAAGCACAGCTTTTGTATAAAGCGTGGCTTTGTGGACGAGACTTCGTCGGACCTCACACCCCGGAAATGGTCAAAACAGGAAGGATGCAGCAAGGTTATTAGGGGGTAGCACCCCTTTAGTGTATGTTATTCCTTCTGGATAGAGGTGGTATCATGGTATGGAGCCCAGATATTTAACCTATGTTGTTGCTGCAAATTTTGTGGTTGTTGGAAAACGAGGATCCTCAGATAGATCGGTTACGATCGGGGGATGACATATTCGTGTCAGTAGTTACCCATTTAGGGGTAACCCGGCCTTGTGTTGGCAGAGATCCGGTTTGGTTCTCGGGACGTCATTCCAGAGGCGTTTCCATGTGGCAATGGGAAGTTCCTTGGCCTGACCATTTGTTGGAAATCCAAAGAAACAATACGATCTTGTACGGTTTTAGTTGTATAACCTGCCATGGAATGTGGCGGTAACCTGCTATTGAACATGGTAGCTATAGTAGGCATAAGTGCGGAATGCCTATGCTGGCTAAGATTTATATCTTTATTTTCGAAATGAATTTTTCCTACACTATGCACTAGTAATAATATCAAATGTTCTTTTAAATGTGTATCAAGCATCTTTGACTATCATAAGGAGAAATCTCCTCTGATTCTGCGTTTGCATTGTGTGTGTGTGCGGGAGGCCTTATGGTAGTCTCATTTTTAAAAAGCATTGCGAATTGACTTTAAAAATATTCCTCTATTTTGATTTTAAAGATAAATAAACTGTTTTGAGTTCTCACACCAGTCACACGACTGACTCGGAGTTTATTGTTTTCCTTCCTAAACTCTGGGTGCCCACCAATTTCCACACGGGCAGTCAAGAGTTAAGGTTTATCAGGATATTCTGGGATTCAGGAGTTGCTGGAGGCAAGCTGGATGGCATGGCGTATTACTAGTATATAGTATTTCTTTTCCGCTGTTTGATGTTGTTTGTTGTTGTACACTATGATGTAATGAAATGTAATGTGATGTAATGTAATAACTGATATAGTTCTTTGTTTAAAGATTATTCATTTAGTTATTATATGTTGTTCCGCTACGATTGTGAGATTCTGTTATTGTTCTATTATTTCTTTCTGTTCTGTTCTATCTTTTTCTCTCTTCTTCTATCTTTTTCTTCTTCTTCAACCCTAACATTTCGGTTTTTCGGCAACGAAAAAGCGCAAACGTTACAATTTGGTATCAGAGCTTATGGTTAAGTGACAACTATGGCTCTATTGGGTATTACTCATTAGAGATAGAGTCAGTAGTACTCTAGAATGAGTTTGAGTGTAATAATAGATATTAGCGCGTATTTGTTAGTGAATATAAATTGTTTTATATTGTGATGATTGGTTTGTTGAGTGGTATATGGATTTTGGTCAACACGAGTAATTTACGTTGTTGATAGGGATCTCTAAACACTTGTACAGAACAAATTGACACAATATTGTTTTAAATTGGGTAAACAAAATAATTTTACCTTGATTATATTTTTATATATAAGGAATAATTTTTCAGAATTATTAAAGTGTATATGAATTGATTGTTTGGTTGTTGAATAAGTTGTTTGAATAAGTTAAATAAAACTTATTGTAAAAGAATAATTGTATAAGCAAATGAATTATAAGTATGGAACTATAATTAATATGATGACAATTGTGAAATAATCTTGTATATATATAAAGTGAAACTCTATAATAAAAAGATTTATAAATGTCATTTATAAATGAAAGGAAATTTTTTGAAAGAATATTAAGCACTGAATTCACTATTGTTACTGGGAAATAATAAGGGTGATGACTGCAGCATCATCAGTATCATTTTCGAGTCTCCATGTGATAGATTTGCTACCATAGTAACTTGGGAATGATACATGAGTTGATAACTTATACAATTTGAATTTTGATAGAACAAATTTAACCTAAAGGATGAAGTTAAATTAAAGAAAGTATAAGTAAATCAATAAATTCCAAGTAGTAATTGTTGAATATAAGTTGTATAACTTATAAGATGATGAATATAAGTGAAATAAGTTTTGAACCTATGATAGGAGTTAATAAATTTAGCTTTGGTAAAAAGTTAAATAGGATTGGAATTTGAATTGGATTTATAAGTGAAAACTTAAGTTAAATTAAACAAAAGGTGTTTGGAATGAAATATAACTTAAGTGATGTTGAATGAAGTTGATTTTTGGTGTCAAAGTAAATTAATAAGTAAATTAATGAAGTGAAGTCATTAAGAATTTGAACTTGAGTTATATGAATGAAATTCAACTTTATATTGTTAACGGAATTAGCAATTGAATTGAACTAATGAATTGAATTAATGAATTGAATGAAAGTCAATTGAATGTTGAACCGATTGGAATTAAAAGTGTTGAACCAAATTGAATGTAAAATTAATAATTTGGTTGTGTTGGGTGTGCATTGGTTGTTATATGAATGTTGGATGATTGCATATAATTCATTAAGTGTTAAATGAAAATGAATTAGCGAAATTAAAAGCTATGTAATTGAATTCAAATTAGAAGTAAATAAATTTGAATAGAATTGAATGTGAATTGGATTTAAATTAGTGAATGCAAACTAATTAAAATTGAATATGAATGAATGTTAGTAAATCCAATGTAAATAAATAAAATGTGATTTAAATTGAAAACCAATTCATTGAATATTAATTAGAATATGAATGAATATTGATTTGGTTATGGATGGTAGTTGGTTGATGTTTGCATTTGTTGTTTTGTTGCATTTGCTATATCATGTAGTTATTATGTTGCTATATGATGTATATTGGTACTATTTTCATATATGCATATTCTCATGTTGTTTGTTGAGTGTTTAGTAGGTGCGGATTGCGCTTGCTTCGCTTTTGGAGCTTGCTTTCGTGCTATATTAGCCGTATATGCTCGCTAATAATATAATAAGGTACATATCTCGGATTACATACCGTACTTTTACACTTTTTTCCCTGCGGGATGCCTCATCACTTGATGAGATGTATATTTGTGATATATATACTGTCATTTTTTTTCGGATCGAGCCGCGCAAAGGAGACTATGGCGAATTTTTCCGGAAATTTAAGGCGTTAATTTTTTTTTGAGAAAATTGGAATTTTTTTGAAAACTATAACTTTGATTTTGGAATTGAAAGTTAAACAGTAGTAGTTGGTTTCCAAAAGATAACTAAGTATGATTTGAAAACTTAGTAAGTTATTGTAGAAGTTTAACTATGGATTTTTGGAAAGTTAATGAATTCTGTAACTTTTTCTTACTTGGTAATTTCGAGGACGAAATTCTTTTAAGGGGGGAAGTATGTAACGACCCAGAATTTCTGTCAATTAAAAATTGAATATTTAATTAATTTTAAATATTTATCAGTGAAATTTATAAGTCGAATAAATTTATTTCGAATAATGGATTTGATTGAATAATTAAATCGATTATTTAATAGTTGAAATTCCAGAAAATAATTGAAATTTAGGTTAAATATGATTGAAAATGATTCGTAAAGTTTTATTTTATCATATTGGAGTTATAGTGATGTTATAGAACTTTTAAATTCGAATTAAAAGTTAATCTGTGAAAATTGAATATTTTAATATTTAATTATCGACTGAAAAATAGCCAATTTTCGAACAGTCTCAGAATTGGACGAGACCAGTTCCATTGGATCCGTAATAGTTAGTTATTATTGGATTTCAAATTTCGTAGCAAACGGAGTTGTTGTTTGACCGTAGCAGCTCGAAACGCATCGAAATTGTTTTTAATATTAATTTGGCGAGTTAAAATAGTCATTTTTCAAAAAGTCTCGGATTTCGATGAAACCAGTTTCATCGGATCCGTAATGTGATATTATTGTATGGTTTCAAATGTTGTGTCGATCAGATTTACCGTTTGTCCGGGGCAAGCTAAAAAGCCTAGAAAATCGTTTAATCGATTTGAATTTAAATTGAACGTTTATTGCTGTAACTCGCACAGATGATCGAATTAGCTTCCGAAACCTATTCCATTGTGTCCGGAACGCGGGATAAACCCTAGAAACGTCGGTTACCGCGCGTAAATCAGAGTTCAAAAAACCCGGGATGAATAGTGTTCGATATTTTCTATAAATAGACAAATTTTATCACAAAATTAAAAAAATATATGTAGAGCTAGGGTTCAATGGCCGACCGCCTCTTATATGATGAATGGCCAGAAAACAATGATCTTCTTCCCAATTTTTCTTCAAATCCATGCATTGATTCAAAAGAGTGTCAACTAGTAAATTGTAGATCTCCTCGAGCTCGAGACATCCAACGGTCAAGATGAGTTTTCGTGTGACGTGGAGGAAGAATCGTGGCCGCATTTGCACTCGGTTCGTGCACGTCTTTCGAAGGGAGAGGGGGACCGAGCTCTGCAGGCTTCTGGCTGTTGGTGGAGCACACGTAGGCGAATGGAATGGCGCCATCAGATCGTCGAGGAAAGGCTTGAGCTTGTCGCGGCCTTAAGCCCTAGTTCGTGACTTCATGGGTTCGTGCACGCGATGTCTACTGCGAAGAGAAGAAGAAAACGCGGTCGGCCTTGGATCATGATCTAACGGCCCATAAATTGTTAGGTTTGAAATTAATTAAAGAAAATGTAAAGTTTATTTATATTAATTCGTTTAAAGTTTAAAATGTTGTAACTTTTTGCTGCAAGGTCGAAAAATTTCAAAACGAAGTGCGTTGCGTTCGTTTTGTCGAGCACTACGCTATGGAACTGGATTGGAAGCGATAGGAGTCAGTGAAAATTTCTTGTAAAATTAAACGCACGTTTAATTTTATTCGAAATAAAAGCTGAAACGGAATTGAAATCAAGGTGAGAACTTCTCACTCAATCGAATCGGTTTCGATTTTAATTTTTAATAGTTAGATTTAAAATTTGTTGATTGTATGTTGAATGATGATTGTTATCTATTGATTGTTAAAATAGACATTATGCGCCGTTAGTAAGCGAATGTTATTTATTAAAAACATATACCGCGAATATTTCATAAACAGTGAAATTGGTATTATTTATGTACTTGGAATTGATTTCCCGCATTATATAGCGGATGAGACCCTATTGCACCGCCTATTAAGCGGATAATATTTATAAATCCCATATACCGCGATAATTCCGTACTGGAGCGGAATTGGTATTGTGCTAATGTTTTTGGATGTAGGGAAGCAGGTTGGAGGGATCCAACTGGATTCCTCAACTGTATTGATTTATTTACAGATATTTTGATATTTGTTGATTATCATATCGATATATGATATTTGGATGTCGTGATTGACTATTTGGTGTTGTTGCATCATCGGATCCATATTTGAAGTTTTAAAATAATGATTTTGGTTTTAAAAGGAATTTTAAAGTGATTTTCGAAAGTATACATTTTATAAAATTTTGAATTGTTAAAAAATAAATAAACGTTAAAATTTTAATGTTATAAAAGTATGGTTTTTATGGAATGTAAGTGAAAAGTGATTTTTGAAATAAATAGTTAATAAATTTATGAAATGGTTTAAATTGGAATTTTTGGACTATTACAAACAATTTTTATAAAAGATTTATAAAATGGATATTTATAAATTAAAAATATTGGAATTATAAAACGAAGTTTTTTTATAAGTGTTAAAATGAAGTATAATGGATTCATAAGTGAATGAGAATTTATAGGTTTATAAACTGTGAAGTTATAAAATGAATAGATTTTGTAAAATAGAAGATTTATAAGTAATTATCTTATAAATCGGATTTTGGCATTTAAATGAGATATAAATGGAATTTGTTAATAATGAGATTTATAAATCGAAGCATATAAATAGAAATGGAATTTATAAACATTGTTTATAAACTCGAAATCAATTGAATTTGATAAATTGAATATTGAAGTTTATTAAAGGAAATATATTCATGATTTTGGACAATGAATACCTTATTGAATAAAATGGTCATGTTTGGCAAAATGAATATTATAGAATGAAGTTAATTATTTTAAAGATGTTTTAAAATGTATTATGAATCGAAACCATAGATTTCAACATTTATTGTTGAAATAGACGTTTTCGAGAAAGAAGGGAATGGTGGACTATAACACTGTTGTTATAGTAAATGATTTCCGAAAGAAAATGTTTTATATAGTATTGGGATTTATATATCAATCTAAATTTCGAATCCCTATACTTGTGATTTTGGGTCGTAGTAACGATGTTTTACGCAATATTCGTTTTAGCCCAAATAAATGTGTCAAGTGAATGTTTCCTTAAAGAATGAAATATATACTTAATTTCGATATTAAATATATGGAATATTTTCTAAGTATTGAAAATAAATGGATTTGTGAATTACTTATTAATAAATAAGTTTGGAAATGTTTTTCCAATGTGAAATGAAATGTTTTGAGAATTTATCATTTTAAAGATAAATTGAAAATCAATAATTGAAATCGTATATTCATAAATATTTTGGAATGTAAATTCACTATGGAATTTATAAATGAAAAGGGGAATTTGTTTAAAAATAAATGTTGATTTATTTTGAAGTGTGGGAATTAATTTACGGATTTGGAACGTAAATATAAAGTAAATCATCAAGGATTTATTTAATTGGTTTAAATGAACCATGTTGAAATGAAAGTATTTCGCGTAAGGAAAATGTTTGAAATTTGTTGTCAAAAAGCGGTAAAGGTGAAAAGTGATTTGAAAATTAGTTTTCAAATGTTGACGTGTGGGAAATTTTATATCTAGTAAAGATATTTTGGAAAGTAAATAATTTGGAAAATTATTTGGAATTTGGTGATGTTGAGCATGCCTATTGATAGTTAAATAATCCGACTATCAATATTTACCTTTAAATAGGTATTTGTTGTGATTTGTTTGGATTTGAATGCCACACTTATTTTTGAATAAGCGCTCACTATTCGGGTTAGCCGGGAAAGGACCTTGGGGTCGTATAACCCATTCCGAATATGTGATACGTCGTAATGGATTGCATTTGATGACCGGTGTTGAAGACCGGATATTTTTGAAAACGAAAGGATTACCGTTGAGTTACTCTGCATCGGCTGATCTCCGATATAGAGGTTTTATCACCCTTAGTGATGGGAAATCCGGACGTGATTAGAAATTATCCGGAATGCAAGGACTTTTTTGTAAGTGCCTTCGGTTCTGTTCGAGCCCGGAACAGACTTGTATGGATTGTATGTCTGACATTACAAACTGAGATATAAGCTGATTTCTTTCAAATATATTTCTGTTGGTGGCGGAGAATTTATTCTCTTAGCTTAACACCCTTCTCTGAGACGTACGAGCTCAGAGGTTATATAGTTGAAGGTTATTAGTGATATACTCCCAATTTGGTAGTGTGGCATGCTGAGTGTTGCTGTGAAATGATCATTGTTTGATCATTTGTGATAGGATCATTTATTTGATCATTTATCTTGGTGATCATTTCTATGATCATTTGACTGACCCAAAGCACAGCTTTTGTATAAAGCGTGGCTTTGTGGACGAGACTTCGTCGGACCTCACACCCCGGAAATGGTCAAAACAGGAAGGATGCAGCAAGGTTATTAGGGGGTAGCACCCCTTTAGTGTATGTTATTCCTTCTGGATAGAGGTGGTATCATGGTATGGAGCCCAGATATTTAACCTATGTTGTTGCTGCAAATTTTGTGGTTGTTGGAAATCGAGGATCCTCAGATAGATCGGTTACGATCGGGGGATGACATATTCGTGTCAGTAGTTACCCATTTCCACACGGGCAGTCAAGAGTTAAGGTTTATCAGGATATTTTGGGATTCAGGAGTTGCTCGAGGCAAGCTGGATGGCATGGCGTGTTACTAGTATATAGTATTTCTTTTCCGCTGTTTGATGTTGTTTGTTGTTGTACACTCTGATGTAATGAAATGTAATGTGATGTAATGTAATAACTGATATAGTTCTTTGTTTAAAGATTATTCATTTATTTATTATATGTTGTTCCGCTGCGATTGTGAGATTCTGTTATTGTTCTATTATTTCTTTCTGTTCTGTTATATCTTTTTCTCTCTTCTTCTATCTTTTTCTTCTTCTTCAACCCTAACATTTTGGTTTTTCGGCAACGAAAAATCGCAAACGTTACAGAATAATTCCCTGTTAAATTTCATAGTTTTAGAGATTTGATTTATAAAAATGTTCCAAAGTTTCAATATTCACTTTTTTTGGAAACTTCCCAATGTTTCAAAATTTAATTTTGAAAACTTTCAAGTAAGGTAACGACGGTTTACTTCCCAAAATCATTTTTATGGTTCAAATAGTAAATCTAAACATACTATTTTTTCTCCGATGTAAATACTTGAAATTCATGGGTTTTACATCCTTATTCAGTGTGCAAATAATCAATATGAAATTTAAATAATTACAATAAACTATAGAGTGATAACAAAGATATATCAAATAAATGAACAAATATACATTCAACCACAATAGCGTCCATCACAACATACAATCAACATTCAAATCAATCAATTCAACAAATCAACCAATTCAATAATATGTCACAGTAATTATTAGTCATCACATATTGGAATTTAGCTATTCAAATTAAATATTAATAAATATTCCAAACCAACAATCAAAAATTTATCACTATATGACCTGGTTTAACTTGCAATAAAATTTTAGTACTTCGTGAGTGAGTTTAAACACTCACCTTCTGAATTTCCCTTTTCTAGTCGAATTTGGATCCGCTACTACTTCCTCCTTTTGAGTTGTTTCCTTCCATCTTAATCTTTTTTTAGAATGTTTTGGAAGAGATGGAGAAGTTGTTATAGATTTGGATTTAAAGAAAAAGATTTGAAAAAAGAAGAAGGTTTGAAAAAGAAGAAGAAAATTTAAAGAAGATGAAGAATTGAAAAAGAAAAGGAAGCTTTCAAAAAGAAGAAGATTTGAAGAAGAAGAAACAAAAAGACAAAGAATGAAGTAAAAAAAAGAGAAGAAGGAGATTTAAAGAAGAAAAAATGAAAACGGAAGGAGGAAGGTGAAGAGAGAAAAAAAATGAGATGGAAGTTTTAATTGGAAAATGAAGCTATAGAAGATGAGATTAGAAAATGAAATATGACTAAAGGAATGAAGATGGAAACAAATGAAAAGCTAATAAGGTATATATAAACAAACTAGGAATTGAAATAAAGTAAAATATGAACAGCCCTAAAATGTAGTATTGAAAGATGTGAACTAAATGAATATGAGGTGATAGAAGAAATAAAATGCAAACGAAGAAATAAAATTGTAGATTATTTAATAATAAGGAAATAAAGGTGGAGGGACAAAATGCACGTTTAGTTTTAAATGCTTTAGGCATTGATAATGCATAAGGAAATGTATGTAGGAATGAGAAAATGTGCAAACCAAAGGAAAATAAAAAAATTTATAACCAAAAATGAGATGGAAAGAATTAAATATGGCCCAAAAGCTTAGAGTTTGGTATTAAATCGAAGGAGAAATGAACGGACCAAGTTTTAATAATGAGGTAACTATTTTAAAACGTACATGCAATAAATAAAAAGAAATGAAGGGACCACATACACATTTTGAAATTCAATTTCTTTCGAAACGTAACCAAATTAATATCATTCACTCAAATAATACTCAATTTGTACACATACAAATTTTTATCTACGCACAAAATTATACCTATCTTAAAAATGAGAACGTTCAATTCTTTTATTTCCATTAAAGCACCATTTTTGTTTAACACAAAATGTACGTTTCTTTTATTAAATCTATTAATTGCAATCAAAGTTTTCTTTCCATTTAATCGAAATCTTTCCATTACATTAATTGCAATTAATAACAAAGTTAAATTTCAAAATATATAAACCAAAATGGACGAGAAATAGGATAATTATTTCCTTAAGTCATTTAAACATGTTTATAAATTTCTTGTTTTACACCACCGTAATAAATAACTTACTTAAATTATATTCCTATTCTTGAAATCAATATGTATGCTAAAACAGCGTTCAAATAAATGTATATTTCCTTTTTTTTAACAAATCATTCTATTCTTTACTCTAATGAAATTAAATCTACATTCACAAATGAAATATTTCAAGGCAAGGCTCGCGTGTAAATAAATAAAACTTACTGGAAGACCAAAAGAGGCATGTATTTAATGAAAGTAGTAATAAAATAAAATAAATGAAAGCGACAGACTTAAATTTGAGAATGTAGTCCGTACATAGAAATCACAAATCAAATATACTAAAAAAACAATTCATTTTAACATATTTTATTAACCCTAATACGCTCAAATTTACACACATATATGTATTTTTATTTAGTAAACAGTAAATAAAATTAAACACTACAATTAACATAATGAGGACCGCGACCCCACACATTAAAAGATGAACTGAGACCCCAAAGTCAAATTTGAAATGGAATAAATCTCCTATGTTAATATGCTAACTATTCCAAATCAAAAACTTAACCAAACCTTCAAGTTATTTTCTTATCATTTTATTATTGTATATTTTTTTAATTAAATTCAAGTTAAGGAATATTTAGATAAATCAAATATTCCAACTAGAAACATACAACAAAATTCAACTCTTTGTTTTAATGAAGTTAAATTAACATTCATAGATGAAATATTCACTTTATTTGATAAGAATATTCTTATCAAGAAACCATTCTTTTCTTTTCTTTTTATCAAAACATATTTCTTTTTATTACACATTCATTTACAATTAACACCTCCCCCTTTAAAACCAACTTATATTTAAAGATTATCCCATTAAAGAGTCACAGAAATAACACTTCGTACAACCACATCATTTCTTTATCAATTAATTTCATATAATCGTTATATTTGTAAATTTAAGTGCTTACAATTTGAACATAATATTTCTCAATGAAATTCTCAATATATTTTTAACACAAAACATATGTTGCACATATCATTAATTGATTACCATTTACATCTATCTCTTATTAATGGCAAGATATAATTACTATTACTTACAATGATTAAATCTCAAAACATACCCTAATACAGGGAAGATAATTAATCCAATTGTTTCCTTTGAAATCCAATTTTCTATGTTAAACCCAATATCTATATACTAATTTAATTCCAACATTTAATTACAAATGTAATAAAACCTGTTCATTATATATTTAAATTTCAAACAAATCCTTTTATTTTGATTTACATTCTTATTATCAAATCAACTATTACCTTATGCAATTGATTAACATAAGTTTTACAACCACCACTCACAAGTTAACGTTTCTTCTTATATCAATTGTAATATTTCAATTACATTAATTCTCCATTAATTACCAAATAAATTTCTAACGGATTTAATAATAAGAAAATAAATAAAACAATGGTTATACGTTAATAATCCATATCTATTAACTTATTGTTTACAAACAAAGGTTAATAAATTTACGTACAAAATAATTGATTTCATAGTCCATATTAAAACCAATTGCAATTAATAACATAAGATTACATCAATTTATACATCGTTTATTATATTCCTTATTAACCTTTACGATTTAAGTTGATTGAAATTACGTTAACATAGTATAGTAGTCAATCACATTCAATCAATATTAGCCAATTATATGTTTTATCTCATTAAATTATTTGTTTTAAGATTTATCTTAAAGTCAAAATTTCTAATCTAATAAAATTCAATTTAATAAATCATAAATTTTAATTTCTGACAATATTAAAGCCCAAAACCTTATTAAATTTAATATTTTTAATTATCAAAATATGGGTTGTTACAGTCTCCCCCACTCAAAACTTTTTCGTCCTCGAAAAGGAACAAGAAGGAATCGAGGAATTTGAAATATTTTATTCAAAATGATCAATTTATAAACAATTTAACTTACATATTTAAATTTAATATAAATCTGAAAATAACTCCATTCGGTTATTGAATAAAAATTTAAGTTTTCTGGTATTTGCCCTTGAAGAGAAAAGAAATATTTCAACATATCTAAAAATTCAGTTAAAACATTTAACCTCATTCACTTAGTAAAAATATAAGATATATTTAAAACATCCTCATAGCATTATGCAAAGATTTTCCAAAAGTCTAAAACAATGTTAGAAATTTATATCAAAACATTATAATAAGCTTTAAAATACGGTTCCTTAAATCCAAAAAATTTATTAGACTCATTATTTTTTAAAATAAGTATAAACTCAATATTATTAAACTGAAACTAATAGTATACTCAAATCTTACATTAAATTTTTAAATCAAAGTATAAAAATTCATACCTTCATATTTAATTTAAACACTTGTTTCAAAATGAATATTCTAGTACAAAATTCAAATAGTAAATAAACCTATAAACTTTACTATTAGTACTTTGAAATCAAGTAAATATTTCGAACTATACTTCCAACATAGGGAATCAAATTTATTTGTCAAGTATATTGCTATAAATAAACTTCGCCAATCAAATTTTCTTCTTCTTTCCATTTATATGATATCTTTAAATTATACATTCAATGAAACTTATATAAATTTTACTTGAAATATTCATTTGAAAGCTTTATTTGCAAATCAAACATCTTTAATACTTTTCAAAAATTCATTTGTAAAGTTTCTTTCTTCATTTATAAATACCATTTAAATATTTTAAATAACATCTTTATAAATATATGTAAACTATTTGAAAATAATTATTTACATCATTACTTATATTTGCAAAGAAGCTATTAAAAACATTAAATCCATTATTTATAAATTTATTAATTTTATCTCAAGATACTTTCCAAATATTATTAATAAATCAATAATCATTTACTTTAAATATATTTTATTTAATTATTAACTTCTAAAATATTTACAACACTGATAATTTACTATTAAACCATGTTGTAAGTTATTAAACAGTATTTTAAACATTTTAAAGTATTTAGAATTGACAAAAAAACGACCAAAATGTCTTTTATATAATACTTTATCAAAATACTTTTATAACTAGATGTCTTAACAGGTTTATCTTCGTTCTTGCAGACTCTGGCCATGCATTGATCAGGCGCAAAGCTAGAATTCTTCAAGTACTTAGTAGACCTGTTTCAACAACCAGTGAAAATACTTGAAAAACTTTTAAAAACAGATATGGAAAGTACAATCCAAACAAAACAACCAAACCAAAACCTTTGTCCAACCATGGTTCGCAGATACACAATGGTTACGCCTGGATCCCCCAGGAAACAATCCGCATCCGTAAGCTTTCTCAGCCCTGCGAGTTACACCATGATGACTAGTAGAGTGCAGGATACACAAAGGTTACGCCTGGGTCCCCCAGGGAACAATCCGTACCCTTAGGCTGTCTCAGCCTGGCAGTTTCGCTACTAATGCGACCTACACAGATTGCAGGATACACAATGGTTACACCTGGATCCCCCAGGAAATAATCCGTACCCCTAGGCCAGACTCAGCTAGGCAGTTGCGCTATGCAGTCGCGAGAGAAAAAAACCATTGGTTACGCCACGGTGGGAACACTCGAGTCTCACATCCAGAAAACAAAAAATCAGAGAGACTAATATCGATAGAATGAATCCACAACGTGGCCACAAAGCGAATATCAAGCAGAAGGCACTTTCCATATCATTACTTCGAAATACATATCATATAGTACCTTTCCAAATACTTTCAAATATCATACTTATATAAAGTCCATTATATATAGGATTCCATTTTCAAATTGAATACTTTCCAAATCAATAGTATATCAAATCACACTTATGTAGGCTTCGATTATATAAAACTCTCTTTCCAAATCGAGTACCTTTCAAATCAATAGATTTCAAATCAACTTCGTACTTATACAAATCCATTTTATATAAGTTCGACCATTTCCAAATCAAGTACTTAATAATATAAGGTTGTCAATTTCAAATTATTTCTATATCAATTCAGTTTCAAAATCATATATGATTTCACTAATTTTCTTCCAAATTAAATATCTCAATTTCAAAGCTCCCAAAATAATAGGTTCAGAGAATAATCCCAGTTCCAACTTTATAACTATCCCTTTAAAACCTTTAAACTTTTTATTTCTATATGAAAAATCCAAATTTCCTTTTCGCAAATTATTTATTTAACAAAAGTTTCAAATTTACTTAAGTCATACCCTTCACACTTTAAACATACAAAACCTAACTTATATTCTTGATCAAATATTTATACTATTCGAAATTTCTTAGTTTTAAAATTTTAAACCTTGATTTGGAAGTCTCGAACCTTCAAAATAGTCGGTGAAATCAAATTTCAAATCCAAGAGTTGGAAATCAGCAACAAATCAGTAAATCAAGTTTTTTATAATAGAGTTATACTAAAAAAAATTCGAAATTCGAGGATTGAACACCGGTTCATTTCAAATCATTTGAAATATATATACGTGTATCTTTCGAATATCAAATCATACTTCGGAATTGGAAATCAAAATTGGTTTCACAAAATCACTCGCATAGCAAAGCTACTAAAGTGGCCTCTCCCCCACTCTGAGACTCGAAAATCAATGTCGATGATGCGTGCACTCATCACCGAAATTATTTTCCAGCGACATAAGTGAGTTCTGGACTTCTATTTTCTTGAAAACTTCATTGAGATTTCTTTGAAATCATTGGAACTCATTTGAACTCATTTGAAACATTCCTTATTTGGAAAATACTACTAAATTGTATTATTATTATATATATTTCCAAAATCTTAAGCTAATTACAAAATACCGGAATTCAATTCTCGAATTTCAAATTTAACCCTTCAGTTATAAATCATTTTTAATCTCATCGATTAACACAAATATCACTTCATAATTTAATATTTGTTTCACAGAATTTCTCCATTTAATATAAACATTAATATATTCATTCTCATAATATTGCTTATATTTCTCTTTAATTTAAATTACATTCATTTCACATGTAATATTTCTCATTTAAAACTAATTTATTTGCAAATAATTTCATAAGGAATTTCTTTACGACCAATTTATAAAACTTAATTCCTTTTTATAGGATATTATTCGAGTTTAAATTTATCACAACTTTATTTATAACCATTTATTGCAACATCTATTTATTTCATAACAATTTACATGTCATGGCTTTATTTGTAATCATTTACTAAACATAGATATAACAAATTAAACATTATTTTACTTTCTTTCAAATTAAGGTTATCAATTCAACTATATAATTCAACCTAATTATCAAGTTTCACTCTTATATTAGTACAAAAAGGTTTCGATTATCCAAAATATCCAAATATTCCATTTTTTCCCAATAGATGAAACTACATGTCAACAAACAACAAAATTCACATCAACATTTCAATTTCATAAACAAATATCCTAATTATTCATTTTATTCTCTTTAATACACCATTATTAAACTAGTGTTTAGTCTATTAATTCAATCAACAATAATTAACCAATGTTTATAATTGGATTAAATACAATATGTCAACACAAATGATAATAATTAAATATTACCATTTCATAAATCAAACACATTACAAATAAATATATTAGTCTTAAAATTTTATTCCTTTATATATATCATATAATATTAGGAAAAATAATTTCATTTCAAAATTTATATAAAACATTTTTATAACACTAACAAATACGCGCTCTCGTATATACACTCAAATAACTTATTCTAGGGTATTACTACCATATCTCTAATGAGTTAACCCCAACAGGCTAAGGTATGTCTAAACCAAAGCTCTAATACTAAAGTGTAACGACCCATAAATTTTTATTAATTTTTAATTGGTTTTATAATGTATTTAATTTAGATTTTGAGAAATTTTAATAATAATATTTTGAAATAAAGTTTTAATATTTGGTTTACGTATAATTAAATATAGCAAATGGTAAATTTTCAATTAATTATATGAAGGCTTATTTATTATATAATTCTATTAAATTCAAATCAGTTAATAATTGGTGAAAATAAATTTATTTTCAAGACCTGAATATTTTTACATAGAAAAATTCTTAATCATCTTCTGACTGAGACATCATTTTTCGTTTTCCCAAATTTGGACTTCTATAACTTCGTCGATCTTATTTTTTGCGTTTTTACTGCATTTTTTCTACCAGTGAAAATTCAAATTTTTATAATTCAATCGTGCCCCCAATATCTATATACCATTTTGATCGTCTCATTGTACTGATCACTACGGTATATTTATTTCTGTATTTTGAGATTCGATACGCGACAGAAACAATAAAAACATGCGTCATCGCTGCTGAAATTTGTGACTTGGATTTATCTACTTTTCAAATTTGAAACCGTACAACTCATACCGTATTAAACTTCTTTTAAAGGTTTTAGCTAAATATATGGGTGAGCGTTGCCACACCTTTCCACCTTATATTTAATTCTCTGCCGTTTCAATTTGCATTCTATCCGTTCACATTTCATTTATTCCTTTTCTACCATATATTCCATTATCTCTTTCTGTTATTTGCTAATTGCTATTTGCTCATTCACGCGATCATTTAATTGAAATCAAAATTTCAACCCTTACTTCTCTTTTCTTTTCAAATTTGAAACGTACTATTAAATCAAGCCATTAATTGCTTTTATTTTATTCCTTAAATCAACGTACAGCTCACACAATTATAAATTGCATTAAATTTTCTGATGAACCACACCATGACCGTTTATATTACATTCATTTGGAATATATTCATTTGTTTGAAATGTTTCCCTTTCTCTCTCATCTTAGTTGGGAATGAAATAAATTTCAGTGGAAACCACGTTTCAATGCTTTTAACTTTTTATAACTTTTGATAAAATTTTCTGTCCTTTTTGAAACTAAAACGTATAGGGATGTACGTTTCTCATTTATTAATTTCTAAATCGTCCTGTTGTCCTTTTCATGTATGTTATATTTATTTATATTTTAACATTTTCTATTTATTTCACTCATCTCCCTACACGTTTCTATTTATTTGCTGATTTGTTGCATACGTTTCATTTTGAAAAAATGCGGTTCATTCCTATTTATTTCATTTATCACATTTATTCCATCTTTTACTGAAATTCGACCGTTGCCACGTCATACCATTTTGGAAGTATAAATGTACAAAACATGCATACGTTTTATATTCATCTAATTGGAACGGTCACTTTAATTTTTGCCTTTAAAATTCCATTTTCTTCACTACAGCTAGAAAGTTATAAAACATTCAAAAAAATTTGAAAGCTCATCATAAATTGTGCAAAGCGTTTTCCTCTGCCTTTATGACTTTGGGTTATGCCAGCTGTTACTTTTTTTCCATCAATTCAAAATTTTTATTTGTCATTCCATTTTTCGGTCTCTTCATTCTCCTTTATCAACTTCCATATATTTATTTCCCTAGTCACTTTAAAACGTTTTATAATAATAATTAATATATAGACGTTTCATTTTAAAGCTTTTCAGATGTTTTATATATGTCAAAAAAAGATGTGAATGGATATTTACCTGAGGCCCACATTGTTTTGAATTATACGTTTTTTTTGCATTCATTAATTCTTTTACGGCTCATTTTATTTCACCTTTATAAGCTTTTTTTGGTAAAGCAAGGATCTACTGTCACTTTCTTCTCCTCAATTTTTCTTTCTCCACCCTCTCTCTTCTTTCACACTCTTACACACAGCCGTATCTCACCTTGTCACCCATTTTTCCTTACAGAAAACTTTTAACATATATATATGATATCTTGAAAGGTAATACAACTTGTGCGTTTGTCTCATTAAGTATTGTGTTTTTTTTTGTGTCCGTAAGTTATTATTTTATTTTATTTTATATATATAAGCCTAAGTATTGTTTCTAAAAACTTTAGATATTTGCATGGGTACATATTTTCATATTGGGTTAGTTGTATAGATATACTAGTGTACATTTCAGAGCTTTATAGGTTTGTATTAGTTATAATATATATATATATATATATATATTATTTTTATTTTACCTTCATCTATTGTCAGGTATTGTTTAAAATATATTATGTATACAAGTTAGGTATAACGGCTGCTGTGAATATGTGTAACAATATATGTATAACATTTTTAAACATGTATATAGCAGCCCATATAAAGTTTTGTTTGTACACACTTTATTGTACATATAAAATGTAGGTTTGCATGTCAATATTGGTAAGCATAAGCATCCTTTCTCATTTTTCTACTAGCATTGTGTTAGCATATTTGTATTTTTGGTAAAATGATAATAATAATAATAATAATAATAATAATAATAATAATAATAATAATAATGATTACAGTATATTATTTGTAAAGGAAGTCTGCATTTGGTTAAACTATTAGATTTCTTTAAACTTACATTATTTACTATTATGTATATCTTTGGATGTTAATTTGGTTATGTACATTTAGTTTCAGATATTGATGTTTCAAATGTAACGTATATACTATAAGATAGAGTGAATTTGGTTTTGATTTTTTTTATATGTTTGATTTCAATAAATATATTTAATTTAAGACTTATATAAAATGTATATATACTTTATTTTGAATTTTGGGTTTATGGAGGATAATAATATAAAAATACATCTCGCCTAAGTTTTTATCGAGCTAATTTGACCCGTTCCCATCGATCTCTTTTACCAGCTTTGATTGTTGATTCGTGCCGATCTTACTTTGCTTTGAAATTCGTGCTTGGATTTCGTAACTCAACTTCATTGTCTATCTCTCTAACCTCGAAAGGCGAGCAATCACTCACGATTAACGTTCTTTTATTCATTAAATTTGATTTCAATTGAAACGACAATTGAAATATGAGGCTGTAGTTATTTAAATTGTTATATATGCTATTATCTATAACTGTTCACTTATGGGATATGACACCATATCCTATTGTTTATATTTATTTTGATGATATATGCCTGTTGTTATTATTATTTTCATATTTGTTATCACTCTGCAAGTTCCCTATTAGTATAGAAATCATTATGGGTTGAAATGATACATACCCGAATGGACTTTAGAATAGGAGAAAATCGTTATGGGTTGAAATGATAAACCCAAGCGATTTTGATTTAATTGAATTTGGGATTACGGGTTGAAATGATATCCACCCGTATATATTTAGTGTACGGGTTGAAATGATAAATATCCGTAGCACTCGACTATATGATAGGAAATGTATACAGACACCGTTGGTCCATATAAATATTTTGAAAATAAATTTCTACAGTTGAAAAGAAATATATGGGATTTAATAAATATTGGTTCTTAAAATATTATATATATAAATGGAAATTTTATTTATAGATTTAATAATAATATTATTGAGATTGATTTAATCCATATAATATGTTTGAGTATCATTTAAGATTTATATTTCAAAATTTACTGTTGTAAAAAGCTGAGTAACTAAGATTAGGAGATAAATTTGGGTTTTTTAAAAATGGTATTTAAATAAGGATTTATTTAATTAAATCAATTTGAAATTATTGAATGGAAAATTTAAAGGTATGATTTTGTAACTGGATTTTTGATTTAAGTGATTTAATGAATATTTCACGTTTAATAAGATTAAAGAAAATATTGAGTAAAATGTAATTTAAGGTTACTTAAATGATATTGAATCTAATAAGGGAGTATTTCAAGACTAAATAATAATGTGGTTAAATCGAGATCTATATGAAACGGTCATATAGAACATTTAAATATTAAAGCCTTGAACTATACTGGAATTTAAATGGTTTATGTTGAGATTCGGATCTGTATTTGAAATCAACGTAGTTGAATTTGTTATTTAGCAACTAAATTGAATTAAAGTGAAATTTAGGTTAAACCAAATTTGAATTTATTATTTAGAAAACTAAATTGAATAAAAATTTAGTTGAAACGTTGAATACTTAAAGTTTTGAAATATATTGAAATATAAAGGGGTATTTTTGTGATTACAAATCTGAATTTGAGATCGATAAATTGAAGTGTTTATTTTAGGAATTGAGTTGAATTTAAATTGATAAATTGAGATTGAATTTAATTTAAATGGGAAGGTCGGGTTGATGATGAAACGATTTGTTAAGTTGAGGGAATTGAAAATACTTTATTTTATAAATTATTTAATATATAAATACTATTTTGGGAAATATAGAGATATTTGAAGTGAAATGATATTTGGTTTTGAAGTATAAATTAAGCTGAAATGACCACGGTGTTATAGTGTATATTTCTACCTTGTAGATAGTTCCATGGACCCTTATAGGATGGTTATCCCAAACATCCTTTAAGTTATTTGTATTTCAGTTGATGTTTCACTTGAGTTGGATTTATTGATATAAGAATGTTAATCCTAACTCGAGTGTTTTGCTTTACGCTCGGGTCAGACTGAGTGATACAACATTAGAGACTCACTTTTGGAGTTTGGAGTTTCATTTGGAGATCCAACTATCGATTTAGATTCCAGCTTTTCCAGTTGATTGGTTCAGAGAAGTCATCTGTTGCATTGGAGACTTCACTGCATTTGAACTATTCGGTTGTATTTTATTTCTAACTCTGATGTATATAGTAGCTTCATGAACTACTATTCTTTATCTATTCCGCTGCATTATATTACTCTATGATCTGTGATTGATTGATTTATTGTATATTTTAAGTTTTGCCAAATTTTAATTAACAATTCGGTATTTTGAATTATTCAAGTCGGATATGTATGGTTTTATTGTCGATTTGAATGGTCCAAAATAGCGGGTCGTTACACAGACCCTCGCCAATAATTATTTATTTATTCCTTCATGTTGCCATATTAATGTTTGGTTAAAAATAATTCTGACATTTTATTTGAATTGTTTAAGTGTCATCATAGCGATTTTTCTACTGTACCATCACTAACCATCTCCTTAACCTAGGGTTGAATTTGAGCTGGTATTTTCACAAAATAATATTTGAAATCGATTAGTCATTTTAATTAATATTTAAATCAAATAAATCATTTTAATTAATGATGTTTAATTTAATTAATCAATTTAACTAATGATATTTAAACTTAATTAATCAATAATCATATTTGGACTTAATTAATCATTTTAATTAATGATATTTGAAGTTAATTTATCATTTCAATTAATAAGGTTTTAAATATTAATTAATAATTTTATTTAATGATGTATTTAAAATTAAGCTGATCAAGTTAAAGAGTGTTTAAAAGTTAATTAGCTGGTTAAATAAAAGTTTAAAGTAAATCAACTGATGTAATAAAAGTAACTCAAGGTTAATTAACTAATATAATAAAGGCGTTTCAAATTTATTAATTAATTTAACAAAGGTATTTAAGTTAATTAATTGATTTAATATCCTCTACGATAATAAATGTTGTAGAAATTTATAAATAATAGCTCATAGTTGAGAAGATCTTTTTGAAAAGAATTTTCTAAAGATAAAGCTAAGTGTAAATTTTTTTAGATTTATAGTAAACAATGTTTTAATGATATCTGTTTTTGACCCCTTTATTATATATCGTAAAGGTATGCGATTTGTTTTCCATACACAAACCACTTTATTATTCCCGATAGTTGATTAACCGAGTGTCGATTTTGATTCTGCTATCTTCTTTGTATTTCACCACTCTAAGATGAGGTGTGTCTCTTTTTAGCTTTGATATGCTTTATCAGAAATGATTAAAACAAAAGAGAGGGTAAGGGGGTGTGCCCACCTCATCATTGTTGTGCTTCGTCACCCTAAGACGATTTGTCACTCATTTTGAGCACTGACATCAAACACCGTGGAAACTAAAACCAAAGAGCAAGTGGAAGCCGAGCCATGGGGTCGCACTTATTAGGTTATATTCACATTTATCGACTGGTGCCGATAGCAGGCATGCATTGATGTGATTATATTCGAATGCCTATGGCTTTAATGTGGTACATCTTGAAAGTTCCCGAGAGTGTTGCGTGTTTTGTGTGTGCTCTCAAGTGTATTTTATCTATAGGTATGCTTTCGATATAGGGGAGAGCACCCTCTAGTTATGTTGGATAAATTCATTTTCCTTGTTTAACCTTGGAATTAATCTTTTCAACTTTTGTGTTTAATCAATCCAAGACGATTTGTTACTCATTTGAGCATCGCTATCATTTGTTAAAAATGACTAAAACCAAAGAGCGAGTAGGGGCCAAGTTATGTGGGGTTATTCCCATTAAGGTATCATCACATTTACTCTAGATTGGATTCGATTGTATGCTTGAGGGTGTGAAATATTCAGATTCTCGGTAATATTCGGCGGGGTTTGGCTTGGAGGTTTCTGAGTGCCATCGGAGTTCTCCAGCATATTTCTAAAGGTATACTTTTGGTAAAGGGGATGCACCCTCCTAGTCATTTGTTGAAAATTTCCATTCCTTTTAGTTGATTCACATTCTTTTAATTCTTTTCTTAGTTGCATCGAGAAATGACTGTAGTTCTTCCCGATGTTTAATTATTTGTGTCCATTTTTTAAGTTTTAATTTTGATCTTGTCTATGCTCATTTATTCTTGTTTAGATTGTTGTTCTGATTTGTTTCTCATTTCTTCATCTATGAATGTTGTTCTTGTGAGGTAAAAAATTATTTAGCGTTTAGTGGCGTGGTCTTACAGTATTATCAAATGTCTGCCATATTACTTTATTTCTCTCATGCTGGTTTTTCAGATTGACCCTAGTGTTATTTTATTATAATGCTTGGCCCAAAATGAGTATTTTTCCAGGTTTTCGTTGGTGGGGCATGGAGCTCATGAAGTAGAGTTGGATATTCACATGTAGTGATGTTTTATTTTCCGTTGTATAATATATACCTATCGGCAATTGTAAGATCAGGAATTTATAACTATGCACCTGATGGGTTTTGTTTATAAATCTGACATATATGCTTGGAGTGATAGTTTATACCGTCTTTAATATATTAGATGTTTTCTGTTTCGCCGTTAGATTTTGTTTCTCATGTTTGTTCTTTTATTTTTCCTTAACAATCTTCCTTTTCAATGATTAGATGTTCAGCATTTGAATAAATTGGATATATTTGGGATTGACTTTTGATGATCGAAAAGGCGGGTTGTTATATTTGGTATTAGAGCGAAGGTTAAGCACGAACCTTGTCTTTGGTAGGGTATGGATAACTGGAGATAGGGTAAGTGACACCCTAGAATGTGTTTCAAAGTATTATACACACACATTTATGAAAGCTTATTTGTTATTGTTATAAAAACGTATTGTGTTAATTGGTCTGTTGAGTTGTTTATGAATTTTGGTCGAGACGTGGAATGTCACGGTGTCGATAGGGATTTCTAAACACTTGAACGAGGTAAATGGACATGATATTGAATTTTGAAAATTGGTAAATGAAATATTTTACCTCTATTTTATATACATAAAGTAATAATTTTAAAAAAACTATCTTGTTATATAGCGTGTTTGTTTGTTTGAAAGTGATAATATTTATTTATTATCACTATAGTTCGATCACTTATGCTTGATTAATTTAGGAGCATTGATTGCCATTTGTTGATTACTAATTATCTATGCTCAGTCTATTTTTGAACATTTGTTTTTTTGATTATAAACGAGCCCCTTGTGAATTCACTTTCACAATTTGGCTATAAGGTGTTCGATTATAATGTTAGGTTAAAAGTAATCTTTTAATAATTTTTTTTAATAAAATCTAAATGATAGGGTAAGACATTTAAAGGATAAATATTTGAGAAAATTTTAATATAATAAAGGATATTTATTATAATATATGATGATTTTATATAAAGGTAATTTATATAAATTTGATTTATAAAATGCGTTTAAGAAAAAGGATTTTTGAAATTAAATCCTGGAGTTGTTTGAAAAAAATTTCAAAAAGATTTTGAGAAAGTAATAGCAATATTATTTAGGAGTATTTATGAATAAAAATATTTTAGATGTTAGACTTTAAGTGGAATATATTTTCTTTGGGGTAGTTTGGCGAAAATGTTTCGATTAGTTTTATGGTAATTTGAATAATCTTCAAAGTGACGATCGGATGTTCCTTAGGCAAACGTTGTGGAGTACTTAGTAAATTATTCTCTTTACCAATGTGCGATTGAAATGAGTTAAAATCCGAACTAACTCGAAGTGAGTTTTAATAAATAAACTGTTAAAGTTATTTCATAAAAGAAATATATGCAGCATGCTTTCAAAAAATGAGTTTTTGAAATTAAAAACCGGGTATTTAATTTTTAAGTTCCTTTAAGAGGGATTAATTTCAAAATAAAAGGGTATCTTTGGTAACATAATAATTTGATAAATGAAATTTTAGTACTCTTGGATAGAAAAAAGATATTTGAACTCAAATTTTAAACAAGGTTAAACTAGAAAGAGAGGTTTAATAGATATAGTTTTATTAAAACCATAGCTTTTGGTTAAAACATTTAAATGGTGCGAACTATTTGTTGTTTTTGGATCGACACATAAACATTTTTCATTATAACACTCTAAGTTAAAGAAGGCGATAGGTTGAATCAATTTTAAAAACCCATAATTTTATTAGGTCTCCATCTAAATTTTGGAAGGAAAATAAAATTGGTGTTTTTGTGTATACTTAGGATCTAGAAGGTATTATATAAATAAAAAGGAGTAAGTTTTATGCGATGTTTTATAAAGAAATGACTTTATAAATTACTTAAAAACATAAGTGGAAAATTTATAAATTAATTCAAAAACAATTTTAGTGTCAAATGAAATACTAAATAGAAAACACAAATGATTTAGGAAGATTGTTGTAGTTAAGAAACCAATAAATATAGAGAGTGACTTTCAATTTTGTCTGAGGGGGATTAGATACTCTTCTAAGAGTTAACCAAATGCTGATGGGCAAAATGGCACGCTTATGAAATTATCGATATTCTTGGACAATCAAGAAAGTTTTGAACTTAAGTTAAGATTTGGTTGTTAGTCATTTAATATTTTAAATAATGTTATATGCTAGATTATTCCTATACGGAATTTGATTTGATTGATTAATTGTGTGATTTTATATACCACAGATTATAAAATTTAAATTTATAAATCGAGGTTTTTGAATTATTTTTTTATTAAGACTTAAACCCCAGTACTTTTTAAAAAGTAATTTTGAGAATGAATTTGTGAAAGGAATAATAAAAACATTATTTTGAATTTTTTTTATAAATGTTATTATTTCAAAACGTTTGAAAAGAACATTTTTGAAGTGGTTTTTCAAATGTTTTATTATGAATAAATTTGGGTATTTCATGGTTTTTCAATTTGAAAGACTCGCTAGGTATATTTCTTTATTCTAGTTTTTTAGGATGAACCCGAATATCATTGGACGTTCCATGTAATTTAAATTTTAGAGCTATATCGTGCTTCGGTAGGGAGAGGCCTCTCCTTGTCATTATTGATTTTGGTTTTGATATATTTCCCTTTGATGAAATTTTGAAAATATTTTGAATATAAAACCAGGGCATTTACTTCTACAATTTTCTTTTGAAAATATAAGATGAATAACATATATTATGGAATATTCTCTGTATTTTGTTGCATGCGTCTATTATATTGCTTTGGTTGCATGTAGATTTATTTCATACTAGTTTTTGCATGAAGAGTTACATCTGAATAGTGTTAGCTATTTTTGGCATAGTTGGGTTTCTGGGTTAAGTTTATGGTAAAATTTTGAGGAGGAAATTCCTTTTAGAGGGGAAAGTATAACGAACCGAAATTTCACCACTTTGATTTGCGAATGTTTGATTGATTTTAAATATTCAAATAAAAGATTTTATAATTAAAATTAAACTTTTAAATAATAAACAGAGATGGTGAAATAGTTTCTAAAATTTCTTTACTAAAATATTTAGTTCGAAGAAAAATTGAAAATGTGACCGGAAATCATTTTTTGAATTTTTGACTTTTCTTCGAATAAAAGTTATTAGAAACGTTATGAACTCTAGTATCAATACACACACATTCATTTATAAAATAACTTGGATATGTTTTAATACATACATACATACATACATACATACATATATGTGCTAAAGTTAGTTTGCATACATACATACATACATACACACACACACAAATATATATATATATATATGCTTAAGTTAGTTTATAGTGGATGTGACCTTTGTACAAAAATTAAAAATGTTTAAAATAAAAGGATGCCCTTTGAAACATTCAAGTACATGACATTTAATTCATGTTGGATTATTGGAAGAAGGAGGGCGGCAAATGGGGAGGGGGCTTGTGCATGGAAAGGATAAGGTGGAGAGAGTCATCCAGATGAGGTGGTACGAGATTTATGGAGGTTAAGTACCCTAGGGAAATTAGGTAATTTAGATAATTCATGTTACGTAAAAACAATTTTCCCATTTCTCCTCCCTCTTTTTTATCATTTATTTTTATCTCAAAACCTTCCTCCTTTCCATTAAGCTCTTTAATGGCTACTTAGTTTCCAAAAGTTAAAAAAATCCTAACTTATCATGTTTATAAAAAAATTACGAAAAACTTGTTTAAAACCCTTACTTCTCTTCATAAAACCCTCCTCCTCCTTAAATAAGACCCCATCCACCTTAAACCACCAAGGCCGAGCCTTGACCCTCCATGGCCAAAATCATTAGGGCTTAGGCCTTCAAAAAATTATGTTTTGGCTTAAGCAAAGTAAAGAGCTAAGGTCGTTTTCTAGTTTTAGTGAAATTTGTGTGGAGTTAGTGAGGGTTTGGTTAGCGTTTAGGCGAGAAAAGTTCTAACCCTTAACTATGTTTTCTAAAATATATGTTTTCGTTGTTATAATATATGATATTTGTTTGGATATATATTGCGTTGACTTGGATGGATGTGTATGTGTTGTGATAAAACGACAAATTACTGTTGAATATGGATGTTAATAGTTATGTTATTTTGCAAGTTATAATTATATTTGTATATGTTGGTTATAACTTGCTTATATGTTGAGATGAGATTATGTGTGTTATGATGTTGAATGTATGATTGTATGCTAGGAAAAGTTAGTACCTTTACCAGTGAAGCGATATGAAATCCTCTTGCGAAAGCTTTGAACTTTGTTTTAAAATTTAAAGATATTTCAAGTTTAAAACTTGTCTATTATTTCAAAAACATGTATTTATGTTTGCAAAGTGGTGAATTTTCCAAGAGCCAAAGTTTTAAAATTTTAGAGAACAAAACTTTAAGTTTTGAAAAATTATGGATCATATGCCGATAGTCGTTCTAGATGCAGTTTGTAAAAACGAATTGTTTCTGCTAATATAAAATACTTAAGGATATTTTTGAAAAGTGTTTTCAAAACTTATTTTAAGTATGGATAAGAAAATTTTATTAACTAATTAATTAATTAATTAATGATTATTTAATTAACTAATTAAGTAAGCTAATTAGTAATTAATCATTAGTTAACATGGTAATTAGTACTTCAGTATTAATCAAGTAAGTTAATTATAACTAGTTAATTAATTAAAGATTAATTATGTAATACCCCTTCAAAATGGGAATAATAGTCCCGCATCGCAGAAAACACTATGAAGTGGGTGCTTATATACCAAAGCCTTCACCTCATAACGTCGAGTCCTTTTGAGGAACAAAACCCCACACCTTGGCTTGGCCCATGAGGCAGAGGTGACTAAATTGGGGACAATATGTGACGCCCCACCTCTATACCCATGCTAGCCAAGGACACTACGGGGTAATGCCGTCAACTAGCGCGGAGAATAAGGCTGTGGAGGAGCGACCATCCATGTAATTTCTTTGTGCGAGCACCGATATGTCAGATAGTATAGCATGCAATTTTATTTCAGGAGGAAATCCGACATGCCGATACAAACTCAAAGCTACTACACTGGCTATATAAATTCTTCGGAAACAAATATAGAAATAAGCATAACACAAATCAGTCACAGACAATTCATATCACAAAGGCGGAAATAGATATGAATATTACACCTAATCGTGTATATCAGAGTAGTGGTCAAATAAGATCCACAACATCACAAAGGAATAGATACAAGTGCAAGACAAAAATATGTATACATCAAGGAGTCTATATCTCAATTGCATACAACAAAAACTACTAAATTAAAGTAGTTAGCCAAAAGATCAGAGATGGTCCGATAAGGAGTCAAGCAGAGGCACCTGTAAAATCTCAGTCTGACCCATGTATTATTTAAGAAGAAAATAATAAACGGATCAGTCTAGCTATAATTATAAGATAAAATGAGATATAAGAAGAGATATAATAAAAAGACGTATGGTAACCAAAAATGTCATACTACGACAAGTATACATTAGAAAATCCACAAAAGTCATACAATATCTCAAGAATCTCATAACATCAAAAGAATGTCATATTCTTTATTTAATTCACCAAGCCACAAAATGACATACATATCAATGCCAACTGAAAAAGGCGGTGAAACATAAATTCCAGAAATCATCATATAGAAATCCAGAAATCAGAAGAAAAGGTTGGCCAAGACATTGATGTAGTGCAAACGGTACATCCAATGAATCAAAAAGCAAAGACATTGATGTAGTGCAAACGGTACATCCAATGAATCAAAAAGCAAAGACATTGATGTAGTGCAAACGGTACATCCAATGAATCCAAAAGCCAAGACATTGAATCAAAAAGCAAAGGCATTGATGTAGTGCAAACGGTACATCCAATGAATCCAAAAGCCAAGACATTGATGTAGTGCAAACGGTACATCCAATGAATCCAAAAGCCAAGACATTGATGTAGTGCAAACGGTGCATCCAATGAATCCAAAAGCCAAGACATTGATGTCGTGCAAACGATGCTTCCAATGAATCAAAAAGCAAAGACATTGATGTAGTTCAAACGGTACATCCAATGAATCAAAAAGCAAAGACATTGATGTACTGCAAACGGTACATCCAATGAATCAAAAAGCAAAGACATTGATGTAGTGCAAACGGTACATCCAATGAATCAAAACACACTAGAAGTACGTGGATCGCTACTCCACAAAGAAATGAGACAAAACTCAATGAATTGTGGTACGGACCTCCATATGGACAAAGAGACATCGCACATTGCTAGTCTAAACCATAAAATGATCATCATCGATCATCTAGAAGTGTCAATTACAAAAGCTAGTAAATATATGAGTTTAGCATCATGTCCCATAACCACTAGCTTAACTTAAATATTTGCGAACAAATTGTAGATCTCCACTAGAAAATTGTCACAAGAGTTTCAATCGAACAAGTCCAAGAATTAACCAACGAAGTAAACGCAAGCGTTTCATACCACTTGTTTTACTAAGTCGTTTAATGGGATTTCTCATACGAGTGAGGTAAAGGTTTGTATATACTAACAGGTTGGAAATCGGTTTGAGAAAACGATCTTTGTAATAAAATAGTGTTGAAATCATTTGAAGAAAGAGTTTTGATATTTACTACTAGCATAGAAAACCTTTATATTTTAAAATGACAAATCATAGAAGTGATTGTAGAAACAATCAATCATAAAATTCACATTCGAAGACGTGAATAAAATCCAAAGAAATCGATAAAGAATCCATCGAAATGGATATTCAAAAATCCCTAAAAATGAGTCATCAAAGTCATATAAATGATAACAACAATTAGGAAAAACACGAATCGATTAAAGTTGGAAATTCAATCAAATAGGCAATATAGGCAAAACTTGCAAATAGGAGCAGGTCGGTCAACCGGACTCCCTGAGTCGGTTGACCGAACCAGAGGCAGGAAGTGCATGGGTAGCAGGTCGGTCGACCGGACCCTGAGCTCGGTCGACCGGAGCCTGTAACCTGCACTTCCAAAACAAAGGCAGGAAGTGCTCGGGTAGCAGATCGGTCGACCGTCCACTGAGTTCGGTCGGCCGAACCTGTATTCTTGCACTTCCTACCCTATTTCAAAAGAGGTGCAAACTCCCTCAATTTGCAAACGGTCGAGCAACGACACAAAGGGTTTACGCCAATCGACTACCTGGCCATAGAAGCTCTTCGGTTCATCACCAAAACATGATCAAAACATCAAAGCTACGATTTTTAAAGAATTGAACCCAAAACACCAAAAATTGGAATATTCACCGAATCAATCCAAACCAAAAGCAATTGCACAAGAATAAGTGTTAGGAACTCATACCTAACAATCGAAGATAAATATAAGCATAGATGTGAGATAAAAATCTCACCTTTAAACCCAAAAGCGCAAGATTGAGAAGCTTGAAAACAAAGGAGGATCAACCACTCTTCAATCCCAACTCAAGAAGCTTGATTCTAAGCTTAAAAGAGAAATATTTCTCAATTAGGTTTAGGAATTTTCTGAAATCAAAGAGAGAATGAGTTGGGGAAGATGAAGAGAAGGCTTACCAATGGGTTCTCTAGAATTTGGAGCTAGAAGTTGGATTTGCAAAGAAAGCTAGGGCTTAGGAATTTTCATTTCCAATCTCTTCCACCATTTTTACTTTAGAACTGAAAAGAGGAGGAAGTGAGAGTGAATGGGGAGGGATGATTCAGTTTGGGGTATTATTATGGCTAGTGGGCTGAACCCAAACCCAAACCCAAACCCAAAGTGAAAAAGGTCAAATTTTTAGCTGCTCCAAACATATCGAAGTTTATACTCAAAAAGGTTGCAAACGGCATTTTGAACTCAATGGAAGGGGTCTCGAGTCCCAGTTCGACTGCTTGCAAAAAGTAGCTTTTCGGACAAAAATCCGACTAACGATGAAATATTTAAATAAAATATTTAAATATACAATTGATAAATATTCGGGTTGTTACACAATATCCATGTTAAGTGAGGTGCATGCTATTACAATTGTATCAGAGCCATACCCAGCCGGAATTATGGTCTGTACGTGTTACAGCCACAACGCCTGGGTGGTGTTGTGTTGATGAGCCAACGAGGACGTTGGGCTCTAAGGGGGGAGACTGTAATACCCCTTCAAAATGGGAATAATAGTCTCACATGGGGGAAAACACTATGAAGTGGGTGCTTATATACCAAAGCCTTCACCTCATAACAATGTCGAGGCCTTTTGAGGAACAAAACCCAATACCTTGGCTTGGCCCATGAGGCAGAGGTGACAAAGTTGGGGACAATATTTGCATTAAGTGAGGTGCGAGCATTTACAAATTATTAATTAACTATTAATTAAGGGTTAATTATTATTTATTTAAGAATTTTTAGTTAATTATTTATTTATCAAGGGGTTTAATTATTATAATTAATAATTAAGTTAAGATTTAATTAAGGTTTAATTAGAAATTAATTAAGACTCAATTAAGGTTTAATTATTTTTAAATGAAGAGTTTAAATGTTATTTAATTGTCAAATAAAAGTTTTAAAGTTTAAACTGCTTTATTCCTAAAGTCAAGTTTTGTTTTTAAAGCAACTCTCTTCTAAAGAATGTTTTTAAACCTAAGGGATTTCTTTGTCGATTACCTTTAAGTAACCTCAAATGAATAAGGAATCCAATGACATATTATCTAAATTGTCGAGAACCCATGTGATTATTTATATATTACCTGTATCCAATATTTTGCAGCGGACATTTGTAGACAACCTTAAAGGGTTTCTATTGATGTTTCCTATTTATTTCTTTATGTTTCCTATTTGGTTGAAAATAATTGTGACACTCTAGTTGAATTATTTTAGTGTCGTTATAGCGATTTTTTTTCTATACTATCACTTACCATCTACTTACTCCATTTGTGTTTGTTGAACTTGAGCTGGTATTTTCACAAATAACTGTTTGAAATTAATTGATCATTTTAATTAATATCTGAATCAAATAAATCATTTTAATTAAATTTAAATTAATTAATTATTTTCATTAATGATATTTGAATTTAATTAATCAATTTAATTGATGATATTTGGACTTAATTAATCATTTTAATTTATGATTGTTGAAGTTAATTAATCATTTAAATCAATGAGGTTTTAAATATTAATTAATCATTTTAATAAACGTTGATTTTAAAATTAATTATTTAATTAAATAAAAAAGTGTTTAAAAGTTAATTAACTAGTTTAAAAGAAGTTTAAAGTAAATCAACGCTTCTAACAAAGTAATTTAAGGTTAATTAACTGATTTAATAAAGGCGTTTTAAAGTTAATTAATTAATTTAACAAAGGTATTTAAGTTAATTAATTGATTTAATATCTTCTAGGATAATAAATGTTGTTGAAATTTATAAATAATTTTTCATAACTTAGAAGATCTTTTAAGAAGAACTATTTAAAGATAAAGCTAAGTGTAAATCATTTTGAGGTTTTAGTAAACAATGTTTTAAGGACATCTATTTTTGACCCTTTTTTTTAATACAGTTAGAAATATAATTTTCTTTTTTAAAAGAATATTTCAAAGAGTATTTTTAAAGGTGTTTTACATATTTGAAATGTGCAAATCGAGCTCAAGCATAATTAAATGTTTTAAATGTTTGATTCATTTATTCATGGTAAGGGTATGCGATTTAATTCCCATACAAAAACAACTTTGTTATTCTTTATAGTTGATTTATCGACTATCAATTTTGACGTTGCCATTTTCTTTGTATTTCATCACTCTAAGACGAGGTGTTGCTCTTTTGAGCTTTGATATCCTTTGTCAGAAATAACTAAAACAAAAAAGCGGGTAAGGAGGGCATCCTCCTAGTCATTATTGTGCTTCATCAATCTAAGATTATTTGTCGCTCATTTTGAGCATTGGCATCCAACACAGTGGAAATTAAAACCAAAGTGCAAGTGGAAGCCATGCCATATGGGTTACACCCATTAGGGTATATTCACATTTATCTAGTGGTGTCAGTAGCATGCATGCATTGATGTGAGTATATTCGAATGCCTGTAGATTTAAAGGGGTCCAGCTTGAAAGTTCTCGAGAGTGTTGCGTGTTTGGCATGGGCTCTCAAGTATATTTTCTCTAGACGTATACTTTCAAAAGGGTGAGCACCCTCATAGTTAAGTTTGATAAATTCATTTCCTTGTTCCTATCTCAAACCCTGGAGTTAATCTTTCATCTTTTGTGCTTCGTCAATCCAAGATGATTTGTTGCTCGGAAATTTATAGCTGTCCAGTTGATGGGGTTTGTTTTTAACTCTGATGTACTTTATATCTTGGTGTGATAGTTTATATTGTCCTTACCATATTATATGTTGTCATTTCTATTGTGTGATTCTGTTTCTCCTGTTTGTTTTTTATTTTACCCTAACAATTTGCCTTTTCAACAGTTGGATGTTCGACATTTGAATAATATGGATATATTTGGTGTCGACTTCCGATGGTCGAAAAGGTGAGTTATTATAGTATCAAATCAACATATGATGGTGTTGTCCTGAACTCTTTAAACTATGAAAAAAACATTATTTATTAGCTAACAAAGCCTTGTAAGTCATCTTCAACATTCAGCTCCTAAGAGAACCTGCTTGTACCCACAAGCGAGTACTCGTGTGTTTTTGATAAAAACAATAATAAAAACATGAGTCAGATATAAAGCCTGGTATAAACAATATATTAGCCAAAGCATAACATATATTGAGGCCACTCCTCAATATACAAAACTGGTGTTTCCTTCACTAGGATAAACATAAAGCATAAATGCAACATTTGTAATACCTAGGTCAAATTTAGGTTATGCTTAAAAACCATATATGATTCTAGCCTTTGCCAATCCCTGGTTCAACCCCGGTAAAACTCTTAAAAACTATGCATGGGAACCTAACTACTAAAGGTACTTCCCCTACCGGTCTAGTTATCAAGCACATTGTGATATCGCAGAACTTTTGGCAATATCAATTTAATAATCTTTATTTAAAATTAAATTGATTTGATAATATTGATTAATAAAACATGAATTGGTTTAATATTCTAATTAAATAAATATTTAATTAGTGATTTTATCTTTTAAAATCTAAATAAATGTTTCTATTGTATATATATACTTGTGTGTGTGTGTGTGTGTATATATATATATATATATATTATAAATAATCTTTGATTTGGAAATAAATAAATAAATAAAATCTTGGTTTCAAATTCTAATAATATATTTAATAATTTGGAAATTATGATTTAAATTAATATTAAGCTTTTCAAAGATTATTTAATTAGTAACTATATGTTTGTAAATACTTAAGATAAACATTATTGTTTAAAATTATATTTTAGCTTAATTTTAAATTTAAATAAAAAGTTTGTTTCATTTTTTTAAATATTATTTGATATATATATATATATATATGATTTGAAAAAAAAATTAAATCACAATATAGCATATGGTCTTAGTTCATTTAATAATAGAAGTGATTTATAATCTTTTTTATAAATCATTTAACATTGTTAAATTTGTTATTTTCAATTGATGATTATAATACTTAGGTTTTATAACCATAAATAATTTTTAATGAATTAGAATTATTATTTTTAAATTTAATAGGTGGTTATATATGTATATATACAACTTGATATTTTAAAATTAGATTTTAGAATTTAATTTGAACTTGAATTTGAATTTAAAGTTTTAAAATTCAATGTATAAGTTTTATATTTGTTTGGATTTTAAAATATTTGTATAAACTTTTATTTATAAATATAATTGGTTTTTATTTCTTTTAAAATTATTTATACATATATAAATACTAATTAACTAATTCATTAAGCTTGATTTTGTATTAATCTTTTATTAACATTTAAAAAATATAACTAATTAAATCATGAGACAAGTGTTAACATATTAAGTAATCTAAATACATGTGTTAATTAATGAACAAAGGTATATGACAAGTGTCATTTTATTTTTATCCTTTTCTTTTATTTTGTTAAATTAATTTCAGCCTTTATAAACCATATTTTCTTCCCCTTCACTCTTTTTCCTATCTTTTATTCCAAGCTAAGAAAAAACTTAAGCAAATCTAAAATCATCTCTAAAACCAAAAACAAATTCAAATCAGTAAGTAACACTCCTCAAAACCAAATTGAAAATCAAATGTCTGCATTTCATATGGAAATTTTCAACAATAAACCCTGTTATCATTTCCAAGTACATACTACAACCTGTCATGCTCAAAAATCAAAACTAAATCTAAAAACAAAGTGATCAATGCCTGCATTTCTTCATCTGGAAATCATCAACATGCAAGCATTTTCAAGCCTGCATGCATGTAGTTTTGGACAGGGAGCAAAAGCATTTAAGTTTTAATAAAATAAATAAAAAAAAGGGCTGTAGCTGATCATCAAAGGAGCAACTCAGTTTTAAAGGTCTAAAGCTTTTTCATTTTCAATGGTGCTCTGTTCTTCTGAATATTAGGTGAGTAACACCATTCTAAAGTTTAAATATGATTTTGGTTGCAAGTTAAGATTTGGAATGAATGTGTTTTTGTGTGAATATATTGTGAAGTTCATGCAAATATATATGAATGAATAAATGTATGTGCATGCTGTTGTATTTGTGATATCCTGTTTTTAATTTTCCAGGCTCTAGAGTTATTCATAATTCATTATCTCTTGTACCAAACTTTGTTAGAACTTAAGTTTCAAACAAAAAATGTTTGTATCATCATATTTTAAAGTTAAAAAAAAATTAAATAAAATAAATTTGGATTGCTCTGGAAATAAAAAAGAATAGGGAAACTTAGGATTGTGAAAAATTCAAATATCTTAAATTAGCAATTCAAGAATGTAAACTGAATTCTTATCCTAAAACTTGATTTTTAAAAAGAAAAATCAAAACATTTAGTTGGGTTTTGAGTTTGTATTTATGAGTTGACCAGAAAATGAAACTTGAGCAGTTCCCGACGATCTAGTTGATTTGGAGTGTTGTTATTCTTTCTAGGAGTAGAAATGTGATCAGAGAATCGGGGAAAAATATTGGATGGAGGTGGAGATGATCGTGGTGACGACGGCGATCACTTTAAGTCTCTAAACCTAATTTTGGATGGATGGTCGGTTTTGCTTCAAAAATCAACCTCTGGTGGATCGAGCGTTACCAAACTTTGGGAATCGGTTGCTGGATCACGGACGAAGCCGTGGCCGGTGGTGTTGGTATTCTGATGGACGGAGGAGCTTGATTTAGGCGTTGACAGGTTTGGGTTTGTGGTGGTTCTGTGTTTCCAGGTTTTGGGGCTGAGTCTAGATTTTGATTTCTAGATGGTGGAGACGATCTGATGATCGTGGGACGGTGCGTGGGTGGTTGCCGATGAGATGAAGCTTTGGTGAATGGCCGGAGTTGATCGGAGTCACGGTGCATGTGCACCGTGCACTTATGTTTTCTGGTGAAGTGGATTTGGGATGCGTGAAAATGTACTCGATTTTCACTCGAGTAGTTCGAGTATTTACTTGAAGGAATATAAGGTAAGACTCGAAGAAAAATTTAACAGGCTCGGGTAAATTTTGTTACTGGATTTAGAAACTGTCAGTGTTACAGTTTTTAAAATTTTAAACTAAAAATAAAAATAAAGCAAGTTTTAACACAAGGGTTAGAAAACAAGTTTAAATCTGAATTCAAATTGAATTTGAATCTAAGTTTTGAAAAAGAAATAAAGGTTATAAATTCAAATGATGTAATTAAGTTTGAACAATAAAGTATTTTATAATGTGGTTTTAAAATCTGAAAATAAGATTTAAACAAGATTTTTAATTTAAGTTTAAATCTGAATTCAAAGCTTAGTTTGAATTCTAGTTTGAAATAAAATAAAGTTTTTGAATTTAAAATGTTTTAAAACAACTTGGAATATTTAAAGTATATTTTGAATTGATTTAAATTGAATGTGGGTTTAAAACTATTTTAAATTTCCCTTAGAAGATAAGTAATTCTTTAACATGAAATTAAAAAGGTTTTTGAATTGTTAAACTTGGTTAAAGTTAAAATTGTTTTCATTTTAAATCTTAAATTTAAAATGGAATTTAAAGGAAAACTTAAAAGCAAATTGTTTTCAAAATACTTTGTTAATAATAATTAAATCATGAATAAGATTAAGGTTTATCTTAAAGTTAATTAGGCCTTAATGATTTATAGTTCATTAAATTATTAAGGTAATTAATATGGGTCATTAGTTAATTTAATTAATTAATGATTTGGGTGATTAATTAAGTAATTAAGGGTTTAATTTAATTAATTTAATGATTAAGTAAGTTAATTAGATTAATTGATTTGTAATTAAGAAATCATTAATTAAATAAGATTTGATTTTTAATTAATGATTTGAAATTTATTAATTAAATAATCAAAAATCAATTAAGTTATAGATTAACACTTGATTAATTTAATAACTAGATTAATTAATGGGTTATTATAGATAAATTAATTTGGAATTAGTAATGATTAATCTCGGTTAATTACTTTAGAGAAGTAATTAAGGATTTGTTAATGGTTAATGAAGGTCATTAACTTAGGATATTTAATAATTAATTAATGTGATTAATTTTAATAATTAATTAGATTAATTAATTTAAAGATAATCAATTGTGAATTGTTTAGTGTAATTACTTAATGGAAGTAATTAAGGAATTAATTACTAATTGTAATTAATTAAGTTTATTATGATTAGTTTGAGTTAATTAATTAAGTTTAATTAATTTAAGAAGTAATTACTTAATGTAATTAATGAAGAATAATTACTTAGTGAAGTAATTAAGAAGATAATTACTGGATGTAATTAAATTGAAGGATAATCGGTAATGGAAAAGTTTTGGAGATTAATTACTTTGTAAAGATAATGAATTAGTGGAAGTAATTAATAATTAATTACTTAGTGTAATTAGTTAAGAATTGGTTAATAAAGTTATTTGAAGACAATTAAGAAAAGTAATTAATTAAGTGTAATTAATTACTTAATGAGATCAATCTAGGGTAATTAACGAATATAATTAATTAAAGATTAATTATTAAAGATAATAAATTAAGGAGTAATTTATTTATTTAAAAGTAATTAATGATAGTTAATTACTGAATGTGATTAATCAAGAGTGATAAATCAATATGGATTAATTGATGATTAATTACTTAATGCAATAAATTTTAATAGGGTAATTATAAATAAAAATAATTAAGGATCATTATTTTATATAATTAATGATATAATTATAGATTGATTAATTAAGAACAATTAATCAATGAAGGAATTAATTAATGTAATTAATTAAGGATTAATGTAATTAGTTATAGTTAATTAATCAATGAAGTAATTAAAAGGTTGAATACTGAATTTGGTTTAGGATAAATAATTTGAGAAATTAATTAAAGGCTAATTACTTGAATGTAATTAAAAGATAATTAATCAAGGGTGATTAATTAAGGTGATTTATTAGAGGGTAATTAATTAGTTGATTTGTAATTAAGTAATTGGTTATGTAAGCAAGATTTATGTGATGAAAGTAATTAATTTAATCTACTTTAAATTAATTAGAGAAGAAGTATTAATTTGATTCATTTAAAATTAATTATAGGATGATGATTAACAAGTCATTTCTTATGAATGTTAATTGATACTGATTGCCCTGAATAGTTGAGATCTCAGATATGAGATAAGTGAGGTTGTGTGATATGAATGCTTTGGTTGCATTGTGATGATAATACGAATTATCTGTTTGTGATGATAATATGAATTATCTGTTTATGATGATAATTATCTATTGTGATATGTGAATTATCTATCTGTGTGTTTATAGATAATATTGAATTGAATTGTTTTAAACTTTAAAACAACTTAGACTTAAAAGACACGTTTTGGATTTCGATGAGACCGGGATCGGGTTTCCATATTTGGATATCCGAAAACCACATCGATCCAAATTAACGATAGGTCGTGAATCTCAAGTGAAGATGTGATGCCCTACCTCTATGCTCACAATAACAAAGAGTATTAAAGGAAATACTGTCTGTTATCATGAGGAATAAGGCTGGATAGGAGCGGCCATCCGTAGTTAGGCCTTACACTAGTATTGGTTATCTCGATAGGAGTAGTATATTTTTGGTTTTTCATCTCTTATCTATTTACTCCCATCGACATACCCAATTCCAGTATAAAACGAACTACGATGGTTCATAATAGTTTAGGACAATAAATATAATAATAACACAGATCATATAAATGCGGAACACTGATAAAACAAAAAGTCTCATATATACAATAACTGATGTCAGTTACAATACATGTGCTACAGTACATATGATACAACTACAACAGTCGACTCTGGAAGTTGTATATACAAGTACATTATCGACTAATCTACATGAATACATATCAACCTATACTATGACACGACAACTCCAAAAGATATGCAAAGTCTTCGTAGCTCAAACAACAACCCAAAGTAAGATATCAACAACCTGTAAATACTCGGTCTGACCCGAGTATTACATTCGAAAGAAAATAATACACGGGTCAGTCTAATTCAAACTCAGTTATTAGTGCACATAAGCAATAATAATTAACTAACAAATAGACTACAGTCACAATAAGTCTCGTCTATCCGATCCTTAAATAAAGAAATCGGATAACGATAAATATAACATGTAGCAGTGTTAAACAACAAATCAGAAAATCCAAATTATCAACGAAGATAAATTAAAAAGATTACCAAAGAACATAATTTAGAAAACAACAGAATTGCCTAAACGGCAATTAACGACAAAATTCAATTATTAAATAAATAATTAGAAACTCATAATCTAATTATCAAAAAGATAATTAGATATCGACAAAATCATTAAATTAAACCAAATCAAAATATGATTCAAAACATATTGAATTGAATAAACGAAACAGTCAAACAATTGAAATATCAACTAAAACGAAAATTTGAGTAGGGCTGCAGTACACGCATGCGTGTACTGCCTCGCCGCTACGGCATATGTAATATGCAAAAGATCAATAAATAAAAACAAAATAGAACATCATAAAAGCCATACTGTGTGGCTGCAGTTCACGCTTGCGTGCACTGCCTTGCCACTACAGTGATGATGTATACTAAAGCTCAATACCGTGTGGCTGCAATTCACGCTTGCGTGCACTGCCTTGCCACTACAGTACAAGACGTCATCATAACTCCAACTATTGTCAGCAAATCAATACTGCAGAGGTCAAGTCACGTCTATCATGACTCAACACAACTGCAAATCAACTCAACTCGAATGACTAAGTGCACAAAGGCAGTGGTACAAATACACGAAAACAGCAGAATGATGGGGCAAGCACCAACGATATGACAACATAACATATAGCATTGCATATACAGGGATAGCAACAAGGCACAAAGGCCAGCCAAGGATACATGTACAACAATCAACACTGTGAGCACTGTGGAATGCACGGGTGTGCAACAAGGAGAATGCACAGATGTGCCATAGGGAGTGTACACATGACAGTAATGACACGCAACAGACTAATGAAGTAAATTACCAAACACACCGAGGCAAAGCCCAAACACCTGAAGACTCAAACTCAAGAATAAATTTACCATGCACAGCAAGTGATAAATCCGAGTACACTTGAACTACATGCCTCAAAGAACAGGCAATAAAGGAGGCAACAAGTGACGTACACCTGAATGCACAGTGGACAATGCAAGTGAACGCATCATGAACCAAGGAAGGCACCCGTAAAAACTACATGAAACTGAATAGTGCAAACAAAAATAGAAGATGTATATGAAAATGAAGCAGTTCAATATCACCACACATAACAGTACAACATGCAGTGATATTCAAGCTGCAGGTTAAAGTTATAGGGGCCGAAGTGAATACAGAAAGGAAATGCAAAGTCACTCAAAGACAATTGCAATAACCAGTGACAATTCAAAGAAATGCCGAAGTCAATGAATCAACACGAGTTCAAAAATCATAAAACAGCTGTCTCAAATCAAGACAGTGCCACCCAAATCATTTTCGCAAAATCAAGTTTGCAAACCAAGTCCAAAAATAACTGCAGTGCAAATTTAACAATACATGCATACACACATACAAGGGTATGTATGAACACATATGAAGACACGTAAAAATAAGTAGGCAGTGAATTGCAAAATCAATACAGAGGGGATTCCAACCCATAGTTCAGAGCAATGCCCAAGACACAAACGAAACGAGTTCGTAAACTCTTAAACAAATTTTTGAAAATAATTATAACCCAAATCAAAACTCTAAATAGCACTTAACAAACTAATCTAATCGTCATTTGACGATAATTAAATAATTGCGAAATCCCGGGTTGTTACAGACTCCCCTCCTTATAAAAATTACGTCCCCGCAATTTTCATAATTAAAGTCGTCAATAACAATTATTTTTCTAACATAAACTGGTTAAGCTAGAAAAATAAAGGTCGAGAATACAAACGACAAAGAAATCTTTTAATCTCAATAAAAGAAATTCACAAATTCTCAACAAAATCTAATTATCAAATAGATAATCGGAATACAGAAATTGCAAAACTGCAAATATCCAATTACCAAAACGGTAATCAGAAAACAACAAAGGTCCAATTATCAAAATGACAATCAGAAATCTCAATTCAACAAATATTCATATATCAAAAACGAAAATCAAATCAACAAATATTCGATTATCAAAAACGATAATCAAAATCAACAAATATCCGATTATCAAAAACGATAATCAAATCTCAAATCAACGAATATTCGATTATCAAAAACGATAATCAAATCAACAAATATTCGATTATCAAAAACGATAATCAAATCTCAAATCAACAAATATTCGATTATCAAAAACGATAATCAAATCTACAAATATTCGATTATCAAAAACGATAATCAAATCTCAAATCAACAAATATTCGATTATCAAAAACGATAATCAAATCAATAAATATTCGATTATCAAAAACGATAATCAAATCAACAAATATTCGATTATCAAAAACGATAATCAAAATCAACGAATATCCGATTATCAAAAACGATAATCAGAACTCATATCAACCAATATTCGATTATCAAAAACGATAATCAAATCAACAAATATTCGATTATCAAAAACGATAATCAAATCTCAAATCAACAAATATTCGATTATCAAAAACGATAATCAAATCTCAAATCAACAAATATTCGATTATCAAAAACGATAATCAAATCAACAAATATTCGATTATAAAAAACGATAATCAAATCAACAAATATTCGATTATCAAAAACGATAATCAAAATCAACAAATATCCGATTATCAAAAACGATAATCAGAACTCATATCAACAAATATCCAATTACCTGCAGATAATTGGAAACAACTAATATCTAGAAATCAATTAAGATAATCTAGAAAATCAACATAAAAGGTGGATCGATCCCAACAAATGACGAGTTTTAGCTACGCCACACGTGCATCAACATATGGTCAAAGCCTACCAAGTACCCAACATAATTTTGGCGCCCAACAAATGATCCGAAGGTCCAACATATGACCCCAAGGTCTGGTACTGGTATTTGACCCGAAGGTCCAACATATGACCTGAAGGTCCAACATAGTGGCTCGAAAGCACACGAAAATCATCAAAACAGCAAATATTTCAATTAACGAGTCCGGAATTAACCAAAATAGCAAACGCACATGTCCCATAACCACGAGTTTTACTAAATCGTTTAATTCTCTTCATCGTTTCCTTGAAAGTGCAAAATTGTGTATTCCAAAATAACATTTCACATTCTCAAACGGACAAGTCCGGAATTAAGCGAATCAGTAAAAGAAAGGGGTCATAGTCCTCGATTTTGCTGAAACGTTTAAGTCACTTTCTCATTCTTTTGAAAACACAAACTGAAAAACTTCTGAGAACAAATTCATTTATTTTATAAAAGTAATAATTTACATTCTCAAACGAACAAATCCGAAATTAAGCGAATCAGTAAAAGAAAGGGGTCATAGTCCTCGATTTTGCTGAAATGTTTAAATCACTTCCTCATTCTTTTGAAAACGTAAATTGAAAAATTTTGAAAACTATTTTTATTTTTAAAACGATTTGCAAATCCGTGATAAAAACAGCAACATTAGTGACAATTTCGACAAGGAAAATGCACTTCTCAAAACACCGTAAAAACGGACAACAAAATCAGCATTGCGGGATAACCGCTTGAAAATCCACTTTAAAATATGACGGTCACTGAAGTCAAAGCGAAAGTGATTTTTAAACGTCAAAATATCCTTAAAATAATTTGCATCTAATTATAACACCAGTGAATTTTCATTTATAAAAAATGTCAACAAAACACCGTGCTTCAAAGATTTAGCATTGGTGTAAAAATCCCGTTATAAAAATAACGGCAACAAAATACGCTTAAAACCAAACATCAGTTTTACGTAAAATTAATGCAGTAGCGTGCAACATAAATTTGCATGTATACCACAAAATTAACAAAGAAATCATTCAATTATATCTTCAGGGAAGACAATTCAAAATAGCAAAAATCTAATCAAATCTGATTAGCACCAAAGAAAACCAACAAGAATTTCAACAAATCAAACCATTGGTTAAACAGCATAATGAAATTAAATTCATTTTCATATTTCGATTTTTAAATCAAAAAGGTTATCAGCCGTGCTCAGCGAAGACAGTCTCACTGTTTTCGCTGCGCACTCTGATAAACAAAATATGATACAACCAATCATCAAAACACAATTTCACTTTTATTTTTAAATACAGATATTTAAAAATTTCATCAAAATTTCAAAACTTTAGTTTTTACTCAAAGCACAATAAAACATCGACTAATAGTTGTAACACAGGTTCCATCTAGGTTATGTTTTATATTTTGTCCATAAACCCCAAGCTCTGATACCAACTTTGACGCACCACCTCTATGCCCACAATAACAAAGAGTATTAAAGGAAATACTGTCTGTTATCATGAAGAATAAGGCTGGATAGGAGCGGCCATCCGTGGTTAGGCCTTACACTAGTATTGGTTATCTCGATAGGAGTAGTATATTTTTGGTTTTTCATCTCTTATCTATTTACTCCCATCGACATACCCAATTCCAGTATAAAACGAACTACGATGATTCATAATAGTTTAGGACAATAAATATAATAATAACCCAGATCATATAAATGCGGAACACAGATAAAACAAAATGTCTCATATATATAATAACTGATGTCAGTTACAATACATGTGCTATAGTACATATGATACAACTACAACAGTCGACTCTGGAAGTTATATATACAAGTACATTATCGACTAATCTATATGAATACATATCAACCTATACTATAATACGACAACCCCAAAAGATATGCAAAGTCTTCATAGCTCAAACAGCAACCTAAAGTAAGATATCAACAACCTGCAAATACTCGGTCTGACCCGAGTATTACATTCAAAAGAAAATAACACGGGTCAGTCTAATTCAAACTCAGTTATTAGTGCACATAAGCAATAATAATTAAGTAACAAATAGACTACAGTCACAATAAGTCTCGTCTATCCGATCCTTAAATAAAAAAATCGGATAACGATAAATATAACATATAGCAGTGTTAAACAACAAATCAGCAAATCCAAATTATCAACGAAGATAAATTAAAAGATTACCAAAGAAGATGATTTAGAAAACAACATAATTGCCTAAACGGCAATTAACGACAAAATTCAATTATTAAATAAATAATTAGAAACTCATAATCTAATTATCAAAAAGATAATTAGATATCGACAAAATCATTAAATTAAACCAAATCAAAATATGATTCAAAACATATTGAATTGAATAAACGAAACAGTCAAACAATTGAAATATCAATTAAAACGACAATTCGAGTAGGGCTGCAGTACACGCACGCGTGTACTGCCTCGCCGCTACGGCATATGTAATATGCAAAAGATCAATAAATCAAAACAAAATAGAATATCATAAAAGCCATACCGTGTGGCTGCAGTTCACGCTTGCGTGCACTGCCTTGCCACTACAGTGATGATGTATACTAAAGCTCAATACCGTGTGGCTGCAGTTCACGCTTGCGTGTACTGCCTTGCCACTACAGTACAAGACGTCATCATAACTCCAACTATGATCAGCAAATCAATACTGCAGAGGTCAAGTCATGTCTATCATGACTGAACACAACTGCAAATCAACTCAACTCGAATGACCAAGTGCACAAAGGCAGTGGTACAAATACACGAAAACAGTAGAATGATGGGGCAAGCACCAACGATATGACAACATAACATATAGCATTGCATATACAGGGATAGCAACAAGGCACAAAGGCCAGCCAAGGATACATGTACAACGATCAAAACTGTGAGCACTGTGGAATGCACGGGTGTGCAACAAGGAGAATGCACAGATGTGCCATAAGGAGTGTACACATGACAGTAATGATACGCAACAGACTAATGAAGTAAATTACCAAACACACCGAGGCAAAGCCCAAACACCTGAAGACTCAAACTCAAGAATAAATTTACGATGCATAGCAAGTGATAAATCCGAGTACACTTGAACTACATGCCTCAAAGAATAGGCAATAAAGGAGGCAACAAGTGACGTACACTTGAATGCACAGTGGACAATGCAAGTGAACGCATCATAAACCAAGGAAGGCACCCGTAAAAACTACATGAAACTGAATAGTGCAAACACAAATAGAAGATGTATATGAAAATGAAGCAGTTCAATATCACCACACATAACAGGTACAACATGCAGTGATATTCAAGCTGTAGGTTAAAGTTATAGGGGCCGAAGTGAATACAGAAAGGAAATGCAAAGTCACTCAAAGACAATTGCAATAACCAGTGACAATTCAAAGAAATGCCGAAGTCAATGAATCAACACGAGTTCAAAAATCATAAAACAGCTGTCTCAAATCAAGACAATGCCACCCAAATCATTTTCGCAAAATCAAGTTTGCAAACCAAGTCCAAAAATAACTGCAGTGCAAATTTAACAATACATGCATACACACATACAAGGGTATGTATGAACACATATGAAGACACGTAAAAATAAGTAGGCAGTGAATTGCAAAATCAATACAGAGGGGATTCCAACCCATAGTTCAGAGCAATGCCCAAGACACAATCGAAACGAGTTCGAAATCTCATGGGCTACTATTTCAAATCAAGACAGTATTCCAAAGTAAACAACCAAGATCAAGTCTGGACAGTACCATCTAACGAACATTCAAGGATGCAATCATGTACATGATGGTCAGAGAAACCCAAATGCTACATGAAACAAGTATAAGTGAAACATCAAGGGAAGCACAATTAAAACGGGCTGCAATAGTTAATCACCACCTAAATCAAACTATCAAAGACCAGTGGACAGTGACAGTGTCAAGGTCACCAAAATCAAAGACATGGGCCGAAACCGTTACACAAAAATGCAAAGCCAAAGTCGAGTATGCTACAGAATAACCATGCCAAAGTTATGGAATAATAAGTCAAAGTCAAGTGATATCAAATGCAAGTGAAGTACAACTATGCAGTGTTCAATACTGAAACCACAAATGCACATACACCAGACATATACATGAATGATCAGTACGACCAAATATGAAGTACTCACACCAGCGAAAGTGGAAACAATCACATAAAAATCGAAAACATTATCAAGTCAGAGCCGAGTTTGACAATGTCAAACATCGAAGTGAAAAACTTATAACACGTGGCACTTCAAGTTCATAGAGGACATGATCAAGACAGTGGCCAAGGTAATCAATCAAGACCGAGAACAACTGCAGTGGTAACACACGAGTGTTACCAGAAGTCAAGACCGAAGTCACAATTGGAATCAATGCTCAAGTCACAAACAATCGACAAATTCAAGTAAAACACAGCAAAGAGGCTTAACAATCGAAGTGACCGAAGTAAACAAAAAATCGAATTCGTGATGGTCACGAGATATGAACAGCTCAAAATCAAAGCCGAGTTAACCAAATAACACGAAAATACACGAACTTGATAAAATCAGAGAAAGCATCAATAACGAAACCAAATCAAACGCAAAGCATATCACTAAGTCGAATTAGATGTGAGTAATAAAGATTACTCACTTGGTTTGCCAAATCGAAGCAGCCGAAGTAAAGAGGACACCATCGATTGAACGTCGGCGTCTACGAATTTTATGCAAGCCCTAAATTTGAAAAGGAGAACGAACAAGATAGAAGCCGCCACCATTTTCTCTCGTATGTTTTTGATTAGGTTTTCGAATGAATTCAAAACAAAAGGGGATCGGCCTATGCTAAAAGAAAAGAAGAGGGGAACCGGTTATTGCCATTTTCTACACAAAAAGGAAACGGGCCTAATGAATTATTTAAAGCCCGTAAACTCTTGAACAAATTTTTGAAAATAATTATAACCCGAATCAAAACTCTAAATAGCACTTAACAAACCAATCTAATCGTCATTTGATGATAATTAAATAATTGCGAAATCCCGGGTTGTTACAGAAGATGAAGATTCAGAGTGCAAGGGTTATCGTCGTTAACTCTGAGGGTGATTCCAAAATGAGTGTAATGAGATAATGCCTTCGGTTTCGTTCGAACCCGGAACAAACTTGTATGGATTGAATGCTTTCAGAACATCGTCAGGTAGACGATGAGCATTCTAAGAGATGTGTTCTCTAAAGGTAATCGTAGCCTCAAGCCTCATCAACCGAGAATGGCTAAAACAGGGGAGGTGCAGCAAGGCTAAGTGGGTCATGCCCAAGTAGGACGAGATTTACCCCTTTCTAGAAGTCCCTTTATATTCGGCTGTGTCTGGCAGTTGATTGCAACAACTGCCGGTGTTGTCTTGTTCGGGACTGTTCAGTAAGGAATGGTTCCGGCCTTGTGTTGCAGGGGAGTTAGGCTGGCTCCTCGGTACGGTGATCTAGGCCACGTACTATGACAGGCGGTACCCAGTAGCCCTGCATTTGTATGGAATCCAAAATCCAATAAGTGTCAACGGTTTTGATTGTATTACCCACTTTTGTGGCTAATAGCTGGAATTTAATAAATGTAACAATTTCGGCTATTTCTTATTTACTTGAAAACCCTTGACCTATTATAATATCACTGGATTTCCTATCAAATGTTTTGGTTAGCGTAAGGTAAAAACTTTTCCATATTTATGTGTGGGAAGTCTTACATGATACCTTGTTTTCAAAGGATTTTTAAAGTTAAGCAACCTTAACCTGTTACTCACACCAGACCCATGTCTGACCCATAGTTTATCTTCTGTTTTTCTTAAATTCTTGGGTACTCAAAATTTTTACGAGTAGCCAAGGGATTCAGGTTAGCTTTGATGAATTATGGAGGAGCAATGGAGCAGGAGGCTTCGGCGTTAGATGTATAGTTTCCGCTGTGTGTTCTCTGTGTTGGTATATCGTTGTTGAGTTGTATTGAGTTGTTATAACTAGACAGGTGTTTATAACTGTCTAGTATGTGATGTATATGCTGTGTATCTCTGATAGATGTTGTATATTATATAATACTTATGTTATTAATATAATTTATTCTTTCCGCTGCTGAGATTCTGGTGTTGTTTCTTCTTTCTCTTCTTTCTTTTCTTTTTTCTATCCCTTTCTTTCTTAAAGATGATACGACTTTCTGTGGAGAAAAAGTCGGGTCGTCACACACACCCTTCATATCCCTTACTTCCAAAATTCATAGTCTACCCTAGCACAGTTTAGCACTCTAAATTCATTACCCCAAACCACACCTCTAGCGCAGTACAGTTTCGCCTTATTTTAAATTGCAGAATACAACCTTTAAGTAATTTTCCTTTCTTTAACTTATACTATGAAGAATCAACCCCATGCAATCTATATTTTCCTTTAGTTTATAATACAAAGAATCGACCACGTGAGGTTTCGTCTTTATTTAGATTATAACATAAAGAATCCACCACATATAGTATCTAGAGCGCACAACGCCCTGGACGTCCCATATCCCTTAGTTGAATGTCTCTCCTTACATTCCACTACTAAAAAAGGTCAATTTACCAACTTATAAACATCGACATTGTCGATACCTTATTTAAAGCATCACAATGGCGTCAATATGTCGTAGGTAAACTATTACATATGAATCGTTACCAATGCTTGGCAAACGCACATTAAATGGCATCGATGTGGCATCCGTCAGACGCCGCCCCTTCTAAAATAAGTCCTCTCAAACTCGTCGTTTCATTATTTTCAGTTTTATCAAAATAAAAAAACCAACCCCCTCTCGATGCTACACCCTTCAGACATCGCGAGCTTTGACGCCCCTACTTAGAAACCATGTTACCATCCCCGACGTTTCCCTCTTGGACTGCCTTCATCATCGCCAGAACCATCAATTCCTAAACGCCTCACAACCACCTTCTTCAACGCCGTCATCGCCGTCATCGCCAACAACCATTAACACTGTCGCACAACCCATCCCTGCTAGTAACTCCTCCCCCACCATCAAGTAATGTTTAATATCCTAGTTTTGCAATATGATTAAATTAGGTTATTATGAATAAGTTGTAGTTTGCCCTTGTTAACAGTATCCACTAGATATTAGTACAATAATGTGGTTCTACTTTAACTAATTGTTATAACTTAAATTCGATTGAGATCGCTTTAGATTAATATTTTATATAATTATTATATTATAGAAGGCCAAATTATCAATATATATATATTTCATTTTTTATTTTATGATGTGGTATCCTTTATATATGATTTGCTCATTGCCATTGTTTTGACATTGTTCGATAAAGTTACTATTATCGATATGGTATTATTAACGAAACCCATTAGATATTTAATTTGGATCTATTTGACAAAGTACCATATATGATCGTTATATAGAATTTTTTATATAAATAAAACGGAAATGGCTATTCATCCAATGTGTTATATATCGGATTTGTCCTAGTATTGGATAAGTTATAAACATAATGATATTTATGTTTCATAACTCAATATTTTAAATCGAACGGTTAATGAAATTTAAATGAAATTTCCTTCTTATTTACCATATACACTCGTTTGCATGTAATACATGAAATAAGGTAAAGTGCTGCCAAAATTTTTTTAATCATTCGATTTGAAATAATTCATGAAACATAAATATCGTCACATTTGGAATGGAAAGCAGGATGGCCATCCATTAAAAAAGTGTACAAATCCCTATATTATATAACTTTGAAATTATTTATGAATTCCATTGTTTTAAATTTATTTAGTAATAAAATCTATAATTAATGTTATTGAAACTAAAACAAAATTAGTAATGTTTTAAGTGATAATAAAATTAATTTTTTTTACATTAATAATAAAGTTTATAATGTTTTTGAAATTACTAATAAAATTAATAGTGTTATTGAAATTTATAATAAAATTAATAGTGTTATTTAAATTATTTATATAATTAATAATGTTATTAAATGTAATAATGAAATTAGTAATTTTATCTAAATTAATAATAAAACTAATAATACTGTGGAATGTAATAATAAAATTAATAATGTTATTTAAATTAATAATGTTATTAATGATTGGTTTTATCAAATAAATGATAATAGTTTTATAATAAATACTTGGTTTTATTAAAAAATTAAGAATAAAGTACTGTTGTGTGAAAAATAATACAATTTTTATTTAGTGTAGAGTATAATAGTTGGATTATTTGAAGGATCGAAGTTAGATGTACCTAAAAGTTAAAAAAAGGAACTGTAATGATCCACATTTTGGATCCCAAATTAGGATTGTAAATGGATACTTTTGGATATGGATAGTGCCATATCTATATTCGTATCCTAAATCATTTTCGTATATCAAATATCCATATCCATGGATGCAGACGATTATTGGGTATTTATTGGATATCTTTCAAGCAGTTCGCAACCAATAAATCTTAAGAAATAAATAGAAAATTTTGATTTATTATATATCCATTTTTGTACTAAATATATATAAGAATAATAAATACTTTAAGAAAAATAATTTTAAGCGGTAAAAATTGATTTTTATATACATATTAATATTTAACTATATAAAATAGTAAACGACAATCATTTTATGCACTAAAATACATAAAATAATAACCATAAGTTTGATAAAAACCAAAATGATAATTCTCAGATACAGATACGGCCATACCCGTATCCATATCCGTTTTTCAGATTCGTATAATTTTTCATATTTTGAATACGGATATGGATGGAATTTGGACATTTCGGGTACTCATTAATAGCCAGCCCCAAATGTTGACACTAATTCATCCACGGTATTCACGTGCCGAGCACCCAAGTGCTGGAAAGATAGATTGTTAGGGTAAATAAAAAGAAAAAAAGGAATAGGGAAGAAAGAACACAATATTAGAATCTCACAACTGAACGATAGCTATAATATCAATAAGACAACATAAAATATCACTTTAAGATACACAACATTTTAGAGTCATAATCATAAGTACTATCATCAGTCTAGACAGTTATAATAGCCCGTCCCCATAAATTTTAATATATACGTACTAGTAATGTAGTGGAAATATGAATACTATGGTAGGTGAAAGCATCCGTCTTCTCTCCTGAAGATTCAAAGAATATCAACGAAAACCTTTGTAACGACCCAGAATTTTTGATAATTAAAATTTGAATATTTAATTAATTTTAAATATTAATGAGTGAATTTATAAGTCAAATAAATTTAATTTGAATTATTGGATTTAATTGGATAATTAAATCGATAATTTAATATGTTAAATTATGGAAATAATTGAAAATCGAATTAAATATGATTGAAAATGATTTGTAAAATTTTATTTTATCATATGGAAGTTAGAATGATATTTTAGAACTTTTAAAATCGAATTCAAAGTTAATTTGTGAAAATTGAATATTTTAATATTAAAATCGACTAGTGAAAATAGTCAATTTTTGAACAGTCTCAGAATTGAACGAAACCTGTTCCATTGGATCCGTAATAGTTAGTTATTACCAGATTTCAATTTTCATGTCAATCGGAGCTATCCTTTGATCGTGGCAGCTCGAAACGCATCGATTTATTTTTAATTTAAATTTGGCGAGCTAAAATAGCCATTTTTCAAAAAGTCTTGGATTTCGACGAAACCAGTTTCATCGGATCCGTAATGTGATATTATTGTAAGGTTTTAAATTTCAAGTCAATTGGATTTACCGTTTGTTCGGTACGAATTAAAACGCCTAGAAATCGATTTAGATCGGTTTAATTTAAATTGAGCGTTTATAGCCATAACTCGCACAGATGTCCGAATTAGCTTTCGAAACCTATTCCATTGTGTCCGGAACGCGGGGTAAACCCTAGAAACGCTGGTTACGGCACGTAAATCGGAGTTCGGAATTTCCGGGATGAATAGTGTTTCGTCGGTTCCTTATAAATAGCCCTTCACTCTAAAAAAAAAACACAAAACCCTAATTTATAACTGCAGCCGCCACTACCCTATTCAATGGCCAGAAAACTCCCAACTTCCTCCCTCGATTTCTCCAAATCCGTCGACAATTAGCCTTAGGTTTCAACTAGAGAATTGAAGAGGACATCAAGATCTACAAGTTCAACGGTGGAGATCGTGTTTGGAGCGATGATGGGGGGATATGGAGCTGCGTTCGTAGGCCGCACGGCCTCGTGATGCATGCAACCTAGGGAGCCAAGCTCTATGATGATTGGGCCGAGGTAGCTTGTGGTGAGGGCTTCGACATGGAGCAAGTTGATCGAGTTCTAGTCAAGCGAGGTGGTGGATATTTGTAACCCTAGTTCTATGTTATGGGTTTGTGATGTCGGCCTTAAACCTGTAGATAATGCGTGAGGGAGATGAAGGTAGGGGACGGCCAGGATGGAAAGAAAGTGGATCTAGTGGCTGTGATGAAGCTAGGTAGAAAATTAGTAAATTAATGTTGTAATTTAGTTATAAAATCGTGTACAATCTTTAAAAATTCATAACTTTTTCATACGAGGTCGAAAAAATGCGAAACCAGTTGCGTTGGAATCGTATGGACGAGCACTACGCGGTGAAACTAGATTGGAGTCGTTTGGAGTTAGTGAGAATTTTGGGTAAAATTAAACGTCTGTTTAATTTTATTCGAAATAAATCGCTAAAACGGAAATAAAATCAAGGTGAGAACTTCTCACTCAATCGAATCAGTTTCGATTTTATTTTAAATAGTTAGATTTAAAATATTTGAATGCATGTTTGAATGATGATTGATATCTATTGATTGTTAAAATAGACATTATACGCCGTTAGTAAGCGGATGTTATTTAATAAAAACATATACCGCGAATATTTCATAAACAGTGAAATTGGTATTATATATAATAGCAATATATATATATATATATATATATATATATATATATTGGCATATGTATATATTGGAGTTAGTGATTTCCCGCATTTTATTTGTTTAGCGGATGAGACCCTATTACGCCGTTATTAAGCGGATAATATTTAATAATCCCATATACCGCGATAATTTCGTACTGGAGCGAAATTGGTATTGTGCTAATGTTTTTGGATGCAGGAAAAAAGGTTGGAGGGATCCAACTGGATTCCTCAACAGTTTTTATTTGATTTCAGATATTTTGATATTTGATGGATTATCATATCGATATATGATGGATCGTTGTAGTCGTGATTGAATATTTGGTGTGTAGCATCATTGGACCCAGATTTTGGAATTTTAAAATGATTTTAAAGTGATTTTTGAAAGTATACGTTTTATAAAATAATTTTGGAATTGATCCATTTTAAATAAATAAACGTTATAATTTTTAATGTTATAAAAATTATGATTTTTGAGAAATATAGTTAAAAACTGATTTTTGAGAATATGATGCTAATGATTTTATAAAATAGTTTAATCGGGATTTTAGAATTTATTGTGAAAAGTTTAAATATAGGATTTATAAAATTTGATTATTTTATAAATCAAAATGATGAAATTATAAAGGAGTTTAAAGACGTTTTTAAAATATTAATATGAATTGATTTATATAAAGGATTTATAAATTGATATTTATAAATTAAAACATTTGAATTATAAAACGAGTTTTTATAAGTGTTTGAATGAAGTGAAAATGAATTTCATAATTGAATGGAATTTATAGAATTTTAAGCAGTGAAGTTATAAATGAAATTTTATAAACAGTAGGTTTATAAAATTTATAAAGTTATTGAAAGAATGAATTTTGGATAAATAAACATTCTTATAAGTTATAAGATTTATAATTATGAAGTTCAAAGGAACGATTTTTGTGAACGAATAAATTATAAGTATTTGACTTATAATATGAACCTTTGTTTTATAATTGAGTTATAAATTGAATAGGTTAATAAAGAATTTATAAATGGAAGTTGTTATAAAATAAATAGAAATGGAGTTTATAAACGTTGTTTTATAAATTCGCAAATGACTTATTTTGACAAGAAAATTTGTTGAAACCTATAAATGGAGTTATATTCACATTTTTGAATAGTGAATAATCCTTTGAATTAAAATGAATAAAAGGATGAAATTGTTAATGAAGTATATTCACGTTTTTGAATAGTGAATAAGATGTTAAAGAAATTGTTTTGAATGTGATATTTCAAATAGAATTAAAACGATCTAACGATGTTTTAAAATGTGTTGAGATTCGAAACCATAGATTTCAACATTTATTGTTGAAATAGACGTTTTCGAGAAATAGAAGGAAATAGTAGACTATAACACTGTTGTTATAGTAAATGATTTCCGAAAGGAAATGTTTTGTATAGTATTGGGATTTATATATCTATTTTAATTTCGAATCCCTATACTAATGATTTTGGGTTGTCGTAACGATGTTTTACGTAACATTCGTTTTGGCCCAAATAAATATGTTTAAGAGAATGATTTCCTTAAAGAATGAAATATATACTTAATTTCGATTGAAGTATATTGAATATTTTCTAAGTGTTGAAAATAAATAAAATCTGTGAATTACTTATTAAATAAGTATGGAATTGTTTTCCAATATGAAGTGATATTTAGAATTTATCTTTTTGAAGATAAATTGAAAATGAATAATTGAAATCGAATATTCATTGATATTTTGGAATTATAAATTCACTAAGGAATTTATAAAGGAAGTGGAATTTGTCTAAAAATAAATATTGATTTATTTTTGAAGTATTGAAATTATATATCTTGTAAAGATATTTTGTGAAATAAATAATTTGGAAAATTATTTGGAATCTGGTGATGTGTGCATATCCATTGATAGTTCAATAACCGACTATCAATATTTCCCTTTGAATGGGTAATTGATATGAATCGTTTGAATGTGAATGCTACACTTATTTTTGAATAAGCGCTCACTATTCGGGTTAACCGGGAAAGGACCATGGGGTCGTATAACCCATTCCGAATATGTGATACGTCGTTGTGAATTGCATTTGAAGACCGGTGTTGAAGACCAAGTATTTGCAAAAGCGATAGGATGACCTGTCGATTGACTCTGCACCGAGTAGCTACGGTATTGAGTTCTCCATATGTGATGGTGAATCCGATCAGGATTGTGAATATCCGGATTGCAAGGACTTCTTTGTAAGTGCCTTCGGTTTTGTTCGCGCCCGTAACAGACTTGTATGGATTGTATGTCTGACATTACAAGTTGAGATATAAAGCCGATTTCTTTCAAATATATTTCTATTGGTGGTGAAGAATTTATTCTTTTAGCTTAACACCCTTCTCTGAGACGTACGAGCTCAGAGGTTATATAGTTGAAGTTATCAGCGATATATTCCCAATTTGGTAATGTGACATGCTGAGTGTTGCTGTAAATTATCATTGTGTTGATTATTGTGATAGGATCGTTTATTTGATCGTCTATCTTGGTGATCATTGTGTTGATCATTTGTTGACCCAAAGCATGGCTTTTGTATAAAGTATGTTTTTGTGGACGTGACTTCGTCGAACCTCACACCCCGGAAATGGTCAAAACAGGAAAGATGCGGCAAGGTTATGAGGGGTAGCTCCCTTTAGGGTATGTACATTTCCTTCTGGATAGAGGTGGTATCATGGTATGGAGCCCAGATATTTAACCTATGTGGTTACTACGAATTTATTACTTTGTGGTTGTTGGTTTTCGGGATCCCGTGAGAAAGGTCGTTTACGATCGGGGAATGGCGTGCTCGTGTCAGTAGTTACCCGGTTAGGGGTAACCCGGCCTTGTGTTGGCAGAGTTCCGGTTTGGTTCTCGGGGATGTCTTTCCAGAGGCATTCTCATGTGGCAATGGGAAGTTCCTTGGCCTGACCATTTGTTGGAAATCCAAAGAAACAATACGAAACTTGTACGGTTTTAGTTGTAGAACCTGCCATCTAATATGGTAGCTATTAGTAGGCATAATATAATGGTACCTATGCTGGCTAAGATTTATATTCTACTTTCGAAATGAATTTTCTACACTATGCACTAGTAATAATATCAAATGTTCTTTTTAAATGCGTATCAAGCATGTTTGACTATCATAAGGAGAAATCTTCTCCAAGTCTGCGTTTGCATTGTGTGTGTGGCAGTAGGTCTTATGGTAGTCTCATTTTTAAAAGCATTGCGAATTGAAATAAAAATATTCCTCTATTTTGTTTTCAAAGATAAATAAACTGTTTTGAGTTCTCACACCAGTCACATGACTGACTCGGAGTTTATTGTTTTCCTTCCTAAACTCTGGGTGCCCACCAATTTCCACACGGGCAGTCAAGAGTTAAGGTTTATCAGGATATTCTGGATATTCAGGAGTTGCTGGAGGCAAGCTGGATGGCATGGCGTATTACTAGTTTATATAGTATTTCTTTTTCCGCTGCACTATTTGTTGTTGTTGTACACTCTAATGATATGATGTAATGTAATGTATAAAATGTAATAACTGATATAGTTCTTTGTTTAAAGATTATTCATTTATTATTATATGTTGTTCCGCTGCGAATTGTGAGATTCTGATGTTGTTCTGTTCTATTTTCTACTCTATTTTCTTTCTGTTCTATTTCTCTTTTTCTTCTATTTAAAAAAAATTTAAAATTTTCTGTTTTCTTTTCCTCTCCATCTTCTATCTTTTTCTCTTTTTCTTCTTTTCCTAAATTCTTTTTTCTTTTCTTAAATTCTTTTTAAAAACCCTAACTATTCGGTTTTTCGGCAACGAAAAATCGATATGTTACATTTGGTATCAAAGCTTATGGTTAAGCGACAACCATGGTTCTGTTGGGTATAACTCATTAGAGATAGAGTCAGTAGTACTCTAGAATGAATTTGAGTGTAATAATAGCTATGAGAGCGTATTTGTTAGTGAATATAAAATTGTTTTATATTGTGATGATTGGTTTATTGAGTGGCATATGAACTTTCGTCAGCGTGGTCCGCAAGACTATGCCGAAGGAGTTTCTAAACACTTGAATAGAACAATTCGACACAATATTGTTTTAAAATTGGGTAAATGAAATAATTTTACTTGAGTATATTTTATATATAAAGAAATAATTTTTCAGAATTATTAAAGTGTATATAAGTTGATTGTTTAGTTGTTTGAATAATCTAAATAAAAGAATAATTGTATAAGCAAAATAATTATAAGAATTGAATTATAATTAAAGTGATTTACAATTGTGAAATAAACTTATATATATGAGAAGGAAACTATATGAATATAACTTAAGTGATGTTGAATGAAGTTGATATTGGTATCAAAGTAAAGTAATAAAGTAAAATGAAATATGAACTTGAGTTATGTAAATGAAATTCAACTTTGAAATTGAATTGAATGAATGGATTGAAAGTAAATCAATTGAATGTAAATTAAGTTGATATAAAATAATGAATATAAGTGTTAATTCATTAAAATCTAATGTTATTAGAAGTTGAATAATTGAATAAAAATCAATTTAATTGAACCAATTGACAAGTAAAGGTGTTAAATCAAATTGAATGAATATAAGCAAAGGAATTTGGTTGAAATTAATAAACATTGGTTGATATATGGTTGTTAGTTGATTGTATATAATTCATTAAGTATTAATGAAAGTGAATTAGTGAAATTTAAAGCTATGTAATTGAATTCAAATTAGAAGTAAATAAATTTGAATAGAATTGAATTTGAATTGGAAGTGAACCAACTTGAATATGAATTAGTGAATATAAACTAATTGAAAATGAATGTTAGTAAGAACATCCACTGTATATGAATCAAATGTGATTTAAATTGAAAACCATTTCATTGTATATAAATGAGAATATAAATGAATATTTATTGGTTATGGATGTTAGTTGAATGATAGTTGGTTGATGTTTGCATTTGTTGCTTTTGTTTCAGTTGCTATATGATGTATATTGATACTATTGTCTATATACATGATTCTCATGTTGTTTGTTGAGTGATTAGTAGGTGCGGATCGCGTTTGCTTCGCATTTGGAGCTCGCTTTTGCGCTATATTAGCCGTATATGCTTGCTAATAAAATATAAGATACATATGTCGGATTACATACCGTACTTTTACGCTTTTTTCCCTGCGGGATGCCTCATTACTTGATGAGATGTATATTTGTGATATATATACTGTCATTTTTTTTTCGGATCGAGCCGCGCAAAGGAGACTATGGCGAATTTTTCCGAAAATTTAAGGCGTTAGATTTTTTTTTTTGAGAAAATTGGAAAATTTTGAAAACTTTAAACTTTGATTTGAAGTTGAAAGCTAAACAATAGTAATTGTTTTTTAAAAGATAACTAAGTATGATTTGAAACTTAGTAAAGTTATTGTAAGAAGTTTAATTATGAATTTTGGGAAAATTAATAGATTCTGTAATTTTTCTTACTTGTAATTTCGAGGACGAAATTCTTTTAAGGGGGGAAGATTGTAACGACCCAGAATTTTTGATAATTAAAATTTGAATATTTAATTAATTTTAAATATTAATGAGTGAATTTATAAGTCAAATAAATTTAATTTGAATTATTGGATTTAATTGGATAATTAAATCGATAATTTAATATGTTAAATTATGGAAATAATTGAAAATCGAGTTAAATATGATTGAAAATGATTTGTAAAATTTTATTTTATCATATGGAAGTTAGAATGATATTTTAGAACTTTTAAAATCGAATTTAAAGTTAATTTGTGAAAATTGAATATTTTAATATTAAAATCGACTAGTGAAAATAGTCAATTTTTGAACAGTCTCAGAATTGAACGAAACCAGTTCCATTGGATCCGTAATAGTTAGTTATTACCGGATTTCAATTTTCGTGTCAATCGGAGCTATCGTTTGATCGTGGCAGCTCGAAACGCATCGATTTATTTTTAATTTAAATTTGGCGAGCTAAAATAGCCATTTTTCAAAAAGTCTCGGATTTCGACGAAACCAGTTTCATCGGATCCATAATGTGATATTTTTGTAAGGTTTCAAATTTCAAGTCAATTGGATTTACCGTTTGTTCGGTACGAATTAAAACGCCTAGAAATCGATTTAGATCGGTTTAATTTAAATTGAGCGTTTATAGCCATAACTCGCACAGATGTCCGAATTAGCTTTCGAAACCTGTTCCATTGTGTCCGGAACGCGGGGTAAACCCTAGAAACGCTGGTTACGGCGCGTAAATCGGAGTTCGGAATTTCCGGGATGAATAGTGTTTCGTCGGTTCCTTATAAATAGCCCTTCACTCTAAAAAAACAAAAAAAAAAAAACACAAAACCCTAATTTATAACTGCAGCCGCCACTACCCTATTCAATGGCCAGAAAACTCCCAACTTCCTCCCTCGATTTCTCCAAATCCGTCGACAATTAGCCTTAGGTTTCAACTAGAGAATTGAAGAGGACATCAAGATCTACAAGTTCAACGGTGGAGATCGTGTTTGGAACGACGATGGGGGGATATGGAGCTGCGTTCGTAGGCCGCACGGCCTCGTGATGCGTGCAACCTAGGGAGCCGAGCTCTATGATGATTGGGCCGAGTGTAGCTTGTGTTGAGGGCTTCGACATGGAGCAAGTTGATCGAGTTCTAGTCGAGCGAGGTGGTGGATATTTGTAACCCTAGTTCTATGCTATGGGTTTGTGATGTCGGCCTTAAACCTGTAGATAATGCGTGAGGGAGATGAAGGTAGGGGACGGCCAGGATGGAAAGAAAGTGGATCTAGTGGCTGTGATGAAGCTAGGTAGAAAATTAGTAAATTAATGTTGTAATTTAGTTATAAAATCGTGTACAATCTTTAAAAATTCATAACTTTTTCATACGAGGTCGAAAAAATGCGAAACCAGTTGCGTTGGAATCGTATGGACGAGCACTACGCGATGAAATTGGATTGGAGTCGTTTGGAGTTAGTGAGAATTTTGGGTAAAATTAAACGTCTGTTTAATTTTATTCGAAATAAATCGCTAAAACGGAAATAAAATCAAGGTGAGAACTTCTCACTCAATCGAATCAGTTTCGATTTTATTTTAAATAGTTAGATTTAAAATATTTGAATGCATGTTTGAATGATGATTGATATCTATTGATTGTTAAAATAGACATTATACGCCGTTAGTAAGCGGATGTTATTTAATAAAAACATATACCGCGAATATTTCATAAACAGTGGAATTGGTATTATATATAATAGCAATATATATATATTGGCATATGTATATATTGGAGTTAGTGATTTCCCGCATTTTATTTGTTTAGCGGATGAGACCCTATTACGCCGTTATTAAGCGGATAATATTTAATAATCCCATATACCGCGATAATTTCGTACTGGAGCGAAATTGGTATTGTGCTAATGTTTTTGGATGCAGGAAAACAGGTTGGAGGGATCCAACTGGATTCCTCAACAGTTTTTATTTGATTTCAGATATTTTGATATTTGATGGATTATCATATCGATATATGATGGATCGTTGTAGTCGTGATTGACTATTTGGTGTGTAGCATCATTGGACCCAGATTTTGGAATTTTAAAATGATTTTAAAGTGATTTTTGAAAGTATACGTTTTATAAAATAATTTTGGAATTGATCCATTTTAAATAAATAAACGTTATAATTTTAATGTTATAAAAATTATGATTTTTGAGAAATATAGTTAAAAACTGATTTTTGAGAATATGATGCTAATGATTTTATAAAATAGTTTAATCGGGATTTTAGAATTTATTGTGAAAAGTTCAAATATAGGATTTATAAAATTTGATTATTTTATAAATCAAAATGATGAAATTATAAAGGAGTTTAAAGACGTTTTTAAAATATTAATATGAATTGATTTATATAAAGGATTTATAAATTGATATTTATAAATTAAAACATTTGAATTATAAAACGAGTTTTTATAAGTGTTTGAATGAAGTGAAAATGAATTTCATAATTGAATGGAATTTATAGAATTTTAAACAGTGAAGTTATAAATGAAATTTTATAAACAGTAGGTTTATAAAATTTATAAAGTTATTGAAAGAATGAATTTTGGATAAATAAACATTCTTATAAGTTATAAAATTTATAATTATGAAGTTCAAAGGAACGATTTTTGTGAACGAATAAATTATAAGTATTTGACTTATAATATGAACCTTTGTTTTATAATTGAGTTATAAATTGAATAGGTTAATAAAGAATTTATAAATGGAAGTTGTTATAAAATAAATAGAAATGGAGTTTATAAACGTTGTTTTATAAATTCGCAAATGACTTATTTTGACAAGAAAATTTGTTGAAACCTATAAATGGAGTTATATTCACACTTTTGAATAGTGAATAATCCTTTGAATTAAAATGAATAAAAGGATGAAATTGTTAATGAAGTATATTCACGTTTTTGAATAGTGAATAAGATGTTAAAGAAATTGTTTTTTATGTGATATTTCAAATAGAATTAAAACGATCTAACGATGTTTTAAAATGTGTTGAGATTCGAAACCATAGATTTCAACATTTATTGTTGAAATAGACGTTTTCGAGAAATAGAAGGAAATAGTAGACTATAACACTGTTGTTATAGTAAATGATTTCCGAAAGGAAATGTTTTGTATAGTATTGGGATTTATATATCTATTTTAATTTCGAATCCCTATACTAGTGATTTTGGGTTGTCGTAACGATGTTTTACGTAACATTCGTTTTGGCCCAAATAAATATGTTTAAGAGAATGATTTCCTTAAAGAATGAAATATATACTTAATTTCGATTGAAGTATATTGAATATTTTCTAAGTGTTGAAAATAAATAAAATCTGTGAATTACTTATTAAATAAGTATGGAATTGTTTTCCAATATGAAGTGATATTTAGAATTTATCTTTTTGAAGATAAATCGAAAATGAATAATTGAAATCGAATATTCATTGATATTTTGGAATTATAAATTCACTAAGGAATTTATAAAGGAAGTGGAATTTGTCTAAAAATAAATATTGATTTATTTTTGAAGTATTGAAATTATATATCTTGTAAAGATATTTTATGAAATAAATAATTTGGAAAATTATTTGGAATCTGGTGATGTGTGCATATCCATTGATAGTTCAATAACCGACTATCAATATTTCCCTTTGAATGGGTAATTGATATGAATCGTTTGAATGTGAATGCTACACTTATTTTTGAATACGCGCTCACTATTCGGGTTAACCGGGAAAGGACCATGGGGTCGTATAACCCATTCCGAATATGTGATACGTCGTTGTGAATTACATTTGAAAACCGGTGTTGAAGACCGAGTATTTGCAAAAGCGATAGGATGACCTGTCGATTGACTCTGCACCGAGTAGCTACGGTATTGAGTTCTCCATATGTGATGGTGAATCCGATCAGGATTGTGAATATCCAGATTGCAAGGACTTCTTTGTAAGTGCCTTCGGTTTTGTTCGAGCCCGGAACAGACTTGTATGGATTGTATGTCTGACATTACAAGTTGAGATATAAAGCCGATTTCTTTCAAATATATTTCTATTGGTGGCGAAGAATTTATTCTTTTAGCTTAACACCCTTCTCTGAGACGTACGAGCTCAGAGGTTATATAGTTGAAGTTATCAGCGATATATTCCCAATTTGGTAATGTGACATGCTGAGTGTTGCTGTAAATGATCATTGTGTTGATTATTGTGATAGGATCGTTTATTTGATCGTCTATCTTGGTGATCATTGTGTTGATCATTTGTTGACCCAAAGCATGGCTTTTGTATAAAGTATGTTTTTGTGGACGTGACTTCGTCGAACCTCACACCCCGGAAATGGTCAAAACAGGAAAGATGCGGCAAGGTTATGAGGGGTAGCTCCCTTTAGGGTATGTACATTTCCTTCTGGATAGAGGTGGTATCATGGTATGGAGCCCAGATATTTAACCTATGTGGTTACTACGAATTTATTACTTTGTGGTTGTTGGTTTTCGGGATCCCGTGAGAAAGGTCGTTTACGATCGGGGAATGGCGTGCTCGTGTCAGTAGTTACCCAGTTAGGGGTAACCCGGCCTTGTGTTGGCAGAGTTCCGGTTTGGTTCTCGGGGATGTCTTTCCAGAGGCATTCTCATGTGGCAATAGGAAGTTTCTTGGCCTGACCATTTGTTGAAAATCCAAAGAAACAATACGAAACTTGTACGGTTTTAGTTGTAGAACCTGCCATCTAATATGGTAGCTATTAGTAGGCATAATATAATGGTACCTATGCTGGCTAAGATTTATATTCTACTTTCGAAATGAATTTTCTACACTATGCACTAGTAATAATATCAAATGTTCTTTTTAAATGCGTATCAAGCATGTTTGACTATCATAAGGAGAAATCTTCTCCAAGTCTGCGTTTGCATTGTATGTGTGGCAGGAGGTCTTATGGTAGTCTCATTTTTAAAAGCATTGCGAACTGAAATAAAAATATTCCTCTATTTTGTTTTCAAAGATAAATAAACTGTTTTGAGTTCTCACACCAGTCACATGACTGATTCGGAGTTTATTGTTTTCCTTCCTAAACTCTGGGTGCCCACCAATTTCCACACGGGCAGTCAAGAGTTAAGGTTTATCAGGATATTCTGGATATTCAGGAGTTGCTGGAGGCAAGCTGGATGGCATGGCGTATTACTAGTTTATATAGTATTTCTTTTTCCGTTGCACTATTTGTTGTTGTTGTACACTCTGATGATATGATGTAATGTAATGTATAAAATGTAATAACTGATATAGTTCTTTGTTTAAAGATTATTCATTTATTATTATATGCTGTTCCGCTGCGAATTGTGAGATTCTGATGTTGTTCTGTTCTATTTTCTACTCTATTTTCTTTCTGTTCTATTTCTCTTTTTCTTCTATTCAAAAAAAATTTAAAATTTTCTGTTTTCTTTTCCTCTCCATCTTTTATCTTTTTCTCTTTTTCTTCTTTTCCTAAATTCTTTTTTCTTTTCTTAAATTCTTTTTAAAAACCCTAACTATTCGGTTTTTCGGCAACGAAAAATCGATACGTTACAACCTTCCTTTTTCGAACTGTTCGAAAGAGCACTCGAGGAATTAAGGGAAAAGTAAAACCATAAGTTAGACATAAGTTTGGTATGAGAAACTCAAGAAATATGTGGCCACCTTATAATAGTAACTTTTGAGATCATTCAAATCACCGTAACGGTTTTTCCCTTAGAAGAACCAAACATCTAATAAGTATATATGGCGATATAATAGATCATGTATGGAGTGTAGAACATAAATTAGAAAATAGATGTCCTACCTGCATCTCACAAAATAACAATATTAGAAGTACAGCTAAAACTGCTAAAGTACATTTACATATGTATTTCCTTAGAGGTCTCCCCATTACATCAAGGTCGGCCCCCATAACGAGGATTAGAAACTACCATTCGAGTGTCGTATATCTCTAGATGAAATATACCATATGGTAAGCACAACTGGCCCACACCCGAATAGTGATGCCGAATATCGTCAACTCTCACTAGCAACATCGATAAGCATCTCCAGATGTGGAGTTAATATACCCTTTTCAGTTACCAAACCCCCTAGCTATGAATCCTACCCTGTCTTCTGTCATTTTCCACTAGTGAAATCACGTTCAACATCTCTCACACGAGTCTTCATTGCTTGAATAGACCTCGAATCTTTTTATGGGTTCCTGCGTCTCGAATAGTTGACAAATCTTTTTATGGATTCCAGCATAAGTCTTCCAATGAATTGTAACGACCAATTATTTTGGACCATTCAAATCGACAATAAAACCGCACATGTCTGACTTGAATAGCTCAAAATACCGAATTGTTAATTTAAAATTGGCAAAACTCAGAACACACAGTAAATAAATAAATCACAGAACACAGACACAGAGTAATAAAATGTAGCGAAAGCAAAGAGATAATAGTTCACAAAGCTACTATATAAATATATCATAGTTAAAATAGATACAACAGAAGTCTCAATATGATAATAAAGCACAAAGTCGAATACACACCTGGAATCAACTGAAATCAACTGAACAAATAAAAGAGAAAAAGATAGCTGGATCTTCAAGCAAAGCTCTAGCTCCGAAGTGAGTCTCAAAAGCTGTATCACTCAATCTGACCCGAGCGTAAAGAAAAACATAAAACACTCGAGTCAGGACATACATACTTATACAATGTCAACCAGCTCAAGTAAACTGTAATATAAGGTACAAGTAACTTAAAAGATGCTTGGGACCGTCCATCCTATAAGGATCCGTTAAACTATTCAATATGCAGTAATATTTCACTATTATAATAATGTCTATAGTAAAATAAACTTACTTTTAAATAGCATTAAGGGTTTACCCATATAGCCCTTAACACGTAATAGTCCCAGTAGTCCATCCAGTATCATAGTCCCTCCTTATCGGGAAGCAACCAGAGGACACTCCATGGGCTACGAGAGAAAATCTGTAACTACCCATAATTTCGCTACTTCAAAAATGAGAGGTTTCGTTCGTTTTAAATTTAAAAAAGAGTTTAAATATTAAAATAAATATGTTATATATAATAAATAATCAATCATTCTTATAATTAATGATTAAAAAGTATAAATTTGGATTTTAGAACAAATCGACAAAAGTTAAGTTTTGTTAATAATAAATAAAGGCTTAAATAAATAAGTTTAAATATTTACTTGATAAGTTAAACTTATTTAAAGCATCTAATAAAGATAATAAAAGTATATTAAAAGATTTAAAAATATGTTAATAATCATTTTACAAAAATAACCAAAATTTGTCGCATTTTATCGGTTTGTACATACACTGTAAAAATTATGATTTTGATATTAATTAAATATGATTTTAAAATATAAAGAGACATGTTTTAATTTATTTAAAGAAGTAAAAAGTTTATTTTAAAGTTTGCTTTACTTCAATATATAGCTTAACAAAAACGTCAAATTTTGACTGTAAAATTTGTCGACAAAAACACCATTTTTGCAACTTATTACATTTTCTAACATATAAATACAACTTAACAAACTATGTTACATGTTACATTTAATAAATGAATTTTGAGAAGTTAAAGTTTATAAATAATTCAAAAAGTTCATTATTTGGCAAAAGAGTGCAAAAGTAAACACAAAAGGACAAAACATGTCAAATCAAACCGAACATAATTATTACTTTACTTTTCTTACTCCTCAAATGAAAGTGACATAAAACATGATTTGAAATGTGATGTTAAGTGCCAAAAAAGTAAGGTTTCTTCAAAAGTAAGTAAAATGGCATTTTGGTCATTTTACATAATAATATTTTATACCAAACTTTTTCCTACAAATAGCAATACATACCTCTTCCATTTTCATACAAATCATTCCCATCTTCTTCTTATTTTAAGCTTTTTTAATGGCTTCTCTCTTTAAGAGAGGTAGGAGGGTTAAAAATAGTGGAGTGCTTAAGCACTAATTCACTTGTTACTCTCTACCTCTTTTTAATTCACTTCTTCTTCTCATCTTCTTAAAAAATAGCGCTTAGCCGTGAGAAATATGGAGGTGGGGAGGCATCGTCGAGATCAAAGCAAAGGTAGAAGCGATGGACGAGCACTTGAAAAAGGTGGAAGAATGTTTAGGTGGTGGTTTAGTGAAGCGTTGAGTTAAATGAATGTTGGTAGGAAGCTAAACGTTTTGGGAAAAGGTGAGAAATTCTCATCGCTTTTGAATTTATATTTTGGTTGTGTTAAAACAACCATATTTATACCCTTATGTCATATGAATGTTTATTTGATTGTTAATATGGATGTTTGATAGTTGGTTAGATAATTCAATTGTGATAATGTATTTCCTTATGGTATAAATAGTGAATGTTGGATTTGAAATCATATGTTATGTGATCGGTTGAATGGATGTTATGTTAGTGATAAATAACGAATATTGGATATGTTCATTTTGATTTAAATAATCACTTTGTTGATAAGACCATATTTTAGTGATATGAGATATTTTGGAAAAATTAGTCTCTTTTCATTTAGAAGTGAAATTAAAGTTAAAATAAAAGAGAATTTGAAATTTGAAGTGAAATGGATTTGAAAAGGATAGTTAATTTGAAATTGAAACTAAGATGAATAGTGAAATTGAAATAGATTTTGAAAATTGAAGTTTAGTTTGAGATTGAATTGAAGTTTATATTGAAATTAGATTTGAAATCTAAGTTTTAAATGCGTTTAATTTTAAGTTAGAATTGAAATTGAATTGAAATTGGAATTTAAAATTTAATATTGAATAATATGAATATTATAATATGGTAATAGCGTAAATTCATTTTTAACTACTTTAAAAAGTGAAAATATTGATTTAAAATGATTTTTCATGATTTTATAATTGTTAAAATTCAATTTGAATAGATTATTTCAAGCATTGAAAAATAAGTTAAAACTAGGTGCGTCGCACAACAGTAGTTCGCGATTTCGCGCCGAAAAGTTCAAATGAATGTGTAGAGTGAAATATAGCTCAGAATTCTTCGAGATAAGAAAATTCCGGACTATTATATCTTTATCTTCTAAATGAAGAACGAAAATCAAAGTTAGATAAGTAGGTTTTTAAATAAGTCCAAATCAGTTTTCCAGAAAAATCGAGCTAGTGTAGTTAGTGACCATAACAGGAAATCTATTTAAATGAATGTTTTTAATTATAGAAAACATGAAATAAATTTGATAAATATATTTAAATAGTTTAAAAGAGATTTGAATTGGAAAATATAAGTTATAAAATGTTTAAAAGTTGTTTAAATCAAATAGGCTTATATAGCACTTTCCGCAGCACTTTTCTGCTGCGAATTCTATAACTTTTGGAATATGAGTTTAAATGTAACGACGTTTCCCAGAATCAAATGTGAATGTTTTAAAAAGGATAATTAAGCGTTTTGAAAGATAATTGGGAATATTTATAAAAAATTCCGAAATAAAGTTGAAAATTTGAGTATGCGGAAACGACTAATACATTTGTTCCGCCTGTAAGATTTAGGAAGATAAAACAAGGTGTTTAACTAAGGTTAGGGATGGAGTGACCAGTGCCAGAACTTACCTGACCTCTTTTTTCTTTTCTTAGGCAAGGGATGGTACAGATCGAAAGGAAAGCCCGAATGCTCTTAAATAAAAAGATTTTGTTAGGTTTTCTGAAATAAAAGAAGATTGGTATTATCCAAAAGTTAAGCAATCTCCAAAATGAATGATTTCTATGATCCTATTTACTCCAAAATGTTTGCTCAAATTGATTTAGGGTTTATTGTAAACGATGTCTTAAATAACATTGTTTTTTGACCCGCCTAAAAGTTAAGGAATTTGGATCGAAAGTTAAGTGAGGGAATTTGAGATATTTTCCAAAGAAAAAGAATGAATTTCTTTGAAATTATCCTAAGACAAAAGGAAGTGGTTCCTTTGTGTCGGTAATGACCGAGGGATGATATATATTCGATACTATCTAGTTACAGAGGTAGGCCGGTCTTGTATTGGTAGAGGTTCCTTTGTGCTTTTCCTCGGGGCATCCATCTAGTGGTGTACCCATTTTGGAAGGTAGATCCTTCACATGGTCATTTGTACGGAAATCCATTCTCCAATAAGAACCTACGGTTTTGTTTATATTGGCATAATGAATAGCCTCGAAATGCTATATGGTTAACCATTTCGGATAAGTTTAACAAGTTTATTTACAAATATTTTCAAAAGAGATGTCGTTAGAAATAATATCAAAGGTTTAATATAAAAGTTTTTTAGTTATCGTATGGTAAAAACCCGTCCGTATTTATGTGTGGACGTGATCTTATGAGATACTCTTTATTTTAAAGGATTTTATTCAAAGGCTGATATATGACACTGTCATTTATTATTGAGTTTTTCCTCACGCTAGTTTATCAAGCCTGATCATGTTATTTTCAATACTCGGGTCAGATTCGAGTAGTTTCAGGTTTTGTCAAAGATGGTTGGAGTTTCTAGAGGAGAGTTGGAGATATTCATCTATGTATGGTCATATTCTATTATCCGCTTTACTTAGTTATTTTAGTTTGATGTTTGTCAGCAATTGTAAGGACAGATGTTTATAACTGTGACGACCAGGAATTTTGGGCAATATCAATTTAATAATCTGTATTAATAATTAAATTGATTTGATAATTTTTCCTTTATAATTTTAATTTAAATTGGTAAATTTAATCTTTTAAAAGCTAATAAATTTATAATCTGACAAATATTGATTTATATCTTTTTTACAATTTTAAATTGATAAGAATTATTTTTTCAAAGCTAATAAAATGTTATTTTATTTATAATATATATATTTGATATATATTGTGAATAGAAAAATCTTTTGTTTTAAATAAAAGATGAATTTTCAAATTGTAATATATATGTATGTATATGTTATAATTTGGAATTGTTTTGAAATTTAATATAATCTATTTTCTAATATATATATGTGTATGAATATATAGTAATTTGAAGCTTTGTTTTAAATTCAATATTTTTCAAAAAGTTAATTTAAGATTAATTCAATTGTTTTCAAAATATAAGATAATTGTTTATTTTAAATATGATAGTTTAAAAAGGATTTAATCAAAGTTTTAATTTGTTTTCTTAAAGTGTTTAAATTAAAATGGTTATATAAATGTATGTATAAAGTTATTAATAAACTTTCTTTTTAAAAATTATTTCTTAAACAATAAAGATAAAAGTTTTAGATTTTAAAAATACATGTATAAAGATTTATTTGTATTATAATTAGTTTTATAATATTTTCTTTAAAAAATAAATTTATATGTACATAAGTAAATATTTATTAACTAAGAGATTTATGTAAGTAAGCTTATATTAACATTGGAATTAAATAAAAATTTATTTAAAAATCTTTTAGAAATATGTGTAAACATATTAACACATGTTAGTGACATGTGTAGGGAAATTATGAGTTAAGAGACAAATGTAAATTCTTAAATAAAAAGTGTCATCATTTAAAAAAAATAAAAATAAATATAACAGTTTGAAGAGAAAATTTGTTTTCCACTTTCAATTTCAAAAACCTTCTTCTTCTCATTCCTTTTCTTTTTCTTCATTGTTTCAAATTAATGGAAAACCAGAAAACTAATTTTCAAAGCCTGAAATTTGAAAACCAAAAGCAAATCAAATCTATGATTTAAAAAAACTGCAAATTGCAAACCTGCAACTAAAAGGGAAGTTCAGATCAGTTTCAACATCAGTTTCAACTTTTAAAACAAGATTTTGAAAGCATGCAAGGATTCCAGACTTCAACAGTAAAGCAAAACTCAAATATGCAACTCCAGATTTAAGAATTTAAACTGCTCTGCCTCTTCAAAGAAAGGTGAGTAAATTTCTTTAAAAACAGTTTGATCTGGTTTTTAACTACCATGCATGTGATGATCTGTGATTTGATCTTGGTGCCGTATAAAAATCTTCCAATGTTTATATTACTGAATTTATAGATATGTTTATGTGTGAAAATATATCCGTATATGCAAACATTCTGTTTTCTGTTTTTTTTCAGACCAGGATGCATTTTAAGAAAATATCCAAAAAAATCCAAATCTCCCAATAACATCATTATTTGACTTTGATGATTAAATAAAAGTTGTTTGTTATTGTTTGATGGTAATTTTAAAAATGGTTTCTGAAATTTATAATTCACAAATAATGTTTAAAATAGGATAATTAAGTGAAACACTGTTGCATGTCAAAAATCAGCTATCATGTTTTCTGATTTGGATTTCATGAATGTGTTAAGGGTTAAAAATTATGATTTTCAATATACATATCATAATTTTTAGTTGAGAAATTCTTGTGAATTCCGAGTTTGTTCGATTTGGGTGTTTTGGTGGTTTGTCGTTGATCGGCGTGATGATCGGAGCTGAAATCTTGGTCGTAGCTAGCTTGTGAATTGTGGATGAAGGGAAAAATGTTCTTGAATTTTTCTCATGGCCGAATTGATCGAATTCGATCGTAGTAGGGGTTTGTGACCTGTTGTTGAAGCCGGTGTTCCAGTGGATTTTGCGGCGTTGATTCGCGACCGGAGGCGATCGCGTGTTGGGGGATGGAGGTGTAGTGTTGCGGCGGTGCTTTGGAGAGGTTACTGGAGCTTTCGGTGGTGGCGATCATCTGAGGCGATGGTTTTTGGGTGTCGAGTTGCTGCAATTTTTCGAACATAAAGGTCGAATTTTGATTCGCATATTATTTGTTCGATCTGGGTGCTCGGTCGTGTTCGTGTGCATTTGTGTGAACGTCGAAGATGGTCGCGATGGACAACGGCGGTCGGAGGCAATGGGGTAGGTGCACGCGTGTACCTTGTGCACTAGGAAATGGAGTTTGGGGATGAAAGGTTTTCTCGAGGTAGCACTCGCGTTTTTCACGATGACAACTCGAAGTAGAGGAGGCATGGATTTGACTCGGGACTGGCTCGTGTTGTTTGGGGTTCGACTCGAGTATTTTAGGATTGTGTGCTTTCTTGGTTAATACTGTAAAAGAAGATAAGTTTACAAGTTAAACTTGTTAATTTTAATAAATAAAATCAAGGTTTAAGTTTTTACAAAAGAAAATAAATTTACATGTTAAAGTTTGTTCTTTTGAAGTTTAAAATAAATCAAACCTTTAAAATATTAATTGAATTTATTTTAAACTTAAATTGTTTAAGATGTTTGTTTTTGAAAGTAAATATCTTAATTAAATTTTGAATTTTAATTTAAAGGAGTCTAAGTATTGAATCAAAGTTTCTAAGTAAAATTTTAAGTAATGATTTAGAAACTAAAGTTTCAAATTTTATTGAAAATGAATAAGTTTAAAATTAGATAATTAAAGTGTTTTAAATTTCAAATTGATTTCTAAATGTTTTATTTTCAAATAAAGTTAAAGTTATAATTTTGTAAACCAAATAGAATAATTTTTTTTTAAGTTATTAAAATTTGATTAATTCAAATAATTAATTTATGAGGATTATTAAGGTTATTTATTATTGTTTTGAACTTAAAAATACTTAATAATTATGATTTGCTAATAAATAAAGAGTTTAATTAAGGTAAATGATTTTCTTAATCAATTAAGGATTTTGAAATATAAGAAGTTAACTAATTATTTGATTAATTTTAAATGATTAGTTAATTGTTTATTTAATTTTCAATAATCACTTAATTATGAATTAATTAAGTGTAATTACTTAATGAAGTAATTAATGGTTAATTATTGATTGTAATTAAGGAAAGTGGAAATTACTTATGGAAGTAATTAAAGTTGAAGTGATTAATGGATAATCACTTGAGGTTATTAATTAAGGAATTGATTAATATGATTGCTTTGAAGTAAATTAATTATGTAGTAATTAATCAATCAAAGAATTGAGGTTATTTAATAATGGAACTAATTACTTGTTAAGTAATTAATTAAAAGAGTAATCACCTAATGGAAGTAATTAGAAGATAATTACTTATGTAAGTAATTAAGGGTTAATTACTTAGTTAATTTTAGTTAATTAATTAATGTGATTAATTAATTAATGAATGATATTAATTTAAGATTAATTACTAAGTGTAATTAATTAAAAATGTAATTAACTAATTAAGTAATTAATTAAGGATTATTTATTAATTAAATTGATTAATTGATTACTTAATGAAGTAATTAAAGATTAATTAATTAGTATAATTAATTAAGATTAATATGATTAATTAAGATGTTAATTAAGATAAGTAATTACAAGTTGTTAATTACTATTTACGATTAATTAAGACTAATTAATGAGATGGTTAATTACAGGTTAACTATTTAATTAAAGGAATTATTAATTAATAAGGATTATTAGTTAACATAATTAATGAATTAAATCAAGATTGATTAATGGAAGTGATTAATTTAAGTGAGATTAATTAATGGTAATTAATCGAGGTTTGATGTAATTAATCATAGTTGATTAATTAATGGAAGCAAATGAAGGATCATTGATTAATTTAATTAATGATAGTAATTAAAGGTTAATTACTGTATATGGTTAAGAATAATTAATTTGTGGAATTAATTAAAGAATTGAAGGTTAATTACTTGAATGTAATTATAAGATAATTAATCAAGAAAGATTAATTAGGGAAGATCATTAAGAGATGATTAATTTATTTATTTGGAATAAATTAATGAAGAAGGATTTACGTAATGCAATTGATTTAGAGTTAATAAATTCTGCTTATGGATGATTGATTAATATTGGATGATAATATTGGATGTTTGAATGATGTTTGGATGATTTGGATGTGATATCTCTGATATGTGATATGCTGCTTTGTGAGATAATTGGTTGATATGAATTATCTATTGTGATAATGTGATTTATCTATCTGTTTATATCATCCTGAATATAAGTTTCAATTGTTTAAAACCCTTAAACAACTTGGACATTAAAATGGCAATTGGATTCAGTGAGACCGGGATCGGGTTTCCATATTTGGATATCCGAAAATCACATCGATCCAAATTAAACGTTAGGTCATGAATCCAAGTGGAGCTTAGTGAAGAATCGAAGTGTAAGAACTATTTGTCAGTATAACTCTGGGGGTGATTCCGTTATGAGTTTGACGGAAATAGTACTTACAGGTTCAAGATGATGATTCAGAGTGCAAGGGCTATGGTCGTTGACTCTGAGGGTGATTCCAAAATAAGTGCAACGAGATAGTGCCTTCGGTTTCGTTCGTACCCGGAACAAACTTGTATGGATTGAATGCTTTTAGAACATCGTCAGGTGGACGATGAGCGTTCTAAGATAGATGTGTTCTCTAAAGGTTGTCGCAGCCTCAAGCCTCATCAACCGGGAATGGCTAAAACAGGGGAGGTGCAGCAAGGCTAGGTGGGTAGCACCCATTTCAGGGTGAGGTCATCCCTGTCTAGATGTCCCTTTTATTTCATCTTAGTGGGTGGTTGGTCGCGCCAACCACGGGGTGATCTTACTCGGGACTGTTCAGTAATGAATGGTCCCGGCTTTGTGTTGCAGGGGATTGGGATAATCCTCGGTATAGTGTTCTAAGCCACGTACTGTGACGGGCGGTACCCTGGTAGCCCTTCCATTGATGGAAACCCATTCTTCCTACGAGACCCTACGATTTTGTTTGTATTACCCACTTTTGTGGCTAGTAGCTGGAATTTAATAATTTAACAATTTCGGCTATTTCTTATTTACTTGAAAACCCTAGACACTATTATAATATCACTGGATACCCTATCAAATGTTTTGGTTAGCGTAAGGTAAATTTTTTTACATGTTTATGTGTGGGAAGTCTTACGTGATACCTTTTCTTTTCAAAGGATTTTCTAAAGTTAAGCAATTTTAACCCGTTTACTCACACCAGACCCCTGTCTGGCCCGAGTGTTTATTTTCTGTTTTATTAAACTCTTGGGTACTCATATTATTTATGAGTAGTTGAGGGATTCAGGTTTGCTAGACGAACTCTGGAGGAGATATGGAGCAGGATGCTTCCGCGTGTAGATATATTATGGTTCCGCTGTGTTTGAGATTGTATCTGTATCTTGTGATATCTTAAGTTATATAGTTAGACAGATGTTTATAACTGTCTAATATGTGTTGTATAAGTTGTGTACTCTGATGTAATATGATACTGTGTAATATTTTATGAGATATATTATATTTCATTCGTTCCGCTGTGAGTATCTGATGTTGTTGTGTTTCTTCTTTCTTATCTTTCCTTCTTCTATCCCTTTCTTCTTAATTCATGATGCCTTTTTCTGGAGATAGAAAAACGAGTCGTGACAATAACTGTCCAAGCTGAATTTAGCTTAGACTCTGATATATGTATTTAAAAGTTTTCCGCTATAAAGATATTTGTTCAATATTATTTGTTTTTCCATTCGTGTGAGATTCTATTCTTTCTATTTTTCTTTATTACCCTTTATGTTTCGTCTTTTCATGCAATTTGAGTTGGACATGTGTGGTTTATTGTAGATTCAAAAGGTACAAAACACGGGCCTTGACATTTGGTATCAGAGCTTTTGGTTGAGCGAACACCAAAGCCTGATAGGCGTAAGACTCATCAGAGATAGGGTTAGTAATATCCAAGGATGAGTAACTCATTAGAGATAGGGTTAGTTAACACCTTAGAAAGAGTTATGAGAGTATTAGATGTACGAATGTGTATTTGTTAATAATATAAAAGTGATTATGTTTTAAAGAAATTGGTAAATGAAATTATTTTACCTTGAGTTTATATTATAAATATCAAAGGAGTTATTATTATTTTTGGGTTAGAAATTAAGGATTGATTTTTAGTTTTGCTTAGTGAAAATAAAATATGAATATCTTGTGATTAGAATTGCACAATTTTACTATAGGATATTCCATATAGAATAAATTAGTTGAAAGCTAGAATTTAGAACTTTAATTATATACCCTTAGATATTTAGTATTAAGAAATAATAATGATTATGTGATCATCATAATGGATGGATTTATAAGCTAAGTAAAAATATCTAGTGAAGTAAAATTCACAATTTGACTATAAGATATTTGATGATAATATTAAAGCTAGAAGTTGTAATTAGAGAATGTTTTAAAGAAAATGCACACAAAAATTCTTATCAACAAGATAGGAAAAAGATAAACCTAAATTGAGATCTTTTGTAAATATAATATAAAAGGATAAGTTCTATAACTTATAAAGGAGATAAGGTAATTTGAGATTTAGACTCTTTGATTAGGTTAGAGTTAAAGTAAAATTTAGGAATAAAAGATATAAGAAATATCATCCTAACATAAAAATTTGAATTAGTGATACATTTAGGGTAACATTTGTAATTCAAAATGAAGTAAGATTAGAAGTGGATAGTTGTGAATAATATGGTTAATAGTTTGATTGTTAGATGAAAATGATTAAATAAAAAATACCATGTGAATTAAGATTCACAATTTGGCTATAAGGTGTTTGATGGATTTAAAGTTAAGAAATTTGGTTTAGAAAATGGATAGGTAAATAAGTTAATAATCATAGGATTTGTAAGAAAATGATGTACACTTAGTAAAGTTGTCTTATTAATATATGGATTAAACAAATAATATAAGCTAAATTAAGACCTTAGGTAAAGAAAGATAAGGATTAAATTTTATAACTTATTAATTTGAGATAATAGTAGAGTTCCATATTAGTTAAACACCCTAATTGAAGTAATGATGATTTGAAGTTGGGGATATGTACATATACTCTTAGGAAGTAAAGGTATATTATACAAGTTTAAGTCATATTTGTATGCTTAAGTAATAATGTATTTAGAAGAAAGTAAATGGTTGCGAAATAAACTTGGATTAATAAAAATTTAAAAAAATGTATTAGGTAAAGATGAATGTGAATAAGTACATAAGTTAAACGTAGATTATTTTAGAGCATAAAATTTGATCTAAGATTTGAGTACAAAATTTTGAGGTGTTTACACCAATTCGAAAAAGGATTTATCAATCGATTCTTAGTGGAAAACATTGATGAGAGTTTATGATTATGTATACGAGTTTTCTATCATAGTTGAGAGCTATGCAAGGAAAGCAAGGGTTTGTGATCAAGAAGTCTGATAAAAATCTGCACTAGAAAATCAGGGGATCGATACTAGTTAAAAAGTAAAGTTATGAATTTGGATAATAGATTAAATCAAATGTCACATATAATATGATGTTTTGGGTCTGTCTACTTAGTAGTTGGATAGTTATCTCAAATAGTAGGCACTAAGATATAGTGGTTGGACTGATGTTTCGGTATGTATATGTATAGACCTCAGGTATATTACATGCTTAGGACAGAGGATGAGTTATGTGGTGGTATTCGTTTATCTTGATATAGTATCAGTGTGATTGTTTTTTGATGAATAGTCTTATTTGTTTGTTGCTATATTACCGTAAATGTGCAATATGCACTAGGATGGGTAGGACAGAAGTTTGACTTGATGTATGTATATATAATCGTAAGTACGTGATAAATACTCAAGTTAATGTGGGGAATCTTTGTATGTATGTTTAGCATCATTGTTTTAGTGTTGTTATGATATCGACCTTCTTCTTTTCTATCATCAATAGAAATAAGTCAAATTATTTGAGGATATGAGTATGAGATAGATTCCTTTATCTAACTTTCATTTCGAGGACGAAATGCTTTAAGTAGGGGAGAGTGTAACGACCCATAATTTCGCTACTTCAGAAATGAGAGATTTCATTCGTATTAAATTTAAAAAGGAGTTTAAATCTTAAAATAAATATGTTATATATAATAAATAATCAATCATTCTTATAGTTAATAATTAAAAAGTATAAATTTGGATTTTAGAACAAATCGACAAAAGTTAAGTTTTGTTAATAATAAATAAAGGCTTAAATAAATACGTTTAAATATTTATTTGACAAGTTAAATCTTATTCAAAACATCTAATAAAGAAAATAAAAGTATATTAAAATATTTCAAAATATGTTAATGTTATCCCGCCTTTTGGCAAGGCCGAGATATCAAGAAACTGATTGGGAACTAGGGATCACTTGTCCCGAAGATCGAGTATGCATAGGTTCGCTATGGATATCGATGGATTTTTTTCGAGTACGAATCAGGCTACAATTAACAAGACACGACAAGCTAGGCCGTGGAAGCCAGCATTCCAAATTTCAAGTCAATCCGAGTTCGTATGTTCGAGTTATGATCGATGCAAATTGGAGGAAATGGCCTTAATTTCATATCCATCAGTACACTTTGGTTCGTATCGATATGGTTCATATCCACCATCAGACCTCGGTTCGAATCCATTGACCTCACATCAATGAGAATGGTCGCATCTTCGTATCCCTCAACTTCGCATCGATCGGTCTCGTATCCATCAGACGATCTCACTTCATTCAATTGATCTATCACCTACTTCGTATATATCGGCTGGAGAATCATATTCGAATCCATCAGTTGTCTCTAGTTCGTATCCATCAGGTAACCACACTTCATATCCATTGGATAATCGTTATTCGTATCCATCGGGCCAATCAGCATCGCCACTATTCGAACCCATCATAATACTGCTTGCTCGTATCCATCAAGTTGTATTATCTTTGATCGATACGAACAAGGGCTGGCTCGATGGACGCGAACGAGGCTACCTCTATTGATGCGAAATAGAGTGTCTCCATAGATTCGATATGTACAATAGTCATCTATACAAACGAGGCATAGTTGAGGGAAACGACTCAGCCAACTTGGAGCGAAAAGTGGATCGATGCAAAGAGTGCGCTCCACATCACCATATGATCACGTGCTCTATCGACTCAAAGAGAATCGATACGATGCCATGGATTCGAAGCAAATAGCCGACCGAAAGACTCCATCTTGTATCAATCGTAACTCGAGATCCATAAGTCCAAATGCTATGAAATTTTCATAGGAGATTACGTACAAGCTAAAGAATGTTTCCACCAAGTTTTGACTCCATTGGACATCATCTAGATCGATATGAATTGAGTTTGTATCGATCACAGATCGAGTTGAAACTTCCCGGGATCGATCGCGTGGGACACTCACATGCCAGAAGGAGTCTCCCAAAGTTTGAGCGAAATATCAGCCTCTTACGCCTTAAATAGAGTCCCAGAGCCTATAGAAAAAGGATCTTCTGACTCTCAAGCACCCAGACTCTACCGGATCGGATTTTGCAACCTACTATTGCTGTCATAATTCGAAGTTCAGAGTGTAATCTACGGTTATTTGCTGTAATCAAGTGAAACCGTCAAAAGAGAATCAATAAAATCATAAAAACTTCATAGTGGACGTAGGCAACAAGCCGAACCACTCTATTGTGTTTGCGTATTTACTTACCTATTTCTTGAATTTTTTGTTAGATATTCAACATTTTTTAATTTTCTATTCTTCATTTTATCTCTTCAAAGACTTATGAAGAGTGTTGTGCCCATTTTTGCAAACAGTTAATAATCGTTTTACAAAAATAACCAAAATTTGTCGTATTTTATCAATTTTACATACATTGTAAAAATAAAGATTTTGATACTAATTAAATATGATTTTAAAATATAAAGAGACATGTTTTAATCTATTTAAAGAATTAAAAAGTTCATTTTAAAGTTTGCTTTACTTCAATATATAGCTTAACAAAAATTTCAAATTTTGACTGTAAAATTTGTCGACAAATAAACCATTTTCAACCGAAACAAGTTGTCGACAAGTTGTTGCAACTTGATACATTTTCTAACATAGAAATACAACTTAACCAACTATGTTACATGTCACATTTAATAAATTCACTTTGACAAGTCAAAGTTTACAAATAATTCAAAAAGTACATGATTTGACAAAAGAGTGCAAAAGTAAACACAAAAGGACAAAACATGTCAAATCAAACCAAACATAATTATTACTTTACTTTTCTTACTTCTTAAGTGATAGTGACATAAAAAACGATTTGAAATGTGATGTTAATTGTTAAAAAAAGTAAGGTTTCTTAAAAAATAAGCAAAAGGACATTTTGGTCATTTTACATATTAATATTTTATTCCAAACTTTTTTCTATAAATATCCATACATACCTCTTCCATTTTCACATAAATCATTCTCTTCTTTTTCTTTTAAGCTATTTTAATGGCATCTCTCTTTAGAGAGGTAGGAGGGTTAAAAATAGTGGAGTGTTTTAGCACTAATCCACTTGTTACTCTCTAACCTCTTCTTAATTCACTTCTTCTTCTCTTATTAAAAAACGGTGCTTGTCCATGAGAAATATGGAGGTGGGGAGGCATGGTTGAGATTAAAGAAAAGGTAGAAGTGATGGCCGAGCACTTGAAAAAGGTGGGAGAATGTTTAGGTGGTGGTTTAGTGAAGTGTTGAATTAAATGAATGTTGGTAGGAAGTTAAACATTTTGGGTAAAGGTGAGAAATTCTCATCGTTTTGAATTTATATTTTGGTTATGTTAAAATAATCATATTTATACCCTTATGTCATATGAATGTTTATTTGATTGTCAATATGGATGTTTAGGTACAGTTCAGGAGTACGCCGCTACAGAACCAAGGATTGATGTCCGAAATCAGCCCGATCTAAACCAACATCAGCGTGGGCATACTCCTGAACCGTACGTCCCTGTAGACTATGAGCCGAGGAGGCGAGACGTGGACCGTCGACTGCGCCCGGTCCAGACTCGTACTGCGGAACCCGACCACACCTTGGCTCAACCTGCACTGAATGTCTAGATGCCGGACATTCCGACGATGATACGGCAAATGATCCGTGAAAGCCAGGGTCTTTCTAAGGAAGGCTGAGGAATCTCCTGGAGTTACACCCCTTTCACGGATGACATACTCTATGCCGAACCTCTTCGGCGATTCAGAATACCCGTTCTGCAAGTCTATGATGGGAATTCAGATCCAATCAGCACATCCTGAAGTATGAGTGGCTGATGAATGCTGCAAGAGTGGATGACGCAGTGAAGTGTCGTAGCTTTCCTATCTCTTTGGGGGACATTGCCACCATGTGGTTTACACGATTGCAACACCAATCCATTTCTTACTTTGACCAAATGGCCACAAAGTTTGTAGAACAGTTTCGTATGCATGTTGCTGGGCCTAAAGATGTTAATGCTCTATCCAGTGTCACTCAACCTCGCGGAGAGACACTCAGATGCTATTTAGAGAGGTTCCATGCAGCCTGTGCAGAGATTAGTAATCCCAACGACAACTCAATCTCAATGGCACTAACTAAGGGAATTGACCCTAACTCTAAGTTTGGAAATTGGTTAGATAGGAAGCCTCCTACGTTGTTGGACCGTTTCTACTCCAAAACCACCCAATTCTTAAGGCGAGAGGACACGAAACAGTCTAGGAAGCGGGACGACGTGGGACCCAGTAGTGAGGGGATTCAAAGCAATGTGGCGGTCAAATAATCTGGTGAGAGTTCCGAAAAAGTTCAGCTGAATATACAGAACAAGCCAACTCAGCCGAGAAGCAGTGATAATCAGAATAAGAAACGGGATCAAAACCGTGGCCCGCGACGTAGGGTTCCGATGTTTGATAACTACACGCCGCTGAATACGTCGCTAGAGAATGTGTATTTGTAGACCTGCAATGCCAAGCAATGCAAGAAGCCTGCTACGAAGCCATGATCGGAGAGGCAGATTCAGACAGGAAAGTTCTGTAGGTTTCATGAAAGCTACAGCCACAATACAATTGAGTGTCGTTATTTATAGGACCTCATTGAGAAGTTGATCAGGGAGAGAAAGTTAGATCAGTTTGTGCGGGCGCCGCAGTCTAGAGGTGCGAACCCGTCGAATCAAAATCGTGCACAGAATCTAGAAAGACAGGAGGAAACCGCTCTACGGGCGGGAGGTTGGTTATAAACACTGTAAGCGGTGGTTGTAACGATCCCGGATTTTTATAAATTTTAAATTGATAATTAAATTAAATTCTAATTTAAAATGGTGAAATTTATTGATAAATTGATTTGAAAATTCAATAAAATGAAGTCTTTAAATAAAAATATAAATATCTCAAATAAGTTTATAGTTATATAAAATAGAAATTTATTTATATTTAACAAGTTTAACAAATTTATACAATACAAGAAACAAAAGAAATAAGACATAGAATAAAACACATTAAACAAATTTGTTAAGATTCAAATAATAGGATGTCATTTCCATTACAAAGCACTTGCAAAGTAAATAATAAAATAAGTAAAAAAAAATATTTAAGTAGGAAATTAAAGGAAATATATACTCAAAATGAAACAAGTAAAAAAAATACATGTGAATGAGCTTGCAAAGAAAAACAGTCAGGTACAAAATTTTAAAACATATAAGAACAAGACAAATAAAAATATATTCAAAAATAAGATATAGATGTATAAAATATTAAGTAAAACATATTAGAACAAATTCTAACATCATGTTAAAAAAATAAAATCCATCTATAATACAAAGTAATATGACTAAAGAAAGGGAAAACTGGAAATATAAAATCAAGTATGCAAAGCAAAGAAATAAAAGTACATTCTGATATGTTGCTGTGTAAAACATAAACAAAGTATTGTTAAGAAAAACAAATAAATAAAAATAACAACAACATGTAATTCTATGCATAAGCAAATGAAGACATAAGGTACCAATGCATTTAATACCACATCTTCCCAAGTACAAAATATATATTCTCAGCGGAGTAAAGTAAGCAAGGCAAGTAAATAAATATGTTAGTTTATGAAAAAATAATAAGATAAGTATGTAGATACATATCTTAGCATTAAATGCTAGCACAACAAGTCTCATCAACCACTAATAGTATAGATCTTATCAGCCGAAGTAAGTATGGCAAAAGAATAACAAAGAAAAAGGACTTAAGCATTAAATACATATCATTTTCAGCCATGCCTGTTGTAAAAACAAATAGTAACCCTATACAAACATTGCCTTCTTCTATATATACGTATGTATTTCCTTATCTCAGTTTCTTCCCTTCAAACTGAGTGACTTCTGAAGTAGTACCATCTTAAACGCTCAAACAATATTCAATTTCAACACCAAACAATCCACTAAAGCCAGAGATCAAAGAAGATTGTGGGAGGAAGATCAAAACAAAACCATCACTCAGTTTTTTTTTTAAAAAAGTTCAAAACTGCTTTTCAAACTAGCTATGCTCTGTCTTCTCAAAATAGTGAGTAACTTCAATTTAAAATGCTTAAGTATGTTTATATATGATTGATTGTTTTATGCCTAAACTAAATATGAAAACGTGCTTATATACTGTTGAATGTTTGTGTGTTTATGAAATGATGTCTTCATGTTATAGCTTGTAATACACCTCTGTATTTAAATTTTCAAGTTCATGTTTGCTTCAAAAAAAAAAAAATTTCTCTTGGTCTAAGCATAATTTGGATACAGGATTTAAATAAAACTTGGTTGTTTTATTATAAGCTTTAGTTTAAGATATTATTTAAGCTAAAGCAATTTAGTATTTGCTCTGGAAATAAAATTTAAACAGGAAACTCAAGTTTCTGTACAAATTCAAACATTTTACTTTACGAATTCAGGTATGAAAATGGAATCCCTATACTTTAACATGAATTTTAAAGTTAAAATCATAAATTTTTAGAATTGGGATCATAGAGTAATTTGGGTTTGTTTGATTTGTGCCTTTCGAGTCGCCGTGGGTGATCCCATTGATGGGAGAGGTCGAGCCGCCTCCTGGAGGTGGAGGAGTGATCGGAGGATCGAGGAAAAATGGGGGAAGGTGGCGCAGTTGGTCGTGGCGTCGGCGGCGTGAGGTGAAAGTTTGTAAACCTAATTTTCTTTGGGGTCAAAACTTTGATTGTCGTGGCTTCGTTCGAACGTCGAGTTGCTCGGGGTGCTGGGTGAAGGTGGACGTAGGGTTAACAAGGTCTAGGCTGGAGTTTCTGACTGGTCGGTGGTCGAAGTTTGGAGTAAGGCGCGATGACAGGTTGGAGGGGTGAAGGGTTCAAGTGTTTCCAGGTTTCGATTTTTTTTGTTCAAATTTCGATTTTTGGCTGATGGTGATGGTTTGATGGTCGGAGTCGTGTCAGTGAATGATGGGAAATTTGCGTGCGGTGTCGCTGGTGGCGGTGGCCGCGTTGGTGTGTCGTGCACGTGCACGGGGGCGTTCGAATATCTGGTGATGGGGGTTCTCGTGCGTGTTGCTATGGGAAGTTGTTTACAGGTTTTGTTAAAAGCTGACAGTGTTGGGTTTAAAACTTGAAAAAAATTGTTAGTATAAAGCAGGTTCAAAAACAAAAGCTTTTAAGCAAATTTTAATCAGAATTTAAAGTGAATTTGAATTTCAGCTCTTTTATACCTAAATTTTATAAAAGATAAAATGTTTTCAATAACTTTAAAGAATTAAAGTATTTGTAAGGTTATTAAAGATTTTAAACAAAACAATTTACTTCGGTTTAAATTACTAAGGATTAGCCTGATATCTTTTTCAGTTATTTTGTGAAGTAAAGTTTAATATGAATTTAAGTGAACATTTTGGACAAATTTAAAACTTAGATATGATTTAAAATCATTAAGAAAGATTAGTATACTAATTAATTCATATGGGAAGAAATTTAAGAATGTAATTGATTTATACTTGTAATTAAAAAAAAGTAATTTAAGATTTAATAAATATATAATTAAAGATTAATATTTATCACTTTGCGTTAAATCAATTTTGAACTTAAGAATTTCACTATCTACTTAAAGTTAATGAATACTAATTAACTAATTAAATGCTTAATAAATTAATAAAAAATTTATTGGATATTTAATAGGTAATTCACTTGTATAAATTAATGATTAAGTTAAATAAATGATTAAGAATTAATAAATTAAGTAATTAAGAAAAATTACTTTTTAATTGTAATTAGTAATGGATGATAAGTAATAAATGAATTTGTAATTAACTACTTAAGTTAACAAATGAATGATTAATAGTTAATTCATTTAGTAATTTAATTTAGAATTAAATAATTAATTAATTGGCAATTAATGATTAATTGATTAATTAGTGATAAATTAAGCAGAATAAATAATAAAGTAAGTTAAATAAACCAAACCATATTGATATAAACTGAAGATTCTATTTGATTGACTCTGATGTTTATTTGGTGATCTTCTATGATACTCAATGACACATTCTGGATATATTTGTGATGAATGTATATGATTTATCGGTGATAAATGATTTTTTGGATTCAAAGTGTAGAATTAAACTGCTTAAATTAATTAGACAGCTTGGCTTTTAAAACGACATTTGAATTTCGATGCGACAGGGAGTGGGTTCCAGTTGGTGATCCGAAACCCACATCGAATTGTGATGATGAATTTTTGTGACTGATAAATTTACTTTATTTATGAATCTGTGAATAAAGATAAGCGATAAAATTTTACCGCTTATCGATATTGATATATCTGTGATGATTGATGTTGTGCACTACTGTGTGAAATCCCTGGACCACACTTATACACACACGAATATGGATTTCACGAGGAAATCAGTTAAGTCGCAGATTTTTGAAATAGTTTTGAATTCGAATTTTTAAATTCAAATGTTTTGCAAATGGAATCAGAATAAATGTGAAAAGCTTTTGGGGTGGAATTTCAAAAAAAATGAAATTTGTTTCAAATTACTTGATTAAGTTTTGGAATTTAAATAATTTGATTTAAACTTAGATTCAAGATTTGAATTTGAATTATATGATTTGAAATTAGGGATTAAAGATGTTATGTAAGTTATATACGGGTTTGAAACCATATTTAAAGTATTGTTTTGGGAATTCAAATTAACCCAAAGATTGTAGCTTGTATAAATGAAACCGGTTTTTTCTTCAAAAACTATTGTTTCTAAATGATAAAAGCTTTCGTTTCAAATTTTACTAAAGGGATTTCAAGTTTAAATTAAAATAGTTTTCTAAGTCATAGATGAATATTCAGAAACGAGTTTTGAAAATGAATATTTGGGAACGATTTGAAAGCTATGAGACAAATCTTTGATTTAAAGATTTAATGAATTAATCCTTTTGAAACGGAATTGTTTTGAAATCCGGGAATGAATATTTGTGAAAGTAGGTGAACTTTATGAAATAAATCTTTTGTTTAAAAGATTTGAAATGGTAATTGGTTTAAACCATTTGAAAGTAAGTTTTGAATTATTAAGTTGTGACTTAATTGAAATCCCATATCCATATGTTTTGAATATTGCGCTCACTATTCAGTTTAGCCGGGAAAGGACCTTTGTGTCATATAACCCATTCTGAATAGGTGATTCGACTTTATGGATAGCATTTGAAGACCGATGGTGAAGAACGGGTACTTGCGAGAGCGATAGGATGACCTATTGTGAAGACCCGCAAATCCGTACTCCTTGAATATACACTAATCTCCATAGATTGACTCTAGATGAACAGAAATACGAATTATCAATGTTTTAAGAAAAAGAAAGAGCTAGAAGAAGAGAGAGAAGATAGAAAATAGAGAATAGAGATGGAAAGTAGAGAGGAAAGAAAATAGAAAATAGAACGGAACAGAAAGAAAACAACAGAACAATAACAGAATCTCACAATTCGCAGCGGAACAACATATAATAAATAAATGAATAATCTTTAAACAAAGAACTATATCAGTTATTACATTACATTTCATTTCATTACATCATATCATCAGAGTGTACAACAACAAACAGTGCAGCGGAAAAAGAAATACTATATACTAGTAATACGCCATGCCATCCAGCTTGCCTCCAGCAACTCCTGAATTCCCGAATATCCTGATAAACCTAACTCTTGACTGCCCGTGTGAAAATTGGTGGGCACCCAGAGTTTAGGAAGGAAAACAATAAACTCCGAGTCAGTCATGTGACTGGTGTGAGAACTCAAAACAGTTTATTTATCTTTAAAATCAAAATAGAGGAATATTTTTAAAGTCAATTCGCAATGCTTTTAAAAATGAGACTGCCATAAGGCCTCCCGCACACACACACAATGCAAACGCAGAATCGGAGGAGATTTCTACTTATGATAGTCAAAGATGCTTGATACGCATTAAAAAGAACATTTGATATTATTATTAGTGCATAGTGTAGGAAAAATTCTTTTCGAAAGTAGAATATAAATCTTAGCCAACATACGACCATTATCGTATGCCTACTATAGCTAACTATGTTCAATAGCAGGTTACCGCCACATTCCATAGCAGGTTATACAACTAAAACCGTACAAGTCTAGTATTGTTTCTTTGGATTTCCAACGAATGATCAGGCCAAGGAACTTCCCATTGCCACATGAGAATGCCTCTGGATGGACATCCCCGAGAACCAAACCGGATCTCTACTAACACAAGGCCGGTTACCCCTAACTGAGTAACAACTGACCGAATATGCCATCCCCCGGTCCTTTGGGACCTTTCACCGAGCGCTCATAATCAATTCACACAATCATAAAGTGTTTTCAACATGAGTAAGTATCTGGGCTCCATACCATGATACCACCCTTTTCCAGAAGGAAATGCACATATCCTAAAGGGCGCTACCCCTCATAACCTTGCCGCATCTTTCCTGTTTTGACCATTCCCGAGGTGTGAGGCTCGACGAAGTCACGTCCACAAAAACATACTTTATACAAAAGCCATGCTTTGGGTCAACAAATGATCATAGAAATGATCACCAGGATAGACGATCAAATCAATGATCCTATCACAAATAATCAACACAATGATCATTTCACAGCAACACTCAGCATGTCACATTACCAAATTGGGAATATATCGCTGATAACATTCAACTACATAACCTCTGAGCTCGTACGTCTCAGAAAAGGGTGTTAAGCTAAGAGAATAAATTCTCCGCCACCAATAGAAATATATTTGAAAGAAATCGGCTTTATATCTCAATTTGTAATGTCAGACATACAATCCATACAAGTCTGTTCCGGGATCGAACAGAACCGAAGGCACTTACAAGAAGTCCTTGCAATCTGGATATCCACAATCCTGATCGGATTTCCCATCACATATGGAGAACTCAATACCGGAGCAACTCGGTGCAGAGTCAATCGACAGGTCATCCTATCGCTCTCGCAAATACTGGGTCTTCAACACCGATCTTCAATGCGATCCATTACGTCGTATCACTATTCGGAATGGGTAATCCGAATAACGAGCGCAATAATTTAAAAACAAGCGTGCATTCAAATTCAAACAAATCACATCAATTACCCATTCAAAGGGAAATATTGATAGTCGGTTATTGAACTATCAATTGATATGCACACATCACCAGATTCCAAATAATTTTCCAAATTATTTATTTTCCAAAATATTTTTACAAGATATATAATTTTCACACTTCAAAAATAAATCAATATTTATTTTTAAACAAGTTCCCCTTTCTTTTATAAATTCCATTGTGAATTTATATTTCAAAATATCTATGAATATACGATTTCAATTATTCATTTCAATTTATCTTCAAAAAGATAAATTCTCAAAATATTCACTTTATATTGGAAAACATTTCCATACTTACTTATTCATAAGTAATTCACAAATTTTATTTATTTTCAACACTTAGAAAATATTCAATATACTTAAATCGAGATTAAGTATATATTTCATTCTTTAAGGAAATCATTCTCTTAAACATATTTATTTGGGCCAAAACGAATGTTACGTAAAACATCGTTACGACAACCCAAAATCACTAGTATAGGGATTCGAAATTAAAATAGATATATAAATCCCAATACTATACAAAACATTTCCTTTCGGAAATCATTTACTATAACAACAGTGTTATAGTCCACCATTTCCTTTTATTTCTCGAAAACGTCTATTTCAACAATAAATGTTGAAATCTATGGTTTCGAATCTCAACACATTTTAAAACGTCGTTAGATCGTTTTAATTCTATTTAAAACATCAAATCTAAACATTTTCTTTAACATATTATTCACTATTCAAAAACGTGAATATACTACGTTAATCAATTTCATCCTTTCTATACATTTTATTTCAAAGGATTATTCACTGTTCAAAAACGTGAATATAACTCCATTAATAGGTTACAACAATTTACTTATCAAAATAAGTCGTTTGCGGATTTATAAACAACGTTTATAAATTCCTTTTCTATTTATTTTATAACAACTCCTTTTATAAATTCCTTTATTAACCTATTCGATTTATAACTCAATTTTAAAACAAAAGTTCATATCATAAGTGAAATACTTATAATTTATTTGTTTGCAAAAATCGTTCCTTTGAACTTCATAATTATAAATCTTATAACTTATAAGATTAAATTATTTATCCAAATCTATTCTTTCAATAACTTTATAAATTTTATAAACCTACTGCCTATAAAATTCCATTTATAACTTCACCGTTTATAATTCTATAAATTTCATTCATTTATGAAATTCATTCACAGTTCATTCTAACACTTATAAAAACTCGTTTTATAATTCAAATATTATAATTTATAAATATCAATTTATAAAACTCTTATATAAATCAATTTATACTATTATTCTAAAACATCTTTAATCTCCTTTAAAATTTCACCATTTTGATTTATAAAATAATCAAATTTCATAAATCCTATATTTCAACTCTTTATAATAATTTCAAAAATCCCGATTAAACTATTTTATAAAATCATTAGCCTCATATTTTCAAAAATCAACCTTTAACTATATTTCTCAAAAACCATAATTTTTATAACATAAAAATTATAACGTTTATTTATTTAAAATGAATCAATTCCAAAAATATTTTATAAAAGTATACTCTCAAAACTCACTTTGAAATCCTTTTAAAATTCCAAAATTTGGTCCAATGATGCTACACACCAAATAGTCAATCACGACTACAACGATATCATATGTCGATATGATAATCCATCAAATGTCAAAATATCTGAAATCAAATAAATACCGTTGAGGAATCCAGTTGGATCCCTCCAACCTGTTTTCCTGCATCCACAAACATTAGCACAATACCAATTTCGCTCCAGTACGAAATTATCGCGGTATATGGGATTTAAAATATTATCCGCTTAATAGACGGCGCAATCGGGTCTCATCCGCTATACAATGCGGGAAATCAATAACTCCAATATATACATATGCCAATATATATATATATATTGCTATTATATATAATACCAATTTCACTGTTTATGAAATATTCGCGGTATATGTTTTTAATAAATAACATCCGCTTACTAACGGCGCATAATGTCTATTTTAACAGTCAATAGATAACAATCATCATTCAAACATGCATTCAAATATTTTAAATATAACTATTTAAAATAAAATCAAAACCGATTCGATTGAGTGAGAAGTTCTCACCTTGATTTCAATTTCGTTTTAGCGATTTATTTCGAATAAAATTAAACGTGCGTTTAATTTTACCCGAAATTCTTACTAACTCCAAACAACTCCAATCCAATTTCATCGCGTAGTGCTCGTCCATACGATTCCAACGCTTCTTGTTTCACGCGTTTTCGACCTCGTATGAAAAAGTTATGCATTTTTAAACTTACACGAATTTTTATAATCATAATTTACAAATTTATTTAACATTTTTAACCTACTGCAAATATTGGCCACTGGATCTCATCCCCCCCTCATCATAGCCGTGCAACATCTTCATCTCTTTCACGCGCAACCTACAGGCTTCAACATGCAAACATGAACCCATCCTTTGATCATTAGGGTTTAATTTTACTACCATTTCAAGCGATTTGAACACGATCAGGTAGCTCCATTCAACTCGCCTCCCCACAAGCTACTCACGGCCTGAAGAGCTTCGAGCTTGGTCGACCCACTAGCATGAAAATCGAGGCCGAACGGCCGCACTTCCCACACGACTTGCCACTAATCCACAACTCCAAACACGATCTCCACCGTTGAACACGAAGATCTCGATGTGCTCTATAACTTTCATTTAGAAAGTTTTTCGAATTACTTGATGGATTTGAAGAAATTAGAGGAGATAGAACATTGCTTTTCGGCCATTGATGAAAGCTACTGGCGGCCCTGAAGATGGATCTAGGGTTTTAATAATTTTCTTATTTTTTTTAGTGAATAAGGCCTATTTATATGAAATTATTGAACACTATTCATTCCGGAAATTCCGAACTCCGATTTACGTGCCGTAACCAGCATTTCTGGGGTTTACCCCGCGTTCCGGACACAATGGAACAGGTTTCGGAAGCTAATTCGGTCATCTGTGCGAGTTATGGCTATAAACGTTCAATTTAAATTAAACCAATTTAAACGATTATCTAGGCGTTTTAATTTGTACCGGACAAACGGTAAATCCAATTGACACAAAATTTGAAACCTTACAATAATATCACATTACGGATCCGATGAAACTGGTTTCGTCGAAATCCGAGACTGTTTGAAAAATGGCTATTTTAACTCGCCAAATTAATATTAAAAACAATTCGATGCGTTTCGAGCTGCCACGATCAAACGATAGCTCCGATTGCTACGAAAATTGAAATACGGTAATAACTAACTATTACGGATCCAATGGAACTAGTTTCGTCCAATTCTGAGACTGTTCAAAAATTGACTATTTTCACTAGTCGATTTAAATATTAAAATATTCAATTTTCACAAATTAACTCTTAATTCGATTTTAAAAGTTCTAAAATATCGTTCTAACTCCAACATGATAAAATAAAATTTTACAAATCATTTTCAATCATATTTAACCCAAATTTTCAATTATTTCCATAATTTAACATATTAAATTATCGATTTAATTATTCAATTAAATCCAATCAGTCAAAATAAAATTTATTCGACTTATAAATTCATTTATTAATATTTAAAATTAATTAAATATTCGAATTTTAATTACTAAAAATTCTGGGTCGTTACACCTATCGATTGTCTCTGCACTGAGTCGCGCCGGTATAGAGACTCCCTAAGTGATGGGAAGTTCGATCGAGATTGTGAATACCCGGATTGCAAGGACTTCTTTGGAAGTGCCTTCGGGTCCGTTCGAACCCAGAATAGACTTGTATGGATTGTATGCCTAACATTACAATTTGAGATATAAAGCAGATTTCTTTCAAATACATTTATGTTGGTGGCGGAGAATTTATTCTCTTAGCTTAACACCCTCCCCTGAGATGTACGAGCTCAGATGTTATGTAGTTGAAGGTTATCAGCGATATGTTTCCAATTTGGTAATGTAGCATGCTGAGTGATGCTGATCATTTGTTGATCAAAGCGTGGCTTTTGTATAAAGCGTAGCTTTGTGGACGAGACTTCGTCGAACCTCACACCCCCATGGTCGAAACAGGAAAGATGCGGCAAGGTTATTAGGGGTAGCGCCCCTTAGGGTATGTACATCTCCTTCTGGATAGAAGTGGTATCATGGTATGGAGCCTAGATACTTAACTTATGTGGATATCGCAAATACATATATATCTTACTTGGTGATTGTTGTTGGGGCCCCGAATAAAGGTTGATTACGACCGGGGGGTGGCATACTCGTGTCAGTAGTTACCCAGTTAGGGGTAACCCGGCCTTGTGTTGGCAGAGATCCGGTTAGGTTCTCGGGGACGTCCTTCCAGAGGCGTTCTCATGTGGCAATGGGAAGTTCCTTGGCCTGACCATTTGTTGGAAATCCAAAGAAACAATACGAGCCTTGTACGGTTTTAGTTGTATAACCTGCCATGCAGCGTGGCAGTAACCTGCCACAAAACATGGTAGCTATAGTAGGCATAAGTGCGAAATGTCTATGCTGGCTAAGATTTATATATACTTTTGAAATGTTTTCTACACTTTGCACTTATAATAATAATATTGAAAAGAAATTTGCGTATCAAGCATATTTAACTATCATAAGGAGAAATCTCCTCCGATTCTGCGTTTGCATTGTGTGTGTGTGTGGGAGGCCTTATGGTAGTTTCATTTTCTAAAAGCATTGCGAATTGATTTTAAAATCTTTTGTTGATTGTTTTAAAAGATAAACTGTTTTTGTTGCTCACACCAGTCCCATGACTAATCCGGAGTTTATTGTTCTTTCCTAAACTCTGGGTGCTCAAAATTTTTTCTACACGAGCAGTCTAGAGTTGGATTTTTCAGATAGTCAGATGTAGTGGATTATCTGGAGTTAGTTTAGTCTTTGGATCAGACTGCACTTTCTTATCTTTGTGCATCGTTATTGGGAATTTGAGCTATTATTGGATTGGTTTTTTAGAAATGGAGTTGCAGTTTTTGGAGTTCTTCCTTAAAGACTATCTTAGAGTTATTTGTTCCGCTGCTGGAGTTATCGTTTTCTTTTCCGCTGCTATTTTATTGTATCATATCTCTGATGTAAATTGATATCTATTGGATCATCTATTGTATCAGATATTGTATCAAAGCTGTATATCAATGTATTATTTTTCTCTTCCACTGTGTTGTTTACTTAATGTTGTTGTAAGCTTGGGCGAATCGGATTTGAACGGTTGAATCTATGGCATTCGAATGCGATATGAAGTATGGATGTCGATTTTCGAGCGCGAAAAATCCGCACTCGTTACAGTGGTCCTCATCCAGCAGATCGAAGCTGGAGGGAAATGGAGTTATATGCCAGCTCTATCAGGAATGCGGACTTCGAGTGTTGTAGTAATTTTGATAAAGGGGATCCGACCAAGCAGCAAAAGACGATGACTGATGACATCGTATTCAGAAACCGGGATGCTGATAAGGTCGAAGCCCCCACTAGTCATATCTGCCCAGGTAGGCCATGCTTGGATGAAGAGGATCCTGGTTGACAGTGGGAGCTCTGTAAATATTCTGTTCAAGCGAGCTTACGATTTAATGAAAATGGAAGCCAAGGATTTGATGCCTTGCCACTTTAGAATCCACAGCTTCGATGGAAGTGCTAATATACCCACTGGAGTGGTGGAGTTGCCAGTGGAATTGGGAGTAAGGGAGCGCCAGAGAGTCCGGATGTTGCAATTTGTTGTGTTAGACATTCACTCCCCTTACAATGCTTTTTTGGACCAACCGGCCCTTGCTGAATTCAGGGCAGCTATTGCCCCGTGGTGTCTGTCTTTGAAATTCCCCATCGATCATGGGATTGGAGTCATTCAAGGAGCTCTGGCTGCTGGGAGAGTCTTTTATGTTGCTAAGCTAAGCGAGGCGCAGTGAAGGGAGAACGGAAAGGGCGTAGAGGAATCTCTCTGCGTCCATTTCGTCGATAATTGACAATTGGCGCTTGGGCCCCAGCCCGGGCACCACAACCGATTCCTAAAGGATCTTGACCCAAGAGAAACTGAAGGTAATGATGAATCTAAAGAAAGTCAAGCTTCTCCGGCTGAACTAACGATCGATGTCCCGATCGATGACGCTGATGATTCAAGGATGCCAAAGATTGGGTCTCAGTTGAGCCAACAGACACAACAGGAATTGGTTGAATTTCTACGGGCGAAAATCCTGATGTATTCGCCTGGACACACTATGACATGTGTGGAATCTCACCGGACATCGCGAGCCACACACTGAATATTGACCGGCGGTGTATCCCGGTCAAACATAAAAGGTGTGGTATGGATCCAGAGAGATCTGCCCCCTTAAAGAAGAAATTAATAAGCTGAAAACAAATGGGTTCATTGGAGATGCTTTATACCCGGAGTAGGTATCCAATCCCGTACTTGTTCGAAAGCCGAATGGGAAATGGAGAACATGTGTATATTATTCTGACTTGAACAAAGCTTGCCCAAAGGATAGTTTTCCACTTCCTCGAATTGACCAACTTGTAGATTCAACGGCTGGACACGAATTGCTATCTTTTATGGATGCTTATTCTGGTTACAATCAAATACCTATGCATTTACCTGACCAAGAACACAACAGCTTCGTGATCGATTTGGGACTCTACTGCTACAGAGTCATGTCTTTTGGTCTCAAGAATACTGGAGCAACGTATCAACCGGTTGTTCGCCAACCAGATCGAAAAGACCATGGAAGTATACGTAGACGACATGCTGGTGAAATCGTGATTCTCCACTGATCACGTCAGATACCTGGAACCAATGTTCAACATTCTTCGAGAATACGGGATGAAGCTCAATCCACTGAAGTGTCATTTTGGAGTTGCATCTGGAAAGTTCCTTGGGTTCATTGTCAACGCTCAAGGAATAGAAGCAAATCCCGAAAAGACCTGGGCAATCAGAAATTTGCAAACTCCGAGGACAATAAAGCGGGTCCAAAGTCTCAACGGGAAGATAGCAGCACCGAGCAGATTCATTTCAAAATCCACCGACAAATGCATCCCCTTCTTCGACGTGATCTGAAAAGGAAAGAGAAACTTTGAATGGACCACGGATTGTGAAGATGCATTCAAGGCACTGGTTCAACATCTCTCCACGCCCCCAATTTTGTCGAAGCCGATCGACCACGAGCAGTTATATCTTTTCCTGGCGGTATCAGAGAATGCAATCAGTGCTGCCTTAGTTTGGGAGGAAGACCGAGTGCAGAAACTGGTCTACTATGTTAGCAAACCGCTAACCGGAGCTGAGAGAAATTATCCGAAGCTAGAGAAATTGGCTTACTGCCTAGTCATTGCCTCAAGGAAGCTCCATCCTTATTTCCAAGCTCATCCTATTAATGTGTACACCGATCAGTCATTACGACAGGTCCTTACGCGGCCTGAGACGTCTGGTAGGTTACTCAAGTGGAACATTGAACCAAGTCAGTTTCATATCACCTATACCCCAAGGAGAGCCATTCAAGGACAAGTTCTAACAGATTTCATAGCTGAATTTACCGTTCTAGAGGACTTTCCTAAAACCGGTAAATCTCCCGAATACATCTAGAAGCTGCATACCGATGGTGCATCCAATGATCGGTGCTTGGGTGCTGGGTAGTACTTGAAACCCCCCGAAGGCCGATCTATATGCTATGCTTTGAAATTCGAATTTCGTGCGACCAACAATGAAGCTGAATACGAAGCCTTGCTTGCTGGATTAAGGCTTGTTCATGATCTGAGAATTACTGCTGTGGAAATTTATTGTGATTCCCAATTGGTCGTATGCCAAGTTTGGGGTGAATATCAAGCCAAGGATCGAAGACTAGCTGCTTATCTGTCTCGAGTTTGGAAAATACTTGATCAATTCGATTATTATACCATTTTCTATATACCCAGTGTGCACAATCAAAAGGCTGACTCATCGGCTAAGTTAGCAAATACGGGCGAGGCACAACAAATGGGGCTTGTTCATGTGGAGATATTGTCTTTTTCGAGTATTGATCAGATAGAGACCGACTTCGTATTTGAAACTGCTCCTGTTAGCGAATCGTGGATGACCCCATACCAGAATTACATCGAGCATGGAACACTGCCTGAGCGTAGGAGTGAAAGAAGATAGATTCTTCGAAAAGCCTCACGGTTCACCATCCAGGATGGAGTAATGTATAGAAGAGGATATTCCATTCCTCTCCTCCGATTTATCACGCATGGTGAAACTAAACGAGTGTTACTTGATGTACAGGAAGGAGAGTATGGCAATCACACCGGGAGGCAAGCTCTCGCTAAGAAAGTACTCCGATATGGGTATTACTGGCCCACCGTAAACCATGATGCAGCAACTATGCCAAGAAATGCGATAAAAGCCTGAAACACGCTCGAATTCCTAGAGCCCCACCTATTGAAATAACTCAAATGGTCAGCCCATGGCAATTTGCAGTATGAGGCATCGATATTATTGGAACTCTACCCCTGGCCAAAGGTGGAGCAAAGTATGCCATCGTCGCAATCGATTATTTTACCAAGTGGGCTGAAGCTGAACCCCTTGCGACAATCACGACGAAGAAAGTGATCAACTTCGTAGTTTGCAACATTATCTGCGATTTGGTCTCCCGCATACCATTATCACTGAAAATGGAGCCCAGTTCGACAGTATTGAATTCAAGAATTTCTGTCAATGATTTCATATCCACAAGAAATTCTCTATAGTTGCTCACCCTCAAGCGAATGGATAAGTTGAAGCAGTTAACAAGGTTATCAAATCTATTTTGAAAAAACGACTAGAAAAGGCCGGGGGCAAGTGGGTTGATGAACTTCCTGTGGCCTTATGGGCTTATCGAACGACCCACAAGTCTCCGACCGGACACACTCCATTTTCTCTATCTTATGGCTCAGAAGCCATTATCCTAGTCGAGGTGGAAGTACCTTCTCATCGCGTGACATATTATGACCCGAAGACAAATGCCATATTACTTGCTGAATCTTTGGATTTACTGGATGAGAAGCGGGAAGAGGCTGATTTGAGGGCAGCCACATATCGAAGTCGAGTCGCTCGATTGTACAATGCCAAGGTTCGCCACGAACCTTTGAGTTTGGCGATCTCGTTTTCAAGAGAATCTATCCGGTTCCTTTACATATGAAGCCAAACTGGGAAGGACCGTATGTGATCACCCAAAAACTCGGAGATGGCATGTTCGAGTTATCGACAATTGACGGTCTTACTTTGCCAAAAGCCTGGAATGGCGAAAGCCTACATCGCTACTACACATGACAGGCTTTATTTATTTGATTCATTCTTTTATTTGAAATTTTTTCTGCATTCGAAGTGTAAATTTGTAATAAGGCAACTGACTTTGCCGTATTTTCTCATTTCAACAGTAAAATGCCATCTCTTCGAGCCAGAGCTGTGATTTATTGAATATGACGTACGACATCATGATGCACGGAGAGCTAAGTTCCATCGTGCTGTGGAATTTATTCAAATAGGGAGTGACTGTGATATGACCGTCACTCACTAAGTGAAACCCAAGCTCGGGGGCAAGTCATTACGCTAAAATAAAAAAGGATTGATACATGACAATCCTTCAAACAACTCCAAATTCCAGAGTTTGAGTTGGAGCATAAAAATCCTAAATGTGGTTTTGGAGAGGGTGGACCTGTCCACCTAACGACTTCGACCGTATCCTAACCAAGTTTGAGGAGGATGGACCCGTCCATCTAACGACCTTGCTTGTTTACTCGAGGTGACTGTGAACCGACCATTCATAATCCCGATAAATCCCTCGTCCCTAGAGTGTGAACAAACTCCTAGAAATCCTAAACAGATGTGATTGACCATATGTTGGCTAACTCCAAATTCCCTGAGCGCGAATTGGAGTATAAACGTCAACTCTAGGTTCCCGGAGTGCGAACTGAAGTATAAACATTAGCTCCAAATTCCCAGAGCATGAATTGGAGTATAAACATCAACTCCGAATTCCCAAAGTGCGAATCGGAGCATGAACACTGACTCCAAATTCCCAAAGTGTGAATTCGAGTATAAATGCTAAGTTAGAGTTCCCGGAGTGTGAACTGAGTTACAAACGTCGATTTCTACGAATTCCCAAAGTGCGAGCCAGACAATCAATCACAAATAACTAAGTCCCCAAAGCGTGGACAGAGTATAAATCTAACTCGAGTACGAACTACCGCTCATAAAATAACCTTGTCTCTAGAGTGCAGGCATGTACTTAAAAACTTCAATAGGCCTGATTGACCGCCGAAATGCAAGTGCTAACCCCTGGAGTGTGGATGAGAACTATTTATGAATAAGCGAGCATAGTTCGACCGCTCAACTCTCACTTATTTTAGCATCAGGCAGATGATGCTAAATCCGAAGGGGTAGAGACAATTTGCAATCGCTAGCCGATCTTTATAACTTATCCTCTAAACTGGGGAAAAGCTTAAGTGTTAGTCATCGATCGAAGCAGTGCAGCGCCAAAAATTCAACTCAATCTCCAGTCGCGACTTGTGTACGTGATTTACAGCCTTAGCAAATAAAACAAATTCAACTCCAGAATTGATACTCCACAAGCGCACTGAACTGAGATTCAAACACTACAACACTTAAGCGTAAAAGAAAGGAAGAATGGTTGAAGAAAAAAGAAAATTAAATTTCATTTCAACTAACTGAAAGTGAAGATTCATGAACAAGTTCTTCCAAAAAAAGGCCTACTAGCGGGGACCCAAACCGCATCTATACACGGCCTATGAAAGCAAAAATAAACTTCTATATACCCAAAATATATGCCTAAGGAGCCCATCTATTCCTTTTTCTGCCTCGGCTTCTTATTCGATGTGGAACCGCCGGAACCACTAACGATCCTTCATTTCGAGCCTTTCCCTTTAGGTGGGCGATCTCCAGACAGAGGCATAATATCAACATCCTCCTTCGAACTTGAGTCTAAAGGAATGCTTTCCGCAGGAGGAGTCGGAGGAACCAGATCTACAACCGGGGGTGGAATAGACACACTGGTATCAACAAGTGTACCCCCGGGTGATATCATTCTAAGTGGAGTTGGGCCAGGCGCCGTCACTCCACCCTCAGAACTACCACCTTGTGCTGCTGCCTCTAGCTCAGCGTTGATCTCGGCCAGTATTTCTTCTTCTCGAATAGCTCGGGCTTCACTGGGGGTAGCATTGGTCTGTGTTGAAGCGCTAGAGTCGGGTGTGAATCCACTGATAACAAACGATAAGTACGCGAAGGGGTCACTCTGTCGGCCAAGAAGCTCATTCATCATCTGCTCATCAAAAGAAAGTGAGATCCCCTGCGTTACTTCAATGGGCACGGCCGTTGTCGAAGTGGTCGCCTCGGTGATGATGGCCTCCTGCATTTGGTGTGATGCGTGGGTTACAGGAGGCACTGTCGATGTAACTTTAGTCACTGGACAAGGAAGAAGAGAAGTTGTTAGTACACATTTCAATACAAGTTCTTCATTTCAAACACATATGAGATTTGTGCCGAGTACCTTCCTTAGTTTGGCTCGTGGTTGGCTGAACAGCTTCAAAAGAGTGCTCCCTTATAGGAGATAGGTGTGTCTGTTTCGGGTCATAAGCTGGGAAGGGCTGCGGCTCAATCACTGGAATCGGCTCGGATCCAGATGAAGTAACCATCTCAGAACTTGTAACATGATGCACAACGCTTGAGCCTTCCCCGACATCCCGGTGCTGGGTGCCATGCTTTTCTTTCGCATGTGAAATCATGGAGTCGTGGAGAACCTTCTTTTCATCCTCGTTTAGTATACGGTTCTCCAACTCAAATTCGTCAAAAGCTCCATCCAAATGCACCGCCTTCTCCTCTTCAACCAACAAGTTGCAGGCATTGTAGAAATGAGTTGAGTAATCGTAGAGCCATGCTAGATTTCTTTGTCTCAGTACATTTGCATTATAAGTGACGAGAAGCTCCTCTATATCAGCCTCAAGCCTGGTTTTCGTCAGTCGAACCTTCTCATCAACTTCAGCCTCTACCTCGCGGACTTTTTCCACAGCCACGTCTCTTTCCGTCTGAAGCACCACCGCCTGGTCACATGCTTCTTGTGCAGAGATATTAGCAGCATCTTTCTCTTTTATGATTTCAGAGAATTTGGACTTAAGCTCGTTCAACTCTTTCAGGGCTGCATCCCGCTCGGCGGTGACGGTGGTATTCCTGTGGCCCATGTCTTCCACCATGCCATAATGTTCTTGCCTCATTCTATCCATGGCCACATAGGCGCCATCAGCCTTTTTGAGAGCCTCCATTTTGGATTTTATGGAAGACTCGGCTTCGTTGTTAAGCACTTGAATAATACGATCTTTTTGTGAAATCTCTTTCTCCAATTTTTCGATCATGGTGGCCCTTTCAAAAGCCACTTTCGAAGCTTTTTTCGCAACTTTCAACCACTCCTTGTACTGGAAGAATATATCCGCAACATAACCGTGCACTGTATGTTCGACCGACGCCGCTATTCTCTTCAAGTGCGGGGAAAGATGTAGCCATCAAAGAAGATATCGGGAAAATCCTTTTTCAACTAAGCAAGCTTAATCGCTCCTTTCCTGGTAGGCTCGGTAAGGACCTTTTCAGTAGTTGAGGGAGCCACTATTTCAGTTCCGCGATGAGAGTCATACCGTGGAGTGTGAGAAGACGGCTTATGCCGTGAAGTTTTAAGAGGCCGTGAAACATGAACTGGAGTCTGTGCAGGGGCTCTGGGAGGCGGTGAGCGAGATCGGGATCGGTGTACATATCCTCTATCTCTGTTAGACCGTTCCTGACTGGAGTACCCTTGATCATAATCTATGTCTCCTTCTCTCCTACGCGACTCGTAGTATGACGAAGATTAGCGTGTATCGCGTAGATTACCGAGCATGAAACCACGGTCAGGCATCGTATCTGCAAAGTAAGGCACGAAAAAAGTTAGTAACCTTCCAATAGTGAAAATCTTACGGTCAAAAATCGTGTAGCGCCATGAAGTGTGTGTATATGTGCAACCCCCCGACCAACCGGAAGTGTCGACCACGCTAGTGGGAAGAGACTCGCTTAAATCTAAGGCGTGCTGATGTTCTTCCAATCCGGCATCATGTTGAAAGGACACATAGTCCGGAATTGGGATATCGGCGAGCCCTTTGAAGGGATTTCCGCTCGTGGGGGAGAGGCCTTCGAAATTCTATCTCCGAAATCAGGCCGAGACGTAACCATAGATTTCCATCTCTTGGATCTGGGACATTTAAACGGAACTGCCTTGCCTTTTCTTTTTTCTTCAGAATCCAAGACTGCATCCGAAGGCCCAGCTAGAGGTTCATCATCAGTATGCGTCTATTCCGAATCAGCTTCCTTGGTTGTGATGAGTCGGGGCAGCTGGCACTTAACTCGCTTCTTTGAGATGGCCTTTAGCGTCCCATTGGGCCTCATACTTTGTTTCCGCTCGATTAGCCCAAAGATTCTCAGGTTTCTGTCCGTCAAAACCGAATCGATGTGTCTCTCTTCATTTGGGACTTCTTGGAGAACACAAACTATCTCCCTGTAATAAGTGCCTTCATGTCGCTGGATTATCACTGTAAAGAGAAAAAGATATGAGTTTGACTTCAGCTGTAACTGCATTATCAGCTATTCGAGAAGATAGCAATAGTTACGTCTGAATAGCCATCGACTAGCAAATCCCGGAGGGCATCGGACTTAGAACTACTCTGTCCTGAAGTAGGTCATCCTAGTCCAAGATCCCGTAACTACTTGAAAATTTCTTACTGCCTCCAGGAATGTGAAGGATGGGCTATCTGTTTGACTCTTGAAGTTGAATAGATATCTGATCTCAGCCGGGAGCGGTGGTCGATAGAGATGCTCCATGAATGCGATGAACAGGCCGTTCAACAAGGCATATCCATTCGGATGCAACTGAGATGGAGCGATTCCAATGAAAGACAACACTTCTCGGATATATTGATTAAACGGAGGAAGTGTCTCGGCCGTGCATGCAAGACGGTTGAATGCAGTATGCCCTTCCGGAGGGTAGTGCGGCCTATCATTAGGACCCGGTAATAGCACATCATCCAACAATAAGCCATGCCTCAATCATATTCGTCCCAGCATATCCTCAGACACATTGGATGGAACAGAATCTGCCGGGTTGAAAATGAAAGATGCCCTAGGTACTACGTCCAGGGCAGGGTCAATGACTTCGGCCTCAATGGCCGGTATATCAATTGCTGGAGGAGTTAAACTCTGAGTTTCTGGTGGCTGCGAGCTTGAAGTTTCCATACCTAACTAACTCATGAAAAACCATCATTACACGATAATGAGCCCGTGCGTCCCCCAGTGTGAAGTGTGTGAATATGTTGTGCAGTGCAGTGCTATGCGGTACTTGAAAATATTCAACAGAGTTAGACAAAATATGCAAACAACGAGACTTCAAAATCCAGCTGGAGTAACCGTCATCGCTGACCGTCGCAACCGTGCCATCCAAACATTAGCGATCGATCCGAGTTAAAGTCCATTATCGTTTTGTTAAGTTACAGTTCCATCGACGAGCTTCGACGGGCAGTCAAGTATGCAGTTTAACGGTTAAGTCCAGATATGAAAGAATGAAGCTCTTCGGAATCAGATGTTCGATTATGCAAGATTTCGTATCCATCACGAGATGAGTTCGAATCGATCACGAGATACCATTCGTGCCCATCAAGGTTCGAGTTCATATCGATCACAAGGAGTAAACTTCGAAAGGATCGTCAGCGTCCGGTTTCGTATCGACCAAGACCAGTAACTTCGAATCGATCATCAATGTTTTGGTTCGTATCGGTCAGGGGAGCCTCGACTTTGTATCGATCACGTTCGAGTCGACACATTTCGTATCGATTGTAAGGGCATTTTTCGAATCGATCTAAAGCCGAGGACTTCGCACCGATAACTTGCCTAGGTTTCGTATCGATCGAAATACAGATCGACACGATTTCCCACCATCCATGATCGACACAAACTACAACTCCACTTAACACTTCTGGAATCGATGCGAACTCCAAAACCGAACCTTATCATCTGGATCGATTCGAACACAGGCGCCCCAGATCGACATGAAATAAAGAATGAGCCATTTTCCTCCAAATTTCTTCTTTCCAAATAGCCTCATCTCCATGGCCACGCTCCATCTCCAACCCCGCTCAGGCCGTCCCTGGACTTGGTTTCATCGAATTCGATCGCAAGTGCAAATGGAATGGCAAGGAAATCGAGTCTCCTAGTTTACGCGTTAAGATTCGATTAGTGAAGTACCCAAATCTGATAGTTTGTTCAAGTAATTGAGGGATTTGATTCGGTTCAAAGGGAAGCGGTTCTCCTTTTTCGTGTTGTTGGATCGATGCGAAGATAGGAGATAAAGAGGGCAATAGTAAAAAGTGAAAAAGTGAAAAATGGCCAAGCCCTTTGTATTTATATGGACTGAAGTGTGAAGGAAAAAGGCATTTTGTCTCCCGGTCAACACGACCGGTCACTGCAGGTCAACCATCGGATCGATTCGAATGTTCTATTCGAATCCATTAGACCAAGCTCCCATCGATTCGAAATAGTCGATAGGATCCATCGATATGAAGCATGCGATGAAGACGGTTTTGAAGGCTTTGATCTCCATCAATATGAAACCTTTATTCGTATCGACGATTTTGCGACCGCAACATCGATGCGAACTACATCGTTTCGTGACCCCCAAACTCTTGTAACCTTCGATACAAACATTAATTTCGTATCCATCAAAACTCATGTCCATCGATGCAAAATGCAAAATTCGCATCCATCAGTACAAAGTCCATCAATGCGAGAGCAACCTTTCAAACTTCTATATCGATTCTGAGAGGATCGATATGAAGGAACATCTGAAAACAACCGTCAAGTGTTGTTACTCGAGTTTCACATCGGTTCAGGAGAGGATCGATACGAAATTCGATACGAGAAAACTGACAAGACTTGTGGACGTGCAACGTTAACGAGAGTCAGGTTAACATATGTGTATGTATATCAAACTAATTCAATTTTCAACATCCACAGGAATTGGATATCAATCTAATAACGATTACGGCTACAAACAGCCACCCGATGTCATTCAGCAATCAGTAACAATGGTATAGAGTACAACAGCTGATAATTAGCAGCTCGCATTACTGAAAAAGTTAGTCAAAGGTTACAACTTTCAGTGAAAAAACAATAACTGTTCAGAATGAAGACTGTAGCTTTTCAAAGCACGTCATGTTTCCCAAGACATACTTTGGGGGGCAAATGTTATCTTGCCTTTTGGCAAGGACGAGATATCAAGAAACTGATTGGGAACCAGGGATCACTCGTCCTGAATATCGAGGACGCATAGGTTCGTTATGGATATCGATGGATTTTGTCCGAGTCCGAATCAGGCTATAATTAACAAGACATGATAAGCGATACCGTGGAAGCCAGCATTCCAAATTTCAAGTCAATACGAGTTCGGATGTTCGAGTTATGATCGATGAAAATTGGAGGAAATGGCCTTAATTTCGTATCCATCAGTACACTTTTGTTCGTATCAATATGGTTCGTATCCACCATCAGACCTCGGTTTGAATCTTTTGACCTTGCATCAATCAGAATGGACACATCTTCGTATCCCTCAACTTCACATCGATCGGTCTTGTATCCATCAGACGATCTCACTTCGTGTCAATTGATCTATCACCTATTTCATATCCATCGGCTGGAGAATCATATTCGAATCCATCAGTTGTCTCAAGTTCGTATCCATCAGGTAACCACACTTTGTATCCATTGGATAATCTTTATTCGTATCCATCGGGCCAAGCAGAATCGCCACCTATTCGAACCCATCATAATACCGCTTGCTCGCATCCATCAAGTTGTATTATCTTTGATCGATACGAACGAGGGCTGGCTCGATGGATGCAAACGAGGCAACCTATATCGATGCAAAATAGAGTGTCTCCATCGATTCGACATGTACAACGGTCATCGATACAAATGAGGCATAGTTGAGGGAAACAACTCAGCCAACTCGAAGCGAAAAGTAGATCAATGCGAGGAGTGCACGCCACGTCACCGTATGATCACGTGCTCTATCGACTCGAAGAGAATCGATACGATGCCATGGATTCGAAGCAAACAACCGACCAAAAATCTCCATCTCATATCGATCATAACTCGAGATCCACAAGTCGAAATGCTATGATATTTTCGTAGGAGATGACGTACAAGCTAAAGAACGTTCCTACCAAGTTTTGACTCCATTGGATGTCATCTTGATCGACACGAATTAAGTTCGTATCGATCACAAATCGTGTCGAAACTTCCCGTTCGATCACGTGGGGCCACTCACGTGCCAAAAGGAGACTCCCAAAGTTTGAGCGAAATATCAGCCTCCTACTCTTATAAATAGAGCCCCAAAGCCTATAGAAAAAGGATCTTCTAACTCTCTAGTGCCCAGACTCTGCCGGATCGGATTTTGCAACCTACTATTCTGTTGTAATTCGAATTTCAGAGTGTAATCCATTGTTGTTTGCTGTAACCAAGTGGAATCGTCAAAAGTGAATCAATAAAATCATAAAAACTTCATAGTGGTCGTAGGCAACACGCCGAACCACTCTAAATCGCTTGTGTCCCCGTATTTACTTACCTATTTCTTGAAGTTTTTATTAGATATTCAACATTTTCTAATTTTCAATTCTTCATTTTATCTCTTCAAAGACTTTCGAAGAGTGTTGTGCCCATTTTTGCAAACAGTTATAATAGTTTTACAAAAATAACCAAAATTTGTTGCATTTTATCAGTTTTACATAGACTGTAAAAAAGAATTTTGATATTAATTAAATATGACTTTAAAATATAAAGAGACATGTTTTAATTTATTTAAAGAACGAAAAAGTCCATTTTAAAGTTTGCTTTACTTCAATATATAGCTTAGCAAAAACGTCAAATTTTGACTGTAAAATTTGTTCACAAATACACCGTTTTCAACCGAAACAAGTTGTCGACAAGTTGTTGCAACTTGATACATTTTCTAACATATGAATACAAATTAACCAACTATGTTACATGTTACATTTAATAAATGCACTTTGAAAAGTCAAAATTTACAAATAATTCAAAAAGTACATGATTTGACAAAAGGGTGCAAAAGTAAACATAAAAGGACAAAACATGTCAAATCAAACCAAACATAATTATTACTTTACTTTTCTTACTTCTTAAGTGAAAGTGACATAAAACATGATTTGAAATGTGATGTTAACTGTTGAAAAAAGTAAGGTTTCTTAAAAAATAAATAAAAGGACATTTTGGTCATTTTACATAATAATATTTTATTCCAAACTTTTTTCTATAAACAGCTATACATATCTCTTCCATTTCACACAAATCATTCTCTTCTTCGTCTTCTTTTAAGCTATTTTAATGTCATCTCTCTTTAAGAGAGGTAGGAGGGTTTAAAATAGTGGAGTGCTTAAGCACTAATCCACTTGTTACTCTCTAACCTCTTCTTAATTCACTTCTTCTTCTTCTCGTCTTAAAAAATGGCGCTTGGCCATGAGAAATATGGATGTGGGGAGGCATGGTCGAGATCAAAGCAAAGGTAGAAGTGATGGCTGAGCACTTGAAAAAGGTAGAAGAATATTTAGGTGGTGGTTTAGTGAAACGTTGAATTAAATGAATACTGAAAGAAAGTTAAACATTTTGGGTCAAGGTGAGATATTATCATCGCTTTTGAATTTACATTTTGGTTATGTTAAAGTAATCATATTTATACCCTTATGTCATATGAATGTTTATTTGATTGTTAATATGGATGTTTCATTGTTGGTGAGATAATTGAATTGTGATAATGTATTTCGTTATGGTATAAATAGTGAATCTTCGATTTGAAATCATATGTTATGTGATTGGTTGAATGGATGTTATGTTTGTGATAAATAACGAATATTGGATATGTTCATTTTGATTTAAATAATCACTTTGTTAATAAACCATATTTTAGTGATATGAGATATTTTGGAAAAATAAGTCTCTTTTCATTTAGAAGTGAAATTAAAGTTAAAATAAAAGATAATTTGAAATTTAAAGTGAAACGGATTTGAAAAGGATAGTTAATTTGAAATTAAAATTGAGATGAATAGTTAAACTGAAATTGAAATCGATTTTGAAAATTGAAGTTTAGTTTGAGATTGAATTAAAGTTTAAATTGAAATTAGATTTGAAATCTGTGTTTTAAATGTATTAATTTGAAGTTAGAATTGAAATTGAATTGAAATTGGAATTTAAAATTTAATATTAAAATAACGTGAATATAATAATATATGGTAATAGTGAAACATCATTTTTAAATACTTTAAAAGGTGAAAATATTGATTTAAATTGATTTGTGATGATTTTATAAGTGTTAAAATTCAATTTGAATAGATTATTTCACGTATTGAAAATAAGTTAAAACTAGGTGCGTCGTGCAATGGTAGTTCGCGATTTCACGCCGAAAAGTTCAAATGAATGTGTAGAGTGAAATATAGCTCGAAATTCTTCAAGATAAGAAAATTTTGGACTATTATATCCCTATCTTCTAATGGAGAAAGAAAATCAAAGTTTCGATAAGTAGATTTTGAATTAAGTCTAAATCAATTTTCTAGAAAAATCGCGCTAGTGTAGTTAAGTGACCATAACAGGAAATCTGTGTAAATGAATGTTTTTAATTATGGAAAAATTTGAAATGAATTTGATATATATATTTAAATAGTTTAAAAGAGATTTGGATTGGAAAATATAAGTTATAAAATGTTTAAAAGTTGTTTAAATCAAATAGGCATATATAGCACTTTCCGCAGCACTTTACTACTACGGATTTTATAACTTTTGGAATATGAGTTTAAATGTAACGACGTTCCGCAGAATCAATTGTGAATATTTTAAAAAGGATAATTAAGGATTTTGAAAGATAATTAGGATTATTTATAAGCAATTTCAAAATAAAGTCGAAAATTTGAGTGTGCGGAAACGACTAGTACATTTGTTCCGCCAGTAAGATCTGGGAAGATAAAACAAGGTGTTTAACTAAGGTTAGGGATGGAGCGACCAGTGCCCTGAACTTACCTGGCCTATGTTTTCATTTCTTAGACGATGGTGGAACAGATCGAAAGGAAAGCCCGAATGCTCTTAAATAAAAAGATTCTGTTAAGTTTTTTGAAATAAAAGAAGATTGGTATTATCCAAAAGTTAAGCAATCTCCAAAATGAATGATTTCTATGATCCTATTTACTCCAAAATGTTTTCTCAAATTGATTTAGGGTTTATTGCAAACGATGTCTTAAATAACATTGTTTTTTGACCCGCCTAAAAGTTAAGGAATTTGGATCGAAAGTTAAGTGATGGAATTTGAGATATTTTCCAACGAAAAAGAAATAATTTCATAGAAATTGTCCTAAGTCAAAAGGATGAGATTTCGAAATCATTCGAAAATAATTAAAATGAAAAGAGACTTAATAAATTCTGTAGACTCGTATTCACTTTTTATCGATAATTGGATTTTGAATGAACCGGGGTCGGATTTGAGTAATTCTTATCCGAAAACCACTTCGAACCAATGTATACGTTTGAACATGAAGACATGTTGAAGATGATGATTATTGAAGACCGTGGATTCTTCATAGCTTGAAGACTGCTTGTTGAACATGCTCTGGTTGGCCCCTTTATATAGTTATTTATAGCAATGGTCTCCTTGTGATGAAGATTTTTCGGATTAAAAGGACTACTCGCTACTAGTGCTAGTAGGAGAGTGCCTTCGGTTTGTCTTGTCTCTGGACAACTTGTTTGGACGTTTGTCTGACATTGCATTTCTAAAGATTACGTACATTGATTTTTACAAACATACATCAGTGGTGGCGGAGAAGGAAACTTCTCTTAGCTTAACACCCACCTTGAGACATATGAGCTCAAGGGTTGCATTTTTGTGGAAGGCAATTAATAGTTAACGAAAATGGCAATGTGACGTTCAAAGATGTGATATATGCTTTGTGAAAAGGTAATCGAAGCCTTAAGCCTCATCAAACCGGAAATGGCCGAAACAGGATTAGATGCAGCAAGGCTAAGTGGGTCATTCCAAAGTAGGGTATGGTCATCCCCTTCTAGCCTTCTATGACCTTCGGGATGTAAATTAATGTGGTACATGAAAACGAGCGCTTGGTTAAAGGTCAGTAACGACCGGGGGATGATATATTCGGTACTATCTAGTTACAGAGGTAGACCGGTCTTGTGTTGGTAGAGGTTCCTTTGTACTGTTCCAAGGGGCATCCATCTAGAGGTGTACCCATTTCAGAAGGTAGACCCTTCACCTAGTCATTTGTATAGAAATCCATTCTCCAATATGAACCTACGGTTTTGTTTGTATTGTCATAATGAATAGCCTAGAAATGCTATATGGGTAACCATTTCAGATAAGATTAATAAGTTTATCTGCAAATGTTTTCAAAGAGATGTCATTAGAAATAATATCAAAGTTTTTGATTTAAAAGTGTTTTAGTTATCATAAGGTAAAAACCCATCCGCATTTATGTGTGGGCGTGGTCTTATTAGATACTCTTTGTTTTAAAGGATTTTATCCAAAGGCTGATATATGACACTGTCATTTATTATTGAGTTTTTCCTCACGCTGGTTTATCAAGCCTGATCCGGGTAATTTCAATACTTGGGTCAGATCCGAGTAGTTTCAGGTTTTGTCGAAGACGGTTGGAGTTTCCAGAGGAGAGCTGGAGATATTCATCTACGTATGGTCATATTCTATTATCCGCTGTACTTGGTTATTTTAATTTGATGTTTGTGAGCAATTGTAAGGACGGATGTTCATAATCGTCCAAGCTGAATTTAGGTTAGATTCTGATATATGTATTTAAAAGTTTTGCGCTGTAAAGATATTTGTTCAATATTATATGTTATTCCATTCGTGAGATTCTATTCTTTCTATTTTTCTTTATTACCCTTCATGTTTTCGTCTTTTCATGCAATTTGAGTTGGACATGTGTGGTTTATTGTCGATTCAAATGGTACAGAAAAACAGGCCTTGAGAAAACCAAACTCGTATAAGGCGCGCTAGGGTAGGTGACATGGCACAACTAGGCAATGCCATGGTAGATATACCAATTACATTTCAGGGTCAGTGGTAACGCGTTGCGGCTACTACCGCCCACCTCAAGCCATACCCCCAAATCAAAAGTATCAAAAGTGGCCACCGAATCAATCTCAAAATCAGAATATAATAGCGAAGGAGTGTGTACGAATCAAAGGAGCTACCACATTGGCCCGAGAATCGCTCCTGTTTTAGCCACCTTATGCCAACTCACGGCAGTCGGGTCCACGTATATACCACAATAAAACGTCGCCACCATCCTACTTTATTCAGGATCTCCACCGCGTACATTGTTGATAAAGTGTTTTCGGAGTTGGTAGAGAGTATGACAAGTTCCAATCCCGGTCTCTTTAACAACCCAACATTATTATAACCCATGGATTTTTATTTCAAAATCATTTATACTTTAAAACCAAATTGTCATATCCATTTCAAACTAAATACTATGTTACTTCATTCCACAACCAATCAATATATTATTTAAATAAACCCAAATTTCCAAATCATTGAATACATTCAATTTATTAACTTGAAATATTCCTTTAAATCATCTTAAACCTAACCACTTTATAAATTCATGTTCTTAAAGCTTCAATTTCAGTAAGTTCAAATTAATATATTTAAAGACAATTCTTAATTAAATACAATTTCCAATAATTTCATTTCCAAAGCCATATTACTTTCAAGTATAACAACTCTGAAACCAAACACTTTGAAACATATTTATTTAAACAATTTAAATTCAATGTCAAATAATATTCATTTAAATTCAATGTCAAATAATATTCATTTCAAAGTTTTAGCATTCCTAAGTTAAGTCATTTAATTATAAAATTTCCAATACATTGTAAATTTCAGCTATAACAACATTTATAAAGTGTTACAGTAGATATATTAGTATTTCAAAAACATTGTCAAATTCAGAAACAACAGCACTTACAAAGTGCTACAATAGGTATTTAGTTATTATTTCAAAACAATTTACTTTCAGCAACAACGGTACTTACAAAGTGCTGCAGTAGCCCTTTAGTTATTTCAAAATATTATTTAGCTTCAGCAACAACAGCACTTACAAAGTGCAGTAGTAGCTCTTTATTATTCCAGAACTTAGTTTATTTTCAGAAATGATAGCACTTAACAAATGCAATCTTAAAACCCCAGCATTTCTGAAATGCTACCAATACTTATTCCAGATTTAATATAAAATTTCAAAAACATTAACACTTCAATTTTAACCATTTTAACTTATACAAATCATATTTTTCGCTTCAAAAATATTTATTTCGATGTCACTTAACTTATTATTTGATAAAATAAAATTTTATCAATAAATATCCAATTTAAACTAAGATTCATTTGTTAAGTCAAAAGTACGTTCTTCCTTAACTTTACTTTAACAAATAGCTTAACACTTTATTTTAAAACACCCACTTCATAATAAAAATAAATTTTCATTTATTTACGTAACTTAACAATTTTATATAAAACCCAATTTCCAATTATCAAGTTAAGTCATAACATAAGACACATTTTTCCATTTAAAATCATAACTATTTATTTTACAAAACATAACATTTCATAAAAGAACATTTTATCATAGCTAATATAACAATCAAAATTTCTTTATAGATCTATTCATTTAGACATCAATTAACTATGATTTTCTAGTTAAATAAATTTTATTACAAATTGTTCAATTAAAACTGTATTCCATTTTATCAGTTCAAAATACATTATTTATTATACAAAACATGTCCATTTCATAATGTAAAATTCATAACTATTGCTAGGTTAGATTTAAAACTTCCATATTAAGTCAAATACAATTATTAAGTTAGTTAATTCAACTTAAAACCAACTATTAACTTTATAAAAATTTAACTTATAGGAAAACCAATACACCTTTATAATTAAAGCATTAAATCAAATTTTTAAGTTAAAATTTTCATATATTTATAAAACTCAAAATACTTAATAATCGTTTAGGGAATATTATTTAAAAATACTAATAAATCTTTAGGAGAATATTGTTTAAAAATATAACCATGGGCCTGTATAATATTTTCTAACCTAGGTCAAGTGATACAGATATGTATCATTTCAATCCGTAATTTAAAAAGAAAAATTTAGGTTCTATCATTTCAAACCCGCAATCCGAAGTAAATCAAATACAATAAAAATTGCTCGAGCCTATCATTTTAGCTCATAATGATTTTTCCTTATTCTAATATCCGTTCGGGTATATATCATTTCAACCCATAGTGACAGGGAACTTGCAGTATGATACAGTAAATAAAATGAACAGTACAATATAACATATCATATTAGATGATGAAACAGTTATAAAAACAACATTTAACATCATATAAATATATCACAGGCACGTATGAACATAGCATATTAATTTATACAATTCACTTGTCATCATTTCACAGTGATAAAAGTACGTATGTCTAGAGTGATAAACTCACCTTTTAAAGCTAAAATTTGACAAACTAGAGATACACACTAAACTCTGTAAAGCATGACAAGGCACGACTATACTTTTGAGTGAATAAACAGTCAGTTCCGAATCTTGTATGCAAACAAATAACACAAACATAAGTATGATGCAATACAAAAGAATATAGGTTAAAACAATGGGAAATATTAGATAAACATGACATAACCTTTCCTTGAACCGCCAAGTGGGCTCGGCCATGGTCTAATAGGCTAGATCATCATCATGTGGCTCGACTATGGACCATGAATACACAGGTAGAGGCTATAAGGTGAAGAGGTGGAGGTTACAAACCATAGGAAGGAAAAAGGTCAAGGGGTTGATTGAGTTTGGGTTCGGCCATAGGGCTTGCGTAGCTTGGCCTTGGGTCATGTGCATCTCTAGTCACGGCAAGGATATGATAAGGTCATGGCAAAGCAAGGCATGGGGTTGTATTGAGTGGTGGCCGAGGCTAATAGGAAAAGTGGTGATGGAATATAGGAGTTTGGCTAGGGTTTGGTCATGTTTTGGTGATGTGTTGCAACTTGGTAGTTACAGCTTTGACATGGGGTGATGGAGGAGGTGGTGATGGTCGACATGGTGGTGTGGTGGAGATGGTGAGGTCAGCTATAGGGTGGAGGCTGAGCTAACATGAAGACAAAACAAAGAAAACAAAAATGAAAAAAGAGGAGAAAGAAGAAGGAAGCCATGGAAATTGAGAACTTGTATAATTTTTTCTCATGCAAATGAATAATAAAGAGATGAGTAATAAGTTTGTACATGATTTAGAAAATAGGTGGCGGCTAGGGTTAACAAAAATATTTGAACGGCTAGAGATGAGGAGATGAATGGCTAGGAAATTAAAAGGGCATTACTTGATTTCCAAGAAAAGGAGCCATGAGATCTTGAATAGATTTTTTTCTAGAAATTAAATAAGGAGTTTGAAATGAGAAATAAATCTTGTTCGTGATTTGATAGGAGAAAATAAAGGCTATGAATGTGATGAACGGCTAGGAAAAATAATAAAGAGGCTAGGCAATAAATGGCAAGAACTTAAAACTTGTAACCTAAGCCTCTTGAAATTTCCGAGCTATTATAAAAAAATTAAAACCAATCAAAAATCAAATAAATATAATCAAAGTTTATATAAATTAAAATAGTAAATAAAATTTAGCGAATTAAACATAGGAAATATTGAAAATAAAATATAGAAAATCATTGCGTGTAAAACACTGTATTTATCTAATTTATAAAGTATAATTTATAATTTGACGAAACGAAAAATAGGATCAATATTAAAATAAAAAATAGTTTCAAAGAAAAAGATTAGAAATTAAAAATTCAAATTTAAAATTTTCAACTATGGTCAAACTTTGACTTTCAGTTGACCATAATATAAAATTTTCTCAAAATGTTTATTTTATTGAATTTGGAAAATAATTTATAAACAAATTCCAAACTTATATTGGAAAAATTCTAAAAATTCACTTTTAAATGATTTAAAAATCAAAGTTTTCAAATAAAATTAAATTAAAAATACTTACAAAATTATGGGCTGTTACACTCTCCCCACTCAAAACTTTTCGTCCCTCAAAAGGAACAAGACAGGGAAAACAAGAAAAACAGGATAGAATAAAATAGGATGAAGACACGATGAAAAGACGATTGCAATTATACCTGATAACTGTCGTTATAGGTAAATTCAACAAGATGGAGATGATCTTCCCAAGATCCTCCATAATTAAGAACACAAGCACGAAGAAGATCTTCTAGAATCGAATTCACCCTTTCCGTTTGACTGACGGTCTGTGGATGGTAAGCAGTGCTCAGATTCATATGAGTACCAGAGATTTATGAAAAGCTTTCAAAGAAAACTGGCAAGGATAATTTCTTCTGGGAGGGAGAACTACAGGTCGAACTTCAGAAATAAGATCAGTCTGGAATTCCATTTTACGCTTAGGATATAGGAAAATAGGAACATCCCGAAAGAAAGTGACTGGAAAACAAAATAAGATGACAAATTAAAAACCATGAAAATTTCAACTTAAATTGATACTTGATTTCACCTAAGTTAAATAAATCTTAACTATTACTAATTTCATTATCAATTATCAATTTATAAAATCATGAATTTGGAAAAATCATTTATTATACTTATAATTTTCTCAATAAATTTTGTTCTTTTTTATTCTAAGTCATTATTAACTTTATTCCACTTAATATATGTCTAATCACACATATTAAGTATAATTATATTTATTATAACTATTCAAATTTATTTATAAATTCCTTTGACACCATTTATATTATATTTTATTCAATTAACTTTTCATTCTATTTACCTCTATTAATCTTTTTATAACTAAAATTTAAGTGTATAGCATTTATTATAACCATTCAAATTTTATTTGTATAATATTCAATTGCATTCTAATATAACTTATCTTAATTATTAAAAGTTAATAATATAATTGGATAATATACAATATAAATTTTTCCCAATTCAATTATTCAAGTTTACATATTTATTTAAAATTTTGGTTTCATTTTATAATTGAAATCATCCTTTAAGATAAAATTTTAGAAATTAAATTTTTGATCAACTTCAAACTATTTTAGAGATAAATAAATATACATACTCAATATATATCCAATCAAATTTAGATCATACATCAATATATACACTATAAATCAAGGCATGTTTTAGAAATTCAAATCAATTTATTTTTCTAAAGCAAAACTGTAGCGAGCTACAAAATGGTCTCTCCACTTCGAAACTTGAAAATGAATGTCGATAATGCTGCAGTCATCAACAAAATTGGTTTCCAGCGACAAAGAAAAGAGCTTTGATTTTCAACTTAAAATTCTTTGAAACAATTTCTATTTGAAATACTTTAAATAATATACTCTTTTAAACTTCAAACCCAAAGTTTGAAACCATCGGAAATTAAATTCTCAATTTCTTATTTTAAATTCATTTAACTTTCCAAATTAATTTATAGCCATGTTTTATAGTTCAATTGTTTATATATGAGACAAAAGTAAATGGTTTCAAGATATGTACAAAGTCCAATATTATTTCTTAACATCCAATTCATTTAATTATCAAAATTCAGAAAATTATACTTATATATACAATATAATTATACAAAGTTTATTTTATTTACTAAATTTGAAAACTATATTGTGTCGGTTTTCTCCGTTCAGGTGTTTTGGAGATCCTATTGACAGCGTTGATAAGACGAATCGATCGAAAACCCAAGTCAACATCAATAACTCAAACAACACAATATATAAATATTTTAAATATAGATTTACAAATACACTATATAGGAATAGATTTTCAAAGCAAGGATAGAGATTCAAATTTGATTAACTCAAATCAAAGAAAATTTTGATCTGAGGATAAGTTGGAACAAAAGATAAGATGATTAACTAACCAAATAAGGGAAAGCATAAACTTATATAAATCGTGGGCAACCTTAACCGCATCTTCCGTGACTATAAGAATTAGATCAACGTGGGATTCTAAGGTAATTCTACATTCGATATCAAGAGATAGAATTTGGGATAAAAAAGATATTAGCATCTAAACTGAGGATTTAGAAATCTCCGGTGAATCAATGCCTATTGTAAAGGAGTTTCACCCCTTTTACAAGCCATTCGAAGTGAAGTTATGGGATACTCCAGAATCAAAAGAATATGAATTGCAAGGGACAAGAATGGATTTTGGAACCGTATGGAAAATTCCAAATTCAAAGGAAATCATGTCAAAAAGGAAGAGATTCAAGCTCGAACGAAAGTGATTCTGTAAATAAATTTACCATATATGATAAGTTTTGCCTAGAGCCAAAACTCTGATACCAACTGTAACGACCCGATATTTTGGACCATTCAAATCGACATAAAAACCACACATGTCTGACTTGAATACCTCAAAACACTGAATTGTTAATTTAAATTTGGCAAAACTCAAAACATATAGTAAATAAATAAATCACATATCACAGACACAAAGTAATAAAATGCAGCGGAAGCAAAGAGATAGTAGTTCCTGAAGCACTATATAAATATATCAGAGTTAAATAAGATACAACAGAAGTTTCAATATGATAATCAAACACAAAGCTGAATACATTCCTAGAATCAACTGAATAACTGAAATCAACTGAACAAATGAAAGAGAAAAAGATAGCCGGATCTTCAAGCAAAGCTCCAACTCCGAAGGTGAGTCTCAAAAGCTGTATCACTCAGCCTGACCGAGCATAGAGCAAAACACAAAACACTCGAGTCAGGACATACATACTTATACAATGTAAACCAACTCAAGTGAACTGTAATATAAGGTACATGTAACTTAAAGGATGCTTGGGACCGCCCATCCTCTAAGGATTCGTTAAACAATTTACTATGTGGTAATATTTCGCTATTATAATAATGTCTATAGTAAAATAAACTTACTTTTAAATAGCGTTAAGGGGTTACCCATATAGCCCTTGGCGCGTAATAGTCCCAATAGTCCATCTAGTATTATAGTCCCACCTGATTGGGAAGCTACCACAGGATACTCCATGGGCTACGGGAGAAAACCAAACTCGTACAAGGGGCACTAGGGTAGGTGACACGGCACAACTAGGTAATGCCAGGGTAGATATACCAATTACACTTCCGGGCCGGCGGTAACGCGTAGCAGCTACTACCGCCCACCTCGAGCCAAACCCCCAAATCTAAAGAATCAAAAGTGGCCACCGAATCAATCTCAAAGTCAGAATATAACAGCGAAGGAGTGTGCCCGATCAGACGAGCTACCTCATTGGCCCGAGAATCGCTCCTGTTTTAGCCAGCTTATGCCAGCTCATAGGAGTCGGGTCCACGTATATACCTCAATAGAACGTTCCCACCATCTTACTTTATTCTAGAATCTCCACCGCGTACACGGTTGTCAAAGTGGTTTTTGGAGTTGGCAGAGAGTATGACAACTTCCGATCCCGGTCCTTTAACAACCCAATGTTATTATAACCCATGGATATTTATTTCAAAATCATTTATACTTTAAAACCAAATTATCATATCCATTTCAAACTTAATACTATATTATTTCATTCCAAAACCAAATCAATATATCATTTAAATAAACCTAAAATTCTAAATCATTGAATATTCCTTCAATTTATTAAACTTGAAATATTCCTTTAAGTCATCCTAAACCAAGCCACTTTATAAAGTCATATTCTTTGATCTTCAATTTCAATAAGTTCAAATTAATATATTTAAAGACAATTCTTAATTAAATACAATTTCCAATAATTTCATTTCCAAAGCCATATTACTTTCAAGTTATAACAACTCTGAAACCAAACACTTCGAAACATATTTATTTAAACCATTTAAATTCAATGTCAAATAATATTCATTTAAATCATTTAAATTCAATGTCAAATAACATTCATTTCAATGTGTAGCATTTCTAAGTTCAATCATTTAATTATAAAATTTCCAATGCATTGTAAATTTCAGCTACAACAACATTTATAAAGTGTTATAGTAGATGTATTAGTATTTTAAAAACATTGTCAAATTCAGAAACAGCAGCACTTACAAAGTGCTACCGTAGGTATTTAGTTATTATTTCAAAACAGTTTACTTTCAGCAACAACAGCACTTACAAAGTGTTGTAGTAGCTCTTTAGTTATTTCAAAATATAATTTAGCTTCAGCAACAACAACACTTACAAAGTGCTGCAGTAGCTCTTTATTATTCTAGAACTTAGTTTATTTTCAGAAATGAGAACTTAACAAATGTTGTCTTAAAATCATAGCATTTCTGAAGTGCTACCAATACTAATTCAAAATTTAATATAAAATTTCAAAAACATTAAAACTTCAATTTTAACCATTTTACTTACACAAATCATATTTTTCGCTTCAAAAATAGTCATTTGGATATCAGTATACTTATGATTTGAAAAAATAATATTTTATCAATAAATATCCAATTTAAACTAAGATTCATTCGTTAAGTCAAAAGTACATTCTTCCTTAACTTCACTTTAACAAATAACTTAACACTTTATTTTAAAATACCCACTTCATAATAAAACTAATTTTTCATTTATTTACTTAACTTAACAATTTTATTCAAAACCCAATTTCCAATTATCAAGTTATGTCATAAATTAAGACACATTTTTCCATTTAAAAACATGACAATTTATTTTTCTAAACATAACATTTCACAAAAGAACATTTTATCATAGTTAATATAACAATCAAATTTTATTTATAGATCTATTCATTTAGACATCAATTAACTATAATTTTCTAGTTAAATAAATTTTATTACAAAATGTCCAATTAAAACTGTATTCCATTTTATCAGTTCCAAATACATTACTTATTATACAAAACATATCCATTTCATAAACTAAAATTCATAACAATTACTAGGTTAGATTTAAAAATTCCATATTAAGTCAAATTTAATTATTAAGTTATTTATCATCAATAAGAATCTTTAATTCAACTTAAAACCAATTATTAACTTTATAAAAATTTAACTTATAGAAAAACCAATACACCTCTATAATTAAAGAATTAAATCAAATTTTAAGTTAAAAATTTCATATATTTATAAAACTCAAAATGCTTAATAATTTTTTAGGGAAATATTATTTAAAAATAATTAATAAATCTTTTGGAGAATATTATTTTAAAATATAACCACGGGCCTGTATAATATTTTCTAACCTAGGTCAAGTGATACAGATTTGTATCATTTCAATCCATAATTTGAAAAGAAAAATCCGAGTTTTATCATTTCAAACCCGCAATCGCAAGTAAATCAAATATAATAAAAATCACTCGAGCCTATCATTTCAGCTCATAATGATTTTTCTTTATTCTAATGTCCATTTTTCCTTATTCTAATGTCCGTTCGGGTATATATCATTTCAACCCATAGTGATAGGGAACTTGCAGTATGATATAGTAAATAAAATGAACAGTACAATACAACATATCATATCAAATGTTGAAACAGTTATACAAACAGCATTTAACATCATATAAATATATCACAGGCATATATGAACATAGCATATTAATTTATACAATTCACTTGTCATCATTTCACAATTATGAAAGTACGTATGTCTAGAGTGATAAACTCACCTTTTAAAGCTAAATTTGACAAACTAGAGATACACACCAAACTCCGAAAAGCATGACAAGGCACGACTATATTTTTGAGTGAATGAAGAGTAGGATCCAAACCTTGTATGTGAAAAATATCACAAACATAAGTATGATGCAATACAAAAGAATATAGATTAAAACAATGGGAAATATGAGATACACATGACATAACCTTTGCTTCAACCACCAAGTAGGCTTGGCCATGGTCTAATAGGCTACACCATCATCATGTGTCTCGGCTATGGACCATGAATACACAACTGGAGGCTAGAAGGTGAAGAGGTGGAGGCTACTAACCATAGGAAGGCAAAAGGTCAAGGAGTTGATGGAGTTTGGGTTCAGCCATAGGGCTTGTGTTTCTCGGCCTTGGTTTTGTTTGGGTCAAGTGCATCTCTAGTCATGGTAAGGAGAGATAAGGTCATGGAAAAGCAAGGCATGGGGTTGTATTGAGTGGTGGCCGAGGCTAATAGGAAAAGTGATGAAGGAATACAGGAGTGTGGCCAAGGTTTGGTCATGTTTTGGTGATGTGTTGCAACTTGGTGGTCACGGCTTTAGCATGGGGTGATGGAGGAGGTGGTGATGGTTGGCATGGTGGTGTGGTGGAGATGGTGAGGTCGGCTATAGGGTGGAGGCCGAGCTAATATGAAGACAAAACAAAGAAAACAAAATTGAAAAAAGAGGAGAAAGAAGAAGGAAGCCATGGAAATTGAGAACTTGTATAATTTTTCTCTCATGAAAACGGATAATAAAGCTATGAGAAATGAGTTTGTACGTGATTTAGAAAATAGGTCGCAGATAGGGTTAACAAAAATATTTGAACGGCTAGAGATGAGGAGATGAATGGCTAGGAAATTAAAAGGGCATTACTTGATTTCCAAGAAAAGGAGCCATGAGATCTTGAATATTTTTTTTAGAAATGAAATCAAGAGTTTGAGATGAGAAATAAATCTTGTACGTGATTTGATAGGATAAAATCACGGTTATGAATGTGGTGAATGGCTAGGAAAAATAATAAAGAGGCTAGGCAATAAAAGGCAAGAATTTAAAACATGTAACCTAAGCCTCTTGAAATTTCTAAGCTAGTATAAAAAAACCAATCAAAAATCAAATAAATATAATCAAAGTTTATACAAATTAAAATAATAAATAAAATTTAAAGATCTAACATAGGAAAAATAGAAAATAAAATAGAAAAAATCATTGCGTGTAAAACATGTATTTTATCTAATTTAAAAAGTATAAATCAGAATTTGACGAACGAAAAACAGGACCAATATTAAAATAAAATAAAGTTTCAAAGAAAAATATTAGAATTCTAAAATTAAAATTTGAAATTTTCAACTGTGGTCAAACTTTGACTTTCAGTTGACCAAAATATAAAATTTTCTGAAAGTGTTTATTTTATTGAATTTAGAAAATAATTTATAAACAAATTCCAAACTTACATTGGAAAAATTCTAAAAGTTCACTTTTAAATGATTTAAAAATCGAAGTTTTCGAATAAAATTAAATTAAAAATACTTACAAAATTATGGGCTGTTACATGAATGCTAACTCTTTCCTCTCTCTTGGAATCAACCTCAAGAAAGACAGTACTCTCGCTAGCATCGTTTGAAATGCTAAAGTTGACCTCTCCTTTGAACTTAACCTTAGAATAAATGGTGCAACTCACTCCATAACCACTTCCAAAACGTAGAATTCCTATATCAGTTTTAAAGTGGTTTCTAGTAAGTAATACACTTATCCAATCCTGGACTCTTTAGAAATCGATGAATTTCTAGTTAGCTCAATTTCCATTCTTTTCGAAGTGAACGATATAAAGGAGTCCTCTCTAGGGGGGATCGTATGTATGTTTGTATATACATACGTTATTAAAGCAAGGGATGATTCATACGAATGAGTCATCCTCAAGGGATCTCATTTTGTATCAATACCCGATGCTTACATAAACTTCACAAGTTAATTTGGTCAATTTAGCAATAATGAAAATGATCGCATATGGAGACCAAGTCTATTATAGTTATCGCATTTTTGATCTTCTCGATTTACACTATCCCTCTGTAAAGAATGAAGCTTGTATGTTACATTTGCTATTAAGCCCTACTCAAACACCATTCTTAACCCTTATAAATAGAATAAATCTACCTTTTCACCTTTTAGTGCTAAGTACATGACCAAATACTTTCCATAGACAAGTAAACACATAAGGCACGATAAAGTCACACAAGCGACTTCTAATCCCCTTTTTATTTAATTAATTCTTTTATTATTTAAAACTTCTTTGTAAATACTTGTGTATATATTTAAAATACCTTTATAAAAGATATACACATGTATAATACTATTTAACATTCATTTCTACTCTTTTCAATACTTAGAAATGTATTCATATTCTTATCGCAAGGTATAAGACTATTCACAAATCTCTTAAAAAGGTTTCAAATTCTCGAAAGTATATTTAAATGGGTTAAAAAAATACTGTAACCGAAAACCATTTTATACTTAGCATTGTCTTTAAAAGATATTTTTCAAAGGTAAAAAACAAATGTTACTGTAACATTTTTCTATAAACCCAAAACATTTCACACTTAGCATTATCTTTAGAACATTCTTTTCAATGATCTAACTACATCTACACTTATTTAGTAAGATAATGTACTTTTAATTAACTTTTCAAAAAACCTTCATTATAACTTAAGGTTATAACAAAACTACTTTTATCATTTTATAAATTAGCCAGCTTACCTTTCCAAACTTATGTATATATAAAATACTTTAAAAACATTTATAAATATATTTCAGATATCAATATAAAATGTTAATTGAAATAAATAAATTATAATTTTAATACGAATTAATACAAAGCATGTTTTAAATTTACAAGCCCTTTACTCCTAAAATTCATAAATAACTACTAAAATATACACTTAAACTTGAAACTACTTTTAAAATACTCTAATATGTATTATTAAACATCCCTAAAAAGATTGTAGAAAATATTTCAACTAAGTTTCATTTTAAACCATTTAAAGTTCAAAAGTCAAACCACAAGGTTTATAGAAATGCTATAAAAGGTTTTTGAAACACCTAGAAAGTGTTACAGATTCGAATATATGCCCTAAAACAATGGTTTTAAACCCTTTAATTTTCAACCCGTTTTCAACTGCCTATGAATCTATTTAAAGTCAATTTTATTACGATGAGTACTTTACTTATAGTAATTAAACACCACGTAAACAAACCCCTAAGAATGTCCCTACAATTTCTTATAAAAATCACCAAAACTAACTATTTCAAAGTGCATTTATAGCTACTATTTCACTCCTATCTTTTTCAACTTCATTCGACCAGTTATTAAATGATTTAAACTTTGATATTTCATGGTAAGAGGTAAACACAATTATAAAAGCAGCAAAGAAACCTTGAGGATGTCTCTCAAAATCATATTAAAATCGCCAAAAATAAGGCATATTCAAAGTGCTCATATAATGACCTTTTTGGCTATAACTTTTGCCACGTTGTTCTATCATTCCTATAACTTTCAAAACCACTTCCTCATTATCACTATTATAACAGTAGAGCATAACCCAAAATGCGTACTTTCAATACATATATAGCCATCTCGAAGTAAGTTAAAACACAAGGGATTCAAAGTGTACTTAAAGCCACTATTCTTGCTTCAACCACTTTCAAACACACTTCAAATTTACATGTAATCACACGTAACAAGTAAACACGAATTCAAGGCCACGTTACATGATGTAGAGAGTACTGGAAGCGATGATATATAATATAGAGTTGTCATATGCTTTCAAAAGCAAGTATGGTCCAAAGTTATAACTTCGTTGGTTCACTAACTTACTTGATGTTCAAGCACAAAATATATATCATAATATATATTATCAAATGGTAAATAAATTTACTTAAAAACCAAGCTAACATGATCACAAGCCATTACAAATACAAGAACCCGTCCTACCATCAAAAAACATGCAAATCTTCCACATTTAGCTCACTTTTGCATTAGGCCATGCTCCCCCTCTCCGTAATTTCTTATGGCCTAACCGTGGGTGGGGTGATTTGATCCATTTCTTCAAGCTTCATGTTGCTTTTCCTTGTTTCTATGGTGTGCCAAGCCTTATACATGAGTTTAGAGAAGTTTGGTGTTGATTTTTTTTGAATAGAGATTGATTAATGAAGATAGAAATGTATTAAGATTAAATGTTTCTATCTTTTAAAATTAGGAAAAAGGATTTATGAGCATAAAAGGAGTTTATATAAGTGTATAAGTGGTCACTTTACCTCCAAAACCTCCTTAGAAGGTCACAAAGGATCCTCCTCCTCATATACTACTTTACACCTCACTTTGACCAAAACAAATATCTAAACACTATTCACCCAAGTATCTTCTCCTTAATCCATTTTCTAATCTTTTACTATTCACATTTAGTTAGCCATGTTACACAAAATATTTTTAGTTTCTAACTAATTACACATTAATACATTATATAAGCAAAACAACTTCGAACAACTTTTACCGAGTAAAAAGTCATTTAATGATAAAACGATTTTCGATCACATTATCGATATTTCTATGAACTATTTATTTTTATAAACATTTTTCAGAACAAGTTTACCATAATTAGTTATTAATTAGAAAGGGGTTAACAAATAACCTTTATCACACTAAACCTCAGATTCAAATATTTTAATACGAAATGTTCGAAATTCCTGGTTGTTATAGGAATGATGCCTTGCACTTTAGAAATGATGCGATGCATTCATGCAAGCGACATATTATAGCAAAATAATATGAAAGAAGTCCGATATCCATACCATAATGTTACATTTACAACAATATATGGATTTATTCTCAACTATCTTATGTGGATATATTGTGGCGAATATATCATATTGTATAAGAGAAGACAAAAAATATGGAAGTGGATTACGATGAAACCCTTATTGAAGAAAATATAGACTTATAAAATTAAATGAACGAAATAGTTCATGATGCTACTGGTCTGAGTATGTGGACCGTGAACCAGATTTGGAGAAAGATCTTCACTCGAAAGTAGAAAAAAGTTATTGGCTTATTAGAAGCACCGAAATGACCACCGTATAAAGGTTGTAAAATGAAACACTTGCCAATGACATTTAATTTGATTGCTATAGAATCCAAATACAATACATCAATAAACCTAATGAATGCAATTCTTATTTTGTATGAAGAAATGCTTCCACCTAACAATGTTAGTGGTGGAGAATTGGTGCTCCCTTAAAAGTAAGGTCTCTGCTTTTAGATTGCTATATGAAAAAATTGCTATATGAAAAAATTGACACATGTCCAAGAGGATGCATGACTTACTTGAAGGAAGATAAAGATTTGACTTTATGTTAGTTCTATAAACAACCTAGATATTGTAACGATTGCGGTTTTTTGTTGCCGAAAAAACCGAAATGTTAGGGTTTAAGAAAAAAGAAAGAGGTAGAAGAAGAGAGAGAAAGAAAGAAGAAGAAAGAAAACAATATCAGAATAGGAAAGAACAAAGAACAATATCAGAATCTCACAATCGCAGCGGAACAACATATAATAGATAAATAAATAATCATTAAAACAAAAGAACTGTATATTTTATACATTACATCACATTGCATTACATTTCATTATCAGAGTGTACAACAACAAACAGCGGAAAAGAAATACTATATACAATAGATAATATGCTACGCCATCCAGCTCGCCTCCAGATATCTGTAGCAACACCTGAATCCAGAATGACCTAATAATCTAACTCTAGACTGCCCGTGTGGAAATTGGTGGGCACCCAGAGTTTAGGAAGGGAACAATAAACTCCAGGTCAGTCATGTGACTGGTGTGAGAACTTAAAACAGTTATTTATCTTTTAAACAAAGAAAAGGAGAAATTTTAAAAGAAAATTCGCAATGCTTTTTGAAAATAAAACTACCATAAGGTCTCCCGCCACACACACAATGCAAACGCAGACTTGGAGGAGGTTTCTCCTTATGATAGTCAAAGATGCTTACTACGCAAAATCAAATCATTTTTGATATTATTATTAGTGCATAGTGTAGAAAACATTTTCGAAAGTATAATATAAATCTTAGCCAGCATAGGTACCATTATATTATGCCCGCTATAGCTACCTCCTGAGGAGGCAGGTTCTACAACTAAAACCGTACAAGGCTCGTATTGTTTCTTTGGATTTCCAACAAATGGTCAGGCCAAGGAACTTCCCATTGCCACATGGAAACGCCTCTAGAATGACGTCCCGAGAACCTAACCGGATCTCTGCCAACACAAGGCCGGGTTACCCCTAACCGGGTAACAACTGACACGAATATGTCATTCCCCGATCGTAACCGATCTATATCCGAGGATCCCTGATTTCCAACAACCACAAAGTAATAAATTTGCAGTAACCACATAGGTTAAGTATCTGGGCTCCATACCATGATACCACCTCTATCCAGAAGGAATGACATACACTAAAGGGGCGCTAGCCCCTAATAACCTTGCTGCATCTTTCCTGTTTTGACCATTTCCGGGGTGTGAGGTCCGACGAAGTCTTGTTCACAAAGCCACGCTTTACAAAAGCAGTGCTTTGGGTCAACAAATGATCAAAGCAATGATCATCAAGACAGACGATCAAACAAATGATCCTATCACAAATGATCATTCAACGATCATTTCACAGCAACACTCAGCATGCCACGTTACCAATTCGGGAATGTATCACTAGTAACCATCAACTATATAAACTCTGAGCTCGTACGTCTCAGAGAAGGATGTTAAGCTAAGAGAATAAATTCTCCGCCACCAACAGAAATATATTTGATAAAAACCAGCTTTACATCTCAAATTGTAACGTCAGACATACAATCCATACAAGTCCGTTCCGGGATCGAACGGAACCGAAGGCACTTCCAAAGAAGCCCTTGCAATCCGGATATTCACTAATTACGTCCAGACATCCCGTCACTAAGGGTGATAAAACCTCTGTACCGGAGATCAGCCGATGCAGAGTAACTCGACGGTAATCCATCCGTTTTCACAAATATCCGGTCTTCAACACCGGTCTTCAAATGCAATTTATAACGACGTATCACATATTCGGAGTGGGTTATACGACCCCATGGTCCTTTCCCGGTTAACCCGAATAGTGAGCGCTTATTTTAAAATAAGTGTGGCATTCAATTCAAGCAATTCACAACAATTACTCATTCAAGGGTAAATATTGATAGTCGGTTATTTAACTATCAATAGAGATGAGCAACATCATCAGATTCCAAATAATTTTCCAAATAATTTATTTCTACAAAAATATCTTTACAAGATATATAATTTTCCACACTTCAAAATAAATAATGTTTATTTTGAAACCAATTTTCCCTTTCCATTTATAAATTCCATAGTGAATTTATATTTCAAATTATCTATTGATATACAGTTTTCAATAGATTTCAAATATTCAATTCCAATTTATCTTCAAAAAGATAAATTCTTAAAAACATTCCATTTCATATTGGAAAAGCAATTCCATATTTATTTAATAATAAGTATTTCATAAATCTCATTTATTTTCAACAATTTGAAAATATTCAATATACTTAACCCATAGTTAAGTATATATTTCATTTGTTTAAGGAAAACATTCTTTTATTCACATTTATTTGGGTCAAAACGAATGTTGCGTAAAACATCGTTACGACAACCCAAAAACACTAGTATAGGGATTCGAAATTAAATTAGATATATAAATCCCAATATTATACAAAACATTTTCTTTCGGAAATCATTTACTATAACAACAGTGTTATAGTCCATCATTTCCTTATTTTCTCGAAAACGTCTATTTCTACAATGAATGTTGAAATCTACGACTTCCTTTCCTTCTATTTCTCGAAAACGTCTATTTCAACAATGAATGTTGAAATCTATGTTTTCGATACTTGATGCATTTTAAAACATCTTTAAATCGTTTTAAATTCTATTTAAAACATGTTTTTCCCAAAAGATATCCATTTTCTTTAATAATATATCCACTGTTCAAAATTGTGAATATAGCTCCTTTAATAAATTTTAATATTAAATTTATCAAATTAAATTTGATTTTCGAATTTATAAACAATGTTTATAAATTCCAACCCTATTTATAACTTTGATTTATAAATTTCCTTTATCAATCCAATTAAATTTATAAAATTCAATTTTATACCAAAAGTCCATATTATAAGTTAAGTACTTATAATTCATTCATTCATTTACCAAATTGTTCTTTTTAAGCTTCACAAATTCCAAATCTTATTTCTTATAAGATTCTTTTATATTCCATGACAATTTCAACTTATAAAAAAAATTCCTTTATTTACAATTTCTATAAATATCTCATTTAAATGCCCAAAATCCATTTTATAAGTTGATGACTCATGAATCTTTTATTTTCAATATCTATTCATTTTATCACTTTCACAATTTATAAGTCTATAATTTTAATGAAATTCATTTTATACATCAACTCAACACTTTATAAACCCGTTTCAGAATTCCAATAAATTTAATTCACAAATATCCATTTATAAAATCTTTTATATAAACCGATAATAAATTTATCCAAAATCCCAATTTAACTATTTTATAAAAATCTATGTATTTTAAAATTTTCCTTTCTGTTATATTTCATGAAAATGTTAAATTTTTTTTATAACATAAAAATTTATACATTTTTTTTTAAACTGAATCAATTTAAAAATTTAATAAAACATATACTTTGGAAAAAATCACTTTAAAAATCCTTTTAAATTCAAAATCGTTATTTTTAACTTTAAAAATGGATCCGATGATGCCACAGCATCCAATAGTCAATCATGGCACAAATATCATATATCGATATGATAATCAATAATCACACAATATCTATAATCATATAAATATTTGTGAGGAATCCAGTTGGATCCCTCCAACCTGTTTTCCCTGCATCCAAAGATGTTAGCACAATACCCATTCCACTTCGAGGTGGAATATCGCGGTATATGAGATTTATAAAATATTATCCGCTTAATAGGTGGCTCAATAGGGTCTCATCCGCTATACAATGCGGGAAATCAATCAATTGCAATATATACATATGCCAATCTATATATATTGCTATATATAGATATATCCTAAAATATCTAATATCACAATCAAGCAAACAATCAATCAATCAACAAATTTTAAATATAACTATTTAAAATTTAAATACCCTTTTTGAGTGAGAAGTTCTCACCTTAGCTTTATTTCGCAGTCCATTTTCCATTTCAGCTCGCTTCCTTTGTAGTTTTAACCTTATATAAACATTATATAAATTTATTAATATTCGATTTAAATTGAACTATTCAATTTACCATTTTAAAAATTTAATCCAATGAATATTTCAATTTTAAGCTAATGATTTAATTTCAAACAAAGAATTAAATTTTTAAACAAATTTTCTTCCTTTAAATAAATTTATCTAACTAATGGTAGAATTTCTTTTTCTTACCAAAAATTATATTTTAACTGATTCTTTTTATATAAACTTTTCTCATTCTAAAAATAATATTCCTGTCAATAAATAAATCACCCTCACTATATATTATTTTCTGTAAAATTTTTTTTCTTTTCTTCTTCTTTCTTATTATTTTTATTTCCTGCTGTGCATGTTTTAAATCCAAAACAGCTAGCAGAGGCATATATTTACACATACATTTTTTTTTCAAACTATCTTAAACATTATTTTTTCATCTTCTGTATATAAATTAAATTTTTTAAAACTACCTCACAGCAAATTGAAGAACCCAGCTGCCTCTTCGAACGCCACTGCACGAGAATCCACGCGAGTCACCACTTCAAATCCCCCGCGGCCGCCTCCACCCTGCTGTGCTCCAGAACCCACGCGACGCCCTTGCCGACGCCGAAAATCCCCGTAGCCACTGCAGATCTCGCCGCCCCCAATAACGCGCCGCCTCCTCTTCGAGATGCTCGAAACCGAGCTCCCCATCTCACGGCCACGTCGCCGTCGCGAACTGCAGCTATCCCTCCCCCAATCGCCATTTTCGATTTCTTATTTTGATTTGGGGGAGAGGGAGATGGACGCGGCCATTAATGATTTGAACGAGGATTTTGATTTTAAATGAAAAGGAAGAAGGGCTTCGGCTCTTTTTGAACGAGTTTTATTTTATTTTTTTCATTCTGTGAAAATCGCAGCCTCCAATCAGTTGAACTCGGGAGAAAGGGAAGTTTTATTTCCGAGCTCGATCGAAAATGTTGAAGAAAAGAGAAACACGATTTTTATTTCTTCAGCGGCCATTAAATTTTTTTCTCGTTTGCTTTTGAAATGAGGAATCGAACGAGGGAGAGGATATTTAAAAAAATAAACAGAGGAATGGTTATCACGATTTTAGGCGTGATTCTAGGAGATAACGTGATGTTTTCAGGGAATAGGTCTGCTAAAGAGAACCTAGGGTGGCTGATGCTGACAATTTATATGTTTAAATTCAAATTGAATTTAATTCAAATCCCAATGCGTTTACACGTCGTGTGCTCACATATAAACTCCGAAAAATACGAAATTTGAAATCCGGTAATAATTCAATATTACGGACCCAATGGAACTAGTTTCGTCGAATTCCGAGACTGTATGAAAAATGACTATTTTTAAATATCGATTTAAACGATATAAATTCAAAACTGAACAATTCACTATTAATTTCAAATCTGAAGCTTCTATTATCTTCATATTATCAATATGAATTTTACAAGCCTTTGAAATATTTTTAATCAACTTAAAATTGAAGATTCAAATTTTTATTCACTTTCAATGGATTAAATTTTAGAATTTAATCGCCAATTTATTCTGATAATTTGAAATTCAATTCAAACCATTATTCAAATATTTAAAATAAATTAAATATTTTAAAATTTAAATTGTTCAAAATCCTGGGTCGTTACAGATATAAATCAAGAAAAACCAATAGTAAAGGTGTACTTTTCAGCAGAAAGCATTATTTTTTTATTACAATAAGATTGCAACAGTTATATGCATCTGAAGCTATAGTGAAATACTTGCTATGGCATAGTGAACAACAATAAGATGAAGGCGTTTCATGTCATGCTTCAAATAGTGAAGCTTGGAAACATTTGGATAGGATATATCTTGATTTTGCTAAAGAATCACGTAATGTTATACTTGGTTTGTGTACGTATGGTTTTACTCCATTTGCTTCGTTTGGTAAGCCTTACTAAATATGGCCAGTTATTCTAATACCTTACAATCTCCCTCCGTGAATGTTTATGGAAAATCCATTCCTTTATTTAGCAGTAATTGCTCCTTCACCTAAAAATCCAAAAAACACGATAGACGTGCACTTGCAGCATGTGGTTAATGAGTTGAAAAGGCCATGGATAAAGGGGTTGTTACATATGACGTTTCAAAAAATTAACTTTACAATGTTTTCTTCTTTTTTGTGGATGATAAGTAATTTTCGTGCATATGAGATGGTTCTAGATGGAGTACTAATGGCAAATCGCCTATCCTATTTGTATGATTTGAACAAAATCATTTCGACTTACAAATGGTGGAAAATAGTGTTAGTGGGATCGACAGTCATTTTTTTTTGCACATAAATTATCAATTTAGATTTGATAAAAAAATTAGATGAAACACAACTATTACTTTCGTGAAGACCCACCTTTTTAGACGATTAAAGTCAACAATAAATCATACATGTCTAACTCAAACCATTCAAAAGGGCAGATTATCAATGAGATTTAATAAGAAAATAAGAAAAAAGAAGGAAAGCAATACACAGAATCTCATAGTAGAATAATTTCAATTTTATTTACATGGATGGATATATATCATTTCAACCCATAATTTAATGACACAGGTATATATCATTTCAACCTGTTTCTTAATTTATTTCGAATAGTCCAAATGATAATATATGTGGTGTCAAATAATAAATGGGTATTATCAAGGATATATCCAAATAAATTAACAACCAATGCATCCAACATATCAATCAATAGGCATTCAATAACAATCAACATCCCAGTCAACCAATATATCACAACAATTACTAGTTCTCAATTCTTGGTGTTGAACTAGCAATTAAATTCAGTAATAATTCGTTTTAATTAACATATAAAAATAAATATAATTTGATTTTTAAAGATAATTACATATATAATATAATTAGGGTTTGAAATTAGTTTCATTGAGTTTAAAAGTATTGAAAACCGATATATCAACATATAGGGCGACTTATTTTCATTTCGGGAACGAAATGGTTTTTCATCCTTTATTATCGCTTTGGCCCAATTCATCTATGCCATCTAGCCTATTCCATCTTTGCCTATATATATGTTGTTATGAAATCCTAACAGCCTTCTGTTCTATTTTCTCTACGTACTTTCAAATGTAATCAGCTCTTCCCCAATGGTGAATATACCAAAACCCTAAATTCCAATTTCAAATCCAATTCGAAAATTCAAACTGCTCAAACCCTATCATATTATATTTTGTCGCGAATCTCAATGAATGGAATGAGTGTCTGCAATTCATTTTTGCAATCGAATCTCGATTTGATCAGAATTTGGCAAATTATTCTTGGCCGTTCATCCTAGGGTTTTGGTTTAACGGTTAATTGTCGACTATACGACGATTGAGAAGCACTGCAGCATAAAGGCGGCCAGGACAAGTTCATCTACCAGAGCCGATCATGTGCCTTGAATTTACCAGAATCGGCAATGGAAACGGCGGCGGCGGCGAGGAGTTCTAGCGAAGGAGAGGCGGTCGCGTGGACGTGGTTGGATGCGGCTACGGTCATGGAGCATGGTGGTGTTGTCCAATTGGTCGATGGTGGCCTGGATCGTCGGTAGTGGCAGGATGAATGTGGTGGCTAATGGGTTTCTCGATGATGATAAGGTTTGGTAAGAGATTGGTATAATTACGTTTCTTCCCTTATGTTATTTTAGTTTAAACTTAAATTTAAATCTTCTTACGCGAATAACTTTTGCATATGAGCTCTGATTCATGTGTGATTTCTTCCATTGGATTCGTAGCGAAATTCTAGACTACGAGAAACTAGTTTGGTTGAATTTGGAGACGGTTGATATTTTAGACTTTTGTTGGACTTTTAGTGGAATTAAATCAAAGGTGAACGATTAAACCCACTCACGCAATACTAAATTTTCCGGCATTAGTTAAATTGAAATCATGAAGTGATAAAACTTTATTGATTGTTGTTTGGTATTTTAAATTTACATTTACATTTAAATTGAATTTGAATTTTATATTGAATTGAATTGATATTTAAATTAATATTGAATTTAATTTCTAGTTAAACACCGACAACTAGTAATTGTTGTGATATATTGGTTGATTTGGATGTTTATTATATTTGAATGCCTATTGATTCATATGTTGGATGCATTGTTTGATTATTTGGATATATCCCTGTTATTACCCCATTTATTATTCAACATGATATATATTGTCATTTGGACCATTCGAAATAAACTAAGAAATATGTTGAAATGATATGTACATATGTCATTAAATTATGGGTTGAAATGATATATCCATCCATGTAAATAAAATTGAAATAACTGATCGCTTGGCCATATGGTAGAATATTATATACGAACAACTGACTTGGTTAAATCAAATGGTTTTAAATCTTGAGTTTAGATTTGTTTAAATGATATGTTTCAGAAAGAATAAAATTTTGATTTATATTAATTGAATTATTTTCTAATTCGAGATTTGAAATGTTGAAACTGAAACTGCTTAAATGAAATGTTTAAAGGATTTAATTTAAAATCTTGAAGTTAAAATTGGGATATGGTTTAAATTTATCGAAAGTGTATTATGTTAAAGGTTTAAATTTTAATTTAAACCTTGAATTTACTTTAATTAAAGTGGTTTAAATTGGTATTTCAAAGTTTTTGATGGGAAATGGATTTAAACTAAGTTGTTTAAAATTGAGAATTTGAATTGAAACTCTCAGCCATTTGAATAGAAACGTTTAAATTGAATTTAAAGTAAAGTTTGAATTTTTTTTGAATTAAGGATGATTTAAATTAAAAAAATTAATATGAAGTTGACTTGATTAGGGAGTTGAAAAATTGATTTTGTTGTGATTTGGAACATGAGTTCAAATTGTTGTGAAAGAAATAAACACTTTTAGTATAAACTACTTAATATATAAACTTTCCAATAACCAAATTAGTTTAATATATATTCAATTTTAATTATCTAAACTATTTTCAATATTGAGACTATTTTATATTAAAAACTATTTCTAATCTTAAAAATATTTTAATTATTCCAAACTATTTTTCATTATTATAAATATTTTTAATTATCCAAACTAATTTCAATATTCAAACTATTTTAATCATTCAAAACCATTTTCAATATTCAAAATGTTCTAAAGGAGAACTATTTTGATTTAAATCATTAATTTAAATACGAATGTTTTGGTATGAAGGTATAACCTATTTTGGATTCAAAATGGTTTTTGAAATGAATCTAATATTTTGATATGAAATATGACTTGTTCTTGAAATTTAAAAGAATCAACCTGTGTAAAAAATGACATTTGGTTGTTAAAGAGACTAGGGCCGAATATTGACATATTATCTGTCAATACCGGAAGCACTTTAACAACTGTATACGTGGTGGATGTTATCTAGAATGTAGAGGTTAAATTGGCGACATTTAATAGAATGAAGAAAGAGAATGATGATGGATGACCCCGACACTTGTGTCGATTTGAAATAACTAAAACATGAGCATATGTCTGGCCAACGCGTAAGCTACCTTTAGGGGCCATCATCCCTTCATATTATATTGGTTATTGAGATGATCAGTGCATATTGATTTGATTATGGGGGTGGTGGTCGCGATAGGTAGTCGTTGCTACGATGTGTTACGACCAACCAGTAAGGGTAAACTAGTAGAATCTTACCTTGGGCATTGCCTCACGTGTCTTGTCATACGATTTGTGACGCCCCACCTCTATACCCACGCTAGCCAAGGACACTACGGGGCAATGCCGTCAACTAGCGTGGAGAATAAGGCTGTTGAGGAGAAACCGTCCATGTAATGGCTTTGTGCGAGCACTGATATGTCAGATAAAATAATAACTTTTCATTTCATCTCAAGAGGAAATCCAACATACCGATACAAACACAAGACTACTACACAGTGGCTATAATATCTTCGGAAACAAATATAGAAATAAGCATAACATAAATCAGTCACAGATAATTCATATCACATTGGCGGAAATAGATATGAATATTACGCATAAAAGTGTACATCAGAGTAGTGGTCGAATAAGATCCACAATATCACAAAAGAATAGATACAGGTGTAAGACAAAAGGATAAGTATACATCAAGGAGTCCATATCTCAAATGTATACAAGAAAAAACTACTAATCTAAAGTAGTAAGCCAAAAGTCAGATGATCGTCCGATAAGGAATCAAGCAGAAGCACCTGTAAAATCTCAGTCTGACCCGAGTATTATTTAAGAAGAAAATTATAAACGGATCAGTCTAGCTATAATTATCAGATAAAATGAGATATAAGAAGAGATATAATAATAAGACGTATGATAACCAAAAATGTCATACTATGACAAGTATACATTAGAAAATCCACAAAAGTCATACAATGTCTCAAAAATTTAATAGCATCAAAAGGAATGTCATATTCTTTATTTAATTCACCAAGCCACACAAAAAATGACATACATATCAATGCCAATTGTAAAAGTTAGAGAAACATAAATTCCAGAAATCACAAGAAAAGGATGGCCAATCCTAAGCGGGAGCATGAAAACTCACCAACACGTGTATCACAAACAATTTGGAACATCGACGCAGTATAAACGGTACGTCCAATGAACCGAAAAGCCGAGACATCGATGTAGTACAAACGGTACATCAGATGAATCGAAATACAAAACAATTCAGTACATCGACGCGGTACAAACAGTACGTCCAATTAACCGAAAAGCTGAGACATCGATGTAGTACAAACGGTACATCAGATGAATCGAAACAAAAAACAATTCAGAACATCAACGCAATACAAACGGTACGTCCAACGAACCGAAAAGCCGAGACATCAATGTAGTACAAACGGTACATCAGATGAATCGAAACACAAAACAATTCAGAACATCGACGTAGTACAAACGTTACGTCCAATGTACCGAAAAGCCGAGGCATCGATGTAGTACAAATGGTACATCAGATGAATCGAAACACAAAACAATTTAAAACATCTACGCAGTACAAGCGGTACATCCAATGAACCGAAAAGCCGAGACATCGATTTAGTACAAACGGTACATTAGATGAATCGAAACATAAAATAATTCAGAACATCGACGCAGTACAAACGGTACATCCATGAACCGAAAAGCCAAGACATCGATGTAGTACAAATGGTACATCAGATGAATCAAAACAAAAAACAATTCAAAACATCGACGCAGTACAAAAGGTACGTCCAATGAACCGAAAAGCCGACACATCGATGTAGTAAAAACGGTACATCAGATGAATCGAAACACAAAATAATTCAGAACATCGCGCAATACAAATGGTACGTCCAATGAACCAAAAAGCCGAGACATCGATGTAGTACAAACGGTACATCAGATGAATTGAAACACGAAAAAAGTTAATGGGTCGCTAGCCCGCAAAGAAATGAGACGAAGCTCAATAAAATGAGGTACAGTCCTCCACGTGGACAAAGAGACATCGCACATTGCTAGTCTAAACCATAAAATGATCATCATCGATCATCAAGAAGTGTCAATTACATTAAGCTAGTAAATATGTGAGTTTAGCTTCATATCCCATAACCACTAGCTTAACTTAAATATTTACGAACAAATTGTAGATCTCCACTAGAAAATTTGTCACAAGAGATTCAATCGAACAAGTCCAAGAATTAACCGACAAAGTAAACGCAAGCATTTCATACGACTTGTTTTACTAAGTCGTTTAATTAGATTTCTCATACGAGTGAGGTAAAGGTTTGTATATACTAATAGATTGGAAATCGGTTTTAAGAAACGAGCTTTGTAATAAAATAGTGTTGAAATCGTTTTGATGAAAGTGTTTTGATATTTACTACTAGTATTGAAACCTTTATATTTTTAAAGTGACAAATCATAGAAATGATTGTAGAAACAATCATTCATCAAAATTCACATTCGAAGACGTGAATAAAATCCAAAGAAATCGATTACCGAATCCATCGAAATGGATATTCCCAAAAATCCCAATATAAAAGAAGTCATCAAAGTCGATAATAAATGATAATCAACAAATAGTACAATCACGAATCGATAAAATTGGAATTCTTAAGCAAATAGGCAAATAGAGCCCAGACAGCAGATTCAGACGTCTGAAATCAAGGATTCAGACGTCTGAATCTGGAAAAATAAAAGTTTTCCAGAACATAATTCAGACGTCTGAACCCTATATTTCAGACGTCCGAAATAGGCATTTTTAGCCTATTTCCTTTCAGATTGCTCATGAGCAAATTTAGACGTCTGGAATTTTGATTCAGATGTCTGAATACCGGGGAATAAAGATTCCTAGTATAATATTCAAACGTCTGAATCCTACGTTTGAGACGTCTGAAACTGAAGTTCAGGGCATTCCCTGAACCTAGGTCAATGATGGCCAAAACGATTATCAGAAGCGATCGGACGAGCAATAACAACTAAGGATTTATGCCAAGTGACAACCCGGCCTTAAAGGCTCTTCGATACGCCTCGAATATCAATGTCCAAATATTCATAATAGGATTTCATAAAATTAGACCAAAACACCAAAAATTGGAATACTCACCAAATCAATCCAAATCAAAATCAAATGCACATGAATAAGTGTTAGGAATTCATACCTAGCAATCAAAGATAGTTATAGACTAAGATGTGAGATAAAAATCTCACCTTTAAACCCGAAAACAAAGAAGGAGAAGCTTGAAAACAAAAGGAAGAACAACCACTCTTCAACACAACCCAAGGAGCTTAAATCTAAGCTCAAAAGAAGAACATTTCCTAAGTTAGGTTTAGGGATTTTCTGAAATTGAAAAGAGAATGAGTTGGAGAAGAAGAAGGAGTTGCTTACCAATAGCTTCTTTTGAATTATAGAGCTAGAACTTGAATTTGCAAACGGAAACTAGGGCTTGGGATTTCCTAATTCTTTTTCTCTTCTCCCATTTTTAATGAAGCTTGAATGTATTAGGAAATTATGAAGGAATGAAGAGAAGAGGGTTGGAGCTAGGTTGATAAGTGGGGTTAATGGGCTAAAACCCAACCCAAAGCCCTAAGTGAAAGTAGCAAAATTCTACAAACTCCAAACATATCAATGTTTATACTCAAAAAGGTCGCAAATGCCATTTTAAACTCAATGGAAGTGGCCTTGAGTTCTAATTCAATTGTTTGCAAAAAGTAGCTTTTCAGACTAAAATCCGACGAACGATGCTATATTTAAATAAAATATTTAAATATACAATCGATAAATATGCGGGTTGTTATAGACTCCCCTCCTTAAAGAAATTGCGTCCTCGCAATACTTAAGAAGAAAATAAATAGTAACAACCATAAAAGCATATCAACACAAAAGAAAATTTGAAATAAAAAGTTCACCATAAAGAGCATGAAAGAGTAAGCCTGAACGAGTTTGCTCCATGAATTCTCTGGATTCCCAAGAGCAATCCTTAGGATTTGAGATCCACTGAACTTTTGCCAAAAAGAATATCTTTATTTCTAAGGCGCTCAACCTCCGAAGCAATGATGCGAATAGGATGTTTCTCATAAGTCAAATTTGGTGAAACTTCAATTTCTTCAATAACACCGAGCTCCAGAATAAAATCGAAATCCCTAAGGCATTTTCGTAGATAAAAGACGTGGAAAACGTCATGAATAGCAGAAGATTTAACCAGTGAAACAGCGTAGTACAATAATGGTACGCCAGATGATCGAAAACTCAAATAACTCAAAACACTGACGCAGTACAAATGGTACGTCAAGTGAACCGAAAAGCTGGGACATTAATGTAGTACAATAACGGTACATCCGATGAACCGAATACCATAAAAGAACATCAGACGCTAGTCCATAAAAAAAATGAGACGAAGCTCAATAAATCGAGGTACATCGAAACGTCCGATGAACTTGGTAAAAAGATCATTCCATTCGGATATCATCAAAGAAACATCCACTTGTTGCTTACGACTAAGTGCATTGGCAACACGATTCTCCCTTCCCGGAAGTATATAAAGAAAATCAAGATCATAAGATGCAAGGAACTCGAGCCAACATGGTGCACGTAAATTAAGTTTCTTGTGAGAAAATAAATATTCCAAAGATTTATGATCGAGGTGGAGAACAAATTTCTCCCCCAAAAATGATGATGCCAAACTGTAAAAGCAAAAACAACAGCCGTGAGCACTAGATCGCAAGTGGCATACCTAGTCTCGATCGGCTTTTATGATTTAGAAGAACAAGTGGTAGAACGTTCTCTTTCGCAAGAGGATGGCACCCAAACCAATACGACTAGCATTGGCACAAAAGATAAAGTCTTTGTTCCTTTCGAAAATCATAAGAATAAGAGTATCGAAAAAGAGTTCTTTTAATTGATCCACTTTCTCGTAAAGCTAAAACTTTCAAAATTACAATTAACTTTATGTAATCATTTTTCTAGAAAATTTTACTTATTCAAAGTGAAATTTACTGTTTTTGAATGTCTCATCAAAGCGTTTAGGAAATTCCTATCGATAACGTTGATCAAGCGCATCGACCAGAACTCTTAAAGCACTCAATGGGCAATACAATCACCAAATCATCTTCTATATGATAAATAAGTCTCTTAAAAAATTTAAGAATATTCTTTGCTCGTTTCAAGAACAAAATCCAATTATACATATAAAATATCTTCTTAAAAAGATTTGCAAAATTTTTAAATTGTTGTTTCATCCAAAATCAATAAATACCAGAATGGAGTCATCGAGATATTCGTAGAATTACTCAATTCATAAAATGGATGAAATAAGCTGGACAACTAAATGACATAATAAGTCATTCATAAAAATCATAATGAGTGCGAAATGCAGTAAGTTGAATGCTAACTTCCGCAACTCGTAGCTAATGAAAACCGATGGCAACGTCGAGCTGAAAAGACCTTAACACCACACAAAAGATTTCTTAGGTGATAATCCTAAGACAAGCTCAAAAATACCGGAAATTTCACAACTACCCAAATGAAAGAAATAATGCTTTACTCAACATGTGGGCTTAAAGAATAAAATGATGCCACCAAATTATAATCGAAATCACAAAGAAAAATAGAAATCTTCTTAACAGATTGAAAATGTCGAAGATGAATAGTCCACTCGGGACCTAGAATATGGCTTCATAATAATTAAGCCAATCCTTTCACAAAAATCAATTCCGAAGCCTAAGTAATGCATAACATGCAAATCGGCTCGGAAAGAAAAAAATCACATAAAATGATGTCAACATCCAAACAAAGAAAATTGATTCTTTTGACAAAAAATAACAAGATGAACCCATATCAACAAGAACTCGAAAAGGATAATCACAGAAAAAATGTAATCAAGGATTGAATGTGAAATACCTTGACAAAGAGAAGTGTCACAAGGGGCTTGTAAAACTTTCAACTTTCCCTCTCTCCTGCTTTGAAGTTTGGGGCAAGAAGATAAATGATGACCCAAAATTTTGCAACGGCAGGTAAGGGGTTTCAGACACTTAATTACATAGCGTTCCTTAGAATTACAATTGTAGCATCCTCCACGATTAGGGATTGGAGTCGTTGCTACCAAAGTTGTTTGCTTCACTTTCTTATTGGGATTAGGGCTTTTGAACTTAATATGCCTCTTCTTGAAAATCCCAATATCACCATTAATTCCTTTATCAGCCTCTTCATGTCGAAGAATGATATACACCAGGTGCTTGAAATGAACTTCGAGTTTCAGAGGTAAAACCATTTCGGGGTTCTTACTCAAAGCACAGATAAACCTTTGATTCTTTACAAGATCCAAGAGTTGTTGGGCAGACATGAATACGCCATCCAGAGAAGGACTACTGGATTGACCAGCGCTAGGACTGCCAGAACTAACCATTTCTTCTTCTTTAAGAAAGAAAGAAAGAAGAGGAAAAAGGTTATTCTCGGAATGAAGATCAAACAATCACGATTGATAAAACAAGGCATCACAAAGAAAATAGGATAGAACGGGTCCAATGACTCGAATAAAATACTAAGGCACGACTCCTAAGATGGACTTAGGACGATGATCCTTGCTAGATTATTCTACATTGTTTCGAAGTTTGGCTCTGATACCAAGCTGTGACGTCCCACCTCTATACCCACGCTAGCCAAGGACACTACGGAGTAATGCCGTCAACTAGCGCGGAGAATTAGGCTGTTGAGGAGCGACCATCCGTGTAATGGCTTTGTGCGAGCACCGATATGTCAGATAAAATAATAACTTTTCATTTCATCTCAAGAGGAAATCCGACATACCGATACAAACACAAGACTACTACACAGTGGCTATAATATCTTCGGAAACAAATATAGAAATAAGCATAACAAAAATCAGTCACAGATAATTCATATCACATTGGCGGAAATAGATATGAATATTACACATAAAAGTTTACATCAGAGTAGTTGTCGAATAAGATCCACAATATCACAAAAGAATAGATACAGGTGTAAGACAAAAGGATAAGTATACATCAAGGAGTCCATATCTCAAATGTATACAACAAAAAAACTACTAATCTAAAGTAGTTGGCCAAAAGTCAGATGATGGTCCGATAAGGAGTCAAGCAGAAGCACCTGTAAAATCTCAGTCTGACCCGAGTATTATTTAAGAAGAAAATAATAAACGGATGAGTCTAGCTATAATTATCAGATAAAATGAGATATAAGAAGAGATATAATAATAAAACGTATGATAACAAAAAATGTCATACTACGACAAGTATACATTAGAAAAACAACAAAAGTCATACAATGTCTCAAGAATCTCATAGCATCAAAAAGAATGTTATATTCTTTATTTAATTCACCTAGCCACAAAAAAATGACACACATATCAATGCCAATTGTAAAAGTTGGTGAAACATAAATTCTAGAAATCCCAAGAAAAGGATGGCCAATCCCAAGTGGGAGCATGAAAACTCACCAACACGTGCATCACAAACAATTTGGAACATCGACGCAGTACAAACGGTACGTCCAATGAACCGAAAAGCCGAGACATCGATGTAGTACAAACGGTACATCATATGAATCGAAATACAAAACAATTTAGAACATCGATGCAGTACAAACGGTACGTCCAATGAACCGAAAAGACGAGACATCGATGTAGTACAAACGGTACATTAGATGAATTGAAACACAATACAATTCAGAATGTAACAACCCGCATATTTGTCGATTTTATATTTAAATATTTTATTTAAATATTTCATCGTTAGTCGGATTTTAGTCCGAAAAGCTACTTTTTGCATACAGTCGAATTAGGACTCGGGACCACTCCCATTGAGTTTAAAATGCCGTTTGCGACCTTTTTGAGTATAAGCTTCGATATGTTTGGAGAAAGTTGATTTTTGCTACTTTTCACTTTGGGTTTGAGTTTGGGTTCAGCCATTAGCCAACTAATACTTAAAAACTGAACCCCTCCTCCCCATTCTCCCTCACTTCTTTCTCTTTTCAGTTTTTATGGCATTAATGATGGGAGAGATTGGAAATTAAAACTCCAAAACCCTAGTTCCTTTTGCAACTTCAAATTCCTAGCTCCAAACTCAAGAAGAACCCATTGGTAAGCTTCTCTTCTTCTTCTCCAACCTATTCTCCTACCAATTTCAGAAATTCCTAAACCTAATTTGGGAATGTTCTTGTTTTTGAGCTTAGATTCAAGCTCAATTGGGTTGTGTTGAAGAGAGGTTGATTCTCCATTTGCTTTCAAATTGTTTGATTTTGTGGAAAGGTGAGATTTTTAATCTCACATCTATGCTTATAATTCTCTTCTATTGTTAGGTATGAATTCCTAACACTTATTCATGTGCATTTGATTTTGATTTGGATTGCTTTTGTGAATATTCCAATTTTTAGTGTTTTGAGTTCAATCCTTTAAAAATCATAACTTTGAGGTTCAAACGTGTTTTTTTTTGGTGATGCATCGAGGAGCCAATAGGGCCGGGTAGCCGTTAGGCATAATTCCCTAGCGTCCGTGCTCGCTCGGTTGCGAATTGGTGGAGGTTGCATATCAATTTATGGGCATCATTGTGTAGAGCATCAGGTTCGGCCGACCGACCCCCCTGGTCCGATCGACCGACCTGTTAGTTAAAATTTGCCTCTGTTTCTGGTTCGGCCGACCGATCCCCTGGTTCGGTCGACCGGCCTGGTACCCGAGATGTTTCCTACCTCTGGTTCGGTCGACCGACCTGCTTCTATTTGCCAGATTAGCCTATTTTGCTAATTCGTTTGAATATCCAACTTTAATCGATTCGTGTTGTCTCCCTTTTGTTGTTGTCATTTATTATCGACTTTGATGACCTTTTCTTTGGGAATTTTAGATATATCCACTTTGATGGATTTCGTATCAATTTCTTTAGATTTTATTCATGTTTTTGAATGTGAATCTTAGTGATTGATTGTTCCTACAATCTTCTTTGTGATTTGTCACTTTAAAAATACAAAGGTTTTCTATACTAGTAGTAAATATCAAAACTCTTTCCTCAAACGATTTCAATACTATTTTAATACCAAGTTCGTTTATAAAACCGTTTTCCAATCTATTAGTATATACAAACCTTTACCTCACTCGTATGAGAAATCTAATTAAACGACTTAGTAAAACAAGTGGTATGAAACGCTGGCGTTCACTTTGTCGGTTAATTCTTGGACTTGTTCGATTGAATCTCTTGTGACAATTTTATAGTGGAGATCTACAGTTTGTTCGTAAATATTTAAGTTAACCAAGTGGTTATGGGACATGAAGCTAAACTCATATATTTACTAGCTTAGTGTAATTGACACTTCTCGATGATCATGACGATCATCTTTGTGATTTAGACTAGCAATGTGCGATGTCTCTTTGTCTGCGAGGGAGACTAAACCCCGTTTTGTGGAGTTTCGACTCAATTTGGTGGGGTAGCAACCCATGGTCTTCGGGCCGTTTGTGGAGCTTCGGCTAAATTTGTGATGGTTAGCAACCATGGAATTAGCGTTCCGTTTGTGATACACGTGTTGGTGGGCTTTATGCTCCCGTTTGTGATAGCCCTCCCCCCCTTTGTGATTTCTGGATTTCTTGAGATGATTTCTAGAATTTGTGTTTCACCAATTTTCGTGATTTCCATTGATAAGTTTTATCAATATTTGTGCATTGGTGAATTTGTGTGTCATTGACTTTTGTGATTGACATTGATATTATTGTCAATATTTGTGCATTGGTGAATTTGTGTGTCATTGACTTTTGTGATTGACATTGATATTATTGTCAATATTTGTGCATTGGTGAATTTGTGTGTCATTGACTTTTGTGATTGACATTAATATAATCGTCAATATTTGTGGTTTGATGAACGAAATAAGGAGTGTGACATTTCTTTGATTCTTGTGTAGATTTGCTGATATTGATTAATCTCTCGTTGATTTTCAATTACTTATATATATCACAGCTTGGAATTGTGATTATTATGTGTTTAGTCATATCTCTTATTCTATATCGTTTCATCTGATATCTATAGTTAGACTGATCCGTTTATTATTTTCTTATTAAATAATACTCGGGTCAGACCGAGATGTTACAGGTGCTTCTGCTTGACTTCTCTCTTGGGATTGATTTCTCTGACTTTTGGTTAACTACTTAGATTAGTAGTTTTTGTTGTATACATTTGAGATATACACTCCATAATGTATACTTATTCTTTTGTGTAGTTCATGTAACTATTCTTTTGTGATATTGTGGATCTTTTTAGACCACTACTCTGATGTACACTTCCTAGTGTAATATTCATGTCTATTTCCGCCTTTGTGATATGCATTGTCTGTGACTGATTTATATTATGTTTATTTCTGTATTTGTTTCCGAAGATATTATAGCCACTGTGTAGTAGCTTTGAGTTTGTGTCGGTATGTCGGATTTCCTCTTGATAAAGTATTGCATGTTATACTATCTGACATATCATTGCTCGCACAAAGCAATTATACGGATGGTCGCTCCTCAACAGCCTTATTCTCCGTGCTAGTTGACAGCATTCACCGTAATGTTCTTGGCTAGCGTGGGTATAGAGGTGGGGCGTCACAGCTTGGTATGGGAGCCAAACTTCGGAAAAATATGGAATATTATAACAAGGATCATCGTCCTAAGTCTTTCTTAGGGGTCGTGCATTAGGATTTTATTCGGATCAACGTACCGTTCTATCCTATTTTCTTTTATGATTCCTTGTTTTGTCTATCAAGATTGCTTGATATTCATTTGTGAATAACCTTCTTCTTCTTCCTTCTCTCTTTCTTAAGGAAGAGAAATGGTTAGACCAGGCCGTCCCAGCGCTGGTCAATCTAGTGTTCCACCCCAAGATGGAGTTTTTATGACTGCTCAACAGCTTCTTGATTTAGTGACGAATGCTCAAGCAGCTGGAGCTAACCCGGAACCTACTCATCCAAAATCGGGATTTGCACGCTTGTGTAGCGATTACACTAATTTGGGTGGGGAGCCATTCAAAGGTTCCGAAACTGTTATTGAAGTACAGGCCTGGCTAAGGTCGTGCGATCGAATCTTTTCTCGCATGAATCTTATTGACCTTCACCGAGTTCAGGTGGCCTCTAGTATGCTCCGAGAAAGAGCATTGGACTGGTACGAGCTTCTTATTTCTGAGATTAATGAAGCGGATCTCACCTGGGAGAAATTCCGGGAACGCTTCGAGTTGAAATTTGTACCGGAAGCAGAGAAAGTGGCATTGGCTCGACGATTTATAGACCTTGTTCAAGGTGAGTCCTCCGTGACTGATTACGTCGCCTCCTTCGAGTCGCTTTTCAAATATGGGGTTGAATACATCAACACCCCATTAAAGAAGAACCAAAGATTCGTTTATGGCTTAAACAAAAATCTCAAGAAGCCATTACTTCTAAAATTAGAAGTTTCTTTCGACCAACTCGTTGATATTGCTCTTCGTCTTGAAGAGGCGGATAGGGAGAACGATGTTGAAGTGGTGGGTTCCAAACCAAACTTCAACAACAAGAAGAGGCCAAACAAATTCAAAGGCCCCTATCCCAATAAGAAAGGGAAGCAAGCAACCTCCGTGGCAAAGACTTCTTCCTTTGGCCGTGGGGAATGCTATAATTGTGGTTCAAAGGACCATTATGCGAACAAGTGCCCAAGGTCTCTCTCTTGTCGCTACTGCAAAGTTCCTGGTCATGTTATATCTTCATGCCCCAAGCTTCAGGGCAAGAAGGAGGGAAAGCTTAATGTTGCTCAAGCCCCTGGCAACACATCTCGTGGCCAAGGTATTTCTCATTCTATTCTGGATGGAATTATTTTATTTCGTGATCATCCTATTCGAGTTCTTTTTGATACGGGTGTGTCCCATTCTTTTATATCAAAAGAACTTGTTGATACTTTTTCCTTGGATGTTCTGTGTTTAATGACTTCTTTGAGAATTGCGAATCCGGTTGGTGGATCCGCAACAATCAGTTTATTGTGTAAAGATGTCGAGATTATTTTGTGTGATTTTCCTTTCCCAGCCGATTTGCATGTCATGCGTATTATTTAGGCTTTGGAATGATTTTGGGAATGGATTGGCTTAACCGTTATGAAGCTCATATCCTATGTCCTGAGCGGACTATCCATCTTCGACATCCTCAATCTGTTAAGCAGATTTCTATTAATCTTCAAGATTCAGTTTCCAGCTTGGTCGCATCTTTATATTCTTTAAATCCTCGTGATGACGATGATGATGATGAGGGTGATATTATTTCTCTTATTCACGTCGTTTGTGAATTTTCCGACTTATTCGAGCCCGTTTTAGGATTACCATCTAAGCGAGCAATTGAGTTCTGAATTAATCTTATTCCTGGAGCTCAACCTATCACTCGCCCTCCGTATCGTATGTCCAATAAAGAAAACGAGGAGATGCGTAAACAATTATCCGAATTGGAGACGAAGCAATTTATTCGCTCTAGTTCCTCGCCTTGGGGAGCTTCAGCTATTTTTGTGAAGAAATACGATGGTACACTTAGGCTTTGCGTTGACTACCGCAAGCTTAATGATCTTACTATCAAAAATAAATATCCTTTACCTCGGATTGATGATCTATTCGATCAACTTAGTGGTGCTAGAGTCTTTTCACAATTAGACTTAGCTACTGGATTTCATCAGCTTCGTATTGCAGAGGATAGTATTCCTTTGACATCGTTCCGTACTCGTTATGGATCTTATGAACGGCTTGTTATGCCATTTGGTCTAACGAATGCTCCGGCCTACTTCGTTGATCTTATGAATAGAGTTTTTAAATACTTTCTCGATCGATTTGTTCTCATCTTTATCGATGATATTCTTGTGTATTCTAAAACCGAGGAGGAGCATAAAAACATCTTCGGATTGTGTTGGAAACTCTTAGGAGTAATCAATTAAAGGCAAAGTTTTCTAAATGCCACTTTTGGCAATCTCGTGTGAAGTTTCTCGGTCATATTATTTCCGAATCCGGATCCGTGGATCCTTCAAAGATTGAAGCGATTCAAGATTGGAAGAGACCGGAGAGTGTGACGGAGATTCGTAGTTTTCTTGGATTGGCAGGTTATTACCGCCGTTTTATCAAAGACTTTTCTAAGATTGCCGTGCCTCTCACTAGCTTAACGAAGAAAGGTATTAAATACATTTGGTCGGACAAATGTGAAACTTCTTTTCAGAAACTAAAAGAACTCCTTTCAGATGCTCCTATTCTTGTTATTCCCGAGGGGAATCAAGATTTCGTTGTTTATACCGATGCTAGTCGCGTTGGTTTGGGTGCCGTTCTTATGCAAAGAGAACGTGTTATTGCTTATGCTTCTAGGCAATTGAAGCCTGCCGAGACTAGATATGCCACTCATGATTTAGAACTCGCGGCTATTGTTTTCGCTCTTTGGATTTGGCGTCATTATCTTTTAGGAGAGAAATTTGTTCTTTATACCGATCATAAATCCTTGAAGTATTTATTCTCTCAAAAGGAACTTAATTTGCGTCAACAGCGTTGGCTCGAATTTCTTGCACCTTATGATTTTGATATTCTTTATGCACCCGGTAAGGGTAATCGTGTCGCTGATGCTCTTAGCCGTAAACAACAAACTGTTGTTTCTATGATGATATCCGAATGGAACGATCTCGAGATCTTATCCACTTGTGAGATTCGAGACCGTGTATCCGATTTGTGTTCATCACTTGTGTTATGTAGCCTTGAGGCTCATCCTTCTCTTTTAGACCGCATTCTTGAAGCTCAAAGGCTAGATCCCGAATTGGCTCTTCTTGGCCAAAATATTAAGGATAAGATTGATATTGAAGGTTAGAAGGACTTTGATATCGATTCCCGTGGCAGCAATCAGAGATTTGGTAGACTTATTGTGCCAAATATTAGTGATCTTCGTAAAAATATTTTAGAAGATTCTCATCGTTCTAAATTCACCATTCATCCCGGTAGTAGTAAAATGTACGCATATATGAAGCGGCTTTATTATTGGGAGGGAATGAAACTTGACATCGCTAACTTCGTTAAGCGTTGCATGACTTGCCAACCCGTTAAGGCTGAACATCAAAGGCCCGGTGGGTTATTGCAACCTCTAGAAATTCCAATTTGGAAGTGGGACCAAATTTCCATGGATTTTATAGATGGCCTTCCCCGTTCTCGTTCGGGTCATGATAGCTTATGGGTGATCGTTGATAGGCTTACTAAGTCTGCCCATTTTATTCCCGTTCGGTATAACCGAACCATTCCTCTTTTGGCCAAGCTCTTTATCAAAGAGATTGTTAAATTGCATGGAGTTCCTACTTCTATTGTTAGTGATCGTGATCCATTGTTTACTAGTGGATTTTGGAAAAGTCTTCAAAAAGCTTTGGGAACGAAGCTTAATTTTAGCACCGCTTATCATCCTCAGTCCGATCGACAAACTGAGCGTGTGAATCAAACTCTTGAAGATCTTCTTCGTGCTTGTGTGCTTGATTTTGGGGGAAGTTGGGAAGATCATATTTCACTTGTTGAATTTTCCTATAATAATAGCTTCCAATCTAGTATTGGTATGGCACCTTTCGAGGCAATCTATGGAAGGCCATGCCGATCTCCTTCTTGTTGGCTTGAGGCCGGTGAGAAGCTGGTTTTAGGTCCAGATTTTATTCGTGATTCAACAGAAAAGATTGATCTTATTCGTCATAGGATTAAAGAAGCCCAGAGTAGACAAAAATCCTATGCCGATAACCGGAGAAGGAAGTTAGAATTTTCTGTAGGAGATCTTGTGTTTATTCGTGTTTCACCTATGAAAGGTGTTGTACGTTTCAGTCGATTGGGAAAATTGGCGCCTCGATATATTTGGCCATTTCCTATCACCGAACGTATTGGTTCCATGGCTTATCGCCTTTTATTACCGGCTCAATTTTCTGCTATCCATGACGTGTTTCACGTTTCTCAACTTCGGAAATGTCTTCGAGACTCCGATTCTGTTCTTGAGCCCGGTGTTGTGGAAGAGATTGAAGTTTCGCCTAATTTAACTTATGAGCAACATCCTATTCGTATCATTGCTTCGGAGGTCAAACGACTTCGAAATAAAGATGTTCCGCTTGTTAAAGTTCAATGGTCCTCAAATCCTAAGGATTGTTCTTGGGAATCTAGAGAGTACATCGAGCGAACACATCCGGACTTACTTTCTCGTACTCTTTGAGGTGAACTTCTTATTTCAAACTTCTTCTGTGTTGAATATGCTTTTATGGTTGTTACTATATATCTTCTTCTTAAAATATTGCGAGGACGCAATTTCTTTAAGGAGGGGAGTCTGTAACAACCCGCATATTTGTCGATTTTATATTTAAATATTTTATTTAAATATTTCATCGTTAGTAGGATTTTAGTCCGAAAAGCTACTTTTTGTATACGGTCGAATTAGGACTCGGGACCACTCCCATTGAGTTTAAAATGCCGTTTGCGACCTTTTTCAGTATAAGCTTCGATATGTTTGGAGAAAGTTGATTTTTGCTACTTTTCACTTTGGGTTTGAGTTTGGGTTCAGCCATTAGCCAACTAATACTTAAAAACTGAACCCCTCCTCCCCATTCTCCCTCACTTCTTTCTCTTTTCAGTTTTTATAGCATTAATGGTGGGAGAGATTGGAAATTAAAATTCCAAAACCCTAGTTCCTTTTGCAACTTCAAATTCCTAGCTCCAAACTCAAGAAGAACCCATTGGTAAGCTTCTCTTCTTCTTCCCCAACTTATTCTCTTACCAATTTCAGAAATTCCTAAACCTAATTTTGGGAATGTTCTTGTTTTTGAGCTTAGGTTCAAGCTCAATTGGGTTGTGTTGAAGAGAGGTTGATTCTCCATTTGCTTTCAAGCTTCTTCTTGTTTGATTTTATGGAAAGGTGAGATTTTTAATCTCACATCTATGCTTATAATTCTCTTCTATTGTTAGGTATGAATTCCTAACACTTATTCATGTGCATTTGATTTTGATTTGGATTGCTTTTGTGAATATTCCAATTTTTAGTGTTTTGAGTTCAATCCTTTAAAAATCATAACTTTGAGGTTCAAATGTGTTTTTTTTTGGTGATGCATCGAGGAGCCAATAGGGCCGGGTAGCCGTTAGGCATAATTTCCTAGCGTCCGTGCTCGCTCGGTTGCGAATTGGTGGAGGTTGCATATCAATTTATGGGCATCATTGTGCAGAGCATCAGGTTCGGCCGACCGACCCCCTTGTCCGGTCGACCGACCTGTTAGTTAAAATTTGCCTCTGTTTCTGGTTCGGCCGACCGACCTGGTGCCCGAGAAGTTTCCTACCTCTGGTTCGGTCGACCGACTCAGGGAGTCCGGTCGACCGACCTGCTTCTATTTGCCAGATTAGCCTATTTTGCTAATTCGTTTGAATATCCAACTTTAATCGATTCGTGTTGTCTCCCTTTTGTTGTTGTCATTTATTATCGACTTTGATCACCTTTTCTTTGGAAATTTTAGATATATCCACTTTGATGGATTTTGTATCGATTTCTTTGGATTTTATTCACGTTTTTGAATGTGAATCTTAGTGATTGATTGTTCCTACAATCTTCTTTGTGATTTGTCACTTTAAAAATACAAAGGTTTTCTATACTAGTAGTAAATATCAAAACTCTTTCCTCAAATGATTTCAATACTATTTTAATACCAAATTCGTTTATAAAACCGTTTTCCAATCTATTAGTATATACAAACCTTTACCTCACTCGTATGAGAAATCTAATTAAACGACATAGTAAAACAAGTGGTATGAAACGCTTGCGTTCACATTGTCGGTTAATTCTTGAACTTGTTCGATTGAATCTCTTGTGACAATTTTATAGTGGAGATCTACAGTTTGTTCGTAAATATTTAAGTTAACCAAGTGGTTATGGGACATGAAGCTAAACTCATATATTTACTAGCTTAGTGTAATTGACACTTCTCGATGATCATGACGATCATCTTTGTGATTTAGACTAGCAATGTGCGATGTCTCTTTGTCTCCGAGGGAGACTAAACCCCGTTTTGTGGAGTTTCGACTCAATTTGGTGGGGTAGCAACCCATGGTCTTCGGGCCGTTTGTGGAGCTTCGGCTCAATTTGTGATGGTTAGCAACCATGGAATTAGCGTTCCGTTTGTGATACACGTGTTGGTGGGCTTTATGCTCCCGTTTGTGATAGGCCTCCCCCCCTTTGTGATTTCTGGATTTCTTGAGATGATTTCTAGAATTTGTGTTTCACCAATTTTCGTGATTTCCATTGATAAGTTTTATCAATATTTGTGCATTGGTGAATTTGTGTGTCATTGACTTTTGTGATTGACATTGATATTATTGTCAATATTTGTGCATTGGTGAATTTGTGTGTCATTGACTTTTGTGATTGACATTGATATTATTGTCAATATTTGTGCATTGGTGAATTTGTGTGTCATTGACTTTTGTGATTGACATTGATATTATTGTCAATATTAGTGCATTGGTGAATTTGTGTGTCATTGACTTTTGTGATTGACATTAATATAATCGTCAATATTTGTGGTTTGATGAACGAAATAAGGATTATGGCATTTCTTTGATTCTTGTGTAGATTTGGTGATATTGATTAATCTCTCGTTGATTTTCAATTACTTATATATATCACAGCTTGGAATTGTTATTATTATGTGTTTAGTCATATCTCTTATTCTATATCGTTTCATCTGATATCTATAGTTAGACTGCTCCGTTTATTATTTTCTTATTAAATGATACTCGGGTCAGACCGAGATGTTACAGGTGCTTCTGCTTGACTTCTCTCTTGGGATTGATTTCTCTGAGTTTTGGTTAACTACTTTGATTAGTAGTTTTTGTTGTATACATTTGAGATATAGACTCCATAATGTATACTTATTCTTTTGTGTTGTTCATGTAACTATTCTTTTGTGATATGTGGATCTTTTTAGACCACTACTCTGATGTACACTTCCTAGTGTAATATTCATATCTATTTCCGCCTTTGTGATATGAATTGTCAGTGACTGATTTATGTTATGTTTATTTCTGTATTTGCTTCCGAAGATATTATAGCCACTGTGTAGTAGCTTTGAGTTTGTGTCGGTATGTCGGATTTCCACTTGATAAAGTATTGCATGTTATACTATCTGACATATCGATGCTCGCACAAAGCAATTACACGGATGGTCGCTCCTCAACAGCCTTATTCTCCGTGCTAGTTGACAGCATTCACCGTAATGTTCTTGGCTAGCGTGGGTATAAGGATGGGGCGTCACACGGAACATCGACGCAGTACAAGCGGTACGTCCAATGAACCGAAAACCCGAGACATCGATGTAGTACAAACGGTACATCAGATGAATCGAAACACAAAACAATTCAGAACATCGACGGAGTACAAACGCTACATCCAATGAACTAAAAAGCCGAGACATCGATGTAGTACAAACGGTACATCAGATGAATCGAAACACAAAACAATTTAGAACATCGACGCAATACGAATGGTACGTCCAATGAACCGAAAAGCCGAGACATCGGTGTAGTACAAACGGTACATCAGATGAATCGAAACACAAAACAATTCAGAACATCGACGTAGTACAAACGGTACGTCCAATGAACCAAAAAGCCGAGACATCGATGTAGTACAAACGGTACATCAGATGAATCGAAACACAAAACAATTCAGAACATCGACGCAGTACAAACGGTACATCCAATGAAATGAAAAGCCAAGACATCGATGTAGTACAAACGGTACATCAGATGAATCGAAACACAAAAAAAGTACATGGGTTGCTAGCCCACAAAGAAATGAGACGAAGCTCAATAAAATGAGGTACAGTCCTCCACGTGGACAAAGAGACATCGCACATTGCTAGTCTAAACCATAAAATGATCATCATCGATCATCAAGAAGTGTCAATTACACTAAGCTAGTAAATATATAAGTTTAGCTTCATATCCCATAACCACTAGCTTAGCTTAAATATTTACGAACAAATTGTAGATCTCCACTAGAAAATTTATCACAAGAGATTCAATCGAACAAGTCCAAGAATTAACTGACAAAGTAAACGCAAGTGTTTCATACCACTTGTTTTACTAAGTCGTTTAATTAGATTTCTCATACGAGTGAGGTAAAGGTTTGTATACACTAATAGATTTGAAATCGGTTTTAAGAAACGAGCTTTGTAATAAAATAGTGTTGAAATCGTTTTGATGAAAGAGTTTTGATATTTTCTACTAGTATTGAAACCTTTATATTTTTAAAGTGACAAATCATAGAAATGATTGTAGAAACTACGACGACCCGACTTCCTATCTCCAAGTAATCGCATCATCTTGAAGAAAGAAAGGGATAGAAGAAGGAAAGAAAGAGAAAGAAGAAAGACAACAACATCAGAGAACTCACAGCGGAACGAATAAAATATATTATAACACATAAAAGATTACACAGTATCATAATACCTCAGAGTACGCAACTATACAACACATATTAGACAGTTATAAACATCTGTCTAATTCATACAACTCAAGTACATAAGATACAGATACCATCCAAACACAGCGGAACCAATATATCTACACGTGGAAGCCTCCTGCTCCATTACTCCTTCAGAATTCGTCAAGCTAACCTGAATCGCTTGACTACTCATACATAATACGAGTACCCAAGAGTTTAATAAAACAGAAAATAAACACTCGGGTCAGACAGGGGTCTGGTGTGAGTAAACGGGTTAAAATTGCATAACTTTAGAAAACCTTTGAAAAGAAAAGGTATCACGTAAGACTTCCCACACATAAAAATGGAAAAGTTTTTACCTTACGCTAACCAAAACATTTGATAGGAAATCCAGTGATATTATAATAGTGTCTAGGGTTTTCAAGTAAATAAGAAATAGCCGAAATTGTCACATTCATTAAATTCCAGCTACTAGCCACAAAAGTGGGTAATACAAACAAAACCGTAGGGTCTCGTAGGAAGAATGGGTTTCCATCAATGGCAGGGCTACTGGGGTACCGCCCGTCACAGTACGTGGCCTAGATCACCGTACCGAGGAGTACTCCCACTCCCCTACAACACAAGGCCGGGACCATTCCTTACTGAACTGTCCCAAACAAGACAACCCCGGCGGTTGTCCGGAATTCAACCGCCCCACACAGCCGAATAAAAAGGGACTTCTAGACAGGAGTAAATCTTGCTCTCCAGTGGGATCTACCCACGAAGCCTTGCTGCACCTTCCCTGTTTTAGCCATTCCCGGTTGATGAAGCTTGAGGCTGCGATTACCTTTATAGAACACATCTATCTTAGAATGCACATCGTCCGCCTGACGATGTGTTGAAATCATTCAATCCATACAAGTTCGTTCCGGGTTCGAACGAAACCGAAGGCACTATCTCGTTGCACTCATATTGGAATCACCCTCAGAGTCAACGACCATAGCCCTTGCACTCTAATCTCCATCTCGAACCTATAAGTACTATTCCGTCAAACTCATTACGGAATCACCCACAGAGTTATACTGACGTATAGCCCTTACACCTCGAGTCTTCACTTGCTCCACTTAGATTATCGACCTAACGTTTAATTGGAATCGATGTGGTTTTCGGATATCCAAATATGGAAACCCGATCCCGGTCTCATCGAAACCAAACGCCATTTTAATGTCCAAGTTGTACTTAAGGGTTTAAACAGTTTAACTTATATTCAAGATGATATAAACAGATAGATGAATAACATTATCACAATAGATAATTCATATCACCATTCATCTCGCAAAGCGACATATCACATATCTCATAGACATCCAAATCATCCAGTATCAACCAAACACCCAATATCAATCATCCAATATCATTCAACATCCAATATCAATCACTCAGTATCAACCATTCACTATTAATCAATCACCCATAGCAGAATTGATTAAGTCTTAATTAATTTAATTAATCTCTAATTAAATTAAATACTATCCTTTAATCACTTGGAATATTGATTTATTACAAATCAAATTCATTATCATCTCTTAATGATCTTCTTTAATTAATCTTCCTCGATTAATTATAATTTAATTACATTCAAGTAATTATTCATAACCATATTCAGTAATTAACCTTTAATTACTATCATTAATTACAAAAATTAATGATCCTTCATTAATTAATTGACTATAATTAATTACATTAATCCTTAATTAATTACAATTAATTAATCATATTTAATTCAATTATTATTAATCAACCTTGATTAACATCATTAATTAAATAATCCTTATTAATTAATTAACCCTTTAAGTAATTAAATAATTAACTTATAATTAACCATTTCTTTAATCAGTAATTAACAACATGTAATTACCTATCTAAATTAATTAACTTCTTAATTAATTAACTTCTAAATTAATTATATTAATCCTTGATTAATTAATCCATTTAATTAATCTTTAATTACTTCATTAAGTAATTTTTATTCAATTAAATTAATTAACAAATCCTTAATTAATTACTTTAATAATTAATTACAATCTTAATTAATTACACTTAGTAATTAACCCTTATTTAATCTCGTTCATTAATTAATCACATTAATTAATTAACCAAAATAATTAAGTAATTAACTCTTAATTACTTACATAAGTAATTATCTTTAATTACTTTTATTAATAAATCTTAATTACTTTCTTAATTAATTACTTAACAATTAATTACTTCATCATTAACCAAATCCTTAATTCTTTTTATTAATTTATTACATTATAATTAATTAACTTCAACAATTACATTAATTAATTCTTTAATTGATAACATTAAGTGATTAACCTTTAATCACTTCCACTTTAATTACTTTCATAAGTAATTACTTTCTTAATTACATTCAAAAATTAACCATTGATTACTTCATTAAGTAATTACACTTAATTAATCCATAATTAAGTGGTTATTTAAAATTAAATAAATAATTAACAAATTATTTAAAATTAATTAACAATTAATTAACTCCTTATAATTTCAAAATCCTTAATTAATTAATGAAAAAGCATTTATCTTAATTAATTCTTTACTTGATTACAAACCATATTTAAATCAAGTATTCTAAAGTTAATAACAAAGATAAATTAACCCTATTTATCTTTATAATTAAATTATTTGAACTTAAATTAAATTTCAATAACTTAAAACAAATTTATTCAATTTGGTTTCAAAATCATAATAATAATCTTATTTGGAAATAAGTTATTAAGAAATTTAATATAAAATTTTAAAATAATTTAATTATTCAATTTAAACTTATTTATCTCCAAAAATGATTTGAAATCTTGAGTTACCAACCAATTACTTAAACCTTTTAACCTGTGACTTTGATTAAAATCACTTCCTTTAAAACTAGAATTGAATTGGTTAATTACTTACAAATGTTATCCCTTTAAAACCATTTAAATTTGCAAATAAATTTAATTAATACTTTTATAAGTTTGATTAACACCTATTTTAAAACTACAAGTCACAATTCATAAAACTTAACTTGATTTCATTTATTCAACAATGTGTTTAATCTGAAACATTTTTTTTTTTTAAAACTGGAGCATATACTTGCTCGAGAGGAAATCTCGGGTCAAACCCAAGTAGAACTCACCAAAACTCCAAGTAAGTCTCGAAGCAAACTCACGCTCGCCTCGAGTCACCCCCAACAGCATCTACTCCAAGTCGCCACCCTGAAAACACGAGCTCGACTTCGAGCTGGCCTTCATCTTCCCCAACCAAAATTTCCAGAACCTCAAACGTGCACAGACCCAAATCACGGTGCACATGCACCCCCAACGCAGACCCCCTACGATCATCGCGACCTCCATCATCAGTCACTACACTACTCGCGAGCATGCACGTAGTTCCAGATCAAACAATACGCATGCGATTCGAAATTTCATCATTCGAATCGAAAAATGCAGAACCACGCGACCCCATACTCCTCCACGGCCGACGCTACAACGCCGAACTTCCCTCTCCGACCACTCCATTGAAGTGCCACGGCTCCATACTACATTTTCCCCGAATACAACCGAACTCGATCCATTCTTTGCGTCAAAAATCCCAAAATAGACTAGCCGAAACTAAGAACAGACAAAACCCTATTTTGCTCAATTCCTAACTCCTCTGTCATTAGAAAAATTTATTTACATTTTTAGCATAATCAATAGTCTAAGCACAAGCTTCAATCCAAGTATCAAACCAAATTAATGTTTGGATAATTGGAATTTCACAAAATTCCCAATTTTTAATAAAACCCAAATTCACCATATTTACACTATTAAAAATTATGATTTCTACTTCTAAATTCATGATTTCATACCACAAACACAATCATACTCTTCCAAACAAAAATTAGGATGGTTAATAAATATATTTTTTCTTCTAAAGTTTGGTTTACTGTAAATGTCCTATATTTACATTCCTATGGCTAAAAAAATAAAATAAATATAAAACAGATTTTAAAATTTATATCGAACTATAACATACACTTTCCATTTATACAAGTCCAAACAGGTTATAGTTTTGAAGGATTTGGATTTAAAGAATGAAAATCTAATTCTGCTTAAACAACAGAGTTTAAATTCAAAACTATAGAAACTAAGTACTTATGATAATCATGCATTCTTATAATCAAACATTCATCATCAAAGCAAGAATTCACTTGCAATCATTATTATTTAACCAAAGATTAAGCCAAATCTGTTTTTAAAATGATTACTCACATGCTTATATGCAGAGCAGAGAACAGAACTTGTTCCAGGACTTGAAATATTAAATCTGGAAAATACTTTAAATTCTTGCTTTGCTGATGAAGTGAATTCCTTTGCATACTTTTGAATTGAAGTAGTACTTCATGCAGGTTGAATATTTACTTCAATTGCAGGTTTTGATTGAATTTCATTTAGTTGCAGATTTGAAGAGCAGGTTGATCTTCATTTGAATTGCAGATGGAATTTTGCAGTTCCAGGTTTTTGAAAAAGATTTCTGTTTTGAATTTTGATTTAATTTTGCTTTTAGTTTGAAAATCTAGGATTTGGGAAGAGTTTCTGGTTTGCCATTAAGTTTGTTTAAGAAAGATAAAACTAAGAAATGAAAGTTTTGAGAAAATAGTTTTCTTCTTTAAAACATTTATTAAAAAATATGTTGCCACTTGTTATTAACTTGAACAAATGTCACAAACATATTTAAAAAGTTAACAAGTGTTTTTGAGATAATTAATAGGGTTACACATGTCTTTAAGTATTTTAAATAAACTTTTATTTAATTTAAATGTAAACATAAACTAACATGTTTAATTTGCTTTATTAATGAATATTTACATATGTGAATATAAATTTACTTTTTAAAGAAAATATTCTATAACTAATAAATACAAATATAAATATACGTCTTATACATGTTATTTAAAATATAAAACTTTTATATTTACACATTTATAATCATTCAAAATTTAAGAATTATAAAAAGAAACAAAATAAAGCTTGTTTAAATCATTTTTAAACTATCACATTTTAAATACTTTAAGAGAAAGACAAACAAAACTTGTTTAAAACCTTCTTAAACTATCCTATTTAAAAATAAATAACAATCTTATATTTGAAACCATTGAATTAAACTAAATTTTCTTTTGAGAAACATTATGTTTTAAAACAAAGCCTTAATTTCAATATTCATTCATATATAATTTATTAATAGATTAAATTAAAATTTCAAACAATTCCAAATTATAACATATACATACATATATATTACAGTTTGAAAATTTAACTTTATTTTAAACAAATGATATTTGCTATTCACAATATATATCAATTATGTATATTATAAACAAAATAAAATTTCATTAGCTTTTGAAAAACAATTCTAACCAATTTTTAAATTGTTAAAAGATATTGATCATACTTACCAAATTAAATATTTATTATCCTTAATAAGATTAATTTCACCAATTTAAATTAAAATTATAAAGAAAATTTATCAAACCAATTTAATTATTATTACATATTATTAAATCGATATTGCTCAAAATTCCGGGTCGTTACAATCCTCCCCCCTTAAAAGAATTTCGTCCCCGAAATTTAAAAGCAAAGGTAATTTAATAACCCAACAAAAATTTTAATTCCAAACAGCAAAGCATATCTATCATCCAATTACTAACAACCATAGCAATCAATCACACAAACAAACATAATTAATTATCCTGACATACGTCAGAATAAAACTCTAATACTAACTCGAGTTTCCCAAGTATAAATCACCGGGAGACTCGCTCTACAAAGCTAAACTAACAAACTACACTACCAAAATCCAGAGCTCCTCTCTTCACTAGATCCATCAATCTGAACAAAACATCAGATTACTCTCAATTCCAGCTCAACATACAACTCCGACTGAACTTCAGATTCAACAAGCAACAATGAATCATACACATACTCCCTCAGAAGTACATGAAATAAAATGAATTCCAGCTATCCAAACTGGAAATTCAATCTCATAGGCAACAAATCTTATCTTATCATAACACAGATAAGAAATCTCAGATGCCATAGCATTAACCAACCAATCTTACTCAATTTCTGCTCTCTTAACCAGAGAAATTTAAACAAGAATGAAGTCTCCAACTTCGAATTCCAAACTCCTTATTTCATATCTGTATAACTCGACAGACAATCCAGGCTGCCAATCTCTTCCTGATCAACTCAACCTATGCTGATACTTCCAGAAACAACTAGACCAAAGCAAACTAGTTTATGGATCCTATTCAACAGAAAAGTCTTCCAAAATCCGTCGAAATCCAGAACACAAACTCTACTATTCAAGCAATAACAAAAGAACTTGCTTCCTTCCTTGCACAGCTGCTACCTCGCCTCCGCTGAACAACTCTGATTCAGAAATAGATAAGAATACTGTTGATGAACACATGTATAATTTATCCAATATCCGAAAAACTTTGTTCATCAAATCCATAAAAATCTGAGTGAATCATCTGACTCAGTCACACAACCTTATACAGAATCCAATTCAAAAGCTAGATCTAACCAAATACAAATTCCAAAAATAAATTCCTGAGCTGCTACACCAATCTCTACTTCTCCAAGAACCATCATACAACCAGGCTAACTACCAAATCATTTCTGGAACCAAACAATATGGAACTCAATTCCAGATGCAATAAATCCTGCTGATTACATCAGCAGCTCCTACTTCCTCATGAGAATCCTCAGTCTCAAACCAAAGAATGCTCAAGAAAATCCCAAATTAATCGCAAGTCACTTTTTCAATCCAAACTAATTCGAATTCCAAAGAAACTGTCCTCTCTTTACCAATTAGAACAGCTCTAAACTTTTCCAAACAAGGTTAATTCTTCAAGATAACTTCCACCAACTGCCCGGGCTGCTGATAGAATAAACACCAAGATTCCCAAACCATCGGAAAAACAGCCAACACTGCAACTTCCAAACTCAACTTTGATGATACTGAAAAGCTAAAAGATCCACTCGTCAGCACACCGATCACTTCGAGCTGAACTGCTACCACAGCTATCCACAGACTTCCAATCCAAATGCTTCTCGAAAACCAAAACCATCAACAAACCATACAATGGACCTCCGAGATGGCAGACAACCCAAAAGAAACTCGGGCTCCAAACCAAGCATCAACACCTCACTTTCCTTAAAGGTTGACAAATAAGACCCTGCCGAAGTGAAACAACTTATAGACCTTAGTCTCATATTCCAGAACAGCCAACTTCATGCTGAAGATCCAAATAACTACTACACAGACGAGTCTTCCCTGAGGCAGGTAAAGACTGCTCCTCAACCACCTTTAAAACTGCTTCAAGAGAAAACCCCTTCTGAAAATATCCATGGATACTGCATCTCATCATGCAGTTATCAAGATATTATTACTTACTTCTACACTACCATCAAATCCAAACTCAAGAAAAATTCGCTCACCCGAGCGAAATCCAAACTTATGCTTCAAAGATAAATTCCGAATCTTTAAAAAGATTTCCTTCGGATATCAGAGAAATCCTTATTCCAAACAACAAATCTCACCCGAGACGGTATTAGGTCTACAGCCTCGACAAATACTTCCAACCTCAACATATGGACCTCATCCATTAGTGGTAATCGTGTTACACACATATACCACTACTCCATCTACCTCTATAACTTACATTGGAAAATCCGAACAGAAAACCCAACAGATCAGGTAGATATATATATATATATATATATATATATATATATATATATAGTTATATATAAAAATTACAAGTACGCTCTCTCAAGAAGGACACCACTACAGAGCCTAGGTATTCACTCAACCTAATGCTCCCTAAAGAAAGACACACTTCAGAGCTTAGGTATTCGCTCAGCCTGATGCTCTGATACCAAATGCGACGACCCGACTTCCAATCTCCAGGAAATCGCATCATCTTGAAGAAAGAAAGGGATAGAAGAAGAAAAGAAAGAGAAAGAAGAAAGACAACAACATCAGAGAACTCACAGCGGAACGAATAAAATATAAATAACACATAAAATATTACACAGTATCATAATACCTCAGAGTACACAACTATACAACACATATTAGACAGTTATAAACATCTATCTAATTCATATAACTAAAGTACATAAGATACAGATACCATCCAAACACAGCGGAACCAATATATCTACACGTGGAAGCCTCCTACTCCATTACTCCTTCAGAATCCGTCAAGCTAACCTGAATCACTTGACTACTCATACATAATATGAGTACCCAAGAGTTTAATAAAATAGAAAATTAATACTCGGGTCAGACAGGGGTCTGGTGTGAGTAAACGGGTTAAAATTGCTTAACTTTAGAAAACCTTTGAAAAGAAAAGGTATCACGTAAGACTTCCCACACATAAACATGGAAAAGTTTTTACCTTACGCTAACCAAAACATTTGATAGGAAATCTAGTGATATTATAATAGTGTCTAGGGTTTTCAAGTAAATAAGAAATAGCCGAAATTGTTACATTCATTAAATTCCAGCTACTAGCCACAAAAGTGGGTAATACAAATAAAACCGTAGGGTCTCGTAGGAAGAATGGGTTTCCATCAATGGCAGGGCTACTGGGGTACCGCCCGTCACAGTACGTGGCCTAGATCACCGTACCGAGGAGTACTCCCACTCCCCTGCAACACAAGGCCAGGACCATTCCTTACTGAACAGTCCCAAACAAGACAACCCCGGTGGTTGTCCGGAATTCAACCGCCCCACACAGCCGAATAAAAAGGGACTTCTAGACAGGAGTAAATCTTACTCTCCAGTGGGATCTACCCACGAAGCCTTGCTGCATCTCCCCTGTTTTAGCCATTCCCGGTTGATGAGGCTTGAGGCTGCGATTACCTTTATAGAACACATCTATCTCAGAATGCTCATCGTCCTCCTGACAATGTGCTGAAAGCATTCAATCCATACAAGTTCGTTCCGGGTTCGAACGAAACCCAAGGCACTATCTCGTTGCACTCATATTGGAATCACCCTCAGAGTCAACGACCATAGCCCTTGTAATCTAATCTCCATCTAGAAACTATAAGTACTATTCCGTCAAACTCATTACGGAATCACCCACAAGTTAAAATGACGTATAGCCCTTACACCTCGAGTCTTCACTTGCTCCACTTGGATTATCGACCTAACGTTTAATTGGAATCGATGTGGTTTTCGGATATCCAAATATGAAAACCCGATCCCGGTCTCATCGAAACCAAACGCCATTTTAATGTCCAAGTTGTACTTAAGGGTTTACACAGTTTAACTTATATTCAAGATGATATAAACAGATAGATGAATAACATTATCACAATAGATAATTCATATCAACATTCATCTCACAAAGCGACATATCACATATCTCATAGACATCCAAATCATCCAGTATCAACCAAACACCCAATATCAATCATCCAATATCATTCAACATCCAATATCAATCACTCAATATCAACCATTCACTATTAATCAATCACCCATAGCAGAATTGATTAAGTCTTAATTAATTTAATTAATCTCTAATTTAAATTAAATACTATCCTTTAATCACTTGGAATATTGATTTATTACAAATCAAATTCATTATCATCTCTTAATGATCTTCTTTAATTAATCTTCCTCGATTAATTATAATTTAATTACATTCAAGTAATTATTCATAACCATATTCAGTAATTAACCTTTAATTACTATCATTAATTACAAAAATTAATGATCCTTCATTAATTAATTGACTATAATTAATTACATTAATTCTTAATTAATTACAATTAATTAATCATATTTAGTTCAATTATTATTAATCAACCTTGATTAACATCATTAACTAAATAATCCTTATTAATTAATTAACCCTTTAAGTAATTAAATAATTAACTTATAATTAACCATTTCTTTAATCAGTAATTAACAACATGTAATTACCTATCTAAATTAATTAACTTCTTAATTAATTAACTTCTAAATTAATTATATTAATCCTTGATTAATTAATCCATTTAATTAATCTTTAATTACTTCATTAAGTAATTTTTATTCAATTAAATTAATTAACAAATCCTTAATTAGTTACTTTAATAATTAATTACAATCTTAATTAATTACACTTAGTAATTAACCCTTATTTAATCTCGTTCATTAATTAATCACATTAATTAATTAACCAAAATAATTAAGTAATTAACTCTTAATTACTTACATAAGTAATTATCTTTAATTACTTTTATTAATAATTCTTAATTACTTTCTTAATTAATTACTTAACAATTAATTACTTCATCATTAACCAAATCCTTAATTCTTTTTATTAATTTATTACATTATAATTAATTAACTTCAACAATTACGTTAATTAAATCTTTAATTGATAACATTAAGTGATTAACCTTTAATCACTTCCACTTTAATTACTTTAATAAGTAATTACTTTCTTAATTACATTCAAAAATTAACCATTGATTACTACATTAAGTAATTACACTTAATTAATCCATAATTAAGTGGTTATTTAAAATTAAATAAATAATTAACTAATTATTTAAAATTAATTAACAATTAATTAACTCCTTATAATTTCAAAATCCTTAATTAATTAATGAAAAAGCATTTATCTTAATTAATTCTTTACTTAATTACAAATCATATTTAAATCAAGTATTCTAAAGTTAATAATAAAGATAAATTAACCCTATTTATCTTTATAATTAAATTACTTGAACTTAAGTTAAATTTCAATAACTTAAAACAAATTTATTCAATTTGGTTTCAAAATCATAATAATAATCTTATTTGGAAATAAGTTATTAAGAAATCAAATTTAAAATTTTAAAATAATTTAATTATTCAATTTAAACTTATTTATTTCCAAAAATGATTTGAAATCTTGAGTTACCAACCCATTACTTAAACCTTTTAACCTGTGACTTTGATTAAAATCACTTCCTTTAAAACTAGAATTAAATTGGTTAATTACTTACAAAAGTTATCCCTTTAAAACCATTTAAATTTGCAAATAAATTTAATTAATACTTTTATAAGTTTGATTAACACCTATTTTAAAACTACAAGTTACAATTCATAAAACTTAACTTGATTTCATTTATTCAACAATGTGTTTAATCTGAAACATATTTTTTTAAAAAAAACTTGAGCATATACTTGCTCGAGAGGAAATCTCGGGTCAAACCCGAGTAGAACTCACCAAAACTCCAAGTAAGTCTCGAAGCAAACTCACGCTTGCCTCGAGTCACCCCCAACAGCATCTATTCCGAGTCGCCACCCTGAAAACACGAGCTCGACTTCGAGCTGGCCTTCATCTTCCCCAACCAAAATTTCCAGAACCTCAAACTTGCACAGACCCAAATCACGGTGCACATGCACCCCACCGCCGACCCCCTACGATCATCGCGACCTCCATCATCAGTCACTACACTACTCGCGAGCATGCACGTAGTTCCAGATCAAACAATACGCATGCGATTCGAAATTTCATCATTCGAATCGAAAACTGCAGAACCACGTGACCCCATACTCCTCCACGGCCGACGCTACAATGCCGAACTTCCCTCGCCGACCACTCCATTGAAGTGCCACGGCTCCATACTACATTTTCCCCAAATACAACCGAACTCAATCCATTCTTTGTGTCAAAAATCCCAAAATAGACAAGCCGAAACTAAGAACAGACAAAACCCTATTTTGCTCAATTCCTAACTCCTCTGTCATTAGAAAAATTAATTTACATTTTTAACATAATCAATAGTCTAAGCACAGGCTTCAATCCGAGTTTCAAACCAAATTAATGTTTGGATAATCGGAATTTCACAAAATTCCCAATTTTTAATAAAACCCAAATTCACCATATTTACACTATTAAAAATTATGATTTCTACTTCTAAATTCATGATTTCATACCACAAACACAATCATACTCTTCCAAACAAAAATTAGGATGGTTAATAAATATATTTTTTCTTCTAAAGTTTGGTTTACTGTAAATGTCCTATATTTACATTCCTATGGCTAAATAAAATAAAATAAATATAAAACAGATTTTAAAATTTATATCAAACTATAACATACTCTTTCCATTTATACAAGTCCAAACAGGTTATAGTTTTGAAGGATTTGGATTTAAAGAATGAAAATCCAATTCTGCTTAAACAAGAGAGTTTAAATTCAAAACTACAGAAACTAAGTACTTATGATAATCATGCATTCTCATAATCAAACATTCATCATCAAAGCAAGAATTCACTTGCATGCATTATTATTTAACCTAAGATTAAGCTAAATCTGTTTTTAAAATGATTACTCACATGCTTATATGCAGAGCAGAGAACAGAACTTGTTCCAGGACTTGAAATATTAAATCTGGAAAATACTTTAAATTCTTGCTTTGCTGATGAAGTGAATTCCTTTGCATACTTTTGAATTGAAGTAGTACTTCATGCAGGTTGAATATTTACTTCAATTGCAGGTTTTAATTGAATTTCATTCAGTTGCAGATTTGAAGAGCAGATTGATCTTCATTTGAATTGCAGATGGAATTTTGCAGTTCCAGGTTTTTGAAAAAGATTTCTGTTTTGAATTTTGATTTAATTTTGCTTTTAGTTTGAAAATCTAGGATTTGGGAAGAGTTTCTGGTTTGCCATTAAATTTGGTTAAGAAAGATAAAACTAAGAAATGAAAGTTTTGAGAAAATTAGTTTTCTTCTTTAAAACATTTATTAAAACATATGTTGCCACTTGTTATTAACTTGAACAAATGTCACAAACATATTTAAAAAGTTAACATGTGTTTTTGAGATAATTAATAGGGTTACACATGTCTTTAAGTATTTTAAATAAACTTTTATTTAATTTAAATGTAAACATAAACTAACATGTTTAATTTGCTTTATTAATGAATATTTACATATGTGAATATAAATTTACTTTTTAAAGAAAATATTCTATAACTAATAAATACAAATATAAATATACATCTTATACATGTTATTTAAAATATAAAACTTTTATATTTACACATTTATAATCATTTAAAATTTAAGAATTACAAATGAAACAAAACAAAGCTTGTTTAAATCATTTTTAAACTATCACATTTTAAATACTTTAAGAGAAAGACAAACAAAACTTGTTTAAAACCTTCTTAAACTATCCTATTTAAAAATAAATAACAATCTTATATTTGAAACCATTGAATTAAACTAAATTTTCTTTTGAAAAACATTATGTTTTAAAACAAAGCCTCAATTTCAATATTCGTTCATATATAATTTATTAATAGATTAAATTAAAATTTCAAACAATTCCAAATTATAACATATACATACATATATATTACAATTTGAAAATTTAACTTTATTTTAAACAAATGATATTTGCTATTCACAATATATATCAATTATGTATATTATAAACAAAATAAAATTTCATTAGCTTTTGAAAAATAATTCTAACCAATTTTTAAATTGTTAAAAGATATTGATCATACTTACCAAATTAAATATTTATTATCCTTAATAAGATTAATTTCACCAATTTAAATTAAAATTATAAAGAAAATTTATCAAACCAATTTAATTATTATTACAGATTATTAAATCGATATTGCCCAAAATTCCGGGTCGTTACAGAAACAATCAATCATCAAAATTCACATTCGAAGACGTGAATAAAATCCAAAGAAATCGGTTACCGAATCCATCGAAATGGATATTCCCAAAAATCCCGATATAAAATAAGTCATCAAAGTCGATAATAAATGATAATCAACAAATCAGATAATCACGAATCGATAAAATTGGAATTCTCAAGAAAATAGGCAAATAGAGCCCAGACAGCAGATTCAGACGTCTGAAATCAAGGATTCAGAAGTCTGAATCTGGAAAAATAAAAGTTTTCCCGAGCATAATTCAGACGTCTGAACCCTATATTTCAGACGTCTGAAATAGGCATTTTTTGCCTATTTCCTTTCTGGTTGCTTACGAGCAAATTCAAACGTCTGAATACTGGGGAATAAAAATTCCCAGTATAATATTCTGACGTCTGAATCCTACGTTTCAGACGTCTGAAACTGAAGTTCAGGGCATTCCCTGAACCTAAGCCAATGATGGCCAAAACGATTATCGGAAGCGATCGGACAAGCAACAACGACTAAGGATTTATGCCAAGCGGCAACCCAGCCTTAAAGGCTCTTCGATACACCTCGAATATCAATGTCCAAATATCCATAATAGAATTTCATTAAATTAGACCAAAACACCAAAAATTGGAATACTCACCAAATCAATCCAAATCAAAATCAAATGCACATGAATAATTGTTAGGAATTCATACCTATCAATCAAAGATAGTTATAGACTAAGATGTGAGATAAAATCTCAGCTTTAAACCCGAAAATAAAGATGGAGAAGCTTGAAAACAAAAGAAAAAACAACCACTCTTCAACACAACCTAAGGAGCTTGAATCTAAGCTCAAAAGAAGAACATATCCTAAGTTAGGTTTAGGATTTTCTAAAATTGAAAAGAGAATGAGTTGGAGAAGAAGAAGTTGCTTACCAATAGCTTCTCTTGGATTATGGAGCTAGAACTTGAATTTGCAAATGGAAACTAGGACTTAGGATTTCCTAATTCTTTTTCTCTCCCCCATTTTTGATGAAGCTTGAATGTATTAGGAAATTATGAAGAAATGAAGAGAAGAGGGTTGGAGCTAGGTTGATAAGTGGGGTTAATGGGCTAAAACCCAACCCAAAGCCCTAAGTGATAAAGTAGCAAAATGCTACTAACTCCAAACATATCAATGTTTATACTCAAAAAGGTCACAAACGCCATTTTAAACTCAATGGAAGTGGCCTTGATTTCTATTTCGACTGTTTGCAAAAAGTAGCTTTTAGGACTAAAATCCGATGAACGATGCTATATTTAAATATACAATCGATAAATATGCGGGTTGTTACACGATTATCCTTATATGCGACCACTATAATTTTGTTTTAGTGTTGCCTTATCACGGCGCCTCCTTAACTATCGACGTTACCATGGTGATGCTGTAACGACTCGAAATTTTACGAAATATAAATTTAATAATCTATATTAATAATTTAATTGGTTTGATAATTTTTCTTTATAATTTTAATTTAAAATTGGTAAATTAATCTTTTAAAGGTTAATAAAATTTTAATCTTGCAATATTGATCAGAATTGATTTTCAAAGCTAATAAAATTTTATTCTATTTATAATATATATTCGATATATATTGTGAATAGGAAAATCTTTTTTTTATATAAAAGATTGAATTTTCAAATTGTAATATATATGTATGTATATGTTACAATTTGGTGTTGTTTTGAAATTTAATTTAATCTATTGATAATACCCACATATATGAATATATTGTAATTTAAAGCTTTGTTTTAAAATTAACATTTTTCAAAAGTTAATTTAAAGATTTATTCAATTGTTTTCAAATATAAGATAATTGTTTATTTTAAAAATATGATAGTTTAAAAAAGATTTAACCAAGCTTTTTTTGTTTTCTTTAAAGTGTTTAAATTTAAAATGGATATGAATGTATAAAAATAAATGTTTTAGATTTTTAAAATAAATGTATAGAAATATATTTATATTATAATTAGTTTACTAATATTTTATTTTAAAGATTAAATTTATATTTACATATGTAAGCATTTATTTATAAAGTAAATTAAATATGTAAGTTTATATTACATTTAAATTAAATGAAAAAATAATTAATTTTTTTTAAAGACATGTGTAAACATAATAGTCATCTTGGCAACATTTGTAAAGCAATTAAAATAAATTTGTGACAAGTGTAAAAACTTAAATAACAAGTGTCTTCAATTAAAATTTAATTTCTTTAATCTTAATAAAACATAACATTTGCATTCTTTTCTTAACTCAAACTAGAAACTTTTTCTCAAACCTGAAAATGAAAACTAAGAGAAAATTTAAAATCTGCAAAATCAAGTTGAAAGGTAGAGTGAAGTCTGCAACTTCAATCTGCAAATTCAAATGGATGTTCAACTTTGCAGTTTCAACGTCAGTACAACAGTTTAAATCAACAAATTAAAAGGCATGCATGGATTCAAATTTCAACAGCAAGCACCAAAATCTTTTTCAAATTAAAGATTCAAGTCCTAGAATGAATTAAAATCTGCTGTGTGCTCTGCAAATTTAATAAGGTGAGTAAATAATTTTAAAAACAGTTTGATCTGGGTTTTTATTACATGCATGTGATGATCTCAAAATTTATCTTGATGTTGCCTGAAAGTCATTCAATTTTTATTATTGAATTTATAGTTATGTTTATATATGTAAAGAAAAAACCGGTGTATATAGGTAAACACTCTGTTTCCTGTTCTTATTTCAGACCAGAATTCTTTTCAAAAATTCAAATCTTCCAATCTATACCCTATTTGATCATGATATGTGAATGAAAGTTGTTTGTTATTGTTTGATGAAATTTTTAAAAATAGTTTCTGTAAGTTAAGTTTATAAATAGAATTTAAAAATGGTAAATACAGTGAAACTTAAATTTTAGTTAAAAATCAACTGCTTTAAATTCTAAATTGAATCACATGCATGTAATCGTGATGATAAATCATGAATTTAGATACGCAATTTGTAATTTTTAATTGGGTATTTAATGTGAATTTTGGGTTTGAACGTTTTTGGGTTTTTGGTGATTTGCCATTGATCGGCATGGTGGTTGGGGCCAAAATCTTGGGCGAAGCTTGCTTGGGTGATGTAGATGATGGGAAAATTGATTAAGAATTTTTCTAATGTTTGATTTGTTCTAAGTTGATCGTACTAGGGTTTAAGCTTATAATTTTATTCGGCTTGAATATTGTAACTTCACGACTTGGATATGATGCCGGAGGTGATCACGTGTTGATGGAAGGTGGCGCGGTGATGCTGCGGTGATTGGGAGAGGCTGCTGGAGCTTCTGGTGGTGGTGCGTTCATCAGAGGCGTTGGCTTTTGGGTTCGTGTTTTCTGCAGTTTCGAGAATTGGTCGAATTTCAGTTCGAATTTGTTTTCTTGAATCTGGGTTTGATTTATTACTCGAGAGGGTTCGTGTGACTGACGTCGATGGTCGCGACGAACGTTGGTGGCCGGCGACAGTGGGACATGTGCTCGCATTTATGATATGTGCACTGGAATTTTCGAATTTTGGGAAGACGAGTGAAACTCGGAGTGGTTATCGCGTTTCCCTCGTGCTCGTCTCGAAGAAGAAGGGGTTGGAGGTTTACTCGGAGTAGACGCGTGAAGTTGCCGTGTTTTACTCGAGATTTTAGGGTTGTTTGCTTTAGTTAAGCTGTAATGATATTAGTTTGCAAATTAAAACCTGTAGTTTGAAATAGATTAAGATCAAGTTTAAAATTATAAATAAGTTTTCTAGAATAAACAAATTTTAAAGTTAAAAGTTGTTGTTTTAAAATAAATGTAAACTAAGCTTTTTAAAAGTGATAATTGAATTGATTTTGAAATTTAAAATGTTTTAAGGTGTTTGCTTAGAAAATAATTATCTAATTAAATCTTGAATTTCAAATTAAAGAGTGTTTTGAAATTAATTATTTAATCAAAGTTTTAAGTAAATTTTTAAGTAGTGATTTTAAAACTAAAGTTTCAAATTTTATTTTGAATGAATAAGTTTAACTTAGATAATTAATGTGTTTTAAATCTTGAAATTTGTTTCTAAATGCTTTATTTTCAAATAAAGTTTAAGTTATAGTTTATAAACCAAATTTAATAATTTGTTTTTGAGTTGTTAAAATTTGATCAATTTCAAATAACTTATTTATGAAGATAAATAGTGTTAAATTACTTTGATATGAATTTAAGAATACTTAATTAACATTATTTGTTAATAAGTAAAAGGTTTATTAAGATTAATGTTTTTCTTAATTAATTAAGGATTTTGAAGTATAAGAAGTTAATTAATTAATTGTTTAATTAATTTTAAATAATTAGTTAATTGTTTATTTAATTTTAAATAATCACTTAATTATGAATTAATTAAGTTTAATTACTTAATGAAGTAATTATTGGTTAATTATTAAAGGTAATTTAGAATGGTAATTACTCATGGAAGTAATTAGTGGAAATTACTCATGGGAGTAATTAATTGAAATGATTAATGAGTAGTCACTTGATGTTATTAATCTAAGGAATTGATTAATAAAATTGTTTGTAGTTAATTAATTATGGAGTAATTAATTAATTTAAGTATTAATGATTATTTAATGATGGAATTAATTATTTGTTAAGATAATTAATTAAGAGGGTAATCATCTAATGATGTAATTAGAAGATAATTACTTATGTAAGTAATTAAGGGTTAATTACTTAGTTATTTTAGTTAATTAATTAATGTGATCAATTAATTAAGAAATGTGATTAATTTTAAGATTAATTACTAAGGGTAATTAATTAAATTGTAATTAATTAATAAAGTAATTAACTAAGGATTATTTATTATTTTAATTTAATAAATGATTGCTTAATGAAGTAATTAGAGATTAATAATTTAGATTAATTAATCAAAAAGGTTAATATAATTAATTAAGATGTTAATTAATTAAGATAAGTAATTAAAAATTGTTAATTACTGTCTATGATTAATTAGATGATTAATTACAAGTTAACTATTTATTAAAGGAATTATTAATTAATAAGGATCATTAGTTAATATAATGAATTAATCAGGGTTGATTAATAAAAGCAATTAATTTAAGTGTGATTAATTAAATGTAATTAATTAAGGTTTAATGTAATTAATTATAGTTGATTAATTAATTAATGAAAGCGAATGAAGGTTCATTAATTATTGTAATCAATGATAGTAATTAAAAGTTAATTATTAGATATGGTTAAGGATAATTACTTGAATGTAATTAAAGTATAATTAATCAAGGAAGATTAATTAAGGAAGATCATTAAGAGATGATTAATTTATTTACTTGGAATAAATAAATGAAGAAGGATTAAGGTAATCCAATTTATTAAGAGTTAATCAACTCTGCTTTTGGATGATTGATTGATATTTGGTGATTGATATTGGATGATTGATATTGGGTGATTGGATGATGTTGGATGATTTGGATATATATGTTATGTGATATGTTGTTTGTGAGATGAATGTTTGATATAAATTATCTATTGTGATAATGTGATTCATCTATCTGTTTATATCATCCTGAATATAAGTTTAAATGTTTAAACCCTTAAACAACTTGGACATTAAAATGGCGCTTGGATTTCGATGAGACCGGGATCGGGTTTCCATATTTGGATATCCGAAAACCACATCGATTCCAATTAAACGTTAGGTCGTAAATCCAAGTGGAGCAAGTGAAGACTCGAGGTTAAGAACTATTCGTCGGTATAACTATATGGGTGATTCCGTGATGAGTTTGATGGAGATAGTACTTACAGATTCGAGATGGTGATTTCAGAGTGCAAGGGCTATGGTCGTTGACTCTGAGGGTGATTTCAAAATGAGTGCAACGAGATAGTGCCTTCAGTTTCGTTCGAACCCGGAACGAACTTGTATGGATTGAATGCTTTCAGAACATCGTCAGGTAGACGATGAGCATTCTAAGATAGATGTGTTCTATAAAGGTATTCGTAGCCTCAAGCCTCATCAACCAGGAATGGCTAAAACAGGGGAGGTGCAGCAAGGCTAAGTGGGTCATGCCTAAGTAGGACGAGATTTACCCCTGTCTAGAGGTCCCTTTTTATTTCGGTTGTGTGGCAGTTGGCGACGGCCAATCTACGGGGTGGTCTTGTTCGGAACTGTTCAGTAAGGAATGATTCCGGTCTTGTGTTGCAGGGGAGCGGCGTACTCCTCGGTACGGTGATCTAGGCCACGTACTGTGACGGGTGCTACCCTGGTAGCCCTGCCATTGATGGAAACCCATTCTTCCTACGTGCCCCTATGGTTTTGTTTGTATTACCCACTTTTGTGGCTAGTAGCTGGAATTTAATCATGTAACAATTTCGGTTATTTCTTATTTACTTGAAAACCCTAGACACTATTATAATGTCACTGGATTTCCTATCAAATGTTTTGGTTATCGTAAGGTAAAAACTTTTCCATGTTTATGTGTGGGAAGTCTTACGTGATACCTTTTGTTTTCAAAGGATTTTCTAAAGTTAAACAATCTTAAACCCGTTTACTCTCACCAGGCCCATGTCTGAACTGAGTGTTTATTTTCTGTTTTATTAAACTCTTGGGTACTCATATTACGTATGAGTAGTCAAGTGTTTAAGGATTTCTTTGACGAGTTCTGGAGGAGAAATGGAGTAGGTGTCTTCAACGTATAGATATATATTGTGGTTCCGTTGTGTTGGAGTTGTTTCTATTTTCTCTGATGTACTTGAATTGTAATTGCTAGACAGATGTTTATAAATATCTAGTTTGTGTTATATTAGCTGTATAACTCTGATGTATATATTACTATGTAATGTTTAATGTGATATAATATAATTTATTCGTTCCACTGTGAGATTCTGATGTTGTTTGGTTCTTTCTTTTCTCTTTTCTATCCCTTTCTTTCTTCTTAGTGATGCGTCTTTCTTAGGAATGAAAGGCGGGTCGTTACAGATGCTAAGGCAAACTGTAGGACAATGCTTAAAAATGTGTTAAGGGGGATCAACGTAAATCCTTAGAGCTATTAATACTTTACTTTACTGATAGACACTACATATATAGCGTATCTTACTACATATTGATAATTTAAAGAATCCTTAGGAGATGGAAAATCCCATAACACCTCTTAAGTTATTGCACTCACGTTTTGTACTAGATAGGAGATGGAAAATCCTATAAACATCTCCAAAGCTATCACACTCATATGTACTTGTTATTGATTTAACTTACATAAGAACTTTTAGTTCCGACTTGAGTGTATTTTCTTTTCATTATGCTCAGGTCAGCCAGAGTATTTCAGTGAAAGACAATATTCCATGAAGATGAAGATGGAGTTTGCTAGATCGTATTTACTATTATTATTTTGTGGCATTATTTTGTTATGTTTGTTGATTATACTCTGAACATGTTGTAAAAATTGAAATCAAATGTATATTATAAAATAGCTTCATGAACTGTTTATTTGATTATTATGTTTGGTCATTCCGTTGCGAGATTCTACGTATTGCTTTCCTTCTTTTCTCTTATTTTCTTATTAAATCCCATAGATAATATGCCATTTTGAATGGTTTGAGTTAGACATATGTGGTTTACTGTCGACTTTAATCGTCCAAAAGATGGGTCATCAAAACTTTGGAGTCACCTTCAATTCTGAGTAGTGAAGAAGTGTGCAAGCTCATGTAAGATTATCCTTAAATACATGAGATTAGAAAAGAGCCCAAAATTTAAAGTAAAGGAGATTATCACAATTGGTGTAAACAAAGTATATTTTAGGAATTACCATCCTCAGCTTTAATTAGTATGGAGTGGCCAAATTTCAAACGTCTTGCTTGTTACAAGTTGAAAAATGTATGAAAACTATTAGAGTGGGTTTAAAATTTATGATTTTCTAATGGAATTACTTCTAACGTGAAAATATGTATTGACATAAAGAATCTTCAAATGTTGGTTATGAAGAGTCATGATTGTCATGTATTTTTAGATACTCTTTTCTCGATAGTTTTTAAGGAGCTATTTCCACCGAAGGGGTGGATGCCTATTACCAACCTAAATTTTTTCTATAAAGGGTTGTGCTCAACCACACTTAATAAAGGTAATTTGAAAAGATTAGAAATAGATATACCCAAAATATTGTGTAAATTTAAGAAAATATTTCTTCCTAAGTTATTCAAATGAATGGACCCGTAAATCTATCAACTAAAGCTTTAATGCAAGTATCGATGCAATATAGATGGACATATCCTTTTAAGAGGTACATAAAACACAAGCTGGGGTAATATATTTTTTCAAAATACATAGGGTAAACATATAATTGATAATGTTTTTCTGTGTAGCTACTTGGGTCACCTTAAAAAAAAGTAAAAACAAAATGCATGCATCGAAGGTCATGTATAATTGTTGAAGAAGAGACGGTTATTATTTTGAAGACCATGTTAAACTGAATTCTAACGCTAGTCCTCATAATGAGGATGCCATAGATGAGTCCTCCGACATTTCTTTTTCCATTTTTCGAAAATGTGGATGTCCTTATGGTAATGGAAGGATGGAAGTTTTCAAACACTTAATGAGTTTGTCATAAATAGAACAATGGTTCTTTTCAATTGTGGACTATCAACTCATATTAAGTAAAATTATATCTCTAAAAGTTGTATATCATAACCATGTTTATCTTAACAATATCAGTTGTTTAATAGTCAATTTGAGCAACAAAATCTAACAGTTCAACCCGGTGAAGGGATTGAGGCTTGGTTTCAGGAATATTTGAGCATACATAATTGTTAAATAAATTTAGTATGAAATAGTATAATTATTACATATATTAATATGTATTAATTTAATGCAATAAGTTATTGATAATGAAATCAATGATATTTGTTATAAAACCTTTGCATTTGGCCGAATTATGAAATAAAGATAATATCTAATCATGTACATCAATGACTTTAAATTTCACATAACGTAGCTAGGAGCCAGTAAAAACTTACAACGGTGGGATATATGTTAAAGATGATGAACATGATGATGATTTGGAAGACTATTGTAGTGTATTATAGAAAATAACTAAACTTATTTATTCTGCAATACTGGAGTATAAAACATTTTTTTTAACTGCGATTGGTTTGATACTACTCTTGACGTAGGAGGACTTCGTATACATAAGGATATCCTCCTATTGAGGTAAACCATAAAAGGAGAGATAAAGGGAACGATCCATTTGTGCTAGCGATGCAAGCAACACAAGTTTATTACGTTCCTTAGCCTGTCATGAACAACAACAAGGACGACTAGTGGGCTATTATTAACCTAAATGGTTATTCAATGGAGATATGATCGTAGTAGATGATCAACCATGGCAAAATGATCCAAAGAACAATGAAGTACCCTAAAAAATAGAAGATGCGGATGGTATAGGACCACTTAACAATGAAGTACTTGACGAAGTTAAATTAAATGAAGATGTCGAGGTTGATAACGATGATGATATATGATGGTAAAGTTAATAAGCATAAATATGAAAATGATATAGTAAATGATGATATTGATGTTGCTAATCGGTAGATTATGTATAATGTATTAAAAAACTAATTTTTTTTGTATGTATGTTTGTTACGATCCTGGTTTTGAGTCAAATTTAAATTGGTAATTAAAATAAATTTTTGAATCAAGTAGGAATAGATTTGAACTTTTCCAAATTAAATAAGATATTTGTTTGTTTATATATATATATATATATATACATATATATATGTATATAGATTGAATTTTGAAATTGAAATTCTAAAAGAAATATTTTAAGAAATAATTTGAATTTGAAAACTTTATTTTAAACTAATAAAAAATTTGTCTTGGAATTATTATGTACATATGTGATATATATTTTGAATGTTATATTTTGAATTTGATATAAATAATTTTTAAAAGTTGTTTAAAGATAAATTCTATATTTTATAATATATACATATGTGTGTGCGCGTGTGTTTATTTATTAAAGTATGATTAAATTTTACAATCATTTTCTTTAAAAGGTTATATTAATATCAATAAAGGAAAATGTTTTTACAAAAATGGGAAAATATAATATAAAGTTATATTTGAAAAATTATTATTACATGAAAATTACAAGTGTTAAAAGTATAAATAATAATAAAATATATGAATACAAATATAAAACAAGAATGGAAGTTTAAAATATACATATATACATATCTTTTGAAAATTAATAAGATTTGAATAAGATATTAATAAAGGAATAATTTTCTTTCTCTTTAATAAATACATATATAAATAGTTGTAAAAGGAAATATAAATAGGAAGTAATATAAAAATATATTCAAACATTTAAACACATGCAAAATACATGTGTAAGCATTTTAACCATAAAATTAACATTTGTAAACATTTTAACAAAACATTAATAAAAGTGGTAGCTCAATTTTATTATATAATTAGAAGTGTCATTTATCATCTTTTATCTTAATTGTTAATAAAAAGGAAAACAAGAATATAAAAACCCCACTATCTCCTTCTTACTTCAATTTTCTTTCGTATGTTTCAAAAATACAAAGTTTAAAACAAAGAAAACCTGAGACAAAGGAAATAAAACTAGAAAATACAAAGTAAAGAAAAGTAAAATCAAAGAATTAAACAACTACAAACTCAGATAAAACAATTCAAGCAAAATCATCAACAGTCTCAAAGAAAACTGAAAACCAAGAATCAGATCATCTTAGACCAAACAATCAAAACAATTTCAACCTGAGCAATTCAAGATCAAGAAAAGGTTCAAACCAAAAATCAAGATTGAAGACAAATTTCCAGTTTTATTGGTTCAATCATTTCTAGATTTTCAAAGTTATTCCAGGCTTTGGGTTCTCTGCTTTTCAAAACAAGGTGAGCAAACTAACCCATTGATACTCGAATCTGTGTTATACTTTGTTTCTGAAAAGTAAAGTGGTGGAAATTGTTTGTATGGATGTAAATTTGTCTACATGTATATGTATACATGTGACGCATGTCTATGTACAGCCATGTACACCTTTTTTTATAATTACAGACTAGAAACAAAATCAAAAAAATCAAAATCTCTTCACCTATTCTCCAATAGGCTTTAATGTTTAAACAAAAAGTGTTTGAACTAACATGATTTGAGTTTTAAAAATATTTTTAAGAACAATTAGTTTAAGATTATCTGGAAAATTAAAATTTACAGTGGAAACTTAAAAGCATGTCAAATTCAAGTGTCATTATTACAAGTTGCAATTACATCATCTTGTTTGACTTCGAAAAACATGATTTTTAAAAATAAAATCATGATTTTAATGGTGTTTTCGGGGAGCATTTATGGGATGAACAGAAATTACATTTTGAGTAGATTCTGGTGATCGACGAATTGTGATGGGTCGAGATTGATGTCAGAGGAGGTATGAAGGGAGGAGATCATCGGAAAAATAGTAGTTGGATTTATTAAGGGTTAAGGTGGTCAGACGACATGGAAATAGGGTTTTAAACCCAATTTTTCTCGATGAGGCTTAAGAGGAGAGTTCGTCGTCGATGAAGCGCTGGAGTTGATCACACCTGGGGGAAAGGAAAGAGGGCAGTCTGGCGCAGCTTTGGGTGTGATGGCGGGGTTGATGGTGATCGGAATCGTCGTCGGCGAGTGGTGTTTGCACAAAAAATGGGCAAACACCTCCAAATCGTATAATTTAGTCGATTTTATGTTGTTCTTAGTGATTTGGGTGATTCATGCAAATATGTAAAAAGCAGGGACTAAACTGTAAAAGACACACAGATTTATAGTGGTTCGGCCAGAATGTGCCTTCGGCCACTTTATATGTTATTCTCCTTCACTCTTCAGATTACAAGTACAAAGCTTTGATTACAAGTATACGAAAGTTGTTTGGAAGTTCTGTCCGTGCTTGAGCTCTCAAACATGTCTGCCATTGTTGTACCCCTGCCCCTCTATTTATACAGTGAGGCTGGGGCCAGGGGTCTTGGATGTATATAGCTGCTGGTGGGCCTGAGCTGAAGTGATCTGGCCTAGCAATGTTGGTTCGGCAAGGCCTTGGTTCGGAGATGGTTGGAGTGGAATTGGTCCGGCATCACTTTGGTTCAGTAGGCATGGGAAGGGAGTGGCTTTGGTTCGGCAGTGGTTGGGAAGGAAGTGGCTTTGGTTCGGCAGTGGTTGGTCCGGTAGTACCTTGGAGATGTGTTGGTTCAGTCCGGTGGTAGATGGGTTGAGTACTGGTTCGGCTAGGCATAGGAAGTGGGTTGGACCGGTAGTACACTGGGAAGGGAGTTGGTTCGGCAGGGCTTAGGAAAAGTGTTCGTTTGGCAGTGCTTCAGAAAGGGGTTGGTTCGGTGGTGTTGGCCCGGTCGAAACCACCCAACACTTGCCCCCCCAAAGTAGGACATGTGCCTGCATATGGCGTGCTTTGTTTTAGGTCACTCATCTTGGACACTCCTATCCGGTCTCGAACGCCGAACCAATTGGTCCGGTCGTTGACATTTGCCTATAAGTATGGGCCTTATGCTTTCGTCATTCTTTACCAACTGAAGTAGCCGAACCAAAATTTTTCTGCCGAATCAATTACGTTGCCGGACCAGGTGAGGTCTTCTTTCACCGAACCAACTTTTTCCTGAACCACCGAATGAGATCGGAGGATATGAGTGCCGAATGGTATTTGAGCCTTGGACTACCGAATGGACTAGAGAGTATAGTGCCGAATTACCTTTTGCCTTGCTTTACCGGATGAACTGGAGAGTATAGTGCCGAATGACCTTTTGCCTTGCTTTACCAGATGAATTCGGGAGTTCGAGTGCCGAATGACCTTTCGGCCTTGAACTACCGAATGCACTTTTATGTTTTGAACTGCGAGTGAATTTCCAGACTACATACACTTGCTTGTTTACTTCCCTCATTCTAACGACGCACTTTTTTTGTGTTTGGAGATAAATGTCTCGTAAAGTGGAAACTCGATCAGATAAGAAGAAATCCAAGGACAGAGAAGAGTCCTCCACAGTGCCCCCCAGCTCAGTCAGGACCGGGACGTCATGGACCTCCCCCGAGATCACTAGTAGATGGGTACGGCCCTCAGGAGCTCCTGATCTCGCCACCTGACTGCTTTCCTAGCTCCTTTAAAGAGGAGCAACTTGATGTTATATCTCGTTCTTTCGGGATTGCAGAGCACACATGGTGCTGCCAGGAAATGGAGTTATGCCGTGTGACCCTCTTGAAGGATATTTTGCTTATAGCAAGTACCATTGTATGTGTGGGGCCATTCCCCCGATCAATGCTTGGATAGTCAGCTTCATCACCTATTTGAAGGTGGCCCCTTTCCAGCTTCAGCCCAACTCTTATGCTATCTTAGTGAGTCTATTTATCATCTTCCAGAGAAAGTACGGGCGTCCCCCCTCCAACCGGGAGATTCAGTAACTGTACAATTTGAGAGGCTACAAGAAGGGGTCTCCCTACATTAGCTTAGAATCGGCCGTGTCCTTCAAGCCGGTCCTGGACTTATATTCGAATTCAACATGTTCAAGAAGGAATGGTTTTTCGCCAAGGATGACTCCGTTTCTATCCGTCGCTTCACCTTTGGCTGTAAGTTGAAGCTTATTTATAATTTTCGTTCTGACTGCAATGCTTCTTATGTGTTTTTATTTCTTGCTAGCGACAGGTGGCTTTGCGGTCGTGGAGAATGATCGCCTGGTTTAGATGGCTGCGGAAATAGAAGCCATTTCGGGAAGGGAGAGGTCAGCTTCTTACTTGATCAGGAATGCTACTCTTCTGGGGCATAATTTGATTCTACCACGTCAGTCTGTGGTCAAGCAGAGAGACACGGCTGAGGAGAGGGCTGCCAAGGCTACAGGAGGGGATGCGGCGAAGAGCAGCAAAAGGAAACCCTTCTCGATACACCTAGTCGCCGGGGGGAAGAAACTCAAGAAGTCTTGTGGACCCTCCCCCAGCACATGTCCAGATGTTCCGGAGGAGAAAAATGTGGAGGAGGAAAGAGGCGAGGAGGAGAGCGGAGGTGATGGAGAAGGTGATGGTGAAGGACAGAGCGGTGATGGCGCTGGGGCTTTGTCCTCTGGGCAAGCAAGGGAGATCCAAGAGTGGACAGATGATGCTTTCCGCCAGGCTTTCGAGGGGTTGGAGGAAGGATCGGCCTTGGTGGAGAAGGCGAAGAAAACTGATAAGGCCGGGACTGGTGCCGATTCATCTTCCAAGAGCATTTCAGCTAGGTCAACTCCGACGATTCAAGGTGAATTTTTAACTCCTTTTTACTCTTTTTAACTTCACATGTTTCTTGGATTATAGTCCCATGCATGCTTGAAACACTTGGTTTTTATTCCAGGAACGGGTAAGGTGGCCAAGACATCAGACATTCGGCACCGTCTCGAACAATTCAAGCTCCTCAAAGCTTCCGCTAAACCAAAGCCTCCGACCAACTGTTCCGGGGACGTAGTCGGCTACCGTCCTCTTCTCGGACTTATTGAAGAGGATATTCAAAAGAAAAAGAGGAGTTGCTCCTTATTCGAACCTTCACCTGATCCTCAGCCCCCAACCTAGCCTCTTCATGATATCACGGAGGATGATACTGAGTTCATACCCTCTCCGCATCCGTCTGAAAATCCTACCGTTACTCAGATTGATCGTCCCGGCTTGGCTCGTAATCCATTTGCGGGTCATCCAGATCTGGATTCGGGTTTTCAAGATATTTCCTTTGACGAGGTTACTGGTGAGCACCTTCTCCCTCGCAATCTTATGGTAAGGGTGCTTGATGAGGCCAAGTCCCTGGACCTTGATTTGCTTGCTACTCGGATTGTAACTATGTGGGATGAAGCTAAGGCAAACATCGACCGGGTTGCTGAAGAGACCAGGAAGTTGATGGGGCTTCATGCCCGACTAGTCAAGGCCGGGGAGGAAATTGGGAGAACTAAAACAAGGTTGCGGTTTATGGTTTCCGACCAGGCCAAGCAACTCGCCGATCAGTCCATCTAGATCTCTCAGCACGAGGCTGCCTCCAGACGACTAAAGAAAACCATGGAAGAGGCTAGCAGAGCCGAGCTGCGGAAAATGGAGGCAGCTTGCAAGGAATGGATCGATATGGCTATTGCAACGGTGGATGAGGTTCGAAAAGCGGATCTTGAGCGGGTAGAGGAGTTATCTGGGAAGCTTGAAGCCGCAGAGCTTACTCAAGCCAAGCTGAAGGAGGAGATGGAGGCGATGAGGAAATCCTTCAGGCTGACCGCTCGCGATACCGATCGGAGAGGGATGCTGCCGTTGCAAAGCTGTTGGCTTCTAAGGTCCGAATGAGGGAGTTTGAGGAGAACGAGGGGATGATGGATGAGATGCTCCAGGACATGTATTTCCGTACTTGGAAGCAGGGAAACTTATCGTGGATGGATGATTATCCCCAGATCATGGCCAGGATTTATCTCCGGGCTCTGGAGGAGGCCAAGGCTGATGCTGATAAGGAGGGTGGTGTGGCCTTCAGGATGGATGTAGTCACGGCCCAGTTTACCGAGGAGGAGAAAGTGGCGGTGAAGGAGGGTATGCAGCTGCTCGCCGCTGAGGAGGTAGGTGTGCAGTTGGGGGATGATGATCAAGGAACAGATGCTGGTAAGTCTTCCCTTTTAGCCTTTTCATAACTTGGTTGCTTATTGTTTATTTAATGGATTCTTCTCCTGAATTGGACAGGCAGGACCTCTAAAGCACCAACTCCCTCTGGTCAACATGCTGGGAGTTCTGATCCTGCGGTTAAGTAGACCTCGGTGGGCCAACAGGATAGAGGCGAAGCCCCGATGCAGCCGGCTCCTTGGCTTGATCTGGACTACTTGACATTACTGCCTATGTTAGTCTTAAAACATTAATGTAATTTTCAAACTGTAATTATGTAACGAACAACTTGATTTTTGGCATGTAACTTTTAACTTGGACTGATTTTGCTATATTTGAATGTTTTTATTATTTTTATGTGTTGCATAAAATATAGCTGTGCATGTGTTAGTGATTCAATTGTGTTTGATGCTAAGTTCTTGCTTAAAATATAATTTCATGTCTTGCAATGTTAGTGTGATGTGTGAATAAATTATAGTTACATATTTATGTACTAGAGAAGAAAGTACCGCCCTTCAAGTTTTAGCCGTAGACAGTAGCTTTGAATGCCTTGTGTAGTCGAATATGGAATGCAGCTGAGTGACCTGCCATCTAGCTGTGAGTTCTTATTCCCATTAGTGAGTGTCTCCTATTTTGTGTCTTGTACTTTATTGATCGTTATAGAGGATAGGAGGAAAGTATTTATAAATAAAATGAAAATATAAGAAATAGTAAAACTTCCAATCACGGAAGGCCTTCGATGTGCTTAAGTTCGTGGCAAACGGGTTTTGTAGTCACTTTCCCTATCTGTGGGTCTTGGAGACATTTGTCACCCATCTTACGCCTCTGTTGGGAGTTTTCTTTTTTACCACAGCCATACTTAAGACACATCGGAGCCGAGATCGCGCACAGTAACTACCCGGGCCATTATGGCCCGTAATCATGGGTATTATTCGATTTACCGTGGCCGGCTAGCGCGGGTGCCAATTGTCAACTGTGAACTGCCCCTGGTTGGCCACACCTTATGTTGGGGCTTATAATCGGTTCACGGTTGCCGGCGAGCCGAACGCCGTAATGAGCTGCCTAGGCTATGGTTAGCCTTCTCGGCGGCTTATAATCGGCTCATTACAGTTGGCTTTAAGGGCCGTCGCGAGTAATGAGTTAACCCGCAGCAGAGGGATGCTGGAGCAAAAGTGTCTCATTGGCGAGGGCATAGATTCGTATAGTACCTGTTAGGTCTTGTCCTGGCGAGGTTGCACCGTGAGGTGTCTAGAATGGAAATGCCATTACACAGGATTCTGTTCAACAGAAAAGGATAAAGCTTAACAAGCATCCAAGATATAAAGGAACAAGTTAAAAAGAGACAAGATTTTTAAAGTGGTTCGGCACAAAAATGCCTACGTCCACCGATTCTCTTTGTTAATTCACTTCATATAGGCAGTACAAGTTAAGAAAAGTATCGACAAAGGTGTTGGATGTTCCATGCCCTCTGGAACACCTCTCCATCCACTGTTGACAAAATATAAGCTCCGTTGGGGAGATCTTTATGAATTACATATGGTCCGTCCCGGATTGGATCTAGCGCTCCGGGGCGCGGGAAGATTCGCTTGCGGACAAGATCTCCTTCTTGTAAGCCGCGATGTTTGACTTTGGAGTTGTATTGTGCTTCCACTTTTGCTTGTGAGCTGCCGCTTTAAGTGCTGCATCATTTCTTCTCTCTTCAATTAGGTCCAAAGACATGTGGAGGAGTTCTTCATTTTCTTCTGGGTTATAGTGGAATCTACGGTGGGAAGGCACTACAGTTTCAACTGGGAGCATGGTCTCTGATCCGTATGCCAAAGAGAAAGGAGTATGCCCTGTTGATGTCTTGAAAGATGTGTGGTAGGCCCAAAGTGCCGTAGGAAGTTCGTCCACTCAAGCGCCTTTTGACTTTTCAAGCTTCTTCTTGATTAGAGTTTTAAGAATTTTGTTGACAGCTTCGACTTGTCCATTTGCCTGGGGATAAGCCACAGATGAGAAGCTTTTGTGAATTTCATGCTCTTGGCACCAGTCGGCGAACTCCTCGCTGGCCAAGTGAAGTCCATTGTCCGATATGATTTTGAGTGGAACCCCGTACCTACATAGAACATTTTTGATCAAGAATTTAATAACTTTTACCGAAGATATTTTATTTAGAAGTTCCGCTTCCACCCATTTGGTGAAATAGTCGACTGCCACTATAGCATATTTGGCTCCGCCTCGGCCCATCGACAATTCGCCAATCAAGTCAATTCCCCATACTTCAAAGGGCCATGGGCTGGTCATTTGAGTAATCTCATTTGTTGGTAGTCGAGGAATCTTAGCAAATTTCTGACATCTGTCACATCTTTTGACGAAGTCTAAGGCGTCTTTGTTTAAAGTGGGCCAGTAATATCCATATCGGAGTGTCTTCTTTGCCAGAGTCTGCCCACCAGTGTGATCTCCGCAGCTCCCTTGATGGATGTTGGATAAGATTTTCTTGGCTTCCCTTCTAGCAACACACCTTAATAAGGGGTTAGAGAAGCCGCGTCGATAGAGGATGCCTTCTTGTATTGTGTAGCGGGAAGCTCTCCTCAAGATTTTCCTGACTTCGTTACGCTCATTGGTAGTGTGCCATCTTGTAAGTATTTCCGGATAGGAGTCATCCAAGTTTCTTCTTCGATTGCAGCTATCAGATCCTCTTGTACGAAACTTGGGGCTAGTTGTTTTGAGATGGCTACTATTCCGGAAATGGTGTTGTTCTTCATGCTATCTTGCTTTGCCAGTTCGTTTGCCTCTCGGTTCTCCTCTCGAGGAATGTGTTTCATTAAATAGTGGTCCAACTGATCGAGTAGCAGCCTGGTTTTCTTTAGATATGCTGTGAGTCGTTCCCCTTGAGTATGAAACTCTCCTATTACTTGGTTTATGATAAGTTGAGAATCACTATGAAGACATAAACAAATGAGTCCAATTTCTAAGGCAAGTTCTAATCCTGCTATTATTGCTTCATATTCTGCATCGTTGTTGGTGGCAGCGAAATCCAACCTTAGGGCATAATGCAGCTTCCTTCCCTTGGGGGTGATTATAACAATACCTGCCCTCGAGCCTTGTTCGTTTGATGCTCCATCTACAAAGAGATTCCACCTGATATCTTCTGCTATTCCAGATTGCTCCTTACCTTCGTTGGTAGTGAATTCGGCAATGAAATCGGCCATGGCTTGTCCCTTGATGGCGGTGCGAGGATGGTAGGTGATATCATATTGACTCAGTTCAATGCACCATTTAAGTAGTCGCCCAGAAGTGTCGGGGCGATGGAGTACCTGCCTTAGCGGTTGATCGGTTAAAACTTTTATGGAATGAGATTGGAAATAGTGTCGCAGTTTCCGTGACGTGATTAGCAAACAGTATGCTAGCTTCTCAAGTTTAGGGTATCTGGCTTCTGCCCCCGTAAATCTCTTGCTTACAAAGTATACGGGCCGCTGCGCGCGGTTGTCTTTTCTCACCAAAGCAGCGCTTAGAGCATGGGACGATACAGCAAGGTATAGGTATAGTTCTTCGCCTTCATTTGGAGTTGAGAGTACTGGTGGTCTCTGGAGGTGTTCGATTAGGTTAAGGAAGGCTGTTGAGCATTAATCAGTCCATTCGAACTTTCCTTTGTCTTTCTTTAGGGCTTTGAAGAAAGGGATGCATTTGTCGGTTGCTTTAGAGATGAATCTTCTTAGGGCGGCCACCTTCCCGTTTAGGCTTTGAATCTCTCTTCGAGTGGATGGTATCTTGATATCTTGCAAAGCCCGGACTTGTTCGGGGTTTGCTTCAATCCCCATGGCATGGACGATGAATCCCAAGAACTTTTCCGACGATACTACGAAGGAGCACTTTAAAGGATTCAACTTTATTCCATATTGGCGAAGTACTTGAAACATCTCGTCCAGGTGGCTTACATGATCGTTGGATTTCCACGATTTTACCAGCATGTCATCCACGTAAACTTCCATAGTTCGTCCTATTAGTTCCGCAAACATCTTGTTGACGAGGCGCTGATAAGTAGCTCTAGTGTTTTTAAGTCCAAAAGGCATTACTCTGTAGTAGTACAATCCCCGGTCAGTGATGAAACTAGTGTGGTCTTGATCGGGGGCGTGCATAGGAATTTGGTTATATCCTGAGTATGCGTCCATAAAAGATAAGAGTTCGTGTCTGGCTGTGCTATCCACGAGCTGATCGATTCGGGGGAGTGGGAAGCAATCCTTCGGGCAAGCGTCATTTAAGTTGGAGAATTCGATGCATGTTCGCCACTTCCCATTAGCCTTCTTTACCAGTACCGGGTTGGCGATCCATTCTGGATAGATGGCTTCTCGTATGAAGTTATTGGCAAGTAGGTTCTTTACTTCTTCCTCGAGGGTTGCCGATCGTTCTGCCCCCATACTTATCTTTTTATGCTTTACTGGCACCTTGGTGGGATCGATGTTTAGTACGTGTCATGCTACGTCTGGGGAGATTCCAGTCATGTCAGCGTGCGTCCATGCAAATACATCCAAGTTGTGGCGAAGAAAATCGACGAGTTGATCCTTCAACTCTGCTCTTAACTGAGACCCGATTCTCAGCAGTCTACTTGGGTCGTGTTTGTCTACAGATACAAATTCCATAGCCTCTGCAGGCTCGGCGGTGGCCTCCTCCTCTTTGTCCCTGGGGTCTAATTCATTGAAAGGATCACTGGTATATCGAAGAGGGGGTGCTTTCTTTAGTTGCTATGCTTTCAAGTTTTTCTTGCAGGGAGTAGTCTCTGCATCCTTCCCTTTATCCTTCCTACGGTTATTGCGAAGTTCAGTTACATAGCAATCTCGAGCGGCGTCTTGATTTCCTTCTATTTCCCCTATCCCATTATCTGTTGGAAATTTCATCTTCAGGCACCAAGGGGCCAGGACAATCTGGAAGTCAGACAAGGCTGGTCTTCCTAAAAAGGCGTTGTAGGCCGAGTGGTTATCTATTAGCGCAAATGTTTGTTTCTGCACAATGGAGCAGGGATGACTTCCTATTTCAACAAAGAGGTCCAATTGCCCGAGGGGCATCTTCGCATCTCCAGTGAAACCGTGTAGTGGTTTGTTGCAGGGATACACATCCTTCATTGACAACTTCATTTTGTCGAAAGCATGCTTGAATAGAATGTTTACGGAGCTTCCAGTATCTACCAGAATTCGAAAAACTTCTGCTGGGCCGAACTAGGCAGAGATGACCATAGGATCCATGTGAGGGTACTGCCTTCCTTCTAGGTCTTGCCTACTGAATGTGATGTCATTATCCTCTTTCCGCTTCAGGCGGCGTTCTTCCATGACGAATTGATGCAGTCTTCATTGTTTCTAAGTGACTTTCCATATCTTTCCATTTCTGCCCAGTTTCTGTCAGCGATGTGTGGTCCTCCCGATATTGTATGGACCACTATCTTCTCTTGACTGGAACTGCTGGTGTTGTGATTTCTTCCACCTGTCTCTGGGTGGAGTTGCCCTGGGTTCTCCTTGGTAGGAGCTGGAGTCCTGTCCTCACCCTTTACATAGTGTTCCAGTCTCTTCCTTCTGATGTGTTCTTCAATCAGGTCCCGGAGATGACGACATTCATTGGTATCATGCCCATGGGATTCGTGGAAACGGCAGAACTTTCCAGACTTGATTGCGTGATCTGATTCCTTCTTGTATGGGGGGTGTTTGTATTTAAGCTCGTCTTGGGTGGCCAAGAAGATGTTTTCGACTGTTTCATTCAAAGGAGTGTAAGCGTCAAATCTTGGTCCTGGCCGATATAGGCGTTTATCTCCCTTCCTGCCCCCAGCATTGTCTCGAGAGTCATTTCTTCCGACGTCCTTTGCTGCAGCGGGTGCGTTGCCATGAGCTGCCTTGGCTTTCTTCCCTGTCTGCCTTTCGGTGGCAGCGTCTTCAAGTCTCATATACTTTCCGGCTTCGTGGAAGAAATCGGGTAAGGTAGTTGGTTTTTCTTTCGTTAATCTTCTAGAAAACTTGGTATCCGGATGTACGCCACTACAAAGAGCCATTAGGATAAGTTTCTCATCGGCATCTTGGATTGCGGCCACTGCGGCGTTGAATCGGGTTAGATATTGTTGCACTATCTCTCCGGGCTTCTGTTTGATATTAGATAGGGAATAAGTGTCCTTGGGTTGTTCCACATGAATGCGGAACTAGCTGATGAACTTTTCTTTCAACATTTCCCATGAGCTGATGGATCCTTGGGGTAGATGGCAGAACCAGGAGGTAGCTAGATCTGCCAAGAATGGTGGGAAGCATTTACACAATACTCCCTCTGTTGCTCCGCTCATGAGCATATGCTGTGTGTATCTCTGCAGGTGTACAACGGGGTCAGAGGTTCCCTTTTAAGGTTCCATTGTTGGCATTTTCCATTCCCGTGGGGTGATGGCGGTTTTGATATTGCGGGTGAAGGGGCTGGTTACCCTAGCGCCTATCCCCCGATCCCTTTGGTCCCGTTGGACGCACTCTCTGAACAATCGCGCCATCCTTTCATCAGAACTTGGAGCGGATAGAAATGAGTTTGGTTCTTCTCTGCGGGATTGATTCCGTCCAGATGACCTGTAGGGATGGTATCGTCTATTACTCCTAACATTTTTCGGTGGCTGTCTTCGGTCTTCTGGGAGCATGCTGGGGTCAGCGACAGTTGGCCCTTGGCTCGATCTTCCCCTGCTGGGCTCTGTTCTAACCATTCCCTCGGGTCCAACTTCGAGCTGGACTCCAGCTCGGCCCCGTCCATTGGTGTTCCCATGGTTAGGTAGCATGACAGGCTCAGCCATATCCGACCCCTGCCTGGTACCTCCCCCGTTGGGTTCGGTTCCGAGTGTTTCCTCGGGCCGGAATTCGGGCTGAGTCTGGGCTCGGCTCATACCATTGCTGTTTCTGTTGTTAGCCTCTTCGAAGAAGAAAGATCTTTGTCGCCTCTCAGATCCTCCAGACTGGGACTCACCCCATGATTCGGTGTTGCGGTTGGACTCTTCAGCATCCCTTAAGCGTGACATGAGTTGATTCTCCAAGGCTTCTTGTTGAGATGCGAAGCGGTTAGTTACTTCATCCACAACCCTGTCCAGATCTACCCTAGTAATTGGTTGTTCCGTAGCAGGGGCTGTCGGATTTGCCTGATTTCCATTTGCTGTTGGAACAGGACGATTCTCTTGATCTCTGATCACTGGATCTGGGATACTGCTAGTTGCGATGTTCTTTCCTTTGCTAGCATCTTTCCTCTGTCTAGGAGGCATGTTTTCCAAGCAATGAGCGATGTTGTTGGGAAGAAGGTTGAGTGGGAGAAGCTGAAGCTTCTAGCTCGAGTTCTCAGTGAAAGCATTAAAAATGTTTGCACAAAAATGGGCAAACACCTCCAAGTCGTATAATTTAGTCGATTTTATGTTGTTCTTAGTGATTTGGGTTATTCATGCAAATATGTAAAAAGCAGGGACTAAATTGTAAAAGACACACAGATTTATAGTGGTTTGGCCAGAATGTGCCTATGTCCACTTTATATGTTGTTCTCCTTCACTCTTCAGATTACAAGTACAAAGCTTTGATTACAAGTATATGAAAGTTGTTTGGAAGTTCTGTCCGTGCTTGAGCTCTCAAACTTGTCTGCCATTTTTGTACACCTGCCCCTCTATTTATAGAGTGAGGTTGGGGGCGGGGGTCTTGGATGTATATAGATGCTGGTGGGCCTGGGCTGAAGTGATCTGGCCTAGCAATGTTGGTTCGGCAAGGCCTTGGTCCGGAGATGGTTGGAGTGGAATTGGTCCGGCATCACTTTGGTTCGGCAGGCATGGGAAGGGAATGGCTTTGGTTCGGCAGTGGTTGGGAAGGGAGTGGCTTTGGTTCGGCAGTGGTTGGTCCGGTAGTACCTTGGAGATGTGTTGGTCCGGTGGTGTTACGGTCCGGTGGTAGATGGGTTGAGTACTGGTTCGGTTAGGCATAGGAATTGGGTTGGACCGATAGTACGCTGGGAAGGGAGTTGGTTCGGCAGGGCTTAGGAAAAGAGTTGGTTCGGCAGTGCTTCGGAAAGGGGTTGGTTCGGTGGTGTTGGCCCGGTCGAAACACACACAACAAGTGGTTTTCCTTGATCGGGCTTGAGTTTCTGTTATGTCGAATAGCTCTTTTACAATTTCGAGGTGAAGTCATAGAGTTGGGTTGTCGAGTTCATTGGAGAGGTCATGGTCGACAGGTTGATGGTCGCATTGATGACCGGAGTTGACTAGACTGGTCATACACGTGTACAGGTGCACATCTGTACCTGGTTGATCGAGATGATTGGGGAAGAATTAAGGTTCTCGGGGTTTTCTCGAAGTTGTGTGATGAATGTCTCGGGAAAATGAAGGACGTGGATAGCTCGGGGTTTGGCTCGAGTGCTTTGTAAGGATGACTCAGGTTTTTCTTTAAAGGTTTCAAAAAAAAAATGTTGAAGTTTTAAAGGTAAAGCGAGTTTTAAAATTAAGTTTTAAAGTATATTAAGGTAAATAAGCTTTTAAAGAAAATATAAACGACCGTTTTCAAATCAAAAATTAAAAAAAAAAATTAAAAAAAAATCAATTTCCAAAGATTTGATTTTAATGTTCAAATATGTTTAAATTTTTTTGGGTTTTGAGTAATTATACTGGGATAATTTTTTAAAAATATTCTTAAATATTTCTAATAGAATATGATGATGTGATTAAGAAAGTGATTAAGATAAGTGGTTTATCTTATGTTAATTAAAGCCTTGGGTAATTAAAGATTAATTAGTTAGTTAGTAGTTAAAGGTTTTAATTAAGGATAATTTATTTGTTATGAGTTAAGTAATCAATGATGAGTGATTTAAAGGACAACTACTTAATGAAATAAATCAAGTACAATTACTTAATGTAATTAATAAATGGTTATTACTTAATGTAATTAAGGATAATTACTTTGTGTAATTATACTAAAGGATAATTAATTAATTAAGATTAATTAATGTAAGTAATCAAGGATAATAAATTACTTAAAGATAATTACTTAATGAAAGTAATTAATGATTAAAGGTTGATTAATCAAGTGATTAAAGGATAATTACTTAATGTAAGTAATAAAAAAAGATAATTTGTAATTAAAGGTTAATTAATAATTAAGGGTTAATGATTTAATTAATTAAGGATAATTAATTAAAGAATAATGAAATAATTAAAGGTTAATTATTTTAAAGGTTGATAGATTTATTAATTAAGGTTGATTAATTAATAATTAAGGTTAATTTATTTATTTTTAAAGGTTAATTAATAAATGATTAAAGGATAATTAATTAAAATGATTTGTAATTAATTAATGCTAATTAATCAGAATTAGCAATTCATTTGTAAGTAATTAATCTGGTTTAAGTTAATTATAATAATATAGTTAATTTATTTTGCTTATGAATAATTGGATTCTATTGGATGCTTTGAATTGATTGTTATCTCTGATCCGAAATATTCTATGACGTAAATTGTTTGAATTGAGCTGTGTGTAAATTATTTATCTGTGTTGAATTTACATATTTATTTGTGAATCTGTGGGTGATGGTAAGCATTATAGGATTGTAGCGCTTATCAATATTGTTGTGCTTAAATTGATGATGGTTGTGATATTGTATTGTTGTGTGTAAAACCCCTGGACTACACCACACACACAAATATGGATTTCATGAGGAATTGATTAAGTCATAGATATTTTGAATCTAATATTATTTTATTCAAATGGTGAAAAGTTAAAATATGAACTTTGAATCCAAATGGTTTTGGAAATGGAATTGGGTTGAATATGGAAAGATTTTGAAAAGGAAGTTTTGAAATTGAAATTTAATTTGAATATACTATGTCTTGTAAAAGTTTTGAAATTATTTTGAAACTATGGTTTGAAAGGGATATACAAGTTATATAATATTTATATGGATTTTAAGCTGTTTTAAAAGTATTATTTGGGAACTTAAATTTAACCCAAGTTTATACTTTAAAGGATATAACTTGTGCATATTTGATCGTATTTTTCCGAAACGAAAACTCTTTATTTTCAAATAATAATGGCTTTCATATAAAGAAAGAACTTCTATTTTTTGTTGAAAGGATTTCAAGTTTGAAATGGAATTGTTTTGAAAGCTATGAATGAATCTTTGTTAAAGATTGGTGAACTTTGTTTTCACATTGAGAGGATCTTCAAGGGTGGGTTTTTTTGTTTAAAAGATTAAAAGGGTTAATCTTTTGTTAAAAGATTAAAAGTGGAAATTTGTTTAAACCATTTAAAGGAATGTTTTTAGGCTAAAAGTTGTGACTTAACTAAGATCCCAATATATCCATATGTTTTTAAAATTTAGCGCTCATTATTCGGTTTAGCCGGAAGAGGACTTTATGTCATAAACCTATTCCGAATAGTGATACGTCGTAATGGGAGTGCATTTGAAGACAGCGGTGAAGATCTAGTATTTTGGAGAATGAAAGGATTACCTGTCGAATATCTCTGCACTTAGTCGCGTCGGTATAGAGATCTCCATATGTGATGGGGAGCCTGATCGGGATTATGAATACCCGGATTTGTAAGGGCTTCTTTGAAGTGCCTTCGGTTCCGTTCGAACCCGGAACGGACTTGTATGGATGTATGTCTGATGTTACACTTTGAGATGTAAAGCTGGTTTCTATCAAATACATTTCTTTTTGGTGGTGGAGAATTTAATCTCTTACCTTAACACCATTCTCTGAGACGTACGAGCTTAGAGGTTATGTAGTTGATGGTTACTAGTGATATATTCCCAATTTGGTAATGTGGCATGCTAAGTGTTGCTGATCATTTTTTGACCAAAGAATGGCTTTTCTGAAAAGTATAGCTTTGTGGATGAGACCTTGTCGTACCTCACAACCCAGAAATGGTCGAAAGGAAAGAATGCGGCAAGGTTATGAGGGTTGCACCCTTTAGGGTATGTCCATTTCCTTCTGAAAAAGGTGATATCGTGGTATGGAGCCCAGATATTTAACCCATGTGGTTATTGGAATTTGTTGGTGTTAAGGATCCTCGAATAAAGGTCGGTAACGACTGGAGGATGACATACTCGTGTTAGTAGTTAACTAGTTATAGAGGTAACCCAGCCTTGTGTTGGCAGAGAGCCGGTTAGGTTCTCGGGGCATCCCTCCAGAGGCGTACCCATGTGGTGGGGAAGTTCCTTAGCGTGACCATTTGTTAGAAATCCAAACAAAACAATACGAGTCCTTTATGATTGCAGTTGTATAACCTGCCACCTCAGGTGGTAGCTATAGCAGGCATAATATAATGGTACCTATGCTGGCTAAGATTAATATTATACTTTGGAAATGTTTTCTGCACTATGCACTAATAATAATATCAAAAGGATTTTGCGAATCAAGCATGTTTGACTATCATAAGGAGAAATCTCCTCCAATTGCGCGCTTGCATTGTGTGTGTGCGGGGAGGCCTTATGGTAGTTTCATTTTCCAAAAAGCATAGCGAATTTCTTTTGTTTGTTTTTGTTCAAAGAAAACTTTTTTCGTTTGCTCACACCAGTCCCATGACTGACCTGGAGTTTATTGTTCCCTTTCTAAACTATGGGTGCCCACAATTTTCCACACGGGCAGCCTACAGTCAGATTTTCAGATAATCAGATAGTAGGTGTAGCTTTTGGCAATCTCATTGTAGACCGGATTTTCTTTAGTTTAGCATGATTGGATTTGGCTTTTGCTTTGGAGCAGTGGAGATGGAGTTGTAGTATAGATGTTAGATTCTTTTGGAGCCTATGTTGGTGCTATCTTTACGCTGCTGTGTTTTCGCTGTTGTGCATTTTTGGCTCTGATAGTGTTGGACATCTGTAGTATCATATTGTATCCATTGTTGTATCAATGGTATGTTGTTTTTCTTCTGCTATGTTGTTTTACTTAATGTGTTATAAGCTCCGGCGAACCAGACTCAACGTTTGAATATACGACATTTAAATATAGGTGATGTATTTGGGTGTCGATATTCGAAGGTCGAGTCAGGGTTGTTAAATTTGGTATCAAAGCTGAAGGTTAGTAAGAAATTTAGCTCAGGAGTATAACACATTAGGTGACTCATTAGAGATAGGCTTACAATTACCCTAGAATGAGTATATCCCTAAGATATCCGTCCGTATGCCTCAATAAATTCTCTTACTGTCCACTGATAGTGAGTATGCATGCAAGAAGAGGATGAGATAGGGGACATGGGAGTACCACTACAAATGGTCGATACCCTACAACAACAAGGAACAACTTTTTCTATCAATCTCTTTGGATCATCATCCGATATCAATTCTTGGATGGCTTCATGGTAGTTACAAGAAGAAGCTTTGGTATGGTGGTGGCCCTGCGAATCTTTGTTTATGTTATAGATAAGTACCTATCTCATATTCTCGTCAACATTTTTCTATCAGCTTTTTGTTTTAACTTTAATGAATTTGAAATTTAAATTGAAATGAATTGGTTAGTCAAAATGAAGTTAAACTGGATTGAATCCATTTGTTTATCTTTGGGGTCCAGATTCATTCTACGAATGGTTAGTTATCCCTTCGGACTAACCAATTCCATTGCATATTTCGTAAACTAGATGACCCGAGTATTTTGGGAAGAATTAAATAAGATCGTTCTTATTAATAATATTCTAATTTGGTAATCCAAATGCAGAATAGATATTCAGTTTGATCTGGTAAACCATCTGTGACGCTCCACCTCTATGCTCACAATAACAAAGAGTATTAAAAGAAATACTGTCTGTTATTACGAAGAATAAAGCTGGATAGGAGCGAACATCCATAATTAGGCCTTACATTAGTATTGGTTATCTCGATGGGAGTGGTATATATTTTTATTTTTCATCTCTTATTTATTTACTCCCATTGACATACCCAATTCCAGTATAAAATGAACTACGATGGTTCATAATAGTGTAGGACAATATATATAATAATAACACAGATAAACTAAATGCGGGACACAGATAACAAAAGTCTTATATATATATATATAACTGGTGTCAGTTACAATACATGTGATAAAGTACATATGATACAACTACAACCGTCGACTCTGGAAGTTACATATACAAGTACATTATCGTATATAATATACATGAATACATATCTTCCTATACTATGACACGACTACTTCAAAAGGTATGAAAAGACTTCATAGCTGTAGCAGAAACCCAAAGCAAGATATCTACAACCTGTAATAACTCGATCTGACCCGAGTATTAAATTCAAAAGAAAATAATACATGGTTCAGTCTAATTCAAACTTAGTTATTAATGCACGGAAGCAATAATAATTAAATAACAATTAGACGATAGTCACAATAATCTCACCTATCAAATCCTTTAATAAGGAAATCGGATAATGGTAAATATAACACATAACAGTGTTAAACAACAAATCAACAAATTCAGATTATCAACGAAGATAAATAAAAGGATTATCAATGAAGATAATTTAGAAAACAACAAGATTGCCTAAATGGCAATTATCAACAAAATCTAATTATTAAATAAATAATTAGAAACTCATAGTCTAATTACCTAAAAGATAATTAGACAACATCAAAATGATCAAATTAAACCAAATCAGAATACAATTCAAAACATATTGAATTGAATAAACGAACCAGTTCAAATAATTGAAATATCAATTAAAACATCACTTCTGTTTGGCTGCAGTACACGCTCGAGTGTACTGCCTCGCCACTACAGCAAGAAATACACAAAAGCTCAATGAATCAGAAACAACAAATGAATACAGTGCACCAATGCAATGCAAACCAACAAGGGCAATATTGCAACAAAAGAAACTGTAGCCACCTCATGAATACAAGGGTAGAATTGCAACAAAACTGCAGCCACCACAGGTATACAGGGGTAGAAATGCAACTAAAACCAGTGCAATCACAAGTCTCAACTAAAACTCCAAAGTACGCATGAAGTATACAAGCAAAACTCGAACCAGCCGTGATATGAAAGCAACCAGACTAGTTCAGGTTAAAGCAAGCTTATAGTGCAATAGGACAACACAATACAATTGGGCAAGCAAGTGCACCACAAACCAAACAAGGGTAAAACTGTGAACAAAATGAAACTGCAGCAACCCCTTGAATACAACAGTTCAAGTTCCAAATATCAAGAGAAGATGGTAACGGTGGTGCAGTAAAATCTAAGTGCACATTCACAATGCAGGCTACAGAAAAAAACCAAATTTGTGCACATCAAAACTGAGTAACATCAAGAACCAGAGGCACCAAGTTATAAGAGTGAAACTCAACCCAGAGACAACTGGCCTCAACTACAACAATGAACCAGAGATTACCAAACCAAAACATCAACTAAGTTCAAACGAATATAGGCAGCAAGCTCCAGATATAATGCAGTAGTGCATATATATATAACAAGCATACTGCACAGATGAATAAAACTCAAACAATGCCAAAACCATGGAACAATAGGCAGATTCAGACTCAAACAAAACAAAGCAATACTCAAGTGCTACCAGAACTCATCGGTTACCAAAATCATGAAACGGTATAGTATAGTTCGAATAATACCACCAATAAGGAATCGAATTACAAACTGCAAATGAACATCAACTAAAATGTTTGGTCAGACAAGGCAACCTTGAACAAAGAATTTAAGGTAGCAATCTCAAATCAAACTCGAAACTGTGGTCATGCCGAAGCCAACTAAAAACACGAATAGTACCAAGTCGAGTTCAAATGTCAAAAACAATATACAGTTCAAAATCAAATCAGAGCCGTGATAACCAATGTCACCAACGAAACAATATATATACATATGTACTCGAGGCCATATGGAAGCAGTGATAGTGCCGAAATCACAGGGACAATGTGACGCCCCACTCCGAGAGCCTCGTTAACAAAGAGTATTACATAGATAATACTGTTGGCTAACGCGGACAATAGAGTATAATGGAAGCGACCATGTGCAATCTTACCTTAACTATTCACTAAATGTGTCGAAAAGTAGAAACGCATTAAAATTCGACCTATTCAATAAATATTTAAAGCAAAACTACAATGGCTATAGGATCTATCAGAAGAAAATATAACAACTCAAATGTAATATACATCACAGAACAGTCGATCATAATATACACATACACAGATACACCACAGAGTATACAAAATAATACATGTCAAGTGGTACAGGAGACCACAATATACAGACGAGACGAAAGAGTATAAATCAGAGTTACAACAGATAAGGACTACAAAAGACGCTATAACAAAATGAAGCTAGCGAATAGTCCATGCGGAAGCAAAATAGGCTAAGTCCCCAAAAGCACCTAACCTGAAACATCTCGGTCTGACCCGAGTATAAAATACACGGGTCAGTCTAGATAACAAATCAGTTAGATAAACTGAACAATAATAAACCTGCAAGGTCATACAGTATAATAAATATCTCTAGGGGGGATAACACAATCATCAACAAGAGATGAATCATATAGAACAAGCCTCATATCATCGGCAACATATAGAAACAAAGGATACAAATATCCCAAAACAAGCCAATAGGCAAACAGCAAATACCAATAAGGTATACAAGTTCCACAAGGTAAACGCTATACTTCATGCGGCTCAAAAAGACCAATACCGAAGGGCGATACCAAGGGAATATACATATCAATGAAACATCATAAAATTTGCTCGAGCTCAGTACTGTACAAACAAGGATCCATGAGCTCGAAGACTCCAAACCCAAGTATCACCCATGCGGCACGTAAGGCCAACATCAGAGCGAAACTATATAGGGCAACAAACCCGAAGGCACACACCCGAAGGCAACATACCCGAAGGCAACAAACCTAGGGAGCCAGTCCGAAGACACTATCCCAGAGGCAACAAACCGTAGTGGTGAAGGTCGAAGACCCAGTACTGGACACCACTAACTGGCGGAATGTGTCCCAACTCTCGAAAAGGAATCCGAAAAGTGTTAACGTATGTCCCATAACCACTCGTTCGCACTAAACGGTTTACTATGCGTCAGTTCCTTTCACACTCAAAGCAGTACAAAGTTTACCTCATATCATCGATAAACCAAACCCGAAGGTCAAAACAATCAATCGAATAGGTCAAGGATTAATCGGAAGGATAAACGCACAGATTCATGGTCCGTGTTTTGCCCAACCATTTAATCACCCTTCCACTTCGTTCGAAGTGCGAAAGTGTATGTGTTTTAAATAGAATTTATAAATTAGAGAAACGAACTTTTAAATGCGATTCGAGAGATTATTTTATAAAACCCGTGGATTAAAATTAAAAGGAACCATCAAAGTCAAAACAATTGATAATCATACATAGGATCATCATGAATCGATTCAAATTGAAAATTCAATCCAAAAAGGCAAAGTGGGCTGAAACAGTAGGTTCAGTCGACTGAACAGAGTTTTCAGTCGACTGACCCTGTACCTGGAAAATTTTCCAGGTTCAGGAAACTTTCTGTTTCCAGGTTCAGTCGACCGTGCAGAGTTTTTCAGTCGACTGAATCATGCCGGAAACTCTCGGGTTTCAGGTTCAGTCGACTGAACAGAGTTTTCAGTCGACTGAATCATGCCTGGGCTGTTTTTCAGCCTTATTCAAATGAAGAGCAAACTCTCCAAAAATGCAATCGGACGAACATTGGCTCTAAGGGCTTATGCCAATCGACAACCCGGCCCTATATGTTCCTCGATGCATCACCAAAACATGATTAAAACATCAAAGTTAGGCTTTCAAAGATTTGAACCCAAAACACTAAAAATTGGAATGTTCCTCTAATTCAACCCAAACCAATTGCAAGTGCATATGAACAAGGTGTTAGGAATTCATACCTAACATCAATGAAATCAAAAGAAGTAGATGTGAGTTCAAAACTCACCTTTTTACACAAAACAAAGAAGATGAAGAAGCACAATTGCAAGGAATCAACCAACTACACTCCACTTCAACACTACAAGCTTCAATCTAGAATCAAAGCAAGTATTTCCTAAGTTAGGGTTAGAAAAATTACAGAAATTGAAGAGGAGAAGAGATGGAGAAGATGGAGATGAACTTACCAATGGATTCTCTATTAATTTGAACCAAGAATCAAGCTACAAAGGAGAAACTAGGGCTTACTAATTTCTATTTCTCTTTCCTTTCCCCCATTTCAGTTTTTAGTTTGAGAAATAAAAATGAAATGAAGAGAAGGGGTTGAGCTAGGGGTTAAGTGGGCTAGTGGGCTGAACCCAATCCCAAACCCAATAGGAAAAGTAGCCAAAATCTCACAAACTCCAAACATATCAAAGATTATACTCAAAAAGATCGCAAACGCCATTTTGGAACCAATGGAGGTAGTTTCGAGTTCCAATTCGGCCATTTGCAGAAAGTAACATTTCGGACCCCAAAATCCGAATGACGACGCTATATTTAAATCAAACATTTAAATATAAAATCGTTAAATATGCGGGTTGTTACAGATCTCCCCTCCTTACAAAATTGCGTCCCCGCAATTCCTAGAGACGATATTTGTAACAACTACATACATACAACATACAAAAGAAAGAATAAACTTTAGACACAGAAATAGACTTACCATTACGAAGCAAGGATAGAAAACCTGGATAAGATCGCTCGATATACTCTCTGGTTTCCCAAGTACAGTCATTGGGATTAGCGGACCATTGAACTTTAACGAGCGGCACGTCCTTGTTCCGAAGGTGTCGCACCTCCGTGTCAAGCACGCGAATAGGTTGCTGTACAAAAGATAAGTCCGGTGAGATCTCAAGCTCTTGCAAATCAGGAGTATCAATTACAGAATCCGATTCTCGAAGACATTTCCGAAGTTGCGAGACGTGAAACACGTCATGAATGCCAGATAAATGAGCTGGAAGTGAAACTCTATAAGCCACAGGGCCAATACGTTCAGTAATAGAAACCGGTCCTATATAACGAGGAGCCAATTTTCCAGTCGCACTGAAACGCATAACCCCTTTCAAAGGAGAAACACGAATAAAAACAAGATCGCCGATCGAGAACTCGAGAGAGTTCCTACGGTTGTCCGCGTAGGATTTCTGGCGACTCTGTGCCTCTTTCATCCTCAATCGAATAAGATCAATCTTCTCAGAAGAATGACGAACAAAGTCCGGGCCAAGAATAAGCTTCTCCCCAGATTCCAACCAACAAGAAGGTGATCGACATGGCCTTCCGTATAAGGCTTCGAAAGGAGCCATACCGATACTAGACTGAAAACTATTGTTGTAGGAGAACTCTACAAGAGGTAGGTGATCCTCCCAACTACCACTGAAATCAAAGATACAAACACGGAGAAGATCTTCCAAAATATGATTCACCCGTTCAGTCTGTCCGTCAGACTGCGGATGATAAGCTGTAGAAAAATTAAGCTTTGTTCCCAAAGCTTGCTGAAGACACTTCCAAAAAAGACTCGTGAATAAAGGATCACGATCACTCACAATAGAACTAGGAACACCGTGAAGTCTCACGATTTCCTTGACATACAACTTGGCCAAATGCGAAGCTGTCCTATTAGACTTAATAGGGACAAAATGAGCAGACTTGGTGAGGCGATCAACAATAACCCAAATACTAGAATGACCTGATCTCGAACGAGGTAGGCCGTCAATAAAATCCATAGAAACTTGATCCCACTTCCACAATGAAATCTCAAGAGGTTGAAGAAGTCCAGAAGGACGCTGATGTTCGGCCTTCACACGTTGACATGTCATGCAGTTGCTCACATAACTCGCCACATCGCGCTTCATGCCTTCCCAATAATAAAGACGACGCATATCGGCATACATCTTACTACTACCGGGATGAATGGTATACTTAGAACGATGGCAATCATCAAGAATGTCATGCCTAAGTGCAAAATCAGAAGGCACAAAAAGACGGTTCTTCTTACGAAGACACCTATGAGAATCAATGCTAAAATCTTGCAACGCCTCATCACAAGATCCAGACTCACAAAGCTGAATAAAATGCAAAAAATCAGGATCACGCTGCTGAGCATCGGCAATACGATCCAATAAAATAGGTCGAGCTCCCAAACTAAATAATAGAATAGGAGAATCAGAAGATGAACCTTGATCACGAATTTCACAAAAAGATAGAGTCTTAAGAATATTCCATTCGGCAAGCATCATAGAAATAACAGCCGAATGTTTACGACTAAGCGCATCTACAACACGATTACCCTTACCAGGGGTAAACTGGATATCAAAGTCATAGGAAGCAAGAAACTCGAGCCAACGTTGTTGTCTCATATTGAGTTCCTTCTGAGTAAACAAATACTTCAAAGATTTATGATCGGTATAGAGAATGAAGCGCTCGCCCAATAAATAATGTCGCCAAATCTTCAAGGCAAAGACAATGGCGGCTAACTCAAGATCATGAGTGGCATAGCGAACTTCATTCGGACGCAGTTGCCTAGAAGCATAAGTAACTACCCGATCTCTCTGCATAAGCACAGCACCGAGACCACTACCACAAGCATCGGTGTAGACAACAAGATCATGATTCCCTTCGGGAACCACAAGAATAGGAGCATTAGTGAGAAGTTCTTTCAATGTCTGAAAGGAAGCTTCACACTTGTCGGACCAAATAAAACGAATGCCTTTCCGAGTAAGGCTTGTGAGAGGAAGCACAACACGGGAAAAGTTCTTAATGAACCACCGGTAATAACCCGCCAATCCAAGGAAACTACGAATCTCATGAACATTTTCAGGTCTCTTCCAATACTGGATGGCTTCGATCTTTGAGGGATCGACAGAAATGCCATCGGAAGATACAACATGGCCTAAGAACTTAACCTTATTCTCCCAAAAGCAGCACTTGGAGAATTTGGCTTTAAGCTGATGACGACGGAGAGTACTCAAGACAATTCTCAAGTGATTAGCATGCTCAGCTTCAGACTTAGAATAAATAAGGATATCATCAATGAAGACAAGAACAAACTTATCGAGATATTCCCGGAATACCCGATTCATGAGGTCAACAAAGAAAGCAGGAGCGTTCGTCAAACCGAACGGCATAACGAGCCACTCAAAAGAACCATAACGAGTGCGGAAAGCGGTAAGAGGTATGCTATCCTCCGCGACTCGTAACTGATGAAAACCTGTGGCAAGGTCAAGCTGAGAAAAGACCTTGGCACCACTCAATAGATCGAACATATCATCGATCCTAGGCAATGGATGCCTATTTCTAATGGTCAACTCGTTAAGCTTGCGATAGTCAATGCAAAGCCTAAGAGTTCCATCAGACTTCTTCACGAAAACGACCGCGGATCCCCACGGAGAAAAACTGGACTGAATCAACTGCTTGGACTCGAGCTCTAAAAGCTGCTTCTTGAGTTCCTCATTTTCCTTTGTAGACATCCTCGTGGGAGGACGACTAACTGGCTGCGCGCCTGGAATGAGATCAATGCGGAACTCAATTGCCCGTTTGGGTGGCAAACCCGAAACAGGTTCAAAAACATCAGAAAAGTCATAAGCAATAGGAATACGAGATACATCATCACCATCTCGCGAATCCAGAGAATACAAAGCCATCTCGGAATTATCCACATCCCGAAGAACAAGAGATAACTGAGAAGGTGAATCAGGATGACAAAGATATAAAATTCTCTCGGAACAAATAATCCTGGCATCGTACCTCACTAGCCAGTCCATACCAAAAATCATATCAAAACCCAAATGAGAAACAACGTGCAGATTCGCATGGAAAGAAAAGCCACATAAAACAATCTCAATATCATCACAAAGCAAACTAAGGGTCGCGGATCCCCCAATAGGATTCGCAATCCTTAAAGAAGTAACCATACAAGAAACATCCAAAGATAAATCATCTACAAGCTTCTTCGATACGAAAGAATGTGAAGCACCCGTATCGAAAAGAACTCGTATACTATGATCATGAAATAGAATTGAACCCTCCAAAATAGATGGAGTCATACCTTTGGATTGAGAAGGACCTCCAGAAGCATTAGCCACACTGAGCTTGCCAGATTTTGCATTAGCAGGAGCAGTAGGACAAGCAGAAACTTGATGACCTTCCTTCTTGCAATTACGGCAGAAGAGAGGCTTTGGACAAGCTCGAATAATATGATCCGGAGAACCACAATTAAAACACTTTCGAACGAAAGGTGTTCCGGAAGATTGAGGCTGAGAGCTAGGACCACCGGTCTTCTTCTTCTTAGAAGGAAAAGGCCTCTTCTGAATTGGAAACTGCTTCGTGTTGGGGTTTCTAGAAACCTCAACATCAACATCACTATCACACTCCTTCTCGACGGTCTCGAGATGAAGCGCCGAATCAACCAATTCCTCAAAAGAAAGTTTAAGCTGGAGCAACAAGGACTTCTTAAGATATTTCTTAAGGCCAGAAACAAACTTCAAATTCTTCTTATAAGAAGTGCTGATGAATTCAAGACCATACTGAGATAAAGCCTCGAACGATGCGACATACTCAGAAACAGAAGATTTCCCTTGCTTCAACTCAAGGAAGAGACGAGTCAATAAAACTTTTTCAGATTCAGGAATGAACTTGAGTTCAAATCGTCCCCGAAACTGAGTCCAAGAAAGAGTAGACTCATCAATTTTTGCTATAAGAAGCTCATACCAGTCAAGAGCATGCTCTTGTAATAAGCTAGAAGTTACAAGAACTCTATCATGGTCAGAAAGATTAATGCGAGAGAAAATACGCTCGCACGTGCGAAGCCAAGCTTGGACTTCAAGAACAGACTCGGAGCCCTTAAACGGCTTTTTTCCAAGATGAGCAAAATCACTGCACTGACGTGCAAAAGCAGACTTGCGAGGTGGAGACACTCGAGGAGGAACGGGAGGCTGAGTGCTCCTAAACAATTCCAAAAACTGATCGGCAGACATTTATACGCCATCCGGATGCGAGCCACTAGATTTCCCCGCATCCGAACGTCGACCCCTGCCTCTTCCAGACATAAGCTGAAAGTAAGATAAGAACAAGATTACTCACAAGGTAAATATTACAATATGGGATACTACGGAATAAAATGCATTCCTAGACGTATTTCCAATATCTATCTAACCTTGATGGAATAAAGAGACACGATGATTCAAGGATCTGTATCACTTGTACACTTTGATGTACCATAATATGTGCATCTATTCTATGTTTATCATATTTTGTTTTGAACCTCAGCTCTGATACCACGCTGTGACGCCCCACTCCGAGAGCCTCATTAACAAAGAGTATTACATAGATAATATTTTGGGTAACGCGGACCATAGAGTATAATGGAAGCGACCATGTGCAATCTTACCTTAACTATTCACTAAATATGTCGAAAAGTAGAAACGCATTAAAATTCGACCTATTCAATAAATATTTAAAGCAAAACTACAATGGCTATAGGATCTATTAGAAGAAAATATAACAACTCAAATGTAATATACATCACAGAACAGTCGATCATAATATACACATACACAGATACACCACAGAGTATACAAAATAATACATGTCAAGTGGTACAGGAGACCACAATATACAGACGAGACGAAAGAGTATAAATCAGAGTTACAACAGATAAGGACTACAAAAGACGCTATAACAAAATGAAGCTAGCGAATAGTCCATGCGGAAGCAAAATAGGCTAAGTCCCCAAAAGAACCTAACCTGAAACATCTCGGTCTGACCCGAGTATAAAATACACGGGTCAGTCTAGATAACAAATCAGTTAGATAAACTGAACAATAATAAACCTGCAAGGTCATACAGTATAATAAATATCTCTAGGGGAGATAACACAATCATCAACAAGAGATGAATCATATAGAACAAGCTTCATATCATCGGCAACATATAGAAACAAAGGATACAAATATCCCAAAACAAGCCAATAGGCAAACAACAAATACCAATAAGGTATACAAGTTCCACAAGGTAAACGCTATACTTCATGCGGCTCAAAAAGACCAATACCGAAGGGCGATACCAAGGGAATATACATATCAATGAAACATCATAAAATTTGCTCGAGCTCAGTACTGTACAAACAAGGATCCATGAGCCTGAAGACTCCAAACCCAAGTATCACCCATGCGGCACGTAAGGCCAACATCAGAGCGAAACTATATAGGGCAACAAACCCGAAGGCACACACCCGAAGGCAACATACCCGAAGGCAACAAACCTAGGGAGCCAGTCCGAAGACACTATCCCAGAGGCAACAAACCGTAGTGGTGAAGGTCGAAGACCCAGTACTGGACACCACTAACTGGCAGAATGTGTCACAACTCTCGAAAAGGAATCCGAAAAGTGTTAACGTATGTCCCATAACCACTCGTTCGCACTAAACGGTTTACTATCCGTCAGTTCCTTTCACACTCAAAGCAGTACAAAGTTTACCTCATATCATCGATAAACCAAACCCGAAGGTCAAAACAATCAATCGAATAGGTCAAGGATTAATCGGAAGGATAAACGCATAGATTCATGGTCCGTGTTTTGCCCAACCATTTAATCACCCTTCCACTTCGTTCGAAGTGCGAAAGTGTGTGTGTTTTAAATAGAATTTATAAATTAGAGAAACGAACTTTTAAATGCGATTCGAGAGATTATTTTATAAAACCCATGGATTAAAATTAAAAGGAACCATCAAAGTCAAAACAATTGATAATCATACATAGGATCATCATGAATCGATTCAAATTGAAAATTCAATCCAAAAAGGCAAAGTGGGCTGAAACAGCAGGTTCAGTCGACTGAACAGAGTTTTCAGTCGACTGACCCTGTACCTGGAAAATTTTCCAGGTTCAGGAAACTTTCTGTTTCCAGGTTCAGTCGACTGTGCAGAGTTTTTCAGTCGACTGAATCATGCCTGGAAACTCTCGGGTTTCAGGTTCAGTCGACTGAACAGAGTTTTCAGTCGACTGAATCATGCCTGGGCTGTTTTTCAGCCTTATTCAAATGAAGAGCAAACTCTCCAAAAATGCAATCGGACGAACATTGGCTCTAAGGGCTTATGCCCATCGACAACCCGGCCCTATATGTTCCTCGATGCATCACCAAAACATGATTAAAACATCAAAGTTAGGCTTTCAAAGATTTGAACCCAAAACACTAAAAATTGGAATGTTCCTCTAATTCAACCCAAATCAATTGCAAGTGCATATGAACAAGGTGTTAGGAATTCATACCTAACATCAATGAAATCAAAAGAAGTTGATGTGAGTTCAAAACTCACCTTTTTACACAAAACAAAGAAGATGAAGAAGCACAATTGCAAGGAATCAACCAACTACACTCCACTTCAACACTACAAGCTTCAATCTAGAATCAAAGCAAGTATTTCCTAAGTTAGGGTTAGGAAAATTACAGAAATTGAAGAGGAGAAGAGATGGAGAAGATGGAGATGAACTTACCAATGGATTCTCTATGAATTTGGAGCAAGAATCAAGCTACAAAGGAGAAACTAGGGCTTACTAATTTCTATTTCTCTTTCCTTTCCCCCATTTCAGTTTTTAGTTTGACAAAAAAAAATGAAATGAAGATGAAATGAAGAGAAGGCGTTGAGCTAGGGGTTAAGTGGGCTAGTGGGCTGAACCCAATCCCAAACCCAATAGGAAAAGTAGCCAAAATCTCACAAACTCCAAACATATCAAAGATTATACTCAAAAAGATCGCAAATGCCATTTTGGAACCAATGGAGGTAGTTTCGAGTTCCAATTCGGCCATTTGCAGAAAGTAACATTTCGGACCCCAAAATCCGAATAACGACGCTATATTAAAATCAAACATTTAAATATAAAATCGTTAAATATGCGGGTTAAAGCAAGCTTATAGTGCAATAGGACAACACAATACAATTGAGCAAGCAAGTGCCCCACAAACCAAACAAGGGTAAAACTGTAAACAAAATGAAACTGCAGCAACCCCTTGAATACAACAGTTCAAGTTCCAAATATCAGGAGAAGATGGTAACGGTGGTGCAGTAAAATCTAAGTGCACATTCACAATACAGGCTACAGAAAAAAACCAAATTTGTGCACATCAAAACTGAGTAACATCAAGAACCAGAGGCACCAAGTTATAAGAGTGAAACTCAACCCAGAGACAACTGGCCTCAACTACAATAATGAACCAGAGATTACCAAACCAAAACATCAACTAAGTTCAAATGAATATAGGCAGCAAGCTCCAGATATAATGCAGTAGTGCATATATATATAACAAGCATACTGCACAGATGAATAAAACTCAAACAATGCCAAAACCATGGAACAATACGCAGATTCAGACTTAAACAAAACAAAGGCAATACTCAAGTGCTACCAGAACTCATCGGTTACCAAAATCATGAAACGGTATAGTATAGTTCGAATAATACCACCAATAAGGAATCGAATTACAAACTGCAAATGAACATCAACTAAAATGTTTGGTCAGACAAGGCAACCTTGAACAAAGAATTTAAGGTAGCAATCTCAAATCAAACTCGAAACTGTGGTCATGCCGAAGCCAACTAAAAACACGAATAGTACCAAGTCGAGTTCAAATGTCAAAAACAATATACAGTTCAAAATCAAATCAGAGCCGTGATAACCAATGTCACCAGCGAAACAATATATATACATATGTACTCGAGGCCATATGGAAGCAGTGATAGTGCCGAAATCACAGGGACAAAATCACGCAAAGTACAGTTTCAAGCGCAACAATATAGTGAACGAAATCAAGCAACTATTGGTTACAATTTCGACGAAGTCAAGGTCGAAATCAACCAGAGCAAGTCAAGGTCGAAATCAACCAGAGCATATAAATGGTTCGATATGTTAAGGCTAAAGTCGAACTAAACAGTGGTAATACTCAAGTGCTACAGAAGTCAAGACCGAAGTCACAAAAGAAATCAACATCAGCAAAAATCCAAACAAACCGAGGAAATCACAAGTTCAAAATCGCTAAAACCTTGAATTAGATGTGAGTGAAAGTCAAAATTCACTCACCTTTTCATCGAAGAGCACTAGCGACCAAAATCCGAGCTGTTGAAGTCGACGCCTTCGATTTTGAAAAGCCCTAGTTTTGAAAAGAGGAACGAACGAGAACGAAGCCGCCACCATTTTCGTTCGTTCATTTTTTTGGTTTCAGGGTTTTTTTAAAAATGAATGAAGGAACGAGTTTCACTTGATACTTAACTCAGCACCAAACAAAGGAAACGTGGGCCAAGAAAGAATTTTAAAGCCCACATAATTCTTAATAATTTTTGAAAAGAATTTCAACTGATTTAAAATTTCCAACAGCAAATAGCAAACCAATCTAATCGTCATTTGACGATAATTAATTGTTACGAAATCTCGGGTTGTTACAGACTCCCCTCCTTAGAAAAATTGTGTCCTCGCAATTTTCATAATTAAGGTTGTCAAAACAATTATTTTTCTAACATAAATTGGTTAAGCTATAAAAATAAAGGTCGAGAATACAAACGCCAAAGAAATATTTTAATTTCATAAAAGAAATTCACAAATTCTCAACAAAATCTAACTATCAAATAGATAATCAGAAAACAACAAAACTGAATAAATACAATTATCAGCAATATTTAATTATCAATTAGATAATTATAATACAGAAATCACAACCAGCAATATCTAATTATCGATACGATAATTAGAAAACAACAAAATCTAATTATCAACAAAGATAATTAGAAAACACAAATCACAATTCGTAAAACTGCAATTATCTAGTTATCAACCAGAAAATTTGAAAACAACAATTATCTAATCACCAAAAACGATAATAAGAAATCTTAAATCAACAAATATCTGATTATCAAAAACGATAACCAGAAATCTCAAATCAATAAATATCTAATTATCACAAACGATATTCAGAATCTCAAATCAACAAATATCTAATTATCACAAACGATAATTAGAAATCACAAATCAACAAATATCTAATTATCATAAACGATAATCAGAAATCTCAAATCAACAAATATCCGATTATCAAAAACGATAGTCAGAAATCTCAAATCAACAAATATCTAACTATCACAAACAATAATGAGAATCTCAAATCAACAAATATCTAATTATCACAAACGATAATTAGAAATCACAAATCAACAAATATCTGATTATCAAAAACGATAATCAGAAATCTCAAATCAACAAATATCTAATTATCACAAACGATAATCATAATCTCAAATCAACAAATATCTAATTATCACAAACGATAATCAGAAATCACAAATCAACAAATATCTTATTATCAAAAACGATAATCAGAAATCTCAAATCAACAAATATCTAATTATCACAAACGATAATCAGAATCTCAAATCAACAAATATCTAATTATCACAAACGATAATCAGAAATCACAAATCAACAAATATCTAATTATCACAAACGATAATCAGAAATCTCAAATCAACAAATACCCGATTATCAAAAACGATAACCAGAAATCTCAAATCAACAAATATCTAATTATCATAAACGATAATCAAAAATCTCAAATCAACAAATATCTGATTATCAAAAACGATAATCAGAAATCTAAAATCAACAAATATCTAATTCTCACAAACGATAATCAGAAATCTCAAATCAACAAATTTTCGATTATCAAAAACGATAATCAGAAATCTCAAATCAACAAATATCTGATTATCAAAAACGATAACCAGAAACAACAAATATCCGATTATCAAAAATGATAATCAAAATCTCAAATCAACAAATATCTAATTATCAAAAACGATAATCAGAAACAACAAATATTTGATTATCAAAAACGATAATCAGAACTCATATCAACAAATATCTAATTATCACAAACGATAATCAGAATCAACAAATATATAATTATAAAAAACGATAATCAGAAACAACAAATATCCGATTATCAAAAATGATAATCAGAATCTCAAATCAACAAATAACTAATTATCAAAAACGATAATCAGAATTCATATCAACAAATATCTAATTATCACAAACGATAATCAGAATCAACAAATATCTAATTATCAAAAACGATAATTAGAAACAACAAATATCCGATCATCAAAAACGATAATCAGAATCTCAAATCAACAAATATCTAATTATCAAAAACAATAATCAGAAACAACAAATATCCGATTATCGAAAACGATAATCAGAACTCATATCAACAAATATCTAATTATCACAAACGATAAAACAAATATCTAATTATCAAAAACGATAATCAGAAACAACAAATATCCGATTATCCAAAACGATAATCAGAACTCATATCAACAAATATCTAATTATCACAAACGATAATCAGAATCAAAAAATATTTAATTATCGAAAACGATAATCAGAAACAACAAATATCCGATTATCAAAAACGATAATCAGAATCTCAAATCAACAAATATCTAATTAATAAAAACGATAATCAGAAAAAACAAATATCCGATTGTCAAAAACGATAATCAGAACTCATATCAACAAATATCTAATTATCACAAACGATAATCAGAATCAACAAATATCTAATTATCAAAAACGATAATAAAAAACAACAAATATCTGATTATCAAAAACGATAATCAGAATCTCAAATCAACAAATATCTAATTATCAAAAACGATAATCAGAACTCATATCAACAAATATATAATTATCACAAACGATAATCAGAATCAACAAATATCTCATTATTAAAAATGATAATCAGAAACAACAAATATCCGATTATCAAAAACGATAATCAGAACTCATATCAACAAATATCTAATTATCACAAACGATAATCAGAATCAACAAATATCTAATTATCAAAAACGATAATCGGAAACAACAATTATCCGATTATCAAAAACGATAATCAGAATCTCAAATCAACAAATATCTAATTATCAAAAACGATAATCAGAGCTCATATCAACAAATATCCAATTACCTGCAGATAATTGGAAACAACAAATATCTAGAAATCAATTAAGAAGACTAGAAAATCAACATAAAAGGTTGGATCGATCCCATCAGATGGCGAGTTTTTAAGCTACGCCGCACGTGCATCAACAAATGGCCGAAGCCTACCAAGTACTATAAATTTTTGGCGCCCATCAGATGACCCGAAGGTCCACAGAGTGGCCCGAAAGCCCAACAAATGACCCGAAGGTCCAACAGAGTGGCCCGAAAGCCCGACAAATGACCCGAAGGTCCAGAAGAGTGGCCCGAACCGAACAAATGACCCGAAGGTCCATCATATGACCCAAAGGTCCAACATATGACCCGAAGGTCCATCATAGTGCCTCGAAAGCACACAAAATCATCAAACAACAAATATTTCAATTAACGAGTCCAGAATTAACCAAAATAGCAAACGCACATGTCGCATACCACGAGTTTTACTAAATCGTTTAATTCTCTTCACCATTTCCTTGAAAGTGCAAAATTGTGTATTCCAAAAATAACATTTCACATTCTCAAACAGACAAGTCCGGAATTAAGATAATCAGTAAAAGAAAGGGGTCATAGTCCTCCATTTTGCTGAAACGTTTAAATCGCTTCCTCATTCTTTTGAAAGCGCAAACTGCAAAACTTCTGAAAACAATTTCATTTATTTTATAAAAGTAATAATTTACATTCTCAAATGGACAAGTCCGGAATTAAGCGAATCAGTAAAAGAAAGAGGTCATAGTCCTCGATTTTGCTGAATCGTTTAAATCGCTTCCTCATGCTTTTGAAAGCGTAAACTGTAGAAATTTTGGAAAACAACTTTATTTTTAAAACGATTTGCAAGTTCGTGATAAAAACAGCAACATCTGTAACAATATCGATAAGGAAATTGTACTTCTCAAAACACCGTAAAAACAGATCTCAAACTCAGCATTGCGGGATAACCGCTTGAAAATCCACTTTAAAATTTGACGGTTACTGAAGTCCAAGCGACAGTAATTTTTATACGTCAAAATCTCTTCAAAATAATTCGCATCAAAACATAATACCAGTGAATTTTCATTCATAAAAAATGTCACAAAACACTGTGCTTTAAAAATTTAGCATTGGTGTAAAAATCCCGTTATAAAAATAACGGCAACAAAATACGTTAAAAACCAAACATCGGTTCAACGTAAAATTAATGAAGTAACATGAACTCAAATTTGCACGTATAGTAGAAAATGAACAGAGATATCATTCGAATATATCTTCAATGAAGATAATTTAAAACAGCAAAAATCTTAACAAAATCACATATCTGCAATCGCTTCGGATCCTCAAATCGGATTCGAAATTTTCGAAGAAAACAAACTAAACACAGCTATGTAAAAAACAAATGAAATTTATTTCAATTTCATATTTTGATTTTTAAATCAAAAAGATTATCAACTGTACTCAGCGAAGACAGTCCCACTGTTTCCGCTGCGCACTTTGATAAGCAAAACACAAATAATTCAATTACCAAAACACAAATTCTCTTTTATTTTTAAATAAATTTTTTTAAAAATTTCATTAAAATTTCGAAACTTTAGTTTTGACTCATAGCACAATAAAACATCGACCAATAGTTGTAACACATGTTCCATTTAAGTTATGTTTTATATTATGTCCATAAACCCCAAGCTTTGATACCAACTGTGACGCCCCACCTCTATGCTCACAATAACAAAGAGTATTAAAAGAAATATTGTCTGTTATTACGAAGAATAAGGCTGTATAGGAGCGGCCATCCGTATTGGTTATCTCGATAGGAGTGGTATATATTTTTATTTTTCATCTCTTATTTATTTACTCCCATCGACATACCCAATTCCAGTATAAAACGAACTACGATGGTTCATAATAGTTTAGGACAATATGTATAATAATAACACAGATAAACTAAACGCGGAACATAGATAACAAAAGTCGCATATATATATATATATATATATATATATATATATATATATATATATATATATATATATATATAACTGATGTCAGTTACAATACATGTGCTACAGTACATATGATACAACTACAACGGTCAACTCTAAAAGTTACATACACAAGTACATTATCGTATATAATATACATGAATACATATCTTCCTATGCTATGACACGACTACTTCAAAAGGTATGAAAAGACTTCATAGCTCTAGCAGCAACCCAAAGCAAATTATCTACAACCTGTAATAACTCGAGCTGACCCGAGTATTAAATTCAAAAGAAAATAATACACGGGTCAGTCTAATTCAAACTCAGTTATTAATGCATGGAAGCAATAATAATTAAATAACAATTAGACGATAGTCACAATAATCTCACCTATCGAATCCTTTAATAAGGAAATCGGATAACGGTAAATATAACACATAACAGTGTTAAACAACAAATCAACAAATTCAGATTATCAACAAAGATAAATGAAAGGATTATCAATGAAGATAATTTAGAAAACAACAGGATTGCCTAAACGGCAATTATCAACAAAATCTAATTATTAAATAAATAATTAGAAACTCATAACTAATTATCTAAAAGATAATTAGACAACATCAAAATGATCAAATTAAACCAAATCAGAATACAATTCAAAAAATATTGAACTGAATAAACGAACGAGTTCAAATAATTGGAATATCAATTAAAACATCTTTTTTGTTTGGCTGTAGTACACGCTCGCGTGTACTGCCTCGCCACTACAGCAAGAAATACACAAAAGCTCAATGAATCAGAAACAACAAATGAATACAGTGCATCAATGCAATGCAAACCAACAAGGGCAATATTGCAACAATAGAAACTGCAGCCACCTCATGAATACAAGGGTAGAACTGCAACAAAACTGCAGCCACCACAGGAATACAGGGGTAGAACTACAACTAAAACGAGTGCAATCACAAGTCTCAACTAAAACTCCAAAGTAAAACTCCAAAGTACGCATGAAGTATACAAGAAAAACTCGAACCAGCCATGATATGAAAGCAACCAGACTAGTTCAGGTTAAAGCAAGCTTATAATGCAATAGGACAGCACAATACAATTGAGCAAGCAAGTGCACCACAAACCAAACAAGGGTAAAACTGCAAACAAAATGAAACTGCATAACCCCTTGAATACAACAGTTCAAGTTCCAAATATCAAGAGAAGATGGTAACAGTGGTGCAGTAAAATCTAAGTGCACATTCACAATGCAGGCTACAGAAACAAACCAAATTTGTGCACATCAAAACCGAGTAACATCAAGAACCAGAGGCACCAAGTTATAAGAGCGAAACTCAACCCAGAGGCAACTGGCCTCAACTACAACAATGAACCAGAGATTACCAAACCAAAACATCAACTAAGTTCAATTGAATATAGGCAGCAAGCTCCAGATATAATGTAGCAGTGCATATATATATAACAAGCATACTGCACAGATGAATAAAAATCAAACAATGCCAAAACCATGGAACAGTAGGCAGATTCAAACTCAAACAAAACAAAGGCAATACTCAAGTGCTACCAGAACTCATCCATTACCAAAATCATGAAACGGTATAGTACAGTTCGAATAATACCACCAATAAGGAATCGAATTACAAACTGCAAATGAACATCAACTAAAATGTTTGGTCAGACAAGGCAACCTTGAACAAAGAATTTAAGGTAGCAATCTCAAATCAAACTCGAAACTGTGGTCATGCCGAAGCCAACTAAAAACACGAATAGTACCAAGTCAAGTTCAAATCTCAAAAACAATATACAGTTCAAAATCAAATCAGAGCTGTGATAACCAGTGTCACCAGCGAAACAATATATACATATGTACTCGAGGCCACATGGAAGCAGTAATAGTGCCGAAGTCACAGGTACAAAATCACGCAAAGTACATTTTCAAACGCAACAATATAGTGAACAAAATCAAGCAACTATTGGTTACAATTTCGACGAAGTCAAGGTCGAAATCAACCAGAGCAAGTCAAGGTCGAAATCAACAAGAGCATATAAACGGTTCGATATGTCAAGGCTAAAGTTGAACTAAACAGTGGTAATACTCAAGTGCTACCAAAAGCCAAGACCGAAGTCACAAAAGAAATCAACATCAGCAAAAATCCAAACAAACCGAGGAAATCACGGAATCACAAGTTCAAAATCGTTAAAACCTTGAATTAGATGTGAGTGAAAGTCAAAATTCACTCACCTTTTCATCGAAGAGCACCAGCGACCAAAAATTGAGCTGTTGAAGTCCGCGCCTTCGATTTTGAAAAGCCCTAGTTTTGAAAAGAGGAACGAACGAGAACGAAGCCACCACCATTTTCGTTCGTTTATTTTTTTGGTTTTAGGGTTTTTTTAAAAACGAATGAAGGAACGAGTTTCACTCGATACATAACTCAGCACCAAATAAAGGAAACGTGGTCCACGAGTGAATTTTAAAGCCTACATAATTCTTAACAATTTTTGAAAAGAATTTCAACTGATTTAAAAACTCCAACAGCAAATAGCAAACCATCTAAACGTCATTTAACGATAATTAATTGTTACGAAATCCTGGGTTGTTACACCACTCCTCTGTGTGTTTATCTGTTCTTTGTTTGTCTCCCTGCCTAGCAAATTTCAGGGATGAAATTTTCATAAGGGGGGAATCTGTAACGATCCCGGTTTTGAGTCAAATTTAAATTGGTAATTAAAATAAATTTTTGAATCAAATAGGAATAGATTTGAACTTTTCCAAATTAAATAAGATATTTGTTTGTCTATATATATATATATATATATATATATACACGTATATAGAATGAATTTTGAAATTGAAATTCTAAAATAAATTATTTTAAGAAATAATTTGAATTTGAAAACTTTATAATTTAAAACTAATAAAAAATTTCGTTGGAATTATTATATACATGTGTAATATGTATTTTGAAAGTTATGTTTTGAATTTGATATAAATAACTTTCAAAAGTTGTTTAAAGGTAAATTCTATATTTTATAATATATATATATGTTTATTTATTAAATGTATAATTAAATTTTAAAATCATTTTCTTTAATAGGTTATATTAATATCAATAAAAGAAAATGTATTTACTAAAATGGGAAAATATGATATAAAGTTATATTTAAAAAAATTATTATTAACATGAAAATTACCAGTGTTAAAAGTATAAATAATAATAAAATATATGAATACAAATATGAAACAAGAAATAAAAGTTTAAAATATACATATATACATATCTTTTGAAAATTAATAAGATTTGAATAAGATATTAATAAAGGAATAATTTTCTTTCTCTTTAAAATAATACATATATAAATAGTTATAAAAGGAAATATAATTAGGAAATAATATAAAAATATATTCAAACATTTAAACACATGCAAAATACATGTGTAAGCATTTTAACAATAAAATTAACATTTGTTATTATTTGAACAAAGCATTAATACAAGTGTTAGCTCAACTTTATTAGATAATTACAAGTGTCATTTATCATCTTTTATTTTAATTGTTAATAAAAAGGAAAACAAGAATATAAAAACCCCACTGTCACCTTCTTACTTTAATTTTCTTTCATATGTTTCAAAAATTCAAAGTTTAAAACAAAGGAAACCCGAGACAAAGGAAATCAAAACCAGAAAATACAAAGTAAAGCAAAGTAAAATCAAAGAATCAAACAACTACAAACTCAGATAAAACAATTCAAGCAAAATCATCAATAGTCTCAAAGAAAACTGAAAACCAAGAACTAGATCATCTCAGATCAAACAATCAAAACAACTTCAACTTGAGCAATTCAAGATCAAGAAAAGGTTCAAACTAAACACCAAGAGTGCAGTGCAAATTTTTAGTTTTATAAGTTCAATCATTTCTAGAGTTACAAAGTTATTCCAGGCTTTGGGTTCTCTGCTTTTCAAAACAAGGTGAGCAAACTAACCCATTGATGCTTGAATCTGTGTTATACTTTGTTTCCGTAAAGTGAAGTGGTGGAAATTGTTTGTATGGATGTAAATTTGTCTACATGTATATGTATATATGTGATGCATGTCTATGTACAAGCATATATACCTGTTTTGCACTTACAGACTAGAAACAAAATCAAAAAAATCAAAATCTCCTCACCTATTCTCTAACAGGATTTAATGTTTAAACATAAAGTGTTTGAACTAACATGATTTGAGTTCTAAAAATATTTTTAAGAAAATTTAGTTTAAGATTACAGTGGAGACTTAAAAGCATGTCAAATTCAAGTGTCATGATTGCAAGTTGCAATTACATCATCTGGTTTGACTTTGAAAAACATGATTTTTAAAAATAAAATCAAGATTTTTAATGGTGTTTTCGGGGAGCATTTCTGGGGTGAACGGAAATTACATTTTAAGTAGATTCTGGTGATCGACGAATTGTGATGGGTCGGGATTGATGTCAGTGGAGGTATGAAGGAAGGAGATCACCGAAAAAATAGTATTGGATTTATTAAGGGTCGAGGTGGTCAGACGACGAGTAAATAAGGTTTTAAACCCAGTTTTGCTCGACGAGGTTTAAGAGGAGGGTTCGTCGTCGATGAAGCGCAAGAGTTGATCGCACCTGGGGGAAAGGAAAGAGGGAAGTCTAGCGCGGCTTTGGGTGTGATGGCGAGGTGGATGGTGATCGAAATCATCGTCGGCGAGTGGTTTTTCTTGATCGGGCTTGAGTTTCTATTATGTCGAATAGCTTGTTTCCAATTTCGAGGTGAAGTCATGAAGCTGGGTTGCCGAGTTCATCGGATAGGCCATGGTCGACAGGTTGAAGGCCATGGTGATGACTTGAGTTGACCAGACTGGTCAAACACGTGCACAGGTGCACATCTATACCTGGTTGATCGAGATGATTAGGGAAGAAGCAAGGGTCTTGGGGTTGTTTCAAAGTCGTGTGATAAATGTCTCGGGAAAACGAAGGACGTGGATAGCTCGGGGTTTGGCTCGAGTGTTTTGTGAGGATGACCTGGGTTTTTCTTTAAAGGTTTCAGAAACAAAATAAAATGTTGAAGTTTTAAAGGTAAAGCAAGTTTTAAAATTAAGTTTTATTGTATGTTAAGGTAAAAATGCAATGACCCGATTTTCGATGCCCGAAAATCGAACCATTCGGATCTAAAGAAGAAGAAGGTAAAAGAAGAGAAAACAAAACAACAACAGAATCTTACCATCGCAGCAGAATAAAATATAATAGATAATAACAGATCTTTACACAAAAGAAATTATATCTGTTTTATATGTACGTCATCAGAATGCAACACCTGATTTCAATACAATCAACTACATAACTCAGGATGGTTATAATATCTCATCCTTCTAAAACTGAATATACAGCAGAATATACATCATATACGTCGGATATGTCTCACCATCTAGCTCATCTCCTGAGCTCCACAGCAATCCATCCAGGATATGTACTCTATAATACTTGGTCTGACCCGAGCATTATAGTTAAATGACACCTGAGTCAGTCTGGAAAACCGCGTAAGAAATCACACTCAATTGGATTATTAAAGTTTCAAAAATCCTTTGAAAATCAAAAGCATCTTGTAAGACCACGCCACAAATAAACATGTCGGGTTTTTACCTTACGATAACCAAAACATTTCTTATCAAAATCCTCCGATATTAAAATATTGTCTATATACAAATACTTATTAAAGTAGCTTAAATTGTTACATGATTAAATTACAGCATACTAGCCACAAAGTGGGTTCTACAAACAAAAATCGTAAAGGCACGTAGGGAGAATGGATTTCCAACTAATGACTAGGCACTGAGATACCACCTGTCATAGTACGTGGCCTAGATCACCGTACCGAGGATCCCTCCCGATCCCCTGCAACACAAGACCGGGACTACCCCTTACTGGATAATCCCGAGTAAGAACACCCCACAGTTAGGATTTGCAACCACACCATATAGCCGAAATAAAAAGGGACATCTAGATAGGGATGACCTTACCCTAATGGGCACGACCCACTTAGCCTTGCTGCATAACCCCTGATTTTCAGTCATTCCCGGTTGATGAGGCTCGAGGCTAAGCTTTTCCTTTTTAGAACACATCTCTTAGAATGCTCATCGTCCTCCTGACGATGTTCTGAAAGCATTCATCCATACAAGTCCATCCCTGGTTCGAATGGAACCGAAGGCACTACTCCTACTACATCCATTTTGGAATCACCCTCAGGATTAGTAGCGATTAGCCCTTGCACTTCACTACGCCATCTTCGACTCCCGACTCTTGTCTTCCACATGAAAACTTTCAAACCGGATCGAAGTGGTTTTCGAGAAATAAATCCCCATCCCAGTCTCTTCCAAACGATCAGAGCATTGGCCAATATTGCTAGTCGGTTATTTAACTATCAATTAACATTCACAAAAAATCATCAAGTCATAATAATTTCTCCCAAATTATTTATATTTCTCAAAATATCTTCACAAGATATTTTTTCACTTTCCAACCCTTTTGAAAACAGTTACAAACCATTTTTCTCTCATGGAATAAATTCCCCAAATATTCTCGATTCCCACTGAAATCACCAAGCACAAAATACTTTAGATTTTAAAATAGTTTAAAATACTTTATTATAAAATATACTTTAAAACATTTAAACTAAACTACGTAAACACTTTATTCAAAAATATATGTTTGAAAATATTTAAAATGAAACTAGCTTATAAAATATAAAACTAATTTCTAAAATAAAAGTTAAGCCAAATTAAATTTGAAATAAGAGTTACGAAATTCTATGCAAATTTTCAAATAAAACTTTAACCAAACTATCTTTAAAATAAAAATACTTTATAAAATTTAGATATTAATAATAAATTTTAATAAATATTTACCTTTTCAAATTTTAACAACTTAAATAGGAATTTCTTAAAAACATTCCTTTAAATAACTTTAAAATTTTCAACTTGTACTTGAAAATCAGCTTTGAAAACGTACTCGGCTTTTCAGGGAATCTACTTCTCTTTCATGCCTTCTAAAAATAAACCACTATTTATTTTCAAACTAATTACCCATTCCTCTATAAATTTCCATCGTGAAATTTAAACTTCCAAAATATCCACTGATGTCTTAATTTACTTAATAAACCCAGTTTATAAAGTCCCATAGTCTTATTCCTTTAAAATCACAATTTTGAAATACTTAATCAATTTCCAAATTGATTATTAGATTCTACTCCATTTCAAAATAAATTCCTTTACTTACTCTATTTTCATTTCAAAATCCAATAACTTTATAGTTTACTTCTTAAATTATGATTTAAAATCTTATTTAAATGAAATTACCAGTTTCATACTTTTCCAAATTCCTTTTTTATCCATTCCGAAAGATTTAAACCTTGAATTTTAAAATAAATTCTTTATTTCTTTAAATAATATTACTTATGTTTTAAAATTCATTACTTCTGCTTTTTATTCAAAATCTTCTTTCCTATACTCAGAATTTATTTATTAGAATTTAAAAATTCACTTTTATCTTTTTAACATCAATTTATCCCAAATTATCTAAATCATTTTACTTACAAATTTTCTCTTTTAATTTTCTTTTCAAAAATCAAATCTTTATATTTTTGGTAACTCCGTATACTACATATATTCAATCACACCATAGCATACATTATTTCCCATTACCATCATAATCTATCACGGATTATCCAATAAATCGTAACATAGAATAGTTAAACAAATCAAATATTTTGAGGAATCATGTTGGATCCCTCCAACCTGTTTCCTTGCATCCACAGATGTTAGCACAATATAAAATACCAATTCTACTTCGAGGTGGAATATTGTGGTATATGGGTTTAAATAATATCATCCACTATTATGCGGCGCATAGGGTCTCATCCGCTATATAATGCGGGAAATCAATCACTCCAAATACATATATAATACCAATTCCACTTCGAGGTGGAATATCGCGGTATATGGGTTTAATATAATACCATCCGCTATTATGCAGCGCATAGGGTCTAATCCAATATAACTTATAATAATTTATCATCCAAGCACACAATCACAATTATAAATTTAGCTATTGAAATTTAAATAAAACCCAGATGAGTGAGATTAACTCACCTTTAAATTTGCTTGCAGTCCATTTCAATTTCAACTTGGTTTCTTGGGTTATAACCTTATATAAACATTTATATTTTTATCAATATTTGAGTCAATTGAACAATTAAATTTTCATTTGATAATTTAATTAACCAGAGATTTCATTCTAAACAAATAAAATTAATTTTAAACCGATTTCCATTTACAGAATATTTTAGCAACTAACAATTAAATAAGTTAATTAAATAAATAAATTTCCAAAAATATACCATTTTTGTTAAAATTTATAGATTAAAAGAATCTAGCTTTTATAAAATTCTTCGGTTTTTAAAATCCTTATATACCTTTACTTAAACTAATTTTCCTAAATAAAAACATCTCTAGTTACCAAAATAATTAACTAGAGATTTAATTTTAAACTAATTCCTTTAAATAAGTTAATTAAACACATAAATCCCTATATTCCCTTATTTTAAAAATACTAGTAAGTGAATATATGTATAGTTTTATAAAGATATTCACATATACATATATATATATGTATATATATATATATATATATATGTATATGTATTAAGCTTAGTTAGAATCCGAAATAATATAGCTTGCCACTCTAAGTACATAGCCGATTAAATTTACAACACTGTTTTAACTTGCAGTTGATTCAAATAGGTAAAATAAAAATTTCCTTTCAGGTTAAAAATTTAAGTGACGAAATTAAGATGTAGAGATTAAAATTACCTTAAATTCGTCTAAAATCCTAAATCACCGCGGCTCCCTCTCCCTAGCTCGCGTGCACGTACCTCTAACAAACTCGACGTTGTAGCTTTATGCCTCCAAGGCACTCGCACGATCTGACCTCAGACCACCCTCGAACGTGCCTCACTAGGTTGAAATCGCTAGCACCTAGGTTCGAACGAATCGTGATTCGAATCGTTTAGGGCTTCTCTTTTTTTTTTAACGAGGAATTTTGATTTGGGTTGAGTTCCATTTCCAATTGACTAGAAGAAGAAAATATTGGCTAAAAATTGAATTGATCAACTCGATCCGGTATATTTTTCTTTTCTTTTCGAAAACCAGGTGCTCGACTGCTATATTTTTATCTCAAAATCAAACGCGTGTAAATACATGCAGACAAGTGTAAAAATAGGGAAGATACATGTTGAAAGAAAAAGAAAAGACTGTTGAAAGAATCAATATTATTTTTAGTTTAAAATTTAAATTCAAATCGTCCCGATTTCCACAACTCACAAATTCGAGCTCCTAACGAGGCATGTTGCTAGGTGTTTATAATGTTAAACCCCTATTACGAACATAATGGAAAAGGTTTCGAATCCTACTTCAATCGTATGGAGAAGATAGCTTTCTAAACTCGGTTATTATATTAAATTTTCGATAGATTTCAACGCGTTTACCTACCGTACGTCCAAACGATCACTCCAAACACTACGAGATTTGAAATCCGATAATAATACAATATTACGGATCCAATGGAACTAGATTCCTCGAATTCCAAGACTGTGCCTCAGAAGGCTATTTTTAAATTCAATTTAAACAACATATTTTTAAAACCGAACAAAACACTTCCAAATTCAATTTTAACACTTCTTCTATCTTCAGTATTATCAATATAAATTTTACAAGCTTTTAAACCATTTTTAACAAGCTTAAAATTCCAGATTCAACCATTTACCCAACTCCTAATAATTAAATTCAATCATTTAATTGCCAAATAAATAGTGATATTTGAAATTCAAGTTAAACTAGCCTTTAAATATTTAAAATCAACTAAATATCCAATTTCAAATATCCAAAAATTTTGGGTCGTCACATTCCTCCCGCTTAAAAGAATTTCGTCCCCGAAATTTCTAGTTAAGAGGAATGGTACATAACACGTTACTATATTCCTGGAACCAACAGGTCCAAACAATATTCCAGAACCAAACAATTTTCAACGATTTCCCAAAACAATCTTTTTAATAAAGACATCATCAATCACACTAACTTCCTATACTTCTTCTATTAGTTCCAACCAATATTTCCTAACCAACCATTCAAATTTAAATTTAAAATCCAATTTAAATTGTCAAAATTTTCTCAAAATTTTTCGAACTCCCTAAATTCTCGAATTTTTTCGCCAGCACCTCCTTTGGGCGACTAGATCGGTATAACTACAAAATGCCTCTACGGGCCCCAAATCTCAAAAGAAAACAAAAACGCCAAGTGGCTAGACCAGAAAGACATCAAATTTCATATAGAAATTTAAATACATATCTTCGCCGAGCAATTTCAATTTATCTTCAAAAATCAAAAATCCCAATTTATCCATTGCCTTTAAAACACCTGTACCCTACTAAGCAATAATGTTCAATTACAACATTCAAAATCATTTTACACATTTCTTTATAAAGGTTTTCATATCTATTTCATTCACATCCATACGATGCACATATATCATCCGTACGCAATACCCAATTTGATCGCTTGCTCGATCGCACAATTTCACTTCCGAACTAGTATCGTCCACCCGACTTCCTAGTGCGGACTCAGATCTGGTTTCTTGATCAGAAACTGTCATTCTCCTTGCATAGCCACAGTTATGATAGAGAATTTCCAGAATCAATCAAAAGTCCATATCCAGAGTTCGCCGTCGAAAATCGAGTGAAAAATCTCAACTCGGATCGGTACAACTACCATGAAATTCTATGCTCGAATCTGGATCAAATCGCTATGTGAATAAAACAATATAAGTACATCCTACATATTTTCCCCAATTGATTATTAACTATATCAATTTTTCTTTATTCACATTATTTTGATTTCTACACACTTATTTACAGCCATCCCATTTCACACACCCTCATTACCTTTATTCAGATATTAACTTAGCATATTCCAATACCCAATTTACTTAAGAATTTCATCATCCATTTCTTAAGTCTAATATAAATATCTTACACACTTTAAATATTTATTTTTATCTCACCACTTTGGTTTATATCTACTTCTATTCAAATTGAATCTCCAATTTCCATATGAATTGAATTTACCTTTCATTTTAAATATTGAATTCTACTTACCTTTATCTCAATCCATATTCAATTAATCATTTCTTTAATTAGTCTCACTACTAATTTACCTCTAATCTCAAACAATTTCTTATTTCCAAACTTTTATTATTTTAGTTCACTTAGAACTAGTTCTATAACTTCTCTCCACTCAATTAAATTTTAAATTTTAATATTCGGTTCTCAGTTTTGTTTAGTTTCAACCAAATAAATTTCCAAATCCCAATACCTTTATTCAAATTTCCATTTTCAATTGACCTGGAATTAAATTTTCCTTCCTTCCACCCATTTATTCCTAACAAATTTAATACTTCATTTTACACAACAAGATTCAAATTAAATCTCATTCCAAATAATTTTCTTACCTACTTAAATCAGTTAGTTTACTCATTAATTGTATTTCAGTCCTTTATTTTATTTAGCCAAATCTTGACTAACTTCCATTGCACACAACTCAAATTTATTTCCAATATTCAGTTTCCAATTCTATTTGCTGTGCACATTCATTTGTCTATCCACAATTTTATTTCCATTCCATTTACCAACCTGCTTTAATTGGGTTATCTTTCTAACTTTATTCCCTAGTCACACTTGCCCTTATCTGAACCTTTCATGTTGAACGCTATTCCACAATTTCAAATTTCAAATAAAAGGTTTATTTCCAAACTTTTACTTCCTTTAGTTCCTTCGAACCAATTTGCAATTCACTTTTCTTGACACCATTCAAATTGATTCCATTATTTAATTTTAATTCTAGTTCTATTACTTACAAATTTAAATAAATTTATTCTCCCACAAATTTACTTCCAATAAATATATTTGTACTTTTGTTTACTAGATTCAATTATATTCCATTTTAATTTGATTTTTTTAACTTCTATAAGTTTCCCAGCTTATTTATTCCAATTTCATTTTTAATAAGATTCCAGAGTCTCTTTTAATCAACTTCTCAACATTTCAAAATCATTTTTGAAATAAATTATATCAAACCAAAATATTCCTTTGCATTACAAAATTAAACTAAATTTTGCAACAATAAAATATTAAATATTCCTTTATATTTTCAAATCAAAACGGTTTTACCAAACCAAAATTTCAATATTTCAAAACTCATTTTTGAAATCCATAATTAAATTGCATATCCAATTATTCCTTGAATTTTTTAAAACCAATCCAATTTTTGCAAACAACTCCACATAAAATTATTCGGGTAGCAATTCTTCTTTGGAAACTCGAAAATGAACAAAGATGATGTTGTAGTCATCACCGAAGTTATTTACCAGCGACTGAAAAGAGTTCAATGATTTTATCTCCTTAAAACCTCTTAAAATATTTTTAATTTTCAAATATCACTAGATTTCAAATCCAATTCAAAAATATTTCCGAAATAATATCACTATTATTTCTCCAAAACTGTTGAAAACCATTTTCAAACCCAAAGGAATTTAACTTTTCCCAAAATTTCAAATTTCAAATTTCAAATTCTTTCAATTCATATTCAAATATTACTATAAAATCTTATTTTAAATTATAAATTACATTTGTAATTCTCACTTTCAATTTAATTATGTAATATGAATTTACTTTCTTAACTTTAGGTATGATTTTCAATTTCTTATTCAATTTCTACAAAATAATGATAATAACTTAATATTATCATTCCCTAACAATCAAGCGACCATATATAACTATAATAATTTACGAAAAATTATTCCTTTTATATACAAAAATAATTTGGGTAAAATCATTTCATTTACCCTATTTTAAAACAATACTGTGTCGGTTTATCTTGTTGAAGAGTTTAGAAACCCCTATCGATGACATGGCATCCCACATATCGACCAGAATCTATAAATACTCAACCGATAAGTCAAACAATATAAAAACAATTTTTTATGTTCACTAACAAATACACGCTCATATTTATTAATACACTCAAACTCATTCTAGAGTACTACGGACTCTATTTAATGAGTAATCCCCACCAGAGCCAAGGTTCTCGCTTAACCTTTTTGCTCTGATACCAAATGTAACGACCCGATTTTCGATCCCCGAAAATCGAACCATTAGGATCTAAAGAAAAAGAAGGTAGAAGAAGAGAAAACAAAACAACAACAGAATCTTACCATCGCAGCGGAATAGAATATAATAGATAATAACAGATCTTTACACAAAAGAAATTATATCTGTTTATATATACATCATCAGAATACAGCAGCAGAGTTCAATATAATCAACAACATAACTCAGGACATTTATAATATCTCATCCTTCTAAAACTGAATACACAGCAGAATAAACATCATATGCATCGGATACGTCTCGCCATCCAGCTCATCTCCTGAGCTCCACAACAATCCATCTAGAATTTGTACTCTATGATACTCAGTCTAACCCGAGTATTATAGTTAAATAACTCCCGAGTCAGTCTGGAAAACCAACGTGAGAAATCACACTCAATTTGATTATTAATTTTTCAAAAATCCTTTGAAAATAAAAAGCATCTCGTAAGACCACGCCACAAATAAACATGTCGGGTTTTTACCTTACGATAGCCAAAACATTTCTTATCAAAATCCTCTGATATTATAATAGTGTCTATATACAAATACTTATTCAAATAGCTGAAATTGTTACATGATTAAATTCCAGCATACTATCCACAAAGTGGGTTTTACAAACAAAAATCAGAATGGATTTCCAACTAATGACTTGGCACTGGGGTACCACCTATCACAATACGTGGCCTAGATCACCATACTGAGTATCCCTCCCGATCCTCTGCAACACAAGACCGGAACTACCCCTTATTGGATAATCCCGAGTAAGATCACCCACGGTTGGGATCAGCAACTGCACCGTATAGTCGAAATAAAAAGGGACATCTAGACAGGGATGACCTTACCCTAATGGGCGCGACCCACTTAGCCTTGCTGCATAAACCCTGATTTCTAGTCATTCCCGGTTGACGAGGCTCGAGTCTAAGCGTTACCTTTTTAGAACACATCTCTTAGAATGCTCATCGTCCTCCTGACGATGTTTTGAAAGCATTCATTCATACAAGTCTGTCCCGGGTTTGAACAGAACCGAAGGCACTACTCCTACTACATCCATTACGGAATCACCTTCAGGATTAGTAGCGATGAGCCCTTGCACTTCACTGTGCCATCTTCGACTTCTAGTTCTTGTCTTCCGCATGAAAACGTTCAAACCGGATCGAAGTGGTTTTCGAGAAATAAATCCTGATTCTGTCTCTTCGAAACGATCAGAGCATTGGCCAATATTGATAGTCGGTTATTTAACTATCAATAAACATTCACAAACAATCATCAAGCCATAATAATTTCTCCCAAATTACTTATATTCCTCAAAATATCTTCGCAAGATATTTCCAATTTTCAACCCTTTTGAAAACAATTTCAAACCATTTTTCTCTCACGGAATAAATTCCTCAAATATTCTCGATCCCCACTCAAATCACCAAGTACAAAATAATTTAGATTTTAAAACAGTTTAAAACACTTTATTATAAAATATACTTTAAAACATTTAAACTAAACTACTTAAACACTTTATTCAAAAATATATGTTTTAAAATATTTAAAATAAAACTACTTTATAAAATATAAAACTAATTTCTAAAATAAAAGTTAAGCCAAATTAAATTTAAAATAAGAGTTACGAAATTCTATACAAATTTTCAAATAAATCTTTAACCAAACCATCTTTAAAATAAAAAAACTTTATAAAATTTAGATATTAATAATAAATTTTAATAAATATTTACCTTTTAAAATTTTAACAACTTGAATAATAATTTCTTAAAAACATTCCTTTAAATAACTTTAAAACTTTCAACTTGTACTTAAAAATCAGCTTTGAAAACATACTCGACTTTTCAGGGAATCCACTTCTCTTTCACGCCTTTTAAAAATAAACCACTATTTATTTTTAAAACTAGTTAACCATTCCTCTATAAATTTCCATCTTGAAATTTATACTTCCAAAATATCCACATATATCTTAATTTACTTTATAAACCCAGTTTATAAAGTCCCATAGTCTTATTACTTTAAAATCACATTCTTCAAATATTTAATCAGTTTCCAAATTGATTTTCAGATTTTACTCCATTTCAAAATAAATTCCTTTACTTACTCTATTTTTATTTCAAAACCCAATATCTTCATATTTTACTTCTTAAATTATGATTTAAAATTTTATTTAATTGAAATTACCAATTTCATACTTTTCCAAATTCCTTCTTTATCCTTTCCAAAAGATTAAAACCTTGAATTTTAAAATAAATTCTTTATTTCTTTAAATAATATTACTTAGGTTTTAAAATCCAATATTTCCCCTTTTTATTAAAAATCTTCTTTCGCATACTCGGAATTTATTTATTAGAATTTAAAAATTCACTTTTATCTTTTTTTTATCAATTTATCCCAAATTCTCTAAATCATTTTACTTACAAATTTTCTCTTTTAATTTTCTTTTCAAAAACCAAATCTATATATTTTTGGTAACTGCGTATACCCAAATATATTCAATCACACCATAGCATACATTATTTCCAATTACCATCATAATCTATCACATATTATCCAATAAATCATAACATAGAATAGTTAAACAAATCAAATATTTTGGGGAATCCTGTTGAATCCTTCCTACATGTTTCCCTGCATCCACAGATATTGGCATAATATAAAATACCAATTTCACTTCGAGGTGGAATATCGTGGTATATGGGTTTAAATAACATCATCCGCTATTATGCGGCGCGTAGGGTCTCATCCGCTATATAATGTTGGAAATCAATCACTCCAAATACATATATAATGTCAATTCCACTTCAAGGTGGAATATCATGGTATATAGGTTTAACATAATACCATCCGCTATTATGCGGTGCATAGGGTCTAATCCAATATAACTGATACTAATTTATCATCTAAGCACACAATCAACAATTATAAATTTAACTATTTAAATTTAAATAAAACCCAGATGAGTGAGATTAACTCACCTTTAAATTTGTTTACAGTCCACTTCAATTTCAACTTGGTTTCTTGGGTTATAACCTTGTATAATCATTTATAATTTTTATCAATATTCGAGCCAATTGAACAATTAAATTTTCATTTGATAATTTAATTAACCAGAGATTTCATTCTAAACAAATAAAATTAATTTTAAATTGATTTCCATTCACAGAATAGTTTAGCAACCAACAATTAAATAAGTTAATTAAATAAATAAATTTCCAAAAATACACTATTTTTGTTAAGATTTATAGATTCAAAAATCTAGCTTTTATAAAATTCTTCGGTATTCAAAATCCTTACATACCTTTACTTAAACTAATTTTCCTAAACAAAAACATTCTAGTAACCAAAATAATTAACTAGAGATTTAAATTTAAACTAATAGTTTTTAATTTTAAACTAATTCCTTTAAATAAGTTAATTAAACACGTAAATCTCAATATTCCCTTATTTTAAAAATACTAGTAAGTGAAAATATGTATAGTTTTATAAAGATATATACATATACATACACATATACACATACATATACACATACATATACATATAAATATACATATACATATACATATACATATACATATACATATACATATACATATACATATACATATACATATTGTAACGACCCGTGAATTTCGGTAATTAAATTTGCCATATTTATAAGATTTTTGAAAGAAATTTATAAAGATATATAATTGTCATATTTTGCAATGCGGTAAATGTTAAGAATTAACCTATTAAATATTATATTGATTAAAATGGACTTAAATAAAAAGGTTGAATTAAATGAAATCCTATTTATTTGAACCTAATTTATTGGTATGCAAATGTCTAATAAATGAGTTATTGCTAGAGATTGTAATTTGAATAAATTTCTAAGGACTGAAGTAGTGAAAGGTTTATACCTGCATATAAATTGAATATGAGAAATTAGAGGTAAGTATTAATTTGATTTAAGTAATAAAACATTATGAACGGTATTTGATTTTTAATTTAGGAAACGTGTTAATGCATGTAATATATATTGAATAGAAACTGAACGTAAATTCAGGTAATAAGGTTAAAACAATTTGATTTATAATAAATGTAGGGTAATGCCAATCGATTTAAACAGTGAAGTTTTAATTGATTTAAAGTAGTAGATTTGGGAAATAGATTTAAAACTTTATCAATTGATACAAGAATATGTAATAAATGGAAAATTTATACGAATCAATGTTAGATAATTAATCATAATGTTTGTTGTTGAGGATAAACATTTCTTTAATAATGGTTAAAATATTAACGGAAGTGCGAATGTAAACTTAATAAACATGAATTTATATATAAGGTAAATAATTGGCATAAAGGCTTGGACTAAGGAAATGTTATTAATTGTTTTAAAACCTTAATTAATATGGGTAATAAATTTAATATAAGCAAAACCAATGCAAATATTGAATTAATCAGTGAAGCAACAATAATAAATAGTAATTAATTCAAAATGGGTAACTTGGGAATTATGTAAATTAATATACGTAGTGACTGAAATTGGTAATCCATTTACAATTAATGATAATAGTGTTGGTATAAGCTAATAAGTTTAGATGTCAATGCAATACCAATTAATGGATTGAAGGTGATTGCGAAATTGGAATTCGATAAATGCAGTAACTGATGTAGTGCATATAAATTTATGGAACAAATAAAAGATTTTAATCGATGGTAATTAAAAATTGGAGATAATGTAAATTCCATATGACTGTTGGTTAACGTAAAGATTTTAAAAGAAAGATTTATTCATTTAATGGAAGTGTAAAATTCAATAATTTAATTGATTGTAAATAAATGAAATTCCATATTTAATATTACGTTAATGTAAGTAAGATAACATTTGTAAGTAATGTTAAGGTTATTCATATTTGACAAATTTATTGATTTATAAGGATCAGGAATAAAGCTTTATAATTTTTTTTATTTAATAAGTGGATAAATTGCAAATAAGTGGAATATAATATTTAAAATATTACATAAATGAGAATTTAGATGAAAAGTGAGAATGTTATTGTAATGGATTTTGATTTCAATAATTATTCCACCCGTTTTGTTAATAATGAATTCAATAGTAGAATGAAAAGAAAATTTAATAGAAGTTTTGGAAATTTAATTTATAATTTTCTGAATGAAAGAAAATGAAGTTTTATGCTGAAATTTATAATTTAATCGGCATTTAAGAAACATCTAAATTTGTTTAAATTTGGATAAATGACTAAGAATTATTAAGTGATAAAACTTTCCAATTCTAAAATTTAAATATGAATTTTTTTTGATTTATTTACTAATTCTTAATTTATTTAATTAATATGAAAATAGCCATTTTGGCCACTGACTCGGATTTCGACAAAACAAGTTTCATCGGATCCGTAACGGTGAATTATTGTAGGGTTTCAAGTTTCATAGCGATCAGACTTGTCGTTTGATCGTACGGACTCGAAACGCCTTGGAATAGAAACTGAAATCAATTGAAATCAATTTGAAAATATTGATTTTAGCATAACTTCTTCATACGATGCAATTTGAACCTGAAACCTTTTCCATAGCGTTTAAAATATTTTAAAACACCTATTTTGATATATGGGTTTACCCAATTTTGTTTCGGGGTTAGAACGGGCTTTTCAGGCCATAGATTGTTCAGCACGTTTATTTATCTGGTCCATCTACTCTATTTCAACCCTACCTATAAATACCCTGTTATACACCCTAATTTCTCCTCATTCTCATTTGTCTGTACGTACCTTCTTTCTCAACTCCTCATCCCAATGGAAGACAAAACCTAATTCCCAAATTCCAAAAAATAATTTCAATTTCAAAAAAAAACAACATTTTTTGCGGTTCTGCATCAGCTTCTGGTCGCGCTTCGGGTTTCAGAAGAAAAAACCCCAGAGCAACTTCGGGTGTAACGACCCAGAAATTTTATGAAATTAAAATTTGAATATTTAATTAATTTTAAATATTTATAAGTGAATTTATAAGTCGAATAAATTTTTATTTGATTTATTGGATTTAATTGGATTATTAAATCGATAATTTAATACGTTAAAATATGGAAATAATTGAAAATATAGTTAAATATGATTGAAAATGATTTGTAAAATTTTATTTTATCATATGGGAGTTAGAATGATATTTTAGAACTTTTAAAATCGAATTAAAAGTTTATTTGTGAAAATTGAATATTTTAATATTTAATAATCGACTGTAAAATAGCCAATTTTTGAACAGTCTCAGAATTGAACGAAATCAGTTTCATTGGATCCGTAATAGTTAGTTATTACCGGATTTCAATTTTCGTGTCAATCGGAGCTATCGTTTGATCGTGGCAGCTCGAAACGCATCGAATCGTTTTTAATTTAAATTTGGCGAGTCAAAATAGCCATTTTTCAAAAAGTCTCGGATTTCGACGAAACCAGTTTCATCGGATCCGTAATGTGATATTATTGTAAGGTTTCAAATTTCAAGTCAATTGGATTTACCGTTTGTCCGGTACAAATTAAAACGCCTAGAAATCGATTTAAATCGGTTTAATTTAAATTGAACGTTTTCAGCCATAACTCGCACATACTTCCGAATTAGCTTCCGAAACCTGTTCCATTGTGTCCGGAACGTGGGATAAACCCTAGGTACGCTAGTTACGGCGTCTAAATCGGAGTTCGGAATTCCCGGGATGAATAGTGTTTACGCTTGCTTTTCCTATAAATACAACCTCACTCTAAAAAAATAAAAAAATAACCTAAAACCCTAATTCATTCATGTAGCCGCCAGTTTCATAATCAAGGGTTGAAACTTAATCTTCTTCATCCTCTAATTTCTCAAAATCCATGCAATATTATCAAAAACTTTCTAAAGCAAAGATGAAGAGCACGAGATGAGCTTTCAATCCATACGGATTTGATGGAGTTTGGAGCATCAGAGGGAGTGCAATGGAGGGCCGTTTGCATCAGTTTTTGCATGCATTTTCACGTGCATATGGTGGCCGAGCTTCACCTAGGGGGGGGGCGAGTGTAGTGGAGGAGGAGGCCTTCGCAATGGAGCAAGTTGATCGACCTAAAGCTCAATGTGGTGATGGCAAGAATTAACCCTAATTTAGCAAATGGGTTCAAGGAAGTCGGCCTCAACCTGGAGATGATAACGTGAGGGAGGGGATGAAGGGGAACGGCAAAGATTTGGGGGCCCAAGATCTAACGGCCCAGATTTGCTTTGGGTATAAATAATTAAGTTATGTGTGATTTAAGTTATATAAAACGTGTACAAACTTGTAAAATCAATAACTTTTTCATACGAGGTCGAAAAAATGCAAACTCAGTTGCGTTGGAATCGTATGGACGAGCACTACGCGCTGGAGTTGGATTGGAGTCGTTTGGAGTTGGTGATAATTTTGGGTAAAATTAAACGTTCGTTTAATTTTATTCGAAATAAAAGCTAAAACGGAAATTAAAACCAAGGTGAGAACTTCTCACTCAATCGAATATGTTTCGATTTTATTTTAAATAGTTAGATTTAAAATATTTGAATGCATGTTTGAATGATGATTGTTATGTATTGATTGTTAAAATAGACATTATACGCCGTTAGTAAGCGGATGTTATTTAATATAAACATATACCGCGAATATTTCATAAACAGTGAAATTGGTATTATATATAATAGCAATATATATATATTGGCATATGTATATATTGGAGTTATTGATTTCCCGCATTTATTTGTTTAGCGGATGAGACCCTATTACGCCGTTATTAAGCGGATAATATTTAATAAGAACATGTACCGCGATAATTTCGTACTGGAGCGAAATTGGTATTGTGCTAATGTTTTTGGATGCAGGAAACAGGTTGGAGGGATCCAACTGGATTCCTCAACAGTATTTATTTTATTTCAGATATTTTGATATTTGATGGATTATCATATCGATATATGATATCGTTGTTAGTCGTGATTGACTATTTGGTATGTAGCATCATTGGACCCAGATTTTGGGATTTTAAAATGATTTTTAAAAGAGATTTTAGAAAGTATACGTTTTATAAAATAATTTTGGAATTGATCCATATTAAATAAATAAACGTTATAATTTTTAAAGTTATAAGAATTATGATTTTTGAGAAATACAGTTAAAAGCTGATTTTTGAGAATATGATGCTAATGATTTTATAAAATAGTTTGATCGGGATTTTAGAATATATTGTGAAAAGTTTAAATATAGGATTTATAAAATTTGATTATTTTATAAATCAAAATGGTGAAATTATAAAGGAAATTAAAGACGTTTAAAAGAATAATATAAATTGATTTATATTAAGAGATTTATAAACGGATATTTATAAATTGAAATATTGACTTATAAAACGAGTTTTTATAAGTGTTTGAATGAAGTGAAAATGAAATTCATAAATGAATGGAATTTATAGGATTATAAACTGTGAAGTTATAAAAGAAAATTTATAAATAGTAAGATTTATAAATTTGGTGAAATTATTTGAAGAATAGATTGGTTAGATAAATGGATCTTATAAGTTATAAGATTTATAAATTGGAAAGTCTCTAAAGGAATGATTTTGTAAAATAATCGTTTTATAAGTAATTAACTTATAATATGAACGTTTAGTTTATAATTTAGTTATAAACTGGAATAGGTGAATAAAGGAATTTATAAAAAGGAAGTTTTTATAAATAAATAGAAATGGAATTTATAAACGATGTTTTATAAATTCGCAAATGACTTATTTTGATAAGAAAATTGTTGGAACCTATTAAAGGAGTTATATTCACATTTTTGAATAGTGAATAATCCTTTAAAATAAATTGAATAGAAGTGACGAATTTGTTAACGAAGTTTATTCACATTTTTGAATAGTGAATAATATGTTAAAGAAATTGTTTTAGATATGATATTTTAAATAGAATTAAAACTATCTAACGATGTTTTTAAAAGGTATAGAGATTCGAAATCATAGATTTCAACATTTATTGTTGAAATAGACGTTTTCGAGAAATTAAAGGAAATGATGGAATATAACACTGTTGTTATAGTAAATGATTTCCGAAAGGAAATGTTTTGTATAGTATTGGGATTTATATATCTATTTAATTTCGAATCCCTATACTAGTGATTTTGGGACGTTGTAACGATGTTTTACGCAACATTCGTTTTGGCCCAAATAAAAATGTTTAAGAGAATGATTTCCCTTAAAGAATGAATAATATACTTAATTCGATTTAAGTATATTGAATATTTTCAAAGGTTGAAAATAAAAAGATTTGTCGATTACTTATTTTTGATAAGTATGGAAATGTTTTCCAATATGAGGTGAATAATTAGAATTTATCTTTTTGAAGATAAATTGAAATGAATTATTGAAATCGAATATGCATGAATATTTTGAAATATAAATTCATTATGGAACTTATATGTGAAAAGTGGAATTTGTTTGAAAATAAATATTGATTTATTTTTGAAGTGTTGAAATTATATATCTTGTAAAGATATTTTGGAAAATAAATAATTTGGAAAATTATTTGGAATCTGGTGATGTATGCATATCCATTGATAGTTCAATAACCGACTATCAATATTTCCCTTTGAATGGGTATTAGATGTGAATTGATTGAATTTGAATGCACACTTATTTTTGAATAAGCGCTCACTATTCGGGTTAACCGGGAAAGGACCATGGGGTCGTATAACCCATTCCGAATATGTGATACGTCGTGAATTGCATTTGAAGATCGGTGTTGAAGACCGGTATTTGCGAGAGCGATAGGATGACCTATCGATTGTTTCTGCACCGAGTCGCGCCGGTATAGAAACTCCCTAAGTGATGGGAAATCCGATCAGGATTGTGAATATCCGGATTGCAAGGACTTCTTTGTAAGTGCCTTCGGTTCTGTTCGAGCCCGGAACAGACTTGTATGGATTGTATGTCTGACATTACAAGTTGAGATATAAAGCCGATTTCTTTCAAATATATTTCTGTTGGTGGCGGAGAATTTATTCTTTGTTTAACACCCTTCTTTGAGACGTACGAGCTCAAAGGTTATATAGTTGAAGTTATCAGCGATATATTCCCAATTTGGTAATGTGACATGCTGAGTGATGCTGAAATGATCATTGTGTTGATTATTTGTGATAGGATCGTTTATTTGATCGTCTATCCTTGTGATCATTGTGTTGATCATTTGTTGACCCAAAGCATGGCTTTTGTATAAAGTATGTTTTTGTGGACGTGACTTCGTCGAGCCTCACACCCCGTGAATGGTCAAAACAGGAAAGAAGCAGCAAGGTTATGAGGGGTAGCACCCTTTAGGATGTGTCCATTTCCTTCTGGAAAAGGGTGGTATCATGGTATGGAGCCCAGATACTTACTCATGTTGAAAACACTTTATGATTGTGTGAATTGATTACGAGCGCTCGGTTGATAAAGGTCCCAAAGGACCGGGGGATGGCATATTCGGTCAGTTGTTACTCAGTTAGGAGTAACCCGGCCTTGTGTTGGTAGAGATCCGGTTTGGTTCTCGGGGATGTCCATCCAGAGGCATTCTCATGTGGCAATGGGAAGTTCCTTGGCCTGACCATTTGTTGGAAATCCAATTCCCAATACGAAACTTGTACGGTATTAGTTGTAGAACCTGCTATTCACTTATGGTGGTCACCACTGTTTGGATAGTAGCTATAGTAGGCATACGATAATGGTCGTATGTTGGCTAAGATTTATATTCTACTTTCGAAATGAATTTGTTATACACTATGCACTAATAATAATATCAAATGTTATTTTAAATGCGTATCAAGCATCTTTGACTATCATAAGGAGAAATCTCCTCCGATTCTGCGTTTGCATGTGTGTGTGTGCGGGAGGCCTTATGGTAGTCTCATTTTTAAAAGCATTGCGAATTGAATTTAAAAATATTCCTCTATTTTGATTTTTAAAGTAAATAAACTGTTTTGAGTTCTCACACCAGTCTTGTTAAGCTATTGGGCTATGTGATGGGGGGTTCTCGCTTCGCGGTTTGGTGGCGAACGGGAGACTCTTACTCCCACACATCCTCTTTTAGGGGGTTGGTTAGGCGTCCTATTTTCTTCTGTTTTTCTCCTTTTTCTCTATTCTCTTTTTCTTTCTATTTCTAAATTTTCTATCTTCTTTTCCCTCTATCTTCTACCTTTTTCTCTCTTCTTTCTTTTCTTCTTTCTTAAACCCATAACATTTCGGTTTTTCGGCAACGAAAATCCGCAAGCGTTACATTTGGTATCAGAGCTGATGGTTAAGCGACGAGCATGGTTCTGTTGGGTATTATTCATTAGAGATAGAGTCAGCAGTACTCTAGAATGAGTTTGAGTGTAATAATAGCTATGAGAGCGTATTTGTTAGTGAATATATAAAATTGTTTTATATTGTGATGATTGGTTTATTGAGTGGCATATGAACTTTCGTCAGCACAGCCTCGAAACTGAGCCGAAGGGGTTTCTAAACACTTGAATAGAACAATTCGACATAATATTGTTTTAAATTGGGTAAATGAAATAATTTTACTTGATTATATTTTTATATAAAAGGAATAATTTTTCAGAATTATTAAAGTGTATATAAGTTGATTGTTAGGTTGTTTGAATAATCTAAATTAATGAATAATTGTATAAGTAAAAAGAATTATAAGAATTGAATTATAATTAAAGTGTTTACAATTGTGAAATAAACTTATATACATAAGAAGTGAAACTTTATGGATATATCTATGAATATGAGTTGTGAATAAAGTTGATATGAAATAATGAATGTTAATTCATTTAAAATCTAATGTTATTAGAAGTTGAATAAAATTGAATGAAAATCAATTATAAGCAAAGGAATTTGGTTGTAATTAATATACATTGATTGTTATATGATTGTGGATTGATTGTATGTAATTCATTAAGTGTTAATGAAATTGGAAGCTAATGTAATTGAATTCAAATTGAAAGTAAATAAATTTGAATAGAATTGAATGTGGATTAGATTTAAATTAGTAAATGATAACTAATTAAAATTGAGAATGAATGTTGATAAAATCCAATGTTAATAAATCAAATATGATTTAAAGTGAAAACCAATTCATTGAATATAATGAGAATATGAATGAATGTTTATTGGATATAGATTATAGTTGGTTGATGGTTGAATATATATTGCATTTACTATGTGACATATATAGTTGATATGTTGCTATATGTTGTATATTGAGATTATTTGCATATGTGCATGTTCTCATGTTGTTTGTTGAGTTTAGTAGGTGCGGATCGCGTTTGCTTCGCATTTGGAGTTCGCTTTAGCGCTATATTAGCCGTATATGCTCGCTAATAAAATATAAGGTACATATCTCGGATTAAATATCGCACTTTTATACTTTTTTCCCTGCGGGATGCCTCATTACTTGATGAGATGTATATTTGTGATATATATACTGTCATTTTTTTTTCGGATCGAGCCGCGCAAAGGAGACTATGGCGAATTTTTCCGAAAATTTAAGGCGTTAGAAAAATTTGAGAAAAAATGGGAAAATTTTGAAAATTTTAAACTTTGATTTTGGAATTGAAAGTTAAATGATAATAGTTGTTTTTGAAAAGATAACTAAGTATGATTTGAAAACTTAGTAAAGTATTATAAGAAGTTTAACTATAAATTTTGGGAAAAAATTAATAGATTCTGTAACTTTTCTTACTTGTAATTTCGAGGACGAAATTCTTTTAAGGGGGAAAGATTGTAACGACCCAGAAATTTTATGAAATTAAAATTTGAATATTTAATTAATTTTAAATATTTATAAGTGAATTTATAAGTCGAATAAATTTTTATTTGATTTATTGGATTTAATTGGATTATTAAATCGATAATTTAATACGTTAAAATATGGAAATAATTGAAAATATAGTTAAATATGATTGAAAATGATTTGTAAAATTTTATTTTATCATATGGGAGTTAGAATGATATTTTAGAACTTTTAAAATCGAATTAAAAGTTTATTTGTGAAAATTGAATATTTTAATATTTAATAATCGACTGTAAAATAGCCAATTTTTGAACAGTCTCAGAATTGAACGAAATCAGTTTCATTGGATCCGTAATAGTTAGTTATTACCGGATTTCAATTTTCGTGTCAATCGGAGCTATCGTTTGATCGTGGCAGCTCGAAACGCATCGAATCGTTTTTAATTTAAATTTGGCGAGTCAAAATAGCCATTTTTCAAAAAGTCTCGGATTTCGACGAAACCAGTTTCATCGGATCCGTAATGTGATATTATTGTAAGGTTTCAAATTTCAAGTCAATTGGATTTACCGTTTGTCCGGTACAAATTAAAACGCCTAGAAATCTATTTAAATCGGTTTAATTTAAATTGAACGTTTTCAGCCATAACTCGCACATACTTCCGAATTAGCTTTCGAAACCTGTTCCATTGTGTCCGGAACGTGGGATAAACCCTAGGTACGCTGGTTACGGCGTCTAAATCGGAGTTCGGAATTCCCGGGATGAATAGTGTTTACGCTTGCTTTTCCTATAAATACAACCTCACTCTAAAAAAATAAAAAAATAACCTAAAACCCTAATTCATTCATGTAGCCGCCAGTTTCATAATCAAGGGTTGAAACTTAATCTTCTTCATCCTCTAATTTCTCAAAATCCATGCAATATTATCAAAAACTTTCTAAAGCAAAGATGAAGAGCACGAGATGAGCTTTCAATCCATACGGATTTGATGGAGTTTGGAGCATCAGAGGGAGTGCAATGGAGGGCCGTTTGCATCAGTTTTTGCATGCATTTTCACGTGCATATGGTGGCCGAGCTTCACCTAGGGGGGGGCGAGTGTAGTGGAGGAGGAGGCCTTCGCAATGGAGCAAGTTGATCGACCTAAAGCTCAATGTGGTGATGGCAAGAATTAACCCTAATTTAGCAAATGGGTTCAAGGAAGTCGGCCTCAACCTGGAGATGATAACGTGAGGGAGGGGATGAAGGGGAACGGCAAAGATTTGGGGGCCCAAGATCTAACGGCCCAGATTTGCTTTGGGTATAAATAATTAAGTTATGTGTGATTTAAGTTATATAAAACGTGTACAAACTTGTAAAATCAATAACTTTTTCATACGAGGTCGAAAAAATGCAAATTCAGTTGCGTTGGAATCGTATGGACGAGCACTACGCGATGGAGTTGGATTGGAGTCGTTTGGAGTTGGTGATAATTTTGGGTAAAATTAAACGTGCGTTTAATTTTATTCGAAATAAAAGCTAAAACGGAAATTAAAACCAAGGTGAGAACTTCTCACTCAATCGAATATGTTTCGATTTTATTTTAAATAGTTAGATTTAAAATATTTGAATGCATGTTTGAATGATGATTGTTATGTATTGATTGTTAAAATAGACATTATACGCCGTTAGTAAGCGGATGTTATTTAATATAAACATATACCGCGAATATTTCATAAACAGTGAAATTGGTATTATATATAATAGCAATATATATATATTGGCATATGTATATATTGGAGTTATTGATTTCCCGCATTTATTTGTTTAGCGGATGAGACCCTATTACGCCGTTATTAAGCGGATAATATTTAATAAGAACATGTACCGCGATAATTTCGTACTGGAGCGAAATTGGTATTGTGCTAATGTTTTTGGATGCAGGAAACAGGTTGGAGGGATCCAACTGGATTCCTCAACAGTATTTATTTTATTTCAGATATTTTGATATTTGATGGATTATCATATCGATATATGATATCGTTGTTAGTCGTGATTGACTATTTGGTATGTAGCATCATTGGACCCAGATTTTGGGATTTTAAAATGATTTTTAAAAGAGATTTTAGAAAGTATACGTTTTATAAAATAATTTTGGAATTGATCCATATTAAATAAATAAACGTTATAATTTTTAAAGTTATAAGAATTATGATTTTTGAGAAATACAGTTAAAAGCTGATTTTTGAGAATATGATGCTAATGATTTTATAAAATAGTTTGATCGGGATTTTAGAATATATTGTGAAAAGTTTAAATATAGGATTTATAAAATTTGATTATTTTATAAATCAAAATGGTGAAATTATAAAGGAAATTAAAGACGTTTAAAAGAATAATATAAATTGATTTATATTAAGAGATTTATAAACGGATATTTATAAATTGAAATATTGACTTATAAAACGAGTTTTTATAAGTGTTTGAATGAAGTGAAAATGAAATTCATAAATGAATGGAATTTATAGGATTATAAACTGTGAAGTTATAAAAGAAAATTTATAAATAGTAAGATTTATAAATTTGGTGAAATTATTTGAAGAATAGATTGGTTAGATAAATGGATCTTATAAGTTATAAGATTTATAAATTGGAAAGTCTCTAAAGGAATGATTTTGTAAAATAATCGTTTTATAAGTAATTAACTTATAATATGAACGTTTAGTTTATAATTTAGTTATAAACTGGAATAGGTGAATAAAGGAATTTATAAAAAGGAAGTTTTTATAAATAAATAGAAATGGAATTTATAAACGATGTTTTATAAATTCGCAAATGACTTATTTTGATAAGAAAATTGTTGGAACCTATTAAAGGAGTTATATTCACATTTTTGAATAGTGAATAATCCTTTAAAATAAATTGAATAGAAGTGACGAATTTGTTAACGAAGTTTATTCACATTTTTGAATAGTGAATAATATGTTAAAGAAATTGTTTTAGATATGATGTTTTAAATAGAATTAAAACTATCTAACGATGTTTTTAAAAGGTATAGAGATTCGAAATCATAGATTTCAACATTTATTGTTGAAATAGACGTTTTCGAGAAATTAAAGGAAATGATGGAATATAACACTGTTGTTATAGTAAATGATTTCCGAAAGGAAATGTTTTGTATAGTATTGGGATTTATATATCTATTTAATTTCGAATCCCTATACTAGTGATTTTGGGACGTTGTAACGATGTTTTACACAACATTCGTTTTGGCCCAAATAAAAATGTTTAAGAGAATGATTTCCCTTAAAGAATGAATAATATACTTAATTCGATTTAAGTATATTGAATATTTTCAAAGGTTGAAAATAAAAAGATTTGTCGATTACTTATTTTTGATAAGTATGGAAATGTTTTCCAATATGAGGTGAATGATTAGAATTTATCTTTTTGAAGATAAATTGAAATGAATTATTGAAATCGAATATGCATGGATATTTTGAAATATAAATTCATTATGGAACTTATATGTGAAAAGTGGAATTTGTTTGAAAATAAATATTGATTTATTTTTGAAGTGTTGAAATTATATATCTTGTAAAGATATTTTGGAAAATAAATAATTTGGAAAATTATTTGGAATCTGGTGATGTATGCATATCCATTGATAGTTCAATAACCGACTATCAATATTTCCCTTTGAATGGGTATTAGGTGTGAATTGATTGAATTTGAATGCACACTTATTTTTGAATAAGCGCTCACTATTCGGGTTAACCGGGAAAGGACCATGGGGTCGTATAACCCATTCCGAATATGTGATACGTCGTGAATTGCATTTGAAGATCGGTGTTGAAGACCGGTATTTGCGAGAGCGATAGGATGACCTATCGATTGTTTCTACACCGAGTCGCGCCGGTATAGAAACTCCCTAAGTGATGGGAAATCCGATCAGGATTGTGAATATCCGGATTGCAAGGACTTCTTTGTAAGTGCCTTCGGTTCTGTTCGAGCCCGGAACAGACTTGTATGGATTGTATGTCTGACATTACAAATTGAGATATAAAGCCGATTTCTTTCAAATATATTTCTGTTGGTGACGGAGAATTTATTCTTTGTTTAACACCCTTCTTTGAGACGTACGAGCTCAAAGGTTATATAGTTGAAGTTATCAGCGATATATTCCCAATTTGGTAATGTGACATGCTGAGTGATGCTGAAATGATCATTGTGTTGATTATTTGTGATAGGATTGTTTATTTGATCGTCTATCCTTGTGATCATTGTGTTGATCATTTGTTGACCCAAAGCATGGCTTTTGTATAAAGTATGTTTTTGTGGACGTGACTTCGTCGAGCCTCACACCCCGTGAATGGTCAAAACAGGAAAGAAGCAGCAAGGTTATGAGGGGTAGCACCCTTTAGGATGTGTCCATTTCCTTCTGGAAAAGGGTGGTATCATGGTATGGAGCCCAGATACTTACTCATGTTGAAAACACTTTATGATTGTGTGAATTGATTACGAGCGCTCGGTTGATAAAGGTCCCAAAGGACCGGGGGATGGCATATTCGGTCAGTTGTTACTCAGTTAGGAGTAACCCGGCCTTGTGTTGGTAGAGATCCGGTTTGGTTCTCGGGGATGTCCATCCAGAGGCATTCTCATGTGGCAATGGGAAGTTCCTTGGCCTGACCATTTGTTGGAAATCCAATTCCCAATACGAAACTTGTATGGTATTAGTTGTAGAACCTGCTATTCACTTATGGTGGTCACCACTGTTTGGATAGTAGCTATAGTAAGCATACGATAATGGTCGTATGTTGGCTAAGATTTATATTCTACTTTCGAAATGAATTTGTTATACACTATGCACTAATAATAATATCAAATGTTATTTTAAATGCGTATCAAGCATCTTTGACTATCATAAGGAGAAATCTCCTCCGATTCTGCGTTTGCATGTGTGTGTGTGCGGGAGGCCTTATGGTAGTCTCATTTTTAAAAGCATTGCGAATTGAATTTAAAAATATTCCTCTATTTTGATTTTTAAAGTAAATAAACTGTTTTGAGTTCTCACACCAGTCTTGTTAAGCTATTGGGCTATGTGATGGGGGGTTCTCGCTTCGCGGTTTGGTGGCGAACGGGAGACTCTTACTCCCACACATCCTCTTTTAGGGGGTTGGTTAGGCGTCCTATTTTCTTCTGTTTTTCTCCTTTTTCTCTATTCTCTTTTTCTTTCTATTTCTAAATTTTCTATCTTCTTTTCCCTCTATCTTCTACCTTTTTCTCTCTTCTTTCTTTTCTTCTTTCTTAAACCCATAACATTTCGGTTTTTCGGCAACGAAAATCCGCAAGCGTTACATCGGGTCAGGAAGGAAATGACTCGGGTTGCTCCGGGTCGTTTTGGCGAAAACTCCAAGCAAGCATCGGGGAATTGAGGTGGCGCACCGAAGGCGAACCCGAAGTCGACCCAGGACCAGAATTTTCCATTTTTCAAATTTTCATAACTTTTGCATACGAGCTCGGATTCACGTGCGATTTGTTTTGCTGGGATCGTATCGGAATTTCTGAAGTTTTGGCACTAGTTTGGATGAATTTGGAGACTGTCCAATTTTTGAATTTAAATTGGACCAATTTAAATTCAAAAATGTGAGTGTTTTAACCTACTCACAACTATTAAAAGTTCTTATGTTTGTTAAATTGATTTATAATGGGTTTAAAAATTTATTTATAGCTGTTTGGCATATATTTCATCATTATCTCAGTTAATTTGCATTCATTTAATTTACTTGTTATTTAATTCAATTATTGCATATAAATTGATAGTTAAAATTGTAGTTAAATTTATCTGTGCATATAAACTATAGTTAAATTTTAGTTAATTTATTTTACAAAATAAACTGCCAGCAAATGTCTGTTATTTATTACCTGTTATATATTGATGTATTGCTTGGATTGGATGATGTTTGTGATAAATGGATGTATGATTTTGATGGATGAATGGATGTTTATTTATATTAACTGCAAGTTGTTATGCATTTCATTTCATTCGGGATTGCGGTTTGAAATGATATATAACCGTAATTTTTATTTTAAATTGCGGATTGAAATGATAAATATCCGTATCACTTGACCATAGGTTAGAAAATTTTATACAGACACCGTCGGTCTATATATATAATTTTTCTGGAATTGATTTTTATGGTTTGGATAGGATACGGTTTAATAAATATTAAATTTTGATATTATATAAATATTATTTTATAATTATACATATATAGTTAAATATTGAATTTAAGCTATGTATAATCTGTTAAATAAAAATGAATAAGTTGAAATGGAGTTGATAATTTATATTATATGATTAAGTAAAGGCTTAGGATATAGAGTTTAAATGATTCAAATAAATTTAGATTGGAAGGTAAATTAGAAATTTAATTGGAATTGAGCGTATTTAAGAATTAAACTCTATAAGTTGATGTAGAACCTTATTTAGCTTGAAATTTTTAAAGGTATGATATTTATAACTGAAATTTTATTTCAAGATAAACTAAATGAATATTTCTAGTATAAATAAATTGAAGGAAATATTTAGTTATAGGAAATTTGAGTTTTATATAATTGATTATGGATTTATCATGTAAATATTCAAGACTAAATAATAGAACATTGAATTTGTTGAGAGAATATATTCCAACCTTAGTTTTGAAATTATTAATACTCAAAATAGATATATATATTGAAATTGAAGTGGTTTTGGAAACTGAAGGTGAAATTTAAATTTTTGGTTTTAGACTTCATTTAAAGAAAATATATTTGTAAAGTCACGGAAATTATTTACTTAACAAAGTAATTTATAAATTTAAACCATTTTATTTTATATATTGTTGAATATCCAAACCATTTAAGTTTTAGAAGTTATGGTTTTAAAGCTATAAATTTCAAAGTATTATGGTTTGAAAGTTATAATTCAAATGTTGGTTTCCAGATATTATAAATTTTAAAGTAGTATGATTTTAGAAAAGAAATATATTTGAAAAAGAATGATATTATTGATTTGGGTTTTATAAAAATAATATAAAAATGTGTTTGTTTTGGAAATGGAAATGATATCGTATTTATGGGTTTGAAATGGATAATTATATTCTGGTTTTAAAGTATAAACTATTTTTAAAGACCGCAGTGTTATAATAACGTTTGGTTGTTGAAGAGACCGGGATCGGAAGTTGTCATACTCTCTGCCAACTCCGAAAACCACTTTAACAACCGTGTACGCGGTGGAGATTCCAGAATGAAGTAGGTTGGTGGTGGCGTTTCCTGTAAGGTAAATACGTGGACCCGACTCCCGTGAGTTGGCATAAGGTTGCCAAAACAGGAGCGATCGACGGGCCAATGAGGTCATTCCTCTGATCGAACGCACTCCTTCGATTTTATACATGACTTTTGGATTGATTCGGTGGCCACTTTACTATTGATTTTGGGGTGTTGTTCGAGGTGGGCGGCAGCTGGGCGCTGTGCGTTTCCATCTGGCCGGAAGAGTAATTGGTATATCTACCCTGGCATTGCCTAGTTGTGCCATATCACGTACCCTATCGCGCCTTGTACGAGTTTGGTTTTCTCCCGTAGCCCATGTGGTGTCCTCTGGTGGCTTCCTGATCAGGAGGGACTATGATATTGGATGGACTACTGGGACTATTACGTGTTAAGGGCTATATGGGTAACCCCTTAATGCTAAGAAAAAAGTAAGTTTATTTTACAATTAGACACTATTATAATAGCAAAATATACTACATCGTAAATAGTTTAACGGATCCGTAGGAGATGTAAATCCCGAGCATCTCTTGAGCTACTGTACTCATATTTATTTCTGTTAATTTAACTCACATAAGATCTTTTAGTTCTGACTCGAGTGTTTTTGTCTTTTCAAATTCGCTCGGGTCAGTCCGAGCGTTTCAAGATCGAAGACTTTAACTCTGGAGGACGAAGACGGAGATTTCTATAATTATTATTAATTATATCCCACTACACACTATTGTTCCGCTGCATTGTCACATGGTATGTGTACTCTGATATGTATTGTATAAATATAATCAAAAGTTTTGTAAAACAGCTTCATGAGTTGTATATTTGATTATTATATTTTATCCTTCCGCTATGAGATTCTGTTTAGTTTTTTTTCCTTCTCTGTTTTTTTCTTATTTATCCCATAACAATCCGCCCTTACGTATGGTTTGAATCGGCACGTGTGTCGGTTTAAAGCGTGCGAAAAGGAGGGTCGCTACATCTGGTATCAGAGCTTTGGTTTAGCGATAAACCTTAACTTTGTGGGGTTTGACTCTTTACTAATAGGGTAGTAATAACCTATGGGAGTCGCCAAGTGTATATATATGAGAGAGCGTATTTGTTAGTGTTATAAAAAGGTTTTGATATTGTGTTGCTCTGTTCCGTTTGGAATTTATTAATTCTGGTTGGTGCATGGGATGCTATGACATCAATAGGAATTTCTAAATACTTAATAGGACAGACCGACATAATATTTGTTTTTAATATAGGTGAATGAAATAATTTTGCCTATTATATTTTCTATATATAAAATAAATTTTATAAATGATATATATTTGGTTGCAGTATAGTGGTTGTTTGGTAATGAAATCTATAATAATAGTGGAAATAAGATTTAAAATAAAAAAAATGAAAATTGGAAATTTAGAACTTAAGTCCGGGATTTTGAAAATTTCTTTCGAATAATTTTGGAATATAATAATATTGTTTATAAGTATTTTCTGATATAAATATTTCAATATAATTTGGAAGAATTGTTTAAAGAAGAATTTGAAAAAAATAAGTTCTGTACTTCCCTCTCTGTCGCTGGAAAATAATTTCGGTGATGAGTGCACGCATTCTCGACATTCATTTTCGAGTTTCGAAGAGGAAAGGCTACTGTAGTAGTTTTACTGCAGATTTATTTTGATTAACATATATAAATTTTAAATTGTTTATTTTTTTAAATTGGATATATAAATTATAAGTATATATTTTATTGGTTATTTTAAAATAATTTGAAATTTAACCCGGTATTTAGTTCTTAAGTTCCAATTAATTAACAGTTTCAGTTGTAGTAGTGAAATGGAATGTAACTAATTAATAAATGCAGCCTTTAATTAAAATAAGAGATTTAATGATAGGTAATGAATGAAATTTGAAATTGTAACCAATGAAATAAAGGATATAATTACTGAACATTAATTAAAAAAAATTGAGTAAAACTTGTATAACTTTCAATTACATTCTTAAAAAGCATATATATAACTTACTAAATATTAAAAGTTGAAATGTTAATAAGAAATGTAATAGATATTATACAAGTAATAAATTTGAGGTAATGAAGGTAATTAATGAAATTCTTTAATAAATAAGGATTTGATGTTGTAATTGTTGTAAACTTAAGTTATAATTGAAATTTTACTATATTTAAAATATAATTAAAGGTAAGCATTATAAATAGATGATGATAAATTTAAGTAAATAAAATGGAATGCTATTATAATAAAATATGATAAAAAGTGAGTATTGTAAGTAAGCAACTAGAAACTTAAGTATATGGTTGAAGCTATTATGAATAAAATAAGTAGAAAAGATGAATGCAGTAAATATATATTTGTAGACTTAAATTAATGTATTAATGTGATAAGAAATTGATATGCACATGAATACTATAAACAAATAAAGCTATGCAATATGAAAGGAAAAGAGAAAAATGAATTATATATATATAAGTATGAGTGCAAACAAGTGTAATAAACACTAAATTAATGAATGGAAACAAAAGTTGTAAGAAATAAATGTAAAGTAAAAAGATAAACCATATATGAAATAAAAGGAGAAATAAAACAACAAAGGTATGAAATGAAATTAAGAATAAGTAAAGTTGATTGTTGTTTGGATTTGTTGTTGTTTTGGGTTATGGTTGTTTAGGTAAGATGCTTTAAATTTGGTGGGATGGATCAATAATCTACTTTGTTTCATCTAAGACTGTTGAGTAAATATGCACTTGACAGTTTATTTTTTCATTCTGTGCAATTTAAAGTTTTAAACTCGAACAACTATTTATTTTGTTGGATATGAATGAATGATTGAATTGTGTTGTTTTGTATGATGGTTGTATGCTTTGTCGGGATTGATTGTTTGTTTGTGGTTGAACAACTTTAAATATTTCATTTTATATAATTATAAATTTTTTCAGATTATCTAAGTGAAAAGCAGGTTATGGAAGCAATTGCTACTGCTTTTGGTTCCATAAAATAAGCATAAATTGCCCGACAAATAGGTACGTCTTCAGATTACGGTTTATAGCACTGTTTTATATATTCTCCCGTGTTGGGATATAATATTTTGGATATTATATGCGATATTTTGTTATACTTAATATTATATTTTCTCCCAAGCCTCTCCATACAAAGGAGACTCTGCCAAATTTTTCTGTAAATTTTGGACTTAGAAAATATTTGAAAACAATTTCCAAACTTTATTAATTTGAGTATAAAAGGGTAAAGGGGTCTAAATTTGTTTTATTTAAAATAATTAATTTTGTAAGTTTGTTCGTATAAAGTTAATATTTTTGAATAAGACATATTATTTCCTTAATTCTTCTTTTCCCTTCTTTTTCCTTTTCGGGGACGAAAAGTTTTGAGTGGGAGAGAGTGTAACGACCCGTGAATTTCGGTAATTAAATTTGCCATATTTATAAGATTTTTGAAAGAAATTTATAAAGAAATATAATTGTCATAATTTGTAATGCAGTAAATGTTAAGAATTAACCTATTAAATATTATATTGATTAAAATGGACTTAATTAAAAAGGTTGAATTAAATGAAATCCTATTTATTGGAACCTAATTTATTGGTATGAAAATGTCTAATAAATTAGTTATTGCACGAGATTTTAATTTGAATAAATTTCTAAGGACTGAAGTAGTGAAAGGTTTATACCTGCATATAAATCGAATATGAGAAATTAGAGGTAAGTATTAATTTGATTTAAGTAATAAAACATTATGAACGGTATTTGATTTTTAATTTAGGAAACGTGTTAATGCATGTAATATATATTGAATAGAAACTGAACATAAATTCAGGTAATAAGGTTAAAACAAGTTGATTTATAATAAATGTAGGGTAATCCCAATTGATTTAAACAATTGTGAAGTTTTAATTGATTTAAAGTAGTAGATTTGGGAAATAGATTTAAAACTTTATCGATTGATACAATAATATGTAATAAATGGAAAATTTATACGAATCAATGTTAGAAGATTAATCATAATGTTTGTTGTTGAGGATAAACATTTCTTTAATAATGGTTAAAATATTAACGGAAGTGCGAATGTAAACTTAATAAATGTGAATTTATATATAAGGTAAATAATGGCATAAAGGCTTGGACTAAGGAAATGTTATTAATTGTTTTAAAACCTTAATTAATATGGGTAATAAATTTAATATAAGCAAAACCAATGCAAATATTGAATTAATCAGTGAAGCAATAATAATAAATAGTAATTAATTCAAAATGGGTAACTATGGAATTATGTAGATTAATATACGTAGTGACTAAAATTGGTAATCCATTTACAATTAACGATAATAGTGTTGGTATAAGATAATAAGTTTAGATGTCAATGCAATACCAATTAATGGATTGAAGGTGATTGCGAAATTGGAATTCGATAAATGCAGTAACTGATGTAGTGCATATAAATTTAATGAACAAATGAAAGATTTTAACTGATGGTAATTAAAAATGAATTCAATAGTAGAATGAAAAGAAAATTTAATAGAAGTTTTGGAAATTTAATTTATAATTTTCTGAATGAAAGAAAATGAAGTTTTATGCTGAAATTTATAATTTAATCGGCATTTAAGAAACATCTAAATTTGTTTAAATTTGGATAAATGACTAAGAATTATTAAGTGATAAAAATTTCCAATTCTAAAATTTAAATATAAAAAAAATTTGATTTATTTACTAATTCTTAATTTATTTAATTAATATGAAAATAGCCATTTTGGCCACTGACTCGGATTTCGACGAAACAAGTTTCATCGGATCCGTATCAGTGAATTATTGTAGGGTTTCAAGTTTCGTAGCGATCACACTTGTCATTTGATCGTACGGACTCAAAACGCCTTGGAATCGAAACTGAAATCAATTGAAATCAATTTGAAAATATTGATTTTGGCATAACTTCTTCATACGATGCAATTTGAACCTGAAACCTTTTCCATAGCGTTTAAAATATTTTAAAACACCTATTTTGATATATGGGTTTACCCAATTTTGTTTCGGGGTTAGAACGGGCTTTTCGGGCCATAGATTGTTCAGCACGTTTATTTATCTGGTCCATCTACTCTATTTCAACCCTACATATAAATACCCTGTTATAAACCCTAATTTCTCCTCATTCTCATTTGTCTGTACGTACCTTCTTTCTTAACTCCTCATCCCAATGGCAGACAAAACCTAATTCCCAAATTCCAAAAAATAATTTCAACTTAAAAAAAAACATTTTTTGCTGTTCTGCAGCAGCTTTTGGTCGCGCTTCGGGTTTCAGAGGAGAAAACCCCAGAGCAACTTCGGGTCAGGAAGAAAATGACTCGGGTCGCTCCGGGTCGTTTTAGCGAAAACTCCAAGCAAGCATCGAGGAATTGAGGCAGCGCACCGAAGTCGACCCAGGACCAGAATTTTCCATTTTTCAAATTTTCATAACTTTTGCATACGAGCTCGGATTCACGCGCGATTTGTTTTGCTGGTATCGTATTGGAATTACTGACGTTTTGGCACTAGTTTGGATGAATTTGGAGACTGTTCAATTTTTGAATTTAAATTGGATTTGAATTCAATTTAAATTCAAAAATGTGAGTGTTTTAACCCACTCACAACTATTAAAAGTTCTTATGTTTGTTAAATTGATTTATAATGGGTTTAAAAATTTATTTATAGCTGTTTGGCATATATTTCATCATTATCTCAGTTAATTTGCATTCATTTAATTTACTTGTTATTTAATTCAATTATTGCATATAAATTGACAGTTAAAATTGTAGTTAAATTTATCTGTGCATATAAACTGATAGTTAAATTTTAGTTAATTTATTTTACAAAATAAACTGCCAGTAAATGTCTGTTATTTATTACCTGTTACATATTAATGTATTGTTTGGATTGGATGATGTTTGTGATAAATGGATGTATGATTTTGATGGATGAATGGATGTTTATTTATATTAACTGCAAGTTGTTATGCATTTCATTTCATTCGGGATTGCGGTTTGAAATGATATATAACCGTAACTTTTACTTTAAATTGCGGATTGAAATGGTAAATATCCGTAGCACTTGACCATAGGTTAGAAAATTTTATACAGATACCGTCGGTCTATATATATAATTATTTTGGAATTGATTTCTATGGTTTGGATAGGATACGGTTTAATAAATATTAAATTTTGATATTATATAAATATTTTTTATAATTATACATATATAGTTAAATATTGAATTTAAGCTATGTATAATCTGTTAAATAAAAATGAATAAGTTGAAATGGAGTTGATAATTTATATTATATGATTAAGTACAGGCTTAGGATATAGAGTTTAAATGATTCAAATAAATTTGGATTGGAAGGTAAATTAGAAATTTAATTGGAATTGAGCGTATTTAAGAATTAAACTCTATAAGTTGATGTAGAACCTTATTTAGCTTGAAAATTTTAGAGGTATGATATTTATAACTGAAATTTTATTTCAAGATAAATTAAATGAATATATCTAGTATAAATAAATTGAAGGAAATATTTAGTTATAGGAAATTTGAGTTTTATATAATTGATTATGGATTTATCATGTAAATATTCAAGACTAAATAATAGAACATTGAATTTTTTTGAAAGAATATATTCCAACCTTAGTTTTGAAATTATTAATACTCAAAATAGATATATATATTGAAATTGAAGTGGTTTTGGAAACTGAAGGTGAAATTTAAATTTATGGTTTTAGACTTCATTTAAAGAAAATATATTTGTAAAGTCACGGAAATTATTTCCTTAACAAAGTAATTTATAAATTTAAACCATTTTATTTTATATATTGTTGAATATCCAAACCATTTAAGTTTTAGAAGTTATGGTTTTAAAGCTATAAATTTCAAAGTATTATGGTTTGAAAGTTATAATTCAAATGTTGGTTTCCAGATATTATAAATTTTAAAGTAGTATGATTTTAGAAAAGAAATATATTTGAAAAAGAATGATATTATTGATTTGGGTTTTATAAAAATAATATAAAAATGGGTTTGTTTTGGAAATGGAAATGATATCGTATTTATGGGTTTGAAATGGATAATTATATTCTGGTTTTAAAGTATAAACTATTTTTAAAGACCGCAGTGTTATAATAACGTTTAGTTGTTGAAGAGACCGGGATCGGAAGTTGTCATACTCTCTGCCAACTCCGAAAACCACTTTAACAACCGTGTACGCGGTGGAGATTCCAGAATGAAGTAGGTTGGTGGCGGCGTTTACTTTAAGGTAAATACGTGGACCCGACTCTCGTGAGTTGGCATAAGGTGGCCAAAACATGAGCAATCGACGGGCCAATGAGGTCATTCCTCTGATCGAACGCACTCCTTCGTTATTATACTATGACTTTTGGATTGATTCGGTGGCCACTTTACTTTTGATTTTGGGGGTGTTGTTCGAGGTGGGCGGCAGCTGCGCGCTGCGCGTTTCCATCAACCCGGAAGCGTAATTGGTATATCTACCCTGGCATTGCCTAGTTGTGCCATGTCACGTACCCTATCGCGCCTTGTACGAGTTTGGTTTTCTCCCGTAGCCCATGTGGTGTCCTCTGGTGGCTTCCCGATCAGGAGGCACTATGATATTGGATGGACTACTGGGACTATTACGTGTTAATGGCTATATGGGTAACCCCTTAATGCTAAGAAAAAAGTAAGTTATTTTACAATTAGACACTATTATAATAGCGTAATATACTACATAGTAAATAGTTTAACGGATCCTTAGGAGATGTAAATCCCGAGCATCTCTTGAGTTACTGTACTCGTATTTATTTCTGTTAATTTAACTCACATAAGATCTTTTAGTTCTGACTCGAGTGTTTTTGTCTTTTCAAATTCACTCGGGTCAGTCCGAGCGTTTCAGGATCGAAGACTTTAACTCTAGAGGACGAAGACGGAGATTTCTATAATTATTATTAATTTTATCCCACTACACTCATATTGTTCTGCTGCATTGTCATATGGTATGTGTACTCTGATATGTATTGTATAAATATAATCTAAAGTTTTGTAAAACAGCTTCATGAGTTGTATATTTGATTATTATATTTCATCCTTCCGCTGTGAGATTCTGTTTAGTTTTTTTTCCTTCTCTGTTTTTTTCTTATTTATCCCATAACAATCCGCCCTTACGTATGGTTTGAATCGGCACATGTGTCGGTTTAAAGCGTGCGAAAAGGCGGGTCGCTACACATATACATATACATATACATATACATACATATATATATATATATATATATATATATATATTTACCCATATATATATGTATTAAGCTTAGATTGAATCTGAAATAATATAGCTTGCTACTCTAAGCACATAGCCGATTAAATTTACAACATTGTTTAACTTATAGTTGATTCAAATAGGTAAAATAAAAATTTCCTTTCAGGTTAAAAATTTAAGTGATGAAATTAAGATGTAGAGATTAAAATTACCTTAAACTCATCTGAAACCCTAAATCATCGTGGCTCCCCCTCCCTAGCTCGCGTGCACGTACCTTTGACAAACTCGACGCTACAGCTTTACACCTCTAAGGCACTGCACTGAGTCACGCGAGCCTCGACAGCAACATCGCCCATCGCTTTCGAACTTTCGAAACCCTAGCTTCGAACGCCATCGCCTACTCATCGAACGACCACTCACCGCCATTCTAGCTTAACCCTACCACGCGCGCCCTCGAAGAAGTCGCGACCATAGCCACGATCAAAACGCTCCCTCACGTGATGCTTTGGATCTTGCGAGCGCGAGAACAATTCCACTCGCACGATCTGACCTCGGACCACCCTCGAACATGCCTCACTGGGTTGAAATCGCCGAATAGCGGTTCGAATCATTTAGGGATTCTCTTCTTTTTTGTCAAGGAATTTTGATCAGGGTTGAGCTCCATTTCCAATTGACCAGAAGAATAAAATATTGGCTAAAAATTGAATTGCTCAACTCGATCTGGTATATTTTTCTTTTCTTTTCGAAAACTAGGTGCTCGGCTACTATAGTTTTATCTCAAAATCAAACGCATGTTAATACAAGCAGAGAAGTGTAAAAATAGGGAAGACACGTGTTGAAAAAAAAGAAAAGACTGTTGAAAGAATCAATATTATTTTTAATTTAAAATTTAAATTAAAATTGTCCCGATTTCCACAACTCACAAATTCAAGCTCCTAACGAGGCATGCCGTTAGGCATTTATAATGGTAAACCCTTATTTCAAACACAATAGAAAAGGTTTCGAATCCTACTTCGATCGTATGGAGAAGATAGCTTTCTGAACTCAGTTATTATACTAAATTTTCGATAGATTTTAGCGCGTTTATCTACTATATGTCCAAACAATTACTCCAAACGCTACGAAATTTGAAATCCAATAATAATACAATATTACGGATCCAATGGATCTGGTTTTGTTGAATTCGAGACAACTCCTCGGAAGGCTATTTTTAAATTCAATTTAAACAACATATTTTTAAAATTGAACAAAACACTTCCAAATTCAATTTTAACACTTCTGCTATCTTCAGTATTATCAATATAAATTTTACAAGCTTTTAAACCATTTTTAACAAGCTTAAAATTCCAAATTCAACCATTTACCCAACTCCCAATAATTAAATTCAATAATTTAATTGTCAAATAAATAGTGATATTTGAAATCCAAGTTAAGCTAGCCATTAAATATTTAAAATCAATTAAATATCCAATTTCAAATATCCAGAAATTTTGGGTCATCACAAAATAACTTTTTAAAGAAAATATAAACCAAGTTTTCAAATCAAAAATTATAAACAAGTTTTAAAAAAACAATTTCCAAAGATTTGATTTTAAAGTTAAAATATGTTTAAAAATGTTTTGGGTTTTGAGTAATTATACTGGGATAATTATTTAAAAATATTCTTAAATGTTTCAAATAGAATTCGACGATGTGATTAAGTAAGTGATTAAGATAAGTGGTTTATCTTAAGTTAATTAAGGCCTTGGGTAATTAAAGATTAATTAATTAGTTAGTAATTAAAGGTTTTAATTAAGGATAATTTATTTGTTATGAGTTAAGTAATCAATGATGAGTAATTCAAAGGACAATTACTTAATGAAATAAATCAAGTATAATTACTTAATGTAATTAATGAAAGATTATTACTTGATGTAATTAAAGATAATTACTTTGTGTAATTATATTAAAGGGTAATTAATTAATTATGATTAATTAATGTAAGTAATCAAGGGTAATAAATTACTTAAAGATAATTACTTAATGAAAGTAATTAACAATTAAAGGTTGATTAATCAAGTGATTAAAGGATAATTAATTAATGTAAGTAATAAAAAAAGATAATTTTATTTAAAGGTTAATTAATAATTAAGGGCTAATTATTTAATTGATTAAGGATAATTAATTAAAGAATAATTGAATAATCAAAGGTTAATTATTTTAAAGGTTGATTGATTTATTAATTAAGGTTGATTAATTAATAATTAAAGGTTAATTAATTTATTTTTAAAGGTTGATTAATAAATGATTAACAATTAATTAAATGGTTTGTAATTAATTAATGCTAATTGATCAAAATTAGCAATTCATTCATAAGTAATTAATGGTTTAAGTTAACTATAATCAGATAGTTAATTTATTTTTCTTATGAATGATTGGATTCTATTGGATGCTTTGAATTGATTGTTATCTATGATCTGAAATATTCCATGATGTAAATTGTTTGAATTGAGCTGTGCGTAAATTATTTATCTGTGTTGAATTTATATATTTATTTGTGAATCTACGAGTGAAGGTAAGCGTTATAGGATTATACCGCTGATCAATATTGTTGTGCTTAAATTGACGATGGTTGTGATATTGTATTGTTGTGTGTAAAACCCCTAGACTACACCACACACACAAATATGGATTTCACGAGGAATTGGTTAAGTAGTAGATATTTTGAATCTAATGTTATTTTATTCAATTGGTGAAAAGTAAAAAGATGAATTTTGAATCCAAATGGTTTTGGAAATGGAATTGTGTTAAATATGGAAAGCTTTTGAAAAGGAAGTTTGAAATTGAAATTTAATTTGAATATACTATGTCTTGTTAAAAGTTTTGAAATTATTTTGAAACCAGGGTTTAAAAGGGATATAAAAGTTATATAATATTTATATGGATTTTAAACTGTTTTAAAAGTATTATTTTAGGAATTTAAATTTAACCCAAGTTTGTACTTTAAAGGCTATAACTTGTAAATATTTGATCGGATTTTTCCAAAACGAAAACTCTTTGTTTTCAATTAATAATGGCTTTCATATAAAGAAAGAACTTCCAGTTTTTGTTGAAAGGATTTCAAGATTGAAATGGAATTGTTTTGAAAGCTATGAATGAATCTTTGTTAAAGATTGGCGAACTTTGTTTGCAAATTGAAGTGGATCTTCAAGGGTGGATCTTTTGTTTAAAAGATTAAAAGGGTGAATCTTTTGTTAAAAGATTAAAAGTGGAAATTTGTTTAAACCATTTAAATGAATGTTTTTAGGCTAAAAGTTGTGACTTAACTAGGATCCCAATATATCGATATGTTTTTAAAATTTAGCGCTCATTATTCGGTTTAGCCGGGAGAGGCCTTTATGTCATAAAACCCATCCCGAATAGTGATACGTGGTAATGGGAGTGCATTTGAAGACGGCAGTGAAGACCGGGTATTTTTGGGAGAGGACTTTGAGTCGCGTTGGTGTAGAGATCTCCATATGTGATGGTGAGTCCGATCGGGATTATGAATACTCGGATTTGCATGGGCTTCTTTAAAGTTCCTTCGATTCCGTTCGAACCCGGAATGGACTTGTATGGATGTATGTCTGATGTTACACTTTGAGATGTAAAGCTGGTTTCTATCAGATACATTTCTTCTTGGTGGCGAAGAATTTATTCTCTTAGCTTAACCCCTTCTTTGAGATGTACGAGCTCAGAGATTATGTAGTTGATGGTTACTAGTGATATATTCCAAATTTGGTAATGTGGCATGCTAAGTGTTGCTGATCATTTGTTGATCAAAGCATGGCTTTTGTGAGAAGCATAGCTTTGCAGATGAGACCTCGTCGAACCTCACAACCCGAAAATGGTCGAAACAGGAAGAACGCAGCAAGGTTATGAGGGTCGCGCCCTTTAGGGTATGTCCATTTCCTTTTGGAAAAAGGTGGTATCATGGTATGGAGCCCAGATATTTAACCTATGCATTTGTTGGAATTTGTTGGTGTTGAGGATCCTCGGATAAAGGTCGGTAAAGACCGGGGGATGGCATACTCCTGTCAGTAGTTACCTAGTTACAGAGGTAACCCGTCCTTGTGTTGGCAAAGAGCCGGTTAGGTTCTTGAGGCGTCCCTCCAGAGGTGTACCCATGTGGTAGGGAAGTTCCTTAGCCCGACCATTTTTTTGGAAATCCAAACAAAACAATACGAGCCCTTTACGATTGCAGTTGTATAACCTGCCACCTCATGTGGTAGCTATAACAGGCATAATATAATGGTACCTATGCTGGCTAAGATTGATATTATACTTTAGAAATGTTTTCTACACTTTGCACTAATAATAATATCAAAATGATTTTGCGTATCAAGCATGTTTGACTATCATAAGAGAAATCTCCTTCAATTGTGTGCTTGCAAATTGTGTGTGCGTGGAGGCCTTATGGTAGTTTCATTTTCCAAAAATCATAGAAAATTTCTTTTAATTTCTTTTGTTTATTTTTGTTCAACGAAATCTGTTTTCGTTTGCTCACAACAGCCTCATGACTGACCTGGAGTTTATTGTTCCCTTTTCTAAACTCTAGTGCCCACAATTTTCCACACAGGTAGCCTAGAGTCAGATTTTCAGATAATCAGATAGTAGGTGTAGCTTTTGGCAATCACATTGCGGACCGGATTTGCTTAAGTTCAGCATGATAAGATTTTGAGCTTTTGGATTGGGCTTTTGCTTTGGAGAAGTGGAGATGGAGTTGCAGTATGGATGTTGGATTCTTTTGGAGCCTATGTTGGTGCTATCTTTCCACTGTTGTGTTTTCGCTGTTGTGCATTTTTGGCTCTGATAGTGTTGGACATCTGTTGTATCATATTGTATCAGATATTCTATCCACTGTTGTATCAATGATATGTTGTTTTTCTTCCGTTGTGTTGTTGTACTTAAAGTATTATAAGCTCCGGCGAATCAGATTCAACGTTTGAATCTACGGCATTCAAATATGGGGAAGTATTTGGGTGTCGATTTTCGAAGGTCAAGTCAAGGTTGTTAAAATGTTATTTTCATTTTCCTCTATTTTTCATGCCAATAAACATACAGTTTTTTAAATACCACTCTTGTTGCATGCCATCGTAAAACAAAAGTTATAATTGCTACTCTAGTTGTGTGTGATTGTAAAATACAAGTTGCATATCCTTTATTATATCGTATACATTTGTAGATGTATTATTATAATAGATATGTCTGCTCAATGTCAACATAGCCATGTTGGCTCCTCATCATTAGGTTAGGGTGGATCCTGCTCGTTAGAACATGAGGATGTTGATGCATATATGATATCTCCACTCATTCGGACCGTTGATGCTCCTATTGATTCTATAGTCCATCTAGTCATGTCTTTGAGATAGACTCTATCTACATCAACCGACTTGGTGTCTTCCAGAGAGAACAAGGATCGAGGTGAGCGACTATTTATTTGAATATTATAGTTCAAATCATACACACATAACATTAATACATATACACACACATACATAAATATACACATGTATATACAATAATTTTCTAATTAAACATGCACATATAAATATACGTATTAATGTTAGTGTGTGTATGGTATAAAGTGATCCATGAGGATCACAACACCCCAAGCAACAAGCCAAGAGAAATAGCTATGGATATTGACACACCATCCACTTACAATTGGATGAATTCTTTGAATAAGTAATTGGTGAATGAATAGCTGTCGATCGAATGGAAAGAAGCCCGAAATGACCTCTACCACACAATCATAGATGGGAAGCTTTATAAATGGGACACCACTTTAGCGATGCGTGTTAAAAGATAGATCCGGTTGATCTTGAAAGAGATACATGATGGATTTTATGGGGATAATGTTGAGGAAAAACATAGTAAAGTAATCTATTCGGCAAGGCTACTATAGGCCTACTATGATCAAGCACTCAATGGACTACGTTAAGAAGTGAAACTGGTGCCAATGGTTCGTGAATATCTCTAGAGCCTCTCCTACCCTTCTCTTCCCAATGACTTCCTCCTGACCGTTTGACTTGATTGGAAAGCTACCCAACACCAAAGAAGGATATAGCTATGCTATAGTTGTCATTGACTGGTTCACTAAATGGGTCGAGGAACAACCTCTTTCTAGGATAACCACCGCCAATATTCTAAAATTCATCATAAAACACATCATTTTCCGGTTCGGCCTACCAAAAAAGTTCATCATCGATAATGACACTCAATTTAAGAGTGGCCTCTTCCAAAACTTCTGTGAAAGAAATGAGATCGAGAAGTTGTTCTCCTCCATTATCCATCCCTAGGAAACTGGGAAAGTGGAGGCCATAAATAAAACCATTAACCAATGCTCACATGACATGTCACAAAAGCCAAGGGAAATTTGACCAAGGAACCGACGCTCATCCTCTGGTTCTATCGCACTTCTAGCCACATTTCATTTAGACATACCCATTTTCTCACTTTCTTACGGATATAAAGTCATGCTACCCATCGAGGTAGACATCCTCTTGCATAAGCATCTCACTTATGAGAACAAACAAAATGCTAATCTATTGTAGATTGAGCTTGATACCCTAGAATAACGCAGAGCTAAAGTCAAACTCCGCACTCAAGCCTATAAGAGGAAGGTAGCCAAGCCCTACAACTCTGAAGTTAAGCTTTAGCAATTCACAATCAACTATCTAATTCTACACTGTGTGTTCACAAACATGAAGAACCCAGTCAAAGATGTACTTGGCTCAAATTTGGAGGGGCCCTATATCATCGTCATCGTTTAGTCAAATGGCACTTACTGCCTCTCTCGCCTAAATGGAACGCACATACCTCGCACTTGGAATACAAAGCATCTCCGAGTCTATCACATATAAATGTATCCCACAACAATAAGGCAAAGAGATTGTAACAAACCTTTTTGAAGAATATAACAAAAATTTCAAAGAAAATTCTATGTATCATAGTCACCAAAGCCATCCATTGAGGACGAGCTACTTTACATTCTCCTCCACATTGGGACCGTTGACCTACTTCTTGAGGATCACGCGGGCCGCTCACTGAACCACTCCTTGCTAGAAGACTATGCACCTTGGATGAGCCTCTCAATGCCCCCTTCCCAATCGGGGACTGCCAAAGGTACAACCTATCCAATAATGGTGAGTTATAATGTGTTCACTTCCTTGTTTGAGGGCTATCAATATGTTCCACCAAGGACCATGTGAGCTATTCAACTCTTCCCTCCTTGCCAAAAGAACATCGACCGAGGGTGAATTACTAAGCATTCACTTCCTTGTTCAGGGACTGTCGACCTGCCCCACTGAATTTGGGTGTGACGTCTCTCCTCTTTGTGTCGTGTGATGTCTCTCCTCTTTGTGTCGAGGTGCATCGACGACTAGGTGGCACGACCACAAAAATCCCGATTCCCTCACCTATGTTGTCACCCACTATGCTTGCAGGGAATTGTTATAAAGACTGGCAATTTACCACTGGTGATGCTGAAGTCTCACATCCATAGTGGGTCCGCATATGAATAATTCAAGCACCACATCAACCATTCGTGCATCACCCAGGGATATACTTAAACCACTCAATACTCTGTTTCATGCTAGGACCCCCCACTTTGAGTCTTGCCGCGTGTAACCTATGAGGACCCTTAAGCTCTTCAACGCCTTGATTCATGCTGGGATTGCCCAACATCATAAAACAACATAGCTAAGCCTGACAACCTGGTGCTCTCTTCTGTGTCTCACTATAGTTGTAGTCAATAACAAGGGTCATATCCGAGCTTATTTATGAGCCCAGTCCATCACAAAGATAAGGCCATCTATTTAAAAAATTGATTTTAAGTACATGATTCATATAAATAGGCAACACTTATAGCTCATCTTATAGCCATACTTTTTGCTACTTATCTATCTTATGATGACATTATATTCAAGTTTAGATAACAGATGAGCTATGCTATTTACTCAAATTATGCTACCCTACTAAACTTGCGCAAACAACAAATCCTGACGGTATGAAAATACTTACAACAAATATAATGCAAAAAAATGATTATATTCGCTGCATAAAAGGTGCAGGATAAATGGCTCGCTCCGTTGGGCTTACAAAAATAAAAATTATCTACAAGGCAGGTCCACTAGTCGATTGGTAAAGGAGTCTATCTATTCCCTAATTAAAATAGCCAACATAGCAGCCCTTCAGTCTCCATCTCCGCCACTACCACGTTTTATGTCTTGACGAGGACCTCGGCCTTTAGGATGCTAAGAGAAAGTAGAAGTTAGTACTTTTTTGTAAACATAGACTTAACCATGTTTTTTAGCCTAGCCTTTCACTTATCCCCCTCCACCGTCTTGGCTGCCATCACATGCTCAGCTGACTGGCAACCTACTAAGTGTTTCATCAAGTCATCCCTTAAGGTTTATATATATCTCTTAGCCATCTCCAATCTACCCTTTAAGGTCTTTGATCTCCTTTTCTGCCTTCTCCTTCGATGCGGCCTTAGTCTTTGCCTTTTTCTTAGCCACCTCTACTACCTCCTTTGCCTTGATAGCTTTGTCCTTAACAGTCGAAAAAGCATCCTCGGCTGCCATAACTCGGGTCTCGACACCCTCACGTTAAGAATCACCACCTTTAGGTTCTCTTATTTCTTTTCAACATCCTCCTAATGTTTTCCGATGTCATCCTTTATGTGGATGGAGTGGTGTGGGTGCTAAAATGCACTAGTGTTAGAGTATTATTAGTTAGTCAACAAGAAAAATTCAAAGTCAGGAGCTTACTAGTAGGGTATCCCAAGCATGCACATTCACCATGTCCTCCAGGTAGTGCTGGTTCCAAGTAGACCTGGGTTGGTGAGTGTATGATAATGTCTTGATGGCCATAAGCTGAAAGGTCCCTTGAATGAAATCCATCCCTTAAACATCTTAACCATAGGATATCTCCAAAGCTACTTTCCCTGCCAATGTAGGCTTGGCTGAGTTAGCCATTCCATTCGCATTATAAATATATAGCTTATTGGCACAAGAGATAGAGACCTCAAGGGACTCGGACTTGCTTCTTCCAGGCCATTTACTTTTCCTATTATCAATGAAGTGGACAGATTATGGCTGGAGGCTAAGAGACAGCTCAGTGACCTCCACGCTTGTGCTGGTATCTCGAGCCTGAGGGTTGGAATAGGCACGTGTGTAGGATCGAAAACACCAAATTCAATCTCATCAGACACTTAACTAAGATAAGAACTAATGTTTAGTTCAAGTGAACAAAAAAGAAGGAAAAAAATAAGTAAACTAACTACCAATTGGAACTGCCCGACTTTGCCTTTTGAAAAGGGCAGGCATGATGAGACCGATTTGACTATGCTAGATTACCTGTCCCGGATTGAGTCATGTCTGATGCCATAGCATCATAGCCGAGGTACAAGAGGTCATAAGTGGTAGAGTTAGGGGTATACCCTATGGGCAATTATATAATTTGTTACATACATCTAATTCATTGACCAATTTTGTTTGAAATAAAGGTGTTTTCTTTATGTTGTATACTTGTTATAATATGTTATATTAATTAGTTAATCTACTTAAAAGTATATTTAATAGAAAAATCCATAAATTGTATGTTTGCTGCTAATAGTTACAAAGTGTTCCAACTATAAGTAATTTATCACAATGAAAATTAATATACCGTTTTAAATGTTCCTTGTCAAGATATATGAAGATTGGATATTGATATATCCATTAAGACTGGAGCACATAACACTTTCCAAATGTTTAGTAGTGTATTACTCATGATTGCAGAGGACACTAAGAGGCTTCGTACTGATAGTTATTAGATAGTGGAAATTAGCCACAAGGGCCTCTGTAGCAAGTGCAATTAGTTTCTAGGACACACGACTGAAATAATTACTTTTAAGGACAAAATGAAAAATAATTAGTTTCTAAGGCCTTAAAACCTATGAAATTATGTCCTTGGAATTAATTGGACTATTGACTTTGTCCTTAAAAGTAATTATACTACTGACTTTGGTCTTGAAATTAATTTCTGTGGACGTGTGTCCTATAAACTAATTGAACTGCAAAGTTTGTCCTTCTAGTGAAATTCCCCTATTAGATAACTATGGAACGACGCGCTCGATAGTTTTTTAGTTGGTTAATATAACTGAGGTCAAGTACAAAATATCAATGTGACCAATTTACATAGTTCTCTTGACTTGAGAATACTATTGATCTTAAATATGGAAGCTCCCCATGATTATAGTTAAATCGTGGCACAATGTCTATCGGACAACTAGAGTTGGGTTAAGTGGAAGCATTAGAAGTGCGACACTATTCAAGAGAGGATTCATCTCCTTTATTATATGATGTTAACTCAAAGTCAAAATCTCAGGTCAGGCAGTTCAGTTAATGATAATTTTTATTATTGAACCAATAATTTTGTGTTTGAGCTATAAAGTTGAATATGGATGATACTGGAATTTTGACCATTACCATATTCCATGAGTCCAAAGTATATAGTTCTGACGAAAAGAATTGTGTAATTAATTATCACTATCGGTATTGCTTATAATATGTAAAATTGGATTTTAACAAAAGATGTGTAAGTGATAAATTCAGCCAAAATGTTACACCACTAACTAAGGTGATGTATGAAAGTTAATTTTCGAATTGTTCTACATTAACCACTGACTGAACTTATACCTTTGAGTCACACAATCGTAATGATGAACTCTCTAATAAACCACATGATTTAATTAATTTATAAAATATTGTAAATTAATTAACATTTAAGCAATATTAATTATTATTTAATTTATTTGATGTTTGGAAGTTGTTTGTAATTATTTGAACGCATTTATAAAAATTATGTTTGCATGCATTGGTATACAGTATCGATGTAATTTAAATAAAATATAATAGTGAGAAATGATTTATGAAAATTTTATGTCATTTGATGGCATGTAATTTAAGCCATACCATGTGAAGAGAGGGCGTGGAGTAGAGAGCGAGATAATCAAGAGAATTAATTAGGGAAGTTTTAATTAAAGAATAGGAAATGTTCCATTCTATTAAATAAAATATATTCTCTGATTCATTTTCTACAAAAAACCCATTCTTTCTCAGTCATTCTTTTCCTTCTCTTCTCCTAACCTTCGATGGTAGAAAGAAAAAGGGTTTCCAAACTATTCCAACTCTAAATCAAAAAACATCAAATGAAATGAAACTCAAATGGTTCGTCCATGTCCAATAAGGATAGGTTATGGATGTTGAAGATCCGAGGAGATATTATCATTTAAGGTTTGATTTCTAGGCAACATCCTAAGGTGATTCTATGATTTGCTATTTATATGATTTACCCTTCATTAGTTTGGATATGAAAGGTTTATTATGTAATTAATTGATTAATTTAAACATGTGAATCAAAACCCTTTTATTTCAATTAAAAGCATGCATATTATTTGATTCAACTAAGATCTGCACATGTATTTCATCCCTCACTTATGTTAATTATTGTTAATATTGTTAGATCCATTAACTATTTTCTCTTTTGTTCATATTGTAATGTTTAGTCCAGCTTTGAAATTCTGTTACCATGAACTTATACATGTCTTAGTTATCTAATTCTTTGTTGTCTTAGAAATTATTGTGCAATAATATTTTGTTTGGAAGATTGTTTTTATTAATTGATTTAATTTTATGTTATAACTTTAGGAATTGAACATACTGTTACAATTTTTGAAACAACTTTGGTCATTATCTATGTTAGAATAAAGGTTAATTCATTCTAAAATTTACATATGAACTTTCCTATTAGATTTTAAAACTTTTATTTTAAGTTAACAATTAGATTTAAGATTGTTATTTTGACTGAATATATATATGTATTTTAAACCAAAAATTAATTGAAACATATATTGCACTTTAGTTTGAATTTGAAGCTTTTATTTAACTATTGTATACATGTACATATATATATGTCCGTATATGCGTATGCATGAATGTATGAATATATATGTATGCATATGTTCGTAATTCAAGTTTTAAAAAATGGACCTTTATGAAAATTACAATTTTGGTGTCGAACTATCCATCAATTAAACTAGTTTAAATTTGTTTGCTTTACTTTAAAGCATGTTAAACAACCAAAAATAACTTTAATGTAAATAAGAATACATACATGCACGCACCATGTTTGTGTTATATATATATATATATATGTGTATATGTATATATATATATATATGTACATACATGTATATATATAATGATACATGTAGTTTTTCTATATATAAAATTTGTGGACAAAAAAGGCTATATATAGGGAATCGTTGACTATGCACACTTCTTATATGCTGCACTTGCATAATATTTAATATGAATATATTTGGATACACTTACATTCTATATCATATCTAAATTGATCTTTAATGTCATCTAATCAATTTATCAATCAATTTAATTAAATGGAAAGAAATGAAATTTTTTGTCTCTCCAACTAAAACTGTATATCCCTTCATCAATTGAATAAGTTATGAGAAGGAAACGAAAGTTTCCTTCTCTAAATTAATTTTAAAAGTAACAGACATATACAAATACATATACAAGGGTTTATTTGATATACTCTAATTTATATACACAATAAATCTAAGTAAACTTTATTTTTAGAATTAGATAAAATATTGGTTTTATTTAATGTAACGACCCACCTTTTTGGACAGTTCAAATCGACAATAAATCACACATATCAGACTCTAACAATTCAAAAGGGAGGATTGTTATGGGATAAATAAGAAAAAGCAGAGAAAAAAAGAAAAAGCAGAGAAAAAAAGAAAACAAAACACAGAATCTCACAGCGTAATGACAAAATATAATAATCACATAAATAGTTCATAAAGCTGTTTACAAATAATACTTGATTACTCTTTTACAATACAGATTAGAGTTGCATACAACATAAATAAATAAATAGTGCAGTGGAACAATATGACGCAGCGAAATAAATGTAATAAATAATAATGGTACTAAATCTTCATCTTCATCCTCCAGAAAAGCAGTCTTCAATACACTGAAAAGCTCGGGCTGACCCGAGCATAGTGAAAAGAAAAAACATTCGAGTCCAAACAAAAAGATCTTATGTAATTAAAATTAACAGTCAATAAATATGAGTGTAACGGCAGTAGAGATGCTTACGAGACTTGACATCTCCTATCCAGTGTCAGACGCGAGTGCAATAACTTAAGAGATATTCAGGATTCCATCCTCTAAGGATCCATTAAACTATCTACATACATAGTACAATACGCTATTGTAATATTGTGTACAGTAAGATAAAGTATTAAAATAGCGTTAAGGCATTACCCATACCCCCTTTACACATTGTATATAATGACGCAGTCTATACATTACTGTAAACTCCACCCAACTGGTGGGATATCAGGGAGCACTCCATAGGTATGACATAAACCAAACTCAAAAGGCATGATAAGGCATGTCATAGGGCACGCGAGGTAATGCCAAGGTAGGTTTCTACCGTTTGCACTCTAGGACTGGTGGTAACACATAGCAGCTACTATCGCCCACCTCAGAACACGCTCCCATAATCAAAATCGTAGGGTGGCCACCAAATCAATCACAAAGTCATAATGTGGTATCAAAGAAATTTGCTCGATAGGAGGAGCAACCTCACTTGGCTCGATATAGCTCCTGTTTTAGCCAAGCTGACTCGAAGGAATCAGGGCTATGTAAATACCTAATCTAGAATCGTTTGCCAGACCATCCTACATTTTTCTGGAATCTCCACCATGTACATAGTTGTTAAAGTGGTTTTCGGTATTGGTAGGGAGTATGACAATATCTTATCCCGGTCTCTTTAACAACCAAACGCTTATTTCACATCGGATGGTTCTTTTAAATTTCCAAAACCATTTCATAATTGATGTCAAATATCATATTCAATTCAAACCATATCACTTTCAAAATCATATTCACTTAAATATGTCATTTCAATAGAAAATATCATTTCAAATCTCCACTTAGGTTATAACATCATTTAACCATATTCGCTTTTAAATCAGGGATTTAAATATAAATACTTCCACTTTACACAGTCTAAAACTTAGAAAATAGTTTAGATAGTTACAAATAGTTTAAATAGAAAATTTTCAATAGTTTGAAATACTTTAAAAATGGATTAAAATAGTTTTAAATAGATTTAAGATAGTTTAAGTAGATTTAAAATAGTTTAAATAGATTTAAATGATTTAAATACATTTAAAATAGATTAAATAGATTTAAATAAATTTAAATAAATTTAATAGATTAAAATAGATTTAAAATAAATAAAAATAGTTAATTTGATTGAAATTGTTTAAAATAGTTTAAAATAGATTGAAATAGTTTAAAATAGTTTAATAGTTTGAAAATCTTACAAATCAAGATTTTTAAAAAGATATATTTTTAAAACAATTTATATTAAATAATAAATTTGAAATTAATATCAAATTAATAATCAAAGCAAAGTTTTCCACTCAGGATCACTAGCAGTTCCATCACAGATATGTGACACTTTCATCTCCATTGTGGCGTACTATTTTCAGGAGAATCTACTCTTCTACTTGGCACTTCTTCCTTTTGTACAGAGTCTTTAGAGCGGATTTTCCATTAAGCATCATATTCAGTTCCACTTCAGAGTAGTTGCTTTTCCATTCCTTTCGAACCAGATGCATGGAGTTCCTTCTTAGTTTGTGATGACATCCAATATTATTGGCTTTTCTTTAGTTTTTTAGGTACTTCTAACACCTTATATCGGGCGATGGCCATGCCAGAGCTCGACATCGAGGTGTGATGGGTGGTGGCCTTGCCGGAACTCATCTTAGGGGTACCTGAGCTTTTTTAATACTTGTATCTAGTTTCGTTACCTGCCAGGCGTGTTGGCAGCGCCTTATTTTGTCGATATATATAGTTGTATGTGTGCTCTACTCTATTTATAGAGGATCACACATTTTTCTCAAAAATTAATATCAAATTAAACTATTTCTTCCATTTCAATAAATCTGGACTATATCTAGATTTCAAAAAATTAAATTTTCTTTCAATTCAAATTCCCATAAAAATAATTTCAATTTATATTGATTTCAAACTCATGTTTGAACTACAATTTTAAAGCACTTAAATTTCATAGATTTCAAAGTTTAATTATTCAAACATTTTCGTTAACTCAATTTCTATAATTTCATTTATATTTCAAATTTCAACTTTGAAATTTCCATTTTATTCTTTAAACAATTCATTAAACCAACTTCAATTTCAACATTTAAAACTTGGATTTTCGAAAATAGTTCAGCTTATATAGATCAAATTTTATTTCAAAATATCATTTAACTAAATTCAAAATTTAAGGATTTAAAATCATTTAATTTAACCAATTCGATGTCCGTATATAATTTTCTACCCTATCGTCAAGTGATACGGACGTATATCATTTCACTCTACAACAAATTTAAATTTACGGGTATATATCATTTCAACCCGCAATCCCGAATTAACATTCCAAATCTATAAATCGCTTGGGTTTATCATTTCAACCCATAACAATTTTTTCCTAATCTGTAGATCGTTCGGGTATGTATCATTTCAACTCATAGTGATTTTCCTACCAATAATGAAGGTAAATTGCAGTGTTATAACAATATAAAATATAACATCCAGTCATCCAATATCAACAATCAAAAATCCATGACAATCACTATTCAGATCAACAAAAAGATAACAACAATAATTAATGACCAATACAACAGGCAATTTAAAATTCAATCAAATGGTGATTACATGCAATAAAAGTCATATTTAACTGGAATGATTATTGAGACATACTAAACATCAACCAATCAATTTCTAATGACATCATAAATTTAATTTAACTAAGATAAGATAATCTAGTAGTTGTGAGTGGGTTAAAACCCCCACTTTTGATTTCAAATCAATTTAATATCCAATTATAGCTCAAAATTTGAACACTTTCAGAATTCATCCAAACTAGTTTCATAATGTCCGTAATTTCGATATGACCAAAGCAAAATGAACCGCACGTGAATTCGACCTCGTATGTAAAAGATACGCAAATTAGAAGTTTGGAAACTAAAATTAAATTAAAATAAGACAAACAACACAACACACACCTTTTAACGTCATCACGTACTCACCAATTAGATCACGAAACCCTAGGCCCTGGAACCATCTCGTTCGTACACCCTCTACCTCGACTTTGAACCCTAATGCCTAGCTTCGCCAAGCCTAGAGGCCAGTCGTGGCCTACCAAACATCCCCTCATCGAACGCCGACCTCGTCTTAACACCTCCCTTGCCTCACGAACGAAAATCAATGCAACCACCGCCGATTTGCCTAACCCCATTTAAATTTTCGAGGAAAATCCGACCATCAGCTCACCGAGCAAGCCATACTGATGCGCTCCCCTCATCCATCTGCACACGACGGTTTCCCCGAATCGACGATCCGTCTCCGATCATCATCCCCAACAGATGGCCGAGAATATTTTTTTCAATTCTAGACAAATCAAAACCCAATTGAAAAAATGAATGGTAGATTTGAGTTGCGCTCATCGAGAGCTTTCCAATGATATATAATATGACAGTTTTGAAGAGTTTGATTTTCGATTTGAATTTGAAATTTAGTTGGGTTTGCATCAACAGCCATTGGAAGGAAGAAGAAGCAGATAGGTGGAACGGACGGATATGTATAGGGATAAGAAATAAAAGGGCTGCTAGGGTTTAGATAGATCTATTTATATAGACAGGCCCGATAAGAATAAACATCATATTGAATTGGTATGAAACGACAATATCAACCCGAGAAGTCCGTTCTGTTTCTGAAATGAAAGCGGATCATCTAATACATCAAAATAGATATTTTAGATATTTTTAAATTCAATGGAACATGTTTCAAGCTCTAATTCCATTGTATGAAGAAGTTAGCTTTTAAAATCAGCTTATTTTGAATTGATTTCATTAAATTAATTTCTACGCATTTTGAGCACGATCAAACGACAAGTCCGATCGCTACGTAACTTGAAATCATACAATAATTCACCGTTATGGATCCGTTGAAACTAGTTTCGAAGAAATCCAAGAGAGTGGCCAAAATGGCTATTTTCACATTAATTAAATAAATTATTATTAACTTGATTTTATCTCTGTCCAAATTCAAGTTTTATAACTAACAAAATTTATCATTTTTTATTACAGAGAAACTTATAATATTTTAAAATAAATTTCCATGTCAATATTGCACTAATTACAGCGTTCAAGTTCAGTTGAAAAAATTCATTGGTTATTATTTTAAATTCCAATAAATACATTTATTTGATTTTTCATCTTATTATTCGAATCCATTATTACTTTATGGATATAATTAACATTGGTTTGTCATTTATTACATCAATATTCTAAAGTTATCTTTTTAATTCATATTAACTGCAATATTAAAATAGATTAATTGCAATTGATTTCCAATTAAATTTTAGTAGATTAAATAGCGAAATGATAATTAAACAATTGTTACAACTTATGATTTCAAATACATTTCTATGTTTATTGTTAACAAACAAAACTAATAAATTCACATGTTGATTCATTGTTCTATATTAGCCAATTTCGATTAACACGTATAATTTCTCTTTTTATTACGACATTTGGTTTATTTCCTTATTTACAATTCATAACCAAATTTATATTTACAATCATTTCAATTAATTGAAATGCATTAAGTAGCTATCCATTACCTTACATTAACATTATTACATCTCATTATGATTGTCTCTCATTAATAAACCATACATATTTAATTTCTTTCAATATTAAATACCAAATCTTATTTAGTCAATATTTTTAATTATCGATACGGGTCGTTACACTCTCCCCCACTCAAATTTTTTGTCCTCCAAAGGAAAAGGAAGGAATTGAGGAATTGATATATTTTATTCAAAGTATTCAATTTATAAACAATTAATTTACATAATTAAATAATTTAGATAAAATATATCGATTTATAAAAAATAAAATCCTTTCATATTTACGTCCAATAAAAGTTTGAAAAACATTTCCACTTTCACAAAAAATTTCAAAATGCAAAATTCACCGAAAACTTTACAGTGTCTCCTTTGTACGTAGAAGTTCGGGAGAAATAATAATGTCAATAATAACCATATATATATATATATATCATATTTTAAAATTAAATATCACAAACCACAGGAAAGCTATAAAACCGTAATCCGAAAACGTACTTATGTGTTCGGGCAAACAACGCTTATTTATGAAACTAAAAGCAGTAGCTACTGCTTTCATAACCTGTATTTCAGTCATATAATCCAAAGTAGTTATAATTATGTAAAAGAGTAATATTTAAGTTGTTTCAATCAATAGCAAACAAACCAACACAACATAACAATAATCACTTGCAACAAAACCATATAATCATCACATGAATTCAAGTTAACCAACCATCCATCAGTAACAACCAAAACGAATGGTTTGCTCGGGTTCAAATTTTTTTAATCGTATAAAATGATAAATAAACTACTAAGTATACCATACACTCAACAGTCTTAGATAATAACTTAATAGATTATTTATACATCCTTATACAATTAGAAGTATCCTTTTCCAAACATCCATAAGCCAAAAAACAACCAAGAATTTCAAATATCGTTTAGGTTTATTCTTATAAATCACCTTTCACATTATTTACCGTTCATTTGTTTCATTCATTCATACGATGATTATTTTATTAATTTAACTTTATTACTTATAAATTCATTTCCTATTCATCCATTCAATGCAATCTCTCCATTAATTTACATTCGTTTACTTAAATAAGTTATTCTCATTCTATTATTGCATAATCCAAAATCAATTCTTAAGGTACTATGTATGTATCCTTTCAAAATTTTATTCATATCTGTTATTTACTTTGATTTCTTTTTTATCACTATTCATTTGCGAATCAATTCATACTTATATTTGAACTCTTTCTATTTTCACATGTAGTTCTCTCATATATAGTATTCACTTTTACTATTCACTTTTACTTTATAAATGGATTCAATCATTAACTTAAGTTTATAATCATATACTTTCAGTATTCATTTTTTCTTCTATTACATTTTAACTTCTAGCATCTCAAATTATTAACTTAAGTTTAAAACATTCTTATACGTCTTAATTCTTCGTTTATAAACATAATTCCATTGAACACCTTCATTACTTAAGTTTTACTTGTAAAATATTCCGTTACATATTTCTATTAACATTTCAACTTTTAATATTTTGGTAAGTTATACATGTGTCCTTTAGAATGCAATTGAATATTACACAAGTTTATCTTATTCATTTAGTTAACAAAATGTTCAATATTACATAACTTCTGATTTACAAGTTACAAATTTCTAATTTCCTGTATACTCCATTAATTTCTTAGCTTCTAATTCTTATTTTATTCATTTTAGATATTTCAAATTATTAAAATGGTTAAGATTTCGCTTATTACAATAATTGAAAAATCTAATTTTATAGAAACTTAAGAACTAGATACCGGGTTTCCCTTCAAATCATTTTAAAACAATACTCACACATATTCATAATTTACGTATCCAATAATATATAGAAACTTAAAATTAAGCTTTGTTAATCAAAAAATGTGTAGTAAAACTACTACAATGGCCTTTCCACATTGAAAATTGAAAATGAACATCGATGATGCTTGCACTCATCACCAAATTTTCCAATGACAGAGAGGGGAGTATAGACCTTATTTCTTTCCAAAATTCCTTTAAAACATTTCTTTCAAATCATATTGAAATATTTATGTCCAAAATAATTCTAAATAATACTAATATCATCTTCTAAAATCTTTTGAAAATAATTTTAAACCTTGGAACTTAAGTTCTAAATTTTCCAATTTATATTTACATTGTTTGTAAATCCTATTTTACAATCAATATTCGTAAAATTTCACTTCCTAACAAACACCATATCACATCCAACAATATCATTTGTAAAAATTATATTTATACATACAAAATATAATAAAAGGTAAAACTATTTCATTTACCTACATTTCAAACCCAATATTCTGTCGGTCTGCCCTATTAAGTATTTAGAAATCCATATCGATGCTATAACATCCTATGTACCGACCAAAATTTATCAATTCTAAACAGAACAAATTAACACAATACAAAGACCCTTTTTATAACACTAAAAAATATGCTCTCTCATATATATACACTCAACGAATCATTCTAGGGTATTACTACCGTATTTCTAATGAGTCAGACCCGCAAAGCTAAGGTTATCGCTAAACCTCAATCTGATACTAAATGTAACAACCAACCATTTTGGACGGTTCAAATCGACAATAAGCCACACATGTCAGACTCAAACCATTCAAAAGGGAGGATTGTTACGGGGTAAATAAGAAAAAGCAAAGAAAGAAAATAAAACACAAAATATCACAGCGGAATGACAAAATATAATAATCAAATAAATAGTTCATGAAGCCATTTACAAATAATACTTGATTGCACTTTTACAATTCAAATCATAGTTGCATACAATATAAATAAATGAATAATGCAGCGGAACAACGTGATGCAGCGCAATAAATATAATAAATAATAATAGTACTAAATTTTCGTCTTCGTCCTTCAGAAAAGCAGTCTTCGATACACTGAAAAGCCCAGGCTAAACCGAGCGTAATGAAAAGACAAAACACTCAAGTCATAACTAAAAGATCTTATGTAAGTTAAATTAACAGTAAATGAATATAGTGTAACGGTGTTAGGGATGCTTACGGGATTTGACATCACCTATCCAGTGTCAAGCACGAATGCAATAATTTAAGAGATGTTTGGGATTCCATCTCCTAAGGATCCGTTAAACTATCTACATACATAGTACAGTATGCTATTATAATAGTGTCTACAGTAAATTAAAGTACTAAAATAGCGCTAAGGCGTACCTATATCCCCCTTAACACATTTTATATAATGTTGTAGTCTATACAATACTGTAAACTCCACCAAACTGGTGGCCTATCAGGGAGCATTCCATAGGTAGGACACAAACCAAACTCACAGAAGGCGCGATAAGGCATGTGACAAGGCACAGGAGGCAATCCCAGGGTAGGATTCTGCAGTTTCCACTCCTGGGTAGGTGGTAACGCATAGCAGCTACTACCACCCACCTCGAAACACACTTCCATAATCGAAATCGAAGGTGGCCACTAAATCAATCACAAAATCATAATATGGTATCGAAGAAATGTGCCCGATAGGAGGAGCGACCTTACTTGGCTCGGTACAGCTCCTGTTTTAGCCACATCAAGCTGACTCGAAGAGTCAGGGCTACGTAAATACCTTATACAGGATCGTTCGCCAAACCATCCTACTTCATTCTGGAGTCTTCACCATGCACACAGTTGTTAAAGTGGTTTTCAGTATTGGCAAAGAGCATGACAATTTCCAATCCCGGTCTCTTTAACAACCAAACGCTTATTTCATACCGAATGGTTTTTTTTAAAATTTCAAAACCATTTCATAATTGATATTAAAATATCTTATTCAATTGAAACCATATCACTTTCGAAATCATATTCACTCAAATATGTCATTTCACTAAAAAAATATCATTTCAAACCTCAGCTTAGATTCTAACATCATTTTACCATATTTGCTTTTATATCAAGGATTAAACACTTTCATTTTACACAGTTTGAAACTTAGAAATTAGTTTAGATAGTTATAAATAGTTTAGCATAGTATAAAAATAAATCTGTAAATAGTTTGAAATACTTTAAAATAGTTTAAAAATGGATTAAAATAGTTTTAAATAGATTTAAGATAGTTTAAATAGATTTAAATAAATTAAAAATGATTTAAACAGATTTAAAATAGATTAAATAAATTTGAAATGATTTAAAATAGATTAAATAGAATTAAAGTAGATTAAAATACATTTAAAATAAATTAAAATAGTTAATTTGATTGAAATAGTTTAAAATAGATTATAATAGTTTAATAATTTGAAAATATTAATAAACATGATTTTTAAAATGATATATTTTTAAAACAGTTTATTTTAAAATAATAAATTTGAAATTAATATCAAATTAATTTATTTATTCCATTTCAACAAATCCAGACCATATCCAGATTTCAATAAACTAAATTTTCCTTGAATTCAAATTCCGATATTTTTTTTCCCAATTTATATCGATTTCAAACTCACGTTTGAACTACAATTTTAAAGCACTTAAATTTCATGGATTTCAAAGTTTAATTATCCAAACAATTTCAATAACTCAATTTTGATAAATTTCATTTATATTTCAAATTTCAACTTTGAATTTTCATTTTATTCTTTAAACAATTCATTTAACCAACACCAATTTCAATATTTAAAATTTGGATTTTCGAAATTAATTCATTTTATATAGATCAAATTTTATTTCAAAATATTATTTAAATAAATTCAAAATTTAAGGATTCAAAATCATTTAATTTAACCAATCTGGTGTGCAAATATAATTCACCCTACTGTCAAGTGATATGAACATATATCATTTCAGTCTGCAATAAATTTAAATTTATGGGTATATATCATTTCAACCTGCAATCTCGAATTAACATTCAAAATACATAGAATCGCTCGGGTTTATCATTTCAACCCATAACGATTTTTTCCTAATCTATAGATCATTCAAGTATGTATCGTTCCAACCCATAATGATTTTCCTAGCAATAACGAAGGGAACTTACAGTGTTATAATAATATAAAATATAATATCCAATCATCCAATATCAACAATCAAAAATCCATCACAATCACCATTCAGATCAACAAATAGATAACAGCAATTGATTAATTATCAATAGAGGTATTATAGGAAATTTAAAATGCAATCTTAAATTAAATGGTGATTAAATGCAATAAAATTCATATTTAACTGGAATGACTATTTAAACATGCCCACGAAACCCTAGGCTCTGAACCATCTCGTTCATACACCCTCTACCTCGACTTTGAACCCTAATGCCACCTCAATGCCTAGCTCCGCCACGTCTAGGGGCCTAGTCACGGCCTGCCAGACACCCCACCATCGAATGTCAACCTCACCTCAACACCTCCCTTGCCTCGCGAACAAAAAACTAATGTAGCCGCCACCGATTTACCTAACCCTATTTGAATTTTCGAGGCAAATTTAACTGTCAGTTCGCCAAACAAACCATATTGATGCGCTGCTCTCATCCATCTCTACACGACAGTATCTCCGAATCAACGATCTATTGCCAATCATCAACCACCAACGGATGGCCGAGAATGTTTTGGCTGATTCCATACAAACCAAAATCCGATTACAAAACATAACAATAGATTTCAGTTGTGCTCGTCGAGAGCTTTCCAACGATATATAATATAACATAGTTTTGAGGAGTTTTATTTTTGATTTGAATTTGAATTTGAATTTGGTTTGAATCTGCAGCCATTGGAAGGAAGAAGAAACAGATAGGTGTAACAGATAGATATGTACAAAGATAAGAAATAAAAAGGCTGCTAGAGTTTAGAAAGATCTATTTATATGGACAAAGCTAGATAAGAATAAACATCCTATCGAATTGGTTCAAAACGACAATAACGACCCGAAAAGCCCATTCTATTTCCGAAACGAAAGTGGATCATCCAATTTATCAAAATGGTTGTTTTCGATATTTTTAAATTCAATGGAATAGGTTTTAGGTCCTAATTCCATTGTATGAAGAAGTTAGCTTTTAAAATCAGCTTATCTCAAATTAATTTCATTAAATTGATTTCTATGCGTTTCGAGCCCACATGATTAAACGAAAAGTCCGATCGGTACGAAACTTGAAATCCTTCAATAATTCACCATTATGGATCCGATAAAACTAGTTTCGTCGAAATCCGAGATAGTAGCCAAAATGGCTATATTCACATTAATTAAATAAATTATCATTAAATTGATTTTATCACTTTTCAAAATTCAAGTTTTATAACTAACCAAATTTATCATTTTTGATTACCTAGAAGTTTATATTCTTTTAAAATAAATTTCCATGTCAAATCCAATGTTAAATATTGCAATAATTTCAGGGTCCAAGTTCAATTGAATAAATACATTGCTTATTATTTTAAATTCCGATACGTGTATTTATTTGATTTTTCATCTTATTATTCAATCCATTATTACTTTATGGATATAATTAACATTGGTTTGCCATTTTTACATCAATATTCTACAGTTATTTTTTAATTCATATTAACCGCAATATTTAAATAGATTAATAACAATTGATTTCCAATTAAATTTCAACGGATTAAATACTTAAATGATAATTATACAATTGTTACAACTTACGATTTCAAACACATTTCTATGTTTATTGTTAACAAACAAAACTAATAAATAGGCTTGTCAACGGATAGTTTTGAATGCGGATAGTGCCATATCCGCTTCCGCATCCGAAATGATTTTCCGATATCGGATATCCGCATAAGCGGATACGGACGGATATGGGATAATTATCCTATCCTAACGACTGATAAATCAAGAAATATAAATATAAATTTTAAGCTTAGAATACATTTTTGTAATCCAATTGGTTATAAAAGTGTTAAATATAAACAAATATGGCGATAATAAATAGTTTTGTGCAGTTAATAAGCATTACGTGCATAATATAAACTACTAACTCAATAAAACAATAAATAATTATCTTTCATTATACTAAAATGCACATAACTTATACTATAATCTTGACAAAGACCGGATGGATACTTTTCGGATGCGGATGTCTTCGTATCTGCATCCACATCCGTTTTTTCGGATATCGGATATTATCCGCTTTTCGGATATGGATGTTGACGAATTTCGGATTTTTTAGGTATCCATTGACAGCCCTACTAATAAATTCACATGGTAATTAATTGTTATATATTAACCAATTTCAAATAATATGTATAATTTATCCTTTTATTACGTCATTTGGTTTATTTCTTATTTAAACTCACATTTTATATTTACAATCATTTCAATTAATAGAAATTGCATTAAGTAGTTGTCTATTACCTTACATTAACAGTATTACATCTCATTATGATTGTTTCACATTAATAAACCATACATATTTAATTTCTTTCAATATTAAATACCAAATCTTATTTAATCAATATTTTTAATTATCGAAAATTACAGGTCGTTACATTTAAATAAATTTAGAGAAGTTCTATATGGATTAGATTTCATAGGCCCAATATAGATCTAAAATGATAAAAAATTTGAAGTTCACCGATTCCTTCCGCTATGGACTGGATCGGTTTCAACAATGGTACCAGAGCTATATAATCTATGTAGTTTAAATAAGTCATATTAGGGCCAACCAATTAAGCTTGCCCACTTAGTACGGTGTCCAGAAAGGTAACGTCTAGGATTGAAATCGAGTAATCAAGTATCTTGTCCTACCAAGTTACCGGCCTATCTTGAAAGGTAAAGTGAGCCCAAAGGTTGTTCATAATTGGAAAGACCCAATTTGAACTAGAATTTGCGCTAATTTTCATAATAGTTTAGAAAATTAAGACAACATTTTAAATATATAGGTTAAATTTAAAATAAAAACATGTTTATTATATAAAGTTATAATATAACATAAAATTTTAAAATGTTTGAAAAAGTACTTAAAATTTCAAAATGTTTGAAACTATTTAAATATTAGTTTTGAAATTTAAAATTTATTAATAAGACTAATAAAATAAATTAATTGAATGAGTTAATTAATTAATACTTATATGCATTTATTACATACATTGATATATGTTATGTTATTTTAAAGTGTTTAAGATAACATAAGCATACACATATACGATTAGTTTTCAAATTTGATATAATTTAATTAAATAAATTAATAAAGATTAATTGATTAAATAAATAAATTAAAATTAACTAATTAAATGAATTAATTAAAGGTTAATTAATCGAACTAATTGATTAAAGGTTAATCAAATATGTGATATACATGTTTACTATAAAGTTTGTAAAATATACTATAAAGGTTATAATAAACATGTGCAATAAAACAGTTGTATTGGAGTACTAATATAAATTTATTAAAGAGATCCTTAATTAAAAGTAATTAAATAAGAGTTAATTAATATAATATTATACATAAGACTATTATGTAAGTAATATGAAGTTTATAGTTATATAATAATAAAACTTATTTGATATGAATTTATAAACTAAATATGGATTATTAAAGGAACTCTAAATAGATTTAAGGAATAAATACATACATATATTTATGTATATCATGATGTTTTGATGTGTCCGACACTCTAATCATGAGGTATTTCACAAGAAATACATTATTCCATAAGTTGATATCACTCGATGTAATATATTAAAGATTACGAATTTTTGATACAAAGTTGTTCTCTATCATTTATATATCAATAGATCGCTTGCAATTTCTTTCATTGTTGACCTTTCCTCAAGCTAGTTATGTGTAGTACTATTAATATATTGAATAGATGAGGTAAGATAACTGCATGTATTTGTTGAGCTTTCCTCAAGGTATGTGCATTATACTTATGCCATCGTGAAATGATAGACCTTAGTAAATAATCCCACTTTACTTGTTGAGCTTTCCTCAAGGTAAAGGCAGGATTATGTCAAGGGACAACAAGTTAGGAGTTGTATGTGATACAACCGTTAAGGAGTTATCCATTGTATATGGGCTGAAGAATTGTTGAGCTTTCCTCAAGGTCGGAATCCAAAGACACACGGGTCCTAATACCCATTGAAGTTGAATGACTTCTACGTTTCGCTTAGGGTTTGATGAAATATAAAAGACTACTGGGAGCCTTATTAGAAAAATGAAATGATAACATTTAACCTTTCTAATATTATAAGAACATATGCTATATAATGTCTAATAGTCTACATCAATAAATTTATGGATTTGAAATGATTGATAAAACGTTTATCAGTTAAAATATACAAATGAGTTAAATTAAAGATTGAAAAATAGAAATATAACATATACTTTACTAATAAATGCTTCTCGCATGTTAATATTTATATATCCATTTAAGTGCCAGATTGTTCAACTGCTAAATATATTCGTAATTTATGTACGTTTGAGACTGTGTATTGCATTTTATGAGTTCCAAACTCAAAATACAATACTATGAATATTTGATCCATACACAATCATTTATAAATGTTATATAGTGAACAATCACATTTTGTAATGTACAATATTTCAATGAAATTTTTCCATTCGAAATAAGTAAATTAACCATACCGTGAGATCAAGTATTCATATTCATTGATTACAACAACGATCATATTATGTTAAATGTAACATAAGACAAAAACTACAATATAGATCTAAGGACTCGGTCATTGATATGTCAGTTTGTTCAGTTTACACAAAGTGCTACATATCTAATGTCCTTAAATATTAAGGATGATTGAGTGTGCATTTGTAAAGTGTTTGTTATAATACTATAGTATGGAATCTTCTTTAAATGGTTTGACCATTTAGAAAGAATAACGAATGTACAAGAGTAAATACAATCTAAGTTACAGTTGGAATGAAGAGAGTGAATGATCACTTGCTTCATAGAAGAACATCAAAAATGAGAACTATAACAATAATAATTGATACTTAACATTGGAATGAGAAATACAATTTCTATTTTGAACTGTATTTTCATATAAAAAATTATTTTATATGAGATTTATTTCTTTGAGTTTAAGATATTTGATTAAAGAACTCTTCGTTGTAAACTAGTCGCAGTATATGTAATAAATAATTTATATTTAGTGAATAATGGACCTTCGAATTTAGGATGATATTATAGTAACGGCGGAAATTATGGGAGCATGCCATATAACACTTATTGATTGAATCTAGTTACGAAAATTATTTTCGTAAAACATACCATACATTATTTATGAAATAATGACTATTTTCGGTATCGACTAAAAAATGGACATAGTTATGTTTTAATGTGAATATTATGAATGTTCGTTATGAAATAAAACTTATTTGTTTTCACAATAAAAGTAATGCAAGGGAAAATATTGAAGTATCTAAAATTGTCTATAATTATTTTTGAATACAGTCTATGCCATAGTTTTGAGAAATAATTTTTATCATATGTATGAATCATATGACACTAGTTAATTATATCTCAAATAATCATGGGTTATGCATCCATTTAGTGAAAGCGTCATAAGAGTTAAAGAACTATTTGGATTGATACATATAGATGTATGCAATCGTAAGTCCATAATATCAAATGGTTCCATATACTTCTTCCTATTTACCGATGGGTTATCACATACATGGACATGTATGTTTGATATGCTTGTATAAGTGTATGATAAGCTCATAGACTATAAAACAGAAATAAATAATATAACACACGAAAGAAAAGATTCAATTCGACCGAATGGGTAAGTATATTGAAAAGAGTTCTGAATGTACCTGAAAATAAATAGAAGATTCAACCTCAAAAGTCATACCTCCATATAATACGTAATGGTGTATTGGTAAGGAGTAATTGAACTATATTAGAAAAAGTACAATTAATGATGAGTTGAAATTCTTTCTATAAGGTGTGTACTTAAGAGTAGGACACAAGGTTAAATTAGTATCATCCAAAGAATAGTTCACAAAACATATAAGATAAGAGTTTATAAGAAACCCCTGCATATCCTAGGCCACGAAGTTGGCAGGTGTGTGAGTCAAAAGACTGGACGTAATAATTATAGGTAAAGAATCTTGTATCAATTGACCAAAAAGAAGTTTGGAAACAATTTTCAGTGGATGACCAAGTTATGTTTTGAACATAAGTTTTGTAAGCTAAAACCAAATTGGTTTTATATTGAAGGCAATTCATAAAATGTTTGTACATACATATTACGTTACATGAGAAACAGTTGTTGTTTCAGTAAATACCAACTTCGTATTGAAAGTATTTCTTTGAGAAATTATTAGTAGTAAAATGGAACTAGATACGATCCAAAGATAAAACTAATTACATGTGGTGAAATGAAATTAACTGACCTAAACGTACACATCGTGTTAGAATGTCTAATAAGTATTCTCGCACGTTGAAGAGAATCTATGAGTTTCTTATAAATGTTCAAAATTGTAATGACCCGGATTTTTCATCGTTTGACTTGGAATATTTTAATGGTTGTAAATATTTAATTGGAATTATAGATTGATTTTGGATGTGGAAGTTTGGGTTTTTATTTAAAAATAAATTTAGAATTTAAAAATAACGATTTACCGGATAATTTAATTTTTGTATTTTATAATTGAATATTGGTTAGATTATTATATCCTGAGTTTTAGGCCCGATAAAAATAATTTAAAGGCTTGTAAAATTTATGTCAATAATAGTGAAGATAATAAATGTCTTAAAAGTGAATTTAAAGGTGATTTGTTAAATTTTAAAATAATGTTTTGTTCAATTTGACATTTAGAAATAGCCATCCAGGACACAATCTCGGATTTCGACGAAACCAGTTCCATTGGATCCGTAATATTGTATTGTTTTCGAATTTCAAAAATTTTAGCTTTTGGAGTTATCGTTTAGCCGTATGAGATATAAACGTGCTGAAATTTATATCGAAAATTTTATATAATAATTGGATCAAAAAAGCTATCTTCTCCATATGATTGAATTAGGACTCGAAAACTTTTCCATTGCATTCGGAATAGGGGTATAATTTTATGAATGCCTTGTAGGGTGCCTTGATAGGAGTTCGGGATATTGAGTAATGCAAATCGAAACGGTTTGAAAATTTATATAATGTACATATTATTTGACTTGACCTTTTGTTCACATCAGCTGTTTTCTTTGCTCGCCTCAGAACACTGTAGCCTCTCCCCTACACGCCAACATCATGTCTCCTTTCTCCTTTAAAAATCACGTCTGTTCTTGTAAAGACCCAAAAAATTTTGATAATTAAATTTGTTGATTTAATAAAAAAATTAATTTAATATGGAAAGAAATAAAATTTTGGAATTTAATAATGTAATGAATACTAAAACGAAATGTAACAAGGTTAACGTAAGTTAATTATTAACAACTTTAATGACCGTCCAACCATTTGAAATAATGTGAATATTGAATCAATTAATGAGATAATATATGATCAATAGTAATTGTAGTAAATCGACGTTAGGTATGTAATTGTAACATTTGGTTATAAATAATAAACTTATTAATGTGAATAAAAGTTAATTGGAGGATTATGAATGAAATAATAATTAGAATTAAAGGTAATAATGTTAATAAAAGTTGACTATTAACTTGAATGAGATCAGTATTATATAAGAATTGTAACATTTGTTTGTGAATAATAAATGCATAAGTGTAATTAAAAGTTATGACAACGATTGTTGTTGAAGTAACTTGTTTATTTGGTCTATTGAATTGAAATGCGAAATCAATTAAAAATTTAATGAAATTTATAGTTACATTAATGAAATTTAGACAATAATTGCAAAATGGGAATGTAAGAGAATGAGTGGGAATGTAAACTTTATTCATGAAGTAATAATGGATTTAATAAAAAGAATGAAATCAAGATGAATAAATAAATCGGGTGTATAAACTTTAATTAAGGTGTAAAATTGACATAATTCCAATATCATTGGAATATAGTAATTAATAAAAATAAAGGATGAAAATTGGAAGATATTAATGTAATGAAATATAAAACAATGTTAACCATGTTAGTTGAGTAATAAGTGATTGAGTATTAAGTTTGGAATCAAATAAAATCAAATTTAGTGGAATTAATTTGTAACTGATTGGATCAATTGCTGTTGACATTTGAACACGGTATTTATTGAAATAACTAACTCTAAAATGATATGCGGATTTGCTTTTAGTTACTATAAAGGTTTAAGGGATCAAAAATGAAAAAAATCTGCTAGTTTATAAATATTGAATAAAAATGTGATTAATTAATTTAATATTAATTAATTTAATTAACTGAAAAATAGCCATTTTGGCTACTCACTCGGATTTTGACAAAACTAGTTTCATCGGATCCGTAACGATGAATTATTGTAGGATTTCAAGTTTTGTAGCGATCGGACTTGTCGTTTGATCGTATGGACTCGAAATGCCTGGAAATCAATTTAATTGAAATCAATTTGAAATAAGCTGAATTAAATATAATTTCTTCATACGATGGAATTGGGACTTGAAATTTGTTCCATTGAGTTTGAAATATTTGAAAACATCTATTTTGATATATGGGATGACCCATTTTCGTTCCGAAGCCGAAACGGGCTTTTCGGGTCGTGTGTCGTTCAATCAATTTGGTCCATTCTTTTTTATTTCAGTTATTTATATAAATAGCTCGTTATAAACCCTAGGTCGTTTCTTATTTCTATTGTCTATGTGTACATCCCCTTCTCAACTCCTCATTCCAAAGGTAGTCAAAACTTAATTCTCAAATTTCAAACTCCTTAAACTATATCAAATTATATATCGGTTTGAAGCTCTCGATGAGCGCAAGTCAATTATGTGATTCGTTTCTCGATTAGGGTTGCTTTGTGGTCGAAATTGGCTAGATTACTTTCGGCCGTTCATTTGGCTTTTGTGATTTCAACAGTGGATCTGAGCCTCTGAGACGATCGGGCGACGTCGTTGGGTAGGGGTGGTCGAGCATGTCACATTCGTAAGGTTCGTTCATCTCCTGGACGATGACGATTGTCGGAATTCGCCTTCAAAGGTGATGGTGGCACGAGCATCGAGGCGAGGGGGCAAAGTTGATCACGCAGGGTCGAGGTGGAGCGACTGGGCTTGGGAACTGCGATTGTGGGTTCCGATCTAGTCGTAGTTGAGCGTAAGGACGGCAAAAATTGGAAGTAGGGTTCGAAGGTGGCGGCTGTGCTTTATGCGATCGCGATTTCTTTGCGGCTAGGGTTCTAGAGCTTGAGCGATAAGGGTGACGTGGCAAAATTATTTACTTAATTATTTTAATAATAAAAATTTGTTCAAATGTTCTAATTTTAATGACTTTTACGTACAATGTCTGATTTACGCACGGTTTTCTCCACTAGCGTATCGAAATTCCGGACATGTTGACACTGGTTTGGACGAATTCTGAAACTGTTTGAATTTTGGGTTTAAATTGGATTCAAATTCAATTTAAATTTAAAGGTGAATGTTTTAACCCACTCACAACTTCTAAAAATTTTTATGTTCGTTAAATTAAATTTATGATATGATTAGGAATTTATTTATGACTGTTTGGTACATTTTGAATCATCATCTCAGTTAATTTGAATTTATTTGAACTAATTCGTTATTTAATTTACTATTGAATATAAATTGCCTGTTAAATACCTATTATTGATTATCAGTTCTATATTGATATTTATTGATTGATTTGGTTGATGATTGTGATGGATGTTGATTATTGATATTGGATGAGTGGATGTTGTATTTTATATCGTTATAAACTGCAAGTTCACTATGGGTTTTAATGATACATACTCGGATGATCTATAGATTAAGGAAAAATCATTATGGGTTTAAATGATAGAATCAGGCGATTTTATGGATGTTATTTATATCGGGATTGCAGTTTGAAATGATATATAACCGTAAAATTTTAAATTGCGGATTGAAATGATAAATATCTGTATCACTTGACCCTAGGTAGAGAATTATATACAGATACTGGATTGGTTAAATTAAATGATTTTAAAATCCTTAATTTTTGAAAGGAATTTAATGATATTTTGAAGAAAAATTTGATTTGTATAAATTGAAGTATTTTTGGAAAATCAAGTTTTGTGTTGAAATGTGAATTGGCTTAAAAGCATTTATTTTAAGAAATTAAATTGAAATGGTTTGATTTGGTTGAAATGAAATAAATAGTTTTAAATCGATATAAATTCCAAATTCATGTTTTCAAATATAAACAGTTTTAAATTAAACTATTTTTAAGATTTTAAATTTTTAGATTTTCAGATTTATAAACTATTTTAACATATATTAACTATACTAAATCAATGTAACCTATTTTAAACTATTTAAATTATTTTAAAACTAATTAAACCATTTTGACTTATATTAAATCTATTTAATCTATTTTAAAGCTATTTAATCTATTTTAATTTTGTTTAATCTATTTTAAATCTATATTTACTATTCTAGAGTATTTTGACTATTGAAAATTTATTCAAAATATTAATAACTATTTAGGACCATTTTCTTCTAAATTCCAAACTAAGTAAAATGGATGAGTTATATTAAAAATATCAATTTTAAAGTGAATATGGTTAATGATGTTATAACTTAAGTTGGGATTTAAATATTAACTAATGGGATATGATGATTTTGAAGTAAGGATTGAACCTATTTTGGGAATATGATCCTGGAAGAAATTATGATTTTTGGAAATGATATGATTTTGAAAGTGAATATGAGAAGTGAATATAATTTCGAAAGTGAAGGTTTTGAGAATATGATATTTTAATACAAACTGTGAATTGACTTTTGAAATATAAAAGAACCATCCGGTGTGTAATAAGCAGTTGATTGTTAAAGAGACCGGGATCGGATATTGTCATGCTCTATGCCAAAATCGAAAACCACTTTGACAACTGTGCACACGGTGGAGATTCCAGAACGAAGTAGGATGGTGGCAACGATCCTATATGAGGTATATATGTGGACCCAACTTCCATGAGTTGGCTTAAGGTGGCTAAAACAGGAGCAATCGACGGGCCAAGTGAGGTCATTCCTCCGATCGGGCACACTCCATCGATACTATATTCTGACTTATGATTTATTTGGTGGCCACCCACGATTTTTCTCGGGAGTGTGTTTCGAGATGGGCTGTAGCAGCTGCTGTGCGTTACCACCAGTTCGAAAGTTTAATTGGTATATCTACCCTGGCATTGCCTAGTTGTGCCGTGTCACCTAAACTAGCGTGCCTTCTATGAGTTTGTTTTGTACCATACATATGGAGTGCCCTCTGACGGCGTCCAGTATGGGCAGAATTATGGTACTGTATAGACTATAGGAATATATAAAATGTGTTAAGGGGGAAAATGTAACACATTAACGCTATTTTAATACTTTACTTTACTTTAGACACTATTATAATAGCGTATTGTACTACCTAATAGATAGTTTAACGGATCCTTAGGAGATGTGAATCCCAAACATTCTTAATTTACTACACTCAGGTTAAACACTGGATAGGAGGTGTCAAAAACCGTAAACATCTCTTACGCCGTTCCATTCATATTTATTTCCGTTGATTTAACTCACATAAGATCTTTTATTTTCAACTCAAGTGTTTTGTCTTTTCAATTCGCTCGGGTCAGCCCGAGCATTTCAGGGTTTGAAGACCTTATTTCTGGAGGACGAAGATGAAGACTTGTACTATCATTATTTATTCTATTATTCCACTGCATTCATACTGTTGTGCTGCATTGTTATTTATTTATCCTTGATATATGTAACTCTGATTCTGTATTGTATTAGTATAATCAAATGTTTTGTAAACAGCTTCATGAACATTATTTGATTATTGTATTTTATCATTCCACTACGAGATCCTATTTTGTTTTCTTCTTTCTCCGCTTTTCTTATTTACCCTATAATAATCCATTCTTCTGTAAGGTTTGAGTTGACACGTGTGTCTGCTTAAAATGTACAAAAAGGCGGGATGTTACAGTTGATATCAAAGCTTTGGTTTATCAATAACCTTAGCTTTGTGGGGTATGGCTCATATGAAATAGGGTAGTAATACCCTATGATGAGTTTCTGAGAGTATATATATATGAGAGAGCGTATTTGTTAGTGTTATAAAAAGGTTTTTATATTGTGTTAATTTATTCCGTTTTTGTATTTATAAATTTTGGTTGGTGTGTAGGACGCTACGATATCGATAGGGATTTCCAAACACTTAATATGACGGACAGTCACAATATTTGTTTTGGAATATAGGTAAATGAAATAATTTTACCTATTGTATATTTTTATATATAAAATAATGATTTATAAATGATATATCTGTTTTCAATATGTTGGTTGCTAGGTAGTGAAATTTATAAATATTGGTTGGAAATAAGATTTGAAAATAAAATAAATGACAATTTGAAATTTAGAACTTAAGTTCTGGGGTTTTTGAAAATTCCTACGAATGATTTTGGAATATAATAATAATATTATTTAGAAGTATTTTCTGATACAAATATTTCAATACGATACCGACCCAAGTCTAGTCCATGCTGACCCCGAGCTACTCCAACCATGTTGATCCCTTCAATCTCCTCGATCCCAACCCCTCTATTTATGCCGACATGGAGTTTTGTATATGCCGACCTAAAGTTTGGAGGATGCTGACCCAAAGCACTAAAGTACCGATCCCTTTGAAATATACACCGACCTCGAGTGACTCGAATCAGGACTCTGCCTGACCTGAAGCAACCTACTTGAAAACCCAAAACTGACCCACAAGCGACTCGAAGCAAACTCCAAGAAATCTAAAACGACTCGATTTTTGTCGAAACTCGTATTTCAAGTATCCCACGTCTTCTGTCCATCGACTATGCCGAATCTCGGCTTCATAACCATGTTTATCATTCGCGATTGATTGTCTACCCATTTATTCGATTCAAACCTATCATATTCCAATCTCGATAACCGAGAAATCGATTTAGTTAAATTCGCCTGTCTATAGCCTTGCCAAAAGGCGGGTTAACAATACACTTAAGTCATTTCTGACATAACAACTTAACTATTCCTCGTTCAAGAGTAAAGCCAAGTAAGTTGGAGCACAGGTTGCATCAAAGCTTTGCCTAGACACTTCATTCTTGAATCTGAAAAATAGATAAGTCTACCTCGTAAGCGTTTAGTGTTAAGTATAGTATTAATGATTTCAATAATCAATAATAAATCCACACGATTAACACGTTTTCTACATTTTCCAACTTACTGTTTCTCGATCAAAAGGGAAACCAGTATGTTAGAGCTCTATTTCTATGTCCCTATTCGACTTTAATCATAACTCTCACAAATAGATAATCTTTACTTCATCGGCTATTAGCATTAAGCATAGTTAATAACTTTTCAAACATGTAATTAAATAATCAACCATTTGACCAATAGCAATTCTAACCTCGTTCTAAAACTTTTGTTTATAGTTTTAAAATACTTGAAAATACTTATAATAGGTTTTAAAACATTTACTCAAAATATTGAAAATAAAAATTTTACCATTTTCCTTAAAAACTTGAGAACGATGTGTTTTCTATATATTTTAACAAAATATCTCTTCTTAAAAAATTCACAACTAATTCTTAAAAATTCATAAGTATCTCAAACCACTTTTTAAATACTCTAATATGTGTTAGTGAACACTTATAAAAAGAATGAAACAAATACTTAAATTCAAATATCTTTTCAACCCTTTAAAGTCTAAAATCAAGTCTAAGCGGAGCAGTTTTGCAATGGTGATTTTTTGGCCACATTTTGAAATATTACTTAACTTTTTACTATTCAAACTTTTAATAGAAAACAAAGATATATATGCATACATACATACATATATATATAACACCAAGAATATGGCAAGACATCCCTAAGGATCTCTTTACAAAGTTCCATAGCAATCGCCAAAACAAAGCAATTCACAACTGCATCTATAGCGGCTGTCGCTATATGTGCACTTGCAAATTCGAGTTTGATCTAAACCAAAGTCCATCTATAACCTACTTGCTATGTTCAAGGTCTTTTCATAAGTCATACAAGTCCATTCAACTCCATTCCAATTTCATTGAAGTCCATATACATGGATCACGTATGTCATTTACTTTTAAAGTAAGAATCCAAACCAATGTTTAACATATGTCAACAAAAATTCAAACAACATATATAAAACCAACACAATATATGTATGTTCATTCAAAGTGAGGCGTTGCCTCACCTTTAACCACAGAAAGATCCAAGATCTAAGAACCAAAGTTCAACCCCACCTTGCAACCACCTTTCCACTCCTCCTTGCTTTTGCACTTGAATTTTCCTTCCTTCTCCTTGATATTGCTCATGGCCATTCCATGGTGGGGGAGTGTGGCTATACTTCTTTAAATTTTAACATGATGGAAAGTTTTATAATATTATACTAAGCTTGTGGCAAAGTTCGACGTGATTTGGAATTGATTTGCAACTATTTCATTTGAGAACAATTAGTGAAGAAGGGGGTGAAGAAGCCATTAAAGGAGCTTGGTTTAATTTGTGATTTTGTGATTATACTCTAAGGTATGCCTCTCCTTATATAGAAAATGAATGATGTTGTCCAAACTTGCACTCAACCCCCTACCATGCCATGGAATGTTCACCTCCCACCACCTTTTCTTTACGGCACTTCTTCTTTAGGCTAATTGCCATTATACCCTCACCAGATAATATCTCTTATCCTAAAGGAAGCTTCAGGAACCTTCCAAGCCCAATGAAGAGGTGTATGTGTGTTAATTAGTTGCTAACATGTTCATTTGATCATTAGCTAAGTGCATAAGAGTTTGAACAATTTATATCGATTGAAAAGCTGTTTACCAGTAAACCGATTTTCGGTAACATTATCGATTTTCCTTCGAAAAATATATTTTTCAAAATATTTTTCCAACATTATTTTACCATCATTAGTTATGATTTAAAAGGGGGTTAAAAAAACTTATTAAATCATTGTAATAACATTTAAGCCATGATTCAAATATTTCAATAATTCAGATATTTAAATACGAAGTGTCCGAAATTCTGGGTCTTTGCACGAACCATTGTTAGGTCAGGTCTTTGAAAGACTACTCTAGACTATAGGTAAAAGTTTAATTTGGGCTCTACAACTCCAAACTATGAAAAAAATAAGAAAGAAAAAGGAAAATTAATAACAATATAACTCCTGTAAAAAATATAAACATAGTGCACATAAGTCTGCCAACATATACTTTCGGATACGGTTATGTCATATCCGCATCTGAAATCATTTTCTGATATCGCTACAAGGAAAAACGGTAAGGGTGATGGCTATTTGCCGTTGGCGGTTGCCGAGAGTCGTCGGTAGCCATCGGAAATAGCGTCGCAATTTTCCTCGTCGAAGAAAGCGAAAGCAACGGCTTTAACGGTAGCCTCATCGAAGTATTTTCGACGGCTATCAAGAATATAGCTGACACTAGCCATCACCAGCCGAAATAAACATGTCGAGACCCTAGCTATCCAAAAATGCAGATTGGTCGCCACCAGCTTGTTGAGACTTGGTTTTGATTCATGATACAAAGCTATCACTGCAACATACAGATTCGACGACAATTACGACAAAAAGAGAATATATACTATATGGAGACAAGACATCAAAATCGGTGCATCAACTTTTATATCATTTTGTTTGAAGTGTCAATTCAATATTGTTAACATATCTCCTCATTTACGTATATATTAGCTTATACATATAATCTTATTATTTTCAAATGATTTATACATATATAAGCATATAAAATATACATATATTATCAAAGTTTTAAAGTTAGGATCATATATAATATATGTATATATATATATATTATATCCGTGTAAACTGTGCAATTCACAAAGATAATACCAGGTCAGTCGACTGACCTGGTAGGTCAGTCGACTGACTGCTAGAATCTCTGCAACATGCACAGGTGCAGAATTATATATGTTAATATAATAAAAATCGTTTGAATATTTAGTTGACTGGCCCAGAGGCTCAGTTGACTGAATTTCTATAACAGCTATATCTTTTGAAAAGACACGATCATTCGTGAAAAGTTACGAATCTCTACGAAGAGATTTGGATGCGATGCTTCAACGGGAACTCTTTGCCAATGGTCGCTGCTATTTAACAACTATAAATACATATCCTAACTTCATTCCATATAACTTAATCTGCTTATCTCTCTTATCTAATTCTCTTGAATATTCATACGATTATACTCTCAAATATTCAGCATTCTTAACATACTTATTGCTTGAATTAGACTTATATATCATATTCTAAGAAATACTATTCCTTTCTAATCTTCATAAACTTCAAATATACATATTTATACTCGAGGAGAAGATCATAGGAAGGGTATACTATAAAAAAATTATCCGTGTTATCAAAATAGAAAAAGTCAAAATATTCTTTTGTATTTGTTGAAGTCTCGTTCTGCTGCTCACGCGTGTGAAGTTCTCTTCGGCCGCTGAGGCAAAATCCTTTTCCACTGTTCAGGTCCCTATTCGGTTGCTCAGGGGTTGTATAGATCTGTTCCTCTGGGTTAAGTGAGGGTTGTTGTTTTAGTGAAATTCCAAAAGGAGTCTGGGACTGGACATAGGACGGAGCTCCAAACCAGTATAAAAATCTCTGGTGTTTTTTTTATTATACTGCTATTATATTCTGCACCATTTACTATTTAGCTATCATCACTATACTCCGTATATCGCATATCCATATTACACGATCCATAGCACACTTTCATTTGGTATCAGAGCAGAATCCTCATATAACCGTAACAGAGTTATCTTATACTCTAATAATATGGAAACTAACACTAGCACTATCGTTAAAGCAAGCTTCATAGAAGGACAATCCACCACACGTCCAACACTATTCAATGGGATGAACTATAACTACTGGGCGACGCGAATGTGAATATATATATATATATGCAAGAAAATGGTTTTGATTCATGGAATATAACTCAGAAAGAATACACTGTTCCTACAGAGGAGTATTCTGCTTGGAAAAATAAATGAATGTCCTATGAAGCATGAATATGTTGTTTTGTGCCTTAGATAAAAATGAGTTTAACCGTGTTAGCATGTGCAACACTGCAAATGAAATATGGCGTACACTCAAAGTTACACACGAAGGAACAAGCAAGGTCAAACAAACAAGATATCCATGCTTAAAAGTCATTTTCAATGCTTTAGAATGAAAGATAGTGAATCTATAAATGATACGTATCCGAGATTTGAGGACATCTATCATTCATTTGTAGGACTAGGAAATATTCGAATTTTGATATCGTATCCAAAATCCTTTACACTTTAATGGAAGAATGAGAAAGAAAAGTTCTCGCTATTGAAGAAGCGAACGATATTTTCAAAATAACTCTGGAAGAGTTAATAGGAAATTTAATGTCCTATGAAGTGAATTTGCAGGCTAAACGAGTTCAAGCTCAAGATAAAAAGAATATACCATTCCATGCAAAACAAGAAGAATCAGATTCAGACAAAGAGATCTAGCCTTTATTGCCAAAAACTTCAAGAAATTCTTGAAGTATAGAAAAGGAATGAGAAATAATGGAAAGAGAAGCTCAAACACAAATAAACCACCGTCTTCATTAGTTCTGGAGTGCTTTAACTATCGCAAAAAGGGTAATATATAGAAGGATTATCCGGATCAAAAAAAAAGAATATCACAATAAAAGGAAGGACAAATTCAGAAGGAAAGCTTTCTTAGTTACATGGGATGATTTAGACTCCTCCTCCTCCTTAGAAAGCGAAAGTGACAGTGATAATGAGCAAGTCAATGTATGCTTTATAACTAAAGATAATGCGATAAGTGATTTAACTTTCGATGATATGATAGAGATAAACTCAGAATTGTTAGATACTTTAAAAAATCTCAAAAGAAAATATAAAAAGGCAGTTGAAAATTAAAACAAGGCAGAATTCGAAAGAGATATGCTTAAAGACGAGAAGAAAATATTGGAAGAAGAACTTGAGGAAACTCAATAATCACTTTCAAATGTAAATTCTCAACTGATATTATTGAGTCAAGAAATTGAGACTCAAAAAAAAAAGAATGGTGTTCTTCTTTCTGAAAATCATGATGTGAAAACTAATATCAAAATGGTAGAACTAGAAAATTCGAGTCTAAAGACCAAACTAGAAGAAATCACCAAAAATATCTTAAATTTTAATGAAGGCAGAGAGAATTTATCTAGAATTATTAAAAGTTCAAAACCTGCTAACAAAAAACGAACTAGATTATAAAAGGAAAGTCAAGAATTCACAGTCCAGTAATTTAAACAATGTTAAGTCTAATAAAACACCTATATCTTCAAAAAGATCAATTTCTAAAACTATCAATATATGGGTTCCTAAAACAAATAACAAATTAATAAGGAATTAGTATATTAGATCATTCATTGAAAACGTTCATAATAATAAGAATTATATTTATAAAAGGGATACACTTGGGTTTTCTTTCCTAAGATCTAACTCTTAGGACCCTATTAAAAAAGTGGGTACCAACGTCATCTCATATTTTTTGCAGGTCCCACTCAAGAAAAGAGGAAAATGGATACTCGATAGTGGTTGCTCAAAACACATGACAGGAGACAAAGATACGCTGACAAACATTACATACTCATATGAAGGTTCTGTAACTTTTGGGGATAATTCCAAGGGATATATCATCGGCAAAGGCGATGTGAGCAATTACGATACATCTTATTTACCTCTTATTACAAACGTTTTATTTGTTAAGAGTCTAAAACATAATATATTAAGTATAAGTCAATTATGCGATAAAGGATTAAAAATATCTTTCTCTTAAAATAAATGTAGTATCTTCGATCAAAATCAGTATCTTATTTTCAAAGGAGATAGAGAGAGAAACATTTACTTTTTATGTAAGTTAATCATAACTTAGACATGTTTTTAATAGCCAAAAGAAAATGATCCCTGGCCATGGCACAAACGATTCTTTCATATCAATTTCAAAACTATAAATAAAATTTTTAAAAATAATCTCGAAAAAGAATTACCAAAGATGAGTTGTAAAGTTAATAATATATGTGACGCATGTCAATTAGGTAAATTAACTAAATCTTCGTTTAAATCTAAGAAAGTCATTTCGACATTACAACCGCTTGAATTACTTCATATGGTTTATTTGGACCGACACAAGTTCAATAAATCATAATAAATACGTGTTTGTAATAGTTGATGGTTTTTCTAGATATTCGTGGACTATCTTTATGAAAAATAAAAGTGATACTTTTGAGAATTTCATAACATTTGTTAAACGAATTCAAAATTTAAAAGGTACTAAAATTAAAATATTATAAGTGATCACAAAGGTGAATTTGAAAATGAACTGTTTGATAACTATTGTAAAAAGAAAGGAATATTTCATAATTTTTCGTTTCCTTGAACTCCACAATGTGGAGTTGTAGAACGAAAGAATCAGACTCTATAAGAACGTGCTAGAACCTTACTAAACGAAAGCATGTTACTTAAACATCTCTGGGCAAAAGCTGTTCCAACTGTCTTTATGTATTGAATCGTGTTTCTGTTAGACCCCTTAGTATGAATACACCTTATGAACTTTTTAACGGTAGAAAACCAAACATATCTTATTTTAAAGTATTTGGATCAAAACGTTGCGTCAAATACCAAAGATCGGCTTGGCAATTTCGATTCAAAATGTGATGAAGGTATATTTTTTGGATATTAGGATCGAAGCAAAGCTTATCAAATTTTTAATAAACGGACTAATACTGTTGAAGAAACACTCCACATATCTTTTGATGAAAACTTTAAACATATCTCAAGTTTTAATAATGATGATGATTTACTAGATGATAACACGAACATAGAAATAAATAATTTAAGAGAAGATGAAAACATTATTCATAATTCTAGAGAAGGTGAAAACATTATTCATAATTCAAAAAATAGAAATATCACCAATACTATAAAATCTCTTCCAAGAATCTTATGAAATCATCCTACAGAAAATATAATCGGAGAATAAATTCAAATGTTCAAACTAGAAATCGCTAAATTTAATGGTTCACACAGCTTTTTTTTCTACTGTAGAACCTAAGAATACTAAGGAAGCATCATCCGATGAAAATTGTATTATTGCTATGCAAGAAGAACTAAATCAGTTTGAACAAAATGAAGTTTGGGAAATAGGACCCAGACTGATCGATTACACTGTTATATGAACTAAATGGGTTTATAAAAACAAAGCAGACGAATTAGGAAATATAACTAGAAACAAAGCCAGAATAGTATCACAAGGGTATAACCAAGAAGAAGGAATAGTCTACGAAGAAACGTTTGCTCCAGTCGTTAGACTAGAAGCAATACGAATCTTACTGGCTTATGCTTATTTTTAATGATTTTAAACTATATCAAATGAATGTTAAAAGTACATTTTTAAATGGTTATATTAAAGAAAATGTTTTTGTTGAACAACCACCTTTATTTGTTCATGAAAAATATCTAGATCATGTCTATAAATTTAAGAAAGCTTATATGGTTTAAAACAAGCACCACGTGCTTGGTATGAACACCTTAAAAGCTATTTAATTGAATCAAGATTCGAAATAGGAAAAGTAGATCAGACTCTATTTATAAAACATTCTAAAAGTGATATTTTAATAGTTCAAATATATATAGACGACATTATATTTGGTTCAACTAATAATAAATTATGTAAAGAGTTTTCTAAAATAATGACTAGAGAATTCGAGATGTCTCATATGGGAGAATTATCGTATTTTCTAGGTCTTCAAATAAAACAATTTTCAAATGGAATATTTATAAATCAAGAAAAATATTGTAATAATATGATCAAGAGTTTCGAAATGGAAAACTCTTTTGCCAAACCGACATCTATGAGCACAACAGCAAATCTCGATAGAGAAGAAAATGGCAAGAGTGTGGACCGAAAACTTTATCATAGTATGATTGGATCATTACTATACCTAAAGGCTAGTCGTCTAGATATAACGATGAGTGTATGTCTATGAGCAAGATTTCAAGCTGACCCGTAAGAATCACACGAGCCATAAAACGAATACTACGTTATCTTAGTAATACTTAAGATTTCGGACTTTTCTATCCAAAAGATTGCTTTTTCGAGTTAGTATCCTATAACGATGCTGATTTCGGAGGATTACGAACGAACAGAAAAAATACGAGCGGTACATGTCATTTCATTGGAAAATCATTAATATCATGGTTTAGCAAGAAACAAAATTGTATCTCACTATCAACTTATGAAGCATAGTATATATGCAGCATTAGCTTGTGCACAAGTAATCTATACGCAACAGACACTTAATGATTTCGGAGTTAATTTATCAAAATCAATGATTTACTGTGATAATTCCAGTGCAATTAATCTATCTAAAAATCCAGTAAATCACTCTAGAACTAAACATATAGATATTCAACATCATTTTCTAAAGACAATGTAGAAAAAGATGTGATAAATTTAGATAACATTCCATCTGAAAATCAATTAGACGATATTTTTACAAAACCGCTGTTAGAAAACACATTTATAAAAATATGTCGAGAACTCGGTATAATGTCAATTAAACATATATAAATAGTTCTAAAATGATAAAATACGAAAGTTTATACTAAAACTCAAAAATAAATTTTTTGACAAAAATTCATTTTTCTGACCATGATGAGACTCGAACCTGTGACCTGTTGTGAATAGCCCAGATCTTTTAACCACCTGAGCTATTAATTATTAGCATTAAGGTCCAGGTCGGGGTTTTCTTATGTGGATACAACTATACATTAATTTTTTTATAACACTTACTTTTATATACATATATTTACTGTATATACAAACATATTACATTGACAGAAATAAACTACAATAACAGAAAACCACCAAATAATAGCAATGATCATCCTTAACTAACGAATTTGTTGTAACTAAAACAATTCAATCCACACAATTAATCCTTTTTATTCTCCATTTTAGCCTATAAATAGGCGTTCTTTTTCACTACTGTTCGTACAAAACAAATTAAACTGAAAAATACAAAGTACTACCACTATGTCAAACTCCTCATATTCAACTCATTCCGTAGAAATCATAACCTCCTCCGAATCCCCAATAAAAACACCGGTTCGTCACTCTACACAACTTTCTACTCCTCACAATCATACCGATACACTCCGGAGAGAAAGCAAGGAAAGAAAATTGTGTTTGACAACTCTCCAATGACTAAATAAAAGATAAGTGATATACATCACTATCAACAGGAGTCGTTGATGCTTCAGCACGAAATGTATTATGAGCAAAAAATCAATTCAAAACTTCTAGGCATTATAGAACATATTGGCATGAAATTCTATGGTGCTTCATCCCATCCATTAAACGAACAAGTGGTTACACCCATTCGTCGTCCTACTACTTCGTCCCTACGTCGACCATTGGTCTCATCGAACTCATAGGATCGAAATGAAGCGTCCAACGTTCGACACAAAGAGCTATAGGGCTACAAAACTCCTAGCCCTTCAAAATAAGAGAAGTTGTCATTGTATTTTATTTTTCAAATAATTTAATAAACCATGTACAACTTTTTAATATAAATAAAAGAATCATTTTTTCTTCCTTCATATATTAACAACATATATACTCGTACTAACAATCACATAAATAAAATTATATTTTCATTAGTATGTATATACAATATAAACAAGTACACACAAAAACTTCACAAGAACAGGCTTATTTGGGAAAACTGGCACGGGCCAATCGACCGAACTAGTGGGTCAGTCGACTGACTCTGTAATCAAAATATGATTACAGCAGATTCAGTCGACCGCCACATTGGGTCAATCGATTGGACCAGAAGTTAAAATCTTTTTCACCCAGATCCAGTCAACTAAATCATGCCTTAAGTTGACTTAACCAGAAGTTTAAAAATATTGAAATTCAGATTCAGTCGACTGAACACCTGATTTAGTCGACTGGTTCGTAGATCTGAGCCATATTAATTGCTCCTAGCAACACAACATCACTTTTATCCTCCAAATTCACCTTTACTCTTCACTTTTACTTCAGATTTTTCAATTTTCCTCAAACCCTAAAAATTTCAAAAACCAAATTTTTAACCTACAAAACTCAAATTCAATGGCTCTAAAAAAAAGTTCAAGCAACTTAATCCTCTCAACCTCCTTCCAACGACCAAATCCAATAATGACTTTTCGATGATACCGCGGTTAGACGATGTAGGGGAATGCAAGATTATCGTATTTTTGACGGTTCGTTTATGAAATTTGCCGATTTCTCTCATTATCATATACAAGAATTGCCTCGTCGTAGCAATTTGGAGTCTTTAATTAATATTGATGAAAACAAGCATAAGATAAACCAAATTATGGTTAAACTATTCTATGCCAATCTTAATTTGGGTCACCAAAATATACAAAACCAAGTTGATTGCGCATGGAGTTTAGTTTGTGCGAAACAAGTATTTTTCTCTTTAGATCGAATGGCTAACATCCTAACATCTGAAAATGATGGAAATGAGTTAAGTGATGTTGATTGTGATATGGTTGTTCGTGATCGTATAGGTCATTTGTTTTTAGAGGATGATATGCGCCAACTCAAATCTATGTCCTTAAGGCCTAAAGCTAGGATTATGCACTGTGCGTCAATGAAAACCGTAACTCCAAGAACCGAAAGTTATGATCTTATTTATGAACACAATTTCAAAGCTTTATCAGTCATCTTCGGAAATATCAAAGTTAATTGGCTCCGATTAATTCTTGATGATCTTTTAAGTTTCAATAATGGCCGCATAAATGTCATATATTACGATGAGTACATTATGTGCTTTACATCTAAAAGTGTAACGTCAGACACACATCCATACAAGTCTGTTCCGGCTTCGAACAGAACCAAAGCCACTTCCAAAGAAGCCCTTGCAATCCGGTATCCCCAATCCCGATCGGACTCCCCATCACATATGGAGATCTCTATACCGTAGCTACTCAGTGTAGAGTCATTCGACAGGTTATCCTATCATTCTCGAAGACACCCGATCTTCACCACCGTCTTCAAATGCTATCCATTTCGTTGTATCACTATTCGGAATGGGTTATATGACACAAGGTCCTCTCTCGGCTAAACCGAATAGTGAGCGCAATATTTAAAAACATATGGATATTGGGATCTCAGTTAAGTCACAACTTATTATCCAAAACCTTTCTTTCAACTGGTTTAAACAAATTACCATTTCCAAATCTTTTTCAAAAAGATTCACTTCACAAAGTTCACCAATCTTTCACACAGATTCATTCATAGCCTTTCAAACACTTCCGTTTTCAAATTGGATTAACTCATCCAATCTTTAAATCAAAGACTCAATTCTTAGCTTTCAAAACCATTTTAAAAGATTCATTTATAAATTTCAAAGCAATTCCCATTTCAAATCTTTTATATAAAAGATATACCATTTAAAATCCTCTTCATTTTCAAAACAAGGTTCAACCATCTTTCACAAAGATTCATTCATAGTTTTCAAAACTATTTCATTTCAAAGACTTAAAATTCTTTCAACACAAATTGGAAATCCTTTCTTTATATAAAGCTATTATTATTTGAAAACAAATAGTTTTCGTTTCGGAAAAGTCCAATTACATTTGCACAAGTTAAAGCCTTTCAAATATAAAACTTGGGTTAAATTCAAATTCCCAAAACAATACTTTTAAAATGGTTTAAAACCCATATAAATACATTATATAGCTTGTTAAACCATAATTCAAATCTTGAGTTCACATTTAAATCAAACTATTTAAATTTTCAAACTTAATCAAGTTATTCAAAATAACTTTTATCTTAAAATGCTTTTTCAAAAACTTTCCATATTTAACCCAATCCCATTTCCAAAACCATTTGGATTCAAATTTCATCTTTTAAACAAATAATGTTTAAATTCAAAATATCTGTGACTTAGCCGATTTCCTCGTGAAATCCATATTTGTGTGTGTATGAGTGTGGTCCAGGGGTTTTACACAATAGTGCAACGTCATCAATCATCACATATTCAATCATATCAATATCGATAGGCGGTATATTCCTATAACGTTTATCTTTATTCACAGATTCACAGATAAATATTATACATTCATCACAGATAAATAAATTACATTCATCACAGCTTGAATCAAAATAATTCACTTCACAAAGCATCACATATCAGGGATATCAAATAATTCAGCATCCAATAGGATCCAAACATCTATAAGTACGATCATTAAGTCATCTGATTAATTTAAATCAGATTAGCCACTAATCCTTGTCAAATATTAATTAATTACAAACCATTTAATTAATTACCCTTTAATGATTTATAAATTAACCCTTAATTATTAATTAATTCTTTGATTAATCATCCTTAATTAATTACAATAATTAATCCTCAACTATTAACCATTTAATTAATTATATTAAGTGATCATCCTAATCACTTATATAAGTAAATCTCAAATTAAATTACTTTGAGTAATTCTTCTTTAATCACTTGAATAATTAACTTTAAATTATTAATAAATCAACCTTTAATTATTTAGTTATCCATTTATTTATCGCATTAATTAATTAATCTTTAATAATTTAAGGACAAACCATTTATCTTAATTAATTACTTTAATTTTTTATTTAAACCTTTATTAATTAACCTTGTAATTAATTATCATTAACCAATCAACTTAGACTTTTAAGTTAATTAACTTTTAAAAACATCTTTTCTTAATTAATTTCTTAACTATATTATTAAGTTTATTTAAAATAAACTTTATAAATAAAGGTTATATATAATTTAAAACACTTTAAACTTAATAATTTCAAAATGATTTATTTTCAAACCCTTTTAATAATCCCAAATTTAGAAAAAAACATTAATTATTAAAAATGAATGAGTTAAACATGTTTCTTTGAAAAATTTACACACTTTAAAACCTGATCATGTTTTTATTTAAAAATCTAGTTATTTAAACTTTAAAAATCTGATTAACTAAAACCGACCCGGGCTCATAAAGTTTTTACTTCGAGCCAAGTTTCGAATTTCCCGAACCCAACTATCTTTCACATTTTCTTCGAGACAATCAAAACATCCCCGAGTTCGACCCCGAGATAATATTTTTCTTCCTCAAACCCACAGCCTCAGCTGACATCAACCCTCATGCATGCACGTGTACACACGATCAACCACGCTCCGGCCAACTTCATCGACGCCAATAGGTCATCGACGACCTACCCTAACTCCACAACTTCCCGGATCATCAAAGCTTTCCAGAATATTGAATAAGAGCTACCAAGCATCAGCCTAAAACAAAACTGATCGTCGGGATTCACCTCAATACACTGCCACAGGCCATCAAACGCCTCGCGACTCTGACCTCAGCTACCTTGATGACTCACGAACTTATTCCCACTGGTCCAATGCAAATCGACGCAACGGTGATAACCAAACCGTCACGAAAATCAACATGACTACAACGAAACATTAAACCCTATCTCATCATTGCGCCATCGCCACGATCATCAAGAAAATTTTCACGTATTTTTCCGATGATCCCCATCCACCAACTACTTCCTGCCCCAAGCCCAATACCCATCACCATGTTCGTCACCGGAAAATGATAAAAATAGTTTTTCCGTTCATCTTAGAAATACTACCCTAATTCAAAACTACAAATCCCAATTTTAGTTTTAAAAAACACTATTTTCGAAATTGATTTGGATGATGTAAATGAATTTTCAATTCATGCAGGTTGAAAATTGGATAGATTTTGAATTTTCACTGTATTTCTTCTTCCAGACAAAATCCATCTCGTATTTCTTTGGAAATATATTTTTAAAATTAAGTTGTGGAGATTTAAAACATGTTTTGTCTTAACATCACAAGCAAGAAAGGATTGAGGAAGGTGGAGTTGAATTTTAAACTTTATTAAAACCTGTAAATTTTGTTAACAGAGGCATTTTCCTGGATTCCAGATACATGCACACAGTTTTGTCTTTGATTTGCTTGAGATTTTCTTTTTGAACTGTGTTTGAAGTTTCAGGTTTTTGATTTTGAACTTATACTTTGTTTTTATTTTCTTTTCAGATTTGAGATTTTTTTTTCTTTTGTTCTGAATGCTTGAAATAAAAATTGAAAAGAGTATGATAGTTTTTTTTCCTTATTTATTTAAATTCAAAAATGAAAGGAATATTTAAAAGATGACACTTGTTACTTTTTTGTTTTATTTTGTTAACACTTGTAATTGCAAAATCTTATTTATTTACAAATGTCATTTTCGGTTAAATTGTGCTAAAACCTTTATTACTTCTATTTAATTTATATTTTAAACCCCTTATAAATCCTTTTGTTTAATTTCATACTTACACAGTTTATGTTTTCGCCTTCTTATATATTTCATTTGTATAATCTAAATTTATCTTACTTACATACATATGCATTATATCTTGTTTATACTTATTAAAAATAAATGCATTAAAGGTTTTACTTAAATTTATATTACATTTTTCTTATTTGTATAAAGACATTCCCTTTATATTATTATATACTATTTTAAAGAAAATGTTTTTAAAAACTACTACACATTAAATAATTTTCATAAATAATAATTTTAAATCCAAATCATTTTACTAAGTTATTTATTTATTTTGAAAAATTCAAATTAATTCCAAAATAGATTCCAACATTTACATTAATTATTAAATTAAATTAAATTCAAAAGTGGGGTCGTTACAGAATCCCCCTTAAGAAAATTTCATCCTCGAAATTTGCCAAAGGGACAACAAAGAATGGATACGCAAAGACAGAGAAACAACATTCTAGATCAAACTGAATATCTATTCTGCATTTGGCTTACCAAATCAGAATATCAACAATATGAGAACGAACTCATTCGATATTACACAAGGTACTCGGGTCATCGGATCTACGAAATGAGCAAGGGCATTGGTTTGTTCAAAGGAATAACTAACCATTTGTAGAATATATCGAAATCCAGTGAAACAGACAATAATAGGTTCGTCTACGATCTCAGATTCAAGATTTAACTGACTTACGATTTTCTGAGAATTAAACTATGTGTAATTCCCGTATCGAACAAAACTCGAAATTTTTTATCGTAAATGAGAAGGTTACCTTCTAAAATTCCTTTTCTCTTATCAGCCTTTGAGGTTGAAGGATCATCTTTGATTGCATACACCTTTGCTACATGAGCTTGCTTCTTCTTCGGGCAAACTTTAACTTCGTGACCTAGCTTGTGACAGTAGTAGCATTTCTTAACTCCCTGACCGGTCTCCACAGGTTGTTCTTTCTTAACTTATTTCTTCAGATTCTTGCAGTTGTTTGAATAGTGGCCCTTTTCTTGGCAATTGTAACAAGTTATATCTTTCGTCGGGTTTCCCTGATTGTCCTTCTTTTCCTTGCCTTGATATGGTTTCTTACCCCTGAACTTTCTTTTCTTCCAATTTTGATTTCTCGTATTTTCTGCTTTCCTCGGGACTTCCTGCATATCAAGGGTAGCATACCTATACCCCATATCTATCAAATCTGAAAAAGATTCTTTGACGTGTGTTGTCATCCTTTCGTTGTACTTCTTATTCATCCCACGAATGAATCTTTCATTTGACTTTAGAGGCGTGTTCACCAATTCTGGGCCGAAATGGGATAATTTGTTAAATTTGTTTAAGTACTCCTCAAATGACGAACTCCTCTGCTTCAAGTCCATGAATTCTTGGTACATTCGGGAGATACCAGCCGACGACATATAGAGCTTCTCAAACACCTCCTTAAATCGAGTCCAAGTAAATTCTTCTTCTGGTTCATCCATAGTAACTGTCTCCCACCATGCTAGGGCTTCCTCTTGGATTTGCCAAGAAGCTATTAGTCGCATCTGATTGTCTTCCAATTTAGTCCCCTGAAAATCTTTCACACGATGAGATCCATGCTTGGGCTTCGATAATGGATTATTTGCCAGTGAACAGCTTTCCACCCAGTCTGGAAAAACTTCGATACAAATCAGCCAGATCCGGCTGAGGTTGAGTGGGAATAGCTGCTGTTGCAGGGACTTGACCAGATGTAGTGGTATTTCCCCGTCCCCTACCTTGTCCTCTTCTTCCGCTCATTCGCACTGTATGTAAATAGTAATAAAACTTGATTTAGGCATATGGACAAGATATCTTAGGGATATCAACAGTTAAAGAAAATAGGCAGAGTAATTCAGATTTTCGGCTCACGAGTTGTACTCATTCTAGGGTATACTTCACCCTATCTCTAATGAGCCATCTAATGTGTTATACTCCATAGCTAAAGTTCTTACTCAACCTTTAGCTCTAATACCACTTGTGACGGTCTAGGCTTTTCAACCATCAACAGGGCCAATCTCGACTGGTAGGTTTTTCAACCATTCCAGCCCCCGCCGTGGCTCACAATGGTACCCTGCCCTTGCTTTTACGACCAACCTTTCGACTTCTTCATCTACCCGGTTAACCAACCCATACCCGGGGACATGTAGGGGTAAGAGTCTCCCGTTCGCCACCAAACGCAAAGCAAGAACCCCCTATCACATTGTATTAAGCAAGGTCAGTCATGGGACTGGTATGAGTAAACAAAAACATTTGGTTTGAACAAAAGAAGTTAAAATGAAATTCGCAATGCTTTTTGAAAATGAAACTGCCATAAGGCCTCCCGCTACACACACAATGCAAGCGCATACTTGGAGGAGATTTCTCCTTTTGACAGTCAAAAATGCTTGATACGCGAAAACCATTTGATATTATTATTAGTGTATAGTGCAGAAAAACCTTTCGAAAGTATAATATTAATCTTAGCCGGCATAGACATTTCGTACTATGCCTACTATAGCTACCATGTTCAATAGTAGGATACTGCCACATTCCGTTGTAGTTTACACAACTAAAACTGTACAGGGCACGCATTGTTTCTTTGGATGTCCAACAAATGGTCAGGCAAAGGAACTTCCTACACAAAATGGGTACGCCTTTGGAAGGACGCCTCCGAGAACCTAACTGGTTCTCTGCTAACACAAGGCCGACACTACCTTACGCTTTAACCAAGGTATAACACAGGTAACTACCACATAAGTATGCCATCCCCGGTCGTTATCGACCTTTATCTGAGGCACTTCTGAACCAACAACCACAAAGAAATAAGTTTGTAGCAACCACATAGGTTAAATATCTGGGCTCCATACCATGATACCACCTTTTATCCAGAAGGAAATGGACATACCCTAGGGGCACAACCCCTAAAAACCTTGCTGCATCTTTTTAGTTTCGACCATTTATGGGGTGTGAGGTCCTGATGCAGTCTCGTTCACAAAGCTACGCTTTTTCATGCTTCGATCGACAAATGATCAGCAACACTTCGTATGCCACATTACCAAATTGGGAATGTATCATTAGTAACCATCAACTACATAACCTCTGAGCTCGTACGTCTCAGAGAAGGGTGTTAAGCTAAGAGAATAAATGTCCGTCACCAAACAAAAATATATTTGATAGAAACAAGCTTTACATCTCAAAGTGTAACGTCAGACACACATCCATACTAGTTTGTTCCGGGTTCGAACAGAACCAAAGGCACTTCCAAAGAAGCCCTTGCAATCTGGATATCCCCAATCATGATCGGACTCCCCATCATATATGGAGATCTCTATACCGTAGCTACTCAATGCAGAGTCATTGGACAGGTTATCCTATCGTTATCAAAGACACCTGGTCTTCACCACCGTCTTCAAATGCTATCCATTTCATCGTATCACTATTCGGAATGAGTTATATGACAAAAAGGTCCTCTCCCGCTAAACCGAAGAGTGAGCGCAATATTTAAAAACATATGGATATTGGGATCTCAGTTAAGTCACAACTTATTATCCAAAACCTTTCTTTCAAATGGTTTAAACAAATTACCATTTCCAAATCTTTTTAACAAAAAGACTCACTTCACCAAGTTCACCAATCTTTCACACAGATTCATTCGTGCCTTTCAAAACACTTCCTTTTCAAATTGGATTAACTCATCCAATCTTTAAATCAAAGACTCAATTCTTAGCTTTCAAAACCATTTCCAAAGATTCGTTCATAACTTTCAAAGCAATTCCCGTTTCAAATCTTTTATATAAAAGATATACCATTTAAAATCCTCTTCTTCTTCAAAACAAGGTTCAACCATCTTTTACAAAGATTCATTCATAGTTTTCAAAACTATTTCATTTCGAAGACTTGAAATTCTTTCAACACAAAATGGAAATCCTTTCTTTATATGAAAGCTATTATTATTTAAAAACAAATAGTTTTCGTTCCGGAAAAATCCGATTACATTTGCAAAAGTTAAAGCCTTTCAAATATAAAACTTGGGTTAAATTCAAATTCCCAAAACAATACTTTTAAAATGGTTTAAAACCCATATAAATACATTATATAACTTGTTAAACCATAATTCAAATCTTGAATTCACATTTATATCAAACTATTTAAATTTTCAAACTTAATCATGTTATTCAAAATAACTTTTATCTTTAAAACTCCTTTTCAAAACTTTCCATATTTAATCCAATCCCATTTCCAAAACCATTTGGATTCAAATTTCATCTTTTAAACAAATAATGTTTAAATTCAAAATATCTATGACTTACCCGATTTCCTCGTGAAATCCATATTTATGTGTGTATGAGTGTGGTCTAGGGGTTTTACACAATAGTGCAACATCACCAATCATCACAGATTCAATCATATCAATATCGATAAGCGGTATATTCCTATAACGCTTATCTTTATTCATAGATTCACAGATAAATATTATACATTCATCATAGATAGATAAATTACATTCATCACAGCTTGAATCAAAATAATTCACTTCACAAAGCATCACATATCAGGGATATCAAACCATTCAGCATCCAATAGGATCCAAACATCCATAAGTACGATCATTAAGTCATCTGAATAATTTAAATCCGATTAGTCACTAATCCTGGTTAACTAATATTAATTAATTACAAACCATTTAATTAATTACCCATTAATTATTTATTAATTAACCCTTAATTATTAATTAATTCTTTGATTAATTATCCTTAATTAATTATAATAATTAATCCTCAACTATTAACCATTTAATTATTTATAATAAGTAATCATCCTAATCACTTATATAAGTAAATCACAAATTAAATTACTTTGAGTAATTCTTCTTTAATCACTTGATTAATTAACTTTAAATTATTAATAAATCAACCTTTAATCATTAAATAATTAACCTTTAATTATATAATTATCCATTTATTTATCACATTAATTAATTAATCCTTAATAATTTAAAGACAAACCATTTATCTTAATTAATTACTTTAATTTTTTACTTAAACCTTTATTAATTAACCATGTAATCAATTATCATTAACTTTTAAGTTAATTAACTTTTAAAAACATCTTTTCTTAATTACATTATTAAGTTTATTTAAAATAAACTTTATAAATAAAGGATATATATAATTTAAAACACTTTAAACTTAATAATTTCAAAATGATTTATTTTCAAACCCTTTTACTAATCTCAAATTTAAAAAAAACATTAATTATTAAAAATGAAGGAGTTAAACATCTTTCTTTGAAAAATTTACACATTTTACAACCTGATCATGTTTTTATTTAAAAATCTGATTAACTAAAACCAACCCGAGCCCACAATTTTTTACTTCAAGCCAAGTTTCGAATTTCTCGAGCCCAACTATCTTTCACATTTTCTTTGAGACAATCTGAACAATCCCAGAGTTCGACCCCGAGATAATATTTTTCTTCCTCAAACCCACAGCCTCAGCTGACATAGACCCTCACGCGTGCACGTGTACACACAATCAACCACGCTCTGGCCAACTTCATCGACGCCAATAGGTCATCGATGACCTACCCTAACTCCACAACTTCCCAGATCATCAAAGCTCGCCATAAAATTGAATACGAGCTACCAAGCATCAGCCTAAAACAAAACTGATCGCCGTGATTCACATCAATACACCGCCACAGGCCACCAGACGCCTCGCGACTCTAACCTCAGTTACCTTGATGACTCACGAACCTATTCCCCCTGGTCTAGTGCAACTCGATGCAACGGTGATGGCGAAACCGTCACGAAAATCAACATGACTACAACAAAACATTAAACCCTATCTCATTATTGCGCCATCGCCATGATCATCAAGGAAATTTGTAAGTATTTTTCTGATGATCCGCAGTCCACCAACCACTTCCTGCCCCAAGCCCAACAGCCATCACCACGTTCATCGTCGGAAAATGATTAAAATAGTTATTTCGTTCATCTTAGAAATACTACCCCAATTCAAAACTAAAAATCCTAATTTTAATTTTAAAAATCATTGTTTTCGAAATTGATTTGGATAATTTAAATGAATTTTGAATTCATGCAAGATGTAAATTGAATAGATTTTGAATTTTCACTGTATTTCTTCTTCCAGAAAAAATCCATCTCATATTTCTTTGGAAATATATTTTTAAAATTAAGTTGTGGAGATTTAAAACATGTTTTGTCTTAACATCACAAGCTAGAAAGGATTGAGGAAGGTGGAATTGAATTTTGAACTTTATCAAAACCTGTAAATTTTGTTAACAGAAACATTTTCCTGGATTCTAGATACATGCACACAGTTTACATGCACATGTAGGCACAAATATATAACCATCTCAACATATTAAATTTATAACTCTCCAGATCAAATGCAAACCAAAAATTCAAACAGATCTAAGTTTTAAGAAGTGAGTTTACTCACAAGTTAGCCTGAGAGCAGAAAGTAGAGCAAGGCTGGAAGGTATTTTGAATTTGAAATCTGGAAACTTGCTTTTGTTTTGCTCTGGATTGTTTTGTTTGAAATTTTGCTTGATGATTCTGAGTTAGACCTTAGCTGAGTTGAAAACTTCACTTATTTTATATTTGCAACTGCTTTGATTTACTGGATAGAGATGCTTTCTAGGTTTTAGTTTTACTTCTAGGTCTTTGATTTGCTTGAGATTTTCTTTTTGAACTGTGTTTGAAGTTTCAGGTTTTTGATTTCGAACTTATACTTTGTTTTTATTTTCTTTTCAAATTAGAGGTTTTTTTTCTTTTGTTTTGAATGCTTGAAATAAAAATTGAAAAGAGTATGATAGTTTTTTTCCCTTATTTCTTTAAATTCAAAAATGCAAGGAATATTTAAAAGATGACACTTGTTACTTTCTTGTTTTATTTTGTAAACACTTGTAATTGCAAAATCCTATTTATTTACAAATGTCATTTTCGGTTAAATTGTGTTTAAGTCCTTTTTTACGTATATTTAATTTATATTTTAAACCACTTATAAATCCTTTTGTTTAATTTCATATTTACACAAGTTTATTTTTCGCCTTCTTATATATTTACATTTCTACAATCTAAATTTATCTTATTTACGTACATATGCATTATATCTTGTTTATACTTAATAAAAATAAATGCATTAAAGGTTTTAATTAAATTTATATTACATTTTTCTTATATGTATAAAGACATTCCCTTTATATTATTATATACTATTTTAAAGAAAATGTTTTTAAAAACTACTACATATTAAATAATTTACATAAATAAGATTTTTAAATCCAAACCATTTTACAAAGTTATTTATTTATTTTGAAAAATTCAAATTAATTCCAAAAAAGATTCCAACATTTACATTAATTATTATATTAAATTAAATTCAAAATTGGGGTCGTTACAATAAATACATAACCTTACTTCATTCCATATAACTTAATTTGTTTATCTCTCTTATCCAACTCTCTTGAATATTCTTACGATTATACTCTTAATTATTCAGCATTCTTATAAAACTTATTGCTTGAATTAGATTTATATATCATATTCTAAGCAATGCTATTCCTTTCTAATCTTCATAAACTTCAAATATACATATTTATACTCGAGGTGAAGATCATAGGAAGGGTGTTATCCATGTTATCAGAACATAAAAGGTCAAACAATCTTTTGTATCTGCTGAAGTCCTATTCTACTGCTCTGGCGTGTGAAGTCCTCTTCGGCTGTTGAGCCGAAATCATGTTCTGCTGCTTAAGTCCTTGTTCGGCTGCTCAAGGTTGTATAGACCCGTTCCTCCGGGTTAAGTGGGGGTTATTGTTTTAGCGGAATTCTATCTGGGACTGGACGTAGGACGGAGCTCCGAACCATTAAAAAATCGTTGGTGTTATTTTTATTATACTGCTATTATATTCCGTACTATTTACTGTATAGCTATCATCATTATACTCTATATTTTCGTATATCCATATTACACGATCCATAGCACACTTTCACAGCTATCCCTAAACAGTAAAATTTTGGCCGACATTAAGCGTCATGAGCCGTTGCTAAACTACAACTTTAATTTAAAAACCAGTAGTTATTACATCCCTCAAACCCTACCCCACCCACATACAAATATATATAAATACACAGACACACACATACACACACACACACACACACATATATATATCCAACTCATAAACAACACATACATACCTAATTTCACAACTATAAACATCACATACATCACATAATATCATACACATCACTCAAAACCAAGTTTAAATCAAAAAATTCAATATTTGTAACGACCCAGAATTCTTGTTATTTGAAATTCGTATATTTGATTGATTTTTAAATATTAACAAGTAAAACTTTTAAGTCGAATAAATTTTATTTCGAATATCTAGATTTAATTGGATAATTAAATCGTTAATTTAATATATGAAATTACAGAAATAATTGGAAATTTAGTTTAATGTGATTAAAATTGATTTGTAAAGTTGTATTAAATCATATTGGAGTTAGAATGATGTTATAGAACTTTTAAAATTGAATTAAAAGTTAATTTAAGTAAATTGAATATTTTAATATTTAATTGACGATTTATAATAGCCATTTTTCAAACAGTCTTGGATTTTGACGAAACTAGTTTCATCGAATCCGTAATGTTAAATTATTGCAAGATTTCAAATTTCGTGTCAATCGGATTTACCGTTTCTCCGGGGCAAGCTAAAACGCATAGAAACCAATTCGAGTGAATTTTGAATTTAAATAGTCGATTCAAAAACTTATCTTTCAAATACGATCGAAATGGCTCCCGATATATATTTCATTGCGTTTGGAATGGGGGTAAAACATTATAAACGCCAGGCAGCACGCTTCGTTTCGAGTTCGGAAAAATTTCGGGTGAATAGTGTGCGAATATTTTCTATAAAAGGACCTCAACACTGACAATTTATACCAAAACCCTAATTTCTAACCCTTGCTGCCAGTTAAATTTTAATGGCCGAAATTATACTTCTTTCTCCTCCAATTTCTTCAAATCCGAAAACTAATTCAAGAAATCATCAACTACAATGTTGAAGAGCACGACGAGATCTACGTTCTCAACGGTGGAGATCGGAAAATACGCCACGGATCGATGGGAAATCGCGTATATAGCCGTGACGTTCACGCACATTTTCCAACACACATATGTGACCGAGCTTCATCATGTCACGGCTGAAGGTGGTGCTCGGCGTTTGCTTCGAGATGGAGGTAGCTGATCGACCTATAAGTGAACGATGGTCGAGCGAAAAATGATGAGAAGTTGCAGACGAGTTGGGTTTTCGTTCGCGTGACATTAACTGGGGGAGAAGAAAGAGCATGTGCGGCTGAGATCAAGGCAAAGGGAATCATCGGCTATGATGGATTTAGATTTAAATTAAATAAAAGAAATTGTAAATTATTTTATTTAAATTCGTTCGAACTTTAAAACATTGTAACTCTTTCATACGAGGTCAGTTTTGGACGAAACGAATTGCGTCGGGTTCATATTGACGAGCACTACGCGATGGAGCTGGATTGGAGTTGATTGGAGCTAGTGAAAATTTTGGGTAAAATTAAACGCGCGTTTCATTTTATTCGAAATAAAACACCGCGACTGTTATTGAAAGCAAGGTGAGAACTTCTCACTCAATCGAATCTGTTTCGATTTAAATTTTAAATAGTTAGATTTAAAATTACTCGATTGTGTGATTGAATGATAAATTATTGTCTATTGTTTTGGAATAGACCCTATACGCCGTATATTAAGCGGATGTTATTTATTAAACACATATACCGCGATATTTCACCTCGATGTGGAATTGGTATTATATATGTATTGGAGTTGATTTCCTGCATTATATAGCGGATGAGACCCTATTGCACCGCATAATAGCGGATAATATTATATAAACCCATGTACCGCGATATTCGATCTTGAAATGGGATTAGTATTGTTCTAACATCTATGGATGCAGGAAAATAGGTTGGAGGGATCCAACTGGATTCCTCAACAGTATTGATTTATTTACATATATTTGCGATATATTCTATTATCATATTGATATATGATGTTTGGATGTCGTGGTTGATTTATTAGTGCTGTTGCAGCATTGGGCCTATTTTTGGAGTTTTAAAAATGTTAAAATAACGATGTTTGAATTTAAAAGGATTTTTCAAGTGATTTTTTGAAAGTATACGTTTTATTGAATTTTGGAATTGATTCATTTTAAATAAATAAACGTTAAAATTTTTATGTTATAAACATTATGACTTTTGTGAAAAATAACCGAAATGTGATTTCTGAAATAAGTAGTTGATTAATTTGTAATATGGTTTAAATTGGGATTTTTGAATTATTATAAACGATTTATATAAAATATATATAAAATTGATATTTACAAATTAAAAATATTGGAATTACAAAACGAGTTTTTATAAGCGTTAAAATGAAGTATAAATTGATTTCCTAAGTGAATGAAATTTATAGATTTATAAATTTTGAAGTTATAGAATGAATAGATTTTGTAAAATAAAGAATTATAAGTAATTTGCTTATAATTTGGATTTTGGCATGTAAATGGGATATGGATAGAATTTGTTAATAAAGTGATTTTATAAGTCGAAGTAGTTATAAAATATCAGTGGAATTTATAAACATTGTTTTATAAATCCGAAAATGACTTATTTTGATAAGTTAATTATTATAGCTTATTAGAGGAGATATATCCATGATTTTGGACAGTGGATAATCCTTTAAATAAAATGTGTAGAAAGGTTGAATTTGGTTAACGAAGTATATTTACAATTTTGGATAGTGAATAATATATTAAAGAAATGTTTTGGAAAGTGATATTTTAAATAGAATTAAAATGATTTAAAGATGTTTTAAAATGTATTAAGTATCGAAACCATAGATTTCAACATTCATTGCTGAAATAGACGTTTTCGAGAAATAAGGAAATGGTGGACTATAACACAGTTGTTATAATAAATGATTTTCAAACGGAAATATTTTTGTATAGTATTGGGATTTATATATCTATCTAAATTTCGAATCCCTATACTGGTGATTTTGGGTTGTCGTAACGATGTTTTAGGCAACATTCGTTTTGACTCAAATGAATGTGTTTAAGAGAACATTTTCCTTAAAGAATAAAATATATACTTAATCGTGTTTTAAGTATATTGAATATTTTCTAAGTATTGAAAATAAATAGATTTGTGAATTACTTATTGTTAAATAAGCATTTAGAAATGTTTTCCAGTGAAAATGAGTAAATATTTGGAAATGTTTCTGCGTAAGGAAAATGATTTGAATTTTTTTTTCAAAAGTTGTAAAGGTGAAAAGTGATTTGAAATTGTTTTCAAATGGTTGAAGTGTGGAAAATATATCTTGTAAAGGTATTTTTGGAAAATAAATAATTTGGAAAATTATTTGGAATCTGGTGATGTTGTGCATATCTATTTGATAGTTAAAGAACGGACCATCAATATTTACCTTTAAATGGATATTTGTTGTGATTTGCTCGAATTTGAATGCTACACTTACTTTTAAAATAAGCGCTCGTTATTCGGTTTAGCCGGGAGAGGACCTTTGAGTCATAAATCCCATTCCGAATAGCGATATGTCGTAATGGATAGCATTTGAAGACCGGTGTTGAAGACCGGGTATTTTTGAAAACGGAAGGATTACCGTCGAATGTCTCTGCATCGGCTGATCTCCGATATAGAGATTTTATCACCTTTTGTGTGGGAAGTCCGGCTGTGATTAGTGAATATCCGGATTGCAAGGGCTTCTTTGGAAGTGCCTTCGGTTCCGTTCGATCCCGGAACGGACTTGTATGGATGTGTGTCTGACGTTACAATTTGAGATGTAAAGCTGGTTTCTATCAAATATATTTCTGTTGGTGGCGGAGAATTTATTCTTTTAGCTTAACACCCTTCTCTGAGACGTACGAGCATAAAGGTTATGTAGTTCATGGTTACTAGTGATATATTCCCAATTTGGTAACGTGGCATGCTGAGTGTTGCTGATCATTTGTTGATCAAAGCACATCTTTTATATAAAGCGTAGCTTTGTGGGCGAGACTTCGTCGGACCTCACACCCCGAAAATGGTCAAAACAGGAAAGATGCAACAAGGTTATTAGGGGATAGCGCCCCCTTAGTGTATGTCATTCCTTTTGGATAGAGGTGGTATTATGGTATGGAGCCCTGATACTTAACCTATGTTGTTGCTGCAAACTTATTATTTTGTGGTTTTTGGTGAATCCCAGGATTTAGGTCGGTTACGACCGGGGGATGGCATACTCGTGTCAGTTGTTACCCAGCTAGGGGTAACCCGGCCTTGTGTTGGTAGAGATCCAGTTAGGTTCTCGGGGCGTCTTTCCAGAGGCGTACCCATGTTGTAACAACCTTAAATTTTTGCCTATATATTTTTAAATTTGACTTTATTTTATTTCAATTATTTTAAATTTATTTTTATTTCAAACAGTTCATTTTTAAATATAAATGATGATTATTAAATTATTTATAGTTCAAACCATTATAATTTGAATATTTTACTGCAAAGTGGATTTCTGGTCAAACTTTGACTTTTAAACTTCAAATTTAAATTACTAAAATATTAAATTTTATCTTTTATTATGAAAATATATGTAATAACTTGAACACTGCTTTTCGTTTCGTTGAAAACAGAGTTAAACTGTAAAAGTTATGTACATTTAAATTTTGAGTGTAATTTGATTTATTTAACAATTTTGTCTATTATAAATTATATATAAAAAAATCTTTGTCATATTTATTTTAATATGTTATTTTAGGTATATTTTTGTATTATAATAATTTTAAAACAAAGTAAATAATTTTTCAAAGTCACTGGTGATTTATTTGTAATTTCTGGACATTGTTTTAGATTTTTAAGCAATTTCTTTAAATCTTTTTTCTATTTTCTTTAAATTTAATAGTTTTTTTATATATGTTTTAATATGTTATTTTAGGTATATTTTGTCTTTTAAATGTTTTTAAGGTGATGTTTGAATTTTTCCAAAGCTTATTGAATCTATTTCCAAATTTTAAAGCCTAGTTTCCATTTTTCTGCTATTTTCTTTATTTAAATTATATTTAAATTTAAAATTTATATTTTTTTTTTGTGAATGCATTTTAGTTTATGTTATTATATTTGTTATAAATATTTTTACAAGTCCATATAAATTTTCCAAAGCTCATTCTGTTTATTTTCCATTTTTCTAGACTAGTTTGCAAATTTGTGTTATTTTCTTATTTTAACCTTATATAATTAATAAATATTTATATATATTTTATATTTGGTTATATTTTCGAAATTTTGACTGGAATTATTATTACTTTCAGTAATGTAAAATTATATGAATAAATTAAAGAAATTTGAAAGGTTTTAAAAGCTTTTGAAACGTAAAGTCGTTTCACCCCTGAGCCGTTTCTTTTACCGTTTCTTCATTTACTCTTTGGCAGTATTTTTTTTTTTAGCCACATATTTCTGCTACATACTCTATTTCCTATTCACTTACACTCATTTTCATTTCTAAAACAAAAAAAATTCGGCAATGGCTATTGAGAAGAGTTTGGGTAATGATTTTTCAACTTTTCTTATTCTTCTTCCTTGTTTACATTGATTTTTGCACTTGTTCTCATCTAGATTTGATTGGCTCCTCCTCCTCCAGATCTGACCTGACCTCCACCACCCCCTTCCTCTGACCATCACCCATCCTACTACCTCTCCATTTCAGGCCGAGCCAATCCAAGGTGAAGGTCATCACCAAAATCCACAAATACATCACCTATTCACACAAACTGAGCCTAGTTTGCTAGCACCACCTTCACCTTCCTTTAGCCGCCACTTCCACCACCACCACCAGCCCAGATCTGACCGCCACCCTCTTCCACATCACTCATCACCATCTGGACACCTGGCCATGCCCCTATAGCTTGAGGGCCGAGCCTTATGGTGCAACAAAAGCCGCCATTTGCCTTAGAACCCTTTGTATTCCATTGCCTTCTCTACTTGTAACTCCCACTTACCATTCAAACCCACATGTAGGCCGGCCCTATAGGGACCCAAACTAGACCTAAATCCATGCCTCGGCTATGCTATTTAAGTTCATAACTGAAGTATGTGAAGTTGAGAACAAGCGCAATTCATTCGATGTTGTTTTGGGCTTTGAATTCTAATGTTATTTGATGTTTAAATCGTGTTGAAACTTACATATATTTGTATTGTTTTGTGTAAATGTTTGAACAAGGCTATTAGCTTTGGCTCTCCACTCTCTTGTCATATCCGTGTTGTTGTTCCTTCGTAGTATCGGTATGTGTGCTTTGGCAGCAATCTCCAGCTTTGAACATGTGAGTTATTCTCACCAGACAAAATGTACATATATAACTAGTAAATTGACCCCTTTTGAATCTGTAAAATGCATTATCATGTTACACCTGCTATATTATGATTTTATGATGTTCACCCATGCTTAAACACCTGTTATAACATCTGTTACTGTTATATTATATTGTTCTGCTATTTTTATCAGTTTATCACACTGCAAGTTCCCTTTATATTAGAATCACTATGGGTTGAAATGATACATACCCGAACGGACTTTAGAATAGGGGAAAATCGTTATGGGCTGAAATGATAGGCATGAACGGTTTTCAAATTATTTTATTTACTTGGTACTGCGGGTTTGAAATGATAAAACCCGGATTTTTCTTTGTAAATTACGGGTTGAAATGATACATTACCCGTATCACTTTACCTAGCGTAGAAAATTATATACAGGCCAGTAGTTAAAATATGTTTTCTAAAAATTTTAAAATATTTTAGAAATTTAATTATTATAATATTTTGGTTTAAAATTATATAAAAATATAATTTTTGTAAAGTATTATTTATTTTCTGGAAATCTATAAGTTAAATAAATTATGGAAAAGTTAGAAAATCTGAATGTATGTTATTTTGGAAATTTTGATTTAATTTTTAATGGAATTTAAATTAACTTTGAAATATGATAAATTTATGATATTTTGAATTTAAATTAATTTAAAATGATTTTATAACATATTAATGATTTTTGACAAAGTTAAAATGTTAATGAGTGAATATTGAGTTAAATTTGGAAATATAACTTAAATTGGAATTTATGAATTTGGTTTAAAAGTGAAATGTTAAGTTAAGTTAAATAAAATGGAATTAAGTTATATTTGAAATTTTAAACTTAAGTGTTAAGTTAAAATTTAATGTAATGAATTTAAATTTGAATATTGAAATTTAATAAGCGAATTATTAATAAATATTGATTTTTGAAAGGAAACTTAACTTTATAAAATCATGAATTTAAGGAAAATTAAACGATGCTTATGAATGTGAAAATATATGATTTTATAAGTTAAAAATTATTTAAATAAAAATATAAGTGTTTGTGAAATTCTATTGAATATTTTAAGTTAATTAACAGCATTTTTAATACTGTCTTTTGTTAAATTGAATGTTTTTTAATGTAACTTTCTGTAGCATTTTCTAAATGCTGTGAAACTTGAATTTTCATTGTTTTAATAAATTTAAGTGCATAAATGAACATTGAAAAGTTTAAATTTTTGGAACTTGATAATTTAATTATTAAATGTAATAACTTCATTTTTATGATTTAAAATGAAGTAATTTGTTTTGAAATATAACTTTTGATATATTAAATTAATTTGAAATATGGTACTGAAAGATACGATATTTTGGTATATTGAAATGATTTGAAATGTGGTTTTGAAAAAATATAGCTATTTTGATATATTAAAATGATTTGAAATGCGGTTTTGAAAAGATATGGTATCTTGATATATTAAAATGATTTGAAACGAAGTTTTGAAAGATACAATACTTTGATATTAAAATGATTTGAAAGAAGTTCTGAAAGATATGATATTTTGAAAATGAAGCTCTGAAAGGTTATGATATTTTGATGTATTAAAATGATTTGAAAGGAAGTTTTGAAAGGATATGATAATTTAATATATTGAAATGGTTAGAAATGACTTGATATTTATTTTGATAAATATTTGAATTGAAATATATGGTATGATGATATATTGAAATGGCTTGGAAATGATTTAATTTTTATTTTGATAAAGATTTTGGTTGAAATGATATTTTATTTTGAAGTATAAAATATTGTTTTAAAGTTAAAACTACGGGTTATAATAATGATTGGTTGTTAAAGAGACCGAGATCGGATATTGTCTTATAGCCGGCCAATACCAAAAACCACTTTAACAACTGTGTACGTGGTGGAGATTACAGAATGAAGTAGGATGGTGGCGACGTTCTCGAGGTATATTACGTGGACCCAACTCCCGTAAGTTGGCATATATGACTAAAACAGGAGTTATACCGGGCTAGACAAAGGGTCGCACCCTTTCCTCGAGCATGCTCCATCGGAAACCATTCTATTACTTTTGTGATTCGATACGTGGTGCCACTTGGATTCGGGGGTATTGTTCGAGATGGGCGTAAGCTGCTGGCTTGCCTCACCACCAGTCGGGGAGTGCAAACGGTGTATCCACCCTGGCATTGCCTCGCATGCCGTGTCATATCCTTATGTCGAGCCCACTATGATTTTGGTTCTAAAGATCCGACCGCGTTAAGGTTCACCATCCCCTTAACGCTATTTTCTATATGATTATACTTTACCGATTAGACACTACTGTATATAGCGTATATTACTACATAGTAAATAGTTTAACGGATCCTTAGAGGATGGGCGGTCCCAAGCATCTTCTAAGTTACTTGTACCTTTACTACAGTTCACTTGAGTTGGTTTACGTTGTATAAGTATGTATGTCCTGACTCGAGTGTTTGTATTTTTTATTTACGCTCGGGTCAGCCTGAGTTATTCACAAATTTGGATTTCCACTTTCTAGAAATTGGAATCGCTGGAGATTATCTACTTGTCAAGTTTTATCTTTTGCAGTCTGTTGTTCCTTTCAGCTCTAGTATTAGTAGACTTCTATGTAGTGAGACTTCCTTTGTACTTTTTTCTTCTGTTGTATTTTATGTAACTCTGATATATTTATATAGTAGCTTCATGAACTACTATCTCTTTTAATTCTGCCGCATTATTATTACTCTGTGTTTGTGATCTGTGATTTTATTTACTGTATATTCTGAGATTTGCCAAATTTTTTATTTACAACGCGGTATTTTGAGCAATTCAATTCCCGCATGAGTGTCTACCTATACACTTATAATGGATGCGAATGGTTGAAAATATCGGGTCGTTACAGTTGGTATCAGAGCTTTGGTAGCTCTAGGTAAAACTCAGCATATGGAGGAATGTATTTACAGAATCACTTTCATTCGAGTTTGAATCTCTTCCTTTTAAACTCGATTTCTTTGAATTTTGGAACGTTCCCTACGGTTCCAAAATCCATTCGTATCCCTCACTATTCATCTTCTTTTGACTCTGGAGTATTCAATAACTCCGCATCGAATGATCTTTCAAGTGAGTCGGCGGTCACGCCAATTTCAAATTGAATTGAAAAAAAAGGGGAAACTCCCTTACAATTAGCATCGATTCACCAGAGATCCTTATCTATCCTTGGTTTAGATGCTAATATCTTTTGTTATTTCAAAACTCTAACTCTTGAGATCAATGTAGATTTACCCCAGAAAAATCCACATTGATCTTATTCTTTAAGTCACGGTTGACCCGGTTAAGGTTGCCCGTGATTTATTTAAGCTAATCCACCTCCCTATTTTGTTATTTAATCATCTTGTCTTTTGTTTCCAATCTATTCTTCCAAACATTTTGAATTGTACTAGTATACTATGTTTTGTTTTATATATTGTGTTGTTTGAGTTGTTGATGTTGAATTTGGTTTCTGATCGATTCGTCTTATCAGCGCTATCGATAAGATTTCCAAAACACTTTGACAGAACAAACTGACACAATATTATTTTAAAATTTGGTTAATGAAATAAATTTTGATATATAAGTAAATTTATGAAAGTTAATAAACTGGTTTAAATTGATTATTTGAAGTGATGATACTTGATTTGGGAACTGAAATGAATTTAGAACAAGAAATTTGAGAATTTAATTTCCGATGGTTTCAAACCTTGTGTTTAAGTTTTAAAAGGTTATATTATTTAAAGTATTTTCGAATAGAAATTTGTTTTCAAAGGATTTTAAAGTTTAAAAATTAGTGCTCCTCTCTTTGTCGCTGGAAAATAATTTCAGTGATGACTGCAGCATCGTCGACATTCATTTTCGAGTTTCGATGTGAAGAGACCGCTCTGTAGACTTACTACAGCTTTGTTTTGGGAAATCAAATTGAATTGAATTTCTAAAATATGACTTGATTTATAATATATATAAATATATGATTTAAATTTGATTTGATAAACTATGTACATACCTTTAGTTATCTCTAAATGGTTTGAAGAAATCGGAAATTTAATTCTTAAATTTTATTTTTAAAGAATAATTTCGATTATAAAATGAAAATAAATAATTTTGGATAAATAATTCAAACTTGAGATAATTGAATTGGAAGGTTTTATTTGTATAATACTCAATTGCATTCCAATATAACTTACCTTAATTTCATAAGTTAACAATGTAATTGGATAATATACATTATAAAAAGATTTTTTTGAATAAAATTTGAGTAGTTATAATAAATATTATACACTTAAATTTTAATTATAAAATGATTAACAGAGGTAAATAGAATAAATGGGTAATTGAATAATTTACAATATAAAATAATGTTAAAAAAACTAAGAATAAAAAAGAAGCAGTTATAATAAGTGTAAGTATATTTAACATAAGTGATAATTGAGCAGAATAAATTTAATTTTAATTAGGAATAAAGAAGAATAAAATTTATTAAGTACATTGTGAGTGTAATAAATGATTATTTTTCAAACCCATGGTTTAAAAAATTGTTAATTTAAGATGATTGGATAATAAGATAATGAAATTTGAGATAGTTAACGATTTATTTAACTTATGAAAAAAGGGAAAAAAAATTAAGTTGAAATTCCCATGCTTTCAAATCTATTTCCTTATTTTGTTTTTCAAACTATCTTTTGGTTGTCCTTATCATCCTTATCTTGCTATAGACTAGTATAGGCATCTTTCTATAATCTTTCTGTTTAGAAATCTTTCTATAATCTTTGATAATTTGCACCTTGTGAAACTTACCTATAACAACAGTTATCAGGTATAATTTTCAATCTTCTTGTCATCTTATCTTAATCCTATTTCACTCTATCTTTTTCTGTGCTTTTCCGTACCTCATCCCGTTTCGAGAACGAAAAGTTTTGAGTGGGGGAGAGTGTAACAACCCTAAATTTTTGCCTATATATTTTTAAATTTGACTTTATTTTATTTCAATTATTTTAAATTTATTTTTATTTCAAACATTTCGTTTTTAAATATAAATGATGATTATTAAATGATTTATAGTTCAAACCAGTATAATTTGAATATTTTACTATAAAGTGGATTTCTGGTCAAGCTATTCAAACTGCGACTTTTAAACTTCAAATTTAAATTATTTAAAATCTTAAATTTTATCTTTTATTATGAAAATAGATGTAATAACTTGAACACTGTTTTCGTTTCGTTGAAAAAGGAGTTCAACTGTAAAAGTTATGTACATTTCAATTTTGAGTGTAACTTGATTTATTTAACAATTTTGTCTATTATAAATTATATAAAAAAAAATTGTCATATTTATTTTAATATGTTATTGTATGTATATTTTTGTATTATAATAATTTTAGAATGAAGTAAACAATTTTTCAAAGTCAATGGTGATTTATTTGTAATTTCTGGACACTGTTTTGGATTTTTAAGCAGTTTCTTTAAAAAAATTTCTATATTCTTTAAATTTAATATTTTTTTTATATATGTGTTAATAAGTTATTTTAGGTATATTTTGTCTTTTAAATGTTTTTAAAGTGATGTTTGAATTTTTCCAAAGCTTATTGAATCAATTTCCAAATTTTAAAGCCTAGTTTCCATTTTTCTGCTATTTTCTTTATTTAAATTATATTTAAATTTAAAATTTATATATTATTTGTGAATTCATTTTATTTTATTTTATTATCTTTTTTATAAATATTTTTACAAGTCTATATAAATTTCCAAAGCTTATTCTTTTTATTTTCCATTTTTCAAGACTAGTTTGCAAATTTGTGTTATTTTCTTATTTTAACCTTATATAATTAATAAATATTTATATATATTTTATATTTGGTTATATTTTCGAAATTTTGAATGGAATTATTATTACTTTCAGTAATGTAAACTTATATGAATAAATTAAGGAAATTCGAAAGGTTTTAAAAACTTTTGAAACGTAAAGTCGTTTCACCTCCTAAGTCGTTTCTTTTACCGTTTCTTCATTTACTCTTTGGCGGTTTTTTTTATTAGCCACATCTTTCAGCTACATACTTTATTTCCCATTCACTTACATTCATCTTCATTTCTGAAACAAAAAAATTTCGGCCATGGCTATTGAGAAGAGTTTGGGTAATGATTTTTCAACTTTTCTTATTCTTCTTCCTTGTTTACATTGATTTTTGCACTTGTTCTCATCTAGATTTGATTGGCTCCTCCTCCTCCAGCTCTGACCTGACCTCCACCACCCCCTTCCTCTGACCATCACCCATCCTGCTACCTCTCCATTTCAGGCCGAGCCAATCCAAGGTGAAGATCATCACCAAAATCCACAAATACATCACCTATTCACACAAACCGAGCCAAGTTTGCTAGCACCAACTTCACCTTCCTTTAGCCGCCACTTCCACCACCACCACCAGCCTAGATCTGACCACCACCCTATGCCACATCACTCATCACCATATGGACACCTGGCCATGCCCCTATCGCTTGAGGGCCGAACCCTAAGGTGCAACAAAAGCTACCATTTGCCTTAGAACCCTTTGTATTCCATTGCCTTCTCTACTTGTAACTCCCACTCACCATTCAAACCCTTGTGTAGGCCGACCCTATAGGGACCCAAACTAGACCTAAATCCATGCCTTGGCTGTGCTGTTTCAGTTCATAACTGAAGTATGTGAAGTTGAGAACAAGTGCAATTCATTCAATGTTGTTTTGGGCTTTGAATTCTAATGTTATTTGATGTTTAAATCGTGTTGAAACTTACAAATATTTGTATTAATTCGTGTAAATGTTTGAACAAGGCTATTAGCTTTCGCTCTCCACTCTCTTCGTGTTGTCGTGCCTTCGTAGTATCGGTATGTGCGCTTTGGCAGCAATCTCCAGCTTTGAACATGTGAGTTATTCTCACCAGACAATATGCACATATATAACTAGTAAATTGACCCCTTTTGAATCTATAAAATGCATTATCATGTTACACCTGCTATATTATGATTTTATGATGTTCACCCATGCTTAAACACCTGTTATAACATCTGTTACTGTTATATTATGTTGTTCTGCTATTTTTATCAGTTTATCACACTGCAAGTTCCCTTTAGATTAGAATCACTATGGGTTGAAATGATACATACCCGAACGAACTTTAGAATAGGGGAAAATCGTTATGGGCTGAAATGATAGGCCTGAACGATTTTTAACTTATTTTATTTACTTGGGACTGCGGGTTTGAAATGATAAAACCTGGATTTTTCTTTGTAAATTACGGGTTGAAATGATACATTACCCGTATCACTTTACCTAGCGTAGAAAATTATATACATGCCAGTAGTTAAAATATGTTTTCTAAAATTTTTAAAATATTTTAGAAATTTATTTATTATAATATTTCGATTTCAAATTAAATAAAAATATAATTTTTGTAAAGTATTATTGATTTTCTGGAAATCTATAAGTTAAAAAAATTATGGAAAAGTTAGAAAATCTGAATGTAAGTTATTTTGGAAATTTTGATTTAATTTTTAATGGAATTTAAATTAACTTTGAAATATGATAAATTTATGATATTTTGAATTTAGATTAATTTAAAATGATTTTATAACATATGAATGATTTTTGAATAAAGTTAAAATGTTAATGAGTGAATATTGAGTTGAATTTGGAAATATAACTTAAATTGGAATTTATGAATTTGGTTTAAAAGTGAAATTTTAAGTTAAGTTAAATAAAATGGAATTAAGTTATATTTGAAATTTTAAACTTAAGTTAAGATGAAATTTAATGTAATGAATTTAAATTTGAATATTGAAATTTAATAAGCGAATTATTAATAAATATTGATTTTTGAAAGGAAACTTAACTTTATAAAATCATGAATTTAAGGATAATTAAACGATGCTTATAAATGTGAAAATGTATGATTTTATAAGTTAAAAATGATTTAAATAAAAATATAAGTGTTTGTGAAATTCTATTGAATATTTGAAGATAATTAACAGCATTTTAATACTATCTTTTGTTAAATTGAATTGTTTTTAAATGTAACTTTCTGTAGCATTTTCTAAATGCTGCGAAACTTGAATTTTCATTGTTTTAATAAATTTAAGTGCATAAATAAACATTGAAAAGTTTAAATTTTTGGAATTTAATAATTTAATTATTAAATGTAATAACTTCATTTTTATGATTTAAAATGAAGTAATTTGTTTTGAAATATAACTTTTGATATATTAAATTGATTTGAAATGTGATACTGAAAGATATGATATTTTGGTATATTGAAATGATTTGAAATGTGGTTTTGAAAAAATATAGCTATTTTGATATATTAAAATGATTTGAAATGCGGTTTCGAAAAGATATGGTATCTTGATATATTAAAATGATTTGAAACGATGTTTTGAATGATAGGATACTTTGATATTAAAATGATTTGAAACAAGTTCTGAAAGATATGATATTTTGAAAATGAAGCTCTGAAAGGTTATTATATTTTGATATATTAAAATGATTTGAAAGGAAGTTTTGAAAGGATATGATAATTTAATATATTGAAATGGTTAGAAATGACTTGATATTTATTTTGATAAATATTTGAATTGAAATATATTGTATGATGATATATTGAAATGGTTTGGAAATGATTTAATCATTATTTTGATAAAGATTTGGATTGAAATGATATTTTATTTTGAAGTATAAAATATTGTTTTAAAGTTATAACTACGGGTTATAATAACGATTGGTTGTTAAAGAGACCGGGATCAGATATTGTCTTATAGCCGGCCAATATCGAAAACCACTTTAACAACTGTGTACGCGGTGGAGATTCTAGAATGAAGTAGGATGGTGGCGATGTTCTCGAGGTATATTACGTGGACCCAACTCCCGTGAGTTGGCATATATGACTAAAACATGAGCTATACCGTGCTACACAAAGGGTCGCACCCTTTCATCGAGCATGCTCCATCGGAAACCATTCTATTACTTTTGTAATTCGATACGTGGCGCCACTTTGATTCTGGGGTATTGTTCGAGGTGGGCGGAAGCTGCTGGCTTGCCGTCACCACCGGTCCGGGAGTGCAAACGGTGTATCCACCCTGGCATTGCCTCGCGTGCCGTGTCATATCCTTATATCGAGCCCACTACGATTTTGGTTTGAAAGATCCAACCGCGTTAAGGTTCACCATCCCCTTAACGCTATTTTCTATATGATTATACTTTACTGATTAGACACTACTGTATATAGCGTATATTACTACATAGTAAATAGTTTAACGGATGCTTAAAGGATGGGCGGTCCCAAGCATCTTCTAAGTTACTTGTACCTTTACTACAGTTCACTTAAGTTGGTTTACATTGTATAAGTATGTATGTCCTGTCTCAAGTGTTTGTATTTTTTATTTACGCTCGGGTCAGCCTGAGTTATTCACAGATTTGGATTTCCACTTTCTGGAAATTGAAATCGTTGGAGATTATCTACTTGTCAAGTTTTATCTTTTGCAGTCTGTTGTTCCTTTCAGCTCTTGTATTAGTAGACTTCTATGTAGTGAGACTTCCTTTTGTACTTTGTTCTTCTGTTGTATTTTATGTAACTCTGATATATTTATATAGTAGCTTCATGAACTACTATCTCTTTTAATTCCGCTGCATTATTATTACTCTGTGCCTGTGATCTATGATTTTATTTAATGTATATTCTGAGATTTGCCAAATTTTTTATTTACAACGTGGTATTTTGAGCAATTCAATTCCGGCATGAGTGTTTACCTATACACTTATAATGGATGCGAATGGTTGAAAATATCGCGTCGTTACACATGTGGCAATGGGAAGTTCCTTGGCCTGACCATTTGTTGGAAATCCAAAGAGACAATATGAGCCTTGTACGGTTTTAGTTGTAGAACCTGCCATCTAATATGGTAGCTATAGTAGGCATACTATAATGGTACCTATGCTGGCTAAGATTAATATTGTACTTTCGAAATATTTTCTACACTATGCACTAATAATAATAATATCAAAGAAATTTGCGTATCAAGCATGTTTGACTATCATAAGGAGAAATCTCCACCAAGTTCTGCGTTTCATTGTGTATGTGGCGGGAGGCCTTATGGTAGTTACATTTTCCAAAAACATTGCGGATCTATTTTAAAATATTTCTTTGTTTATTTTTAAAGATATAACTATTTTGAGTTCTCACACCAGTCACATGACTGACCTGGAGTTTATTGTTTCCTTCCTAAACTATGGGTGCCCTTCATTTTCTACACGGGCAGTCTGGACTCAGGTTATTAGGTCATTCTGGAATTCAGGAGTTGCTGTGGAGTTCAGGAGCAAGCTGGATGGCATGGCGTATCAACTAGTATATAGTATTTCTTTTTCCGCTGTTTTTTGTTGTACACTCTGATAATGTAATGATAATGTGATGTAATGTGATAACTGATATAGTTCTTTGTTTTAAAGATATTCATTTATGTATTATATGTTGTTCCGCTGGGATTGTGAGATTCTGATATTGTTCTGTTGCTTTTCTTTCTTTCTTCTTCTATCTTCTACCTCTTCTTTAACCCTAACGGTACGGTTTTTCGGTCTTCGATCGCTCGGTAGTTGATACGGTGGACGTATTGATGTCGACTTTCATGAGTCGAAAATCCTAAACGTTACATTTGGTATCAGAGCTTATGGTTAAGCGACAACCTTGGCTCTGTTGGGAATTACTCATTAGAGATAGAGTCAGTAGTACTCTAGAATGAGTTTGAGTGTAATAATAGCTATGAGCGCGTATTTGTTAGTGAATATAAAGTTGTTTTGTATTGTATTGACTTATCGGCTGATTGTTTGTAGATTCTGGTCGGTGCAGTCTGGCCAACTGTTTCGATAAAGGTTTCTAAACTCTTAAACGAGATAAACCGACATAGTATCATTTTAAATTTGGTAAATGAAATAATTTTACCTCAATTATATTTTATATATAAAGGAATAATTTTTCAGAATTATTGAAGTGTATATATATTGATTTTTGGTTGTTGAAATGTAAGAATATATATGTAAGTTAAATAAAACATACTGGAAAAGAATAATTGTATAAGAAAATGAATTATTAAGATGAAATTATAATTAATGTGATTTACAATTGTGAAATAATCTTATATATAAGAAGTGAAACTATATGAATATATTTATAAATATGAGTTGTAAATAAAAAATGAATTTGAACTAGGAATTGAAATTGTTGAATATAAGTGAAACGAGTTTTGAACTTATAATATGAAATAATAAAGAATTTACTTTAGAATTGGAATCTGAATTGGATTTATAAGTAGAAATTTAAATTAAGTTAAACAAATGATGTTTGAAATGGAATATAACTTTAAGTGATGTTGTATGAAGTTGATTTTGGTATCGAAGTAAAATAATAAAGTGAATTAAATGGATGTGTACTTGAGTTATATAAATGAAATTCAACCTTATTTGTTAAATGAATTAGCAATTGAATTAATAAATGGATTGAATATTAATCAATCAATGTAAATGAATTGATATAGAATAATGAATGTAAGTGTTAATTCATTAGAAGCTAATGAAGTTGAAAAAAATTGAATGGAATTCAATTTAATATGAAACCAATTCGAATTAAAAGTGTTAAACCAAATTGAATGTAAATTTAATAAATTTGGTAATGTTGGATATACATTGTTTGTTATATGATTGTTAGTTGATTGTATATAATTCATTAAGTGTTAATGAAGTTGAATTGAGAAAATTAGAAGCTATGAAATTTGATTTGAATGTGGAAGTGAACTAACTTGAATATGAATTAGTGAATGTAAACTAATTGAAAATGAATGTTAGTAAAGTCCAATGTTAATGAATCAAATGTGATTAAATGAAAAGCCAATTCAATGAATATTAATGAAAAATGAACGTATATTGATTTGGTTATGGATGTTAGTTGGATGATAGTTGATTGATGGTTGAATTTATTGCTTTTGATTAAATTTGCAATATTGGAACATATAGTTGTTGGTATATGTTGTATATTGATATTACTTTCATATATACATGTTTCTCATTTGTTTGTTGAGTGTTTAGTAGGTGTGGATTGCGCTTGCTTCGCATTTGGAGCTCCCTTTTACGCTATATTAGTCGTATATGCTCGCTAATAATATATAAGGTACATATCTCGGATTACATATCGTACTTTTACACTTTTTCCCTGCGGGATGCCTCATTACTTGATGAGATGTATATTTGTGATATATATTTCCATTTTTTTTGGATCGAACCGCGCAAAGGAGACTATGGCGAATTTTTCTGAAAATTTAAGGCGTTAGAATATTTTTGAGAAAATCGGAAAATTTTGAAAACTATAACTTTGATTTTGAGTTGAAAGTTAAACAATATAGTTGGTTTTGAAAAGATAACTAAGTATGATTTGAAAACTTAGTAAAGTTATTGTAAGAAGTTTAACTATTGGATTTTGGGAAAGTTAAACACTTAAGTGAATTTGAAATCTAATTTGAACAAATGATTTAGAAAAGTTAATGGATTTCAAGACTTTTTCTTACTTGGTAATTTCGAGGACGAAATTCTTTTAAGGGGGGGTTTTGTAACGACCCAGAATTCCTGTTATTTGAAATTCGTATATTTGATTGATTTTTAAATATTAACAAGTAAAAATTTTATGTCGAATAAATTTTATTTTGAATATCTAGATTTAATTGGATAATTAAATCGACAATTTAATATATGAATTACAGAAATAATTGGAAATTTGGTTTAATGTGATTAAAATTGATTTTTAAAGTTGTATTAAATCATATTGGAGTTAAAATGATGTTATAGAACTTTTAAAATTGAATTAAAAGTTAATTTAAGTAAATTGAATAATTTAATATTTAATTGACGAGTAAAAATAGCCATTTTTCAAACAGTCTCGGATTTTGACGAAACCAGTTTCATCGGATCCGTAATGTTAAATTATTTCAATATTTCAAATTTCGTGCCAATCGGATTTACCATTTGTCCGAGGCAAGCTAAAACGCGTAGAAATCGATTCGAGTGAATTTTGAATTTAAATAGTCGATTCAAAAACTTATCTTTCAAATACGATCGAATTGGCTCTCGATATATATTTCGTTGCATTTGAAATGGGGGTAAAACATTATAAACGCCAGGCGGCATGCTACATTTCGAGTTCGGAAAAATTTCGGGTGAATAGTGCACGAATATTTTCTATAAAAGGACCTCAACACTCACAATTTACACCAAAACCTAATTTCTAACCCTAGCCGCCAGTTAAATTTTAATGGCCGAAATTTATACTTCTTTCTCCTCCAATTTCTTCAAATCCATAAACCAATTCAAGAAATCTTCAACTACAATGTTGAAGAGCACGACGAGATCTACATTCTCAACGGTGGAGATCGAAAAATAAGCTACGGATCGATGGGAAATCGCGTATATAGCCGTGACGTTCATGCACGTTTTCCAACACACATACGTGACCGAGCTTCATTATGTCATGGCCGAAGGTGGTGCTCGGCGTTCGCTTCGAGATGGAGGTAGCTGATCGACCTATAAGCGAACGATGGTCGAGCGAAAATGATGAGAAGTGGCGGCCGAGTTGGGTTTTCGTTCGCGTGAAATTAACTGGAGGAGAAGAAAGAGCATGTGCGGTTGAGATCAAGGCAAAGGGAATCATCGGCTATGATGGATTTAGGTTTTAAATTAAATAAAATAAATTGTAAATTATTTTATTTGAATTCGTTCGAACTTTAAAACATTGTAACTCTTTCATACGAGGTCCGTTTTAGACGAAATGAATTGCATCGGGTTCGTATTGATGAGCACTACGCGATGGAGCTGGATTGGAGTTGATTGGAGCTAGTGGAAATTTTGGGTATAATTGTACGCGTGTTTAATTTTATTCGAAATAAAACATCGCGACTGTTACTGAAAGTAAGGTGAGAACTTCTTACACAATCGAATCTGTTTCGATTTAAATTTTAAATAGCTAGATTTAAAATTGCTTGATTGTGTGATTGAATGATAATTTATTATCTATTGTTTTGAAATAGACCCTGTATGTCGTATATTAAGCGGATGTTATTTATTAAACACATATACCATGATATTTCACCTCGATGTGGAATTGGTATTATATATGTACTTGGAGTTGATTTCCCGCATTATATAGCGGATGAGACCCTATTGCGCCGCATAATAGCAGATAATATTATATAAACCCATGTACCACGATATTCCGTCTTGAAATGGGATTGGTATTGTGCTATCATCTGTGGATGCAGGAAAACAGGTTGGAGGGATCCAATTGGATTCATCAACAGTATTGATTTATTTACATATATTTGCGATATATTCTGTTATCATATTGATATATGATGCTTGGATGCCGTGGTTGATTTACTAGTGCTGTTGCAGCATTGGGCCTATTTTTGTAGTTTTAAAAATGTTAAAATAATGATTTTTGAATTTAAAGGGATTTTTCAAGTGATTTTTTGAAAGTACACGTTTTATTGAATTTTGGAATTGATTCATTTTAAATAAATAAATGTTAAAATTTTAATGTTATAAAAATTATGATTTTTGTGAAAAATAACCGAAATGTGTTTTTTGAAATGAGTAGTTGATTAATTTGTAAAATGGTTTAAATTGGGATTTTTGAATTATTATAAACGGTTTATATAAAAGATTTATGAAATTGATATTTACAAATTAAAAATATTGGAATTACAAAATGAGTTTTTATAAGTGTTAAAATGAAGTATAAATGGATTTCATAAGTGAATGAAATTTATAGATTTATAAATTTTGAAGTTATAGAATGAATAGATTTTGTAAAATAAAGAATTATAAGTAATTTGCTTATAATTTGGATTTTGGCGTGTAAATGGGATATGGATAGAATTTGTTAATAAAGTGATTTTATAAGTTGAAGTTGTTATAAAATATCAATGGAATTTATAAACATTGTTTTATAAATCCAAAAACAACTTATTATGATAAGTTAATTATTATGTCTTATTAAAGGAGATATATCCATGATTTTGGACAGTGGATAATCCTTTAAATAAAATATGTAGAAAGGTTGAATTTGGTTAACGAAGTATATTCACGATTTTGGATAGTGAATAATATATTAAGGAAATGTTTTGGAAAGCGATATTTTAAATAGAATTAAAACGATTTAAAGATGTTTTAAAATGTATTAAGTATCGAAACCATAGATTTCAACATTCATTGCGGAAATAGACGTTTTCGAGAAATAAGGAAATGGTGGACTATAACACTGTTGTTATAATAAATGATTTTCGAACGGAAATGTTTTTGTATAGTATTGGGATTTATATATCTATCTAAATTTCGAATCCCTATACTAGTGATTTTGGGTTGTAATAACGCTGTTTTACGCAACATTCGTTTTGATTCAAATGAATATGTTTAAGAGAACGTTTTCCTAAAAGAATAAAATATATACTTAATCGTGTTTTAAGTATATTGAATATTTTCTAAGTATTGAAAATAAATAGATTTGTGAATTACTTATTGTTAAATAAGTATTTGGAAATGATTTTTAGTGAAAATGAATAAATATTTGGAAATGTTTCTGCGTAAGGAAAATGATTTGAAATTTGTTTTCAAAAGTTGTAAAGGTGAAAAGTGATTTGAAATTGTTTTCGAATGGTTGAAGTGTGGAAAATATATCTTGTAAAGGTATTTTTGGAAAATAAATAATTTGGAAAATTATTTGGAATCTGGTGATGTTGTGCATATCTATTTGATAGTTAAAGAACCGACTATCAATATTTACCTTTAAATGGGTATTTGTTGTGATTTTCTTGAATTTGAATGCTACACTTATTTTTAAAATAAGCGCTCGTTATTCGGTTTAGCCGGGAGAGGACCTTTGAGTCATAAATCCTATTCTGAATAGCGATATGACGTAATGGATAGCATTTGAAGACCGGTGTTGAAGACCGGGTATTTTCGAAAACGGAAGGATTACCGTCGAATGTATCTGCATCGGCTGATCTCCGATATAGAGATTTTATCACCCTTTGTGGTGGGAAGTCCGGTCGTGATTAGTGAATATCCGGATTACAAGGGCTTCTTTGGAAGTGCCTTCGGTTCCGTTCGATCCCGGAATGGACTTGTATGGATGTGTGTCTGACGTTACAATTTGAGATGTAAACCTGGTTTCTATCAAATATATTTCTGTTGGTGGCGGAGAATTTATTCTTTTAGCTTAACACCCTTCTCTGAGACGTACGAGCTCAAAGGTTATGTAGTTGATGGTTACTAGTGATATATTCCCAATTTGGTAATGTGGAATGCTGAGTGTTGCTGATAATTTGTTGATCAATGCACATCTTTTATATAAAGCGTAGCTTTGTGGGCGAGACTTCGTCGGACCTCACACCCCGAAAATGGTCAAAACAGGAAAGATGCAACAAGGTTATTAGGGGATAGCGCCCCCTTAGTGTATGTCATTCCTTCTGGATAGAGGTGGTATTATGGTATGGAGCCCTGATACTTAACCTATGTTGTTGCTGCAAACTTATTATTTTGTGGTTGTTGGTGAATCCCAGGATTTAGGTCGGTTACGACCGGGGGATGGCATACTCGTGTCAGTTGTTACCCAGCTAGGGGTAACCCGGCCTTGTGTTGGCAGAGATCCAGTTAGGTTCTCGAGGCTTCTTTCCAGAGGCGTGCCCATATGGCAATGGAAAGTTCCTTGGCCTGACCATTTGTTGGAAATCCAAAGAAACAATATGAGCTTTGTACGGTTTGAGTTGTAGAACCTGCCATCTAATATGGTTGCTATAGTAGGTATTCTATAATGGTACCTATGTTGGCTAAGATTAATATTGTAATTTCGAAATGTTTTCTACACTATGCACTAATAATAATAATATCAAAGAAATTTGTGTATCAAGCATGTTTGACTATCATAAGGAGAATTCTCCTCCAAGTTCTGCGTTTGCATTGTGTGTGTGGCGAAAGGCCTTATGGTAGTTACATTTTTCAAAAACATTGCGGATATATTTTAAAATATTTCTTTGTTTATTTTTAAAGATATAACTGTTTTAAGTTCTCACACCAGTCACATGACTGACCTGGAGTTTATTGTTTCCTTCCTAAACTCTAGGTGCCCATCATTTTCTACACGGACAGTCTGGAGTCAGGTTATCAGGTCATTCTGGAATTCAGGAGTTGCTGTGGAGTTCAGGAGCAAGCTGGAAGGCATGGCGTATCAACTAGTATATAGTATTTCTTTTTCCGCTGATTGTTGTTGTACACTCTGATAATGTAATGATAATGTGATGTAATGTAATAACTGATATAATTCTTTGTTTTAAAGATATTCATTTATGTATTATATGTTGTTCCGCTACGATTGTGAGATTCTGATATTGTTCTGTTGCTTTTCTTTCTTTCTTCTTCTATCTTCTACCTCTTCTTTAAACCTAACGGTACGGTTTTCCGGCCTTCGATCGCTCGGTAGTTGATACGGTGGACGTATTGATGTCGACTTTCGTGAGTCGAAAATCCTAAACGTTACAATATTCACATCAACAATCAAAATTTCCAAATCATCCTAATCCACGTCATAAGTCCTCAAGCTACATAATCAAAGTTCTTCAACACATAATCAATGTTCACGTACATCACCAACTAAAAATGAATATATAAAAAATAGACCTACTCGTCCTCATTTCCCGATCCCTATGAAGGCGGAAATGTCCCGTGCGAGCCGCAGTTTGCTCATTTAGAAACTCCATCAATTCTCTCCTCTTGTTTCAATCGTTAAACTCTACAATTGGGCTTTTATCTCTGTCACGTCCTGAACTTTCTTATAACTGGCCTGAGAAGACCTCGCTAGCAAAATAACTAATGAATTGGTTATAATTTATAAGTTATACACAATATTAAATAAAATTTATTAATTAGTTAATGAATTAGTTTAAATCAATAAAATTACTATCTAATTTTCATAACCATAGCGTCTATTCTACGTCAGCTTATTGGTCACAGCATCAAAAATCATGTCCTCCTATTGACGTGTCATCTCATTTTGACTAGTCCCCTCAAGCACTCTCGCTTTCTCCATTTGAACTTGACCTGTGATTTTAAATACAATTATGCCAAAATGAATATTGAAATTATAATTTATATAATGTGAAATAAGGGAACAAATTAATAAATGTCTACCATGATGGCTCTAGTTTTGGTATCTGGCCAAGTATATGATGTTGAGCCATCCTCATTAGTGTGCTTAATGGTGTAAGTGCGAGTTAAGACTACCAAATATGAAATGGGACCACCTCTCTCATGCTCCTAAAATTACTATATATATATATATATATGTATGTATATATATATACTATAATATTATTATTGAGTTAGATTTCAAGAGCACACAGGCCTCCTTCATATTTCAGAAAATGAACAGTCGCGTTTTTAGTTTCTTTCTATTCTAAACTTTGAAATGTGATAACTTTTCCTACATTAATTGGATTTAAGAATCGATTTCATTATTAAATCTCAAATTTAATAAGCTTTCCAATGATATCCATTGTTGATAGCTAAAAATAATTTTTTTTAAATTGCATTTTTTCGGATTATTCATATTATTAAAGTTATTAAATCTGTTTGACTTTATTTCTTTTAACTAATCTATGTCGTTGATTGTTTTGAAAATTTCCAGCCTCTAATTCTATTTTCACAAATTGCAGTCAAGTCTGGTGAAATCCAACATTACCAAAATATAGCAACAATGTTAGATGGAATTAGAAATTGAAACATAAAGCTTAAAAGCACTAACTACAATTATATGCTTCTTATTATATTGAATTTGCTTTGACTGCAAAAGAAATACATTGATATTTTTCACATTAAAATAAATATTGTTGAATAATGGTTGTTAGTTCCAACACTTCAGACATAAAATATGTATGCTTTAGATTTAACATATTTTTCACAAGAATCGTTCAAAACAGAAATAAATCCTTTTATCCTCTAGTCTTATCATTCTACAATAATATGATGCTGCATAATGTCTTCCTAGACATAGTCAATTATGGGATCATCATCAACACTTGCGTTCTCACGAATCATGTCAACGTTGCTTTTGCCATTTTTAGATCAATGGTCAAGTGTAAACCAAATGTTGTTACCTGCACTGCTCTTGTAGATAGTTATTACCGAAGCAACAAATGGAATCAACGACATCAAGTATCAAAGGAAATGATTGATAAAGGTATCTCACCAAATGAAGTTACATATAATATAGTTGATGCATGAGCAACAGTTGATGTACACAATAAATTTATATGTATATAATTTCTATATGTATTGTGTGGAAATTTTATCTTTGAAATCATTTTTGCTCGATATTTTGCAATTGTTTATCAAGCACCATTACTATCTGCATTACTGTTTTCAAAGATTTATACACAAGTTATAGACAAAATGCAAACTTATTTGAAAATTGATATAAGAAAGACCACTATTTCTTAATCAATGAACCATATAAATCATTTAAATATGTTATGATGACAAGAGGTTGAGTGCAGTCCATATGCGAAGCATGGGTTCGCACTAATATATACATATACACGTACACATATACATACACATACACAAATACATATACATATATATGTGTATGTGTGTGTATGTGTGTGATTAAACAATGTTATAAGTATTTTATAATTGCAATTTATAAATTTACCGTTTCCTTCTGGTATTGTTGAAAGGATTTTGAACCGCCAGGTGTATAACAGGATTTTTATTCCTGTTTACCGAGTTCTTCTCAACTACTTCCAATAAATTTAACATAAAAGTTAAACTTACCATCTGTAACTACTTAAATATATGGTTGACTAATTTAATGAAATTATTATACAAAATTTTAACAAATTACAATAAATATACAAAACTAGAAAACTTACTATCATAACTGGTTTTTGCCAATTTTCCAAAAAAGCTACATAAACATTACCAACATCCAATCGAGTATTTTTTTTTATTCTCGAGAGGATGTCTCTGTAGTTCGTCCTCATATTCTTGTTCCAATAATTCCTAACCAGCTCTAAATATGTCTCCTCGTTTATATCAACCTGAGCCTACATAGTGAAATTAAAATGAATTATACACAGTATATCAGTTTAGAAAAAGTATATTTTAAAAGATCAAACATGTCGTTTTCAAACGAATTATAAATTTATACTTACTAAAAGATCATTCCATATAGCCGTATTCAAATGAGATGGGATTTCGTCCTACACCGAAAATAGGTCGTCATCCTACTCATGTAGGACTTCTTCGAGGTAGACAAAATGAGGTTAGAAGGCAACATGTCAAATCCCTTGTATTAATTTTGACATAAACATATAATAATACACAAAATATTAATGATGTTGTAATAAATTTGATACTTATCCTCCAGTTTTTGGGAACAAAGAAACTCTGGGGTGTCCAGGATCAGCATGCAAGCCATTGGCACCAGCCTCACTAGTAGCGGGAAAGCCAATAGAATGAGAAGGTCTCCAATGAGACATAATATACATCTGTCAGAAACACGTCTTTTCATATAATGAAAAAACATATCCTTTTATTGTTATAAAACATATCTCATTAATAATCACATAAAACTTCCACTAAAACTACAAAACTGGAACAACTCACGTAAATACGTAGAATTAATGAAACAGAATAATCATAGCTCACATAATACTTATCATCATTAATAACAATGGAAATTCAAAGTATATATTATACAAGCAATATAAATATCCATCATATATTCACTACATCAATAGTAATTAATAATCAATCTTTATCGTTTTTTGATTCAGACTTGATCTCTTACTTTATATCATTTTCCTCTATACTCTTAAATGCTTTTATTATTTGATTCATCGTTTAAAGGCCCCAAATCAGTATGATCATTAGTTATTGTTATTTAATTATTTGGCTCAAGATCTGCTTGATAAAGATTCTTTGTTTGGAATATTATTTCCATTAAATATAAATCTTGCCTTTATTTTAAAAACAATAGACCAATCTGCTTTATCTCTTATTAGGGATGGATACAGAGCATAATAAACTAGTAATGATTGTTTGACTAATATGAAAGGTTCATACTTATAATAATTCAAACTATGCTTCATTTCAATAAGCTTATAATCTTTGTACATGTTGATTCCGTAAATAGGAACATTACTAAACCAATTGCATGTGAATAAATTTTTTTTTACTGTAGGTCGTATAAAATATATCACTTCTAAAACCTAGGTTAAAACGCCATAAAAATCTTTTATATCTTCATCTGGATCATCATTACTTTTGACAAATACGTCGATGTTGTAAGTTAATTTTTGATCAACATATTCCTTGGTATTAAGTTCAAATCCATTGACGAAGAATATTGGATAAGCCTTGACATTTTATTTTGGTCCTATCGCAAAATGTTTCAATCCTTCATCACTAATACAATTTCGTGGATCATAAATGTAGTTCAAAATCCAACTAGCAAATTCTTTATTGAGCTCACCACATGGATTTTATGGTTCGTAAATACTATAAGTGTATATGATATATTGCATTATAATCCATAAGCGAAATTGAAATAAATATGAATTTGGAAATTCATATATCAAGAATTATTATTTAATATTGCCTAATAAATGGTGCAACTTCAGCTCGATTAAGAAGAACATGTGCGTGTGCTACATGGTAACCTCTATCATCTAATCGTAGTTTCACACATTTCCTAATAGGTCGGCCATGTTATCTAAAAATAGATAACATTGCTTAAGAAGAGTTCAACAACGTCATCAGTATGAGGGACGGTTACAAATGATAAGTTCACATGGTCACTGAAATAATGAGAGAAAAAGCTTCAAAAGCATCATATGATTTGCAAATTGAACCATCAACTCGTGCTTTTGTCTAACTTTTTCTTTAGATGATTCAAGTATTTGTAACAAAATTAATTCAATTTAAATTTACTTATATAAATCTAAATTTGAAGCTAAAATTAATATTACGGATATTCAATATTACCTCTCAAATGGATACATCCATCCATATTATGCAGGACTTCGAAGAAGTGCTTCAGATGGAAGATGAACAGGTAAAAGCTCCATTACATTAAATAAACCTAGTGAAAATATTTTCTCAAGTTTGTAGAGCTGTGTAGGGATATCCTCTTCAAGTATGCATATACAGTCGACTTTTAACATAGTCGAACAAAGCTCTTTATAAAAAAAATTAATTCTACTATAACACTCTATACTTTTACGTGCAATAGTTCTTTGAAAACTACAGGTAAGAAATTTTCCATTATAACATGACAATCATGATTTTTCATCTCACTTCGTTTATTGTTTTCAAAGTCAACACATCTAGAAATTAGAAGAAATTCCATCAGGACATCTTAGTCCTTCCACCCACTTTAACATAGGTTTTACTTGCTTGTTATCTAATTCATAGCATTCTTTGGGTTTTCACTGTCATTAGGCTTCATATGAAGTTCGAGACATTTACATAATTGTAACGACTAGGTATTTTCAACCATTCGCATCCATTATAAGTGCATAAGCAGACACTCATGCCGGAATTGAATTGCTCAAAATACCGTGTTGTAAATAAAATTTTGGCAAACCTCAGAATATACAGTAAATAAAAATCACAGATCACAGACACAGAGTATATTAAAATGCAGCGGAAGAAAAAGAGATAGTAGTTCATGAAGCTACTATATAAAATATAAGATACATCAGAGTTAAATAAGATACAACAGAAGAGTAACAGGATACATCAGGTACAAATCAGATACATCACTGAACCACTGGATACTGAAACAAAATAGATGGCTGGATCTTCAAGGAAAGCTCCAACGCCGAAGGTGAATCTTGAATGCTAGCTCAATCAATCTGACCCGAGCGTAAAGCAAAATACAAAACCCTCGAGTCAGGACATAAATACTTATCAACTGTAAATCAACTCAAGTGAACAGTAACAAAATGCATCAGTAACTTAAAGGATGCTTGGGACCGCCCATCCTCTAAGGATCCGTTAAACTATCTACTATGTAGTAATATACGCTATATACGGTAGTGTCTAATCAGTAAAGTATAATCATATAGAAAATAGCGTTAAGGGGATGGTGAACCTTAACGCGGTCGGATCTTTAAAACCAAAATCGTAGTGGGCTCGATATAAGGATATGACACGGCACGCGAGGCAATGCCAGGGTGGATACACCGTTTGCACTCCCGGACCGGTGGTGGCGGCAAGCCAGCAGCTTCCGCCCACCTCGAACAATACCCCCGAATCAAAGTGGCGCCACCGAATCGAATCACAACAGTAATAGCATGGTTTCCGATGGAGCATGCTCGATGAAAGGGTGCGACCCTCTGTGTAGCCCGGTATAGCTCCTGTTTTAGTCATATATGCCAACTCACGGGAGTTGGGTCCACGTAATATACCTCGAGAACATCGCCACCATCCTACTTCATTATGGAATCTCCACCGCGTACACAGTTGTTAAAGTGGTTTTTGGTATTGGCCGGCTATAAGACAATATCCGATCCTGGTCTCTTTAACAACCAATCGTTATTATAACCCGTAGTTATAACTTTAAAACAATATTTTATACTTCAAAATAAAATATCCTTTTCAATCCAAATCTTTATCAAAATAAAGATTAAATCATTTCCAAAACCATTTCAATATATCATCGTAAAATATCTTTCAATTCAAATATTTATCAAAATAAATATCAAGTAATTTCTAACCATTTCAATATATTAAATTTTCATACCCTTTCAACACTACCTTTCAAATCATTTTAATATATCAAAATATCATAACCTTTCAAAGTTTCAGTTTCAAAATATCATATCTTTCAGAACTTCTTTTTAAATCATGTTAATATCAAAATGTCCTATCTTTCAAACTCCGTTTTCAAATGATTTAATATCAAAATTATCATATCTTTCAAAACTTCGTTTCAAATCATTTTAATATATCAAAATATCGTATATTTTCAAACTTCATTCATTTCAAATCATTATTCATTTTATTCAATCTAAAATACCATTTCAATTCAAATTTCAAAACAGTTTATATTCCAATTTTTTTTTTATCATTTCAATGAAGTTATTATGTTTAATAATTAAATTATTAAATTTTCAAAAATTTCAACTTCCAAAGTTTATTTATTCACTTAAGTTTATCAAAACCGTGAAAATTCACTTTTCGCATTATTTAGAAAACTTATACGGAAAGTTACATTCAAAACAGTTCAATTTAACAAAAGACAGCATTTTAAAATGTTATACTAGGTTTACTTAAATTTCGAATAACTTAGTTAAATTCAAAAATTATAGCACTTACAAAGATTGCTATAATAGCTTTTAATTCAATTTAGCTTTTTAGTTCATTATCATCAACTACAGCGTTTACAAATGCTGTAATATCATTTACATTGTAATTAATAGCATTTCAAAAATGCATTCAATTAACTTCAAATATTCAATAAAATTTCTCAACCAATTATATTTTTATTAAAAACATTTTTAAGTTATAAAATCATACATTTTCACATTTATAAACATCATTTAATTTTCCTCAAGTTCCTGATTTTATAAAGTTAAATTTCCATTAAAAAATCAAGATTTAATAATAATTCACTTATTAAAATGCAATGTTGAATTTTTAAAATCCATTACATTAAATTTTAACTTAACACTTAATTTCAAATTCTCAAATATAAATTTATTTTATTTTTATTTACTTAACTAAAAGTTCACTTTTACGTCAATTTCATAAATTTCCAGTTTTAGTTATATTTCAAAATTTCAACTTACAATATTCATTCATTTCACATTTCAACTTTATTAAAATCATTAATATGATATAAAAATCACTTTAAATTTATTTAAATTCAAATTATCATAAATTTATCATAATTTCATATTCACTTAAATTTCCAACTATAATTAAATCAAAATTTCCAAAATAATTTACGTTCAACATTTCTAACTTTTTCATTAATTCATTTCACTTACAATTATTCAGAAAATCAATAATAATTTACAAAAATCCTTTTTTATTAAATTTAAAATCAAAACATTATAATAATTAAATTTCTAAAATATTTAAAATTTTAGAAAAATATTTTAACTACGGGCCTGTATATAATTTTCTATGCTAGGTAAAGTGATATGGGTAATATATCATTTCAACCCATAATTTACAAAGAAAATCCGGGTTTTATCATTTCAAATCCGCAATCCCAAGTCAAAATGAAAAATTTAAAACCATTCAGGCCTATCATTTCAGCCCATAACATTTTTTTTCTAACAGGGAACCTGTAGTGTGATCATATACAAAAATAATATAAACAAGGTCAATATCACAATATGCAGTCATATATCAGATGTCAGGTGAAAATTAACAGTTTTAACATGGTAATAATATGGTAATAACATGGCATAGCATATCATATGATCACCATTAACTTGCATAAACATTTTTTTATTACTAAACACTTGTCATCAATTCACTTTTCATAAGTATAAATGTCAGAGTGAGAAAGACTCACTTTTTCAAGCTGAAGACCAAAACAACAAAAACAAGTGCGATTCCAAAAGCACGACAAACACAATATAGCATGACTTTTGATTTGAATGAATGGAGAGCCTTGATATTTGTCTTGTAAACAATAACCAAACAAGACAATATACACATAAATATTCAACGCAAAACAATGTTGAAACAATGAAAATACGAAGCAACAAAGGAATAGATTACTTGACCTTGCCTTAACCATTCAAATGCTTGGCCTAGGTGGTTCTTGGGTTCAGCCATGATGATGATATAGCTCAGGTTTGGCACCATAACTCACGGCTAGAAGGAGTATGGAGTGGTAGGGTTATAACATGAAGCATACAATTGGTCAAGGCAACATATATGAAGTTTTTGAGCACAACAAGGCTCGGCCTTGGGTCAAGTGGGGCTTGGCCATACTTGTACAGGTTTGGACAGTAGATGGAGGGGTGTGGGGAGGTCTGGAAAAGGTGGTGGTGGCGGCCTATGGTGGTGGCCAAGGTGGTGCATGAAGATATGAGGTGATAAGGTGGCTATCATGAATGTTTCAAGGCTTTATGCATTGTTTTTGTGGAGTTTTGGTTCATGGAGTCTTGGCCATGTCAATTTCAGATCTGGACAGAGGCTAAGATGAAGTGTAGTGGTGGTAGCAAGGTGGTGGTCGTGGCTAGAGGTGGTGGCCATGGTGAAGTATGAAGGTGGTGAAGTAATAGTGGTGGCTAGTGCATTGTTTTGGACATTATTTGCAATTATGTGGAGTTTTGTCACCAAGGGAGGTGTGGCCATGGATGGATCCAAAATGATGGGTGGAGATGATGCCAAGGAAGAGTGGTAGGGGATGGTGGAGATTATGGTGGTGATGGTGGGTGGTAGAGGCCAATCCAGAAAGTTTAGAAAACTAGGCAAAATACATAGAAAATGAGAAGAAAATGGTAGAAAAAGATGTAGCCATTACCAGATTATTTTCTCAAGATGGAGGCCATGATTTTTAGGGTTGAGAAAGAGAAAATTTTCGTGACAAATGAGCAAGGGAAGTCGGCTGGAGATGGTATGGGGAAATGCAAAAAAAACAGATGTATTGATGACAAAAGAAACTGCAAAAGAAACAGTGAAACGTTTTTACGTTTCTTAGCCTTTAACCCTTTCAAATTTCTCATATATATTTATATACACCTAAATAACTGAAAATAATTAAAATCTCATTTAAAATTCGAAAGCATAATAGATAAACAAAATATTAATAATGAAATATTAATTAGATATGATTAAAACAAGAAAAATAGCACAGAAAATGAAAACTTGACTTAAGAATTAGAAATAACTTCAATATACTTTTGAAAAATTTACTTTAATTTAAATACATGTAAAATGAATAAAATAAAGTAAAACACAGCAAATAAAAGTGAGTGCATAAAAAAATAAATAAATTTTAATTAGATATAATTAAATTAAGAAAATGGCTTAAAATTGTAGACTAGGCTTTATAAATTGAAATAAATTCAAATAAACTTTAGAAAAATTATATTATCATTTTAAAAATACTTAAAACTCAAAATATACATAATATAACATATTATCACATATTAAAATAAAATATAACCAAGAAGAAGTAACTTATACAATTTAAAATAGTCATTGTTAAATAACCCTATATACGCACAATATTGTAAAGGGTATAACTTCCACAATTTACATCCGATTTCAACGAAACGAAAAGTGGTGTTCTTAGAATTTTATGTACTTTCATCATAAAAGAAAAAAAATTAAATTTTTAAACTTTTAAAATTTTAAGTTAAAAGCCACAGTTAGACTATTTTGACCAAAATCAGCATTTCAGGCAAATATTCAACTTACACAAGTTTGGAATTATAACTCATATAAAAATAAAGATTATATTTAAATAATAAATTTAATCATTTCAAATAAGTAAAATAAGTTTTTAAATCAAAATCTTACATTAAAAATAATTAAAATATACAATAAAATAATTACAAAATACAGGGTTTTTACACTCTCCCCCACTCAAAACTTTTCGTCCCCGGAAAGGAATGAGGTATGGAAGGGCACAGAAAAGATAGAGTGAAATAGGATTGAGATAAGATGACAAGAAGATTGAAGTTATACCTGATAACTGTTGTTATAGGTAAGTTTAACAAGGTGGACGTGATCTTTCCAAGATCCTCCAGAATCAAGAACACAAGCATGAAAAAGGTGGATTCAAAATGATTACCAAAGGTCTATCAAGATTATAGAAAGATTTCTAAACAGAAAGATTATAGAAAGATGCCTATACCGATCTATAGCAAGATAAGGATAATAAGGACAACCAAAAGATAGTTTGAAAAACAAAATAAGGAAATAAATTTGAAAGCATGGAAATTTCAACTTAAATAGAGAATAAATCTTTACACAAGTTAAATAAATCTTAACTACCCCAAATTTCATTATCTTATTATCCAATCATCTAAAATTAACAATTTTTAAAACCATGGGTTTGAAAAATAATCATTTATTACACTCACATTGTACTTAATAAATTTAATTCTTCTTTATTCCTAATTAAACTTAAATTTATTCCTCTCAATATATTCATCACTTATGTTAAACATACTTACACTTATTATAACTGCTTTATTTTATTCTTAGTTCTTCTAACATTGTTTTATTGTAATTTATTCAATTACCCTTTATTATTCTTTAACTCTGTTAATCGCTTTATAACTTAAAATTTAGGTGTATAGCATTTATTATAACCACTCAAATTTTATTTATACATCTTTTTTATATTGTATATTATCCAATTACATTTTTAACTTCTGAAATTTTGGTAAGTTATATTTGAATGCAATTGTATTATACAAATAAACCTTCCAATTAAATCATTTCATGCTTGATATTCATCCAAAATTTTGATAGATTGATTTATTTTTTTTATTTTTTTTTGGAATTATTCTTTAAAATAAAATTTAAGAATTAAATTTCCGATTTCTTCAAACCATTTAGAGATAAGTAATAATATATATACATATATAATATGTCAAATCAAATTTCAATCATATATATATATATATATATATATATATATATATATATATTATAGATCAAGTCATATTTTAGAAATTCAAGTCAATTTTATTTCCCAAAACAAAGCTGTAGCAAGACTACAGAACAGTCACCTAACTTCGAAACTCGAAAATGAACGTCGATGATGTCGCGATCATCACCGAAGTTATTTTCCAGCGACAAAGAGAAAAGCACTAATTTTAAACCTTTAAAAATTATTTGAAAACAAATTCTATTCAAAATACTTTAAATAATATAACCTTTTAAAACTTTAAACCAAAGTTCGAAATAATCGGGATTTAAATCCTCAAATTCTTGTTTTAAATTCATTTCATTAAGTTCCATAAATTTACTTATATATCAAAATTTATTTCATTAACCAATTTTTTTTTTAAATATATTGTGTCCGTTTGTTCTGTCAAAGTGTTTTGGAAATCTTATCGATAGCGCTGATCAGACGTATCGATCAGAAACCCAACTCAACATCAACAACTCAAACAACACAATATATAAAACATTTTAAATTTTAAATACTAGTTTACAAATACACTATACATGAATAGATTTTCAAAGAAGGATAGAGATTCAAATTTTTTTGATTAACACAAATCAAAGGAGATTATGATTTAAAAATAAGTTGGAAACAAGGATGACATGATTAAATAACAGAATAGGAAGATGGATAAGCTTATATAAATCACGGGCAACCTTAACCGGGTCAACCGTGACTTAAAGAATAAGATCGATGTGGATTTTCTAGGGTAAAACTACATTCGACCTCAAGAGTTAGAGTTTGGAATAACAAAAGATATTAGCATCTAAACCAAGGATAGATAAGAATCTTTGGTGAATCGATGCTAATTGTAAAGGAGTTTTCCCCTTTTGCAATTCAATTTGAAATTGGCGTAACCACCGACTCACTAGAAAGATCATTCGAAGCGGAGTTATGGAATGCTCCAGAGTCAAAAGAAGATGAATAGTGAGGGATACGAATGGATTTTGGAACTGTAGGGAACGTTCCAAAATTCAAAGGAATCGAGTCAAAAGGGAGAGATTCAAACTCGAATGAAAGTGATTCTGTAAATACATTCACTCCATATGCTGAGTTTTCCCTAGAGCTACCAAAGCTATGATACCAACTGTAACGACTCGGTATTTTCAACCATTCGCATCCATTATAAGTGCATAGGCAGACACTCATGCCGGAATTGAATTTCTCAAAATACCGTGTTGTAAATAAAATTTTGGCAAACCTCAGAATATACAGTAAATAAAAATCACAGATCACAGACACAGAGTATATAAAAATGCAGCGGAAGAAAAAGAGATAGTAGTTCATGAAGCTACTATATAAAATATAAGACACATCAGAGTTAAATAAGATACAACAGAAGAGTAACAGGATACATCATATACAGATCAGATACATCACTGAACCACTGGATACTGAAACAAAATAGATGGCTGGATCTTCAAGGAAAGCTCCAACGCCGAAGGTGAATCTTGAATGTTAACTCAATCAATCTGACCCGAGCGTAAAGCAAAATACAAAACCCTCGAGTCAGGACATAAATACTTATAAACTGTAAATCAACTCAAGTGAACAGTAACAAAATGCATCAGTAACTTAAGGATGCTTGGGACCGTCCATCCTCTAAGGATCCGTTAAACTATCTACTATGTAGTAATATACGCTATATACGGTAGTGTCTAATCAGTAAAGTATAATCATATAGAAAATAGCGTTAAGGGGATGGTGAAACTTAACGCGGTCGGATCTTTAAAACCAAAATCGTAGTGGACTCGATATAAGGATATGACACGGCACGCGAGGCAATGCCAGGGTGGATACACCGTTTGCACTCCCGGACCGGTGGTGACGGCAAGCCAGCAGCTTCCGCCCACCTCGAACAATACCCCCGAATCAAAGTGGCGCCACCGAATCGAATCACAACAGTAATAGCATGGTTTCTGATAGAGCATGCTTGATGAAAGAGTGTGACCCTTTGTGTAGCCCGGTATAGCTCCTGTTTTAGTCATATATGCCAACTCACGGGAGTTGGGTCCACGTAATATACCTCGAGAACGTTGCCACCATCCTACTTCATTCTGGAATCTCCACCGCGTACACAGTTGTTAAAGTGGTTTTCGGTGTTGGCCGGCTATAAGAAAATATCCGATCCCGGTCTCTTTAACAACCAATCGTTATTATAACCCGTAGTTATAACTTTAAAACAATATTTTATACTTCAAAATAAAATATCCTTTTCAATCCAAATCTTTATCAAAATAAAGATTAAATCATTTCCAAAACCATTTCAATATATCATCGTAAAATATCTTTCAATTCAAATATTTATCAAAATAAATATCAAGTCATTTCTAACCATTTCAATATATTAAATTTTCATACCCTTTCAACACTACCTTTCAAATCATTTTAATATATCAAAATATTATAGCCTTTCAAAGTTTCAGTTCCAAAATATCATATCTTTCAGAACTTCTTTTTAAATCATGTTAATATCAAAATTCCTATCTTTCAAACTCCGTTTTCAAATCATTTAATATCAAAAATATCATATCTTTCAAAACTTCGTTTCAAATCATTTTAATACATCAAAATATCATATCCTTTCAAAACTTCATTTCAAATCATTTTAATATATCAAAATATCATATCTTTTCAAACTTCATTCATTTCAAATCATTATTCATTTTATTCAATCCAAAATACCATTTCAATTCATATTTCAAAACAGTTTATATTCCAAAAATTCTTTTTTATCATTTCAATGAAGTTATTATGTTTAATAATTAAATTATTAAATTTCCAAAAATTTCAACTTCGAAAGTTTATTTATTCACTTAGGTTTATCAAAACCGTGAAAATTCACTTTTCGCATTATTTAGAAAACTTATACGGAAAGTTACATTCAAAACAGTTCAATTTAACAAAAGACAGCATTTTAAAATGTTATACTAGGTTTACTTAAATTTCGAATAACTTAGTTAAATTCAAAAATTATAGCACTTACAAAGATTGCTATAATAGCTTTTAATTCAATTTAGCTTTTTAGTTCATTATCATCAACTACAGCGTTTACAAATGCTGTAATATCATTTACATTGTAATTAATAGCATTTCAAAAATGCATTTAATTAACTTCAAATATTCAATAAAATTTCTCAACCAATTATATTTTTATTAAAAACATTTTCAACTTATAAAATCATACATTTTTATATTTGTAAACATCATTTAATTTTCCTCAAGTTCCTGATTTTATAAAGTTAAATTTCCATTCAAAAATCAAGATTTAATAATAATTCACTTATTAAAATGCAATGTTGAATTTTTAAAATCCATTACATTGAATTTAACTTAACACTTAAGTTCAAATTCTCAAATATAACTTTATTTTATTTTTATTTACTTAACTAAAAGTTCACTTTTACGTCAATTTCACAAATTTCCAGTTTTAGTTATATTTCAAAATTTCAACTTACAATATTCATTCATTTCACATTTCAACTTTATTAAAATCATTAATATGATATAAAAATCACTTTAAATTTATTTAAATTCAAATTATCATAATTTCATATTCACTTAAATTTCCAATTATAATTAAATCAAAATTTTCAAAATAACTTACATTCAAAATTTCTAACTTTTTCGTTAATTCATTTCACTTACAATTATTCAGAAAGTCAATAATAATTTACAAAAATCCTTTTTTTTTATTAAATTTAAAATCAAAACATTATAATAATTAAATTTCTAAAATATTTAAAATTTTAGAAAAACATATTTTAACTACGGGCCTGTATATAATTTTCTACGCTAGGTAAAGTGATATGGGTAATATATCATTTCAACCCATAATTTACAAAGAAAATCCAGGTTTTATCATTTCAAACCCGCAATCCCAAGTCAAAATGAAAAATTTAAAACCATTCAGGCCTATCATTTCAGCCCATAACCATTTTTTTTTAACAGGGAACTTGCAGTGTGATCATATACAGAAATAATATAAACAAGGTCAATATCACAATATGCAGTCATATATCAGATGCCAGGTGAAAATTAACAGTTTTAACATGGTAATAATATGGTAATAACATGGCATAGCATATCATATGATCATCATTAACTTGCATAAACATTTTTTATTACTAAACACTTGTCATCAATTCACTTTTCATAAGTATAAATGTCAGAGTGAGAAAGACTCACTTTTTCAAGCTGAAGACCAAAACAACAAACACAAGTGCGATTCCAAAAGCACGACAAGCACGATATAGCATGACTTTTGATTTGAATGAATGGAGAGCCTTGATATTTGTCTTGTAAACAATAACCAAACAAGACAATATATACATAAATATTCAACGCAAAATAATGTTGAAATAATGAAAATACGTAGCAACAAAGGAATAGATTACTTGACCTTGCTTTAACCATTCAAATGCTTGGCCTAGGAGGTTCTTGGGTTCAGCCATGATGATGATATAGCTCAGGTTTGGCACCATAACTCATGGCTAGAAGGAGTATGGAGTGGTAGGGTTATAACATGAAGCATACAATTGGTCAAGGCAACATATATGAAGTTTTTGAGCACAACAAGGCTCGGCCTTGGGTCAAGTGGGGCTTGGCCATACTTGTACAGGTTTGGACAGTAGATGGAGGGGTGTGGGGAGGTTTGGAAAAGGTGGTGGCGGCGGCCTATGGTGGTGGCCAAGATGGTGGATGAAGATATGAAGTGATAAGGTGGCTATCATGAATGTTTCAAGGCTTTATGCATTGTTTTTATGGAGTTTTGGTTCATGGAGTCTTGGCCATGTCAATTTCAGATCTGGACAGAGGCTAAGATGAAGTGTAGTGGTGGTAGCAAGGTGGTGGTCGTGGCTAGAGGTGGTGGCCATGGTGAAGTATGAAGGTGGTGAAGTAATAGTGGTGGCTAGTGCATTGTTTTGGACATTATTTGCAATTATGTGTAGTTTTGTCACCAAGGGAGGTGTGGGCATGGATGGATCTGAAATGATGGCTGGAGATGATGCCAAGGAAGAGTGGTAGGGGATGGTGGAGAGTATGGTGGTGATGGTGGGTGGTAGAGGTCAATCCAGAAAGCATTGAAAACTAGGCAAAATACATAGAAAATGAGATGAAAAGGGTAGAAAAAGATGTAGCCATTACCAGATTATTTTCTCAAGATGGAGGCCATGATTTTTAGGGTTGAGAAAGAGAAAAATTTCATGACAAATGAGCAAGGGAAGTCGGCTGGAGATGGTATGGGGAAATGCAAAACAAACAGATGTATTGATGACAAAAGAAACTGCAAAAGAAACAGTGAAACGTTTTTACGTTTCTTAGCCTTTAACCCTTTCAAATTTCTCATATATATTTATATACATCTAAATAACTGAAAATAATTAAAATCTCAGTTAAAATTCAAAAGTATAAGAGATAAACAAAATATTAATAATTAAATATTAATTAGATATGATTAAAACAAGAAAAATAGCACAGAAAATGAAAACTTGACTTAAGAATTAGAAATAACTTCAATATACTTTGGAAAAATTTAATTTAATTTAAATACATGTAAAATGAATAAAATAAAGTAAAAAACAGCAAATAAAAGTGAGTGCATAAAATAAATAAATAAATTTTAATTATATATAATTAAATTAAGAAAATGGCTTAAAATTGTAGACTAGGCTTTATAAATTGAAATAAATCCAAATAAACTTTAGAAAAATTATATTATCATTTTAAAAATACTTAAAAGTCAAAATATACATAATATAACATATTATCACATATTAAAATAAAATATAACCAAGAATAAGTAACTTATACAATTTAAAATAGTCATTGTTAAATAACCCTATATACGCACAATATTGTAAAGGGTATAACTTCCACAATTTACATCTGATTTCAACGAAACGAAAAGTGGTGTTCTTAGAATTTTATGTACTTTCATCATAAAAGAAAAAAATTAAAATTTTAAACTTTTAAAATTTTAAGTTAAAAGTCACAGTTTGACTATTTTGACCAAAATCAGCATTTCAGGCAAATATTCAACTTACACAAGTTTGGAATTATAACTCATATAAAAATCAAGATTATATTTAAATAATAAATTTAATCATTTCAAATAAGTAAAATAAGTTTTTAAATCAAAATCTTACATTAAAAATAATTAAAATATACAATAAAATAATTACAAAATATAGGGTTGTTACAATAATTCTGATATATCACGTCTTGAATACAAATCAACCATAGTTTTCGCCTTAACATTCAAAATTATATTAATCACATTATCAAAAATGTTTTTTAGTTGTACATCACGTCAATATTATGTCGAAATAAGAGACCTTTCCTACAAGGACCCAGAATTTTTAATGTTTCGAACGGGAATACGTAATTTATGTAAATATTCAAATTAGATTCAAATGTGATAAATAATAAGAAAATAAATTTTTATTAAAACAACATGATTTTTAATGACGTATTTTTATTTTTATTTATATGACTTTTCCATAATTTTTTCTTTGGAGAATGTTAAAATTATCGTTTGACGTATTTTACGACAAATGATGGTATTTTTGGAATTTTACAGAATGAGATAACTAGTGTATTTTATTGTTTTTTGGGATCGTGACATTTTTTTGTGCGATCGTATTTTTCTTTTGTCGTTCGCAATTTGTATATGAATGGAATCCTCTATAAAGAAGTGCTGAAAATATTTGTATAAACCAAACTCTACCCTTAGACAATTCAACGCTTCTTAGTTTTCTTTTTTCCCTCTCTCTTTCACATTTTCATTTCCTGTTAAACAAAAGAAAGCTAATCTCTATTCAAAAATCAAAACCAATTCATTTACTTAACTAAAAATACAAAGTTGGATTATTTGAACTGGTGAGGTCAAGATCTTCAACTCCGTGTACTCTGGTGGGATGCAGTGATGGGTTGTGATGATCGACAGTTTTGAGGAGGAGCTAGGGTTTTGATTCGAGAAAAATCTAGGTGGAGCTGGAGGGATTCGAGTTTGGATTTGAGTTTGTGGTGGCATGGGGAGTCGGCAGCCAGGAAATGGTGAAGCTCCATGGATATTTGGGAGTCACAACCTGTAACGTGTCGTAAGGAGGGTTTTTGGGCCAGATTTTGATGTGATGGGTTAAGCTTCGTGTGGTGGGGTGCACTGCGGGGAGAAGATGAATTGGGGTTTGTAGGAGAAAACAAATTACATTTTCGTTGAGAGATTGACGATCTGGAGCGTGCGTTCACTGTTGTGGATACTAATTATGTTATTTAAATCAAAATCTTATAAAATGAATAACTTTGCATAAGAGGCGCAGTCAAGACGTGGTCTTTTGTGTTGCGCTCGTAGAGTGATATTATGCACTAGAATTTTGAGTTTGGAGTACGTGGAATTTTGAGCTAAAATCAAATGTCATTCGATTTTGAATCAAATAGGAACGCTTAAGCATCAATTGGAATTTTGATGAGTTATCCCACCTCTGGATGAATACTATAATGATATAGAGTAGATATAAAATATTGTTTTAATGTTTGAATGATTATTGGTTTGGTATGGTTGAATTTTCTCTTTTTAAAGCAAATGACATTTAAAATGAAATACAAAGAGTCTTGTAGAGGAAACCAGATTGCTCATTATTGTTGATTATAAATTTCAGTTATATATCTGTTGTTTAAATTATTAAATGTTAAAGTTGATAGTTGGCCATGTTGGATATGACATTGATATATGTTAAAAGTTGAATCTTTTTACTGGTAAGATAGTAATAGCATTGGTTAAGTGATATGGTAGCTGTTGACCTCATTTTAGTATTTTAATATACTATGGTTTGCTATTTTGGATTTGGAAATGGTTTTGATTCAGATGATGATTTTAAATATGACTTTTGAAAATTTCTATAGGATTTTATTTATGAATGGTTTTTGAATTTCTCTATTTTACTTAAAACTTTTTGATAGTTTTTTCTAATATATATAGAAATGTTTTAAAATTATTTTGAGAAGTATTTATTTTTATAGAAAAGTTATTATAGTAATGAATGTTTCTTTTAAAGAAAAACAAAGGGAATTTGACTATTTTAAAATAAAGTGATTCTGTTTTTAAAAGAAGATAGAAATATTTTGATATAAATATTATTGAAACGTTTTTATATAAAATGTTATATTAAAAGGGATAGATTTATAAGTGGTATTCTATAAATAAAAGAATAGGATTTTAAATGGTATTTTATAAAAAGAGAAAGAGATCATTTTTATAAACTGGAAAATAAATCACATTTGTGAATTTATAGTGAGATATTGAATGACCATTTTATGGAAAGTATTTAGTCCTATCTTGAAAATGAAGATTTATGCTAAGTACATAAGATTTATAAATTTGAGTTCTGGATCTATAAAGGGTTTCTATAAAGGATTTTTTTAAGAGGAATTTATAATTATATTTGAAGATTTATAAAATTAGTATTATAAATATATTTGGAGATTTATAAAAGGAGAGTCTTCAATGGTATTTTATAAAGGAGATTTATAAATGAAGTTTTATAAAGGAATTTATAATTGGAGTTTGTAAATATAAAAGAGGTTAATAAAAAGAAACTTTATAGAAAAAGGAGGTTTGATTGCTATAAATGATCTATTTACATTATGGAGGTATGGTAAGTATTGTTTTCATATTTAACACCGAATTTTGAGGTATGAAAACTCGTCTCTATCTTGAGAATTAAAAATGTATATCGAGCGAAAGACAGTTTTCTAACTTGTTCGATTTCATTGTTAACCGTGGAATGGTACTATTTGAAATTGGAAAGTGGTGTTAAGTATATTTTGTCTAATTTCCTTACGATCTATTTACTTACACCAAAAGAGAAAAGTGTTTTGAGTTTATTGTTATCGCTGTTTTTAAATTACATTTTTTTAACCTAATTGAATATGGTTTTGAAAATGAAATATTTCGTAAGATTTGTGAATATACTTATACCGTTAAGATAAGTATGTTAGCACATTTTCTAGTATTGGAAATGTAGTGTTTTTTGTGAATGTACTTACACCGTTGATATAAGTATATGGAAAAGTTGTCTAAGTATTGAAAGTGAAATGGTCTGGAAACATACTTATATAGTTGAGATAAGTATATTGATATTTTTCAAGTATTGAAAGGATTAGAGAAAATTTGTTAATATATCACTGTAAAAGTATATTAATACAAGAATTTACAAAGTGGTTTTAATCAATGAAAGGATTAATTAAAGAGGCTTAGTGGTTACTATGTGCTTAACCATGCTTGGTTTTATAGTGAAATAAATCTTTGATTTGGTAGGCTATTTATTTGATAGTTAAATAACCGACTACCAAATCTTGTTCAGTTTTTTAAACTATCATTGTCGGTTCAAAGAGACCGCGATCAAATATTTTACCTGAAACCACTTCGACCCAGCATAAGCTGTAACGACCCAGAATTTTTATTAATTAAAATTTGAATATTTAATTAATTTTAAATATTAATAAGTGAATTTATAAGTCGAATAAATTTTATTTCGAATTATTGGATTTAATTGAATAATTAAATCGATAATTTAATATGTTAAATTATGGAAATAATTGAAAATTGGGTTAAATATGATTGAAAATGATTTGTAAAATTCTATTTTATCATATTGAAGTTAGAATGATATTTTAGAACTTTTAAAATCGAATTAAAAGTTAATTTGTGAAAATTGAATATTTTAATATTTAAATCGACTAGTGAAAATAGTCAATTTTTGAACAGTCTCAGAATTGGACGAAACTAGTTCCATTGGATCCGTAATAGTTAGTTATTACCGGATTTCAATTTTCGTAGCAATCGGAGTTATCGTTTGATCGTGGCAGCTCGAAACGCATCGAATTATTTTTAATCTTAATTTGGCGAGTTAAAATAGCCATTTTTCAAATGTCTCGAATTTCGACGAAACTAGTTTCATCGGATCCGTAATGTGATATTATTGTAAGGTTTCAAATTTCGTGTCAATTGGATTTACCGTTTGTCCGGTACAAATTAAAACGCCTAGAAAATCGTTTAAATCGGTTTAATTTAAATCGAACGTTTATTGCCATAACTCGCACAGATGTCCGAATTAGCTTTCGAAACCTGTTCCATTGTGTCCGTAACGCGGGGTAAACCATAGAAACGCTGGTTACGGCGCGTAAATCGGAGTTCGGAATTTCCGGAATGAATAGTGTCGTTCGTTCTTCTATAAATAGCCCCCTCTCTCTCATAAATTAGAAAAAAAAGGAAACCCTAATCTAAACCCTAGCCGCCTCAGCCTAAACAAATGGCCGAAAACATGTGTGTTTCTTCCTCCTCCTTTTTCTCAAAATCCATTCACTTTTAACAGAAATTATCAACTACAAAAAGGTAGAGCACATCGAGTACTCCACATCCAACGGCTATGATCAGAATCGGAGCCACGGATTATCGACAAATTGTGGTAGAAGGGCCGAAACTCGTGCACGTTTTCCAACGTCCATGAGGGGCCGAGCTTGCTGGGGTTTTGGCCCAGTATGGCTCTTGCAAAGGGGGTCGGGATGGTGAGGGTTTGATGAACTTTCGGTGTTCGTGGAGGCTTGGAAATTAAACCCTAGTTTATGTTCATGGGTTCGTATGTGCGTGTTCATTTACCTGTAGGAGTGCGTGAGTTTGGAGAGGAAGGTGATGGTCGACCAAGATTCCAGGAAGCATGATCTTGTGGCTGTGATTTGGGCAAGGTTAAAAATAAGAAAATAATTGTTGTAAATTATATATAAAAAAATTGTGTAAAACTTGTAAAAATCATAACTTTTTCATACGAGGTCAAAAACGCGCGAAACCGGTTGCGTTGGAATCGTATGGACGAGCACTACGTTATGGAATTGGATTAGAGTCGTTTGGAGTTAGTGAGAATTCCGGGTAAAATTAAACGTCCGTTTAATTTTATTCGAAATAAATAGCTAAAACGAAATTGAAATCAAGGTGAGAACTTCTCACTCAATCGAATCAGTTTCTATTTTATTTTAAATAGTTAGATTTAAAATACTTGAATGCATGTTTGAATGATGATTGTTATCTATTGATTGTTAAAATAGACATTATGCGCCGTTAGTAAGCGGATGTTATTTATTAAAAACATATACCGCGAATATTTCATAAACAGTGAAATTGGTATTATATATAATAGCAATATATATATATTGGCATATGTATATATTGGAGTTATTGATTTTCCGCATTTGTATATCGGATGAGACCCTATTGCGCCGTCTATTAAGCGGATAATATTTTAAATCCCATATACCGCGATAATTCCGTACTGGAGCGGAATTGGTATTGTGCTAATGTTTTTGGATGCAGGAAACAGGTTGGAGGGATCCAACTGGATTCCTCAACAGTATTTATTGATTTCAGATATTTTGATATTTGATGGATTATCATATCGATATATGATATCGTTGTTGTCGTGATTGACTATTTGGTGTGTAACATCATTGGACCAAGTTTTGGAACTTTAAAATGATTTTTAAAGTGATTTTTGAAAATATACTATATGTTTGGAAATTGATCCATTTTAAATAAATAAACGTTATAATTTTTAAAGTTATAAAAATTATGACTTTGAGAAATACGGTTAAAGATTGATTTTTGAGAAATATGGGTTAATGTTTTTATAAAATAATTAAATTGGATTTTTGAATTTATTATAAAAAGTTGAAAATATAGAATTTATAAAATTTGATTATTTTATAAATCAAAAGGATGAAATTATAAAGGACTTTAAAGATGTTTTAAAATAATAGTATAAATTGATTTATATAAGAGATTTATAAATTGATATTTATAAATTAAAATATTTGAATTATAAAACGAGTTTTATAAGTGTTAGAATGAATTATGAATGAAATTCGGAAATGAATGAAATTTATAGAATTATAAACGGTGAACTTATAAATGGAATTTTATAAGCAGTAGGTTTATAAAATTTATAAAGTTATTAAAATAATGGTTTTGGATAAATAAATGAATCTTATAAGTTATAAGATTTATAATTGTGAAGTTTAAAGGAACGATTTTGTAAACAAATAAATTATAAGTATTTGACTTATAATATGAACCTTTAGTTTATAATTGAATTATAAATCGAATAGGTTAATAAAGGAATTTATAAAAGGAAGTAGTTATAAAACAAATAGAAATAGAATTTATAAACGTTGTTTTATAAATTCGCAAACGACTTATTTTGATAAGTAAATTGTTGAAACCTATTAATGGAGTTATGTTCACATTTTTGACTGTGAATGATCCTTTGAAATAAAATGAATAGAAGTGATGAAATTTGTTAACGTAGTATATTCACGTTTTTGAATAGTGAATAATATGTTAAAGAAATTGTTTTGAATGGGATGTTTTAAATAGAATTAAAATGATCTAACGATGTTTTAAAAGGTGTTAAGATTCGAAACCATAGATTTCAACATTTATTGTTGAAATCGACGTTTTCGAGAAATAGAAGGAAATGGTGGACTATAACACTGTTGTTATAGTAAATGATTTCCGAAAGGAAATGTTTTGTATAGTATTGGGATTTATATATCTATTTTAATTTTGAATCCCTATACTAGTGATTTTGGGTTGTCGTAACGATGTTTTACGTAACATTCGTTTTGGCCCAAATAAATATGTTTAAGAGAATGATTTCCTTAAAGAATGAAATATATACTTAATCTCGATTTAAGTATATTGAATATTTTCCAAGTGTTGAAAATAAATAGGTTCGTGAATTACTTATTAAATAAGTATGGAAATGTTTTCCAATATAAAATGAATATTAGAGAATTTATCTTTTTGAAGATAAATTGAAAAGGAATATTGAAACCTATTGAAATCGTATATTCATAGATATTTTGAAATATAAATTCACTATGGAATTTATAAAAGAAAGGGGAACTTGTTTAAAAATAAATATTGATTTATTTTTGAAGTATTGAAAATAATATATCTTGTAAAAATATTTTGGAAAATAAATAATTTGGAAAATTATTTGGAATCTGGTGATGTGTGCATATCCATTGATAGTTCAATAACCGACTATCAATATTTACCTTTGAAAGGTATTTGTTGTGATTTGCTGAATTTGAATGCTACACTTATTTTTAAATTATTGCGCTTGTTATTCGGATTACCCATTCCGAATAGTGATACGATGTAATGAATAGCATTGATGACCGGTGTTGAAGATCGGTTATTTGCGAAAGCGATAGGATGACCTATCGATTGTCTCTGCACTGGGTAGCTCCTGGTATAGAGATTCCCTAAGTGATGGGAAATTCGATCGGGATTGTGAATACCCGGATTGCAAGGGCTTCGTGAGAAGTGCCTTCGGTTCTGTTCGAACCCAGAACAGACTTGTATGGATTGTATGTCTGACATTACAAATTGAGATATAAAGCAGATTTCTTTCAAATATATTTCTGTTGGTGGTGGAGAATTTATTCTTTTAGTTAAACACCCTTCTCTGAGACGTACGAGCTCAGAGGTTATGTAGTTGAAGGTTATCAGCGATATATTCCCAATTTGGTAATGTGACATGCTGAGTGTTGCTGTTAAATGATCATTGTGTTGATTATTTGTGATAGGATCATTTGTTTGATCGTCTATCCTGGTGATCATTTCTATGATCATTTGTTGACCCAAAGCATGGCTTTTGTATAAAGTATGTTTTTGTGGACGTGACTTCGTCGAGCCTCACACCTCGGGAATGGTCAAAACAGGAAAGATGCGGCAAGGTTATGAGGGGTAGCGCCCTTTAGGATATGTGCATTTCCTTCTGGAAAAGGGTGGTATCATGGTATGGAGCCCAGATACTTACTCATGTTGAAAACACTTTATGATTGTGTGAATTGATTGCGAGCGCTCGGTGAAAGGTCCCAAAGGACCGGGGGATGGCATATTCGGTCAGTTGTTACTTAGTTAGGGGTAACCCAGCCTTGTGTTGGTAGAGATCCGGTTTGGTTCTCGGGGATGTCCATCCAGAGGCATTCTCATGTGGCAATGGGAAGTTCCTTGGCCTGATCATTCGTTGGAAATCCAATTCCCAATACGAAACTTGTACGGTATTAGTTGTAGAACCTGCCATTCACTTATGGTGGTCACCACTGTTTGGATGGTAGCTATAGTAGGCATACGATAATGGTCGTATGTTGGCTAAGATTTATATTCTACTTTCGAAAATAAATTTTTCCTACACTATGCACTAGTAATAATATCAAATGTTCTTTTTAAATGCGTATCAAGCATCTTTGACTATCATAAGGAGAAATCTCCTCCGATTCTGCGTTTGCATTGTGTGTGCGTGCGGGAGGCCTTATGGTAGTCTCATTTTTAAAAAAGCATTGCGAATTGACTTTAAAAATATTCCTCTATTTTGATTTCAAAGATAAACAAACTGTTTTGAGTTCTCACACCAGTCACATGACTGACTCGGAGTTTATTGTTTTCCTTCCTAAACTCTGGGTGCCCACCAATTTCCACACGGACAGTTAAGAGTTAGGTTTATCAGGATATTCTGGATATTCTGGAGTTGCTGGAGGCAAGATGGATGGCATGGCGTATTACTAGTATATACTATTTCTTTCCGCTGTTTGATGTTGTTGTTGTACACTCCGAGGATATGATGTAATGAAATGTGATGTAATAACTGATATAGTTCTTTGTTTAAAGATTATTCATTTATTTATTATATGTTGTTCCGCTGCGAATCGTGAGATTCTGTTGTTGTTCTGTTGTTTTCTGTTCCGTTCTATTTTCTATTCTCTTTTTCCCTCCATTTTCTATCTTCTTATCTCTTCTTCTCTCTCTTTCTTTTTCTTAAACATTGATAATTCGTATTTCTGTTCATCTTGAGTTAATCTATGGAGATTAGTGTATATTCAAGGAGTACGGATTTATGGGTCTTCACATCTGGTATCAGAGCATATGGTTAAGCGACAACCATGGTTCTGTTGGGTATTACTCATTAGAGATAGAGTCAGTAGTACTCTAGAATGAGTTTGAGTGTAATAATAGCTATGAGAGCGTATTTGTTAGTGAATATATAAAATTGTTTTATATTGTGATGATTGGTTTATTGAGTGGCATATGAACTTTCGTCAGCGTGGTCTGCAAAACTATGCCGAAGGTGTTTCTAAACACTTGAATAGAATAATTCGACATAATATTGTTTTAAATTGGGTAAATGAAATAATTTTACCTTGATTATATTTTAGATATAAAGGGATAATTTTTCAAAATTATTAAAGTATATATAAGTTGATTGTTTAGTTGTTTGAATAATCTAAATAAATGAATAATTGTATAAGTAAAGAATTATAAAAATTGAATTATAATTAAAGTGATTTACAATTGTGAAATAAACTTATATATATAAGAAGTGAAACTATATGAATATATTTATAAATATGATTTGAAATAAAAAAAGAAAATGAATTTAAAGTTAAATGGAAAATTTACTTTAGAATTTGGAAGCTGAATTGATTTATAAGTTGGAATTTAAGTTAAGTAAAAACAAGTGATGTTTGTAAATGAAGTATAACTTAAGAGATATTGAATGAAATTGATATTGGTATCAAAGTAAATTATTAAAGTTAAGTGATAAATGTGAACTTGAGTTATGTAAATGAAATTCAACTTTTGTAATTGAATTAAATTAATGGATTAAATGTTAATCAATTGAATGTGAATTAAGTTGATATGAAAAAAATGAATATAAGTGTTAATTCATTAAAATCTAATGTAAAGTTGAATAGTTGAATGAAAATCAATCTAATTAAACCAATTGAAAGCAAAGGAATTTGGTTGTGATTGATATACATTGGTTGTTATATGATTGTTAGTTGATTGATTGTATATAATTCATTAAGTGTTAATGAAATTGGAAGTTAAAGTAATTGAAATTCGATTGGAAGTTAAGTGAATCTTGAATAAAATTGAATTTGATTTGGAAGTGAACCAACTTGAATATGAATTAGTGAATATAAACTAATTGAAAATGAATGTTAGTAAGAACATCCACTGTTAATGAATCAAATGTGATTAAATTGAAAACCAATTCATTGAATATTAATGAGAATATGAATGAATATTTATTGGTTATGGATGTTAGTTGGATGATAGTTGGTTGATGTTTGCATTTATTGCTTTTGTTTCATTTTCTATGTTGACATATATAGTTATTATGTTGCTATATGTTGTATATTGATAACTATTGTCTATATGCATGGTTCTCATGTTGTTTTTTGAGTGTTTAGTAGGTGCGGATCGCGTTTACTTCGCATTTGGAGCTCGCTTTCGTGCTATATTAGCCGTATATGCTCGCTAATAAAATATAAGGTACATATCTCGGATTAAATACCGTACTTTTATACTTTTTTTCCCTGCGGGATGCCTCGTTACTTGATGAGATGTATATTTGTGATATATATACGGTCATTTTTTTTTTCGGATCGAGCCGCGCAAAGGAGACTATGGCGAATTTTTCCGGAAATTTAAGGCGTTAGAAAAAATTTGAGAAAATTTGGAAAATTTTGAAAACTATAATTTTATTTGGAATTGAAAGTTAAACAATAGTAATTGTTTTTGAAAAGATACTAAGTATGATTTGGAAACTTAGTAAGTTATTGTAAGAAGTTTTAACTATGGATTTATGGAAAGTTAATGGATTCTGTAACTTTTCTTATTTAATAATTTCGAGGACGAAATTCTTTTAAGGGGGAAGATTGTAACGACCCAGAATTTTTATTAATTAAAATTTGAATATTTAATTAATTTTAAATATTAATAAGTGAATTTATAAGTCGAATAAATTTTATTTCGAATTATTGGATTTAATCGAATAATTAAATCGATAATTTAATATGTTAAATTATGGAAATAATTGAAAATTGGGTTAAATATGATTGAAAATGATTTGTAAAATTCTATTTTATCATATTGAAGTTAGAACGATATTTTAGAACTTTTAAAATCGAATTAAAAGTTAATTTGTGAAAATTGAATATTTTAATATTTAAATCGACTAGTGAAAATAGTCAATTTTTGAACAGTCTCAGAATTGGACGAAACCAGTTCCATTGGATCCGTAATAGTTAGTTATTACCGGATTTCAATTTTCGTAGCAATCGGAGTTATCGTTTGATCGTAGCAGCTCGAAACGCATCAAATTATTTTTAAGTTTAATTTGGCGAGTTAAAATAGCCATTTTTCAAAAAGTCTCGGATTTCGACGAAACTAGTTTCATCGGATCCGTAATGTGATATTATTGTAAGGTTTCAAATTTCGTGTCAATTGGATTTACCGTTTGTCCGGTACAAATTAAAACGCCTAGAAAATCGTTTAAATCAGTTTAATTTAAATCGAACGTTTATTGCCATAACTCGCACAGATGTCCGAATTAGCTTTCGAAACCTGTTCCATTGTGTCCGGAACGCGGGGTAAACCCTAGAAACGCTGGTTACGGCGCGTAAATCGGAGTTCGGAATTTCCGGAATGAATAGTGTCGTTCGTTCTTCTATAAATAGCCCCCTCTCTCTCATAAATTAGAAAAAAAGGAAACCCTAATCTAAACCCTAGCCGCCTCAGCCTAAACCAATGGCCGAAAACATGTGTGTTTCTTCCTCCTCCTTTTTCTCGAAATCCATTCACTTTTAATAGAAATTATCAACTACAAAAAGGTAGAGCACATCGAGTACTCCACATCCAACGGCTATGATCAGAATCGGAGCCACGGATTGTCGACAAATTGAGGTAGAAGGGCCGAAACTCACGCACGTTTTCCAACGTCCATGAGGGGCCGAGCTTGCTGGGGTTTTGGCCGAGAATGGCTCTTGCGAAGGGGGTCGGGATGGTGAGGGTTTGATGAACTTTCGGTGTTCGTGGAGGCTTGGAAATTAAACCCTAGTTTATGTTCATGGGTTTGTATGTGCGTGTTCATTTACCTGTAGGCGTGCGTGAGTTTGGAGAGGAAGGTGATGGTCGGCCAAGATTCCAGGAAGCATGATCTTGTGGCTGTGATTTGGGCAAGGTTAAAAATAAGAAAATAATTGTTGTAAATTATATATAAAAAATTTGTGTAAAACTTGTAAAAATCATAACTTTTTCATACGAGGTCGAAAACGCGCGAAACCAGTTGCGTTGGAATCGTATGGACGAGCACTACGCTATGGAATTAGATTGGAGTCGTTTGGAGTTAGTGAGAATTTTGGGTTTATTCGAAATAAATCGCTAAAACGAAATTGAAATCAAGGTGAGAACTTCTCACTCAATCGAATCAGTTTCGATTTTATTTTAAAAAGTTAGATTTAAAATACTTGAATGCATGTTTGAATGATGATTGTTATCTATTGATTGTTAAAATAGACATTATGCGCCGTTAGTAAGCGGATGTTATTTATTAAAAACATATACCGCGAATATTTCATAAACAGTGAAATTGGCATTATATATAATAGGAATATATATATATTGGCATATGTATATATTGGAGTTATTAATTTCCCGCATTTGTATAGCGGATGAGACCCTATTGCGCCGTCTATTAAGCGGATAATATTTTAAATCCCATATACCGCGATAATTCCGTACTGGAGCGGAATTGGTATTGTGCTAATGTTTTTGGATGCAGGAAACAGGTTGGAGGGATCCAACTGGATTCCTCAACAGTATTTATTTGATTTCAGATATTTTGATATTTGATGGATTATCATATCGATATATGATATCGTTGTTGTCGTGATTGAATATTATGTGTGTATCATCATTGGACCAAGTTTTGGAACTTTAAAATGATTTTTAAAGTGATTTTTGAAAATATACTATATGTTTGGAAATTGATCCATTTTAAATAAATAAACGTTATAATTTTTAAAGTTATAAAAATTATGATTTTGAGAAATACGGTTAAAGATTGATTTTTGAGAAATATGGGTTAATGTTTTTATAAAATAATTAAATTGGATTTTTGAATTTATTATAAAAGGTTGAAAATATAGAATTTATAAAATTTGATTATTTTATAAATCAAAAGGATGAAATTATAAAGGACTTTAAAGATGTTTTAAAATAATAGTATAAATTGATTAATATAAGAGATTTATAAATTGATATTTATAAATTAAAATATTTGAATTATAAAACGAGTTTTATAAGTGTTAGAATGAATTATGAATGAAATTCGGAAATGAATGGAATTTATAGAATTATAAACGGTGAAGTTATAAATGGAATTTTATAAGCAGTAGGTTTATAAAATTTATAAAGTTATTAAAATAATGGTTTTGGATAAATAAGTGAATCTTATAAGTTATAAGATTTATAATTGTGAAGTTTAAAGGAACGATTTTGTAAACAAATAAATTATAAGTATTTGACTTATAATATGAACCTTTAGTTTATAATTGAATTATAAATCGAATAGGTTAATAAAGGAATTTATAAAAGGAAGTAGTTATAAAACAAATAGAAATAGAATTTATAAACGTTGTTTTATAAATTCGCAAACGACTTATTTTGATAAGTAAATTGTTGAAACCTATTAATGGAGTTATGTTCACATTTTTGACTATGAATGATCCTTTGAAATAAAATGAATAGAAGTGATGAAATTTGTTAACGTAGTATATTCACGTTTTTGAATAGTGAATAATATGTTAAAGAAATTGTTTTGAATGGGATGTTTTAAATAGAATTAAAACGATCTAACGATGTTTTAAAAGGTGTTAAGATTCGAAACCATAGATTTCAACATTTATTGTTGAAATAGATGTTTTCGGGAAATAGAAGGAAATGGTGGACTATAACACTGTTGTTATAGTAAATGATTTCCGAAAGGAAATGTTTTGTATAGTATTGGGATTTATATATCTATTTTAATTTCGAATCCCTATACTAGTGATTTTGGGTTGTCGTAACGATGTTTTGCGTAACATTCGTTTTGGCCCAAATAAATATGTTTAAGAGAATGATTTCCTTAAAGAATGAAATATATACTTAATCTCGATTTAAGTATATTGAATATTTTCCAAGTGTTGAAAATAAATAGGTTTGTGAATTACTTATTAAATAAGTATGGAAATGTTTTCCAATATAAAGTGAATATTAGAGAATTTATCTTTTTGAAGATAGATTGAAAAGGAATATTGAAACCTATTGAAATCGTATATTCATAGATATTTTGAAATATAAATTCACTATGGAATTTATAAAAGAAAGGGGAACTTGTTTAAAAATAAATATTGATTTATTTTTGAAGTATTGAAAATAATATATCTTGTAAAGATATTTTGGAAAATAAATAATTAGGAAAATTATTTGGAATCTGGTGATGTGTGCATATCCATTGATAGTTCAATAACCGACTATCAATATTTACCTTTGAAAGGTATTTGTTGTGATTTGCTGAATTTGAATGCTACACTTATTTTTAAATTATTGCGCTCGTTATTCGGATTAACCATTCCGAATAGTGATACGACGTAATGAACAGCATTGATGACCGGTGTTGAAGACCGGGTATTTGCGAAAGCGATAGGATGACCTATCGATTGTCTCTGCACTGGGTAGCTCCTGGTATAGAGATTCCCTAAGTGATGGGAAATTCAATCGAGATTCTGAATACCCGGATTGCAAGGGCTTCGTGAGAAGTGCCTTCGGTTCTGTTCGAACCCAGAACAGACTTGTATGGATTGTATGTCTGACATTACAAATTGAGATATAAAGTAGATTTCTTTCAAATATATTTCTGTTGGTGGCGGAGAATTTATTCTTTTAGCTTAACACCCTTCTCTGAGACGTACGAGCTCAGAGGTTATGTAGTTGAAGGTTATCAGCGATATATTCCAAATTTGGTAATGTGACATGCTGAGTGGTGCTGTTAAATGATCATTGTGTTGATTATTTGTGATAAGATCATTTGTTTGATTGTCTATCCTGGTGATCATTTCTATGATCATTTGTTGACCCAAAGCATGGCTTTTGTATAAAGTATGTTTTTTTTGTGGACGTGACTTCGTCGAGCCTCACACCTCGGGAATGGTCAAAACAGGAAAGATGCGGCAAGGTTATGAGGGGTAGCGCCCTTTAAGATATGTGCATTTCCTTCTGGAAAAGGGTGGTATCATCGTATGGAGCCCAGATACTTACTCATGTTGAAAACACTTTATGATTGTGTGAATTGATTGCGAGCGCTCGGTGAAAGGTCCCAAAGGACCGGGGATGGCATATTCGGTCAGTTGTTACTCAGTTAGGGGTAACCCGGCCTTGTGTTGGTAGAGATCCGGTTTGGTTCTCGGGGATGTCCATCCAGAGGCATTCTCATGTGGCAATGGGAAGTTCCTTGGCCTGATCATTCGTTGGAAATCCAATTCCCAATACGAAACTTGTACGGTATTAGTTGTAGAACCTGCCATTCACTTATGGTGGTCACCACTGTTTGGATGGTAGCTATAGTAGGCATACGATAATGGTCGTATGTTGGCTAAGATTTATATTCTACTTTCGAAAATGAATTTTTCCTACACTATGCACTAGTAATAATATCAAATGTTCTTTTTAAATGCGTATCAAGCATCTTTGACTATCATAAGGAGAAATCTCCTCCGATTCTGCGTTTGTATTGTGTGTGTGTGCGGGAGGCCTTATGGTAGTCTCATTTTTAAAAAGCATTGCGAATTGACTTTAAAAATATTCCTCTATTTTGATTTCAATGATAAATAAACTGTTTTGAGTTCTCACACTAGTCACATGACTGACTCGGAGTTTATTGTTTTCCTTCCTAAACTCTGGGTGCCCACCAATTTCCACACGGGCAGTTAAGAGTTAGGTTTATCAGGATATTCTGGATATTCTGGAGTTGCTGGAGGCAAGATGGATGGGATGGCGTATTACTAGTATATAGTATTTCTTTCCGCTGTTTGATGTTGTTGTTGTTGTACACTCTGAGGATATGATGTAATGAAATGTGATGTAATGTAATAACTGATATAGTTCTTTGTTTAAAGATTATTCATTTATTTATTATATGTTGTTCCGCTGCGAATTGTGAGATTCTGTTGTTGTTCTGTTGTTTTCTGTTCCGTTCTATTTTCTATTCTCTTTTTCCCTCCATTTTCTATCTTCTTATCTCTTCTTCTCTCTCTTTCTTTTTCTTAAACATTGATAATTCGTATTTCTGTTCATCTTGAGTTAATCTATGGAGATTAGTGTATATTCAAGGAGTACGGATTTACGTGTCTTCACATAAGCATTCGAAGATATCTTGAAGATGATAGAGTCGAAGATAGAGTTCTTTGAAATGCAAGGGCTACATTCTACTAATCCTAAGGATGTGGTAAAAATTCATTCATGTTTATGTACGACATGGTCTTACGAGATTCCTTTATTTTGAAAGGTTTTATAAAGCTAAAATCCACATAATGTGTGTTTCTCACACTGGTTTACTAGAATACCAAACTGATCTGGGCGTTATTTTCTTAAATTGTTTGGGTCAGCCCGAGCATATTTCCTAATTTAGTTTGGATGCTCTAGAGCTTAAAAAATGTGCTGGATGCCTCTAATATATATTCATGTATATTTTATTTCCACTTCATTTGTTATTTTTTATTTACCAGCATTGGTTAGGATATGTTATTGTAACTATTTAGGCTGGTGATAGATTAGTTTACTATGATTAATATATGTATATTACAATTTTTCTTTTGTAAAGATCTATTGTATATTATATATTACTCGTCACGATGTGATATTTTGTTCCATCTATTCTTTCTTTTGCTCCAACAATCTATCTTTCTAGCATTGGATGCTTGGCATGTGAATACCATGGATGTATTAGTGTCGACTTTTGAGGATTGAAAAGAGGGGTTGTTACATTTCCAATAACGCAACTTTCAAATATACTTTTTACACCAATTACGAATTATCAATTTACTTGGAATTCCAGTCTATACTCCAATTTCATGTATCTTTGGATATTCGTTAACAAGTTAATATATTTCTTGACTTCAAAAAAAACGTTGATCATTGTCTAGTCTTTACTCTGTTATCTATAAAGTTTTTAAGTCTCTTATAAAAGTATGATTATCATGAAGAAAACATCAATGACAATCAAACCACGTAATTTTCTTTCCATTCTGCAATGAAAATGCTCATGTTTCTTCCATGTAATACGAAAAAGCTAGATGACTAGCTGTGATATGCCAGAAATTTTGGCAATATAAATTTAATAATCCGTGTTAAAATTAAATTGATTTGGTAATATTTGTAAATAATTTGAATTGATTTAATAATCTTCTTTTAAATAAATATATAATTGATAATTTATCTTTTAAAAGCTAATTTAAATTGTTTCTATTTATAATGGATGTACATATATATTTGTATATATATTGTAAATAGGTAAGCTTTGTTTTAAATTTAACAAGTAAAACATGTTTTCTAATATTAATATTTCTGATAACTTGGAAATTTGATTTAATTTAGTATTAAGCTATTAAATGAATAACTATATGGTTTTAAATACTTAAGATAAATGTTTAATTGTTAGAACTTATTCTAGATTAAGTTTAAATTTAAAATTTATTAACAAAAAGATTGTTTTATTTTCATTTAGTATAGCTTGAGAAAAATATGGTTTAAATATACTCAAGATAAAGTTAAAATTTGTTTAGATGATTTTAGCTAAAATTTAGATTTAACAAAAGGTTTGTTTGTTCTTTTCTAAATATAGCTTGATGAAATTAAGTAATTAAGTAATAATTTCTTTTATGAATTATTTTAATTTAATAATGAGTTATTTTTAAACAATAATAATAATGTAATATCTTTACAATGGATTTTAAATAAATAGGAATTGTTATTTTAAACTTATGTTTATATATATACACATATTTTGGAAAGCTATGATTGTAAATTTAAAATAAAATAAGTCTTATAAAAAATTAAAATAAGTTTGAAATAATAATAAGTAAATTTAGTATTGATAATTTAAGTTTTAAAATTATAAGTGAAATAATAATAAGCACTTGTATTAGAAATAAAACTAAATCCATAAGTTAAAAATTTATAAACAAATAACTAGTAACTAAGGCAAAGTAAATAAAGTATACAAACATAACTAAAAATAGCTTTATATCCACAAACACATAGTTATGTAAAGCAATAAGCCAAGAAAAAGGAAATGAATGGGACTGTAAGGTTTAGAATCCAGGCAAGTAAAATATGTTTATAAAATAAAAGAAGATGTGCCAGGCTTTGTATATTTGTAGTTGTAAATAAGTATACAAGGCAAGAATAACAAAGTAAGAAAAATATCTATGTACTAATAAGATATGTATGAGACATTAAGTACATTAGCATTAAATGCTTCCATTTCTTAGCAGCTAACAAAGTCATTTCGAATTGTATAAAGAATCAATTCAGCCTCCTAATACAAAAATCTTGCCAGATACAAACAAAAACAAATATTGTACCTGAATTAGCTACCCAGATATCACCTACCCTTGTAAAACATTTCTATTTATATGTATATCTTCTCATTTCATTTGTTCATCACAACTTAGTAAACCTGGGGAAAAAATATATAATAAGATCACCCTGTAACCTCATCTAAAAATTAAAAATTTATACCAAACCCTGTAGTTCTTTTCAGAATTTCAATCTGGAATCAACAAAATTCCAAAGTCCTAAAACATTCCAGATTCAAATATCAAAGCTTTCCAGTTTAAAGAAAATCAAGGCAAGACTAAGTTTTCAAGTTTTCTGGAATCAAAACAAAAGCATGCAAATACTCTTTCTAGTTTCAAAGTTGTTCTCTATTTATTTTCAGCCGAATAACATCTCAATTGAATAGTTTAAGTATATATTTGTTCTGTTGCAAGTTTTCTCTAGAATTCAGTTGTGTTGAGTATATTTCTTTTGTATAGCTCTGTGTTAAGTATGAATATTGTGATGAGCATCTCTGTGTTTCTATCTGACTTTAGTTCCATGTTTAAGATCCTTATCAAAATTTCATTTTGTTCTTAATTCAGGCTTTAACAAGACATAAGTTTGAACATAAAATGCTTATATTAACAGAGACTTGAGTTTAGAAATTGTTTAAGGGTAAAACAGTTTGTATTAGTTCTGGAAAATATAAAACAACAGTAGAAAACTAAAATAAACTAAAACTCAATTATTATAATTCATGGATTCAGGTATATGAATCGAATGCTAAGACTAAAACTTGATTTTTGAAAACAAAATCACTATTTTTAGTAAAGAGGTTCAGGTGAGGTTCTGGGTTCATCAATATATGGGTTATTGTCGATTTCTGGTGATCAAGTGGACCGGAGTGCTCGGGGTTCTCTGTGGTGATGGACAACTGATCGGGGGGTCGAGGAAAAATGGTGGAAGGTGCTGCAGTTGGACGTGGTGGCAACGGCGTTCAATTTTAGTGGGTATCCCTAATTCTTGTGGTGGTCGAACTTTTGATCACCACGGCTTCCACCGTGCATCGAGTTGCACGAGATCTCGGGAGGTGGTAGCTTGGTCGAAGACGAGTTCATGGCCCGAGTTTCGCGTGTTCAGGTGGCCGAGGTTTGGTGAACAGCATGTTGACAGGTTTTGGGTGATAGGCCATGTCGAGTTTCCAGGTTTGAGTTTCGAACTCGATTTCGATTTGAGTTGTCGTGATGGCTTTGAGTGGTCGTGATCGTGTCTGGTGATGGTCGACGTCGTGTTGAAGTTCTAGTGGGTAGCCGGAGGTGGCTGGAGCCACGGTGAACGTGCACCGTGCCCATTGAAGTGCTGAGGAATTTTTGGTTGGGTGCAGGGTATTTTGACTCGGGACATACTCGAGTCATTCGAGTATGTGACTCGAAGCAGAAGGAGGGAAGACTCGAAGCATTTTTGGTTCGAGTTGAGTCAGTGTTTGTTCAGGCTTTTGTAAAAACCTGGAAGCAATTTTTTTTTAAACAAATTCAATGAAACCTAAAAATAAATAATAGATTTAAACAAGTTTAAATCTAGTTGAAGTATGAATTCAAATTTATTCTTGAATTCAAATCTGAAAAAAAATAAAGTTTTAAAACAATTAAATGTGGATTTTTTTCAGGTTTAAAAACCTGACAGTTTCAGATTTTAAAATTTAATTTAAAATTTGAAACAAAAATTTAAACTGTGTTTAAAAATTTAAAACTTCAAAGTATAGATTCAATGAACTTTTGAATCTAAGTTTTAAAAAAAAAAAGAATTTGGATTTTAAATCAAGAATTAAAAATCAAGTTTTTTTAAAAAGCAAGTTAAACCAAAGTTTTAAATTCAAAGTTAAACTAATGATTTCAAGTTTTTCCTGAATTCAAATCTGAAATTTAGATCAGTTTTTAAATCTAAATATATAAAACCAGTTTAAAGAAAATAGCTTATAAAAGGTAATTTGTTTCAAGTAAATATTTGAATTGATTTTGACATAGTTCTTTTTAAAGGGATTTTTTGAATGGAAGTTAAATAAACTGTTTTAACTTGAAATTGCAAGTTAAAATATTAATGTATTTTGGAAGTTTAAATTTAAATAAAGATTTAAGTAGTTGAATTTAAAGGCTTTTCTTATATAAGTTCATATGTAAGTAATAAATGTTATTTACAAGATTATAAATTGAATTTAAATTTGGTAAATGTGTAAACAATAATCATTTTGAATCTTAAATTCAAAATGGAATTTGAATTTAAATTTAAAATGTAATGTTCTAATACACTTTAATATTGAGGGAGTCATTAATAAAGAAATAAATTATCTTAGAAATAATTTAGATATTAAAATGATTTAATGAATAAGTTAATTAAAGAATGACTTATGTATTAATAATTTAGATTAATTTATAACTAGAGATTAATTAAGAAGTAAATTAAGAAATGTTATTAGTTAATGAAGATAATTAACTAAGGATTATTAATTAACTAAGGATTATTAATTAATTAATTAATGTGATTAATTTTGATAATTAATTAGATTAATTAGATAATCTTTTGTAAATTGTTAAATGTAATTACTTGATAAAAGTAATTAAGAGATAAATTACTTATTGTAATAAATTTAGATGATATGATTAAATTAAGCTAATTAATTTAGTTTAATTAATTTAAGGAATCATTTGATAAATTGATAAGTGTAATTACTTAGTGTATTTAATGGAGCATAATTACTTAAGGAAGTAATTAATGTTAATTACTGAATGTAATTAGTGAAAGATGATTTGTAAATGAAGTAATTTGGATAATTACTTTTGTAATTAATCAAGGGATTAATTAATGGAGATAATTAATTATGGAATAATTAATTTATTAATATAAGTAATTAAGGATAGTTAATTACTGGAATGTTATTAATCAAGGGTGATTAATAATTGTGTTTAATTAAAGATTATTTATTTAATGTAATTAATTTAAATAAAGTAACACTACTACAAAAAGTGCATATTGCTTCGCCTCATTTGCATCTGTTGAAGTAAAAACTGATGCAAATAGAACTATTTGCATCAGTTCTATATTAATAACCGATGCAATTGGTACGTGAAAAGCAGTAGGTAATAAAAAATTAAATTTGTATCAGTTGTCACCAACAACCGATGCAATTGGTACGTGCAAATAGTTTTAGTCGCATCAGTTTTAAATTCAACCGATGCAACTACATTAGTTTGCATTCATTTTCCATCGGTTGGCTACTACAACTTTCGTTTTCCCTCCCCTTTAACTTTCCATTTCCCGCTTAGCCTTCGTTTATCCCTCCACTTTCCCCGTAACCTGTTATAAGAAAACAAAAGCAACAAACCAAATTATCAGTTCCTCCCAAATCGAAATCCTAAAAATAAATTGAAATCTAAACCAAATCAAAACAAATGTTTTAATTCGACTGTGAACTAGGTGGCGATTTAGGTTGAGTGGAGGTGGTAGCTGTTTGTACCAAAATTGGGCACAACACTCGTCGGAAGTTTTTGAAGAGATAATAAATGAAGAATGCAAATAAAAACAGAGGATTATCTAACAAAAACTCCAAATAACATGTAAATAAACGCGTAGACAAGCAATTTATAGTGGTTCGGCGTATTGCCTACGTCCACTGTGAAGTTTTTATACTTTTATTGACTTTCTTTCGATGATTACAAGTCAGTACAGCAATCAACAGTGAATTACAGCTAGGAATTCGAATTTAACAGCAAGTTTATGATATCAAATGATGGAGATCTCAATCCGGCAGAGTCTGGGTGCTTCAGAATCCAAAAGTCCCTTTTCTGTTGGCCCTGGGGCTCTATTTATAGGCGTAGGCTACTGATATTTCGCTGAAAACTCGGGGGACCACTTCTGGCACGTGAGGGGGCCCATACGCACGGTCTCAGGAAGTTTGGGCCCACTTTGGCATCGGTTCGAACTCCATTCGAACCGATCAAGAATTCATCCAATCGAGGTGAAATTTGGCGTGGACATTCTACAACATGCATGCAAGCTTCTGTGAAAATTTCATGGCATTTGGATCAGTAGATTGGGAGATATGATGGATTTAAAATGGGGTTCATTGCATGGCTGTTTGGTTCCAAACCATGCTTTCGAACCGATGGTTTCGAATCCATCATGGCACGCGTCTTCGTGGTGACGTGGAGCGCAAACTTCGAATCAATCCGGTCTTCACTCCGAGTTGACCGCTTCGACTCCATATATCTCGGTGAATTCGAACCGATGGAAGACACGTCATCATGGTTGGTTGACCCAGTGGATTCGAATAAGGCTACACAGGATGGGTTCGAACTTGGCATCATGGATGGGTTCGAACATGACTTCATGGACGGGTTCGAACGAGGTTCCATGTTCGGGTTCGAGCAATGTCCAATGATGGAATCGAACAAGGATTCTTGTTTGGAGTCGAACAAGGCTTTGTGGTGGGTTCGAAGCAGCTACTCTCCGATGGATTCGAGGTCCATTGTTATGAACTTAGTAGGTTCGAACTTGATGGGTTCGAACCCAAGGCACCCCAATGGGTTCGAAGGTGATGGGCTCGAACCTGATGGGTTCGAAGGTGATGGTTTCGAACCTTATGGGTTCGAATCTCAGGCCTTCTCTTTCAAATTGAATTGATCATAACTTGAGCATATGAACTCGGATTGACTTGAAACTTGAGATGTTGAGCCCTATGGTCTTTCTTAACGTGTCCTTTGAATTGGAGCTCAATCTGGACTTGGAAAAAATTCAGTGATATCCATAGCGAGACGAAGTATGACCGGTCTCTGAGACGAACTGTTCTCCGTTTCTGATCGATCTTTTGGTATCGCGGCTTTGCCAAAAAGCGGGATAACATTTTGCCCCCTAAAGTACGTCTTGTAGGAACATGACGTGCTTTGAACAGCTGCAATTTCTCTGAACAATCATTGCTCTTTTTTTTGTTGAAACTCGTATGTTGTATTGTTGTAACCTTGTGTTGACACGATTGATTGCTGTATAATAGTGCTTAGCCGTTGGCTATTGCATTTGTAACAGGATGAGTGTTTGATCCCTGTAAATGTTTAAAATCGATTGTTAGTTCGACATATATGCATATATGTTAGTTTGACCCTTGCAAACGTCGTGCGTCCATGAGTCGTGTTAGTTTTGTTTGCTATTGAACTTCGTATCGATTCTCTCCTGAATCGATTTTGAAATTTGAATTGAAGCAACGCTCGATGGTTGTTTTGGAAGGTTCCTTCGTATCGATCCTCTCCTGAACCGATGCAAAAGGTTGAAGGAAACGACTCTGCGTTGCGTGAATGTGACATTTCGAACCGATGGGTGCAAGCTCCGATGGATTCGAGGTCAACATTCATATGGGTGGAGTATGCTTATGCAATGGTGGGTTCGAAACTGATCTTCGAATCGATGACTTGGATGGGTGCGAAACTCTCGTTCGTACCGATGAGAAAAATGGGTACGAAATTATAGTTCGTGACAGTGGGCCGTGGGTGGAGTTGTAATTTTGTTGACGTGAACCGGGTTTCGAACTGATGCGCCCACCGTTGGTTTCGCACCGATGCGTACCGATGCCTTGCCGTGTGTTTCACACCGATGGAGCCTCAAACATATGGTTTCGAAGGTAGATTTCGAACCGGTTCTGCATTTTGACCCGTTGTAATCGGTCGAGTTTACCGGAATGCGAATCGACCGGGTCATCTCCAACCCCCCATATAAATAGCAAGGACCTCGGCATTTTTCACTTTTTACTTTTTTTTTACTGTTTTCTGCATCGTCTCGAAGCTTCAGAGAGGAAGGCACTGTGTTTTGTATTCGAACCATTTGAGATACAAATCTTCAATTCTTCAAACCTATCATCCAAACTAGGTAACTAACCTCGAATCCACATGGCAAAGCTACCTCGAACCCATCACTCCTTCATCGATCGGCCTTTCTTGGGATTTGGTAAATCCAGATCTGGCTTTTGGAGGAACATCGAACCAACGCAGGGACTCGTGTTCGAATCGATGACGTTGCATCCCTGGGATGACCTTATAGGGGCGGCACAGTTCGCACCGATTGGATCCCTTCGAAGGGTCTATTCGAATCGATGGATACGAACCCATTTGCTGTCGTTTCGAAGTTCTCAATTTTACATCGATACGGAGGCTATCGATTCGAACGTGATCGATGTCAAATTGAGGGCTTCCTTATCGGTTCGAGCCAGCTGACCGAGGATCGATTCGAAGTCGTCCTTCACTAATCGATTCGAACTTGGCACTTGACCGTCGATTCGAGGCTCGCTCCTTTGCGTCGGTTCGAAAGGGTATGATGATGGGTTCGACAAGTTCCTTGTGAGCGGTTCAAAACTCCATATAATGGATACTAAAGTTTGAAATTTTCTGGGCATAATCCTAATGAGCTTCACTCCTGCATATTTGGACATATTAAACTGCATACTTTACCGCCTTTCGAAGCTCGTCGATGGAACTACAACAACTTCTATCCGAATCGATTTTCATCATATAAACGGTTTAGCGATGACGGTCATTGTAACTGGACTCAGTAGCTTTGTTGTTTGCATATTTTATTTAACTATGCGACATTTATTCAAGTAATGCATGGCACTGCACCACACACATTCATACACTTTACACTGGGGAACGTACGGGTCCTCTGTCGTCTAACGATGGTTTCTCGTGAGTTAGCTAGTGATGGAACCGTCAAGTTCACAGCAGCAAGAGATTCAAGGTACAGCCTCTCCGAGACTAGAGGTTCCGGACATTGATCCTGAGATCGTCGGTCCAGCCCCGGACGAATTGCCTAATGCGTCGTTCATTGCAAATGCATCGGATTCCGTTCCATCCAATATCTCTGAAGATATGTTGGGAAGAATATGCTTGAGGCACGGCATGTCACTGGATGATGTGTTACTGCCGGGGCCGAATGATAGACCGAACAATCCACCGGAAGGGTATACTGCATTCAACCGCCACGCGTGTGCGGCCGGGACACTTCCTCCGTTCAACGAGTATATAAGGGAAGTATTGTCATTTTTGAGGATCGCCCCATCTCAGCTGCACCCGAACGGATATGCGTCGATCAATAGCTTGTTCATTGCATTTATGGAATATCTCCATCGACCACCACTCCCGATTGAGATCAGATACTTGTTCAATTTCAAAACTCGGGGTGATTATCCTTCCTTCACATTTCTGGAAGCGGTGAGGAACTGCCAAGTGGTTATTGGGTCCTGGACCAGGTTGAGCTACTATAGGACGGAATGGTTCTATGTCAGGTGTCCTCCGGGGTTTGCCCGGCGATGGTTAGTCAGACATGAGTGTAGCTGAGTTATTAAGTAATTTCTAAGGCAAATGCGGTCAAAGCGAAACTTATGTTTTTTCTCTTTTTTACAGCGACGATTCAGCGACCTGAGGGCGAGCACTTTAGGGAGATGGTGCGAGTGCTTCGAGAAGTCCCGAGTGGAGATAGGGATATTGAGCTGCTCTTGACGGATAGGAATCTCCGAACTTACGGATTGATTGAACGAGGGCAGAGCATACTGTTTGAGGGGACATTAAAGGCCGTTTTGAAAAAACGAGTCAAGCACAAGAAGCCTAAAGTTATTATAACCGAGGAGGCTGATTCTGAAAGAACTCACACTGACGACGAGCCGTTGTTGGAGCCTACGGACGTGGCTCAGGATGTTGAAGAGCAAAGAAAAGGCAAGGCAGCCGTCGTCACGTCAACTAAGAAGGGGAGATGGAAGTCGGTTGTCACTGCCCGATCCTCCCCCGGAGTTAGAATTTCGGAAGGGTCTCCCCCAAGAAAAGAAAGTCTCTTTGAAGGGCTTGCCGACGTTCCAATCCCGGACGATATGTCCTTTCAACACGATGTCAGGTTGGAGGAATTCCATCATACTCATGACCTGAGCGAGCCCTATGTTACTAGCGTGGTCGACACTTCGGGTTGGTCGGGGATGAAATGCATATTCATACACATTTCACAGCACTACACAGCTTTTAGTCGTAGGTCATCGGTTTCGGGGTACCACTAACTTTGTTCTCTTCTTTGCCTTGTAGGTACCACGTCCAGGCGCGGTTCGATGCTAGGGAGTCTGCGACATGCTCGGAAACCATCGTATCGCGAATCGCGCAGACGGAAAGGAGATAGGGACTATGATCAGGAATACTCCGGATATTCGAGCCATGAATGATATGACACAGATAGGGGTTATAAGCGTCGATCCCGATCGCGCACTCCTCCTCCTTCCAGAGATCCCGTACAACCTCCGGCCCATGTTTCTCGCCCCTCTGAGCCTTCACGTCATAAGTCCACTTCCCAATCTTCTAGGCACGACTCTCACCGCTCCAGAAGCAAGGCATCGACCGTCGTAGTTGCGGAACAGCCTCCCGTGGAAATTTCGGGTGAAGGGGCGTTTAGGCTTGCTCAGTTGAAAAAAGACTTCCCAACTATTTGTTTCGACAACTACATTTTTCCCCCACACTTGAAAAGAATTCCTCCGTCGACGGAGCAGGTGGTGCATGACTATGTGCACGACTTCTACGCTCAGTATAAAGTGTGGTTTAAAGCGGCGGAGAAGGCATCGGAGCTGGCCTTTGAGCGTGGGGCCGCCAACGAAAAGTTACAGGCGGAGTTGGCCCAGAAGAGCCGTATTATTGAGGTGCTTAACACCGAGGCCGAATCTTCCAGAAAATCAGAGATGGAAGCCATTAAAAAGGCCGATGAAGCCCAACTTACGATAGATAGAATGAAGCGTGAGCATTACGCCACGGTAGAGGACATGGGCCATCGGAATACTCTGGTCACTGTCGAAAGGGATGCGGCGCTAAAGGAGCTAAATGAGCTCAAATCTAAATTCGCCGAAATCTCTAAGGATAGGGACGATGCAAACAATGCAGCCCAGAAGGCGTGCGAACAAACTGTGATACTCCGGACTGAACGGGATGAGGCAGTGGCCAAAGTTCAAGCGGTCGAGGCGGAGATTGAAGAGAGAGTTCAGCAAGCCGAGGCCAGGCTAGAGGCCGACATTGAAGATCTGCTTATCACCTACAATGCCAATGTATTGAAGCACAGAAACTTGGCCTGGCTTCAGGATTATCCAGTGCATCTCCACAGTGCTTGGGAACGATTGGTTGAGGGGGAAGAGGAAGCGCACCCGGACGAATCGGTCGACCGATTCGAGCTCGAAAAGCGGTTGCTAGCAGATGAGGAAAAGAAGGTCCTCCATGATTCTATAATCGCTCATGAGAAGGAGATGGTTGGCGGTCGATCTTTGGAGGCCGAAGAAGGGTCAGGCGTTGAGCATCGTGCCACTGCTCTTGAAATCACCGCCCCGCCTCTGTCTGAGCCTGTATCAGCGGTTAGCTCACAGACCGTTCCTGCTTACGACCCAGAGCAACCGCGGTTATCACCAATTCGCGAGCACGTCTCCGAAGTCGTCCCACCATCAACAAGCCGAACTGAGGAAGGTATTCTGAACAAATTTCAAGTGCATTTTAGCTAGAACTCTCGTTTCGAAGTGATTGTTCTTAACCCCTTCTCTTTTTTATTCAGTAACCAGGACTACCCCGGTGTCTTCGACCTAGGAGCTGAGTCAAGGGTAGAAGGCTATTATTACTGAAACGACTGTTGTGACAACGGCAGCGTCTACCGGAGCGGCGCAGGAAAGCTCTTTGTCTCTTGACGAACAAATGGTGAGTGAACTACTCGGTCACCAGGGAGACTTCTCTACAGGCTTGCCATTTATCATCAGTGAGTTCCCGCCAGCTTCTAGCTCTTTTGTGCAGACTGGAGTTGCCCCCAGCCAGGGCCCATCAACTCGAGATGAAGAAATCTTGGCCGAAATCCATGCTGAATTAGAAGCCGAGGGGCAAAGCGGTAGTGTCGATGGTGACACTATTCCATCTTCCGTTGCGGGTCCGGTCCCTCCTACTCCTCCGACGGGGAGTCTTCATTTAGATTCAAGTTCTGAGGAGGACGTAGATATTATGCCCCCGGCCAAAGAGCAACCACCTGAGAGGAGGTCGTCCAAACGAAGGATTTCCATTCCTAGTGATTCTGACGATGAACTGCTAATAAGGAAGCCAAGGAAGAAAGAATAGGTCGGCCTCCCCAGTAGATATTTTGGTAGATAGGAACTTGTTTTCGTTTTTTGTTAGTAGGCCGTGTATAGATGCAGGTTCGGCCCCTGCTAGTAGGCATTCTTTTTTGGAAGAACTTATTTGCGTGTAAGTCCTTGTCTTCGGTTAGTTGAAATAAAATTTAGTTTCTTTGTTCCAACTCTCATTTCTTTTGTGCTTAAGTGTTTATAGCGTTATGTTTTCAGTCCGGTGCACTTGTGGTGTTTTTACCGTCAAGTAGAGTTTGTTTTATTTGCCAAGTCTGCAAATCTTGGTCAGAAGTTGTAATCGATGAATAATCAAACTTCGGACATTGTATCACTTTGATTAGCGATTAACACTTAGCTTTTTTGCCCCCTAGTCTTGGGGAATAACATTTGTGTTTTGGTGGTTGAGTGCGTTTATTGCAAACCTTAAGCACATGTCCACATTCCGGGGACTTAGGATAATTTGTAATCGATAACTTGGTTCGCACTATGGGAATTTGAGAGTTATCGACGTTTGTAGTATGGTTCGCGCTCCGGGAACCTGGAATTGATGTTTACACTCCACTTCACGCTCTGGGAATCTGGAGTTAGCGTGGGCGCTTCGGTTCGCGCTCTGGGAACCTGTGATTTATGTTTATACTCCAATTCATGCTTTGGGAACTTGGAGTTAGCACGGATGCTTCGGTTCGTGCTCCGGGAACCTGTAATTTATGTTTATACTCCAATTCATGCTTCGGGAACTTGGAGTTAGCACGGATGCTTCGGTTCGCGCTCCAGGAACCTGTAATTTATGTTTATACTCCAATTCATGCTTTGGGAACTTGGAGTTAGCCGATAGATGGTCAGTCACACCTATTTGGGCTTTTTAGGAATTCGTTCACACTCTAGGAACGATGGGTTTGATGTTTATACTCCAATTCACACTCTGGGAAGTTGTAGTCCGTTCGCACTCTGGGAACGAATTGTTGAATGTTTATACTCCAATTCACGCTCTGGGAAGTTGGAGTCCGTTCGCGCTCTGGGAACGAATTGTTGAATGTTTATACTCCAATTCGCGCTGTGGGAAGTTGGAGTACGTTCGCGCTCTGGGAACGAATTGTTGAATGTTTATACTCCAATTCACGCTGTGGGAAGTTGGAGTCCGTTCGCGCTCTGGAAACGAATTGTTGAATGTTTATACTCCAATTCGCGCTGTGGGAAGTTGGAGTCCGTTCGCACTCTGGGAACGAATTGTTGAATGTTTATAATCCAATTCACCTCCGGGAAGTTGGAGTCCTTTCGCGCTCTGGGAACGAATTGTTGAATGTTTATATTCCAATTCGCGCTGTGGGAAGTTGGAGTCCGTTCGCACAGCGGGAACGAGTCGTGGAATGTTTATACTCCAATTCGCGCTGTGGGAAGTTGGAGTCCGTTCACACTCTGGGAACGAATTGTCGAATGTTTATACTCCAATTCACGCTCTGGGAAGTTGGAGTCCGTTCGCACTTTGGGAACGAATTGTTGAATGTTTATACTCCAATTCACGCTCTGGGAAGTTGGAGTCCGTTCGCACTTTGGGAACGAATTGTTGAATGTTTATACTCCAATTCCCGCTCTGGGAAGTTGGAGTCCGTTCACGCTCTGGGAACGAATTGTTGGATGGACTGTCGTGTGTTGGTCCAGTTCAGCCTTCAATGTGTTGGCTTGCCCCCGAGCTGAGGTTTCACTTAGTGAGTGGCCGGTTGTAACGCAGTCACTCGCTATTTGAATAAATTCCATTGTTTGATGGAACTTAGCTCTTCGTGTGTCGTGATTGTTGAACGTTGTATTTGGTGAATCACAGCTTTAGCTTGAAGAGATAGCATTTTATTTGCTGAAATAAGAAAATGTGGCAAAGTCAGTGCCTTATTACAAATTCAAATTTCAGAACGTAAAAGAAACTGCAAAGTATTTATAGATTGAAGGAGCCTGTCATGTGTGACAGTGACGAGGTTCTTCGTCGTTCCAGGCTCCTGAATAAGTAGGCCCGCCACTGATGGCGTTTATCACCAATCTCCCACGGGGACAAGTTGAGTCCTCCTGCCTCGGTCGATTGGGTTCATTGATTGGATTGGATGGGCCCACTTCTCTGGGCTGCGGTATCCGCACAAACTGTTCCAGCTTCCTTTCTCTGACCAGTTTTTCAACAAGATCCTGTAAGTGACGACACTCGTTCGTATTGTGCCCGTAGCCTTCATGGAACCTGCAAAATTTTCCCGTCTGGATTTGTCTCTCTGACGACGGTCTTGGAGCAGGTTTTTCATATTGAATTGTATTACAGGTCTGCAAATACAAGTCCTCCAGTGAAGTATTCAAAGGAGTATAACTATCCAACATTGGATTTTTGCGTTGCGGGCCACGATTTTGATCTTGTTTTTTAAGTTGATGCACGCTCTCTCTTCGCCGAGCTTGTTTATTTTTAATGTTCAACTGAACTTTTCCGGAGCTCTCACCGGACTGTTTTATTGCAACATTGCTTTGGGTCCCTTCCGCATTTGGCCCTGCTTCAGTTTTCTTCCTAGACTGTTTCGCGTCTTCCCGTCTCAGGAATTGAGCTGCTTTGGCATGGAAACGGTCCAATGACGCAGGTGGTTTCCCAGCTAGCCAATTGCCGAATTCGGAATCGGGGTCGATCCCCTTAGTCAACGCCATAAGGATGGAGTTATCGTTTGGATTACTAATCTCCGCGCTTGCAGTATGGAATCTCTCTAAGTAGTGCCTGAGCGTCTCTCTGGGAGCTTGCGTGACACTAGATAGAGTGTTGACATCCTTTGGCCTTGCGACGTGCATGCGGAATTGCTCAACGAATTTTGTGGCTAACTGATCGAAGGAAGAGATGGTTCGAGGTGGCAATCGGGTGAACCACATGGTGGCGATGCCCCCCAAGGATATGGGGAAACTACGACACTTCACTGCATCGTCGGCTCTGGCAGCGGTCATCGACCATTCATACTTTAGAATATGTTGGTTGGGGTCGGAGTTTCCCTCGTACATGGGTAGAGTGGGCATTCGGAATCGCCGTGGGGGTTCAGCATTGAGAATATCGTCCGTAAAGGGAGTGTGACTTCGGGAAATTCCCCAATCGTCGTTTGTGAATCCCTGACTCTCACGGATCATCTGACGTATCATAGTCAAAAGATCCGGCATTTGTGTCGGAGTATGATCACGTTCCATACTTTGGGTTTGAACCGGATATCGTCGATGGTCCAAGTCTCGCCTTCTTGGCTCATAGTCCTCTGGGACGTACGGTTCAGGAGTACGACCGCTATGACGACGGTCCAGGTCCGACTGATCTTGAGCGTCGACCCCTGGTACAGCCGCAATGCTAGTGGTGCGGTATTCTGCGGCGTGGTGAGGAACGGCACCTCCTCGGGAGGAGGGTCCGGTTTGGAAACTGGGTGACGGACCAGCTCTTATTTGTCCAACGGTCAATGTCGGTTGGTTTCCAAAAGGTGGCATACGACTCCCATCTAACCAGGGTCGTGGAGGCCGGTTATGATAATCAGAAGATGAAGAACTTTCGCTGGAGGAGCGAGAAGCACGATCTCTCGTGGATCTCTTTCGTTTCTGGCGATCCAACTTGTTGATTAGCTCAGCGTTAGCACGTAGCTGTTCTTCTAGTTGTCGCCGACTCTCGGTCAGCTCTTGGAGTAACAACTGCAACTCTTGTCGGGTAACCGGACTTGACGGTTCTAAGTGCCCAGCGGCATCTTGATTAGATGGAGGTAGAGGGGCAGGATTCTGTCTATCCTGTTCTTCTTGATTGACAGCGTTTGAGGTGGTTCTTGTGCTAACCATCTTGAGAATTGAATTCCTTTCCTAGACTTTATGCAAATCTGACTAGAAGGGAAGGAAGTCGGATTCAATGATCTGGGTCTCTCTCTTAGATTTATTCAATCCGGTATCGATGACAGATCCAACGAGCAGGAGAAAAGCTGGGTTTTCTCAGTGAAAGCACCAAAGTGTTTGTACCAAAATTGGGCACAACACTCGTCGGAAGTTCTTGAAGAGATAATAAATGAAGAATGCAAATTAAAACAGAGGATTATCTAACAAAAACTCCAAATAGCATGTAAATAAACGCGTAGACAAGCAATTTATAGTGGTTCGGCGTATTGCCTACGTCCACTATGAAGCTTTTATACTTTTATTGACTTTCTTTCGATGATTACAAGTCGGTACAGCAATCAACAGTGAATTACAGCTAGGAATTCGAATTTAACAGCAAGTTTATGATATCAAATGATGGAGATCTCAATCCGGCAGTGTCTGGGTGCTTCAGAATCCAAAAGTCCCTTTTCTGTTGGCCCTGGGACTCTACTTATAGGCGTAGGCTGCTGATATTTCGCTGAAAACTCGGGGGACCACTTCTGGCACGTGAGGGGGGCCCACACGCACGGTCTCAGGAAGTTTGGGCCCACTTTGGCATCGGTTCGAACTCCATTCGAACCGATCAAGAATTCATCCAATCGAGGGGAAATTTGGCGTGGATATTCTTCAACATGCATGCAAGCTTCTTCGAAAATTTCATGGCATTTGGATCAGTAGATTGGGAGATATGATGGATTCGAAATGGGGTTCATTGCATGGCTGTTTGGTTCGAAACCATGCTTTCGAACCGATGGTTTCGAATCCATCATGGCACGCGTCTTCGTGGTGACGTGGAGCGCAAACTTCGAATCAATCGGTCTTCACTCCGAGTTGATCGCTTCGACTCCATATATCTCGGCGAATTCGAACCGATGGAAGACACGTCATCATGGTTGGTTGACCCAGTGGATTCGAATGAGGCTACACAGGATGGGTTCGAACTTGGCATCATGGATGGGTTCGAACATGACTTCATGGACGGGTTCGAACGAGGATCCATGTTTGGGTTCGAGCAATGTCCAATGATGGAATCGAACAAGGATTCTTGTTTGGAGTCGAACAAGGCTTTGTGGTGGGTTCGAAGCAGCTACTCTCCGATGGATTCGAGGTCCATTGTTATGAACTTGGTAGGTTCGAACTTGATGGGTTCGAACCCGAGGCACCCCGATGGGTTTGAAGGTGATGGGTTCGAACCTGATGGGTTCGAAGGTGATGGTTTCGAACCTGATGGGTTCGAATCTCAAGCCTTCTCTTTCAAATTAAATCGATCATAACTTGAGCGTATGAACTCGGATTGACTTGAAACTTGAGATGTTGACCCCTATGGTCTTTCTTGCCGTGTCCTATCAATTGGAGCTCAATCTGGACTTGGACAAAATTCAGTGATATCCATAGCGAGACGAAGTATGACCGGTCTATGAGACGAACTGTTCTCCGTTTCTGATCGATCTTTTGGTATCGCGGCTTTGCCAAAAAGCAGGATAACAGTAGCGATGTGCTTTGAGGTTGTTGTGGAGTTTGGTTGAATGCAATAGTTCGATTGAGGGTTGCTCTGAAGGTCAACGAGGTGGAGTTGTAGGGATGTAGCGATTTTGATGGTCGATTGGGGAAGTTCGAGTTTAAAGTTGGGGGAGGCGGTGATTGTTCTGATTGGGGAAGTGTTTGCGCTTCCCAAAACCTACCGCTTAATTCTTTAATTCAGGTTTTCTGCTGCTGCCTCTTCCTATTATTCCTTTATTTATCTATTTTTATGTTTTTTATTGCTGCTGAATCGAGATAGCACTGCTGAACAAAATCCCCGAAATGTGTAATTTCTTCCCATCCCTTCCGCCTTCTGTTCTCCGCATTAACTTAGGACCAACCATGTGAAACAGTTCAATGCCTCTGACATTTAACTCCGTGTATGCTGCCTTCTGTTGCCTTGAGGACTATGACATCTGACCATCGAAATTCATTTTCCTCATCCCAACTTAATGACAGGATAACAACCATGCTCTAACTCCCTTTGCTATTATTTGACTCCTCTTTATTTTGTAAAAGGTGGCTGTCTATAGTTAGTTCTGTTCAAAATCAATTAATTGCCTTACATCATTGCTTTGTAACATAAAGGGTTAATTTAACACCAACCAACACCATACTGTTATGTAACAACTGATTGATTTTTTAATATCCTTGCTTATGTACTGAATTTCATATTTGTGTATGTAAGCAAATGGAGCAGACAATATTTATTTTATGGTAAATGATTGTATAACTACATCATGTTTAACACTAAGAGCTCTGATATTGAACTTCTATCTCAATGACTTTACTTATCACTCCCACATGCTCTTGATGTTGATGTATTTTAACTTTGTTCATGTTGGCAGTAGTGAATTTGGCTACGGTGTTGTAGATTATTATTTTTGCATTATTTGTAAGAAAGGATTTCCTTTAAATTTCAGTTTGTTATAATGTGTATTGTACGTGCATAGTTATTTGTTATGGAAAATTTCGCAGTTTTATATTCAGGAAAAATATCAATAACTTGATTATAATATAATAACGGTTGGTCATTGGTTATTACCTATCATTTGTAATGTGTAGGAATATAATAAAACAAAGCATTTTCTACTTTAGCATAAAGTAAGGTAGATATTTGTATCTTTACGAGTAAATTGATTCTCTACAATGCAACACAAATAATAATGATGTAAATTTGAATTACGAATTGGATTATAGTGACTTTTGTATGAAAATGCTGCTCCTACCTGGAAAATGAGTTTTTTGACTTGAAGTAAGAGTTAAAGGTAGAGGTAGTTGGATGGATAATTTACAATTTTGATAAAGCTTAGTTATAACAAATGAAATAAGTCTATGACTAATCAACTAGGTATCTTATTTCACCTTCTTATAAACTGTTTCCAAATGTTCAATTCCAAACAAGTAATTTAAAAATTACTTGTACCTACAAGTAGCTGCCAAACATATAGTTATGAGTTACGACTTATCAATTTCTAAGCAACTTGTTTCTCCTTATAAACTGTTACAAACATTCAACAAATAAATAATTTATAAGCTGTTTCCACTACTTGTAACCAGTGTTGAACATGCTCGCGATATAGGTGGCGATTTAATTCGACTGTGAATTAGGTGGCCGAATTAGGTGGCTGTTTCCACTACTTTGACTCTGACTCCGAATATTCCACCACTGCTTTTCTGCAAGTCCATCCCTATCATGTTGTAGTATTTGCACAAAATTATGCTCATTGTCAAGTGTCCAACTAATTGCTTGCTTGGGCTTATGAATGATCGCTGCTTTTACTTAATGGTGAATTTGTTTTGCTATCTATTTAATTTCCAACTATAGTTGTTTCTTTTCTTTTTTAGCTTCATCATCTCATTCCTTTCGGTTTCACCCCTAATTTTACAACTATGTGGTTGTGGATAATTGTTGCGTGATCAGTTCACGATGTTATTGCGTACAATTATTTGTTTGATAACATAAAGTGATTTGACTTCAGATTGTATAGTAAGAAATTCGTGTGATGATTTGAAACCTCCTCAAAGATGCACTGAAACAAATATTTGTGTTTTCAGAAAAAATTCCCCCCTTTTTCTATTAACTGTACAGGAAAATGTCAATATATTAGTCACATTTTTAAATTTAATCAACTTAGCTTCTTTGTTTTTTCCTGCCATGTATTCTAATAGGATTATTATGATACTACCTTTAATTCTCCTCTCCCTCAGCTCTGAATCCAAGCCCGAACCCTAATCCACTTACAAAGAAATTGGAAATTCGTTGCTTTCGAAATTTGTCAATTTGAGTATGATGGCCAGATAAGTTCCAAACTTCATGAATTCGAGTTCCAAACTTCACAATTTCCAGACTTCACGATCTCCATATTTCATGAATTCATGAATTTGAATATAATTGCCAGATCGAGTTCCATCTTTGGTTCCAAACTTTGGTTTCAGAATTCGTGAATTCATGGTTTTTCTTCATACGTCGGTCAGTTATTTCTCTTTAGTTTGCATGATAGTGTGATGTTGTTTCGTAAATTATGAATTCATACTTTGGTAGTTTTTTTAATTTTCTTCATTCGATCGATACAAGGGGACAACCCTGTTGTCAGTCTGTAGGTGTTGATGGCCGCAATGGTTCTTTTGAAAGGGAAGAAGGTTGCTGAGAAGAGAGATGCTCGACACAACAGTAAGTAACAATTTTGTTGTTATATTTTGTTCAATTGTGTATCAGGAAGTAAATATGAACTTTGCTTTAAGTTTTACTTGGTTGATATTTAGCTAAATAGATTTATCAAAGCTGAAGGAACATTTACATACTTGGTATCAAAGCAACACACATCTGTGCATTATCACCTTACCGGCATGGGTTCAAGCCTATTTACCTCAAAAAAGCACATGTTAGTTAATTGATGTTTGTGAATCAAATGGCAGCACCGAACTGTACAATAATAGTTTATATTTAATTGTTTGCTATTGTGTGTGTTAAGGATGAAATATAAAACACCAATTTTACCATCCTCCCGCATTTGGTTTTTTGGACTTAATATAAATTGCAATGAACTTGTATTAGTAGAGTCGTTTTTGCTTTTATCTGGATTTGTGAATAAATTTTGATGAATTTAATTTTAATTAATTAATTGATTGATTTTTTTATAAATTTTCTTCTACGGTGAAACATGATTTAAAGGGAAAGAAACCTTCTTGCTTGAACAAGGTAACAACGAAGTCAAATAACAGATACAATTAGAAATTGAGAGAGTGATATGCCATTTTATGGCGGTATATATTTAATAGTTTCCTTGCCAATGTAAAAATAAAACTCAAATACATTACAATTTAGTCAGTTACAAGTTGGAATAACCTTAGTGGTTTCGATCCGGTTGACGTAGGAATGGTACTTGTGTAATTTGATAATTCAACGGTAAATATACCTACATAGGAATGGTATTTTTTTTAACTCAAATTAAATGAGTATCAAATATATTCCTTACATATTCCCGGTAACATAATAAACGAAATATAGTTCCCTAAGCACAAGGTTGTAAAAGGATTTTGCCATTGAGGAGAAAATCAATCCTATAAAATAACAAAGAAACTCAATATGCTTGCAATGTTTTGAATTATGCTAACTGGAAACTTGATCACAATAAATAACTGGAAATGAATTATGATACACTACTAAAACCTTTTGTGCCCATAAGAACATGATGATGAAATGACTAAATATAAGTTTTGAATTGTGTATTCCGTATGGTTGCAATGTTTTATATAGTTGTTGAAGTTAATGTTATTACCTTGTTACTGTTTGTTCAGGTGTTACCCCATACTGTGTTTAGCGGATTGGGCTCAGTAACAATTATTGAATTGTACTTAGCAGCTATCCTTACGGATACATGAAGTTCCTATTACAAATGTGATAAAACTAAAACTAATAGCTATCATTACTTTACTTCAAAGCTATAAAATTGTTCTTTTTTTTAGGAAGCCGTATTTTAGTCACCTGTTATTTGTGCTTATTTTATAAAGAAAAAGCAGTTGTTCAAGTCATATGTCAATGGGGGTGGGCGGATCTTCATATCATTTAATCAATGTAATGTGCTCTATAAATATGCATGGCTCTGATGCTATCACTGAAGAAATTTATATTCAACATGATCCATTGTGCACTTTTAAGAATTATGAAACTTATCATGAGTGTATATCATTCAGACTTGTTCGAAAACTGTATGTTTATTTAAATTGATTTATATTATTTATTTGAAAATTATAACTTGCGATTACTATAATATTCAGTTTTTTATTATTATGCTGCAGCTCTGGATTATTTTTCCACAGTTTTTGTGCTATCTCGTTCGGTTTTTGATTACAGAGAGCGGTTTCTTTATATTTGTGCAGGTTTTTGATCTTTTGGTGCAGCCTTTTGATTTTTTTGGTGTAGTTTTGATTTTTTTTGATGCGATTTTCCATATTACGTGCCGCAGTTTATAATTTGGAACTGTATTTTTTTAGAACTATATTTTTTCCATGTTATGCAGATTTACTGCGTTTTTTTCCAAAAGGTTGTTTTTTCTGTTTTCTGCCATAATTTTTATTAGACGGGGTTTAGTCCGATTAACCTATTTAAACATGGATCAGATCAGATTGGGTTGGGTTAAAGTGCTTACCATACAGTTTTACCAGGTGGGGTTTAGTTTTGTTTTAAATGGATTGGGTAAAATCTTAACAACCCGTTCAGAACCCACCTCGGCATGTTTGATAATGATGTCCTTGTCAAACTGAGTGCTAGTATTGGTCAATCTTTGAAGTCCAATGAGGCAACTTGTTACTTAAGCGCTCTAATCTTGCTAGGGTATGGGAAGATGTTGATTTTTCAGGTGCATTGGCGAGTTAATAGGTCAAAAGGAGTAGTGCAAATCAAAAGAAGCTTTAAAGTAAACCGCCTTGGACATGAGGTATATCTTTAAATTTATTAGCAGAAAATCATTGTTTTAAATTCATAATATATTGTTAACTGGTATCACAGGTTCTGTTTACTACATCCAATTGGCATAGTAAGAAAACATTCTATCAATTTTCCGGGGAGCATGAAGAACTCAAGTCTTTTGTTCACAATATTGCAAATGTAAATAATCAGGTATAAATTCTTTGCGTTCATGTTTCAATTTAAGCAGTACTTTGATGTTATGTGTTAATCAGGTATATTGAAAACTGTAAATAATACAAGTTATGTGTTAAATTTAAGCAGTACTTTGATGTTAAAAGTGGTCATATGATCATATATATGCACTTAAGGCTTCTTCACAATATTGTCACAATAATGTCAATGTTGTGCAGTTTATGTTTATACTGAGTCTACGCTATTTAATTTCTGTTTGCGCTTGGTTGTATTGAAGCTTATCATTTTAACCATGCAAACTCAAATAATATATGATTGCTTTAAATGCGATGATGTATGGAATGCTGGTACGATAGTTTTTCGTCCAATATGAGCAGATGTATGCGGAGTTTATAACTGCTGAAGATACAGGTACCTTTTTCTACAAATTGAATGTTGATGCGACAATGTCAGAAATTATTAAATTCAAAGTCATTTGTAAGAAAAATATAATCCATCAATTTTTCGTACATTAACTTTCTTGCTCTAGTTAATTGACTCTATTTCCTCCAACCTCCTCTTAGGATGCATGCTAGATATTTCGATTTCATACACATAACAACGGGTGAGGTGGGCATCATTGCTCAACACCCATTAGCATTCATTCATTTAATTTCTTTGTATTCTTTCTATCTTATAGGAGCGCATGTCAGAAATAATAAAACCATTTTGTAAATCTATAAAAGCATCATAGGATATTCGGATTGAGGCAACCAAAGTTCTCCTAGATCTTGAATATTATTGCAAAGGACTTGATGCAACCTTATCTCTGTTTATGGAGTTTTTAGAGAAAGAACAGTCTTTAAGAGGTTTGAAATTCCCTCATTATCTTTCATTTTTGTAACAAATTTACAGCTCTTGTAGTTTATAATTTGATTACAGGAGAAGTAAAGCTGGTTGTGCATGTTATGCATTTGGTTCAAGCAAATGAAGAGGCTGAAACTGGCAATGATAAAGAATGCTCAACTCTAGTTGCTCTGCTTCGTCTACTTGCTAGCAAAAAAGCATTTAACAATATTTCTCTGAGGCACCATTTTTTCTGCCTTTTGCAAATTATTGCCGGGAGGTTAGTCGCAGTGGCGGTTTTGGATGTTTGATTGTTTGGATTTGGGTGGGTGCTGAGATGAGATTGCAGGAGGTTGAAGAGGAGAATTGTAGGTGTTTGTAGTAATTTGAAGTAGTGATAGATGAGGAGATTGCTACAGTGGCAGCAGGCTGATCGAGGTATTTGGTGAACGAGATGGAGATGTGTACTGCAGTGGGGCAGAGGGGGTATGGCAGTTTCAAGCAACAGTGAAGGTTGTGTTTGGTGATGGATGATGGTAATCTGTGTGGTGATGGCAGCTAGACTAGAGTTGTGGCAATGATGATGCCGAGGGAGGAATTACTGGTGGTTGACAATCTTGCAGTTTGAATGTTGCAAGAAGGTGATGGAGGGAGTGTTGATGATGTGTGATGGTACGCAGTTTGTTGCTTTGTAGTGATGGAGTAGGAGATTGGAGTTGTGAAGGATCGGTGGTCGTTGAGTTTGTAGGGGTGTGAGCTGATTGTAAGTGGAGTATGATGCTGTTTTGTAATGTGCTGGAGAATGCATGATGATTGTAAGATTATTTCATTATCATTTAACAATGATGAAGTGTGCACAGTGATGCACAGTGGAGATGTCAGAAATCAATGTTGTAAATGAAGGTGAAAATTTGTAAACCAAAGCAGAATTTGTAAATGATAATGAAGTAATCTTTTTTTCTAATTTTTTGTGTATGTTTTTTTCTTTATATATATATATATATAAAGATTATCAATAATATATATATATAGTCTATTTGAGTACTGTAATAATGGTTTCTGAGGGATTAGTTTTCATCGATTGTTATAAAAAACCGATGCAATAGAGTGATTAGTTTGCATCGGTTTTCGACAACAACCGATGCAACAAGTTCCTTTGTTGCATCGGTTTTCATTACAACCGATGCAACATGGGGGCTGTGTTCAAGCAACCAACCATGATATTTTGCATCGTTTTTTAGTAACAACCGATGCAAAAAATACCTTTTTGCATCGGTTTCAAAACTGATGCAAAAGTGTTAAGCCTGTTGCATCGGTTGCATATGCATCGGTTGTTGAACTGATGCAAAAGGGGGGTAAACAACCGATGCAAATGACCTGTTTTGTAGTAGGGTAATTAATTTAAATATAATGAGAAATCATTAATTAATGTGACTAATGATGTAATTTATAATGGATTAATTAAGAAATAATTAATAATGAAGTGATTAATTAGTGTAATTAATTAAGGATAAATGTAACTAATTTTAGTTAATTAATAAATGAAGTAATTAAATGTTAATTACTATAAATGATTTAGGATAATTAATTTGTGAAATTAATTAAAGACTAATTACTTATTGTAATTATAAAATGATTAATCAAAGGTGTTTAATTAAGATGAATACTTAATGGATCATTAATTAATTTGATTTATAATTAATTAATGATTGTATAAGCAGGATTTATAGATGAAGTAATTAATTTAATTTACTTTAAATTAATTAGAGATAGAAGTAGTCAATTTAATTCATTTTAAATTAATTATAAATGTTATGATTATAAATCATTGCTTATGGATGAATGATATTGATATTTCATTGATTGATTGTGATCTCAGATATGAGATGAGTAATATCTATGTGATATGGATGTATGGTTTAAGTATGACAATAATAAGTATCTGTTTGGATGATAATATTGATTATCTGTTTATGATGATAATGTGATTATCTATTATGAGATGTGAATTATCTATCTGTGTGTATATTGATAATATTGAATTGAATTGTTTTAACTTTAAAACAACTTGGCCTTAAAAGATACGTTTTGGATTTCGATGAGACCGGGATCGGGTTTCCATATTTGGACTTCCGAAAACCACATCGATCCAAATTAACGATAGGTCTTTAATCTGAAGTGAAGATGAAGATTCATAGTGCAAGGGTAATTGTCGTTAACTCTGAGGGTGATTCCAAAATGAGTGTAACGAGATAATGCCTTCGGTTTCATTCGAACCCGGAACGAACTTGTATGGATTGAATGCTTTCAGAACATCGTCAGGTGGGCGATGAGCATTCTATGAAATGTATTCTCTAAAGGTAATTGTGACCTCAAGCCTCATCAACCAGGAATGGCTAAAACAGGGAAGGTGCAGCAAGGTTAGGTGGGTCATGCCCAAGTAGGATGAGATATACCCCTATCTAGATGTCCCTTTATTTTTCGGCTATGTGGGCGGTTGATTGCAACAACTGCCGGGGTTATCTTTTTCGGGACCGTTCAGTAAGGAATGGTTCTGGCCTTGTGTTGTAGGGGGTTGAGAGTGATCTCGGTACGTTGATCTAGGCCACGTACTGACGGGCGGTACCCCAGTAGCCCTGCCATTGTATGGAATCCAAAATCCAATAAGTGCCATCGGATTTGATTGTATTACCCACTTTTGTGGCTAGTAGCTGGAATTTAATGAATGTAACCATTTTGGCTATTTTCTATTTACTTGAAAACCCTAGGCCTATTATAATATCACTGAATTTCCTATCAAATGTTTTGGTTAGCGTAAGGTAAAAACTTACCCATGTTTATGTGTGGGGAGTCTTACGTGATACCTTTTGTTTCAAAGGATTTTCAAAATTAAGCAACTTTAACCTGTTACTCACACCAAACCCATGTCTGACCCAGAGTTTATTTCTGTTTTCCTAAACTCTCGGGTACTCAAATTTTTACGAGTAGCCAAGGGATTTAGGTTGGCTTTGACGAATTCTGGAGGAGCAATGGAGCAGGAGGCTTCAACGTTGTAGATATATATATAGTTCCGCTGTGTTGGTATCTTTGAGTTATTTGTTTGAGTTGTATCGAGTTGTATTAGCTAGACCGGTGTTTATAACTGTCTAGTATGTGTTATATTATCTGTGTAACTCTGATTGATGTTGTATATTATGTAAATACTTATGTGATTAATATAAATTATTCGTTCCGCTGTTGAGATTCTGATGTTGTTTCTTCTTTCTTCTCTATCTCTTCGATTTTCTCACCCCTTTCTTTCTTCAAGATGATATGACTTTCTGTGCTCAGAAAGTCGGGTTGTCACAGTTGGTATCAGAGCGCTAGGTTGAGTGAATACCTAAGCTCTTGAGTAATTTCTTTCTTGAGAGAGCGTATTTGCAATTTTGATATATATATATATATATATATATATATATATATATATATATATTTCTACCTATTTGTTGGGTTACCTGTTCAGGTTTTCCAATATAAGTTATAAGGTGGATAAGGTAGTAGTGTGTGTAACACGACTACCAATGGTTGGAGTTTGAATATTGAGGTTGGAAGTGTATTTGTCGAGACTGTAGACCTAATACCGTCTCAAGTGAGCTTTGGGTGGTGTAAGGATTTCATTAATCTCTGAAGGAAATCTGTTAAGGTTCGGAGTTCATCTATGAAATGTAGTTTGGATGAGCTAGAGTTTGGATCTGTCGGTTGGACAGAAGCCAGGCATGATATCTTGATAAATCAAGGTGTAGTAGCTGTGTGATGAGACACAGTGACTATGGATGTCTCCGAAGATGTTTCTTTGGAACAAGTTAAGGAAGAGTGTCCGCTTCGGTTGTGGCTGTGTTCAGTTGGTTGTTTCTGTATGCTTTGTAGTCCAAGTTTCTCAAAGTGCTTTGGATTAGAAATTGTTTAGCATTATTATTAGCAGTGGAGTTCAGAAGCAACAGTGTGGTTCCGTTTCTTCGATGGATTGGCTACATAAGTTTAAGCTGTTCTAATTTGTAAAGAGAGAGCAGTATCTTTGGAATTAGGCTGGATTGATCGCAAAAGTGACTTGCTATAGTTTGAGTGTTCTCTTGTGTTTCAGAATTTTTCTGGATGTCTTCAAGAAGTTAGAGATTTGCTAACATCTGAGGGTTGAGTTTGGTATCAACTGGATTTCAGAAGTGGTATAGATGGATCAGCTTAGTAATAGGATGGTTTTTGAGTTTGGTGAAGTAGCTCAGGTTTTGGAGGAACTTCTGAGTTTTCTTTTTTTGATCTGTGGAACCCTAATGTTGGGATGTGTTGTCCAGTCTATGTTCGACTTCAGCATTTTCATCTGTTCAGTCAGAATTGCGCAGTGCATGGTGGAAGCTATTTTAGTGTGGAAGCAATTGGATGTTGCAATGTTTGGATTGGAGAGTTCTACAGGAAATTTTTCAGGATCTGAGGCCGGTTTGGAGTGCACCTGTTTTATCTTTCCCGGATGAGAGAAGTGTTCGTCGAAGGAATTTCTATCGGTATAGAAAACCGTCGAACGAATTTTGAAATAAAATTTATACCGCAAGCGCACGGTGTACGAATGTAGCACGCGGCGAATACGGGTCGATCCACAAGGAATTGATGATTTTAAAATTCTATTCAATCAAATTAACCAAAGTTGAAAGTGTGATTAGCTAAAAATGTAAGAAACTAACAAAAACTAGCAAAAGAAAAATAGATAAAAATATGAGAGCTAAATGACAATTTGGAGAATAAATCCACTCTCTAGATCATGTAGTTCAACACATAAAATCATGATCTCTTTTTTATGGTCATTAGTGTTTTAATTGATGTGTTTATTATAAGTATGGCATATTTGAGCTATTGATTAACCAACATAAGCCATCAAACTATAACACACCCCTTAAAACACTTACTAACTTTCATGAAACTTGACAAAGAAAATGAAAATGAAATCTATTTTAAGTATGGCCTATTAACTATTGATTAGAAACATAGACCATCAAATTTTAATTTCAAATCACTTTCTTATGCCATAATCATATATTCATGAAGAGGCATTTGTGTTAGTGATTGTGTAAGTATAGCCTATTTGGTGTCAACAATATAGGCTATCAAATTCAAAGCAAAAACAACAAATAAAACACTTCATTGATCATCATTAAGCACAAAAAGAGAGCATGAATTAACATATAGTTGAAGCTACATAATTAGAGAGCTTCATTACCCCCTAAATTGAAGGGGTTTAGCCTCTCATATTTGTCATTTGCTTAACAAATGTAGCTTGCAACATGAAAGGAAAAAGAAAGAACAATGAAAGCAAATGAAAAGAAAACTATTCTACTTGCATAAAAGTAAATCTACACTACTAGCATGAAAGGAAATGAACATGTAAGAAAAAGGAAACACTAATTAACATTGCATAAAAAAAAAAGAAAATTACATAAAATAAAAATGGCGAAGTAGCCATGAAAAGAGAAAGGGAGCTTTCCTTTGTTTGACTAAAACTAAAGAGAAGGAGGCCTAAGAGAGACTAAGAGAAGAGATTGGTTACATGAAACATATGGGTATTTATACATGTATGAAACCCTAATTCATATTTTTGGGGAATGCCCAAAATGCCCTTTAGGAAGTGTGGAGGCCAAGTAATCATTAACATGTCTTAATCCCCCATTAAGTGTACATGAAGCCATTAAGTCCAAAAGCATGTGCATTAGCCTTTAATTTGTACATTAAGGTAGGTAGGTAGGTGGGGTCCTCCATTATCTTCACTTTGAATTATTTCCATCTTCATTCCTTTATATCCATTTTGTGCATGCATGTTTCTTCATGAACCCACTAATATGAGAAGCTAAATTCCTACAAAATATTATAGAAATTTCCAATTAAATTCTTTCAAATTAATATACGCGCACAAATGGCCATTTTGCCCTTATATGAAGATGAATATGTGAAAATTTGGAATTAATATGAATTTTGGTTAAAACAAGTTAAAATACCCAATATGATCATTTATTTAATTTAAATAGAATAAATATGGTGCTAAAAATATGCACATATACGTGCACATCAAGAAGTGAGATCAGCCTTCTGATTGTGGAATAGAGTTTGTGTTCTGAGTTTGGTTGATCTTGGAAAGATCATTTTGTTGGATTGTCTTCGGTTTAGTTTGTTTCTAAGGACATCAGCAAGGGTTGAGCTGATCAGGAAGGATGTGGGCAACACAGGATCGTCCAAAGAGTTTTGTGGATAAGAGACGAAGGAATTTGGATTCCGAAGTCGGAGATTCGATTTTGGATAAGTGTCTGGTCTTCAGGATTGAATTGTCAGTTTGGATAACTGGAATTCGTTGTGTTTCACGTATCTCTGAGGGTGTACGTGTAAGATCTATCTCTAGTTGTAGAACCAGCAGTTCAGGGAGCTTTGGTTGCTGATTCAGACTTGTCTGTAGTCTGATATCCTGTCTTGTTTTTTAGATCTAGATGAGTGGAAGCTCTGTAGCTTAGTAGTATTGTTTGTTTGGATTCTGTAATGCGAGTATCCCGGTATTTATATTTGGGAAACTCAAGAAAATTCTATCCGGAATTTTGTGTGGATAGTTAGATTTGTTTGATTGGATAAATTGGTTGCTATGATTGTTAGCATGTGGTTGATATATGCTTGTGTTTTAAAATTAAATCTTTAATTGAATTATTAAATTACCTTTGCTTTAAATTTTGGGGACGAAATTCTTTTAAGGGGGGAGGAATGTGATACCCCGGAAATTTTGGCAATATAAATTTAATAATCTGTGTTAAAATTAAATTGATTTGGTAATATTTGTAAATAATTTGAATTGATTTAATAATCTTCTTTTAAATAAATATTTAACTGATAATTTATCTTTTAAAAGCTAATTTAAATTGTTTCTATTTATAATGTATATACATATGTATTAGTATATATATTGTAAATAGGTAAGCTTTGTCTTAAATTTAACAAGTAAAATATGTTTTCTCATTTTAATATTTCTGATAACTTGGAAATTTGATTTAATTTAGTATTAAGCTATTAAATGAATAACTATATGGTTTTAAATAACTAAGATAAATGTTTAATAGTTAGAACTTATTATAGCTTAAGTTTAAATTTAAAATTTATTAACAAAAAGATTGTTTTATTTTCTTTTTAGTATAGCTTGATAAAAATATGGTTTAAATATACTCAAGATAAAGTTAAAATTTGTTTAGATGATTTTAGCTAAAATTTAAATTTAACAAAAGGTTTGTTTGTTCTTTTCTAAATATAGCTTGATGAAAATAAGTAATTAAGTAATAATTTCTTTTATGAATTATTTTAATTTAATAATGAGTTATTTTTAAACAATAATAATAATGTAATATCTTTACAATGGATTTTAAATAAATAGGAATTGTTATTTTAAACTTATGTTTATATATATACACATATTTTGGAAAGCTATGATTTTAAATTTAAAATAAAATAAGTTTTATAAAAAATTAAAATAAGTTTGAAATAATAATAAGTAAATTTAGTATTGATAATTTAAGTTTTAAAATTATAAGTGAAATAATAATAAGCACTTGGTTTAGAAATAAAACTAAATCCATAAGTTAAAACTTTATAAACAAATAACTAGTAACTAAGGCAAAGTAAATAAAGTATACAAACATAACTAAAAATAGCTTTATATCCACAAACACATAGTTAAGTAAAGCAATAAGCCAGGCAAAAGGAAATGAATGGGACTGTAAGGTTTAGAATGCAGGAAAGTAAAATATGTTTATAAAAAAAAAGAAGATGTGCCAGGCTTTGTATATTTGTAGCTGTAAATAAGTATACAAGGCAAGAATAACAAAGTAAGAAAAATATCTATGTACTAATAAGATATGTATGAGACATTTAGTACATTAGCATTAAATGGTTCCATTTCTTAGCAGCTAACAAAGTCATTTCGAATTGTATAAATAATCAATTCAGCCTCCTAATACAAAAATTTGCCTGATACAAACAAAAACAAATATTGTACCTGCATTAGCTACCCAGACATCACCTACCCCTGTAAAACACTTCTATTTATATGTATATCTTCTCATTTCATTTGTTCATCACAACTTAGTAAACCTGAGGAAAAAATATATAATAAGATCACCCTGAAACCTCATCTAAAAACCAGAAATTTATACCAAACCCTGTAGTTCTTTTCAGAATTTCAATCTGGAATCAACAAAATTCCAAAGTCCTAAAACATTCCAGATTCAAATATCAAAGATTTCCAGTTTAAAGAAAATCAAGGCAAGACTAAGTTTTCAAGTTTTATGGAATCAAAACAAAAGCATGCAAATACTCTTTCCAGATTCAAAGTTGTTCTCTGTTTATTTTCAGGTGAGTAACATCACAATTGAATAATTTAAGTATATATTTGTTCTGTTGCTAGTTTTCTCTGGAATTCAGTTGTGTTGGGTATATTTCTTTTGTATAGCTCTGTGTTAAGTATGAATATTGTGATGAGCATCTCTGTGGTTCTATCTAACTTTAGTTCCAGGTTTAAAATTATCATCAAAATTTCATTTTATTCTTAATTAAAGATTTAACAAGACATAAGTTTGAACATAAAATGCTTGTATTAACAGAGACTTGAGTTTAAAAATTGTTTAAGGGTAAAACAGTTTGTATTAGTTCTGGAAAATATAAAACAACAGTAGAAAACTAAAATAAATTAAAACTCAATTATTATAATTCATGGATTCAGGTATATGAATCGAATGCTAAGACTAAAACTGGATTTTTGAAAACAAAATCACTATTTTTAGTAAAGAGGTTAAGGTGAGGTTCTGGGTTCATCAATATATGGGTTATTGTCGATTTCTGGTGATCAAGTGGACCGGAATGCTCGGGGTTCTCTGTGGTGATGGACGAGTGATCGGAGGGTCGAGGAAAAATGGTGGAAGGCACTGCAGTTGGACGTGGTGGCAGCGGCGTTAGATTTTAGTGGGTAACCCTAATTCTTATGGTGGTCGAACTTTTGATCACCACGACTTCCACCGTGCATCGAGTTGCACGAGATCTCGGGAGGTGGTAGCTTGGTCGAAGACGAGTTCATTGCCCGAGTTTCGCGTGTTCAGGTGGCCGAGGTTGGGTGAACGGCACGTTGACAGGTTTTGGGTGATAGGCCATGTCGAGTTTCCAGGTTTGAGTTTCGAACTCGATTTCGATTCGAGTTGCTGTGATGGCTTTGGGTGGTCGTGATCGTGTCTGGTGATGGTCAGCGTCGTGTTGAAGTTCTAGTGGGTGGCCGGAGGTGGCTGGAGCCACGGTGCACGTGCACCGTGCCCATTGAAGTGCTGAGGAATTTTTGGTTGAGTGTACGGTATTTTGACTCGGGACATACTCGAGTCATTCGAGTATGTGACTCGAAGCAGAAGGAGGGAAGACTCGAAGCATTTTTGGTTCGAGTCGAGTCAGTGTTTGTTCAGGATTTTGTAAAAACCTGGAAGCAAAATTTGTTTTTAATCGAATTCAATGAAACCTAAAAATAAATAATAGATTTAAACAAGTTTAAATCCAGTTGAAGTATGAATTCAAATTTATTCTTGAATTCAAATCTGAAATAAAAATAAAGTTTTAAAACAATTAAATGTGGATTTTTTTCAGGTTTAAATACCTGAAAGTTTCAGATTTTAAAATTTAATTTAAAATCTGAAACAAAAATTTAAACTGTGTTTAAAAATTTAAAAGTTCAAAGTATAGATTCAATGAACTTTTGAATCTAAGTTTAAAAAAAAATGAATTTGGATTTTAAATCAAGAATTAAAAATCCAGTTTTTTTAAAAAGAAAATTAAACCAAAGTTTTAAATTCAAAGTTAAACTAATGATTTCAAGTTTTTCTTGAATTCAAATCTAAAATTTAAATCAGTTTTTAAATCTAAATATATAAAACCAGTTTAAATCAAATAGTTTTTAAAAGGTAATTTGTTTCAAGTAAATATTTGAATTGATTTTGACATAGTTCTTTTTAAAGGGATTTTTTGAATGGAAGTTAAATAAACTGTTTTAACTTGAAATTGCAAGTTAAAATATTAATGTATTTTGGAAGTTTAAATTTAAATAAAGATTTAAGTAGTTGAATTTAAAGGCTTTTCTTATATAAGTTCATATGTAAGCAATAAATGTTATTTACAAGACTATAAATTGAATTTAAATTTGGTAAATGTGTAAACAATAATCATTTTGAATCTTAAATTCAAAATGGAATTTGAAGTTAAAATGTAATGTTCTAGTACACTTTAATATTAAGGGAGTCATTAATAAAGAAACAAATTATCTTAGAAATAATTTAGATATTAAAATGATTTAATGAATAAGTTAATTAAAGAATGACTTATGTAATAATAATTTAGATTAATTTATAACTAGAGATTAATTAAGAAGTAAATTAAGAAATGTTATTAGTTAATGAAGATAATTAGCTAAGGATTATTAATTAATTAATTAATGTGATTAATTTTGACAATTAATTAGATTAATTAGATAATCTTTTGTAAATTGTTAAATGTAATTACTTGATAAAAGTAATTAAGAGATAAATTACTTATTGTAATAAATTTAGATGATATGATTAAATTAAGCTAATTAATTTAGTTTAATTAATTTAAGGAATCATTTGATAAATTGATAAGTGTAATTACTTAGTGTATTTAATGGAGCATAATTACTTAAGGAAGTAATTAATGTTAATTACTGAATGTAATTAGTGAAAGATGATTTGTAAATGAAGTAATTTGGATAATTACTTTTGTAATTAATCAAGGGATTAATTAATGGAGATAATTAATTATGGAATAATTAATTTATTAATATAAGTAATTAAGGATAGTTAATTACTGGAATGTTATTAATCAAGGGTGATTAATAATTGTGTTTAATTAAAGATTATTTATTTAATGTACTTAATTTAAATAAAGTAATTAATTTAAATATAATTAGAACTCATTAATTAATGTGATTAATGATGTAATTTATAATGGATTAATTAAGAAATAATTAATAATGAAGTGATTAATTAGTGTAATTAGTTAAGGATAAATGTAACTAATTTTAGTTAATTAATAAATGAAGTAATTAAATGTTAATTACTATAAATGATTTAGGATAATTAATTTGTGAAATTAATTAAATACTAATTACTTATTGTAATTAGAAGATGATTAATCAAAGGTGTTTAATTAAGATGAATACTTAATGGACCATTAATTAATTTGATTTATAATTAATTAATGATTGTATAAGTAGGGTTTATAGATGAAGTAATTAAATTAATTTACTTTAAATTAATTAGAGATAGAAGTAGTTAATTTAATTCATTTTAAATTAATTATAAATGGTATGATTTTAAATCATTGCTTATGGATGAATGATATTGATATTTCATTGATTGATTGTGATCTCAGACATGAGATGAGTAATGTCTATGTGATATGGATGTATGGTTTAAGTATGACAATAGTAAGTATCCGTTTGGATGATAATATTGATTATCTGTTTATGATGATAATGTGATTATCTATTATGAGATGTGAATTATCTATCTGTGTGTATATTGATAATATTGAATTGAATTGTTTTAACTTTAAAACAACTTGGCCTTAAAATATACGTTTTGGATTTCGATGAGACCGGGATCGGGTTTCCATATTTGGACATCCGAAAACCACATCGATCCAAATTAACGATAGGTCGTGAATCTGAAGTGAAGATGAAAATTCAGAGTGCAAGGGTTATTATCGTTAACTCTGAGGGTGATTCCAAAATGAGTGTAATGAGATAATGCCTTCGGTTTCGTTCGAACCCGGAACGTACTTGTATGGATTGAATGCTTTCAGAACATCGTCAGGTGGGTGATGAGCATTCTAAGAAATGTATTCTCTAAAGGTAATCGTGACATCAAGCCACATCAAACGGGAATGGCTAAAACAGGGGAGGTGTAGCAAGGTTAGATGGGTCATGCCCAAGCAGGATGATATATACCCCTGTCTAGATGTCCCTATATTTTTCGGCTATGTGGGCGGTTGATTGCAACAACTACCGGGGTTATCTTGTTCGGGACAGTTCAGTAAGGAATGGTTCCGACCTTGTGTCGTAGGGAGTCGGGAGTGATTTTCGGTACGTTGATCTAGGCCACATACTATGACGGACGGTACCCCAGTAGCCCTTCCATTGTATGGAATCCAAAATCCAATAAGTGCCATCGGATTTGATTGTATTACCCACTTTTGTGGCTAGTAGCTGGAATTTAATGAATGTAACAATTTCAGCTATTTTCTATTTACTTGAAAACCCTAGACCTATTATAGTATCACTGAATTTCCTATCAAATGTTTTGGTTAGCATAAGGTAAAAACTTACCCATGTTTATGCGTGGGGAGTCTTACGTGATACCTTTTGTTTCAAAGGATTTTCAAAATTAAGCAACTTTAACCTGTTACTCACACCAGTCCCATGTCTAACCCGGAGTTTATTTATGTTTTCCTAAACTCTTTTGGGTACTCAAATTTTTATGAGTAGCCACGGGATTCAGGTTGGCTTTGACGAATTCTGGAGGAGCAATGGAGCAGGAGGCTTCAGCGTTGTAGATATATATATATAGTTCCGCTGTGTTGGTATCTTTGAGTTATTTGTTTGAGTTGTATTAGCTAGACCGATGTTTGTAACTGTCTAGTATGTGTTATATTATCTGTGTAACTCTGATTGATGTTCTATATTATGTAAATACTTATGTGATTAATATAAATTATTCGTTCCGCTGTTGAGATTCTGATGTTGTTTTATCTTTCTTCTCTATCTCTTCTATTTTCTCACCCATTTCTTTCTTCAAGATGATACAACTTTCTGTGCTTAGAAAGTCCGGTCGTCACACTAGCCGTCCAACCTGAAAGCATTGCATTAGCTGAAAAATCACCAGTAGTCTATAACAAAGGTGCGAACATATGAAAATTTCTTTTTTTACAAATTTCGTATGTATCAACCCTTTCATGCCATAATGTTTTCAACTCTTCAATAAGTGGCTGCGAACGAACATCAAATCCTTATGTCGGATTATCAAGACCAGGGATGACAATAGTGAGAAATACATGAAGTTTACATACATATCTACGGAGATATATTATACCGTGTAATGATAATATGCCAAGATGAATATTTACTGCCACATTGAGAGAATGGTGAAAATCCATCCGTACATAAACTAAGTCTGACATTATGGCTCTCTGTAGTAAACGCGGGATAAGTCTTATCAAACGTTTCCATGCTTCTCCATCTGATAGATGTGTCAAAGTTCCCATTTCCTAAGATCCCATGTTATGCCATCGGATATGAGATGCCATAGCAGAACATGCATATAACCTTTGAAGTCTAAGAGTGATGGGTAAAGAATGAATTCTCTTGCATGGAACTTTTTTTTTGGTTTGTATCTTTCCTTATTACATATTCTGCATTTCATAAGGTTAATGTCATTTTTTAATACAATATGCAACCTTTTATACATGTATCTATCTTTTGGTATGGCAAACCGAAAGCAAATATATGTTTATTCACTTCATAATAACTATTGCACATCAGATTATTGGATGGCATACGTCCTCTTGCAGCTTTTACAAATGCTGTGAATCCAGCTTTAAATTTGAATTTTAATTTCTTAGTAATGTATTAGGTGGTTATTGATAATTCGGTTCTGCTTTTACAACCAACCCACAATGTCCTCTTAGTAGCATCCAATAAAATCACAAAATTCATTTTGCTCCCACAGTCGGTTCTTCTTTGACATTTACGTCTTCATCGTCAACTTGAACAGTAAGGGACATTGGTCACACTGCATCATCCATTATATCTTCTATTAGATTCGCTATAACATAATCTTTATTCGCCTCATCCACTAACAATATAAAATTAGATGCAATTTCTCCCTGATGATCTCATATGTAACAACCCACCTTTTTGGACGGTTTGAATCGATAATAAACCACTCATGTCGGACTCAAACAATTCAAAAGAGAGGATTGTTATGGAGTAAATAACAAAATAAGGGAAAGAAAGAAAAACAAAACACAAAATCTCACAAAAGAATGACAAAATATAATAATCAAATAAACAGTTCATGAAGCTATTTTACAAATAACATTCAATTACACTTTACAATACAATTAGAGTTAGACATATAGTACAAATAAAAAAATAATGCAGTGGAACAACATGATGGAGTGGAATAAATATAATAAATAGTAATAATGTACTAACTCTTCGCCTTCGTCCGCCAGAAATAAGGTCTTCGATACACTGCAAAGCTCAGACTGACCTAAACGTAATCAAAAAACAAAACATTCCAGTCAGAACTAAAAGATCTTATGTAATTTAAATCAAAGTAAGTAAATACGAGTGTAACAACTTCATAGACGCTTATGGGGTTTTACATCTCCTATCCAGTGTCCAACGTGTGTGCAATAACTTAAGAGATGTTCGGGATTCCATCTCTTAAGGATCCGTTAAACTATCTACATACATAATACAGTACGCTATTATAATATGTCTATAGTAAAGCGAATTATTTGTTGAATATGTGCTTATATGATTTTTGTTTGATGATAATAAACATATATACATTCGTTTAAATGTATTTGATAATGTACTATTTTATTTTTCACAGATTAAATAAATATTTGCTGAATAAAATTAAATAACACAGAGTTTGAATTCAAACGAATATTTTATTCAAACAAATATTTATTACAATTTTGAATAGTACAAATTCAAGCTCTCACTATACACTATACAACTTTGATATAAATTCAATTACATCACAATTTTACATTTACAGTTTAACCTCACTACACATCACTCATTCACTCAATTCATATTTTATCTTCAACTTCATTCCAGTTAGAATCCAGCATCTGAGCAATCTGCAAAAATATTCACTAACGCAGTAAAATTGAAAAAGAAATATTTTTGCAATATAAAATAAAATGTGAATTTTTGAAAATAATATTTTCCTCAGTTATTTGGGTTGTTCGTCATCATTCATATTTGAATTCGTCATACACGAACAACTTGTGACATGCACAGTGTATCACTGTATATGCCACAAGGCCGTGCACATCTATATACACTTGATTGATTTACAGGGATAGGTGAGCACAGTTCAAACCCAAATAAAAAGCCGGGTTCAACTCACGTGCAATAACATAAAAGTCACAACTCTCAGCACAAGGTCAAACCTAAGTTTTAAAACTGGATTCAACTCAGGCGCAAATCAAAAGTACACATGAATGCTATGTTCAAACATGACACAGCCTCAAATCAATGGACATGCAGTCAACTCAAGTGCATCACTACAAAACAAGCTCAACTGGACAGTACCATCTAACCAAGTTCAAAGATGCAAGCATGCACATGTGTGGCCAGTAAAACCAAAGTATCAGCAACCGGCAGATTACTGCAAACCAGTTTGGAAATCACTCAAGAAAATTACAACCAAAAGGCTACCACTTCAACAACATATATACATATATGCACATATATGTATACATGTATATGATACAGGGACAGTAACAAATATGCAAATGTCAAGACTAACAGAGTGCAACAGCCATTAAACAAACAAAGATCAGTGAACAAATGAGCAAGTGCAACTCAAAAACTACATGACATGAACCATGTAACTGATAGACAGTGCAACTCGAGCTTCAGAAATAACAAATGCAAATACTCAATGCATGCAACAATGTGCACAGGACAGAAAGCAACAACTCAAATGCAAGTATGCAAGTGCAGACCAAAAGCAATGATCAAGAATCAGTACACAACAAGCATGAATCAAGTTCAGTAAGGGAAAGCACAAAGTGCAACAGACAAATTCCAAATGCATCAGTACACGAATACTGTAACAAATGCAAGCTCGACCAACATAACGCAAACTACAACCCAACAGCAACATACTTGAAGACAATACAGTATGTAAAGCATGCAAGATCCAACAGCTACATGAAGCATCAAAACTCATGAATGCAGTAGCAAGGTTGCAAGCATATGAAATGCAGACAACAAGTGACAACATACTACAACGACCAGAATATAAATACAACTCGAATGAATGCAAGTTCATATGTACAGCAACCCAACAGTGATACAAATGCAACAACAAGCCCAAATATACAGAAGTCAGAGCCGAGCAACAAAATTATCTATGCAATAGGAAATCGAAACATCTCAAAATTCAAAGCCAATGCACAAAGTATCAAAGCCGTGCTTTTTACCAAGTCAAGATCAACAACGTGATGATCAAGGAGTTGAAATCAATGCCGTGGGATTCAAACAACAAAAAATATACGTTTTTGAACAAGTCGCAATCATCTCAAACGTCCAAGCATGATCAAGCGGCAGTACAAAGAATTTGACGAATTCAATCAAATTTATACGAACGTAAATATAGGAATTCGACCTATATAAAAGCCCAATCATCATCGGCAATCAGATTATCGAGTTCAAGCAAGCCAAATCCAGAAAAGCAAAAAGCATAAAATTACTTACCGAAGCAAGTTCGAACTCGATCAATTTCAAGAGCCGTAAGTAAAACAGAGAAGCAAGCGATCGACGAAACAAACAAAGTGATAATTCCTCCTTTCGATCTAGCAACCAAAAGCCGGCATCTTTGAAATGTCCAAATCCCTAATTTAAGAGCAAAAAGGAACGAGATCGAATGAAGCCCTAATTTGGAAAGACACAGCCGCCATTCTCAAGATAAAGGAACGACCGAAACAATAAAAGAAAAAGGGGAGAGGGTCGGCCTTATTCTACTTTGATAAAAGGGTTTTTTATTTTATGTTTAAAGGGTTATAGGTTTTAAAAATTAGGGTTATTTTAATTTTAAATTGTTTTTAATTGTATTTTCTTTTTTAAACGGTTTTTTTCTAGTCGTGTGACTAGGGGACAAGCTACGTGGCGTAGCTTGAGAATTCGCAACTCGGTGGTTGAGTTGTGGCAAGATTTTGAGCGTAGAGTTAGATTAGTCAATAGTGGGTATAGCGAGTTTATGTGTGTAAGCGAGGGACTATCTAATTTCTAGTAGAAACCTTGGGGGCAGCACGTAGGCAGGGTTTTGCCGAAGCTGGGTAAATTCTGTGTTGTTCTGTTATTTATATTCTGCGATATCTGTGCTACTATTCTGTGATCTGAATTGAATATTTTAAGCTTCCACGATTAATTTTTATAATTTACACTATCACCCTAATCACCCCCCCTCTAGGGTGAAATCGATCCTACAAGTGGTATCAGAGCTAGGATCAAAAGCCGTTTTTTTTTTAATTTGATTTTTTTTTACAAAAACCAATTTTTGTTTTAAAAAATTTGAATTTTTAAAACGGCTTCTTTTAATAATGCTTTTGCAGAGGGTCAGTTAATAGTTAGACCACCAATCTTCAATGGTGAATATGCTTACTGGAAAAATAGAATGCAAATTTTTCTGAAAACCATTGACGCTTGGAATATTGTTGAGATAGGTTATAGAATACCAACTATAACTGTAGATAATCAGGAAATAGAGAAACCAAAAGATCAATGGACAGAACTAGAAAATAGATTACAAAATGCTAATGCTAGAGCTATGAATTCTATTATCTGTTCATTGGATCAATTTGAATTTAATCGTGTCTCACATTGTCTAACTGCGCAGGAAATATGGCACATACCAGAAGTGACTCACGAAGGAACATCTCAAGTCAAAGAATCTCGCCTTGCCATGCTAAGCAGCGAATACGAGAACTTTACAATGGCGAAGGAAGAAAATGTCAAAGAGATGTACGGACGACTTTCCAATATCGTATACAAATCAAAAGCTCTCGGGAAAACATACATCGAATTGGAAATAGTCCGGAAAATCCTCAGAGTCCTTCCACGAAGCTTTGAAGCAAAAGTAACTGCCATTCAAGAATCAAAAGATTTAAAACAACTTAAAGTTGAAGAACTGATCGAAAATCTCACCACGTATGAGCTAGAAATGAAATTCAAGGAAGAGCGTGAAGGAGATGACACTCGAAGAAAATCAATAGCTCTTAAAGGAACAACTAAAAGTGATGACGATGACGATGATGATGGTGTAGAAGAACTAGAGCTGTTAATAAGGAAATTTAAAAAATGGAATCAAAAACATGGAAATTCAGCTCGAATTCAAAAAGCAAAAAGCAGAATAGCCAAAGCACTAGACTACTCAGAAGAAAAAAAGATTATTTGTTATAATTGCAACAAACCCGGCCATATCAAGCCTGAATGTCCACAAATTAAATTCAGCCATGGAAAGAAATAGAAAAAGAAAAGTTTTGCAGCCACTTGGGATGAAATAGACGAGAATGATCAAAGCACTGGTAGTGAAAGCGAAAAGGCAGAATTGTGTCTTCGAGGTGATACAACTGACAATGACGATGACAAGCCAAGTGAGGTATCAAAACTTACCCATTCTGAGTTGCTTATTTATTTCCATGAAGTAAATGGCTGTTATGAACGACTTAGGGAAAAATACGCCAAATTTGAATCTCAAAAGGATACTTTGATAGAATACAATGAACAACTTGATCAATTAGTTAAGAACTATCAACGTAGAATCCCTAAGTGTGATAAGTGTCCAACATTCGAAGAAGAAATTAAAAAATCAGAAATCAATATAAAATCACTTGAAAATGAAATTCTGATTTTAAAAGAGAATGAAAATACTAGGAGAGAGAATTCTATTAAAAAGTGCACACAGTTGTTAAACGAAAATAAATCTCTCAAAACACAAGTCCAACAATTGTCAATGACTTTAGATAAATTTTCAAAAAGTGAAAAATCGTTGAATATGCTATTAGGAAAGCAAACTTTTAATATGGTTAGACAAGAACTTGGATATAATAAATCGAAAATTGTTGAAAGCAATATTAATCAAGTTAATTCTATGTGCACAATTTGTAGAAAATTTGGACACGATCACAATAATTGTTGGTATAGACCCAAACATGTGAAAACTATACCGATTTGGGTTCCAAAAGGCACAAATATAAAATCTCTCAATGTTAAACAAATTTGGGTGCCGAAAGGAACAATTATAACTAGTTTTGGGTCTACACAAAATTATTTTTCAAAATATTCTGCCACTAACAATGGACCTATAAATACAAATAGGTCACATAAATCTTTCATCGTGTAGGTATGGTGGCAGGCTAAGGAACAACAACAGTGTTCTCTGGATTTTTGGCTGTTCCAGAAACACAACGGGCGACAAAGCAAAGTTCCTTAGCCTAGTATAAAGGTGAAAGAATCACAACGGACAACAACGAAAAATATCGTAAAGGTAAAACAGGTAATGGTATGTTTTAAACGATATATTAAATGTGATAATCTGCACCGTATTCTGAATTAAAATCAGCCAATATTGAGATGATGAAAAGATGATGATTCTGACTTATTCAAAATTGTTGGCCAATTATATTCTTATGTAAAAAACACTATAAAAATCTCTAGATTCTTTAAATCACTTCATATATATCAGTTTGGATTAAAAATAGTGTTTTGTTGGATAATAAAATTGGTTATAATACGGCTGACTCTATATTCACGGTTTTCTGATTATTTACACGGCTTCAAAAGAATGTCATTTAAATTGTTGTTAAAATTGAGTTTGAAATTTTTGAAGCATACTTCATGTTTTGGTCTATAAAATTCAATTGATGATAATTTTGAGTGAAAGAGAAATTCAGATGCAGATTACACTGGTAATCTAGTTGATAGAAAAATTACTAGTGAAACGTGATTTTTGTTGAGACATTTAGTAACTGCATCGTTTTTCAAAGAAAATATCTGCATATTCTTCATTTCAAATAATTTTCAAATAGCAGAAAATTTTCTTTTAAATCCCCCTCGAGAAAATCATTTTTGACCATATTTTCAGATTAGTCATTTTTGAAAAATTAATTTCGTAATTATTTTGAGTTTGATTTTAAATGATATTTTGACTAATTTGACTCCCTAATGTTTATCGAAAAGAAAAATAGTGATCGAAAAAGTGATGAGTGTTAATATTGATCAAATATTATGACTTGAGACGGTATAATTAATAAATTTCTTTAGAAATTTAAACAAGAGTTATAAAACTTTTTGTTGGTAAAAAATTCCATGACCATCTCTATATCTATCATATTTCTAACAACCATCACTCATCAAAATTCTATATAGTTTGTCGATATGTGGTACTTTAAACAGGAATCGTTCGTTTTTCTTTTTCACATTTTTAAAAAAAACAAAAATAAATAAATAATTAAATACCAAAGTATTTACTCTCATTTAAAAGTCCTCACGGTTATGCATGGGTGAATTACATGGAATTTGTTATGTGCTTCCATGCTCATTTAAAAGTCCTCACGGTTATGCATGTATGGAACGCATATCAAAAGTTGATTTTTAAAATAAACAAGTTGATTCTAATCCCATTTAAAAGTCCTCACGGTTATGCGTGGTTAGAAGATACTTAAATTTATTTATTTTTAAAATAAAATAAAATAAAATTGGAATACTACTAATCTCATTTAAAAGTCCTAACGATTATGCATGGTTAGTAGATATTCAAATTCCTGATATAAATATACCACAAATAGACACAACTGTATGGTTTTATATGATGACATCATTTCCATCATTCTAAAAGTGGAATATGCGCCTAACAAAACATTTATGATTTTTGTTTGATTTTTTATTGAAATTTAATATTTATATTCAATTGAGTTTTAATGTTGGATTAATATCGATCACTTTATCTCTATTTTTTTTCTAACACTATTATTCTTTTGTTGATAACAAAAGGGGGAGAGAAAAGTTAAGATTTTGTCAAATAAAATCAAACAAAGGTCAAATAATTTTCTATTTGCATCTAGACTCATTTGCATATTTTTATTTGTATGCATATATGTAGGGGGAGTATTGTGTAGAGAGGGAGCATTCAAATAGGGTAACATATTCAAAATCTTAAATATATGTTTGTTATCATCAAAAGGGGGAGATTGTTGAATATGCGCTTATATGATTTTTGTTTGATGATAATAAACATATATACATTCATTTAAATGTATTTGTTAATGTACTATTTTATTTTTCACAGATTAACTAAATATTTGCTGAATAAAATAAAATAACACAGAATTTGCATTCAAACGAATATTTTATTCAAACAAATATTTATTACAATTTTGAATAGTACAAATTCAAGCTCTCACTGTACACTATACAACTTTGATATAAATTCAATTACATCACAATTTTACATTTACAGTTTAACCTCACTACACATCACTCATTCACTCAATTCATATTTTATCTTCAACTTCATTCCAGTTAGAATCCAGCATCTGAGCAATCTGCAAAAATATTCACTAACGCAGTAAAATTGAAAAAGAAATATTTTTGCAATATAAAATAAAATGTGAATTTTTGAAAGTAATATTTGCCTCAGTTATTTGGGTTGTTCGTCATCATTCATATTTGAATTCGTCATACACGAACAACTTGTGACATACATAGTGTATCACTGTATATGCCACAAGTCCGTGCACATCTATATACACTTGATTGATTTACAAGGACAGGTGAGCATAGGTCAAACCCAAATAAAAAGCCGGGTTCAACTCACGTGCAATAACATAAAAGTCACAATTCTCAGCACAAGGTCAAACCCGAGTTTTAAAATTGGATTCAACTCAGGTGCAAATCAAAAGTACACATGAATGCTATGTTCAAACATGACACAGCCTCAAATCAATGGACATGCAGTCAACTCAAGTGCATCACTACAAAACAAGCTCAACTGGACAGTACCATCTAACCAAGTTCAAAGATGCAAGCATGCACATGTGTGGCCAGTAAAACCAAAGTATCAGCAACCGGCAGATTACTGCAAACCAGTTTGGAAATCACTCAAGAAAATTACAACCAAAAGGCTACCACTTCAACAACATATATACATATATGCACATATATGTATACATGTATATGATACAGGGACAGTAACAAATATGCAAATGTCAAGACTAACAGAGTGCAACAGCCATTAAACAAACAAAGATCAGTGAAAAAATGAGCAAGTGCAACTCAAAAACTACATGACATGAACCATGTAACTGATAGACAGTGCAACTCGAGCTTCAGAAATAACAAATGCAAATACTCAATGCATGCACCAATGTGCATAGGACAGAAAGCAACAACTCAAATGCAAGTATGCAAGTGCAGACTAAAAGCAATGATCAAGAATCAGTACACAACAAGCATGAATCAAGTTCAATAAGGGAAAGCACAAAGTGCAACAGACAAATTCCAAATGCATCAGTACATGAATACTGTAACAAATGCAAGCTCGACCAACATAACGCAAACTACAACCCAACAGCAACATACTTGAAGACAATACAGTATGTAAAGCATGCAAGATCCAACAGCTACATGAAGCATCAAAACTCATGAATGCAGTAGCAAGGTTGCAAGCATATGAAATGCAGACAACAAGTGACAACATACTACAACGACCAGAATATAAATATAACTCGAATGAATGCAAGTTCATATGTACAGCAACCCAACAGTGATACAAATGCAACAACAAGCCCAAATATACAGAAGTCAGAGCCGAGCAACAGAATTATCTATGCAACAGGAAATCGAAACATCTCAAAATTCAAAGCCAATGCACAAAGTATCAAAGCCGTGTTTTTTACCAGGTCAAGATCAACAACGTAATGACCAAGGAGTTGAAATCAATGCCGTGGGATTCAAACAACAAAAAATATACGTTTTTGAACAAGTCGCAATCATCTCAAACGTCCAAGCATGATCAAGCGGCAGTACAAAGAATTTGACGAATTCAATCAAATTTATACGAACGTAAATATAGGAATTCGACCTATATAAAAGCCCAATCATCATCGGCAATCAGATTATCGAGTTCAAGCAAGCCAAATCCAGAAAAGCAAAAAGCATAAAATTACTTACCGAAGCAAGTTCGAACTCGATCAATTTCAAGAGCCGTAAGTAAAACAGAGAAGCAAGCGATCGACGAAACAAACAAAGTGATAATTCCTCCTTTCGATCTAGCAACCAAAAGCCGGCATCTTTGAAATGTCCAAATCCCTAATTTAAGAGCAAAAAGGAACGAGATCGAATGAAGCCCTAATTTGGAAAGACACAGCCGCCATTCTCAAGATAAAGGAACGACCGAAACAATAAAAGAAAAAGGGGAGAGGGTCGGCCTTATTCTACTTTGATAAAAGGGTTTTTTATTTTATGTTTAAAGGGTTATAGGTTTTAAAAATTAGGGTTATTTTAATTTTAAATTGTTTTTAATTGTATTTTCTTTTTTAAACCGTTTATTTTTCTAGTCGTGTGACTAGAGGACAAGCTACGTGTTGTAGCTTGAGAATTCGCAACTTGGTGGTTGAGTTGTGGCAAGGTTTTGAGCGTAGAGTTAGATTAGTCAATAGCGGGTATAGCGAGTTTACGTGTGTAAGCGAGGGACAATCTAATTTCTAGTAGAAACCTTGGGGGCAGCACGTAGGCAGGGTTTTGCCGAAGCTGGGTAAATTCTGTGTTGTTCTGTTATTTATATTCTACGATATCTGTGCTGCTATTCTGTGATCTGAATTGAATATTTTAAGCTTCCGCGATTAATTTTTATAATTGACACTATCACCCTATTCACCCCCTCCCCCCTCTAGGGTGAAATCGATCCTACAGTATTAAAATTGCATTAAGGCGTTACCCGTATTCCCTTAACACATTTTTATATAATTCCCATAGTCTATATAGATATTGGAAGCTCCACCAAACCGGTGCGATACTCATGGAGAACTCCATAGGTACGGTACAAACCAAACTTATAGTGGTCGCGATAAGGCATATGACAAGGCACGCGAGGCAATGCCCAGGGTAGGATACTACCGTATTGCGGATCCGGACTAGTGGTAATGCGTACCAGCTACTACTGCCCACCTCGAAACACACTTCCAAAATCAAATCGAAGGTGACCACCAAATCAATCACAAAGTAACAGATATGGTATTGAAGAAGCTTGTCCGACCGAAGGAGCAACCTCACTTGGCCCGGCGTGGCTCCTGTTGTAGTCGTATCAGAATGAACCGAGGGGGTCAGGTATGCGTTATACCTCAAACAGTAGTGTTTGTCAAACCATCCTACATCGTTCTGGATTCTCCACCACATGCACAATTGTTAATGTGGTTTTCTTTATTGGCAGAGAGTATGACTATATCTGATCCCGGTCTCTTTAACAACCAAACGCTTATTTCACACCGGTTGGTTCTTTTACATTCAAACAGTTCATACATCATATGAAAATATCATATTCATTTCAAAATCATATCACTTCCGAAACCATTATTTACTTCATAATCATATTCACTATCAAATCACAATCATTTCAAAATCATATCCTCTTTCGAAATCATTATTCACCTTAAATCATATTCGTTTCAAAATCATAATAAAATAATGGTTAAACCATCATATCAAAGTATTCACATTTGAATTTATTAAATTTAATCATAACAATTCCAACTTTAAACAATAAGTATTGAAAGTAGTTTATATATTGAGATAGTTATACACTAAAAATAGTTCATATTATTTAGAAAATAGATTATAGATTAAAATGGTTTATATATTAGAAATAGTTTATATATTAAAATAGGTTATATGTTAAAATAGTTAATGTATTAAAATAGTTTATAATAGTTACAATAGTTAAAAATAGTTTTATTATTTTAAAATAGTTTAAATAGTTTAAGGATTTCAAAATAGTTAAAATAGTTTAGTAAAGAAGGGTTTGATTATTGGAATGGTTTATATAGTAAATAGTTGAAAATCCAACAATCTAAATTCTAAAATAATATATTTTTAAACAGTTTATATTAAAAATGTGAATTTGAAAATAATTTCCAATTAAACTATTTCTTCCGTTTCAACAAATCCATATTTCAAATCAACCAAACTTAATTCAAATCTTTCAATTCAAATTCTCATTAAAAACCATTTCAATCTATATCGATTTCAAATTCATGTTTAAACTACAAATTTAAACCACTTAATTCAATAGATTTCAAAGTTTAAATATTCAAACGTTTGCAATAACTCAAATTTTGGTAAATATCATTTGTGTTTCAAAATTCAACTTACGATTTCAATTTGAATCTTTTAAACTATTTATCAAAACCAATTTCACTTTCAACATTTTAAAAGCTTGGATTTCGAAATTAATTCAGTTCATATAAATCGAGTTTTTATTTCATAATAACTGAACTGAAAAATTGAAGATTTTAAAATCATTAAATTTAACCAATCCGGTGTCGTATATAATTTTCTACCCTATCATTAAGTGATACAGATATATACCATTCCAACCTATAATAATTTAAATTTAGGAGTACGTATCATTTCAACCCGCAATCCCTAGTAAAATTCGAAAATCCGTAAAATCGCTCGAGTTTATCATTTCAACCCATAGTGATTTTTCCCTAACTTATATGACCATTCGGGTAAGTATTATTTCAACCCATAATAATTTTTCTGACAACAAACTAAGGGAACTTGCAGTCTGATAACAACATATAAAATAAATATAATATCCAATCATCCAAATATCTATAATCAAGCATCCATCACAATCACCATTCAAATCAACCTATAAATCACAACAAATAAACTAATTATCATTATCAGGTGTTTAACCGACAATTAAATTTCAATATTAATTTATATGGAAATTCAATTCAAATAAACTCAAATTATGTTTAAATGAAAATTTAAAATATCAAATAACAATTAGTAAATTTCTAAACATATTATAAATTTAATATAACTAACATAAGACAGTTTAGCATTCATGAGTGGGTTAAACACTCACCTTTGATTTTCTGTCAATGAAAATCCAATTTAAAGTCCAAAAATTTAACAATCTCAGAATCTAACTAAAAAAGTTCCAGAATGTCTAGAATTTCGATATGATTGCAACAGAGAAAACTACGTGTGAATCCGAGCTAATATGGAAAAGTTATTGATGTTAGAAGTTGTACGATTTAAATTATAAAATAAATAAAATTATAAAACAAAAATACACGTCATCTATTCACGTAACCCTTGCCATCACGATCTTCCAGTTGCACAAATCCAATGCCGCCGATTGTATATCCAATTTCCGCACCTCCTACAGCAGCCTAAGCCAAGATCCACCACTACGTGAGCCTTCCCTTCCACGAGCCGCCCTAGTAGCCATGAGCGCAACCCCTCCGCCTCCCTCTAGTGATCGCCGCCGCCGCCACGTTGGTCATTATTTTTTGGCGAACCAAGGAACTTAGAGACCAAATGAATCATACAGATTGACTTGCCTCGACGCCCTCGATACTCCGATGTCCTCCAATCGAGCCATTGTCGAAGATCCACCGTTAAACGACAAACCTTAGATATGGACGGTCGCGGTTCATCATCGATTTTTGGTCAAATGATGCACCAAATCGAAAAATCAATTGCTGTAGTAGATTGCGTTCATCGAGAGCTTTCTAATGATACATGATTTGCTAAGGTTTGGAGAGTTTGAAATTTTTAGAATTAATTCTAATTTGAAATTGAAATTGGGAAATAGGGTTTTGATGTTTCTAACATAAGGAGGAACAAATAGGATAATAGTACGTAAAGAAATAAGAAAGCCCGCTAGGGTTAGAAACAAAAATTTATTTATATGGACATGGGTAGATAAGAATGAATGTATAGATCGTATTAGTCGAACGATTACGCCAACCCGAAAATCCCGTTTTGTTTCCTAAACGAAAGTGGGTCATCCAATATATCAAAATATTGATATTTTTAAACTTAATGGAACAAGTTTTAATCCCAAATTCCATAGTATAAAGAAGTTATCTTTTTAAAATCTGCTTATTTTAATTGAATTCATTAAATTGATTTCTATGCATTTCGAGCCCACACAATCAAACGATAAGTCCAATCGCTACGAAACTTATAATCCTACAATAATTCATTATTACAGATCCAATGAATTTGTTTCATCAAAATCCGAGATAGTGGCCATAATGGCTATTTTCACGTTAATTAAATAAATTATTATTAAATTAATTTAATCACTATTAAATTCTAATTTAATAGTTAACAATTTCATCATTCATGATTTCATAGAAATTAATAATCTATCAAAATAAATTTCCTATGTTAAATTCACTATTAAAATATTTCATTAAATTCAACGTTCAATTTTACTGTAATAAACCCTAGTTAATTATATTCTAAATCCAAATAAATTCTTTTATTTGATTTCCACTCTTATTATTAAATCACCTATGACCTTATGGATATAATTAACATTGATTTACATTTTATTACATTCATATTTTGCAGTTATCATCTTTTACCATATTACTTAAAATATTTAAATTTCACTAATTCATTTGATTACCAATTTAATTCCTTCTTTGCAATTATAACCAAATTAACTTTACAATTGTTTCAATTGACTAGAATCATTTTAAAATAGTTTTCAATGCCATTAAATCAACATTATTAAATCGTATTCTAACTATATTTTTCTCTTTAATAAATCACCAATTTAATTTCTCACAATATTAATTTCAAAAATCTTATTAAATTTAATATTTTAATTATCGAAAACTACGGCTCATTACACTCTCCCTTAGTCAAAACTTTTCATCCTCGAAAAGGGAAAATGAGGAATTAAGAAACAAATATACTTTTTATTCAGAATAATCAATTTATAAACACTTTAAACTTACATAAGTATTAAATAAGATATATCAATTTGTAAACAATTAAATCTTTCATGTTCAAGTTTAATAAAAGTTTGAAAATATTTATTCACATAAAATTTCTATGTCCCAAATTCACAGAAAATTCCGGTAGAGTCTCCTTTGTACGGATTGGTCCAGAAAATAGTAATATTTATAATTGCAATATATATATATATATATATATCATATTTCAAAAATAAAACATCCTAAACCACGAGAAAAACAATAAAATTTCGCTATAAAACCGTAATCCGATAACGTACCTATTTGTCGAGCAAACAAACTTTATTTATGAAACCAAAAGCAGTAGCTATTGCTTCTATAAACATGTATTTTGCTTATAAAATCCAAAATAGGGAGAATTATGTACAAGAGAAATATTTAGTTGTTTTAATTAGTAACTAAATCAACACATAACATATGCAAACAAAATAGCATGACCATCATATGCAATAAAGAAATCAACCATACATCCATAGCAACCAAAACAAATGGTTTGTTCAGGTTTTGAAACTTCTCATCGTTCAAGGTGATAAATAAACTACTAAGTGCACTATACGCTTGACAGCCATAGATAATTTCTTAATTGATTATTCATACAACCATGAACAATTAGAAGTATCCTTTTCAAACATCTCATAAGCCAAAACAACCAAGAATTTCAAATATTATATAAGTTTATTCTTATTAACTTCCTTTCACATCATTTACTGTTCATTTATTTTCATTCATTCATACGATGATTATTTTTATTAATTTAACTTCATTACTTACAAAATTCATTTCGCATTCATTCATACAATGCCATTTTTCCATTAATTTACATTCATTTACATACATAAATTATTTCCATTCAATTATTTAGAACATCCATAATCAATTCTTAAAATATCATGTAAGTTTCTTTGCAAATTTAATTCACGATTATTATTTACTTTGATTTCCTTTTAATGTCAATATTCATTTGTGAATCAACTAATACTTAAATTTTTAACCCCTTTTCTCTTTCACATTTATTTCTTTCATATATAGTATTTTGAATATTCAATCTATTTCTAAATCATCTCAACATTTGTTGAAGTTATAATTATTACTTAATATAGTATTCATTTTTATTATTCATATTAATTATAAAAAGCTTCAAACATTAACTTAAGTTTATAATCATTTTTGTAACATCAAAATTCTTATATATGGAAATAATTCCATTTGAACACTTTCATTACTTAAGTTTTACTTGTATAGTATTCTATTACATATTCCAATTTAACATTACAACTTTTTAAACATTTCTGGTAAGTTATATATATATATATATATATATATATATATATATATGCTCTAAGAACGTAACTGAAAGTTACATAAGTGATTTACAAGGTACAAATTTCCAAGTTCTTATACATTTATTTGATCATTATGTAATGGCCCGTTTTTCCGTACCCTTTGAATCGACAATAACCACACATGTCCAACTCAAATTGCATGAATAAGCGGATCACTAAGGGTAGAAAAAGAAAATAAAGAAAGAACAGAATCTCACACGAATGGAATAACAATATTATTTCAATAATAATCTTTACAGCGGAAAATTTTAAATACAATATCAGAGTCTAACCTAAATTCAGCCTGGACAGTTATAAACATTTGTCCTTATAATTGCTGACAAACAAAATACACTAAGCAAAGCGGATAATAGAATACATCCACACGATGATGAAGATCTCCAGCTCTCCTTTGGAAACTCCAACCGTCTTCAACTCAACATAAAACTACTCGAATCTGACTCGAGTATTGAAAATACCCGGATCGGGCTTGATAAACCAGCGTGAGATACTCGAACTTTAAAATGACTATGTTATCAAAACCTTTGGAAAGAAGGTTATCTCACTAGACCACGCCCACACATAAACACGGACGGGTTTTTACCTTATGATAACTAAAACACTTCATACCAAAATACACTAGATATTATTTTTAGTGACATACTTTTGAAAACACTTTTCAAATAAACTTATTTAAATAAGGTATCAGTACCTGGACTAAGTCTAAGGTAATATATCCGGACTGGATCAACGGAATACACTAACATAATATATGATACCTGAAAGGGGTAGCTGAAATGTTTGCAAGTCATCAAGCTATTTTGGGAATACAATCAAAATCGTAAATCTCGTATTGGGATCGGATTTCCAACGTGATAGGAAACTAGTGACCTTTTCACCGATCCATGCATAACAAACATAGTTCCTACGGTGCCTTAATCGCTTTTCTCAAACTAGTGACTTGGAAACTGTACATGCTACAGTATAAATGACAACCGGTATTCCCTGCTTTTCTTTAGCTAACCACTTTATCCACATGGGGCAATAAATTCCTTGAGGCGCAGACGTATCTGGTACCTAGGGCTCAGAACATCTGATAACCCAAATCACCACTATCCGAAATGCGAGCAAACATCTGACCACATAGAATCCCATCATAACCGGTGTGTGAGGCTCGCGAAGCTACGATCAATTTCTTCAAAGCCACACTTTTCATACAAAACCACGCTTTGATCAACAGGTTCCACTTTGAATGCCACACTACCATTCCATTGATCACTATTTGACTCCTATAAAAATACAACCCTTGAGCTCATATGTCTCAAGGATGGTGGTTAGCTAAGATAAGTTGCCTTCTCCGCCACCATTGATGTACATTTGTAAAAGACAAACGTTGTGTCTCAGAAATGCAATGTCGGGCATTCGTCCATACAAGTTCGTTCTAGGACTGAACGAAACCAAAGGCACTTTCCTCATCCATTACTAGGCGAGAAGCCCTTGCAATCCGAAAAATCTCCATCACGAGGAGACCACTGCTATAAATAACTCTATAATGGGAGCTTCCCAAAGCATGTTTAACAAGCAGTCTTCACGCCATAAAGATCCACGGTCTTCAATAATCATCATCTTCAACATGTCTTCACTTTCGAACGTATACATCGGGTCGAAGTGGTTTTCGGATAGGAATTAACCAAATCCGACTCCGGTTCCTTCGAAGCCAATCATTAATTTAAAAGATGTTAAGTTCATACGTGGATATCAATCATCAATCAATTACTTAATCTTTTATCTTAATCAAATATCTTTCTTAGATATATTCTTTTCAATTTATTCCATTTTCTTTTCAAATGTATATGGAATCATTAAGCCTCATTTATCAAATCATTTGGTTTATTTAAACCTTTCTTAAATCTTGGAATAATTAAAAATCATTTTCTCTTTTACTTAGGAAAACCTTTGCAAATCATTCATTAAATCTTAATCAAAGATTTCTTCCTTAACTTCAAATCATATTCTTGCAAATCATAGATTTTCATTACATGGTACTACTGCCACTTTAAATATGGTAAATTTCACCTCTAGGGACTAATGGCAAGTTTCACCTCTAGGCACTAATGGCAAGTAATCCTACATTATGAATATCTTTGCCTTTAATGATCATTGTCTTCAATATATTTTATTTCCAAAATTAGTTTGAAGGGATTTTCTTTTCTTTTATCCTAGAAAAACTTAAATATGATCTTGATAGAGCACCCGGGCTTTCCTTTCGAACTATTCCACCCCTCGCTCAAAAAGAGAAAACATAGGCCAGGTAAGTTCAGGGCATTGGTTGCTCCATCCCTAACCTTAGTTAAACACCTTACTTTATCTTCCCAGATCTTAATAGGTGGGACAATTGTGCTAGTCGTTTCCACATGCTTAATTTGTTATTACATTCAATATTCTTCACTTTTTGTTTAAGTGGTATAAACAATTCTTCTTAACCATTTATTCAAAGTCTTATTAAAACTTCCAAATCATCTTTACATTACTTAATTATTCCTTTAAAGTCATTCACAAAAGATTTAGAAAAGAATTATTAAGTTTAAAACTACATTTCAAAACGATATAGAATTCGTAGCAGAAAAGTGCTATAGAAAGTGCTATATAAGCTTATTTGATTTAAACAACTTTTAAATATTTGAAAATTCATATTTTCCATTCAAAATTTCTTTTAAACCATTTTAATAGATTTATCAAATTTATTTCATATTTTTAATCATTTAAATATATCATTTATAAAGAAATCCCATTTTGGATTCCGAACTGCAAAACCACGATGTTTTAAGAAAATTGTTTTGGACATATTTCAAAATCTACTTGATGAAATCTTGATTTTCTTTCTTCGCTGGAAAACTATTATCATTGTAAACCAAAAGAATTTTTAGTTCAAAGAAATTCGACTTATAAACCATTCTCTATATCAATTTGAAGTTACGGGTCGAAATTTACGAACTGCCGCTACGCGACAAGCTCGATTTTGACCAATTTTGTGAATTGCTTCGGAACTTGTCCGAAACACTTCAAATTTGTTTTAAACTATATTTAAACTATTTTAACTTATTTAAAATCATTAAGAGGCTAAATAATTTCCATACACACATTTGTATGGATTTAATTCTCATTTAATTAACTATGGTTAATTAAAATCATTTCTCTTATCATTTATCAAACAAGTTATCAACCACATAATCAATCACATAATCAACCAATTTGCAACCAACTTATCAAACACTCATTTAACATATTTAAACTTTTCAAACCATTTTACTTGAAATAACTTATGGATTAATTAGTAAATAAGAGTACTCACCTTTAACTTAACCAATTCTTCCTACCAACATTCATTACAACACTTCACTTAAATCCCCTTATCTTCACCAAATCTTTTCCGTAGACTTTCCTTTTGATTCCGACAGCACTTCCTTCTCTTTTTCTCGCTTCGAAGCTTCACAAACTTGCTCCTCTTCCTCATAGGTTCGGCCATGCGTTATTCTTCTCGTTCCTCCATCGTTTCTTCACTTCTTAGATGCTAAACCATGTTAAAATGATATTCTATGGTCGTTGCAAAGTTTGGTGGTGTTTGGAGTTGATTTGATATGGTTTTGATAAAGTTAGTAAGGATATGGAAGAGTAGAAGAAGCCATTAAAGAGAGCTTCAAGGAGGAAGAAGAAGAAGAAGTTAGAAATTTGTAAAGAAAGTGGAAGAATGGTGGTCTTATTTATTGAAAAGTTTTTTGGATTAAAATAATATTTTGTAAAAAGACCAAAATACCCTTACTTACTTATAAAGTAATCTTATTTTTTTCAACACTTAACATCACATTTCAAATTATTACTTTATGTCATTTTCATTTAGATATAAAGTAAAATAAGTAATAATTATGTTTCTTTGATTTGATGTTTTACTTTTTGCTTTGAAATGACATTTTTGTCTTTTTGTGCTTACTTTTTCTTAATTGTTTTGTAGAAGTTTCTAACCTTGTTTAGTAAAAGTAAACTTGATTAGTAAATTAATTGATACTTATACTATTTGAATATATGTTCCTATATAAGAAAATAAAGGTTCGATGACGTTGCGACAACTTTTAATCGACAAAACGTTGTTTTTCGACAAAATGTTTTACGGTCATATTTTGATGTTTTAGTTAAACTATTTATTTATGTAAACCAAATTTAAAAATGAACTTTTTGCTTCTTTAAATAAATTAAATTACGTATCTTTATATTTAAAAATCATATTTAAATAATATCAAAATCTCTAATTTTACGGTGTATATAAAACTGACAAAGTGCGACAAAATTTGGTTACTTTTGTAAAACGATTATTAACATACTTATGAGTATTTTAATATACTTATATTATCTTTATTCGATGTTTTCAATAAGATTTATCTTTTTAAATAAACATTTAAACCTTTTTATTTATGCATCTATTTATTTTTAACAAAACTTAACTTTTATTGATTTGTTCTAAAATCCAAATTTATACTTTTTAATTTATCAGCTATAATAATAAATAATTTATCTGTTATTATCTATTATATTTAACTTATTTATTTAAGTTTAAACCTTTTTAAATTTAAAATAAATGAAATCTCTCATTTTCGAAGTAGCGAAATTACGGGTCGTTACATTCTACCCTACTTAAAAGAACTTCGTCCTCGAAATTACTCAAAAAAAAGTTTGCCCAAAACATTTATCTTTAAACTTAAATCAATATAATATACACAAATCATCAATATGAAATATCTTATTCGATCTCCTATTCGAATACACGACTTCATTTTCGAACTAGTATCGATCCTCCGATTCTCTAGTGCGGACTTTAATCAGGCTCTTTGTTCAAAAACCTTTGCTTTTCTTGCATAGCTCTCAACTATGATAGAAAACTCAAGTACCCAACCATAAACCCTAATCAATGTTCTTCATCAAGAATCGAGTGATAAATCCTTTTTCGAACCAGTGTATACACCTCAAAGTTCCGAACTCGAATAGTAGATTAACATTTGTGTGATGAAAGGATCTACATATAAAATATGTATTTATTACCACTCAAAACTTTCATAAAAACTTTATCTTTAGCTCAAACATTTTATAAAGGTGCTTCTTTATAGAATCCTTTTAATTATTTATTTCCAAATATTTTTAATAAAGAAAAATATCCCAAAGAAACCATTTTTTCACTCAAAAGATAATTTATCTTTTAGAAAAAAAATTCCCACAATCTTTTAACTCAGTATATTTCCTTTAACACTAATATTATTTATGAACTATTTTATAAATCTATTACTTAAGTTTATTACATCTTATAACTTATGTAAATCAATCACTTTTAAAAAACCTAAGTTCAAATTCTTAATTTATGCTAGAATTCATTAATAAAACATCTTCTAGGTTATAATTTCCTCTTTTTTTGTTTATAATCACATTTATAAATTATACTTATCCAATTTCATTTACTTTGGATATTTCACAATCTTTAAGTTTTCATAAATTCCTTAGCTCCGAGTTAGGTATGATTCGAAAATTTTTGACTGTCCAAAATCGTCGGAAATCATGCTTTATCTTATCAATTAGCGATCCCAATTTATCTTTGGTTTAAACACTTGTACAAAGATTACTAATCAATGATTCACAACATTTCCTTAAGAAAATTACATAGATCGATTAATTCCAAAACAATCTAAGGAACTGGGTATTACCAATAGTATTATATATCCTTTTAACAAGAAGAGTAATACTTAAGAGAAGTGCTTACCATCCGAACACATCTCCTGCCCATTTTTAGTTTATTTTCGATCCAATCGAATTACTCATCATAAAATACCTCTTTTAATTTGAAATAATACCATTTTCAAAATCCTTTAGAGATTACTTTGTAAAACTTATCTTATAAATTCATTTTATCTTATACTAAATAACTTCATTTAAATTACCACGATTCTTTTTCTCGAATTTAAATTCTCATTCCTTTTATATATAACTTTTACAAAATCATTTTCTAGTATTTAAATACATTTTCATCTTATATGTTCATTCCTTAAACAAATCTTATTATTAAATACCTTATAGTCAAATCGTGAAACTTAATTCACAAGGTGTTTGTACTTAAACTTTTAAATCAAACAATTGATCACTTTATGATAGTAACTTAACATTATCATTTCCTAATTTATTATTTCTAGAATAAGTATTAAAGATATTAATTTCCTTATCAGATTTCTTGCTTATCGATTATCTTTATGAAACATCTTATAGTCAAACTGTGAAATTCTAATCACAAGATGTTCATATTTAAATTTCATTAATCTTGATTTCTAACTATACAATTTTTCAAGATATATACTTTATATTCGAAATATAATCCAAGGTAAAATTATTTCATTTACCATTTTTTTTCAAAATCAGCGTGTTGGTTCGTCTTATTCAAGTGTTTAGGAACCCTCATCGATAACGGTGATCGGGCGCATCGATCAAAATACATAAATCATTCAACAGATAAATCAACACAAAACATTTTTATTAGTCACTAACAAATACACGCTCATACATATATATATATATATATATATATATAATACACTTAAACTCATTCTAGGGTGTAACTTACCCTATCTCTAATGAGTTACTCATCCTAGGGTATTACTAACCCTATCTCTGATGAGTCTTTACCCAACCAAAGCCAAGGTTATCGCTTAACCTTCAGCTCTAATACCAAATGTAATGGCCCGCTTTTCCGTACCCTTTGAATCGACAATAACCACACATGTCCAACTCAAATTGCACGAATAAGTGGATCATTAAGGGTAGAAAAAGAAAATAAAGACAGAACAGAATCTCACACGAATGGAATAACATATATCATTTCAATAATAATCTTTACAGCGGAAAATTTTAAATACAATATCAGAGTCTAACCTAAATTCAGCCTGGACAGTTATAAACATATGTCCTTACAATTGCTGACAAACAAAATACATTAAGCAAAGCGGATAATAGAATACGTCCATACGATGATGAAGATCTCCAGCTCTCCTCTGGAAACTCCAACCATCTTCAACTCAACCTGAATCTACTCGGATCTGACCCGAGTATTAAAAATACTCGGATCAGGATTGATAAACAAACATGAGATGCTCGAACTTTAAAATGACTATGTTATCAAAACCTATGAAAAGAAGGGTATCTCATAAGACCACGTCCACACATAAACATGGACGGGTTTTTACCTTATGATAACCAAAACACTTCATACAAAAATACACTTGATATTATTTTAATGACATCCTTTTGAAAACACTTTTCAAATAAACTTATTCAAATAAGGTATCAATACCTGGACTAAATCTAAGGTAATATATCTGGACTGGGTCGACGGAATATACCAACAGAATATATGACACGAGAAAGGGGTAGCCGAAATGTTTGCAAGTCATTACAGCTATTTTGGGAATACAATCAAAACCGTAAATCTCGTGTTGGGATTGGATTTCCAACATGATAGGAAACTAGTGACCTTTTCACCGATCCACGCATAACAAACATAGTTCCCATGGTGCCTTAATCGCTTTTCTCAAACTAGTCACTTGGAAACTATACTTGCTACACTACAAATGACAACCGGTAGTTCCCTGCTTTTCTCAAGCTAATCACTTTATCCACATGGGGCAATAAATGCCTTGAGGCCCAGACATATCTGGTACCTAGGGCTCAGAACATCTGATAACCCAAATCACTACTATCCGAAATGCGAGCATACATCTGACCACATAGAATCCCATCATAACCGGGGTGTGAGGCACACGAAGCTATGATCAATTTCTTCAAAGCCACACTTTTCATAAAAATCCACGCTTTGATCAACAGTTTCCACTTTGAATGCCACACTACCATTCCTTAGATCACTATTTGACTCCTACAAAAATACAACCCTTGAGCTCGTATGTCTCAAGGAGGGTGTTTAGCTAAGAGAAGTTGCCTTCTCCGCCACCACCGGTGTACATTTGTGAAAGACAAACATTGTGTCCCGTAAATGCAATGTCGGATATTCGTCCAAACAAGTTCGTTCTAGGACTGAACGAAACTGAAGGCACTTTCCTCGGCCATCACTACGCGAGAAGCCCTTGCAATCCGAAAAATCTCCATCACGAGGAGACCACTGCTATAAATAACTCTATAATGGGAGCTACCCAGAGCATGTTCAACAAGCAGTCTTCACGCTATAAAGATCCACGGTCAACAATAATCATCATCTTCAACATGTCTTTACTTTCGAACGTATACATTGGTTCGAAGTGGTTTACGGATAGGAATTAACCAAATCCGACTCTGGTTCCTTCGAAGCCAATCATCGATTTAAAAGATGTTAAGTTCATATGTGGATATCAATCATCAATCATCAATCAATTACTTCATCTTTTATCTTAATCAAATATCTTTCTTAGATATATTCTTTTCAATTTATTCTATTTTCTTTTCAAATGTGTACGGAATCATTAAGCCTCATTTATCAAATCATTTGGTTTATTTAAACCTTTCTTAAATCTTGGAATAATTCCAAATCATTTTCTCTTTTACTTAGGAAAACCTTTCCAAATCATTCAATAAATCTTAATCAAGGTGTAATATCCCGGAATTTTTAACAATATCAATTTAATAATCTGTAATTAAAATTGATATTCTGTAAATAATTATTCAGATAAATTTAATAATCTTCTTCAGTAAATATTTAAATTGGTTATTTCATCTTTTAAATTGTAAATTTATTTCTATTTACAATATAAATATATGGTTTATATTTTAAATAGATTGGCATTGTTTTAGTTTAATAAATAAAGCATATTTTCTAGTTTTATTATTTATAGTAATTTGGAAATTTTAATACAAACTAGTATTGAGTTTTCAAAGACTATTTCATAAATAAGAATATGATTTTAAAAATTGATAAGAAAATATTAAATGTTTTAAATTAAATTAGATTGAGTTTTAAGTTTAGAATGATCAAATAAAATGGATATTTTATTGATAAAAGTATAAAATCTTAATTGTTTTAATTTCTATATGTATAAGTTTTATTTTATAAGCATGATTTGTTTTCTTTTATAAATTTATTTACATATTTAAATTCTAATTAATTTATCAATTAAGCTTAATACATATTTATTAACATGTTAATTAATATATATACAAATTACTTTTAAAGACAAGTGTATGAAGATTAAGCAACATATAAACAAGTGTTCTAAAATTAAACATTAAGGTGATAAATGTTGAATATTTCATACAAGTGTCAAATTGTGTTTCATTTTCTAAATTAATTCATTCATAAATTATATTATATAAGCATGCATCTTCTTTTCTAATTTTTTTTTCTAATCTCAATTCTAACTCAAAGAAAGTTTCAAAAACCTATTCAAAATGTGAAACCCTCTCTCTCAAAATAAATCTAAACTCAGATCAAAATCTTGTAAACACCCTTCAAGCTCAAAAACAAAAACCTGTACCTCAATTCTCAAATCAAAAAGCAAACCTCTGTAATTCATTTCCCAACACAATCCCTGTAATTAATTCATTTTCAGAAAGATAAACTTGTAGATTCATTTCCTCAAAGCAAAGATCAAACCTGCATTTTCAAAAAAATTCAAATCCCTGCAATTTCAAATTTCTGTAGCCTGCAAACAGTTTTAAAATGAAAACTTGCAAAATTTCAAATCTGTAGCATTCAGATTCACCTCAAAAAGCATCTGCATCATTCATTTTTCTGCAATCAGGAAGCATGCAATGCAGTTTTAAATATTGGAAGCAATTCAGTTTTTAAAGAGGTTCAAAGTATCAAAGAGGGGCTGTTTTTAAAAATCTGGAGCATTTCAGTTGAAAGTGTCAAAGCTTTTTCAAATGTTTTCTTCCACAAGTTCAAAGCTTTACATAAATGAGGCTCTGCTTTCTCCTAAATAGGTGAGTAACTCTAAAATCTAAAAATTTATTTTGGTTGCATGCTAAAATGTTTTGATATAAATAAGTATTGTTTGTGTATTTATAAAGTCTGATGTAAATATGTTTATGCTTGTTGTTATGTGCTATGTTGTTCACAAGATCCATCTTTCTAGTAAAAACCTCAACACTTGATTTAAATGGTGATAGTATCTGAATTTTTAAACCAAAGAAGTTTGCTTATCATAGATTTTTAAAAAAAATTATCAAATTAAATAGAGTTTGTTGCCTTTGGAAATATTGGAAATACTATAGCATTTGGATTTTTACCAAAATTCAAACTTTGTAAATTTGAAATTCAGTAGCATAAATCAAAAGCATTTACCAAAACATGATTTTTGAATCAGAAATCAGGATTTTTAGGAATCAGATAAGGGTGCAGTTTGGATATTGAGTGGAAAGGGGAATTTAAGGTTTTCTGGTGATCTATGCAACTGGAAACCACAGGGTTCTTCTAGGTAAGAGAAGAGTGTGAAGAGATTCCGGGAAAAATCTTATATGATGTTGAAATTCAGTGATGAAGATGCGATTTGGAATTCATTTTTTAAACCCTAGTTTTGATGGGTTTTATGATTTGGGTCATTTCGATCCGATCAATTGACCGAGTGCTATGATACTTGGAGAATGTGTAGTAGGTGTGTGAAGGAGCTCGAGGCCGGAGTGGGTGGATCTCAGATGGTCGGAGCGGCGTATGGTCGCCGTTGACAGGTTTAAGGAAGAACCTGATTTCTATTTTTAGGTTTTGGAAATTTTGTACTCGAATTGGAATTCGAGGGCAGGTGTACGATCTGATGATCGCATTTGGGTGATGAGGTGTTGTTGGGTGTGGGACGATCGTCTCTGATGATCAGAGTTGATGGACAGCAACGTGTATGTGCACGGCCATGGTTCCTGATGAAGTTTTGGTGAGGATGTTTTTGCTCAGGTAAACTCTGCTTTGACTCGAAGTGGAGTAGTGTTTTCCTCGGGGAAGTGGTGTTGCAGACTCGAAGTAAATTTTGTGGGGTTCGAGTGTTTTTTGTTTTTTTGTTTTACAGGTTTTATAAAACCTGTAACCTCTGGAATTAAAAACTTGTAAAAGCCTGAATCATTTTAATGATTTAGAAAATTTAAATCATATTTGAATTTAAGTTTGAATTTATTTGAATTCAAGTTAATTTAACATTCCAGTTTAAATTAAATAAAGTTTAAAGGAAAAGATTTTTTTTTTACAGGTTTTAATAAACCTGAAACTGTTTTACAAAACCTGACAATATTTAAGTTTTTAAAATTTTAACTGAATTTAAAAAGAGTGTAGAGCAAGTTTAAAACAAAGTTTTGAAACAAGTTTAAAATCTTAATTCAAGATGAGTTTGAATTATAGATTTTAAAAATATATAAGTTTCATAAAATGAAAGGTTTTTAACAACTTTGAAATTTGTTAAAGTGTTTTATAAAATGTTTTAAAAATCTGAATTTAAGATTTAAACAGAGTTTAAAATTTAAATTTTAAATCTGGATTCAAAGCTAATTTGAATCTTAAGTTTAAATCGGGAATCAAAGAGGAATATGTATTTCAGTTTTTGAAATTGAAAGAAAACTTAAAGTTGAAAGATTTAAACTAAATATAAATTGAAGTTATTGAAAGGATAAAAGTTATAAATTTTTTAACTTTGATAAGTTTAAATTATTTTCATTTTAAAATCTGTATTTAAAATGAAATTTGGAAACAAGTTCAAAAGTACTTTGTTTAAAATAAAATTTGTTTTAAACATAATTTAGAAATGTCTTATTCTAAAATTTAGTTAAGAATGAATGTTTTGAAATTAATTTATTAAAAAAGTAATTAAGTAATAATTAATTAATTAATTTAATTAATTAATTATTAGAGTTGAATGAATATTGATTTAGGAGTTAATCAATTTGAAATTTAGATCATTAATTAATAATTAATAAATTATTAATTAAGTGATTAAGTTTTAATCAAGGTTAATTTATTTTAAAAATTAGACTTTAAATTTTAGATAATTAAAGATAATTAAATTTATAATTAATCTCAGTTAATTACTTAATAAAAATAATTAGAGAATGGTTAATAAAGGTCATTAACCAGGATTTATTTAATAATTAATTAATGTGATTAATTTTTATAATTAATTAGATTAATTAATTTAATAATAATCAATTGTAAATGGTTTGAGTAATTACTTAATATAGTAATTAAGAATTAGTTACTTAATGTAATTAATTTAGTTTAATGGGATTGTTTAATTTAATTAATTAAGTTTAACTAATTTTAAACATTTGGGTTTATAAATAATTACTTTATGTAATTAATGATTTGGGATTACTCGGTTAAGTAATGGTTTAATAATTACAGATTGTAATTAAGGAGATGTTTAAGTATGAGATAATTTGGATTAATTATTTATTAATTAATCGAATAATTAATTAAGAAATTAATTTAAGGAATAATTAAGGATCATTAATTATTTAATTAATGATATAATTAAAGTTGATTAATTAAGATTAATTAATCAATGATAAATAATTAAAGGTAATTAATTAATGTAATTAATTAAGGATAAAGGTAATTAATTATGATTAAGTAATTAATTGAAGTAATTAAAGGTTAATTACTGTTTGGTTGAGAATAATTAATTTATGAAATTAATTAAGGATAATTACATAAATGTAATTAAGAGTAATTAATCAAGAGTGATTAATTAGGAAGATCTATTTTGAATGATTAATTGATTGTAATCAATTAAATAGATGGATAAGCAAGTTATAATTTGGTGAAGTAATTAATTTAATTCATTTTAAATTAATTAAAGATGAAGTAATTAATTTAATTTATTTTAAATTAATTAAAGTTGGGGTAATTAATTTAATTCATTTTAAATTAATTAGAGATAGAGATAGTTAATTTAATTCATTTTAAATTAATTATATTGTGATAAGTAAATCTTTGCTTATGTATGAATGGATGTCATTGTTTGACTTGGATGCTTTGAGATCTCAGTAATGAGATAAATGATATTGTGTGGTATGGATGTTTGACTGTATTGTGATAACGTAGGTTATCTATTGTGATGGTGATATATGGAATATCTATTTGATATTTATAATGTAGATTACCTGTTATATGATAATGTTGATTATCAGTTGTGATTTATGAATTATCTATCTGTGTATATAGATACTGTAGTTGAATTGTTTTAAAACTTTAAAACAACTTGGACCTTAAAAGACACGCTTTGGTTTTCGATGAGACCGGGATCGGGTTTCCATATTTGGATATCCGAAAACCACATCGATTCCAAATAACGTTAGGTCATGAATCCAAGTGGAGCGAGTGAAGACTCGAGGTGTAAGGGCTATACGTCAGTATAACTCTGTGGGTGATTCCGTAATGAGTTTGACGGAATAGTACTTATAGATTCGAGATGGTGAATCAGAGTGCAAGCGTTATTGTCGTTAACTCTAAGGGTGATTCCAAAATGAGTGTAACGAGATAACGCCTTCGGTTTCGTTCGAACCCGGAACGAACTTGTATGGATTGAATGCTTTCAGAACATCGTCAGGCGGACGATGAGCATTCTAAGATGATATGTCCTATAAAGGTAATCGTAACCTCAAGCCTCATCAACCGGGAATGGCTAAAACAGGGGAGGTGCGACAAGGCTTCGTGGGTCGCACCCACTGGAGAGCAAGATTGATCCCTGTCTAGAGGTCCCTTTATATTTCGGCTGTGTGGACGGTTTTGAGCTCCAACCGTCGGGGTTGTCTTGTTCGGAACTATTCAGTAAGGAATGGGTCTGGCCTTGTGTTGCAGGGGAGTGGGAGTACTCCTCGGTACGGTGATCTAGGCCATGTACTGTGACGGGCGGTACCCCAGTAGCCCTGCCATTGTATGGAATCCAAAATCCAGTAAGTACCAACGGTTTTGATTGTATACCTATGTCGCTGGAATTTAATAAATGTAACAATTTCGGCTATTTCTTATTTATTTGAAAACCCTAGACACTATTATAATATCATCGGATTTCCTATTAAATGTTTTGGTTAGGTAAGGTAAAAACTTTTCCATGTTTATGTGTGGGAAGTCTTACGTGATACCTTTCTTTTTAAAAGGTTTTTGAAAGTTAAGCAACTTTAACTTGTTACTCACACCAGACCCATGTCTGACCCGGAGTTATATTTGTTTTTCATAAACTCTTGGGTACTCAAATTTTTATGAGTAGTCAAGGGTGATTCAGTTTAGGATTTTAGATTGGCTTGACGAATTCCGGAGGAGCAATGGAGCAGGAGGCTTCTGCGTATAGCTATAGAGATTTCCGCTGTGTGTTCTCTGAGTTGTTGTATTGAGTTGTATAACTAGACAGGTGTTTATAACTGTCTAGTATATGTTGTATATCTGTGTACTCTGATAATGGTTGTAAACTATGTAATATTTATGTTATTAATATAATTTATTCATTCCGCTGTTGAGATTCTTGTATTGTTTCTTCTTTCTCTTCTTTCTTTTCTTCTTCTATCCCTTTATTTCTTAATTCATGATGCGATTTTCTGGGAGTAGAAAGTCGGGTCGTGACACTAAGATTTCTTCCCTAACTTCGAATCATATTCTTGCGAATCAAAGATTTTCATAACATAGTAATACTGCCACTTTAAACATGGTAAATTTCACCTCCACGGACTAATGGCAAGTTTCACCTCTAGGCACTAATGGCAAGTAAATCCTACATTACGAATATCTTTGTCTTTAACGATCATTGCCTTCAATGTATTTTATTTCCAAAATTAGTTTGAAGGGATTTTCTTTTCTTTTATCTTGGAAAAACTTAAATATGATCTTTTTAGAGCATCCGGGCTTTCCTTTCGATCTATTCCACCCCACGCCCAAAAGGAGAAAACATAGGCCAGGTAAGTTCAGGGCACTGGTTGCTCCATCCCTAACCTTAGTTAAACATCTTATTTTATCTTCCCAGATCTCACAGACGGGACAAATGTACTAGTCGTTTCCACATACTCAATTTGTTATTGCATTCAATATTCTTCACTTTTTGTTTAAGTGGTATAAACAATTCTTCTTAACCATTTATTCAAAGTCTTATTAAAACTTCCAAATCGTCTTTACATTACTTAATTATTCCTTTAAAGTCATTCAAAAAAGATTTAGAAAAGAATTGTTAAGTTTAAAACTACATTTCAAAACGTTATAGAATTTGTAGCAGAAAAGTGCTATAGAAAGTGCTATATAAGCTTATTTGATTTAAACAACTTTTAAATATTTGAAAATTCATATTTTCCATTCCAAATCTCTTTTAAACCATTTTAATAGATTTATCAAATTTATTTCATATTTTTAATCATTTAAAAATATCATTTATAAAGAAATTCCATTTTGGATTCCAAACTGCAAAACCACAATTCTTTAGAAAATTGTTTTGGACATATTTCAAAATCTACTTGATGAAATCTTGATTTTCTTTCTTCATTGGAAAACTATTATCATTGTAAACCAAAGAATTTTTAGTTCGAAGAAATCCGACTTATAAATCATTATCTATATCAATTTGAAGTTACAGGTCGAAATTTACGAACTGCCGCTACGCGACAAGCTCGATTTTGACCAATTTTGTGAATTGCTTCGGAATTTGTCCGAAACACTACAAATTTGTTTTAAACCATATTTAAACTATTTTAACTTATTTAAAATCATTAAGAGGCTAAATAATTTCCATACGCACATTTGTATGGATTTAATTCTCATTTAATTAACTATGCTTAATTACTAATCATTTCTCTTATCATTTATCAAACAAGTTATCGACCACATAATCAATCACATAATCAACCAATTTGCAACCAACTTATAAAACACTCATTTAACATATTTAAAATTTTCAAATCATTTTAATTGAAATAACTTATGGATTAATTAGTAAATAAGAGCAATCACCTTTAACTTAACCAATTCTTCCTACCAACATTCATTTGCAACAACACTTCACTTAAATCCCCTTATCTTCATCAAATCTTTTCCGTAGACTTTCTTTATGATTCCGGCAGCACTTCCTTCTCTTTTTCTCGCTTCGAAGCTTCAGAAACTTGCTCCTCTTCCTCATAGGTTCGGCCATGCCTTATTCTTTCCATTCCTCCATCATTTCTTCACTTCTTAGATGCTAAACCATGTTTAAATGGTATTCTAAGGTCTTTGGCAAAGTTTGGTGGTGTTTGGAGTTGATTTGATATGGTTTTGAAAAAGTTAGTAAGGATTTGGAAGAGTAGAAGAAGCCATTAAAGAGAGCTTCAAGGAGGAAGAAGAAGAAGGTAGAAATGTGTAAAGAAAGTGGAAGAATGGTGGTCTTATTTATAGAAAAGTTTTTTGGATTAAAATAATATTTTGTAAAAAGACCAAAATACCCTTACTTACTTATAAAGTAATCTTACTTTTTTTTTCAACACTTAACATCACATTTCAAATCATTACTTTATGTCATTTTCACTTATATATTAAGTAAAGTAAGTAATAATTATGTTTCTTTGATTTGATGTTCTACTTTTTGCTTTGAAATGACATTTCTGTCTTTTTGTGCTTACTTTTTCTTAATTGTCTTCTAGAAGTTTCTAACCTTGTTTAGTAAAATTAAACTTGATTAGTAAATTAATTAATACTTATAATATTTGAATATATGTTTCTGTATAAGAAAATAAAGGTTCGACGACGTTGCGACAACTTTTAATCGACAAAACGTTGTTTTCTGACAAAATGTTTTACAGTCATATTTTGACATTTTAGTTAAACTATTTATTTATGTAAACCAAATTTAAAAATAAACTTTTTATTCTTTATATAAAATTAAAACATGTCTCTTTATATTTAAAAATCATATTTAAATAATATATAAATCCCTAATTTTACGGTGTATGTAAAACTGACAAAATGCGACAAAATTTGGTTATTTTTGTAAAACGATTATTAACATACTTATAAGTATTTTAATATACTTTTATTATCTTTGTTCGATGTTTTCAATAAGATTTATCTTTTTAAATAAACATTTAAACCTTTTTATTTAAGCATCTATTTATTTTTAACAAAACATAACCTTTGTTGATTTGTTCTAAAATCCAAATTTATATCTTTTAATTTATCAACTATAAGAATAAATAATTTCTCTATTATTATCTATTATATTTAACTTATTTATTTAAGTTTCAAACCTTTTTAAATTTAAAATAAACGAAATAAATTACTGGTCGTTACAACTCAGCATCTATTTTTTATTTTTTCATTTTAGAAGCTTCCAATTATTAAAATAGTTGGGATTTCATTCTATTACAATAACTGAAAGCTACTAATTATCAGAAAGGTTTAAGAACTAAATTTAGGGTTTCCTTTCAAATCATTTTGAAGTTGCGTGTGTGTGTGTGTGTGTATCAAATCGTATTTAAGAAAATAAAATTAATATTTTTTTATCAAAACAAATGTGTAGTAAAGCTACTACAGTGGCCTTCCCACTTTGAAACTCGAAAATGAATGTCGATGATGCGGCCGTCATCACCAAAATTATTTTCCTGCGATAAGAGAGGGGAGTACAAAACTTATTTCCTTTTAAAAAAATTTAAAATCACTTTGAAAATATTTATATCCAAAAAATACTTCCAACTAATACTAATATCTTATTCCAAAATCTTTGAAAACTAATTTCAAAACCCCAAAACTTAAGTTCTCAAATTTCCAATTTTTATTTACTTTATCTACAAATCCTATTTTGCAACCAATATTTATAAAATTTCACTTCCTAACAAACATACATATCACATACAACTATATTCATTTATAAAAATTATTCTTCTATATCCAAAATATAATGCTAGGTAAAATTATTTCATTTACCTATATTTCAAAAACAATATTATGTCGGCCTGCCTTAATAAGTGTTTAAAAATCCCTATCGATGCCATAACATCCTATGTACCGATCAGAATTTATAAATACTAAATAGAACAAATTAAGACAAAACAAAATATTTTTATAACACTAACAAGTACACTCTCTCATATATACACTCAAACAAACCCATTCTAGGGTATTACTACCCTATCTCTAATGAGTCAGACCCACAAAGCTAAGGTTATCGCTAAACCAAAGCTCTGATGCCAAATGTAACAGGACACCAGCTAGTGGGGTAATGCCCACCGTAGGATAAATCAGCACCCGTGTTCTACTTTTATGGCTAGCCTCTTGACTACACCAACCCCGTGTGATATGTGTGTCTGCTTTGGCACTCGGAGGGTGTAGCATGACAACGACCCACCTTTTTGGATGATTTAAATGGACAATAAATCACATATATCGGACTCAAACCATTCAAAAGGGGATTGTTATGGGTAAATAAGAAAATAAGGGAAAGAAGGAAAAAAAAACATAGAATCTCATTGCGGAATGACAAAATATATAATGATCAAATAAACAGTTCATGAAGCTGTTTTACAATAACATTCAATTAGACTTTACAATACAATCAGAGTTAGTTACGACAAGAATAAATAAATAATGTAGTAGAACACCATGATGTAGTGGAATAAATATAATAAATAGTAATAATATACTAAATATTTATCTTCATCCTCCAGAAATAAGGTCTTCAATACACTGAAAAGCTCAAACTGACCCGAGCGTAGTGAAAAAACAAAACACTCGAGTCAGAACTAAAAGATCTTATGTAAGTTAAATCAAAGTAAGTAAATATGAGTGTAACGGCTTTAGAGATGTTTACGGGGTTTTACATCACTTATTCAATGTCTAACGTGTGTGTAATAACTTAATAGTTGTTCGGGATTCCATCTCCTAAGGATCCGTTAAACTATCTACATACATAATACAATACGCCATTATAATAAGTCTACAGCAAAGTAAATTATTTAAATAGCATTAAGGAGTTACTCATATCCCCCTTAACTCATTTCTATATAATTCCCGTAGTCTATATAGATATTGTATGCTCCACCAAACCGGCGGGACACTCAGGGAGCACTCCATAGATACGGTACAAACCAAACTCATAGTAGGCACGCTAAGGCACATGACATGGCACGCTAGGTAATGCCCAGGCCTGGATACTACCGTTTTACGGATCCAGACTGGTGGTAACGCATAACAGCTACTACCGCTAACTCGGAACACACTTCTAAAATCAAATCGAAGGTGGCCAACAAATCAATCACAAAGTAACAGATATGATATCGAAGATGCATGTCCAATCGAAGAAGCGACCTCACTTGGCTCGCCATGGCTTCTGTTTTAGTCATATCAACCTGACCCGAGGGGGTAAGGGCTGCATTTATACCTCATACAGTAGCGTTCGCCAAAACATCCTACTTCGTTTTGGATTCTCCATCACATGCACAATTGTTAATGTGGTTTTCGGTATTGGTAGAGAGTACGACAATATCCGATCTTGGTCTCTTTAATAACCAAACGCTTATTTCACACCGGTTGGTTCTTTTACATTCAAAAAGTTCATACTTCATATCAAAATATCTATTCATTCCAAAATCATAACACTTTTGAAACCATTATTTGCTTTAAAATCATATTCACTTCCAAATCATAATAATTTCAAAATCATATTCACTTTCGAAATAATTGTTCACCTAAAATCATATTCGTTTCAAATCATAACCACAAAATGGTTAAACCATCATATCAAAGTATTCACATTTGAATCAATTAAATCTCAACTTTAAACAATTTGAATATTGAAAGAGTTTATATAGTGAGATAGTTATACACTACAAATAGTTTATATTTTTTTTAAATAGATTATGGATTAAAATGGTTCGTATATTAGAAATAGTTTACATATTAAAATAGGTTATATATATTAAAATAGTTATTGTATTAAAATATTTTATAATAGTTACAATAGTTAAAAATAGTTTAAAATAGTTTTATTAGTTTAAAATAGTTTAATAGTTTAAATTGTTTAAGGATTTCAAAATAGTTAAAAATAGATTAGTAAAAATGGGTTTGATTATTGGAATGGTTTATGTAACAACCCGCATATTTTACGATTGAGTATTTAAATATTTTATTTAAATATTTCATCGTTAGTCGGATTAGTGCCCGAAAAGTTACTTTTTGCATACGGTTGAATTAGGACTCGAGACCACTCCCATTGAGTTTAAAATGACGTTTGCGACCTTTTTGAGTATAAACTTTGATATGTTTGGAGTTAGTGGAATTTTGCGACTTTTTCACTTAGGGCTTTGGTTTTTTTGTTTCATCCCATTAGACCCTAGCTTGACCCCTCTTCTCTTCATTACTTCATTTCTATTTCCTAATACTCAAGCTTTAGCAACAATGGAGAGAGGAATGGGAAATTAAAACTCCAAGCCCTCGTTTCCATCTACAAATCAAGTTCTAGCTCCAAATAAATAGAAGAAGCTTTGGTAAGCCTCCTCTTCTTCTTCTCTAACTCATTCTCTTATCAATTTCAGAAATTACTAAACCTAACTAGGAAAGGTTTCTCTTTTTAGCTTAGATTCAAGCTTGTTGGGTTGGAATTGAAGAGTGATTGCCCTTGCCTTTGCTTTATAGCTTCTTCTTCATTTGTTTTGGGTTCAAAGGTGAGATTTTTATCTCACATCTTAGTCTATAATTATCTTCGATTGTTAGGTATGAATTCCTAACACTTATTCTTGTCAATTGATTTTGGTTTGGATTGATTTGGTGTATATTCCAATTTTTGGTGTTTTGAAATCAAAATCTATGAAGATCCTATTATGGATATTTGGACATTGATATTTGAGGCGTATCGAAGAGCCTTTAAGGCTAGGTTGTCGCTTGGCGTAAATCCTTAGTCGTCATTGCTCGTCCGATCGCTTCTGGTATTTATTTCGGCCATTTTTGGCCTAGGTTCAGGGAATGCCCTGAACCCCAGTTTCAGACGTCTGAATATTATTCTGGAAAGATTTTTATTCCCAGATTTAGACGTCTGAATCTATATTTCAGACGCCTGAATTGGTTTGTTTTGGACCAGAAAGGAAATAGGCTAAAAAATGCAAATTTCCGACGTCTGAAATATAAGGTTCAGACGTCTGAAATATGCTCTGGAAAACTTTTAGTTTTCCAAATTCAGACGTCTGAATCACTTCTTTCAGATGTCTGAATCTGCAGTCTTTTGCCCATTTTCTTATTTAGCTTGAATTTCCAACTTTAATCGATCCGTGTTGATTCCTGTTTGTTGTTATCATCAATTATCGACTTTGATGACATTTTCTTTGGGATTTTTGGAAATATCTATTTTGATGGATTTGATATCGATTTCTTTGGAATTAATTCACGTCTTCGTATGTGAATTTTGGTGATTGATTGTTCTACAATCATTTTGTGATTTTTCACTTTAAAAATATAAAGGTTTCAATACTAGTAGTAAATATCAAAACTCTTTCATCAAAACGTTTTCAACACTATTTTATTACAAAGCTCGTTTCGTAAACCGTTTTCCAATCTACTAGCACATACAAACCTTTACCTCATTCGTATGAGAAATCTAATTAAACGACATAGTAAAACAAGTGGTATGAAACGCTTGCGTTTAATTCGTCGATTAATTCTTGGACTTGTTCGATTGAATCTCTTGTGACAATTTTCGAGTGGAAATCTACAATTTGTTCGTAAATATTTGAGTTAAGCTAGTGGTTATAGGACATGAAGCTAAGCTCATATATTTACTAGCTTATTGTAATTAACACTTCTTGTGATCGATGATGATCATTTTTGTGATTTAGACTAGCAATGTGCGATGTCTCTTTGTCTACGAGGGAGACTAAACGCCGTGTCTGTGGAGCTTCTGCTCAATTTGGTGGGGTAGCGACCCGTGGTCTTCGGACCGTTCTATGGAGCTTCGGCTCAAAACTAATGGTTAGCAACCATGGAATAGCGTTCTGTTTTGTGATACACGTGTTGGTGAGTTTTCATGCTCCCGTTTTGTGATAGCCTCCCCCTTTTTGTGATTTCTGGATTTTCATTGATGATTTCTAGAATTTGTGTTTCGCCGATTTTCGTGATTTACTTTGATATGTGTTATCAATAATTGTGCATTGGTGAATTTGTGTGTCATTAACTTTTGTGATTGGCATTCATATTATTGTCAATATTCATGGTTTTGGTGAATGAAAATATAGAGTATGACATTCCTTTCGATCTTTGAGAAGATTCTTGTGATATTGATTAATCTCTTGTTGATTTTCAATTACATATCTTATCACATCTTAGCATTGTGATTATTATTCGTTTAGTCACATCTCTTATTCTATATCATTTTATCTGATATTTATAGCTAGACTGGTCCGTTTATTATTTTCTTATTAAATACTCGGGTCGGACCGAGATGTTATAGGTGCTTCTGCTTGACTTCACATCTATGATTATCATCCTGACTTTTGGCTAACTACTTAGATTAGTTGTTTTTGTTGTATACATTTGAAATATAAACTCATAGATGTATCTATATTCTTTTGTCTAGCACTTATAGCTATTCTTTTTTGATATTGTGGATCTTGTTTGACCACTACTCTGATGTACATTTTCATGTGTTATATATTCATATCTATTTCTGCCTTTGTGATATGGATGTCTGTGACTGATTTGTGTTATGTTTATTTCTATATTTGTTTCCTAAGAATATATATAGCCACTTTGTAGCAGCTTTGAGTTTGTATCGATGTGTCAGATTTCCTAACCAAATGCATGTCGTACTATTTGACATATCGGTGCTCGCACAAAGCAATTACACGGATGGTCGCTCCTCAACAGCCTTATTCTCCACGCTATTTGACGGCATTACACTGTAGTGTCCTTGCCTAGCGTGGGTTTAGAGGTAGGCGTCACAGCTTGGTATCGGAGCCAAACTTCAGAATAATGTAGAATAATCTAGCAAGGATCATCGTCCTAAGTCCATCTTAGGAATCGTGTTTTAGGATTTAATTCGAGTCTTCGTACCGATTCGTCCTATTTTCTTTATGGTTCCTTTTTTATCTATCAAGAATGCTTGATATTCATTTGGTGAATAACCTTATCCTTCTTCTTTCTTTCTTTCAAAAGGAAGAGAAATGGTTAGACCTGGTCGTCCCAGCGCCGGTCAATCTCGTGCTCCTCCCCAAGATGGAGTATTTATGTCTTCCCAGCAACTTCTTGATCTCGTAAGGAATGCTCAGGCGGCCAGTTCAAATCCGGAATCTACTCACCCTAAGTCTGGATTTGCATGTTTGTGCAATGATTTTACCAATTTGGGTGGAAAGCCATTAAAAGGTTTGGAAACTATTATTGAAGTCCAGGCTTGGCTGAGAGCGTGCGATCGAATCTTTTCTCGCATGAATCTTGTTGATCTTCACCGTGTTCAGGTGGCTTCTAGCATGCTCCAAGAAAGAGCATTAGATTCGTATGAGCTTCTTATTTCTGAAATAGTTGAAGCGGATCTTACATGGGAGAAATTCCGGGAACGCTTCGAATTAAAATTTGTGCCAGAAGCTGAAAAGGTGACTTTGGATCGCCGTTTTATAGACCTTGTTCAAGGTGAATCTTCTGTGGCAGATTATGTCGCATCCTTCGAGTCACTTTCTAAATACGGGGTCGAATACATAAACACCCCAATGAAGAAGAACCAAATATTTGTCTATGGCTTGAATAAAAATCTCAAGAAGCCATTACTTCTAAAATTAGAAGTTTCTTTTGATCAACTCATTGATATCGCTCTTAGACTTGAAGAGGCAGATAAAGAGAGTGATGTTGAAGTTGTGAGTGCTAAACCAAACTTCAACAACAAGAAAATGCCTAATAAGTTCAAAGGTCCTTATCCCAATAAGAAAGGGAAGCAAGCCCCTCCGACAACTAAGACTTCTACCTCTAGTAGTGGGCAATGCTACAACTGTGGTTCTAAGGACCATTATGCGAACAAGTGTTCAAAGCCTCGTACTTGTCGCTATTGCAAAAGCCTATACCATTATTTATCTTCTTGTCCCAAACTTCAAAACAGGAAGGAGGGAAAGCTTAATGTTTCTCAAGCCCCTGGCAACACATCTCGTCGTAAAGGTATTTCTCATTCTATCCTTGATGGCATTATTTTATTCCGTGATCATCCTATTCGAGTTCTTTTTGAAACGGGTGCGTCCCATTCTTTTATTTCAAAAGAACTTGTTGATACTTTTTCTTTGGATGTTTTGAGTTTAATGACTTCTTTGAGAATTGCGAATCCGGTTGGTGGATCCGCAACAATCAGTTTATTGTGTAAAGATGTCGAGATTATTTTGTGTGATTTTTCTTTCCGAGTCGATTTGCATGTCATGCGCTACTTAGGCTTTGGAATGATTTTGGGAATGGATTGGCTTAACCGCTATGAAGCCCAAATTCTATGTCTTGAGCGGACTATTCATCTTCGACATCCTCAATTTGTTAAGCAGATTTCTATTGATCTTAAAGATTCGGATTCCAGCTTGGTTGCATCTTTATATTCTTTAAATCCTCATGATGACGATAATGATGATGAGGAAGATATTATTTATCTTATTCACGTTGTTCGTGAATTTTCCGACATATTTGAGCCCATTTTAGGATTGCCGCCTAAGCGAGCAATTGAGTTCAGAATTAATCTCATCCCTGGAGCTCAACCTATTACTCATCCTCCTTATCGTATGTCCAACAAAGAAAATGAGGAGATGCATAAAAAATTATCCGAATTAGAGATGAAGCAATTTATTCGCTCTAATTCCTCGCCTTGGGGAGCTTCAGCTATTTATGTGAAGAAATCCAATCGTACACTTAGGCTTTGCGTTGACTACCGCAAGCTTAATGATCTCACCATTAAGAATAAATATCCTTTATCTTGGATTGATGATCTATTCGATTAACTTAGTGGTGCTAGAGTCTTTTCACAATTAGACTTAGCTACCGGTTTTCATCAGCTTCGTATTGCAGAGGATAGCATTCCTTTGACGTTGTTTCGTACTCGTTATGGATCTTATGAATGGCTTGTTATGCCATTTGGTTTAACAAATGCTCCGGCTTATTTCGTTGACCTTATGAATTGAGTTTTCAAGGACTTCCTCGATTGGTTTGTTCTCATCTTTATTGATGATATTCTTGTGTATTCTAAAACCGAGGAGGAGCATGAAAAGCATCTTCGGATTGTGTTGGAAACTCTTAGGAGCAATCAATTGAGAGCAAAATTTTCTAAATGCCACTTTTGGCAATCTCGTGTTAAGTTTCTCGGTAATATTATTTCCGAATCTGGAATTTCCGTGGATCCTTCAAAGATTGAAGCGATTCAAAATTGGAAGAGACCGGAGAGTGTGACGGAAATCCGTAGCTTCCTTGGACTGGCAGGTTATTACCGCCGTTTCATAAAGGACTTTTCCAAATTTTCCGTGCCTCTTACTAGCTTGACCAAGAAAGGTGGTAAATACATTTGGTCGGACAAATGTGACGCTTCCTTTTAGAAATTAAAAGAACTCCTTTCCGATGCTCCTATTTTTGTAATTCCTGAGGGGAATCAAGATTTTATTGTTTATACCGATGCTAGTAGCGTTGGTTTGGATGCCGTTCTTATGCAAAGGGAACGTGTTATTGCTTATGCTTCTAGGAAATTAAAGCCAGCCAAGACTAGATATGCCACTCATGATTTAGAGCTCGTGGCTATTGTCTTCGTCCTTCGCATTTGGCGTCATTATATTTTGGGAGAGAAATTTGTTCTCTATACCGATCATAAATCTCTGAAGTATCTATTTTCCCAAAAGGAACTTAATTTGCGTCAACAACGTTGGCTCGAGTTCCTTGCACCTTATGATCTTGATATTCTTTATACTCCCGAAATGGGAAATCGTGTTGCCGATGCACTTAGTCGTAAGCAACAAGCGGTTGTTTCTATGATGATATCCGAATGGAATGATCTCGGAATTTTATCCACTTGTGAGATTCGAGATCGTGTTTCCGATTTATGTTCATCTCTTGTTTTATGTAGCCTTGAGGCTCATCCTTCTCTTTTAGACCGCATTCTTGAAGCTCAAAAGCTAGATCCCGAATTGGCTCTTCTTAGCCAAAATTTTAGGGATAAAATTGATATTGAAGATTTGAAAGACTTTGAAATTGATTCTCGTGGCGCCATTCGAAAATTTGGTAGACTTATCGTGCCAAATATTAGTGATCTTCGTAAAGGTATTTTAGAAGATTCATACCGTTCTAAATTTACCATTCATCCCGGTAGTATTAAAATGTACGCGAACATGAAGCGACTTTATTATTGGGAAGGAATGAAATCTGATATTGCTAACTTTGTTAAGTTTTGCATGACTTGCCAACTTGTTAAGGCCGAACATCAAAGGCCCGGTGGGTTATTGCAACCTTTAGAAATTCCAATTTGGAAGTGGGATCAAATTTCCATGGATTTTATTGACGGTCTTCCCCGTTCTCATTCGGGTCATAATAGCTTATGGGTGATTGTTGATAGACTTACTAAGTCCGCCCATTTTATTCCCGTTCGGTCCAATTGGACCGTTCCTCTTTTGGCCAAACTCTTTATTAAAGAGATTGTTAAATTACATGGAGTTCCTACTTCTATTGTTAGTGATCGTGATCCATTATTTGCCAGTGGATTTTGGAAGAGTCTTCAAAAAGCTTTGGGAACGAAGCTTAATTTCAACACCGCTTATCATCCCCAGTCCGATGGACAAACCAAGCGTATGAATCAAACTCTTGAAGATCTTCTTCGTGCATGTGTTCTTGATTTTGGTGGAAGTTGGGAAGATCATATTTCTCTTGTTGAGTTTTCCTATAATAATAGCTTCCAATCTAGTATTGGTATGGCACCTTTTGAGGCACTCTATGGAAGGCCATGTCGATCTCCTTCTTGTTGGCTTGAGGCCGGTGAGAAGCTGGTTTTAGGTCCAGATTTTATTCGTGGTTCCACAGAAAAGATTGACCTTATTCGTCATAGGATGAAAGAAGCCCAGAGCTGACAAAAATCCTATGCCGATAACCGGAGAAGAAAATTAGAATTTTCTATGGGAGATCTTGTGTTTATCCGTGTTTCACCTATGAAGGGTGTTGTACGTTTCCGTATATCGGGAAAGTTAGCACCTAGATATGTTGGTCCATTTCCCATCACCGAACGTATTGGTTCTGTGGCTTATCGCCTTTTATTACCGGCTCGGTTTTCTGCTATTCATGACGTGTTTCACGTTTCTCAATTACGGAAATGTCTTCGAGATTCCGATTCTATTCTTGAGCCCGGTGTTGTGGAAGAAATTGAAGTTTCACCTAATCTAACTTATGAGCAACATCAATCCGTATTATTGCTTCGGAGGTCAAACGCCTTCGAAATAAAGATGTTTCGCTTGTTAAAGTTCAATGGTCCTCAAATCCTAAGGATTGCGCTTGGGAATCTAGAGAGTTCATCGAGCGAACACATCCGGACTTACTTTCCCGTGCTCTTTGAGGTGAATTTCTTATTTCAAATTCCTTTTGTGTTGTTGTGCTTTCATGGTTGTTACTTTTCGTTCATTTATTCCTTATGATTGCGAGGACATAATTTCTCTAAGGAGGGGAGTCTGTAACAACCCGCATCGTTTACGATTGAGTATTTAAATATTTTATTTAAATATTTCATCGTTAGTCGGATTATTGTCCGAAAAGTTACGTTTTGCATATAGTTGAATTAGGACGCGAGACCACTCCCATTGAGTTCAAAATGACGTTTGCGACCTTTCTGAGTATAAACTTTGATATGTTTGGAGTTAGTGGAATTTTGCTACTTTTTCACTTAGGGCTTTGGTTTTTTTGTTTCAGCCCATCAGACCCTAGCTTGACCCCTCTTCTCTTCATTACTTCATTTCTATTTCCTAATACTCAAGCTTTAGCAACAATGGAGAGAGGAATGGAAAATTAAAACTCCAAGCCCTAGTTTCCATCTACAAATCAAGTTCTAGCTCCAAATCAATAGAAGAAGCTTTTGTAAGCCTCCTCTTCTTCTTCTCCAACTCATTCTCTTATCAATTTCAGAAATTCCTAAACCTAACTTAGGAAATGTTTCTCTTTTTAGCTTAGATTCAAGCTTGTTGGGTTGGAATTGAAGAGTGATTGCCCTTGCCTTTGCTTTATAGCTTCTTCTTCATTTGTTTTAGGTTCAAAGGTGAGATTTTTATCTCACATCTTAGTCTATAATTATCTTCGATTGTTAGGTATGAATTCCTAACACTTATTTTTGTGAAATTGATTTTGGTTTGGATTGATTTGGTGTATATTCCAATTTTTGGTGTTTTGAAATCGAAATCTATGAAGATCCTATTATGGGTCTTTGGACATTGATATTTGAGGCGTATCGAAGGGCCTTTAAGGCTGGGTTGTCGGTTGGCGTAAATCCTTAGTCGTCGTTGCTCGTCCGATCGCTTCCGGTATTTATTTCGGCCATTTTTGGCCTAGGTTCAGGGAATGCCCTGAACCCCAGTTTCAGACGTCTGAAACGTTAGATTCAGACGTCTGAATATTATTCCGGGAAGATTTTTATTCCCAGATTTAGACGTCTGAATCTATATTTCAGACGTCTGAATTGGTTTGTTTTGGACCAGAAAGGAAATAGGCTAAAAAGTGCCTATTTCAGACGTCTGAAATATAGGGTTCAGACGTCTGAAATATGCTCTGGAAAACTTTTAGTTTTCCAGATTCAGACGTCTAAATCACTTCTTTCAGACGTCTGAATCTGCGGTCTTTTTCCTTTTTGCTTATTTAGCTTGAATTTCCAACTTTAATCGATCCGTGTTGATTCCCATTTGTTGTTATCATCTATTATCGACTTTGATGACATTTTCTTTGGGATTTTTGGAAATATCTATTTTGATGGATTTGATATCGATTTCTTTGGAATTAATTCACGTCTTCGTATGTGAATTTTGGCGATTGATTGTTCTACAACCATTTTGTGATTTGTCACTTTAAAAATATAAAGGTTTCAATACTAGTAGTAAATATCAAAACTCTTTCATCAAAACGTTTTATCACTATTTTATTACAAAGCTCGTTTCCTAAACCGTTTTTCAATCTACTAGCATATACAAACCTTTACCTCATTCGTATGAGAAATCTAATTAAACGACATAGTAAAACAAGTGGTATGAAACGCTTGCATTTACTTTGTCGGTTAATTCTTGGACTTGTTCGATTGAATCTCCTGTGATAATTTTTGGGTGGAAATCTACAATTTATTCGTAAATATTTAAGTTAAGCTAGTGGTTATGGGACATGAAGCTAAGCTCATATATTTACTAGCTTGTTGTAATTGACACTTCTTGTGATCGATGATGATCCATTTTGTGATTTAGACTAGCAATGTGCGATGTCTCTTTGTCTACGAGGGAGACTAAACCCTGTTTCTGTGGAGCTTCTGCTCAATTTGGTGGGGGTAGCGACCCATGGTCTTCGGACCGTTCTGTGGAGCTTCGGCTCAAAACTAATGGTTAGCAACCATGGAATAGCGTTCCATTTTGTGATACACGTGTTCGTGAGTTTTCATGCTCCCATTTTGTGATAGGCCTCCCCCTTTTTGTGATTTCTGGATTTTCAGTGATGATTTCTAGAATTTGTGTTTCACCGATTTTCGTGATTTACTTTGATATGTGTTATCAATAATTGTGCATTGGTGAATTTGTGTGTCATTAACTTTTGTGATTGGCATTGATATTATTGTCAATATTCACGGTTTTGGTGAATGAAAATATAGAGTATGACATTCCTTTTGATCTTTGAGAAGATTCTTGTGATATTGATTAATCTCTTGTTGATTTTCAATTACTTATTTTGTCACAGCTTAGCATTGTGATTATTATTCGTTTAGTCATATCTCTTATTCTATATCATTTTATCTGATATTTATAGCTAGACTGATCCGTTTATTATTTTCTTATTAAATACTCGGGTCGGACCGAGATGTTATAGGTGCTTCTGCTTGACTTCACATCTGTGATTATCATCCTGACTTTTGGCTAACTACGTAGATTAGTTGTTTTTGTTGTATACATTTGAGATATAGACTCATAGATGTATCCATTTTCTTTTGTCTAGCACTTGTAGCTATTCTTTTGTGATATTGTGGATCTTGTTTAACCACTACTCTGATGTACACTTTCATGTGTTATATATTCATATCTATTTCCGCCTTTGTGATATGGATATATGTGACTGATTTGTGTTATGTTTATTTCTATATTTGTTTCCGAAGAATATATATAGCCACTGTGTAGTAGCTTTGAGTTTGTATCGATGTGTTGGATTTCCTAACCAAATGCATGTCGTACTATCTGACATATCGGTGCTCGCACAAAGCAATTACATGGATGGTCGCTCCTCAATAGCCTTATTCTCCACGCTATTTGATGGCATTACACCGTAGTGTCCTTGCCTAGCATGGGTATAGAGGTGGGTCGTCACAGTTTATATAGTAAATAGTTGAAAATCTAAATAATCTAAATTCTAAAATAATAGATTTTTAAGTGGTTTTAATTAAAAATGTGAATTTGAAAATAATATCAAATTAAACAATTCCTTCCGTTTCAACAAATCTGAACCATATCCAGATTTCAAATCAACAAAATTCAATTCAATTCTTTCAATTCAAATTCTTATTAAAAACCATTTCAATCTATATCGATTTAAATCCATGTTTGAACTACAAATTTAAACCACTTCAAATTTGATTTCAAAGTTTAAATATTCAAACGTTTGCAATAACTCAATTTTTGATAAATTTCATTTATATTTCAAAATTTAACCAAAAATTTCAATTAAATCCTTTATACAATTTATTTAAACCAATTTCACTTCCAACATTTTAAAAGCATGGATTTCTAAAATAATTCAGTTCATATAAATGAAATTTAATTTCATAATATCATTTGACAAAATTCAAAAATTAAGGATTTTAAAATCATTAAATTTAACCAATCCGGTGTCCGTATATAATTTTCTACCCTATGGTCAAGTGATATGGATATATATCATTTCAATCCGCAATAATTTAAATTTACGAGTATATATCATTTCAACCCGCAATTTCGAGTAAAATTCAAAAATCCATAAAATCGCTCGAGTATATCATTTCAACCCATAGCGATTTTTCCCTAATCTACAAGACAATCGAGGTATGTATAATTTCAACCCATAATGGTTTTTCTAACAACCAACTAAGGGAACTTGCAGTGTGATAACAACATACAAAATAAATATAATATCTCACTATTGAAATATCAACAACCACGCATCCATCACAATCATCGTTCAAGTCAACCAATAAACAAAACAAATAAACAAATTATCATTATCAGGTGTTTAACTGGCAATTAAATTTCAATATTAATTTATATGACAATTCAATTCAAATAAACTCAAATTTAATTTAAATGACGATTTAAAATACTAAACAACAATCAATATTAATCACATTATAAAATAAATTAACTAACATAAGATAGTATAGCATTTGTAAGTGGGTTAAAACACTCACCTTTGATTTTCAGTCGATTAAAATCCAATTTAAAACCCAAAATCCTAATAGTCTCAGAATCCAACTAAACCGGTTCTGTAATGTCCGGAATTTCGATACGGTCGCAATGAAGAAAATTGCGCCTGAATCCGAGCTCGTATGGAAAGGTTATTGATGTTAGAAATTATACGATTTAAATTATAAAATAAAAAAAACACATCACCTATTTACGTAACCCTAGCCATCGCGATCTTCCAGATGCATGAAACCAATGTCGTCGATCGTCTATCCAATTCTCGGGCCTCCTACAACAGCCTACACCAAGATCCACCACTACGCGAGCCTTCCCTTCCATGAGCCGCCCCAGAAGTGACGATCACGACCCCTCTGCCTCCCTCTGGTGATCGCCGCCGCCGCCTCCACGTTGGTCATAAATTTTTGGCCATCCAAGCAAATTAAAGACCAAACGAACCATACAGACTGACTTGCCTCAACACCCTCTACACTCCAATGTCCTCCGATCGAGCCATCGTCGAAGATCCACTATTAAACGACAAACCCTAGAAATGGGGTTCATCATCGATTTCTGGTCAAACGATTCACCAAATCGAAAAACGAATTATTAACAGTAGATTACTCTCATCGAGAGCTTTCCAACAATATATGATTTGCTAGGGTTTGTAGAGTTTGAAATTTTTGAAGTTGATTTTGATTTGAAATTGAAATTGGGAAATAGGGTTTTGATGTTTCTGACATAAGGAAGAACAGATAGGATAATAGTATATACAGAAATAAGAAAGGCTGCTAGGGTTATAGAAACAAAATCTATTTATATGGACAAGGATAGATAAGAATAAATGGATAAATCGTATTGGTCGAATGATTACGCGAACCCGAAAAGCCCATTCCATTTCTGAAACGAAAGTGGTTCATCCAATATATTAAAATAAAGGTTTTCGATATTTTAAACTCAATGGAACTAGTTTTAAACCAAATTCCATTTTATACAAAAGTTAGTTTTTTAGAATCAGCTTATTTTAATTGAATTCATTAAATTGATTCTATGCGTTATGATCCCGCACAATCGAATGATAAGTACGATTACTATAAAACTTGAAATCTTATAATAATTCACCGTTACGAATCCGATGAAATTGGTTTCATCGATATCCGAGATAGTTGCCAACATGATTATTTTCACGTTAATTAAATAAATTAAATTATTTTAATCACTTTTAAATTCAAATTTAATAGTGAACAATTTCATCATTCTAGATTTCATAGAAATTAATAATCTACGAAAATAAATTTCCTATGTTAAATTCACTATTAAAAAATTTCATTGAATTCAACATTCAATTTTACTATAATAAAATCCTAGTTAATTATATTTTAAATCCAAATAAATTCTTTTATTTGTTTTCCACTCTTATTATTAAATAAACTATCACCTTATGGATATAATTAACATCGGTTTACATTTTATTACATTCATTTTACAGTTATCATCTTTTACCACATTACTTATATTATTTAAATTTCATTAATTCATTTGATTACGAATTTAATTCCTTATTTGCAATTATAACCAAATTAACTTCACAATTATTTCAATCAATTAGAATTACTTTAAAGTTGTTGTCAATGCCATTAAATCATTATTAAATCATATTCTAATTATATTTTTTCATTAATAAATCATCAACTTAATTTCTCACAATATTAATTTCAAAAAATCTTATTAAATTTAATATTCTGTTTATCGAAAACTAATCAAATTGAGTTTAAAACTTGTTCCAATGGAATTGTTATGATTTATTGGATGTTTAAAACCAAATTCCATTGTATACATTTTAGCCCTAAAATTAGTCTAAACTATAATAAACAATCATGTACACTAATTAACATACTTTTATCGATAATTATATGCTAATTTTCAGATTTTAAATTAATCCTAATTTATAATTACAAATTAAACAATTACATCGAAAAATTAATATCCCCAAATCAAGTACTATTATCACCAACTAATGCACAATAATCATAATATGTAAAACCATAATCATACAAAATTAGTCCCAAATCTAGAATTAGGGTTAAAAATTTATCAAATTTGAGATGAAAATGGGGAGGATGGAGATTTCGGCGAGTTGTGGCGACCTACAATGACGACGACGAGTGGTAGTGGCTTCTGGGGGTAGCGACAGCTAGGGAGGGTTTTTTTCGTTCTTTTCAAAACCAGAATAGGTGAAGAATGAAAAGGAGGGCATGCCTGCCTGCTATGTATACTCGACATGTCGACGGCTAGTGATGGTATGTCAATTTTTTATTTTTGTTATTCATATTATGTTTTAGATTTTTTAAAAGTACTAATTTAATTCCTCAAAAAAGATATTTTTAGCATATCAATATTTTAGATAATCTATCATCATGTAATTCATTTATTGTTACTGAAAATCTAACTCACATGATCAATTTATGTATTTTCAATCGTTCTGTTATACAATTTCAAAAAAGTTGATGATGTGTGACATTTTTATGAATTAAATAATATTTTTAAACCGTTGAGTACCTAATTATGAATTTGTTAACTTATTTGGTATAATAAATTATATAAAATAAAATATTTGGTAGAAAAATTAATTTATTGGATCATATATTAATCTAAATATTTTGGATCTATTTCCAAAATATGACTAAAAATATAAATAACTATAAGATGTCGATCCTAAATTTTAAATTTATAGCCGTTTGTTGACGTTCGGACTAAAATCCCTTTGTTCGATGATCGTCTTGCCAGACGACCTTCAAACGAGGCCAAATTTGAACCATTGATACGTCGTACTGATATTATCCAATCTGTATAGTTACTCAGTAAAAAACTGTTCGGAAAAAAATTAAGCTTGAAATAGTTTGCTCTTCCAAAAGTTGTATAAGCGGGTATATATGGATATCGGATATTATTCTATGCGCTAAAAATAAATCAAGAAACATAAATACATAGTAGAAATTTAATGTGAATATTTTTCAATCCCATTGATTATAAAAGTATGCAAAATCTATAAATAATATAATAACAAACAGTTTTGAGTAGTTAATATGCATAAAATGCATATAACATAAACTATTAACTTAATAAAAAAATATCTTTCATTGTACTAAAATACACATAAAATAAACTATAACCATGACAAAAACTAAACAAATAATTTTTGAATGCGGATGTCTTCTTATCCGCATCTGAATTTGTTTTTTTTTTTGAAAATCTAATATTTATTCTCTGTTCAGGCATGGACGTGGATGGATTTCATATTTTTTGAGTATCCATTAACAGCCTTAATTGTGCACCATCCAGGTTCTTTTTGTTGAACATCAATAAAAAATTACTTGGTAATAAATCAAGTTAGAAAAAAGATATAAAATTAATATTGTTAATTTTTTCCAATAAGGTTAATAAATCCATACACTTTCCAATATGATTAATAAGATTAACACCAAAAATTATGAGTTTGGTTTTAATAATTTTTATATATGTTGTGTGCCGCTAAAAGCACCCAAAAATTGCTTCCTAACACTATAAATATACAAATAAGGCTGCCACTTCAAATAAACCTAATTTCTTTTCCCTCCTTCATCCTCGTTCACTTTAGAAATAAGGCTCTTCACTATGCAGAAATCAACCAAAGTGACGAAGAAGCAAAGTCAGCTAACTTAACCATCTCGCAACATGAATACTTTTTCTTCTCAACTATTGTGTAATTTCTCTACTCCAATTTACGTAAAATCACATATAGGGTTTTGGTTTCTGGTCTCGGTCAATGTTGAAATGGTTGATAGGGAGCTCGATTCAGTCCAAAACTTCAGATTTTTGATTGCCGCAAAATTTACTTTTATTGCGGTTGTACTTAGCCGATTGACACCGGTTAGGAGACGACGGTAGCTAGCCGATTGATAAATACATAGTTGAAATTACAAAAAATCTCAACTATACTTATATAAAATTAATTGGTGACCGTTTTCTATGATAAAATTAAGTTAGGGTTGGATGTTATACTTAAATTCATAGTTAAAAGGAAAAAAATGGAAAAAAATTATTATTTAAAATACATAGTTCACGTACACTAACTTTTAGTTAAAAATACTTATAGTTAAATACATAAAAGAAGTCGAACAGAAAAAGTATATTGAAATAGATAGTTGAAATAATGATCTATTATTTAAACAGTTTATAGTTATATTTTAATTTTTTTTCTTTTGTAGGAAAGACTGTTTACATTAGATCATCGTGGCAATGTTAATTGAATTGTTATTGGTCATAATTATAGGAAAAGAGAGAGGGCACTTGAATGCATCTTATCGAAGGAAACATGCGTTAGAACTTGAACAAGCTAAGAAAAATATCTGTTGTGTAAAAATCAGTGGAAGCACATGAAGTTGCAACAAGTACTAGTGAAGAGGAAGTAAACGGTTGTAGTTCCCACGATGATGAATCAAAAGATGGTAAGGAGAAGGAAAATCAGTCTAGCAAAGAAGGTTCCGATGATAATGATTCCGATGATGGATCGAGTTTGAATAACTTAAAGGCCTAAGAGGTGCCATAGAAGAACTTATCAAATGTGAATCCTTCTACTTCAATCGTGATCATTGCTTCCCAACCAACTAATGCTTCTTATATACTCAAAAGTTTTGAAACTCATATTGCATATAGTATTTAGAGCAAGAAAGATGTTCAACACTTTGTAACATTATTACTTATGTGTATTAATTATAAATATGTTTTAATTTGTGAAATTTTCTTTATAGGAGAGAGAATCACTTAAATGTATTGCCCACTGAAGAAACCTAAATGAGTGGAAGTTGAATGATTTTCCAAGTCAAGTTGTTGAAATATTAAAGAAATTGGGTATGTACAATTTGGCTGAATATACATACAAACATCTTGATTATATTACTATTTCATCTTTTATCAAGAGATTGCATCTAGAGACTAATTCATTTTATATGTCATTTAGAGAGTTGACAATTACACTGGATGATGCTGCTCGGATTTTTAAAGTTTCGGTTGTTGGTCATTCTACTAATAGGAAAGAAGATGAATAGACTGAGATTGATCTTTTAGTGGAATATCTCGGAGTTATAAACGAAGTTGCGAGGGAAGAATTAAAATATTCAAGTTCCATGAAGCTTGATTTTTTGTTGGATGGATTGAATGAAATACCCTGGAAAGAAGAAATAAGCGAGAATGGTTATGAAATCATTGCCCATGCTTGCCTACTCTATTTGGCGAGATCTACTCTGTTTTGTGATAAGTCTAGTACAAAGGTGCCAGTCAACTACTTTAAATGTTTGGCAGACATACATGTTTGAGTGAGCAAGCTTGAAGAATGAGGGTATTAGCATTTCTGTATCGTTAACTTGGTTGGCTTCTTGACGAGACATTAGACAGATGGTTGACTACTTGACATTAATGACAGTATGTGTATATACATAAAATTTAACAAAAGGATAAAATAATATAAAAAATACTTACATCAAATGGCTCAATCTCAACATCATCAATCTTCACATCGTTGATCTTTTTATAGTCAACAAAATCATTAAGGAAAGCCTACACATTCAATCTTTTATTAAATTCTTCAAATGAAAGATAAAAGTTCAAACACTAAACTAACCTATAAATATCTAATTTAACTCATTGGAGGTTTTTCTTCATTTTCATTGTTTGATTTAATCATACACGATGTCTCTTATCAATCAAGTGAGAAAATCAATAACAAAAGACTAGTTTTAATTTTTTTAAATTACAGAAAAGAATGAACAAAGCTTGTAAATAATCATTGCAAATAACACTAAAAATATACAAAATTTATTTAAATCAAAATTACCTCTTCTCCTTCCTTTGAGCATTGACTAATCAATAAATCACCTTCTTCTTTAGAAAAGTTCTCTCTCTTCATTGTCCAAAAAATTTAATCTCTTTGACAAGGAGATTTTCAACTATGGAGAATTTGAATATTAGGGTTTTCGGTTTAAACATTTAGATGGAGAAGAAAAGGAGATGTGTTTGAACGTGAAGGAGAAGAAGAAAAGGTGCTTGAGAGAAAGAAATGTGAATTCATTCGGTTGAGTAATAACCAAGTGGAGAGGTAAACGTGGTATTAGGAAGCACATAAATTAATTATGATTGATTAAAAAAAATTATGGTATTAGGAAGCAATTTTTTAGGTGCTTTTAGCAACACACTATATGTTTGTCAATTACATTTGTTATCGAAAATACCTATTTTGATCAAATGTATTTCCATAAAGAACGCTAACAATTCCTGATTAATTAAGCTTTAAACATAAGTTAACAATCAAACAAAACTCCATTTACATTTTACAAGATTAACCAAATTAAACTACACTTATATATATAAGCATAATCAAATGATGATTTGCTAATCTTATGCACTGACAAGCACAGTATAAATATTTTCTTTGAAAATATAAATGTTACCCAGTCAATTGAGTCTAAAAATGAAGTGTAGTGGTTCAGTGAAAAATATGTGACTTGCGATTATAAATTTCTTTTTATACTGCTGTAAAAAAATTACCCTAATATATAAGTTAAATTTATATTTATCAAGATATTTTCACCAATAGTAGCAAAATCCAACTATGAAATTTAATTTGCCTATATTTATATACGAATGTTATACAAAACAATTTGATTTCAAATTACAAAATTATATCCGCCAAAATTGGTTACACACACACACAGTTGCTAATGAAAGCACCTGTTTACAATTCCATATCATAGATAGCAGAAATGTAGAGAAAACAAATTTGAAGAACACTCAAAATTTAAAAGGGAACACACAGAAATACGTAGATTTAGAGTGGTTCGGCGTATGGCCTACGTCCACTATAAAATGTCTAACTTTTATTGATCTTTGTTCGTTGGTTACAATGAATTACAACAGTAGAGTTGAAGTACAAAAGTAGTTTTGGCAGAGTCTGGATGTGGAAGAGCCAAAGATCCCTTTTCTGAAGCTCCTAGACTGTTATTTATAGGTGTAGGCTGCAAATATCTCGCCCAGATCTCGGATGACCTCTTCTATCACATAGGTGGGCCCATACGATCAATCCCATGACATTTTCACTCGGTCCGTGATCGATACGAACGAATTTTATATCAATCAATATATTGTCCAATCGAGTCAAGATCGATCAAAAACATTCTTCAAGATGTACGCAAGCTCCTGTGAAAATTCAGTAGCAGCTGAACTTGTAGATTTTGAGTTATGATTGATGCAAGTTTGATATTGTAGGTAGGCTGTCACGTTTGTATCGATCCAAGGGTTTGCATCCATCATCCTTTGTATCCATGTCATGCGCATCGATGGCGTATCCCGAGAATTCAGGGGAGATCCATTTTTTTATGCCAAATCGACCAAGTTTTTCCAATGTTTACGCCTCGTTCGTATCGACCTATCTTGGCCTTGTTCGTGTCTATGTTTTATGTTTAGTTCTATCGAAGGGAAGCATTCATTTCCTATCGATTGCTTAATGGTCACTTTGTATCGATTTCTTAACGGTCACTTCGCAATGATTGCTTAATGGTCCCTTCGTATCGATCACAACGTAGTCTATTTCGTCTCGATGTGAGATAATGACTTCATTTCGACTTGTGGCCGATCGATATGAAGTGCGCGTGAAAACATGATCGATGCGAAATGGACTTCCGTGTGACTTCCGATGGATACGAAGTAGACAGTGGCCGATCGATTTAAAGTGAGCTTGATTGCTGATGGATACGAAGGAGATCGACATCGATGGATGCGAAGATGAATGGATACGAGATGAGGTCCGAGGGTCGAAGGATACGAATAGGATGGTTGGATGGTGATGGATACAAATAGATTGATGCTTAATGGATACAGAACCAATCAATGTGAAATAATGGATATGACCCAATCAACGCGAAATGGTGGATGTGAGTGAGTTGATGTTCTTGGTTTGCATCGATCATATCTTGAGCATACGAACTCCGATTGACCTGAAATTTTAAACGTTTACTTCCGTTGCTTCGCTTGTATCGTCATATGAATTGTAGCTTGATCTGGATTCGGTAAAAATTTACCGACATCCATAGCTGACCTGTACATAACTTGCAATCAAGGAGAACTGTCTTTGGTTTCCGGTTAATCTTTTGGTATCATGGCCTTGCTAAAAGGTGGGATAACACTTGCCCTCCAAAACATGCCTTGCGTTAGGAAGGTGCGTTTTGTAATGTCATAAGCTGGATGTTCATATCGTATTAATGACACGTAAAGAGATTGATTATCCAACCAGGCCTCGAATGTTGATAGTTCGAGATCGTATGCCGTTCGGGGTGGTATGTGACCATTCGCGGTCGTATGTCGTTCGAGGCAAATTGTGACTGTTCACGGTGAGGTGTCGTTCGAGGCGAGTCGTGACCGTTCATGGTCGGGTGCCATTCGAAGCCAGTCATGACCGTTCGCGATCGGGCTCCGTTCGAGGCTAGTCATGACCGTCCACGGTCGGGTGCCATTCGAGGCGAGTCATGACCGTTCGCGTTCGGGTGCCGTTCGAGGCGAGTCGTGACCGTTCGCGGTCGGGTGCCGTCCGAAGCGAACTGTGACCATTTCCGGTCAGGTGCCGTTTGAGATGAATTGTGATGGGTGTCGTTCAAGGCAAATTGTGACCGTTCGTGGTCGGGTGCCGTTCGAGGCGAATTGTGACCGTTCGTGGCGAGGTACCATTCGAGGCGATTTGTGACCGTTCACATTTCAGTGCCGTTTGAGGCGAATTGTATGTGCCCGGGGTGGACTTAGTATCATTAATGTCAGATTTCACGTTCGAGTGAGTTTTTGAATTGTTTGTTATGGTGGTTTATCTTCATCTCAGAGCATGCCTGAGGACTGCTCGCGATACCGTACACATGTATGTGACTTGGCTGTTATAGAATTATTAAAACCTAATTTACATTCAAATGAGTCTTTCAACAGAAAGCTTCAAAAAAATCAAGTACAAATGTGCGAAATAAAAAGCAAAAGAAAAACAGAGACATCAAAGTGCAAAAACCTATACCGATGCAACTGATAGTCATATCAGAGCATGCCTGAGGATTGCTCGTAATCCTGTACATGTGTAAATGAGTTAATCGCGTTGGAGTGGAGTTTGCCACTTATTTGTCATTATCTGATTAGTTGATGACGAGCTGACGCCTCGATCAGGAGCCGCCTTCATTTGATGCAGGCGGTGGTTGCTCTTGTTCCACTATTGTTATTCGCTTTCTCACATATTGTGATAGTAAACCATTCCGGATATGTTCATCTGTCTCATCCCTCAAGTGTCAACAATCATCAGTATTATGACCATTTAGCTTATGGAATAAGCAATACTTGTCTGATCTTCTTTCACTGTTGGTCGGGCCCCTCCTCATTGGCTTTCGATAAGGAACCTTCCCCCTAGTATCCTGGTAGACCAGCTCCAAAGTTTCATTTAATTCCATATAAGAGGTGAATCTCGGTTCCTTTCGCAGCCGCTTTGGTGCATCATCGTTATCCTCGGCTTTCCGTTTCCTTGTATCCTTGCTTGAATCTTTTCCGGGCAGATCTCCACTTTTGACTGCATAAAAATCAACTCCCTCTCCTTCCTCTCTCCTAGCATTTGCATCCTCTTGCCATTGGAATCTTTCGACTTCATGATAAAACTCTCCTAGATCCATGGGTGGATCCCTTGTCAATGAGTTCTTGAATTATGTGCCATCAGCTATGCTGGATACAACTGTCATTAAAACCATTGATGGATCTGGTTGATCAACTGACGCTAACGTTGCATTGAATCGTGTCACAAAGCTCCTTAAAGATTCCTCGGCTCTTTGCTTCAGTGTCATCTAACTCATCACATTCTTAGGTCTTGAAATGTGGACTCTAAATTGCCTCATAAACTTCTCAGTCAACTCGGTCCATGTTCTAATGAAACCGCTCTCTAATTGCCTGAACTAAAGTGCTGCTATGTCCGTCAGATACAATGGGAAACACGAAGCCACGATCTCCTCTGATACCCCCAGTACTTCCATATGCCGCATATACTTCGTCATATGAACAGAAGGGTCCATCCTTTCATCGTACATCTCCAATGTCGGTAGCTTAAATTTTGTGGATTGCTAGCCTGTCTAATTTCAGGAGTGAAGGGGTTCCTGTTAACATCTTCCAGATCTCTATTCACTAGTCCGCATCTCATGGCTCGTCTGAACATCTCCGCCAATCTCTCACTATCGTCTAGTTGTCATTGTCTGTTGCCTTCGATCCGCCCTTCGAGTTCACGAAGGAATCCTGGAATTAGCTCTCCTAGACGAGCGTCCATTCCTTTATCAATTCCATGTTGAACAGCTCCACCTGATATCCTACCTGTGGTTGGGTCAACATGCTCTTGGGGAGTGCCTTCTCGCTCTCGGGCTGCCCCTGATGGTTCCGTTCTATTCTGGGTCCTGGTTGTTCCATGCTCCTGATCCCTATCTTTAGCACCCTTTGTAGTGGCGTTCTCTTGACTCTGCACTCTTGTTTGTCCAATCTGCTAGAGTAGGTTTTGCATCATCTCTTCTTGCCTTTTCAGCATTCCCTCCTACATAGCTTACATTATCATCTCCATCTCATCTCGAGTGATGAAGACTGAGGCTTGATTCGCTCCTGAGGAAGCCACCTGACTTCCTTCATGCTGGTTTCTTTCTACTCTCGATCTCCTTGCTGATTGCTTCACCATAGCTTTCCAGATCCAAAGTTCAGGTTGTAGAATTTCTGAATGCTATCCCCTTCTCAGTGAAAGAACCAAAATGTTTGTGCCAAAAGTAGTCACAAGCATCCAATTGCCGATGAAAGCACCCGTTTACAATTCCATATCACAGATACCAGATATGCAGAGAAAATAAATATGAAGAAGACTCAAATTTAAAAGAAAATACACATAAACATGCAGATTTAAATTGGTTCGACATATGGCATAAGTCCACTATGAAATGCTTAACCTTTACTGATCTTTGTTCGTTGGTTACAATGAATTACAATTGTAGAATTGAAGTACAAAAGTAGTTTCGGTAGAATCTGGATGTAGAAGTGCCAAAGATCCCTTTCTGAAGCTCTTAGGCTTCTATTTATAGGTATAGGCTGCAAATATCTCACCTAGATCTCGGAAGACCTCTTCTCTCATGTGGGTGGACCCATACAAGCGATCCCATGACATTTTCACTTGGTTCGTGATCGATACGAACGAATTTTGTATCAATCAATATATTGCCCAATCGAGTCGAGATCGATCATAAACATTCTTGAAGATGTACGCAAGCTCCTAAGAAAATTTGGTAGCGGTTGGACTTGTAGCTTTTGAGTTATGATTGATGCAAGTTTGATATTTTAGGTAGGCTATCATGTTCGTGTCGATCCAGAGTTGTACATCCATCGCCCTTCGTATTCATGCCATGCGCATCGATGACTTGGCTCGAGAATTCAGAGGAGATCCATTTTTTATGCCAAATCGACAGAGTTTTTCCAATGTTTACACCTCGTTCGTATCGACCTATCTTGAGTCGTTTCTTCCTGGGTGTGAAATACTAGTGGGTCTTACTTCGCTTCAGAGGTTGCTAGCTAGCAGTAGGGGAAGCCGTTGGTTCGCATATTTGTTTTGTGTTTAGTTTGTATTGATGGAAAGCGTTCATTTCGTATCGATTTCATGACGATCACTTCGTATCGATTGCTTAACGTCACTTCGCATCGATTGCTTAATGGTCCCTTCATATCGACCATAACATAGTCTATTTTGTATCGATGTGAGATAATGACTTTATATTGACATGTGGCTGATCTGTACGAAGTGCGCTTGAAAACTAGATCGATGCGAAATGGACTTCCATGTCACTGCCGATGGATACGAAGTAGACAGTAGCCGATCGATTCGAAATGAGCATGATTGCTGATGGATACGAAAGAGATTGACTTCATGGATGTAAAGATGAATGGATACGAGATGAGGTCCGAGGGTCGATTTATACGACCAGGACGATTGGATGGTGATGGATACGAATAGATAGATGCTTGATGGATATGAAACCGATCAATGCAAAATGATGGATACGACCCGATCGACGCAAAATGGTGGACGTGAGTGAGTTGATTTTCTTTGTTTGTATCGATCGTATCTTGAGCATACGAACTCCGATTGACCTGAAATTTGAAACTTTGGGTTACGTAGCTTCGCTTATCTCGTCGTATCAATTGTAGGTTGATCCGGACTCGGTCAAAATTTACCGACATCTATAGCTGACCCGTACATAACTGGCAATCGAGGAGAGCTGTCTTTGATTTCCAGGTAATCTTTTGGTATCACGGCCCTGCTAAAAGGTGGGATAACAAATGTCAAGTACATGGTAAAATATTCAAAAAAAACTAATTAATTGAAGAAGATAGAATCAAAATGTTCAAAATATTACATTTAAATTCTATTATGGACTGATTCTTCGAAGAAGTCATAAAATAACAAGTCTTTTGAATAAAGAGGAAGAAAAATGCGTGCTGTTTGGAACTAAAAATTGTCTTGGTAAAGTAAATTACAAAGGATATGCCAGCATTATCATTTAGGTCTATTTATGTTGGTTTGGGTTTTATTTCATTATCGCTAGTGGGTTTTCGGTAATAATAATAATAATAATAATAATAATAATAACCTACATAGTAACATAAAAAATCTCCCTTTTTGAAATTGGGTTTTTGGACAGTTTCCTAGTCTACATAGATCAAGTGCCTACCTTTTATGTTTTGAAAATTTGAAAATTTGTTACTTGAAAATTTGAAATATGATATTAAGTGTTGACTACATTTCAATCTCAGAATGATAATTAATGGGGGGTGGGTTTAATGATGGTACTTCAGTGAAAACATTGTTTGAAATGTAAAATGAGGAATGATTAGAAGAGTCGTAAATGCAATGCAACTAACGTAAATAATAGAAGATGTAGGGCGGTTCGATATAGAACGGATCTACGTCAACTAGGTTGCTTTCTTATTACTCTGAGCTTTCGGCAATAAGACGAATTTAATGGCTATTACAAGAGCTTTGAGCTAGTAATGCTATCTCTTAAATTTGGAACTATTTGATCATTGTATAAGTGCATGTAAACCTCTATTTACGATTGTAGAGGTCATGCTTTGAATGGAAGATATCCAAGTTGGGAGGTGACTGGTTATCAGGATCATTTCTTGTCCATGCCCACATTCATCAATATTGACCTCTACATTCAAAAGTTCAAAGCTCCAGGTGAGCTTTCCTACAAACTTATAAATTTTCTTTATGTCTTTGTTCTAATACTTTGCCTTTCGTTTGCAGTTCTCCAAGGGTACTTGCGAGAGGGCCACCTAGTTCGATGGCTCAATCTCCAAACTACTGGCAATTGAGGAACGTGGCCCTTATTTTTTCGAATGCTAATCCATGACAAGTAGGATTGCATAGGCCAAGTCAAAGCATGTTGAAGCAAATCATATATCTGCTTGATAAGGTTGTTAGTCTGGTATATTCTTTCCATCAAACGTAAATATTGCCTTCGTGTTAAAAGCTGCCGGCCAATATGCTTTATCTCTTTTTAGAGATGGATAAGGAATGTAATAAACTTGTAGGGATTGTTTGGCGAGTATAAAAGGATCGTACTTATGATAACGCGAGGTGTGCTTTATTTCAAAAAGATTATAATTTGGGTGCACGTGGATTCCAGAACCTGAAACGTTGCTGAACCAATTACATCTAAATAAAAAACCTTTATCCGTAGGGCTTGTGAAATATGTCAATTACAAAACTGGGTTAACATACCATAAAAATCCTTTTTATGATCATTTGGATCATCACCGCCTTTAACAAATACATTGATACTGTTAGTTAGTTTTTCAGCACCATATTCTTTGGCGTTGAATTTATATCCATTAATGAAGAATATTGTATATGTCTTGAATTTTCTTTTTGGTCCCATCGCTAGATGTTTCAATCCTTCATCGACCACATAATTTATCGGATCATAAACGTAATTTGAAAACCAACTAGCAAAATCTTTACCGATATCACCGCTTGGATGTTGTGATTCATAAACGCCGCATATATAGATAATATGTTGCAATATAATTAATGCACACGTGTATGATTAAAATAAATATATCCAGACTTGTTATTTAATTTTACCTAACAAATGGTGTAGCTTCTGCACAATTAAAAAGAATATATGTGTGCGCTACATGGTGTCTCTATGTCTAACCATACGTCCATACATTTCCAACAGGTCGGCCATGTTGTCTAAAAATGGATAGCATTGCTTTAGAAGAATCTTGTTCCACACCAACATCATTACGCGTAGCACTATCAAAAGATATGTTCACATAATCACTGAAATAATGGGAGAAAAAGAACGAAGCTTCTTCTTCGGTATATGATTTGCAAATTAAACGTTCAACTCGTGCTTTTTATCTCATTTTTTTCTTTAGATGATTTAAGTACCTATTAAAAATTATTTCAAATTAAAATTTACTTATATATGTAATTAAATTAATATTTAACATACTAAATATTAATACCTCTCAAATGGGTATATCCATCCGTATTGCACAGGACTTTGAAGACATGCTTCATGTGCAAGATGAATGGGTAAATACTTTATTACATTAAGGAAACCTAGAGGAAATATACTCTCCAATTTGTAGAGAAATATAGTGATTTTTTTCTCAAGTTCACATAGATGATCAACTTTTAACATAGTGGAACATAACTTCTTATAAAACGAACTAAGTTCCGTTATAACCTTCCAAATTTTTACGGGCAACAATTCTTTGAAAGTGACAGGTAACAAATTTTCCATCATTACATGAAAATCATGGCTTTTCATCCCACTAAGTTTACCCTTTTTATAGTCGACACATCTACGAAGATTAGAAGAAATCCCATCAGGAAAACATAATCCTTCCACCCATTATAACAGTGCTTTAACTTGGTTATTGTCTAGCTCATAGCATGCTTTGGGTTTCTTAGTGTCATTTGCCTTGATATGAAGCTTGGGATGATTATATATATCTTTTATATCATGCCTTGATTTAAAATCGTCCTTAGTCTTGCCTTTAACATCTAAAACTATATTAAACATGTTATCAAACACGTTTTTATCGTTATACATCATGCCAATATTATGACGAACTAAAATTTTTCAAATAAGGAAACTCTCAAAATATACTTTGTTTGCACCAATTATGAATCGTCGATTTACCTTCAATTTCAATTTGTTCTCCGATTTGATGTATATCTGTATAATTCTTCGCAAGGTCGTATATATCTTCGCTCGACCAAATCATTGGTGGTCGCAAAGTCTTATATCTATTAGATGTAAAAAAAATTATCTTTTCTAAAAGGAAGAATAATATGGAGAAAACACCGATGACAATCAAACCATTAAATTTTCTTCCCATGCGGTAAAGAAAATGCTTGTGTTTCTTCCATGCAATAAGGACAAGTTAGACGATTGGCTGTACTCTAACTCGAAAGCATTGCATATGCAGGAAAATCGCAAATAGTCCACAACAAAGAAGTGAACATACAAAAATTCTTTTTTTTTGAAATATCGTATGTTTGAACTCCTTCATACGACAATGTTTTCAACTCTTTAACTAACATTTGTAAATAAACATCAATTTCTTCTGTCAGATCATCAGGGTTAGGGACGACGATTGTGAGAAACATACATTGAGTTTTCATAAACATCCATAGAGGTAAATTGTAACATGTAATGATTATAGGCCAAGACGAATATTTAGAATCAAATTGAGAAAATGGTGAAAATCCATCCATACATAAACCAAGTCTAACATTATGGCTCTTTATTGCAAAAGTAGGATATTTCTTATCAAAATGCTGCCATGGTTCTCCATCACATGGATATGTTCACGTACCTTCTTCATGTGTTCTCACACTATGTCATCTCGTATGATGCACTGTTAAAAGATGCATATAACCTTTAAAGTCTAGGAGTGATAGGTAAGTAACGCATATGCTACTATGGAACTTCCTTTCCCTTCTTTTTTCTTGGTTTGTATTTTCTTGGTTACATATTCTATAATTTCTAAGATTGATGTCTTCTTTCCAGGGTAACATGCAACCATTTAAACATGTAACTATTTTTTGATACGGCAAACCAAAAGTAGACATGAGTTTTTTCACTTCATGATGATTTTCGCACATTAAATTATTGGGTGAAATATGCCATTTAGCGGCTTATACAATAGCTGTAAATCTGGCTTCTATGAAGTTGTATTTTGGTTTCATCATAATATATTCTGCAGTTACTGACAATTGAGTGCCGCTTGTATAGCCATTCCAAAGGGATTTCTTAGCAGCATCCAATAAATCATAGATTTTTTTTTGGTCCAACATTTGGTTCTTCTTAGACATTAATAGCGTCATTATCAACTTCAACGGTAGGGAACATTGATCGTTCTACATCTTCAACCATATCTTCTATGAGATTCGTCATAATAATTTCATTACCAACCTCCTCTTATGACTGTACATGATTAGGTGCTACAATTTCTCCATGATGATCCCACATCAAATTATTCAGCATTAAACTATATTGGCGCAAATGAACTCTAACCATATTTAGTGTCAAGTGCTTTAACAATTTGCACCTATTACATGAGCAAAGAATTTCTTCATCGTTTCCATTATTACTTAAAGGGAATTCAATAAATACGTGTACGCCATTATAAAAATGTTCATTTATTGAGCTCTCATTTCCCTTCGTTGTTGATACATCGAGCTCCGATCAGTAAAATAATTGACCATTTTTCTACTTTAAAACATATGATAGAAATTAAAATAAGTATTAATTATTTTATGGATTGGAATTTTGTTTCTCAATTCAATCGTACAGTTTAATGTTCTATACATTATATAGTATTATTATTTTTTATTTTTTATTTTTCAATTCATTTATACATTTTATCATTTCTTTAACCATAATCCATTTTAATTATCTTTATATATTTTACTGATTAACATTATGAATATAATATAAATTATTTAGGTTACTGTTTTCTACTTTGATGGTCGATCATCCTACTTTCCATTACAAACACAATAGTAATTACATTTCATAAATCCTTTCAATTTAAACAAGTCAATAAAATTTTGATAGCATTTTCCCTTGTACTCTGTATCGTACACAAATGCATGTACATAAGGAACAAAAAGCTAGTGTTGTTGAAATTTTGTGAACCGTTTAAAATAAAATAATTAAAATAATGTAATTACTTTATTGTGTTTGTAACTTGTCCAATACAAGGACAAATCGAACGGATATCGTATTAGATGAATATAGGTGTCTATTCCGTGATAAAAAAATATCCATACAACGATCATATACAATACTTGTCAAACGGAGCCAAAAACTCTCTTAAGGGGGATTTATAAATAATAAAGCACTAATTATCGTGTTTGACAATTTCGAAAACACATATACTAAATCACTAAATCATGCACACATACCCTAATTAACCCAAGCTAGCTCTAATGCGCATATACACTAATTAATCAATGTATATACACTAACATACACTAAATAAATTAATGTTTTTGACATTTAGATGATAATAACTGTAATTAGCGTACAATGGGGTATCGTAAACAATCAATGGGGTATTATAAACAATTAGCATAACAGATTAACCCAAATTTAAAAAATCAAAATTAATTAAGGTTTAGGAATAAAACCTGATTGGAGATTGATGAAGGGCCTAGGCTTGTCAAGAGCGAAGAGTGATGAAGTTGGAAATGTTCGGGGAGGCATTGGGGCTGGTTGACGATAGGGAGGAGGTGATGGAGTTAGGGATTTGGTGGATTTGAGAGGAAAGAGGACAATGAATCAGGACTCGGCTTGTTGTCTACATATAAGATGTTTTCTGACGGATTTTAACAGCCGTCGATGGAAAATATAAGTCATTTTTCGATGGTTTACCAAGGCTACTATATTTTGTTTAACTAAAAGCCACAGAGATTGTTAGTCATTGCTAGCCGTCGAAAATAACCATCGGGGACTGTCGATAACATCTGTCATGATTTACTATTGTTCTAGTAGTGTCAGGACCAGCTCGACGGTAAGCAATCATAGCGATGAGGGTAATTGGCAATCATATAACCCATGTTTATATGGCATAGTGCAAAAGGCAATAAAGGGACCACCACTGGGCAAGAGGGGCTATAGAATAGTACTCGAGCCATCAAGTATAATGTCTCTTGTTCCTCTAACAACATTAGCACATCTAAGACCCCAGAGTCAGAGAGGACTGAAGCATAAACTAGGGCCGCGAACACCCTGGATAGTACGAATTTGACCGAGGAAGTCCCTCCCATAACAGGATCCAATGCCCAAAATGTAGCCATGTTTCTTGGCATGTATCCATCTATAAGGGCACCATATGAAGAAAGTAACACATTCATATTGGCCGAACCTAGTTAAGAAGTAACATCAGATTCAGCTTGCTAAGGGTAGATAGAATTTATTTTGTCATTGGTTTATTCATTGTTTGCTTGTTAATAAACTGCTTCACATATAACATTTTATGTCATGTAGATTTTTTTTTTTTTTGATAAGGTGCTTTTTTAAGTTATTAATCTTCTTTTCTTTATTTTGTTTGCAGTGGTTCAATATGGCTTCTCAAAATTGCATGAGTCCCATAAAGTAATATCGGCCCCGACCATCCCTCCAATAAGATGCCCTGCTAGTCGTCTAACGAGAGGGTGCAACCCTGAGCAATCCATAAGCACCCATCATTATTCATCTTCCCGTCCTTCCTCCTAATGAGAATGTCCCATTCTCGTGCTTCCTACCATAAAAAAAATGCTTGGTACTCTCCAGGTTTTGCATCCTCAAGCGGTAGAGGATGAAGGAAAGTGAGTAAAGTCCAATAGGGGTCGGCCCCACCCCTTCATGTTTGAAAAGGAGGCAGACTTATATATAATGAGAACAACCCCATGGTGGTTTCCAGCGTTACCTTCACATAGGAGATAAACAAGGATGGAGTAAATGGATTATTCCACATGGTGGCTAGGACCGCGGTGATAGTGGTGGATCAGTCATGACGACCTACATCAGCACGACTATTGAATGAAATCAAGGTCATCATCGAGGCGAGCATCCAGGTAGGTTTCTTGGTAAGTTCATACTTCAATTTTTCTATGTCCGATTCTTTAAAGTATATTTCCATTGTTTGCTAAAAATTCATGCCCCTTTTCATTTATGTATCTAAAATGGTTTATCAATTTTACCTTTCTACTCTTGATTAATTTCTTCTTTTCATTTTTTTTGTTTAGGTGTGCAACAAAAACCTAACTAAAACTATCTTATGATAATTTTATAAATTTTAAGATATAACAATTCCACAATTTGTTTAGAGAAACTTTTGTTTCATAACATTAGCAAATAATTTGGAAATGTACAGATTTCCATATTTAAAAGAGAATTTATGAATATTTTGTGCTAGCATATTCAAAAATTTGATTTACATATCATTAATAATTTTATATTTTAAACCTTAACTTTGCATATTGTTAGGATTCTCATCCTAAATCTTAAACATAAAATCGAATAAATGATGTTCTTTTTGCTTAGTTTACTTTAATGAGAAAGTTAATCCATTTTCTTGTTATTTTAATTTCAAAAAAATATTAGAATCATCTATTCATGTCTACAGAAAATTTTAAACATGTCTACAAAAACATCTTTACCATACACAACTGGAAGACTTAGCAAGTTCTAATAAGTGTTATATGCATTGTTTGGAGGTAGCAAATATTTGAAGGTAATTGGCATTTATCATTAGTGGGTTTACCTGTTAAATTTGAACTTTTCGAACATCATGCGCACATAATATAATGTTTACTCATATTCTTACAAAGTTATCAAATAAGACATATATGAAAACTATAATATTATTTGTGCTTTAGGATAAAGAAATACATACTGAATTCCTCTACATGTTACTTGATAATTGACAATATAGGTAACCCCTTTTATTAAAAAATCATCGGTGATGGTGAATATTTAATTTAATTATAATTTAAAGTTTTATGAAGAATATTATCCAAAATTGGGATTAGTAAAGTTTGTTATGATTTGTAGTTTTAAATTATGGTCGCACTTAATAACTATCGACTTTCTCCCATTGTTGTAACATATTCAATATATTTAACGTAACTCATTAGACATGTAAGATTCCACTATTAATGGAAAAAAAGTTATTAAATTGGTAGGTGATAAATCTCTAATGCATCGGTAGCTAATAAGCATGTTAACCACTATATGCTCATTTTTTTGAATTTCCATTGATATGTAGAATTGATTTATAATTACTACTAATTTTTAGCACAAGCTTAGCTTGATCAAACTATTAATTGTCTGACAAATTTGCGTAGTTCGACATCTCTATGATTTTCATAGTAGTATAGATTATGTTACTTTACAAATTTTAACACTGTTGAAGTACATAATTTTGTTTATCATATATATATACACAAATAATTTAAAAAATGTTGGCATATCTTCCTTTTTTCACTTTTATGTAATTCACTAGATAAACTACTTACATATCATTATTAGCATTCACCCTATAATGTTTGACATATTTAATACATTATTTATTTTATCCCTTGCATCACATAGATTCACTGTAACATCCCGCCTTTTTGCACACTTTAAACCGACACACGTGCCAATTCAAAGCATACGCAAGGGCGGATTGTTATGGGGTAAATAAGAAAAACAGAGAAGAAATAAAACAAAAACAGAATCTCACAGCGGAAGGATAAAATATAATAACAAATATACAGTTCATAAACAGTTTACAAAAGCTTGATTCTTCTTTTACAATAAATATCAGAGTTACACATACCAATACAAGCAATGCAGCGGAATAGAAAGAGTGTGGTGTAATACTATATATAACATAATACTTATTCTTCGTCTTCGTCCTCCAAAGCTAAAATCTGCTATCCTGAAATGCTCGGACTGACCCGAGCGAATTTGAATAGACAAAAACACCCGAGTCAGACTAGAATATCTTATGTGAGTTAAATAAACAGAATATAAATATGAGTACAGTAACTCAAGAGATGTTCGGGATTTACATCTCCTAAGGATCCGTTAAACTATTTACTATGTAGTATATTGCGCTATTATAATAGTGTCTATTTATAAAATAAACTTACTTTTAAATAGCGTTAAGGCTTTACATTTTCCACCTTAACACGTAATAGTCTCAGTAGTCCGTCCAATATCATAGCCCCTCCTGATCGGGAAGCCACTAGAGGATACCACACGGGCTACGGGAGAAAACCAAACTCGTACAAGGCGCGATATGGTAGGTGACACGGCACAACTAGGCAATGCCAGGGTAGATATACCAATTGCTATCCAGGCTGGTGGAAACGCGTAGCCGCAGTTACCGCCCACCTCGGACTAACTCCCCAAAATCAAAATATAGAAGTGGCCACTGAATCAAATCCAAGTCAAATTATAATATCGAAGAGGAGCGTCCGATCAGAGGAATGACCTCATTGGCCTGAGAATCGCTCCTGTTTTAGCCACCTTATGCCAACTCACGGGAGTTGGGTCCACGTATTTACCTTACAGGAAACGTCGCCACCACCTACTTCATTCTGGAATCTCCACCGCGTACACGGTTAGTCAAAGTGGTTTTCGGTATCGACAGAGAGTATGTCCATATCCGATCCCGGTCTCTTTGCCAACCAATCGTTATTATAACACCGCGGTCATTTAAAAATAGTTTATACTTTTAAAACCAGAATATAATCCATTTCAAACCGTAATATTACGATATCATTTCTTCTTTTAAAACCCAAAACAATATGATATCGTTTATCCCAAATAAAATTATTCCTTTCCAAAAAATTATGTCACTTTTTATTATTTAATATCCCATGTAACCAATATTCTGTTTGTAACTTTCAACATAATTCTTCGAAAATCCATAGCATTTTAAAACCATTATTTTCAAAACTAAATGGTTTGGATATTCAACGGTATGCGAATAAAAAAAAAGTTTAACTTTACTGTTGCTTTATAAAGAAATAAATTACATGGCTTTCCAAATATTTCTTCTTTTAAAGTTAAACCAAAATCCAAAATATTACTTCAAGTCGCAAAACCATTTCAATTTTATATATATTTATATCCATTTTGGAGCATTAATATTTCAACTAAAGTTGGATTTTTATCCTTTCAAAAATCAATATTCTATTAATTAATCTTGACCATTCACATAAAATCCATAATTAATAAGACTTCAATTTCTAGTAAAGTATATATATATATATATATTTCCAAATTCAATTTTTACTAGAATATTCATTTCAAAATATTTTGGGAAAAAAATCCAATTATAAATATCATATCTTTAAAATTTCCAACTTAATATTTAAACATAGGATATAATCATCAAACTCCATTTTCTTAATTTTCTTCCATTTTTAATAAAGAAATTTATTCACCTTTTAATTTCAAAATTTCAACTTCATATGCATATAACTATGGAAGAAAACATTTATTCAGTATAAAATTTAAGATTTTTATAAACCGTATTCCATCCAAACCATAGAAATCACATTAAAAATAGTTATATATAGACCACGGTGTCTGTATATAGTTTTCTATCCTATGGTCAAGTGATACGGATATTTATCATTTCAATCCGCAATTTAAAAAATAAAACTGCGGTTGTATATCATTTCAAACCGCAATCCCGAATGAAATGAAAAATGCATACTAACTTGCAGTTTAATGATATCAAATAAAACATCCCTTCAATAACACATCCATCATCCAATCACAAACATCAAGCAATATCAATCAATAACAATTATATATATGATCATATATAACAGGTGATAACTGGCAGTTTATTCAAATTAAATTTTTCAACTATTAATCTAACAATTTATATTCAGTGATAATTGACATAACTGTTAACTAGCAGTTCATATGCAACCAAAAATTTCTAACAGCCAATTAACACGCAATAAATCAATTAAATTAACAGTTACATTCAATAAAATGCAATTCAACAGATATGAATGAAATAACATGCCAAAAGCTCATAAATAAATTTCTATTCATTTCTAAAATTTATTTAACAAACATAAAAGCTTCTAGTAGTTGTGAGTGGGTTAAAACACTCACCTTTTGAATTTAAATTGAATTCAAATCCAATTTAAACCCAAAAATTGGACAGTCTCCAAATTCATCCAAACCAGTGCCAAAACGTCAGAAATTCCGATACGATCCCAGCAAAACAAACCGCGCGTGAATCCGAGCTCGTATGCAAAAGTTATGAAAATTTGAAAAATGAAAAATTCTGGTCCTGGGTCAACTTCGGGTTCGACTTCGGGGCGCCGCCTCATTTCCCCGATGCTTGCTTGGAGTTTTCGCCAAAACGACCCGGAGCGACCCGAGTCATTTTCTTCCTGACCCGAAGTTGCTCTAGGGTTTTCTCCTCTGAAACCCGAAGCGCGACCAGAAGCTGCTGCAGATCCACAAATTTTTTTTTTTTTTTTTTTTTTTTTGAAATAAAATTTTGGAATTTGGGAATTAGGTTTTCTGCCATTGGAATGAGGAGTTGAGAAGGAGATGTACGTATAGAAAAATGAAAATAAGGAGTGGCTAGGGTTTATAATCGCAAATATATAGACAGATAAAAGAAGGCTAGGTGGGTACGGATAACGAACGTGCTAAACGATAGTTGGCCCAAAAAGCCCGTTCTGCCTCCGGAGTCGAATTTGTTAAAACTATATATCCAAATAGGTGTTTCAAAATATTCTGAACGCGATGGAAAAAGTTTCGCGACCAAATTCGATCGTATGAAGAAGTTATGCTAAAAAAAATAAAAATTTCAAATTGATTTCAAAATGCGTAAATTTCAAGGCGTTTCGAGTCCGTACGATCAAACGACAAGTCCGATCGCAACGAAACTTGAAACATTATTATAATTCACCGTTACGGATCCGATGAAACTAGTTTCGTCGAAATCCGAGTCCGTGACAAAAATGGCTATTTTTAATATTTATTAAATAAATTAAAATAAATCATAAAATCCAAATTTTCTTTCAACTTTAAATATTGGCCAAATTTCATTACTTATATAATCCAATCAATTCCAAATAATTTAGCAAGCTTGGATGTGAATTAAAATTTATAAGTATATAAATTTCGCAGTGTTAACCTCTGCGTTTTCTTATTATTTGGGAATTATAAATTTTATTCGCAAAACCCAATTATTTAATCATATACTTATACTCTCATCTTAAATCTAATTATATAAATAACTTGATTTCTATTATCCAACTCAAAATATATCAATTATTCTCCAACTACATAGTTAACGTTTCTTTTATATATCACTGTGGTAATATTTCAAAATGTTCATCTTTTGTTTGCATAAATTACTGTATTTAGATAAAATTATAATTTTGGTAACTTATCACATAAATAACTTAAAACCTCAACTAATACATTCCACCTTTGTTTCATCTTATTCATTCACTCATCAATATTCCGTACTAACTACAAAATTTAGTGTATTCCTTTAAATTGATCAAAATAAGACTTATCAACTAATAGAAAGATTTACGTACAAAATTTATTGTCATACATCTAATTTACAAGCCTATACTTAATTATTATCCTACAATACGTTTTACGTTACTATAATGTTCATTCTTCCGTTCCTACGTTTCTATAAATTTATTCCTTTATAATTTATTTAACGCAACACTTAATCTACACCTATTGCGATGTTTCAAATTTACTTGAATGAACAATTTCTTTACTTAAAATAGTTGTTATAAACTCTTAATTCCACATTTATAAGTGTATTATTATTTTCACTCAAATATTATACATATATATAGAGTATTGGGTTTTTATTTAATCATCATTTATCATATATATTAATTAATTAAATTCAATACTTAAGTCTGACTAAATTTATTCCCCAAATACACATTTACATTTCTCAACCAATAAATAGAACCAATCAAATTCTCATTTTATTGAACCTTGGTCAATTCCACACGTTAATTTTACTTAAAGTCTCAATTAATTAATTTACCTCGGTTTCATTACCTTATTACCTTATATGCATAATTGACATGGTTATATCTTCCATTACATCAATAATTTATCATTTCATTTCTATGCAATATATACTCATCTTATTCCATTTATTTGGTTACTGCATTGAAATCTATTTATTAACCAATACTAACGTTATTATCATAAAAAAAAAATTTGATTCCCAATTTTATTCAATACTTAGAACAAAAATTTTCACATTAAATCAAATCCTTCTATTCAAACCAAGTATCATGCTATGATAATATTTTACGTTGGTTACACTGAAAAAAATCAACTTTTTATCGTTATCAATTAAACATACATTAATTGCACAAATTAAAGGAATTAATTGCCATTTATCAAATTAAATTTTTCATACATCAATCTATTTCATCTAAATCCTTATCTATGAATATTGCAACCTTTAATTCCATTAAATACCAATTAACCCAAATTATTTCATTTATTCTAAGTCATATCACTAAAATAATTCATCATAATAAACTTAAAATCTATACGTTTATTGATTTATTTCTATTTGTCTTATGTTAAATTCTAAATTTAGTAAGACAACCTAAAGTACTCCACTCAATCGACAGTCCCTTTCAATTGTTAATACGTACTTAAATTTCTACAGTTGCCTTCCATCTGCACTTCCGTTACTATGATAAAAATTAGTAACGTTTATGCCATCAATCCATCATAATTACTTACCCTTAATTGAGTTTGATTTCCAAATAAATTTGCTGACCCTTAATTAGACAATTTATAAAAGTTTGTCATCATACCTATAGTTCTACGCTTATGCTATGTCTTAAATTTCAATAAATTTATAAATTTTGAGATGTTCATTAGGGTTTACAAATTTATTGACTTGCAATAACAGGGTTTCTTAATCTATTCAATTTATCGTTCACAATCTTTTATTGCATTAAATTGGTTTAATATTCCCATATTAAATTTTATGTACAGGTAAGAATTTTTCTTTCTTTCTCTACTTAATTCATTTGAATTTTATTCAAATGTCTTTAAATAGGTTTCTAAGTCACTTCTATATAATTTATTCTAGCCTTCATTTTAATACTTATCTACCACCTTTATTCTTTCAACTAAAATAAATTACAAAATCCTATTAAACAAACAATTTTAAATGGTCGAACTTAACGGGTCGTTACACTCTCCCCCACTCAAAACTTTTCGTCCCCGAAAAGGGAAAGGAAGGGAGAAGGAAGAATAAAACAGTATATCAAATTTCAAATATTAACTTATAACAATAATTTACTAAATTAATTTCCTTTAATGAAATACACTTGTTTTATAATCATTATGTCTTTTAATACTTGAACTATTAAAGTTGGAAAAATATCTTTAACCAAATTCTAAGTCCAAAATTTACGAAAATTTTTGGCAGAGTCTCCTTTGTACGGAGGGACTCTGGAGAAAATATAATATCCAAATATACAAATATATTACATATATTATCCAAAATAAAATATCCCAACACGGGAAAATATATAAAATAGCGCTTTATACGTAATCCGGAAACGTACCTATTTGTCGGGCAATACGCTTATTATTTTGGAACCAAAAGCAGTAGCAGTTGCTTCCAACCCCTGTATTCACTTATAAAATCTAAAAGTTAAATATCTATATTACAGTGAAATGTTTGGGTAGATTCAATCATTCATATCCAAATCAAATGCAACAACCATACATTTTAACAAACGGCACACACCACAAACCACAATCATTCAATCAACAACCGTTAGTTGTTCGGGTTCAAATTATGAAATTTTACGGAGTGAGAAATAACTATCAAGTGCATCCGTTACTCAACAGTCTTAGATGGAATAGAGATAGATTATTGTTCCTCCAACAACTCCAAAATTCCTTACCCAACAACCATACATCAACCAAACAATTCAAATCAACACCACAATAGCTTATTATACATTTATTTCATGCTTCAGTGGTTTTATTTTCTTTCTTTCATTTATGGAGGGATTTCTTTGTTTCTTACAATTTTCATTTTCCATTTGTTACAAAATTCATTATATTGTATTCCAATTTATTGACTAAGGTTTATATCATCTATTTATACTACTTACCCTTTCTTATATAGTAAAATTTCCAATTTAACTTAAGTTTATACAATTAATTCTCATTTATAACAGCAAATTTATTGAATACCTTAATTACCTCAAGCTTCACTTGTAAGATTTCCCCTTACATTTTCTTACTAACATTGCAACTTTTATTATATGGTAAGTTATGTATGTTTAAGAATGCAAGTGAAAATTTACAAGTTTCTTCTCAATTCCTTTTTATTTATTAATGGTTCAATAAATATATATTCGTTTTATAAATTACAATTTCAACTTACCCTTAATTTCATTCCTTTATTTAATGTTTACGTTTTATTATATTTAATTACAGTAACCCTCTACTTACACTTAAATTATTAACCTTAAAACCTCCATTTTTATAAATAAAGGATCTTATTAATTCATTATCTAGGGTTTACAGACATTTATTTATATTACCTACTTTTTATTATATTACTAGTAGCATTTTAAAACATACTTAAGTTTATAACCGTACACATCAATCTTTATTTATTAAAGAATTTCATTTTATTTACTTAAGTTAAAATCACCTATTAATAATACTCACCTTTAATTTGGGTAAAATTTCAATTATCACTTAAGTTTATACCAATAAATTCTTATTATAACAGTAATTTATTGAATACTTCATTTTTCCTAAATTCCTACTTGTAAAATATTCAATTCCAGTTTCTCATTTAACACTTCAACTTTTATATTTGGGTAAGTTATTTATGTTAAGGAAATTGCAATTGAACTTATACAAGTTTAATCTCCATTCTTTTAATTAAATTTAATGTTTATTCATATTACCCTTTGTCTCATATGTATGCAAATTCCTCTTTATAGCTTTGCAGTTATTCTCTTATTTCAATTAGAGGTTTCAATTCATTCATTCTTCAATAAATCTTTTCCATTATTTATCAGTTAAAAACTTTTACTTCCCTTATCCCTAGCATTAACTTTCTTACTTAATATTTCACTAACAAAGTTTAAACAATTAATTAACGGAAAAATTTAGAATTAAATACCGGGTCAAATTTTAATCTATTTCAAAATAATAGATAAATAAGTTCTTACAACTTTTATATCTCTAATTATATTTAGAACAATAAAAGAAAATTTTTAGAAAATTTCAAAAATAAATCTGCAGTAGAATTTACTACAGTGGCCTTTCCCCTTCGAAACTCGAAAATGAAAGTCGATGATGCGGCCGTCATCACCGAATTTATTTTCCAGCGACAGAGAGGAAAGTACAGAATTTAATTCTTTTCCAAAATCTTCTTTAAAACAATTCTTCCAATTTATACGAAATATTTATATAAGAAAATACTTATAAACCAAATCAATAAATTTCACAAATTCTTTGAAAGCAAATTTTCAAAAATCCCGGACTTAAGTTCTAAATCTCCAAATTTGGTTTATTATAATTTCACTTAGCTTCAGTTATTATAAATATTTTTATTGCCTAACATCCAATCTATAGCAACCAAATATATATATATCTTTATAAAACTATTTTTATATATAGAAATATAATAGGCAAATTATTTCATTCACCTATATTAAAAACAAATATTATGTCGGTCTGTCCTATTAAGTGTTTAGAAATCCCTATTGATGACATAGCGTCCCATGCATCAACCAGAATTTATAAATACAAAGCGGAACAGACTAATACAATATTAAAATCTTTTTATTAATACTAACAAGTACGCTCTCTCTTATATATACACTCAGCGACTCCCATAGGATATTTCTACCCTATTAACAAAGAGTCAAACCCCACAAAGCCAAGGTTTATCGCTAAACCAAAGCTCTGATACCAACTGTAACATCCCGCCTTTTTGCACACTTTAAACCGACACACGTGCCAATTCAAAGCATACGCAAGGGCGGATTGTTATGGGGTAAATAAGAAAAACAGAGAAGAAATAAAACAAAAACAGAATCTCACAGCGGAAGGATAAAATATAATAACAAATATACAGTTCATAAACAGTTTACAAAAGCTTGATTCTTCTTTTACAATAAATATCAGAGTTACACATACCAATACAAGCAATGCAGCGGAATAGAAAGAGTGTGGTGTAATACTATATATAACATAATACTTATTCTTCGTCTTCGTCCTCCAAAGCTAAAATCTGCTATCCTGAAATGCTCGGACTGACCCGAGCGAATTTGAATAGACAAAAACACCCGAGTCAGACTAGAATATCTTATGTGAGTTAAATAAACAGAATATAAATATGAGTACAGTAACTCAAGAGATGTTCGGGATTTACATCTCCTAAGGATCCGTTAAACTATTTACTATGTAGTATATTGCGCTATTATAATAGTGTCTATTTATAAAATAAACTTACTTTTAAATAGCGTTAAGGCTTTACATTTTCCACCTTAACACGTAATAGTCTCAGTAGTCCGTCCAATATCATAGCCCCTCCTGATCGGGAAGCCACTAGAGGATACCACACGGGCTACGGGAGAAAACCAAACTCGTACAAGGCGCGATATGGTAGGTGACACGGCACAACTAGGCAATGCCAGGGTAGATATACCAATTGCTATCCAGGCTGGTGGAAACGCGTAGCCGCAGTTACCGCCCACCTCGGACTAACTCCCCAAAATCAAAATATAGAAGTGGCCACTGAATCAAATCCAAGTCAAATTATAATATCGAAGAGGAGCGTCCGATCAGAGGAATGACCTCATTGGCCTGAGAATCGCTCCTGTTTTAGCCACCTTATGCCAACTCACGGGAGTTGGGTCCACGTATTTACCTTACAGGAAACGTCGCCACCACCTACTTCATTCTGGAATCTCCACCGCGTACACGGTTAGTCAAAGTGGTTTTCGGTATCGACAGAGAGTATGTCCATATCCGATCCCGGTCTCTTTGCCAACCAATCGTTATTATAACACCGCGGTCATTTAAAAATAGTTTATACTTTTAAAACCAGAATATAATCCATTTCAAACCGTAATATTACGATATCATTTCTTCTTTTAAAACCCAAAACAATATGATATCGTTTATCCCAAATAAAATTATTCCTTTCCAAAAAATTATGTCACTTTTTATTATTTAATATCCCATGTAACCAATATTCTGTTTGTAACTTTCAACATAATTCTTCGAAAATCCATAGCATTTTAAAACCATTATTTTCAAAACTAAATGGTTTGGATATTCAACGGTATGCGAATAAAAAAAAAGTTTAACTTTACTGTTGCTTTATAAAGAAATAAATTACATGGCTTTCCAAATATTTCTTCTTTTAAAGTTAAACCAAAATCCAAAATATTACTTCAAGTCGCAAAACCATTTCAATTTTATATATATTTATATCCATTTTGGAGCATTAATATTTCAACTAAAGTTGGATTTTTATCCTTTCAAAAATCAATATTCTATTAATTAATCTTGACCATTCACATAAAATCCATAATTAATAAGACTTCAATTTCTAGTAAAGTATATATATATATATATATTTCCAAATTCAATTTTTACTAGAATATTCATTTCAAAATATTTTGGGAAAAAAATCCAATTATAAATATCATATCTTTAAAATTTCCAACTTAATATTTAAACATAGGATATAATCATCAAACTCCATTTTCTTAATTTTCTTCCATTTTTAATAAAGAAATTTATTCACCTTTTAATTTCAAAATTTCAACTTCATATGCATATAACTATGGAAGAAAACATTTATTCAGTATAAAATTTAAGATTTTTATAAACCGTATTCCATCCAAACCATAGAAATCACATTAAAAATAGTTATATATAGACCACGGTGTCTGTATATAGTTTTCTATCCTATGGTCAAGTGATACGGATATTTATCATTTCAATCCGCAATTTAAAAAATAAAACTGCGGTTGTATATCATTTCAAACCGCAATCCCGAATGAAATGAAAAATGCATACTAACTTGCAGTTTAATGATATCAAATAAAACATCCCTTCAATAACACATCCATCATCCAATCACAAACATCAAGCAATATCAATCAATAACAATTATATATATGATCATATATAACAGGTGATAACTGGCAGTTTATTCAAATTAAATTTTTCAACTATTAATCTAACAATTTATATTCAGTGATAATTGACATAACTGTTAACTAGCAGTTCATATGCAACCAAAAATTTCTAACAGCCAATTAACACGCAATAAATCAATTAAATTAACAGTTACATTCAATAAAATGCAATTCAACAGATATGAATGAAATAACATGCCAAAAGCTCATAAATAAATTTCTATTCATTTCTAAAATTTATTTAACAAACATAAAAGCTTCTAGTAGTTGTGAGTGGGTTAAAACACTCACCTTTTGAATTTAAATTGAATTCAAATCCAATTTAAACCCAAAAATTGGACAGTCTCCAAATTCATCCAAACCAGTGCCAAAACGTCAGAAATTCCGATACGATCCCAGCAAAACAAACCGCGCGTGAATCCGAGCTCGTATGCAAAAGTTATGAAAATTTGAAAAATGAAAAATTCTGGTCCTGGGTCAACTTCGGGTTCGACTTCGGGGCGCCGCCTCATTTCCCCGATGCTTGCTTGGAGTTTTCGCCAAAACGACCCGGAGCGACCCGAGTCATTTTCTTCCTGACCCGAAGTTGCTCTAGGGTTTTCTCCTCTGAAACCCGAAGCGCGACCAGAAGCTGCTGCAGATCCACAAATTTTTTTTTTTTTTTTTTTTTTTTTGAAATAAAATTTTGGAATTTGGGAATTAGGTTTTCTGCCATTGGAATGAGGAGTTGAGAAGGAGATGTACGTATAGAAAAATGAAAATAAGGAGTGGCTAGGGTTTATAATCGCAAATATATAGACAGATAAAAGAAGGCTAGGTGGGTACGGATAACGAACGTGCTAAACGATAGTTGGCCCAAAAAGCCCGTTCTGCCTCCGGAGTCGAATTTGTTAAAACTATATATCCAAATAGGTGTTTCAAAATATTCTGAACGCGATGGAAAAAGTTTCGCGACCAAATTCGATCGTATGAAGAAGTTATGCTAAAAAAAATAAAAATTTCAAATTGATTTCAAAATGCGTAAATTTCAAGGCGTTTCGAGTCCGTACGATCAAACGACAAGTCCGATCGCAACGAAACTTGAAACATTATTATAATTCACCGTTACGGATCCGATGAAACTAGTTTCGTCGAAATCCGAGTCCGTGACAAAAATGACTATTTTTAATATTTATTAAATAAATTAAAATAAATCATAAAATCCAAATTTTCTTTCAACTTTAAATATTGGCCAAATTTCATTACTTATATAATCCAATCAATTCCAAATAATTTAGCAAGCTTGGATGTGAATTAAAATTTATAAGTATATAAATTTCGCAGTGTTAACCTCTGCGTTTTCTTATTATTTGGGAATTATAAATTTTATTCGCAAAACCCAATTATTTAATCATATACTTATACTCTCATCTTAAATCTAATTATATAAATAACTTGATTTCTATTATCCAACTCAAAATATATCAATTATTCTCCAACTACATAGTTAACGTTTCTTTTATATATCACTGTGGTAATATTTCAAAATGTTCATCTTTTGTTTGCATAAATTACTGTATTTAGATAAAATTATAATTTTGGTAACTTATCACATAAATAACTTAAAACCTCAACTAATACATTCCACCTTTGTTTCATCTTATTCATTCACTCATCAATATTCCGTACTAACTACAAAATTTAGTGTATTCCTTTAAATTGATCAAAATAAGACTTATCAACTAATAGAAAGATTTACGTACAAAATTTATTGTCATACATCTAATTTACAAGCCTATACTTAATTATTATCCTACAATACGTTTTACGTTACTATAATGTTCATTCTTCCGTTCCTACGTTTCTATAAATTTATTCCTTTATAATTTATTTAACGCAACACTTAATCTACACCTATTGCGATGTTTCAAATTTACTTGAATGAACAATTTCTTTACTTAAAATAGTTGTTATAAACTCTTAATTCCACATTTATAAGTGTATTATTATTTTCACTCAAATATTATACATATATATAGAGTATTGGGTTTTTATTTAATCATCATTTATCATATATATTAATTAATTAAATTCAATACTTAAGTCTGACTAAATTTATTCCCCAAATACACATTTACATTTCTCAACCAATAAATATAACCAATCAAATTCTCATTTTATTGAACCTTGGTCAATTCCACACGTTAATTTTACTTAAAGTCTCAATTAATTAATTTACCTCGGTTTCATTACCTTATTACCTTATATGCATAATTGACATGGTTATATCTTCCATTACATCAATAATTTATCATTTCATTTCTATGCAATATATACTCATCTTATTCCATTTATTTGGTTACTGCATTGAAATCTATTTATTAACCAATACTAACGTTATTATCATAAAAAAAAAATTTGATTCCCAATTTTATTCAATACTTAGAACAAAAATTTTCACATTAAATCAAATCCTTCTATTCAAACCAAGTATCATGCTATGATAATATTTTACGTTGGTTACACTGAAAAAAATCAACTTTTTATCGTTATCAATTAAACATACATTAATTGCACAAATTAAAAGAATTAATTGCCATTTATCAAATTAAATTTTTCATACATCAATCTATTTCATCTAAATCCTTACCTATGAATATTGCAACCTTTAATTCCATTAAATACCAATTAACCCAAATTATTTCATTTATTCTAAGTCATATCACTAAAATAATTCATCATAATAAACTTAAAATCTATACGTTTATTGATTTATTTCTATTTGTCTTATGTTAAATTCTAAATTTAGTAAGACAACCTAAAGTACTCCACTCAATCGACAGTCCCTTTCAATTGTTAATACGTACTTAAATTTCTACAGTTGCCTTCCATCTGCACTTCCGTTACTATGATAAAAATTAGTAACGTTTATGCCATCAATCCATCATAATTACTTACCCTTAATTGAGTTTGATTTCCAAATAAATTTGCTGACCCTTAATTAGACAATTTATAAAAGTTTGTCATCATACCTATAGTTCTACGCTTATGCTATGTCTTAAATTTCAATAAATTTATAAATTTTGAGATGTTCATTAGGGTTTACAAATTTATTGACTTGCAATAACAGGGTTTCTTAATCTATTCAATTTATCGTTCACAATCTTTTATTGCATTAAATTGGTTTAATATTCCCATATTAAATTTTATGTACAGGTAAGAATTTTTCTTTCTTTCTCTACTTAATTCATTTGAATTTTATTCAAATGTCTTTAAATAGGTTTCTAAGTCACTTCTATATAATTTATTCTAGCCTTCATTTTAATACTTATCTACCACCTTTATTCTTTCAACTAAAATAAATTACAAAATCCTATTAAACAAACAATTTTAAATGGTCGAACTTAACGGGTCGTTACATTCACCATCAATTATGGAAGTGTTTTTTCTTAAGAACACTTGCAATCTCCAACGATTCCCACTTCAAATTTTTCAATAATATAAAGGTATTTCAATATTTTTTTAATAGTAGATTTATAAAGCATGACAAATACAATAATACCCTTCTCCATTCTATACAGCTATGCAGTTAAAGCCTCACTAATGTGTAACGCCCCACCTCTATGCTCACAATAACAAAGAGTATTAAAAGAAATAATGCCGTTATTATGAAGAATAAGGCTAGATAGGAGCGGCCATCCGTAGTTAGGCCTTACACTAGTATTGGTTATCTCGATAGGAGTGGTATATATTTTTAATTTTTCTTCTCTTATTTATTTACTCCCATCGACATACCCAATTCCAATATAAAACGAACTACGATGGTTCATAATAGTTTAGGACAATAAATATACTAATAACACAGATCATATAAATGCGGAACACAGATAAAACAAAATGTCTCATATATATAATAACTGTTTTCAGTTACAACACATGTGATACAGTACATATGATACAACTACAACTGTCGACTCAGGAAGTTACATATACAAGTACATTATCGTAATTAATATACATGAATATACAACATCCTATACTAAGACAACGACTACTCCAAAAAGTAAGAAAAGACTTCATAGCTCTAGCAGCAACTCGAAGTAAGATATCAACAACCTATAAATACTCGGTCTGACCCGAGTATTAAATTCAAAAGAAATAATAAACAGGTCAATCTAATTCAAACTCAGTTATTAGTGCACAGAAGCAATAATAATTAAGTAACAAATAGACGACAGTCACAATAAACCCCGTCTATCCGATCCTTAAATAAAGAAATCGGATAACGATAAATATAACACGTAATATTGTTAAACAACAAATCAGCAAATTCAAATCATCAACAAAGATAAATGAAAAAATCATCAATGAAGTTAATTTAGAAAACAACAGAATTGCCTAAACGGCAAGTAACAATATATTCTAATTATTAAATAAATTATTAGGAACTCATAATCAATTTTCAAAAAGATAATTAGATATCAACGACATCATCAAATTAACCCAAATCAAATGCAATTTCAAATAATGAACTGAATTCACAAAACAATTCAAGTAGTTAAAATATCGATTAAAATGCAAATTCTGTGTGGCTGCAGTACACGCACGCGTGTACTGCCTCGCCACTACAGTATATGAAATAAAAATCAGAAAAAGGTCAAATCCGAGCGATTAGCTGGATTCAACACAGGTGAATATTCAAATGAAATGGTCAAGACATAAAATCAAGCCTCGACCATAGTTCAAATCAACCAACCGAAAACAGAGACTGCAACCACTCTGAATAATCAATAAAGTTCAATATCCAGTCAAGTATGGATACAAACACAACATGGCAATGTACAGACTTCGCGACAACACCTCAGATTCAAATGAGACAGTGACATGATGAAGCAGTGCCAACAAAATTATGCTCCAACACAAAATGGTTCACATGCATGCTAATATCAAACTATGGTCTGTAACAAAATTACATGCATGTAATCTCAATTGTACACAATAACGAACTGCACATGCACAAAATAAATCAAAGGTGCAACATGGAACTGCAAAAGATACGACAGGTATACCATGGTGAGACTGGACAGTACTATCAAAATGCATGAACAAAGCATGCTACAGGTCTTACAATATGGATGGACAATCCTCTATAAGCAACATCAACCAGGATGAAGCCAAACTCAAAAACATTAGCTAACTAATTATTTTCCAAACTAAACATACTTATATAAATTATAAATGTTAGCATGTAGAACATCAAACAATCCTGATCACCGTCGTAAATGCATTGGTAGCTACCATGGTAAAAACGGTAGAGATATAACTAGAAGTAAACAAAGGGAATCGTACTTATTTATCTCATGACTGGGACAGTAAATTATAAGCTAATTTGTTTTAGTTCAACCTAGCCGATTTCAAAGAACAGATAACTGTATGCCTACACATGACTGTAAGTAAATATTATAAGCCTTTACCTCCCTCTTCATTCAACAGTACCATTCCTAAACAAAACTTATATGAAAACAATAATGTTTCTGTTAAATGTAACTGGGTAGTGCAAACTCAATTAGGAAATATATATGAACATGAAGACAGCTACCTCATAATGGAACAAACGATGGTGCAACAGCCTTGTCATCAAAGACCAGACTCAAATCAACCTCAATTATACAAATGGAGATGCAACTAAACCAACAGCATCAAATCTGCTAGCCCCCATATAAACTATACAGATGAATAAAACTCAAACCAGTGACTCAACAAATGCAACACATCACAAATTCAAGATAATGTGCAGTGTAGATTACGAGTACAAAGCAACACCTAGTTCAGTTACTGGTTGAAATGCAGCAACCAAAACTAGGGCATATATATTTACAAAACAGTAATAAGTGACAGTAATCAAGTGTCAGTGAAGCACAATGAACAGAACAAAAGTCAACAGGCAAACCAAGATAAAAACTATACGCGGTTCACAATCAAGTCAACTCCGTGAAGACCAAGGTAACAAGAACGCCTTGATAATCAGAGAATCGAACCAAGCCAGAAATCAAAACTGTATTATTCAAGTAAATTGAAAAGTCAATAATAAATCGCCATCATCGAAATCAACCTCAACAAAAGAAATTCGAGACTGTGGTCACCAAGTAAAGTAACCAAGTCGCGAATCAACCCCAAGAGTATCACGTATCAAATGATACATATTCCAACGAATCAATGGTTCAACAGATCCAAACTAGAATAATGGCCGAAGACAACAAGAACGAACGAAACCAAATAGCCGAGAATTGAAAAAATCAATGAAATTATCAACATCGAAACCAGATCAAAATGCCGAAGCAAAATACTGAGGTTTGAATTAAAATGTGAGTGAAACCACTCACCTAGTTTCGAAGAACCCAAAGATCGAACATCGGGATTGAAGCCGCGATATCACGAAGGCACGCGAACACTAGCAACCATTTTCGATCGAGCAACCAAGATCGGCGACTTCAGAACCAAAGCCCTAATTTGGACAGAGGAACGAGCGAAATAAACGCAGCTGCCATTATTAATTTTCTCATTTATTTTGGTGTAGGGTTTCGAATGAAAAAGTGAAAGAAAGGGGAACGGGTCGAATTGGAATAAAAAGGGAACGATCAAATTTTTATAAAGGAGATAGTGTGTTTTTTTTTTAAAGAATTCAAACTGGATTCAAAACTCAAATTAGCAATTAGCCGACAGATTAATAGTCTAATGACAATAATAAAATAATTGCGAAATCCCGGGTTGTTACATGATGCCTTGCTAATGCCCAGCTAAATCGCTAAGCACAATTTGACCGCAATGTCTTTTCAGTCAGCGTCATTAAATAGTAGATCCGCTTAAATCCTCGCTATTTTCTGCTATCCCCGCTAAATCAAGGGCTGCTACAAAACTTTATCGAAAATGATTGGTATGACCGGTTCTTTTATAAATCAAATCAATAAATTTGGGGTATAGGTCTAAGATCAAGTCCTAAGCACTCAATATAAATTAGAACTCTATTTTATTCACTAAGTCAAGGGTGCATGAATCTTGATATTCTTTGGTTTTATTATATAGGAGTGAACAATGTTTTGCTTCTATACAAATAATGTGGGAATGAGAATAAATCAATTTTAAAGATTTAATTTTATGTCCAATAAAGGTTTTTACAACTCCGTCATTTTTCAATATATCCTTGCTATGGCTTTTTGCACCTCCACCCTATAAAGCTTTAAAGTGCTTTGATTGCACAATAAGTATATATTACTGGAAATCAACATCATCAAAAGTAGAAATTCATAGGACCATTGAATGTACAAGTAAAAAGTGAACACGATGACCATAAGCTCACAACTCCAAATAAGGTACGTCGAGAATACAATTTTACACATCTTTTTAATAAAAATTCTACAACTTCATTGTACCAATATGGTAATTGATTAAAATATGAAAAAATAGATTTTTTTTAGGCATTAACAACTCAAACTTGTTATATGTATTTGATAATGGAATGTTAAGGGTGTCATAAGAGCAATTATGTAAATAGCTATATTAATTTAACCTTATAATAAATCTTATTCGAAAAAAGTATGCTTTGGTTTTATTTTCTTTTACATGTATTGTTATATAGAGGTATAATTAATTAATTAAATATATTAAACATATTTATTTAGAAAATCCTTAGAAGAAATATTTCATCGATTGCATTTATGAATATATTTATAACCATGTGTATTAAATCGACATGTAAATACTTACTTCTTAGATGTTCTTAGTCAAGAAGGATCAAGAAAAGAATATTCATATGTCTATTGAGACTAGTGTACGTAACGTTGTCCATGTGATGGACAATGAATTACTCATGATCGTTGGGTGCACTAAGAGGTTATATATTTATGATTGTTTGAAGCAATCATAGAATACTCGGCGAGAGTTTTCTGTAGGTAAATACAATTGAGTCAAAATAGAAGATCTCATGATAACAGCATACAAAGTTTTCAAACTTGATGGTATTGTCAATCTTAAGTAGCGAGGTTGTACCTTCATTATGGTCAAACACATGATATGGTTACCATGTTAGGACCATAGATGGTATATGGTGAATTACTTGTAATGAAACACTACTCAAAGGAGAATATGTGTTCTTCATTATAGAAGGTTAGTATCATCGTATGATATAGTCAAATTAAGTTAAAACCTTTGATCAAAGTAAATCATTTTACCGATAAATGGTATTTAGTTAAATCAACGATTTTAAAGTGGTCTACAGAATGATATATAGATATTAACAAAGTTTTTAACCTTAGGTCAAACTCTAGATATCTAAGTAATACTGTGATGAAGAGAAGAAAACATGTATAAAATGCAATTACTATGTGCAGCTTAATATTGATTAGAAATTGGATTTTGCCCAAATGATTTTTAAGTAATTGAACTTGTGTCTGATAATGTATATCAGCAAAGCCACACATGCTTTAGTTTTTAATTATTTTAATATGGATTAAGAACTAAGTTCACCCTAGAGAGTCAAAACAACCATGTTATTATTTATTTCCAAGTTTGACTAATGTACAATCAATTTATGAATTTTTAAATTAAACATGAATGTTGTATTAAGCTTTTATCGCATTTTTTATTTAAAGCTCGAAAAATTAACTAAATGATGTATAAAAGTTATATGTTGATTAAACAGACGAATAGGCTGGAATAAATTAATTAAATGTAGGCAAAGAAAACTTGAAGCCCAGATGCCTAGGGGAGGCCAGCTAGAGCTTGTAGGCAAGGAATGAGACTTTATCTTCTAGGTCTAAAGAGAAAGGGGATAGATATTTTTAATCTAGTTGGTTATAAATAGCCACCTATTCTCATTATTTCTAAACAATAAAAATATTAACCATAGGCTCCAGAGTAGACACTAGTAAAGGTAAGGGATGGTTTTGCATTCCATAACAAAGCTGATAGAAATAAGCATTCAAAGAAGGAAATACAATGACCGAGATATTCGATGGTCAATAGAACCATAAGGAGGAGGTAACTTTTCTATTTAAATGCCTAACTTTCTAATGCTCAGCTTCAGATCATCATGTCATAAACAGTCTCAGTTTTAAGGAAGCATTGCCTAATGCATAACATATTCTGCAAGGTACTTATGGTTCTTACTCAAAGCAGCCTTATTATGCTACAACACTTACTTTGGTAAACACAATTCATGTATAAAACATTTCTCAAGCTCACGTTGCACTTTTGAGGTCTTGCCATCACATGCTTGTACAATTCACTCTCAAGGTCCTGCTAGCAATTCATTTGCTACCACGAAGTGCATATTTCTTTCCAAACTCATTTAATAATTCAGGCGGATGTCCTTCGTCATCAACCCTTTCAGCCATAAACTTAAGAGCACCAGGCCGTTACTGCACCCAAAGATGTTTCTACATAAGTTAGCGGCAATCAATTTCGCCTTTGTACGCATACTTCCACTCACTCCAACACACATTTCCAGAAGAACATTCCTGCAATAAATTGCATAAACTCGTTATTTCAGCACAACACATATTTTTATAAGAAAAAACTTTACATTTCAAACAATACTATGGATCTATGATTTTCTAACGTGATTTTAGCATTGTTAAGGCATTATTAAATTTTTTAGCGATCCCGAAAACACATCAAAAAAACAAGTACCACCGAATTGTTAGGTGTTGCAAAGGCATCAGAAAATTGACATTGTAATGGCGTCGTTAGCGATGGAAGTAGTTTAGCAATATAATAGCATCACAATGGCATCGCTAAACATTATCGAAGCCATAACGACGACTTGGATATCAGAAATGAGGTGTCACAATGGCATTGCAAATAGTTAGCAACACCTTATTCTGATAACAAAATCCATCGTTATGGCATCGTCAAACCTTCACGACACTATTGCGACGCCTTTGTGACGATTGGTGGACATCTAGAATCAAAATATTTGCGACGTCTTTGTGACGGATTAGCGTCGTCTAATTTTATTAAGGTTAGCAATAACTCACTAGATTCATTTCTAGTAAACACGACCCAAATTAGATAATCATGCAATGCCAAATAAGCAATATAATCAGCATATACCATCTCAACAACCATATATATGCAAAGCCAAAAATATATATTACAAACCATCATAAAAAATAAAAATTTAGTCTAAGCACACACAAAATAATCATAGTTAGTGAAACATAATCACATTAAAACTACAGTTCCCAACCCAAAAGTCTGAATGACACTTAGTTTAAATACATATATAATATGAAAATCCATCCCAAAATGTCAATATGAACAATTTACATATCATGTGATAGACCACTACTGTCCTATTCTATCTACTATCATCTATAGTCTTGCACAAACTTTATCACATCCACTATACTCATCTTTAAACCTCGCACTTTGGTCTTGAGTGTAGAAATCTCCTCCTCCTTCGCTTTCAACTCCTCGTATAGCTTTCGTTTCTAATTTGATTCAACACTTATTGTGTTAAATGTGTTATTTTTGTATAGATGTATAAAATGATTGCATTAATACATATATATTACTTACCAATAATTAATAAACATAGTATTACCGTTGGTCTGAAGTTCAAAATCGAAATTATATACTATTGAGAAACTAAGCGAATAATAAATATAAAATTTATGGATAGGTATCGCAAACATCATACAGATATTCTCATTACAAAAAGGACTTACTAAGAATATCTTAACTCATGGAGTGGAGGTAAAAGTATATGTATTTACCACTTTCTGATTTGATGAGTTTGGCACAAATTTACATAAATATTAATATATATCAATCAAATATTAATGTCATATATAGTTTAAAGGAATTATTAAATAACAATGCAAAGCAGAACAAAATATCATATATATCGATGTTCAAAAGGCTAAATGTCTATCGAGTTAGAAAATAACCGAACGAATTTTTAAATAAAGATAACCGCAAGCATATGGCGTATGGCGTATGGCATACTATCATAATACGTGGTGGATATGAGTCGATCCGTAGGGAATTATAAGATTTTAAATCTCTATTCAATCAAACTAACCAAAGTTGAAAGTGTGATTAGCAGAAAATGTAGAAAACTAACAAAAGAAAATTGATAAAAATATGAGAGTAAAATGATAATTTACAGATAATTCCACTCTCTAGATTATATAGTTCAACAAATATGAAATTATGATCTCTCTTTTAGTCATTAGTAAATTAACTGTTGTGTTTCTCATAAGTATGGCATATTTATGTCATTAATTAGCCCAACATAAGCCATCAAACTTTAACACAGCCTCTAATCCACTATTCAAGTCTCGTGAAAAATGAAAAAACAAGTTGAAAATGAAATCTATTTTAAGCATGGCCAATTAACTATTGTTTAGAAATATAGGCCATTAAATTTTAATTTCAGCATGCACTTCATTACCATCATCATATGTAGATGAAGAGGTAATTGTTGTTTGTAATTGTGTAAGCATAGCCTATTTGTTATGAACAACATAGAATATCAAATTCAACATAAAACAATAAATCACATCAACATTCATTTAAGCACAAAAGAGATCAAATTAACAAGTTATGTTGAAGCTACATGATTAGAGGCTTCATTACCCCCAAATCGAAGGGATTAGACTCTCATTTGTGTTATCATATCAACACAAGTAGCATGCAACTTGAAACACAAAAAAGAAGAAGATGAAAGAAAAGTAAAGGAAGAGCTATTCTACTTGTATAAAATAAAAGAAGATCTACCCTACTTGCATAAAAGTAAATAAACAAGAAAATACTTGAATTAAAATTGCATAAAAAATTACGAAAAGAAATGCTAAGTAGCCATGAAAAGAAAGAGAGCTCTCATATTATTTTTGACCTAAACTAACTAAGAGAAGAGAGCCTAAGAGAGACTAAGGGAAGAGAGGGTTACATGAAACATTAGGGGTATTTATACAAGTTTAAAATTCTAATTCACTTTTTTGAAAACTACCCAAAATACCCTCTTAGGAAGTGTGGTTGCCAAGTTATCAGTAACTTTAAGTAATCATCCATTAAGTGTGTATGATGATTTAATGGTCTTTTAGCATATATTAGCTCCTAAGTGTACATTAAGGTAAGTGGATAAGTGGGGTCCTCCATGATCAGCACTTTGAGTTATTTCCATCCCCATTCCTTTGTATTCACTCTTGTGATGCATATCTTCATGAAACCACTTGTAAAACTCACTAAAATTCCTACAAAACAACATAGAAAATTCCAAGTAAATTTTCAAAATTTAATAAATGCACAAAAATAACCATTTTGATCCTATATGAAGATGAATATGTGACAATTTGAAAATAATATGAATTTTGGTTTAAACAGGTTAAAATACCCAATATAATCATTTATTTATTTCAAATAGATTAAATATGGTGGTAAAAATATGCACATTTACATGCAAATCAAATATCCCTGCACTTATCTTTTTATTCGTCCTCAAATAAAGAAAAACCGGGATAAATCCGTTTTCGTAGGGAGCATGATTGCATTGAGAATATGCAATAGGCCATTAAACCTCTGGGTGCCCCTAGTAGGATGTGTTGTCTCGTGTGGGTTTTCAGCGGATATTACCAACAAAATCCAAAATGCAAAGTGAAAAGTCCTAAATGCAAGATTTATTTATAAAGTGATGAATGCAAATTTTCGAAAATATTTACCATGAAGGATTCACTTTTAAACTCGACACATAAGTTATATATAGGTTTTGACTATTATCCTGAAAATTTTAGTCATTTACTCATCAAAGTTTCCAATAAAAATGAAGTTTTCGTAACAAATAAGCTTTAGTTTAGCTCGATTTTTCGGTCGACAACACGGTGTGACTATAAAATAGATCCTTAGTCGATTATCAAAGTTTATCAAGTGGTATTTTCATTTCTTTTCAATAACAAGTCAAATTAAATAAGTTAAAATAGTGCTTGGATTTCATTTGTTTACTCTTTCCATTTATTTCTTTTCAAAATTTTATTGATATTAACACTATTTACATATTCCTATTTCAGATAAACTGAGGTCGGATATATCACCCATGAACTACCTTTCGGGCTTACGTGAGGGAAATACAGAGCGTGGCGAGTGCATACACAAGTGTGAACACTTATTGATTGTAGGCGTTATTAGTAAGATAATTTTTATATACTTACGCCTAATTCAGATAAACTGTGGCCAGATATACCGATCGTGCACTGCCTTTCGGGCTTACGTGAGATGGGCACAGAGCATGGCGAGTGAACACATGAGTGTGATCACATGACTCTAGGTGTTTATTAAGAAAAATACATACATACACACACAAAAAAAAAATTTTGAAGAGAGAGTTTTGCAAAATCATCTTAGCACCATTTAACTTAGAAGACAAAAAAGATGTTATATCTTTTTATTTGAATTCACTACTTTTTAAAATAAAGATTTTCACTTAGGATATTTCATAATTGACACGTACGAACCTTCCTATATACTAATTAAATCATCGTTATTTGTATCAAACTTCATTTTTATTTTTGTTGAGACAAATAAATTTTTCAAAAATATTAATTTAATTAACCAAAACCATATATTTATCCTTTAGTGTTTCTTTAAAAATACATCAAAATGCTTTTAATTTTTTTTTTGATATTTTCTTTTTTTCCTTTTTGGGTTTGAAAAGAAAATGTAAATAAACTATCACAAAGAAGATGAGACTCCCTCACACTTGATTTTGACTGTGTCCCGCCAGTCAATCCAAGTGAAAGAAGAAAAATAAAATAAAAATAAAAAGATGACCTATATTTATATGAAAACGAAAAGATTACTATTTACAAGAGTTTAGAAAGTATATAGTCAAAAAGTAAATGAAACGGTCTTCTAAAGACCGATTCATTTGTCTCGTCAAGTATGCGTGACACAGTTTAATCGTAGAAATCCAAATCATAAAAGATTTCAATGTTGAGTGTTGATTCGGAAAAATGAATGTTATTTTTATTAAAAGTCGTTCGAGTTGTTTTATTTTCAATAATGTTTGGGGTTGATAGAATAAATGATTGAAATTCAAGTTTATTTTCACCAAATTAAAATTCAAACTTATGATTGAAAACTTCTTCAGAGTTATCGGATTCAAAGTCAAAATGATGATTTAACTCCTCCCCTTGAGAATTTAACAACTCATTTTCAAAAAGTCCAAACAAATCATGTTCGTTGAATTCGTCTTTCTTTTATTGTCAACAATTTCATTGCATATATCATTTTCAAAATCCAAAATTGTTACATTCAAATTTTCAAATCGGGAAAAATAAGATCGAATTTTAAATCAAGTTTAACACCCTTAAAAGAATTGAAATTCAAGTCAATTACCAAATTTTCAACAACTTCGTTATGGTTTTCTTTTTCAATTTCAAAAGTTGTTATTTGAAAATCGTCAATTTGGATAAAAGGTGGATCACCACTTGACTTATCATACATTGGGGTTTGATTTTGTTTATCACATTGTTTTATATATGTTTCAATCAACAAATCTATGTGATTATTGTAAATTTCGTCTATTTGCTCAAAAAATCCAATTTACAACTATTAACTTGAGAATTTTCGATTCGGACGTGTTGAGAATAAAAAATTTCACTCACATTGTAGTCGAGATTATTCGCATTGCCAAATTTATTTGAAAAGTGATTCACATTTCCATTTTGAAATTCGTTTCAGAGTTCGAAGTTGTATTAGCATGAGTTACACTTGAAATCGTTTGAATTTAGAAGTGAATTCAAGTTTTGATCACTTCGGAACCTTGGCCTTGAATCATTGCACAAATATGAATTACACTAATCATTTATCTCTTGATTTTGTGGTGTGGAGAGTTCGAGTAAAGATGAAATCACTTCAACGCTATTTTCGAGAGTCGAAGGTTGGTTATTGTTTTGAAAACTTTGTTGTTCAAAATTCGAATTATTTATACAATGGTTGTCGTTAAAATATTCATACGAATTGGTGTGAAATCATATGGATTATATTCATACGAATTTGGAGTGAAATCATACGGATCACATTGATTTTCACAACTATTGTAAAATTCACATAAGTGGGAAAACTCGGACATTTTCAAGAATGTTATTTTCATATAAAGGAAAAATATTTAAAACAGAATTTATTTTTCAAAATGGAAAATTGATTTTTCTTTTTTCATTTTTTTCATTTTTTTCGTTTTTGGAAAGATTTTTTTTGGATTTTTGATTTTCTAAAAAAACTAAGCAAATTTTTTTTGGACTTTTAATTTTAAAAATTTTCAGAGGAAAGGAAGCTGAATATTTACAATTTTTTATTTTTGAATTTTGAAATTTTTTTGTTTTTTTAAAATATGCATGAATTAATGCAACTAAATGAATTCAAGGGTTAATTACAAATGATTTATCTTATGTTAACCCAAAATTATATAATCACACTCTATCTTAAATCAATAAGATAGTTCTTAGCCAGGTAACGGGTAGGGGTTATCGTGCATCACGAACCACCATAGCAATGCAACCAAAGGTTTAAGTACCTTTGGAGGAACATCCACTATAATGTTTACGAATCACCGTAATATTTATAAATGATTATTACTCTACCGTAACCTAGACACCAAGAAATTAAATTGTTTAAAAAAGAAAACTTGTCAATATAAAATTAAGTGTTATCAATGTCTAATCGTTTTATTAATCGAAATCTAAGATGAAATGCAAAGCAAAAATTAAACGTGTATTAACAATGCAATTATGAATGAATTTTTGTTTTGGCTTTTGGTTTTTTGATTTTTTTTTTTTAAATGCAAGCAAATAACAATGCAAGACAAATAAAAACAATATATAAGGGGCAAAAAAAATTTATAACCAAACAATTTATTTTTGGCAGCAGTTTTTCTTCTTCTGACATTCTACTTTGACAACCTGAAATAAAAACAAATATATACAATTTTTTAATGTTTATCAAAGAAGAATATAAAACAACCGAAAGACAAAATAAATGAAAGTAAGACAAATGAAAATTAAAACAAGTAAAACTAAAACAAGTGGCAGGATATATACAATTTTTTTTTAAATCAAGAAACAAATGAAAACAAAGATTTTTTTTTAGCCAAAGAAATTGAAGAAGAAAGAAAAAGGAAAGAAATAAAAAAGCAACGACAATAATGTTAACAACACAACTCAAGCGGCCTAATTACAAAGCCCAATACCCAGACCAATAGTTAAACCTATTTTACCGAAAATAAAAAAACTTAACGACTAAAGCCAGTTTCTCGTTCGCTCAAAACAAAGTCAAATTAGTCCGCGGGTGCAGCGCAGTGGAAAGGAGGCTTGGGTTCTGGTAAAAAGACCCAAATTCGATTTCTATCATGCGCTTGTCTATCCTATATAAATTTACCAGGGGGTATGGGGGCTTGGATCAACGGATGGTTTTACTATACCCTCCTCAGGAGTTTATCGGCCTGCCGGGTTCTCTTGGGTAAAAAAAATGGTCAAATCATAGTTTTACTTCTTCCTTTAACCAAAATTCTACTACATGCAAACTCTAAGCTAATAATTCGCAAATACGTTCGAGTGGATGTTCACAAATTTCAGGAGTGGTCGTGGCTGCAATTAGGGATGACACATTTTGAGGTGACTCGCAACTGTTCTATTGGGTCCAAGGTCATTTGGGATGTCGTGATTGAGGATGTTGTGGTGTTCGAAATCGTGATTCTTCGACTTGGCTTTTAGTTATTCGAGTGGTTGCTCAGGTTGGAGAGATGTTTGGTAGGGGTTGAGGTAGTTGTGAATTGGGTGGCGATGGAAGCTATTGCAGTGACGAACGAGGCAGTTGTAGTAAGTTTTTACTCATTGGGGTGTGATTGTCGATATGCTGTAGTTGGAGGAGGACGGTGACAGTGCAGATTTGCAGTATGTTCAGGTTGGAGGAAAGGAATGGTTCAGTGGAAAATGAAATGATAGCAGTGACTGTTAATATGATGTTTGTAGGAGATGTTGCTAAGAAGCTATTGGTTGAAGTTGCGTGAGAACTTGGTGGTAGGGTAGGCTGATGTAGTTGCAATTGTTGATGAACTATGCAGTTGTATATGAGGACAGTTGAGAATGAAGTGTGGTCAGATGAGGTCTGATATGCAGAGGATAACAACAGTTATGGGGAGTTATGGGGGGTTGCAAGTTAAATGGTAGAACTACTTTTTGAATGGTGGTTGGTCGAGGATGTATTGATGGGGCTGTATTGACAGTGGTAGAGCTGGAATAGGAGTGTATGAATGTATATGAATGTGAAGTGTAAATGAAGTGGAACAGAAGTTGGTTGCTTGAAAGTTTGTGAGTGATCAGAGTAGTGTATGGAGATGGGCTATTGACAAATGAAGATGGCAAATTTCTAATGGCAAATGAAAATGGAAAATGCAATTGTAGGTGGTGACAGTTGAATGCAGTATGCTGAGCGTGTGGGATATGTTGGATAGGTTTATGTTTCAGATGGTCTATGTTGTATCCCAGCGTAGAGGCAGAAATGTAGTTGATGGTGTAGTTTGGTTTAGGATGTAGTGTATGGAAATGAAGTTGTATAGGCAGTTGTATATGAAGAAATGGTCAGGCAGTTTAATGGCAGAAATGGTAAGTGTATATGCAGTTTGAATAATATGAAGGCTTTGGAAGAAGAGGGTGAATTGTATGTTAAGACGAAGGTAGATGTAAAGGTCTGAAATTATGATGTGGGGGGATAGGGGACTCTGTGCAGGCAGAAGCAAGTAGAAGGCAGTGTGTTGTTGCTCTCTGCAGTGTGACAGTGGTTATGATGTGGGGTGAGCATTGTGCAGTGGGATGGTGATTGCATGTGATGAAGGAAGTTGATGTGGTTTGTCGGTATGTCAATGTTTAGGTAGAACGAAGTAGCAATGGATAGTCTGAACAGTAGTAGTGGATGAAGGGGTTGTTAGAATTTGTATATGTAGTTGTATGGGACGGGAATGAAGTGGACATGAAGAGGCAAGGCAGTGTGTTTGATGGCCAAGGAGGAGGGGTTGAAGATGACAGTAGTTTTTTTGTCAATGTAAATGGAAAAAAAGAAAATGAAACTGTAAAAAGAAAATGTAGACCCCAAATTGTAAAAGAAAATTAAATGAAATAATTTTTTTTGAATTTGAATTGTGTAGGTTCTTTTTTTTTAAATAGAAATGCAATATAGAAATAAAAAACAAATAGAAAATCTACACTTACACAAACAAATGCAAACAAAAATCAATTAACAATCAGATTACACAACATTTTTTTAAATGCACTCAACACACAAAATAAAAACACATAAAAATCAAAAGAAAAAAATTCGAAGAATAGAAAATTAAAATCAAAACTATTCCCTGACAACGACACCAAAAACTTGTTCGAAGGGCTAAATGTCTATCGAGTTAGAAAATAACCGAACGAATTTTGAAATAAAAATAACCGCAAGCGCACGACGTACTATCATAGTACGTGGCAAATACGGGTCGATCCGTAGGGATTGTTATATTTAAATCCCTATTCAATCAAATTAACTAAAGTTGAAAGTGTGATTAACTAAAAATATAGAAAACTAACAAAAGAAAATTGATAAAAATATGAGAGTAAAATGACAATCTAGAGATAATTTCACTCTCTATATCATATAGTTCAACCATATATGGAATTATGATCTCTCTTTTGGTCATTAGTGAAATTAATTATTGTGCTTATCACAAATATGACATATTTGTGCTATTAATTAACCCAACATAAGCCATCGAACTTTAACACAACATCTAATCCACTATTCAAGTCTCATGAAAAATGACAGCAAGTTGAAAATGAAATCTATATTAAGTATGACATATTAACTATTGTTTAGGAATATTGGTCATCAAATTTTAAGTTCAACATTCACTTCATTACCATCATCATATGTAGATGAAGTGGTAATTATTGTTTGTGATTATTTAAGCATGGCTTATTTGTTATGAACAACATTAACTATCAAATTCAACATAAAACAATAAATCACATCAACATTCATTTAAGTACAAAAGTGATCAAAATTAACAAGTTATGTTGAAGCTACATGATTAGAAGCTTCATTACCCCTAAATTGAAGGGATTAGCTTCTTATTCGTGTTATCATATCAACACAAGTAGCATGCAACATTAAACACAAAAAAGCAGAAGATGAAAGCAAAGTAAAGGAAGAGCTGTTCTACTTGTATAAAATAAAAGAAGATCTATAAAACTTGCGTAAAAGTAAAGTAATAAGAAAAGACTTGAATTAAAACTGCATAAAAAAATTACATAAAAGAAATGGCTAATTAGCCATGAAAAGAAATAGAGCTCTCATATTATTTTTGATCTAAACTAAATACGAGAAGGGAGACTAAGGAAAAAGACGGTTACATGAAATATAAGGGGTATTTATACAAGTTTAAAACTCTAATTCACTTTTTTGGGACCTATCCAAAATACCCTCTTTGGAAGTGTGGCGGCCAAGTTATCATTAACTTCAAATAATTATCCATTAAGTGTGCATGAAGATTTAATGGACTTTTAGCATGTGCGTTAGCTCCTAAGCATACACTAAGGTAGGTGGGTAAGTGGGGTCCTCCATGATCATCACTTTGAATTATTTCTATCCCCATTCCTTTATATTCACTCTTATGCATGCATATCTTCATGAAGCCATTTGTAAAATTCACTAAAATTCCTACAAAACAACATAGAATATTCCAGGTAAATTTTCACAAATTAATAAATGCACAAAAAATGATCATTTTGCTCATATATGAAGATGAATATGTGATAATTTGAAAATAATTTGAATTTTGGTTTAATCAAGTTAAAACACCCAATATGATTTCAATTATAATAAATATAGTGGTAAAAATATGCACGTTTACGTACAATCAATCGACCAAGGTAAGATTAATATTAGGCAATATACAACAGCAATTTTGCAACCAGTGAATATTTTATTGTTAGAACCAGTGATATTTATTTGTCGTTCAATAATTAGATTTTGTATTTAAAACTCAAGCAACCTAATCGTGTATAAGAATCAAATCTTGTATAATAACCACAAAGCATAAAATTAGTTTGATCAAGAGGTTCAAAATTTTATAGAGCATCTATTGTGAGGAAAAAATCTCACATATTGTTAATGTCGCTAGCTTAGTCTATATATATATATATATATATATATATATATATGATGTGAATTATTCACGATTTGAATAACCTAGAAAGGGTAAATGCATACTGTAAAGAGATATACTACCCTGAAAATTTTATTTTAAATGTAGATGAGGACTTCTTTGTACAACAACACGTCGAGCTGCAGTTATACTAAATGGAAAACGGGCAAAGGCACAACATCAAACTAACCCGGCCTAAACCCTGATCGAGAAGCGAAATTACTGCACTACAAAGAGAAGTGAAAGAAAAGAAGGTACAAAAGAAAATTCGATACGCTTCTAAAAAAGCTTATGCTGAAATAAGGTCGAGGATTAAAGCTAGGTTTGCAAAGACACAAAAAGTTAGTAATGCTTGGTTAATGTAGATAATAATGACAATGACAATGATAATATTATTTCTAATTATGATCAGTTGAGGTTTGATTTTGGACGGTACCAATGGTAATCTAGATTTGATTAGTTATTATTATTATTAACTTGTTTTTATTTACATTTATATTAATTATAAATTATAGATAAGCTCTAGTTTTATGATGAAAACGAATAGTGCGAAGCCGCTGATTTGCCATTTGTATGATGAATTACGCATATGCATTATTCTACATCTATTCGGGGTAACATATATGTAGAAGCTTGCTATGATGTGAAGCTTTGCTACATAAATTTACTAATTATTGTGGGGTTAATACATAGTTTTGTCATGTCCTGCTCCAATTAATTAAACCACATGATGAGAACAATTAAACATAAAACGATACAAAATTGGAAGGAAACTAGAAAGGAATACGTATGACTTCTGTTAATATATGTGATAAAAATTACATAAGTATAGTTGTATTGTATGGAAAAGCCTTTCACATACATTGCCAAGAAAATGAAAGTTTTCAATTTAGATTGAATAGGGACTTAATGATGTCAAAACAGAGGTTATAAATTCACATTTTGAACCATTCTGTTGTATGACTCTTTTATTTTAATCCTTGGAGTAACAAAATCACAGTACAATAACAATGCCCTGAATCAACATATATACACAATATAAAGAATGATAGTTGGAAGGCATATGTCACCAATAGAAGAGTAGTGGGGTTGTAACGACCCGTTTTTTATATATAGGAGGATCGTAAAATATTTTTATTTTATTCATATGAGATCTTATAATTCTACAATTTTAGGATATGACTCTTAGCAAAATTTTACACATTTACGATTTTTCTTGAATTTCTATGTGACCATTTTGACCTTAAAAATCTTGTTTAGGCTATAACTTGTGATAAGACTCGAACTAGGGCCACAAAGTAGTTCCATTGATTCAGGATGAGGTTTCACATTTTGTGGTGGTCAGAATAGAAAATTGGACTTACAATTAAGGAAGTATGCCTATTTTAAGTTTTGACAGTTGTTGGACAGAATTAGTGTATAATTAATTAAGCTCATAAGTAAGCCCATTAGTCTAATATGACATTAGTGTAAATAGGGGACTGAAGGAGTCAAATGAAAATTTTTCCCTCTTTTTTTCAAATCATATCTAAACCCGTATAACCCTAATTTCATCAAAAATCACACAAATTACTCTCTAATCTTTGCCAAATCACTAATTATAGGGGAGATCATCAAATAGAAGTCAGAGATCATTATTTTGGTTGAATTACATTGTTTTTTATTGCTGTCTGCATTGGACGTAGGTGAGAATTGGTTGATTTGGTAATTGGTGGGTGGTTTATGCCTTCTCAGTATCATATGCATGTTTATATGGTAGAATTATAGGTTGTGACATGGTTTTTGTCCTTAAAATCCTTTTCCAAACTTTAATAAATTTTGACTTTTGTTTATAACCTAAATTGATGAGTTCTAATAAGATATTTAGTGTTTGTTTTGAAATTCACCTTACTCATATTCATATGTTCATTAATTGCTTAGATTTGGATTAGAAAATGCTTGATTATTATAATTTTACATATTGTTATATAAATGGATAAACTATTCCAGTAAATTTCAATTGTTGAAATTAACGTAACTAATTTGTCATTCAAAGTGCTTAATTCATATTGTACCTACAAAATTATCGTCCAGCATGATTTTAAGTTTTGGGACATTTATGTTGAATTTTTTTTTAATAATGATTTAGAATAGACTGTTTTCCCATAACAACCGAAATGTCTTGATGTTAGTGGGAGCGAAACTATAATTGTGAGTCATGGGATGAGGTCCAAGAACTAATATGACATTACAAATTGATAAGCACAGAATTGAGCTAGTATTTTGCCAGAGATATCAAATAGTTTGATTTTCAATAAAAATTCAAAGGAAGCATGTGTCCGTATGAAAGAACGTTAAAATATGCCGAGATATTTCTAAAATATGAGTAAACAACATAGCATTGATTGTTAACAATGTACTCATGTTTAAGTCAGTTTAAGTTTTGTTGTTAATTTTCGGTATATGATTTGAAACTACATCTTTCATAATCGATATAAAAGGATGTTAGAAATGTCCTATAGGTTGTACAGAAACATCATATTAAAATGTTTAATATGGAGCATATAAAAAAGATTCCTTATGTATTGGCAATAGGAATTATCATACATGTTGTACTATCTACAATATAACATTTCACTTATGTATCTAATAAGTGGAGCAAGTATCAAATCCAAATTAATATTGCTACACTGATAGTTAATAGTATTCTTGAGTATTAACAAAATAATATAGAATTGTTCACGGAAACAACGAACGCCTTATAAAAGAGTATTCAGAATCAAACTTCATAAGTAATATCAAAAATAGCATGTCAAACCTAAATCATTTTCGAAATTAATTCAAAGGTTTTAAGTTGGAAATATTCCAAATAATAAATGGTGGTTGATTCAACTGAACATCGTCTTGATTAACGCCACAACAAAATAGTATACATTAATGCACAAATTTATAAATAAACTAGAGATGATTCCAAATTCCGAGAATCGTATATATTTGTGTATTTAAAACAATGTCGCGACACATATTGCAAAAGAACCTAAGCCTCACAAGATGTCTAAACATATAAACCAAAAGTTCAACATGATAAAGGTGTTTTATAAACAATGGAGAGATGTAAGGTGATAGTGTAGATAGTTTAACAATATAGTAGATCAACTAAGGGTCTGATTCGATTAGTTTTGAGCAAGATAATTAAAGGGATGAGATTGAGATTCCATAATTGACCTTAAGTAAAAGTATGAGATTGAGAGAGTTACGGCTATATCTTAAGAGCAACTATGTATTATGTTATATATCTAGCTCTATAACCCATCTTGTTCACGATAAAGGTATTTGATTTCTACTATATACTTTATTATATGGTATAATTAGTTAAGTAATTAATTTAAAGTATATTAAAATGTTACATGATAATTGCTACAAAGAATTGTAATCATGAGAAAATTATCACAATATATAATAACATAATTTGTTAAATATTTCTGGTCAAGATACATCGAGAAAGGATATAGAAGCATCCGTTGAGATCAGAGTGAATACTGCTTTCCAAATATTGAGCAGTGTATTACTCAATGCTACAAGAGGTCAACAATGAGTAACATACTCGTAGTTATCTAATAACTATGGCATGAATCATCCGAGAGTTTCTTGTTAGTTAGAAACAACTAGGTCAAATAGAAAATTTGAAAAGGACAATGTTACATGGTTCTCTCGAATTAAGAATACTGTTGAACTTAATGTGGATACTACACTTTGATTATAGTTAAATCATGGCACAACTACCATCAAATGACTATACTTGGGTATAATTTGAAGCATAGAAGTGAAACACTATTATTCTGTGGAGAATTTGTCTTGCTTGTATGAAGTTCGTATAACGGTATAGTCAACTCAAAATCAAAACCTCTAGCCATAGTAGTATGGTTAATGAATATTATTATTGAACCAAGGACACAGTTTATGGACTAGCTGTGTTGAAAATGGATAATATTAGAATTTTGACCAAAGCCAAATTCCATACATCCAAATACGGTACAGTGTTGATGAAGGGAATGTGTGTAATAATAGTTACTATAAGGTACCATTTAAAATTATAAGATTGGTTTTACCGATGAGATTTGTAAGCGATGGATTAAATTAAGCTAACGTACAACTAGCTAATGTGATGTGTAAATATTAGCGTTTGAATTGGTAGAATATTAATCACTAGCAAAGTTCAGTTTGTGAGTTGCATAATCAATTATACTTAGTCTTTGAAACGCCGCTCGATTTAATATATTTATAATAGATATAAATTAACTAATATTTATGAAATATTAATTTTTGTTTTAATTCTTGTATGAGGTGTATTTAGTAAATGGGGTAGCCTTTGTTGTAGTGCTATTAGTATTTAGTAAAAGTAATATACATATGTATCAATATGCAATATAAATAAACATTTATTAAAATAAGCTTTCTAATTTTGAAAAAAATTTACTAGCCAAATAATGTTTTGAATATATAATTTAAAACTATTTATTTTATAATATGCATGCGTACAAACACATTAAAATAGTGTTACATATTTTGAATAAATAAATAAAAATTAATTAATTAATTAATTTAAGTTTTAGTAATTAATTTTATATAAATATACATATTCAAAGTTAATTGAAGATATTTTTACCGATAATTTTATGATCTGAATTTGAATTTTAAAATATTTTACTATGTCTTAATTTGTTATTTTAAATACAAAATTCGAATTTAAAATTTATTGATTTAGTCAAAATTCGATTAGACATTCAATGTTTTATTATACATAAACAATTTCTAATTTTTTTTATATTTTGTAAATATAATAAACAATGCTTTGAAACAATTAACACATATTTAAATGGTCAATGTTCATATGGCAGATATAAATCTCAATATTTATAAACATTAATTATGTACACTTTGTTGTATTGCATATTTCACTTATTCATATACACGAGCATATATTGATATACTCATAACATATAAATGTTAAATTTATTAAAGTCGTTAATTAATTAAATCAAAAAATAAAATAAAATAAAAGTTTATTTGAATTAACTAGATTGGGTCTAGTACAAACCATTTGACATAGGCCCAAATGATCCAAATAGCTAAGAATTTATTTTTTGAAATCTACACATTTCAACCATGATAGACTGACCTGGTTCCAACAACGAATAGAGCCTTTTTTCAGAAAGCTGTCAAGTCACGACAAAATAGAGTAGACAAGGAGGCTAGTCTCCTTGGGTGGTGGCGACAATGGAAGGATGCATATTAGACATATGGAGAGTCAAGAGGCTAGGGATTTGACGCTGTCATCTGGAAACTTGGTCACCAAATGGCGAGACAGTAATATAGTGTCCATGAGGCTCAAAGCACTTTGTTGATCAATACGACATGGTGGGCAAGGTACAGGGTTAAAGGGATGTGGGGCAAGCAAGTCGTTGCGAGTTGGGACAGTGAAAGTAGAAGTGCTACTGGGTTCGGAAGGATGTCGATCGAGTTATACTGTGTAGGCTAAGCTGTTTGGGCATTGAACTGATGGATTGATTTATACTTTTGCAGGAAAATCAAGCAATTGGTTCCTCATTGGGCAACATTTTCCATGTCAGCAAATTTAAGTGGTGTTACATCACTTTGAGAAGTCATCTCAAGAATATCATGTGTCACCTCCCGAATGTGTCAAGTCATCATCATGACAAAGAATTTTGACCGTTCAGATGACCACAACGTACCATGTGTCAAGCATCCAAATGTGTAATTTTACTATTAACAGGGATGTAACCCCACATAAGAAGTGACCTTTTTCTAAACTTTCCTATTTATCAATTTCATTTGTAGTTCCAAAAACTTGTAAAAGCTTGACAGAAAATTCGATGGTCATTTATGTTAAATTTAAATCATCAAACTATCATAATCAATGACCAGTAAAAACTGTTGTAACGACCCTTAAATTTCGACAATTTAATTTGTTTATTTAATAGGATTTTTGTAATTTATTTTAGTAGAAACAATAAAGGGGATAAATAAATATTAAAATGAAGGCTAAAATAAATTATGTAAATGGTGACTTAAAACCTATTTATAGAAATTTGAATAAAATCCAAATGAATTAAGTGGAAAAAGGATTCTTACCTGGATATAAAATTTAATATGAGAAATTAATGAAAATATTAAATTGATTTAATGCAGTAAAAGAGTGTGAAAGGAAAGTGGAATAAATTAAGGAATCATGTTAATGCAAGTTAATAATTTATGACTTGAATGAAATTCTAATTCAATAAAATCATTTAAATGATATGATTTGATTTTAAATGGAATATGAGAAAAGAAAAACAAATGTAAGGATTTGATTGATATATATGTTATTTATTCAGGGTATTGAATAAAATTGGGAATGCAATTGTAATTAATGGTAATAGTGTTGGTATTAGCTAATAAATTAAATTTCAATGCAATACCCATAAATGAATGTAATGAAATGGATGTATGTAAATGTATACTAGGTTATTTATCAAATAGAGGGAAAGAAAAGTAAATATCGAATTGATTGATGAATAAATACGCATTGAATAGTAATTGAATGTAAAGTTAATGGTAATTGTATAAAATCAATATAAGATAATGAATTGCAATAATTGTGGGTTGATAATAAGGTGTGAATAGGAAAGTGATTGTATGGTAAATGAATGGAATTCAAATTTATTGGAAAAAAAGAAGTAAATGGGTACTTAGTAATAAATTTAAACGGACTTAAAATTGGAATTTATTTAATTAATAGATATAACGGATAAGGATATACTTATAAATGTGGGATTGAGAGTTTTACCACAACAATTATGAGTTATATACTTAGTTCGTTCAATTGAATCAGAAACCATTGCAATAAATATAAATTTAATGTTATGCAATTGAGATAAACAATTGGAAAATGTTAAAGTATTTGGATATATATATATATATATATATATATATATATATATATATATATATATTAAGATAGATGGTACCCAGGATGGTAATATGATAAATAGTGAATTTAAGAATGAGAATCAGGATTTATTTATAAGGAAACTTAAAGTCTAATAATTGGATTTAATTTCAATTAAATGAGATTGAATATAGTTAAATAATTCGTTATTTGAAATAAAGATAATGTGAGAAATTTGTGTGATAATTTGGAATCCAATATTTAATCCATCTGTTTTACAAGAATGAATGGAATACTAATCAATTTATTTAACTAAATGAAATTTTAGGATATTATTTATAATTTGTGAACTTAATGAAATTAAGGATTTATATTGAAATTTATAAATTTACCTTCTTTAAATTTGACATCTAAACTTGTTGGAATTTTGTAAATGATTAAAAAAAAATTTAAAGTGATAAAATGAGTCAATTTTAGAATCTAAATATAAAATTGGATTTTATTTATTTATTTTGAATTTATTTAATTAATATAAAAATAACCATTTTGGTCACGGACTCGGATTTCGACGAAACCAGTTTCATCGGATCCGTAACAGTGAATTATTGTAGGGTTTCAAGTTTCGTAGCAATCAGACTTGTCGTTTGATCGTACGGACTCGAAACGCCCTGAAATCGATTCAATTTGAAATCAATTTGAAAATATTGTTTTCAGCATAACTTCTTCATACGATGGAATTTGGACGTGAAACTTTTTCCATCGCGTTCAGAATATTTTAAAATACCTATTTCGACATATGGGTTTACCCAATTTCGTTCCGGAGTCGAAATGGGCTTTTTGGGCCAATTATCGTTCAACATGTTTGTTTATCAGATCCATCTACTCTATTTCTAACCTACCTATATAAACCCGGTTATAAACCCTAGCCTCCATCTATTCTCATTTGTCTGTACGTACATCTCAACTCTCTCCTCCTCAATGGCAGACAACAAGATTTCGGATCCAATTCCTTTCAAAAATCAAATGAAAATTTAAACTCCTCAGAAAATTCTGGAAAAATTATATGTTGAAGCTCTCGACTAGCATAATTCATTGGTGGGGTTCGTTTTTCGATTCATATTTTCATTTGGTCTGTAAAAATCAATGAATTTCCGGCCGTTCGTATAGAGTTATTGGTTTTGACAATGGATCTTCATCCTAGGTTCGATCAGGTTGTATGGGGTTGTAGAGGCGGTCGAGACAAGGTGATCCATCGGTTTGGTTCGATTTCACAGGCAAGCAAAATCGCCAGAATCGGCCCATAGACGTGGCGGTGGCGCGACCGGCCAGAGGGTACCGGAGCACAACCTGCATCACTGGGTGATGCGCCTCGATGCGTGAGGATCAGCTAGGTGGTCGGATCGTGGTGCAAGCACTCGAGGCAGCAGCGTTAATTCGAGCAGGGGACGGCGCCGACCTGGGTTCAAACGAGAACAGCGTGCTAGGGCTTGGACTAGAATCGGGTTGCTCACGTGGACGAGCGATTGGGTATGTGACGTGTACGTATTAAATTATTTTATTTTATTTTCTTTACGATGATTTCAAAACTTCTAATATCAATATCTTGCGCATACAAAACCTGATTCACGCGCGGTTTTCTCCGCTAGGTTCGTATTGTAATTCTGGACATTTTAGCTCTAGTTTGGACGAATTCTGAGACTGTGCAAATTTTGGGTTTAAATTGGATTTAAATCCAATTTAAATTCAAAAGGTGAGTGTTTTAACCCACTCACAACTTCTAAATTTTCTTATGTTTGTTAAATTGATAGAAGATGTGATTATAAATTTATTTACGAATGTTTATATATTTTTCATCATCATCTCAGTTAATTGTATTTATTTACATTTAATTTGTTATTTAATTTATTGCATATAAACTGCTAGTTAGATAGATTGTTAAATTTATTATTGAATATAACTGTTGTAAATTTCCTGTTACATTCTATCAGTTATATATTGGTATTGATTGTTTTGTTTGGATGATGATTGTGATGGATGTATGATTTTATGATGGATGAATGGATGTTTATTTATATCATCATAATCTGTAAGTTGTTATGCATTCATTTTATGCGGGATTGCCGTTTGAAATGATATACAACCGCATTTTTATTTTTAAATTGCGGATTGAAATGAGAAATATCTGTATCACTTGACCATGGGATAGAAAATTATATACATGCACCGCGGTATATATATATATATAATTATTTTTGAAATGATTTTTTTTCTATGGTTTGGATAGGATACGCTTAATAAATATAAATTATGATGTTTTATAAAAATCTTATTTTATATATACATCTATAGTTAAAGTATTGAATTTAAGCTATGTATGGATTTGTAAATAAAATAAATAAGTTGAACAATGGAGTTTGATTATTTTATATGGTTAAGTATAGGTTAAGATATTGAAAATATATAGAATTTTAAATGATTTGAATCAATTAAGATTGGGAGTTAAATTGGAAAATTTATTTGGAATTGAGCTTAATTAAGAATTTAACTTCATAAGTTGATGTAAAATTTATTAACTTCAAATTTTAAAAAGGTATGATACTTATAACTGAATTTTTATTCAAGATGAATTAAATGAATATTTCTAGTATAAATATATTGAAGGAAATTTTCTTTATAAGTAATTTGAGTTTTTCTTAAATGATTATGGGTTTATCATGCAGATATTTCAAACTAAATAATAGGACTTTAAATTGTTGAATAGAAATTTCTAACCGTAGTTCCAATTGTTTAATATTCAAAGTTTGAAATATACTGAAACTGAAGTGGTTATTGAAACTGAAAGCGATTTTGAAATTTATGGATTTTGACTTAATTTTAAATGAAATAAAATTGTAAGTCGCAAAAATTATTTTATTTTATAAAGTAATTTTAAATTGCAAGCTATTTTATTCTATGTACCGTTTGAATATCCAAACCATCCCAGTTTTAGAAGTTATTGTTTTAAAGCTATGAATTTTCGAAGTATTATGGTTTGAAAGTTATAATTCAAATGTTTGGTTTCCAATTATTATAAATTTTAAAGCAATATGATTTTGGAAAAGGAATATATTTGAAATAAAATGATATTATATTAATTTGTGTTTTTTTTAAAATAATATCAAATGAGTTTGTTTTGGAATGGGAAGGATATCGTATTTATGCTGTTTTGAAATAGATATTTTATTCTGGTTTTGAAAGTAGATTATTTTAAATAACCGCGGTGTTATAATAACGTTTGGTTGTTAAAGAGACCGGGATCGGAAGTTGTCATACTCTCTTCCAACCCCGAAAACCACTTTAACAACCGTGTACGCGGTGGAGATTTCAAAATGAAGTAGGTTGGTGGCGGCGTTTCCTGTAAGGTAAATACGCGGACCCAACTCCCGTGAGTTGGCATAAGGTGGCTAAAACAGGAGCGATTAATGGGTTAATAAGGTAGCACCTTTGATCGGACACATCCCTTCGATATTATACTTTGACTTTTGGATTGATTCGGTGGCCACTTTTGATTTTATTTGGGGGTGTGGCTCGAGGTGGGCGGTAGCTGCGCGCTACGCGTTACCACCGACCCGGAAGCTTAATTGGTATATCTACCTTGGCATTGCCTAGTTGTGCCGTGTCACCAACCCTATCGCGCCTTGTACGAGTTTGGATTTCTCTCGTAGCCCGTGTGGTATCCTCTGGTGGCTTCCCGATCAGGAGGGACTATGATATTGGATGGACTACTGGGACTATTACGTGTTAAGGTGGAAAATGTAAAGCCTTAACGCTATTTAAAAGTAAGTTTATTTTACAAATAGACACTATTATAATAGCAAAATATACTACATAGTAAATAGTTTAACGGATCCTTAAGAGATGTAAATCCTGGGCATCTTTTAAGTTACTGCACTCATAGTTATTCCTGTTGATTTAACTTACATAAGATCTTTTAGTCCTGACTCGAGTGTTTTGTCTTTTCAATTCGCTCGGGTCAGTCCGAGCGTTTCAGGATTTGAAGATTTAGCTTTGGAGGACGAAGATGAAGATTCGTATTATTTTTATTTATTCTATTGCACTATACTCAAACTATTCCGCTGCATTTTTATTGGTATGTGTAACTCTGATATGCATTATGTAAATATAATCAAATGTTTTTGTTAAACAGCTTAATGAACTGTATATTTGATTATTATATTTTATCCTTCCGCTGTGAGATTCTGTTTTTTTTTCTTCTTCTTGTTTTCTTATTTACCCCATAATAATCCACCCTTCTGTATGGTTTGAATCGGCACGTGTGTCGATTTAAAGCATGCGAAAAGGCGGGACGTTACAGTTGGTATCAGAGCTTTTGTTTAGCGATAAACCTTAGCTTTGTGGGGTTTGACTCTTTACTAATAGGGTAGTAATACCCTATGGGAGCGCTGAGCGTATATATGAGAGAGCGTATTTGTTACTGTTATAAAAATGTTTTAATACTGTGTTAATCTGTTCCGTTTTGTATTTATAAATTCTGTTTGGTGCATGGGACGCTGTGACATCAATAGGGATTTCTAAACACTTAATAGGACAGACCGACACAATATTTGTTTTAATATAGGTGAATGAAATAATTTTGCCTATTATATTTTCTATATATAAAGTAATAAATTTTTATAAAGATTATATTCGGTTGCGATATATTGTTTGTTAGGAATAAAATTTATAAATAATAGTTTGGAATAAGATTGAAATTAAAATCAATGAAATTTGGAAATTTTAGAACTTAATTCCGGAATTGTGAAAAAATGCTTTCAAAGGATTTTGAAAATATAATAATAGTATTTAGAAATATTTTCTGATATAAATATTTCAATATATTTTAAAATATGGTTTTAAAGAGATTCTGGAAAGAAATAAGTTTTGTACTTTCCTCTCTGTCGCTGGAAAATAATTTCGGTGATGGCGACCGCATCATCGACTTTCGTTTTCGAGTTTCGAAGGGGGAAGGCCACTATAGTAGTTTTACTACAGATTCATTTTGATGAAAGAAAAATATAAAAATTTTGAATTGTTTAAATATAATTGGAGATGTATATAAGTTGTAAGAATATATCTATCTATCATTTTAAATAATTTGAAATTTAACCCGGTATTAAATTCTTAAATTCTCATTAATTATTTGTTTCAATTAGGGTAGTGAAATGAAAGGTAAGTAATTAATAATTGAAACTTCTAATTTAGGTAAGGAGATTTAAGTCTAAGTTATAAAGGAAATAAAAAAGAAGTTGAAATTGTAACTTATAAGAAAAAGGGTAAAAATGTATCGAACAATGAATTAATTAAAAGAATTGAGAAAAATTTGTATAACTTTCAATTACATTCTTTAAGAGCATATATATAACTTACCAAATATTAAAAGTTGAAATTTTTAATAAGAGATTGTAATAGAATATTATACAAGTAGAAATTTGAAATAATGAAAGTATACAATGAAATCGCTATTAAATGAGAATTTAATGTTATAAACTTAAGTAATTAATGTAACAACCCGCATATTTATCGATTTTATATTTAAATATTTTATTTAAATATTTTATCGTTAGTCGGATTTTAGTCCGAGAAGTTACTTTTTGCATACGGTCGAATTAGGACTCGAGACCACCCCCATTGAGTTCAAAATGCCGTTTGCGACCTTTTTGAGTATAAGCTTCGATATGTTTGGAGAAAGTTGAATTTTGCTACTTTTTGCTTTGGTCTTTGGTTTGGGCTGAACCCACTTACTAACTCAGTCTCAACCCACTCCAACTCTTCATTACTTCATTTCTAATTCCTAACTCTTCAAGCTTTCAACAATGGTGGAAGAGAAAAAGAATTAAAACTTCAAGCCCTAGCTTCCTTTGCAAATCCATCTCCTAGCTCAAGTTCTTGCTCCAAATTCAAAGAGAACCCATTGGTAAGCATCTCCTTCATCTTCTCCAACTCATTCTCTCTTTGATTTCAGAAATTTCCTAAACCTAATTTAGGGAATGTTTCTCTTTTAAGCTTAGATTCAAGCTTGTTGAGTTGGAATTGAAGAGTGCTTGTTCTTGCCATTGCTTCATTGCATCTTCTTCATTCGTTTGGGTTCAAAGGTGAGATTTTTAATCTCACATCTATGCTTATAATTCTCTTCTATTGTTAGGTATGAATTCCTAACACTTATTCATGTGCATTTGAGTTTGATTTGGATTGCTTTTGTGAATATTCCAATTTTTAGTGTTTTGAGTTCAATTCGTTAAAAATCCTAACTTTGATGTTTGAACATGTTTTGGGTGACGCATCGAGGAGCTTATAGGGCCGGGTAGTCGATTGGCATAATCCCTTAGCGCCGTTGCTCGTGCGAATGCAATTTTGGTCAAGATTGAACCTCATTTGTAATAGGCATGGATGAAGCTGGAAACAGGTTCGGCCGACCGACCCCTCTAGTCCGGTCGACCGACCTGCTTCCAAGTGCATAAGCACTTTCTGTTTTAGGGTTCGGTCGACCGACTCAGGGAGCCCAGTCGACCGACCTGCTGTCCCGAGAGGTCTCCAGCCTTTGGTTCGGTCAACCGACTCAGGGGGTCCGGTCGACCGACCTGATGATTTTTGCCAGATTAGCCTATTTTGCTAATCCGTTTGAATATCCAACTTTAATCGATTCGTGTTGTCTCCCTTTTGTTGTTGTCATTTATTATGGACTTTGATGACCTTTTCTTTGGGAATTTTAGATATATCCACTTTGATGGATTTTATATCGATTTCTTTGGATTTTATTCACGTCTTCGAATGTGAATTTTTATGCCCGATTGTTCCTACAATCTTCCTTGTGTTTGGTCACTTTAAAAATATAAAGGTTTTCTATACTAGTAGTAAATATCAAAACTCTTTCTTCAAATGATTTCAACACTATTTTATTACAAAGCTCGTTTTCTTAAACCAATTTCCAATCTATTAGTATATATAAACCTTTACCTCACTCGTATGAGAAATCTAATTAAACGACTTAGTAAAACAAGTGGTATGAAACGCTTGCGTTTACTTCGTTGGTTAATTTTTGGACTTGTTCGATTGGAACCCTTGTGACAATTTTCTAGTGGAAATCTACAATTTGTTCGTAAATATTTAAGTTAAGCCAGTGGTTATGGGACATGAAGCTAAGCTCATATATTTACTAGCTTATTGTAATTGACACTCCTCGTTGATCATGACGATCATCTTTATGGTTTAGACTAGCAATGTGCGATGTCTCTTTGTTTGTGATTCGGTTAGGCTAGACACCATTTGTGTGATTCCATTCACACATACCTTTTCGGTTAGCCGAGACACCACTTGTGTGATTCCATTCACACATAACCTTTTTGCTGTTTGGTTAGGCTAGACACCATTTGTGTGATTCCATTCACACATACCTTTTCGGTTAGCCTAGACACCACTTGTGTGATTCCATTCACACATACCTTTTTGCTGTTTGGTTAGGCTAGACACCATTTGTGTGATTCCATTCACACATACCTTTTCGGTTGGCCTAGACACCACTTGTGTGATTCCACTCGCACATACCTTTTTGCTGTTTGGTTAGGCTAGACACCATTTGTGTGATTCCATTCACACATACCTTTTCGGTTAGCCTAGACACCACTTGTGTGATTCCATTCACACATACCTTTATGCTTTTTGGTTAGGCTAGACACCACTTGTGTGATTCCATTCACACATACATTTTCGGTTAGCCTAGACACCACTTGTGTGATTCCATTACTTTTGTTGTTTGGTTAGGCTAGACACCACTTGTGTGATTCCATTCACACATACCTTTTCGGTTAGCCTAGACACCACTTGTGTGATTCCATTCACACATACCTTTTTGCGGTTTGGTTAGGCTAGACACCATTTGTGTGATTCCATTCACACATCTTTTCGGTTAGCCTAGACACCACTTGTGTGATTCCATTCACACATACCTTTTTGCTGTTTGGTTAGGCTAGACACCATTTGTGTGATTCCATTCACACATACCTTTTCAGTTAGCCTAGACACCACTTGTGTGATTCCATTCACACATACCTTTATGCTTTTTGGTTAGGCTAGACACCATTTGTGTGATTCCATTCACACATAGCTTTTCGGTTAGCCTAGACACCACTTGTGTGATTCCATTCACACATACCTTTATGCTTTTTGGTTAGGCTAGACACCACTTGTGTGATTCCATTCACACATACCTTTTCGGTTAGCCTAGACACCACTTGTGTGATTCCGCTCACACATACCTTTTTGTGATTTCTGGATTTCGTGTGTTGATTTCTGGAAATTTTATCCTTCACCTATTCTTGTGATTTCAGGATTTCGTGTGTTGATTTCTGGAATTTATGTTTCACCAACTTTTACGACGGGCATTGATATATATGTCATTTATTGTGGCTTGGTGAATGAAATTAGGAGTATGACATTCCTTTTTATCTTGAGTAGATTATTGTGATATTGATTAATCTCTTGTCGATTTTCAATTACTAATTTATCACGGGTTGGCTTTGTGATTATTATATGTTTGTGTCATATCTCTTATTATATATCACTTCGTCTGATATTTATAGCTAGACTGATCCGTTTATTATTTTCTTCTTAAATAATACTCGGGTCAGACTGAGATATTACAAGTGCTTACTCATGGCTTCCTACCTGGAACCATCTTCTGACTTTTGGCTAACTACTCTAGTTTAGTAGTTTTTGTTGTATACATTTGTGATACAGACTCTATGATGTATACTTATTCTTTTGTCTAGCACTTGTATCTATTCCTTTGTATTATTGTGGATCCTTTTGACCACTACTCTGATGTACACTTTTATGTGTAATATTCATATCTATTTCCGCCTTTGTGATATGAATTGTCTGTGACTGATTTGTGTTATGTTTATTTCTATATTTGTTTCCGAAGATTTTATATAGCCACTGTGTGATAGCTTTGAGTTTGTATCTGTATGTCGGATTTCCTCTTGAGATGAAAACTTATATTATTACTATCTGACATATCGGTACTCGCACAAAGCAATTATACAGATGGTCGCTCCTCAACAACCTTATTCTCTGTGCTAGTCGACAGCATTACTCCGTAGTGTTCTTGTCTAGCGTGGGTATAGAGGTGGGGCGTCACAGCTTGGTATCGGAGCCAAACTTCGGAACAATATAGAATAATTTAGCAAGGATCATGTTCTAAGTCTTTCTTAGGAGTCGTGCTTTAGGATTTAATTCGAGTCTTCGTACCGATTCATCCTATTTTCTTTATGATTCCTTGTTTTATCAATCAAGATTGCTTGATATTCATATGTGAATAACCTTTTTCCTCTTCTTTCTTTCTTTCTTAAAGAAGAGAAATGGTTAGACCTGGCCGTCCCACCGCCGGTCAATCTAGTGCTACTCCTCAGGATGGAGTATTCATGTCTGCTCAGCAGCTTTTGGATCTCGTGAAGAACGCTCAAGCTGCCGGACCCAATACAGAGCCTACTCATCCTAGATCCGGTTTTGCACGCTTGTGCAGAGACTACACTGATTTGGGTGGAAGGCCATTCAAGGGATCCGAGAGTGTTATTGAAATTCAAGCTTGGCTCAAATCATGCGATCGCATCTTTTCTCGCATGAACCTTATTGATCTACATCGAGTCCAGGTGGCTTCTAGCATGCTCCAAGAAAGAGCATTGGATTGGTATGAGCTTTTAATTTCTAAAATCGTTGAAGCGGATCTCACTTGGGTGCAATTCCGGGGAAGGTTCGAATTGAAATTTGTGCCGGAGGCCGAAAAAGTAACTTTGGCCCTGCGTTTTATTGACCTTGTTCAAGATGAATCTTCTGTGACAGACTATGTCGCATCTTTCGAATCTCTTTCCAAATACGGGGTTGAATACATTAACACCCCAATGAAGAAAAATCAGAGATTCGTCTATGGCTTAAATAAAAATCTTAAGAAGCCACTACTCCTGAAACTTGAAGTTTCATTTGATCAGCTTATTGATATCGCTCTTCGTCTTGAAGAGGCCGATAGAAATAGCGATAATGAAGTTATGCGTGCCAAACCCAACTTCAACAACAAAAAGAGACCCAACGAATTCTAAGGCCCTTATCCCAACAAAAAGGGTAAGCAAGCAACGCCTGCTGCAAAGGCTCCTTCTCCTAGTAGTGCGAGATGCTTCAACTGTGGATATGGGGATCATTTTGCTAATAAGTGCTCAAAGCCCAAATCGTGTCGCTATTGTAAGAGCCCAGATCATTTCATCCATCAATGCCTCAAACGTGAAGGCAAGAGGGAGGGAAGGTTGAATGTGGCTCAAGCCCTTGGCAACACATCTCGTGGCCAAGGTATTTTTCATTCAGTCCTTGATTTTGTTTGTCTTGTGAATATTCTTTTCAAGTCCTTGTTGATTTGTATCTCATTATTTTTATATCAAAAGAACTTGTCGATTCTTTTTCTTTGAATATTTTGGGCTTGATGACTTCTTTGAGGATTGTGAATCCGGATGGTAGATCCGCAACACTCAATTTGCTTTTTATTGATGTCGAAATTATTTTATGAGGCTTTTCTTTCCGAGCCGATATTTTACTTAGGCTTCAGAATTGATTTTTGTAAGGATTGGCTTAATTGTGAAGCCCATATCCTATTTTCTATGTGGACAATTCATCTTCGACATTTTCTATCTGTTAAGCAGATTTCTGTTTTTCTTTTGTGATTTTGATTCCAATTTGATGGCATCATCTTATTCCTTAAAGCCCACTTATAAGGAAAGAGTTATTTCTCTCATTTATGTAGTTAGAGAAATTTTCTGGTATTTTTGAGTTTGTCTTAGGATTATCACCTAAGAAATCTTTTGTGTGGTGTTAAGGTCTTTCTAGTTTGACCTTGCCACCGGTTTTTATTTGCTACGAGTTGTGGAAATTAGCATTCCACTTACCGCATTCCGCACTCGTTATGATTCTATGAATGAATTATTTTGTCATTCAGTTTTTCCAGCTTGTTTCATCCATTTTATAAATCGAATATTCTATGAATATTTCGATGAGGCTATTCTTGTATTTACTGATTTTGGATGAAAATAGTAATTTAAAATTTTGCAAATCTTTTTCATAAGATTTATTTATAAGTAAAACTGGATTTTGTTCTTGAAACGAACAAAGAATATTCTTAAAACTTTTTAAGAGTTTTATTTATCCTATAGAAGGTGATTTTGTGATTGTATTGCCCGTTGAGTGCTTTAAGAATTCTGGTCGATGCGCTTGATCAACGTTATCGATAGGAATTTCCTAAACGCTTTGATGAGACAATCAGACACAGTGTATTAACTTGAAAATAGTAAAATTTTCTAGAATGATTATTACATAATGATAAATGTAATTTTGAAAGTTTTAACTTTTCAGGAAAGAAGATTATTTAAAAGAAATTCTTTCTTTTCGATACTTTTATTCTTGTGATTCCTGAAGGGGAACCAAGACTTTGCTATTTGTACTGATACTAGTCGTATTGGTTTGGATGTCATTCTCTTACAAAAGAGAACGTGCTATCACTTGTGCTTCTAAATCATTATAGCTTATCGAGACTAGATATGCCACTCATGATCTGGTTCTCTCGGCTATTGTTTTTACTTTTGAATTTTGGCATCATCATATTTGGACGAGAAATTTGTTCTCTACCCCGATCATAAATCTTTGGAATAATTATTTTCTCAAAAGGAACTTAATTTGCGTCAACAACGTTGGCTCGAGTTCCTTACTCCTTATGATCTTGATATTCTTTATACGCCCGGTAAGGGAAATCGTGTTGCCAATCCGCTTTGTCGTAAGCAACAAGTGGTTGATTCTTCGATGTTGTCTGAATGGAATTATCTTTTCATCAAGTTCATCGGACGTTTTGGTACACTTCGTTTTATTGAGTTTTATCTCATTCCTTTTATGGACTAGTGTCCGGTGTTCTTTTATGGTGTTCGGTTCATTGGATGTACTATTATTATACTAAATCGGTGTTCCGTCTTATCTGGATCAATGGATGTACCATTATACTACATCGTTGTTCCGGTTTATCGGTTCATTGGGCGTACTGTTTCTGTACAACGCCGTTTCACTGGCTCAATTTTCTGCTATTCTTGACGTTCCCCACGTCTTTTATCTACGGGAATGCCTTAGGGATTCCGGTTTTTATTCTTGTGCCTGGTGATATTGTGGGAATTGAAGTTTCACCAGATTTGATTTATGAGCAAATTTCATTCGCATCATTGCTTCGGAGGTTGAGCGCCTTCGGAATAAAGATGTTCTTCTTGTGAGAGTTCAATGGTTCTCAAATCCTTAGGATTGCTCTTGTGAAATCTTGAGAATTCATCGAACGAAAACTTTCGGATTTACTCTTTCGTGCACTTTATGGTGAACTTCCTATTTCAAAATTTCTTTTGTGTTGATATGCTTCCATGGTTGTTACTTCTTATTTTCCTCTTAAGTATTGCGAGGACGCAATTTCTTTAAGGAGGGGAGTCTGTAACAACCCGCATATTTATCGATTTTATATTTAAATATTTTATTTAAATATTTTATCATTAGTCGGATTTTAGTCCGAAAAGCCATTTTTTGCATACGGTCGAATTAGGACTCGAGACCACCCCCATTGAGTTCAAAATGCCGTTTGCGACCTTTTTGAGTATAAGCTTCGATATGTTTGGAGAAAGTTGAATTTTGCTACTTTTTGTTTTGGGCTTTGGTTTGGGCTGAACTCACTTACTAACTCAGTCCCAACCCACTCCAACTCTTCATTACTTCATTTCTAATTCCTAACTCTTCAAGCTTTCAACAATGGTGGAAGAGAAAAATAATTAAAACTCCAAGCCCTAGCTTCCTTTGCAAATCCATCTCCTAGCTCAAGTTCTTGCTCCAAATTCAAAGAGAACCCATTGGTAAGCATCTCCTTCATCTTCTCCAACTCATTCTCTCTATGATTTCAGAAATTTTCTAAACCTAATTTAGGGAATTTTTCTCTTTTAAGCTTAGATTCAAGCTTGTTGAGTTGGAATTGAAGAGTGCTTGTTCTTGCCATTGCTTCATTGCATCTTCTTCATTAGTTTGGGTTCAAAGGTGAGATTTTTAATCTCACATCTATGCTTATAATTCTCTTCTATTGTTAGGTATGAATTCCTAACACTTATTCATGTGCCTTTGAGTTTGATTTGGATTGCTTTTGTGAATATTCCAATTTTTAGTGTTTTGAGTTCAATTCTTTAAAAATCCTAACTTTGATGTTTGAACATGTTTTGGGTGACGCATCGAGGAGCTTATAGGGCCGGGTAGTCGATTGGCATAATCCCTTAGCGCCGTTGCTCGTGCGAATGCAATTTTGGTCAAGATTGAACCTCATTTGTAATAGGCATGGATGAAGCTGGAAACAGGTTCGGCCGACCGACCCCTCTAGTCCGGTCGACCGACCTGCTTCCAAGTGCATAAGCACTTTCTGTTTTAGGGTTCGGTCGATCGACTCAGGGAGCCCAGTCGACCGACCTGCTGTCCCGAGAGGTCTCCTGCCTTTGGTTCGGTCGACCGACTCAGGGGATCCGGTCGACCGACCTGATGATTTTTGCCAGATTAGCCTATTTTGCTAATCCGTTTGAATATCCAACTTTAATCGATTCGTGTTGTCTCCCTTTTGTTGTTGTCATTTATTATCGACTTTGATGACCTTTTCTTCGGGAATTTTAGATATATCCACTTTGATGGATTTTATATCGATTTCTTTGGATTTTATTCACGTCTTCGAATGTGAATTTTTATGCCCGATTGTTCCTACAATCTTCCTTGTGTTTGGTCACTTTAAAAATATAAAGGTTTTCTATACTAGTAGTATATATCAAAACCCTTTCTTCAAATGATTTCAACACTATTTTATTACAAAGCTCGTTTTCTTAAACCGATTTCCAATCTATTAGTATATATAAACCTTTACCTCACTCGTATGAGAAATCTAATTAAACGACTTAGTAAAACAAGTGGTATGAAACGCTTGCGTTTACTTCGTTGGTTAATTTTTGGACTTGTTCGATTGAAACCGTTGTGACAATTTTCTAGTGGAAATCTACAATTTGTTCGTAAATATTTAAGTTAAGCCAGTGGCTAGGGGATATGAAGCTAAGCTCATATATTTACTAGCTTATTGTAATTGACACTTCTCGTTGATCATGACGATCATCTTTATGGTTTAGACTAGCAATGTGCGATGTCTCTTTGTTTGTGATTCGGTTAGGCTAGACACCATTTGTGTGATTCCATTCACACATACCTTTTCGGTTAGCCTAGACACCACTTGTGTGATTCCATTCACACATACCCTTTTTGCTGTTTGGTTAGGATAGACACCATTTATGTGATTCCATTCACACATACCTTTTTGGTTAGCCTAGACACCACTTGTGTGATTCCATTCACACATACCTTTTTGCTGTTTGGTTAGGCTAGACACCATTTGTGTGATTCCATTCACACATACCTTTTCGGTTAGCCTAGACACCACTTGTGTGATTCCATTCACACATACCTTTTTGCTGTTTGGTTAGGCTAGACACCATTTGTGTGATTCCATTCACACATACCTTTTCGGTTAGCCTAGACACCACTTGTGTGATTCCATTCACACATACCTTTATGCTTTTTGGTTAGGCTAGACACCACTTGTGTGATTCCATTCACACATACCTTTTCGGTTAGCCTAGACACCACTTGTGTGATTCCATTCACACATACCTTTTTGCTGTTTGGTTAGGCTAGACACCACTTGTGTGATTCCATTCACACATACCTTTTCGGTTAGCCTAGACACCACTTGTGTGATTCCATTCACACATACCTTTTTGCTGTTTGGTTAGGCTAGACACCATTTGTGTGATTCCATTCACACATACCTTTTCGGTTAGCCTAGACACCACTTGTGTGATTCCATTCACACATACCTTTTTGCTGTTTGGTTAGGCTAGACACCATTCGTGTGATTCCATTCACACATACCTTTTCGGTTAGCCTAGACACCACTTGTGTGATTCCATTCACACATACCTTTTTGCTGTTTGGTTAGGCTAGACACCATTTGTGTGATTCCATTCACACATACCTTTTCGGTTAGCCTAGACACCACTTGTGTGATTCCATTCACACATACCTTTATGCTTTTTGGTTAGGCTAGACACCAATTGTGTGATTCCATTCACACATACCTTTTCGGTTAGCCTAGACACCACTTGTGTGATTCGGCTCACACATACCTTTTTGTGATTTTTGGATTTCGTGTGTTGATTTCTGGAAATTTTATCCTTCACCTATTCTTGTGATTTCAGGATTTCGTGTGTTGATTTCTGGAATTTATGTTTCACCAACTTTTACGATGGGCATTGATATATATGTCATTTATTGTGGCTTGGTGAATGAAATTAGGAGTATGACATTCCTTTTTATCTTGAGTAGATTATTGTGATATTGATTAATCTCTGGTCGATTTTCAATTACTTATTTATCACGGCTTGGCATTGTGATTATTATATGTTGTGTCATATCTCTTATTATATACCACTTCGTCTGATATTTATAGCTAGACTGATCCATTTATTATTTTCTTCTTAAATAATACTCGGGTCAGACTGAGATATTACAGGTGCTTACTCATGGCTTCCTACCTGGAACCATCTTCTGACTTTTGGCTAACTACTCTAGTTTAGTAGTTTTTGTTGTATACATTTGAGATACAGACTCTATGATGTATACTTATTCTTTTTTCTAGCACTTGTATCTATTCCTTTGTATTATTGTGGATCCTTTTGACCACTACTCTGATGTACACTTTCATGTGTAATATTCATATCTATTTCCGCCTTTGTGATATGAATTGTTTGTGACTGATTTGTGTTATGTTTATTTCTATATTTGTTTCCGAAGATTTTATATAGCCACTGTGTGATAGCTTTGAGTTTGTATCTGTATGTCGGATTTCCTCTTGAGATGAAAACTTATATTATTACTATCTGACATATCGGTACTCGCACAAAGCAATTATACAGATGGTCGCTCCTCAACAGCCTTATTCTCCGTGCTAGTCGACAGCATTACTCCGTAGTGTTCTTGTCTAGTGTGGGTATAAAGGTGGGGCGTCACAATTAAAGTGTAAATAGACGAGGTCATGCAATTATAAATGAATATAATATAATAAAGAGAAATTGTAAACTTAAATAAAAGGGTTGAAGTTATTTCTAAATAAATTGAAAGAAATAAATGAAAATAAAAAGATAATCCATTATATAAATGAAAAGAATCACTGATATGAATAAAAGAAAGGAAATTAAACAACTAATGTATGAAATAAAATTTATAATAAGTAGATTTGATTTGAATTGTGTAGTTTGGTTTATGGTTGTTGGGGTAAGGATACTTTAGATTTGTATGGACGTGTGAATAATCTATCTAGTTTTATCTAAGGCTGTTGAGTAAATGATGCACTAGTAGTTATTCTTCATTCCGTACAATTTAAAAGTTTGAACCCGAACAACTGTTTGTTTATTTGATTGAATGGTTGTCTTTGTATTTGTTGTGTATGCTGTTTGTTGAAATTGATGGTTGCTGTATTGATTTATTGTTAGTGGTTGAAACCACTTAAATATTTCATTTTATATAATTGTTAACCCTTTGGATTATATAAGTGAAATGCAGGTTATGGAAGCAATTGCTACTGCTTTTGGTTCCATAAATTAAGCATAAATTGCCCGACAAATAGGTACGTTTCGGATTATGGTTATAGTGCTATTTTATATATTTTCCTGTGTAGGGATATATTAATTTGAAAATATATGTTGTATATTGTTACATTTAATATTATATTTTCTCCCGAGCCTCTCCGTACAAAGGAGACTTTGCCAAAATTTTCCGTAAATTCTAAACTTAGTGATATTTTGAGAATGTTTTCCAAACTCTAGTAATTTAAGTATAAAAATATTTAATGGATATAAATTGAGATATTTTATCTAAATTAAAATTTTATAAATTTAATTGTTATAAAGTTAATGTTTGAATAAGGTATATTGATTTCTTAGTTCTTCGTTTCCCTTCTTTTCCTTTTCGGGGACGAAAAGTTTTGAGTGGGGGAGAGTGTAACGACCCGTAAATTTCGACAATTTAATTTGTTTATTTAATAGGATTTTTGTAATTTATTTTAGTAGAAACAATAAAGGGGATAAATAAATGTTAAAATGAAGGCTAAAATAAATTATGTAAATGGTGACTTAAAACCTATTTATAGAAATTTGAATAAAATCCAAATGAATTAAGTAGAAAAAGGATTCTTACCTGGATATAAAATTTAATATGAGAAATTAATGAAAATATTAAATTGATTTAATGCAATAAAAGAGTGTAAACGGAAATTGGAATAAATTAAGGAATCATGTTAATGCAAGTTAATAATTATGACTTGAATGAAATTCCAATTCAATAAAATCATTTAAATGATATGATTTAATTTTAAATGGAATATGAGAAAAGGAAAACAAATGTAAGGATTTGATTAATATATATGTTATTTATTCAGGGTATTGAACAAAATTGGGAATCCAATTGTAATTAATAGTAATAATGTTGGTATTAGCTAATAAATTAAATTTCAATGCAATACCCATAAATGAATGTAATGAAATGAATGTATGTAAATGTATACTAGGTTATTTATCAAATAGAGGGAAAGAAAAGTAAATATCGAATTGATTGATGAATAAATATGCATTGAATAGTAATTGAATGTAAAGTTAATGGTAATTGTATAAAATCAATATAAGATAATGAATTGCAATAATTGTGGGTTGATAATAAGGTGTGAATAGGAAAGTGATTGTATGGTAAATGAATGGAATTCAAATTTATTGGAAAAAAAAGTAAATGGGTACTTAGTAATAAATTTAAACGGACTTAAAAATGGATTTTTTTAATTAATAGATATAACGGATAAGGATATACTTATAAATGTGGGATTGAGAGTTTTATCACAACTATTATGAGTTATATACTTAGTTCGTTCAATTGAATCGGAAACCATTGCAATAAATATAAATTTAATGTTATGCAATTGAAATAAACAATTGGAAAATGTTAAAGTATTTGGATATATATATATATATATATATATTAAGATAGATGGTACCCAGGATGGTAATATGATAAATAGTGAATTTAAGAATGAGAATCAGGATTTATTTATATGGAAACTTAAAGTCTAATAATTGGATTTAATTTCAATTAAACGAGATTGAATATAGTTAAATAATTCGTTATTTGAAATAAAGATAATGTGAGAAATTTGTCCGATAATTTGGAATCCAATATTTAATCCATCTGTTTGACAGGAATGAATGGAATACTAATTAATTTATTTAACTAAATGAAATTTTAGGATATTATTTATAATTTGTGAACTTAATGAAATTAAGGATTTATATTGAAATTATTAAATTTACCTTCTTTAAATTTGACATCTAAACTTGTTGGAATTTTGTAAATGATCAAGAATTTTTTTAAAAGTGATAAAATGAGTCAATTTTAGAATCTAAATATAAAATTGGATTTTATTTATTTTGAATTTATTTAATTAATATAAAAATAGCCATTTTGGTCACGGACTCGGATTTCGACGAAACTAGTTTCATCGGATCCGTAACAGTGAATTATTGTAGGGTTTCAAGTTTCGTAGCAATCAGACTTGTCGTTTGATCGTACGGACTCGAAACGCCCTGAAATCGATTCAATTTGAGATCAATTTGAAAACATTGTTTTCGTCACAACTTCTTCATACGATGGAATTTGGATGTGAAACTTTTTCCATCGCGTTCAAAATATTTTAAAATACCTATTTCGATATATGGGTTTACCCAATTTCGTTCCGGAGTCGAAACGGGCTTTTTGGGTCAATTATCGTTCAACACGTTTGTTTATCAGATCCATCTACTCTATTTCTAACCTACCTATATAAACCCTGTAGGATCGATTTCACCCTAGAGGGGGGTGAATAGGGTGATAGTATAAATTATAAAAATTAATTGCGGAAGCTTATAAAATTATTTCAACACAGATCACAGATTAATAGCAGCACAGAAAAATAGCAGAATAATAAATGCAGAAATAGAACGACACAGAATTTACCCATCTTCGGCAAAACCCTGCCTACGAGCCGCCCCCAAGGTTTCTACTAGAAATTAGATAGTCAGACGCTTACACACGTAAACTCGCGACACCCACTATCGACTAAACCTAACTCTACGCTCAAAACCCTGCCACAACTCAGCCACTGAGTTGTGAATTCTCAAACTGCGCCACGTAGTTTGTCCCTAGTCACACGACTAGAAATTTAAACGGTTCAAAAGGAAATTACAAACTAAAACAATTTAAAAACACAATTAAAATAAAAAACCCTATTTTTAAACTATTTAGCCTTAATGTAAACAAGGCCGGCCCTATCCCTTTTTTTTATTATGTCGGCCGTTCCTTTATCTTGAGAATGGCGGCTTCGTCCTTCGATCCAAATTAAGGCTTCGATCCAAATTAAGGCTTCGATCCAAATTAGGGTTTTTTCGAAGCTCCGACTCTAAATCGATCGAATCAGTGGTTAATTGCGTGAAGTCTTGTTCGATCGAATCCTTGTTGCTCACTTCGGTTGCTTCGAGTTGATGGAGTTCGACTTCGATTCGGTATGTGATTTTCGTTTATGCCATTCTGTTATGCTTGATTGAGCTCCATGGTTTTGAAATTGCCGATGATGATTGTTTATATAGGGTTTGTAACCCTTGAGTTTCGTTCGTACATACTTTATTTGAATTCGTCAATTTTATATGATCGGCCGCTTGATTATGCTTCAATGTTTGAGATGATTTCCGACCTTTTCATATGCGTATATTTTCGTTGCTTGCTGGTCACGGCTTTGATTCATTTCGTGATGACCACGGTTTCGAATTTGAGACGATTGTGACTTGTTCAGAAACGTATATTTTTGACTTTCCATTTCAACGGTTCTGATTTTGATTACTGGTTGACTTGGTTTGGTTATGGCAGTTTAATTTTCATCTGACTTCGGTATGCTTCCACGACCTGTGCACATTGCTGCCTTAGTCCTGGCCATTCTCTGGTTATTTCATATTCATTTGAATTGTGCATTTGTCTGCACTGTGCATTGAGCACTTTGGTTTCATGATGTACTTGCTGCCTGGTTGCTGTGATGTCATATCTCGTAATTGTAGACTAGCTTGCACACTTTGATCTACTTCATACCAGTACCATTCATTAGCTCATGTGTTTCCATTGTTAATGTATTTGTGATACTCTGGTTTTGCTGTAGTCTTCAAGCATTGATGCATTTGGAGTTAGTCATGTTGCAGTTTGGCTTTGTCTCCATGTATTTCATGTAGTATGGGTTCTCTACTGACTTGTAGTGTTCATCATTGTGTATTGACTGAGTCTTGTGGATGCTGTCTTGATTTGTTATTGCTGTGTCTTTGATGTTGTACACTGTCATGTACACTTGTGTTCATTTGCATTGTATTCGCACCACTTTCTGTTGCAAGTGCTTTTATTATCACTGTAGCCTATTTTGATAGTGCCATTGTGGTCTTCATATTCATGTGTGTCTGGTCATGTGTTCTTTGAGTTGTTTCACTGCTGGCCTGTTGTAGTGGTTGCGACTTGTTTACATTCTTGGAATTCAGCAGCTAGTCTTCATGTATAGTTTCTTGTGTGTGTGTGTGTGTGTATAGACACACACACACACACACACATACTTGATTCATTTATATTGTCACTGAGTTTAAATGCATTGACCTCTGGTTTCATTTCTTTGGTTGGGTCTGCACATTCACCTGTTGTTGTATTTATGTACACTGCTGATTGTTTCTTGTCACTATATCATGTTCGATACTGTTTGCATTGTTAGCTTGTAGTTCATGTGTTCACATTGATTATGCTTTGTCTTCGGTCGCTGCTGTGCATGGCTTGAAGTCTGGTTGTTTGATATGTTGTTTTGAACCGTGTTCGCTGTGGCATTGCATTACTGTGCATTGAGCATTGTACTTGCAGTTTGCTGACTTCGTGTCGCCTTAACTTTGGTTGATGCACTGAGTTGAGTAGTGACTTGACCTTTGCATTTTGTTTATTTTTCGAAATTTCACCTGAGTTGAATCCAGCTTGAAGCTCGGATTTGACCTTGTGCTGAAAGTTGTGACATTTATTTTATTGCACGTGTGTTGAACCCGGCTTTTTATTTGGGTTTGACCTGTGCTCACTTGTTCCTGTAAATCAATCAAGTGTATATCGGTGTGCAGGGCCTTGTGGCATGTACAGTGATACACTGTGCATGTCACATTGCTCGTGTGTAATGAATTCAAATGTAAATGAAGACGAACAACCCAAATAACTAAGGCAAATAATATTTTCAAAATCCATAATTTTTTTATATTGCAAAAATATTTCTTTTTCAATTTTACTGCGTTAGTGAATATTTTTGCAGATTTCTCAGATGCTGGATTCTAACTGGAATGAAGTTGAAGATAAAATACGAATTGAGTGAATGAGTGATGTGTAGTGAGGTTAAATGTAAATATGAAATTGTGATGTATTTGTAATCAAAATTGTATATGTATAGTGAGAGCTTGAATTTGTACTATTCAAAATTGTAATAAATATTTGTTTGAATAATATTTCTGTTTGAATTCAAATTCTGTGTTATATAATTTTATTCAGCAAATATTTATTTAATCTATAAAAAATAAAATAGTACATTAACAAATACATTTAAACGAACGTATATATGTTTATTATCATCAAACAAAAATCATATAAGCCCATATTCAACAATCTCCCCCTTTTGATGATAACAAACATATATTTAAGATTTTGAACATGTTAAATGTATTTGATCATTCATATGCTCTAATTTCTCCCCTTATTTAAATGCTTCCTCTCTACACAATACTCCCCCTACATATATGCATACAAATAAAAATATGCAAACCAGCCTAGATGCAAATGGAAAATTATTTGACCTTTGCTTGATTTTATTTGACAAAATCTTAACTTTTCTCTCCCCCTTTTGTTATCAGCAAAAGAATAATAGTGTTAGAGAAGATAGAGATAAAGTGATCGTAATTAATTCAACATTAAAACTAAACTAAATATAAATATTAAATTTCAATAAAAAATCGAACAAAAATCATAAATATTTTGTTAGGCGCATATTCCACTTTTAGAATGATGGGAATTATGTCATCATATAAAACCATACAGTTGTGTCTATTTGTGGTATATTTATATCAAGAATTTGAATATCTACTAACCATGCATAACCATTAGGACTTTTAAATGAGATTAGTAGTATTCCAATTTTATTAAAAAAAAAGAATTCAAGTATCTTCTAACCACGCATAACGGTGAGGACTTTTAAATGGGATTAAAATCAACTTGTTTATTTTAAAAATCAACTTTTGATATGCGTTCCATACATGCATAACCGTAAGGACTTTTAAATGAGCATGGAAGCACATAACAAATTCCAAGTATTCACCTATGCATAACCGTAAGGACTTTTAAATGAGAGTGAATACTTTGGTATTTATTATTTTATTTTATTTTTATTATCTTTTTTTTTAAAATGTGAAAATGAAAAACGAACGATTCCTGTTTAAAGTACCACATATCGACAAACTATATAGAATTTTGATAAGTGATGGTCGTTAGAAATTTGATAGATATAGAAATGGTCATGGAATTTTTACCAACAAAAAGTTCTATAACTCTTGTTTAAATTTCTAAAGAAATTTACTAATTATACCGTCTCGAGTCATAATATATGATCAATATTAGCACTCATCACTCTTTCAATCACTATTAATCTTTGTGATAATCATAGGGAGTCAGATTAGTCAATGTAATCATTTAAAATCAAATTCAAAGATAATTATAAATCAATTTTTCTAAAAGCGACCAATCTGAAAACAAGGTCAAAAATGATTTTCTAGAAGGGGTTTTATAAGAAAATTTTCTGCTATTTGAAAAATTATTTCAATTGAAAAAATATGCAGATATTTTATTTGAATGAATGATGCAGTTACTAAATGTCTCAACAAAAAACACGTTCTTCTAGTAATTTTTCTATCAACTAGATTACCTGCATAATCTGCATCAGATTTTCTCTTTCACTCAAAAATTATCATTAATTGAATTTGATTGATCAAACCATGAAGTGTGCATCAACAATTTCAAACTCAATTTTAACAATAATTTAAATGACATTCTTTTGAATTTGAATTGAAACTGTGGAAATAATCAGAAAACCGTGAATATTGAGTTAGCCGTATTATAACCGAATGTATTATTATCCAACAAAAACACTATTTTTAATCCAAACTGATATATATGAAGAAATTCAAAGAATCTTAAGAATTTTATAGTGTTTTTGACATAAAAATATAATTGGCCAACAATTTTGAAAAAATCAGAGTCAAACTTTTCATCATCTCAATATTTGCTGATTTTAATTCAGAATATGGTGCAGATTATCATATTTAATATATCGTTCAAATAAATATACCTTTACCTGTTTTTACCTTTACGATATTTGTTGTCCATTGTGATTCTGTCACCTTTAAACTAGGCGAAGGAACTTTGATATGTTGCTCGTTGTGTCCTTGGAACAGCCAAAATCCAGAGAACACTATTGTTGTTCCTTAGCCTTCCACCACACCTACACATTGAAAGATTTATGTGACCTATTTGTTTTTATAGGTCCATGGTTGTTAGTGGCTGAAAATTTTGAAAAACAATTTTGTGGAGACCCAAAACTATTTATAATTGTTCTCTTCGGCACCCAAATTTGTTTAACTTTGAGGGATTTTATATTTGTGCCTTTTGGAACCCAAATTGGTATAGTTTTCACGTCTTTGGGTCTATACCAACAATTATTTTGATTGTGTCCATATTTTCTACAAATTGTGCACATGGATTTGATTTGATTAATTTCATTTCTAACATATTCAGAGTGAGTATATCCAAGTCCTTGTCTATCAATATTGACAGTTTGTTTTCCTATTAACATATTCAACGATTTTTCACTTTTGGAAACTTTTTCTAAAGTCGTTGACAATTGTTGGACTTGTGTTTTAAAGATTCATTTTGATTCAACAATTGAGTGCACTTTTTAATAGAATTTTCTCTCCTAGTATTTTCACTCTCTTTTAAAATCAAAATTTCATTTTCAAGCGATTTAATTTTAATTTCTGATTTTTTAATCTCTTCTTCAAATGATGGACACTTATCACACTTAGGGATCCTACTTCGGTAGGTTTTAACTAATTGGTTAAGTTGTTTATTTAAATCTATCAAAGTATCTTTTTGTGATTCAAGTTTGGCATACTTATCCCTAAGCCGTTCAAAACATCCATTTACTTCGTGGAAATAAATAAGTAATTCAGAGTGAGTAAGTTTTGATACCTCGCTTGGCTCTTCTTCGTCGCTATCGGTTATATTCACATGAAGGCACATATCTGCTTTCTCACTTTCACTGCTATCGCTTTTATTCCACGTGGCTGCCAAACATCTTCATTTTGATTTCTTTTCTTTGTCGAGTTGAAATCGGGGATAATTGGGCTTGATATCACTGGGTTTGTTGCAAATGATCACGTGTTCTTCAGAGTTTTCTAGTGCTTTAATTATTCTGCTTTTCAATTGTTGATTTAGAGCTGGATTTCCGTATTTGCTGTTCCACTTTTTGAATTTCTTTATTATTAACGCCAGCTCAGCTGCTCCATCATCATCATCCTCATCACAACTGCTTTTTACAAATCCTGTTAAGCACATTTCTTTAACTGAGTCGGTTGTGGAGGATTTCTCATTGCTGTTGACTTTTGCACCATATATTGCATTTAAAGTATTCCAGATTTCCTGTGCATTTTCACAATGAGAGATGAAATTAAAATTATCTTGATTAATATGAGAACATAATAAATGCATAGCCATAGCATTAATCGAGATAATTTTCTTATCTGTTATATCACATCCATTTTCAGTAATATCCCAACATTTAATATTAACAGATTTTAAATAAAATTCCATTTTCAATTTCCAATTCAAAAAATATGTTCCATCGAAAATAGAAGGAATAATATTGGAACGACCCTCAACAAAAGTATTATTAAAAGAAGCCATTTTAAAAATTCAAATTTTTAAAACAAAAATCGGTTTTTGAAACACGAATTTTTAAAACAAAAATTGATTTCTATTCCTAGCTCTGATACCACTTGTAGGATCGATTTCACCCTAGAGGGGGGGGGTGAATAGGGTGATAGTATAAATTATAAAAATTAATTGCGGAAGCTTATAAAATTATTTCAACACAGATCACAGATTAATAGCAGCATAGAAAAATAGCAGAATAATAAATGTAGAAATAGAACGACACAGAATTTACCCAGCTTCGGCAAAACCCTGCCTACGTGTTGCCCCCAAGGTTTCTACTAGAAATTAGATAGTCAGACGCTTACACACGTAAACTCGCGACACCCGCTATTGATTAAACCTAAATCTACGCTCAAAACCCTGCCAAAACTCAGCTACTGAGTTGCGAATTCTCATACTACGCCACGTAGTTTGTCCCCTAGTCACACGACTAGAAATTTAAACGGTTTAAAAGGAAATTACAAATTAAAACAATTTAAAAACACAATTAAAATAAAAAAAACCCTATTTTAAAACTATTTAGCCTTAATGTAAACAAGGCCGGCCCTATCCCTTTTTTTTTATTATGTCGGCCGTTCCTTTATCTTGAGAATGGCGGCTTCGTCCTTCGATCCAAATTAAGGCTTCGATCCAAATTAGGGTTTTTTCGAAGCTCCGACTCTAAATTGATCGAATCAGTGGTTAATTGCGTGAAGTCTTGTTCGATCGAATCCTTGTTGCTCACTTCGGTTGCTTCGAGTTGATGGAGTTCAACTTCGATTCGGTATTTGATTTTCGTTTATGCTATTCTGTTATGCTTGATTGAACTCCATGGTTTTGAAATTGTCGATGATGATTGTTTATATAGGGTTTGTAACCCTTGAGTTTCGTTCGTACATACTTTATTTGAATTCGTCAATTTTGTGTGATCGGCCGCTTGATTATGCTTCAATGTTTGAGGTGATTTCTGACCTTTTCATATGCGTATATTTTCGTTGCTTGCTGGTCACGGCTTTGATTCATTTGGTGATGACCACGGTTTCGAATTTGAGACGATTGCGACTTGTTCAAAAACGTATATTTTTGACTTTCCATTTCAACGGTTCTGATTTTGATTACTGGTTGACTTGGTTTGGCTACTGCGGCTTAATTTTCATCTGACTTCGGTATGCTTCCACGACCTGTGCACATTGCTGCCTTAGTCCTGGCCATTCTCTGGTTATTTCATATTCATTTAAATTGTGCATTTGTCTGCACTGTGCATTGAGCACTTTGGTTTCATGATGTACTTGCTGCCTGGTTGCTGTGATGTCATATCTCGTAATTGTAGACTAGCTTGCACACTTTTATCTACATCATACCAGTAGCATTCATTAGCTCATGTGTTTCCATTGTTTATGTATTTGTGATACTCTGGTTTTGCTGTAGTCTTCAAGCATTGATGCATTTGGAGTTAGTCTTGTTGCAGTTTGTCTTTGCCTCCATGTATTTCATGTAGTATGGGTTCTCTACTGACTTGTAGTGTTCATCATTGTGTATTGACTGAGTCTTGTGGATGTTGTCTTGATTTGTTACTGTTGTGTCTTTGATGTTGTACACTGTCATGTACACTTGTGTTCATTTGCATTGTATTCGCACCACTTTCTGTTGCAAATGCTTTTATCATCACTGTAGCCTATTTTGATAGTGCCATTGTGGTCTTCATATTCATGTGTGTCTGGTCATGTGTTCTTTGAGTTGTTTCACTGGTGGCCTGTTGTAGTGGTTGCGACTTGTTTACATTCTTGGAATTCAGCAGCTAGTCTTCGTGTATAGTTGCTTGTGTGTGTGTGTATATATATATATACATACATACATACTTGATTCATTTATATTATCACTGAGTTTAAATGCATTGAGCTCTGGTTTCATTTCTTTGGTTGGGTCTGCACATTCACCTGTTGTTGTATTCATGTACACTGCTGATTGTTTCTTGTCACTATATCATGTTCGATACATTTTTCTTTTGTTAGCTTGTAGTTCATGTGTTCACATTGATTATGCTTTGTCTTCGGTCGCTGCTGTGCATGGCTTGAAGTCTGGTTGTTTGATATGTTGTTTTGAACCGTGTTCGCTGTGGCATTGCATTACTGTGCATTAAGCATTGTACTTGCAGTTTGCTGACTTCATGTCGCCTTAACTTTGGTTGATGCACTGAGTTGAGTAGCGACTTGACCTTTGCCTTTTGTTTATTTTTCGAAATTTCACCTGAGTTGAATCCAGCTTGAAGCTCGGATTTGACCTTGTGTTGAAAGTTGTGACATTTATTTTATTGCACGTGAGTTGAACCCAGCTTTTCATTTGGGTTTGACCTGTGTCACTTGTTCCTGTAAATCAATCAAGTGTATATCGGTGTGCACGGCCTTGTGGCATGTACAGTGATACACTGTGCATGTCACATTGTTCGTGTGTGATGAATTCAAATGTAAATGATGACGAACAACCCAAGTAACTGAGGCAAATAATATTTTCAAAATCCATATTTTATTTTATATTGCAAAAATATTTCTTTTTCAATTTTACCGCGTTAGTGAATATTTTTGCAGATTGCTCAGATGCTGGATTCTAACTGGAATGAAGTTGAAGATAAAATACAAATTGAGTGAATGAGTGATGTGTAGTGAGGTTAAATGTAAATATGAAACTGTGATGTATTTGTAATCAAAATTGTATATGTATAGTGAGAGCTTGAATTTGTACTATTCAAAATTGTAATAAATATTTGTTTGAATAAAATTTCTGTTTGAATTCAAATTCTGTGTTATTTAATTTTATTCGGCAAATATTTATTTAATCTTTAAAAAATAAAATAGTACATTAACAAATACATTTAAACGGATGTATATATGTTTATTATCATCAAACAAAAATCATATAAGCGCATATTCAACAAACCCAGTTATAAACCCTAGCCTCCATCTATTCTCATTTGTCTGTATGTACATCTCAACTCTCTCCTCCTCAATGACAGACAACAAGATTTCGGATCCAATTCCTTTCAAAAATCAAATGAAAATTTAAACTCCTTAGAAAATTCTGGAAAAATTATATGTTGAAGCTCTCGACTAGCGTAATTCACTGGTGGGGTTCGTTTTTCGATTCAGATTTTCATTTGGTCTATAAAATTCAATGAATTTCTGGCCGTTCGTATAGGGTTATTGGTTTTGACGATGGATCTTCGTCCTGGGTTCGATCAGGTTGTATGGGGTTGTAGAGGCGGTCGAGACAAGGTGATCCATCGGTTTGGTTCGATTCACAGGCAAGCAAAATCGCCAGAATCGGCCCATAGACGTGGCGGTGGCGTGACCGGCCAGAGGGTACCGGAGCACAACCTGCGTCACTGGGTGATGCGCCTCGATGCGTGGGGATCAGCTAGGTGGTCAGATCGTGGTGCAAGCACTCGAGGCAGCGATGTTAATTTGAGCAGGGGACGGTGGCGACCTGGGTTCAAACGAGAACAGCGTGCTTGGGCTTGGACCAGAATTGGATTGCTCACGTGGACGAGCGATTGGGTATGTGACGTGTACGCATTAAATTATTTTATTTTATTTTCTTTACGATGATTTCAAAACTTCTAATATCAATATCTTGCGCATACGAAACCCGATTCACGCGCGGTTTTCACCGCTAGGTTCGTATTGGAATTCTGGACATTTTGGCCCTAGTTTGGACGCATTCTGAGACTGTGCAAATTTTGGGTTTAAATTGGATTTAAATCAAATTAAAATTCAAAAGGTGAGTGTTTTAACCCACTCACAACTTCTAAATTTTCTTATGTTTGTTAAATTGATAGAAGATGTGATTATAAATTTATCTACATCTGTTTGTATATTTTTTATCATCATCTCAGTTAATTGTATTTATGTACATTTAATTTGTTATTTAATTTATTGCATATAAACTTCCAGTTAGATAGATTGTTAAATTTATTATTGAATATAACTGTTGTAAATTTCCTGTTACATTCTATCAGTTATATATTGGTATTGATTGTTTTGTTTGGATGATGATTGTGATGGATGCATGATTTTATGATGGATGAATGGATGTTTATTTATATCATCATAATCTGTAAGTTGTTATGCATTCATTTTACGCGGGATTGCCGTTTGAAATGATATACAACCGCATTTTTATTTTTAAATTGCGGATTGAAATGAGAAATATCCGTATCACTTGACCATGGGATAGAAAATTATATACAGGTACCGCAGTATATAAATATATATATATAATTATTTTTGAAACGATTTTTTTCTATGGTTTGGATATGATACGCTTAATAAATATAAATTGTGATGTTTTATAAAAATGTTATTTTATATATACATCTGTAGTTAAAGTATTGAATTTAAGCTATGTATGGATTTGTAAATAAAATAAATAAGTTGAACAATGGAGTTTGATTATTTTATATGGTTAAGTACAGGTTAAGATATTGAAAATATATAGAATTTTAAATGATTTGAATCAATTAAGATTGGGAGTTAAATTGGAAAATTTATTTGGAATTGAGCTTAATTAAGAATTTAACTTCATAAGTTGATGTAAAATTTATTAACTTCAAATTTTAAAAAGGTATGATACTTATAACTGAATTTTTATTCAAGATGAATTAAATGAATATTTCTAGTATAAATAAATTGAAGGAAATTTTCTTTATAAGTAATTTGAGTTTTTCTTAAATGATTACGGGTTTATCATGCAAATATTTCAAACTAAATAATAGGACTTTAAATTGTTGAATAGAAATTTCTATCCTTAGTTCCAATTGTTTAATATTCAAAGTTTGAAATATACTGAAACTGAAAGCGATTTTGAAATTTATGGATTTTGACTTAATTTTAAATGAAATAAAATTGTAAGTCGCAGAAATTATTTTATTTTATAAAGTAATTTTAAAATGCAAGCTATTTTATTCTATATACCGTTTGAATATCCAAACCATCCCAGTTTTATAAGTTATGGTTTTAAAGCTATGAATTTTCGAAGTGTTATGGTTTGAAAGTTATAATTCAAATGTTTGGTTTCCAATTATTATAAATTTTAAAGCAATATGATTTTGGAAAAGGATTATATTTGAAATAAAATGATATTATATTAATTTGGGATTTTTTAAAAATAATATCAAATGAGTTTGTTTTGGAATGGAATGGATATCGTCTTTATACTGTTTTGAAATAGATATTTTATTCTGGTTTTGAAAGTAGATTATTTTAAATAACCGCGGTGTTATAATAACGTTTGGTTGTTAAAGAGACCGGGATCGGAAGTTGTCATACTCTCTGCCAACCCCCAAAACCACTTTAACAACCGTGTGCGTGGTGGAGATTTCAAAATGAAGTAGGTTGGTGGCGGCGTTTCCTGTAAGGTAAATACGTGGACCCAACTCCCGTGAGTTGGCACAAGGTGGCTAAAACAGGAGCGATTGACGGGTTAATAAGGTAGCACCTTTGATCGGACACATCCCTTCGATATTATACTTTGACTTTTGGATTGATTCGGTGGTCACTTTTGATTTTATTTGGGGGTGTGGCTCAAGGTGGGCGGTAGCTGCGCGCTACGCGTTACCACCGACTCGAAAGCGTAACTGTTATATCTACCCTGACATTGCCTAGTTGTGCCGTGTCACCTACCCTATCGCGCCTTGTACGAGTTTGGATTTCTCCCGTAGCCCGTGTGGTATCCTCTGGTGGCTTCTCGATCAGGAGGGACTATGATATTGGATGGACTACTGGGACTATTACGTGTTATGGTGGAAAATGTAAAGCCTTAACCTTATTTAAAAGTAAGTTTATTTTACAAATAGACACTATTATAATAGCGAAATATACTACATAGTATATAGTTTAACGGATCCTTAAGAGATGTAAATCCCGAGCATCTTTTAAGTTACTGCACTCATATTTATTCCTGTTGATTTAACTTACATAAGATCTTTTAGTCCTGACTCGAGTGTTTTGTCTTTTCAATTCGCTCGGGTCAGTCCGAGCGTTTCAGGATTTGAAGATTTAGCTTTGGAGGACGAAGATGAAGATTCGTATTATTATTATTATTATTATTTATTCTACTGCACTACACTCATACTATTCCGCTGCATTTTTATTGGTATGTGTAACTCTGATATGTATTATGTAAATATAATCAAATGTTTTTGTTAAACAGATCATGAACTGTATATTTGATTATTATATTTTATCCTTCCGCTGTGAGATTTTGTTTTGTTTTTTTTCTTCTTCTTGTTTTCTTATTTACCCCATAACAATCCGCCCTTCCGTATGGTTTGAATCAGCACGTGTGTCGATTTAAAGCGTGCGAAAAGGCGGGACGTTACAACTGTATTTGTGTATTTGACCATGAGAACATTCTTTTGTATGTTTTCACTTAGTTTCTTTTCTAACCTTCGATGTTTAGGAAAATTTGAATTAACAATGGCCACCCCAACTAAGCCTAAAGTAGTCCTCTGTTCAACCCAAAGTGGTGCCCTAAAAACCCCGAGGTGGTTTCAAGTCAACAACACCTTGACCAGAAGATTTGATTCGGAGCAAGAACTCAAGCCTTGACCCAGAGCAGTGCTTAAGTATGACTCAGGTCCTCTCGAGCTCGATCCCAGAGCAATGCTTAATTACGACTCAAGTCTACTTGAGCTCGACCTAAAGCAACATCAAGCCTACGCATCTCCACTAAAATTAGATCTCTTTGCCTTTGCATTGTTCAAACTCAAATTAGATCTCTGTTCCTAAATATGGATATAAATCAATATTTTCAACTCTATAACGCGCTACAAATGCCTATAAATATCAAGGATCGAAAAAAGGACCTTGTCTCACCGCCACAAGCTTGAGTAGCCACTAAAGTCCAAAAGAGCTTTATGAATATTTTTATCTTACCTAACATAAAATAGAAATATTATTACAAGAATATAAGGAAGACAAAGAAGCAATTCTCCACTAAGCTCTACCTTTTTTTCTTCATCCGTCCAAGTATATTCAACTCCTACATTAAAAATCCCTCTTGTCTCTATATTTTTTTGTATTAAGAAGTTATATTGGAAACAAACAATGAAGATAATAATGGATGTAGGCCAAATTATTTCAAACCACAATAAAATTTTGTAGCATGGGCTTTGTTTGTTTTGTGGAAAAACATCCTGAATGCTTAATTAAATAAGTGATAAGTGGTCGTTAGTCTATTTGTTTTGAAATAAGTGCTTTCATTAAGCTCTTATATTTACTTAATTGAGTAAGCAAAATTTTAATGCTTATTGTAAGTGTTGATCGCCTATTACACAACATTTTCCATTATACCTATATATATATATATGTATATATGCAACATAATATGTAATTATTCATAAAGTTTTTTAATTATATCACACAATTAGAAAAGTTCAAATATAGCATCAATTTTTCTTTCAGTTCTATCCCTTTTTGTGGTGTGGATGTTTTGATTTTAACTTTATAGTGTAGTTCCCAATAGCTAGAAATGAATAAACTAAAACTACTGACGAGAAAAAAAATTCATATCAACCCACTGCGACGTTTTCATACAATTTGAAGTTAAAATAGTATAATTTATAAATTGGCTAACAAGAATAGAGACAAAAAATAAATAAATTGAAATACGTTTTGTAGATGTGAAAAAAATTATAAACAAATAATTTTGATAAGCTAAACAATATCAATTTATTTAAGATAAATGAAAACTTAAACTAAATCTACGATATATACGCAAAAAATCAACATATTATATAGTTATCAGAAGTTGGACAAAATCGTCTAATATTTTTATAACAACTCATTTTGATAAATTGAACACACACACCACACATATACATATTAAAAATGCTGAAAACATCAATCGATAATCCAAACACAACATAAAATTCAATTTTATTATAGTGAAATATTTTCTTCTCGACCAAAATTTATAAAATATATTTACATCATTAAATTTTCTATATTCGACGTACTTTGTAGATTCTTTAGTACTTACACATATGAACGTTTGTTGATTTTTAATCATGTTTAAATATTGTGATATCCCGGAAATTTGGGCAATATCAATTTAATAATCCGTGTTAAAAATTAAATTAAATTGATAATAATTGTTAATAAGATTTGAATTCATTTAATAATCTTCTTTTAAATAAATATTTAACTGATAATTTATCTTTTAAAAGCTAATTTAATTATTTTCTATTTACAATATGTATCTATATATTTGTATATATATTGTAAATAGTTAATCTTTGTTTTAAATTTAATAAATAAAGTTATGTTTTCTAATTTTAATATTTCTGATAACTTGGAAATTTGATTTAATTTAGTATTAGACTATTAAATAAATAATCATATGATTTTTAATTACTCGAGATAAAAGTTTATTTGTTTAAAAGTATTCTAGCTTAAGTTTAAATTTAAAATTTATTAACAAAAAGATTTGTTTTATTTTCTTTTTAGTATAGCTTGATAAAAATATGGTTTAAATATACTCAAGATAAAGTTAAAATTTGTTTAGATGATTTTAGCTAAAATTTAAATTTAACAAAGGGTTTGTTTGTTCTTTTCTAAATATAGCTTGATGAAAATAAGTAATAAAGAGATAATTTCTTTTATAAATTATTTTAATTTAATATTGAGTTATTTTTAAACAATATCAATAATGTAATATTTTTACAAATGGATTTCAATACAAATAGAAATGGTTATTTTAAATTTTTTTAAATACATATATGTGTATTTTGGAGAAAGCTATAATTTGAAAGATTAAAAGTAAGTCTTTTAAAAATGTTTAAAATTTAAAATAAAATTTATTTATATTAACACAAGTATGAAAATAAAAGAGAAATAAAACTAAATCCATAAGTTAAAACTTTATAAACAAATAACAATAACTAAGACAACTTTATATCTACATACATATAGTATAAAAACAAATCAGGTAAATAGAATCTTATAGGGCAAAGTAAAGATAGCTAAGGAAACAAGGCAATGCAAATTTGTAGCTGCAACTAGATATACAGGCTAAAGAATAAACAAAACAGAATATATATATATATATGTACATAAAGTGATAAGAAATCAAACCAGGCTTTGTATAAATATGAATGTAGCCTGTAAAGAAAAAAATATACAAGGCAGGAATAATAAAGTAAGAAAAATATCTATGTACTAATAAGATTTGTAGGAGACATTAAGTACATTAGCATTAAAATGCTTTCATCTCAGCACAAACTTAAGTCAATTCGAAATCTTATTAAGCATTTCAGCCCCTAAAATATAATCTTGCCTGATGCAAACAAAAAACACATAATTGTACCTGCATTTGCTTAACCCAGATATCACCTACCCTGTAAACTTCTTTATATACATCTTCTTATTTTTAGTTCGTTCACTAAACATAACAAAACTGAAACAAGGAAATAAGTAACAAACAATTCCATTTTTATAAAACTCAAGCATTACAACAACAAAGGCAAGACTAAGTTTTCAAGTTTTTTGGAATCAAAACAAAAGCATGCATATACTCTTTCCAGTTTCAAAGTTGTTTTCTGTTTATACTTAAGCATTTAAAACTGGTTGCAAGGTTAAAATCTGGAATAAGTGTGATTTGTATGTATGTATTCTTCTATGCATATGGATGTTGTCTGGGTACATTTTGAAGTCTCTGTAAAATACCAATTTATTTTGTTTCCAAGCTTGAGTTTGATTCATTTTTTTATCTCTTGATGTAATAGCTTTCAGGACTTAGAATACAAACAGAAATTGTTTGTTTCAACATAATTTAGAGTTTAAGTTTTATTTAAGTTGAACTAAATTTGAATATTGTTCTGAAAAATCAAAATAACAGAGAAAAACTTGAATAAGAGAAAAACCAAACATTTTAAATTATAAATTCAGGAACCTACATTGAATCTCTGTAACAAAATATGAATTTTAAAACTTAAATCAAAAATTTTTGTACTAGGAGTTAGGTACATTTTTGATATGAACTGAAAATGCAAATTTTTGGATTTTTGGGGTGATCACTGTTATCTGGGTGGTCGGGCTTGTTCGTGACGATCGAGGGGCCTGCAGTAGTGATGGGAAAAAATGTTTGGTGGTTGGTCTGAGCACGGTGGCGATGGTGTTAATCGTTAGAAGTATGTAACCCTAGTTTAACTAGGCTAGGTTGTTCGATCAACCTCGGGTGCTACAGTGGACCGAGTGCATCGTGCTTTTGGGGATGGGTAGGAGGATGATAGTCGAAGCGGTGGCTGGAGTTTTAAACTCTCGTGCAAGGGTTATTGTCGTTAACTCTGAGGGTGATTCCAAAATGAGTGTAACGAGATAATGCCTTCGGTTTCGTTCGAATCCGGAACTAACTTGTATGGATTGAATGCTTTCAGAACATCGTCAGGTAGGCGATGAGCATTCTAAGAAATGTATTCTCTAAAGTTAATCGCAGCCTCAAGCCTCATCAACCGGGAATGGCTAAAACAGGGGAGGTGTAGCAAGGTTAGGTGGGTCATGCCCAAGTAGGACAAGATATTCCCCTGTCTAGATGTCCCTTTATTTTTCGGCTGTGTGGGCGGTTGATTGCAACAACTGCCGAGGTTATCTTGTTCAGGACTGTTTAGTAAGGAATTTTTCCAGCCTTGTGTTGTAGGGGGTCGGGAGTGATCCTCGGTACGTTGATCTAAGCCACGTACTGTGACGGGCGGTACCCCAGTAGCCCTGCCATTGTATGGAATCCACAATCCAATAAGTGCCAACGGTTTAGATTGTATTACCTACTTTTGTGGCTAGTAGCTGGAATTTAATGAATATAACAATTTCGGCTATTTTCTATTTACTTGAAAACCCTAGACCTATTATAATATCACTAAATTTCCTATCAAATGTTTTGGTTAGCGTAAGGTAAAAACTTACCCATGTTTATGTGTGGGGAGTCTTACGTGATACCTTTTTGTTTTCAAAGGGTTTTCAAAACTAAGCAAATTTAACCTGTTACTCACACCAGACCTATGTCTGACCCGGAGTTTATTTCTGTTTTTCCTAAACTCTCGGGTACTCAAATTTTTACGAGTAGCCACGGGATTCAGGTTGGCTTTGACGAATTCTGGAGGAGCAATGGAGCAGGAGGCTTCAGCGTTGTAGATATATATAGTTCTGCTGTGTTGGTATCTCTGAGTTATTTGTTTGAGTTGTATCGAGTTGTATTAGCTAGACAGGTGTTTATAGCTGTCTAGTATGTGATGTATTATCTGTATAACTCTGATTGATGTTGTATATTATGTAAATACTTATGTGATTAATATAATTTATTCGTTCCGCTGTGAGATTTTGATGTTGTTGTTCTTTCTTCTCTATCTTTTCTATTTTCTCACCCCTTTCTTTCTTCAAGACGAAACAGATTTCTGGTAGTAGAAGCCCGGGTCGTCACAGTTGGTATCAGAGCGCTAGGTTGAGTGAATACCTAGGCTCTTGAGTGATTTCTTTCCTGGGAGAGCGTATTTGTAATTTTGGTGTATATATATATATATATATATATATTCCTACCTATTTGTTGGATTACCAGTTCCGGTTTTCCAATGAGCTATAAAGGTAGATTGGGTAGTGGTGTGTGTAACACGACTACCGATGGTTGGAGTTTAAATGATTGAGGTTGGAAGTGTAATTGTCGAGACTGTAGACCTAATACCGTCTCGAGTGAGCTTTGGGTGGTGTAAGGATTTCATGGATCGCTGAAGGAAACCTGTTAAGGTTCGGAGTTCATTTTTGAAGTATAAGTTTGGATGAGCTATAGTTTGGATCTGTCGATTGGACAGAAGCCAAGCATGATATCTTGATACATCAAGGTGTAGTAGCTGTGTGATGAGACACAGTGGCTATGGATGTCTCTGAAGATGTTTCTTTGGAACAAGTTAAGGAAGAGTGTCTGCTTCGGTGTTGTGGCTGTGTTCAGCTGGGTGTTTCTGTTTGCTTTGAGGTTCGAGGTGCTCGAAGAGCTTTGGATTAGGAAGTCTTCTGGCTTAGCAGTTTATCTTGGGGTAACTTCAGAAGCGGTAGAGTAGATCCATTTCTTCGATGGATTGGTCACATAAGCGTAAGCTGTTCTGTTTGGTAAAGAGAAAGCAGTATCTTTGGAATTAGGCTGGATTGATCGCAAAGTGACTTGCGATAGTTTGAGTGTTCTCTTGCATTTCAGAGATTTTGCTGGATGTCTTCAGGAAGTCAGAGTTTTGTCCCTGTTTGGAGATTGAGCTTGGTATCGACTGGATTTTCAGAAGTGGTACCGATGGTTCAGCTTAGTAATAGGATGATTTTTAAGTTTGGTGAAGTAGCTTAGGTTTTGGAGGAACTTCTGAGTTTTCTTTTTGATCTGTGGAACCCTAATGTTAGGATGTGTTGTCCAGTCTGCGTTTGACTTCAGTGTTTTCATATGTTCAGTCAGAGTGGCGCAGTGGAAGCATGGTGGCAGCTGTTTTAGTTTGGAAGCAATTGGATGTTGTAATGTTTGGATTGGAGAGTTCTACAGGAAAAAATTTCAGGATTTTAAGGCCAGACTGGAGTACACCTGTTTTATCTCTTCCGGATGTGAGAAGTGAGATCTGTCTTTTGATTTTGGAATAGAGTTTGTGTTCTGAGTTTTGGTCGATCTTGGAAAGATCATCTTGTTGGATTGACTTTGGTTCAGTTTGTTTCTAAGGGCATCAGCAAGAGTTGAGCTGATCAGGAAAGATGTAGGCAGCACAGGATCGTCCGAAAAGTTTTGTGGATAAGAGACGGAGGAATTTGGATTCCCAAGTCAGAGATTTGATTTTGGATAAGTGTTTGGTCTTCAGGATTGAATTGTCAGTTTGGATAACTGGAATACGTTGTGTTTCACGCATCTCTGAGGGAGTACGTATAAGATCTATCTCCGGTTGTAGAACCAGTAGTTCAGGGAGTTTTGGTTGTTGATTCAGACTTGTCTGTAGTCTGATATCCTTTCTTGTTTTGTAGATCTAGATGAGTGGAAGCTCTGCAGCTTAGTAGTATTGATTGTTTGGATTCTGTAATGCGAGTATCCCGGTATTTATATTTGGGAAACTCGAGAAAATTCTATCCGGAATTTTGTCTGGATAGTTAGATTTGTTTGATTGGATAAATTGGTTGCTATGATTGTTAACATCTGGTTGATATATGCTTGTGTTTTAAAATTAAATCTTTAATTGAATTATTAAATTACCTCTGTTTAAATTTCGGGGATGAAATTCTTTTAAGGGGGGAGGAATGTGATATCCCGGAAATTTTGGTAATATCAATTTAATAATCTGTGTTAAAAATTAAATTAATTTGATAATATTTGTTAATAAGATTTGAATTGATTTAATAATCTTCTTTTAAATAAATATTTAGCTGATAATTTATCTTTTAAAAGCTAATTTAATTATTTTCTATTTACAATATGTATCTATATATTTGTATATATATTGTAAATAGTTAATCTTTGTTTTAAATTTAATAAATAAAGTTATGTTTTCTAATTTTAATATTTCTGATAACTTAGAAATTTGATTTAATTTAGTTTTAAACTATTAAATAAATAATCATATGATTTTTAATTAATCAAAATAAAAGTTTATTTGTTTAAAAGTATTCTAGCTTAAGTTTAAATTTAAAATTTATTAACAAAAAGATTTGTTTTATTTTCTTTTTAGTGTAGCTTGATAAAAATATGGTTTAAATATACTCAAGATAAAGTTAAAATTTGTTTAGATGATTTTAGCTAAAATTTAAATTTAACAAAGGGTTTGTTTGTTCTTTTCTAAATATAGCTTGATGAAAATAAGTAATAAAGAGATAATTTCTTTATAAATTATGTTAATTTAATAATGAGTTATTTTTAAACAATATCAATAATGTAATATTTTTATAAATGGATTTCAATACAAATAGAAATGGTTATTTTAAATTTATTTAAATACATATATGTGTATTTTGGAGAAAGCTATAATTTGAAAGATTAAAAGTAAGTCTTTTAAAAATGTTTAAAATTTTAAAAAAAACTTTATTTATATTAACACAAGTATAAAAATAAAAGAGAAATAAAACTAAGTCCATAAGTTAAAATTTTATAAACATATAATAATAACTAAGACAACTTTATATCTACATACATATAGTATAAAAACAAATCAGGTAAATAGAATCTTGTAGAGAAAAGTAAAGATAGCTAAGGAAACAAGGCAATGCAAATTTGTAGCTGCAAATAGATATACAGGCTAAAGAATAAACAAAACAGAATATATATGTACATAAAGTGATAAGAAATCAAACCAGGCTTTGTATAAATATGAATGTAGCATGTGAAGAAAAAAATATACAAGGCAGGAATAACAAAGTAAGAATTGTAGGAGACATTAAGTACATTAGCATTAAAATGCTTTCATCTCAGCACAAACTTAAGTCAATTCGAAATCTTATTAAGCATTTCAGCCCCAAAAATATAATCTTGCCTGATACAAACAAAAAGCACATAATTGTACCTGCATTTGCTTAACCTAGATATCACCTACCCTGTAAACTTCTTTATATACATTTCTTATTTTTAGTTCGTTCACTAAACATAACAAAACTGAAACAAGGAAATAAGTAACAAACATTTCCATTTTTATAAAACTGAAGCATTACAACAACAAAGGCAAGACTAAGTTTTCAAGTTTTCTGGAATCAAAACAAAAGCATGCAAATACTCTTTCCAGTTTCAAAGTTGTTTTCTGTTTATTTTCAGGTGAGTAACTTTAATTTCTAAAACTTAAGCATTTAAAACTGGTTGCAAGGTTAAAATCTGGAATAAGTGTGATTTGTATGTATGTATTCTTCTGTGCATATGGATGTTGTCTGGGTACATTTTGAAGTCTCTGTAACAAACCTATTTATTTTGTTTCCAGGCTTGAGTTTGATTCAATTTTTTTTAATCTCTTGATCTAATAGCTTTCAGGACTTAGAATACAAACAGAAATTGTTTGTTTCAACATAATTTAGAGTTTAAGTTTTATTTAAGTTGAACTAAATTTGAATATTGTTCTGGAAAATCAAAATAATAGAGAAAAACTTGAATAAGAGAAAAACCAAACATTTTAAATTATAAATTCAGGAACATACATTGAATCTCTGTAACAAAATTTGAATTTTAAAACTTAAATCAAGATTTTTTTTTGTACTAGGAGTTAAGTACAGTTCTGATATGAACTGAAAATGCAAATTTGGGATTTTTGGGGTGATCACTGTTATCTGGGTGGTCGGGCTTGTTCGTGACGATTGAGGGGCATGCAGTGGTGATGGGAAAAATGTCTGGTGGTTGGTCTGAGCACGGTGGCGATGGTGGTAATCGTTTGAAGTATGTAACCCTAGTTTAACTAGGCTATGTTGTTCGATGCACCGCGGGTACTATGATTGATCGAGCGTTTTGTGTTTTTGGGAGATGGTGGTTGGGTCGTAAAGGAAGACAACGCCGTAGTTTCAGGACCCCTGATGGTCGGAGTAGCAGCGGCCAACCGTTGACAGGTTGTGAGGTGGAAATGCTCTGGTGTTTCCAAGTTGTAGGGGTGGTTCCAGGTTGAGTTTGATGCTTGAATTCGTCTTCAAGGATGCGTGGAAGTCCTGGTGATCGGAACTGGAGGAGGTGGTGATAGATGACTTATGGAGGTCGTCAAAGATGGTCAGAGTTAGGTGGAGAAACGGTGCACGTGCACCGTGCCCATTGAAGTGCTGAGGAATCTTTGTGGGTGCAGGGTATTTTTGACTCGGGAAGTACTCGGGTCACTCGAGTATATGACTCGAAGCGTGGGAGGGTTTGACTCAAAGCACTTTGCTTTGGTCTCGGGTTGAGTTGGTTTGCTACAGATTGTACAAAACTGCCTGTAGCTTAAATTTTAACCAAATTTAAATTAAATTAAATTGTAAGCTAATTGTAACCAAAAGTCAAAACTAGTGTGATGTTAGATTCAAATGAAACTTTAAATCCATATACCAGATTTAAATAAAGTTTAAATCCAGTTTGAAGTTTGAATTCAAGTTTATTTTTGAATTCAAATTTGAAATGAATTCAAAGTTTAAAATGTTTAAAGGTGGGTTTTCAGGTTTAAAAACCTGACAGGTTTTCAGATTTTAAATTAATTTAAAGTTTGAAACAGAATTTAAATTGTGATTTAAATTTAAAAATTTAAATTATAGATTCAAATGAACTTTTGAACCTTAAGGTTTTAAAATGGATTTGGATTTGAAAGTCAAGTTTTTAATTCAAGTTTTTTAAAGGGTAGTATAAATCAAAGTTTTAAATCAAAGATAAATTGATGGACTCAAGTTTTTCTTGAATTCAAATCTGAATTTTAAATTAGTTTTTAAATCTAAATATATAAAACAAGTTTAAATCAAATAGTTTTTTTAAAAAGTAATTTGTTTTCAAATAAATATTTGAATTGGTTTTTATAAAGTTCTTTTGAATGGAAGTTAAATAAATTGTTTTAACTTGAAATTGCAAGTTAAAATATTAATGTATTTTGGAAATTTAAATATAAAAAAAGATTTAAGTAGTTGAATTTAAAGGGCTTTTCTTATATAAATTCATATGTAAGTAATAAATGTTATTTACATTTATTTAAAAGATTATAAATTGAATTTAAATTTGGTAAATGCTTAAACAATAATCATTTTGAATCTTAAATTCAAAATGGAATTTGAATTTAAATTTAAAATGTAATGTTCTAATATTCTTTAATATTAATTAAGTCATTAATAAAGAAATAAATTATCTTAGAGATAATTAAGGTATTAAATGATTTAATTAATAAGATAATAAAGGAATGATTTATTTATTAAATTTATAAATTAATGATTTAGATTAATTTATAATTAGAAATTAATTAAGAAAGTAATTTAAGAAATGTTATTAGGAAATGAAGATAATTAACTAAGGATTACTAATAATTAATTAATGTGATAAATTAGTTTAATTAATTAAGATAATCATTTGTAAATTGGTTAAGTGTAATTACTTGATAAAAGTAATTAAGAGATTAATTACTTTTTATAATTAAATTTGATGATATGATTAAATTAAGTTAATTAATTTAGTTTAATTAATTTAAGAAAATCATTTGATAAATTGATATGTGTAATTACTTAGTGTATTTAATGGAGCATAATTACTTAAGGAAGTAATTAATGTTAATTACTGAATGTAATTAGTGAAAGATGATGTGTTAATGAAGTAATTTGGATAATTACTTTTGTAATTAATCAAAGAATTAATTAATGGAGATAATTAATTATGGGATAACTAATTTGTTAATAAGTAATTAAGGCTAGTTAATTACTGGTTTTGTTATTAATCAAGGATGATTAATAATTGTGTTTAAATAAAGATTAATCAGTTAATATACTAAATTTAAATAAAGTAATTTAATGTCAATATAATTAGAAATCATTAATTAATATAATTAATGATGTAATTTATAATGGATTAATTAAGGAATAATCAATAATGTGGTGATTAATTTATGTAATTAATTAAGGATAAATGCAACTAATTTTAAGTAATTAAATGTTAATTACTAAAAATGATTTAAGATAATTAATTTGTGGAATTAAATTAAGACTAATTAGTTATTATAATTAGAAAATGATTAATCAAAGGTGTTTAATCAAGATGAATATCTAGAGAATAATTAATTAATTTGACTTATTAATGGTTGTATAAGCAGGATTTATAGATGGAGTAATTAATTTAATTTACTTTAAATTAATTAGAGATAAAAGTGGTTAATTTAATTCATTTTAAATTAATTATAAATGGTATGATTATAAATCATTGCTTATGGATGAATGATATTGATATTTCATTTGATGATTGTGATCTCAGATATGAGATGAGTAAATCTATGTGATATGGATGTATGGTTTAAGTATGATAATATTTAATTATCTATTTGGATGATGATATTGAATATTTGTTTATGATGATAATGTGATTATCTATTGTGAGATGTGAATTATCTATCTGGTGTATATTGATAATATTGAATTAAACTGTTAAGACTAAATAGACAACTTGGCCTTAAAAGATACGTTTTTGGATTTCGATGAGACCGGGATCGGGTTTCCATATTTGGACATCCGAAAACCACATTGATCCAAATTAACGATAGGTCGTGAATCTGAAGTGAAGATGAACATTCAGAGTGCAAGGGTTATTGTCATTAACTCTAAGGGTGATTCCAAAATGAGTGTAACGAGATAATGCCTTCGGTTTCGTTTGAACCCGGAATGAACTTGTATGGATTGAATGCTTTCAGAACATCGTCAGGTGGGCGATGAGCATTTTAAGAAATGTATTATCTAAAGGTAATCGCAGCCTCAAGCCTCATCAACCGAGAATGGCTAAAACAGGGGAGGTGCAGCAAGGTTAGGTGGGTCATGCCCAAGCAGGACAAGATATTCCCCTGTCTAGATGTCCCTTTATTTTTCGGTTGTGTGGGCGGTTGATTGCAACAACTGCCGGGGTTATCTTGTTCGGGACTGTTCAGTAAGGAATAGTTCCGGCCTTGTGTTGCAGGGGGTCGGGAGTGATCCTCGGTACGTTGATCTAGGCCACGTACTGTGACGGGCGGTACCCCAGTAGCCCTGCCATTGTATGGAATCCACAATCCAATAAGTGCCAACGGTTTTGATTGTATTACCCACTTTTGTGGCTAGCAGCTGGAATTTAATGAATGTAACAATTTCGGCTATTTTCTATTTATTTGAAAACCCTAGACCTATTATAATATCACGGAATTGCCTATCAAATGTTTTGGTCAGCGTAAGGTAAAAACTTACCCAAGTTTATGTGTGGGGAGTCTTACGTGATACCTTTTTGTTTTCAATGGTTTTCAAAATTAATCAACTTTAACCTGTTACTCACACCAGACCCATGTCTGACCCGAAGTTTATTTCTGTTTTTCCTAAACTCTTGGGTACTCAAATTTTTACGAGTAGCCAAGGGATTCAGGTTTGCTTTGACGAATTCTGGATGAGCAATGGAGCAAGAGGCTTCAGCGTTGTAGATATATATATATAGTTCCCTATGTTGGTATCTCTGAGTTATTTGTTTGAGTTGTATCGAGTTGTATTAGCTAGACAGGTGTTTATAGCTGCCTAGTATGTGATGTATTATCTGTATAACTCTGATTGATGTTGTATATTATGTAAATACTTATGTGATTAATATAATTTATTCGTTCCACTGTGAGATTCTGATGTTGTTGTTCTTTCTTCTCTATCTTTTCCATTTTCTCACCCCTTTCTTTCTTCAAGACGAAACGGATTTCTGGTAGTAGAAGCCCGGATCGTCACAAATATAAGACATAAGTATGATGATTAAGTGTGTTTTGTATGGTAATTAAACTGAAAAATAATTAATTTTATCTTCTAGAGATAATATTATCAAAGTAATAATTTATGTTCACAAAACAATTTTTAATCAGAATGTATTCAAACTATAATTAAGTATTCAACAATCATCATTCAACAATCAGTACAACATTCAACATTCAGTATATAGTATTTTAATCAAACGATGCCTTACTTTAGCTTTCTGTTCGCTTTTTTTTAATGTTTTTGGGTTATGTGGCATCATCTATTTGTTGTTTGACTTTTTTTTTCGATTTCCTTTTTAATCAAACTACCATTGGATCTGTTAAGTAACACTATTTTTATTTCTTTTTTAGTGAAGATTTTTCTAGATTGATTGGTGCTGTGCTACAAGTTCAAGTCTTGCTCAATGCACTTTTATTTTACTTGATTTTTGACTCCCCGCAATCGAATTATATAGTACTTTGGGCCAGTTTTGAAAATAAATAACAACAATTGACTGTTTCAAAATTAATTACAGATATAGACCTGCTTTGTTTACGCGTTGGAGAATATTCGAAAACTTTCATAATTCATGTTGACGATTTTTGAAAAATCTTACGTTGGCAATTTTCCAAAAATCTCCAACACGAATTATGCAATGTGGCTAACATAGGCCTATATCTGTAATTAAGTTTGAAAGTGGTCTATTGTTGTTATTTTTTGAAAACTAGGCCAGAATTGCAAAATTTCCCATTATATACATTATAAATTCTTGTTCAGGGCTCATAAGAGCTCCAGCTGTGCATTAGTTTTGATTAAATGAAAAAGAACAGCGGGGGTGTTTTGTTTGGAAGCAGGATGTACACATTCAGCGGGGGTGTTTTGTTTGGAAGCTGTGCATTAGTTTTTGTTTTATACATTTGAGATAGAAAATCCTTGATGTATGCATATGATTTTGTCTAGCACTTGTACCTATTCTTTTGTGATCTAGTGGATCTTACATGACCACTACTTTGATGTACACTTTTATATGTTATATTCTTATCTGTTTCCGCCTTAATGATATCAATACCTGTGATGATTTATGTTATGCTTATTTTTGTATTTGTTTCTGAAGATCACATAGCCACTGTGTAGTAGTTTTAAGTTTGTATTTGATATGTCAGATTTCCTCTTGAAACGAAATGCATGTACTACTATCTGACATATCGATACTCACATAAAGCAATTACACAGATGGTCGCTCCTCAACAGCCTTATTCTTCATGCTAGTTGACGGCATTACTCCGTAGTGTCCTTGGCTAGTGTGAGTATAGATGTGTGGCGTCATAAGGGATGGCGGATGGAAAGGTGTAGGAGGCTGCTATCATGGCCATAGGAAGGTGCGGGGTGTCAGGTTTTGGATGGCTGTAGCGCTTTTTGGTGGAACTTCACTTGGCTTCGACAGGTTGACAGTGGAGGCGAGGCGTGCTGTTTTCTGATGCGATGGAGCGAATCATTGGCAGTGGGCGAAGAGGGATGATAGCGCCAAGGGATGAATGGCGGTGGAGGCCCGATGCGGTGGCTATTGATGGCAGGATGGGTTTGCTGGGTTCGAAGAACTGGGTGGACGGATTGGCGCTGAAGAGGTGGAAGGCGGGGGTGGAAATGGATGAATTCGGCAAGAAGGAGCAAGTGTTATATATATATATATATATATATATATATATATATATTCGACCACTGATATACTTTATATACTTAATATACTTTATTATAATTTTTCTACGAACGAAAATGTGCGGAAAGGAAGAGGCGGAAAGAAAATGAATGACAACGAAGGCTAATGACTAGGCAGAAATGCAAATATATTTTGAACCAGTAGGAATAGGAAAAGTCAATATTAAATTCTACGATTATAAAGGTTAGTGTCCATTCATTTTCACGATGGATTATTAACGGACAAAGAACACCAAAAGATTCCAAATGGGTACCGGTACGGCAAACTGTTTCACAGATTTTGCCGTGTATCGGATACCGCAACACACAAATGAATATACTGCGAAGATCAGCGCGATGAAATGAAAAAATGGGTATACAGATACGAGAGATGTGACTATCTTATCAAAACTCGATATTTGCTGCCAAAGTGATGTTAAAACGCCGAAAATATGATAAATGGAGCTAGAGCAGTCCAAATTTGACAAAACGAAATATGACGTCTCTCTCAAAAAATGATTTACATTTTTCTTATATAAAATATTCAGATTTCAATAATATTTTATTTTCATCTAATTTAACTGATTTTAAAATTTAAAAAGAAAATTTCATAAGAAAACAAACTTACAAATTTTTTGATAAAAATTTGACACTTGCTATGCTTAAATAGATGAATTCTAAATATTAAAGTTTCATTGCAAAAATTTTATTATATAATTTCATGAAAATTTTTAGTTAATTACGTTATTTAAATCGTTAAAATTTCCGTATCGTTACATAAGAATTCCTTCTTAATTTTCCTTACCAATCAATCACTTTTCTAAGAAGGATTTAATGATTATTATTTTTCTAATTAGCTATGCAATTAATACATTATAATTGTACGTTATTTATGCTTGCGTACACACACGCACGCACATATATATGCATTTATTAATTTCTATGCGTGTAGAGATTATGCTCTAAACCAATCTTCAAATATCAAATCTTTCAAAATTATACAAGTCCCATTTCCACAATAACATATATACCATAAATCCAATATTCCAAAACCAAAATAGTAGACTTGTATATATATAGAATCCAAATCCAACTTATTTTATATAAAGCAGTGGAATAAATCAATAATAATGGAAACTTGTAATTTAATTAATTTTACGCTCTATTCAACTTCTTTTACATGAAAGCAGACAAGGGAAATTTTATTCAATTTGCAGAAATAGGCGATGTAAACTACAAATAAGAATTCATACCTTACCCATAATTTCCTAATCAAATCCCTTAAACTGATCCAAAGAAAAAGAATAAAAAGTGGAATGGAAGGTAAAATACTTAAATTACAAGATTCACACAAACTACTATTTCAATAGAGAACAATTAAGATTTCAACCTAAGAATTGACATTTCATTTTGGGGGAATTTTAAGGGTTTTAGTGTGATGTTTTCATAAACCAAAATTCTCTAAGGCATATATCAAATCCAAACTACACTATTCAATTACTAAAATAGAAAAACTAAGATTTCCACCCAACGCAGATCCTTCTCTTTCTTCCTCTTTGGATTTGGCGCGTCTACTATAATCTCCTTTAGATCTCTCTTCTTAGATATATGCAACAAGAGAATTACATATGAATTTGATTCAAAAATTAAGAGGTTTGAGGAGAAAAGGGATTAGAAATTGAATAAGAACATTCAAAATTCCTTACATGTAATCCTAATAATTTCTTGAATCTTTTTAGAAGAGATACTGACAGAGTTCTATTGTATTCTTAAATAATTTGTGAAGAAAAGTGAGGGAGCTGACCTTTTATTTATAGTGGTTAAACGCATTTTTGAACCATCGGATTTAGGTTGGCTAAAAATAATAAAATCTAGTACGTTAAAATGGACAAAATCCTAGCTACCACTCAATAGCACCAGTTAATTGCCGCTCCCCACTAGTCGACCGCTTGCGGTCGACCGGTCATGGGTCAGAAGTCGATCGATCCTTATTCTACGAACGCTAATATTTCGATGTTGTTAATTTATTTTCTTTCTTAATTATTATTTAACGTTAACGTTAAAATTAACGCTTAATTTAATCCCTAAGTACTGTTAACATCTGAATTTCAAATTTTGGAATTAATTATTTATTTGAATTCGAATTCTATTTAAATTAATTTGAATCAGAAACATCAAATGTTCATAACTTCCACATTTGAGCTCCATTTACAGTATATTATATGTGAAAATTGATTATAAAATCACCACGAGTGCAACTGCATAACTTTTGTAGTCAAATTCTATTTTTTACAAAATTTTCATTTTAACCCCGTCTTGTTTAAATTAGTTTATCCAATTTATTTAAAGTTTGATTTTATGGAGTGTTACAAGTATCGTGAAAGGGGGAGCATTCATTAATGGAGAGATTATACATTACATATGTCATATATAGTGTTGTCATCATCAAAAATGAGGTGAATTTTAGAACCTAGATTAAATGATTGTTTTAATAATGACAACTATATATATTTCTCTTATAACATCTCTTATGCAGGAATTTGAATGCAGCAATGATTTAGATAGACAAGAAGTAAAAGGAAGAAGTAATATTTCTCTATAAGTAAAAAAGTATGTTTTTGTCCTTAGAAAATATTTGTAAAATCTTCTAAATGATTCATAAGCATATACACATAACACTAGTATACAAGATTTCTAATACAAAAATCGAAAGTATTTACAGATAAACTTTTACAAGGTTTTATATACAAAAACCAATTTACAAAGGTTTAGTGATTTGAATACTAATACTAACCATAATCTTTTTCTACCCGATTTGAATAGGACCTGCTGTGCTCACAACAGTATACGTGATCATGATAGGATGTTCCAACTGACAATCAACGACCGGAGATTAGGATATAATCATTACAAAAACAATCTTAACAATCAAGTCTATCACGTATCTATTTGGGAAAGAGGTGACAATAGTAAGATGCAAGAGCCAGAGAATCCAACAAACATTGTGGATAGCAGGAATATTAGAACTCATACTGCTAATGTTATCAAAGCGGCTCAAATAGATCTAAATGCCAAAGCTCTAGATTACAAAGCTTCATCTAAAGATGCTTCAGGTTCTCGAGAGCTCTAAGGTTTTTTGGACATCAAAACTCCAGATCTCAAAGCTTATACCAAAGATCCTCCCGATCTAAGGCTTTATGAGGCTATGAAAAGCCAAGCGACTCTGTCTAAGGAAGCAGAAATAGAAACCACTCTACAGAGTAATTTCTGCTCCAATTTAAAGCTTCAAGGTTTGCGTCGCTTTGTCTTGAAGACATGGAAGCCTCCTTAAGCCTTATATTTTGGTTCCAGCGTTTTATTTTGAGTCTCGAGATGGAAGTCCTTTCTTCGCCATTTTTGTATCGTAGAGTTTTCCGGAAGTGGAGGCGCTTGTTTTACCCTAGAAATGCTAGGGTTTGGAGTTGTGTGTGTTGTATTCGGGTATAAACCTATCGAGCAAATCCTATTATTTTTTCTTATGGGCTTAGGCCCTATTATTAACAAAGTTTCAAAAAGAAAAGTATTTCAACCTCATCTAGCATAGATATACTGGTACCAGAATACGATGAATATAAAGAAGTAATTCTCCACTAAAGCTACGCCTAAGCTCTACCCTTTTTTTCTTCATCCATAAAAATATGTTCAACTCCTGCATTAAAAACCTCTCTTATATCTAGATTTTGTATATTAAGAAATTAAGCAGCAAACAAACAATGAAAATAATTGTGGATGTAGGTCAAGATTACGTCCAACCAAAATAAAGTCTTATATCCGTTTTCTTTTCTTTTCTGCATACATTTTTTTTCTTTGCTTTCGATTTGCTTTTCAGTGATGTGATTATCTGTTGTTTGAATTCTTATCTTTTATTATAATCTAACTACGGATTTGTTAAGCAACTCTATTTTTATTTCTTGTTTATGGAACAAGTTCAAGTCATACTTAGTGCACTTTTAATTTACTTAATTTATCCCTTCCTACTGAAAAATTATATACAAGATTAGGGCTCATTTACGCTTTGGGCCGGCCCTATTAATGGTCATAACATGTAAATGGTTGAAGATATGTTCTACCTATATGTGTAGCTCTCATACTGTTACATATTGCTTAGTCATAAGTCCCGTCCTTCAAAACATTATCAACGTGGAGTTCTAAAGTGCTTGCTTAGCTGGAACAAGTTAGTGCTGGAAATGCGGATGATAATGCGTTGAAGTCCGAGATGAAATAGTTATTTATGTTGTTTTGAATCTTGTTAAAGCATGGACGTTGTCCAACAAATGCAAACTCCGTCACCCTGTACAGGCAGGGCAAATTATTTTTATATATGATGACAGAACCAGTGCAAAAGTAATTTTACCTTTAACGTAGTAATAGTATGAATTACAGCTGAAAAAACAGAAGCAGAAGGAAAGGAGTAGAGATGATAAGAGCTCCAGCTGTGCATTAGTTTTGATTAAATGAAAAGGAACAGCGGGGGTGTTTTGTTTGGAAGCGGGATGTACACATTCAGCACATGAACCGCTCGTCGCGTACGCAGTAAAGCCCCAAAGAAAACCAACCAAGTTCACAAGTCCCATAACACGTTGCAAGGGTAATCCCACCTTTTTCTGCAATGCGGCAACACGTAATTGTATGAAGAGCATGCAGTAGTGCAATGGATGGACGAGTGTCCTTCAGTAGGCTCACCTACTTCAATCCAAAACCATTATATATACAAGTCACAGCTTCAGTACTCTCAACTCATCATATTACATTATCCACAAACTGATCAATATTCTACTGCGTACAAACATATAATGGCGAAGTGGTTGATGTGCATGTTGAACGTTCTTATCTTTTTAGTATCAAGTGCATCGGTACTGGCTCAAATAGAGTTCAGTAGGGAAGGCAGCAGCAGTCCTTGGGAAGGCAGTAGAAGGCTGAGTTCCCGGAGCCAATGTCAAATAGAGAGGTTGAAGGCACAAGAACCACAAAGGAGGGTCGATTCAGAGGCAGGTCATAGCGATTACTTTGATGCTAGGAACGAAGAGTTTGACTGTGCTGGTGTGTCCGCTGTGAGGAGAACTATTCGGGCTAATGGATTGCTGTTGCCACAGTTCTCCAATGCCCCCTCTCTTGTCTATGTTATCAGAGGCTAGTTGCTTTTTCTTTCATGTGCTTTTAATTAATGTTAAATAATAATGAGTAAGAAGAAGTTTAAAGTGTAGGCTTAGGACTGTGTTAACTGTACATGTATGCAGGCAGAGGTATCACAGGAACAGTGGTGCCAGGCTGCCCGGAATCGTTCCAGTCATTTCAGCAACAATCAGAACAGTCACATGAACGAAGAGGTGAGCAGGAGGAGGAGCAGAGAAGGGGAGATTCACACCAGCAAGTTCATCGCATTAGAGAAGGTGATGTGATCGCATTCCCAGCTGGAGTTGCACACTGGTGTCATAACGATGGAGATTCTGAGCTTGTTACCATTCAAATCATGGACACTAGCAACACTGCTAACCAGCTTGATCGCCAACACAGGGTGGCTACTTGTCTCTAACTCTATACCATATATGTATCATATGAATCCAGTCACTGGATGTTAAGTACACACACGTGACATTATCATTTTGTTGTAGCAATTCTTGCTGGCCGGTAGCAAGCAACAGCAAACAAGAGGACAGCAACATGGCGAGAGTGAGAGCGAAAGCGAGAACTCCGGAAGCAACGTCTTAAGTGGATTCAGCACGGAAGCCCTAGCCAATGTGATGGGCATCAACCGACAACTAGCAGAAAAACTAAAGGGAAGAAACGATCAAAGAGGAGAAATTGTGCAAGTGCAAGGCAAGCTAGATTTCGTTGGCTCAAGAAGAAGAAGAAGCAGTAGCAGGTCCGAAGAAGAAAGATCATCACCAAGGGATAATGGATTGGAACAGGCATACTGCACAATGAAAATCAAGGAGAACATTGGTGATCCGAACCGTGCAGACATCTACAACCCCAACGGTGGAAGAATTATCACTCTGAACAGCCGAAAGCTGCCAATTCTGAGATACCTCAGGCTTAGCGCTATAAGAGGATCCCTTAGAAGAAATGCATATGTGGCTCCACTGTGGAAGGTGAATGCCCACAGCATAATGTACGTGCTCCGAGGAAGCTGCCGATGCCAGGTGGTTAACAACCGTGGTCAGACCGTGTTCAATGGGGAGGTTCATCAGGGTCAAATCCTCGTCATTCCACAAAACTATGCTCAATTGAAACAAGCCACAAGCGAAGATTTCGAGTGGGTAGCGTTTGAGACCAACGACAACTCTATATCAAGCCCGATTGTAGGAAAGGCCTCCGCTCTTAAAGGATTGCCTGAAGAAGTGATCATGAACTCATACCGTATTTCAAGGAAGGAGGCAAGGCTGGTGAAGTGGAACAGAGGAGAGGAGTTTGTCGTTTTGGAACCAAGGTCACAGCAGCAACGTCAAGGAAGAGCTGAAGCCTAAATATGTCACCTTCTTTCGAAGTTGTATCTAGGTTTTGAGGTTTAATAAATAAGGAGGTTATGTATATGTACCTCTGCGATCATGGAGTACTAATAAAAGTTTTGTTTTCGATAATTTATGCTAGCCTATATACAAGTGCACTGTGCACCCCCGACAAATTAAGATCCTTAGTACTGAAGAACATTTCATCTCATCATCCATTATAACTTCTGTATTGATTCACAGCCATTGATTTATTTATGAAGACAATCCAACGTTCACACCAGATGGGCCTTGGGCTGAAGGCCCAATAACACAAAACAGTCTTGTTTTCTATTGTATTTGAAATGTATATAAGTACAAGCTCTGTATCAGATTGAAATATAATTCCTGTAACATTTCTTCATTGATCTTAATACAAAAAACTTATTCTATTCTTTCATTTCAACATCAGAGTTAAAAGTCTTTCATGGTATCGGAGCATTTGACTGCTTAACAGCAATACAATATCAAAAGAGAAAAGGAACTCATCAGCTTTAATCATCATCATCTGAGTTCTGTCTCCTATCAGAGATTTGAATCTCATCATCTAAGAGATTGATTCAAGCATCAAATCCAGTGCCACACCAGTGTTGTTTCTGGCTGCAACAAGATTCAACACTGAATCTTGCAAGAAAGCAATCCAATTTTTCAGAAATCAGATCAAGAAATCAAGAACAGAAAAACATATAACAGCAAATTGCCTTCCAGAAAGAAAACCCATCAGAAATTTCAGAAAAATTAATCAGAAACCTCATCATTCAAAGGTTTTCTTTGGTTGCAACTTACTCATCAGGTTCTTGAAATCTCAACTTCTGTTCTGGATCATCTTTCTTATCTTTTCTGTTCTGCACTACTAAAAAGTCAATCTCATCATGGCTGAAGAAGGGAATTCAGCCACATCATCCAATCCAAATACATCGCTACTTTCTGACACTGCAGAAAATCTGATCAAGACAGTTATAAGCCCTCAGAGTCAACTGGTAACAGTTCGTCTCAGTGAAGATGATTATCTTCTATGGAAGCTTCAGGTGGAAACAGCAATTCAGGGATATGGCCTTGAGAATTACATTCTTGGAACAATACAAGTCCCACCAGTTTGCATCACTGACAAAGAAAATAAGATCATCAGTAATGAGGAGTATGTGAGATATCATAGACAAGATAGACTCATATGTTCTTGGTTGTTATCATCCATAAGTGTAAATCTTTTGTCACATGTAATAGGATGTAAAACAGCCAATGAGATATGGACTACAATTGATAAAGTGTTCAATAGTCAATCTGCTGCAAAAGTAATGTTCTACAAAAGACAACTGCACAATATCAAGAAAGACAACAACAACATGAGAGAATATCTTTCAAAGGTTAAAACAACATGTGACTTGCTGGAAGCTGCAGGTCATAAGGTCACAGATTCAGAACAAATTATGACCATACTAAATGGATTAAATGATGATTATGAAGCAGTCGTGGCTGGCATATCATCTCACAAAATTCTACCATCCATAGACGACGTTCATTATGTATTACTTGCACATGAGGCAAGAATTGATAACAAAAAGATTTGTGAATCAGATTTCTCTGCAAACTATGTTGTTAACACTAAAGGAAAAGGGCAAGTCAACAACAAATCAGAACCAGTTCCACAAAGAGGTGCTTATTCAAACAGATCCAGAGGAAGAGGCAGGTGGAATAACAACAACAGGCCTAAGTGTCAAATTTGTGAGAAACTGGGTCATACTGCAGCAAAATGTTACTTTAGGTTAAACCTGAATTATGTTCCTGGGCAAAGCAGTAGCAATCAAAGAAATCAGGATTACAGTGCAAACATAGCACAAGTTCAACATGAATCAAGCAATCTATCTCAAAACAGACAACAACAAAGCGACATTGCAAAACCAGAGCATATTCAGGATGAAGATTGGTACCCAGATTCTGGAGCCACTAACCACATCACCAACAACTTAAATAATCTCAACCTTGGGAACAAAGAATACAAAGGTATGAATTCTATTCACATGGGTAATGGTAAATCTATTGCAATAACACATACTGGCAGTTCATACATTATGGGAAAAAGACAACTATATCTAAATAACTTACTTAGAGTACCACTAATCAAGAAAAATCTGCTAAGTGTGTCGCAATTTGCAAAAGATAACAAAGTTTATTTCGAATTTTACCCTCATCACTACTTAGTTAGAGACACCCTAACTAGAGATATTCTATTGTAGGGTAAAGAATATAAGGGTCTATACAAGTTCAGTATCACTAATCAAAGAAAATCAGATTGTAAAAGAATATGGTGTAATAACACTAAAACCAAAAAGGAAGAAAACTATAATATCTTTGACTTGTGGCATTGTAAAGTGGGGCACCCAAATACTGTTATTGTAAAGCATGTTTTGAATGATAGCAACATTTCTTGCAAAGATATTACAATGCCTTATATCTGCACATACTGCCAGATGGGGAAAAGCCATAAGTTACCATTTCTAAATTCTGAAACATGTTACACCAAACCACTTGAATTAGTGGCCACTGACTTGTGGGGGCCTGCACCACTACACAGTGATTATGGTTATAAGTATTACATATCCTTTGTAGATGCTTATTCTAGATATGTCTGGATATATTTTTTGAAATCAAAAGATGAAACTTATAATGCTGTTGTACAGTTTATATCACAAGCAGAAAGACAAACCAACTCTCAAGTTAAAATAATACAATCTGATGGTGGAACAGAGTTTATACCACTAAAACAATTTTTTCATAAGAAGGGGATTGTTCACAGAACAACATGCCCCTACACTTCTGAACAAAATGGGCTTATTGAAAGGAGACACAGACAAATTGTAGAAACTGGTCTCACTTTACTTGCACAAGCATCCATGCCACTAAAATTTTGGCCAGATGCTTTTGCTACTACTGTATTTCTAATTAATAGATTGCCATCAAAAATTCTGAAATTTAAAAGTCCATTAGAAACTCTGTTTAACACTAAACCAGATTATCAAAACTTGAGAATCTTTGGTTGTCTATGCTTCCCTTATCTCAGGCCATACAGCAATCATAAGTTAAATTTTAGATCATCACCTTGTACCTTTCTGGGTTATACTACTAATCAGAAAGGATATAAGTGTTTAGACAGCAATGGTAAAATTTACATTTCAAGGCATGTGGTCTTCAATGAAAAAGTATTTCCTTTCAAGGAATCGGATATTAGAACATCACAAAAGGTATATAATGCAAAGAGCTCCCCACCTCCCATACCTGCCTTGTCTGAAGCTGTCATACAAGTGCCAAACTCAGTTGCAGATGACACCTCCTGCACAAATGATTCTAACTCACAACACACTGTGCCCAATGATGGACCAGGTCATGAGCAAATAGAGTCATCCAACACACCTGCAGATACAACTCAACAAAGAGCAAGTTTAAATCCCACACAACAACAAACTTCTGAGGCAAGACAGACTAACAATGATCATCAACAACAAGAGGAAAGTAGTCAGCAAGACATTAGAACCGGTCATCACATGATAACAAGATCAAAAAGTGGAATATTTAAGCCAAAAACCTACACTTCAACTTTAGACACTGAAGAGCCAATCAACTACTTTCAAGCAGTGAAGAACAAAAACTGGGAATCAGCCATTTCAGAAGAATACAATGCACTCATGAGAAATAATACTTGGAATCTTGTTCCATTACCCCAAAACAAAAATATTGTGGGGTGCAAATGGACATTTAAATTAAAGAAAAATGCTGATGATACAATTTCCAAGTACAAAGCAAGATTAGTAGCTAAGGGTTATTCACAACAGAGTGGCGTTGACTTCAATGAGACATTTTCACCTGTTGTGAAACCCACTACTATAAGAATTATTATTACAATTGCTTTGTACAGAAATTGGAACATCAAACAAATTGATGTGAATAATGCCTTTTTAAATGGTGTATTGCAGGAAGAGGTATACATGGAGCAACCACAAGGCTTCATACAAAGAGGAAAAGAGAATCTAGTCTGCAGATTAAATAAAGCCATTTATGGGCTGAAACAGGCCCCAAGAGTGTGGTTTGAAAAGCTTAAAGAAACACTAAGTGGACAGGGCTACAACACTGCAAAATCTGATAACTCCTTATTTATTAAATTCAGTGATACCACAGTTATCTATGTACTTATATATGATGATGACTTTATTATTACAGGTAACAACAAAGAGGAGATTGACAATCTGATAAGATACTTAAATCAGAAATTCTCAGTTAAAGATCTTGGTGACTTGAACTATTTTCTGGGTGTTGAAGTCAAAAGATTTTCAGACTCTACATTGCAATTAAGCCAAAAGAAGTACATCACTGAAATACTAAACAGAGCAAAAATGAATCAAGCAAATTCCATTTCTACTCCTATGGTCAGCAATCTACATGTCTCAAAATACGAAGGTGAAGCCATAATCAATGACAAGCAATATAGAAGCATTGTTGGAGCTCTACAATATGCAACTATTACCAGACCAGAAATTGCTTACAGTGTTAACAAGGCAAGTCAATTTATGCAACAACCAACAGATGAACATTGGAAAATGGTAAAGAGAATTTTGAGATATCTCAAAGGAACAATTAACTATGGTCTAACACTACAAGCCAGCAAACACATCAATATTACTGGATATGCAGATGCAGATTGGGCTTCTGATCCTGATGATAGAAAATCCACTACAGGTTATTGTATATTTCTAGGCAGCAATCCAATATCTTGGTGCTCAAAAAAACAGACCACTGTATCAAGATCAAGTACCGAGGCCGAATATAGAAGTGTAGCGAATGCTACAGTAGAAATATTATGGATTTAGTCACTACTTAGTGAACTTCAAATCAAGCCTACCAGTAAGACAGTTATATGGTGTGACAATCTCAGCACAGTTCATCTTACCGCTAATCCAATTCTACATTCTAGATCAAAACATATTGAATTGGACTTATATTTTGTGCGAGAGCATGTAGTAAAAGGAGAATTAGAAGTAAACCACATACCTTCGACTTACCAAGTGGCTGATATTTTGACCAAACCCTTGTCAAAGTTGAACTTTATTCGCCTCAGAGAGAAATTGCAAGTGAAGAACTTACAAGATAACAGAACATCCTCTGCTGAAAGAGCTACCACAGAGACTGCAGTCTTGAACAGCGATTCATCTCCAGCCGAACAAGACTCCATAGAAACTGCAGCTCAGATTCAAGATAGCAACTTCCACTTCAAGAATCAAAGCCATGCGGATAAACCAACAAAAGCTTAAAAAGGAGCATGCTCTCTTCCCATATCACTCTCAAGAGTGACATTCAAGGAGAAATCCGTATAGTAATCACTTATAGACTTCAGATCCACTGCAAATGATCTCGGATCTATAGTCAATTTTGAAGTTTCTCTCAAAATCGCACTGGAAAGTAGATTGCAAGTGAAAGTTTTACAAACCCTAGCCGCCGAAGGGTTTGCGGGGGATTATTGAAGAACATTTCATCTCATCATCCATTATAACTTCTGTATTGATTCAAAGCCATTGATTTATTTCTGAAGACAATCCAACGTTCACACCAGATGGGCCTTGGGCTGAAGGCCCAATAACACAAAATAGTCTTGTTTTCTATTGTATTTGAAATGTATATAAGTACAAGCTCTGTATCAGATTGAAATATAATTCCTGTAACATTCCTTCATTGATCTTAATACAAAAAACTTATTCTATTCTTTCATTTCAACATCAGAGTTAAAACTCTTTCACTTAGTATCACGAACAAGTATTTCAGTATAATCACAAAATTTAATGACCGATAAAAGTAAATAAGCGTTTGTAGCATACATCTGTATAGCATACATCTATATAGTAAGATTTTGGTTTGTGCAAAAACACTCAAAGGAGCTTTTCTAATTCAAAATATTCTACCTCCACCCTCTACCGGCGCTGCCGTCGATTACTGACACCGCTACCCTCTACCATCATTGTTACTGCGAAATACTGATTTTGAAGGGTTGTTTGCAAAATATCACAAGCTTTCGATTATAATTATCATGCGTTCTTGTTATATATATAATGTAAAATTGTGAAACGAGATATACTGGAGTGTACTATAGTATAACTAGTGAGACTGAGATTTCATGCATGAGATTGTATGCTTTAGGATTTGGTGTGAATTTCGTGCAAGTAATCTAAAATGGAGTATTGTATTATCTTATTGATTGATTATCAACATTTGTTTTCTTAATGAAACAGAAAATTGAAGCGTATTCTTGATATTATGCATGATTTTGGTGTCTCTAGATCAATGTCCGCTGTTTATATAATGTGTACCTGGGATCCTTCCATTTCTTAATATACCCGATTCTAAGTGCCAATTTGATCAAGTTTAAGCATAAGTCCAAGATGTGATGATTATAAAGTTCGTTACTTAATCAGGATCATGTATATTTCCAAGATTGGTCCTCGACCATGGTTTTGAAGACACCCCTAAAAAGAAATAGAGACAAATTTGCGTCTTCATTTGCATTTAATACTGTGTGGTGAACATTATTCATTACCTTTTAGAAGCAATTATACAAGTCCCTACAAGTTTTAAAATAATAAAGTCTCTCATAAATGCCTCTAGTATTTGAGTAATGCCCCTAATAATTATTATGCCACCATATATAAATGTCCCTAATTTATAATATATATAACGCAACATTTATGCATTTCTCTATCGAACTGACATTACAATGCATTTTTCTATTAATGAACAGCACAAAAGGACATCTATATATTTATTGTAACATATATACAAAAGAGATGAAATTATATTGATCAATTTATATTTATTAACTATTACAACACAAAACATATCATTCATACCATGTATATTTGCATCATATGCCACCTAGATACACAAATATAAAATCAAAAACTAGTGTCATTATTTTTCATTTCAACAAACAAAAACAAGAAACTTTTATTCCATAAACAGTCAAAAGTACACATGACTAATCAAACCACTTACATAAAACTAAAACTAAAAAAAAATAGTCTAAATTATGGTAAAACTAATTACTTACATTATGTGGAGGGATGAGTAGCTGTAGAAAATCCATATCACTTAGTGTTGATGTGAGATCTCCTATCGGGGGGAAATTGGTGTGTACAAAGGTGGACGATAAGGGCGAGGGTAATTTAAATGGCAAGTTTGTGGATACGGTAGACGTGGCTGTGTGTGAGATTGAAATATGTGAGGTAACTGATGTTGAGTTCGCGGCTAAGGTTGGATGTGCACTTGGATGGGAAATTCATGATGGTTGTGCGCTTGCTGATCGGAAGGAGACGCTGAATTACAGGATTGACGTTGTATAGATAAAACCATATGTCGCAGCTCTTCAATCCCCTTCTTTTGTTGTTCTTACATTGCTTGTAGTTCTAAATTTTTAGATTGCAATGATGCATAATCTCATCCTCTTCATGATCTACGCGTAGATGAAATATGTTGGGTTTATTGCACCTAAGGGACCGTATTTGGTGTTACCGCCTCACCATAACCACGAACCCTTCCGCCAGTCTCATGACCTCTTACTAGTACATACGCTTGCAATCTCAATTTTGGCGTCTTCTCGCCACGAGTAGCAACCAATTCTGTTAACTTTTGAGATAAAAGTGCCTGGGTTATTATATCGACACTGAGATTTTTTCCAATGGAAAAGCCATCAAATCAAATGAATAAAAACAATTAAATACACTATAAACTATTATGTTGAAGTTAGCATCCAATATAAATTTCATACGAGACAACAAATACATAATCGTTTTTCCATGTATGCCATAAAAGAACGGTGTAAACCTAATAAATAATTCAAAATTATTTTGTAAAAAGCATAATGGTTTAGAGTTATTGTTTAATTGGTTTCTAATTAATTTATTGCCTCCTGTTAACGCATTTAATTTTGAATTAGATTTCGCTTGATTCGAAATTATTTATTGTCTACTATCACCATGTAAAGAAATCCACTTGATTGTGGAAACAAATTTGACCACTCTCTTATAATTTTAATGTATTGCATTAGATCGCTATAAATATAAAACTACAGTGTAAACCTGATAAACAACTCGAAATTATTTTATAAAAAGCATAATGGTTTAGAGTTATTGTTTAGTTTCTAACTAATTTATTGCCTCCTGTTAATGCATTTAATTTTGAATTAGATTCCCCTTGATTCGAAATTATTTATTGCCTACCATCACCGCGCAAAGAAATCCATTTTAATGTGAAAACAAATTTTACAACTCTCTTATAATTTTAAAATTTTATTGCCTTAGATCACTATTACTAATACCATTCATTGAAGTTTTTGTTACGGTGAATACAAATTTCACCACGATCTGTCAATTAGTATTCACGTTTATTAAATTATTAATAAGAATTTTCTTTCCGTTTAAAAGCAATCCACTTAAAGATAAATGCATGTGTAAGTATAATATAACCTACGTGGAGCAAGCATACTGTAAAAAATTGAAACTGGGCCATGAACATAATTGACTTGCATTTGATATATAAATTATAATCTAATCGCACTGTACGCATTTAGATGGACAGTTGCATGGATGAATCAATATACTGAAGTAATAACATATGGACTAATGCGTAAATGTAATATGACAAATACTTTTAATTAGGTCAGATTCTGAAGATCTTATCAATATAAATTGATCATCGCAATTCAGGACCAACATGCTAACAAGTAAACATAATTCCACCTAAATGTCTTCTTATCATGACTTATTTTTTGTCATCAATCTCTACCTTCTCTTAAACCCGACTTTTTACCTTTTTACCGACCGAAACAAAATAAACTTCATTTTAAAATATTAATTTTATATTCTTGTTAACTCAAGTACAATATTTTAAACCACGGATGCCATGACTTTGGGTTAAAGGATTTCTTCATAAAACCCTTTCAAACTAAAGATTTGCATAGATTTAGAAACTATGAACAAGGACCAAAGGCAGAGTGGATATAAATTTGATCATAATTTGCTATATTATGGATGCCATGACATGACATTTGATCATAATTTGCAGAGACTGAGAAACTATGACCTCTGTAGATTAATATAGCAAATGTTTACTTAATTACGAATACAAATCATCAAAAATTAATGATCAAATGATGTCATTACATTTTGATCATAATTTACTTAATGTAGTAATCCTACAAATTAGGCAGATTGTAACGACCCGGAGTTTTCGATCCCCAAAAGAGATAGAAGAAGAAGAACAGAAACACCAAAGCACAATCTTACATTCGCAGCGGATAAAATATAATATCAATAATATTAGTTTACAAAGGAAAGCTGTACTTGTCAAATTACACTTTAATACATTAGAGTTACAACATACACAAACACTGGACAGATACAATCCACATATCCCAGATAAACTACAATATCATAACGGATACACTCCATACGTTCCTGCCATCCAGCTCGCCTCCTGAGCTCCAGAACGTCCATACTTGAAAATCTGTAATACTCAGTCTGACCCGAGCATTACATCAAAGTAACACCCGGGTCCCCGGGTCAGGCTGGAAACCAGCGTGAGTAAATCTATTTAACATGAAATTTTAATTCATAAAACTTATTTAAGACCCGGGGGTGACTCATACTTCACTACGAGTTCTCAGTTTATTATAGTTAATACTTTTTACTCATCAATATCTAAGTACCTCTACATAGATTTAAGGGTTCAATTACTTAAATCATTCCATTTCCAGCTTATTGATTTCATATATCAAATCCATAAGGAATTTATAGAAGATTTCAAATCGAAGTGGTTTTGGGTATTTAATGATACCCGACTTCGGTCTCTTCGAATATAATGTCATTTCTAATTCCAGTTTAAGTGATACATATCAGCCATAGTACAAGGTGTCATAATCACACAACAAAAACTAATTATCAATTGATACTCCTTATTATTACTGTACAATCCATCATATCATATCACCGCACATCACAACTCAATATCAGAGATATCCACAATCCAAGTCATCCAATATTATTAAATCATAACACAAGCCAGATTTACTATATATATTCCTAATTAACTTAATTAATTCCCAATTAAATTAATCATCAACTTTAAATCACTTATATTACCGTTATATCCTGCTTACATAATATTAGTTAATTACAAATAATTAATTAACCATCCTTATATTTTCATCTAAATTAATAATCCTTGATCCTTCCATTATTTATAATTACTTCCATTAAGTAATTATCCTACTTGTTAATTATACCATAATATTTAACCTTAAATTATTAATTAATTTAACCTTTAATTACAAATTGAACTAATTAATCCTTAACAAGTTTATCCTTAAATTTTTAAGTAATTAATCTCTAATTACTTAATCAGTTTTATCCTTAATCACGAATTAATTAATCTCTAATCAATTACTCAATTGCTTCATTAATTAATCTCTAATTAATTAACTATACCCTTAATTGTAAATTTAATTAACCGCTAATTAAATTAACTTATAACCTTAATTATAAAATTATTAATCCTTAATCATTAGTTATTTAGATTAATAATTAAACTAAAATTACCTAATTAACTTAATCAGTCTCAACTCATTATAACCTTATTAACTGTCTTTAATCACTTATATCAACTACTTGGCTAAACATTCTTTTGCCTTTAATAAACATGTTAAATCATTATTTAACTCAAGAAAATTTTAAAGGAGACATTTAAATTCCAAAGTTTATTCTTTGAATCTATTTTAAAACTTGTACTTATTTAAATGCTCACTAAAATTTCCATTGGCTTTGAAACTTGCACTTCTTATTTACTAAACCCCGGTTACTATCAAAGTAAACCTGAGTCCAATACCTCAATTCGCGAGCAACACATTCAAACAAAAATTCTATCTCTACCCCGATACAAATTCGCGATTGTCTCGAGTAAGCCCCGTGCAATCTCACTTCTTCCCTTTCCAAATTCTACTCCTCCTAACAAGCATTAGTGCACAAAACCGTGCACGCCATGCACATGGACATCGCCGTCGACCATCGCCTTTGGTTATCGATTATCCTCATGCATCACACACATCCCTCTTTTCCCGTCCATCAACATGAAATCACGTTCGTATCTCCGGTTCGAAATCGAACTACTCAACCTAAAACTGGAACTTAAACGATCATCAAGTCCTCCTTGCAACACTAGCGCCAATCACCAGAAAACTAGACATCCTGACCCATGCTTCGCCGACGCCTAATGCTTCCTTTCCACTTACCCTTACCCAGACCGATACAACCTAGACGTCGCGACAAACCCAATAACTACAACGTCCCTCTCAGACCCTTAAACCCTAGTCTGTCGAACCCTCGTCACCACGGTGATCATTAAATCCCCGAACCATTTTTCCTACAACCATCTACCCACTAGCCACCACTGACATGAGTCGCGACCACCCAAGTGCCGCTAATCACCAGGATTCGCTCAAAACCCACATTTCGATCGTCAAACCATTCCATTCAAATTACACAGTTAAAATTCATGATTTCAAATTTAAAAATCCTAAATTTCAAAGGCAAAATCGATTATGAACTTGAATTCAAAAATATTAAAGTTGAATATTTTGATATGATCTAAATACCATTGTTCTTCTTTATTTTTGTTAAAGCTGATTTAAATTCTTACCTAAAAATACGATTTATAACTTATACTGTGTTATTACTAACAAACATTGTTTATATATAAAAAATCTTAAGAAGATTGAGGGTGAGAACAAATCTGTAGAACTATGAACAGAGCCTAGATTACTTTCCAGACATTCATACGAACATCTATACACACATATATACATGCATTTCTGTTAACAATCATGCAATCACTATCATAATTTACTTAAAGAAACTTCAGCATGCATCCATATTTAAAACAAAAATAATTTGTTTACTCACATTGTCTTGTAAAAGCAGAGAACATGCTCCCTGATTTCTAGTTTTGATGAAGACCTGAAAATGCTTCTTTTGAATTTAATAATCTGAAAAATAGTTCGATCTTTGATTTTGTTTTGTAGTTGATCAGGCCTATGCTTTGCTTTGGAAATCATGATCTAAAAATTGAGGCTTTGGTTTGGATTCTTCCTTTTTTTTATTTTCCTGGCCGAATTGTTGATTTTTCCCAGGTTGAAAACTGAAGCTTAGAATTTCATTTTTTAATTTATTGTTTTGAACAGGTTGACGATGAGATTGATACAGATTATGATCCAGTTTATATATATTTGAACTGATTAAAGAGAATGAGAGATAGGTATGAAAATGTTTACATTATCTCTTATTAATTATTTTGAAAAATAAAAAGATATGATAGACACTTGTTAAATTGTTAAGTAACTAATTACACTTGTCATTAATCCTTATTTATTTACTTACATTTGTTAAATTGCATGAATTTGTATACATTTGTAATTATAATGTATTAATATATTTTTAAATGATTTTTATAAAACTTATATATATTTCCTATTAAGTAAACACTTTATTTAAATTTATATAAATAAATCTTTTAAGGAAAAATAATATAAAACTAATTATATAAAATAAATTAAACCATATATAATATATTTTAAATCCAAAATACTTTAAGATATTTACCCTTTGAATTTCAAATTCAAACTCAATTTCAATTTAAGGTCAAATTTAAAATCAGCATATACATACATACATACATACATACATACATACATACATATAGATATATTTAACAATATATTATTTATTTAAAAGGAATAATTTGCCTATATACAAGTGCACCCCCAACAAATTAAGATCCTTAGTATCACGAACAAGTATTTCAGTATAATCACAAAATTAACAACAGATAAAAGTAAATAAGTGTTTGTAGCATACATCTATATAGTAAGATTTTATTTTGTGCAAAAACACTCAAAGGAGCTTTTCTAATTCAAAATATTCTACCTCCACCCTCTACCGGCGCTGCCGTCGATTACTGACACCGCTACCCTCTACCATCATTGTTACTGCGAACTACTGATTTTGAAGGGTTGTTTGCAAAATATCACAAGCTTTCGATTATAATTATCACGCGTTCTTGTTATATATATAATGTAAAATTGCAAAACGAGATATACTGGAGTGTACTATAGTATAACCAGTGAGACTGAGATTTCATGCATGTGATTGTATGCTTTCGGATTTGGTGTGAATTTCGTGTAAGTAATCTAAAATGGAGTATTGTATAATCTTATTGATTGATTATCAACATTTGTTTTCTTAATGACACAGAAAATTGAAGCGTAGTCTTGATATTTTGTATGATTTTGGTGTTTCTAGATCAATTTCCACTGTTTATATAATGTATACCTGGGATCCTACCATTTCTTAATATACCCGATTCTAATTGCTAACTTGATCAAGTTTAAGCGTAAGTCCAAGATGTGACGATTATAAAATTCGTTACTTAATCAGGATTATGTATATTTTCAAGATTGGTCATGGACCATGGTTATGAAGACACCCCTAAAAAGAAATAGAGACAAATTTGCATCTTCATTTGCCTTTAATACTGTGGTCTCGAACATTATTCATTACCCGTTAGAAGCAATTATATAAGTCCCTAAAAGTTTATAATAACAAAGTCTCTCATAAATGCCTCTAATATTTGAGTAATGCACCTAATAAATATTATGTCACCATATATAAATGTCCCTAATTTATACTAAATATAACGCAACATTTATGCATTTCTCTATCGAACCGACATTACAATGCATTTTTCTATTAATGAACAGCATAAAAGGACATCTATATATTTACTGTAACATATATACAAAAGAGATAGAATTCATATTGATCAATTTATATATATTTACTATTACAGCACAAGACATATTATTCATACCATGCATATTTGCATCATATACCACCCAGACACACAAGTATACAATCAAAAACTAGTGTCATTCTTTTTCATTTCAACAAACAAAAATAAGAAAATTTCGTTCCCATAAACAGTCAAAAGTACACATGACTAAACCACTTACATAAAACTAAACTAAAAACAAAATTAGTCTAAATTTTGCTAAAACTAATTACTTACATTATGTGGAGGGATGAGTTACTGTAGAAAATCCATATCACTTAGTGTTGATGTGAAATCTCCTATAGGGTGGAAAATTGGTGTGTACAAATGTGGACGATATGAGTGAGGGTAATATAAATGGCCAGTTTGTGGGTACAGTGGACGTGGCTGTATGTGAGATTGAAATATGTGAGGTAACTGATGTTGGGTTGGAGATTGAGGTTGGATGTGCACTTGGATGCGGGATTCATGATGGTTGTGCGCTTGTTGATCGGAAGGAGACTCTAAATTAGAGGATTGATGTTGTATAGATAAAACCATATGTCGCAGCTCTTCAATCTCCTTCTTTTGTTGTTCTTACATTGCTTGTAGTTCCAAATTTTAAGATTGCAATGATGCATAATCTCATCCTCTTCGTGATCTACGCGTAGATGAAATATGTTGGGTTTGTTGCACCCAAGAGACCATATTCGGTGTTACCAAGTTGCCATAACCACGAACCTTTCCGCCAGTCTCGTGACCTTTTACTGGTACAGGCATCTTCTCGCCATGAGTTGCAACCAAATTTATTAACGTTTGAGATAAAAGTGTCTGGATAATTATATCGACACTGTGATTTCTTCCAATAGGAAAGCCATCAAATCAAATGAATAAAAACAATTAAATACACTATAAACTATTATGTTGGAGTTAGCATCCAATATAAATTACATACAAGACAACAAATACATAATCGTTTCTCCATGTACGCTGTAAAAGTATGGTGTAAACCTAATAAATAATTCAAAATTATATTTTAAAAAAGCATAATTTTTTAGAGTTATTGTTTAGTTTCTAATTAATTTATTGCCTCCTATTAATGCATTTAATTTTGAATTAGATTTTCCTTGATTCGAAATTATTTATTGCCTACTACATCATGTAAAGAAATCCACTTGATTGTGGAAACAAATTTGACCGCTCTCTTATAATTTTAATGTATTGCATTAGATCACTATTACTATAAAACTACATTGTAAACCTGATAAACATTTCAAAATTATTCTATAAAAAGCATAATGGTTTAGAGTTATTGTAACGACCCAATTTTTCGACGCCCGAAGGTCGTCATCAATACGTCCACTGTATCGAATGTCGAACAGTCGAATGCCGAAATACTGAACCGTTAGGATTTAAAGAAGAAGAAGCTAGAAGAAGAAACAGAAACAATAAAAAGAATCTCACAATTCACAGTGGGACAACATATAATAGATAAATGAATATCTTTGAAACAAAAGCACTATATCTGTTTATACATCACATTATCAGAGTTTACAACGACACAATACAAACACTGGCATTTATAGTAACTTATGTACAATAAAATTTGACTTGCACTAACCCAAACGCAATGGACACTACATAGTATAAGTGATACGTCTCGCCATCCAGCTTGCCTCCAAATCTCCATAGCAACTTCTTGACTTCGCTCCCGAATAACTGATAACCTGACTCTAGGTTGCCTATGTGGAAAATTGAAGGCACCTAGAGTTTAGAAAGGGAACAATAAACTCCAGGTCAGTCATGGGACTGGTGTGAGATCTTAAAAATAGTTATTTTCACAAAGAGAATAAAAAGAAATCCGCTATGCTTTTTGGAAAATGAAACTACCATAAGGCCTCCTGCCACACACATAATGCAAACGCGGAATTGGAGGAGATTTCTCCTTATGATAGTCAAACATGCTTAATACGCAAAATCCTTTCGATATTATTATTAGTGCATAGTGCAGAAAACATTTCGAAAGTAAAATATTAATCTTAGCCAACATAGACATTCCGAACTATGCTACTATAGCTACCATCTAAACAGTGGTGGCCACCATAAGTAAACGGCAGGTTATACAACTAAAACCGTACAAGACGCGCATTGGAGTTTGGATTTCCAACAAATGGTCAGGCTAAGGAACTTCCTTCTGCCACATGGGTACGCCTCTGGAGGGACGTCACGAGAACATACCCGGATCTCTGCCAACACAAGGCCGGGTTACCTCTGTAACTAGGTAACTACTACTCGAGTATGCCATCCCCCGGTCGTTTGCGACCTTTATCCGAGGATCCTCAACCACAAAGAAACAACCATAAAGTATAATAAATTTGCGGCAACAACATAGGTAAAATATCTGGGCTTCATGCCATGATACTACTCTTTTCCAGAAGGAAATGACATACCCTAAAGGGCGCAACCCTCATAACATTGTCGCATCTTTCCTGTTTCGACCATTTTCGTGGTATGAGGTCTGACGAAGTCTCGTCCACAAGGCTACACTTTTCACAAATTCATGCTTTGATCAACAAAGGATCAGCAGCACTTCGCATGTCACGTTACCAAATTGGGAATGCATTACTAGTAACAATCAACTACATAACCTCTGAGCTCTTACGTCTCAAAGAAGGGTGTTAAGCTAAGAGAATAAATTCTCCGCCACCAACAGAAATGTATTTGATAGAAACCATCTTTATATCTCAAAGTGTAACGTCAGACACACATCCGTACAAGTACATTCCACGATCGAATGGAATTGAAGGCATTTCAAAGAAGCCCTTGCAAATCCGGATATTCACAAATCACGTCTGGAATCCCCATCACAAAGGTGATAAAATCTCTATACCGGAGTAACCCGGTACACAGACATTCGACAGGTAATCCTCTCGCTTTCGAAAATACCCGATCTTCAACACCGTCTTCAAGTACAATCCCATTTCATCGTATCGTTATTCGGAATGGGTTTTATGACACAAGGTCCTCTCCCAGCTAATCCGAATAACGAGCGCTTATTTTTAAAAATAAATGTTCATTCAGGTTTCAATAAATCATAACAATTTTCCACTTTGATCTTTTAAATAAAAGATCCATCACAATAACAAAGGTTCGATGTGGTTTTCGGATATCCACTTGGAATCTGACCCCCGGTCGCATCGAAATTCAAATGCCATTAAAAGGCCAATATTGATAGTCGGTTATTTAACTATCAATCAACATCCACAATAATTACCGGATTTAAATAAATTTCCCAAAATTATTTAAATTCAAAATATATCTGCAAGATATATTTCACACTTCAACCATTTGAAAACAAATTTCAAATCACTTTTCCTTACGCAGAATACATTTTCAAATATTTATTCATTTCCATTGGAAATCTGCCGAGTTAAAATAATTCAAATCACTTTTCCAAAATATTCTTAGAACATTTAAATTGAAACCATCTTAAATACTTACTTAAAATATTGGTTATGAAAACATTATACCCATTATCACATATAGGATTTAAGTCCTAACTAATTTTTAAAATAAAATTAGTCGATAAGGTTTAACTATGTAAATAATCATTTCCTAAAACAAATATCAAATTTAATCTTTAAAATAATCCTTTCTACAAGTAATTAAATAAATCCATACTTTGAAGATTTGAAGCCGGTTAAGAAAATAATTTATCCAAAGTAACCTTTCTAAAACCATCCTTAAAAATTTTCAGTTTACATTTATAAGCTACTTCGAAATCATACTCAACTTTCCAGGGAAAATACATTTTTCATTTCAAAATGGTTCATTCAAATCAATTAATAAATCTTTCTTGATTTATTTTAAATTTACGTTCTGAATCCGTAAATTCCTTTCACGCTTTTAAAAATAACCAAATGTTTATTTTTAAAACAAATTCCCTTTTCCTTATAAATTCCCATTGTGAATTTAAACTTCTAAATATCCATTGATATACGATATTCAAATCGATTTCTAAATACTCATTTTTAGCACCGAATTAAATTCTAAATTTATTTACAAATACCAAATCAATTTCAAAAATTGATCTCTAAATTTATTTCAACACCAAATTTATCATCTTTAGAAACAAATTCCTCCTTTTAAATTTATTCAATTTTCTAAAATTAATTTACTATAATTTTTCTACTAAATTTAAAAAATCCGATTTTATTTATTTCCGATATCCTACGATATCAAAAATATATTCAGCTAAATTATAGCTTTCAACAGTCTCAATCCTAAATAGTCACACACAGATTACAAATAATCAACACACAATATTGAAACTAATTCAAATATTTCAGGAATCCAGTTGGATCCCACCAACCAGTTTTTCCTGCATCCACAGACGTTAGCACAACAATTAAATACCAATTCCACTTCGAGGTGGAATATCGCGGTATATGGGATTTACAAAATATCATCCGATATTATGCGGCGCATAGGGTCTCATCCGCTATATAATGTGGGAAATCAACAACTCCAAATACATATATAATACCAATTCCACTTCGAGGTGGAATATCACGGTATATGGGTTTAATATAATATCATCCACTATTATGCGACGCATAGGGTCTAAACTAATAGAACTGATAATAAATTAATCATCCAAACACACAATCAACAATTAAATTTAACTATCACAATTCAACCATCAACCAATAACTGAAATTTTCAATTATTATTTTGAGTGAGAAGATCTCACCTTTTTATTTGCAATCCATTCCAATTTTTAATTCTGTCACGTAGATTCCCCAGCTACGAATTCCACACGTTTGATTTATTCATTTTGGACCTCGTATGCATTTAATATTGGTAAATGAACATTTGATATAATTTAAATTTATTAACTGAAATCAATAAAAATTGAAATTAATTACCTTGATTGGTTTTGAGATAACACACGTAACCAAATCCTGAAACACTCGATGGCCACTGCTCCTCTTCTCTAGGTCGTGACACCTTATCGAACCCAACAAATAAAATCATGAAAATCTCGTCCCTCGAAATCACCAATCACCGGTATAACATAGCTGTCTCCTCCACATTCTTAGCCTCGTCATCCCCTACAATCCTACGCCAGTACTAAAATTTTGATCGATGTCAACATCGCAGCTTTCCACCCTAACCCTCCAATCGCACGCCCGACAACCATCATGCTCAAACCCAAATCGCATGACCGTGAACATCACTTGAAGTCGTCGTCGCACCACAATTTCAAAACGCGACTTCGACAAAACGTCAACAGCTCGCCTTTGGCTCACCTACACCGCCGCGTTACCACCATACGCGACTCAATCTGCGTTAAATTAAATAGGTGATGTGAGGTGGAATTCAGCTCTGACAGTGAAGATGAATGCGACTTGATCGCAATACTCAGTTTCGATTTTTTTATTATTAACTGCATTTCGATTTCGAAAAACTGAAAAGAGAGAGAGAGATAAACATTGAAGTATTGGCCATGGCTTCTCTAGGAAGGAGAGTATGGAAGGTCAAATTTTTTTTCTTTTTGCTTCTTTGAAGTGTTGGCTTGGTTTTAAGAAGTAAAGGGTGAGGGAACACGATTTGATGTAAGCGTACCAAAACCAACAAGCTACAGTGACACATGAGTTGAAATTAAAAAGTTCTAATGTGCCATAAATCCAGCTGAAGTTGACCAGAATTTCAAATTCAAATTCAAATTCCCTCGATAACTGCAACTTAAAATTTCAAACGCTTATCGAGGCGTCCCGCTAGGCGTTTATAATGTTATACCTCTATTCCGAACGCATTGGAAAAGGCTTCGAGTCCAAATTCGATCGTATGGAGAAGATAGCTTTTTTAACCAATTAAAATATCGAACTTTCGATTTAAATTTAGCGCATTTGCTTATCGTACGGCCAAACGATTACTTCAAACACTTTGAAAATTGATACTCGATAATAATACAATATTACAGATCCAATGGAACTGGTTTCGTCGAAATCCGAGACTGTGCCTCAGAAGGCTATTTTTAAACATCTCTTTAAATGATATAATTTCAAAACTGAATAAAGTATTTCTAAATCCAATTCTGAAGCTTTCATTAACCTCAGTATTATCAATATAAATTTTCTAATCCTTGAAAATAGTTTTAATTAGCTTAAAACTGAAAATTCAAATTTTTACCCAACTTCGATAAATTAAATTTAATAATTTAATTGCCAAATCCATAGTTATATTTGAAATTCAAGTTAAATTAACTTTCAAACATTTAAAATCAATTATGTTCCATTTCAAATGTTAAAAATTTCCGGGTCGTTACAGTTATTGTTTAGTTTCTAACTAATTTATTACCTCCCGCTCATGCATTTAATTTTGAATTAGATTCCCCTAGATTTGAAATTATTTATTGCCTACCATCACTAAAGAAATTCACTTGAATGTGAAAATAAATTTTACCACTCTCTTATAATTTTAATGTACTTCCATAGATCACTATTACTAATACCGTATATTGAAGTTTTTGTTACGGTGAATACAAATTTCACCACAATCTGCCAATTAGTATTCACGTTTATTGAATTATTAATAAGAATTTTCTTTCCTTTAAAAGCAATCCACTTAAAGATAAATGCATGTATAATTATAATATAAGCTACGTTGAGCAAGCATACCATAAAAAATTGAAATTGGGACATAAACATAATTGACTTGCATTTGGTATAAAAATTATAATCTAATCGCACTGTACGCATTTAAATGGACAGTTGCATGGATGAATCAATATACTGAAGTAAAAACATATGGACAAGTGCGTAAATGTAATATGACAATTACTTTTAGTTAGGTCAGATTCTGAAGATCTTATCAATACAAATTGATCATCGGAATTCAGGACCAGCATGTTAACAAGTAAATATAATTCCACCTAAAAGTCTTCTTATCATGACTTATTTTTTATCATCAATCTCTACCTTCTCTTAAACCCAACTTTTTTTTTACTGACCGAAACAAAATAAAACTTCATTTTGAAATATTAATTTTATATTCCTGTTAACTCGAGTACAATATTTTAAACCATGGATGCCATGACATTGGCTTAGAGGATTTCTTCATAAAACCTTTTCAAATTAAAGATTTGTAGAGATTGAGAAGCCATGGACAAGGACCAAACGCAGAGTTGGATATAAATTTGATCATAATTTGCTATATCAAGGATGCCATGACATGACATTTGATCATAATTTGCAGAGACTGAGAAACTATGACCTCTATAAATTAATATAGCAAATGTTTACTTAATTACGAATACAAATCATCAAAAATTAATGATCAAATGATGCCATTACATTTTTGATCATAATTTACTTAATGTAGTAATCCTACAAATTAGGCAGATCCTACAAATGTAGCAAATTATGCAGAGTGGATATAAATTAGGAAGATTCTAATGTAATCCTAAAACTTAATATAGAAAATTAGGAAGATCCTACAAATATAGAAATTAGGCAGAGTGGATATAAATTAGGAAGATCCTAGTGTAATCCTAAAACTTAATATAGCAAATTAGGCAGATCCTATAAATATAGCAGATGTTTACTTAATATAGTAATCCTAACTTATGCAGATCCTAAATATTTACTTAATTTAGTAATATAGTAAACTAAAAATTAATATAGAAAATGTTTACTTAATTATGAATACAAATCTTCAAAAACTAATGATCAAATGATGCCATGACATTTGATCATAATTTACCTAATGATCAAATTGTAATCAAATTTTTACTTAATATAGTAAACTTTATAAAAGTGGATATGAATCTGAACGGTGGCATCAAACTATGGACAAGGACCAAAGGCAGAGTGAATATAAATTTGATCATAATTTCCAGAGATTGAGAAACTATGACCTCCGTAAATTAATATAGAAAATGTTTACTTCATTATCAATACAAATCATCAAAAATTAATGATCAAATCCATATTCCGTCATAAAACCGTACCAAATTTTATCAGAGACCTAATTGCTTTGTTCAGACTATTAAAATATACCAATAAAGTAATATTTGAGATACATTTACAATAACTATCACGTTAGGTTTAATTATAGGCAACCGAATTCTTTTATATTTAATGCAAAATTTGTTTGCTTGAAGAGCACAAATCATTCTGATAATATGATTAACTGTACTTATATCTTACTAAAGGAAATTTATTTATGAACAAAAATAGTTTGATATATGAACATAGCTATATTTTCTCACATATGCTCCAAAAAATAGAAAGTATCGATTAAAAGATATTATACTTACCTCTGTTTGCTCTGATGTATCATCAACCCAGTTTTTATTTTTATCCTTTCTCTTATGAACCTAATCAAACGCTTCAACAGGATCGGGTTCATGGCCATAATTTTTATTTCTGTGCCAAAATAATATCACAATATAAACATCTAAATTGAATTAAAATAATATAGACACTACTTTTGTTCATAAGATTATGTACTATTGGGCAAACAAATGAAGCTAAAGTAAATATGTGATTAATATTACTTACATATTCTGCATGATGCCTCACAGATGACTTTGAACCACCTATATGACTCATTTTCAGCTTCTTGCGGCTCTCAACATTTTTTTTCAACTTTCATCTGTTATTCATGAAAAAAGGTGTAATATGATATCATTTATACATAAAATATTTACTAGAATAAAAAAATATGAAGAAAGATAGATTTACTTTATTTTTATGGTCATTATCGCAATAATTTACCATTTTTCTCCATTGTTCATTGTCCACACGATCATCTCCACACATAAAGCGTGACGGTAAGCTAATGTATGGAGTGTAATATTTTTCTTTCAAGTCTACTCTATTATTTCTAACTCTTTTTGCTAGTCTTTTCAATATTAAATGTTTAATTGTGGGAAGGTAGGGAATGTCTTCGGGATGCCAGTCTATTGTATCCTATATGATACAAAAGGTTTATGTTATAGTAGCATTTGTTGCAAATTAAAATTAAGATTCATTGTAATATATCTAAAAAAAATTAAGTATACACTATCAGTTTATTAGGTTTCATCTTCACTTGAACAAAGAATGTCAACAATATCTTATTGAAAGTGCTCTAGCGAAGCATCATTTAATTTAATGCGGATAAAGTTGTTTTCTAAGCATCGCCTATTAATCATTTAAAAAAAATTAGAACTTTAATGCTTTACATAATATTTCAATTCTTGTTTTATCATTAACCGTGACTACTTTGGGGATATATTATGCTTATTTACCTAATTTTCCACTAGAATAGAGTACGTAATTGTAGTACGCTTAAATTCTAAACTTATAGTTTTAAAAATTCAAATCCAAATATTTCATATTAGTTATAACATAATATAATTTTACAGTGGTTTTATATTTACAACTATATTTCATGATTTTATTTTCCTTTAAGAGTGTATAGTGTAATCAAATTGTTATGAAATATTCTTGTTTAATGTGCTATAAATCATGTGTGACCTCTTTCCATATATGTTGATATTATATGTAGATATTACCACAGTCATATGGGTAAAAGAGAATATAGATATATTAATGTAGGGAAAAAATATCGCGGGTTGAATTGGTTGTCAATCTTAGGCTCTGTGCAGTTAATGCACTCGGTAGATTCAAAGCGGTGGAGGTACAAAAAGTCATAGCGGGGATACAGCGAGGATATAGCGGGATATAGCGGATAGCTCTAAAATAGCCTATAAAACTCGTACTTAATGTTTTTACAAATATATAAATGGTAATTAAATGGAAAATTATCATTCAATTGAATTATAAATAATACATAAATAATTTTAAATAAAAACATCTGCGAATATACTTTAAATAAATGAAAAACCGTTATATAACATAATTGAATTTGGTAAAATATTAGAGTCTTTTCATTTCTGAAAATATATTAAAAATTAAATCAAATAAATTAGTTTCATAATTTTATAATGTATAAATGCAATTTTTCAGTTCATTTTATTAAAAAAGATATAGCGGGAATATCGGAATATAGCGGAAATAACGAGATATAGCGGAAATAGCGAGGATTAAAGCGGCAGGCTATATTCTGGGGCTAAATGGAAAAATCGTAGTGGTAGAAATCGGCTATGAGATATAGCAGGGTTGTAGCGGGGTAATAGCGGAGCATTAACTACACAGCTTGGGCTCTATTTACCAAATATAACATATCATATTCCACGTGACATAAATTGAGAGTCCCAATCAATAACAGTAGGTTTGAAACCTATCCCATGATCGTTCATTTTTTAAATAAAAAGATAATACATTGTCTTTATAAATTTATCGTCATTTACTTGCACAACTTGAATCGACTTCATATTATGTTTATTTTTGAAATCATGGCAAAAAAGAGAAGGTTCAATCCAAATACAGCGAATTGAACAACAAATATAAATTCTTACCAAAAGAAAAATATCATGTATTATTCACAAATGGAACAAATCATTAAACCTTGTATTAACCTTCTTATTGTACAATTTTCTAGAATTTATAAGCTTTGAATACCAAGTGACCCTAAACTTTAGAATCATGTTACCGTTCTTTCTTCTTTCCAAATAGCATTTTTATACATTAGATGCAGTATGCAGAATTCCTATTTTGTAATGTTTTTAATTATTCATACAGTTTTAGATGGTAATATTCCAAATCACAATTAGGAAGTATGCAATAATTATCAAGCTCTAATTAATCTATACAAAAAGTGACACTAAAAGATATAAAGGTAAATTACCAAATTTCTTTAAATGTTATAATATTTATAAATATATACATACCAATATTATTTTCCATATTTTATCCAAGACAACATCTTATTGATATCGCCAATCCAGTGGAGAAAGAGGAAGAAGATTGTAGTTTCATGCTAAATTACTTAGGTGCTTTGCTAATCTGGCATCTTCTGGAACAATGCATAGTCCATCCTTTGTAAACCCAATTTTTTCCTTGCCTGATTTACCCCAAGTAAGTTTGTTATAACCACGTTCTTTTCTACTTTTTGACCCCCAAAAACAACATTATATAAACATATATGAATCTATTTTATAGCAATGGATTTCCAAATTAATGGTATTTAATGTGGTTTATTACAAGAAAAGTGGTGTATTAATAATAACATGATTTTACAAGTGCAAATTAGGTTAAAGGGCTTCTACTTGCAGGGTAATACGTTTTAAGGACAGCACTTTTGAATAATTAGTTTTAAGGACAATTTACAGCATAATGATAAATTCATTTATCTTTTTAAGTTATACAGAAAAATGATAAATCCTTTTATCATTATTTCTGTATAACTGAAAATGATAAATTTTTTTATCTTTTTTCTGTAAAATGTCCTTAAAACTAATTTTTCAGAACTAGTGTCCTCAAAACTTATTACCCTCCACAAATAAGCCCTTGAAGTGAAAATCCCCATTTTACAATCATAGGGAGCAAAAGAAATCTATTAAAAAAAAAAATCTGATCTTTCCTTATAAAATTAATTTGTACGTAACTGAAACAAAAACTATATCAAAATTAAGTTATGGAATAATACCATTATTTAGAGAGTCGCCATCCTCATGTATTTCATTATTATAATGATTCACTCCATCCGAATCAGAAGATTCAAAGCTACACATCTAAATAATAGTTAAACATAACCTAAAGTACAAATATCGCACTATTTTAATAAACAAAAAGAGAAGCCAAAAAATTGAATTAACAGTTGATATGTACAAAAGACCTAATATACGTCAAACTGAACATGTTAAAAAACATACAACATAGACAAAGGCATAAATAGAATAAAGTTTAACATGATTATAAAACTTCTTATACTGCTATATTTCATTGTCGCACTCATTCTCGGTCTCACTCTCATTTTCTTCTTCATCACCATCGACATCTTTAAGATTGGGTACGTTTACATTAGACTTCGGTAGCACTTTATCAACATAAACTCCATTAATATTAGTTCTTATTTGTAGCTCTTTGGTGTCAAGATTAGGATAATCAAGGTTTGGAGTTGGATAGTAATGATCAACATCAGCTTCATCATCATCCACCACTAAATCATAGAATTCTCTAGGCTTTGTTTTAACCATGACAGCCCAATCTATTTGTTTTCGATCAGTAACATAAAATAATTGAATAGCTTGTGATGCCAGTATAAACCTATCATTATTTTGTGTCACAGAATTAAAGTTCACTAAATTGAAGCCATATCGATCAATTTTCTTCCCAGACTTGTTCATCCAATCGCACTCAAATAAGATAACTTTGCAAGCTTGACTATCACTTTCACCAGGAACCTATAATCAAGCTCATAAATATTTTGTAAAACACCATAATAATCGATATTACCAGCAATTGGATTATAGTCCCTCACACTTGAATAACTTGATGTTTCAACACTAACAAATACACTGCAATTTTGGTTTTTGCATCTATCATCTATTGATTTAATTCGAAACCTATAACCATTTATAACATATTTCTTATATTTCCTCACCATCCAGCTTGGACCATTTGCTAATCGAGCTAAATCATTTGTTATCGAAAAATGGTCGATAGCCTGAAGATCATTTACCTATTCTAAAAAATTCACTATTTCATTATATGATATTTTGTATTAGAAATTGTCAAAAAATGTTGAAGTATAAGGTACTAACATGGTTTCTAAACCAAGTAGCAAATTCTTTATTTTTTGAACTCTCTACTTCATGGATAGTTTTCCGTCGGTGAACTATACGTAGTTCCTCAACCTTTTACTATAAAAATCAAGTCAAAAAATAAATGCTCGTTACCAAATTAAAAGTTGAAATTAAAAGTATATACTTCATATTGAAGTAATGGTCTTACTCTAGAAAAAAGTTACTTCACTAAAATTGAGTAGGATGTAGGTATGACATTGCTCCCAAATGATTTTCTCAAGATTGACTACCGAGCATTTCCTTAACTAATGACCTGAATTCGCAAATATTGATAATCCCCTACCGATCTCATGAGGCAATGATGTATCAACGTAGTTAGAATACATCATAAATCGAATCAGCAAAATATAAAGATGGATAACTTATCTCTCAGTTCAATCGGTGCCGTTCACACAGAAGATCAAACGACCACAATACTGTCATCTTTTATAAAGCATTTTGGAGAATTGGGCTTTTGGTCATGTTAGCCCATTAGTACATAGTATTGTATATATATTGCAGATACATGTACATAGATGTAACCCTCTTATTTGTTTTTATCAAACATTTCATTCTGTCTACAATATACAATAATCAAATTTCTGCTTGAATAAAAAATTTCTCTTGAATTAGTTTCACGCAAAATCTAATTTGGTATTAGAGCCAAAATACGGCTAACGGCATCAATTAAGAAGATTCAACAGAAAATCAAGCACAAGAAATCATCAGCAGAAATATATTCTTTTCTTCTCTTCAGATCAGATATCATCACTTGAGAAGAAGATTCAGCTAACAAATATCATTGCCTCGCCGGCTTTAACTATTTGGCTACAACAATATTCATTAGTGAATCTGAGGTCGAAACAGAATCAAAATCAAAGAAATCAGAGTTAAGAATTCAGAAAATATCAACACAAAACAAAGAAAGTGCCATTCCATAAAAGAACTCATCAGAAAAGGTATCGTCATTTGAGATCTTTTGGGTGCAACAAACCTGTTTGTGATCAGCTTCTAAATTCTTGATCCAGTCTCTTATCAAGAAGTCTCTTTTTTTGCCTTGTTTCCCTCTGTCTTTGCCAAGCAGTTGTAATCATCATGTCTGAAGGACATCCAGAAACCCCAATTAGTGGAAATGAATCTCATCACATCACCTCAAATGTAGAGAAACTGGTTAAGACTGTAATTAGTCCATAAAGTCAACTAATTACAGTACATCTATCTGATGATAACTATCTTTTATGGAAGTTGCAGGTGGAGACAGCTATACAAGGATATGGTCTTGAAGGATTCATTCTTGGAACCCTTCCTATTCCCCTAAAATATATAACCGATCAAGAAAATAAGATTGTTAGCAAAGAGGATTATGTTCAACATCATAGGCAGATAGACTCATATGCTCATGGCTGTTATCTTCTATAAATGCAAACTTGTTACCATATTTTATGGGTTGTAAGACTGCAAGTGATATATGGTCAACTATTGAAAAAGTGTTTAATTCACAATCAGCCGCAGAGATGTTGTTTCATAAAAGATAGCTTCACAATATCAAGAAGGATAACCTCAGTATGAGAGAGTATCTATTCAAGATTAAGTCTATATATGATACATTAGAAGCAGCTGACCAGAAGGTCTCTGATTTAGGGCAGATCATGACTATACTAAATAGGTTAGGTGATGAATATGAAGCTGTGGTGGCAATTATAACATCACAAAGAAATTTACCATCAATAGATGATGTGCACTCTATTTTGCTGTCACATGAGGCAAGAATAGATATAAAGAAACCACAAGAATCTAATTTATCTATCAATTCTGTTGCAAATTATAAGAGCAAAGGCCAGAACAATAGTAAAGGTGATCAGTCCACTCAAAGAGGAGCACATTCAAACAAATCAAGAGGAAGGGGAAGATGGAATAACAATAATCGACCCAAATGTCAGATCTGTGAAAAACTTGGTCACACAGCAGCAAAATGCTAATTTAGACTGAATCTTAACTATGTTCCAAGTCAAGGGTCCAATAATCAAAGAATACTACAGTGCCAATATAGCACACATTCAACAAGATACAAGAAATCAATCAGATATGAATACTTCACAAACTGAAATAGCAAGAGCAGAACATATTCAAGATGAAGATTGGTATCCTGATTCAGGAGCAACCAACCATGTCACTAACAACCTGGCTAATCTCAATCTTGGAAACAAGGAGTACAAAGTTATGAATACAATACATATGGGTAATGGAAAATCTGTTGCAATTACACACGCTGGTAAGTATGATATCATGGGTAAAAGACAACTATACCTAAATAATCTGTTGAGGGTACAACTTATCAAAAAAAACTTACTAAGTGTGTCTCAATTTGCAAGAGATAACAATGTCTATTTTGAATTCTACCCACATCATTACTTAGTTAAGGATATCCTAACTAAGGAAATACTTTTGCAGGGTAAACAGTGTAGGGAGCAGTACAAGTTCAGTGTGGATAATTCAAGAAAATCAGGCTTTAAAAGAAATTATTGTAATAATTCAGAAGTCAAATAGTATGAAACTAGTGAGACATTTGATAAGTGGCATTGTAAACTTGGACATCCAAATGTCACAATTGTTAAGCATGTACTGAATAAGAATCATATTTCTGTTGATAGTATCTCTCTACCATACATACGCACATATTATCAGATGTGTAAGAGTCATAAGCTACCATTCGTAGATTCAAAAACTCAATACAACAAGCCACTTGAATTGGTTGCTACTGATCTATGGGGCCCTACCCCAATACACACGGATTATGGATATAAGTATTATAACTCTTTTGTTGATGCTTATTCTAGATATGTGCGATATATTTTTTAAAGTCAAAATCTGAAACTCATAATGCAGTTTTACAATTCATAGCACATCCAGAAAATCAAACTAACTGCAAGGTCAAAAACTTTCAATCTGATGGTGGAATGGAGTATCTTCCATTAAAGGAGTTTTTTCAAAAAAAGGAATCAATCACAGAACTACATGCCTCTATACATCTGAGCAGAATGGCCTAATTGAAAGAAGACATAGGCAAATTGTTGAAACTGGACTCACTTTACTGGCACAAGCATCTATGCCACTAAAATTTTGGCCTGATGCCTTTGCTACTGCAGTCTACTTGATTAATAGACTGCCATCCAAAGTTTTGGGTTTAAAATGTCCTATTAGAATATTATTTAATATTGATCTAGATTATCCCAGTCTTAAAGTGTTTGGGTGTTTATCCTTTGCATACATTAGACCCTATAATGCACATAAAGTGAGCTTTAGGTCATCCCCATGTACATTCTTAGGATATGCTTTCAATAAAAAGGGATACAAATGCTTAGATAAAAATGTTAAACTTTTTATTTCTAGACATGTGGCATTCAATTAAAAGATTTTTCCTTTTTAGGAAGGGAATATCTAGACAACAAGTAAAGTGTATAGTACTAAAGAGTCATTACCATCAATAACTAGTCCACCATTTGTAGTAATGCAGCCTCAGGGAGAAGCTACTCCTCAGAGTAACAGACAGGAGCCAAACTATCCTGACTCTCAAAGACATGAGCTTAGACATGAATCAGGGGATACTCAAACTGAATCTGCCACTATACCTGAGCAATCATCTCAACAAGGAACTATTGCACAAGTTACATCTCATCAAACTCAAGGCAATTCACAAATCAATGACACTGACACACAATCAGAAACAGAGAGAACCAGTCATCAAAAAAATTACAGACAGTATCAGGCATCACATGGTTACAAGATCAAAGAGTGGCATATTCAAACCAAAGATTTTCAATGCAGTTTTGAAAGCAGTAGAACCTAGTACACATGATCAAGCCATGCAAATAAAAACTGGAAAACAGCCATGATTGATGAATATGAGGCATTAATGAAGAACAAGACTTGGAGTCTCATTCCCAAGCCAGAGAATAAAAATATTATAGGCTGCTATGGACATATAGTTAAAAAGAAATGCAGATGGTTCAATTTTCAAGTATAAGGCAAGACTAGTAGCGAAAGGTTTTTCACAACAGCATGGCTTTGATTTTAATGAGACTTTCTCTCCTGTTGTGAAACCCACTACTATAAGAATTGTTCTTACACTTGCCTTATACAGAAATTGGAGCATCAAGCAATTAGATGTTAACAATGCTTTTCTGAATGGTATTTTGCCAAAAGAGATATATATGGAACAACAACATGGCTTTAGACAGAAAGGAAAAGAAGATCATGTATGCAAATTGCATAAAGCTATATACGGACTAAAACAAGCACCTAGAGTGTGGTTCGAAAAGCTAAAGGATACAATGATCAGATTGGGATATCTTCCAAAAAAATCCGACAACTCATTACTTACATAATTCAGCAACAATTTAATAATATATGTACTAATATATGTTGATGACTTTATTATTACAGGTAACATTGAGAAGGAAATCAATAATCTAATAAAGCATCTAAACCAAGAATTAACAATCATGGACCTTGGTAATATGAACTACTTTTTGGGCATAGAAGTAAAGAGGGTATCTGATACAACTGTTCTGCTAAACCAGAAAAAGTATATTACAAAAATACTACACAAAACCAAAATTGACCAAGCTAATTTAATATCTACTCCAATGGTGAGCAATGTTCATCTGTCTAAGTACAAAGGTAAAACTATTCAAAATGACAGCCAGTATAAAAGCATAGTTGGTGCTCTTCAATATGCAACAATCATCAGACCAGATATCGGTTACAGTGTTAATAAGGCAAGCCAATACAGGCAAAGTCCAACTGACATTCATTGGAAAGCAGTAAAAAGAATCTTAAGATATCTCAAAGGCACCCTAAACTTCGGTCTAACTTTAAAAGCAAGCAAAGCTATAAATATCATAGGGTCTGCTTATGCAGACTGGGCCACGGACCCAGATGATAGGAGGTCAACTATAGTTATTGCATTTATTTAGGCCAAAATCCAGTTTCATGGTGGAAAAAGCAACCAACTGTGTCAAGGTCAAGCACAGAGGCAGAGTTCAAAAGCGTAGCTAATGCTACAACGAAGATTATGTGGATAGAGTCACTTTTAAGTGAACTACAAATCAAGACAGAGAACAAAACAACCATTTGGTGTGACAATTTAGGCACAACACACCTAACTACCAACCCTATTCTTCATGCAAGAACAAAGCATATTGAATTGGATCTATATTTTGTTCGAGAACAAGTAAACAAAGGAAAACTGGCTGTAAATCACATACCTTGTACTTACCAAGCTGCTGGTATTCTAACCAAGCCTCTGTCAAACAAAAAACTTTACGTGGTTCAGGAAGGGACTCAAAGTCGAAAGCTTTGAAAATATCTCACAAATGCTCAACCAACAGGGCAACAAAGATGAAGACTTTCAAAAGAATACTCAAGTCGTCAAGCATAGTAATTAAGCAAAGAGAGCTATAACCGTAATTTCTACAATCTGAGAATCTCATATCAAATCTGAGCATCTTCTTAGATCTCTTCCTTTCTCTCAAGTTTCTGGACAAATTTTTCTACTCAAAAGCTTACATAAATTGATCGACCAAATTGAGGGGTAAATCGCTGCAAACCCTAGCCGAAGTAGGGTTTGAGGGGGAGAATTAGAATACATTAGAAATCGAATCAGCAAAATACAAAAATGGATAACTTATCTCTCAGTTCAATCGGTGCCGTTCACACAGAAAATCAAACGACCACAATAATGTTATCTTTTATAAAGCATTTTGGAGAATTGGGCTTTGGGTTATGTCAGCCCATTAGTACATAATATTGTATACATATTACAGATACCTGTACAACATATTTAACTCTCTCATTTGTTTTTATCAAACATTTCATTCTGTCTGCCATATAAAATAATCTAGTTTCCGCTTCAATAATTATTTTCTCTTGAATTAGTTTCGCATAAAATCTAATTAGCATTACGACCATGGTTTGTATAACGAGTTTCTACAGCTTTCAAGTACAGTGAACAAAAGAAACACATTCTTCTACAAGATATCCTATTGTAATTCTTCCTTCAGGATTGCTTTTGTTGTGACCATATTGTTTCAACGTCTACAAGTACCTTAAAAACATAATACAAGACTTATGTATTTTAGTTGACAAACCAGTTTTAAAAGGGACCTTGTTTTGCATACTCAAATTAGTTCTACGCTTAAGAGTTTGCTTACAAAAATATGTATCCATGCTTGATAATGTTAAATAATGAACTAAATATTTTTAGTTTGAATTATTACTATCAAAAAATGCTATACCGATGTTATACTTGTTGACTAAAATGTAGAACATCAAATCCAAACACGGGTACTTATCTTATTATCATTTATTTTGATGTTATGAAAAACACATCATTAATGTTACGATTCATGATAATAAAATGTACTTACTTCAAGTTATAAACTTAATAATAATTTGAATATCCAAATCAAGGTATTATTCCCCCACTTTGAATTTTATATGTAGATAATAAAATTAAGCCTTTGTACCTAAAATATAATATTAAATGGAACTAAAATGAAATAAAGAAAGTGGTTGCCTTTCTATAGGATACATCCAACGATATTGAATCGGCCCAGCGACTGCAGCTTCATAGACTAAATGGATTATTAAGTGAACTGATATGGTGAAGAATGAAGGAGGGAACATCTTTTCCATCATACAGAAGGCTAACACTACCCTATATTTTAGTTGGTTCATGGATGCAACATGTTGTTTTTTACTACAAAAGTTTCTAAAATTGCACATAACTCAAGCAGAACAAGGACAAGAAGTTTGGGCAAAATCAGTCGTATCGCTAGTGGAAGTAGATGTTGCATAATTACATTATGGTCATGAATTTTAATCCTTGTAATTTTTTTCCTTCACATCTACACAATGAAAAATGTTAGTGGGGTATCCACCCGGAACATGCACATTTGAGAGTACTTTGCAAAATAACATTTTTTCATCATTTATCATAATGAATATTGCCGGAGGTATAAATGTCCTATTGCCTCATAAACAGTGTGAAGTGGTTTTCTTATCTATAGAAATTCTAAGTCATCTCAAGCTTGAAGTCTGTCTTTTCCTTTTTTTGAGCTACCACGTAATGTTCCCAAAATATTTTCACTTGCATTTTTCTCCAAATGCATCACATCAATTTTATATTGTATCAAAAGGTGTTGCCAATGAGGTAAATTAAAAATTATGTTTTTTTTCTTCCATGGTCCAGTAACTCTAAATTCCTTTGTGGCATTCATACCTCTTCGACGTTTTTGACGATTAACGGATTCAGTTATTGGTGGCTTACCGAAAGAAAATAATAAATTTGATAGTTCTCTCAAACACTCAATTCTAGTTAGTAGTCTAGGTGGAAGATCATTCTCACATTTACCATTAAATGATTCTTTATTAACATGAAATCTATGTGTAATAGGTAAAAATCTTCTACTTCCCATATAACCTTACTTTTTGCTATTTGGTAATCGCACTGAACATGTTTGATGAGCACAATGCGGACATGCAAGCTTTCCAGACGTACTCAAAACTAATAAGTTAGCATATGCAGGTAAATCATTTATAGTCCATAAAACAGCCGCTCTCATATTAAATGTTTGTTTAGAAAAAATATCATACGTATTTATGCTAACCTCCAATGATTCTTTTAACACATCTACCAAAGGTTGCATATAAATGTCTATATCTTTTTTGGGTTCATGATGCCCTGGAATTAACAAAGACATAAGTAGATAAGTTTTCTTCATACACAACCATGGAGGTAAATTATAAATAGAAATAATCACCGGCCAAGTGTTGTGCTTACTACTCATGTGCGCAAAAGGATTGAAACCATCACTTGCAAGACCCAAATTAACATTACAAATTTCTGATGCAAAATCAAGGTATAAAGAATCTAGATGTTTCCAAGCTAGAGAATCCAATAGATGCCTCATGAAACCATCATTTGAATAGCCAGTTGAATGCCATCTCACATGTTCTAATGTTTAATCTGACATATATAACCACTTTAGTCTAGGAATTAAAGGAAAATAGCGAAGCACCTTGGTTGATATTTTTTTTTAAATTCTGATCTTCATTGTTTACTTTATATCTTGAAAACCCATAATAAGAGCAAGCAACCAAATATGAAGCTTCCTTCCAAAATAACATGAAATCGTTCAGACAAGCATCAGTCTTTAATTAAATGAGACCCAATCATCAATATATTTTTGGCTTGTGCATTTGACTGTAGCATACAATTTCCATCAGGCAACATATCTTTGAATGCTTCCAAAAACATAGAGAATGCTGAGTTACCCATATTTCCTAAACACTTGATTTGTTATAGTTTTACAATGGCATCCATTTTTGTATACTTACTATGAGTATATAATTCCATATTAGCTTCATCTAATAACTTAAAGAAATGCTTGGCCTCGGGAGTTTGACCTTTAAAAGTAAATGGTTGCCTTGACAAACTAGTATTTTCTGCAATTAAAGGCACAAACCTTTCATAGAGAAAATCATTTATTTCACCTCTCTCTTTGATCAATGCCAAATTTGTGTATCACTAACTTGATTAGAATAATTCTCACTTTATAAATAAGAATCCCTGATGTAAGGTTCACCATGATGAGTCCACCGTGCAATCATATAAAAGGGATGCATTCCATATAAAAGAAGATGACCAACAAAAGTAACTCTATCATTGAAATAACGATTGCAACACTTTTTACAAGGACAAATGATTTTATCTTTTCGAATAGAATTGGAAAATGCCTCATTCAAAAATGGTTCCATCTTGTTTCTATACTCATCTGAATTACGATCCAGATTTACACAACTTTTGTCCATAGGTTGACTACTATCAAAAAATAAAAATGTCAATCACATAAATACTCTTCCCGTTCAATGTCAATATGATATAAATATATAGTAATTACTTAAAGATCTTTTATATTTATCAAATGAAAAAGATACAACTATAGTAACAAGTAGTTATGTTGCATAAAGATCCAAATTGTAGTCCTATACCTACCATTTTCATAATTATCCATGCTTTTGTTCTAGCTAATAGTTAATCATATTCTATTTTATTATTAAATCTAGATAAGGTCCAAATTAATTAATCATAAATTTGGATAAGAATTTTTACACGACTAACTTTTATCAAAAAATAGACTATTGGAGGATCAAAATAATTTACCAAAGGAGTGGAAAACTAAAAAAATAGCATTACTTTATTAAGGGGTTTCATGAATTTAGTAACCCCTTAAATAGTCATTCTAGCATTCTCGTTAACAAATCTCATGATAATTGCATTGTTAATCTATATAACAACAAAATAAGTTAAACAAAGATCTTACATATTTTTTGTACAACTATTTGATTGCTATATGTATAACTAGGGCTGTTATGGTAACGGTAAATTTACGCTGCCATATCATTACTAATCAATCGGTTGTCATTACTGATTGATATCGGTACACCAGTTTAATCGGTGAAAATGGTAAATTATAGGTAACATTGCTTCAAAACCTGTGGTAACGATAAATTTATCGATCGATTTAAAAAACATGTATATTCATGTGATATGCTTTAATATTGACATTTAGCACCAAACAAGTGAATAAATTTAGTTCAGTAATCAGGTCAAATAATGCCAAATGCATTTCTTTTCTTTCTCATTTACGCCTTTTGTTAAGTAACACTATAATTAGTATATCGAAGATGCACTATAGTGTATAAACATGTCAAGTTATGGATTTTTTTGGACAAATGGCAATTTACCATTACCAGTATAACAGTTGTTGGATTATTCGTATACCAGTCAATCGATAGTCGTAACGGTGAGCAATTTTTGATTACCAGTAAAAATGTTATGGTAATGGTATGTGTCAAATGGTAACGATAACCTCTACCATAACAACCATATGTATAACAGTTGTTCAAGTGACCAAACAATGAATTAATTACAATTTTCAAACACATTGATTTATGTAGCAAGAAATAAAGGAAAAGAATCATTGTTTTTGTAAAAATAATAGAAAGCGAACAAGATTTGAATGAAGGAATAATTATGTTAATCATAATTGCTTATATAAAAATAAAAAATCCTAAAGAAAAAAAAATTGAATGTATGTGTACTAATATATAATTTACTCTTTCTTAGTAAACTTAGGTGCTCCTTTAACATAAGGTATAGCCTGTGCAATATTAAAAACAAAAAATTAGCCTAAACAAGGTTAAAAATACTAATTCTCCATGTAAAATCGAATAAGGGTAGTCTCATTGCTATTTCATCGCCTAATTTCCTATTTGATCAATTTCATTACACTTTGAAATCAATCTATAATCGGTTCTATAATCCATTTTAAACTGAGTGCTTTGATTTACTCCATCGATATTCCAATTAATCACTTGTTTAATTTTACTAATTTAGAAAGGAAACATACAAAAAAAGATGGAAGTTTACTCAAAATACGAAGAAAGATATAAATACGATGAGCATTAAGTAATAGTCGGAAAATACACAAAATTTCTGCAAAGATGCATACAACTATAAGAGATAAATGTGATGCATGTTTAATTTCAACACAAATGTCAATTTTGACAGAAAATACTAATTGTGTAACGCTTCGTATTTGTAGCCATTTTAAATTATTAAATTTAATGTATAAATAAAAATGGTTAAAAAATAAAAATTTAATGATTTTGAATGTAGTTTATTGGATATGAACTATGAACTTGAATAGATTTTTGAAATAAACTAATTTCGAAGATTTAAGTAGTAACAAGTATTGAAAGGTAATGATATGAATTGAATGTGTTTACAATCAATAGTTAGATTAGATAGTAATGTTAAATTTATTAGATGTAAATAAAGTTATTCATCGATAATGAAAATTCAATTAAAGTCCAATATTGGAATTTGTTGAATATTGAATAATTAAATTGTTTAAATTTAATATTGCAATTAAATGAATAATTGAATTTTGAATTTAATATGATTGAAAATGATGTTGGAAGTTGATTTAAATTTTATTTAAACAACAGTGATGATTTTAAAATTTAAAATTAGATTTAAAAGTGTATAATTATAAATTGGAGATATTATATTATAGTCGGAACATTGAAAACAACAATCTGGGGAACAGTCTCGGATTTCGACGAAACTGGTTCCATTAGATCTATAATGGTGTATTGTTATCGAATTTCAAATTTCATAACGTTTGGAGTTATCGTTTGGTCGTACGGGATAGAAACGCGTTGAATTTAATATCGAAAATTTAATATTTAAATTCGATCCAAAAGCTATCTTGCACATACCATCGAATTAAGCCTCGAAACATATTCTATTGTGTTCGGAATAGGGATAAAACATTATAAATGCTTGGTGGCATGCTTCGTTTGGAGTTCGTCCGGAAAATATAAGAAAAGTCAAAATAATAATAAAATAATACGTTCACGTTTATAATACTCTACACAGTCAAACCCTAGCCTTTCATAATGCGGTCGCCACTATCTATTTCCATGGCCGAAAACTATCGTGCTTTCTTCCTCAAATTCTCTCGATCCAAGCCATATTATCCAAACCTTCGAACTAAACAATCGTAGAGCTCGATGAGAGCTTCCCATCCATATGGTTGTGATGGTCTATAGTGCAGCGACGGCGATGAAATCGAGCCTGTTTGTGGTTAATTTGCGCACGTTTTCCGGGATATGGAGGGGGCCAAGCCGCTTCGTATTCTAGCTGTAGGCACTCGTGTAGATGGCTACGATGTGCCGGAGTTTGATCATCCTCTTGGGCGACGATGGTGATGCGACATCAAACTATTGGAGGCGGCTATGGGTTACCTGATGAACGCGATGAGGAAGAACATAGGTGTGGCCTTGATTCCTGATGCCAATATTGAATGGTCCATATTTTTTTTAAAAATTGAATATTTATTTATATTATATAATATGAAATCTTTAAAACTGCATATCTTTTTCATACTTTATCAGAATTAAGCTCGATTTGATTTAAAATTGAAAATCAAGGTGAGTGTTTTAATAACGCTCACAAGTACTAGAATATTTTTGTGCTAGTTAAATTTGAAATTATGAAGTGATATAAATTGATTGGTTGTTGTTTGATAAATTTATTTTTTTATCTAAACTGTCGTTGAATTAACTGTTAAAATTTTAAACTGAAAGTAAATATGAAATAGGACTTTAATTGCTAATAAAATAATCGATTTTAATAATCATAAAATTGCTGTGAATTATATTGACCGTTGGATGATTAACTGTGATGGATGTTATTGGTTGATATTTGATGGTTGGATGTTTATTTATTTTATGTATATCTTGTTATCACCTTGTAAATTATTTACAGTATATAACTATAAATTGAATTATTTTGGAATAAATTAAGAAATAGGTTGAAATGATATATACCTATGACACTGTGATTTGGATTGAAATGATATATATCCGTCCCTAAAAATTAAATTGAAATAACTGATCACATGGCCATAGGATAGAATATTATATACGGACACCGGATTGGTTAAATTAAATGATTTTAAAAGTCTTGGTTTTGAAATTATTTAATGATTTTGAATTTATGGAAATGAAAAATTGAATTTATAAAATTTGAATTAATCACGACTTCGGGTTTGAAATGTAAAAATTAATTTTGGTTAAAAGAGATTGTTTAAAAATAGAAGTGAAGATTTGAAGTTCTAATTGAAATAAGATTTGAAATTTAGGAAATTGGATTATTTATAAAAGGTTGGACCTTTATTTGAACTTTGAATATTACTAAGTAAAAGAGAAAAAAAAACCATATTTCAAAATTTAGCTCGGAATTGAATTATATTTGAAGATTGGGATTTTAACTGAATATTGAAGGATAATTTGATTTAAATGTTTTGAGTCGATATTTCGAAAATCGAGCTCGAAATCGATAAATTGAAATTGAAATTGAATTATTTGGATTTGAAAGTGGAATTGAATTAATTTGGAATCAAAATTGAAATTGATTTGAATCGAGATCAAAAATGAATCGATTGAATGGAAATTGGAATTGATTTGAATTGGGAAGTTGGAATTGGACTGGTTTGATTTTGAAACTATTTTTAAATAAATAATTTAGTATAAAACTATTTAAGGCTGTCTTCTTAAATACACAAACTATTTGGTTTCTAAATTATTTTGTTATATAAACCATTTTAATACTTAAACCATTTTATATTAAACTAATTTAACCATTTAAACTATTTTAACAATTTAAACTATTTTTAACTATTTTTAGTTATTCAAACTATTTTAAACAATTCAAACTATTTTTTTTTCAAAAATTCAATCTGGTCAGGATTGGTATGTTTATTTTTAAATCATGGATTTAAATACGAATTGGATTTATGAAGCTATAATCCAAATTGGAATTCGAAACGATTTTGGAAGCGAAATCGTGATATTATGGAAAAAATGGTTTTGGACCGAAATGGTATATTTTAAGTAAATATAACGATTTCGAAATGGATTTGATTTCCAAACAAATATGATATTTTGTTATCAAGTATGAACTTTTTTGAAATGTAAAAGAGCCAACCGGTGTGTAAAACGACGTTTGGTTGTTAAAGAGAACAGAGTCGAATACGGGCATACTCTCTATCGATACCAGAACCATTTTAACAACTGTGTACGTGGAGTGATGATCCAGAACAAAGTGGTTGAATTTGGAGTCGTTTACTGGATTTGAAGAAAGAGAACGATGATGGATTAACCTTGTACTTGTGCCAATTTGAAAAGACTAGACAGGAGCCGTACCGGCCAAGTGGGCTAGCAAACCCAAGCGGACGCACTTCTTCGTATTACCATGATTTGCATTGTGATTGATTGGTGTGTACCCTTCGAATTATGGGAGTGTTGGATGCAGTGGGCGATCATGGCTATGTTGCGTTACCACCAACCGGGAAGGGTAAAATGGTAGTATCCTACCTTAGGCATTGCCTCACGTGCATTGCCATACTTTTATCCCTTAATGAGATTCATATGATTTTGGTTTAGTGTTGTCGTATCATGGTGCATCCCTATCCACCGACAATTTAACTAGTGTTTTATATGCAAACTCTATGACAATGCTTAAAAACACATTAAGAGGGATTAATGTAAAGCCTTAACGCTAAGAATAATATTTATTTTATTGATTAGACATTATATATATAGCGTATTCTACTACATATAAATATTTCGACGGATCCTTAAGAGATGGAAAATCCCATAACATCTCTTGAGTTATTGCACGCATGTTATACACCGGATAGGAGATGTGAAATCCTGTAAGTATCTCTTACGCTACTACACTCACGTTATATTCTTATCGATTTGACTTACATAAAGATATTTTAGTCCTCACTCAAATGTTTTGTCTTTTCGTTATGCTCGGGTCAGTCCTAAGTTTTTCAGCCCATCGAAGATTATTTTCTGGAGGACGAAGATGAAGATTTGGTATATTACTACTACTATTAGTCCTGCACCATGATATCTGCTGCATTATTTATTTATCTCTGATGTATATATATAACTCTAATGAATATTGTGTTGATTATAATCAGATGTAAAATATAAACAGCTTCATGAACTATTTATTTGATTATTGTATTTTGTCGTTCCCCTACGAGATTCTGTGTTTTCTTTCTTCTTCTGTCCTAATTCTTCTTAATTAACCCCATTGATATCTATGTTTCGGATTGTTTAAGCTGGACATGTGTGGGTTATTATCGATTTAAACCTTCTAGAATATGGGTCGACATAGTTGGTATCAGTGCTTTGGTTTAGCGATAACCTTAGCTTTGTAGGGTAACTCATTAGAGATAGTGTCAGTAGTACCCTAGGATGAGTTTGAGTGTATTAATAGATATGAGCACATATTTGTTAGTGAATATGAAATGTTTTATATTGTGTTGACTTATCAATTGAGTGTTTATGAATTCTGGTCGTTATGGGAGGTACAAATGTATCGACGGGGGTTTCTAAACTCTTAAATAAGGTAAACCGACAAAATATTGTTTTGAAATTGGGTAAATTTTACCCTAGTGAAACTTTTATATAAAGGAATAATTTTTAGAAATTATTATGGTTTATATAGCTTGTTTGATTGTTAGGAATGATAAATTGATTATTATCACTAATTGGTTATTGTGTCGTAATAAAAGAGGTTTATTATAAGATAAACAACTTGTGAAATGTTTTAAGAAGGGAAATTATGTTAGTGTAATTTATAAATATGATTCATAAATTAAAATGGATTTAAACTGAGAAGGTTTTGAATCTAAGACCCGGAACTTTGAAAATGGTTTTCAAAGTTTGGAAAATATGCGATGTTACTCGGAAAGTAATTATGAAAAATATTTTTCCTTATAGGGATTTTTAAAACGAATGAATTCAGTACTCCCCTCTTCCGTCGTTGAAAAATAATTTTAGTAGTGACTGCGTAGCATCATCGACGTTTATTTTCGAGTCTCAAAGCGGGAGAGATTTTTGTAACATTCTCGTTTTTAAATCAAATTCAAATTGGAAATTAATTTAATTTTTGGAAATAAATTTTGAATTAATTTGGTATTTTCCAAATTTAAATAGCTATTTGTTTTTTATTAATATAAATGAATATAAATATGATTTTAAAATAAAATTTCTAATTGGAAATTTAGAAATAAATATTTTGAATAATATATTGATTATAAATTTAATTGTGGATTAATTTGAAAATTTGGGAATAAATATATTTAAAAAGATTTCAAATAGAATCTTGGTTTTAAAATTCAAAAGAAAATATCTTATAAATAAAATTTGATTTATTAACTTTGTATTTTGGAAAACTAAAGTATATATGTATGTAAGGATTTTTTATTAATAATATATAATTTGATTTCAAAGCATTTGTCTTAAGGTTATTTAAAAAGTTGTATTAGTATAAATATACAAGACATAACTAAGTACAATTTGTTTAAATTAATAAAAGGTTTGAAACACTTTTCCCTTTATATTTGTAATGAATAATTTGTGTATATATATACATATATATATATATATATATATATATATGAACATTTAAAAATATATATGCGTGTGTGTAATATGTGATATCCTGTAATTTCGAGGAATTTAAAATGTGATAATCTACTTATTAAATTATTTAAAATTGATAAAAAATTTATTTTCAAAAATAAATAACCAAAATAATTAATAATATGATAATTTTAAATATAGTTATAAATATATTTTTAAATGAAATAATTATTTTCAAATTTAGTTGATGTTGTTTTATAAATAGATTTTAAAATAGATTTCTAAATAAGGATATTATTTTCAAATTTAATTTGTGTTTGTTTAAACTTAATGTATATTTGAATTGATATTAAATTTGATTTCAAATTGAATTTGTATTTAGATTTAAATTTAAATTTGAATTTGAATGAATATTTATATCTTAAAAATATTCTTAAAAAAATTATATGAATCAGTTTTTATTAAAAATAAGATTTGTTTTTTCCTTAAAGGATATTATTCGTATAAATTTGAAAAGTGTTTATTAAATAGTAAATGAATACAAAAGTTTTATGTTAACATTTGAAAATGGATTAAAACTATTTTGTATGATTTTATTTAAATTATAATTGGTTTATACTTTATTTTCTTTAAAAGGGTTTTATTAATATAAAATTTTAGAAAGCATTTATCAATTTACAAAGGTATTTATTAATTTAGAAATGTATTTATTAATTTAGAAAACTAAAGTAAAATATTTTAAAAATCTTTTAAAATAAATAAACATAAAATTATTACAAGTGTTAGGTTAATAAAGCTTATAAAAACACACGTAAGTAAATTAATTATGGGTTGTGACAAGTGTTAAAAATTTGGGCATGTGTCAAGATTTATTTTTATTTTATTTAATTCTAAAATAAATCCTAATTCACATTTTATAAACTCTCCTCTCCTCTCTTTTATTTCTTTTCCATCTTTATTTCATAAAAAACCTCAAAGCCATGTTCATATATCTACAAACCTGAACTTCATCTCTAAAAAAACCAGAAAGTATACATGAATCAAATCTGAAACCCCTTTCAAATAATCACCTCCTTAAAACAACTCAAACCTGAAAATCCGTTTTTCAAAACTAAAATCCATCTCTGTTCAAAATTTTTTTTCAAATCAAAAGCCTGAAAGCCAAGCCTAAAAACATTTTTCCGATCTGTAAACAAATGCAAAACCTTCAGATTTTTCAAATGCAATCAATAAGGTCAAGTTCAAAATCTGAAAGCTTGCAACCATTTTAAATCTGGGATTTGCAATGCAATTTTCAACAAAAGCCAAGCCTGGAAGTGTTAGTCTGTAAACAATCAACCCTGTAACCTTCTCAAGCAAGCTTCAACCCAAAAAATTTAAAACAGCCTGTAACACTTTTTCAAATCAAAGAGTCAAGTCTGTAGCATCTTTCAAAACTGAGATTTCAAATGCAACCTGTGAGCTCATGGTCAAGCAATCCTCTCAAGCAACATTTTCAAGTTTCCACTGTGTCAATCATAATCGTAACCAAAGTCTTCCAGTTTGCAACTTCTAGCATTCAAGTCTTTGCCTCTTTAAAAATAGGTGAGTAAACTTTTTAAAATTTAAAAGCTAAGTGAATTTTAGTCTGTTGCTTGTGAAAATATCTGAGATGAATGATGTTTGCATATGAAAATATAAGTGTATTGTATGATTATTATGTTGATCTGTGCATGACAGTGTTCTCTATTTCTATAAGTTCCAGGTTTGAAATTCAAGTAAAATTCAATATCTTTTCATTAAGACACTATTTGGACTTAGGATTTAAATAAAATATGTTTGTTTAATCTTAAATTAAAGTTTAACATTTATTTCTAGCAAAATAAATTGAGGTATTTTTGGAATTAAGATAGTTCAGATGAAAATGGAAATGCATGATAAAATTAAGTGCTGAATTAAGTTGATTCTAGTATATATCTTGAATTGTCTTAGGAAATCATGAATTTTAAAATGAAAATCATAAATTTTAATATTGAATTGAATGAGCAATTTAAGTTTGTCTGGAAATGGTTTTTAAGGCATTTCCTGCTGATCTACTGTTGTTGGGTGGTTGAGACTTCGCCTGGAAATAGAGGGATGTACGGCGAGGCTTGGAAAAATAGCTGGTGGGTTGTCTGATCATCGAGGTGTCGACGGTGAGGCGATCTAGTTTATAACCCTAGTTTTGTTGTGATCGGGGTTTTTGGTCACTGCGAGTTCTCTGGGTGATCGAGTAGCTTGGAATTGTGGGAATTGGTAGTGTGGGTTGTCGGCATGGCGTAGCCGGAGGGGTAGCAACTCCGATGATCGGAGTCGTTGTTGTGAGAAAATTTCCTGGCAGTGTTTTCTTCTTACTGTTTCATCTTCCATGCTCAAATTTGATTTGAGACGTGTGAATGTGTTTGGATGGTCGAAAACCGATGCAAGGGTGATGGTCGTGGTGTCGGAGGGTACGACATTGTTCATCATCGACGTTGGTAGCTGTGTAGGTGCACGGAGAAGGATGGATGTCTGATGTTGTAGTGTAGGGTTTTACTCGATGCATTACTCGAGTATTTGAGCAGAAGACTCGAGTTTGAACTCGAGTAAGATTTTGTTGTTGTAGAGCTATAGGTTTATAAACTTTAAAATTTAATCTAGGTTTTTAAATCGAGTAGAAAAACCCAAGTTGTCTTCGAGTTTGACCCGAAGCAGAGATGATAAACAGATTTAAAATGTTTTAAAATCAAATTGTTTTGAAATTTAAAATTTAAATCTAGTCTAAAACATTCTTAGTTAAACTTACTCTTTATAATTGTTTTAAATATTAATCAAGGAGTTTTGAAAATTTGATTGATTTAAATTTTGTGAATTTTAAAGTGATTTTAAAACATCAATTTAAAATAATAGTTTAAGATTTTATAAAAGTAAGTTTTAAAATACAATTTGTAATTAGTTTTGAAACCTTTACTTAATAATGTTTTATGTTAATTAAGGAAGTTAAGATTTATTAGTTTTAAATTATCAAGTTAAATGGTTATCTTATTTCAAATCATAATTAAAGGATTTAATTAAGTTTAGTTGATTATAATGTTAAAATGTTTTAAAAATGTTGATGTAATTAAGGTATTTATAAGATAATGTTTTATCTTAAGATGACTAAGGTTATAATGTCTTGAGATTAAATAGTTTAATAAAGGGAATTAAGTATAATTAACTAGTTTAATTTATTGATTTTAAAAGGATTAATTAAGTGATTAATTAAGAGTAATTAATTGGTTTAATTAATAAATAATTAAGAGTTTTAAATTAATTAATTTAAGGTTAATTAATTGTAATTACGGATTATTAATTAAAGATTGTTAATTAATGATCAGAGATTAATTAATTGAGTAATTAAGTAACTAAGAATTAATTAATCAAGTAATCAAGATTGATTAATTTAGTAATTAAAGAGTTGTTAATTAGTTAGAGGTTACTTAATTAATAATTAAGATGTACTTAATTTGTGATTAAGTTTTATTAATTAATAATTAGGTTTTATTAATTAATACTCAAAGGATGATTAATCTATAATTAAAGATTAATTAACTAAGGATTAATCAGAAGTAATTAAGTATTAATCAAAGGTAATTAAGGATTAATCAATGTTAATTAAGTGTTGATTAACTGGTGATTATGGATTAATTAATTTGTAATTAAGGTTGTTAATTAATAATTAAGTTTTGTTAATTAATAGTTTAGAGATAATTAATTAAGTAAGTAATTATAAGAGTAATTATGGATTAATTAATTTGTAATTAAGAGATATTGATTAATAATTAAGGTCATTAGTCAATAGTTAATGGATAATTAATCAGTTAATTTAAGGATAATTAATTGATTATAAAAGTAATTAAGGGTAGATTACTTTGTATTAAAGGAGATTAATTAATAATTAAGGTGTATTAATTGATAATTAAAGGATAATTAATTAGTGATAAAGATTAATTAATTATTTGATAGATTAGATAATCAAGGAGTGATTAATTATGAGTTTGTAATTAATTAATAATTATTTGAGCAGGATTAGGAGATTTTTTCTTAAGTAATTAATTTAGTTTAAGTTGATTAAGTTAATTATAACATGATTAATAATTCATGTTTATGGATGATTGTTTGTGTAGAATGTTTGTATTGGATGATATCTATTGATGATATCTATTGGATGATATCTATTGGATGATATATATTGGATGATATTTATTGGATGATATCTATTAGAAGATATATATTGGATTATATATATTGGATGATATGTTGGAATATTCTATGATATGATATTGTTATATCAGTGATAAATGTGTGACATTTATCTATGTTAAAGCTGTGTGAATTCATTATTGAATTGAATTGAATTGTTTAAAACTTTAAAACAACTTGGCCTTTAAGATACGTTTGGATTTCAATGAGCAGAGATCGGGTATCAAATTTGATTATCCAAAAACCACATCGATCCAAGTTAAACTTTAGGTCGTGAATTCAAGTGAAGATCAAGTTGAAGACTGGAAGTGTAAGAACTATTTGTTGTTAAAACCTCTGAGGATGATTCCAATACGAGTATAACGGAGATGGTGCTTACATGTTCGAGATGGAATTTCAGAGTGCAAGGGTTATCATTGTTAACTCTGAGGGTGATTCCAAAATGAGTGTAACGAGATAATGCCTTCGGTTTTGTTCGAACCCGGAACGAACTTGTATGGATTGAATGCTTTCAGAACATCATCAGGTGGAAGATGAGCATTCTAAGGTTGATGTGTTCTATAAAAGTAGTCGCAATCTCAAGCCTCATCAACCGAGAATGGCTAAAACAGGGGAGGTGCAGCAAGGCTAAGTGAGCCGCGCTCAAGTAGGACGAGATTTACCCTTGTCTAGATGTCCCTTTTATTCGGTTGTGTGGGCAGTTGGATCTGCAGCCAACTGCGGGTTAGTCTTGTTCGGAACTATTCAGTAAGGAATGGCTTCGGCCTTGTGTTGAAGGGGATTTAGGGTGGATCCTCGGTACGTTGATCTTGTATTGTGATGGGCGGTACCCCAGTAGCCCATTGATGGAAACCCATTCTTCCTACGTGCCCTTACGGTTTTGATTGTATTACCCACTTTTGTGGCTAGTATGCTAGAATTTAATCATGTAACAATTTCAGCTATTTCTTATTTATTTGAAAACCCTAGACCCTATTATAATATCACTGGATTTCCTATCAAATGTTTTAGTTAGCGTAAGGCAAAAAATTACCCGTGTTTATGTGTGGGAAGTCTTACGTGATACCTTTTGTTTTCAAAGGTTTTCAAAAGTTAAGCAACTTTAAACCGTTTACTCACACTAGACCCATGTCTGACCTGGAGTTTATTTCTATTTTTCTTTAACTCTTGGGCACTCAAATTTTTACGAGTAGCCAAGGGATTCAGGTTAGCTTTGACGAATATTGGATAACATGGAGCAAGAGTCCAGACATAGCTATATCTATATATCCACTATGTTGAAGCCTTTGTCTGTTGTATTTGGAATGTAATGGATTAGACAGATCTTTATAACTATCTAATGTGAAATGTTGTTGCAAGCTATATAACTCTGATTTAATGACTATGTAATATCTATTTGATATAATATATTTTGTTCCGTTCCGCTGTGAGATTCTGATTTTGTTGAGTTCTTTCTTCTTTCTATTCTATTTCTATATCTTTCTTTCTTATTGATGACGCGTCTTTCTGTGGAATGAAGGGCGGGTCGTCGCATAATTTATGCTAATATGAAAAAAAGAAATATATTTAAAACATATAAGAAAATACTAATGCATGAGAGATTACATGTGTAAGCATTTTAGCAATAAAATTAACATATGTGAACATTTTAACAAAGCATTAATACAAGTGTATCTTTATTATGAAATAAACAAGTGTCAAGTATTCATCTTTATTTTCAAAAAAAATCTAAAAAATCAAACCTGTAAAACTTAAAAACAAAAACCAGGTCATTTTTCTTCACTTCTCATTATTCTCTTCAGAATTTTCCTTCATCTAAAGCCTGAAAACTAGAAAGGATCAAAAGATACAGGGAAATGAAAATCAAAGTAATAAGCAGTTTCAAAAACATCAATGAACAAGCAAGCATTCAGATCAGATGACAACCTGATCTAGAGCAATGCAAACAAATGCAAGATCATGCTTCAGTTCAAAACCTGGAAACTCAAAATCAAAACCAGGTAGAGGAAAACAATAAAACTGGGTGTAACGACCCGTAGAAATTCGATAATTAAATTGGTTAATTTAATAAGATTTTGTAATTAAATTTTTGAAAGAAATAAAAACTCTACAATTTAAAATGAAGCGAATGTTAAGAATGAAGTGTGGCAATTGCTATTAAAACTAATTATAGACAATTTGAGTAAAATCCCAATAATGTAAGAGTGGAAATTGTTGCACTTGGTTAAAAATAGAAAATGAGTAAAGAAAAGTAAGTGTTGAATTAACCAATGAAATAATATATTTTTTAATAGTAATTGGATGTAAATTTACGTAATAATGTTAATACAAGTGGATAAATAACTAATTTAGTGCAGTCCTAATTAATTGAAACCAAATGCAATAAAATGAAATCAAATATTACATTAGTATGAATTAAGGTAATATGTGGTAATGATGTATTGTTAATGGTTTATGAATGAAGCAATGATAAAAATTAAAGGTAGTGATGGCATTATAAGTTGACTATAAACAAGTTGAATGAAATCCAAATAAAGGAAGTAATCCAAATGTTGTATTTGGCAAAATTTCAATATAAGTGAAAAATATAGTTAATACACAATAAAGAAGGAAAGTTGAGTATTGAATTGATCAATGAATTAATATATATTGAATGGTAATTGAATAAAATCAATGTTTAGTAAGAAATTATAACATTGGTTGGGAATGATAAACTTATGAAAATGTGATTGGGAGTTAATGATAACAATTATTACAAGTTAATCATTTATTTGGTCCATTAAATCAAAATTTGTAATCAATTGCAAAGAATCTCAACTCAATGTTATGTTAGTGTAAATTAAGGAAATAGTTGGAAATAATGTCAATTCTATTTATAATATGACAATTGGTTGATTTAAAGAATGAAAATCGAGATTTATTAACTTATTGAAATTTAAAATTCAATAATTGGATTAATTGCAAATGAATGAAATTAAATATTTAATTATTACGTTAATTGAAAATTAAGTTGAAATTGGAGAATACTAATGAAATAGATCGTGAGTCCAATGTTAATTTCATACATTGACATCAATGAATTGAATAATAGAATGAAAAATAAATTAAAAAGAATTATCGAAAATTTAATTTATAATTTTGAATTTAATGAAATTTAATTACTGAAATTGATGAATTAATCAACTCTAAATTGACATTTAAATTTGTTTAAATCATTGTAAATGATTGAGAAATCAAAAATGATGAAATTTATCGATTAAAGAATTGAAATTGAAAATTTGATTTAATTAATTAATTATTAATTTAATTAATTAATGTAAAAATAGCCATTTTGGCCATTGACTTGGATTTCTACGAAACTAGTTTCATCAGATCTGTAACGGTTAATTATTGTAGGATTTCAAGTTTCGTAGCGATCAGACTTGTCATTTGATCGTACGAACGCGAAACGCCTAAATCAATGAAATTGAAATCAATTTGAAATAACTTGATTTTAGCATAACTTCTTCGTACGACGGAATTTGGACCTAAAACCTATTCCATTGATTTTAAAATATTTTAAAACATCTATTTTGATATATGGGTTGATCCAATTTCGTTCCGGAGTCGAAACGGGCGTTTCTGGCTACTTTATTATTCAACGCGTATATCAATCTTATCCATCCATTCTATTTCCAGCCTTGCCTATATATACCTTATTATTAACCCTAGCCTACTTCTATTTCTTATTTGTCTGTACGTTCAATTCAACTATCTCTCCTCCTCAATGGAAGACTATTCCAAGTCCAATTGCAATTCAAAAATCAAATGAAAATTTCAAACTCCACAAAATATATCAAATTTTATATGGATTCGAAGCTCTCGATGGACGCATCTTAGAACTGCAATTCGTTTTTGGTTTTGAATCACCGATTGTCCCGAAATCACGAATGAATTCTCGGCCGTCCGTTTATTATTGATCAACTACGACCGATCGTCGTTTGAAGGGTATGGGACTGTGAAGATTGTCGCACGCAACTCATCGATGCAATTGGTTCGTCGATTCAACGGTCGGATCGAGCAAATTAATTCGATTAGGGTTTAATTTTATGGGCGGCGGCTGCCCTATCTGTAACGACCTGAAATTTTCGATCCCGAAAATTCCAGATAGTTAGGAAAAAGAAGAAAGAGATAGAAGAAGAAGAAAAAAAAGAAAAACACCAACATCTCACATTCGCAGCGGATCAAAATATAATATCAAATAATAACAGTTTACAAAAGAATACTATATCTGTCGATTACATTTTAATACATCAGAATTACACATATGTACAGACACTGGATATTTACAATCATCATGTCTCAGATATACAAGGATATAATACAGCGGAAACCCTCCATACGTTCTTGCCATCCAGCTCGCCTCCTGAGCTCCAGAACGTCCTTACCTGAAAATCCGTAATACTCGGTCTGACCCGAGAATTACATCAAAGTAACACCCGGGTTAGGCTGGAAAACCAGCATGAGTAAATCCATATAATATGGAACACAAAAGTATACAACTTATACAAACCTAGGGTAACTTGTATCAATTTACAGCTTGTCAAGTCGTTATAGACATCACTTAAATCACACATCAATTTCGAAGTACCTAAAACTAAGATTAAAAGGTCCAGTTCACCTGAATCATTCCATTCCAGCCTATTGATTTCACGTAACAATTTATAAAGGATCGAAGGGGTTTCGGGTATTTACTAATATCTGACTCCGGTCTCTACGAATCCAATGTCATCTTGACCAAAGTTATTCGAGTGAAATACAACTCAACTTTAAATATAGGGTATCACAATAATTCATCATCAATAGATAACCACATCATCATTGTAACAACCCGCATATTCATCGATTTTATATTCAAATATTTTATTTGAATATTTTATCGTAATCGGATTTTGGTTCGAAAAGCTACTTTTTGCAAACGGTCAAATTAGGACTCGAGACCACTTCCATTGAGTTCGAAATGCCGTTTACAACTTTTTGAGTATAAACTTTGATATGTTTGGAGTTAGTGGAATTTTTGACACTTTTCACTTAAAGCTTTGGTTTGGGCTGAGCCAATTAAACCACTTATTAACTCAGTCCCAACCCTCTCCTCTTCATTTACTTCATTTCCATTTTCCTTATATTCAAGCTTTGGCATCAATGGGGAGAGGAATGAGAAATTGAAACTCAAGCCCTAGTTTTCTTTTGCAAATCAAGCTCTAGCTCCAAACTAAAAGAAGAAGCTTTGGTAAGCCTCCTCTTCTTCTTCTCCAACTCATTCTCTTATCAATTTCTGAAATTCCTAAACCTAATTTAGGAAATGTTTCTCTTTTTAGCTTAGATTCAAGCTTGTTGAGTTGGAATTGAAGAGTGATTGTCATTGTCGTTGTTCTATAGCTTCTTCCTCCTTGTTCTTGTGCATAAAGGTGATATTTTTATCTCACATCTATGTCTATATCTATCTTTGTTGTTAGGTATGAATTCCTAACACTTATTTATTGCTTTTGGTTTGGATTGATTTGGTGAATATTTCAATTTTTGGTGTTTTGTAGTCCAATCTTTAAAAATCCAATCTTTGATGTTTGAACATGTTTTTGATGATGCGTCGAAGAGCCTATAGTGCTGGGTTGTCGATTGGCATAAATCCTTAGCATCCATCGCTCGTTCGATCGCATTTCGGTTTGGATTTGCCATTTTTGGTCTAGGCTGTTTTTTTGCCTAGTAGAAGATTTCAGCCGTCTGAACCAAATCCATACGTCTGGTTGAATAATCCAAACATCTGGAAACGGGTCTGGAAAAGGCAAAGACTAAATCCAGACGTTTGAAACAAAATCCAGACGTCTGAAATCAAATTCAGACGTCTGGTTGAAAATTTCAGACGTCTGAAATGGCCTAGGAAATAAAAATAGAAGGGAGAAAACACAAATAATCCCAGATACTAGGGCCAGACGTCTAGGAACACCTACCAAACGTCTGGAACTGTTTAATTTGCCTATTTTGGCTATTTTTGAGTATATTTCCAACTTTAATCGATTCGTGTTGATTCCCTTTTTGTTGTTATCATTTATTATGGACTTTGATGACATTTTCATCGTGATTTTTGGGAATATCCATTTTGATGGATTCGGTATCTATTTCTTTGGATTTTATTCACGTCTTCGAATGTGAATTTTTATGATTGATTGTTTCTACAATCAATTCTATGATTTGTCACTTTAAAATATAAAGGTTTTCTATACTAGTAGTAAATATCAAAACTTTTTCCTTAAAACGATTTCAACTCTATGTTCAATACCAAACTCGTTTATAAAACCATTTTCCAAATCTATTAGTATATACAAACCTTTACCTCACTCGTATGAGAAATCTAATTAAACGGCTTGGTAAAACAAGTGGTATGAAACGCTTGCGTTTACTTCATCGGTTAATTCTTGGACTTGTTCGATTGAACCTCTTGTGACAATTTTCTAGTGGAGATCTACAATTTGTTCGCAAATATTTAAGTTAAGCTAATGGTTATGGAACATGATGCTAAACTCATATATTTACTAGCTTATTGTAATTGACACTTATTGATGATCGATGATGATCATTTTATGGTTTAGACTAGCAATGTGCGATGTCTCTTTGTCTATGTGGAGGACTGTTCCTCATTTTATTGAGCTTCGTCTCATTTCTTGCATGGGTCGTACCTATTTAGGTGCGTCGATGTTTGTTTACACATGGGTCGTACCTTTTTAGGTGCGTCGATGTTTATTATGCATGGGGTGTACCTTTTTAGGTGCATCGATGTTTGTTTACTTCGTGGAGCAATCGGCTCAATAAGTTGGGACATGGGGCGTATATTTCCTGTTGCGTCGATGTTCCTCTATGCATGGGGCGTATCTTTCTAGGTGCGTCGATGTTCGACTTTGCATGGGGTGTATCTTTCTAGGTGCATCGGTGTTAGACATTACATGGGGTGTATCTTTCTACGTGCACCGATGTTTATTTATGCATGGGATGTATCTTTCTAGGTGCATCGATGTTTATTTATGCATGGGGCATATCTTTCTAGGTGCGTCGATGCTAGAGCATGGGTCGTACCTATTTAGGTGTGTCGATGTTCGACTGTGCATGGGGCGTGCCTTTCTAGGTGCGTCGATGTCCAGTTTATGGGATTGGCCATCCTTTTTCTTGTGATTTCTGGATTTCTATTTGATGATTTCTGTAATTTATGTTTCACCACCTTTTTCAGTTGGCATTGATATGTATGTCATTTATTGTGGTTTGGTGAATTAAATGAAGAATATGACATTCTTTTTGATGCTATGAGATTCTTGAGATTTTGTATGACTTTCGTGATTTTCTAATGTATACTTGTCGAAGTATGACATTTTTGGTTATCATACGTTTTATTATTATATCTCTTCTTATATCTCATTTTATCTGATAATTATAGCTAGACTGATCCGTTTATTTTCTTCTTAAATAATACTCGGGTCAGACTGAGATTTTACAGGTGCTTCTGCTTGACTCCTTAACGGACCATCATCTGATCTTTTAGCTAACTACTTTAGTTTAGTAGTTTTTGTTGTATGCAATTGAGATATAGACTCCTTGATGTATACATATTTTTGTCTTGCACTTGTATCTATTCATTTTTGTGATGTTGTGGATCTTATTTGACCACTACTCTGATGTACACTTTTATGTGTAATATTCATATCTATTTCCGCCTTTGTGATATGAATTATCTGTGACGGATTTATGTTATGCTTATTTCTATATTTCTTTCCGAAGAATTTATATAGCCACTGTGTAGTAGCTTTGAGTTTGTATCGGTATGTCGGATTTCCTCTTGAAATAAAATGCATGTTTTACTATCTGACATATCGGTGCTCGCACAAAACAATTACGTGGATGGTCGCTCCTCAACAGCCTTGTTCTCCATGGTAATTGACGGCATTACACCGTAGTGTCCTTGGCTATCGTGGGTATAGAGGTGGGGCGTCACAGCTTGGTATCAAAGCCAAACTTCGGAACAATGTAGAATAATCTAGCAAGGATCATGTCCTTAGTCTTTCTTAGGAGTTGTGCCTTAGGGTTTATTCGAGTCTTCGTACCGTTCTATCCTACTTTCTTTTATGATTCATTGTTTTATCTATCAAGATTGCTTAATATTTATTTTGAGAATAACTTTTTCCTCTTCTTTCTTTCTTTCTTTCTTAAAGAAGAGAAATGGTTAGACCTGGCCATCCCAGCGTCGGTCAATCTAGTGCTACTCCCCTGGATGGAGTATTCATGTCTGCTCAACAACTTTTGGATCTTGTAAAGAATCAAGAGTTTATCTATGTTTTGAGTAAGAACCCCGAAATGGTTCTACCTTCGAAACTTGAAGTTTCTTTCAATCAGCTTGTGGATGTTACTCTTCTTCATGGAGAGGTTGGTAAAGGAAGTGTTTGTGATATTGGGACTTCCAAGAAGAGGCATATTAAGTTCAAGAGCCTTAATCCCAATAAGAGAGTGAAGCAAACTACTTTTGTAGCAAAGACTCCAATCCCTAATCGTGGAGGATGCTACAATTGTAATTCTAAGGAACACTATGCGAATATGTGTCCAAAACCCCATTCTTGTCGCTATTGCAAGAAACCGGGTCATCTTTTATCTGCATGTCCCAAACTTTTGAACAAGGACATGAGAAAGCTAAATATTGTGCAAACCCCTAGCAACTCTTCTCTCGGTCAAGGTATTTTTCACTCAATCCTTGATGGCATTGTTTTATTTCGTGATCTTCTTATTTGAGTTCTTGTTGATACGGGTTTCATCTCATTATTTTTATATCAAAATAACTTGTGATTCTTCTTCTTTAAACATTTCTGGGTTTGATGACTTCTTTGAGGATTGTAAATCCGGATGGCAGATCCGTAACACTCAATTTTTCTTTATTGATGTCGAAATTATTTTATGTGATTTTTCTGTCCAAGCCGATTTTTACTTAGGCTTCGGAATTTACTTTTGTAAGGATTGGCTTAATTATTATGAGGCCATATCCTTTGTCCCGTGTGGACTATTCATCTTTGACATTTCCAATCTGTTAAGCACATTTCTATTTTTCCTTTATGATTTTGATTCCAACTTGATGGCATCATTTTATTCCTTATGCCCACTTATAAGGAAAGTGTTATTTCTCTCATTCATGTAGTTTGAGAAATTTTCCGGTATTTTTGAGCTTGTCTTAGGATTATCACCTAAGTAATCTTTTGTGTGGTGCTAAGGTCTTTTCAGTTTGACCTTACCACCGGTTTTCATTTGCTACGAGTTGCGGAAGTTAGCATTCCACTTACCGCATTCCGCACTCGTTATGATTCCTATGAATGAATTATTATGTCATTCAGTTTGTCCAGCTTATTTCATCCATTTTAGGTATCGAGCATTCTATCGAATATCTCGATGATTCCATTTTTTGCATTTATTGATTTTGGATGAAAATAGCAATTTAAAATTTTGCAAAATCTTTTTCATAAGATTTATTTAGAAGTATAACTGGATTTTTGTTCTTAAAACGAACAAAGAATATTGTTAGAAGTTTGTTAGAAGTTTTTGAGAAACTTACTTATCCTATAGAATATGATTTTGTGATTGTATTGCCCATTTAGTGTTTTAAGAATTCTGGTCGATGCGCTTGATCAACGTTATCGATAAGAATCGCCTAAACGCTTTGATGAGACAGTCAGACACGATATATTGACTTGTAAAAATGTAAATTTTTGTAGAAAGATTATTACATAAAAATAAAAATGTAATTTTGAAAGTTTTAACTTTTCGGGAAAGAGGATTATTTAAAAGAACTCTTCCTTTCGATACTCTTATTCTTGTGATTCCTGAAGGGAACCAAGACTTTGCTATTTGTATCGATACTAGTCGTATTGGTTTGGATGCCATTCTCTTGCAAAGGAGAACGTGCTATCACTTATGCTTCTAAATCATTATAGCTTATCGAGACTAGATATGCCACTTATGATCTAGTGCTCGCGGCTATTGTTTTTACTTTTGGAATTTGGCATCATCATATTTGGATGAGAAATTTGTTCTCTACCTCGATCATAAATCTTTGGAATATTTATTTTCTCATAAGGAACTTCATGTCGACTCGAGTTCCTGGCATCTTATGATCTTGATATTCTAGAAATCCTGTTGCCAACGCGCTTTGTCGTAGGCAACAAGTTGTTGATTCTTTGATGTTGTCTGAATGGAATTATCTTTTTATCAAGTTCATCGAACGTTTTGATATACTTCGTTTTATTGAGCTTTATCTCATTTTTTTTATGGACTAGCGTCCGATGTTCTTTTATGGTGTTCAGTTCATCGGATGTACTGTTATTATACTACATCGATGTTTCGTCTTATCTGGATCAATGGATGTACCATTATTATACTACATCGTTCTTCCGGTTTATCGGTTCATTGGACGTACCGTTTTTGTACTACGTCGGTGTTACGAAATTATTCGGGCTTTGGTTCATTGGGCGTACCATTTTTGTACTACGTTGATGTCCCAAATTATTTGAGTTTCTAGTTTCTCGGGCGTACTGTTATTATACTACGTCGTTGCACCAGCTCAATTTTCTGCTATTCTTGACGTTCTCCACGTCTTTTATCTACGGAAACGCCTTAGGGATTCCGGTTTTTATTCTTGTGCCCGGTGATATTGTGGAAATTGAAGTTTCACCAGATTTGATTTATGAGCAACATTCCATTCGCATCATTGCTTCAGAGGTTGAGCACCTTCGAAATAAAGATGTTCTTTTTGTGAAAATTCTGTGGTTCTCAAATCCCAAGGATTTCTCTTAGGAAATCTAGAGAATTCATCGAGCGAACTCATTCGGGTTTACTCTTTCGTGCTCTTTATGTTGAACTTCTTATTTCAAAATTCTTTTGTGTTAATATGCTTTTATGGTTGTTACTATTTATTTTCCTCTTAAGTATTGCGAGGACGCAATTTCTTTAAGGAGGGGAGTCTGTAACAACCCGCATATTCATCGATTTTATATTCAAATATTTTATTTGAATATTTTATCGTAATCGGATTTTGGTTCGAAAAGCTACTTTTTGCAAACGGTCAAATTAGGACTCGAGACCACTTCCATTGAGTTCGAAACGCCGTTTACAACTTTTTGAGTATAAACTTTGATATGTTTGGAGTTAGTGGAATTTTTGCCACTTTTCACTTAAGGCTTTGGTTTGGGCTGAGCCAATTAAACCACTTATTAACTCAGTCCCAACCCTCTCCTCTTCATTTACTTCATTTCCATTTTCCTTATATTCAAGCTTTGGCATCAATGGGGAGAGGAATGAGAAATTGAAACTCAAGCCCTAGTTTTCTTTTGCAAATCAAGCTCTAGCTCCAAACTAAAAGAAGAAGCTCTGGTAAGCCTCCTCTTCTTCTTCTCCAACTCATTCTCTTATCAATTTCAGAAATTCCTAAACCTAATTTAGAAAATGTTTCTCTTTTTAGCTTAGATTCAAGCTTGTTGAGTTGGAATTTAAGAGTGATTGTCATTGTCATTGTTCTATAGCTTCTTCCTCCTTGTTCTTGTGCATAAAGGTGAGATTTTTATCTCACATCTATGTCTATATCTATCTTTGTTGTTAGGTATGAATTCCTAACACTTATTTTGTTCACTAGCTTTTCGTTTGGATTGATTTGGTGAATATTTCAATTTTTGGTGTTTTGTAGTCCAATCTTTAAAAATCCAATCTTTGATGTTTGAACATGTTTTTGATGATGCATCGAATAGCCTATAGTGCTGGGTTGTCGATTGGCATAAATCCTTAGCATCCATCGCTCGTTCGATCGCATTTCGGTTTGGATTTGCCATTTTTGGTCTTGGCTGTTTTTTTTTTGCCTAGCAGAAGATTTCAGACGTCTGAAACCAAATCCAGACGTCTGGTTGAATAATCCAGACGTCTGGAAAGGGGTCTGGAAAAGGCAGAGACTAAATCCAGACATCTGAAACAAAATCCAGACGTTTGAAATCAAATTCAGATGTCTGGTTGAAAATTTCAAACGTCTGAAATGGCCCAGGAATTAAAAATAGAAGGGAGAAAACATATATACTTCTATATACTAGGGCCAGACATCTGGGAACACCTACCAGACGTCTGGAACTGTTTAGTTTGCCTATTTTGGCTATTTTTGAGTATATATCCAACTTCAATCGATTCGTGTTGATTCCCTTTTTGTTGTTATCATTTATTATGGACTTGGATGACATTTTCATCGTGATTTATGGGAATATCCATTTTGATGGATTCGGTATCGATTTCTTTGGATTTTATTCACGTCTTCGAATGTGAATTTTTATGGTTGATTGTTTCTACAATCAATTCTATGATTTGTCACTTTAAAATATAAAGGTTTTCTATACTAGTAGTAAATATCAAAACTCTTTCCTCAAAATGATTCCAACTCTATTTTCAATACCAAACTCGTTTATAAAACCATTTTCCAAATCTATTAGTATATACAAACCTTTACCTCACTCGTATGAGAAATCTAATTAAACGGCTTAGTAAAACAAGTGGTATAAAACGCTTGCGTTTACTTCATCGGTTAATTCTTGGACTTGTTCGATTGAATCTCTTGTGACAATTTTCTAGTGGAGATCTACAATTTGTTCGCAAATATTTAAGTTAAGCTAGTGGTTATGGGACATGATGCTAAACTCATATATTTACTAGCTTATTGTAACTGACACTTCTTGATGATCGATGATGATCATTTTATGGTTTAGACTAGGAATGTGCGATGTCTCTTTGTCTATGTGGAGGACTGTTCCTCATTTTATTGAGCTTCGTCTCATTTCTTGCATGGGTCGTACCTATTTAGATGCGTAGATGTTTGTTTACACATGGGTCGTACCTTTTTAGGTGCGTCGATGTTTATTATGCATGGGGTATACCTTTTTAGGTGCATCGATGTTTGTTTACTTCGTGGAGCAATCGGCTCAATAAGTTGGGACATGGGGCGTATCTTTCTAGTTGCGTCGATGTTCGTCTATGCATGGGGCTTATCTTTCTAGGTGCGTCGATGTTTGACTTTGCATGGGGTGTATCTTTCTAGGTGCATCGGTGTTAGACATTACATGGGGTGTATCTTTCTACGTGCACCGATGTTTATTTATGCATGGGATGTATCTTTCTAGGTGCATCGATGTTTATTTATGCATGGGGTGTATCTTTCTAGGTGTGCCGATGCTAGAGCATGGGTCGTACCTATTTAGGTGCGTCGATGTTCGACTGTGCATGAGGCGTGTCTTTCTATGTGCGTCGATGTCCAGTTTATGGGATTGGCCATCCTTTTTTTTGTGATTTCTGGATTTCTATTTGATGATTTCTGGAATTTATGTTTCACAACCTTTTTCAGTTGGCATTGATATGTATGTCATTTATTGTGGCTTGGTGAATTAAATGAAGAATATGACATTCTTTTTGATGCTATGAGATTCTTGAGATTTTGTATGACTTTCGTGATTTTCTAATGTATACTTGTTGAAGTATGACATTTTTTGTTATCATATGTTTTATTATTATATCTCTTCTTATATCTCATTTTATATGATAATTATAGCTAGACTGATCCGTTTATTATTTTCTTCTTAAATAATACTGGGGTCAGACTGAGATTTTACAGGTGCTTCTGCTTGACTCCTTATCGGACCATCATATGATCTTTTGGCTAACTACTTTAGTTTAGTAGTTTTTGTTGTATACAATTGAGATATAGACTCCTTGATGTATACATATTTTTGTCTTGCACTTGTATCTATTCACTTTTGTGATGTTGTGGATCTTATTTGACCACTACTCTGATGTACGCTTTTATGTGTAATATTCATATCTATTTCCGCCTTTGTGATATGAATTATCTGTGACTGATTTATGTTATGCTTATTTCTATATTTCTTTCCGAAGAATTTATATAGCCACTGTGTAGTAGCTTTGAGTTTGTATCGGTATGTCGGATTTCCTCTTGAAATAAAATGCATGTTTTACTATCTGACATATCGGTGCTCGCACAAAGCAATTACGTGGATGGTCGCTCCTCAACAGCCTTATTCTCCGTGGTAATTGACGGCATTACACCGTAGTGTCCTTGGTTATCGTAGGTATAGAGGTGGGGCGTCACAATCACAGTTTAAATCAAACATATCATATCACATAGCACCACGAATCGCATATTAGGGATACCAATTAATCCAAGGCTTTCAATATCATTCTAACATCCATACACAAGGTTGATTAGCCTTACCATTCTAATTAATTTAAATACATTAAATTAATTACTTCCCTCATCTTTAAGTCCTGCTTACTCAAAATTAATTAATTACAAATCAATTAATTAATCATTCTCTAATTATCATTTTTAATTACATTAAGTAATTAGCCTTTAATTAATTTCATAAATTAATTAAACTTAACCTTTCACAGTAATTATAATTAATTACATCGATCTTTAATTAATTACATAAATTAATTATATCATATTCAGTAATTAACTAACCTCCATTTCTAACATTAATTAACCTCTTAATCATTTTTTTAATTAATTACTCCAAGTAATTAATCCTATATTACTTCTACTAAGTAATTACCTTCCTTATTAATTACACGAAGTAATTAAACCTTAATTATTTCGTTTATTTAATTTCTTCTTAATTAATTTCCTTTAATTACATACCCGAAGTAATTACTCTTTTATTACGTTCAGTAATTATCCATTAATTACTTCACTAAGTAACTAACTGATTGATTTTCTTTAATTAATTAGACTAATTTATTAACCTAAATTAATCGCATTAATTGGTTAATCACATGGAGTAATTAATCTCTTTAATTACTTCCATGTGCCATAATTAATTACCGTAAGTTAAAACAATTATAAACATTTAACTTGTTAAAAACATTTAAAACCCACTTATCTAAATATTCTTAAAACTCAATTGCTTCCAGTATTTAAATCTTAAACTTGTTTAAAGTTTTCTTTAGAAAACTAATTATTTAAAATAACCTTAAACCCCCTTTTAAATACTTGTTAGGATCTTTTTTTTTTTAAAAAAAATTGAAGTCTTGTTTAGTTGCCTTTACTATTAATCCAGGCAAACACAAACCCAAATCTCGAGCAACATCACATCCCTTCGAGTCAACACGAGACTGCTACGAACAAACCCCAAGCCACTCTTCTTCTCCTTCACCGAACAAATCCTGACATACAAATGTGCACCGTGCATATGCACGCACCGTCGCCAGAGCTCCGACCATCGACCCCGACTCCAGAACATCGCCAATGACTTCGAGAAGCTATACGACCGTCCAGATCCACATGAATGTCATGCAAACAAAATCGAGCCTCTTGCTCAAAATCTAGAAGAAACATCAATCAAAAACTACCCATCGCCGTCGCCTTCGACCTCGAAATCGCCCAGCGACCTTTCCGAAGCTACCCTAAGCTCCGATGGACTCGTCACAATCCTCGCGACCAACCCCGGTACCTCCTAGTCATCGAGATTACCTTGGCAACCATCATCACAACATCAATAGTCAAAACCCTACTTTACCGACCTCAGACCACCACGACCTCTGATAAAACACCCACCAATTTTTCGGAGTTCGATAGCATCTCGACCGTCTCCGGTCCAAATCTCGACTTACAATTCGTCGTCGATCGAGGTAATCGTCGAAATTCCCAATTTCAAACAATCCCAGATTTCCCCACAAGTACAATTCTAAAAATCACGAAATCTATATTATAATTCATGATTTATAATTACAAACTCGATTATGGATTCCAAACACGAAATCAAGATGTTTGATTTTGCTCTAAATTTCCAAGTTTTACTGTAACCTTTGCTTTAGAGATAAATGCTCAATCATTTAAATTCAAAATCATTTTATAAATGATGTTACCTTATTTTAAACAATTACCCCTCAGAAATCAAAATCCAAATTGATTTCCAATGGAAGATAGGAAATTTGTTTGAAGTTTTGAGGCTCTGATTATAACAGAGTCAAGATATAAACACAGTCATATACATCCTTATATAAATATACACACACGGGCAGATTCAATCACATTTTCAAAAAAAGGGTTATCAATGCATACATACTTCATCATATCCATATAAATTTGTCACATACATCAGATTCAAACTATAATAATTATTTGTTTGTTTTTTATAAGTTTATTCACAATTTCTGGAAGAAAAAAGTTTAACTATTTCCAAACTTATCATATATTCACCTACTCTGCAGAACCAACACATACATCAATTAGATAAGAACTCTTAACTTTTTCTTAAGCTTCTGGTTACTCACCTGTTAGAGTTTGAAGCAGAAGCAGAAAACTGGAAAACCTTGAATTGCGGTGATCTTCTTAAAACCAAATGCTATGCTGATGAGATGCTTTGATTCTCTTTTGTTGGTGAGGATGTATTTACCAGGTTGTGGCATGTATTTGCACACACACACACACACAGATATATATATATATAGGGTGGAGGTGTGAGGTAGAAGCTAGGCTGAGGTTTGTTTGCTGGCTTTTCACGTTTCTCTTTTTTTCATTTGCTTTTAATGATTTGATATAATATGTGCTGCTGTGATTCACTGTAGGTGGATTTGACATTTTTGTGTGTTTGAGTTGAAATTTTTGCATGCTTGCATTTAATTCTTGTCATGCTAATGTCTCATAGAATGTTTACATACATATCATATCACTTGTATATACATATCCTGTACATATGTATACACATCATATTTGTCTTCTTGCCTCACATATAAATATTCATTGATTATGCTCTAATTACTTTATTAATTAATTATTCTTAATTTCAAATAGAAATTAACCTTTAATTTATTTATCCTTAATTAACCTCAACTTTATTAATTAGGAAAAAAACTTCATTTAAATTAAATACTTATTTTTATCATTAACTTCATTTAAACCATTAAGAAACAATTATATATTTGAAATATAATTTTACTTTAAAACCAAAACAATTTGAACCCTTAATTTTTGTTATACTTGAAAATCTTTGAAAACCCTTTTCAACATATTTAATTAAATTAAACAAATATTTATCTTTGGAAACTTGATTTCCATATTTATTAAACTTATCCATTTAAAATAAACTTTGAAATTTTATTTGCACATTACTTTGAATATAACTTAATAAATTTGAAACATGCTTATTAAAACTTGTTTTCAAATTCTCAAAACTTTGTTCTAATACTTTAAATTGAAACTCCTTTAAATTACAATTCAAATTTAAATTAGTTAACTACTTGTAAAATCATCTATTTTAAACATTTCAAATATTGAAATATATTATTCTCAAAATCTTGGTTTTCATTTATTTTTGAAAGAACTTGCTTCTAAATTTTAAACTTGATTTTCTTTTTCAAAATTTGTTTTTACTTTATTTAAACTTGAATTTAAAAACCCGACTACCACTTAAACCAGACAATACATAAACCCAAACCATAGTTTCTTCCCCAAATACACACACACACACACATATATATAAACAGTCAATTGCCAAAATAAAATATTTATTTCCTATAAGATTTATCACATCCAAAGATTTTATGATTCAATACTTATTTTGGTTTCCAAATGACTTATCAAAATCCAGATATTTTTAATTATCAGAAATTCATGTGTTTGACCCATCAAAATTAATATTTCTTTAATAAAATCAGTTAATTTCCCGATTAACAAACATCGAAAAATCCGGGTTGTCACATTCCTTCCCCCTTTAGAACTTTTCGTCCTCGAAAAGGAACGAAGCAAGAAATTAAATTATACTGTTAATTATCAGTTAAATTATTCTTAGACATTTTCAACTCTTTACTCTTATATTTAAATTTTTAAAACACTTTAAAAATCTACATAATATTATCAAATAGTATTTATAAAAATACTTTTTATAACTCGATGTCTCAACCAATCCATCATTGTCCTTACAGAAATTCGGTCATAAGTTGGTCAGGCGTTGGACTAAAAATCTACAAGTACTTAGTAGACCCATTTTCAACATCCAGTGAAAATACTTGGGAAATAATTTTATTGAAAATATAGGAAACAATTTTTGAAAATAGAGGAAATATCTTTGGTGAGAATGCTCTGAAAATCATCACCCTCATCCATGGTCGCAGTTACATCTTGGGTTACGTTGCCATCGCAGCAAAATTCCATGTAACTGTAGGCACTCCGTGCCCCTCGATTACGCCATGGAACCCACAACAGATCACAGTTACATTCCAGGGTTACGTTGCCATCGCAGCAAAATTCCATGTAACCGTAGGCATCAGCGCCCTCGATTTTCGCTGTCGAAATGAAACTTCTCCACTCCTACATAGGTCGCAGTCTACCGATGTAAAATCAAAAGAAGACTGTTGGCTCTCAGCGGCACATACGACTCTCGCTATGTTACCATAGGTCGGTCTATCGATATAAAATCAAATGTAGACTATTGGCTCTCAGTGGCGCACACGACTTTCGCTATGGACTGTAGTAGATCGCAGTGACATCGAGTTACACTATTGTCACAACATAACCCAAATGCCTCTGTAGGCATCAGCGCCCCTCGACTTTCGCTATACACTACTCATAATCCTCAGGAACTAGTTTTGTCTAGACCCCTCACAGGATCAACTTTAGAACCCCCCTAGGGTTCAAGGCAGCACCACCCGGTGGCACTCCTGAGAAGTTCATTTCAAGGGAGCGCCTTTTTCCCCAGAGCCATTATCAAAACACTTTATACTATACACATATAGTATCTTCCAATCATACAGCTAGTATGAATCTCATATAAATCTCCTTTTCTCAAAATCGATTATCCCAAAATCGATAATTCTCAATCTAGGATTTCCAAATTCCAATATTGATTTTACCCAAAAATCAAAAGCCTTTCCAAATCCAAAGGTTCCCAAAACCTTTTTCCAAAATCCTCATAAGATCCTTTATATATATATATTATATTTTTTTTAAACTTTGGATCATTTCAAACTTGTATAAAACTCCTTTTATATTTCAAACACTTTCAAAATCCTTTTCTTCCAGCAATAGATTCAACAAGGGGAGATTTATCTTATATAACAAAGATATATAACTTTGTTTATTCAAAATCAAATATTCAAGTTTGATTATTTCCTTTTTTTTTATAAAGTTGTTTCCATCTTATTTATCATCATAAAAATATCCAACTTTCACTTTAATCCATTGCATATTTCACAAAATTTACTTTCATTTCAAAAGAAATCATTTTACATTTCTTATTCACAAATTTTCAATATCTATTTCATTCAAATCCATATGATGTACATCAATCTTCCGTACGCTATACCAATCTGATCGTTCACTCGATCACACAATTTCACTTTCGAACTAGTATCGTCCACCCGACTTCCTAGTGCGGACATAGATCTGGTTTCTTGATCAAAAACTGTCATTATCCTTGAATAGCTATAAATATGATAGAGAACATCCAGATCCAATCAACAATCCATATCTAGGTTCGCCGTTGAAAATCGAATGAAAAATCCCAACTCGGATCGATAAACTATCTTGAAATTATGTGCTCGAATCTGGATCAAATCACTATGCGAATAGAATAATATACGTACATCCTACGTATTTATCTTCATTGATTATCAACTATATCAATTTCTCTTTCTATTCACATTTCCTTTAATTTCTATCCACATAATCACAATTGTTTCAATTCCATTGGATTATCACTTTAATATTTATCTCAATTGGGTATTTAATCATAAACAATTGTACTCTGACCAGCTTATATGTAGAAAACATCTTGAAAATTTTAAAAATAGATAAATAGTTGAAAAATAATTATTAGTTTATAAAATAGTGGTAAAATAGTTAAACAGTTCCAAAAGTAGTTGTTAAAATATAAGATAGTCTTGGAATTTAAAAAGAAAAGTTGTAGTTAGGAAAGTAGATTTAAAACGGTTTATATCAAAATGATTTATTTAAAAATAATCTAGAGCCAAACCGTTCAATTCCCATCAATTCAATTTAAATTTCCACTTCCATTTAAATTGACTTAATTCTAATTTGAATAACTTCAATTTCCCTTGAAGTTGATTTATTCCCAATTCAAGTTGAAATAACCTCAATTTCTTTCCAAAATTCAAATCAAATTCCATTTGAATTTACTTGTTCAACTTTAATCACAATTTTCAATTAATTCAAAAAAAATTCAAATTGAACTAATTTCAATTCATATCAATTCCGGTTTGAATTAATCCCAATTCCCATTTGAATTTGAACTCACTCAACTTCAATTTTATTTCAAATCAATCCAATTCAAATTTTCCATTTGAATTTTAAAACTTATCCATCTTCAATCACAATATCAATTAATTCAAATCAAACCCAATTTGAACTAATTTAACTTAAATCTCAACTTTAAACCATTTTGAATTATAAATTCGAGTTAAATTTTAAAGGTTGATTTAATCCTTTAAATCAAATCAACTTATATCTTTAAACCATTTAATTCTGAATCCAAATTCCATTTTAACTTAATAATGTATATATTACCACACCCCATTTCTTTAAACAAATCCAATTATTTTAAAACATCCATCCATTTCCAATTTTCGGATCTCAAACCCCTTTTGAGATCACCCAAACTCCCAATTCAAATCAACCATTTAACTTTCCAAGTTAAATCCCAATTTCATCTTAAAATTTCCAATTCTGGTTGCTTATTAAATTATTTAAATTTTTCAAAGTTAAATTCAATTTACTTAATCCAGCAAAATTTACACAATTTGAATTCCCATTCAAATTTTCAACTTCAGATTAATAACCTTCCCACGTAAGTTTAAAACTTACTTCACTTTGGGTTCCACATCTCATTCCAAATTTAAAACTCAACATTTAGAGTTTATTTCAAACCATCTTTGATATTATGTATATCCACAAATATACATATTAGTTTCTTTACACACCAAGTTATACTTCAAATTTTAAACCAGCCTGGTTTCAATTCACAACAAATTCCTTTAAATTTTCAAACAGCTCTTATTTGAAATAGGCCCCTTTTATTCTAATATATTAAATAATATTATTTATTATTACTTTATCACTTTGAAACAATTTTCAAATTTCGGGACCTAGATTTAAATCTTCAAAATTCAGATCATCTTCAGTTTCAATTTTTGAGTCATACTTGCCTAAAGGTTTTACTTCTTTAAAACATTTCATTATACAACAACCATTTATGATAATAACCAAGATGATCATATCTAGAAACCAATTCATTATTATCTTATTCTGAAACTTTTCTCCAAATTCAAGATTTTCAATTTTAGTTTGAATCCATTTCAAGCCCATCTTTATTTAATTTCAATTTGGTTGTATTCCTATTACCACTTAATTTAATTCCAATAATTTAATAACCAATTACCTTAATATTTATTAGTAAGAAATATTGCTTTATAAATATCAAAATATATTCTTATATAAAATCATTTAAAATCTTTATATAAGAAAATAACAAGTACGCTCTCATACACACACACACACACTCAACTCATTCTAGGGTACTATTGACCTATCCTTAATGAGTACACCCACCAGAGCCAAGGTTCTCGTTTAACCTTTCAGCTCTGATACCAACAGTAACGACCCAGAATTTTCGATCCTGAAAATTCCAGATAGTTAGGAAAAAGAATAAAGAGATAGAAGAAGAAGAAAAAAAAGAAAAACACCAACATCTCACATTCGCAGCAGATCAAAATATAATATCAAATAATAACAGTTTACAAAAGAACACTATATCTGTCGATTACATTTTAATACATCAGAGTTACATATATATATATATACAGACACTGGATATACACAATCATCATGACTCAGATATACAACGATATAATACAACGAAAACCCTCCATACGTTCTTGCCGTCCAGCTCGCCTCCTGAGCTGCAGAACATCCTTACCTGAAAATCCGTAATACTCGGTCTGACCCGAGCATTACATCAAAGTAACACCCGGGTCAGGCTGGAAAACCAGCATGAGTAAATCCATCTAATATGGAACACAAAAGTATACAACTTATATAAACCCGAGGTAACTTGTATCAATTTACAACTTATCAAGTCGTTATAGACATCATTCAAATCACACATCGATTTCCAAGCACCAAAAACTTAGATTAAAAGGTCCAGTTCACTTAAATCATTCCATTCCAGCCTATTGATTTCGCATATCAGTTTATAAAGAATCAAAGGGGTTTCGGGTATTTACTAATATCCGACTCTGGTCTCTTCGAATCCATTGTCATCTTAACCTAAGTTATTCAAGGGAAATACAATTCAACTTTAAATACAGGGTGTCACAGTAATTCATCATCAATAGATAACCACATCATCACAGTTTAAATCAAACATACCATATCACATAGCACCACGAATCGCATATTAGGGATAACAATTAATCAAGGCTTTCAATATCATTCTAACATCCATACACAAGGTTGATTAGCCTTATCATTCTAATTAATTTAAATATATTAAATTAATTACTTCCCTCATCTTTAAGTCCTGCTTACTCAAAATTAATTAATTGCAAATCAATTAATTAATCATTCTCTAATTATCATTTTTAATTACATTAAGGAATTAGCCTTTAATTAATTTCACAAATTAATTATCCTTAACCTTTCACAGTAATTATAATTAATTACATTGATCTTTAGTTAATTACATAAATTAATTATATCATATTCAGTAATTAACTAACCTCCATTTCTAACATTAATTAACCTCTTAATCAATTATTTTAATTAATTACTCTAAGTAATTAATCCTATATTACTTCCACTAAGTAATTACCTTCCTTATTAATTACACGAAGTAATTAAACCTTAATTATTTCATTTATTTAATTTCTTCTTAACTAATTTCCTTTAATTACTTACCCGAAGTAATTACTCTTTTATTACATTCAGTAATTATCCATTAATTACTTCACTAAGTAACTAACTGATTGATTATCTTTAATTAATTAGACTAATTTATTAACCTAAATTAATCGCATTAATTTAGTTAATCACATTGAGTAATTAATCTCTTTAATTACTTCCATGTACCATAATTAATTACCCTAAGTTAAAACAATTATAAACATTTAACTTGTTAAAAACATTTAAAACCCACTTATCTAAATATTCTTAAAACTCAATTACTTCCCATATTTAAATCTTAAACTTGTTTAAAGTTTTCTTTAGAAAACTAACTATTTAAAATAACCTTAAACCCCCTTTTAAATACTTGTTAGGATCTTTTAAAAAAAAAAATCTGAAATCTTGTTTAGCTGCCTTTACTATTAATCCAGGCAAACACAAACCCAAATCTCGAGCAACATCACATCCCTTCGAGTCAACACGTAACTGCTACGAACAAACCCCGAGCCAAACTTCTTCTACTTCACCCAACAAATCCCGACATACAAATGTGCACCGTGCATATGCACGCACCGTCGCTAGAGCTCTGACCATCAACTCCGACTCCGGAACATCGCCAATGACTTCGAGAAGCTATACGACCGTCCAGATCCACAGGAATGTCACGCAAACAAAATTGAGCCTCTTGCTCAAAATCTGGAACAAACATCAATCAGAAACTACCCATCGCCATCACCTCCGACCTCGAAATCGCCCACCGACCTTTCCAAAGCTACCCTAAGCTCCAATGGACCCGTCACAATCCTCACGATCAACCCCGATACCTCCTAGTCGTCGAGATTACCTCGGCAACCGTCATCACAAAATCAACAGTCAAAACCCTACTTTGTCGACCCTAGACCACCACGACCTCTGATAAAACACCACACCAATTTTCCTGAGTTCGATAGCATCCCGACCGTCTCCAGTCCAAATCTCGTCGTACAACTCGTCGCCGATCGATGGTAATCGTCGAAATTCCCAATAACAAACAATCCCATATTTCCCCACAAGTACAATTCTAAAAATCACGAAATCTATATTATAATTCATGATTTATAATTACAAACGCGATTATGGATTCCAAACATGAAATCAAGATGTTTGATTTTGCTCTAAATTTCAAAGTCTTGTTGTAACCTTTGCTTTAGAGATAAATGCTCAATCATTTAAATTCAAAATCATTTTATAAATGATGTTACCTTATTTTAAAACATTTACCCTTCAGAAATCAAAATTTAAATTGATTTCCAATGGAAGATAGGAAATTTGTTTGAAGTTTTGAGGCTCTGATTATAACAGAGTCAAGATATAAACATAGTCATATACATCCTTATATATATATATATACACACAGAGGCAGATTCAATCACATTTTCAAAAAAAAGGGTTATCCATGCATACATACTTCATCATATCCATATAAATTTGTCACATACACCAGATTCAAACTATAATAATTATTTGTTTGTTTTTTATAAGTTTATTCACAATTTCTGGAAGAACAGAAAAGTTTAACTATTTCCAAACTTATCATATATTCACCTACTCTGCAGAACCAACACATACATCAATTAGATAAGAACTCTTAACTTTTTCTTAAGTTTCTGGTTACTCACCTGTTAGAGTTTGAAGCAGATGCAGAAAACTAGAAAACCTTGAATTGCAGTGGTCTTCTTAAAACCAAAATGTTGTGCTGATGAGATGCTTTGATTCTCTTTTGTTAGTGAGGATGTATTTACCAGGTTGTGGCATGTATTTGTACATATATATAGGGTGGAGGTGTGTGGTAGAAGCTAGGCTGAGGTTTGTTTGCAGGCATTTCACGTTTCTCTTTTTTTTTCATTTGCTTTCAATGATTTGATATAATATGTGCTGCTGTGATTCATTGGAGGTGGATTTGACATTTTTGTGTGCTTGAGTTGAAATTTTTGTATGATTTCATTTAATTCTTGTCATGCTAATGTCTCATAGAATATTTACATACATATCATATCACATGTATATACATATCCTGTACATATATACACACATCATATTTGTCTTATTGCCTCACATACAAATATTCATTAATTATGCTCTAATAACTTTATTAATTAATTATACTTAATTTCAAATAGCAATTAACCTTTAATTTATTTTACTAATTTATTTATCCTTAATTAACCTCAACTTTACTAATTAAGAATTGTCACGATCCAAATTCCAGCGTTCGAAAATCGACATCCGTACTCCACTGTACTTTAATGCCGTAGATTCAAACGTAGAAATTCAAGTCGTGCCGGAGCTTATAACACATCAAGTATAACAAAACAGCGGAAGAAAAAGAAATGAATATCATATACAACTCCAATGATACAATATCCAAATATACAACAATGATCAATATGATACAAGAATATCAGAGACAATAAACAACAGCTGAAACGACCTGCAAATCCGTACCCCTTGAGTTAACACTATTCTACATCAATCAACTCAAGTTGCACAGAAATACGAACCATTTGGGTTAAAGAAGAAGAGGTATAAGAAGAAATAGTAAACAACAACAGAATCTAACCATCGCAGCGGAATAAAGTATAATAGATAATAAATAATCTTTACTCAAAATTTAAATATCTCTGTTTATATATTACATCATCAGAGTACATCAATCACAGCTCAACATCAATAACATACAACTGGATACACAACTACTCAGCACAGTGGAATATATATAAAACAAGTATGAAAGTACGTATCATCATCCAGCTCGTCTCCTGAGCTCCACAGCATCATATCCTGTATCCTATAATATTCGGTCTGACCCGAGCATTACAGTTAAATAACAACCGAGTCAGTCTGGAATACCAGCGTGATAAATCACACTCAAATCGATTATTAAAGTTTCAAAAAAAATCCTTTGAAAACAAAAGCATCTCGTAAGACCACGCCATAAATAATCATGTCGGGTTCTTACCTTACGATAGCTAAAACATTTTTTATTAAAAACTCTGATATTATAATAGTGTCTATAGAAAGTAAAATAGAATATAGCTGAAATGCTTGCATCTCACTTTTCAGCAATAGTTGGGCACAATCAAAACCGTACGGGCGCGTAGGGAAAATGGATTTCCAACGAATGACTAGGCACTTGGGTACCACCTGTCACAGTACCTGGTCTAGATCAGCGTACCGAGGACCCACCCTAAGTCCCCCGCAACACAAGACCAGAACCATCCCTTACTGGACAATCCCGAGCAAGATCACCCCGTGGTTGGGATCAGCAACTGCCTACTAAGCCGAAATAAAAAGGGACATCTAGACAGGGATGACCTCACCCTCAAGTGGGGGTACCCACGAAGCCTTGCTGCATAACCCCTGATTTTTAGCCATTCCCGGTCGATGAGGCTTGAGGCTAAGATTTACCTTTTTAGAACATATCCCTTAAAATGCCCATCGTCCACCTGACGATGTCCCGAAAGCATTCATCCATACAAGTCCGTCCCGGGTTCGAACGGAACCAAATGCACTATTCCTACAACATCCATTTTGGAAATATCCTCAGGACTAGTAGCGACTAGCCCTTGCACTTCACTGCTCCATCTTCGAATCCACACTCGTTTCCCACAAAAACGTACAAACTGGATCGAAGTGGTTTTCGAGAAATGAATCTCGATCCCGGTCTCTTCGAAACGTTAAACGTATTTGTCCAATATTAATAGTCGGTTATTTAACTATCAATTAATATTCACAAACATCCATCCAATAATAAATAATTTCCCCAAATTATTTATTAATCTCAAAATATCTTCACAAGATATATTTCTATTTTCAACCGTTTGAAAACAGTTGCAAACCATCTTTCTTTTCAAAATACACTTTTCCAAATATTTTCTATCTCCACTGAAATCACCAAGCACAAAACAAGATTTTTTTCTTTAAATAATTTAAAACACTTTACTTTGAAATATACTTTAAAACATTTAAGTTAAAACTACTTCAAGAATTTGTTAAAAATACATACTATATGAATATTTTGAAAATAAGGTTACTTAATAAAATATAAAACTAGATTTTCACTTTTAAAAACAAAATACTAAGCCACTTTTAAATAATTACTGCTATAATAGATTAAAAGAAAATATTTACTTTAGAATTTGAATATATAGAAATAATAAATTATCCAAAACTTGCTTTTTAAAAGAACTTTAAAACTTTTAACTTATATTTAAAAATTTACTTCAAAAACGTACTTGGTTATTCAGGGAGAATTTCCAATCTTAATTACTTAAATCAATTTCCCAAATTGATTTCCAATTTATTCCATTTGAAATAAATTTCTTTACTTACTCAGTTCATTTTAAAATTCATTAATTATGGACTTTATTGTTATTATTATTATTTTCCGTTTGATTTTAAATCTTTTAACTGAAATATACAGATTTCGGATTTTCCCAATTTCTTCTTTATTCTTCTTAAATAATTTAAATCCTAAATTTAAATTAAATGTCTTATTCTTTTAAGTAATAAAACTGAAGTTTAGAATTCATTAACTTCCTGTTTATTCAAAATTCCCTTTTCATATACGGAATTTTACTTACTAGAATTTTAAATTCACTTTATTTCTTTTCTAATTCATCTTTAAATTTATTCAAATTCTCTATAATTATTTTACTTACAAATTCACTTATTTTATTTACTTTCCAAAATCCAATTTATATATTTTTGGTAATTCATTATGCCCAATTATATCCAATAGAACCATAGCATTCAATATTCCAATATAATTCATCATAGAATATCAAATAATCACAGCAGAGGGTATTAAGTAATTTAAATAAATATTGAGGGGTCCACTTGGATCCCTCCAACCTGTTTTCTCTGCATCCATAGATGTTAGCACAATATAAAATGCCAATTCCAAAATATACCATACTATAGCGCATCAATCAATTCAACCATTCAAACAATTATTTAAATTTAATCATTTAAATTTAAATTCAGCTGAGTGAGATTAACTCACCTTATTCCGTTTGCAACCCATTTCCAAACCAGCTTGTTTCCTTTTAGATTCTGACCTTGAATAACAATTCACGGTTTATTATTATTTGAACCAATCTAACAATTATTCTGTAACGACCCGTAAATCCATACCCCTTGAGTCAACACTATTCTACTAAAATAAACTCAAGTTGTAGAGAAATACGAACCATTTGGGTTAAAGAAGAAGAGGTAGAAGAAGAAAATTGAAATCAACAATAGAATCTAACCATCGCACCGGAATAAAATATAATAGATAATAAATACTCTTTACTCAACATCAAGTATCTTTGTTTATGTATTACATCATCAGAGTACATCAATCTCAGCTCAATAGCAATATCATACAAATGGATACACAACAACTCAACACAGCGGAATATATATATATATAAACAAGTACGAGAGTACGTATCGTCATCCTGCTCGTCTCCTGAGCTCCACAGCATCTCCTATATCCTATAATACTCGGTCTGACCCAAGCATTACAGTTAAATAACACCCGAGTCAGTCTGGATTACCAACGTGAGAAAATCACACCCAATTGATTACTAAAGTTTCAAAAATCCTTTGAAAACAAAAGCATCTCGTAAGACCACGCCACAAATAAACATGTCGGGTTTTTACCTTACGATAGCTAAAACATTTTTATTAAAGTCCTCTGATATTATAATAGAGTCTGTAGAAAGTAAAATAGAATCTAGCTGAAATGCTTGCATCTCACGTTTCAGCAATAGTTGGGCACAATCAAAACCGTACGGGCGCGTAGGGAAAATGGATTCCAACTAATGGCTAGGCACTGGGGTACCACCTGTCACAATACCTGGCCTAGATCAGCGTACCGAGGAGCCACCCTAACTCCCCTGCAACACAAGACCGGAACCATCCCTTACTGGACAGTCCCGACCAAGATCACCCTGCATTTGGGATCAGCAACCGCCCACTAAGCCGAAATAAAAGGGACATCTAGACAGGGATGACCTCACCCTCCAGTGGGGGCTACCCACGAAGCCTTGCTGCATATCCCCTGATTTTCAGCCATTCCCATTTGACGAGGCTTGAGGCTAAGCGTTACCTTTATAGAATATATCCCTTAGAATGCCCATCATCCACCTGACGGTGTTTTCGCAAGCATTCATCCATACTAGTCCGTCCCGGGTTCGAACGGAACCGAAGGCACTATTCCTAGTACATCCATTTTGGAAATATCCTCGGGATTAGTAGCGACTAGCCCTTGCACTTCACTGCTCCATCTTCAAATCCAAAATCGTTTACACGAAACGTACAAACCGGATCGAAGTGGTTTTCGAGAAATAAATCTCGATCACGATCTCTTCGAAACGATCATCGCATTTGTCCAATATTGATAGTCGGTGATTTAACTATCAATTAATATTCACAAACATCCATCCAACAATAAATAATTTCCCAAATTATTTATTAACCTCAAAATATCTTCACAAGATATATTTCTATTTTCAATCCTTTGAAAACAGTTTCAAAACCATCTTTCTTTTCAGAATAAATTTTCCCAATTATTTTCTATCTCTTTTGAAATCACTAAGCACAAAACTAGATTTTAAAATAATTTAAAACACTTTACTTTGAAATATACTTTAAAACATTTATTTTAAAACCAGTTCAATGATTTGAAAAAATTACATAATATATGAATATTTGAAAATAAGGTTACTTATAAAAATTAAATTTTCACCTTCTTTTTTTTTAGAACAAAAAATAAAATACTAACTTACTCTTTAAATAATTATTGCTATAATAGATTAAAAGGAAATACTTACTTTAGAATTTAAATATTTAGAAATAGTAAATTTTCAAAACATACTTCTTAAAACAACTTTAAACTTTTAATTTATATTTAAAAAATTACTTTGAAAACGTACTTGGTTATTCAGAGAGAAATTTCCAATCTCAATCACTTGAATCAATTTCCCAAATTGATTCCCAATTTACTCCATTTGAAATAAATTTCTTTACTTATCAGTTCATTTCAAAATTCATTAATTATGGACTTTTTTATTATTTTCAGTTTGATTTTTAAATCCTTTAGCTAAAATATACAAATTTCAGGTGATTCCCAATTTCTTCTTTATTCTTCTTCAATAATTTAAATCCTAAATTTAAAATAAATGTTTTGTTCTTTTAAACAATAACATTGAAGTTTAAGTTTCGTTAACTTTCTGTTTATTTAAATTTTCCTTCCCATACTCAAGATTTATTTATTAAAATTTTAAAGTCGCTTTTTTTCCTTTCCAGTTCATTCATAAATTTATTCAACTTTTCTATAATTATTTTACTTACAACTTCACTTCTTTTATTTTCATTCCCAAACTCAAATTATATATTTGTTAATTCATTATTGCCCGATTATAACAATCAAGCCATAGCATTCGATATTTCCATATAATTCATTACAGAATATCAAATATTCCGAACAGAGAATATTAAACAATTAAATAAACTTGAGGGGTCCAGTTGGATCCCTCCAACCTGTTTTCCCTGCATCCACAGATGTTAGCACAATAATATGCCAATTCCAGAATATACAATACTATAGCACATCAATCAATTTCAACCATTCAAACAATTATTTAAATTTAATCATTTAAATTTAAATTTAACTGTGTGAGACTAACTCACCTTTATTTTCTTTGTTTTGCAACCCACTTCCAAATTCAGCTTGTTTTTCCATGACTTCGGACCTTGTATAAATATTTATACAGTTTATTAACATTTGAATTGATCAAGCAATGAATTACCACTTAGATCGCCAGCAATTTAACTTAACTATAAGTTTGGTTAACTTAATAATTTAAATCTTACTCAAAATTTCCTTTTAATAGATTTAATTAATTAACACTTTTAATTTGGACAAAACCATTGATCAATTCCCTATGAGATAAATTATCTTTAGTAACTAAAACAATTAACAGGTTAATTAACTAAATTAATTACCTAATATATTAATTTAAAACAACAAGTATATTTAAAATGTATATGTTCTTATATATCTATTCACCGTAAATAAACTCTACTTTCATATATATATATATATATATATATATATATATATATATATATATATATATATAGTCAAAAACAAAAACCTACACATTACTGTATCTATTTCTATATGTTTTCTATATATATAAAACCAGGTGTGTGTATTAATAGTTATCCGTATATTTTTATAAAAAGTAGTTTACTGTTTATCTAATATAAATTAATAAAGTAAAATGGATATACCTACACTGCCCACTCCTTACTGCCGCAAAAACCACTCGCAACTTCACCAAAGGCCACAACTTCGGCAACAACCCATTGACTGAACAACTGCACCAACCTTTGCTACACCCGCAACCACCTTCACCCATCATCGTCGAATTCACCCATATCGACAATCGAAACCAAATTATCGTCCACCCCAAACCTAATCGCGACTTGTCGACGCCAAAATCCATTCGAACGCCGCCTTCGTCGAGCACCCGTTTTGCCGACGCTTTCTGTACGCGAATCGCCACTCCCTTGCTTCCGACCTCTCGCCTCAACATGCGCTCACCCAACCATCGCGACTTCGACACGAGCCGATGCGACCACCCTCGAAATAGTATGATCGAATTCACTTTGATTTGAACAGAAAGCTGCGATTGAGCTTGAAGAGAAAAACATTCGGCCATTTCCCCCTTTAGTTTCGAACGAGATTAAATTCGATTCGTTAGATGTAGGGGAAAAGGAAAATAGCGGTAGCGGATAAAAGAATGGAGCCTCTGAATTAAAGTTCGGCCATTTTTTCCCTTTTTCTCTTATAATAGTTTTGAATCAATGGAAAGAAGAAAGGTGTGAGATACTTTTAGAAGGATCGGCTTGTAAATAAAAGAGAAAGGAGGCGTATCCAAGAAGCTTAACCAATTAAATTAAATTTTATTAGGTTATTATCAATTAAATCCCTAGCACGTTTATATTTCGTACACTCACACACTAATTCCGATCAAAACAAAATTTAAAATCCGATAATAATACAATATTACGGATCCAATAGAACTGGTTTCATCGAATTCCGAGACTGTGCCTCGGAAGGCTATTTTAAATTCAATTTAAACGATTAAATTTCAAAACAGACCAATTCAGTGTTAGATTCCATTTTAACACTTCTATTATATTCAATGTTATCAATATAAATTTTATAAGCCTTCAAATTATTTTCAACAGGCTTAAAATTCCAGGTTCAACATTTTACCCAACTTCAAATTATTTAATTTAATAATTCAATTATCAAATAAATTGTGATATTCGAATTCAAGTAAAAAATTACTCTATTGAATATTTAAAATCAATTAAATATTCCGATTTTTAAATGCTCGAAAATTCCGGGTCGTCACATATTCACCATTTATTTATTTTGTTTACTAATGATTAAATTTTAACCTTAGATTTAATTTAACCAAAGTAGTAAAATTTAAACTAATTTTCCTTTCATAGATTACTTAAAATAATTAAATAAATTAAGCGTGCATATAAGTATAAAATTTTCTTTTCAATTCCAGTTTAAACCTAATTACAATAACAAAATCTAACCTCATTCACATATTCTTTTCTAACGAGACAATTTCCATTTCTAACTTTACACTTTCAAAATCTTACCTATTTACATATATTTCTGTTTACTATTAAATCTTTTCTTTTTTTTTTCTTTTTTTTATACTTTATATATTTATTTAAATTGAATCATCCGCATATATATTTCATAAAAATCAAATACTGATACCTATATATATACTTTTAATTTCCTAACTTGAATGTATGCATACAACAATATATAAAGACTAAATCTGCAAATACCTTATGCTCAGAACCCCTTCCTCCTGACCATGACCTTGACCTCCACGCGAGTAAACCCTAGACACGACGCCGCACCCTGCCATCAATGTTACCACCTCAGACCACTGCTACTTCCACCGCCTCAACACGCCAATTGGCCTCGCCGATAAATCAGCCTCGTCGCCCCTCGCGCGGTCCCCTCCACCTGATTCGAACGCGACTCGAATCGCGAGTCCCCTCGCGATGCCATAGAAGTCCCTACATGTGCCTCTGGGGATGAGCATATGCGAGCGCTTTTCCTTTTTTTATTTATTTTATGATTCGATTTAAGAAAAAAGGGCAAGTGGCCATTCTTTTTTTTTTGAGAATCGTTCGAATAGATCAGAAGAAAAAGAGGCGTGATTGAACTAGAAGGGTTCTGCTTGGAAATAAAAGAGAAGAAGGTTTATAAAGGAAGATTTGACTATGTTTGATTTTTCTTTTATATGAATATTTTATTTTATTTCATTTTTAAAATATTCTCCTGAACGATAAATTTTCTTTATTAACGATGAAGCGTATTAAAGGAAGTAACACGTGCTTTTTGAATCCAGATATTCATATTAGTTTCCCGATAAAAAAATTCCAGTGCATTTATATGTCATACGTTCACGCGACAACTCCAAAATGCCACGAAAGTTGGAATCCGATAATAATTCAATATTACGGATCTAATGGAACTGGTTTCGTCAAATTCCGAGTCTGTGCCTCGGAAGGCTATTTTTAAATTTAATTTAAACGATAAAATTTCAAAACCGAACAAATCATTATTAAATTCAATGTTAACACTTCTATTATCTTCAATGTTATCAATATAAATTTTATAAGACTTCAAATTATTACTAACCGGCTTAAAACTCCAGATTCAACATTTAGCTCAACTTCAAATTATTTAATTCAATAATTTAATTATCAAATAATTAGTGATACTTGAATTCAAGTTAAAATTAACTTTTAAATATTTAAAATCAATTAAATATTCCAACTTCAAATGCCTAAAAATCCCGGGTCGTCACATTCCTCCCCCTTAAAGGAATTTCGTCCCCGAAATTACTAATTAGGAAGAATGGTACATACCCATTCACTTTCCCAGAACTAACAATCCAACATCCAACCAACTATCTTTTTATAAAAGACCATTATCATTCTTATTAACTTCTCAACTCTCCCATAGTTTCAAACTATATTATTTGTTTAACCATTCAAGTTTCAATTTAAAACCAAATTTTGAATTATCAAAATTTTCTCAAAATTTTTTTGACTCCCTAAATTTCTGAAAAATTCCGCCAGCGTCTCCTTTGCACGGCTAGCTCGGTATAACTACAAAAGGCCTCTACGGGCTCCCAAATTCCAAAAGAAAACAAAAGGCCAAGTGGCTCGATCAAAAACCCAATCAAATTTCATACTGAAATTTAAACACACTTTTTGTCGAGCAATTCAAATTTATCTTTTGAAATCAAAACCAATTCTCCTTTCCCTTTATAATACCCGCATATCTTACTTAGCAATAATTTTCAATCACAATATTCCAAAAACATTTTATCGACTTCCTTACAAAATGTCAATATTTATTCATCCCAAATATTATTTTAGATTATATTTGTAATATCAATTTCCAATTAAGAATTCACCATTCCTTTCTTAAGTATAGTATAAGCATTTTATATGCTTCTTTATTTATTTTCATCTTACCACTTTAGTTTATATCCATTTCTATTCAAATTGATTCTTTCATTTCCATATGAATTAAATTTATCTTTAACTCTGAATATTGAATTTTATTTTCCATTTATAACTAATTCATGTAATTATTTTAAATTAGTTTCATTTACTAATTTATTTCAATTTTCAGTTTGAAATCGTTTTGTCGTTAACAAAATTTTTCCAAAAATTTTCAAAAATTTTCTAACTCCCAAAATTTTCGGCAGAGTCTCCTTTGTACGGAGGAGCTTTTGCAATTTGACAAAAGATATAAATATATATACATCGACCCACCCGGTCGGAATAACAAAAAGCAGTTCATATTTCCTATATTTATTGCGTAGGCATACATAATTTAGCATTTTTAAGAAAGCGGCTTATTATTTTAGCAATAAGCGCAACCAAATCCAGCCACACGGCTTCCAGGTACCTGTACTTACTCAATTTAAACATGTAAGTGCCATATATATGTAGCTTAACAACATTTCACTTATTTACAATAGTTAAACACATGAATTCTAACAGCAATGCACATTAAACACTTTTTATAAGCAATTTAAATATTCCAACATTAATTTTAATTGCTTACAACCAATCACACATCGTTTCACTTAATCGAATGGTTAACAACTCACAAGCTTACATTAATTTATTTTTAAGCAAAACGAACTCATATTTAATATTACATTAATTTATTTTTAAGCAAAACGAACTCATATTTAATTTAGTTGATCTCAAAATCAATTTATCTTACTCCTATCAATTCATAGCATCTTAATTACTTCCATTTTACATCAAATGACAATTTATTCTATGCAATTTGACGAGATCTATGTGAATAAATAAGTACTTATGTTTTATAACCAATTTAAATTGATTTCAACTCAATTTATACTTAATTCTATTCCATTTTTAAATTTATTCACAATCCATATATTCTCATTTCATTGCATTTTAAATATGAATCCATTCACTTGCATTTCATTTTATTAACCAAACTAGTTTCATTATTCAAACAGGTTCCATTCAAAACCATTTGATCTAGCTCGACACATTTTATAAATTTCATCCCTTTCCAATTTTATTCATAATCCATTCATTTACATTTCATCGCATATTTGTTTATTCCAAACTATTTTATTTAGCTCGAAAACAATCCAGGCTATTTCATTCAATAACTATTTCTCAACTTATTTAAACCACACTTCATTTGATTCTTATTTATTCCATCCATTTATTTATTCAATATAATTAGTTTACCCACTCAATCCCTTATGAATTTTCATTTCCTTAAATATTATTTATAACCCACCAAATTCTATTTCGATTCAAATTTATTTTCACTTGATTTAAATCCAACCTAATATCATTAAACTTAGTTTTAAGTTGAATTTAATTCAACCCCTTTCCGTCTTTTTAGCTTAAGTTGATTTACTTCAATTTTATACTTAAGCTCATTTCATCTTACGAGTAAATTTCTTTTTCTTTTCTATTCAACTTAATTCTATCTCAATCAAATCTCATATTAAATCTACAATTTCATTTGATTAGTTATTATAAAATTTAACTTTCCACATTCAACTCATTCAATTAATTACATGGCCATTTCCAATTTATTCCCACTTATTTGGATTTTATTTGCAATTGAAACCATTACTATTTTAATCCAATTTCATTTTCCTTTATTCGACACATTTCCAATTTTATTTAATTTGTTAACACTGCAAGTCGAATTTTAATTAATAGCTCAAGTTCTGATTCTACCATTCACATTTACTTTACCATCCAATTTTATTAACTTACAATGCAGTTTCATTCTCAATTCATTTAATTAATTGCAAGGCCACTTTCAATTATATTTTCTTCACTAATGATTCAAGTCGAATTTGATTTTTACCTTGAGTTTTATTTCCAAACTTCAATATTAACTCACCAATTCAGCTTCTATTTAACTACATTAGGTTCTATTTACATATTTCATTAACTAGTTTATTATCTAATTAGTTCTTTCCCTATTTATAATTCAATACTTGATTTTAATTCTCGAAATCTCTTCATTTGATTTTCTTAAGCTCAAATTTATTTTATAATTCAAGTTTGGATTTTTATTTTATTTTCCAATTCATCAAACAATATTTGTTTTGGGTTTTCTATTTCACTTTCAAATTTTATAAGCCACAACTTATTATTTTACACATTTTCATTCATTCTAGGCTTGAATGTATTCTTCTTTTGTTTATTTTTAACTCGAGCCTTATGCTTATTTATAACCCAAGCATATTTTATTCCATGCATTTTTAATTCTTTTATATGTTATTCTGATTTATTTATTTCAATCTAATCCTTATCCAACTTATTTTCCATTTATTCAGGTAAGAATCTAATTCCATTCGATAACTCAGTTGAATTTTTATTCCAATTCAAATTTTATTTTAACTCGGATTTATTTAACTCAATTCGATTTCAACTTAATTTGAATACAACTGGATATTATTTTCAGCCTATTTAATTAATTTCAATCCAGTTAAATTTTATTTCCCAATCCAAGTTAATTTCGTTTTAACTGTTCATTTTAAATTTAAATTCCAACACTCAAAGTTTATATTTCCTTCCTAATTTAAAAAATCATCTCAATTTATAAGCTTACAACTATCTCATCAGGATTTTTAAACACCCGACTTTTGGTTTCAAATTATTTTGAAATCTCCAACATCTCAACTCACATTTCTCAGGAATTTAATCTAATCCTGGGTTTTGATCCCCAACAAATTTCCTTTGAGATTTTCAAAACAACTAGCTTTCTGAACAAATAAATTTGGCAGCAATCTGTCACTTAGAAATTCGAAAATGAATACTTATGTTGCTGCCGTCATCATCAGAATTATTTTCCAATGATCCAAGTGATTTCAATGCTATATCACTTTTAAAATCCATTTAAAACAAATTTCCTTTCAGGAATACCTCTAAAACAATAAGGCTATTATTTATCTCCAAAACACTTCGGCAAATACTTCCAAAATCTCCTGGATTTTAAATTTCCAAATCCTGCTTAAATCAATTTTAACTATGATTCATTTGTATAGTTTATGCTTATACAAATTTCCATTTGATTATATTTCAATTCACAAATTATATTTATAATTCATATCTATAAATTTCTTTTTATAATTAACTTATTCCCTTAAACTTTGGTTATATTTTCAATTTCTAGTTAAATTTTTACACGACGATGATAATAATTTAATATTATCATTTCTAACATCCAAGAAACCATATATTAGCTAAAATAGTTTACAAAAACTTTTCTTTATATCAAAATATATTTTTGTGTAAAATTATTTCATTCACCCACATTTAAAAACAATACCGTGTCTAACTGTTCGATTCAAGTGTTTAGAAACCCTTTTGATACAGTTGTCCAGACTGTGCCGACGAACGTTCGTATGCCACTCAATAAACCAATCAACACAATATTAAAATAATTTATATTCACTAACAAATACGCACTCAAATCTATTAATACGCTCAAACTCATTCAAGAGTAATACGGACTCTAATTTAAATGAGTAATTCCCACCAGAGCCAAGGTTATCACCAACCTCGCTCTGATACCAAGTGAAACAACCGCAAATCCGTACCCCTTGAGTTAACACTATTCTACATCAATCAACTCAAGTTGCACAGAAATACGAACCATTTGGGTTAAAGAAGAAGAGGTAGAAGAAGAAAATAGAAAACAACAACAGAATCTAACCATCGCAGCGGAATAAAATATAATAGATAATAAATAATCTTTACTCAAAAATAAAATATCTCTGTTTATATATTACATCATCAGAGTACATCAATCATAGCTCAACATCAATAACATACAACTGGATACACAACTACTCAGCACAGTGGAATATATATAAAACAAGTATGAAAGTACGTATCATCATCCAGCTCGTCTCCTGAGCTCCACAGCATCATATCCTGTATCCTATAATACTCGGTCTGACCCGAGCATTACAGTTAAATAACACCCGAGTCAGTCCGGAATACCAGCGTGAGAAATCACACTCATTGATTATTAAAGTTTCAAAAAAAATCCATTGAAAATAAAAGCATCTCGTAAGACCGCGCCACAAATAAACATGTCGGGTTTTTACCTTACGATAGCTAAAACATTTTTTATTAAAATCCTCTGATATTATAATAGTGTCTATAGAAAGTAAAATAGAATCTACTTGAAATGCTTACATCTCACGTTTCAGCAATAGTTGGGCACAATCAAAACCGTACGGGCATGTAGGGAAAATGGATTTCCAACGAATGACTAGGCTCTGAGGTACCACCTGTCACAGTACCAGGTCTAGATCAGCGTATCGAGGACCCACCCTAAGTCCCCTACAACACAAGACCGGAACCATTCCTTACTGGACAGTCCTGAGCAAGGTCACCCCGTGGTTGGGATCAGCAACCGCCCACTAAGCCGAAATAAAAAGGGACATCTAAACACGGATGACCTCACCCTCAAGTGGGGGGGTACCTACGAAGCTTTGTTGCATAACCCCAGATTTTCAGTCATTCCCGCTTGATGAGGCTTGAGGCTAAGCGTTATCTTTTTAGAACATATCCCTTAGAATACCCATCGTCCACCTGACGATGTCCCGAAAGCATTCATCCATACAAGTCCGTCCCGGGTTCAAACGGAATCGAAGGCACTATTCCTACTACAACCATTTTGGAAATATCCTCAGGATTAGTAGCGACTAGCCCTTGCACTTCACTGCTCCATCTTCGAATCCACACTCGTTTCCCACGAAAACGTACAAACTGGATCGAAGTGGTTTTCGAGAAATAAATCTTGATCTCGGTCTCTTCGAAACGATCAACGTATTTGTCCAATATTGATAGTCGGTTATTCAACTATCAATTAATATTCACAAACATCCATCCAAAAATAATTAATTTCCCCAAATTATTTATTAATCTCAAAATATATTCACAAGATATATTTCTATTTTCAACCCTTTGAAAACAGTTTCAAACCATCTTTCTTTTCAGAATACACTTTTCCAAATATTTTCTGTCTCCACTGAAATCACCAAGTACAAAACTAGATTTTTTTTTCTTTAAAATAATTTAAAACACTCTACTTTGAAATATACTTTAAAACATTTAAGTTAAAACTACTTCAATAATTTGTTAAAAATACATACCATATGAATATTTTGAAAATAAGGTTACTTAATAGAATATAAAACTAGATTTTCACTTTTTAAAACAAAATACTAAGTCACTTTTAAGTAATTACTGCTATAATAGATTAAAAGAAAATACTTACTTTAGAATTTGAATATTTAGAAATAATAAATTATCCAAAACTTGCCTTTTAAAAGAACTTTAAAACTTTTAACTTATATTTAAAAATTTACTTTAAAAACGTACTTGGTTATTCAGGGAGAATTTCCAATCTCAATTACTTAAATCAATATTCCAAATTGATTTCCAATTTATTCCATTTGAAATAAATTTCTTTACTTACTCAGTTCATTTCAAAATTCATTAATTATGGAATTTATTGTTATTATTATTATTTTCCATTTGATTTTAAATCTTTTAACTGAAATATACAGATTTCGGATTTTCCCAATTTCTTCTTTATTCTTCTTAAATAATTTAAATCCTAAATTTAAATTAAATGTTTTATTCTTTTAAATAATAAAACCGAAGTTTAGAATTCATTAACTTCCTGTTTATTCAAAATTCCCTTTTCATATACGGAATTTTACTTATTAGAATTTTAAAATCACTTTATTTCTTTTCCAATTCATCTTTAAATTTATTCAAATTCTCTATAATTATTTTACTTACAAATTCACTTATTTTATTTTCTTTCCAAAATCCAATTTATATATTTTTGGTAATTCATTATACCCAATTATATCCAATAGAACCATTGCATTCAATATTCCAATATAATTTATCATAGAATATCAAATAATTACAACAGAGGGTATTATATAATTTAAATAAATATTGAGGGGTCCAGTTGGATCCCTCCAACCTGTTTTGCCTGCATCCACAGATATTAGCACAATATAAAATGCCAATTCCAAAATATACCATACTATCGCATATAAATCAATTCAACCATTCAAACAATTATTTAAATTTAAATTTAAATTCAGCCGAGTGAGATTAACTCGCCTTATTCCGTTTGCAACCCATTTCCAAACCATATTGTTTCCTTTCAGATTCTGACCTTGAATAACAATTCACGGTTTATTATTATTTGAGCCAATCAAACAATTGTTCACCATTTATTTATTTCGTTTACCAATGATTAAATTTTAACCTTAGATTTAATTTAACCGAAGTAGTAAAATTTAAACTAATTTTCCTTTCATAGATTACTTAAAATAATTAAATAAGTTAAGCATGCATATAAGTATAAAATTTTCTTTTCAATTCCAGTTTAAACCTGATTACAATAATAAAATCAAACCTCATTCACATATTCTTTTCTAACCAGACAATTTCTGTTTCTAACTTTACACTTTCAAAATCTTACCTATTTACATATATTTCTGTTTACTGTTAAATCTATTCTTCTCTTTTTTTTATACCGTATATATTTATTTAATTTGAATAATCCGCATATATATTTCATAAAAATCAAATACTGATACATATATATATAATTTTAATTTCCTAACTTGAATGCATGCATACATCAATATATAAGGACTAAATCTGCAAATACCTTATGCTCAGAACCCCTTCCTCCTGGCCACGACCTTGACCGCCACGCGAGTAATTCCTAGCCACGACGCCACACCCTACCGTCAACGTTACCACCTCAGACCACTGCTACTTCCACCGCCTCAACACGCCAATTGGCCTCGCCGATAAATCAGCCTCATCGCCCCTTACGCGATCCCCTTCACCTGATTCGAAAGCGACTTGAATCGCGAGTCCCCTCGCGATGCCATAGAAGTCCCTACACGTGCCTCCAGTAATGAGCATACGCAAGCGCTTTTCCTTTATTTTATTTTATGATTCGATTTAAGAAAAAAGGACAAGCGACAATTCTTTTTTTTTTAGAATCGTTCGAAAAGATCAGAAGAAAAAGAGGCATGACTGAACTAGAAGGGTTCGGCTTGGAAATAAAAGAGAAGGAGGCGTATAAAGGAAGATTTGACTATGTTTGATTTTTCTTTTATATTTTATTTTATTTTATTTTATTTTTAAAATATTCTCCTGAACGTCAAATTTTCTTTATCAATGATGAAGCGTACTAAAGGAAGTAACACGTGCTTTTTGAATCCAGGTTTTCATATTAGATTCCCGATAAAAAAATTCCAGTGCGTTTATATGTCATACGTTCACACGACAACTCCAAACGCCACTAAAATTGGAATCCGAGAATAATTCAATATTACGGATCCAATGGAACTGGTTTTGTCAACTTTCGAGATTGTGCCTCGGAAAGCTGTTTTTAAATTCAATTTAAATGATAAAATTTCAAAACCGAACAAATCATTGTTAAATTCAATGTTAACACTTCGATTATCTTCAATGTTATAAATATAAATTTTATAAGCCTTCAAATTATTACTAACCGGCTTAAAACTCCAGATTCAACAATTAGCTCAACTTCAAATTATTTAATTCAATAATTTAATTATCAAATAATTAGTGATACTTGAATTCAAGTTAAAATTAACTTTTAAATATTTAAAATCAATTAAGTATTCCAACTTCGAATGCCTAAAAATCCCGGGTCGTCACAACAACGGAAAACCAATAGCAAAAGAGATAACTCCAATATCAAACTGCAACTCCAATCCAATGCTCCAAAGCCAAAACTCCAAACCACTAGCTCGAACCACCATCACATTGCATAAAGCTAAGCAAGTGCATTCCACGAATCCAAAGATTCCCATATCCAAGATCTCCAAAGAATACCAAAGAGAAAGCTAAAAGCTACTGAATCGATACCTACTATCTGAAAAACCCAACTCTAGACTTCCCGTGTGGAAAATAGGGGGCACCCAGAGTTTAGGAAAGGACAAATAAACTCCGGGTCAGTAATGTGACTGGTATGAGCAAACAAAAATAGTTTTTCTTTAAAACAAACAAAAGATTTTAAAATTGAAATCCGCAATGCTTTTTGGAAAATGAAACTACCATAAGGCCTCCCGCCACACACACCATGCAAACGCAGAATTGGAGGAAATTTCTCCTTATGATAGTCAAATATGCTTACTATGAAAAAATCCTTTTTGATATTATTATTAGTGAATAGTGAAAAACATTTCGAAAGTATAATATTAATCTTAGCCAGCATACCACATTTCGTCGTATGCCTACTATAGCTACCATGTTCAATAACAGGTTACCACGACATTCCATGACAGGTTATACAACTAAAACCGTACTGGACGCGTATTGTTTTTTTGGATTTTCCAACAAATGGTCAGCCCAAGGAATTTCCCATTGCCACATGGGCATGCCTCTGGAGGGACGCCCCGAGAACCTACCCGACTCTCTGCTAACACAAGCCCGGCTACCCACTTCTCGGGGAATAAAACCTAAGATATGCCACCCCCGGTCCTTTGGGACCTTTAACCGAGGATCCTCAATACCAACAACATCACACAGTAATAATAAATATACTACAGCACCCACATGAGTAAGTATATGGGCTCCATACCATGATACTACCCTTTTGCAGAAAGAACGGTCATACCCTAGGGGAGCTACCCCTGAAATCTTACCGCATTTTCCTGTTTCGACCATTACCGCTTTGTGAGGCTCGATGAGGTTTCGTCCACAAAGCTACACTTTTTCACAAAGCTATGCTTTGATCAACAAATGATCAACAACACTTCATATGCCACATTACCAAATTGAGAATGTATCACTAGTAACCATCAACTACATAACCTCTAAGCTCGTACGTCTCAGAGAAGGGTGTTAAGCTAAGAGAATAAATCTCCGCCACCAAACAGAAAAGTATTTGATAGAAACTGGTTTTACATCTCAAAGTGTAATGTTAGACGCACATCCATACAAGTATTTTCCGGGGTTCGAACAGAACCAAAAGCACTTCCAAAGAAGCCCTGGCAATTCCGGATAATCTCTAATCACGTCCGGACTTCCCATCACAATGGGTGCTCAAATCTCTTTACCGGGGCCAGTGGGTGCAGAGACATTCGACAGGTCATCCTTTCGCTTTTGAAAGTATCCGGTCATCACCACCGATCTTCAAATGCTATCCATATCGTCGTATCATTATTCGAAATGGGTTGTGTGACACAAGGTCCTTTCCCGGCTAAACCGAATAATGAGCGCAATATTTAAAAACATATGGATAATAGGATTTCAGTTAAGTCACAACTTAAAGCCGAAAACCTTTCTTCGAAATGGTTAAAACAAATTACCATTTCCAATCTTTTAAACAAAAAGATTCGTTTCATAAACCTTCAATGGCTTAAACAATTTCCATACTTAAATCTTTTAAACAAAAGATTCGCTTTTATTTTTTAAGACACCTTTCAATTTAAAACAAGGATCACCAATCTTTAACAAAGATCATTCATAGCCTTTCAAAACAATTCCATTTCAAGTTGGATTAACTCATCCGGAATTAAATCAAAGACTCATTTCATAGCTTTCAAAACAAATTTCAAAGATTCATTCATAACTTTCAAAACAATTCCCGTTTCAAATCTTTTATACATAAAAGATACATCATTTAAAATCCTCTTCAATTTCAAAACAAAGTTTAATCATCTTTCACAAAATTCAATTATAGCTTTAAAAACTATTTCCAAAACCGTTTGGTTTTAAAATTCAACTTTAAAAACCATTTCAAAATATTAAATTCAAATATCTATGACTTAACTGATTTCCTTGTGAAATCCATATTTGTGTGTGTATAGTGCGGTCCAGGGGTTAACACATAATAGTGCAAGAACATCAACCATTACAGAGTCAGATACAACAATATATTTGATAAGCGGTATAAACTATAACGCTTATCTTTCATTCAAAGATCAGAGATATATATCACAGATAATAATTTACATTACAGATAATTAATTTCATCGCAGAATAAATTACATCACAGTTCACAAAACAAAATAATTCATATCACACATTATCACAAATCAAGGATATCAATCAATTCATAGCACTCCATAGAATCCTAACATCCATGAGTAAGATCAATTAATTATCTGGTTTATTTAAATCAGATTAATTACTTATGAATAAATTTCTAATCCTGGTCAATCAATCATAAATTAATTACAAACCATTTTGATTAATTACTCTTTAATCATTAATTAACCTTTAATTAATAAATATTCCTTTGATTAATTATCCTTAATTAATTTCAATAATTAATAAATTAATTCTTAATTAATTATCCTTAAAATAAATGATTGTTCTCAATCATTTTCATAAATCAATTAACTTTTATTAATTATCTTTAATCGATAAATTAATTATCACTAATTACTATTGATTAAGTCTTAATCACCATCGTAATTAAATCATTTCTTAATTAATAATCTTAATTAATTTATCCTTAATTGCAATTAATAAAATCTTTATTATTTTTATTAATTAATTACTTCCTAATTAATTAATAATTAACTTCACATTAATTTACCTTGATTACTTCTTAATTAATTATGATTTCTTGATCACTTTAAGTTAATTAACCTTTAATTAATCATTCTTAATTTAATTACCTTAATTAATTAACCACATTAATTAATTATTCTTTTAAAGTAATTAACCCTTAATATTTGATTAATCAATCTTTAATCACTAATTATCTACTCTTAATTACTTTCACTAAGTAATTACTATTTTCATTTAATCATTGATTAATTACTTTATCAATTAACTTGAATTATTAATTAATTACTTTAATTACTTACATTAAGTAATTTACTTCAAGTAATTAATCTTTTTAATGAATAAAATGTATTAACCATAAGAACATCAATTATTTAACCCTAACAAATAAAGTTCATTAATCATTAAAAACATCCTAATATTATTAAGTTAAAGTAACTTTTCAAAAATAAAAGTTATATTTATTATAAATCATGTTAAAACTTGGTAATTTAAAACAAATTTGTCTAAAGAAAACTTTCTTAACTAATTCAAAACTGGGTTAACATTAAATTTTTACCAAAAACTCAAAACTGGTTTAACCAAAACTATTTTCAAGTGAACTTGATTTTTCCTTTAAAAAAAACTGAAACTATTTTCTGCCCCAAAACCAATGACCCGAGCCATTGCAGCGTCTCCCCAAGTATTTCTTCGAGATTTTCAAAATTTTACCTGAGTACTCCCCCAAAAATTTCAACCTTAAAATTTTCTAAGTGATTTCATTTTGCACCCAATTCCTACTTCGGGTTATAACTCGAGCTACCCTCGTTTCTTCCTGAGCCTTGCTTCAAGTCGCTTTCTTCTTTCCCAAACGCAAAACTCACTGATATACATTGATGCACGTATACGTGCACAACCACGCTAACCATTGCCGATCGATGACGAACTCACCATAACGTCACCGATGATCCCCAGCCTCGATTCGAACAACCCAAAACCCAAAATCGTTACTAATTCAAAATCGATCCACTGCGTTAAAATTGGAGCGAAACCCATCATCACGAAACCGCCACGCTCCTCCTCCTCTGACCACCTGAATGTCACCACCTCCAGCCACGTCTCTGACGAACCCCAAACTAACACCTCCCCGAGTACCACTACACTCGATCAACCAGAAAGCCCACACGGACCCAAAACTCTCAACTCAACCTAAATTTAGGGTTACAGGAGGAAATTCATTACCGCCAACGCCTCAAGGCTCTGACCATCATCAAGACAATTTTGCCGAAGCCTCTGACCATCAATGCAACTCCACGCGAAACCCCGACATCCCCAGTAACGTTGACCACCGGAATCTCCTCAAAACTCAAATTCTGGTCAACCCAAAATTTCTCACAAAATCATCAACTAAAAATTACGGTTTTTGTTTTTAAAATCGAGTTTTAGTTTAAGCATTCAATTTACATCCCTGAATTTACAAATCCTTGGAGTTGATTTTTATTTTTACTTATTCTTCAATCTCCCTTGTTCTTTTCATTTTCCAGACAGTTTTTCAAACTTATACTTTATAAATAAATTTTCAAAAATAAGTTCACATCCATATCATCATCTTACCTTCAATAATCTTGCTCTAATATTGATCATAGAAAGAGCGATTTATTTTTTTATTTTATCTATGGCTTTAAATCCTGTTACTGAGAACAGAATAGGTATGCACTCTTCGTTCATATATATGCACAAGTATAACATGTAATCATTTGAAATTTTCCATAACCAAACTTCATCATGCAACTAGAATATAACAGATTCCAAATAAAGGTCCGTTTTATAAGCAACATTGGTTAGAGTTTTGCTCACCAAAGGGATGAAGAACAGAGAGAAGCTTTTGAGTTTCTTATTTCTTAGATTTTTATTTTATTCCTTTGAGTTGCCTGATGCTATTGCTTGTTCCAGATTTGAAATGAATTGCATATTGATTCAGGATGAAGCTGCTTGATCATACTTTTTTTTGAATTTCAGGTTTCATTTTCTTTGATCTGTTCTGATACTTGATTTCAGCTGAGACCTTGCATTACATTTGAGTTGATCAAACAATTGAAACCATTGCTTTTTTTTGAGTTTGCTTCTTCAGATTTTTGAATTTGCTTTGTTTTGATATTTGTTTGATCTTTTGAATGTTTGTTTTCAGGTTTTCATTTGATCTGAAGCATTTTGATTCATTTTTTCACATGAAAGAAAAATGGGCCGGTTTTCTTTTCTTTTTCTTTGATATTTACATTTTTGAAAGAAATAGCATGCCACTTGTTCCTTTGATGTTTATTTATTTTACACTTGTAATCCTTTTTTTGAAATGCTTACAAATGTCTTAAACTATCCATTTTATGTTTATATCCCTACTTCAATTAAATTTTAAATTATATTTAAAACCCTTGTTTCATTTTATTTATATTTTTAGTTTTAAATCCTTATGTTAAAATAAATTATGTAATATATTTCCTTATGTATATATATAATTTTAAAAGAAAGTATTAAATACTTTTAATCATTTTCAAACTATTATATTTTTAAATAAATATTTATATATATACATAAATTTTAAAAATATAACTTTCATATATATCATATATCCATCTTCCTATATTCAAATCAAATTCAAATTATCTTAAAAAAATACATTCATATAAACAAACAAACATACATCTAATTGAATTTGAAAATTCAAAAACAATTTAGATTTTTATTCACAATTAAATTTCAAAAATTAATTCAATCATCAAATTAGACTGAGCTAAAATCCGAGGATGTTACAGATTCCCCCCTTAAGAAAATTTCGGCCCCGAAATTTGAAAGCAGAGAGACAACAAAGGATGGATACACAAAGACAGAGATATAGTTTCCAAATCAAACTGGGTATCTATTCTGCATTTGGCTTACCAAATCAGAATATCACTATTAATTATGAGAACGAACTCATTCAATATAAGACACTCGGGTCACCAGATCTACGAGTATACACAGGGATATTGGTTAGTTCAAAGGATAACTAGTCCCTCGTAGAATATATCTGGTGAGACGAACCGACTTTCTACTCCCAGAAAATCGCATCATCTTGAAGAAAGAAAGGGATAGAAGAAGAAAAAGAAAGAGAAAGAAGAACTCAAACAACATCAGAGAACTCACAGCGGAACGAATAAAATATAATATATCCCATAAAATATTACATGGTATCTCATTACATCAGAGTACACAACTTAAACAACAAATAATAGACAGTTATAAACTTCTGTCTAACTATACAACTCAAGTACAACAGAAACAGATACAACAAACACAGCGGAACCAATCTATATCTACACGTCGAAGCCTCCTGCTCCATATCTCCTCCAAAATTCGTCAAGCAAACCTGAATCACTTGACTACTCATACATAATATGAGTACCCAAGAGTTTAATAAAACATAAAATAAACACTCGGGTCAGACAGGGGTCTGGTGTGAGTAAACGGGTTAAAATTGCTTAACTTTAGAAAAACCTTTGAAAAGAAAAGGTATCACGTAAGACTTCCCACACATAAACATGGAAAAGTTTTTACCTTACGCTAACCAAAACATTTGATAAGAAATCCAGTGATATTATTATAGTGTCTAGGGTTTTCAAAATAAAATACAGAAATAGCTGGAATGCTTACATCTCACGTTCCAACATAGTTGGGCACAATCAAAACCGTACAGGCACTTATTGGATTTTGGATTCCATACAATGGCAGGGCTACTAGGGTATCGCCCGTCACATTACGTGGCCTAGATCAACGTACCGAGGAGCACTCCCACTCCCCTGCAACACAAGGCCGGCACCGTTCCTTACTGAACAGTCCCAAACAAGACCACCCCGTAGTTGGCGCGACCAACCACACACTAAGCCGAAATAGAAAGGGACCTCTAGACAGGGATAAATCTCACTCTCAAGTGGGGGCTACCCACGAAGCCTTGCTGCACCTCCCCTGTTTTAGCCATTCCCGGTTGATGAGGCTTGAGGTTACGATTACCTTTATAGAACACATCTGTCTTAGAATGCTCATCGTCCACCTTACGATGTTCTGAAAGCATTCAATCCATACAAGTTCGTTCCGGGTTCGAACGAAACCGAAGGCACTATCTCGTTGCACTCATTATTAGAACCGCCCTCAGAGTCAACGACCGTAGCCCTTGCATTCTAATTCGCCATCTCGAATCTATAAGCACTATTCCGTCAAACTCATTACGGAATCACCCACAGAGTTATACTGACGTATAGCCATTACACCTCGAGTCTTCACTTGCTCCACTAGGATACACGACCTAACGTTAAATTGGAATCGATATGGTTTTCGGATTCCAAATATGGAAATCTGATCCCGGTCTCACCGAAACCAAACGCCATTTTAATGTCCAAGTTATACTTAAGGGTTTAAACAATTTAGCTTATATTCAGGATGATATAAACAGATAGATGAATCATATTATCACAATAGATAATTCATAACAACATTCATCTCCACAAAGCAGCATATCATATAACAAAGATATCCAATATCAACCAGTATCAACCAATATCAAACATTCAATATCAACCAATCATCTAATATCAATCTCCAAATATTGATCATTCAATATCAAATAATTAACCAATATCAATCAATCAATCCATATTAATCAATCATCCAAAACAGAATTGATTATCTCTTAATCAATTGAATTACCATAACCCTTCTTCATTAATTATTATTACAAATAAATAAATTAATCATTTCTAATGATCTTCTTTAATTAATCTTCCTTGGATAATTGTCTTATAATTACATTCAAGTAATTAACCTTAAACATAAATAGTAATTAACCTTTAATTACTATCATTAATTATAATAATTAATGATCATTCTATAATTAATTACATTAATTATTAATTAATTACAATTAATTATTCACATTTAAATTAATTACTTTTATTAATTAACCTTGATTAATATCCTTAATCACATTAATTAATGATCCTTATTAATTAATAATTACTTTAATTAACTAATTAACTTATAATTAATCAACTCATTAATCATAATTAGTAATTAAAAATTTGTAATTACTTATCTTAATTAATTAACTTCTTAATTAATTATTTTAATCCTTGATTAATTAATTCAATTAATTAATCCTTAATTACTTCATTAAGTAATTATTAAACAATTAGATAAAAAATAAATTCTTAATTAATTACTTTATTAATTAGTTACAATTTAATTTAATCTTAAGTTAAACTCATTCATTAATTAAATAACCTCATTAATTAATTAACTAAATAATTAAGTAATTAACTCTTAATTACTTAATAAGTAATTATCTCTAATTACTTCATTAATAAATCTTAATTAATCTCTTAATTAATTACTTAACAAATAATTAATTCCATCATTAAATAATTCTTAATTTTTAATTAATTACTTCATAATTAATTATCTTTAAAACAATTATATGAATTAATTCTTTAATAAATATCATTAAGTGATTAATCAATAATCACTTCAACTAATTACTCCATGAGTAATTACCATTTATTACTTCCATAAGTAATTAACTTCCTTAATTACATTAAACAAATTAATCATTAATTACTTTATTAAGTAATTATACTTAATTAATCCATAATTAAGTGATTATTTAAAATTAAATAACAATTAACCAATTATTTAAAATTAATTAAACAATTAATTAATTAACATCTTATATTTAAAAATCCTCAATTATTTAAGAAATCTTAATTAAATTCTTTACTTAATTACAAATCATATTAATTTAAGCATCCATAAGTTCATAATACAGATAAGTTAATCATGTTTAACTTTATAAATACATTATTTAAATCAAATTTTAATAACTTAAACAAATTATCATTTTGGATTTCAAAATCATAATAATAAATTTATTTGAAAATAAGACATTTAGAAATAATTTTTAAATTTTCAAAACACATTAGTTATCTAAGTTAGACTCATTCACTTAAAATAAAATTTGGAAACGTTATTATTAAATCATTTCTTTTAAAACTTTGCTTAAAACTTTGATTTAATACCTTAAATTCAAAACACTTCTTTGTAAATTGAATCCCAAAATTTAATTAAATTAATTACTTCCAAAATCAATCATCTAAAATATTTTAAAATGTGAAAATAGATCCAATTATCAGTTTTAAAAATTTGATTTATACTTACTTCAAAGAAACAAGTTTTAACTTTGAAATTTCATTTCCTTATAAAACTTGTTCTACAATACAAGCTTGATCTCAACAACAAACTAAAATGCAACTTATCATCTCTGTACTAACCAGAAACGCGCGACCCCTGAAAAGCTCGCGTACGAAGCCTAAAAACTCACGAGTAAGCCCCGAAGAAAAAAAACAAAGCCACTACTTCGAGTTAGCCCCGAGTCACACGCGAGTTCCCACCCGAGTTCCATCATCTTCCCCAACACGAAAACTCCAGCAACCCAAAACTGTGCACACAAAGCATGGTGCACATGCACCTCCACCGCCGACCTCTAATGACCATCGCGACGACCCACCCTAATTCTAAATCCATTCGCGAGCGCGAAGGTGAACCCAGATCCACAAATTTTTGCTCGAATCGAAATTCGAACATTAGGCATGAAACTGCAGCACTTACCGACCACAAAAGCTCCCCTACGGCCATACTCCTCGATGCCGTTGAACTCGCCGTCACCATCATCGAAAACCTAGACCTCAAGCTCCAATAATTCAAAACGCAATCGAGCTCGATTCAACATCCATGTCGCAAAACCCATTACAGTTCGACCGAAACCAATTAACTCTAAACCCTATTTTGCTCAATTCCTAACTCCTCTGCCATTAGAAAAATTAATTTACCTTTTTCCCATCATCTATAGCATTCAAGCAAGCTTCAATTCAAATATGAACTCAGTTTATCAAGTAAATCTTCGGCAATTGCCTAAAACCCAATTTACAAACACCCAAATTCATCTTAATTCCTCAACTAAATTTTTTGATATTTACTCCTAAATTCATTATTTACTAACATGATTTCAATCATGTAATTCAAATCCAAAATTAAACAAGTTGATTTATCATGTATTTGAGGATTTGCCACTGCATTTCTTGATTCCGGAAAAAATCTAACCTATACTTCTTGAAGCAAATTTTAAGTTTTAACTTGAGGATAATCAAACATAAAATGTTTGAATCTCTGATCTTAATAAGACCAGTTGAATAAGTTGGGGGTTTTGATCAAAATTATAAATTACAGAACCAAGTACAGGGTGAATAAATATACAGGCATGCACATAATATTCAGAAATAATTCATATTTATAAATTCAAAATTATGAATACTGATGATTTCCACACCACATCAAGATAGATTTCAAAACATCACATGCATGAAGTAACAACCAGGTCAATACTGTTTTTAAAAGAGATTTACTCACCTTCTAGAATATGCAGAGCAGTTTTTCTTTTCTCAGGTTTTAAAATTTGAAAAGCTTTTAAATTTTGTTGTTGAAACACTTGCTGAGTTGATTTGCTGATGAAATTGGAATACTTTCATGTTTTCAAATTGCTAATTAAAAGTGGAAACTTGCAGATGAACTTCATTTTGGTTGCAGATTGAATTGAATTGCAGGTTGTCTTTATTTGGATGCAGGTTGAAGATTTATTTTTGAATTTTATTTTCAGATTTGAAGAAGATTACAGGTTGCCATTAAATTTTGTTGGGAAGTGAAAATAAAGAAAAGGAAAGTTTGTAAAACAAGTTTCCTTCTAAAACATTTATTAAAAATTTAAAGTGAACTTGCCACTTGTAAAAATTTGAACAAATGTCCTTTAAGTATTTAATTGCCTTATATGTGTTTTAAGTGGTGTAAATATGTTACATTTGTCCTTAAGTGTTTTTAATAAATTTTTATTTAATTTAAATGATAACATAAACTTACTTATTTATGTTACCTTATAAATAAATGCTTACATATATAAGTATAAATTTACCTTTAAAAGAAAAAATGTTTTAAAACTAATTAAAATATAAACAAATTCCTTATACATGTATTTATAACCAGTTTAAAATTTAAACATTTTAAAAGAGAACAAAACAAAACTATTATTTAAATCCTTTTTATAAACTATCACATTAAAATAAACCATTATCTTATATTTTGAAACAAATGAATTAATCTAAATTAACTTTTGAAAACATTGATTCTAAAACAAAGCTTAAGCCTATAATATTCATACATTATAAATTATTAATTTATTAAATTAAATTTCAAAACAATTTCAAATTATAACATATACATACATATATATTACAATTTGCAAATTCATTTTTAATTTGAAACACAATATCTTCTATTCACAATATATATCAATTGTATATATTATAAACAGAATAAAAAAAATTAGCTTTGAAAAATAATTCTTATCAAATTTAAATTGTCAGAAAGATATAAATTACAATAATAAGATTAAATATTTATTAACCATAAAAAGAATAAATTTATTAGTTTAAATTAAAATTGCATAGAAAATTATCAAACCAATTTAATTATTTACACAGATTATTAAATTCTTATTGCCTAAAATTCCGGGACGTTACATCTGGACCCAAAGAATAGACGATATATGGATATAATCCCAAACTTTTAGTTTAAACAACCAAAATATACCTACCAACCATAGCAACCAAAGCAAACAATTTATCCAAACAAACAAATCTGACCCATCTGGAGTTTGTGTTCCATGTAAATATATCGAAGCTTCTTCCTGGAGCTGCCAGGAATCATCAAAGAATTGAAAAGACGAATCAAAGGAGATTGATAGAGAAAGTTGTTTCCACTATTGCAGGGTACTGACCATTTGTAGTGGTACTCCCCTGTCCCCTATCTCGTTCTCTTCTTGCACTCATACTCACTATCAGTGGATAGTAAGAGAATTTATTGAGGCATTCATACGGATATCTTAGGGATATACTCATTCTAGGGTATACTTGACCCTATCTCTAATGAGTTACCTAATGTATTATACTCCTGAGCTAAAGTTTCAACCTTCAGCTCTGATACCAAAATGTCACGATCCAAACTCCAGCGTTCTAAAATCGACATCCGTACTCCACTGTACTTAAATGCCGCAGATTCAAACGTTGAAATTCAAGTCGTGTCGGAGCTTATAACACATCAATTATAACAACACAGCAGAAGAAAAAGAAATGAATATCATATACAACTCCAATGATACAATATCCAAATATACAACAATGACCAATATGATACAAGAATATCAGAGACAATAAACAACAGCGGAAAACCAATAGAAAAAGAGATAACTCCAATATCAAACTGCAACTCCAATCCAATGCTCCAAAGCCAAAACTCCAAACCACTAGCTCGAACCACCATCACATTGCACAAAGCTAAGCAAGTGCAGTCCACGAATCCAAAGACTCCCATATCCAAGATCTCCAAAGAATACCAAAGAGAAAGCTAAAAGCTACTGAATCGATATCTACTATCTGAAAAACCCAACTCTAGACTGCCCGTGTGGAAAATAGTGGGCACCCAGAGTTTAGGAAATGAATAATAAACTCCGGGTCAGTCATGAGACTGGTATGAGCAAACAAAAATAGTTTATCTCTAAAACAAACAAAAGATTTTAAAATTGAAATCCGCAATGCATTTTGGAAAATGAAACTACCATAAGGCCTTCCGCCACACACACCATGCAAACGCAGAATTGGAGGAGATTTCTCCTTATGATAGTCAAATATGCTTACTGCACAAAAATCCTTTTTGATATTATTATTAGTGCATAGTGAAAAACATTTCGAAAGTATAATGTTAATCTTATCCAGCATACCACATTTCGTCGTATGCCTACTATAGCTACCATGTTCAATAGCAGGTTACCACGACATCCATGGCAGGTTATACAACTAAAACCGTACTTGGAGCGTATTGTTTCTTTGGATTTTCCAACAAATGGTCAGGCCAAGGAACTTCCCATTGCCACATGGGTACACCTCTGGAGGGACGCCCCAAGAACCTACCCTGCTCTATGCTAACACAAGGCCGGCTACCCCCTTCTCGGGGAATAAAACCTAAGATATGCCACCCTCAGTCCTTTGGGACCTTTAACCGAGGATCCTCAATACCAACAACATCACACGGTAATAATAAATATAATACAGTGCCCACATGAGTAAGTATCTGGGCTCCATACCATGATACTACCCTTTTCCAGAAAGAATGGTCAAACCCTAGGGGAGCTGCCCCTGAAACCTTGCCGCATTTTCCTGTTTCGACCATCACCGGTTTGTGAGGCTCGATGAGATTTTTTCCACAAAGCTACGCTTTTTCACAAAGCCATGCTTTGATCAACAAATGATCAGCAGCACTTCGTATGCCACATTACCAAATTCGGAATGTATCACTAGTAACCATCAACTACATAACCTCTGAGCTCATACGTCTCAGAGAAGGGTGTTAAGCTAAGAGAATAAATCTCCGCCACCAAACAGAAATGTATTTGATAGAAACTGGTTTTACATCTCAAAGTTTAATGTCACAGACACATCCACACAAGTCTGTTCTGGGTTCGAACAGAACCAAAGGAACTTCTAAAGAAGCCCTTGCAATTTCGGATAATCACTAATCACGTCCGGACTTCCCATCACAATGGGTTCTCAAATCTCTATACCGGGGCCAGTTGGTGCAGGGACATTCGACAGGTCATCCTTTCGCTTTTGAAAGTATCCGGTCTTCACCACCGGCCTTCAAATGCTATCCATATCATCGTATCATTATTCGAAATGGGTTATATGACACAAGGTCCTCTCCCGGCTAAACTGAATAATGAGCACAATATAAAACATATGTATAATGGAATTTTAGTTAAGTCACAACTTAAAGCCCAAAACCTTTCTTCGAAATGGTTAAAACAAATTACCATTTCCAATCTTTTAAACAACAAGATTCATTTCATAAACCTTCAATGGCTTAAACAATTTCTATACTTAAATCTTTTAAACAAAAGATTCACTTTTATTTTTTAAGACCCCTTTCAATTTAAAAAAAGGATCACCAATCTTTAACAAAGATCATTCATAGCCTTTCAAAACAATTTCATTTCAAGTTGGATTAACTCATCCGATATTAACTCAAAGACTCATTTCATAGTTTTCAAAACAAATTTCAAATATTCATTCATAACTTTCAAAACAATTCCCGTTTCAAATCTTTTTTATATAAAAGATACGACATTTAAAATCCTCTTCAATTCCAAAACAAGGTTCAACCATCTTTCACAAAATTCAATTATAGCCTTCAAAACCATTTCCAAAACCGTTTGGATTTAAAATTCAACTTTAAAAACCATTTCAAAATACTAGATTCAAATATCTGTGACTTAACTGATATCCTTGTGAAATCCATATTTGTGTGTTTATAGTGTGGTCCAGGGGTTTACATGCAATAGTGCAACAACATCAACCATTACAGATTCAAATACAATAATATATTTGATAAGCGGTATAAACTATAACGCTTATCTTTCATTCACAGATCATAGATATATATATATCACAGATAATAATTTACATTATAGATAATTAATTTCATCACAGAATAAATTACATCACAGTTCACAAAACAAAATAATTCATATCACACATTATCACAAATTAGCGATATCAATCAATTCAAAGCACTCCATAGAATCCTAACATCCTTGAGTAAGATCAATTAATTATCTGATTTATTTAAATCAGATTAATTACTTATGAATAAATTTCTAATCCTGGTTAATTAATCATCAACTAAATACAAACCATTTTGATTAATTACTCTTTAATCATTAATTAACCTTAATTAATAAATAATCCTTTGATTAATTATCCTTAATTAATTTCAATAATTAATAAATTAATTCTTAATTAATTATCTTTAAAATAAATGATTATTCCCAATCATTTTCATAAATTAATTAACTTTTATTATATCTTTAATCGATAAATTAATTATCACTAATTACTATTGATTAAGTCTTAATCACCATCATAATTAAATCATTTCTTAATTAATAATCTTAATTAATTTATACTTAATTGTAATTAATTAAATCTTAATTATTTTTATTAATTAATTACTTCCTAATTAATTACTAATTAACTTCACATTAATTTACCTTGATTACTTCTTAATTAATTATGATTTCTTGATCACTTTAAGTTAATTAACCTTTAATTAATTATTCTTAATTTAATTACCTTAATTAATTAACCATATTAATTAATTATTCTTTTAAAGTAATTAACCCTTAAAATTTGATTAATCAATCTTTAATCACTAATTATTTGCTTTTAATTACTTTCACTAAGTAATTACTATTTTCATTTAATCATTGATTAATTACTTTATCAATTAACTTGAATTATTAATTAATAACTTGAATTACTTACATTAAGTAATTTACTTCAAGTAATTAATCTTTCTAACGAATAAAATCTATAAACCATTAGAACATCAATTATTTAACCCTAACAAATAAAGTTTATTAATCATTAAAAACATCTAATATTATTAAGTTAAAGTAACTTTTCAAAAATAAAAGTTATATTTATTATAAATCATGTTAAAACTTGGTAATTTAAAACAAATTTGTCTAAAAAAATTTACTTAACTAATTCAAAACTGGGTTAACATTAAATTTTTACCAAAAACTCAAAACTGGTTTAACCAAAACTGTTTTCAAGTGAACTTGATTTTTCCTTTAAAAAAACTGAAACTGTTTTCTTCCCCAAAAACAATGACCCGAGCCATTGCAGCGTCTCCCTGAGTATTGCTTCGGGATATTCAAAAATTTACCCGAGTGCTCCCCCCAAAATTTCAACCTTAAAATTTTCTAAGTGTTTTCATTTTGCACCCAATTCCTACTTCGGGTTATAACTCGAGATACCCTCATTTCTTCCTGAGCCTTGCTTCGAGTCGCCTTCTTCTTCCCCAAATGCAAAACTCACTTATACACTTTGATGCACGTATACGTGCACAACCACGCTAACCATTGCCTATCGACGATGAACTCACCATAACGTCACCGATGATCCCCAGCCTCGATTCGAACAACCCAAAATCCAAAATCATTACTAATTCAAAATCGAGCCACTACGTTGAAACTGGAACAAAACCCATCATTATGAAACTGCCACGCTCCTCCTCTGACCACCTGAACGTCACCACCTCCGGCCTCGTCTCTGACGAACCCCAAATTAACACCTCCCCGAGTACCACTAAACTCGATCAACCAGAAAGCCCACACCGACCCAAAACTCTCAACTCAACCAACATTTAGGGTTACAGGAGGAAATTCGTTACGGCCAATGCCTCAAGGCTCTGACCATCATCAAGACAATTTTGTCGAAGCCTTTGACCATCGATGTAACTCCGCGCGAAACCCCAACATCCCCAGTAATGTTGACCACTGGAATCTCCTCAAAACTCAAATTCTGGTTAACCCAAAATTTCTCACAAAATCATCAACTAAAAATTATGATTTTTGTTTTTAAAATCGAGTTTTAGTTTAAGCATTCAATTTACATCCCTGAATTTACAAATCCTTGGAGTTCATTTTTACTTATTCTTAAATCTCCCCTGTTCTTTTCATTTTCCAAACAGTTTTTCAAACTTATACTTTATAAATAAATTTTCAAAAATAAGTTTACATCCATATCATTATCTTACCTTCAATAATCTTGCTCTAATATTGATCATAGAAAGATCAATTTATTTTTTATTTTATTTGTGTCTTTAAATCCTGTTACTGAGAATAGAATAGGTATGCACTCTTCGTTCATATATATGCACAACTATAACCTGTAATCATTTGATATTTTCCACAACCAAACTTCATCACGCAACCAGAATATAACAGATTCCAAATAAAGGTCCATTTTATAAGCAATATTGGTTAGAGGTTTGCTCACCAAAGGGATGAAGAACAAAGAGAAGCTTTTGAGTTTCTTGTTTCCCAGATTTTGATTTATTCCTTTGAGTTGCCTAAAGCTATTGCTTGTTCCAGATTTGGATGAATTGCATGTTGATTCAGGATGAAGGTGCTTGATCATACTTTTGTTTTGAATTTCAGGTGTCATTTTCTTTGATCTGTTCTGATACTTGATTTCAGGTGAGACCTTGCATTACATTTGAGTTGATCAAACATTGAAACCATTGCTTTGTTTTTTTAGTTTGCTTGCTTCAGATTTTCGAATTTGCTTTGTTTTAATATTTGTTTTGACCTTTTGAATGTTTGTTTTTAGGTTTTCATTTGATTTGAAGCATTTTGATTCAGTTTTTCACATGAAAGAAAAATGGGCCTGTTTTCTTTTCTTTTTCTTTGATATTTACATTTTTAAAAGAAATAGCATGCCACTTGTTCCTTTGATGTTTATTTATTTTACACTTGTTAATCCTTTTATTGAAATGCTTACAAATGGCCTAAACTATCCATTTTATGTTTATATCCCTACTTTAATTAAATTTTAAATTATATTTAAAACCCTCGTTTCATTTTATTTATATTTTTAGTTTTAAATCCTTGTGTTAAAATAAATTATGCAATATATTTCCTTATGTGTATATATATATAATTTTAAAAGAAAGTATTAAATACTTTTATTCATTTTCAAACTATTATATTTTTTAAATAAATATTTATATATATACATAAATTTTCAAAATATAACTTTCATATATATCATATATCCATCTTCCTATATTCAAATCATCTTAAAAAATACATTTATATAAATAGATAAACATACATCTAATTGAATTTGATCAAACACAATTTAGATTTTTATTCACAATTAAATTTCAAAAATTAATCCAATCATCAAATTAGACTGAGCTAAAATCCGAGGATGTTACAAGAATAAACACTTCATTTAAATTAAATACTTATTTTTATCATTAACTTCATTTAAACCATTAAGAAACAATTATATATTTGATATATAATTTTACTCTGAAACCAAAACAATTTAAACCTTAATTTTTGTTATACTTGAAAATCTTTGAAAACCCTTTTCAACATGTTTAATTAAATTAAACAAATATTTATCTTTGGAACTTGACTTCCATATTCTTAAACTTATCCATTTAAAGTAAATTTTGAAATTTTATTTAAACATTACTTTGAATATAACTTAATAAATTTGAAACATGCTTATTAAAACTTGTTTTCAAATTCTCAAAACTTTGTTCTAATACTTTAAATTGAAACTCCTTTAAGTTACAATTCAAATTTAATTTAGTTAACTACTTTTAAAATCATCTATTTTAAACATTTCAAATCCTAAAATATACTATTCTCAAAATCTTGGTTTCCATTTATGTTTGAAAGAACTTGCTTCTAAATTTAAACTTGATTTTCTTTTTCAAAACTTATTTTTACTTTACTTAAACTAGAATTTAAAAACTGATTACCACTTAAACCAAACAATACACAAACCCAAACCATAGTTTCTTCCCCAAATACACACACACACACATATATATAAACAGTTAATTGCCAAAATAATGTATTTATTTCCTATAAGATTTATCACATCCAGATATTTTATGATTCAATACTTATTTTGGTTTCCAAATCACTTATAAAAATTCAGATATTTTTAATTATCAGAAATTCATGTGTTCGATCCATCAAAATTAATATTTCTTTAATAAAATCAGTTAATTTCCTAATTAACAAACATCCAAAAATCCGGGTCGCCACACTATCGGTCGTGTCCGGTTATGTTTGGGCGTTCGCGCCTGGTGGCATGGGGAGGGCCGGAGGCCTGAAGGCTGCGGCGTACTTCGGCAGAGGCGTCGAGGTGCTAGGCGGTGCGTCAGTGAACGAGCCGAGATGGAGGCGCGTGGGAGATGGCGTACGTGTTGCTGTGCAGAATAGGTTTCGCGCGTGAAGGTGACGTGGTAGAGATGAGTTTATTTATTTTATTTTATTTTGAAATTCAAATGTTCTAAATCGCATAACTTTCACATACGAGGTTCGTTTCGCATGCTGTTTTCTCCGCTAGGTTCGTATTGGAATTCCGGGCATTTTAGAGCTAGTTTGGATGAATTTTGAGACTGTTCAAATTTTAGGTTTAAATTGGATTTAAATTCAATTTAAACTCAAAAGGTGAGTGTTTTAACCCATTCACAACTTCTAAATTTTGTTATGCGTGTTAAATTAATTTCTAATGTGATTAGAAATTTATTTATAGCTCTTTGATATATTTTTATCATCATTCCGGTTAAACTGAATTTATTGAATTAAATTATTATTTAATTTATTATGGAATATAAACTGCCAGTAATTACTTGTTATTTATTACCTGTTCTACATTGATGTTATTGTTTGAATTGGATGATGATTGTGATATATGGTTGATGATTAATATTGGATAAATGGATGTTGTATTTTATATTGTTATAAACTGCAGGTTGTTATGCATTTTTATTTCATTCGTGATTGCGGTTTGAAATGATATATAATCGTATTTTTATTTTAAATTACAGAGTGAAATGATAAATATCAGTATACTTGACCACAAGGTAGAAAATTATTCAGACACGTGGTTTATATATATAAATATCTTGAAATGATTTCTATGGTTTGGTAAAGAAATATATGGTTTTATGAGATATTGATTTGGAAATTTTATAAATGTTATTATATATATAGTTAAATTCTTGGTTTTAAGCTAGGTATAATATTGGTTTAACGTAAAAGAAGTTAAACAATAAAGTTTGATTTTATAAAGATATAATATGGTTAAGTATTTATTTAAAATTTTATTTCTGGAGTTTATAATAACTTAATGAGAATAAGGTGGGAAGATAAATATGAAATCGAGTTAAAATCTAATAAAATTGAGATTTTAAAGGTATGATTTTATAACTGGATTTTGGTTTAAGGTGAATTAAATGAAGACTTCAAGTATAAAACTATTGAAGGAAATATTTAGTTATTTGTAATTTGAGTTTTATTTAAATGATAATGGATTTATTTTGCAAATATTTGAAAACTAAATAATAAAACATTGAATTATTGAATCGTAATTTCCAACCTTAGTTTTGAAATTGTTTAATACTCAAAGTTTGAAATACATTGAAATTGAAATGGTTTATTGAAATTGAAAGTGAGTTGAAAGTTATGAATTGAGATTTAATTTAAGTGAATAAATTGTGAAGTCGAGGAAATTATTTTACTTTATAAAGTAATTTTAAATTCAAACTATTTTATTTTATATACGGCTTGAATATCCAAACCATTTAAGTTTTGGAAGTTATGGTTTAGAAACTATGAAATTCGAAGTATTATGTTTTGAATGGTTATATTTCAAGCATTTGGTCTCGAAATATTTTAAATTTGAAAGTGTTATGATTTTTGAAAATGAGATATATCTGAAATAAAAATGATATTATGTGGATTTGGGTTGTTATAACAATGATATCATATTGCTTTGGGTTTTTGAAATGGAAATGATATCGTATTTATATGGTTTTGAAATGGACATTATATTATGGTTTTGAAGTAAAATTATTTTGAAATGACCGCGGTGTTATAATAACGATTGTTTGGCGAAGAGACCGGGATCGAATATGGGCATACTCCCTGTCGATACCGAAAACCACTTTGACAACCGTGTATGCGGAGGAGATTCCGGAATCAAGTAGGATGGTGGCAACGTTCATTTGAGGTATATACGTTAATCCAACTCCCGTGAGTTGGCATAAGGTGGCTAAAACAGGAGCGATCTCGAGCCAATGAGGTCATTCCTCTGATCGGACACATCCCTTCGATATTTTACTCTGACTTTAGGATTGCTTCGACGGCCACTGTTGATTTTTTTTGATTTGGGGGTATGGCTCGAGGTGGGCAGTATTAGCTGCTACGCGTTACCACCAGCCCATGTGCGTAATTGGTATATCTACCCTGGCATTGCCTTGTGTGTCGTGTCACCTACCCTAGCGCGCCTTGTACGAGTTTGTTTTTCTCCCTTAGCCCGTGGAGTATTTAGGGTAGTCTCCCGATATGGAGATGCACTGATACTGGATGGAGTACTGGGACTATTATGAGGTAAGGGCTATATGGGTAACCCCTTAACGCTGTTTAAAATTAAGTTTATTTTACTATTAGGCATTATTATAATACCGAAATATTACTACATAGTAAATAGTTTAACGGATCCTTAGGTGATGTGAATCCCGAGCATCTCTTAAGTTACTGCACTCACGTTAGACACTGGATAGGAGATGTCAAATTCCGTAAACATCTCTGATGCCATTCTACTCATATTATTTGTAGTTGATTTAACTTACATAAGAACTTTTAGTTCTGACTTGAGTGTTTTGTCTTTTCAATGTGCTCGGGTCAGTCTGAGCATTTTAGGATTTGAAGACCCTATTACTGGAGAACGAAGACGAAGATTTTATTATTATTATTATGTACTATTTTGTTCCACTGCATCACATTATTCCGCTGCTTTATTTATTATTCTCTGGTATGTTTAACTCTAATATGTATGGTATAAGTAAAATCGAATATTTTGTAAAACAACTTCATGAACTATATATTTGATTATTATATTTTATCGTTCCACTACAAGATTCTCTTTTGTTTTTTCTTTCTCTGCTTTTTCTTATTTACCCCATAACAATCCGCACTTTTGTACGATTTAAGTCTGACGTGCGTGGTTTATCGTCGATTTAAAGCATACAAAAAGGCCGGACGTTACATTTGGTATCAGAGCTTTGGTTTAGCGATAAACCTTAGCTTTGTGGGGGTTGACCCTTTATTAATAGGGTAGTAATACCCTATGATGAGTCATTGAGTGTATATATATGAGAGAGTGTATTTGTTAGTGTTATAAAAAGGTTTTAATATTGTGTTAATTTGTTCCATTTTGTATTTATAAATTCTGTTTGGTGCATGAGACGTTATGACATTAATAGGGATTTCTAAACACTTAATAGGACAGACCGACACGATATTTTTTTTGAATATAGGTGAATGAAATAATTTTTCCTATTATATTTTCTATATATAAAATAATTTTTTTATAAAAGTTATATTTGGTTGTAATATATTGGTTGTTAAGTAGTGAAATTTATAAATATTGGTTGGAAATAAGATTTAAAATAAAATAAATGAAAATTGGGAATTTAGGACTTAAGTTCTGGGATTTTGAAAACTGCTTTCAATTAATTTTGGAATATAATAACAATATTATTTAGAAGTATTTTCTAATATAAATATTTCAGTATAATTTGAAAGAAATGTTTTATAAGAAATTTGAAAAGAAATAAGTTCTGTACTCCCCTCTCTGTCGTTGGAAAATAATTTCTGTGATGAGTGCACGCATCATCAACATTCATTTTCGAGTTTCGAAGTGGGAAGGGCACTGCAGTAGTTTTACTATGGATTTATTTTGATAACCAAATATAAATTTTTAATTGTTTTAAATATAATTGGATATATAAATGGTAAGTGTATGCATCTGGCTATTATTTTAAAATGATTTGAAACTTAACCCGATATTTAGTTCTTAAGTTTCTGTTAATTAATAGTTTCAATTATTGTAGTGAAATGGAATGTAACTAATTAATAATTGGAACCTTTAATTAAAATAAAAGATTAAATGCTAGGTTATAAATGAAATAACAAGAAATTTGAATTTATAATCAATAAAAGCAAAGGATATAATTATTGAACATTTAATTAATTAAAGAAATAGGATAAACTTGTATAATTTTAAATTGCATTCTTAAAAGCATATATATTTAACTTATCCAATAATTAAAGTTCTAATGCTTATAAGAATATGTAATGGATATTGTATAAGTAAAACTTGAGGTAATGAAAGACTTCAATGAAATTCTTTAATAAATCAGAATTTGATGCTCTAGTGTTATGAACTCAATTATAATGGAAAATGCTTCTAATTTAATATAATAGAATGGTAAATATTATAAATAAATGATTATAAACTTAAGCAATGTACTGATATACCAAGAAATGGAATCGCATATGAATATTATAAATTAATGAATAAATGAAGTTTAGAAATGAATGAATGTAATACGAAAAATTTTTGAAAGAAATAAATGTAAATTAAAAGATAAATCATTATATGAATGAAAAGGAAATCAAACAACAAATATTCTGAAATGAAATTTATAAGTATGAACTTGATCTATTGTTTGAAACTGTTGTTTGTTGGTTTATGGTTGTTTGGGCAAGGATACTTTAAAATTGTTTGGATGTATGAATAATCTATTTAGTTTCATCTAAGACTGTTGAGAAAATGACGCACTGAGTAGTTTATTCTTCATTCTGTATAATTTAAAGTTTTTGAACCCGAACAACTATTTGTTAGTTTGATATGAATGGATAATTGATTGGGTTGATCTTAATGTGATCATTATATATTGGTTGCAAGTGATTGTTGTTTATATTAGTTTGTTTGGTAGTGGATGAAACAGTCTTAGCTATTTCATTTTATATAATTATTAACCCATTTGGATTATATAAGTGAAATACAGGTTATCGAAGCAATTGCTACTACTTTTGGTTTCATAATTAAGCGCTAATTGCCTGACAAATAGGTATGTTTTCGGATTACGGTTTATAGCGTTATTACATTGTTTTCCCGTGTTGGGATATATATTATTTTGGAATATATATGTTGTATATTGTCATTTTTGATATTTTAGTTTCTCCCGAGCCTCTCCATACAAAGGAGACTCTGTCGAAATTTTCTATAAATTTTGGACATAGAAATTTTTTAAAAGTGTTTTCCAAACTTTATTAATTTGAGTATAAAAGGAATTGATAGTGATAAAATTGATATATTTTATTTAAAATAATTAATTTTGTACGTTTGTTTGTTTATAAAGTTAATATTTTTGAATAAGATGTATTGTTTATTTAATTCTTTCTTTTTCCTTCTTTTCCATTTTGGGGACGAAAAGTTTTAAGTGGGGGACAATGTAACGACCGTAGAAATTCGATAATTAAATTGGCTAATTTAATAAGATTTTGTAATTAAACTTTTGAAAGAAATAAAAACTCTACAATTTAAAATGAAGCGAATGTTAAGAATGAAGTGTAGCAATTGTTATTAAAACTAATTATAGACAATTTGAGTAAAATCCCAATAATGTAAGAGTGGAAATTGTTGCACTTGGTTAAAAATAGAAAATGAGTAAAGAAAAGTAGGTGTTGAATTAACCAATGAAATAATATATTATTTAATAGTAATTTGATGTAAATTTAGGTAATAATGTTAATAGAAATGGATAAATAACTAATTTAGTGCAATCCCAATTAATTGAAATGAATTGCAATAAAATGAAATCAAATATTACGTTAACGTGAATTAAGGTAATATTTGGTAATAATGTATTGTTAATGGTTTATGAATGAAGCAATAATAAAAATTAAAGGTAGTGATGGCAATATAAGTTGACTATAAACAAGTTGAATGAAATCCCAATAAAGGAAGTAATCCAAATGCTTGAAATATAACCATTCAAAACATAATACTTCGAATTTCATAGCTTCTAAACCATAACATCCAAAACTTAAATGGTTTGGATATTCAAACCGTACATAAAATAAAATAGTTTGAATTTAAAATTACTATATAAAGTAAAATAATTTCCTCGACTTCACAATTTATTCACTTAAATTAAATCTCAATTCATAACTTTCAACTCACTTTCAATTTCAATAAACCATTTCGATTTCAATATATTTTAAACTTTGAGTATTAAACAATTTCAAAACTAAAGTTGGAAATTACGATTCAATAATTCAATGTTTTATTATTTAGTTTTCAAATATTTGCAAAATAAATCCATTATCATTTAAATAAAACTCAAATTACAAATAACTAAATATTTCCTTCAATTTATTTATACTTGAAGTCTTCGTTTAATTCACCTTAAACCAAAATCCAGTTATAAAATCATAGCTTTAAAATCTCAATTTTATTAGATTTCAACTCGATTTCTTATTTATCTTCCCACCTTATTCTCATTAAGTTATTATAAACTCCAGAAATAAAATTTTAAATAAATACTTAACCATATTATATCTTTATAAAATCAAACTTTATTGTTTAACTTCTTTTACTTTAAACCAATATTATACCTAGCTTAAAACAAGGAATTTAACTATATATAAAATAACATTTATAAAATTTCCAAATCAATATCTCATAAAACCATATATTTCTTTACCAAACCATAGAAATCATTTCAAGATATTTATATATATAAACCACGGTGTCTGTATATAATTTTCTACCCTGTGGTCAAGTATACGGATATTTATCATTTCAATCTGTAATTTAAAATAAAAATACGATTATATATCATTTCAAACCGCAATCACGAATGAAATAAAAATGCATAACAATCTGCAGTTTATAACAATATAAAATACAACATCCATTTATCCAATATCAATCATCAACCATTTATCACAATCATCATCCAATTCAAACAATAACATTCGTGATTTTATGGTTAAAGTGGTTAAAATGATTTGTAATGGTTAAAGTGGTTAAAATGATTTTTGACTTATCAATGATTTGTAAACTTATATCTTTTTTCTAGTAAAGTTGTGACAATTTGTAAACTTCTTTTACCTAGTAAACTTATATCTTTTTTCGAAAGATTTCATACTTATAATTTTCTTCAAAATATCCATTTTAAGGATCTAAGTACTTGGCAAATCCATTCAAAAAGTTTTAGACTAATGTTACTTAAACATTGTCGCTACAAACGCAAGACTATTTTGTTTGTGCTTATCTTTAAATCATTCTTTTAACAATCTATTTTCATCCATAAGTATAATAAAAAAGGATTAAAGACGAATGTTATTAACACATTGTCACAACAAATCCAAAACTATTCCATACTTGTATTATCTTTAAAAAAAATATTATAAAGTTCTAAGTTCATATTCAAACAAGTTCAGTATTTGACTAGTTAGCTATCAAGTTCTAAAGATGATTGCTTATAGAAATCATGAATACTTACAGAAACCGTGCTGAAATCTACAACCCCATAGTGGAAGAATTACCAATCTGAACAGCCAAAAGCTGCCCATTGGGAGATACCTCAAGCTTAGCACTGTAAGTGGATCCCCGAGAAGGAATGCATATATGGCTCTAAGGTGAATGCCCACAGCATAATGTACGTCCTCCGAGGAAGTTGTCGATGCCAAGTGGTTAACAACCGTGGCCAGACTGTGTTCAATGGGGAGGCTTGTCAGGGTCAAATCCTCATCATTCCATAAAACCATGCTCCATTGAAACAAGCTACGAGCGAAGATTTGAAGTGGGTGTCTTTTGAAACCAACAACAACTCAATATCAAGCCCAATTATTGGAGAAAGGCCTCTATACTTAAAGGATTGCCTAAATAAGTGATCATGAATGCGTATCATATTTCAAGGCAGGAGGCGAGGTTGGTGAAACAGAACAGAAGAGAAGAGTTTGGTGTTTTTCGAACCCAGGTCACCGCAGCAACATCAAGGAAGAGCTGAAGCCTAAACAGGTTGCCTTTTTTCAAGGATGCATCGATGTTTTGAGGTTTAATAAATAATGAGGCTTTGTATCAATCCATATACCTCTACAATTATGGAGTAACGAGTGTTACGGCACGCGCTTCGGGCGTGAATTTTTTCTTACAAATTGTATATGTTTAGATTAGTCAATTTTTTTCTGAAATGGTACTTAGATACAACATGTCGCTGGGACAGCAAACCACAAATCGTGTGTCAATAAATGTTCTAATCATGCTATGGAGTTTCGAACTTATGACCTCTTGCACCAAAGTCAAATCACAAATCATGTGTTAATAATTTTTTATGTTCTAATGATATTAATATTTGTATATTTGTAAAGAAATATTTTGAATTTTTATAGAAAGTTTAATTTTCGATCCTATTTTTAGAAGCGTTTCGAATCTGTAAAGCATGTTTAATTGTTAAATCCTACTTTTAGGGGCATTTGAATTTGTAAAATAAGTTTAATATTAGATCCTATTTTTATGTGATTTAGATTTGATAATATATAGAGGAGGGTTTTTGATAGTTCAGTTGATACCAAAAAAGTGTGACACCAAAGATATTACAACTATTATTAAAGGTAATAAAGGTTTAGTAGTTTTGATAATGTGTGTTTGCTTTCTAACTTAGGTTACCGCCAACAAATTACAATCCATACTATTAGAAAACATGTATAAGTGCATAATAACTTACTTTAAGGATCGATAAAAAAAGAGGGGAAAACATTGTTAAACAAGTTTGAACTTGTGCTTTGCATGCGGCAGTTTGTCATGGTTCATATTTTGAAATAGTAATTGTAAATTGTGTACCCAATTAAGTAGGCATGAAGCAGCAGGATTGCATGTGAGAGAATAGATTATTCCTCTCATCTTATTTTCTGAATTTATCGACATTATCAAAAGATGTCAATGTGTAGCAACTGATGCCAAGAAGTAGTTTTTTGGTATTTCTGAAAGAATGCAAGGGAAATCAAAATATATATACCATAACACAGATTATAGGGATTAAAAAATTCCTACAAAATATAATTCCTTTTTAAAGAACTGGAACTACACTATGGATTAACTGTGAAGTAATGCAAAATAGGTAACTATATAGTAGGTTTTATAATGTATTGATATAAAAAAGCATATCATCTACATTAAATGGTGACCGTGAAGTTGGATTAATATAAATTACATCCATCTTATTAAAATATGGTCAAAGTCGGCACATAACAACTTAATAATGTTTAACTATTTGTTGTATATATGTTAAATGGATGTTTAATGCGTAGTGCAACTTCACGTATGTGTCTACATTGTGTTGGTTTTTATGTTAACCTTCCATGTTTAAGTTGGCTCACCAAGAACTCTGGATTCACGAATAACTAACTTTGACGGACTTGATATAATTATCCTATAATATATGTTGGGAAATTTATATAAGAAGAAGAAGGTAAAGTAAGAGCTAATCTGCAAATGGAGATTGAGAGAATGTTATTTTTTGTAAATGAGAAAATAAAGTTTAGTTTTCTTTCAACATTTCTTTTTTGCTCTCATACAAAAGATGAGAAAAAACATTCTTATTTATTGTGTATTACATTCTCTAGACTCTTCTTCAATTCTCTTAAGAAATTTATTTTCTAGAATTGTCCTAGTTAACTCTAGATTTTTCCTCGATGCTTAATTTAGTCTTTACATAAATATAAAGATTAAAATTGTCAATATAATCAACGTTTCTTAAAAACCAAGTTTATTTTCACCATCCTCGTAAAATTGGTTTTGTAACTCCAAGAATGTTTAACAGTCTTTCAAAGTCGTCATTCTTTAATGCCTTTGTGAAGATATCTGTAATTTGGTCTTTTGAATTGATAAACTTTGCTTATACCTCCTTTTTTGTAATCTTTTCTCGAATAAAATGGTAGCGTGTATCGATATGCGAACTTCGATTATGGAAGACAGGATTCTTAGTTAGTGCTATGGTCGACTTGTTTTCCATAAATATCTCTATTGAATTTTGCTTTGACATGTGAAACTCAATCAATAAACCTCGAAGCCAAATTGCATTGCGTACATAAGTTGAAGCAGCAACATACTCAACTTCACAAGTTGATAGTGTAATGGTTGCTTTCTTGAGCTCCAAGTGAATGATGTATCTCCCATAAACAAAACGAATTCATTTATACTTTTATGATCACCAATATCTTTAGCCCAATCGCTATCACTACAACCAATCAACTTGAAATTACTAGAATGTGAATATAGTAATCCAAAATTAGTGGTACTTTTAATATGTCGAAGGATTCTTTTTGCTGTCTTCAAGTGCGATGTAGTAGGAGCTTCCATGTAGCAACTAATAAGACCCACTCCATAGAGTACATCCGGCCTTTTGCATGTCAAGAAAATATGGTAGGATCCATATTTTCTTCTAACATATGTTTTCAGAGGTTTGTACTACATTGTACTGGTAGTGTTTATGGGTCTGCATCCATTCATGTTGAATTTCTTTAATATTTCATTTGCATATGATTCTTCAGAAATAAATATAACATGCTCACTTTGAACCATTTGGATTCCAAGAGAGTATGACATGAGTCCAGTGCCCGTCATCTCAAATTCTAAACTAATTTCCTTCTTGAAATCAAACTTTTGGATTATTTCCAATAAAGATTAAGTCATCCATATATAAATATAGAATTAAAATATCTCCATCTTGATTTCTCTTTTATATAAACAGCATGTTCAGGGGGCATTTTAAAAAGTTATTTTTCAAAAAATACTTATTAATTCCTGTATTCCACGCTCTTGGCGGTTGTTTTTAATCGTAAACCACTTTTTTCAATTTTAAAACTTTGTCTTCATGTCCTTTAACTTTATGACCTGATGGTTGTTCCAAATAAACTTCTTCTTCTAGTTTACCATTTAAGAAAGAAGATTTCACATCCATTTGATGTAATTTTCATATATTTTGAGCGGCTAAAGAAATTAATAGCTTATAGTTTCTAAGCGGGCAATAGGAGAAAAACTTTATCATAGTCTATGTCTACTCTGTGCTTGTATCACTTAGCTATCAATCTTGCTTTATATCTTTCAACTTCTCTTTTTGCATTCTTCTTCACTTTATATACCCATTTTGTACCCATAGCTTTGTATCCTTTAGGTAAAGTAGACAACTCCCATGTATTGTGTTTTACTGTTGTTTTGATTTCTCCATCCATAGGTTCCCTCCATCTTTTGTCTTGTTTTTCTCAAAACCTATTGATTTACATTTGGCAAAAAGAGAAAATAAGGTAGTATCATTGGAAATTAGAGTTTCCTCATATAATTCTTGCAAAGATCTTATGTGTGGTGGTATTTCATTTGAGCTTTGTTCAAATGGATATTGTTGATGGATAGTAGAAGGAGATGACGATGTTGGACTAATGGGTTCTTCTTCCATATCATTATTGCACTCCTCTTCGTAAAGCGTAAAGAAACTATAATCATCTTCTTGTTTGTTCTAATTCCAACATTTTCTTCATCGAACTCACGTCTCAACTAACAACTTCTTCAGTAATAGGATTACAAAATTTATATTCTTTTGACCATGAGTCATAGCTAGTTACACTTTTATCATCTAATTTGAAGTGTCTTTGATCGGGCATATGCAATGCTTCTGAATACTTTCAAGTGATATATATGTCTTTCTACCACTCCATTCTTCTTCGGGGGCTTTGTTCCATACACTTCGAGTTGGAGAGAAATTTGATAAACGCACCGTGCATTTGATGGCTTGAGCTCAAAATTCTTTTGGAATATTTTTTCTTTTTACCATGATTCATGCCATGTTAAGAAGAGATTTGTTATTTCTTTCTAGAACTCCATTTTGTTGTGGAGTGTATGGGTGGATAATGAATTCTTTTTTCTTCACAAAACTTTCAAACTCTTTTGATGTAAATTCTTCACACCAGTTGGATCTTGTGGCTTTGATCTTATGACCACTTTCATTTTCTACAAAGGCCTTAAATTTATTAAAAGCATCAAATACATTTGATTTTTGTTTGAGATAATAAGCCCATATTTTTCTACTAAAAATTATCAATAAAAAGTGCAAAATAGTTACTTTTCCAAGTGAGCATGGTTTTATAGGGCCACAAATATCCATGTGGATTAATTCTACTAGTTCTTTGACTCTTGTAGTTAATTGTTTAGAAAACATTCTTTTGGTTGTTTTCCAAATAAGCATCCTTTACATAATTGGTTCTCATGATTTATTGATGGTAAAACTTTCACCATGTTTTTATTCTTCAATAATTTTACGCCTCCAAAACTAGGGTGCCCAAACCTTAAATGCAAAAGCCACGATGAATCTTTATACGATGATTTTAGACATTTAGCAACATTATCTGAGAAAATTAATGGAAACGTTCTACATTTTGACATCTCCACTTTAGCAGTAAAATTTCCTTACCATATCTCATTAGAAGACTTTTATTTTTTGTGTGTATGTCATATCTTTTTCTAAAAGTTACTTCAAACTTAATATATTTGTTTTCATTTTAGGCACATAATAAACATTAGAAATAAAGTCATTCTTTTCATTCTTCAAATTAATTTGTACGTTTCATTTTCCTTTAACTATAATTGTAGATTCTTCTCCAAAATGAATGTTTACACTTACCAATTCATCAAACTCCATAAACATGCTCCTCCTCCCATACATATAATTGCTTGTCCCTGTGTCCAATACCATGTATTATTATTGCTAATTCATCTCCTTTATTTGCCAACAGTACCGTGGAATTTTCTTCATGTTCTTTAGTATAATTTATTCTCTCTTGAACTTTATAAAAAGTGGATCTACAATCGGAAGCAAAATGATCGAATTTATTGTAGCTATAACATTGTATTTGTGATTTACCATACCTTGGCCATCCATTTCTCTTTATGTTTCCTCCTCTTCCTCGACCTCTTAGGGTATATGTATTTTGCCTTTTCTCCTCTTTATGATAGTCACTTCTTCCATAAATTTGATAATGACTCTTCCACTTTGGCTTCGACTTCTTCCATTTTAAATGTCTCATTTTTTTCACAAGGTGAGTTTTTTTTGAAGAGCTTACCCTAACCGCTTTTCTTTAACTTTTTTGTTTAATTTTTCTTCATGGGCTTAAAGTGAACTCATGAGTTGATCAACGGTCATGGATCCTAGATCTATATATTCTTTAATTGCTACAACTATGTAATCAAATTTTGAATCTAAAGATCATATAATTTTCTCAACAACTCTTCCATTTTTTTCTCTGTATCTTTTCATTTGATTTATAATAGATAAAATTCGGGAAAAATAATCATCAATGATTTCATATATAAAGAATCAAATTCACGTCGCATAGTTAGTATTTTAATTTTCTTCACTTTGTCAATTCCCTCAAAAGTATTCTCCAAAATCTCCCATGATTCTTTATTATTTTGTGCATTAGCTATCTTCTCGAACATAGCATCATCCCAACCTCGAAAAATGAGCATAAGAGCCTTCCAATCCTTCTTCTTCAAATTCTTCAAATTATTCAATTTGGGATAAAATGGAAATATCGGTGAGTTCGTGATACAAATTTTCTATGATATCCCACGCATCTTGCGATCCAAACAGCGCCTTCATGCGAGTGCTCCAAGTTCCATAATTTTCCTTCTTTAATAAAGGAACTTGAAAAAGAGTCGTTATGTTTGCCATCTTCTTTGATTTAGCAAGTGAGACCTGATACTAATTTTAGGAAATTTCTTTAAGAAGAAGAAATAACTACTAATTTATAGATGGAGATTGAGAGACAAATATTTTGTAAAAGAGGAAATGAACTTTATTTTTCTTTTAACTTTTTTTTGCTTGCATACAAAAGATGAGAGAAAACATTCTTATTTATAGTGTATTACATTCTCTAAACTCTTCTTCAATCCTCTTGACAAATCTATTTCTAGAATTCTCCAAATTACATTTAATTAACTCCAGATTTTCCTCTATGTTTAATTTAGTCTTTCCATAAATACAAAGATTAAAATTGTCAACATAATCAACGTTTCTTAAAAACCAAATTTATTTCCAATAATATAGACCACTTATTTTTATTAATACAACATCATATATGTCCAAGATGGTTGACGAGCATTAAATTTGAAGCATGAAGTTAGATTAACAAATAATGAAAACATTCCATACTCTCTATATATTTATAAAACAGGTTGACATTTTAGACTCTTGTACATTCAATGAATATCCCTCTAAATTGCATTAATTATACAATATAAGATACATATGCATATACTAAGAAATTAATGATAACCACAAGGCTGATCAACAAGATTTTTTTCCACTGGTTTTGACTAGATTTGAATGGTTCTATAGGTGTTGTCATAAACTCTGCTTGTAGGATATTTTTATATCCGTTGTTGCTAGCCATAAAATCAATGAAAATTGATACAATATAATTTTGATGGTAATTTTTAGCCCATGAAATTAAGGTGTTTTGAGGAGTTCTAACCTTTTCTTCAATTATACCCGTACTTAGTATGGTGACAAATTAATCTTCACAAAACTAGAGAATAAATATAGTGTTATACATTTAATGTTATTTAGTGAAAAACTCTAAAAACCAGTGTATGTTAAATTCTCAACAATGTATTGATAAGTTATAACGACACTTCACGTAAACAAATCAAAATCCCCACAATTATTGATGGTCAAAACTGGTATTCTAAAAACTTCGCATAACCGTTACTACAAAACTCTCAAATGGAGCCTAAAAGATTCAAGTTTGTTAGCAAAATTATTGTATCTTCTACTTTCATTCGTTACCCTCGGGACTTACTTATACTTGACAAAAATATTAAGTTGAGTTTCAATAGATAACAAATGCATTGTCGCATGTCATGAGACAACATATATTCTCACATTTGCAACAATGCTTGCCTTAATCGTCTGATCTGACCTTAATATTATTCATTTGAACTGAACTTAATGTTGTTGGATCAGGTCTATATTGTTGTTCTTCGATGTGGAAGCTCCGCTTTGATTATAGTTAAATCGTGGCAAGACGTTTATTGAATGACCATAGTTGGTTCGAGTGAAAATATTGGAAGTGAAACACTATTCAAGAGAGGATTCGTCTCCTTAGTTATAAAAGGTTAGTATCACGGTCCATTGAAGTCAACTCAAAGTCAAAGTCTCTACCCAGAGCATTTCGATTAATAATAATTGTTATTATTGAACAAGGACTTTTTTTTGGACTACAGATTTAATGGATGATATTGGAATTGTGACCATTACCAAATTCCATAAGTCTAAAGCAATATAATTTTAAAGAAGAGAATTGATATAAATAACAGTCATAATCGGGTAACCCTTAAAAAGGTAAAACTGAGTTTTACCAAAACCAAATTAGCGGTAAATTTGAGCAAAATGTCATATCACCTACTCAATGACATGTGAACATCAATATTCAAATAGTTCGATGTCAATGCTTACCAGATTTACACTTAAAGAGTCACATAACCAAAATGTCAAATACTCATTTGACCAAATGATTTAATTAATTTATAATGGTCATAAATTATTCAACAAATTAATATTTATGAAATATTATAAATCGATATACGATTTCGAAACGCGTTTAAATTGGATTTAAATGCAATATAATTTGTCTAGGCTTAAATGGATTTGAAGCCATTATAGGGGCATGTGTATTTTGGCCATGAATGTACCGGGTAGAGGTGCCATATGATGGCAAAGGGGATAGGGTTTTGATCTGATTATAGGAAAGAATGGGTAAGAGAGAAATGTGGATCTTGATCCTAAATTATCTCTATAATCTCTCCTCTATATAAGCATTCAACCCATACTCATTTACTACTTTTAAAGCCTCCATCTACCTTATTGCTGGTCGAAAATAATCCACATTCTTCTGTGATGCCCCACCTCTATACTCACACTAACCAAGGACACTACTAAATATAAGAATATTAATCACGAGTGATCGCTCACCTTTCAAGGCTAGAGAAACAACGAGAACAAAGAAGGTGATATAAATACGCACATGGACCAACGTTAAGTTAAAGAGTCATTGTAACTAACTCCGAACAGCAAGCACAAAAGCAAGTAATTGGACAGCGACCAGCAAGATCTTGAATTCAATGAAAAAACAAATATATATTACATATTTTTTAAATCAATATTTATTAGAACCCATATATTTGTTTTCAAAAATTTTCAAATAAATATTTAAACATAATATATATATATATATATATATATATATATGAAAGTTATTACAAAAATCTAATTAAAAATATTGACATGTATTTAAATAAATACATTAAACATATTATATATACACCATTTTTTAGAAGAAGAAGAACCAAGCTATCAGGTGGAGCCAAATATCAAATAACAAATATATATATATATATAATATATGTGTAACCGAATATCAATTTTTATATAAATGGAAGAGGAGAAGGCTAGGTGTTGCAACAACTGGTGTAGGGGTTGCTAAGGGTCTGGTCGGTGGCTGTAAGGGAAGGAGACGGATGTGTGGTGGTGGTCAGGCTATGCTCGGTCGCTATTGGTTGGCAGAAGGCAAGGTTGTGTTCGGGTGCATAGAGATGGAGTGTTGTGGCAAAGGAGAGGTGAAGCTGCTGTTGACGTGGGCTGTAGTCTAGATTCTGGTGTAGTGCAAGTCGAGAGGGGTGGCTGGCAGTGGCTTTGGGTCTGTTGGTGCGGGGAATGATGGACTAGAAGAGGAAGATGAGAGATGATGTGGCAGGCAGGTCCGAAGGAAGGCGAAGAGGCTTGTGGAGGACTAGCTGTTAGGGTGGTGGGTTTAGGGAAGTTCGACGCTAGGTGCTTGGCTATGGTAGTTCGACAAAAATTGGAGGTCGGTCAGAGTGGTGGTGGTGAGCGGCTACTCGGGGTGAGGGGATGTAACAACCCGCAAATTTATGATTGTATATTTAAATGTTTTATTTAAATATAGCATCGTTAGTCGGATTAAAGTCCGAAATGCTACTTTTTGCAAACAGTCGAATTAGGACTCGAGACTACTTCCATTAAGTCCAAAATGGCGTTTGCGACCTTTCTGTGTATAAACATCGATATGTTTGAATTGAGTAGAATTTTGCTAATTTTCTATTGGGCTTTGGGTTTGGTTTTCATCCCATTAAGCCAACATAATACCCTAACTCCACCCCCTCCTCTCTTCATTCCTTTTTCATTTCCTAACACTTTCAAGCTAAAGTAAAAATGGGTGAAAGAAAGGGAAATCAAAATTACTAAGCCCTAGTTCTCTTAGGAAATTCAAGTTCTAGCTCCAAAATCAAAGAGAAACTTAGGTAAGCATCCTCTTCATCTTCTCCATATCATTCTCTCTTCAATTTCCAAAAATTCCTATAATCTTACTTAGGAAAAACTTCACTTTTGATAATAGATTGAAGAGTCTAGAGGTCTATTGAAGAGGAATTGGTCTTGCATTGTTTAAAAGCTTCTCATTCGTTATTTTGAGTTTAAAGGTGAGTTTTTGAACCAACATCTACGTCTATAGCTTTCATTGTCGTGAGGTATGAATTCCTAACATCTATTTCATGTTCAATTGCTTTTGATTTGAATTGATTTGGTGAATTTTCCAAATTTTGGTGTTTTGAAGTCAAAATCTTTAAAGATCATATCTTGGATATTTGGATATGTTATTTTTGGTGTATCGAAGAGCCTATAAGTCTGGGTTATCGCTTGGCATAAATCCCTAGCCTCCGTCGCTCGTTCGATTGCTTCCGAACCATTTTGGTCATCATTGGCCTAGGCGAACTGTTGTCCAGAACATGCAACCAAATGTCTGGTTGATCAAGTCCAGACGTCTGGTTATGGTCCATAGGGAAAAAAATATAAGACGGCAGAAAATAAAAAAAGGCGGAAAAGGGAGTCAGATGTCTGGTTGGTAATTTCAGACGTCTAGTTAGTGTTCAAACGTCTGGTTAGAGTTCAGACGTCCGAGAGGTTTTCTGAATTATTTCCAAAACCCAAATCCAGACGTCTGGAAATTTTCGATTTTGCCTATTTGCCTATTTTTCGAGTAAATTTCCAATGTTTATCAATTTTTGTTGACCGATTAGTTATTATCACTTTTATCGACTTTGATGACTTCTTTTTCTGGATTTTTGAGAATATGCATTTTAAAGGATTTGGTGTTGATTTCTATGGATGTGATTCGCATTTTCGAATCTGAATTTTTGGTGATTGATTGTTTTTACAATCGTTCTCTGTGATTTGTCACTTTAAAATACGAAGTTTCTATACTAGTAGTAAATACTCGAACTCTTTCACAAAAACGATTTCAACACTATTTTAACAAAAAGATCATTTTTAAAATCGTTTTCCAATCTATTAGTATATACAAACTTTTACCTCATTCGTTCAATAAATCTAAGTATATGACGTAGCAAAACAAGTGGTATGAAACGCTTAAGTTTACTATGTCGGTTAATTCTTGACTTGGTCGATTGAACTCTTGTGATAATTTTTGAGTGGAAATCTACAATTAGTTCGTAAATATTTAAGTTAAGCCAATGGTTATGGGACACGAAGCTAAACTCATTTATTTACTAGCTTAGTGTAATTTACACTTATCGATCAATGATGATCATTTTGTGATTTAGATTAGCGATGTGTGATGTCTTTTTGTTTGTGTGGGGGACTAAACCCCATTTGTGGAGTTTTGGCTCAAAATTGGTGGGGTAGCGACCCATGGTCTTCGAGCCGATTATGGAGCCTCAGCTCAAAATTGATGACTAGCGACCATGGAATAGCGTTCTGTTTGTGATGCACGTGTTAGTATGTTTTCATGCTCCCGTTTGTGATGGGCCTCCCCCTTGTGTTTTCTAGATTTCTAATTGATGATTTCTAGAATTTGTGTTTCGCCAATTTTTGTGATTTACATTGATAAGTTTTATCAATATTTGTGGTTTGATGAATATGTTAAAGAATATGACAGTTTTTTTGGTGTTTTGAGATTGTTGAGATATTGTATGATTTTTTTTTGTTATTTAATGTATTCTTGTCACAGTATGGCATTATTGTTATCGTACATTTTGTTATATCTCTTATCCTATCCCGGTTTATATGATATTTATAGCTAGACTGATCCGTTTATTATTTTCTTCTTAAATAATACTCGGGTCTGACCGAGGTATTTCAGTTGCTTCTACTTGACTTCTTATCAGGGTCCGTCATCTGACTTTTGGCTAACTACTTAGCTAATAGTGTTTGTTTTATACATTCGAGATAGAGACTCCTTGATATATGCATATTCTTTTGTCTAGCACTTCTACCTATTCTTTTGTGATGTGATATTCCGAAAATTTCAAGCAAAATTGAATGTGATAATCCTCTTTATAAAATTATTTTAAATTGATAAAAATTGTTATTTTCAAACAATTATGATAATGGGTTGTTTTTAAATATAGATAAATAAATAGAATTATTAATTACAAATTGAATTTGGCTTTGTATTATTGAATTGATTTCGAATTGGACTTTTTAATTTTGAATTTGAATTCGGATTTAAAATAAAAATTCAAATGAGAGATATTTTAAAATGTTTTGGATTTTAAAATATATGAACAAGATTTTGTATGTATATGAACTGTTTCATTTATATTTTCCCTAAAGTAATTAATATATATATACACACACATTTAGTATTTATAAAATAGTACATTAAGTATAAAGCTTATTTTTGATATCTAAAATAAATGAAAATCTCTTAAATGACAAATGTAAACCTACTAAAGTTTGATAATAACATATGTAAACTAACTAACAAATAAAATGACAAATGTCAAGTTTTTAACAAGTGGCATTATGAAATTCTTCTACTTTGAATAGACAGAAAAGAAAAACAAAAATTTTCTCAGTTTTAAACATTCATCCCTGAAATCCACAAATCAGTAAAAAAGAAAAAAAAAAAGAAGACAAGCCTGTAAAAATTTACAAACCAAACATTAAAACATGTAAACATTTTCAAAAACAAATTTCAAAGCAATATTAAACTGGTAATCTCTATCCTAGAAGCTAAGCATGATAATTCAAACTCAAGACTGAAGTAACCACAACAAGAATTGAAATCAAACTGTCTCAAGTCTTCTAATATCTTCGAGTTTAAAAGTAATCAGAGCATCATCACCTTCAGCTTTCAAAAGCAGGTTCAGGATCTCTGTTTGCATAATTTAAGGTGAGTAACAGTCTTTATAAAAGTTAAATATATGATTCTGGTTGCATGTTTATATCTAGAAATATGTATTTTTGTGTGTGTATATATAAGTGTGAAATTTTCTGTATATATAAATGTATAGGTGTATGCGTGTATTTGTGTTTCCTGCTTTAGTTTTTGGATTCAAAATTTTATTCAAAATTCATTTCCCTTAATCTAATCTTTGTTAGGACTTAGATTTAAAACAAAATTTGTTTGTTAAATCATGAAGTAAAGTATAAAATTTTAATTAAGTTAAAATAAACATATATGTCTTTGGAACTTAAAAAGAACAAAGTGGACTTAAGACATGTGAGAGATTCAAACTGGTTAATTTCTTGTTTCAGACATATGATTTAAAACATCATTCTAAATTATGATTTTTAGAGGTAACATCCTAATTTTTAGTAGTGAGATTTGGGTGCAGTTCTGGTTTGACCAGAAATTGATATTTTGAGGTTCTCTGATAATCTAAGTGCTCGGGGTGGATGTTGTTTCTTCTGGAGGTGGAAGGATGATCGGGGTGGCCAGGAAAAATGGCTGATGAGTGATCAAAGGAATATGGCGGCGGTGGTTGATCGGAGAAGACTGTAGACCTAGTTTAGCGGGTGATTGGGAATTGGTGCATCACGAACTTTCTGGTGGATCGAGTTCCACCATGCTTGGGAGATTGGAAGTTTGGACGTTGGTGAGGTTATGACCGGAGGCTCTGGTGTTCAGGTGATCGGAGAAGGGAGCTCGAGATCTTTCCAGTTTTGGGTATTTTTGTTCCAGGTTGTAACGAGATGTTCGAATTCGATTTTGAGGGAGGTTTGAAGTTCTGATGATCGGATTAAGGCATGATGATGATCGCCGACATGGGGAAGGCGTCGTTGATGACCAGAGGTGGTCGGTGGCACTGTGCAAGTGCATGGTGCATGTTTGGAAGCTGATGATGTTGGGTTGAGTTGTGGTATTGTACTCGAGTTTGTACTCGAGTTGTTTAGGGAATTGCTCGAAGATTTATGGGTTTTGGCTCGGGGGTTTTGAGATGTGGCTCGGGTCAAATTGTTGGTACAGGTTTAAAACCTGTCTGTGTTTTAAAATTTAAAATGAAAGTAAAAATTGGAAACCATATTTAAACAAAGTCTTAAATCAGTTTAAGTACAGATTCAAATCTAAATTTGTATTCCAGTTTGAAATAAAATAATGTTTTATTAAAATATAAAATGTTTAAAACAACTTTAAATTATTAAAGTATATTTAAATGGTTCGTATGATCGGTGAAGAATACTCGAGTTTTCTTGAGTAAATTGATGTTTGGCTCGAAGTTTAGCAAAATTTTGCTCGAAGTAATTTGAGTGTGTCTTGGGCTAAAACCTGTTAGTTTTTAAATTTAAAATTGAAATTTGAAATAATTAAAGTTTTTTAAAATTTAAATGTTTTAGACAACTTTAAAATGTTAAAGTATATTTCATAAAGGATTTGAATTCAAAATGAATTGGTTTAAAACTCTTATAAATTTCTTTTATAAATGATAAGTGTTTCTTTAACATTTGGATTTAAAAAGGTTTTGTAAACTGATTTAGATTTTGTTAAACTCGTAAGTTATTTTAAATCTTTATTTTGAAATGAATTTAAAGGAAGATTTAAATGAAAAAAGTTTCAAAGGTTTTGTTAATGGTAATTAAGTCATTAAAAAGGTTAATGTTTTATCTTAAAGATAATTAAGATATAATGATTTGAAATTAATTAAATTAATAAGGTAATTTAGTTAATTAAAGGTTAATTACTTGGTAATTAGAGATTAGTTAATTACTTAAATGATATATTACTTAATGGAAGTAATTGAGAATTAATTACTTTGTAATTAATTAAAGTATGGATTAAATAAGATAACTTATTAAGGGTTAATAAATTATAAGTGTGATTAATTGAAGGATAATTAATCAATGGAAGTGATTAAAGGATAATTAATTTGAGTAATTAATGAGAATAGGTGAAGGTTAATTGATTTTGTAATAAATTAAGAGTTAATTACTTATTGTAATTAAAGTATAATTAATCAAGGATGATTAATTATGATGGATAATTAAAAAATGATTAATTAATTTGTTTGTAATTAGTTAATGTTAGGTAAGGATAATCTAAGTGATTAGAGATTAGTAATTAATTTCATTGGAGATTGATTAAATTAATTTTGCAAGTGATCAATCTTGCTTATGAACGATTGAATGTTGTAAATGCCTTGAATTGGTTGATATGTCTGATATGAAATGTTTGTGATATGACATGATTACATGGACAGTGATAATGTAGTTATTTATCGATGATAAATTGTGTGTATATGTGACATTCTATTTAAAATTGAATCTTATTTCACTTGAATAACTTGGGTTAAGATGACATTGGATTCGAAGAGACCGGAGTCGTGTATTAGTAAATACCCATATTCGATTCTTTATAGATTGATTTGTGAAATCAATAAGCTGGAATGGAATGATTTAAGTGAATTAGACCATTTAATCTAAGATTTGGTACTTAGAAATTGATGAGTGAAATAAGTGATGTGTATAACAATTTGTGAATTTGTAATTGATACAAGTTACCTGGGTTATATATAAGTTGTATGCTTTTGTAATTCATGTTTGACGGGTTTACTAAAGCCGGTTTCTAGCCTGACCTAGGTGTTACATTGATGTGTTGCTCGGGTCAAACCGAGTATTACGGCTTTTCAGGTAAGGACGTTCTGAAGCTCAGGAGACGAGCTGGATGGCAGGAACGTATCGAGTATTTCTGCTGCATTATATTGTTGTATATATCTGAGACATGTTGATTGTATCTGTCCAGTGTTTGTATATATGTTGTAACTCTGATGTAAAAAAGTGAAATTTGCAAGTATAGCTTTCTTTGTATAACTATTATTTTATGAGATATTATATTTTATCCGCTGCGAATGTGAGAATTTGTGTTTTGTTTCTATTTCTTCTTCTTTCTCTTTTCTTCTTTTCCTAACTATCTGGAATTTCTGGGTCGAAATTTCTGGGTCATTGCATTTGGTATCAGAGCAAAGGTTAAGCGGGAACCTGGGCTCTGGTGGGTGTACTCGTTAAGGATAGGGTCAATAGTACCTTAGAATGAGTTGAGTGTAATATATATGAGACAGCGTACTTGTTATTTTCTTATATAAAGATTTTAAATGGATTTAAAGGTAAATGATTTTATATAAGATTATATTTTGATATATAAAGCAATATTTCTTTGTAATAAATATTAAGAAAATTGGTTGTTAAATTATTGGAATTAAATTAAGTGGTAATAGAAATACAACCAAATTGAAATTAAATAAAGGTAAGTTTGAAATGGATCTAAATCTTGAATTTGGGAAAAAGTTTGAGAATAAGATAATAATGAATTGGTTTCCTTGGTTATTATCATTGTTGTGTTTAATAATAAAATGTGTATTAATGAGTAAGCAAAATGAAATGTTTTAAGGAAGTAAAACATTTGGGTAAGTATGACTTATAAATTGGAATTGAAGATGATCTAAATTGTGAAGTTTTCAATCTGGGTCCAGAATTTGAAAATTGTTTCAAAGTGATAAAGAAATAATAAATAATATTATTTAATGTATTTGAATGAAGGGTCCTATTTCAAATAAGAGTTGTTTGAAAATTTAAATGAATTTGTTTTGAAATAAAAACAAAAGGTGGTTTAAAGTTTAAAGATAAGTAGGTGTATAAAGGAAATAATATATATATCTGAGGAATATACATAATATCAAAGATGGTTTGAGATAAACTCTAAATGATGAGTTTAAAATTTGGAATGAGATGTGATACCCAAAGTTATAAGTTTTTGAACTTAATAAGTGGAAAAATTATTAATGTGAAGTTTAAAATTGAAATGGGAATTCAAATTTGAGTAGGGTTAACGGGATTTAAATTGAATTTAACGTAGAGGAAGTTAAAAATGTTTGAATGGACAACCTGATTTGGAAATTTCAAGATGAATTTGGCATTTAACCTGGGAAGTTAAATGGTTAATTTGAATTGGGAATTTGTGTGATCTTAAAACGGGTTTGAGATTTGTAAATTGGAAACGTATGGGTGTTTTAAAATAATTTGGATAATATTATCCTACTAATAATCTTTAAACTGTGAATTGGATTTGAATTATTATTTGATCCTAGAAATAGGTTTATGAAGAAGAAAAGGTTAAATTGATTTAAGGGAATTAAATCAACATTTGAAAGTTTAACTCGAATCTATATAATTCAAGATGATTTAAAGTGACATTGAATTTGAAATTAGTTCAAATTGAATTTGATTTAAATAATTTGGATTTATGATTAAAGTTTTATAGTTTTAAATTCAAAATGGAATTTGATTTGAATTTGGAAAGAATGAATTTGGAAAGAATCAAGAATAATTCAACTAGAATTGGGATTAAATTCAAACTAGGGTTGAAATGAATTGAAAATTGAAATGGGATCAATTTGAAAATTATTTGAATTAACTGGAATTATTATGGAAAATGGATAAGTTTAAAATTCAAATGGAAATTTGAATTGGATAATTTGAATAGAAATTGAAGTTGAATAAGTTCAAATTCAAATAGGAAGATGATTTGAATTTGGTATGAGAATGGAAGTTAACTTAATTTAAATTGAATTGATGGGAATGGAGACTGGGAATTGAACAGTTTGGCTCTGGATTATTTTCAAAATAAACTATTTTAATATAAATATGTTTTTCCAAACTATTTACTATACATCCTTTCTTTTTATAGCCAAATTATCTTATACTTATTTTACAATTATTTTTGGAACTATTTAACAATTTTTCAACTATTTTATAAACTAATTACTATTTTTCAACTACTTTATAACTAATTACTATTTTACATCTATTTTGCAATTATCTAACTATTTTATAACTATTTGACTATTTTTCAACTATTTTACAATTACTTAATTATTTTACAGCTATTTTACAAACTAATAACTATTTTTCAACTACTTATCTATTTTAAAAAAATTCAAGCTATTTTCTAAATATAAAATGGACAGAGTGCAAACTGTTTATGATTAAAATACCCAACTGAGATAAGAATTAAAGTGGTAATCCTAGAGAAGATTGAGGCAAATATGAATAAGCGAATAGAATCATAAAAGAAGGTGAATAGAAAAGGAAATTGATTTGGTTAATAATCGATGAAGATAAATACGTGTATATTATTCTATTAGCATAGTGATTTGATCCAGATTCGAGCACAAAATTTCGAGATAGTATTATCGATTCGAGTTGGGATTTTTTCACTCGATTTTCGATGGCGAACCTAGGTATGGATTGTTGATTGATTCTGGATATTTGCTATCATAGTTGAGACTATGCAAGGAGAATGACGGTTTCTGATCAAGAAACCATATCTGAATCCGCACTAGGAAGTCGGGTGGGCGATACATGTTCGGAAGTGAAATTGTAAGATTGAGTGAACGATCAGATTGCTATAGCGTACGAATGATATGTGTACATCATACGAGTGTGAATGAAATTGATACTGGGAATTCATGAATAAGAAATGTGAAATGGTTTTTGAAATGGAAGGTATATTTTGTGAAATATATGATGAGTAAAATGGAAATTGGATATTTCGACAACAGAAATTTACTTTGTGGAAGTAAGTGATATGATAAGTGGTTTTGTAAAGAGTAATCAAATTTGAATATTTGATTTGGCATAAACAAAGTTATGTATCTTTGTTATATAAGATAAATCTCCCTTTGCGAATCTATAGCCAGAAGAAAAGGGTTTTGAAAATATTTGAAGTATAAAAGGGCTTTTTATACAAGTTTGAAATGATCCAAAGATTTTTCAAGGTTATATATATATATATATATATATATATATATATATAAAGGATCTTATGAGAATGATTTTGGAGGAAAGGATTTTGGAACCTATGGATTTTGGAAATGCTTTTGATTTTTGGGTAAAATCAATATTGGATTTGGAAAGCCTAATTTGAGAATTATCGATTTTGGGATAATCGATTTTGAGAAAAGAGATTTATATGGGATTTATACTAGGTGTATGATTTGGAAGATACTATATGTGTATAGTATAAAGTGTTTTTAAAATGGCTCTGCAGAAAAAGGCGCTCCCTTGAAATGAACTTCTCAGGAGTACCATAGGTCCGTACTGCCTTGAGCCTCTAAGGGGGAGGTTCTAAAGTTGATCCTGTGAGGAGTCCGGACAAAACTAGTTCCTATGGATTATGTATAGTGTGTAGCGAAAGTCGAGGGCGTTGAGGCCTATAGAGGCATTTGGGTTATGCTGTGACGACAGTGTAACTCGATGTCACTGCGATCTGATGCAGATCATAGCGAAAGTCGTGTGTGCTGCTGATAGCCAACAGTCTACGTTTGATTTTACATTGGTAGACTGCGACCTATGTCGGAGTGGAGAAGTTTCATTTTTGGCAGCGAAAATCGAGGGCGCTGATGCCTACAGTTACATGGACTTTTGCTGTGATGGCAACGTAACCCTGGAATGTAACTGCGTTCTGTTGTGGGTTTCATGGCGTAATCGAGGGGCGCGGAGTGCCTACAGTTACATCGAATTTTGTTGCGACGGCAATGTAACCTAGGATGTAACTGCCACCATGGATGGGGTGATGATTTCCAGAGCATTCTCACTAAAAGATATTTCCTCTATTTTCAAAAATGTTTTCTGCATTTTCAATAAAATTATTTTTCCAAGATATTTTCACTGGATGTTGAAAACGAGTTTACCAAGTACTTATAGATTTTCAGTCCTACGTCTGATCAACGTATGACCGAATTTCTATAAGAACGAGGACAGACTTGTTGAAACATCAAGTTATAAAAAGTATTTTTATAAAATTATTTTGGTAATATTATATAAATTTTAAAGTGTTTTCAAGTTTTGAATAAAAAGAAGTTTACGGTTAAAAAGGGTTTAAAGGATAATTTTAATAAATTATGGCTTCGTTCCTTTTCGAGGATGAAAAGATTCAAAGGGGGGAAGAATGTGATATTCCAAAAATTTCAAGCGAAATTGAATATGATAATCCTCTTTATAAAATTATTTCAAATTGATAAAAATTGTTATTTTCAAATATTTGTGATAATGGATTGTTTTTAAATATAGACAAATAAATAAAATTATTAATTATAAATTGAATTTGGGTTTGTATTATTGAATTGATTTTGAATTGGACTTTTTAATTTTGAATTTGAATTTGGATTTAAAATTAAAATTAAAAAGAGAGATATTTTAAAATGTTTTGGATTTTAAAATATATGAACAAGATTTTATATGTATATGAATTGTTTCATTTATATTTTCCCTAAAGTAATTTATATACATGTATATATATACATACACACATTTCGTATTTATAAAATAGTAAATTAAGTATAAAGCTTATTTTTAATATCTAAAATAAATGAAAATCTCTTAAATGACAAATGTAAACCTATTAAAGTTTGATAATAGTATATGTAAACTAATTAACAAATAAAATGGCAAATGTCAAGTTTTTAACCAGTGGCATTATGAAATTCTTCTAATTTGAGTAGATAGAAAAGAAAAAAAAAATTCTCAGTTTTAAACATTCAAGCCTGAAATCCACAAATCAGAAAAGAAAAAAAAAAGACAAGCCTGTAAAACTTTACAAACCAAACATTAAAACATGTAAACATTTTCAAAAAAAATTTCAAAGAAATATTAAACTGGTAATCTCTATCCAGGAAGCTAAGCATGATAATTCAAACCCAAGACTGAAGTAACCAAAGCAAGAACTGAAATCAAACTGTCTCTAGTCATCTAGTATTTTCCAGTTTAAAAGCAATCAGAGCATCATCACCTTCAGCTTTCAAAAGCAGGTTCAGGATCTCTGTTTGCATAATTTAAGGTGAGTAACGGTCTTTATAAAAATTAAATATATGGTTCTGGTTGCATGTTTATATCTATAAATATGTATTGTTGTGTGTATATATAAGCGTGAAATTTTCTGTACACATAAATGTATACGTGTATGCATGTATTTTTGTTTCCTGCTTTAGTTTCCAGATTCAAAATTTTATTCAAAATTCATTTCCCTTGATCTAATCTTTGTTAGGACTTAGATTTAAAACAAAACTTGTTTGTTAAATCATGAAGTAAAGTTTAAAATTTTAATTAAGTTAAAATAAACTTAAATGTCTCTGGAACTTAAAAAGAACAGAGTGGACTTAGGATATGTGAGAAATTCAAACTTGCTTCAGACATATGATCTGAAACATCATTCGAAATTATGATTTTTAGAGGTAATATCATAATTTTTAGTAGTGGGATTTGGGTGCAGTTCTGGTTTGACCAGAAATTGATATTTTGAGGTTCTCTGATAAGCTAAGTGCTCGGGGTGGATGTTGTTTCTTCTGGAGGTGGAAGGATGATCGTGGAGGTCAGGAAAAATGGCTGATAAGTGATCAAAGGACTGTGGCGACGGTGGTTGATCGGAGAAGTCTGTAGACCTAGTTTAGTGGGTGATCGGGAATTGGTGCATCACGAACTCTCTAGTGGATCGAGTTCCACCATGCTTGGGAGATTGGAAGTTTGGACGTTGGCGAGGTTATGACCGGAGGCTCTGGTGTTTAGGTGATCGGAGAAGGGAGCTTGAGATCGTTCCAGTTTTGGGTGTTTTTGTTCCAGGTCATAACGAGATACTCGAATTCGATTTTGAGGAAGGTTTGAAGTTCTGATGAACGGATTAAGGTGCGATGATGATCGCTGACATGGGGAAGGCGTCGTTGATGACCAGAGGTGGTCGGTGGCACAGTGCATTGCTGGAAGCTGATGATGTTGGGTTGAGTTGTGGTATTGTACTCGAGTTTGTACTCAGGTTGTTTAGGGAATTGCTCGAAGATTTATGGGTTTTGGCTTGGGGGTTTTGAGATGTGGCTCGGGTCAAATTGTTGGTTACAGGCTTAAAACCTGTCTGTTTTTTAAAATTTAAAATGAAAGTAAAAATTGAAAACTAGACTTAAACAAAGTCTTGAATCAGTTTAAGTATAAATTCAAATCTAAATTTGTATTCTAGTTCGAAATAAAATAAAGTTTTATTAAAATATAAAATGTTTAAAATAACTTTAAATTGTTAAAGTATATTTTAAATGGTTGGTATGATCAATGAAGAATACCCAAGTTTTCTCGAGTATATATTTTGAATGGTTGGTATGATCAGTGAAGAATACTCGAGTTTCTCGAGTAAATTGATGTTTGGCTCAAAGTTCAGCTAAGTTTTGCTCGAAGTAATTTGTGTGTGTCTCGAGCAGTGGTTTTGTGACAAGTTTTAAAACCTGTTAGTTTTTAAATTTAAAAATGAAATTTGAAATAATTAAAGTTTTTTTAAAATTTAAATGTTTTAAACAACTTTAAAATGTTAAAGTATATTTTATAAAGGATTTGAATTCAAAATGAATTGGTTTAAAACTCTTATAAATTTCTTTTATAAATGATAAGTGTTTCTTTAATATTTGGATTTAAAAAGGTTTTGTAAATTGATTTAGATTTTTTTAAACTTGTAATTTATTTTAAATCTTTATTTTAAAATGAATTTAAAGGAAGATTTAAAAGTAAAAGGTTTCAAAGGTTTTTGTTAATAGTAATTAAGTCATTAAAAAGGTTAATATTTTATCTTAAAGATAATTAAGATATAACGATTTGAAACTAATTAAATTAATAAGGTAATTTAGTTAATTAAAGGTTAATTACTTGGTAATTAGAGCTTAGTTAATTACTTAAATGATAAATTACTTAATGGAAGTAATTGAGAATTAATTACTTTGTAATTAATTAAAGTATGGATTAAATAAGATAACTTATTAAGGGTTAATAAATTATAAGTGTGATTAATTGAAGGATAATTAATCAATGGAAGTGATTAAAGGATAATTAATTTGAGTAATTAATGAGAATGGGTGAAGGTTAACTAAATTTTGTAATAAATTAATAGTTAATTACTTATTGTAATTAAAGCATAATTAATCAAGGATGATAAATTAAGATGGATAATTAAAAAATGGTTAATTAATTTGTTTGTAATTAGTTAATGTTAAGTAAGGATAATCTAAGTGATTAAAGATTAGTAATTAATTTAATTAGAGCTTGATTAAATTAACCTTGGAAGTGTTCAATCTTGGTTATGGACGATTGAATGTTTTAAATGCCTTGAATTAGTTGATATCTTTGATATGAAATGTTTGTGATATGATATGATTAGATGAACAGTGATAATGTAGTTATTTATCGATGATAAATTGTGTGTATAAGTGACATTCTATTTAAGTTGAATCTTATTTCACTTGAATAACTTGGATTAAGATGACATTGGATTCGAAGAGACCGGAGTCGTGTACCAGTAAATACCCAAAACCACTTCGATTGTTTATAGATTGATTTGTGAAATCAATAAGCTCGAATGGAATGATTTATGTGAATTGGACCATTTAATCTAAGATTTGGTACTTAGAAATTGACGAGTGAAATAAGTGATGTCTATAACAATTTGTGAATTTGTAATTGATACAAGTTACCCGGGTTATATATAAGTTGTATGCTTTTGTAATTCATGTTAGATGGGTTTACTCACGCTGGTTTCCAGCCTGACCCGGGTGTTACTTTGATGTAATGCTCGGGTTAGACCGAGTATTACAGTTTTTCAGATAAGGACGTTCTGAAGCTCAGAAGACGAGTTGGATGGCAAGAACGTATGGAGTATTTCCACTGTATTATATTATTGTATATATCTGAGACATGTTGATTGTATCCGTCCAGTGTTTGTTATATGTTGTAACTCCGATGTACAAAAGTGAAATTTGACAAATACAGCTTTCTTTGTATAACTATTATTTTATGAGATATTATATTTTATCCGCTGCAATGGTGAGAATCTGTGTTTTGTTTCTGTTTCTTCTTCTTTCTCATTTCTTCTTTTCCTAACTATCTGGAATTTTCTGGATCGAAATTTTCGGGTCGTTACATGTGATCTAGTGGATCTTACATGACCACTACTTTGATGTACACTTTTATGTGTTATATTCTTATCTGTTTCCACCTTAGTGATATAAATATCTATGATGATTTATGTTATGCTTATTTTTGTATTTGTTTTCGAAGATCACATAGCCACTGTGTAGTAGTTTTGAGTTTGTATTTGATATGTCAGATTTCCTCTTGAAACGAAATGCATGTGTAGGATCGATTTCACCCTAGAGGGGGGGTGAATAGGGTGATGGTGTTAATTATAAAAATTAATCGCGGAAGCTTATAAAATATTCAATTCAGATCACAGAATAGCAGCACAGATATCGCAGAATATAAATAACAGAAAAAAAACAAAACAACACAGAATTTACCCATCTTCGGCAAAACCCTGCCTACGTGCTGCCCCCAAGGTTTCTACTAGAAATTAGATAGTCCCTCGCTTACACACATAAACTCGCTATACCCGCTATTGACTAATCTAACTCTACGCTCAAAACCTTGCCACAACTCAACCACCGAGTTGCAAATTCTCAAGCTACGCCACATAGCTTGTCCCCTAGTCACACGACTAGAAATTTAAATGGTTTAAAAATACAAATTAAAAAACAATTTAAACTCAAAAACCCAAATTAATAAAATACAAATCCCTTAAAATAATAGGTCGGCCCCTCTTTTATATTTTAACCCGTTCCTTTCTTTGTTCCTTTATTTGGAGATGGCGGCCGTTGTTCTTTCGTTCGTATCTCTTTGCAAAATTAGGGCTTTCCTCCTTGATCCAAATTAGGGCTTTCGAAGAGCTGTTACTACTTCGATCGAATCTGTGATTGTTCGAGAGTTGCCTTGCTCGATCGATTTCTCGTTGTTGCTTACTTCGGTTGCTTCGAGTTGATGGAGTTCGACTTCGATTCGGTATGTGATTTTCGTTTATGCTATACTGTTATGCTTGATTGAACTCCATGCCCATTGCCGATGGTGTGAATTTGATTTATATAGGGTTTGTAAATCCTATTCTTGCGTTCGTATAAAATCATTTGAATTTGTCAATAATTCTCCTCGGTCGTTCGATTAATTTCTGATGTTGATGATTTTACTGACTCAATCAAATTCGTATAATTCATGTTTACTTGGTTAACACGGTTTGACTTGTTCTATTTCTTGATTGACTAGGCTTTGATTTTCTTTGACAATATTGATTTCGTGAATTTTTTTTTACTGCTGGCTTCGGTCTTGATTTGTTCAACTTGAAATTCATTTGTGAATTCATGTGCTTGTTCATTAGCTCTCGATTTTGTACTGCAGTTGTCTTCGATGTGATTTTATACATCTGATGGCATATAATTTTGCAGTATTGCATATCCATATAAACTTGATGTTGTCAATGAGAGTTGTTGGATTGATGTTCTTCATGTTGTTCACTGCATATGGCTTCTCTTCACTTGATCCGTCCATTCAAGTCTGCACTGTGTCTTGTTTGATTTTGATGGTTGTTGCTGTGTATAACATTGTTGTACATGTTGCCTTGTTCACCGTGTCACTTAGGTGCATATGTTTGCATTGTGCATTGACTTGAGCTTCTGGCTTTGCTTCTTTATGGTCTGATCATTGCCGTGTCATTGAGCATTGTTGTGTCCATATTGTATTCAGTGTTTACTTTGAGCATGTTGCAGTGTGTTACCATATCGATGCCTCTGTTTGCTTTGACTTAACTTGTTTGAGTCTGATATCTTGATTGTACTGTTGCACTTCTGTTTGCTGTCATGTTGGTGGCATTGTGCCTTAGCCTTGCTTGTGCATTGCCCCATACATATTGTCACTGTTTAATACTGTTTGCAACTTGACACTGTTGTACACTTGTTGTCTGCATTTCATATGCTTGCAGCCTTGTTTCATACCTCTGGCTTATTTCACTGTATGGCCCTGTTGCCTATACTCTGGTGCATTCCCGTATATGCTTGGCTTTGCGTTCTGTTGACATGTGCATTTGTCGTTGCACTTGCACACTGCTGCTTGTTGCAGTTTTGGTTTGGATTGAAGTTGCAGGCTTGTGTACTATGTCTTTTGAGCATTGCATTACTTCATGTATCATGAGTACTCTTGAGTCGCATTGAGTTGGTCTCTTTGACATGCCTGCATATCCATATCTACTTCATATGGCTTTATTCTGACCAGTTCATTGTGAAGCTTGGTTACTGGTTATCTTGTGGCTTTGACTTTTGTTGATGCATTGAGTTGAGTAGTGACTTGACCTTTGCATTTTGTTTATTTTTCTAATTTTCACCTGAGTTGAATTCGGCTTGGATTTGACCTTGTGCTGAATGACATTGTTTTATTGCACTTGAGTTGAATCCTGTATTTGGGTTTGACCTGTGCTCACTTGTCCCTGTAAAATCGATCAAGTGTATATTTCGGTGTGCACGGCCTTGTGGCATATACAGTGATACACTGTGTATGTCACAAGCTGTTGGTGTATGATGAATTCAAATTTAAATGATGACGAACAACCCAAATAACTGAGGCAAATATTATTTTCAAAAATTCACATTTTATTTTATATTGCAAAAATATTTCTTTTTCAATTTTACTGCGTTAGTGAATATTTTTACAGATTGCTCAGATGCTGGATTCTAACTGGAATGAAGTTGAAGATAAAATATGAATTGAGTGAATGAGTGATGTGTAGTGAGGTTAAGCTGTAAATGTAAAATTGTGATGTAATTGAATTTGTATCAAAGTTTTATAGTGAATAGTGAGAGCTTGAATTTGTACTATTCAAAATTGTAATAAATATTTGTTTGAATAAAATATTCGTTTGAATTCAAATTCTGTGTCATTTAATTTTCTTCAGCAAATATTTATTTAATCTATGAAAAATAAAATAGTATATTATCAAATACATTTAAACGAATGTATATATGTTTATTATCATCAAACAAAAATCATGTAAGCGCATATTCAACAGCATGTACTACTATCTAACATATCGGTACTCGTATAAAGCAATTAAACAGATGGTCGCTCCTCAACGGCCTTATTCTTCGTGCTAGTTGACGGCATTACTCCGTAGTGTCCTTGGCTAGTGTGAGTATAGAGGTGTGACATCATAGGGGATGGCGGATGGAAAGGTGTAGGAGGCTGCTGTCATGGCCATCGGAAGGCGTGGGATGTCAGGTTTTGGATGGCTGTAGCGCTTTATGGTGGAGCTTCACTTGGCTTCGACAGTTTGACAGTGGAGGCGAGGCGTGCTGTTGTCTGATGCGATGGAGCGAATCATTGGTAGTGGGCGAAGAAGGAATATAATGACCAAGGGATGAATGGCGGTGGAGGACCGATGCGGTGGCTATTGATGGTAGGATGGGTTTGCTTAGTTCGGCGAACTGGGTGGACGGTGGCGATTGGCGTTGAAGGGGTGGAAGGCGAATTCGGCAAGAAGGAGTAGGTGTTATATATATATATATATATATATATATATATATATATATATATATACACACACACACATACATACATACATACATACATACATACATACATACATACATATATATATATATATATATATATATATATATATATATATATTCGACCACTGATATACTTTATATACTTAATATACTTTATTATAAATTTTCTACGAACGAAAATGTGCGAAAAGGAAGAGGCGGGAAGAAAATGAATTACAACGAAGGCTAATGACTAGGCAGAAATGCAAATATATTTTGAGCCAGTAGGAATAGAAAAAGTAAATATTAAATTCTACGAATTTATAAAGGTTAGTGTCCATTCATTTTCACGATGGATTATGAACGGACAAAGAACACCAAAAGATTCCAAATGGGTATCGGTACGGCTAACTGTTTCAGATATTTTGCCCTGTACCAGATACCGCAACACATAAATGAATATAACACGGAGATCAGCGCAATGAGATGAAAAATGGTATACAGATACGAGAGATATGACTACCCTATCAAAACTCGATATTTGCTGCCAAAATGCTGCTAAAACGCCGAAAATATGACAAACGGAGCTAGAGCAGTCCAAATTTGACAAAACGAAATATGACGTATCTCTCATAAAATGATTTACATTTTTCTTATATAAAATATTCAGATTTCAATAATATTTTATTTTCATCTAATTTAACTAATTTTAAAATTTAAATTGAAAATTTCAGAATCAAACAAACTTACAAATTTTCTGATAAAAATTTGACATTTGCTATGCTTAAATAGATGCATTCTAAATATTAAATTTCATTGCATAAATTTTATTATATAGTTTCATGAAAATATTTAGTTAATTACGTTATTTAAATCGTTAAAATTTCTATATCGTTACATAAGAATTCCTTCTTAATTTCCCCTAATAGTCAATCACTTTTCTAAGGAGGATTTAATGATAATTATTTTTCTAATTAGCTATGCAATTAATGCATCATAATTGTACGTTATTTATGCTTGCGTACACACACACACACACATATATATGCATTTATTAAGTTCTATGCGTGTAGAGATTATGCTCTAACCAACCTTCAAATATCAAATCTTTCAAAATTATACAAGTTTCATTTCCACGATAATATATGTACCATATTCCAAAACCGAAATAGTAGACTTGTATATAGAATCCAAATCCAACTTATTTTATATTAAAACAGTGGAATAAATCAATAATAATGGAAATTTGTAATTTAATTAATTTTACGCTCTATTCAACTTCTTTTATATGAAAGCAGACAAGGGAAATTCTATTCAATTTGCAGAAATAGGCGATGTAAACTACAAATAAGAATTCATACCTTACCAATAATTTCCTAATCAAATCCCTTAAACTGATTCAAAGAAAAAGAATAAGAAGTGGAATGGAAGGTAAAATACTTAAATTACAAGATTCACACAAACTACCATTTCAATATAAAACAATTAATATTTCAACCTAAGAATTGACATTTCAGTTTGGGGGAATTTTAGGGGTTTTAGTGTGATGTTTTCATAAACCAAAATTCTCTAAGGTATATATCAAATCCAAACTACACTATTCAATTACTAAAATAGAAAAACTAAGATTTCCACTCAACGCAGGTCCTTGTCTTTGCTCATCTTTGGATTTGGCACGCCTACTACAATCTCCTCTAGATCTCTCTTCTTAGATATATGCAACAAGAGAATTACATATGAATTTGATTCAAAAATTAAGAGGTTTGAGGAGAAAAGGGATTAGAAATTGAATAAGAACATTTAAAATTCCTTACATGTAATCCTAATAATTTCTTGAATCTTTTTAAAAGAGAGACTGACAGAGTTCTGTTGTATTCCTAAATAATTCGTGAAGAAAAGTGAGGGAGCTGACCTTTTATTTATACTGGTTAGAACGCATTTTTGAACCATCGGATTTAGTTCGGTTAAAAATAATAAAATCTAGTACATTAAAATAGACAAAATCCTAGCTACCACTCAACAACACCAGTTAATTGCCGCTCCTCACTGGTCGACCAGTCATGGGTCAGAAGTTGACCGATCCTTATTCTACGAACGTTAATATTTTGATGTTGTTAATTTTTTTTCTTTATTAATTATTATTTAACGTTAATGTTAAAATTAACGCTTAACTTAATCCCTAAGTATAGTTAACATCTGAATTTCAAATTTTGGAATTAATTATTTATTTGAATTTGAATTCTATTTAAATTAGTTTGAATCAGAAACAAATGTTCATAACTTCCACGTTTGAGCTCCATTTACAATATATTATATATGAAAATTGATTATAAAAAATCACCACGAATGCAACTGCATAACTTTTGTAGTCAAATTCTAATTTTTACAAAGTTTTCATTTTAACCCTGTCTTATTTAAATTAATTTATCCAATTTATTTAATTTTTGATTTTATGGAGTGTTACAAGTATTGTGAAAGGGGGAGCATTCATTAATGGAGAGATTATACATTACATATTTCATACATAGTGTTGTCATCATCAAAAATGGAGTGAATTTTAGAACCTAGATTAAATGATTGTTTTAATAATGACAACTCTATATATTTCTCTTATAGCATCTCTTATGCCGGACTTTGAAAGCAGCAATGATTTAAATAGAAAAGAAGTAAAAGGAAGAAGTAATATTTCTCTATAAGTAAAAAGAATGTTTTTGTCCTTAGAAAATATTTTTAAAATCTTCTAAATGATCCATAAGCATATACACATAACATTAGTATACAAGATTTCTAATACAAAAATCGAAAGTATTTACAGATAAACTTTTACAAGGTTTTTATGTAAAAACCAATTTACAAAGGTTTAGGGATTTGAGTACTAATACTAACCATAATCATTTTCTACCTGATTTGAATATAACCTGTTGTTCTCACAACAGTTTACGTGATCATGATAGGATGTTCCAACTGGCAATCAACGACCAGAGATTAGGATATAATCATTACAAAAACAATCTTAACAATCAAGTCTATCACGTATCTATCTGGGAAAGAGGTGACAATAGTAAGATGCAAGAGCCAGAGAATCCAGCAAACATTGTGGATAGCAGGAATATTCGAACTCATACTGCTAATGCTGTCAAAGCGGCTCAAATAGGTCTAAATGCCAAAGCTCTAGATTACAAAGCTTCAGCTAAAGATGCTTCAGGTTCTTGAGAGCTCTAAAGGTTTTTGGACATCGAAACTCCAGATCTCAAAGCTTATGCCAAAGATCCTCCCGATCTAAGGCTTTATGAAGCTATGAAAAGCAAAGCGCCTCTGTCTAAGGAAGCAGAAATAGAAACCACTCTACAGAGTAATTTCTGCTCCAATTTAAAGCATCAAGGTTTGCATCGCTTCGTCTTGAAGACATGGAAGCCTCCTTAAGCCTTATATTTTGGTTCTAGTTTTTTATTTTGAGTCTCGAGATGGAAGTTCTTTCTTCGCCATTTTTGTATCGTAGAGTTTTCTGAAAGTGGAGGCGCTTGTTTTGCCCTAGAAATGCTAGGGCGGAGTTGTGTGTGTTGTATTCGGGTATAAACCTATCGAATAAATCCTATTATTTTTTGTTATCGGCTTAGGCCCTATTATTAACAAAGTTTCGAAAAGAAAAGTATTTCAACCTCATCTAGCATAGATATACTGGTAACAGAATACAATGAATATAAAGAAGTAATTCTCCACTAAAGCTTCGTCTAAGCTCTACCCTTTTTTCTTCATCCATCAAAATATATTCAACTCCTACATTAAAAAACCTGTCTTATATCTAGATTTTGTATATTAAGAAAATAAACAGCAAACAAACAATGAAAATAATAGTGGATGTAGATCAAGATTACGTCCAACCAAAATAAAGTATTATATCCGTTTTCTTTTCTTTTTTTGTATACATTTTTTTTTCTTTTCTTTCGATTTGCTTTTCAGTGATGTGATTATTTGTTGTTTGAATTCTTATCTTTTATTATAATCTAACTACGGATTTGTTAAGCAACTCTATTTTTATTTCTTTTTTATGGAAGATTATTCTAGCTTGATTGGTGTCGTGCTACACATATATAGTTATATATGGTGAACAAGTTCAAGTCATACTCAATGCACTTTTAATTTACTTAATTTATCCCTTCCTACTGAAAAATTATATACAAGATTAGGGCTCATTTACGCTTTGGGCCGGCCCTATTAATGGTCATAACATTTAAATGGTTGAAGATATGTTCTACCTATATGTGTAGCTCTCATACTGTTACATATTGCTTAGTCATAAGTCGCGTCCTTCAAAACATTATCAACGTGGAGTTCTAAAGTGCTTGCTTAGCTGGAACAGGTTAGTGCTGGAAATGCAGATGATAATGCGTTGAAGTCCGAGATGAAATAGTATCAACGTGGAGTTCTAAACTCGTCACCCTGTACAGGCAGGGCAAATTATTTTTATATATGATGACAGAACCAGTGCAAAAGTAATTTTTACCTTTAACGTAGTAATAGTATGAATTACCGCTGAAAAAACAGAAGCAGAAGGAAAGGAGTAGAGATGATAAGAGCTCCAGCTGTGCATTAGTTTTGATTAAATGAAAAGGAACAGCGGGGGTGTTTTGTTTGGAAGCGGGATGTACACATTCAGCACATGAACCGCTCGTCGCGTACGCAGTAAAGCCCCAAAGAAAACCAACCAAGTTCACAAGTCCCATAACACGTTGCAAGGGTAATCCCACCTTTTTCTGCAATGCGGCAACACGTAAATGTATGAAGAGCATGCAGTAGTGCAATGGATGGACGAGTGTCCTTCAGTAGGCTCACCTACTTCAATCCAAAACCAGTATATACACAAGTCACAGCTTCAGTACTCTCAACTCATCATATTACATTATCCACAAACTGATCAATATTCTACTGCGTACAAACATATAATGGCGAAGTGGTTGATGTGCATGTTGAACGTTCTTATCTTTTTAGTATCAAGTGCATCGGTACTGGCTCAAATAGAGTTCAGTAGGGAAGGCAGCAGCAGTCCTTGGGAAGGCAGTAGAAGGCTGAGTTCCCGGAGCCAATGCCAAATAGAGAGGTTGAAGGCACAAGAACCACAAAGGAGGGTCGAGTCAGAGGCAGGTCATAGCGATTACTTTGATGCTAGGAACGAAGAGTTTGACTGTGCTGGTGTGTCCGCTGTGAGGAGAACTATTCGGGCTAATGGATTGCTGTTGCCACAGTTCTCCAATGCCCCCTCTCTTGTTTATGTTATCAGAGGCTAGTTGCTTTTTCTTTCACGTGCTTTTAATTAATGTTAAATAATAATGAGTAAGAAGAAGTTAAAAGTGTAGGCTTAGGACTGTGATAACTGTACATGTATGCAGGCAGAGGTATCACAGGAACAGTGGTGCCAGGCTGCCCGGAATCGTTCCAGTCATTTCACCAACAATCAGAACAGTCACATGAACGAAGAGGTGAGCAGGAGGAGGAGCAGAGAATGGGAGATTCACACCAGCAAGTTCATCGCATTAGAGAAGGTGATGTGATCGCATTCCCAGCTGGAGTTGCACACTGGTGCCATAATGATGGAGATTCTGAGCTTGTTACCATTCAAATCATGGACACTAGCAACACTGCTAACCAGCTTGATCGCCAACACAGGGTGGCTACTTGTCTCTAACTCTATACCATATATGTATCATATGAATCCAGTCACTGGATGTTAAGTACACACACGTGACATTATTATTTTGTTGTAGCAATTCTTGCTGGCCGGTAGCAAGCAACAGCAAACAAGAAGACAGCAACATGGCGAGAGTGAGAGCGAAAGCGAAAGCGAAAGCGAAAGCGAGAACTCCGGAAGCAACGTCTTAAGTGGATTCAGCACAGAAGCCTTAGCAAATGCTATGGGCATCAACCGACAACTAGCAGAAAAAGTAAAGGGAAGAAACGATCAAAGAGGAGAAATCGTGCAAGTGCAAGGCAAGCTAGATTTCGTTGGCTCAAGAAGAAGAAGAAGCAGTAGCAGGTCCGAAGAAGAAAGATCATCACCAAGGGATAATGGATTGGAACAGGCATACTGCACAATGAAAATCAAGGAGAACATTGGTGATCCGAACCGTGCAGACATCTACAACCCCAACGGTGGAAGAATTACCACTCTGAACAGCCAAAAGCTGCCAATTCTAAGATATCTCAGGCTTAGCGCTATAAGAGGATCCCTTAGAAGAAATGCATATGTGGCTCCGCTGTGGAAGGTGAATGCCCACAGCATAATGTACGTCCTCCAAGGAAGCTGCCGATGCCAGGTGGTTAACAACCGTGGTCAGACCGTGTTCAACAGGGAGGTTCGTCAGGGTCAAATCCTCGTCATTCCACAAAACTATGCTCAATTGAAACAAGCCACAAGCGAAGATTTCGAGTGGGTAGCGTTTGAGACCAACGACAACTCTATATCAAGCCCGATTGTAGGAAAGGCCTCCGCTCTTAAAGGATTGCCTGAAGAAGTGATCATGAACTCATACCGTATTTCAAGGAAGGAGGCAAGGCTGGTGAAGTGGAACAGAGGAGAGGAGTTTGTCGTTTTCGAACCAAGGTGTTAAAGTTAGCGCTTCAAAGTAATTAGTGTTGGATAATTTGTTGCAAGTTTTACTTAGTCTTTGTTTTGTTTAAATAATACCTAGTCTATAGGTTGAATGCATATTTAGTGGATGACGTGAGCTACTTTAACGAATCTAGTTAGGTGCTTGTAAGGCTATATATGCCTTTGTTCTATTTCAAGTGAGATATAAAAAAAATAAAAATAAAATGCAGTAGTTTTTTTTTTTTTGGTTCCAACATTACTGTCTTTCTCTCTCTCTTAATTTCTAACATGGTATCGGAGCCAAATGATTCTTAAGGCTTGTGCGGTTAACAAAAAAAAATTGTGAGTGTTCTTTCAATGTCTACGTTAAACAATTTTTCAATTTCTATTTCTCTATTCAAAGGAGAAAATTATCAATCATGGGCTATCAAAATGAAATCATATCTTAAAGCTTTAAGTTTATGGGATGTCATTGAGAGTGATATTGATCCCACTCCTCTTCCACAAAATCCAACAGCCACCCAAGTCAAAAAATATGACGAAGAAATGGCGAGAAAGCCAAGGGCACTTTCGTGTCTACATGGTGCCGTATCGGAAGAAATCTTCACAACTATTATGGGTTGTGAATCTCCCAAAGAAGCATGGGAGAAAATTAAAGAGGAGTATGAAGGAAATCACCAAACAAAATTAATGCAAATTTTGAACCTTAAGAGGGAGTTTGAAATAATGGGGATGAAAAGTAATGAAGGTGTTAAAGAGTATGGGAGTCGGCTGATGTCCATTGTCAACCAAATCAAGCTACTTGGTGGAGAATTTAATAGCCAAAGGGTGGTGGACAAACTTCTTGTCACTCTTCCAGAAAAGTATGAAGGTAAAATTTCTTCACTTGAAGATACTAAAGATTTGTCTAAGTTAACATTTTCAGAATTGATCAATTCACTCCATGCGGTGGATCAAAGGAGGGCCATGAGAAATGAAGACGGTGAAAACAATAGTGAAAAAGCTCTTATAGCAAAGTTTTGTAATCAAAAGATGAAAGGAAAATCCCTCAAATGCAACAATTGTCACAAAATTGGTCATGAGGAAAATGATTGTTGGCATAAGGGAAAACCTAAGTGTTTCAACTGTCAAAAATTTGGGCATATGGCAAGGAATTGTAGGTTCAAAGACGAAGAGCAAGAGAACATGACACAAGTGGCCGTGGAAGAGAACTTATTTTAGAGTTGTGGGTGAGATGTGCACCATGGAGAGAAGTGCTCCAATATTCAAAGAGTAGAGTTGATGAGAAGTGCTTCAACAATTGAAGGTGATGAGAAGTGCATCACAAATCGAAGAGAAGTGCTTCGTTTATTATCTCAATAACTTTGAAGCAAGGGGGTGTGTTAAAGTTAGCGCTTCAAAGTAATTAGTGTTGGATAATTTGTTGCAAGTTTTACTTAGTCTTTGTTTTGTTTAAATAATACCTAGTCTATAGGTTGAATGCATATTTAGTGGATGACGTGAGCTACTTTAACGAATCTAGTTAGGTGCTTGTAAGGCTATATATGCCTTTGTTCTATTTCAAGTGAGATATAAAAAAAATAAAAATAAAATGCAGTAGTTTTTTTTTTTTTTTGGTTCCAACATTACTATCTTTCTCTCTCTCTTAATTTCTAACACAAGGTCACAGCAGCAACGCCAAGGAAGAGCTGAAGCCTAAATATGTCACCTTCTTTCGAAGTTGTATCTAGGTTTTGAGGTTTAATAAATAAGGAGGTTATGTATATGTACCTCTGCGATCATGGAGTACTAATAAAAGTTTTGTTTTTGATAATTTATGCTAACCTATATACAAGTGCACCCCCGACAAATTAAGATCCTTAGTGTCACAAACAAGTATTTCAGTATAATCACAAAATTTAACGACCGATAAAAGTAAATAAGCGTTTGCAGCATACATCTGTATAGCATACATCTGTATAGTAAGATTTTGTTTTGTGCAAAAACACTCAAAGGAGCTTTTCTAATTCAAAATATTCTACCTCCACCCTCTACCGGCGCTGAAGACGATTACTGACACCGCTACCCTCTACCATCATTGTTACTGCGAACTACTGATTTTGAAGGGTTGTTTGCAAAATATCACAAGCTTTCGATTATAATTATCATGCGTTCTTGTTATATATATATATATATATATATATATATATATAATGTAAAATTGGGAAACGAGATATGCTGGAGGGTATTATAGTATAACCAGTGAGACTGAGATTTCATGCATGAGACTGTATGCTTTAGGATTTGGTGTGAATTTCGTGTAAGTAATCTAAAATGGAGTATTGTATTATCTTATTGATTGATTATCAACATTTGTTTTCTTAATGAAAAAGAAAATTGAAGCGTATTCTTGATATTTTGCATGATTTTGGTGTTTCTAGATCAATGTCCGCTGTTTATATAATGTACACCTGGTATCCTACCATTTCTTAATATACCCGATTCTAAGTGCCAACTTGATCAAGTTTAAGCATAAGTCCAAGATGTGATGATTATAAAGTTCGTAACTTAATCACGATCATGTATATTTTCAAGATTGATCCAGGACCATGGTTTTGAAGACACCCCTAAAAAGAAATAGAGACAAATTTGCATCTTCATTTGCATTTAATGCTGTGTCGTCCCGAACATTATTCATCACCTCTTAGAAGCAATTATATAAGTCCCTAAAAGTTTTAAAATAATAAAGACTCTCATAAATGACTCTAATATTTGAGTAATGCCCCTAATAATTATTATGCCACCATATATAAATGTCCTTAATTTATACTAAATATAACGCAATATTTATGCATTTCTCTATCGAACGGACATTACAATGCATTTTTCTATTAATGAACAGCACAAAAGGGCATCTATATATTTACTGTAACATAGATGCAAAAGAGATGGAATTCATATTGATCAATTTATATATATTAACTATTACAACACAAAACATATCATTCATACCATGCATATTTGCAACATATGCCACCCAGATACACAAATATACAATCAAAAACTAGTGTCATTCTTTTTCATTTCAACAAACAAAAACAAGAAACTTTTGTTCCATAAACAGTCAAAAGTACACATGACTAAACCACTTACATAAAACTAAAACTAAAAAAAATAGTCTAAATTATGATAAAACTAATTACTTACATTGTGTGGAGGGATGAGTTGCTGTAGAAAATCCATATCACTTAGTGTTGATGTGAAATCTCCTACAGGGTGGGAAATTGGTGTGTACAAAGGTGGACGATAAGGGCGAGGGTAATTTAAATGGCCAGTTTGTGGATACGGTAGACGTGGCTGTATGTGAGATTGAAATATGTGAGGTAACTGATGTTGAGTTCGCGACTAAGGTTGGATGTGCACTTGGATGGGAAATTCATGATGGTTGTGCGCTTGCTGGTCGGAAGGAGACACTGAATTACAGGATTGACGTTGTATAGATAAAACCATATGTCGCGGCTCTTCAATCTCCTTCTTTTGTTGTTCTTACATTGCTTGTAGTTCTAAATTTTTAGATTGCAATGATGCATAATCTCATCCTCTTCATGATATACGCGTAGATGAAATATGTTGGGTTTGTTGCACCTAAGGGACCGTATTTGGTGTTACCGCCTCACCATAACCACGAACCCTTCCGCCAGTCTCATGACCTCTTACTAGTACATACGTTTGCAATCTCAATTTTGGCGTCTTCTCGCCACGAGTAGCAACCATTTCGATTAACTTTTAAGATAAAAGTGCTTGGGTGGTTATATCGACACTGAAATTATTTCCAATAGGAAAGTCATCACATCAAATGAATAAAAACAATTAAATACACTATAAACTATTATGTTGAAGTTAGAATCCAATATAAATTTCATACGAGACAACAAATACATAATCGTTTTTCCATGTATGCCATAAAAGAACGGTGTAAACCTAATAAATAATTCAAAATTATTTTGTAAAAAACATAATGGTTTAGAGTTATTGTTTAATTAGTTTCTAATTAATTTATTGTCTCATGCTAATGCATTTAATTTTGAATTAGATTTTGCTTGATTCGAAATTATTTATTGTCTACTATCACCATGTAAAGAAATCCACTTGATTGTGTAAACAAATTTGACCACTCTTATAATTTTAATGTATTGCGTTAGATCGCTATAAATATAAAACTACAGTGTAAACCTGATAAACAATTCGAAATTATTTTATAAAAAGCATAATGGTTTAGAGTTATTGTTTAGTTTCTAACTAATTTATTGTCTTCTGTTAATGCATTTAATTTTGAATTAGATTCCCCTTGATTCGAAATTATTTATTGCCTACTATCACCGTGCAAAGAAATCCATTTTAATGTGAAAACAAATTTTACAACTCTCTTGTAATTTTAAAATTTTATTGCCTTAGATCACTATTACTAATACCATTCATTGAAGTTTTTGTTACGGTGAATACAAATTTCACCACGATCTGTCAATTAGTATTCACGTTTATTAAATTATTAATAAGAATTTTCTTTCCGTTTAAAAGCAATCCACTTAAAGATAAATGCATGTATAAGTATAATATAACCTACGTGGAGCAAGCATACTGTAAAAAATTGAAATTGGGCCATGAACATAATTGACTTGCATTTGATATATAAATTATAATCTAATCACACTTTACGCATTTAGATGGACAATTACATGGATGAATCAATATACTGAAGTAATAACATATGGACAAGTGCGTAAATGTAATATGACAAATACTTTTAATTTGGTTAGATTCTGAAGATCTTATCAATATAAATTGATCATCGCAATTCAAGACCAGCATGCTAACAAGTAAACATAATTCCACCTAAAAGTCTTCTTATCATGACTTATTTTTTGTCATCAATCTCTACCTTCTCTTAAACCCGACTTTTTACTTTTTTACCGACCGAAACAAAATAAACTTCATTTTGAAATATTAATTTTATATTCTTGTTAACTCAAGTACAAAATTTTAAACCACGGATGCCATGACATTGAGTTAGAGGATTTCTTCACAAAACCCTTTCAAACTAAAGATTTGCAGAGATTGAGAAACTATGAACAAGGACCAAAGGCAGAGTGGATATAAATTTGATCATAATTTGCTATATTAAGGATGCCAAGACATGATATTTGATCATAATTTGCAGAGACTGAGAAACTATGACCTCTGTAGATTAATATAGCAAATATTTACTTAATTACGAATACAAATCATCAAAAATTAATGATCAAATGATGTCATTACATTTTGATCATAATTTACTTAATGTAGTAATCCTACAAATTAGGCAGATTGTAACGACCCGGAATTTTCGATCCCCAAAAGAGATAGAAGAAGAAGAACAGAAACACCAAAGCACAATCTTACATTCGCAGCGGATAAAATATAATATCAATAATATTAGTTTACAAAGGAAAGCTGTACTTGTCAAATTACACTTTAATACATCAGAGTTACAACATACACAAACACTGGACAGATACAATCCACATATCCCAGATAAGCTACAATATCATAATGGATACACTCGATACGTTCCTGCCATCCAGCTCGTCTCTTGAGCTCCAGAACGCCCATACTTGAAAATCTATAATACTCGGTCTGACCCGAGCATTACATCAAAGTAACACCCGGGTCCTCGGGTCAGGCTGGAAACCAGCGTGAGTAAATCTATTTAACATGAGTACTTCACTACGAGTTCTCAGTTTATTATAGTCAATACTTTTTACTCATCAATATCTAAGTACCTCTACATAGATTTAAGGGTTCAATTACTTAAATCATTCCATTTCCAGCTTATTGATTTCACATATCAAATCCATAAGAAATTTATAGAAGATTCCAAATCGAAGTGGTTTCGGGTATTTAATGATACCCGACCCCGGTCACTTCGAGTATAATGTCATTTCTAATTCCAGTTTAAGTGATACATATCAGCCATAGTACAAGGTGTCATAATCACACAACAAAAAATAATTATCAATTGATACTCCTTATTATTACTGTACAATCCATCATATCATATCATATTACCGTTATATCTTGCTTACATAATATTAATTAATTACAAATAATTAATTAACCATCCTTACATTTTCATCTAAATTAATCATCCTTGAAAAATTATCCTTCCATTATTTATAAATTTCTTCCATTAAGTAATTATCCCATTGGTTAATTATACTACATTAGTTAATCTTAAATTATTAATTAATTTAACCTTGAATTACAAATTGAACTAATTAATCCTTAACAAGTTTATCCTTAAATTTTTAAGTAATTAATCTCTAATTACTTAATCATTTTTATCCTTAATCACGAATTAATTAATCTCTAATCAATTACTCAATTGCTTCATTAATTAATCTCTAATTAATTAACTATACCCTTAACTATAAATTTAATTAACCGCTAATTAAATTAACTTATAACCCTTAATTATAAAATTATTAATCCTTAATCATTAGTTACTTAAATTAATTAATTAAACTAAAATTACCTAATTAACTTAATCAACCTCAACTCATTATAACCTTATTAATTGTCTTTAATCACTTATATCAACTACTTGGCTAAACATTCTTTTGCCTTTAATAAACATGTTAAATCATTATTTAACTCAAGAAAATTTTAAAGGAGACATTTAAATTCTAAAGTTTATTCTTTGAAGCTATTTTTAAAACTTGTACTTATTTAAATGCTCACTAAAATTTTCATCGGCTTTGAAACTTGCACTTCTTATTTACTAAACCCCGGTTACTATCAAAGTAAATCTGAGTCCAATACCTCAATTTGCGAGCAACACATTCAAACAAAAATTCTATCTCTACCCCGATACAAATTCACGATTGTCTCGAGTAAGCCCCGTGCAATCTCACTTCCCTTTCCAAATTCTACTCCTCCTAACAAGCATCAGTGCACAAAACCGTGCACGTCATGCACATGGACATCGCCGTCGACCATCGCCTTTGGTCATCGATTATCCTCATGCATCACCCACATCCCCCTTCCCGTCCATCAACATGAAATCACGTTCGTATCTCCAGTTCGAAATCGAACTACTCAACCTAAAACTGGAACTTAAACGATCATCAAATCCTCATCGCAACACTAGCGCCAATCACCAGAAAACCTGACATCCTGACCCAAGCTTCGCCGACGCCTAATGTTTCCTTTCCACTTACCCTCACCCAGACCGATACACCCTAGACGTCGTGACAAACCCAATAACTACAACGTCCCACTCAGACCCTTAAACCCTAGTTTGTCGAACCCTTGTCACCACGGTGATCATTAAATCGCCAAACCATTTTTCCTACAACCATCTACCCATTAGCCACCACTGACATGAGTCGCGACCACCCAAGTGCCGCTAATCACCAGGATTCGCTCAAAACCCACATTCCGATCATCAAACCATCCCACTCAAATTACACAGTTAAAATTCGTGATTTCAATTTTAAAAATCCTAAATTTCAAAGGCAAAATCGATTAAGAACTTGAATTCAAAAATCATTAAAGTTGAATATTTTGATATGATCTAAATGCCACTGTTCTTCTTTATTTTTGTTAAAGCTGACTTAAATTCTTACCTAAAAATAAGATTTATAACTTATACTATGTTATTACTAACAAACTTTGTAAAAAATCTTAAGAAGATTGTGGGTGAGAACAAATCTGTAGAACTATGAACAGAGCCTAGATTACTTTCCAGACATTCATACCAACATCTATACACACATATATACATGCATTTCTGTTAACAATCATGCAATCACTATCATAATTTACTTAAAGAAACTTCAGCATGCATCCATATTTAAAACAAAAATAATTTGTTTACTCACATTGTCTTGTAAAAGCAGAGAACGTGCTCCCTGATTTCCAGTTTTGATGAAGACCTGAAAATGCTTCTTTTGAATTTGATAATTTGAAAAATAGTTTGATCTTTGATTTTGTTTAGTAGTTGATCAGGCCTATGCTTTGCTTTGGAAATGATGATCTAAAAATTGAGGCTTTGGTTTGGATTCTTCCTTTTTTTATTTTCCTAGCTGAATTGTTGATTTTTCCCAGGTTGAAAACTTAAGCTTTGAATTTCAGTTTTTAGTTTATTGTTTTGAACAGGTTGATGATGAGATTGATACAGATTATGATCTGGCTTATATTTTTTTTAGAATTTGAACTGATTAAAGAGAATGAGAGATAGGTATGAAAATGTTCACATTATCTCTTATTAATTATTTTGAAAAATAAAAAGATATAATAGACACTTATTAAATTGTTAAGTAACTAATAACACTTGTCATTAATCCTTATTTATTTACTTACATTTGTTAAATTGCATGAATTTGTATACATTTGTAATTATAATGTATTAATATATTTTTAAATGATTTTTATGAAACTTATATATATATTTCCTATTAAGTAAACATATTATTTAAATTTATATAAATAAATCTTTTAAGGAAAAAATAATATAAAACTAATTATATAAAATAAATTAAACCGTATATAGTATATTTTAAATCCAAAATACTTTAAGATATTTAACCTTTGAATTTCAAATTCAAACTCAGTTTCAATTTAAGGTCAAATTTAAAATCAGCATACATACATACATACATACATATATACATATATATATAACAATATATTATTTATTTAAAAGGAATAATTTGCCTATATACAAGTGCACCCCCAGCAAATTATGATCCTTAGTATCACGAACAAGTATTTCAGTATAATCACAAAATTTAACAACAGATAAAAATAAATAAGTGTTTGTAGCATACATCTGTATAGTAAGATTTTCTTTTGTACAAAAACACTCAAAGGAGCTTTTCTAATTCAAAATATTCTACCTCCACCCTCTACCGGCGCTGCCGTCGATTACTGACACCGCTACCCTCTACCATCATTGTTACTGCGAACTATTGATTTTGAAGGGTTGTTTGCAAAATATCACAAGCTTTCGATTATAATTATCATGCGTTCTTGTTGTATATATAATGTAAAATTGCGAAACGAGATATAATGGAGTGTACTATAGTATAACCAGTGAGACTGAGATTTCATGCATGAGATTGTATGCTTTCGGATTTGGTGTGAATTTCATGTAAGTAATCTAAAATGGAGTATTGTATTATCTTATTGATTGATTATCAACATTTGTTTTCTTAATGACACAAAAAATTGAAGCGTAGTCTTGATATTTTGTATGATTTTGGTGTTTCTAGATCAATGTCCGCTGTTTATATAATGTATATACCTGGGATCCTACCATTTCTTAGTATACCCGATTCTAAGTGCTAACTTGATCAAGTTTAAGCGTCAGTCCAAGATGTGACGATTATAAAGTTCGTTACTTAATCAGGATCATGTATATTTTCAAGATTGGTCATGGACCATGGTTTTGAAGACACCCCTAAAAAGAAATAGAGAAAAATTTGCATCATCATTTGCCTTTAATACTGTGGTCTCGAACATTATTCATTACCAGTCAGAAGCAATTATATAAGTCCCTAAAAGTTTTAAAATAATAAAGACTCTCATAAATGCCTCTAATATTTGAGTAACGCCCCTAATAAATATTATGTCACCATATATAATGTCCCTAATTTATACTAAATATAACGCAACATTTATGCATTTCTCTATCGAACTTACATTACAATGCATTTTTCTATTAATGAACAGCACAAAAGGACATCTATATATTTACTGTAACATATATACAAAAGAGATAGAATTCATATTGATCAATTTATATATGTTTACTATTACAGCACAAGATATATTATTCATACCTTGCATATTTGCATCATATACCACCCAGACACACAAGTATACAATCAAAAACTAGTGTCATTCTTTTTCATTTCCACAAAAAAAATAAGAAAATTTCGTTCCCATAATCAGTCAAAAGTACACATGACTAAACCACTTACATAAAACTAAACTAAAAACAAAATTAGTCTAAATTTTGCTAAAACTAATTACTTACATTATGTGGGGGATGAGTTGCTGTAGAAAAACCATATCACTTAGTGTTGATGTGAAATCCCCTATAGGGTGAAAAATTGGTGTGTACAAATGTGGACGATATGGGTGAGGGTAATATAAATGGCCAGTTTGTGGTTAAAGTGGACGTGGCTGTATGTGAGATTGAAATATGTGAGGTAACTGATGTTGGGTTGGCGATTGATGTTGGATGTGCACTTGGATGCGGGATTCATAATGGTTGTGCGCTTTTTGATCGGAAGGAGACTCTGAATTAGAGGATTGATGTTGTATAGATAAAACCGTATGTCGTAGCTCTTCAATCTCCTTCTTTTGTTATTCTTACATTGCTTGTAGTTCCAAATTTTTAGATTGCAATGATGATAATCTCATCCTCTTCGTGATCTACGCGTAGATGAAATATGTTGGGTTTGTTGCACCCAAGAGACTATATTCGGTGTTACCAAGTTTCCATAACCACGAACCTTTCCGCCAGTCTCGTGACCTTTTACTGGTACAGGCATCTTCTCGCCATGAGTAGCAACCAATTTTATTAACGTTTGAGATAAAAGTGTCTGGATAATTATATCGACACTGTAATTTCTTCCAATAGGAAAGCCATCAAATCAAATGAGTAAAAACAATTAAATACACTATAAACTATTATGTTGGAGTTAACATCCAATATAAATTACATACGAGACAACAAATACATAATCGTTTTTCCATGTACGCTGTAAAAGTACGGTGTAAACCTAATAAATAATTCAAAATTATTTTCTAAAAAGCATAATTTTTTAGAGTTATTGTTTAGTTTCTAATTAATTTATTGCCTCCTGTTAATGCACTTAATTTTGAATTAGATTTTCCTTGATTCGAAATTATTTATTGCCCACTACATCATGTAAAGAAATCCACTTGATTGTGGAAACAAATTTGACCACTCTTTTATAATTTTAATGTATTGCATTAGATCACTATTACTATAAAAATACATTGCAAACCTGATAAACATTTCAAAATTATTCTATAAAAAGCATAATGGTTTAGAGTTATTGTAACGACCCAATTATTCGACGCCCGAAGGTCGACATCAATACGTCCACTGTATCGAATGCCGAATAGTCGAATGCCGAAAAACCTGAACCGTTAGGGTTTAAAGAAGAAGAAGCTAGACGAAGAAACAGAAACAATAAACAGAATCTCGCAATTCGCAGTGGGACAACATATAATAGATAAATGAATATCTTTTAAAAAAAGCACTATATCTATTTATACATCACATTATCAGAGTTTACAACGACACAATACAAACACTGGCAGTTATAGTAACTTATGTACAATAAAATTTGACTTGCACCAACCCAGACGCAACGGACACTACATAGTATAAGTGGTACGTCTCGCCATCCAGCTTGCCTCCAAATCTCCATAGCAACTTCTTGACTTCGCTCCCGAATAACCGATAACCTGACTCTAGGTTGCCTATGTGGAAAATTGTGGGCACCCAGAGTTTAGAAAGGGAACAATAAACTCCAGGTCAGTCACAAGACTGGTGTGAGATCTTAAAAATAGTTATTTTCACAAAGAGAATAAAAGAAATACGGTATGCATTTTGGAAAATGAAACTACCATAAGGCCTCCCGCCACACACACAATGCAAACGCAGAATTGGAGGAGATTTCTCCTTATGATAGTCAAACATGCTTAATACGCAAAATCCTTTCGATATTATTATTAGTGCATAGTGCAAAAAACATTTCGAAAGTATAATATTAATCTTAGCCAGCATAGACATTCCGAACTATGCCTATTATAGCTACCATCTAAACAGTGGTGACCACCATAAGTAAACGGCAGGCTATACAACTAAAACCGTACAAGGCGCGTATTGGAGTTTGGATTTCCAACAAATGGTCAGGCTAAGGAACTTCCTTCTGCCACATGGGTACGCCTCTGGAGGGACGTCCCGAGAACCTACCCGGATCTCTGCCAACACAAGGCCGGGTTACCTCTATAACTAGGTAACTACTACTCGAGTATGTCATCCCCCGGTCATTTGCGAACTTTATCCGAGGATCCTCAACCACAAAGAAACAACCACAAAGTATAATAAATTTGTGGCAACAGCATAGGTAAAATATCTGGGCTCCATGCCATGATACTACCCTTTTCCAGAAGGAAGTGACATACCCTAAAGGGCGCAACCCTCATAACATTGCCGCATCTTTCCTGTTTCGACCATTTTCGGGGTGTGAGGTCTGACGAAGTCTCGTCCACAAAGCTACACTTTTCACATAGTCATGCTTTGATCAACAAAGGATCAGCAGAACTTCGTATGTCACGTTACCAAATTGGAAATACATTACTAGTAACAATTAACTACATAACCTCTAAGCTCGTACGTCTCAGAGAAGGGTGTTAAGCTAAGAGAATAAATTCTCCCCCACCAACAGAAATGTATTTGATAGAAACCAGCTTTACATCTCAAAGTGTAACGTCAGAAACACATCCGTACATGTCCGTTCCAGGATCGAACGGAACTGAAGGCATTTCAAAGAAGCCCTTGCAAATCCGGATATTCACAAATCGCGTCCGGAATCCCCATCACAAAGGTGATAAAATCTCTATACCGGAGCAACCCGATGCACAGACATTCAACAGGTAGTCTTTTCGCTTTTGAAAATACCCGGTCTTCAACACCGTCTTCAAATACAATCCCATTTCGTCGTATCGTTATTCGGAATGGGTTTTATGACACAAGGTCCTCTCCCAGCTAATCCGAATAATGAGCGCTTATTTTTAAAAATAAATGTTCATTCAGATTTCAATAAATCACAACAGTTTTCCACTTTGATCTTTTAAATAAAAGATCCATCACAATCATAAAGGTTCGATGTGGTTTTCGGATATCCACTTGGAATCCGACCCCCGGTTGCATCGAAATTCAAATGCCATTAAAAGGCCAATATTGATAGTCGGTTATTTAACTATCAATCAACATCCACAACAATTACCGGAATTATATAAATTTCCCAAAATTATTTTGTTTCAAAATATATCCACAATATATATTTCACACTTCAACCATTTGAAAACAAATTTCAAATCACTTTTCCTTACGCAGAATACATTTTCAAATATTTATTCATTTCCACTGGAAATCTATCGAGTTAAAATAATTCAAATCACTTATCCAAAATATTCTTGGAACATTTAAAATGAAACCATCTTAAATACTTACTTAAAATATTGGTTATGAAAACATTATACTCATTATCACATATAGGATTTAAGTCCAAACTAATTTTTAAAATAAAATTAGTAGATAAGGTATAACTATGTAAATAATCATTTCCTAAAACAAATATCAAATTTAATCTTTAAAATAATCCCTTCTATAAGTAATTAAATAAATCCATACTTTGAAGATTTGAAACCAGTTAAGAAAATAATTTATCCAAAGTATCCTTTCTAAAACCATCCTTAAAAATTTTCAGTTTATATTTATAAGCTACTTCAAAATCATACTCAGCTTTCCAGGGAAAATACATTTTTAATTTCAAAATGGTTCATTCAAATCAATTAATAAATCTTTCTTGATTTATTTTAAATTTATGTTCTGAATCTGTAAATCCCTTTCACTCTTTTAAAAATAACCAAATGTTTATTTTTAAAACAAATTCCCCTTTTCTTTATAAATTCCCATTGTGAATTTAAACTTCTAAATATCCATTGATATACGACTTTCAAATCGATTTCTAAATATTCATTTTCAGCACCGAATTAAATTCTAAATTGATTTCCAAATTTATTTACAAATACCAAATCAATTTCAAAAATTGATCTCTAAATTTATTTCAACGCCAAATTTATCATCTTTTGAAACAAATTTCTCCTTTTAAATTTATTCAATTTTCTAAAGTTAATTTACTATAAATTTTCTACCAAATTTCAAAAATCCAATTTTATTTATTTCTGATATCCTATGATATCAAAAATTATATTCGGCTAAATTATAGCTTTCAACAGTCTCAATCCTAAATAGTCACACACAGATTACAAATAATCAACATAGAATATTGAAACTAATTCAAATATTTGGGGAATCCAGTTGGATCCCTCCAACCTGTTTTCCCTGCATCCACAGACGTTAGCACAACAATTAAATACCAATTCCACTTCGAGGTGGAATATCGCGGTATATGGGATTTACAAAATATCATCCGCTATTATGCGGCGCATAGGGTCTCATCCGCTATATAATGTGGAAAATCAACAACTCCAAATACATATGTAATACCAATTCCACTTCGAGGTGGAATATCGCGGTATATGGGTTTAATATAATATCACCCGCTATTATGCGACGCATAGGGTCTAAACTAATAGAACTGATAATAAATTAATCATCCAAGCACACAATCAACAATTAAATTTAACTATCACAATTCAACCATCAACTAATAACTGAAATTTTCAATTATTATTTTGAGTGAGAAGATCTCACCTTTTTATTTGCAGTCCATTCTAATTTTTAATTCCATCACATAGATTTCCAAGCTACGAATTCCACACGTTTGATTTATTCATTTTGGACCTCGTATGCATTTAATATTGGTAAATGAACATTTGATATAATTTAAATTTATTAACTGAAATCAATAACAACTGAAATTAATTACCTTGATTAGTTTTGAGATAACACACGTAACCAAATCCTGAAACACTCGATGGCCACTACTCCTCTTCTCCAGGCCGTGACACCTTATCGAACCCAGCTAATAAAATCATGAAAATCTCCTCCCTCGAAATCACCAATCACCGATATAATGTAGCTGTCTCCTCCACATTCTTAGCCTCGTCATCCCCTACAATCCTACTTCAGCACTAAAATTTTGATCGATGTCAACATCGCAGCCTTCCACCCTCACCCTCCAATCGCATGCCCGACAACCATCATGCTTAAACCCTAATCGCATGACCGTGAACATCACTTGAAGTCGTCGTCGCACCACAATTTCAAATCGCGACTTCGACAAAATGCCAACAGCTCGCCTTCGGCTCACCTACACCGCCGCGTTACCACCATACGCGACTCCATCTGTTTTAAATTAAATAAGTGATGTGAGGTGGAATTCAGCTCTGACAATGAAGATGAACGCGACTCGATCACAATACTCGGTTTCGATTTTTATTATTATTAACTGCGTTTCGATTTCGAAAAACTGAAAAGAGAGAGAGATAAATATTGAAGTATCGGCCATGGCATCCCTGGGAAGGAGAGTATGGAAGGTCAAGATTTTTTTTTTTTTTTGCTTCTTTGAAGTGTTGGCTGGGTTTTAAGAAGTAAAGGGTGAGGGAACACGGTTAGATGTAAGCGTACCAAAACCAACAAGCTACAGTGACACATGAGTTGAAATTAAAAAGTTCTAATATGCCATAAACCCAACTGAAGTTGACCTGAATTTCAAATTCAAATTCAAATTCCCTCGATAACTGCAACTTAAAATTTCAAACGCCTATGAGGCGTGCCGCTAGGCGTTTATAATATTATACCCCTATTCCGAACGCATTGGAAAAGGCTTCGAGTCCAAATTCGATCGTATGGAGAAGATTGCTTTTTTAATCAATTAAAATATCAAACTTTCGATTCAAATTTAGCGCATTTGCTTATCGTATGGCCAAACGATCACTTCAAACACTTTGAAAATTGATACTCGATAATAATACAATATTACGGATCAAATGGAACTGGTTTCATCGAAATCCGAGACTGTGCCTCAGAAGGCTATTTTTAAACATCGTTTTAAATGATATAATTTCAAAACTAAATAAAGTATTTCTAAATCAAATTTTGAAGCTTCCATTAACCTCAGTATTATCAATATAAATTTTATAAGCCTTAAAAATAGTTTTAATTAGCTTAAAACTGAAAATTCAAATTTTTACCCAACTTCGATAAATTAAATTTAATAATTTAATTGCCAAATCCATAGTAATATTTGAAATTCAAGTTAAATTAACTTTCAAATATTTAAAATCAAATAAATGTTCCATTTCAAATATTAAAAATTTCTGGGTCATCACAGTTATTGTTTAGTTTCTAACTAATTATTGCCTCCCGCTCATGCATTTAATTTTGAATTAGATTCCCCTGGATTTGAAATTATACATTACCTACTATCACTAAAGAAATGCACTTGAATGTGAAAATAAATTTTACAACTCTCTTATAATTTTAATGTACTTCCATAGATCACTATTACTAATACTGTATATTGAAGCTTTTGTTACGGTGAATACAAATTTCACCACAATCTGTCAATTAGTATTCACATTTATTGAATTATTAATAAGAATTTTCTTTCCTTTAAAAGCAATCCACTTAAAGATAAATGCATGTATAAGTATAATATAACCTACGTTGAGCAAGCATACCATAAAAAATTGAAATTGGGACATAAACATAATTGACTTGCATTTGGTATGAAAATTATAATCTAATCGCACTGTACGCATTTAAATGGACAATTGCATGGATGAATCAATATACTGAAGTAATAACATAAGGACAAGTGCGTAAATGTAATATGACAATTACTTTTAGTTAGGTCAGATTCTGAAGATCTTATCAATATAAATTGATCATCGCAATTCAGGACCAGCATGTTAACAAGTAAACATAATTCCACCTAAAAGTCTTCTTATCATGACTTATTTTTTGTCATCAATCTCTACCTTCTCTTAAACCCAACTTTTTATTTTTTTACTGACCGAAACAAAATAAAACTTCATTTTGAAATATTAATCTTGTATTCTTGTTAACTCAAGTACAATATTTTAAACCATGGATGCCATGACATTGGGTTAGAGGATTTCTTCATAAAACCTTTTCAAATTAAAGATTTGTAGAGATTGAGAAACCATGGACAAGGATCAAACGCAGAGTGGATATAAATTTGATCATAATTTGCTATATTAAGGATGCCATGAAATGACATTTGATCATAATTTGCAGAGACTAAAAAACTATGACCTCTATAAATTAATATAGCAAATGTTTACTTAATTACGAATACAAATCATCAAAAATTAATAATCAAATGATGCCATTACATTTTTGATCATAATTTACTTAATGTAGTAATCCTACAAATTAGGCAGATCCTACAAATATAACAAATTATGCAGAGTGGATATAAATTAGGAAGATTCTAATGTAATCCTAAAAATTAATATAGAAAATTAGGCAGATCCTACAAATATAGAAAATTAGGCAGAGTGGATATAAATTAGGAAGATCCTAATGTAATTCTAAAACTTAATACAGCAAATTAGGCAGATCCTATAAATATAGCAGATGTTTACTTAATATAGTAATCCTAACTTATGCAGATCCTAAATATTTACTTAGTTTAGTAATATAGTAAACTAAAAATTAATATAGCAAATGTTTACTTAGTTATGAATACAAATCATCAAAAATTAATGATCAAATGATGCCATGACATTTGATCATAATTTACCTAATGATCAAATTGTAATCAAATTTTTACTTAATATAGTAAACTTTATGTAACATCCTGGAATTTTTAACAATATCAATTTAATAATCTGTAGTTAAAATTAAATTGATATTGATATTCTGTTAATAATTATTCAGATAAATTTAATAATCTTCTTCAATAAATATTTGAATTGGTTATTTTATCTCTTAAAATAATAAATTGATTTCTATTTACAATATAAAAATATGGTTCATATTTTAAATAAATTGGTTTTGTTTTAAATTTAGAATAAATTTAACAAATTGGTTTTATGGCTTAATAAATTAAACATTTTGTAAAATGATTTTAATTTAATAAAATGAGATTTATAAAAATAATATTTATATTGTACTGTCTTTATAAATAAATTTTGAATAGAATTTGTAATTTTTATTTCAAGTTGAATTTATGTTTATAACATAATTTAAAAATATTTGGTTTGAGTTTAGTTTGAATTTAAATTCTGAAGTATAAAATCTAAATTGTTTTAATCTACAGTATGTATAAGTTTCATTTATTAACATGATTGTTTTTATTTTCATTTATAAATTTATACATATAAACTAACAACTTAAATTAAGCTAATATAACATTAATTTGTAACTAATTATCTTTAAGAAAACAAGTGTTTGATTCTTATGCATTCATTTGACAAGTGTTAAAAAAATAGACAAGTGTTAATTTTGTTTTTATTTTATTTTTTTACATTAAATCTGAAAATACATTAGTTTGCATCATTCATACATATTGCATATTTCATTTTTCTAAATCCAACAAAGATCAAACCCATCTTCATATTCATTTTAAAGATCTGCATACCTCAAAATTCAAATAGACAAAAATGCATAACCATAAACATATTCAAATCTGCATATTTCTCTTCATTAAGATCAATCTGCAAATCTCAAATCAGAGAACCTGCATACTCCACCAAAGATCAACTCAGCATCATCTATTTCCTACATGCAAGTAATTAGGCTGTGAGCATGAGCATATCATCAAATTGCAACTCAGATTTCAACTGAGTCAAGCCTGCATGTTTCTTATTTCTGCAATTCAAATGATCAACAGAGGAAGCCTGCATGTGTTCTGCAAATTCAAAGGACATCTGGTCTGCATTCAATTAGGGGTGAGTAACAATTTATTTTAAAACTAAACTAAAATGATATAGTTGCTTAAATTTATTGCCTGTTGAGTATGATGGATATGTCTGTGTTTGTGTATGATATGGAATGCCTGCTTGATAGTGATGAATTATTTCTTGATCTTGATTTCAGACTTAAAGATATAATTTAAAATTTATGAACTCAAGATCTAATCTATGTTTAGATGCAAATTATCAAATAGAACTAGTAGTATATCCTAAATAAAGTGCTAGATTTTATTCAGGATAATAAACTTGTTTTCTTGACTCTGTAAATTTTTAAAACATCATGCATGTTTAATTTCATCCATACCCAATCTAATTAATATGATAATTCAGTAATACTAATCAAAATATAAACTGGAACTTGACTTTTAAATCAAGTACTGACATTTATAGGTGCATGTTTCATTACAGTTTATTTTTGAAAACAAAATATGAATTTGTGAAAGATTTTTGCAATCTGTAATATAAGAAAACTCGAAATTCTCTCTGAGTTACAGGGTAAGGATTATGTAATCTTAGAAAAATCAGAGATAGGGATTTTATGGTTTAGGAAAGATACAGTTTTGGTTTTAGAGTATGAACCCTAGTTTTTATGTGGGTTTGTGCATTTGGTCAGGGAGAAGTGTAGGATGGTTCGAGTGTTCTGGTATTTAGGGATTGGATAATTGGTATGTAGAGGAGTGTGAGGCCGGAGAGGTGGTGATCAAGATGGTCGGAGGTGAGAATGGCGGCCGTTGACAGGTTTGAGTTGAAACCTGTATAAAAATTTCCAAGTATGGAATTTGTGGCTCCTGAGCAAAATTTTGAATTCCTGTTTAATTTCTTGTTTCTGGGTTGAAGTTTGAAGTTATGTGGGTTTTGGTTGGTATTGGATCATCTGAAATGGTCGGCAGAGGGGGCGGCGATGGAAACTCTAGTGAACAGTGGGTTTGGGAGTGTTTTCAGGGAAGTTTGAGTTTGCTCGGAGTAAAATGGGAAATGACTCGAAGCAGGTCAATGAGAAACTCGAAGCAAGGCTGTAGGAAACCCGAAGTAGGAATTGATGTTTCTCGGGTTGAACTAAATGTTCAGGCTTCAGGGAAAACCTGAATTGTTAAAATCTGGTTTTTTTGAAAATTTAAAATCTGAAGTTATGATGAAAGAAAAGTTTAAGTTTAAAACAAAATTCAAGTTTGTATTTTTGATTTGAATTCAAATTACAGTTTTTCTTAAAATAAAATTTAAGTTTCAGAAATTTAAACTTAATTAACTCTTGGTTTGATAAACTAGTTTAAATACTTTTAATAATGAGATTTTAAATATATGAATAGATTTAAGTTTAATTTAAATCTGGAATTTTAAAGTTGAATTTGAATTTCAGGTTTAAATTTTAAATAAGGTTTAAATTTGAAGTTTCAAATTAAAATGGAAATTTAAATTATTGAAAGTTTTGAAATGACTTTAACTTTAAAAATTTCCATAGCATTAGTTTGATTTGCAATTTAAAAAGTTTTAAATTTATTTAAAACATTGATAAGTTTAAAATTATTTTACTTTAAACTTGAATTTAAATGGAAATTTAAAGGTAATTTCATAAGTACTTTGTTTTGAATCAAATTGTTTTAAACATAATTAAGTTATGTTTATTTTGAAAATTTGATTAAGATTTATGTTTTAGAATTAATTAACAAGGTAATTAAGATTTGTTAATTAATTTAAATAATTAATTAAATTTGGAATTAATAATTGATTAATGATTAATCAATTTATAATTAAGACCTTTAATTAAGTTATTAATTAATGATGAATGAATATTTTTAATTATGTAATTAAGTTTAAATTAAGGTTAATTAATTTAATAATTAACTTTAATTAATAAATGATTAAAGATGATTTAAATGGTAATTAATTTAAGTCAATAATTTGAGGATGGTTAATGAGGGACATTAACCATGATTATTTAACAATTAATTAATATAGTAAATTTTTATAATTAATTAGATTAATTAGTTTAGTAATAATCAATTGTAAATGGATTGAGTGTAATTACTTGATAAAGTAATTAGGAAATTTGTTACTTAATGTAATGAATTAAGTTCAATATGATTGTTTATTTTAATTAATTAAGTTTAGTTAATTATAAACACTTGAGATTTATAAATAATTACTTTATGTAATTAATGTTTGGAAATTACTTAGTCAAGTAATTAATTAATAATTACAGATTGTAATTAAGGAGATGTTTAAGAATGAGTAATTTGGTTTAACTATTTAGTAATTAATCAAGGGATTAATTAAGTAATTAATTAAAGGATAATTAATTTGTTTAATATAGTAATTAAGTTAGTTAATTACTAGATGTGAATAATCTGTGATGATGATTAATAAGTTAATTACTTAAGGTAATTAATAATTAAGGATCATTAATTATTTTAATTAGTGATGCAATTAAAGTTGATTAATTATGATTAATTAATCAATAATAGGTAATTAATTAATGTAATTAATAAGGGATTAGGATAATTAATTATGAATAATTAATTAATTGAAGTAATTAAAGGTTAATTACTGTTTAGATGAGGATAATTAATTTGTGAAATTAATTAAGGATAATTACATGAATGTAATTAAGGATAATTAATCAAGAGTGATTAATTAAGGTAATTTATAATGAATGATTTATTGATTGTAATCAATTAAATAATTAAGTAAGTAAAATTTAATTGATGAAGTAATTAATTTAATTTATTTTAAATTAATTAAAGATGGGTAATTAATTTAATTCATTTTAAATTAATTAGAAATAGAGATAGTTAATTTAATTCATTTTAAATTAATTATATTATGGTATGAGTAAATCATTTCTTATGGATGAATGAATGATATTGATTGTCTTGGATGCTTTGAAATCTCAGTAATGAGATAAATGATATTGTGTGGTATGGATGTTTGGTTTGCATTGTGATGTTAACTTAGATTATCAATTGGGATGTTGATATATGGAATATCTATATGATATTGATGATGTGAATTACCTATTATTTGATAATGTTAATTATCAGTTATGATCTATAAGTTATCTATCTGTGTGTTTATAGATACTGTAATTAAATTGTTTTAAACCTTTAAAATAACTTGGACCTTAAAAGACACGCTTTGGTTTTCGATGAGACCGGGATCGGGTTTCCATATTTGGATATCCGAAAACCACATCGATTCCAAATAACCTTAGGTCGTGTATCAAAGTGGAGCTTTGTGAAGACTCGAGGTGTAAGGACTATGAGTCATTATAACTCTGTGGGTGATTCCGTAATGAGTTGACGGAATTAGTTCTTATAGATTCGAGATGGTGGTTTAGAGTGCAAGGGTTATTGTCGTTAACTCTGAGGGTGATTCCAAAATGACTGTAACGAGATAATGCCTTCGGTTTCGTTCGAACCCGGAACGAACTTGTATGGATTGAATGCTTTCAGAACATCGTCAGGTGGACGATGAGCATTCTAAGTGATAAATCCTATAAAGGTAATCGTAACCTCAAGCCTCATCAACCGGGAATGGCTAAAACAGGGGAGGTGCAGCAAATCTTCGTGGGTCGCGCCCACTGGAGAGCAAGATTGATCCCTGTCTAGAAGTCCCTTTATATTCAGCTATGTGGGTGGTTGCTAGCTACAACCACGGGGTTGTCTTGTTCGGAACTATTCAGTAAGGAATGGGTCCGGCTTTGTGTTGCAAGGGGTCGGGAGTGATCCTCGGTACGTTGATCTAGGCCACGTACAGTGACGGGCGGTACCCCAGTAGTCCTGCCATTGTATGGAATCCAAAATCCAATAAGTGCCAACAGTTTTGATTGTATCACCCACTTTTGTGGCTAGTAGCTGGAATTTAATCATGTAACAATTTCGGCTATTTCTTATTTATTTGAAAACCCTAGACACTATTATAATATCATCGGATTTCCTATCAAATGTTTTGGTTAGCGTAAGGTAAAAAAATTTCCATGTTTATGTGTGGGAAGTCTTACGTGACACCTTTCTTTTCAAAAGGTTTTTAAAAGTTAAGCAACTTTAACCTGTTACTCACACCAGACCCATGTCTGACCCGGAGTTTATTTTTGTTTTTCATAAACTCTTGGGTACTCAAGTTTTTTATGAGTAGTCAAGGGAATTCAGGATAGGATTCAGGATTAGCTTTGACGAATTGTGGAGGAGCAATGGAGCAGGAAGCTTCCGCCTGTAGATATATCTAGTTTTCCGCTGTGTGTTCTCTGAGTTGTTGTATTGAGTTGTATAACTAGACAGGTGTCTATAACTGTCTAGTATGAGTTGATTATGCTGTGTATCTCTGATGTATATGATACAATGTAAAGTATTATGTTATTAATATAATTTATTCGTTCCGCTATTCAGATTCTGATGTTGTTTCTTTCTTCTTCTCTATCTTTTCTCTTTTCTATCCCTTTCTTTCTTAATTCATGACGCGATTTTCCGGGAGTGGAAAGTCGGGTCGTGACACTTTATCAAAGTGGATATGAATCTGAACGGTGGCTTAAACTATGGACAAGGACCAAAGGCAAAGTGAATATAAATTTGATCATAATTTCTAGAGATTGAGAAACTATGACCTCTGCAAATTAATATAGCAAATGTTTACTTCATTATGAATACAAATCGTCAAAAATTAATGATCAAATCCATATTCCATCATAAAACCTTACCAAATTTTGTCAGAGACCTAATTGCTTTGTTCAGACTATTAAAATATACCAATAAAGTAATATTTGAGATACATTTACAATAACTATCACGTTAGGTTTAAATATAGGCGACCGAATTCTTTTATATTTAATGCAAAATTTGTTTACTTGAAGAGCACAAATCATTCCAATAATATGATTAACTGTACTTATATCTTACTAAAGGAAATTTATTTATGAACAAAAATAGTTTGATATATGAACATAACTATATTTTCTCACATATGCTCCAAAAATTGGAAAGTGTCGATTAAAAGATATTATACTTACCTCTGTTTGCTCTGATATATCATCAACCCAGTTTTTATTTTTATCCTTTCTCTTATGAACCAAATCAAACGCTTCAACAGGATCGGGTTCATGGCCATATTTTTTGTTTCCGTGCCAAAATAATATCACAATATAAACATCTAAATTGAATTAAAATAATATAGACACTACTTTTTGTTCATAAGATTATGTACTATTGGGCAAACAAATGAAGCTAAAGTAAATATGTGATTAATATTACTTACATATTCTGCATGATGCCTTACAGATGATTTTGAACCACCTATATGACTCATTTTCAGCTTCTTCTCAACATTTTTTTTCAACTTTCATTTGTTATTCATGAAAAAAAGGTGTAATATGATATCATTTATACATAAAATATTTACTAGAATCAAAAAATGTGAAGAAAGAGAGATTTACTTTATTTTTATGGTCATTATCGCAATAATTTACCATTTTTCTCCATTGTTCATTGTCCACATGATCATCTCCACACATAAAGCGTGATGGTAAGCCAATGTACGGAGTGTAATATTTTTCTTTCAAGTCTGCTCTATTATTTCTAACTCTTTTTGCTAGTCTTTTCAATATTAAATGTTTAATTGTGGGAAGGTAGGGAATGTCTTCGGGATGCCAGTCTATTGTATCCTATATGATACAAAAGGTTTATGTTATAGTAGCATTTATTGCAAAATAAAATTAAGATTCACTGTAATATATCTAAAATAAATTGAAGTATACACTATCAGTTTCTTAGGTTTCATCTTCACTTGAACAAAGAATGTTAACAATACCTTCTTGAAAGTGCTCTAGCGAAGCATCATTTAATTTAATGCAGATAAAGTTGTTTTCTAAGCATCGCCTATTGATCATTTAAAAAATATTAGAACTTTAACGCTTTACATAATATTTCAATTCTTGTTTTATCGTTAACCATGACTACTTTGGGGATATATTATGCTTATTTACCTAATTTTCCACTAGAATATAGTACGTAATTGTAGTACGCTTAAATTCTAAACTTATAGTTTTAAAAATTCCAATCCAAATATTTCATATTAGTTATAGCATAATATAATTTTACAGTGGTTTTATATTTACAACTATATTTCATGATTTTATTTTCCTTCAAGAGTGTATGGTGTAATCAAATTGTTATGAATTATTCTTGTTTAATGTGCTATAAATCATGTGTGACCTCTTGCCATATATGTTGATACTATATGTAGATATTACCACAGTCATATGGGTAAAAGAGAATATAGATATATTAATGCAGGGGAAAAATATTGTGGGTTGAATTGGTTGTCAATCTTGGGCTCTGTGCAGTTAATGCATTCGGTAGATTCAAAGCGGTGGAGGTACAAAAAGTCATAGCGGGGATACAACGAGGATATAGCGGATGGCTCTAAAATAGCCTATAAAACTCGTACTTAATGTTTTTACAAATATATAAATGGTAATTAAATGAAACATTATCATTCAATTGAATTATAAATAATACATAAATAATTTTAAATAAAAACATGTGCGAATATACTTTAAATAGATGAAAAACTATTATATAACATAATTGAATTTGGTAAAATATTAGGGTATTTTCATTTCTGAAAATATATTAAAAATTAAATCAAATAAATTAGTTTCATAATTTTATAATGTATAAATGCAATTTTTTAATTCATTTTATTAAAAAAGATATAGCGGAAATAACGGGATATAGCGGAAATAGCGGGGATTAAAGCGGCAAGGCTATATTCTAGGGCTAAATGGAAAAATCATAGCGGTAGAAATCGGCTATGAGATATAGCAGGGTTGTAGCGGGTTAATAGCGGATCATTAACTACACACCTTGGGCTCTATTTACCAAATATAACATATCATATTCCACGTGACATAAATTGACAGTCCCAATCAATAACAGCAGGTTCGAAACCTATCCCATGATCGTTCATTTTTTAAATGAAAAGATAATACATTGTCTTTATAAATTTATCATCATTTACTTGCACAACTTGAATCGACTTCATATTATGTTTATTTTTGAAATCATGGCAAAAAAGAGAAGGTTCAATCCAAATACAGCGAATTGAACAACAAATATAAATTCTTACCAAAAGAAAAACATCATGTATTATTCACAAAAGGAACAAATCATTAAACCTTGTATTAACCTTCTTATCGTACAATTTTCTAGAATTTATAAGCTTTGAATACCAAGTGACCCTAAACTTCAGAATCATGTTATCGTTCTTTCATCTTTCCAAATAGCATTTTTATACATTAGATGCAGTATACAGAATTCCTATTTTGTAATGTTTTTAATTATTCATACAGTTTTAGATGGTAATATTCCAAATCACAATTAGGAAGTATGCAACAATTATCAAGCTCTAATTAATCTATACAAAAAGTGACACTATAAGATATAAAGGTAAATTACCAAATTTCTTTAAATGCTATAATATTTATAAATATATACATACCAATACTATTTTCCATATTTTATCCAAAATAACATCTTATTGAGATCGCCAATCCAGTGGAGAAAGAGGAAGAAGATTGTAGTTTCATGCTAAATTACTTAGGTGCTTTGCTAATCTGGCATCTTCTGGAACAATGCATAGTCCATCCTTTGTAAACTCAATTTTTTCCTTGCCTGATTTACCCCAAGTAGGTTTGTTATAACCACATTCTTTTCTACTTTTTGACCCCCAAAAACAACATTATATAAACATATATGAATCTATTTTATAGCAATGGATTTCCAAATTAATGGTATTTAATGTGGTTTATTACAAGAAAAGTGGTGTATTAATAATAACATGATTTTACAATCATAGGGAGCAAAAGAAATCTATTAAAAAAAAATCTGATCTTTCCTTATAAAATTAATTTGTACGTAACTGAAACAAAAACTATATCAAAATTAAGTTATGGAATAATACCATTATTTGGAGAGTCGCCATCCTCATGTATTTCATTATTATAATGATTCACTCCACCTGAATCAGAAGATTCAAAGCTAAACATCTAAATAATAGTTAAACATAACCTAAAGTATAAATATCACACTATTTTAATAAACAAAAAGAGAATCCAAAAAATTGAATTAACAGTTGATATGTACAAAAGACCTAATATACGTCAAACTGAACATGTTAAAAAAAATACAACACAGACAAAGGCATAAATAGAATAAAGTTTAACATGATTATAAAATTTCTTATACTGCTATATTTCATTGTCACATTCATTCTCGGTCTCATTCTCATTTTCTTCTTCATCACCATCGACATCTTTAAGATTGGGAACGTTTACATTAGACTTCGGTAACACTTTATTAACATAAACTCCATTAATATTAGTTCTTATTTGTAGCTCTTTGCTGTCGAGATTAGGATAATCAAGGTTTGGAGTTATATAGTAATCATCAACATCAGCTTCATCATCACCCACTACTAAATCATAGAATTCTCTAGGCTTTGTTTTAACCATGATAGCCCAATCTATTTGTTTTCGATCAGTAACATAAAATAGTTGAATAGCTTGTGATGCCAGTATAAACCTATCATTATTTTGTGCCATAGAATTAAAGTTCACTAAATTGTAGCCATATCGATCAATTTTCTTCCCAGACTTGTTCATCCAATCACACTCAAATAAGACAACTTTGCAAGCTTGACTATCACTTTCACCAGGAAACCTATAATCAAGCTCATAAATATTTTGTAAAACACCATAATAATCGACATTACCAACAATTGGATTAGAGTCTCTCACACTTGAATAACTTGATGTTTCAACACTAATAAATACACCGCAATTTTGGTTTTTGCATCTATCATCTATTGATTTAATTCGAAACCTATAACCATTTATAACATATTTCTTGTATTTCCTCATCATCCGGCTTGGACCATTTGCTAATCGAACTAAATCATTTGTTATCGAAAAATGGTCGATAGCCTGAAGATCATTTACCTATGCTAAAAAAATTCACTATTTCATTATATGATATTTTATATTATAAATTGTCAAAAAATGTTAAAGTATAAGGTACTAACATGGTTTCTAAACCAAGTAGCAAATTCTTTATTTTTTAAACTCTCTACTTCATGGATAGTTTTCCGTCGGTGAACTATACGTAGTTCCTCAACCTTTTACTATAAAAATCAAGTCAAAAAAGAAATGCTCGCTACCGATTTAAAAGTTGAAATTAAAAGTATATACTTCATATTGAAGTAATGGTCTTACTCTAGAAAAAAGTCACTTCACTAAAATTATGCAGGATGTAGGTATGACATTGCTCCTAAATGTTTTTCTCAAGATTGACTAGCGAGCATTTCCTTAACTAATGACCTGAATTCGCAAATATTGATAATCCCCTACTGATCTCATGAGGCAATGATGTGTCAACGTAGTTAGAATACATTAGAAATCGAATCAGCAAAATATAAAGATGGATAACTTATCTCTCAGTTCAATCGGTGCCGTTCACACAGAAGATCAAACGACCATAATACTGTCATCTTTTATGAAGCATTTTGGAGAATTGGGCTTTGGGTCATGTTAGCCATTAGTACATAGTATTGTATATATATATTGCAGATACATGTACATAGATGTAACCCTCTCATTTTTTTTATCAAACATTTCATTCTATCTACAATATACAATAATCAAATTTCTTCTTGAATAAAAAATTTCTCTTGAATTAGTTTCACGCAAAATCTAATTTGGTATCAGAGCCAAAATACGACTAACGACATCAATCAAGAAAATTCAACAGAAAATCAAGCACAAGAAATCATCAGCAGAAATATATTCTTTTCTTCTCATCAGATCAGATATCATCACTTGAGAAGAAGATTCAACTAACAAATATCATTGCCTCGCCAGCTTTAACTATCTGGCTGCAACAATGTTCATTAGTGAATCTGAGGTCGACACAGAATAAAAATCAAAGAAATCAGAGTTAAGAATTCAGAAAATATCAACACAAAACAAAGAAAGTGTCATTCCATAAAAGAACTCATCAGAAAAGGTATCGTCATTTGAGATCTTTTGGGTGCAACAAACCTGTTTGTGATCAGCTTCTAAATTCTTGATCCAGTCTCTTATCAAGAAGTCTATTTTTCTGCCTTGTTTCCTCTGTCTTTGCCAAGCAGTTGTAATCATCATGTCTGAAGGACATTCAGAAACCCCAATTAGTGGAAATGAATCTCAGCACATCACCTCAAATGTAGAGAAACTGGTTAAGACTGTAATTAGTCCACAAAGTCAACTAATTACAGTACATCTATCTGATGATAACTATCTTTTATGGAAGTTGCAGGTGGAGACAGCTATACAAGGATATTGTCTTGAAGGATTCATTCTTGGAACCCTTCCTATTCTCCTAAAATATATCACTGATCAAGAAAATAAGATTGTTAGCAATGAGGATTATGTTCAACATCATAGGCAAGATAGACGCATATGCTCATGGCTGTTATCTTCTATAAATGCAAACTTGTTACCATATTTTATGGGTTGTAAGACTGCAAGTGATATATGGTCAACTATTGAAAAAGTGTTTAATTCACAATCATCAGCAGAGATGTTGTTTCATAAAAGATAGCTTCACAATATCAAGAAGGATAGCCTCAGTATAAGAGAGTATCTATTCAAGATTAAGTCTATATATGATACATTAGAAGTAGCTAACCAGAAGGTCTCTGATTTAGAACAGATCATGACTATACTAAATGGGTTAGGTGATGAATATGAAGCTGTGGTGGCAATTATAACATCACAAAGAAATTTACCATCAATAGATGATATGCACTCTATTTTGCTGTCACATGAGGTAAGAATAGATATAAAGAAACCACAAGAATCCGATTTATCTATCAATTTTGCTGCAAATTATAAGAGAAAAGGCCAGAACAATAGTAAAGGTGATCAGTCCACTCAAAGAGGAGCACATTCAAACAAATCAAGAGGAAGGGGAAGATGGAATAACAATAATCGAGCCAAATGTCAGATCTGTGAAAAACTTGGTCACACAGCAGCAAAATGCTAATTTAGACCGAATCTTAACTATGTTCCAAGTCAAGGGTCCAATAGTCAAAGAAATTCAAACTACAGTGCCAATATGGCACACATTTAACAAGATACAAGCAATCAATCAGATATGAAAACTTCACAAACTGAATAGCAAGAGCAGAACATATTCAAGATGAAGATTGGCATCCTGATTCAGGAGCAACCAACCATATCACCAACAACCTGGCTAATCTCAATCTTGGAAACAAGGAGTACAAAAGTATGAATACAATACATATGGGTAATAGAAAATCTGTTGCAATTACACACACTGGTAAGTATGATATCATGGGTAAAAGACAACTGTATCTAAATAATATGTTGAGGGTGCCACTTATCAAAAAAACTTACTAAGTGTGTCTCAATTTTCAAGAAATAACAATGTCTATTTTGAATTCCACCCACATCACTACTTAGTTAAGGATATCCTAACTAAGGAAATACTTTTGCAGGGTAAACAGTGTAGGGAGAAGTACAAGTTCAATGTGGATAATTCAAGAAAATCAGGCTTTAAAAGAAATTACTGTAATAATTCAGAAGTCAAACAGTATGAAACTAGTGAGACATTTGATAAGTGGCATTGTAAACTTGGACATCCAAATGTCACAATTGTTAAGCATGTACTGAATAAGAATCATATTTCTATTGATAGTATCTCTCTACCATACATATGCACAAATTATCAGATGGGTAAGAGTCATAAGCTACCACTCGTAGATTCAAAAACTCAATACAGCAAACCACTTAATTGGTTGCTACTGATCTATGGGGCCCTACCCCAATACACACAGATTATGGATATAAATATTATAACTCTTTTGTTGATGCTTATTCTAGATATGTGTGGATATATTTTTTTAAAGTCAAAATCTGAAACTCATAATGCAGTTTTACAATTCATAGCACATGCAGAAAATCAAACTAACTACAAGGTCAAAAACTTTCAATCTGATGGTGGAATGGAGTATCTTCCATTAAAGGAGTTTTTTCAAAAAAAGGAATCAATCACAGAACTACATGCCTCTATACATCTGAGCAGAATGGCCTAATAGAAAGAAGACATACGCAAATTGTTGAAACTGGACTCACTTTACTAGCACAAGCGTCTATGCCACTAAAATTTTGGCCTGATGCCTTTGCTACTGCAGTCTACTTGATTACTAGACTGCCATCCAAAGTTTTGGATTTAAAATGTCCTATTAGAATATTATTTAATATTGATCTAGATTATCCCAGCCTTAAAGTGTTTGGGTGTTTATGCTTTGCATACATTAGACCCTATAATGTACATAAATTGAGCTTTAGGTCATCCCCATGTACATTCTTAGGATATGCTTTCAATAAAAATGGTAAACTTTTTATTTCTAGACATGTGGCATTCAATTAAAAGATTTTTCCTTTTTAGGAAGAGAATATCTAGACAACAAGTAAAGTGTATAGTACTTGTAACGACCCATAAATTTTCGATGTTAAAATTTTGTTATTTTAATAATATTTATGAGTTAATATTGAAAGAAATAAAATATTGCAATTTTATAATGGAATGATAACTAAATTTAGACTGAAACAATGTTAATACAAGTCAATTGTCAACAATCAAAATGAAACTCCAATTCATTTTATTTAAGCATGATACGTTTAGTTATAAAACTAAATATAAATAACAAATGTAAACATTTAGTTATTGTACAAAATAGATAGTTAATGGTAATTAAATAAGATCAGTATCGTGTGAAGAATGATAATATGGGTGGTATTAATGGTTACACTGATTTATAGTGGGATGTAAAAGGTAATAAATTTATGTATAATTTGAGTAATAAAATAAGTTTATTTATGGAGTTAGATTGGTTATATTATCTTAGGCTATAAACCAAATAGAAGAGAACAAGCGTAAATCTTAAGGGTATAATAACAATTATTATATATTACCTAATTTATTGGTCAATCAATTTATTTGAAATAAAGTCCACTTGAATGTTAAGTAATTTTAATACTATTATCGATGAAACGTTACTTAATGATTTTTAATTTTAGTAACGGAAGAGTGAATGAGAATTCACAGAGAACATAAATTATTTATAAGTAAAAAAGAGTATATATTGAACAAATTTATGATAATTGGACAATGCAGTGTACTTGGAAATTAATTAGTGTTATATATGGGATTTATACTTGGGTGGGCAAGTAGTAAACTTATAAATGAAAGAATGTGAGTAGGCGACCCTTCCTTTAGGTTATTTACTCATTTAGTATGTTAAATAAAAATTTGGGAATCAGATCTCAATTAAGTGAAATTAAGTTGTACGTTAATTTGAAATAAAATCTATTAAATATTACATTTATAGGGAATGTAGTACGAATGGTTAGGGATTGTCAAATTTGGTAAAAAGGGATTGGACTTAGAAAACTTTATTAATTGATTATAAAACCTTAATTAATATACGTAATTGACAAGGTTCACATTTTTAAAAAAATAACCGTTGACACAAATCTAAGATGTATATAGAAGTATTAATGTAGTGAAAGACAAACAAATATTAACTATGTTATTTGTGTAATTAATGCATAGGAATACCAAAGGCTAATTGTATTAAGGAATATAAGTGGTAGAATAATAAAAATATATTATTTTATTTTTGTTAACATATGTTAAGAGATATGTTTATGATCTTAATTTGAACTTACTAATAACATGTATTACAGTAAGATAAAAAAAATGATAACATACGTCAGGTGTATTTAATGACATTGTTTGAATGTAATTAATAACGGTGATTATAATAATAAATGTTAATAAAGAATAAGAATGAATAAGTTTAGTAAAAGAGTAAACATCCATTTAGTAATAATGTTTGGCAACTGAAAGACTGATTGTAGAGATGAGAAACTATTATTTAGTAAGAAATATATATATTACTGTTTGTAGCGAATAGTGTATTAATATGTTTAAATTACTATTAGATAGGAAATAATTGTTATACTTCTCATTACATTCATTTAGTCCATTTTGAAACTTAATCAACTGAAATTAATGTAATTGAAAATTTTCAATTAATAGGAGAGGGAATACTAATTGTAAATTAATAGGTGTAAATAAAAGCAGCATATGTTTTGTGAAAATATTGGGAAAATTTGATTTAATAAAAAGAAAATTTTACATCAAATAAAATGAATGTTTCATCTATGAATTTACATTTAATTTCATTAAAATAAGAAAAGAAAAATTGATTTTAAAGAAAGAAATATATGTTTATTTGAACTGTGTTTTAGCTTACAGACTGATTACAAGAATAGGAGAATAGTCTATTTATTACGCTTGTGTATAAACAATAAATTTATAAACGTGTTTAAATAAACAATTGTTCTATCTCTTTATCCATTTTAGTTGTCTGTTTTAAAGTCTAACTTTGTAAGTAACTGCAATTAATGTAATTCAAATGTTTCAATTAAAAAGAAAGGAAACGTTGATTGCAATTAATAGATTTAATAAAAGAAACTTACGTTTTGTGTTAAACAAAAAGGGTGTTTTAATGGAAATAAAAGATCATTTTGAGAAAACAAAATTGAACGTTCTCATTTTTAAGGTAAGTATAAATATTTTATTTTGCGTAGATAAAAACCTAAATGCGTACAAAATTCTACTTTCGTTTGCAAACTTTTCCATTCCTACGTACATTCCATTATCTATTATTACTGCCTGAAGCTTTAATAATAAAACGTGACATTTATTTTTGTCACTCCACATTCATTTCCTAATTATAAATAACCTACATCTTATTTCTTCTTCTACATTTTGTTTCTCCTAACACCTCATATTCAAAAGCTCTTATTCTTGCAACTCCAAAAGCATTCTTTTATAAAAATGATTTTTTTTTCATTTTTCGTACTAGAGAAAAACGAGGTCTTGTAGCGTGCTAAAGCTTTTGATGACGTGGCTTATATTTTTGTTAGGTATGTTTATTTGTTTGTTTAAATTAATTTTGTTTTCAAGCAATTTAACGTGTGTAACTTTCTCATACGAACTCCGTTTCACACGCGATTTTTTTGTTAGGATCGTAATAAAATTCCGGATCTTTTAACGCTGGTTTGGACAAATTTGGAGACTATCCAATTTTTGGGTTTAAATTGAATTTTAACTCAATTTAAATTCAAAAGGTGAGTGTTTTAACCCACTCACAACTTCTAAGTTTTTTTATGTTTGTTAAATTGATTTAAGATATGAGTAGAAATTTATTTATGACTGTTTTACATTTTTTTTTTTCATCATCTCAGTTAAATCAATTTATTTAATTTAACTGTTAATTAATGTTATTATTGCATATAAATTGACAGTTAAAATTTATTTATTTTGCATATAAACTGCTAGTTAAACAGTTATTTATTTATTTAATAAACTGTTCGTTGATACCTGTTACATTTTATATGCTCTATTGATGTTTGTTTAAATTGATGATGATTGAAATAAAATTGGTTGATGATTGATATTGGGTGAATGGATGGTGTGTTCTATATTATATAAACTGCAAGGTATTATGCATTCTCATTTCATTCGGGATTGCGGTTTGAAATGATATACAACCGCATTTTTTTTATTTTTAAATTTGCGGATTGAAATGATAAATATCCGTATCACTTGACCATAGGATAGAAAAGTATATACAGGCACAGCGGCATATATATAAAATTATTTTTGAAATGATTTCTTTGGTTTGGATAGGATGCGGTTTAATAAATGTTAATTTTGATCTTATATAAAATCCTATTTTATATATACATATATAGTTAAATTATTGAATTTAAGCTATGTATGAATTTATTAAATGGAAATAAATAAGTTGAAAAATGAAGTTTGATAATTTATATTTATGATTAAGTACAGGTTTAAGATATTGTGTATATATGTATAGAGTTTTAAATAGTTCAAATCAATTAAGATTGGAAATCAAATTGGAAATTTATTTGGAATTGGGCTTATTTAAAAATTAAACCCCACAAGTTGGTGTAAACTTATTAATCTTGGAAATTTTAAAGGTATGATATTTATAACTGGATTTTTATTCAAGATAAGTTAAATGAATAATTCTAGTATAAATAAATGGAAGGAAATATTTAGTGTTAATAAATTGGGTTTTATTTTAAATGGTTATGGATCTATTATGTAAATGGTTCAAAACTAAATAATAGGACAATGAATTGTTGAATAGAAATTCCCAACCTTAGTTTTGAAATTTATTAAATACTCAAAGTTTGAAAATATTGAGATCGAAGTGTTTTTATTCAAACTGAAAGTGAATCTAAAGGTTATGGGTTTAGACTGAATTTAAAGAAAATAAAATTGTAAAGGCGTGGAAATTATTTACTTTATAAAGAAATTTTAAATTCAACTGTTTTATTTTATATACTGTTGAATATCCAAACCATTTAAGTTTTAAAAGTTATGGTTTTAAAGCTATGAATTTCGAAGTATTATGTTTTGAAAGTTATAATTCAAATGTTTGGGTTTCAGATATTATAAATTTTAAAGCAGTATGATTTTGGAAAAGATATATGTGAAATAAAGATGATATTTTACTGATTTGGGTTTATAAATGATATCAAATTTATTTGGTTTTTAAAACAAAAAATGGTATCGTATTATATGGTTTTGAAATGGGTATATATTCTGGTTTTGAAAGTAAAACTATTTTGATAAGACCGCGGTGTTATAATAACGTTTGGTTGTTGAAGAGACCAGGATCGAAAGTTGTCATACTCTCTGCCAACTCCGAAAACCACTTTAACAACCGTGTACGCGGTGGAGATTGCAGAATGAAGTAGGATGGTGGCGGCGTTTCCTTTGAGGTAAATACGTGGACCCGACTCCCGTGAGTTGGCATAAGGTGGCTAAAACAGGAGCGATTCACGGGCCAAGGGGGTTAGCACCCTTTATCGGACACATCCCTTCAATACTATACTGACGCAGCGGATATAACGGTTGACAATGAAATGAAGATTTCATGTCAAACTAATCGATGAAACGATTAGGTGAAGCAATATAAATCGATGGATTAAAGATACCGAATGCCCAAATTCATTGATCTCGAGAGATACCGAATTCTAGCTATCTCCAACACGTTGATCGCACACGATACCGTGTTAAAAGATCTACGACTCTTCTACGTTGTTCTCGCGCACGAGATTCCGTGAATTGGCTTTAAATCCGTTGATTCGAGCGCACTCGAATAACCGAAAATGGAGAAAGGAGCTCACACTCAACTTCCAATTTCAAAGAGGCACAAAGCACTCAAACAAAGTTTCGTTCAAAAATCAACCACCCAAATGATACAACTCACCCGCTATTTATAGGAAAATTTACAACGAAACATCACAATACACCTCCAACGACTTAACACAGGTCGTTAACGACCTAACAACAGAGCACAACAAAAGACAGATCGTCCACGACCTAACAATCACAACACATGACTTAACATGTACAAATACCCTTGACCTACGACCTAACTTAGGTCGTTAACGACCTAGCAGATGTTACCTCATTACACATACAACATAGCGACTTAACGAATTACGATATCACGACTTAACATATATAACGACCTAATGTCAAAACGCGGCTTCAAGAGTCTTGAGTGACCTATCTTCATGAGCAACTTACGGCAGCAGCGACCTAAAGAACGCGGCATAGTTGGATTAGCTCGCGAACTCGTTGCTCCTGCATTCCCCAAATTTCACTAGGTCGTTTGGGAGACCTATCTTTACTAGGTCGTTTGAGCGAGCTAAGAAGCACGTAGCATGCACTGCAAGGTCGCTTGAGCGAGCTAAGAAGCACGTAGCTCGTACTGCATCATCCTTCCCAGGTGGACAAGAATTCGACCTCGAATTTGTACCTTCCGCTTCCTCAACAAGCTTATTCCTATGATACGGAATCAAATGTTTAACATTGAAAACATCAGAAGTATGGACATGATCCGGCATTCTTAACTGATAAGTATTATCATTGATCTTCTTCAAGATTTCCACTGGACCAATTTTTCGAGCTTTCAACTTGTTGTAAGTTCCAACTGGAAAGCGATCTTTCGTCAACACTGCATAAACCAAATCACCATCTTTGAAGTCTACACTCCTTTGCTTCTTATCCGCCATTTGTTTATACTTTGCATTTGATGCAAGAAATCGTTCATGAACAGTTTTGTGACACTCCTGCAACTCATTAACAAAATCACAAGATCGTTTATCAACTCCTTTCTGAATTGGCACTGTTGACAATTCCGGCGGTCCCCTTGGAATTGCTGAATAGACAACTTGAAATGGACTGAATCCAGTACTTCGATTAACAGCGTGATTATGTGCAAATTCCGCCACCTCCGTTTGCCCATCTGTTTGCGGAAGATAAGCGCTACTAAAATTCAGTTTCGTTCCAACCATCTTCCACAAACTCATCCAAAAATGGCTTAGAAATCGCGTATCCCTGTCAGAAACAATGGTCTCAGGTAACCCATGTAATCGATAAATCTCTTTAAAGAATAACTGAGCAACACGAACTGCGTCGGCGGTCTTTTTACAAGCTATGAAATGTGCCATTTTTGAAATTCTATCCACCACAACATATATAGAATCATTCCCTCGCTGAGTTCTTGGCAAACCCAACAAAAAGTCCATGCTAATATCAACCCATGGTCTAGTAGGCACGGGTAATGGCATATACAATCCTGCATTCGTAGCTGTCCCTTTGGAAACTTGACATATGTGACATCTCTCCACAAATCTTTCAACTTCTTTTCTCATGGAAGGCCAAAAATACAATTGAGAAATCAACTGCAAAGTACGATCTCTACCCACATGACCTTCTTCATGTAACTCCTTCACAATCTTCATTCGCAAACTACAATCTGGAATACATAATCGATTTCCTTTGAAAAGAAAACCATCTACTAACACGTACTCATCCGTCTTTCCCTTCTCGACTTTATCTACAACCTTGGCAAAGTAAGAATCATCAACAAACAACTCATGAAGTACTTCAAACCCCGTCACTTCAACCTTCATTGTAGTCAACAAATGATTCCTTCTACTCAATGCATCTGCCACACGATTCACAAGTCCTGACTTATGTTTCACAACAAATGTAAATTGCTGCAAGTATGCAATCCACGATGCATGCCTAGCTGCAATCTTGTCCTGCCCATGCAAATGTTTCAACGCCTCATGATCAGTATATAACACGAACTCCTTGTGAAACAAGTAATGTCTCCAGTGTTTTACGGCTTGCACAATAGCATAAAATTCCACATCATATGTATTATATCTCATCTTTGCTCCCGAAAGCTTCTCACTGAAATCAGCAACAGGACGTCCCTTCCGACTCAACACCCCTCCAATCCCAACCTTCGATGCATCAGTATGTAACTCAAACAACAACTGAAAATCCGGCAAAACTAGAATTGGTGCTTTCGTCAAAAGTTCCTTGATTTGCTCAAAAGAAATTCCTGCTTCCTCCGACCATGAAAATTGCTTGCCCTTCATAAAATCAGTAACCAGTGCTATCACGCTACCGAAATGTGGAATAAATCTTCGGTAGAATGATGCGAAACCATGAAAACTTCTAACTTCTGTTATCGTCCTGGGTTGTGGCCAATTCCTGATTGCTTCAACTTTATTCTGATCCACCTGTATACCTCCTTCTGATACAACATATCCCAAAATAAAACACTATGCGTCATGAACACGCATTTCTTCGTTGCAACATAAAATTGTTCCTGTCGCAGTATCATCAACACTTCTCTCAGATGATGCAAGTGTTCTTCTGGGCTTCCACTGTATATCAGTATATCATCAAAATACACCACCACGAACTTCCCAATAAATGGTCTAAAGATCTGATTCATCACCCGCATAAACATACTAGGTGCATTCGAAAGACCAAACGGCATAACCAGCCATTCATACAACCCTTCTCTAGTCTTGAATGCTGTCTTTCATTCATCCCCTGGTCGAATTCAAATTTGATGATATCCGCTCTTCAGATCAATCTTGGAAAATATAGCAGCTCCATTCAACTGGTCTAACAAATAATCCAATCTAGGCATTGGAAATCTGTACCTCACAGTAATCTTGTTCAGTGTCTGACTATCAGTACACATTCTCCAAGTTCCATCCTTCTTCGGTACTAACAAAGTTGGTACTGCACAAGGGCTTAAGCTCTCTTGTATGCGTCCTTGTTCAAGCAACTCTTCCACCTGCCTTCTCAACTCCTCATGTTCCTTTGGGATTATCCTGTAATGTGGTCTATGTGGTAACACAGCTCCTCGAACAAGATCTATTTGGTGTTGTATGTCCCTCAACGGTGGTAACTCCTTTGGCAATTCTTCAGGAAATACATCTTCAAATTCTTCCAATACTGGTTTGACTTCCTCTGGAATTTCAACCTCCTCACTACTTTCACGTCCGATCAACAAAAACACTTCATGTTCGTCCTCCACTTCTTTGAAAAACTCCTTCAAAGATACCAAAGTCTTCAGTTCTTCAATCTCCTCCAACTTGCTTTCTTCTTGTTGTCGTTTCTTAGGAACCAAAGTGATTTTAATTCCCTCGAACATGAAACTTTAGCTGTTGGTACGACCATCATGTTGCACAGCTCTATCATATTGCCATGGTCTTCCCAACAACAGATGACATACATCCATATCAACCACATCACACCAAATTTCATCTTTGTATTTCTTCCCAATTGAAAAATTTACACAAGCTCTGCTACTAACCTTCACTTCTCCACCTTTCCTCAACCAAGCTAACTTGTAAGGTTTAGGATGCTTCTCAGTCTTGAATTCCAACTTCTTTACAGCCTCTATAGAAATGATATTGTCACAACTTCCCGCATCGATGAAAAATTTGAAACCTTTCCCAAAATAGTGCATGTTGACTGAAAGATGTTACTCCTCAACCAACTAGTCTCATCCTCTTGCTTTGGTGTTAAACAAGACCTCCTCATCATCAAGTTACAACCTTCGTCTCCCGACAATTCTTCTTCCTCCTCAGCTTGTGGTGAATTAGAACATTCTACTTCTGCATCCTCATCCTCAACCTCAGCAACCATCACTCGCTTCTTAGGCTTCGGACATTCATTGCTCTTGTGACCATACTCCTGACAATTAAAGCATTTGATACCACTATTGACCTTGGTCTTAGCAACTTCACTAACAACCGGTTTATTAACAGCCTTGGAAACATTCGTATTGCTACTAGCCCCTTTCACTTGATTGTTGGAATTTGTAAACACACCACCACCTCTTCTGCCTTGCTTCTCCCAAGCTAACGCCTTTTGGTGTGCTTCAGCCATGGATCTTGGATCAAACATATTCACCATATCCTGAATTTGCATTCTCAGTCCTCCAACAAATCTAGCTGTCAATTGTTCCTCTGTCTCCATGATATCATTCCTCGCAATCAATTGATAAAATTCATCCGCATAATCATTCACCGACTTTGTTCCCTGTCTCAAATTCTGCAATCGTTGATACATAAGAGATTGATAATTACAAGGCAAGAAAGTAGCCCTCATCAACTTCTTCATCTTCTCCCATGAGACAATCTTCGATTTTCCCATTCTTTCCTGTGTAAGTTTTGTTTGCTGCCACCATGCCATAGCTCTACCTCTCAAACGAGTAGCAACCAACTTAGCTCTACGATGCTCAGGAATTTCCTTTAAGTCAAAAATTTCCTCAACATTTGATAACCAATCCAAAAATTCTTCAGCAATCATTCCTCCTTTGAATTCTGGAATTTCTGTTTTCATCCCCGACTCTCATTTACGATCATCTTCTACCTCCCGATGGTGATTTCGTACTTGGTCTCGATCTGTAACGACCCAACTTCCTATCTCCAGAAATTTGCATCATTAATAAGAAAGAAAGGGATAGAGAATAGAAAGAAAGAGAAGAATAAGAACAACACATCAGAATCTAAATAGCGGAACGAATAAATTATATTAATAACATAAAATATTTACATAGCTTACAACATTATCAGAGTACACAGATATACAACTAATACTAGACAGTTATAAACACCTATCTAGTATTTACAATATAATACAACATCACAAATAACTCAGAGATACCAAACACAGCGGACTACTATATATATACCTACACGCAGAAGCCTCCTGCTCCATTGCTCCTCCACAATTCGTCAAAGCTAACCCGAATCCTAACCTGAATCCCTTGGCTACTCGTAAAAATTTGAGTACCCAAGAGTTTATGAGAAACAAAAATAAACTCCGGGTCAGACATGGGTCTGGTGTGAGTAACAGGTTAAAGTTGCTTAACTTTTAAAAACCTTTAAAAGAAAGGTATCACGTAAGACTTCCCACACATAAACATTGAAAAGTTTTTACCTTACGCTAACCAAAACATTTGATAGGAAATCCGATGATATTATAATAGTGTCTAGGGTTTTCAAATAAATATGAAATAGCCAAAATTGTTACATGATTAAATTCCAGCTACTAGCCATAAAAGTGGGTAATACAATCAAAACCGTTGGCACTTATTGGATTTTGGATTCCATACGATGGCAGGGCTACTGGGGTACCGCCCGTCATAGTACGTGGCCTAGATCACCGTACCGAGGATTACTCCCTTCATCCCCTGCAACACAAGGCCGGACACGTTCCTTACTGAACAGTTCCGAACAAGACAACCCTGGCAGTTGTCGCAATTCAACCGCCCCACACAGTCGAAATAAAAAGGGACCTCTAGACAGGGGTAAATCTTGCTCTCAAATGAGGTCTACCCACAAAGCCTTGCTGCACCTCCCCTGTTTTAGCCATTCCCGGTTGATGAGGCTTGAGGCTACGATTACCTTTATAGGACATCAAATCTTAGAATGCTCATCGTCCGCCTGACGATGTGCTGAAAGCATTCAATCCATAAAAGTTCGTTCCGGGTTCGAACGAAACCGAAGGCACTATCTCGTTGCGCTCATTATTGGAATCACCCTCAGAGTCAACGACCATAGCCCTTGCACTCTGATTCACAATCTCGAATCTATAAGCACTATTCCATCAAACTCATTACGGAATCACCCACAGAGTTATACTGACGTATAGCCCTTACACCTCGAGTCTTCACTTGCTCCACTTAGATTCATGACTAACGTTAATTGGAATCAATGTGGTTTTCGGATTCCAAATATGGAAACCCGATCCCGGTCTCATCGAAATCCAAAGCGTGTCTTTTAGGTCCAAGTTGTTTTAAAGGTTTAAAACAATTTAATACAGTTTCTATATACACACAGGTAGATAACTTATAAATCATAACTGATAATCAACATTATCACATAAATGGTAATTCACATTATCAATATCAAACAGATATTTCATATATCACCATCACAATAGATAACCTATGTTATCATCACAATACAATCAAACATTCCATACCATACAATATCATTTATCTCATTATTGAGATCTCAAAGCATCCAAGTCAAACAATGACATTCATTCATACATATGCAAAGATTTACTTATGACAATATAATTAATTAAAATGAATTAAATTAACTATCTCTAATTAATTTAAAATGAATTAAATTAATCACTTCATCTTTAGTTAATTTTAAATAAATTAAATTAATTACTTCATCAATATAAACCTTGCTTACTCAATCATTTAATTGATTACAATCAATTAATTAATCATTCAAAATAAATTACCTTAATAAATCACTCTTGATTAATTACTCTTAATTACATTCATGTAATTATCCTAATCCTTAATTAATTTCACAAATTAATTAACTTCAAACAAAACAGTAATTAACCTTTAATTACTTAATTAATTAATTAATCATAATTAATTATCCTAATCCTTAATTAATTATATTAATTAATTACCTTTAATTACTTATTATTGATTAATTAATCATAATTAATCATCTTTAATTACGTCATTAATTAAATAATTAATGATCCTAATTAATCCTTAAATTAATTACTCTAAGTAATTAACTAACTTAATTACTATATTAAACCAAATTAATTATCCTTAATTTAATTTCTTAATTTGATTAATTACTAAATAATTAATCCAAATTATCTCATACTTAAACATCTCCACTTAATTACAAACATGTAATTATTTAACAATTACTTAACTAAGTAATTTCCAAAACTTTAATTACATAAAGTAATTATTTATAAAACTCAAGTGTTTATAATTAATTAAACTTAATTAATTAAATTAAACAATCATCTTAAACTAAATTAGTTACATTAAGCAATTAATTCCTTAATTACTTTATCAAGTAATTATACTTAAATCATTTACAATTGATTATTATTTAATTAATTAATCTAATTAATTATAAAAATTAACTACATTAATTAATTGTTAAATAATCTTGGTTAATGATCATCATTAACCATCCTCAAATTATTTATAAGGTAATTAACTTAAATTAATTACAATTTAAATTATCATTGATCGTTCATTAATTAAAGTTAATTATTAAACTAATTAACCTTAATTTAAAACTTGATTACATAATTAATATTCATTTATCATTAATTATATAACTTAATTAATGATCTTAATTATAAACCTTAACCAAATTTTCAAAATAAAACATAACCTAATTATGTTTAAAACAATATTATTCAAAACAAAGTACTTTAGAAATTTCCTTTTAATTTCAATTTGAATTCAAGTTTAAAACTTATCAAAGTTTTAAATGATTTAAAACTCTTTAAACTGCAAATCAAACAAATGGCATGGAAATTTTTAAAGTTAAAGTCATTTCAAAACTTCCAATAATTTAAATCTCCATTTTAATTTGAAACTTCAAATTTAACCCTTCTTTAAAATTTAAAACTGCATTTCAAATTTTAATTTTGAATTTCCAGATTTAAAAAAACTTTAAATCTACTCACATTTTTAAAATCTTATTATCAAATGTTTAAACTATCTTATCAACATGATATGGTTAATAAAGTTAAAATTTTAAACTTAAGTTTCTGCTTTAAAAACTGGAATTTAAAATCAAATGAGAATTTTAAACTTACATTTAAATTTGAACTTAAATTTTACTCAAAACCATAACTGCAGATTTTAAAAAGATTTAAACCTAGATTTGCAGGAAACAGAAAAACAGGTTTCAATTCAAACCTGGAATTTAAATTCAAACTATTAATTCAAACTTGAATTAAATTTTAAACCTAAACTTTATTTAAAACCTATAACTACAGATTTTAAAATTTAAAATCCCAGATTTTAAAAGTTTAAAAACCCAATTTAAAAAAAACAAACACAGTTTACTGTGTAACTGTAAACTACAGTTTAACCCGAGGAAACAAAATCTTGCTTCGGGTTTTCTTTCCATTTACTCCGAGTCACTTACCCACCTGCTTCGAGTAAAACCCCACATTCCCCTGAACATTCCCAAACCCATCAATTTTGCCAGAAAACATGTCGCCGTGCATATGCACGGCGATCACCACCTCTGGTGATCATCAGTGATGATCCAACACCAACCAAAAATCCACCACAACATCAAACATCAACCCAGATCAAACAGAAATCCAAGAATTCAAAGTTCACCTAAATTTAAAAACCTGGAAAACTTTTTTTACAGTTTTCTTTTCAAAACCTGTCAACATCAATTTTCAATTTGCTACGACCACTTGGCGATCGATCCCTCCGGCCATGAACTTCCCCATACTTCAACTACCCACACACCAAAAACCAAAACACTCGATCGATCCATCTTTCCATACTGACCCAATCTTAACCCTTGTTCAATACTAGGGTTCAACCCAAAAATTTCAGTCTGCAACCACTCTAAAAATCATTATACTCACTTCAGATTTATATATAGATCTATGATCCTTCCTTCATAACTCAGAAAGAATTTCGAGTTTCTTATATTACAGATTGCAAAGATCTTCCACAAATTCATATTTTGTTTCAAAAATAAACTGTAATGAAACATGCACCTATAAATGTCAGTACTTGATTTAAAAATCAAGTTACAACTTATGTTTTTGATTTGTATTACTGAATTGTTATATTAATTTGATCGAGTTTGAATAAAATTAAACATACATGATGATATTACCTGTGTTACAGAAATATCACCCTGTATTAACTCACCTAAAAAAAATTAAATCTTAACTTAAGAAGTTAAGTCACATTACTTTATAACTAAATTCTAATCTCTGATATACAACCTCCTTTTATTACTCTAAAACACAAATATAAATCTCAAATTAAATCAATTTGTAAAGATTCTTCTAAACAGTGTGTGAATCTGGAAACACTACTCAACATAATCAACATGCATAAACAATCCTAATTACCACAGACATTTCATAGCACATAAACATAATTTATCTCAAACATTTAAATCAAGCAACCAAATATAATTTAAAGTTTTTAAATGTTACTCACATATTTGATGAATGCAGAAGACAAATGCAGAGCTTCTGTTGGTCACTTGAAATTTGCAGACATAAGAAGCATGCAGGTTTGCTCTGTTGAAATTTGAGTTGCAATTTGATGAGATGCTCATGATCACAACCTAATTACTTGCATGTAGGAAATAGATGATGCTGAGTTGATCTTTGGTGGAGTATGCAGGTTCTTTGATTTGAGATTTGCAGATTGATCTCTATGTTTATGATTATGAAGATTTCTGTGTTTGAATATGCAGGTTGTTATTGAATCAAATGCAGATTTGATCTTCATTTGATTGTGAATGCAGATTTTTTTTTTAGATTTGAGGAAATGCAAATTTGAGCTTTGAAAATGCAGATTTATGTACAGATTTTGGATTGCAAATATGAGAATGAATTTTTGAGGTGTGCAGATTTTTTTAAAATAAATTTGAAGATGGGTTTGATCTTTGTTGGATTTAGGAAAAATGGAAAAATATGCATGAAGATGTAAACTTAACTAAATGCATTTTCAGATTTTATGGAAATAAAAGAAAATAAAAAAAAAATTAACACTTGTCTATTTTTTTAACACTTGTCAAATGAATGCATAAGATTCAAACACTTGTTTTCTTAAAGATAATTAGTTTTTAATTACAAATTAATGTTATATTAGCTTAATTTAAGTTGTTAGTTTATTTTAAAATATGTTTTATGAATTTACAAAAGAAAAATCAACAAATCATGTTTACGAACTTACACTAATAAAATTTAAAATAAATGAAGATTTTATACTTTGAATTTAAATTCAAACTAAATTCAAAATCAAATATTTTTTTTCAAATTAAGTTATAAATAAAAGTTCAATTTGAAATAAACAATACAAATCTTATTCAAAATTTATTTATAAAGTCAATACAATATTAATATTGCTTTTATAAATCTCTTTTATTTAAATTTAAAAACATTTTACGATAAGTTATATTTTTATCAAATAAAATACCCATTTTTTTAAACCATAAAACATTTTATTGAATTTATCCTAAATTTAAAACAATACCAATTTATTTAAAATATGAACCATATATTTATATTGGAAATAAAAATCAATTTATTATTTTAAAAAAAGATAAAATAACCAATTTAAATAATTATTGAAGAAGATTATTAAATTCACCTGAATAATTATTAAGAGATTATCAATATCAATATCAATTTAATTTTAACTATAGATTATTAAATTGATATTGTTAAAAATTCCAGGATGTTATAATCCTTCCCCCTTAAAAGAATTTCGTCCTCGAAATTTAAAACAAAGGTAATTTAATAATCTCATTAAATTTAAAAATACAAGCGTATATCAAACATATGCTAACAACCAATTCAACCAAAACAACCAGTCAAACAAATCTAATTATCCAGACAAAATCTGGATGAAATTCTATCGAGTTTCCCCAGGTATATATATATATATATATATATATATATACATACCGGGATACCCGCTCTAGAGAATCCAAACAAACAATACTATGAAGCTACAAAGCTCCTATACAACTATATCTATAACACTAGACAAGATATCAGACTACAAACGAGTCTAACTCAACAACCTAAACTCCAGAACTGATGGTTCCACAACCAGGAATAAATCATACACGTACTCCCTCAAAGATACGTGAAACTCATCGAATCCCAGTTATCCAAACTGGCAATTCAATCCTGTAGATCAATCACTTATTCTCTAAGATACAGAAAAGATCCAAAACACTCCAGAGCTAACTCCTCAGACTTACCCAAATTATAGCTCACTTAATATCAGAGAAAACTTATACAAAATTAAATCTTCGATTTCAGAGTCCCAAAATTTCTCCGACTCTTATCCACAAAACTCTTTGGACAATCCTGAGCTGTCGATAACCTTACTGATCCGCTCAACCTTCGCTGATGATTTTAGAAACAACTAGACCAATCAACTCAACAAAATGATTTCCTCAAGATCAACCAAAACCAAGAACTCAAACTCAACTCCTCAACATCAGAAGACAACAACTCATTTCTCCTGTCCAGCAAAGAAAAACAGATACACTTCCAACTGCTTCCGCTGCACAACTCTGATCCGAAGTAGAAGAAAATGTTGAAGAAGAACACGAGCACAACAGGACAACACACCCCAGAAATATGATTCAACAAATCCATAACAAAATTCAGAAGTTCCTTCAAACTCCAAGCTGCTACACCAACTCAATCTCCTAGAAACCATTCTACTATAAAGCTGAACCACCGATACCACTCCTGGAATTCCAATCAATAAGAAAGCTCAATCTCCAGATGCGAACAAAACTCTGACTTCCTGAAGACATTCAGAAAAACTCAGATAACCCAAGAAAACACTCAAACACTCGCAAGTTACTTTTGCGATCAACCCAAACCAAATCCAAGGAAAATTGTTCTTCCTTAACCAAATAGATCAGCTTACACTTCACTAGCCAACCCATCAAAGAAACAGGTTCACTCAAATGCTTCTGAACTCCACCTTAGAAAAACTGCTAAGCCAGAAGATCTCTAGCCAACACCGAGAACACTCCAAGCTGCACTGCTGCCACAGATGCCAAAGAATTCCAAAACAAAATTCTCCGAGAAGCTCGAACTTCAAAGCAAACAGAAACTCCGGCTGAACACAGCTATAACACTGAAGCAGACTCACCTTCTTAACTTGTTCGAAAGAAAACATCTTCGGGAACATCCATAGTCACTGCATCTCATCACGCAGCTACTACTCCTTAAGGTATCAAAATACCATCACTCACACCTGCTCAACCTATAGATCCAAACACTACTTATTTAACTTCAGAAATAAACTCCGAACCTTAACAGGTTACCTTCAGAGATCAATGAAGTTCTTTCATCATTACAGAACTTACTCGAGACGGTATTAGATCTACAGTCTCGACAAAACACTTCTAACCTCAAACATTCAAACTCCAACCAATGGTAGTTATCGTGTTACACACACTACTACCTTATCTACCTTTATAACTTATATTGGAAAACTTAAACAGGTAATCCAACAGATAGGTAGAAATAATAAATATATATATATATATATAGATATATATCAAAATTACAAATACGCTCTCTCAAGATAGACATCACTCCAGAGCCTAGGTATTCACTCAACCTAATGCTCTGATACCACTGTAACGACCCAACTTCCTATCTTTAGGAATTTGCATCGTTAATAAGAAAGAAAGGGATAGAGAATAGAAAGAAAGAGAAGAATAAGAACAACACATCAGAATCTAAACAGCGGAACGAATAAATTATATTAATAACATAAAATATTTACATAGTTTACAACATTATCAGAGTACACAGATATACAACTCATACTAGACAGTTATAAACACCTATCTAGTATTTACAATATAATACAACATCACAAATAACTCATAGATACCAAACACAGCGGACTACTATATATATACCTACACGCAGAAGCCTCCTGCTCCATTGCTCCTCCACAATTCGTCAAAGCTAACCCGAATCCTAACTTGAATCCCTTGGGTACTCGTAAAAATTTGAGTACCCAAGAGTTTATGAGAAACAAAAATAAACTCCGGGTCAGACATGGGTCTGGTGTGAGTAACAGGTTAAAGTTGCTTAACTTTTAAAAACCTTTAAAAGAATGGTATCACGTAAGACTTCCCACACATAAACATGGAAAAGTTTTTACCTTACGCTAACCAAAACATTTGATAGGAAATCCGATGATATTATAATAGTGTCTAGGGTTTTCAAATAAATAAGAAATAGCCGAAATTGTTACATGATTAAATTCCAGCTACAAGCCACAAAAGTGGGTAATACAGTCAAAACCGTTGGCACTTATTGGATTTTGGATTCCATACGATGGCAGGGCTACTGGGGTACCGCCCGTCACAGTACGTGGCCTAGATCACCGTACCAAGGATTACTCCCTTCATCCCCTGCAACACAAGGCCGGACCCGTTCCTTACTGAACAGTTCCGAACAAGACAACCCCGGCAGTTGTCGCGATTCAACCGCCCCACACATCCGAAATAAAAAGGGACCTCTGGACAGGGGTAAATCTTGCTCTCAAATGAGGGCTACCCACGAAGCCTTGCTGCACCTCCCCTGTTTTAGCCATTCCCGGTTGATGAGGCTTGAGGATACGATTACCTTTATAGGACATCAAATCTTAGAATGCTCATCGTCCGCCTGACGATGTGATGAAAGCATTCAATCCATACAAGTTCGTTTCGGGTTCGAACGAAACCGAAGGCACTATCTCGTTGCACTCATTATTGGAATCACCCCCAGAGTCAAGGACCATAGCCTTGCACTCTGATTCACCATCTCGAATCAATAAGCATTATTCCATCAAACTCATTACGGAATCACCCACAGAGTTATACTGACGTATAGCCCTTACACCTCGAGTCTTCACTTGCTCCACTTAGATTCACAACTAACGTTAATTGGAATCGATGTGGTTTTCGGATTCCAAATATGGAAACCCGATCCCGGTCTCATCGAAATCCAAAGCGTGTCTTTTAGGTCCAAGTTGTTTTAAAGGTTTAAAACAATTTAATACAATATCTATATACACACAGATAGATAACTTATAAATCATAACTGATAATCAACATTATCACATAAAAGGTAATTCACATTACCAATATCAAACAGATATTTCATATATCACCATCACAATGGATAACCTATGTTATCATCACAATACAATCAAACATTCCATACCATACAATATCATTTATCTCATTATTGAGATCTCAAAGCATCCAAGTCAAACAATGACATTCATTCATACATAAGCAAAGATTTACTTATGACAATATAATTAATTAAAATGAATTAAATTAACTATCTCTAATTAATTTAAAATGAATTAAATTAATTAATTCATCTTTAATTAATTTAAAATAAATTAAATTAATTACTTCATCAATATAAACCTTGCTTACTCAATCATTTAATTGATTACAATCAATTAATTAATCATTCAAAATAAATTACCTTAATTAATCACTCTTGATTACATTCATGTAATTATCCTAATCCTTAATTAATTTCACAAATTAATTAACTTCAAACAAAACAGTAATTAACCTTTAATTACTCAATTAATTAATTAATCATAATTAATTATCCTAATCCTTAATTAATTATATTAATTAATTACCTTTAATTACTTATTATTGATTAATTAATCATCTTTAATTACATCATTAATTAAATAATTAACGATCCTAATTAATCCTTAAATTAATTACTCTAAGTAATTAACTAACTTAATTACTATATTAAACCAAATTAATTATCCTTAATTTAATTTCTTAATTTGATTAATTACTAAATAATTAATCCAAATTATCTCATACTTAAACATCTCCACTTAATTACAAACATGTAATTATTTAACAATTACTTAACTAAGTAATTTCCAAAACTTTAATTACATAAAGTAATTATTTATAAAACTCAAGTGTTTATAATTAATTAAACTTAATTAATTAAATTAAACAATCATCTTAAACTAAATTAATTACATTAAGTAATTAATTCCTTAATTACTTTATCAAGTAATTATACTTAAATCATTTACAATTGATTATTATTAAATTAATTAATCTAATTAATTATAAAAATTAACTACATTAATTAATTGTTAAATAATCTTGGTTAATGATCATCATTAACCATCCTCAAATTATTTATAAGGTAATTAACTTAAATTAATTACAATTTAAATTATCTTTGATCGTTCATTAATCAAAGTTAATTATTAAACTAATTAACCTTAATTTAAAACTTGATTACATAATTAATATTCATTTATCATTAATTATATAACTTAATTAATGATCTTAATTATAAATCTTAACCAAATTTTCAAAATAAAACATAACTTAATTATGTTTAAAACAATATTATTCAAAACAAAGTTCTTTAGAAATTTCCTTTTAATTTCAATTTAAATTCAAGTTTAAAACTTATCAAAGTTTTAAATGATTTAAAACTTTTTAAACTGCAAATCAAACAAATGGTATGGAAATTTTTAAAGTTAAAGTCATTTCAAAACTTCCAATAATTTAAATCTCCATTTTAATTTGAAACTTCAAATTTAACCCTTCTTTAAAATTTAAAACTGCATTTCAAATTTTAATTTTGAATTTCCAGATTTAAAAAACCTTTAAATCTACTCACATTTTTAAAATCTTATTATCAAAATGTTTAAACTATCTTATCAACATGATATGGTTAATAAAGTTAAATTTTTAAACTTAAGTCTCTGTTTTAAAAACTGGAATTTAAAATCAAATGAGAATTTTAAACTTACATTTAAATTTGAACTTAAATTTTACTCAAAACCATAACTGCAGATTTTAAAAAGATTTAAACCTAGATTTGCAGGAAACAGAAAAACAGGTTTCAATTCAATCCTGGAATTTAAATTCAAATTATTAATTCAAACTTGAATTAAATTTTAAACCTAAACTTTATTTAAAACCTATAACTACATATTTGAAAATTTAAAATCCCAGATTTTAAAAGTTTAAAAAGCCAATTAAAGAAAAACAAACACAGTTTACTGTGTGATTGTAAACTACAGTTTAACCCGAGGAAACAAAATCTTGCTTCAGGTTTTCTTTCCATTTACTCCGAGTCACTTACCCACCTGCTTCGAGTAAAACCCCACGTTCCCCTGAACATTCCCAAACCCATCAATTTTGCCAGAAAACATGTCGCCGTGCATATGCACGGTGACCACAACCTCTGGTGATCATCGGTGATGATCCAACACCAACCAGAAATCCACCACAACATCAAACATCAACCCAGATCAAACAGAAATCCAAGAATTCAAAGTTCACCCTAATTTAAAAACCTGGAAAACTTTTTTTACAGTTTTCTTTTCAAAACCTGTCAACATCAATTTTCATTTGCTCCGACCACTTGGCGATCGATCCCTCCGGCCATGAACTTCCCCATACTTCAACTACCCACACACCAAAAACCAAAACACTCGATCGATCCATCTTTCCATACTGACCCAATCTTAACCCTTGTTCAATACTAGGGTTCAACCCAAAAATTTCAATCTGCAACCACTCTAAAAATCATTATACTCACTTCAGATTTATATACAGATCTATGATCCTTCCTTCATAACTCAGAAAGAATTTCGAGTTTCTTATATTACAGATTGCAAAGATCTTCCACAAATTCATATTTTGTTTCAAAAATAAACTGTAATGAAACATGCACCTATAAATGTCAGTACTTTATTTAAAAATCAAGTTACAGCTTATGTTTTTGATTTGTATTACTGAATTGTTATATTAATTTGATTGAGTTTGAATAAAATTAAACATACATGATGATATTACCTGTGTTAGAGAAATATCACCCTGTACTAACTCACCTAAAAAAAATTAAATCTTAACTTAAGAAGTTAAGTCACATTACTTTATAACTGAATTCTAATCTCTGATATACAACCTTCTTTTATTACTCTAAAACACAAATATAAATCTCAAATTAAATCAATTTGTAAAGATTCTTCTAAACAGTTTGTGAATATGGAAACACTACTCAACATAATCAACATGCATAAACAATCCTAATTACCACAGAAATTTCATAGCACATAAACATAATTTATCTCAAACATTTAAATCAAGCAACCAAATATAATTTAAAGTTTTTAAATGTTACTCACATATTTGATGAATGCAGAAGACAAATGAAGAGCTTCTGTTGGTCACTTGAAATTTGCAGACATAAGAAGCATGCAGGTTTGCTCTGTTGAAATTTGAGTTGCAATTTGATGAGATGCTCATGATCACAACCTAATTACTTGCATGTAGGAAATAGATGATGCTGAGTTGATCTTTGGTGGAGTATGCAGGTTCTCTGATTTGAGATTTGCAGATTGATCTCTATGTTTATGATTATGCAGATTTCTGTGTTTGAATATGGAGGTTGTTGTTGAATCAAATGCAGATTTGATCTTCATTTGATTGTGAATGCAGATTTTTTTTTTTAGATTTGAGGAAATGCAAATCTGAGCTTTGAAAATGCAGATTTATGTACAGATTTTGGATTGCAAATATGAGAATGAATTTTTGAGGTGTACAGATTTTTTAAAATAAATTTGAAGATGGGTTTGATCTTTGTTGGATTTAGGAAAAATGAAAAAAATATGCATGAAGATGTAAACTTAACTAAATGCATTTTCATATTTTATGGAAATAAAAGAAAATAAAAACAAAATTAACACTTGTCTATTTTTTTAACACTGAATGCATAAGAATCAAACACTTGTTTTCTTAAAGATAATTAGTTTTTAATTACAAATTAATGTTATATTAGATTAATTTAAGTTGTTAGTTTGTTTTAAAATATGTTTTATGAATTTACAAAAGAAAAATCAACAAATCATGTTTACAAACTTACACTAATAAAAATTAAAATAAATGTAGATTTTATACTTTGAATTTAAATTCAAACTAAATTCAAAATCAAATATATTTTTTTCAAATTAAGTTATAAATAAAAGTTTAATTTGAAATAAACAATACAAATCTTATTCAAAATTTATTTATAAAGTCAATACAATATTAATATTGCTTTTATAAATCTCTTTTATTTAAATTTAAAAACATTTTACAATAAGTTATATTTTTATCAAATAAAATACCCATTTTATTAGACAATAAAACATTTTATTTAATTTATCCTAAATTTAAAACAATACCAATTTATTTAAAATATGAACCATATATTTATATTGGAAATAAAAATCAATTTATTATTTTAAAAAAAGATAAAATAACCAATTTAAATAATTATTGAAGAAGATTATTAAATTTACCTGAATAATTATTAACAGATTATCAATATCAATTTAATTTTAACTATAGATTATTAAATTGATATTGTTAAAAATTCCGGGATGTTACACGATCTCGATAATGAACACTATATCTATCACCATCTTCATCATAATCAAATGTACTTCGATATCGATCTTGACCATCAACATCCCTATGATCACGCATATCTCTTCTACTATGTCTTTCAACATCACGATATGGCTCATCTCCAAACTCACATGGAGTTCTTCTCTCTTCATTTCTGTACTCATGGTGTTCTCATCTCAATGAAACTGATGATTCTCTTCTTTCTCGATAAGATTGCGGTGACACCCTCCTGGCTTCCGTAACCGATGGCGAAACTCTGTTTCCTCCATGGTTCGAGACTAGCGACCTTCTCCTTTGACCTTGATTCATATCAATCATCAATTTCTCTAACTTCCCAATTCCTTCATCAAACTTTTCATTGATGCATTGTTCCATTTGCTCAGCTTCTTCTCTTCTATACAACGCTTCAACATTTTAATGACGATTAGCTCTTCTCGACGGCATGATTATCTTTAACAACAATCTTCAACAAACTCGCCTTTAACTTCTTCAACTAAACTGACTTTCGGCCTTGATCAACTTAGCTCGGATCAGAACTTCCACTCTCGGCTTGAACAAATCTCCCACAAACCTAAACAAGCTCGGCTTCAACTTCAACTAGCTCTCGGCCTTGACTCTTCTAACTCTTCTCCTTGGCTCCAAAGACTTGGCTTAGCTATGATTGGCTAAGTCTAGCTCTGATACCAAAAACTGACGCAGCGGATATAACGGTTGACAACGAAATGAAGATTTTGTGTCAAACTAATCGATGAAACGATTAGGTGAAGCAATATAAATCGATGGATTAAAGATACCGAATGCCCAAATTCGTTGATCTCGAGAGATACCGAATTCTAGCTATCTCCAACACGTTGATCGCGCAGGATACCGTGTTAAAAGATCTACGACTCTTCTACGTTGATCTTGCGCACGAGATTCCGTGAATCGGCTTCAAATCCATTAATTCGAGCGCACTCGAATAACCGAAAATGGAGAAAGGAGCTCACTCAACTTCCAATTTCAAAGAGGCACAAAGTTTCATTCAAAAGCAACCACCCAAATGATACAACTCACCCGCTATTTATAGGAAAATTTACAACACAACATCACATTACACCTCCAACGACTTAACACAGGTCGTTAACGACCTAACAACAGAGCACAACACAAGACAGATCGTCCACGACCTAACAATCACAACACACGACTTAACATGTACAAATACCCGTGACCTACGACCTAACATAGGTCGTTAACGACTTAGCAGATGTTACCTCATTACACATACAACATAGCGACTTAACGAATTACAATATCATGACTTAACATATATAACGAACTAATATCAAAACACGGCTTCAAGAGTCTTGAGCGACCTATCTTCATGTGCGACTTACGGCAGCAGCGACCTAAAGAACGCGGCATAATTGGATTAGCTCGCGAACTCGTTGCTCCTGCATTCCCCAAATTTCACTAGGTCGTTTGAGTGACCTATCTTTACTAGGTCGTTTAAGCGAGCTAAGAAGCACGTAGCATGCACTGCAAGGTCGCTTGAGCGAGCTAAGAAGCACGTAGCTCGTACTGCATCATATACTCTGACTTTGGATTGATACGGTGGCCACCTTTATTTTTTTATTTTGGGGGTATTTGTTCGAGGTGGGTGGTAGTTGTGGCTATGCGTTACCACCAGTCCGGATAGCAATTGGTATATCTACCCTGCATTGCCTAGTTGTGCTGTGTCACCTACCCTAGCGCGCCTTATACGATTTTGGTTTTGTACCATACCTATGGAGTTCCCTCTAACGATGCCCAGTACGGGGGAGATTACGGTACTGTATAGACTATGGGAATATATAACTGTGTTAAGGTGGAAAACGTAAAGCCTTAACGCTATTTAAAAGTAAGTTTATTTTACAATTAGACACTAGTATAATAGCGAAATATACTACATAGTCGATAGTTTAACGGATCCTTTGGAGATGTAAATCCCGAGCATCTCTTAAGTTACTGCACTCATATTTATCTCTGTTGATTTAACTTACATAAGATCTTTTAGTTTTGGCTCGAGTATTTTGTCTTTTCAATTCGCTCGGGTCAGTCCGAGGGCTTCAGGATTTGAAGATTTTATTCTAGAGGACGAAGACGAAGATTTGTAGTATTACTATCTATTATATTATTCCACTACACTATTTGATTCCGCTGCATTGATATTTATTAGTATGTGAACTCTGATATTTATTTTATAAAGAAAAATCAAACGTTTTGTAAATAGTTTTATGAACTGTATATTTATTACTATATTTCATCGTTCCGCTGCAAGATTCTATTTTGTTTTTTTCTTCTTTCTTCATCTTCTCTGTGTTTGTCTTATTTACCCCATAACAATCCGCCCTTCCGTGTGGTTTGAATTGGCACGTGTGTCGATTTAAAGCGTGCGAAAAGACGGGACGTTACATCTGGTATCAGAGCTTTGGTTTAGCGATAAACCTTAGCTTTGTAGGGTTTGACTCTTTACTAATAGGGTAGTAATACCCTATGGGAGTCGATGAGTGTATATATATGAGAGAGCGTATTTGTTAGTGTTATAAAAAGGTTTTAATATTGTGTTAATCTGTTCCGTTTTGTATTTATAAATTTCTGGTTGGTGCATGGGACGCTATGACATCAATAGGGATTTCTAAACACTTAATAGGACAGACCGACATAATTTTTATTTTTAATATAAGTGAATGAAATAATTTTGCCTATTATATTTTCTATATAAAATAAAATTTTTCAAATGATATCTGTATTTGGCTGCAATAGATTGGTTGTTAGGTAATAAAGTGTATAAATAATAATAGAAATAAGATTGAAAAATAAAATAAATGAAATTTGGGAAATTCAGAACTTAAGATCCGGGGTTTTGAAATTTCTTTCGAATAAATTTTGGAATATAATAATATTATTTATAAGTACTTTCTGATATAAATATTTATTATAATTCGGAAGAATTGTTTTAAAGAAGATTTTGGAGAAAATAAGTTTTGTACTTTCCTCTCTGTCGTTGGAAAATAATTTCGGTGATGACGGCCGCATCATCGACTTTCATTTTCGAGTTTCAAAGGGGGAAGGACACTGTAGTAGTTCTACGGCAGATTCATTTTTGAAAAATATATAAATTTTGAATTGTTCTAAATATAATTAGAGATATATAAGTTGTAAGAATATATTTATCTATTGTTTTAAAATAAATTGAAATTTTAACCCGGTATTAAATTCTTAAATTTCCATTAATTAATTGTTTCAATTATTGTAGTGAAATGAAAGGTAAGTAATTAATAATTGAAACCTCTAATTTAGGTAAGAGATTTAAGGCTAAGTTATAAAGGGAATAAAAAGGAAATTGAAATTGTAACTTATAAGGAAAAGGTAAAAATTTATTGAACAATGAGTTAATTAAAAGAAATGAGAAAACTTGTATAACTTTCAATTACATTCTTTAAAAGCATATATATAACTTACCAAATATTAAAAGTTGAAATGTTAATAAGAAAATGTAATAGATATTGTACAAGTAATAATTTTAGGTAATGAAAGTAATTAATGAAATTCCTTAATAAATAGGAATTTGATGTTGTAATATTATAATCTTAAGTGTAATTGAAAAGACTACTAATTGAAATAGAAAGGTAGGTATTATAAATGGAAGAAAATAAATAAAATTAAGTAGTATATATGGAAGATAATAAATTTAAGTAAAGGATTGAAGCTATTTATTAATAAAATAAGAAGAAAAGATGAATGCAGTAAATATATAAGTGTAGACTTAAATTAATGTATTAATGTGCTAAGAAATTGATTTGCACATGAATACTATAAACAAATGAAGTTATGCAATATGAAATGAAAAGAGAAAAATGAATTATATATATATATATATATATATATATATATAAGTATAAGTGCAAACAAGTGTAATAAACACTAAGTTAATGAATGGAGATAAAAGTTGTAAGAAATAAATGTAAAGTAATAAATGAAATTTATAAGAATGAGCTTGATTTATTATTTGGAATTGTTGCTTGTTTGGTTTATGGTTATTTGGGGTAAGATACTTTAAATTTGGATTTGGATGAATGAATAATCTATTAAGTTTTATCTAAGGCTGCTGAGTAAATGATGCGCTAGTAGTTTATTCTTCATTCCGTGCAATTTAAAAGTTTTGAACCCGAACAACTATTTGTTTGTTTGATTGAATGGTTGTTTTGTATTGTATATGCTGTTTGTTGAAATTGATGGTTGTTGTATTGATTTGTTGTTAGTGATTGAAACCACCTAAATATTTCATTTTTTTATAAATTGTTAACCCTTTGGATTATATAAGTAAAATGCAAGTTATGGAAGCAATTGCTACTGCTTTTGGTTCCATAAAATAAGCGTTATTGCCCGACAAATAGGTACGTTTTCAGATTACGGGTTTTAGCGTTATTATTTTGTTTTTTTCCCGTGTTGGGATATATATTATTTTGAAAATATATGATATATATTGTTATAATTAATATTTTATTTTTCTTCCGAGCCTCTCCGTACAAAGAAGACTCTGCCGAAATTTTTCGAAAATTTCGGACTTAGAATTTTTTTTCCAAACTTTAATAATTTAAATATAAAATATTAAATAGTTATAAATTAGGATATCTTATTTAAAGTAATTAATTTTGTAAATTTAATTGTTTATAAAGTTAATGTTTTGATAAGATGTATTGTTTTTATTTCTTCTTTTTCCTTTTTTTCCTTTTCGGGGACGAAAAGTTTTGAGTGGGGGAGAGTGTAACGACCCATAAATTTTTGATGTTAAAATTTTGTTATTTTATAATATTTTATGAGTTAATATTGAAAGAAATAAAATATTGCGATTTTATAATGGAATGATAACTAAATTTAGAGTGAAACAATGTTAATAAAAGTCAATTGTCAACAATCTAAATGAAACTCCAATTCATTTTATTTAAGCATGATACGTTTGGTTATTGTAACAACCATATTTTTTGCATATAATTTAAATTTTATTTTATTTTGAAATTATTTTAAACTTTTTTATTTCAAACATTTCAATTTTAAATATAAATTTTGATTATTATGTGAATTATAATTTCAAACTGGTATAAACTGAATATTTCCCTGAAAAAAGGATTTGTGGTCAAAACTGGTCAAACTTTTACTTTTAAATTTTAAATTTAAATATTTGAATTCTTGAATTTTATCTTTTATTGTGAAAATATATTTAATATCTTGAATACTGCTTTTCGTTTCGTTGAAATTTGATTTAAATTGTGAAAGTTATACCCTTTATAATATTGTGTGTATGTAAGGTTATTTAACAATATTCTTTGTTTTAATTTATATAAATGATATTTTTACTTGATATATATTATTCTAATTTGTATATTTATGTTATATTATGTATATTTTGACTTTTAAGTATTTTTAAAGTGATGTTTGAATTTTTCCAAAGCTTATTGAATTTATTTTCTATTTTAAAGCCTAGTTTCTATTTTCTTTGCTATTTTCTTCATTTAAATTATATTTGATTAAAATTTATATATTTATTTTGTAAATTCATTTTTATTTTATGTTATTATCTTTGTTATAAATATTTTTACAAGTCCATATAAATTTTCCAAAGTTCATTCTGTTTATTTTCCATTTTTCTAGACTAGTTTGCAATTTTGTGCTATTTTCTTATTTTAACCTTATATAATTAATAATTTTTTTTTTATTTGGTTATATTTTCAAATTTGTGACTGAAATTATTATTATTTTCAGTAATTTAAACTTATATAAATAAATTAAAGGTAATTTGAAAAGGTTTTGACTTTTGGTTTCCAATGGCTCTTTATCTTCTACCTTTTCACATTTCAACAAACATATGCATTCAATTGTGGCCGTTCCTTATACTATCTTCAGCCTTTTTTTTTCTTTCAGTTTTCATGAAAATTCTTCCTTCTCATCCCTGAAAATTTCAGCCTCCATCAACTCCAAGAGTTTGGTAAAATTCTTTTTCTTTTCCATTGCTTTTCTACTTGTTTATGTTGTTTTCACTTGCTTTCTCACCTTTGTAGCTCAGCCCCTTGCTCCTCCTTCACCATGGCTGCCACAACCACCACCTGAGCCAGCCTTCACCACCTCCTCTACAGCCCCAAGCCACTGGCCATGCACCCATGTGATTAAATCCAACAATATCTACACAAACTTCACCTATATACACCATAGCCAATCACCTATGCCTTCATCACCTTCAACCACCCCTTGGCCGCCACCTACTCCACCTCCACCACCCATGGATGACCTGAAACCCACTGCCACACCATCCTCCAGCCCACTACAGTGATGGCCGCACCATGCTAGCTTGTGGCCGAACCCATATGTTGCATAGAATCCATGGTAGTTGCCTTGTAGTGTTAGTTCCATGCACCTATCTCTCTACCATACTTTGCTCCATCATTTTCCCATGCTAGGCCAACCTTTAGGAACCCAAACCAGATCCAAACCATGCCTTTAGCCGTGTCATTTCAGATCTGGAGCTGAAGCATAGGTGGTAGAAAGCAAGTGAAAACACTTTCGATTTGTTTATGCATCCAATTCTATCATTGTTTAATGGTATTTTGTGTTGAAACTTATGTGTTGTTATACTTGTTTTGTTGAATGTATCCAAGGGAATTGATACTTTGGCTCTCCCACTCATCTTTGTGTCGTGTTATCATTCTTGTTGGAATCTCATTCGTGCATTCGTTGTTGTGTCTCCAACTCAAACATGTGAGTTATCCTCACTAGACAATATGTACATATATAACTAGTAAATTGACCCCTTTTGAATCTGTAAAATGCATTATAATGTTACAACTGCTATATTATGATTATATGATGTTCACCCATGCTTAAACACCTATTATAACATATGTTACTGTTATATTATGCTGTTCTATTATTTATATCAGTTTATCACAGTGCAAGTTCCCTTTAGATTAAAATCACTATGCGTTGAAATGATACATACCCGAACGGACTTTAGAATAAGTAAATATCGTTATGGGCTGAAATGACAGGCCTGAGTGAGACTGCGGGTTTGAAATGATAAAACCCGGATTTTCTTTGTAAATTACGGATTGAAATGATATATTACCCGTATCACTTTACCTAGTGTAGAAAATTATATACAGGCCCGTAGTTAAAATATGTTTTTCTAAAAAATTTAAAATATTTTAGAAATGTAATTATTATAATATTTTGATTTAAAATTAAATAAAAATAATTTTTGTAAAGTATTATTGATTTTTTGGAAATTTACAAGTTAAATAAATTATGGAAAAGTTAGAAAATCTGAATGTAAGTTATTTTGGAAATTTTGATTTAATTATAATTGGAAATTAAATTAAATATGAAATTATGATAAATTTATGATAATTTGAATATAAAATGAATTTAAAATGATTTTATAATATATTAATGATTTTTGAGTAAAGTTAAATAGTGAAAGGGATGATTATTTAAGTTGAAATTTTGAAATATAACCAAATGGTAATTTATGAATTTGATTTAAAAGTGAAATTTTAAGTTAAGTTAAATAAAATGGAATTAAGTTATATTTGAAATTTTAAACTTAAGTGTTAAGTTGAAATTTAATGTAATGAATTTAAATTTGGATGTTGAAATTTAATAAGTGAATTATTAATAAATATTGATTTTTGAAAGGTAACTTAACTTTATAAAATCATGAATTTGAGGAAAATTAAATGATGATTATAAATGTGAAAATGTACGATTTTATAAGTTAAAAATGATTTAAATAAAAATATAAGTGTTTGTGAAATTCTATTGAATATTTGTAGTTAATTAACACCTTTTTAAATGTTGTCTTTTGTTAAATTGAATTGTTTTGAATGTAACTTTCTGTAGCATTTTCCAAATGCTAACTTGAATTTTCATTGTTTTAATAAATTTAAGTGAATAAATGAACTTTGAAAAGTTTAAATTTTTGGAATTTAACAATTTCATTTTTATGATTTAAAATGAAGTAATTTGTTTTGAAATATAACTATTGTCATAGATTAAAATGATTGAAATGTGGTTTCGAAAAGATATGATATTTTGATATATTAAAACGATTTGAAATGTGGTATTGAAAGATATGATATTTTGATATTAAAATGATTTGAAAAGAAGTTCTGAAAGATATGATATTTTGGAAATGAAGCTTTGGAAGGTTATGATATTTTAATATATTAAAATGATTTGAAACGAAGTTTTGAAAGATATGATATTTTGATATTAAATGATTTTAAAAAAATTGAAATTTAGAAAGATATGATATTTTGATATTAAAATGATTTGAAAAGAAGTTTTGAAAGATATGATATTTTGGAAATGAAGCTTTGAAAGGTTATGATATTTTAATATATTAAAATGATTGGAAAGGAAGTTTTTAAAGGATATGATAATTTAATATATTGAAATGGTTAGAAATGACTTAATATTTATGTTGATAAATATTTGAATTTGGATGATATGGTATGATGATATATTGAAATGGTTTGGAAATGATTTAATCTTTATTTTTGATAAAGATTTGGATTGAAATGATATTTTATTTTGAAGTATAAAATATTGTTTTAAAGTTATAACTACGGCTATAATAACGATTGGTTAGCAAAGAGACCGGGATCGGATATCTGGCATACTCTCTGTCGATACCGAAAACCACTTTAACAACTGTGTACGCAGTGGAGATTCCAAAATGAAGTAGGATGGTGGCGACGATCTTGAGATATATTACGTGGATCCAACTCCCGTGAGTTGGCATAAGGTGGCTAAAACAGGAGCGATCTTGGGACAAGTGAGGTCATTCCTCCGATCGGACACATTCCTTCGATACTATACTCTTACTGGTGATTGATTAGATGGCCATCCTCCGATTTTGATATGGGAGTGTGTTCTGAGGTGGGCGTATGTGGCTGCTGCGTTACCACTAGCTCGTTGATATATCTACCCTGGCATTGCCTTATGTGCCGTGTCACCTACCATGTCGAGCCTTTACTACAAGTTTGTTTTTCTCCCGTAGCCCGTGTGGTATCCTCTGACACTCACCCGAAGTGGAGATGGCATGATATTGGATGGACTACTGGGACTATTATGTGTGAAGGGTGATATGGGTAGCGCAGAACGCTATTTTAAAGTAAGTTTATTTTACTATAGACATTATTATATTAGCGAAATATTACTACATAGTAAATAGTTTAACGGATCCTTAGAGGATGGGCGGTCCCAGGCATCCTTTAAGTTACTTGTACTTTATTACAGTTCACTTGAGTTGGTTTACATTATATAAGTATATATTGTCCTGACTCGAGTGTTTGTATTTTATTTACGCTCGGGTCAGCTATTCACAGATTTGGATTCCACTTTCTGGAGATTGGAATCGCTGGAGATCATCTGCTTATCTAGTTTTATCTATTCCAGTTCTGTTGTTCTATTCAGCTTGTACTTGGTTATCATGTTGAGACTTCTTTTGTACTTTATTTATTCTGTTGTACTTTATTTATTTTGTTGTATTTTATTTAACTCTGATATATTTTCACAGTAGCTTCATGAACTACTATCTCTTTTACTTCCGTTGCATTTGTTACTCTGTGTCTGTGTTCTGTTATTTTTATTTACTGTATGTCCTGAGATTTGCCAAATTTTATTTACAACACGGTATTTTGAGCAATTCAAGTCCGCATGTGCGGATGCGAATGGTTGAAAATATAGGGTTGTTACAGTTGGTATCAGAGCTTTGGTTTTGAGGCAAAACTTAGAATATACGGTAAATTTATTTACAGAATCACTTTCGTCCAAGTTTGAATCTCTTCCTTTTGATTCAATTTCCTTTGAATTTTGGAACATTCTCTGCGGTTCCAAAATCCATTCGTGTCCCTCACTATTCATCTTCTTTTGATTATGGAGTATCCCATAACTCCACTTCGAATGAACTTTATAGTGAATCGGCGGCCTCGCCAATATTCTAATGACTTGTAAAGGGGTGAAACTCCTTTACAATTAGCATCGATTCACCAGATATATATATATATATATATATATATTGTATATCCTTGGTTTAGATGCTAATATCTTTTTTTGTTCCAAACTCTATCTCTTGAGATCGAATGTAGATTTACTCCAGTCAATCCACATCGATCTTTTCCTTTAAGTCATAGCTGACCCGATTAAGATTGCCTGTGATTTATTTAAGCTTATCCATCCCACTACTCTGTTTAACCATCTTGTCTTTTGTTTCTAAACTATCTCCAAACATTTGGAATTGTACTTGTAAATCAATATTGATGCTTTTTTATATTGTGTTGTTCGAGTTGTTGATGTTGATTTGGGTTTTCGATTGATTCGTCTGATCAACGCTACCGATAGGATTTCCAAACACTTTGACAAAACAAACTGACATAATATTATTTTAATATTTGGTTAATGAAATAAATTTTATATAAGTAAATTTATGGAACTTAATAAATTGATTTAAATTAATCATTTGAAATGATAATACTTGATTTATCATTTATTGTTCTATAAATGAATTTATAAATAGCTGTTTACAAATTGATTTTGGAATTGAAATAAATTTAAAATAAGAAATTTGAGAATTTAATTTTCGATGGTTTCAAACCTTGTGCTTAAAATTTTAAAAAGGGTATATTATTTAAAGTATTTTCTAATAGAAATTTGTTCCAAGAAATTTTAAAGTTTAAAATTACCGCTCTTCTCTTTGTCGCTGGAAAATAACTTCGGTGATGACCACGACATCATCGACTTTCATTTTCGAGTTTCGAAGTGAAGCGACCGTTCTGTAGTCTTGTTGCAATGTTACTTTGAGAATTTAATTGATTTGAATTTCTAAAATATGACTTGATTTATAATATATATATATAAATATATATATATATATATATGATTGAAATTTGATTTGACATATTATGTATATATTATTACTTATCTCTAAATGGTTTGAATGGAATCGGAAATTTTATTCTAAACTTTATCTTAAAAGAATCATTTCAATTATTAAAAAAAAGTCAAAATTTTAGATAAATGATTCAAAATTGAGATGAGGGAATTAGAAAGTTTTATTTGTATAATAATCAATTGCATCTAAATATAACTTACCTTAATTTTTAAAAGTTAACAATGTAATTAGATAATATACAGTATAAAAAGATTTTATAAATAAAATTTGAGTGGTTATAATAAATGTTATACACTTAAATTTTAGCTATAAAAGATTAACAGAGGTAAATATAGAAAAAGAAAATTTAGAGAACTTTATTTAAATAACTTAATAATCAAATTTGATTTAATATGGTACCTTAAGTCTAACCTAGGAATTTTAATAAAGGTTATTTCCTAAAATGAATATGTTTGTATAATAAACAATGTATCTTTGAATAGATAAATAAAATGTATTTGAATGAGACATTTTGTAATAAAGTTTATTTAACTTGGAATCATAGTTTAATTGATGTCTAAATGAATAAATGTGTAAAGTAATTTGATTGTTATATTTGCTATGATAAATATTTTATTTATGAAATAGATATGTCTTGTAAAACGAATAATTATGATTTAAATAGTTAAGATGTATTTTCAATATCACTAAAATTTGATAATTAAAAATTTGGTTTTCAAATGGAAATTTCAAGTGTAACTTACTGAAGGAATATCTATTTATGAAATGGGTATTTTAAATAAAGTGTTAGGTTATTTGTTAAATTAAGAGTTAAGTAAAATAGTGAACTTTTGACTTAATAAATGAAGTATAGTTTAATTTGGATATTCCATTCATAAAAGTTTGTTTTAAATAAATCATAAGTTAAATGATATCCAAATGAATATTTCAGAAATTGAACTGATTGAAATACTAATATATCTACTGTATCACTTTAAAAGTACCGCTGCTTTTGAAAATACAATGTTTTGGAAATTTTATAATTGAATGAATGAACTTAGAAATGTTACAATTTTGAAATGAATATTATTTGACATTGAATTTAAATGGTTTAAATGAAGATTATTTTAAAAGTTTTATGATTTTAGTAGTATGATTTCCAAATAATAACATCTCTGAAGTATTATGATTTCAAAGCATTATGATTTCAAATTTATTAACTTATTTTGTTTTTCAAATTATCTTTTAGTTGTCCTTATTTTCCGTATCTTGCTACAGAATGGGGAGGCTATTGCTTATACCATTCTGTTTAGAAACCTTTCTATAATCTTTGGAACTCATTTTGAATTTGAACACTGCTTGCCATACATGGACTGTCGGTCAAGCGGAAAGAGTAAATCAGATTCTAGAGGATCTTTTCATGCTTGTGTTCCTCCATCTGGAGAATCTTGTGAAGATCATATCCACCTTGTTAAACTTACCCATAACAACAGTTATCGGGTAAATTTCAATCTCCTTGTCATCTTGTCTTGATCTTATTTCCTTTATCTGTTCTGTACTTTCCCGTACCTCATTCCTTTTCGGGGACGAAAAGTTTTGAGTGGGGGAGAGTGCAACAATCCTATATTTTTTGCATATGATTTAAATTTTATTTTATTTTATTTTCAAATTATTTTAAAATTTTTTATTTCAAACATATCATTTTTAAATATAAATTTTGATTATTGTGTGAATTATAATTTCAAACTGGTATAAATTGAATATTTCCCTGAAAAATGGATTTATGGTCAAAACTGGTCAAACTTTGACTTTTAAATTTTAAATTTGAATATTTTAATTCTTTAATTTTATCTTTTATTGTGAAAATAGATTTAATATCATGAATACTTCTTTTCGTTTCGTTGAAATTGGATTTAAATTGTGAAAGTTATACCCTTTATAATATTGTGTGTATATAAGGTTATTTAACAATATTCTTTGTTTTAATTTATATAAATGATATTTTTACTTGATATATCTTATTCTAAGTTGTATATTTATGTTATATTATGTATATTTTGACTTTTAAGTATTTTAAAGTGATGTTTGAATTTTTCCAAAGCTTATTGAATTTATTTTCTATTTTAAAGCCTAGTTTCTATTTTCTTTGCTATTTTCTTCATTTAAATTATGTTTATTTAAAATTTATATATTTATTTTGTGAATTCATTTTTATTTTATGTTATTATCTTTGTTATAAATATTTTTACAAGTACATATAAATTTTCCAAAGTTCATTCTGTTTATTTTCCATTTTTCTAGACCAGTTTGAAATTTTGTGCTATTTTCTTATTTTAACCTTATATAATTAATAAATATTTATATATATTTTATATTTGGTTATATTTTCAAATTTGTGACTGAAATTATTATTATTTTCAGTAATTTAAACTTATATAAATAAATTAAAGGTAATTTGAAAAGGTTTTGACTTTTGGTTTCCAATGGCTCTTTATCTTCCACCTTTTCACATTTCAACCAACATATGCATTCAATTGTGGCCGTTCCTTACACTATCTTCAGACGTATTTTTTTTCTTCATTTTTCATGAAAACTTTTCCTTCTCATCTCTGAAAATTTCAGCCTCCATCACCTCCAAGAGTTTGGTAAAATTCTTTTTCTTTTCCATTGCTTTTCTACTTGTTTATGTTGTTTTCACTTGCTTTCTCACCTTTGTAGCTCAGCCCCTTGCTCCTCCTTCACCATGGCTGCCACAACCACCACCTGAGCCAGCCTCCACCACCTCCTCTACAGCCCCAAGCCACTGGCCATGCACCCATATGACCAAATCCAACAATATCTACACAAACTTCACCTATATGCACCGTAGCCAATCACCTATGCCTTCATCACCTTCAACCACCCCTTGGCCGCCACTTACTCCACCTCCACCACCCATGGATGACCTGAAACCCGCTGCCACACCATCCTCCAGCCCCCTACAGTGATGGCCGCACCATGCTAGCTTGTGGCCGAACCCATATGTTGCATAGAATCCATGGTAGTTGCCTTGTAGTGTTAGTTCCATGCACCTATCTCTCTACCATACTTTGCTCCATCATTTTCCCATGCTAGGCCGACCTTTAGGAACCCAAACCAGATCCAAACCATGCCTTTAGCTGTGCCATTTCAGATCTGGAGCTGAAGCATAGGTGGTAGAAAGCAAGTGCAAACACTTTAGATTTGTTTATGCATCCAATTCTATCATTGTTTAATGGTATTTTGTGTTGAAACTTATGTGTTGTTATACTTGTTTTGTTGAATGTATCCAAGGTAATTGATACTTTGGCTCTCCCACTCATCTTTGTGTCATGTTATCGATCTTATTGGGATCTCATTCGTGCATTCGTTGTTGTGTCTCCGGCTCAAACATGTGAGTTATCCTCACAAGACAATATGTACATATATAACTAGTAAATTGACTCCTTTTGAATCTGTAAAATGCATTATCATGTTACACCTGCTATATTATGATTATATGATGTTCACCCATGCTTAAACACCTATTATAACATATGTTACTGTTATATTATGTTGTTCTGTTATTTATATCAGTTTATCACAGTGCAAGTTCCCTTTAGATTAGAATCACTATGGGTTGAAATGATACATACCCGAATGGACTTTAGAATAAGGGAAAATCGTTATGGGCTGAAATGATAGGCCTGAGCGATTTTCAATTTATTTCATTTACTTGGGACTGCGGGTTTGAGATGATAAAACCCGGATTTTCTTTGTAAATTACGGGTTGAAATGATATATTACCCGTATCACTTTACCTAGCATAGAAAATTATATACAGGCCCGTAGTTAAAATATGTTTTTCTAAAAATTTTAAAATATTTTAGAAATGTAATTATTATAATATTTTGATTTAAAATTAATTAAAAGTAATTTATGTAAAGTATTATTGATTTTTTGGAAATTTATAAGTTAAATAAATTATAGAAAAGTTAGAAAATCTGAATGTAAGTTATTTTGGAAATTTTGATTTAATTATAATTGAAAATTAAATTAAATATGAAATTATGATAAATTTATGATAATTTGAATATAAAATGAATTTAAAATGATTTTATAACATATTGATGATTTTTGAGTAAAGTTAAAAAGTGAAAGGGATGATTATTTAGTTGAAATTTTGAAATATAACCAAATGGTAATTTATGAATTTGATTTAAAAGTGAAATTTTAAGTTAAGTTAAATAAAATGGAATTAAGTTATATTTGAAATTTTAAACTTAAGTGTTAAGTTGAAATTTAATGTAATGAATTTAAATTTGAATGTTGAACTTTAATAAGTGAACTATTAATAAATATTGATTTTTGAAAGGAAACTTAACTTTATTAAATCATGAATTTAAGGAAAATTAAATGATGATTATAAATGTGAAAATGTACGATTTTATAAGTTAAAAATGATTTAAATAAAGCTGTAAGTGTTTGTGAAATTCTATTGAATATTTGAACTTAATTAACAGCATTTTAAATGTTGTCTTTTGTTAAATTGAATTGTTTTGAATGTAACTTTCTGTAGCATTTTCCAAATGCTGCGAAATTTGAATTTTCATTGTTTTAATAAATTTAAGTGAATAAATGAACATTGAAAAGTTTAAATTTTTGGAATTTAATAATTTCATTTTTATGATTTAAAATGAAGTAATTTGTTTTGAAATATAACTATTGTGATAGATTAAAATGATTGAAATGTGGTTTCGAAAAGATATGATATTTTGATATATTAAAATGATTTGAAATGTGGTTTTGAAAGATATGATATTTTGATATTAAAATGATTTGAAAAGAAGTGCTGAAAGATATGATATTTTGGAAATGAAGCTTTGGAAGGTTATGATATTTTAATATATTAAAATGATTTGAAACGAAGTTTTGAAAGATATGATATTTTGATATTAAATGATTTAAAAAAATTGAAGTTTTGAAAGATATGATATTTTGATATTAAAATGATTTGAAAAGAAGTTATGAAAGATATGATATTTTGGAAATGAAGCTTTGAAAGGTTATGATATTTTAATATATTAAAATGATTGGAAAGGAAGTTTTGAAAGGATATGATAATTTAATATGTTGAAATGGTTAGAAATGACTTAATATTTATTTTGATAATTATTTGAATTTGGAAGATATGGTATGATGATATATTGAAATGGTTTGGAAATGATTTAATCTTTATTGTTAATAAAGATTTGGATTGAAATGATATTTTATTTTGAAGTATAAAATATTGGTTACGGGTTATAATAACGATTGGTTAGCAAAGAGACCGGGATCGGATATCTGGCATACTCTCTGTCGATACCGAAAACCACTTTGACAACCATGTACGCGGTGGAGATTCCAGAATGAAGTAGGATGGTGGCAACGATCTTGAGGTATATTACGTGGACCCAACTCCCGTGAGTTGGCATAAGGTGGCTAAAACAGGAGAGATCTTGGGCCAAGTAAGGTCATTCCTCCGATCAGACACATTCCTTCGATACTATACTCTTACTGGTGATTGATTAGATGGCCATCCTCCGATTTTGATATGGGAGTGTGTTCCGAGGTGGGCGTATGTGGCTGCTGCGTTACCACCAGCCCGTGTGCGCAATTGGTATATCTACCCTGGCATTGCCTTGTGTGCCGTGTCACCTACCATACAGAGCCTTTACTACGAGTTCGTTTTTCTCCCGTAGCCCGTGTGGTATCCTCTGACAGTCACCCTGGGTGGAGATGGCATGATATTGAATGGACTACTGGGACTATTATGTGTGAAGGGTAATATGGGTAGCCCGGAACGCTATTTAAAAGTAAGTTTATTTTACTGTAGACATTATTATAATAGCAAAATATTACTACATAGTAAATAGTTTAACGGATCCTTAGAGGATGGGAGGTCCCAGGAATCCTTTAAGTTACTTGTACTTTACCACAGTTCACTAGAGTTGGTTTACATTATATAAGTATATATTGTCCTGACTCAAGTGTTTGTATTTTATTTACGCTCGGGACAGCCTGAGTTATTCACAGATTTGGATTTCACTTTTGGAGATTGGAATTGCTGGAGATCATTTGCTTATCTAGTTTTATCTATTCCAGTTCTGTTGTTCTATTCAGCTTGTACTTGGTTATCATCTTGAGATTTCTTTTGTACTTTATTTATTCTGTTGTACTTTATTTATTCTGTTGTATTTTATTTAACTCTGATATATTTTCACAGTAGCTTCATGAACTACTATCTCTTTTACTTCCACTGCATTTCTTACTCTGTGTCTGTGTTCTATTATTTTTATTTACTGTATGTCCTGAGATTTGCCAAATTTTATTTACAACGCAGTATTTTGAGCAATTCAAGTCCGGCATGTGCGGATGCGAATGGTTGAAAATATCGGGTTGTTACAATTATAAAACTAAATATAAGTAACAAATGTAAACATTTAGTTAATGTACAAAATAGATAGTTAATGGTAATTAAATAAAATCAGTTTTGTGTAAGGAATGATAACATGGGTGGTATTAATGGTTACACTGATTTATAGTGGGATGTAAAAGGTAATAAATTTATGTATAATTTGGGTAATAAAATAAGTTTATTTATGGAGTTTGATTGGTTATATTATCTTAGGCTATAAACCAAATAGAAGAGAACAAGCGTAAATCTTAAGGGTATAATAACAATTATTATATATTACCTAATTTATTGGTCGATCAATTTATTTGAAATAAAGTCCTCTTGAATGTTAAGTAATTTTAATACTGTTATGGATGAAACATTACTTAATTATTTTTAATTTATTAACGGAAGAGTGAATGAGAATTTACAGAGAACATAAATTATTTATAAGTAAAAAGTGTATATATTGAACAAATTTATGATAATTGGATAATGCTGTGTTATTGGAAATTAATTAGTGTTATATATGGGATTTATACCTGGGTGGGCAAGTAGTAAACTTATAAATGAAAAAAAGTGAGTAGGTGACCCTTCCTTTAGGTTATTTATTCATTTAGTATGTTAAATAAAAATTTGGGAATCAGATCTCAATTAAGGGAAATTAAGTCCTACGTTAATTTGAAATAAAATCTATTAAATATTACATTTATAGGGAATGTAGTATGAATGGTTAGGGATTGTCAAATTTGGTAAAAAGGGATTGGACTTAGGAAACTTTGTTAATTGAGTTTAAAACCTTAATCAATACGCGTAATTGACAAGATTCACATTTAAAAAAATAACCATCGATACAAATCTAAGATGTATATAGAAGTATTAATGTAGTGAAAGACAAACAAATATTAACTATGTTATTTGTGTAATTAATGGATAGGAATACCAAAGGCTAATTGTAGTAAGGAATATAAGTGGTAGAATAATAAAAATTTATGATTTTATTTTTGTTAACATATGTTAAGAGATATGTTTATGATCTTAATTTGAACTTCTACTAATAACATGTATTACAGCAAGATAAAAAAAAAATGATAACATACGTCAGGTGTATTTAATGACATTGTTTGAATGTAATTAATAACGGTGATTATAATAATAAATGTTAATAAAGAATAAGAATGAATAAGTTTAGTAAAAGAGTAAACATCCATTTAGTAAAAATGTTTAGCAACTGAAAGATTGATTGTAGAGATGAGAAACTATTATTTAGTAAGAAATATATATAATTACTGTTTGTAGCGAATAGTGTATTAATATGTTTAAATTACTATTAGATAGGAAATAATTGTTATACTTCTCATTACATTCATTTGGTCTATTTTGAAACTTAATCAACTGAAATTAATGTAATTGAAAATTTCCAATTAATAGGAGAGAGAATACTAATTGTAAATTAATAGGTGTAAATAAAAGCAGCATATGTTTTGCGAAAATATAGGGAAAGTTTGATTTAATAAAAAGAAAATTTTACATCAAATAAAATGAATGTTTCATCTGTGAATGTACGTTTAATTTCATTAAAATAAGAAAAGAAAAATTGATTTTAAAGAAAGAAATATATGTTTATTTGAACTGTGTTTTGGCTTACAGACTGATTACAAGAATAGGAGAATAGTCTATTTATTACGCTTGTGTATAAACAATAAATTTATAAACGTGTTTAAATAAACAATTGTTCTATTTCTTCATCCATTTTAGTTGTCTGTTTTAAAATCTAACTTTGTAAGTAACTGCAATTAATGTAATTCAAATGTTTCAATTAAAAAGAAAGGAAACGTTGATTGCAATTAATAGATTTAATAAAAGAAACGCACGTTTTGTGTTAAACAAAAAGGGTGTTTTAATGGAAATAAAAGACATTTTGAGAAAACAAAATTGAACGTTCTCATTTTTACGGTAAGTATAAATATTTTATTTTGCGTAGATAAAAACCTAAATGCGTACAAAATTCTACTTTCGTTTGTAAACTTTTCCATTCCTACGTACATTCCCTTATCTATTATTAATGCCTGAAGCTTTAATAATAAAACGTGACATTTATTTTTGTCCCTCCACATTCATTTCCTAATTATAAATAACCTACATCTTATTTCTTCTTCTACATTTTGTTTCTCCTAACACCTCGTATTCAAAAGCTCTTATTCTTGCAACTCCAAAAGCATTCTTTTATAAAAATGATTTTTTTTTCATTTTTCATACTGGAGAAGAACGAGGTCGTGTAGCGTGCTAAAGCTTTTGCTGACGTGGCTTATATTTTTGTTAGGTATGTTTATTTGTTTGTTTAAATTAATATTGTTTTCAAGCGATTTAATGCGTGTAACTTTCTCATATGAACTCCGTTTCACACGCGATTTTTTTTGTTAGGATCGTAATATAATTCCGGATCTTTTGACATTAGTTTGGACGAATTTGGAGACTGTCCAATTTTTGGGTTTAAATTGAATTTTAATTCAATTTAAATTCAAAAGGTGAGTGTTTTAACCCACTCACAACTTCTAAGTTTTCTTATGTTTGTTAAATTGATTTAAGATATGAGTAGAAATTTATTTATGACTGTTTTGCATATTTTTTTCATCATCTCAGTTATTTATTTAATTTAAATATTAATTAATTTTATTAGTGCATATAAATTGACAGTTAAAATTTATTTATTTTGCATATAAACTGCTGGTTAAACAGTTATTTATTTATTTATTTTGAATATAAACTGTTCGTTGATACCTGCTATATTTTATATGCTCTATTAATGTTTGTTTAAATTGATGATGATTGAAATAAAATTGGTTGATGATTAATATTGGGTGAATGGATGGTGTGTTCTATATTATATAAACTGCAAGGTATTATGCATTCTCATTTCATTCGGGATTGCTGTTTGAAATGATATACAACCACATTTTTTTTATTTTTAAATTTGCGGATTGAAATGATAAATATCCGTATCACTTGACCATAGGATAGAAAATTATATACAGGCACCGCGGTATATATATAAAATTATTTTTGAAATGATTTCTATGGTTTGGATAAGATGCAGTTTAATAAATATTAATTTTGATCTTATATAAAATCCTATTTTATATATACATATATAGTTAAATTATTGAATTTAAGCTATGTATGAATTTATTAAATGAAAATAAATAAGTTGAAAAATGGAGTTTGATAATTTATATTTATGATTAAGTACAGGTTTAAGATATTGTGTATATATATAGAGTTTTAAATAGTTCAAATCAATTAAGATTGGAAATTAAATTGGAAATTTATTTGGAATTGGGCTTATTTAAAAATTAAACTCCATAAGTTGGTGTAAACTTATTAATCTTGGAAATTTTAAAGGTATGATATTTATAACTGGATTTTTATTCAAGATAAATTAAATGAATAATTCTAGTATAAATAAATGGAAGGAAATATTTAGTGTTAATAAATTGGGTTTTATTTTAAATGGTTATGGATCTATTATGTAAACTTTTCAAAACTAAATAATAGGACAATGAATTGTTGAATAGAAATTCCCAACCTTAGTTTTGAAATTTATTAAATACTCAAAGTTTGAAAATATTGAAATCGAAGTGTTTTTATTCAAACTGAAAGTGAATCTAAAGGTTATCGGTTTAGACTGAATTTAAAGTAAATAAAATTGTAAAGGCGTGGAAATTATTTACTTTATAAAGAAATTTTAAATTCAACTGTTTTATTTTATATACTGTTGAATATCCAAACCATTTAAGTTTTGAAAGTTATGGTTTTAAAGCTATGAATTTCGAAGTATTATGGTTTGAAAGTTATAATTAAATGTTTGGGTTTCAGATATTATAAATTTTAAAGCAATATGATTTTGGAAAAGATATATGTGAAATAAAGATGATATTATACTGATTTGGGTTTACAAATGATATCAAATTTATTTGGTTTTTAAAACGAAAAATGGTATCGTATTATATGGTTTTGAAATGGGTATATATTTTGGTTTTGAAAGTAAAACTATTTTGATAAGACCGCGGTGTTATAATAACGTTTGGTTGTTGAAGAGACCGGGATCGAAAGTTGTCATACTCTCTGCCAACTCCGAAAACCACTTTAACAATCGTGTACGCGGTGGAGATTGTAGAATGAAGTAGGATGGTGGCGGTGTTTCCTTTGAGGTAAATACGTGGACCCGACTCCCGTGAGTTGGCATAAGGTGGCTAAAACAGGAGCGATTCTCGGGCCAAGGGGGTTAGCGCCCTTTATTGGACACATCCCTTCGATACTATACTCTGACTTTGGATTGATACGGTGGCCACCTTCATTTTTTTGATTTTGGGGGTGTTTGTTCGAGGTGGGCGGTAGCTGCGGCTATGCGTTACCACCTGTCCGGATAGCAATTGGTATATCTACCCTGGAATTGCCTAGTTGTGCTGTGTTACCTACCCTAGCGCGCCTTATACGATTTTGGTTTTGTACCATACCTATGGAGTGCCCTCTGACGACGCCCAGTACGGAGGAGATTGCGATACTGTATAGACTATGGGAATATATAACTGTGTTAAGGTGGAAAATGTAAAGCCTTAAGGCTATTTAAAAGTAAGTTTATTTTACAATTAGACACTAGTATAATAGCGAAATATACTACATAGTAGATAGTTTAACGGATACTTAGGAGATGTAAATCCCGAGCATCTCTTAAGTCACTGCACTCATATTTATCTCTGTTGATTTAACTTACATAAGATCTTTTAGTTCTGACTTGAGTGTTTTGTCTTTTCAATTCGCTCGGGTCAGTCCGAGCGTTTCAGGATTTGAAGATTTTATTCTAGAGGACGAAGATGAAGATTTGTAGTATCACTGTCTATTATATTATTCCACTACACCATTTGATTCCGCTGCATTGATATTTATTGGTATGTGAACTCTGATATTTATTGTATAAAGAAAAATCAAATGTTTTGTAAATAGTTTTATGAACTGTATATTTATTATTATATTTCATCATTCCGCTGCAAGATTCTATTTTGTTTTTTTCTTCTTTCTTCATCTTCTCTGGGTTTATCTTATTTACCCCATAACAATCCGCCCTTCCGTATGGTTTGAATTGGCACGTGTGTCGATTTAAAGCGTGCGAAAAGGCGGGACATTACAGTACTAAAGAGTCATTACCACCAATAACTAGTCCACCATTTGTAGTAATGCAGCCTCAGGGAGAAGCTACTCATCAGAGTAACAGACAGGAGGCAAACTATCCTGACTCTCAAAGACATGAGCTTAGACACGAATCAGGGGATACTCAAACTGAATCTGCCACTGTACCTGAGCAATCATATCAATAAGGAACTATTGCACAAGTTACATCTCATCAAACTCAAGGCAATTCACAAATCAATGACACTGACACACAATCATAAACAGAGAGATCCAGTCATCAAAAAAATACAAACAGTATCAGGCATCACATGGTTACAAGATCAAAGAGTGGCATATCAAACCAAAGATTTTCAATGCAGTTTTGAAAGCAGTAGAAACTAGTACACATGATCAAGCCATGCAAAATAAAAACTGGAAAACAGCCATGCTTGATGAATATGAGGCATTAATGAAGAACAAGACTTGGAGTCTCATTCCCAAGCCAGAGAACAAAAATATTATAGGCTGCTATGGACATATAGTTAAAAGGAAATGCAGATGGTTCAATTTCCAAGTATAAGGGAAGACTAGTAGCGAAAGGTTTTTCACAACAGCATGGATTTGATTTTAATGAGACTTTCTCTCCTGTTGTGAAACCCACTGCTATAAGAATTGTTATTATATTTGCCTTATACAGAAATTGGAGCATCAAGCATTTAGATGTTAACAATGCTTTTCTGAATGGTATTTTGCCGGAAGAGATATATATGGAATAGCCACATGGCTTTAGACAGAAAGGAAAAGAAGATCATGTATGCAAATTTCATAAAGCTATATATGGACTAAAACAAGCACCTAGAGTGTGGTTCGAAAAGCTAAAGGATACAATGATCAGATTGGGATATCTTCCAACAAAATCCGAAAACTCATTACTTACATAATTCAGCAACAATTTAATAATATATGTACTAATATATGTTGATGACTTTATTATTACAGGTAACATTGAGAAGGAAATCAATAATCTAATAAAGCATCTAAACCAAGAATTAACAATCATGGACCTTGGTAATCTGAACTACTTTTTGGGCATAGAAGTAAAGAGGGTATCTGATACAACTGTTCTGCTAAACCAGAAAAAGTATATTACAAAAATACTACACAAAGCCAAAATTGACCAAGCTAATTTAATATCTACTCCAATGGTGAGCAATGTTCATCTGTCTAAGTACAAAGGTAAAACTATTCAAAATGACAGCCAGTATAAAAGCATAGTTGGTGCTCTTCAATATGCCAAAATCACCAGACCAGATATCGGTTACAGTATTAATAAGGCAAGCCAACACATGCAAAGTCCAACTGACATTCATTGGTAAGCGGTAAAAAGAATCTTAAGATATCTCAAAGGCACCCTAAACTTCGGTCTAACTTTAAAAGCAAGCAAAGCTATAAATATCATAGGATATGCTTATGCAGACTGGGCCACGGACCCAGATGATAGGAGGTCAACTATAGGTTATTGCATTTATTTAGGCCAAAATCCAGTTTCATGGTGGAAAAAGCAACCAACTGTGTCAAGGTCAAGCACAGAGGAAGAGTTCAAAAGCATAGCTAATGCTACAACGAAGATTATGCGGATAGAGTCACTTTTAAGTGAACTACAAATCAAGACAGAGAACAAAACAACCATTTGGTGTGACAATTTAAGCACAACACACCTAACTGCCAACCCTATTCTTCATGCAAGAACAAAGCATATCGAATTGGACCTATATTTTGTTCGAGAACAAGTAAACAAAGGAAAACTGGCTGTAAATCACATACCTTGTACTTACCAAACTGCTGATATTCTAACCAAACCTCTATCAAACAAAAAACTTTACGTGGTTCAGGAAGAGACTCAAAGTCGAAAGCTTTGACAATAGCTCACAAATTCTCAACCAACCGGGCAACAAAGATGAAGACTTTCAGAAGAATACTCAAGTCGTCAAGCATAGTACTTAAGCAAAGAGAGCTACAACCGTAATTTCTATAATCTGAGAATCTCATATCAAATCTGAGCATCTTCTTAGATCTCTTCCTTTCTCTCAAGTTTCTGGACAAATTTTTCTACTCAAAAGCTTACATAAATTGATCGACCAAATTGAGCGGTAAATTGCTGCAAACCCTAGCCGAAGTAGGGTTTGAGGGGGAGAATTAGAATACATCAGAAATCGAATCAGCAAAATACAAAAATGGGTAACTTATCTCTCAGTTCAATCGGTGCCGTTCACACAGAAGGTCAAACGACCACAATACTGTTATCTTTTATAAAGCATTTTGGAGAATTGGGCTTTGGGTCATGTTAGCCCATTAGTACATAATATTGTATACATATTACAGATACCTGTACATCATATTTAACTCTCTCATTTGTTTTTATCAAACATTTCATTCTGTCTGCCATATAAAATAATCTAATTTCTGCTTCAATAATTTTTTTCTCTTGAATCAGTTTCGCGCAAAATCTAATTAGCATTACGACCATGGTGTGTATAACGAGTTTCTACAGCTTTCAAGTACAGTGAACAAAAGAAACACATTCTTCTACAAGATATTCTATTGTAATGCTTCCTTCAGGATTGCTTTTGTTGCGACCATATTGTTTCAACGTCTACAAGTACCTTAAAAACATAATACAAGACTTATGTATTTTAGTTGACAAACCAGTTTGAAAAGGGACCTAGTTTTGCATACTCAAATTAGTTCTACGCTTATGAGTTTGCTTACAAAAATATATATCCATGCTTGATAATGTTAAATAATGAACTAAATATTTTTAATTTGAACTATTACTATCAAAAAAATGCTATACTGATGTTATACTTGTTGACTAAAATGTAGAACATCAAATCCAAATACGGGTACTTATCTTATTATCATTTATTTTGATGTTATGAAAAACGCATCATTAATGTTATGGTTCGTGATAATAAAATGTACTTACTTCAAGTTATAAACTTAATAATAATTTGAATATCCAAATCAAGGTATTATTCTCCCACTTTGAATTTTATATGTAGATAATAAAATTAAGCCTTTGTACCTAAAATATAATATTAAATGGAACTAAAATGAAATAAAGAAAGTGGTTACCTTTCTATAGGATACATCCAACGATATTGAATCGGTCCAGCGACTGCAGCTTCATAGACTAAGTGGATTATTAAGTGAACTGATATGGTGAAGAATGAAGGAGGGAACATCTTTTCCATCATACACAAGGCTAACACTACCCTATATTTTAGTTGGTTCATGGATGCAACATGTTGCTTTTTACTACAAAAGTTTCTAAAGTTGTACATGACTCAAGCGGAACAAGGACAAGAAGTCTGGGCAAAATCCGTCGTATTGCTAGTGGAAGTAGATGTTGCATAAAGACATTATGGTCATGAATTTTAATCCTTGTATTTTTTTTCCTTCACACAATGAGCAATTTAGTGGAATATCCACCCAGAACATGTACATTTGAGAGTACTTTGCAAAATAACATTTTTTCAGCATTTATCATAAAGAATATTGCCAGAGGTATAAATGTCCTATTGCCTCATAAACAGTGTAAAGTGGTTTTCTTATCTATAAAAATTCTAAGTCAGCTCAAGCTTGAAGTCCGTCTTTTCCTTTTTTTGAGCTACCACGTAATGTTCCCAAAATATTTTCACTTGCATTTTTCTCCAAATGCATCACATCAATGTTATGTTGTATCAAAAGGTGTTGCCAATGAGGTAAATTAAAAATTATGGTTTTTTTCTTCCATGGTCCAGTAACTCTAAATTCCTTAGTGGCATTCATACCTCTTCGATGTTTTTGACGATTAACGAATTCAGCTATTGGTGGCTTACCGAAAGAAAATAATAAATTTGATAGTTCTCTCAAACACTCAATTCTAGTTTGCAGTCTAGGTGGAAGATCACTCTCGCATTTACCATTAAATGATTCTTTATCAACATGAAATCGATGTGTAATGGGTAAAAATCTTCTACTTCCCATATAACCTTACTTTTTGCTATTTGGTAATCGCACCGAACATGTTTGATGAGCACAATGCGGACATGCAAGCTTTCCAGACATACTCAAACCAAATAAGTTAGCATATGCAGGTAAATCATTTATAGTCCATAAACAGCCGCTCTTATATTAAATGTTTGTTTAGAAAAAATATCATACGTATTTATGCTAACCTCCAATGATTCTTTTAACACATCTACCAAAGGTTGCATATAAATGTCTATATCTTTTTTGGGTTCATGATGCCCTGGAATTAACAAAGACATAAGTAGATAAGTTTTCTTCATGCACAGCCATGGAGGTAAATTATAAATAGAAATAATCACTGGCCAAGTGTTGTGCTTACTACTCATGTGCGCAAAAGGATTGAAACCATCACTTGCAAGACCCAAATGAACATTACGAATTTCTGATGCAAAATCAAGGTATAAAGAATCTAGATGTTTCCAAGCTAGAGAATCCACTAGATGCCTAATCAAACCATCATTTGAATAGCCAATTGAATGCCATCTCACATGTTCTGATGTTTAATCTGACATATACAACCACTTTAGTCTAGGAATTAAAGGAAAACAGTGAAGCACCTTGGTTGATATTTTTTTAAATTCTGATCTTCATTGTTTACTTTATATCTTGAAAACCCATAATAAGAGCAAGCAACCAAATATGAAGCTTCCTTCCAAAATAACATGAAATCGTTCGGACAAGCATCAATCTTTACACAAATGAGACCCAATCATCAATAATGTTTTTGGCTTGTGCATTTGACTGTAGCATTCAATTTCCATCAGGCAACATATCTTTGAATGCTTCCAAAAACATAGAGAATGCTGAGTTACCCATATTTCCTAAACACTTGATTTGGTATAGTTTTACAATGGCATCCATTTTTTTATACTTACCATGAGTATATAATTCCATATTAGCTTCATCTAATAACTTAAAGAAACGCTTGGCCTCGGGAGTTTAACCTTTAAAAGTAAATGGTTGCCTGGACAAACTAGTATTTTCTGCAATTAAAGGCACAAACCTTTCATCGAGAAAATAATTTGTTTCACCTCTCTCTTTGATCAGTGCCCAATTTGTGTATCACTAACTTGATTAGAATAAGTCTCACTTTATAAATAAGAATCCCTGATGTAAGGTTCACCATGATGAGTCCACCGTGCCGTCATAAAAAAGGGATGCATTCCATATAAAAGAAGATGACCAAGAAAAGTAACTCTATCATTGAAATAACGATTGCAACACTTTTTACAAGGACAAATGATTTTATCTTTTCGAATAGAATTGGAAAATGCCTCATTCATAAATGGTTCCATCTTGTTCCTATACTCATCTGAATTATGATCCAGATTTACACAACTTTTGTCCATAGGTTAACTACTATCAAAAAATAAAAATATCAATCATATAAATACTCTTCCCATTTAATGTCAATATGATATAAATATATAGTAATTACTTAAAGATCTTTTATATTTATCAAATGAAAAAGATACAACTATAGTAACAAGTAGTTATGTTGCATAAAGATCCAAATTTTAGTCCTATACCTACCATTTTCATAATTATCCATGCTTTTGTTCTAGCTAATAGATTAATCATATTCTATTTTATTATTAAATCTAGATAAGGTCCAAATTAATTAATCATAAATTTGGATAAGAATTTTTACTCGACTAACTTTTATCAAAAAATAGACTATTGGAGGATCAAAATAATTTACCAAAGGAGTGGAAAACTAAAAAATAGCATTACTTTATTAAGGGGTTTCATGAATTTAGTAACCCCTTAAATAGTCATTCTAGCATTCTCGTTAACAAACTCATGATAATTGCATTGTTAATCTATATAACAACAAAATAAGTTAAACAAAGATCTTACATATTTTTTGTACAACTATTTGATTGCTATATGTATAACTAGGGCTGTTATGGTAACGGTAAATTTACGCTACCATATCATTACTGGTCAATCGATTGTCATTACTGATTGATATCGGTACACCAGTTTAATCGGTGAAAATGGTAAATTATAGGTAACATTGCTTCAAAACCTGTGGTAACGTTAGATTTACTGATCGATTTAAAAAACATGTATATTCATGTGATATTCTTTAATATTGACATTTACCACCAAACAGGTGAATAAATTTAGTTCAGTAATCAGGTCAAATAATGCCAAATACATTTCTTTTCTTTCTCATTTATGCCTTTTGTTAAGTAACACTATAATTAGTATACCGAAGATGCACTATAGTGTATAAACATGTCAAGTTATGGATTTTTTTTGGACAAATGGTGATTTACCATTATCAGTATAACAGTTGCTAGATTATTGGTATACCAGTCAATCGATAACCGTAACGGTAAGCAATTTTTGATTACCAGTAAAAATGGTATGGTAATGGTATGTGTCAAATGGTAACGGTAACCTCTACCATAACAACCATATGTATAACAGTTGTTCAAGTGACCAAACAATGAATTAATTACAATTTTCAAACACATTGATTTATGTAGCAAGAAATAAAGGAAAAGAATCATTATTTTTGTAAAAATAATAGAAAGCGAACAAGATTTGAATGAAGGAATAATTATGTTAATCATAATTGCTTATATAAAATTTAAAAATCCTAAAGGAAAAAAAACTGAATGTATGTGCACTAATATATAATTTACTCTTTTTTGTAAACTTAGGTGCTCCTTTAACATAAGGTATAGCCTGGGCAATATTAAAAACAAAAAATTAGCCTAAAAAAGGTTGAAAACACTAATTCTCCATGTAAAATCGAATAAGGGTAATCTCATTGCTATTTCATCGCCTAATTTCGTATTTGATCAATTTCATTACACTTTGACATCTTTATTTACAGTCTATAATCGGTTCTATAATCCATTTTAAACTGAGTGCTTTGATTTACTCCATCGATATTCCAATTAATCACTTGTTTAATTTTACTAAATTAGAAAGGAAACATACAAAAAAAGATGGAAGTTTATTCAAAATACAAGAAAGATATAAATACGATGAGCATTAAGTAATAGTCGAAAAATACACAAAATTTCTACAAAGATGCATACAACTATAAAAGATAAATGTGATGCATGTTTAATTTCAATACAAATGTCAATTTTGACAGAAAATACTAATTGTGTAACGATCCGTATTTGTAGCCATTTTAAATTATTAAATTCAATGTAATTATTAAATACAAATGGTTAAAAAATAAAAATTTAATGATTTTGAATGTAGTTTATTGGATATGAACTATGAACTTGAATAGATTTTTGAAATAAACTAATTTCGAAGATTTAAGTAGTAACAAGTAGTGAAAGGTAATGATATGAATTGAATGTGTTTACAATCAATAGTTGGATTAGATAATAATGTTAAATTTATTAGATGTAAATAAAGTTATTGATTGATAATGAAAATTCAATTAAAATCCAATATTGGAATTTGTTGAATATTGAACAATTAAATTGTTTAAATTTAATATTGCAATTAACTGAATAATTGAATTCAGAATTTAATATGATTGAAAATGATGTTGGAAGTTGATTTAAATTTACAACAATGATGATTTTAAAATTTAAAACTAGATTTAAAAGTGTATAATTATAAATTGGAGATTTTATATTATAGTCGGAACATTGAAAACAGCAATCGGGAAACAATCTCGGATTTCGACGAAACCGGTTCCATTAGATCCATAATGGTGTATTGTTATCGAATTTCAAATTTCGTAACGTTTGAAGTTATCGTTTGGTCGTACGGAATACAAACGCGTTGAATTTAATATCGAAAATTTAATATTTAAATTCGATCCAAAAAGCTATCTTCCACATACCATCGAATTAAGCCTCGAAACATATTCTATTGTGTTCGGAATAGGGATAAAACATTATAAATGCCTGGTGGCATGCTTCGTTTGGAGTTCGTCCGGATAATATAAGAAAAGTCAAAATAATAATAAAATAATATGTTCACGTTTATAATACTCTGCACAGTCAAATCCTTGCCTTTCATAATGCGGCCGCCATTATCTATTTCCATGGCCGAAAATTATCGTGCTTTCTTCCTCAAATTCTCTCGATCCAAGCCATATTATCCAAACCTTCCAACTAAACAATCGTAGAGCTCGATGAGAGCTTCCCATCCATATGGTTGTGATGGTCTATAGTGCAGCGACGGCGATGAAATCGATCCTGATTGTGGTGAATTTGCGCACGTTTTTCGGGATATGGAGAGGGCCAAGCCGCTTCGTATTCTAGCCGTAAGCACTCGTGGAGATGGGCTACGATGTGCCGGAGTTTAATCATCCTCTTAGGCGACGATGGTTGTGCGACATCAAACTATTGAAGGCGGCTATGGGTTACCTGATGAATGCGATGAGGAAGAAAATAGGTGTGGCCTTGATTCGTGATGCCAATATTGAACGATCCAGATTTTTTTTTTAAAATTGAATATTTATTTATATTATATAATATGAAATCTTTAAAACTGCATATCTTTTTCATACTTTATCAGAATTAAGCTCGATTTGATTTAAAATTGAAAATCAAGGTGAGTGTTTTAATAACGCTCACAAGTACTAGAATATTTTTGTGCTAGTTAAATTTGAAATTATGAAGTGGTATAAATTGATTGGTTGTTGTTTGATAATTTTTTTTATCTAAACTGTCATTGAATTAACTGTTAAAATTTTAAACTGAAAGTAAATATGAAATAGGACTTTAACTGCTAATAAAATAATCGATTTTAATAATAATAAAATTGTTGTGAATTATACTGACTGTTGGATGATTAACTGTGATGGATGCTATTGGTTGATATTTGATGGTTGGATGTTTATTTATTTTATGTATATATTGTTGTCACCTTGTAAATTATTTACAGTATATAACTATAAATTGAATTATTTTGGAATAAATTAAGAAATAGGTTGAAATGATATATACCTATGACCCTTTGATTTGGACTGAAATGATATATATCCATCCCTAAAAATTAAATTAAAATAACTGATCACATGGCCATAGGACAGAATATTATATACGGATACCGGATTGGTTAAATTAAATGATTTTAAAAGTCTAGGTTTTGAAATTATTTAATGATTTTGAATTTAAGGAAATGAAAAATCGAATTTATAAAATTTGAATTAATCATGACTTTGGGTTTGAAATGTTAAAAATTAATTTTGGTTAAAAGAGATTATTTAAAAATAGAAGTGAAGATTTGAAATTCTAATCGAAATAAGATTTGAAATTTAGGAAATTGATTGTTTATAAAAGGTTTGACCTTTATTCGAACTTTGAATATTACTAAGTAAAAGAGAAAAAAAAAAACATATTTCAAAATTTAGCTCGGAATTGAATTATATTTGAAGATTGGGATTTTTAACTGAATATTGAAATAGTTTGATTTAAATGTTTTAAGTTGATATTTCGAAAATCGAGCTCGAAATCGATAAATCAAAATTGAAATTGAATTATTTGGATTTGAAAGTGGAATTGAATTAATTTGGAATCGAAATCGAAATTGATTTGAATCGAGATCAAAAATGAATCGATTGAATGGAAGTTGGAATTGATTTGAATTGGGAAGTTGGAATTGGACTGGTTTGATTTTGAAACTATTTTCAAATAAATAATTTAACATAAAACTATTTAAAGGTTGTCTTCTTAAATACACAAACTATTTGGTTTCTAAATTATTTTGTTATATAAACCATTTTAATACTTAAACCATTTTATATTAAGCTAATTTAACCATTTAAACTATTTTAACAGTTTAAACTATATTTAACTATTTTTAGTTATTTAAACTATTTTACAATTCAAACTAATTTTTTTCTTTCAAAATTTCAATCTGGTCAAGATTGGTATGTTTATTTTTAAATCATGGATTTAAATACGAATTGGATTTTATGAAGCTATAATCCAAATTGGAATTCGAAACGATTTTGGAAGCGAAATTGTGATATTATGAAAAAAATGGTTTTGAACCGAAATGTTATATTTTAAGTAAATATAACGATTTCGAAATGGATTTGATTTCCAAACAAATATGATATTTTATTATCAAGTATGAACTTTTTTTGAAATTTAAAAGAGCCAACCGGTGTGTAAAACGACGTTTGGTTGTTAAAGAGACTGAAGCCGGATACAGGCATACTCTCTATCGATACCAGAACCATTTTAACAATTGTGTACGTGGAGTGATGATCCAGAACAAAGTGGTTGAATTTGGAGCCATTTACTGGATTTAAAGAAAGAGAACGATGATGGATTAACCTTGCACTTGTGCCAATTTGAAAAGACTAAACAGGAGCTGTACCGGCCAAGTAGGCTAGCTAACCCAAGCGGACACACTTCTTCGTATTACCATCATTTGCATTGTGATTGATTGGTGTGCACCCTTCGAATTATGAGAGTGTTGGATGCAGTGGGCGATCATGGCTATGTTGCGTTACCACCAACCGGGAAGGGTAAACTGGTAGTATCCTACCTTGGTCATTGCTTCACGTGCATTGTCATACTTTTATCCCTTAACGAGATTCATATGATTTTGGTTTAGTGTTGTCGTATCATGGCGCATCCCTATCCACCGACCATTTAACTAGTGTTTTATATGTAAACTCTACGACAATGCTTAAAAACACATTAAGAGGGATTAATGTAAAGCCTTAACGCTAAGAATAATATTTATTTTATTGATTAGACATTATATATATAGCGTATTCTACTACATATAAATATTTTGACGGATCCTTAAGAGATGGAAAATCTCATAACATCTCTTGATTTATTGCACGCACATTACACACCGGATAGGAGATGTGAAATCCTGTAAGTATCTCTAACGCTACTACACTCACGTTATATTCTTATCGATTTGACTTACATAAGGATATTTTAGTCCTCACTCAAGTGTTTCATCTTTTCATTATGCTCGGGTCAGTCCTAAGTTTTTCAGCCCATCGAAGATTATTTTCTGGAGGACGAAGATGAAGATTTGGTATATTACTACTACTATTAGTCCTGCATCATGATATCTGCTACATTATTTATTTATCTCTGATGTATATATATAACTCTAATGAATATTGTGTTGATTATAATCAGATGTAAAATATAAACAGCTTCATGAACTGTTTATTTGATTATTATATTTTGTCGTTCCCCTATGAGATTCTGTGTTTGCTTTCTTCTTCTGTCCTAATTCTTCTTAATTAACCCCACTGATTATCTATGTTCCGGATTGTTTAAGTTGGATATGTGTGGATTATTATCGATTTAAACCTTCTAGAATATGGGTCGTCATAGTTGGTTTCAGTGCTTTGGTTTAGCAATAACCTTAGCTTTGTAGGGTAACTCATTAGAGATAGTGTCAGTAATACCCTAGGATGAGTTTGAGTGTATTAATAGATATGAGTACATATTTGTTAGTGAATATGAAATGTTTTATATTGTGTTGACTTATCAATTGAGCGTTTATGAATTCTGGTCGGTATGGGAGGTACAAATGTATCGACTGGGGTTTCTAAACTCTTAAATAAGGAAAATCGACACAGTATTGTTTCGAAATTGGATAAATTTTAACCTAGTGAAACTTTTATATAAGGAATAATTTTTAGAAATTATTATGGTTTGTATAGCTTGTTTGATTGTTAGGAATGATAAATTGATTATTATCATTAATTGGTTATTGTGTCGTAAAAAAAGAGGTTTATTATAAGATAAACAATTTGTGAAATGTTTTAAGAAGGGAAATTATGTTAGTGTAACTTATAAATATGATTCATAAATTAAAATGGATTTAAATTGAGAAGGTTTTGAATCTAAGACCCAGAATTTTGAAAATGGTTTTCAAAGTTTGGAAAATATGTAATGTTACTCGGAAAGTAACCATGAAAAATATTTTTCCTTATAGGGATTTTTAAAACGAATGAATTCAGTACTCCCCTCTTCCGTCTTTGAAAAATAATTTTAGTGGTGACTGCGTAGCATTATCGACGTTTATTTTCGAGTCTCAAAGCAGGAAAGAATTTTGTAACATTCTCGTTTTAAATCAAATAAAAATTGGAAATTAATTTAAGTTTTGGAAATAAATTTTGAATTGATTTGGTATTTTCCAAATTTAAATAGATATTTGTTTGTTTATTAATATAAATGAATATAAATATGATTTTAAACTAAAATTTCTAATTGAAAATTCAGAAATAAATATTTTGAATAATATATTGATTATAAATTTAATTGTGGATTAATTTGAAAATTTGGGAATAAATATATGTAAAAAGATTTCAAATAGAATCTTGGTTTTAAAATTCAAAAGAAAATATCTTATAAATAAAATTTAATTTATTAACTTTGTATTTTGAAAAACTAAAGTACATATGTATGTAAGGATTTTTTATTAATAATATATATTTTGATTTTAAAGCATTTGTCTTAAGGCTATTTAAAAAGTTGTATAAGTATAAATATACAAGACATAACTAAGTACAATTTGTTTAAATTAATAAGAGGTTTGAAACACTTTTCCCTTTATATTTGTAATGAATAATTTGTATGTACACACACACACACACACACATATATATGAACATTTAAAAAAAAAATATTTGTGTGTAATATATGATATCCTGGAATTTCGAGGAATTTAAAATGTGATAATCTACTTATTAAATTATTTTAAATTGATAAAAAATTTATTTTCAAAAATAAATAACCAAAATAATTAATAATATGATAATTTTAAATATAGTTATAAATATATTTTTAAATGAAATAATTATTTTCAAATTTAATTGATGTTGTTTTGTAAATAGATTTTTAAATAAGGATATTATTTTCAAATTTAATTTGTGTTTGTTTAAACTTAATGTATATTTGAATTGATATTAAATTTGATTTCAAATTGAATTTGAATTTGAATTTAGATTTAAATTTGAATTTGAATGAATATTTATATCTTAAAAATATTTTAAAAAAATTATATGAATGAGTTTTTATTAAAAATTAGATTTGTTTTTCCTTAAAGGATACTATTTGTATAAATTTGAAAAGTGTTTATTAAATAGTAAATAAATACAAAGGTTTTATGTTAACATTTAGAAATGGATTAAAAATATTTTATATGATTTTATTTAAATTATAACTGGTTTATACTTTATTTTCTTTAAAAGGGTTTTATTTATATAAAATTTTAGAAAGCATTTACCAATTTACAAAGGTATTTATTAATTTAGAAATGCATTTATTAATTTAGAAAACTAAAGTAAAAGCTTTTAAAATAAATAAACATAAAATTATTACAAGTGTTAGGTTAATAAAGCTTATAAAAACACACGTAAGTAAATTAATTATGGGTTGTGACAAGTGTTAAACATTTGGGCATGTGTCAAGATTTATTTTTATTTTCTTTAATTCTAAAATAAATCCTAATTCACATTTTATAAACTCTCCTCTCCTCTCTTTTATTTCTTTTCCATCTTTATTTCATAAAAAAATTCAAAGCCATGTTCATCTATCTACAAACCTGAACTTCATCTCTAAAAAAACCAGAAAGTATACATGAATCAAATCTGAAACCCTTTTCAAATAATCACCTCCTCAAAACAACTCAAACCTGAAAATCCGTTTTTCAAAACCAAAATCCATCTCTGTTCAAATCAAAAGCCTAAAAGCCAAGCCTAAAAACATTTTTTCGATCTGTAAACAAATGCAAAACCTTCAGATTTTTCAAATGCAATCAATAAGCTCGAGTTCAAAATCTGAAAGCTTGCAACCATTTTAAATCTGGGATTTGCAATGCAATTTTCAGCAAAAGCCAAGCCTGGAAGTGTTAGTCTGTAAACAATCAACCCTGTAACCTTCTCAAGCAAGCTTCGACCCAAAAATTTTAAAACAGCCTGTAAACACTTTTTCAAACCAAAGAGTCAAGTCTGTAGCATCTTTCAAAACTGAGATTTCAAATGCAACCTGTGAGCTCATGGTCAAGCAATCCTCTCAAGCAACATTTTCATGTTTCCAATGTGTCAATCATAGCTGTAACCAAAGTCTTCTAGTTTGCAACTTCTAGCATTCAAGTCTTTGCCTCTTTAAAAATAGGCGAGAAAACTTTTTAAAATTTAAAAGCTAAGTGAATTTTAGTCTGTTGCTTGTAAAAATATCTGAGGTGAATGATGTTTGCATATGAAAATATAAGTGTATTGTATGATTATTATGTTGATCTGTGCATGATAGTGTTCTCTATTTCTATAAGTTCCAGGTTTGAAATTCAAGCAAAATTCAATATCTTTTCATTAAGACACTATTTGGACTTAGGATTTAAATAAAATATGTTTGTTTAATCTTAAATTAAAGTTTAAAATTCATTTCAAGCAAAATAAGTTGAGGTATTTTTGGAATTAAGATAGTTCAGATGAAAATTGAAATGCATGATAAAATTAAGTGCTGAATTAAGTTGATTCAAGTATATATCTTGAATTGTCTTAGGAAACCATGAATTTTAAAATGAAAATCATAAATTTTAACATAGAATTGAATGAGCAATTTAAGTTTGTCTGGAAATGGGTTTTGAGGCATTTCCTGATGATCTACTGTTGCTAGGTGGTTGGGACTTCGTTTGGAAATAGAGGGATGTACGGCGAAGCTTGGAAAAATAGCTGGTGGGTTGTCTGATCATCGAGGTGTCGACGGTGAGGCGATCTAGTTTATAACCCTAGTTTTGTTGTGATCGGGGTTTTTGGTCACTGCAAGTTCTCTGGGTGATCGAATATCTTGGAATTGTGGGAATTGGTAGTGTGGGTTGTCGGCATGGCGTAGCCAGAGGGGTAGCAACTCCGATGATCGGAGTCGTTGTTGTGAGCAAATTTCCTGGTAGGGTTTTCTTGTTACTGTTTCATCTTCCATGCTCAAATTTGATTTGAGACTTGTGAACGTGTTTGGATGGTCGAAAACCGATGCGAGGGTGATGGTCGTGGTGTCGGAGGGTACGACATTTGTCACCGTCGACGTTGGTAGCTGTGCAGGTGCACGGAGAAGGATGGATGTCTGATGTTGTGGTGTAGGGTTTTACTCAATGCATTGCTCGAGTATTTGAGCAGAAGACTCAAGTTTGAACTCGAATAAGATTTTGTTGTTGTAGAGCTATAGGTTTATAAACTTTAAAATTTAATCTAAGTATTTAATTCGAGTAGAAAGGGATTTTACTCAGGGTTAAACCCAAGTTGTCTTCAAGTTTGACCCGAAGCAGAGATGATAAACAAATTTAAAATGTTTTAAAATCAAATTGTTTTGAGATTTAAAATTTAAATCTAGTCTAAAACATTCTTAGTTAAACTTACTCTTTATAATTGTTTTAAATATTAATAAAGGAGTTTTGAAAATTTGATCGATTTAAATTTTGTGAATTTTAAAGTGATTTTAAAACATCAATTTAAAAAAATAGTTTAAGATTTTATAAAAGTAAGTTTTAAAATACAAATTGTAATTGGTTTTGAAACCTTTACTTAATAATGTTTTATGTTATTTAAGGAAGTTAAGATTTATTAGTTTTAAATTATCAAGTTAAATGGTTATCTTATTTCAAATCATAATTAAAGGATTTAATTAAGTTTAGTTGATTATAATGTTAAAATGTTTTAAAAATGTTGATGTAATTAAGGTATTTATAAGATAATGTTTTATCTTAAGACGATTGAGGTTATAACGTCTTGAGATTAATTACTTTAATAAAGGGAATTAAGTATAATTAATTAATTTAATTTATTGATTTTAAAAGGATTAATTAAGTGATTAATTAAGAGTAATTAATTGGTCTAATTAATAAATAATTAAGAGTTTTAAATTGATTAATTTAAGGTTAATTAATTGTAATTAAGGATTATTAATTAAACATTGTTAATTAATGATCAGAGATTAATTAATTGAGTAATTAAGTAATTAAGAATTAATTAATCAAGTAATCAAGATTGATTAATTTAGTAATTAAAGAGTTGTTAATTAAGTAGTTAGAGGTTACTTAATTAATAATTAAGATGTACTTAATTTGTGATTAAGTTTTATTAATTAATAATTAGGTTTTATTAATTAATACTTAAAGGATGATTAATCTATAATTAAAGATTAATTAATTAAGGATTAATCAGAAATAACTAAGAATTAATCAAAGGTAATTAAGGATTAATCAATGTTAATTAAGTTTTGATTAACTGGTGATTATGGATTAATTAATTTGTAATTAAGGTTGTTAATTAATAATTAAGTTTTGTTAATTAATAATTTATAGATAATTAATTAATTAAGTAATTATAAGAGAAATTATGGATTAATTAATTTGTAATTAAGAGATACTGATTAATAATTAAGGTCATTAATCTATAGTTAATGGATAATTAATCAGTTAATTTAAGGATAATTAATTGATTATAAAAGTAATTAAGGGTAGATTACTTTGTATTAGAGGAGATTAATTAATAATTAAGGTTTATTAATTAATAATTAAAGGATAATCAATCAGTGATAAAGATTAATTAATTGATTGATTAGATAATCAAGGAGTGATTAATTATGAGTTTGTAATTAATTAATAATTATTTGAGCAGGATTAGGAGATTATTTCTTAAGTAATTAGTTTAGTTTAAGTTGATTAAGTTAATTATAAGATGATTAATAATTCCTGTTTATGGACGATTGTTTGTGTAGAATGTCTGTATTGGATGATATCTATTGATGACATCTATTGGATAATATATATTGGATGATATTTATTGGATGATATCTATTAGAAGATATATATTGGATTATATATATTGGATGTTATGTTGGAATATTCTATGATATGATATTGTTATATCAGTGATAAATGTGTGATATTTATCTATGTTAAAGCTGTGTGAATTCATTATCGAATTGAATTGAATTGAATTGTCTATACCTTTAAAACAACTTGGCCTTTAAGATACGTTTGGATTTCGATGAGACAGGGATCGGGTATCAAATCTGATTATCCAAAAATCACATCGATCCAAGTTAAACTTTAGGTCGTGAATTCAAGTGAAGATCAAGTTGAAGACTGGAAGTGTAAGAACTATTTGTCGTTAAAAACTCTTAGGATGATTCCAATACGAGTATAACGGAGATGGTGCTTACATCTTCGAGATGGAATTTCAGAGTGCAAGGGTTATCATTGTTAACTCTGTGGGTGATTCCAAAATGAATGTAACGAGATAATGCCTTCGGTTTCGTTCGAACCTGGAACGAACTTGTATGGATTGAATGCTTTCAGAACATCGTCAGGTGGACGATGAGCATTCTAAGATAGATGTGTTCTATAAAAGTAGTCGCAGTCTCAAGCGTCATCAACCGAGAATGGCTAAAACAGGGAGGTACAGCAAGTCTAAGTGAGTCACGCTCAAGTAGGACGAGATTTACCCTTGTCTAGATGTCCCTTTTATTCGGTTGTGTGGGAAGTTGGATTTGTAGCCAACTGCGGGTTAGTCTTGTTCGGAACTATTAAGTAAGGAATGGTTTCAGCCTTGTGTTGAAGGGGATTTAGGGTGGATCCTCGGTACGTTGATCTAGGCCATGTATTGTGACGGGCGTTACCTCAGTAGCCTATTGATGGAAATCCATTCTTCCTACGTGCCCTTACGGTTTTGATTGTATTACTCACTTTTGTGGCTAGTATGCTAGAATATAATCATGTAACAATTTCAGCTATTTCTTATTTATTTGAAAACCCTAGACCCTATTATAATATCACTTGATTTCCTATCAAATGTTTTAGTTAAGCAACTTTAAACCGTTTACTCACACTAGACCCATGTCTAACCCGGAGTTTATTTCTGTTTTTCTTTAACTCTTGGGTACTCAAATTTTTACGAGTAGCCAAGGGATTCAGGTTAGCTTTGACGAATATTGGATAGCATGGAGCAGGAGTCCGGACATAGCTATATTTATATTTCTGCTATGTTGAAGTCTTTGTCTGTTGTATTTGGAATGTAATGGATGGACAGATCTTTATAACTGTCTAATTTGAAATGTTGTTGTAAGCTATATAACTCTGATGTAATGACTATGTAATATCTATTTGATATAATATATTTTGTTCCGTTCCGCTGTGAGATTCTGATTTTGTTGAGTTCTTTCTTCTTTCTATTCTATTTCTATATCTTTCTTTCTTATTGATTATGCGTCTTTCTGTGGAATGAAGGGTGGGTCGTCACATAATTTATACTAATATGAAAAAAAGAAATATGTTTGAAACATATAAGAAAATACTAATGCATGAGAGATTACATGTGTAAGCATTTTAGCAATAACACAACACCAGAAAGGCAATTTTCTCACGGTTATAAGAGTGACAAAACTAATTTGTCACGGTTATAACCGTGAAAATAGGCACCGTAGGCAAATTCAGTCACACTTTTGCTCAGGTTATAACCGTGACAAAAATAGTAATTTCTCACGCTTATAACCGTGACAGAATAGTATTTACTCACGGTTATAACCGTGACAAAATGGTAATTTCTCACACTTATAACCGTGACAGAATAGTATTTACTCACGGTTATAACCGTGACAAAATAGTAATTTCTCACACTTATAACCGTGACAGAACAATAGTTTCTAACATTTATAACCATTACCAAAAAGAAAACTCTAACACTTATAACCGTGACAAATGCAAATTATATCACGGTTATAACCATTACGAAAGGTTATTTTCTAACACTTATAACCGTGATAACTAAAACTTATAAGTGTTACAAATTTGATATAATTGAACCATATCTTATTCAACATCTAATAGTATTTCATTCAATTATATCTATACGAATTTACAACAATAGCAAACACAAGACTAAATTTCAAAACTAACATATCATCAAATCAGTAAAAAAAACATCAAACGTACGAAATCATCTACATGATTTCAAAAACATGCACACAATGTCCAAAGAAGTATACATCAAAGTACAACATAGCCATCCGTAGCAAGTTCCATTTGCATTACATGTTTAAAATATTATCAAATAATAGTAATACAAAAGTTACTTGCCTGCTAGGACGCTGCTAGAAGGAAAAAAAATACAACAAAAACTGTGCAAAGTGCAAAATGATGACATGTGCAACGTTGTTTTCTTGATAGAGCTCAAGTATTCTGATGTCCATTTCTATACTTCTTGCAGACTATGGCGATACAAAGCATTAACAGCATTGGTATCTTTTATTAAGAAACTCTCATGCTATCTATTCCAACTCCAGACTACAAAAACAAGAATAAAATAAATAAAAATCAATCTCATATAGACAAAGAGAGAGAGAGAGCGAGAAAACATGTTTCGAAGCGAACAACAAGTTTGACAGAATTCAACAATGGCAGAGACAACATCATGTTTTCAACATGTATTGAGAAAGAAATGACCCTGAAGGATGTTGATTTATACCACAGGACACTAGATAGAAGTCTGTTTAACACCGATCACAAGTATGTTAAAGTACATCGTCAAAATGGTGAGCATAGACAATAGATAACGAATTAAGATCTTTTACAACATCCTAAAATAATCACATATTCAAACTTGTCTGAATCACATTTGCCTTAACATTATTCCAAATTTTCTTAGAAGTTTGATATCAGCTGGTGATTTGGATGAGCTTGGTGGTAGAATATAATGAAGTAGTGGAGTCATTCAGTTTAAGCACGCGATTTGCTTCCCCCTGTTTCAGTCATTTAGCTGAAACTTTAACATATTTTTATATTCGACAATTAATGCCATTAAAAAAAATCACGTCCAAAATAAATAAAATCAGTAAAAAGAATTTAGTAGAAACAGATTGTATTCTTACCATGCAAGCCCTCCACATAAATAATATTGCAGGCCAAGCAAAGGATGAATTTCTGGATAAACTTCTGCAATTTGAAAACGGCTAGGTAAATAAAATGGATGGATTCCTGAATAAGCTTGTTATAGAAACAGTTAAGTAAATTAAATTTAAAAAATTGTAAATTTCATTGACTGAATTAACGGTGACTATCAATGGTGCCACCTTATTCTGTGTCATCTTCGTAACAATGCAATAACTGTTTAGATGAAATTCTTTCCACCCATCTAAATTAAACACGCAAATTTCATTAGTTCTATCTTGATTTAAATAATCTTGTACATGTAGGAAACCTTAGTTTTCTAGATAAACATCAATAATTAGCCCTTTCATATTATAGATTATTCAAGATCGACAATATTATCTAAATTATAGATTATGGTAATAAAACAACTCTCATGCAACCTTCACTATTAAGACTATCTCCTTAATAGCCTTTTTAGTGTAAACCAATTACAAAGCTCGGCTGCACATGTAGATTAAACTATGCTAAGATTTATAGTTTGTTTGATTTTATGTACTTTCGACGGATAACCTGTTTTTCTCCAACCATAACAATGTTTTCAGAACAAAATCAAAGTTACCACAATTTGATATACAAAGAAAGAGAGAGCATAATGGGTGATTTTGAAGTATGTTATATGATATACTCAACCTAAACACATTCATTTTCCCTAAGCAATGACTATACAGCATTTAAAAGTCTGAAACTATAAGGAAAACATAACTTCAAGATTTTAAAAACAAAGTATTGAGTTAAAATTTGGGATCAGGAATCCCTATACTGTACAAAAACAGCTAATATCAACATCATACAAACCAAAACGAACTGGAAGTATCAGATTCAAATTCAACGTGAAATTTTATAGAAATAAAGAACTGCAGAAGGCAGTAAGGAAGGCTGAAATCAATTAACTACTACAAAGTTAGCATGTACTTTCAGTTAGCATGTACAAGGTCACCTGTTTTAGTTTCAAATTTTTATTACCTTTTCTAAAACAGAAATCAAAACAACAGCCTTTACAACAACATTCTGCAAAACCTTAAAAATATTAATGTTGTTTAGGCATATAAAGATAGTTCACTTCAGCTTGAGCTAATGTTTGGTGTTGTGTCAATGAACTAAAGGAGAACGAAAAAATCACAGTAATCATAACATAATCTTGATAACTAGAAAAACATGGCCACCGGTTGCAAGACAATGACAAATCAGTTGACTGGAATACAACTAGGCCTGTAAACGGATACTTTTGGATACGGATAGTGCTATATCCGTATCCGTATCCGAAATCATTTTTGAATATCAGATATCCGTATCCGCGGATGCGGACGGATATTCTTCGATCAGTTCACAACCGATAAATTTAAACAATCAAATAGAAAATTTGATTTATTATAAATTCGTTTTTGTACTAAATATGTAGAAATAATAAATACACTAAGAAAAATAATTTTAAGCAGTAAAACTTGATTTTTATATGCATATTAATTTTTTTACTAGGATATACTAGTAAACGACAATTGTTTTGTGTACTAAATTACATAAAAAAAATAACTTTAATCTTGACAAAAACCGAACGGATAATTATCGAATACAGATATGGCCATATCCGTATCCGTATTCGTTTTTCGGATATCAGATAATTTTTCATATTTCGGATACGGATACGGACGGATTTCGGATTTTTCGGGTACTCATTGATAGCCCTAAATACAACATGCAAATGCATGTTACTAGCAACTAATATAATAACAAGTATGCAAATTGATTGGCTAGAGGAGAAAATGATGTATAAAGAAATGAAATGCATTCCCATTTAATCAGTACCAATACGTACCTTGTTATCATGTTACTAGCAACTAACATATTAAATAAGCATGCAAATTGATTGACTAAAGGACAAAATGATATATAAAGAAATGGAATGCTTTGCCATTTAGAAAGTACCAATACGTACCTTGTTATCCTATAATAACAGAAATCAAACATCCTTCCAAAGCCATTTGAAGTCTGAGCTAAGCAAGTGACATTATGTAAAAAATTCCTGCTGTACAAGTCAACAAAAATATTCTGTGTAAAAAAATTTATCCATGAGTTTGTTCAGCTGAACAATAGAAATCAAATTATTTTTTGCACTATAAATAGGTAAAATTGACCAAAAGCTTAACGTAGAAAATTACAAACCCTAATGAAATATTGAATAATAGATTGTGCATTCGATTTTGTGGCTATGAAATGCAAGTTATCTCATCACGGGAAGATAATACTAAGAAGTAAATACTTATGCGCATTGGTTGATGCATGTTTTATTGATGGCAGCCTTTTGTAATTGTGTGTATTATTAGTGTGAAATAATGTGTTTTTCTACTTGCATAACATAGCAAGGAATATAAGCAATATACATATACCTATGGCCTATATCATGTACAACACTTAGGAAAAAGAATATGGACCAATTCATGCAGGAACTAGTAATGGATAAAGCTGTCAGGAATACAACATCATTCTTATTCAATTAAACAACATTTTCCCCTATTCAAGCTCTAGTTCAAAGAAAATGTAGCAATATTGTCCAGTAAAGCTAATAAATAATCATAAATTTCATGTGTGGAAATCGTTAAAATGAAAAAACTGTAATTAAACTAAGCTATTTATTTTTGCACCAAAACTCATATGTAATGGCATCAAGAACATTTGACAAACAAGAACTAAAAAATTACTTTTCTTCTCAAATTTTTTCGTATAAACGTCCAGTTTTCCTATCAAGAATCCTTTAACCAGGGATAGCAATAAGATGGGTTTTGGGTTAAAACTCGGTAGACCTATCCCACATTTGACCTGTCAATACTTGGTCCATTACGTACGTGTAAAGTGTATATCGGAGACCTATTTTTTATTGAATAGGTTCATGTAGCAGGCTGGAGCTTGGCCAACCCAACTAGTTTTACGATTTATGTAATATTATATCTGACTTGATTTTATTTTTGCTCTATTTAATCTATTGAAAACTCTTCTCTCTTGTTTCCATCCTCTCATTTCACTGTCACGGTCTCTCCTCCTTTCTTACCACCGCATCTTAAAAAAATTATCAATTTTTATTTTACAAATTTGAAATAAAAATTTTCGAAGAGAATCTAGTCTACTAACTTGATTGTAAGTTAGCTTTGTAGTTTCTTCGTGTTCATGCATAATATAGAATATGCTTTTTTTAGTAATTTTCATTTTTTAAAATCATTTAACTCAATTTTATAATGAATTTATTTCTCGATAGATGTTTAATGAACAATCATTTTCACCATGATGTTTCACTTTAGGTTTGATTAGATGTAACAAAAACTGAAATCATAAATTAATTGGCTCAACAATTTAGGTGCCTCAATTTATCTCTAAGAAAAAGAAAAACACGAGATTGGAAGGGTTCTAAAGTGAAACATTTCAACTTGGTTATTTCTTAAAAAAATGTATGCAAACATGGAAATTTATAGTGTACATAAGAAGAAAAACTGAAATCAAGATTGATAGGAACCTGAGTGTATAGCACCCCAAAGAAATAATATTCTTATACACATTCCTGAGATCATTGTTTTCCAAAGTCTTAAATTTTACGATTCAAATCCTATTTTGAATCGACACTAAACAGTTTAAGTCTGATTCTCAATTTGCAAAAAATAAGTGCAAACGCAATGGAAAACAAGTTTACCTGATTTCATGGCACGAAAAACCTAATTTCAAAAAATAAGTTAAAACTGAAGTAATTACCTAATTTGAAATCAAAAATTAGGCCGAAATCGATCGCCGAAGGAACACAAGGCCTAATATTCGTTTGTCTTCGTCAAATCGGTGGAAGATAAGCAATGGAGACGATGATAGAATGACGGAGGTAGTGGTGGAGGCGATGGTATAATAGATCAGATTGGCGATAACCCTAGAACGACGGAGGTAACAAAATGAAATTATTAAACATTATCGTGAGAAATGGGATAAGTAGCAACATAAGATAAAATTACTAACCTATCCATGTTACTTTTAACTATTTACAAAATTGTCACATTTAGTCACGGTATTAACCGTGACAAATGTTTGCAACTGAAATATCTGTTATATATTTGTAACGGTTATTACTGTTACAAATTTAAAGTGGAAAAGCGTTACAAAATGGGATGTTTGGTGTAGTGATATGTGAACATTTTAACAAAGCATTAATACAAGTGTAACCATCTTTATTATGAAATAAACAAGTGTCAAGTATTCATCTTTATTTTAAAAAAAATCTAAAAAATCAAACCTGTAAAACTTAAAAACAAAAACTAGGTCATTTTTCTTCACTTCTCATTATTCTCTTTAGAATTTTCCTTCATCTAAAACCTGAAAACTAGAAGGGATCAAAAGATACCTGGAAATGAAAATTAAAGTAATAAGTAGTTTCAAAAACATCAATGAACAAGCAAGCATTCAGATCAGATGACAACCTGATCTAGAGCAATGCAAACAAATGCAAGATCAAGCTTCAGTTCAAAACCTGGAAACTCAAAATCAAAACCAGGCAGAGGAAAACAATAAAACTAGGTGTAACAACCCGTAGAAATTCGATAATTAAATTGGTTAATTTAATAATATTTTGTAATTAAATTTTTGAAAGAAATAAAAACTCTACAATTTAAAATGAAGCGAATGTTAAGAATGAAGTGTGGCAATTGCTATTAAAACTAATTATAGACAATTTGAGTACAATCCCAATAATATATTGTTGCACTTGGTTAAAAATAGAAAATGAGTAAAGAAAAGTAAGTGTTGAATTAACCAATGAAATAATATATTGTTTAATAGTAAATGGATGTAAATTTAGGTAATAATGTTAATACAAGTGGATAAATAACTAATTTAGTGCAATCCCAATTAATTGTAACCAATTGCAATAAAGTGAAATCAAATATTACATTAGTATGAATTAAGGTAATATTTGGTAATGATGTATTGTTAATGGTTTATGAATAAAGAAATAATAAAAATTAAAGGTAGTGATGGCAATATAAGTTGACTATAAACAAGTTGAATGAAATCCAGATAAAGGAAGTAATCCAAATGTTGTATTTGGCAAAATTTCAATATAAGTGAAAAATATAGTTAATACACAATAAAGAAGGAAAGTTGAGTATTGAATTAATCAATGAATTAATATATATTGAATGGTAATTGAATAAAATCAATGTTTAGTAAGAAATTATAACATCGGTTGGGAATGATAAACTTATGAAAATATGATTGGGGGTTAATGATAACAATTATTACAAGTTAATCATTTATTTAGTCCATTAAATCAAAATTTGTAATCAATTGCAATGAATCTCAACTCAATGTTATGTTAGTGTAAATTAAGGAAATAGTTGGAAATAATGTCAATTCTATTTATAATATGACAATTGGTTGATTTAAAGAATGAAAATCGAGATTTATTAACTTATTGAAATTTAAAATTCAATAATTGGATTAATTGCAAATGAATGAAATTAAATATTTAATTATTACGTTAATTGAAAATTAAGTTGAAATTGGAGAATAGTAATGAAATAGATCATGAGTCCAATGTTAATTTCATCCATTGACATCAATGAATTGAATAATAGAATGAAAAGTAAATTAAATAGAATTATCGAAATTTAATTTATAATTTTGAATTTAATGAAATTGAGGTAAATACTGAAATTGATGAATTAATCAACTCTAAATTGACATTTAAATTTGTTTAAATCATTGTAAATGATTGAGAAATCAAAAATGATGAATTTTATCGATTAAAGAATTGAAATTGAAAATTTGATTTAATTAATTAATTATTAATTTAATTAATTAATGTAAAAATAGCCATTTTGGTCACTGACTTGGATTTCTACGAAACTAGTTTCATCGGATCCGTAACGGTGAATTATTGTAGGATTTCAAGTTTCGTAGCGATCGGACTTGTCATTTGATCGTACGAACGCGAAACGCCTAGAAATCAATGAAATTGAAATCAATTTGAAATAACTTGATTTTAGCATAACTTCTTCGTACGACGGAATTTGGACCTAAAACCTATTTCATTGATTTTAAAATATTTTAAAACATCTATTTTGATATATGGGTTGATCCAATTTCGTTCCGGAGTCGAAACGGGCGTTTCTGGCTACTTTATCATTCAATGCGTATATCAATCTTATCCATCCATTCTATTTCCAGACTTGCCTATATATACCTTGTTGTTAACCCTAGCCGACTTCTATTTCTTATTCGTCTGTAGGTTCAATCCAACTATCTCTCCTCCTCAATGGCAGACTATTCCAAATCCAATTGCAATTCAAAAATCAAATGAAAATTTCAAACTCCATAAAATATATCAAATTTTATATGGATTTGAAGCTCTCGATGGACGCATCTCAGAACTGCAATTCGTTTTTGGTTTTGAATCACCGATTGTCCTGAAATCACGAATGTATTCTCGGCCGTCCGTTCATTATTGATCAACTACGACCGATCGCCGTTTGAAGGGTATGGGACGGTGAAGATTGTCGCACGTAACTCATCGATGCAATTGGTTCGTCGATTCAACGGTCGGATCGAGCAAATTAACTGGATTAGGGTTTAATTTTAGGGGCGGCGGCTGCCATATCTATAAGACCCTAAATTTTCGATCCCGAAAATTCCAAATAGTTAGGAAAAAGAAGAAAGAGATAGAAGAAGAAGAAAAAAAAGAAAAACGCCAACATCTCACAGTTGCAGCGGATCAAAATATAATATCAAATAATAACAGTATACAAAAGAATACTATATCCGTCGATTACATTTTAATACATCATAATTACACATATATGCAGACATTGGATATGCACAATCATCATGACTCAGATATACAACAATATAATACAGCGGAAACCCTCTATATGTTCTTGCCGTCCAGCTTGCCTCCTGAGCTCTAGAACGTCATTACCTGAAAATCCGTAATACTCAGTCTGACCCGAGCATTACATCAAAGTAACACCCGGGTCAGGCTGGAAAACCAGCGTGAGTAAATCCATCTAATATGAAACACAAAAGTTTACAAGTTATACAAACCCGGGGTAACTTGTATCAATTTACAACTTCTCAAGTCGTTATAGACATCACTTAAATCACACATCAATTTCCAAGTACCAAAAACTTAGATTAAAAGGTCCAGTTCACTTGAATCATTCCATTCCAGCCTATTGATTTCACATATCAATTTATAAAGAATCGAAGGGGTTTCGAGTATTTACTAATATCCGACTCCGGTCTCTACGAATCCAATGTCATCTTAACCTAAGTTATTCAAGGGAAATACAACTCAACTTTAAATAAAGGGTGTCACAGTAATTCATCATCAATAGATAACCACATCATCACAATTTAAATCAAACATATCATATCACATAGCACCACGAATCGCATATTAGGGATAATAATTAATCTAAGGCTTTCAATATCATTCTAACATCCATACACAAGGTTGATTAGCCTTACCATTCTAATTAATTTAAATATATTAAATTAATTACTTCCCTCATCTTTAAGTCCTGCTTACTCAAAATTAATTAATTACAAATCAATTAATTAATCATTCTCTAATTATCAATTTTAATTACATTAAGTAATTAGCCTTTAATTAATTTCACAAATTAATTATACTTAACCTTTCACAGTAATTATGATTAATTACATTGATCTTTAGTTAATTACATAAATTAATTATATCATATTCAGTAATTAACTAACCTCCATTTCTAACATTAATTAACTTCTTAATCAATTTTTTAATTAGTTACTCCAAGTAATTAATCCTATATTACTTCTACTAAGTAATTACCTTCCTTATTAATTACACGAAGTAATTAAACCTTAATTATTTCGTTTATTTAATTTCTTCTTAATTAATTTCCTTTAATTACGTACCCAAAGTAATTACTCTTTTATTATATTCAGTAATTATCCATTAATTACTTCACTAAGTAACTAACTGATTGATCATCTTTAATTAATTAGACTAATTTATTAACCTAAATTAATCGCATTAATTTAGTTAATCACATTGAGTAATTAATCTCTTTAATTACTTCCATGTGCCATAATTAATTACCTTAAGTTAAAACAATTATAAACATTTAACTTGTTAAAAACATTTAAAACCCACTTATCTAAATATTCTTAATACTCAATTGCTTCCAATATTTAAATCTTAAACTTGTTTAAAGTTTTCTTTAGAAAACTAATTATTTAAAATAACTATTATTTAAAATAACCTTAAACCCCCTTTTAAATACTTGTTAGGATCTTTTTAAAAAAACCTGAAATCTTGTTTAGTTGCCTTTACTATTAATCCAGGCAAACACAAACCCAAATCTCGAGCAACATCACATCTCTTCGAGTCAACACGAGACTACTACGAACAAACCCCGAGCCAATCTTCTTCTCCTTCACCCAACAAATCCTGACATACAAATGTGCACCGTGCATATGCACACACCGTCGCCAGAGCTCCGACCATCGACCCTGACTCCGGAACATCGCCAATGACTTCGAGAAGCTATACGACCGTCCAGATCCACAAGAACGTCATGCGAAGAACATCGAGCCTCTTGCTCAAAATTTGGAACAAACATCAATCAGAAACTACCCATCGCCGTCGCCTTCGACCTCGAAATCGCCCATCGACCTTTTCGAAGCTACCCTAAGCTCTGATGGACTCGTCACAATCCTCGTGATCAACCCCGATACCTCCTAGTTTTCGAGATTACCTCGGCAACCATCATCACAAAATCAACAGTCAAAACCCTTCTTTACCGACCCCAGACCACCACGACCTCTGCTAAAACACCACACCAATTTTCTGGAGTTCGATAGCATCCCGACCGTCTCCAGTCCAAATCTCGTCGTACAACTCGTCGCCGATCGATGGTAATCATCGAAATTCCCAATATCAAACAATACCAGATTTCCCCACAAGTACAATTCTAAAAATCACGAAATCTATATTATAATTCATGATTTATAATTACAAACCCGATTATGGATTCCAAACACGAAATCAAAATGTTTGATTTTGCTCTAAATTTCAAAGTTTTACTGTAACCTTTGCTTTAGATATACATGCTCAATCATTTAAATTCGAAATCATTTTATAAATGATGTTACCTTATTTTAAACATTTACCCCTCAAAAATCTAAATCTAAATTGATTTCCAATGGAAGATAGGAAATTTGTTTGAAGTTTTGAGGCTCTGATTATAACAGAGTCAAGATATAAACACAGTCATATACATCCTTATATATATACACACACAGGCAGATTCAATCACATTTTCAAAAAAAAAGGGTTATCCATGCATACATACTTCATCATATCCATATAAATTTGTCACATACATCAGATTCAAACTATAATAATTGTTTGTTTGTTTTTTTATAAGTTTATTCACAATTTCTGGAAGAACAAAAAAGTTTAACTGTTTCCAAACTTATCATATATTCACCCACTCTACAGAACCAACACATACATCAATCAGATAAGAACTCTTAACTTTTTTTTAAGTTTCTAGTTACTCACCTGTTAGAGTTTGAAGCAGATGCAGAAAACTGGAAAACCTTGAATTGCAGTGATCTTCTTAAAACCAAAATGTTGTGCTGATGAGATGCTTTGATTCTCTTTTGTTGGTGAGGATGTATTTACTAGGTTGTGGCATGTATTTATACATATATATGTGTGTGTGTGTGTGTGTGTGTGTGTGTGTGTGTGTGTACATATATGTATATATAGGGTGGAGGTGTGAGGTAGAAGCTAGGCTGAGGTTTGTTTGCTGGCTTTTCACGTTTCTCTTTTTTTTCATTTGCTTTTAATGATTTGATATAATATGTGCTGCTGTGATTCATTGGAGGTGGATTTGACATTTTTGTGTGCTTGAGTTGAAATTTTTGTATGCTTGCATTTAATTCTTGTCATGCTAATGTCTCATAGGATGTTTACATACATATCATATCACTTGTATATACATATCCTGTACATATGTATACACATCATATTTGTCTTATATGTATAACCTTTAATTTATTTTACTAATTTATTTATCCTTAATTAACCTCAACTTTACTAATTAAGAATAAACACTTCATTTAAATTAAATACTTATTTTTATCATTAACTTTATTTAAACCATTAAGAAACAATTATATATTTGAAATATAATTTTACTTTAAAACCAAAACAATTTGAACCCTTAATTTTTGTTATACTTGAAAATCTTTGAAAACCCTTTTCAACATGTTTAATTAAATTAAACAAATATTTATCTTTGGAAACTTGATTTCCATATTCTTTAAACTTATCCATTTAAAATAAATTTTGAAATTTTATTTACACATTACTTTGAATATAACTTAATAAATTTGAAACATGCTTATTAAAACTTGTTTCCAAATTCTCAAAACTTTGTTCTAATACCTTAAATTGAAACTCCTTTAAATTACAATTCAAATTTAATTTAGTTAACTACTTTTAAAATCATCTATTTTAAACATTTCAAATCTTGAAATATATTATTCTCAAAATCTTGGTTTTCATTTATTTTTGAAAGAACTTGCTTCTAAATTTTAAAATTGATTTTCTTTTTCAAAATTTGTTTTTACTTTATTTAAACTTGAATTTCAAAACCCGATTACCACTTAAACCAGACAATACACAAACCCAAACCATAGTTTCTTCCCCAAATACACACACACACACACACACATATATATAAACAGTCAATTGCCAAAATAAAATATATATTTCCTATAAGATTTATCACATCCAGAGATTTTATGATTCAATACTTATTTTGGTTTCCAAATCACTTATCACAGATATTTTTAATTATCAGAAATTCATGTGTTTGACCCATCAAAATTAATATTTCTTTAATAAAATCAGTTAATTTCCCGATTAACAAACATCCAAAAATCCGGGTCATCACATTCCTTCCTCCTTTAGAACTTTTCGTCCTCGAAAAGGAACGAAGCAAGAAATTAAATTATACTGTTAATTATCGGTTAAATTATTCTTAGACATTTTCAACTCTTTACTCTTATATTTAAATTTTTAAAACACTTTAAAAATCTATATAATATTATCAAATAGTTTTTATAAAAATACTTTTTATAACTCGATGTCTCAACCAGTCCATCATTGTCCTTACATAAATTCGGTCATATCTTGGTCAAGCGTTGGACTGAAAATCTATAAGTACTTAGCAGACCCATTTTCAACATCCAGTGAAAATACTTGGGAAATAATTTTATCGAAAATATAGGAAACAGATTTTGAAAATAGAGGAAATATCTTTGGTGAGAATGCTCTGAAAATCATCACCCCCATCCATGGTCGCAGTTACATCCTGGGTTACGTTGCCATCGCAAAAAAATTCCATGTAACTGTAGGCACTCCGCGCCCCTCGATTACGCCATGGAACCCACAATAGATCGAAGTTACATTCCAGGGTTACGTTGCCATCGCAGCAAAAGTCCATGTAAATGTAAGCATCAGCGCCCTCGATTTTCGCTGTCGAAATGAAACTTCTCCACTCCCACATAGGTCGCAGTCTACCAATGTAAAATCAAACGCAGACTGTTGGCTCTCAGCGGCACACACGACTCTCGCTATGTTACCATAGATCGCAGTCTACCGATATAAAATCAAATGTAGACTATTTGCTCTCAGCGGCGCACACGACTTTCGCTATGGTCTGCAGTAGATCGCAGTTACATCGAGTTACACTGTCGTCACAACATAACCTAAATGCCTCTGTAGGCATCAGCGCCCCTCGACTTTCGCTACACACTACTCATAATCCTCAGGAACTAGTTTTGTCCGGACCCCTCACAGGATCAACTTTAGAACCCCCCTAGGGTTCAAGGCAGCACCACCCGGTGGCACTCCTGAGAAGTTCATTTCAAGGGAGCGCCTTTTTCCCCAGAGCCATTATCAAAACACTTTATACTATACACATATAGTATCTTCCAAATCATACACCTAGTATGAATCTCATATAAATCTCCTTTTCTCAAAATCGATTATCTCAAAATCGATAATTCTCAAACTAGGATTTTCAAATTCCAATATTGATTTTACCTAAAAATCAAAGCCTTTCCAAATCCAAAGGTTCCCAAAACCTTTTTTCCAAAATCCTCATAAGATCCTTTATATATATATATATATAGATATATATATATATATATATATTATATATATTTTTAAACTTTGGATCATTTCAAACTTGTATAAAACTCCTTTTATATTTCAAACAATTTCAAAATCCTTTTCTTCCAGCAATAGATTCAACAATGGGAGATTTATCTTATATAACAAAGATATATAACTTTGTTTATTCAAAATCAAATATTCAAGTTTTATTCCCTTTTTTTTATAAAGTTGTTTCCATCTTATTTATCATCATAAACATATCCAACTTTCACTTTAATCCATTGCATATTTCACAAAATTTACTTTCATTTCAAAAGAAATCATTTTAAATTTCTTATTCACAAATTTTCAATATCAATTTCATTCAAATCCGTATAATGTACATCTATCATCCGTACGCTATACCAATCTGATCGCTCACTCGATCACACAATTTCACTTCCGAACTAGTATCATCCACCCGATTTCCTAGTGCGGACATAGATCTGGTTTCTTGATCAAAAACTGTCCTTCTCCTTGCATAGCTATAACTATGATAGAGAACATCCAGATCCAATCAACAATCCATATCCAGGTTTGCCGTCGAAAATCGAATGAAAAATCCCAACTCGGATCGATAAACTATCTCGAAATTCTATGCTCGAATCTGGATCTCACTATGCGAATAGAATAATAGACGTACATCCTACGTATTTATCTTCACTGATTATCAACTATATCAATTTCTCTTTCTATTCACATTTCCTTTAATTTCTATCCACATAATCACAATTGTTTCAATTCCATTGGATTATCACTTTAATCTTTATCTCAATTGGGTATTTAATCATAAACAGTTGTACTCTGACCAGCTTATATCTAGAAAACATCTTGAAAATTATAAAAATAGATATACAGTTGAAAAATAATTATTAGTTTATATAATAGTTGTAAAATCGTTAAACAGTTCCAAAATAAGTTGTTAAAATATAGGATAGTCTTGGAATTTAAAAAGAAAAGTTGTATAGTAAATAGTTAGGAAAGTAGATTTAAAACGGTTTATTTCAAACTGATTTATTTAAAAATAGTCCAGAGCCAAACCGTTCAAATTCCCATCAATTCAATTTAAATTTCCACTTCCATTTAAATTGACTTAATTCTAATTTAAATAACTTCAATTTCCCTTGAAATTGATTTATTCCCAATTCAAGTTTAAATAACCTCAATTTCTTTCCAAAATTCAAATCAAATTCCATTTGAATTTACTTGTTCAACTTTAATCACAATTTTCAATTAATTCAAAAAAAAAATCAAATTGAACTAATTTCAATTCATATCAATTCCGGTTTGAATTAATCCCAATTCCCATTTGAATTTGAACTCACTTAACTTCAATTTTATTTCAAATCAATCCAACTCAAATTTTCCATTTGAATTTTAAAACTTATCCATCTTCAATCACAATACCAATTAATTCAAATCAAACCCAATTTGAACTAATTTAACTTAAATCTCAACTTTAAACCATTTCGAATTATAAATTCGAGTTAAATTTTAAAGGTTGATTTAATCCTTTAAATCAAATCAACTTATATCTTTAAACCATTTAATTCTGAATCCAAATTCCATTTTAACTTAATAATGTATCCACACCCCATTTCTTTAAACAAATCCAATTATTTTAAAACATCCATTTCCAATTTTCGGATCTCAAACCCCTTTTGAGATCACCTAAACTTCAATTCAAATCAATTATTTAACTTTCCAAGTTAAATCCCAATTTCATCTTGAAATTTCCAATTCAGGTTGCTTATTAAATTATTTAACTTTTCCAAAGTTAAATTCAATTTACTTAATCCAGTAAAATTCATACAATTTGAATTCCCATTCAAATTTTAAACTTCTGATTAATAACCTTCCCACGTAAGTTTAAAACTTACTTCACTTTGGGTTCCACATCTCATTCCAAATTTAAAACTCAACATTTAGAGTTTATTTCAAACCATCTTTGATATTATGTATATCCACAAATATACATATTAATTTCTTTACACACCAAGTTATACTTCAAATTTTAAACCACCCTGGTTTCAATTCACAACAAATTCCTTTAAATTTTCAGACAACTCTTGTTTGAAATAGGCCCCTTTTATTCAAATACATTAAATAATATTATTTATTATTACTTTATCACTTTGAAACAATTTTCAAATTTCGGGACCTAGATTTAAATCTTCACAATTCAGATCATCTTCATTTTCAATTTTTGAGTCATACTTGCCTAAAGGTTTTACTTCTTTAAAACATTTCATTATACAACAACCATTTATGATAATAACCAAGATTATCATATCTAGAAACCACTTCATTATTATCTTATTCTGAAACTTTTCTCCAAATTCAAGATTTTTAATTTTAGTTTGAATCCATGTCAAGCCCATCTTTATTTAATTTCAATTTGGTTGTATTCCTATTACCACTTAATTTAATAACCAATTACCTTAATATTTATTAGTAAGAAATATTGCTTTATAAATATCAAAATATATTCTTATATAAAATCATTTAAAATCTTTATATAAGAAAATAACAAGTACACTCTCATATATATATACACACACTCAACTCATTCTAGGGTACTATTAACCCTATCCTTAATGAGTACACCCACCAGAGCCAAGGTTCTCGTTTAACCTTTTAGCTCTGATACCAACAGTAACGACCCAGAATTTTCGATCCTGAAAATTCTAGATAGTTAGGAAAAAGAATAAAGAGATAGAAGAAGAAGAAAAAAAAGAAAAACACCAACATCTCACATTCGCAGCAGATCAAAATATAATATCAAATAATAACAGTTTACAAAAGAATACTATATCTGTCGATTACATTTCAATACATCAGAGTTACATATGTATACAGACACTGGAAATACACAATCATCGTGACTCAGATATACAACAATATAATACAACGGAAACCCTTCACACGTTCTTGCCGTCCAGCTCGCCTCCTGAGCTGTAGAACGTCCTTACCTGAAAATCTGTAATACTCGGTCTGACCAGAGCATTACATCAAAGTAACACCCGGGTCAGGCAGGAAAACCAGCATGAGTAAATCCATCTATTATGGAACACAAAAGTATACAACTAAAATAAACCCGGGGTAACTTGTATCAATTTACAACTCTCAAGTCGTTATAGACATCATTTAAATTACACATCAATTTCCAAGTACCAAAAACTTAGATTAAAAGGTCCAGTTCACTTAAATCATTCCATTCCAGCCTATTGATTTCGCATATCAATTTATAAAGAATCGAAGGGGTTTCGGGTATTTACTAATATCCGACTCCGGCCTCTTCAAATCCAATGTCATCTTAACCCAAGTTATTCAAGGGAAATACAATTCAACTTTAAGTACAGGGCGTCACAGTAATTCATCATCAATAAATAACCACATCATCACAGTTTAAATCAAACATATCATATCACATAGCACCACGAATCACATATTAGGGGTAACAATTAATCACGACTTTCAATATAATTCTAACGTCCATACACAAGGTTGATTAGCCTTATCATTCTAATTAATTTAAATATATTAAATTAATTACTTCCCTCATCTTTAAGTCCTGCTTACTCAAAATTAATTAATTACAAATCAATTAATTAATCATTCTCTAATTATCATTTTTAATTACATTAAGTAATTAGCCTTTAATTAATTTCACAAATTAATTATCCTTAACCTTTCACAGTAATTATGATTACATTGATCTTTAGTTAATTACATAAATTAATTATATCATATTCAGTAATTAACTAACCTCCATTTCTAACATTAATTAACTTCTTAATCAATTATTTTAATTAATTACTCCAAGTAATTAATCATATATTACTTCCACTAAGTAATTAGCTTCCTTATTAATTACACGAAGTAATTAAACCTTAATTATTTCATTTATTTAATTTCTTCTTAATTAATTTCCTTTAATTACTTACCCGAAGTAATTACTCTTTTATTACATTCAGTAATTATCCATTAATTACTTCACTAAGTAACTAACTAATTGATTATCTTTAATTAATTAGACTAATTTATCAACCTAAATTAATCGCAATAATTTAGTTAATCACATTGAGTAATTAATCTCTTTAATTACTTCCATGTACCATAATTAATTACCTTAAGTTAAAACAATTATAAACATTTAACTTGTTAAAAACGTTTAAAACCCACTTATCTAAATATTCTTAAAACTCAATTACTTCCGATATTTAAATCTTAAACTTGTTTAAAGTTTTTGAGACGACCCGACTTCCTATCTCCCGGAAATCACATCATCTTAAAGAAAGAAAGGGATAGAAGAAGAAAAGAAAGAGAAAGAAAGAAACAACAACATCAGAGAACTTATAGCGGAACGAATAAAATAGAATATATCACATAAAATATTACATAGTATCCTATTACATCAGAGTACACAACTTAAACAATACCTATTAGATAGTTATAATCATTTGTCTAACTATACAACTCAAGTACAACAGATACAAATACCCAACAATACAGCGGAACCATAATATATCTACACGTGGAAGCCTCCTACTCCATAACTCTTCCAGAATTCGTCAAGCAAACCTGAATCACTTGACTACTCATACATAATATGAGTGCCCAAGAGTTTAATAAAACAGAAAATAAACACTCGGGTCAGCCAGGGGTCTGGTGTGAGTAAACGGGTTAAAATTGCTTAACTTTAGAAAACCTTTGAAAAGAAAAGGTATCACGTAAGACTTCCCACACATAAACATGGAAAAGTTTTTACCTTACGCTAACCAAAACATTAGATAGGAAATCCAGTGATATTATAATAGTGTCTAGGTTTTTCAAGTAAAATACAGAAATAGCTGGAATGCTTACACTCACGTTCCAACATAGTTGGACACAATCAAAACCGTACAAGCACTTATTGGATTTTGGATTCCATCAATGGCATAGCTACTGGGGTACCGCCCGTCACAGTACATGGTCTAGATCACCATACCGAGGAGTACGCCCACTCCCCTGCAACACAAGGCCGGAATCATTCCTTACTGAACAGTCCCGAACGAGACCACCCCGTAGTTGGCGCGACCAACCACACACTAAGCCGAAATAGAAAGGCACCTCTAGACGGGGGTAAATCTCACTCTCAAGTGGGGGCTACCCACGAAGCCTTGCTGCACCTCCGTTGTTTTAGCCATTCCCGGTTGATGAGGCTTGAGGTTACGATTACCTTTATAGAACACATCTATCTTAGAATGCTCATCGTCCACATGACGATGTTCTGAAAGCATTCAATCCATACAATTTCGTTCCGGGTTCGAACGAAACCGAAGGCACTATCTCGTTGCACTCATTTTGGAATCACCCTCAGGTCAACGACCATAGCCCTTGCACTCTAAATCACCATCTCGAATCTATAAGCACTATTCCGTCAAACTCATTACGGAATCACCCACAGAGTTATACTGACGTATAACCCTTACACCTCGAGTCTTCACTAGCTCCACTTGGATTCACGACCTAACGTTTAATTGGAATCGATGTGGTTTTCGGATCCAAAAATATGGAAACCCGATCCCGGTCTCACCGAAACCAAACGCCATTTTGATGTCCAAGTTGTACTTAAGGGTTTAAACAGTTTAAACTTATATTCAAGATGATATATAAACAGATAGATGAATGACATTATCACAATAGATAATTCATATCAATATTCATCTCATAAAGTAGCATATCACACATCATAGGTATCCAAATCATCCAGTATTAACCAACATCACCAAACACCCAATATCAATCACCAAATATTGATCATCCAATATCATTCAATTAACCAATATTAATCAATCAACCCATATTAATCAATCATCCAAACAGAATTGGTTATCTCTTAATCAATCGGATTACCATAATCCTTCTTCATTAATTATTATCCCAAATAAATAAATTAATCATCTCTAGTGATCTTCCTTAATTAATCTTCCTTGATTAATTATATTTAATTACATTCAAGTAATTATTCTTAACCATATTCAGTAACTAACTTTTAATTACTATCATTAATTACAATAATTAATGATCATCCATTTACTTCTATTAATTAATCAATTATAATTAATTACATTAACCCTTAATTAACTACAATTTTTTAATCACACTTAAATTAATCACTTATATTAATCAACCTTGGTTAATTAACAAAAGATCCTTATTAATTAATAATTACTTTAATTAATTAAAATAATTAACTTATAATTAATCATTCTATTAATCATAATCAGTAATTAACAATTTGTAATTACTTAACTTAATTAATTAACTTCTTATTTAATAATCTTCAAAATTAATTATATTAATCCTTGATTAATTAATTCAATTAATTAATCCTTAATTACTTTATTAAGTAATTATTAAACAATTAAATTCATAAATAAATCCCTGATTAATTACTGTGTTAATTAATTACAGTCTTAATTAATTACACTTAGTGATTAATCTTAAGTTAAATTCATTCATTAATTAATTAATCACATTAATTGACTATCTAAAATAATTAAGTAATTAATCCTTAATTACTTACATAAGTAATTATCTCTAATTACTTCTATTAATCAATCTTGATTACTTCCTTAATTAACTACCTCAATAAGTAATTAATTCCATTATTAAATATTCCTTAATCCTTTAATTAATTAATTACTTCATAATTAATTAATTTCTACTATTATATTAATCAATTCTTAAATTGATATCATCAAGTGATTATCCAATAATCACTTCCATTAAAATACTCATGAGTAATTACCATTAATTACTTCCATAAGTAATTAACTTCCTTGATTACATTCAACAATTAACCATTAATTACTTATTTAAGTAATTACACTTAATTAATCCATAATTAAGTGATTATTTAAAATTAAATAATCAATTAACCAATTATTTAAAATAAATTAAACAATTAATTAATTAACTTATTTTATCTAAAATCCTTAATTAATTAAGAAAACATTATTCTTAATTAAACTTAACAAATCATATTAAATAAGTATTCTTAAGTTAATTACCTAAATAATTTAACCTTATTTATTTCCATAAATAAATTATTTGAATAATTTAAATCTTATTAATTCAAAGACAAAATTATTAAACTTGGTTCATACAATCACAGTAATAACCTTACTTGAAGATGAAGCATTTATAAATTATTTACAAATTTAAAACACTTTAAATTATCAAGTTTTAAACTAATTTATTTCAATATAAATTGAAAATTCTGTTATTAAAACATTACTTCAAAACTTTAACTTAAATCTTTGATTTAATAATTAATTTCAAATTCTCTTTTAAATTTGAATTTTAAACTTAATTAGGATAATTATTTATAAAATCAAACATCCTAAAACATTTTTAAATTTAAAATATAAATTCAATTTACATTTTAAAAAGATTGATTAACTTTTCTTCTAAGAAACAAGTTTTACACCTCGAGTCTTCACTAGCACCACTTGGATTCACGACCTAACGTTTAATTGGAATCGATGTGGTTTTCGGATCCAAAAATATGGAAACCCGATCCCGGTCTCACCGAAACCAAACGCCATTTTAATGTCCAAGTTGTACTTAAGGGTTTAAACAGTTTAAACTTATATTCAAGATGATATATAAACAGATAGATGAATGACATTATCACAATAGATAATTCATATCAATATTCATCTCAGAAAGTAGCATATCACACATCATAGGTATCCAAATCATCCAGTATTAACCAATATCACCAAACACCCAATATCAATCACCAAATATTGATCATCCAATATCATTCAAGCAACCAATATTAATCAATCAACCCATATTATTCAATCATCCAAACAGAATTGATTATCTTTTAATCAATTGGATTACCATAATCCTTCTTCATTAATTATTATTCCAAATAAATAAATTAATCATCTCTAATGATCTTCCTTAATTAGTCTTCCTTGATGAATTATATTTAATTACATTCAAGTAATTATTCTTAACCATATTCAGTAATTAATCTTTAATTACTATCATTAATTACAATAATTAATGATCATCCATTTACTTCTATTAATTAATCAATTATAATTAATTACATTAACCCTTAATTAATTACAATTTATTAATCACACTTAAATTAATCACTTATATTAATCAACCTTGATTAATTAACAAATGATCCTTATTAATTAATAATTACTTTAATTAATTAAAATATTTAACTTATAATTAATCATTCTATTAATCATAATCAGTAATTAACAATTTGTATTATTTAACTTAATTAATTAACTTCTTATTTAATAATCTTCTAAATTAATTATATTAATCCTTGATTAATTAATTCAATTAATTAATCCTTAATTACTTCATTAAGTAATTATTAAACAATTAAATTAATAAATAAATCCCAGATTAATTACAATTTTAATTAATTACACTTAGTAATTAATCTTAAGTTAAATTCATTCATTAATTAATTAATCACATTAATTGACTATCTAAAGTAATTAAGTAATTAATCCTTAATTACTTACATAAGTAATTATCTCTAATTACTTCTATTAATCAATCTTGATTACTTCCTTAATTAATTACCTTAATAAGTAATTAATTCCATTATTAAATATTCCTTAATCCTTTAATTTATTAATTACTTCGTAATTAATTAATTTCTATAATTATATTAATCAATTCTTAAATTGATATCATCAAGTGATTATCCAATAATCACTTCCATTAAAATACCGATGAGTAATAACCATTAATTACTTCCATAAGTAATTAACTTCCTTGATTACATTCAACAATTAACCATTAATTACTTATTTAAGTAATCACACTTAATTAATCCATAATTAAGTGATTATTTAAAATTAAATAATCAATTAACCAATTATTTAAAATAAATTAAACAATTAATTAATTAACTTATTTTATCTAAAATCCTTAATTAATTAAGAAAACATTATTCTTAATTAAACTTAACAAATCATATTAAATAAGTATTCTTAAGTTAATTACCTAAACAATTTAACCTTATTTATTTCCATAAATAAATTATTTGAATAATTTAAATCTTATTAATTCAAAGACATAATTATTAAACTTGGTTCATACAATCACAGTAATAACCTTACTTGAAGATGAAGCATTTGTAAATTATTTACAAATTTAAAACACTTTAATTATCAAGTTTTAAACTAATTTATTTCAATGTAAATTGAAAATTCTGTTATTAAAACATTACTTTAAAACTTTAACTTAAATCTTTGATTTAATAATTAAATTCAAATTCTCTTTTAAATTTGAATTTTAAACTTAATTAAGATAATTATTTATAAAATCAAACATCCTAAAACATTTTTAAATTTAAAATATAAATTCAATTTACATTTTAAAAACATTGATTAACTTTTCTTCTAAGAAACAAGTTTTAACATGAAAACTCTTTTCCTTTTATAAAGCTCAACTTGAATTATTTATTAAGAATAACATGTTCAATTTGTAAACTTATCTTTTAATATAAACTTGAGCATTACTAGCACAGTTGAAAGTCTCGGGTCAAACCCGAGTAAAATTACCAAAAACCCCGAGCAAGTCTCGAAGCAAACCCAAACCCTACTGACTTCGAGTCTCCCCCGAGTCACACGCAAACTTCCCTCCGAGTTTCCATCCATCTTCTCCAAAGCTTCAAATACCCAGTGTACACGACCCAACGCGTGCACGTACCCCAACACGTCCGGCCACCGTAGGTAACCAAGATCATCGTCGTCGACCACTCGAATGCATACGAACACGACCGTACGCCCAGATTCAACAATTAGCAATCGAATCAAAATTTTATCGATCGAACCAAAAACTGCAAAAACAACACAAACCCAAAACTCCACCACCGTTGACCATCTCGGCAACGCTGAGCCATGCCGACCACTCCATCGTGATGCCACAACCCATATCGTCAACCTCCCCAAGTGCGAACGCCAACGGTCCATCATCGGTCATTGCGAAATCACCTACAGCCAAGCCGAAACCCAAAACCAACTAAACCATAATTTCTTCAATTCCCATCAAATTATTCATTAAAAAAAATCAAAAGTATTTTTCCTATAATCTACAACATACATGCTAGCTACAATCCAAGAATCAAATCAAATTATCAAGTATAACATCCACAGGTCATACAAATCCCTAAATCCTCGAAACCCAAAATTCAACTTAAATACACAATTAGAAATTATGATACCAACTCTAAAAATCATAACTTCCCCATTGTAATCCAGATATACATTCAAACTAAAGTTTGAAATCATAAATTTTTGTCCAAGTTTTGATTTTTACTGTAAATTTGAAAAATATGAATAACTAATTCATTTAAAATCCTACAACTGTTTTTAGATGATAAATCACTTGATTTCAAACAACTTTCATTAACGAATCACAGTCCAATTCGTGTTAAAAATCAAGTTATTGAGATTTGAAGGATTTGGGACTGTTTTTAATAAACATTGTAACCATATTCTTTTTCTCAGGCAGTTCCATATTTTTATAAACATGCATTCATGTAACAAAAACTCATCATCAAAGCAAATTTATTTGCATGCAACATTCAATTAAAAATTAAATCAAAACTGTTTTTAAAAATATGGTTTACTCACCTTTTCAATATGCAGGGACAGAGCAGTTTTGAAGAAATGCAGATTTAAGGTTGAAGAAGAGAATCCATGCATGTTGAAATTGCAGATGAACACCACTAATCTCAGGCTGATTTGAATTTGAAACGCAGGTCTTGGTTGCAGTTTTCACTTCAGTCTTTGATTTGCTCTTTGCAGATTTAGTTTCTGGTTTACTTATTTTTTTTCCACATTCAGGTTGAAAAAGATTTCTGCTTGAGCTTTAGATTCAATTTTTCTTTTGGTTTTAATGTCAGGTCTTGAGATTACTTTCTGGTTTTGAGTTAAGAAGACAAAGGGAAAAAGAGTTCGTAAAAACTAACTTTCTTCTTAAAACATTTATTAAAAATAAAAATAAAAATGTTGCCACTTGTTCCTTATTTTAGACAAATGTCATTAGCACGTTTTAAAAATTACAAGTGTTAAAGATCTTTGCCAAATTGTTTTTAAAACCTTATAAAAATAATATTTATATCTTATTTCTATGTAATATGAATATTTGTATTTATGAAATGCTTTTATGTTAATAAACTTTGAATTTTAGATAAATATACAAGTTTGAATCTTTTAAAGAAAATATTATATAGCTAGTTATAATACAAATAAATCCTTATATATGTAATTTTAAAAATTTAAAACATTTATTTTTATAACCATTTAAAATTAAACATTTTTAAAAGGAAAACAAAATAAAACTTTTATTAAAACCCCTTTGTAAAACTATCATATTTTAAAATAAACAATTATCTTATATTTTGAAAACAATTGAATACATCTAAATTATTTTTGAAAATATTAATTTTAAAACAAAGCTTCAATCTACAGTATTCATACATTATAAATTATCAGTTGATTAAGTAAATTTCAAAATAACTCAAATTATAACGTATACAAACATATATATTACAATTTGAAAATTCATCTTTTATTTAAAACATAAGATCTTCTATTCACAATATATATCAGATATATATATATATATATATATTTTGAAAAAAAATCTTATCCATTTTAAATTGTTATAGAGATATTGATCACAATTTTCAGATTAAATATTTATTAACCTTAAAAAGAATAAATTTATCAGTTTGAATTTATATTATAAAGAAAAATTATCAAACCAATTAAATTATTTATACAGATTATTAAATTATTATTGCCCAAAATTCCGGATCGTTACAGTTTTCTTTAGAAAACTAATTATTTAAAATAACCTTAAACCCCCTTTTATATACTTGTTAGGATCTTTTAAAAAAAAATCTGAAATCTTGTTTAGTTGCCTTTACTATTAATCCAGGCAAACACAAACCCAAATCTCGAGCAACATCACATCCCTTCGAGTCAACACGTGACTCCTACGAACAAACCCCGAGCCAAACTTCTTCTCCTTCACCCAACAAATCCTGACATACAAATGTGCGTGCACGCACCGACGCCAAAGCTTCGACCATCAACCCCGACTCCGGAGCATCGCCAATGACTTCGAGAAGCTATACGACCGTCCAGATCCACAGGAATGTCACGCAAACAAAATCGAGCCACTCGCTCAAAATCTGGAACAAACATCAATCAGAAACTACCCATCGCCGTCACCTCCGACCTCGAAATCGCCTACCGACCTTTCCTAAGCTCCAATGGACCCGTTACAATCCTCACGATCAACCCCGATACCTCCTAGTCTTCGAGATTACCTCGGCAACCATCATCACAAAATCAACAGTCAAAACCCTACTTTGTCGACCCCAGACCACCACGACCTCTGATAAAACACCACACCAATTTTCCTGTATCCTATAATACTCGGTCTGACCTGAGCATTACAGTTAAATAACACCCGAGTCAGTCTGGAATACCAGCATGAGAAATCACACTCAAATCGATTATTAAAGTTTCAAAATAATCCTTTGAAAACAAAAGCATCTCGAAAGACCACGCCACAAATAAACATGTCGGGTTTTTACCTTACGATAGCTAAAACATTTTTTATTAAAATCCTTTGATATTATAATAGTGTCCATAGAAAGTAAAATAGAATCTAGCTAAAATGCTTGCATCTCACGTTTCAGCAGTAGTTGGGCACAATCAAAACGTACGGGCGCGTAGGGAAAATGGATTTCCAACGAATGACTAGGCACTGGGGTACCACCTGTCACAGTACCTGGTCTAGATCAGCATACCGAGGACCCACCCTAAGTCCCCTGCAACACAAGACCGGAACCATCCCTTACTGGACAGTCCCGAGCAAGATCACTCCGTGGTTGGGATCAGCAACTGCCCACTAAGCCGAAATAAAAAGGGACATCTAGACAGGGATGACCTCACCCTCAAGTGGGGGCTACCCACGAAGCCTTGCTGCATAACCCCTGATATTTAGTCATTCCCGGTTGATGAGGCTTGAGGCTAAGATTTACCTTTTTAGAACATATCCCTTAGAATGCCCATCGTCCACCTGACGATGTCCCGAAAGCATTCATCCATACAAGTCCGTCCCGGGTTCGAACGGAACCGAAGGCACTATTCCTACTACATCCATTTTGCAAATATCCTCAAGATTAGTAGCGACTAGCCCTTGCACTTCACTGCTCCATCTTCGAATCCACACTCGTTTCCCACGAAAACGTACAAACTGGATCGAAGTGGTTTTCGAGAAATGAATCTCGATCCCGGTCTCTTCGAAATGATAAACGTATTTGTCCAATATTGATAGTCGGTTATTTAACTATCAATTAATATTCACAAACATCCATCCAACAATAAATAATTTCCCCTAATTATTTATTAATCTCAAAATATCTTCACAAGATATATTTCTATTTTCAACCCTTTGAAAACAGTTTCAAACCATCTTTCTTTTCAGAATACACTTTTCCAAATATTTTCTATCTCCACTGAAATCACCAAGCACAAAACTAGATTTTTTTTTCTTTAAAATAATTTAAAACACTTTACTTTGAAATATACTTTAAAACATTTAAGTTAAAACTACTTCAAGAATTTGTTAAAAATACACACTATATGAATATTTTGAAAACAAGGTTACTTAATAAAATATACTTGGTTATTCAGGGAGAATTTCCAATCTCAATTACTTAAATCAATTTCCCAAATTTATTTCCAATTTATTCCATTTGAAATAAATTTCTTTACTTACTCAGTTCATTTCAAAATTCATTAATTATGGACTTTATTGTTATTATTATTATTTTCCTTTTGATTTTAAATCTTTTAACCGAAATATACAGATTTTGGATTTTCCCAATTTCTTCTTTATTCTTCTTAAATAATTTAAATCCTAAATTTAGATTAAATGTTTTATTCTTTTAGATAATAAAACTGAAGTTTAGAATTCATTAACTTCCTGTTTATTCAAAATTCCCTTTTCATATACGAAATTTTACTTATTAGAATTTTAAAATCACTTTATTTCTTTTCTAATTCATCTTTAAATTTATTCAAATTCTCTATAATTGTTTTACTTACAAATTCACTTATTTTATTTTCTTTCCAAGATCCAATTTATATATTTTTGGTAATTCATTATACCCAATTATATCCAATAGAACCATAGCATTCAATATTCCAATATAATTCATCATAGAATATCAAATAATCACAACAGCGGGTATTAAATAATTTAAATAAATATTGAGGGGTCCAGTTGGATCCCACCAACCTGTTTTCCCTGCATCCGCAGATGTTAGCACAATATAAACCATACTATAGCACATCAATCAATTCAACCATTCAAACAATTATTTAAATTTAATCATTTAAATTTAAATTTAAATTCAGCCGAGTGAGATTAACTCACCTTATTCTGTTTGCAACCCATTTCCAAACCAACTTGTTTCCTTTCAGATTCCGACCTTGAATAACAATTCACGGTTTATTATTATTTGAACCAATCAAACAATTATTCACCATTTATTTATTTTGTTTACTAATGATTAAATTTTAACCTTAGATTTAATTTAACCGAAGTAGTAAAATTTAAACTAATTTTCCTTTCATAGATTACTCAAAATAATTAAATAAGTTAAGCGTGCATATAAGTATAAAATTTTCTTTTCAATTCCAGTTTAAACCTGATTACAATAACAAAATCTAACCTCATTCACATATTCTTTTCTAACCAGACAATTTCCATTTCTAACTTTACACTTTCAAAATCTTACCTATTTACATATATTTCTGTTTACTGTTAAATCTTTTCTTTTTTTTTTCTTTTTTTTATACTGTATATATTTATTTAAATTGAATAATCCGCATATATATTTCATAAAAATCAAATACTGATACCTATATATATACTTTTAATTTCCTAACTTGAATGTATGCATACATCAATATATAAAGACTAAATCTGCAAATACCTTATGCTCAGAACCCCTTCCTCCTGACCATGACCTTGACCGCCACACGAGTAAACCCTAGCCACGATGCCGCACCCTTCCGTCAACGTTACCACCTCAGACCACTGCTACTTCCACCGCCTCAACATGCCAACTGGCCTCGCCGATAAATCAGCCTCGCAGCCCCTCGCGCGATCCCCTCCACCTGATTCGAACGTGACTCGAATCGTGAGTCCCCTCGCGATGCCATAAAAGTCCCTACACGTGCCTCCGGTGATGAGCATACGCAAGCGCTTTTCCTTTTTTATTTATTTATTTTATGGTTCGATTTAAGAAAAAAGGGCAAGAGGCCATTCTTTTTTTTTTTGAGAATCGTTCGAATAGATCAGAAGAAAAAGTGGCATGATTGAACTAGAAGGGTTCGGCTTGGAAATAAAAGAGAAGGAGGCGTATAAAGGAAGATTTGACTATGTTTGATTTTTCTTTTGTATGAATATTTTATTTTATTTTATTTTTAAAATATTCTTCTGAACGACAAATTTTCTTTATTAACAACGAAGCATATTAAAGGAAGTAACATGTGCTTTTTGAATCCAAGTTTTCATATTAGATTCCCGATAAAAAAATTCCAGTGCGTTTATATGTCATATGTTCACACGACAACTCTAAACGCCACGAAAATTGAAATCTGATAATAATTCAATATTACAGATCCAATGGAACTGGTTTCGTCAAATTCCAAGACTGTGCCTCCGAAAGCTATTTTTAAATTCAATTTAAACGATAAAATTTCAAAAGCGAACAAACATTGTTAAATTCAATGTTAACACTTCTATTATCTTCAATGTTATCAATATAAATTTTATAAGACTTCAAATTATTATTAACCGGCTTAAAACTCCAGATTCAACATTTAACTCAACTTTAAATGATTTATTTCAATAATTTAATTATCAAATAATTAGTAATACTTGAATTCAAGTTAAAATTAACTTTTAAATATTTAAAACCAATTAAATATTCCAACTTCAAATGCCTAAAAATCCCGAGTCGTCACATTCCTTCCCACTTAAAAGAATTTCGTTCCCGAAATTACTAATCTATTACTATAATATTAAAGCTGAGTTTGGTTTCTTTAGCTATTGGGCATGCCACGTCAATTTTAGATCTCAAACGTCCCAATTAACATTTTCCTCACGATTGTAATCAAATACATGTTTTTCTCCCTTTCCTTCTTCCCATCCTAACCCAGATTATCCATTTCCCCTAATTTGTGACATACCCGCTGAATTGTATTCCCTAATCTCTTTGGCCGAATGAACTGGGCATCATTTCTAAAGCTACAGTCACCAACGCTTTATCCATGTTTATAGCCATATAGCAGATCAGATCAGATCAGATACAAGTTCAGCCCTACCGAATAACGTTTTCCTCTTTCTTTTAAGCAAAAATAACGGGTATGTTCCTAACAATTCAGCCCACACTGGAATTCGATATACAATATGAAATTTATTTTATACGCACTATCACATTGTTTCTATTGGTTGTGACTGATTTCTCTATTCATTTCATTTGGGTTCTCCAATTTGATATGTATGTTCTCCTCTGCTTTAACATTTCCAGGCTAATTAATTTTTTTTGTCATATTTCTTCTCCCACCTGCCCATATTTATACTTGATTCGTTCCCTTTGTTAGTAAGGTTTTTTTTTTCTTTCCAGAAAGCGATATGTTGAATCTCATTTAAATTGCTTTGACTTTTCCAATATTTTTATTTTATGGTTACCCATGCAATCCATGTAGTTTCATAACAAATAATTTGTTCTGTAAACATAACTTAAATTTGATGGATAATGAATATGATAATAGTCAACTTAAATTTGCTTAAACATATTTGTTTGTATTTCCAACATGTATTTCTCTACTTTATCTTTTGCTTAAACCTTTATTTTTCAAACGTTATATTCATATTTTGGTCATATAATTAGTAGACTATGACTGATACATGCTACGTGCAAGCTGCAAGTTAATTAAGCATCTTTGTTTGATCATATATGTACAAATGTACTTTTCTCAACCAAACTTACTTAGTTATGAACGTCTTTTTTCTTTTTTTGGATAATATATATTTTTGAAAAAAAGAAAACTATTTACACATGGACTTTGTATTCTATATTACAAAATGTGCTGGTGGTTGATATGATAGAATTTACACTTATTCGATTATCAAACTGCTTACTGCATCTTCGCTCAACTGTTAGTTACCTACACTTGACTAATGTCGAGAGATCTTAGATGCAAAATAAGGCATGGTTATATCAAAAATAATTTGACTAATTTATTTAAAATTAAAATAGAGAAAAATAAATTCTTATTATCTTAGCAATTAACAAAGTAAATTTTTTTGATCGCAATGATATTTAATTATCTTTGCAAGAATAAAGCATCAATAACTAAATTATTAAGGTTAGTTCATTTCCTTATCAATAATAAAATTTTATGCCAATGAGAAAGCAGCAATAATTCTATCAATGATTTCTCATTCCTATGATAATTTCCGATGTGAGCGTGACATTCGTCCAATAAAATGTCAGCCACATTAAGAAGCGGAAATCATAATCGGGACAAACAATGGAATAACATTTTTATTGCCGGGAGTCGTTCATCCAACAACGAATACAAAGTGGCCATTTATTCTCTGACGTGTTCAATATCCCATCAAAGTATGCTTTGCGATAACCATTAACAAGAGTTAACATAAATGTGATTTATTGGCCGACTGCATGTTTTGATTCTTTTTTCGCAGGCATTCAATTACTCATTTTTGGGGTAAACATTTATACTTTTTGTTTGACAGAAAATAACTCTACAACTGTGGTATCTGTAACCTACATAATGTACCAACGTACAAACTGTTTTTCTTGCCTAATATCTGCAAGTCAGGTATACCTCGTATATTCCTCATTGAAGAGCTAATAGGTTGCAGGATGTTTCTGCTAGGCTTATCCCTAATCACATGTGCCCATGCTTGGTTGGCAAAACGCAATTTAAACTGTCAATTTTCTCAATATGTTTCTTTATATTTATTGCTTATGTTTCTTTAAATGCAGTTCGACTCCTGCATAAATGTATGCATTTAAACAGCGTGCATTCGACCGGGACTTAGCCAAATTTGTTGTTTTAGCTACCATTGTTATCAAAAATCTTAAAATTTTACGATTTAAATCCCATTTTGGATCAGACCTCTCCCATTCTGATTCAATTTACATTTCGATCCAAACTTAATTAAAGCCGCAACTGAGAAAAATCATTCAATTCATATTTATGTATTCCATATTTTTATTTGGATTCACATTTTCAATTTAGCGTTTTGTAAACACAATATAATGGAACAAGGGAGAAAACCGAGTTTTAGATTTATATTTCTAAAATTCATACATCATAGTCATTTTCAAAGTGTGTAGAAATTTTAAAATATGAAACATTTGAATCTACAATTTACGATTTATATCTCATTACAATTTATAGTTTGAACTTTACGAATTAGGATTCAAATCCAATTTTGAAAACCTTGATTAATACTGAGTTTACGCTAGGAAAAGTGAAACAGATAAGTCAACATTAATGTGTGCTTTTTAACCAAAGATCCAAATGATCATTACTGATCGTAGTGTGGTGTGATCAAACCCTGTTCTACAATTTAAATATTCGGTGTTGAATGGAGAAATAATCTAGAAGCACCGAATAATTAAAAATAAGAATATCTCAACATGCCATTATAGAGTATTACCAATGCAGAGTCACCTAAGAAACTTCAATAGACTTTGTTGGCCAGCATATTAATGCATTAACGCTCTTATTCAAACAGTCGAATAGTATCAATTTAGGCAAAATTACTACTAATATTTGGATTAATGATAAAACCATACTATAGATGGTGATTCTAATTACCGTTGTAGAGATTTTAAAGAAATAATCATTGCTTGAATTGAGGAAACTTCTTTATTTTTGGATACATAGATTGATAGGCGGATTCAAATAATTTACACAAAACCAACTAACCAATCTAAGAATAAAACTTACTTTCTAGGATTCAACATATACATTGCCTAATTTTTCATTTTCTCATTGCAAAATCAATTTGATATTGTAAGGAATAGAATGGATGAGGTTAGGGTTTAACTGATGAAATACATGTGCCATGCACAATGGCATGAAGAGAATAGCACATGTCCATATACTATTACAGCAGGTAGCATGATATAACACTTATAATCTTGGAAATAAAATAAAAAATTATCCAAAGCTATATGTTTTTGGCATCAAGAATTAATCTAATGCCATGTACATCATAAATGTATATACTATCTTTTTAGAAATGTGTAATTTTTTTAGATAATGTATTTTATCTTTATTCCTTTCACTATTTCACAATATCTATGGGTTGATTTTTCTCAAATTATTGATTTATCATATGCAATGTTGTGATATTTGATTGTAGGCTTAAAGATTTGGTGCAACACTTGGTAATAATAGGTATTAATATATCAATTCTACACAAAAAATCAACTTCTTTGACCAATTATCGAAGAAATTATTAAAGTGGGATTTTCTATTGAGACCTAGCATACATGCGCATGAAAAGGAGACTTGCAAGGAAAGGAAGATTGGTTGAAGAACATTTAATATGGTTCTTAATTTTAGCTTATTGGTGTTATACTTGATCACCTACCATGTGGCTTTACGAAAGATCTACGTACCCTTTTTCATACCTATTATATGATTAACTATATATTCATCATTTATCCATGTTATAATTCCATCACTTAATGGGCAAGCTAATCTTTCTACTACACTAGGAAATTGTTATGTCTCTACTTAAATAAAGATTTATAAGTGACATGCATAATTGAGTTATTCATACATCACTATTGACATTGATTTTGTATGCATCATTTTTTTAGCTTCAGTGCCAAGTATGAACAAATTTTTGGTAAACTCTTCTGCTTTATCAAGTGGAAGTTACTACAAATTAAAAAAGTTAAGAATATCATGACATGCGTTTAAGAAATTCACCACATGTATTTACCAAATATGTATTCATATACATTCCTAGAATCTCGGTTTCGTTTGTTGATATTATTTTTTCCTTAATAATCCTAATAATAGTGACGGCGTGATATATATATATATATATATATATATATATATATATATATATATTATTGCGCACTAATTTATAGATACATCATTTATTCTTTTTTTTAAGGAATTGACATTCTATTAAATAACTTTTTTGATAGTAAAATACGATTGCAAAAAATATAATTTTATTATTTACAAGCATATATATTGTTTTTCACTAATATCTATTCTATTATATATAGAATAGAACATTTGACAGTTTATATTCTCTTTTTTCAACTATTCTGAATCTATATACTGATTTCTGATTGATTAAGTCAAGCTTTGAACATTTATCTTCTCCTTTCTTTAGTCGTAGGCTATTCTCTATCAGTTATTACAGTAGTACATAATATACTTTTTAAGAAACATAGGTTATTTTGTTTCACCACCAATGATGATAAGCATTCAACTCAACCTGTGATGCTTTGTAAAAGGAATAATGAGTACCATACCAATGTTAAAATGTAACGGAGTCAACCAAATTGAAGCATGTGCATTCCTTCTTCTATTGTATGAAGAAATGTAGTTGCATGCACACTCAACAAATAATGAATAAAAAAAGATTCCCCTTAATTGAATAAATTGCTGTTAAAAATTATTAATTACTTCACATGATTGCGTCCTTTAAGGAATTAGATTAAAATGGAAGAACTAGATCACAAGTGATGTCTTGAATAAGCATTTTATTTGTAATGGAATAGGCAAGGAAATTTTCGAGTGTAAGGAAATTAGCTTCTATTCCTCAAGATCTTCATGATTAAAAGAAACATATAACCGCTAAAATATGTACCAATTATTTTTCTTTTGCAGTGCTAAAACGGAATATTATTTTTTTGCCAGATTTGTCAATTCTGTACATGGGAGTTAAACGTTGGAATTGTCCATTAATGCAAGTTTTCTTTTTTTCTTTCCCCTATATTAATAGGTCTTATATAAACAGAATTTTGAGTGGATATAATCTATAGAAGTTGTCTAGAATGCAAACTATGTATACTTTATAACTTAAGGAATTTATATTATATCTCATGTGCCAAAGAAGTAAACCATGTTGAATTCATTAACGTAAACAGCTTGAAGAACTAAAAGCATAAGCTTCCCTGCAATGGGAGCACTCTCTTTTTCTCAAAGCTGTTAAGTTTAATTTTCACCTTTTATGTGATTGTTAATTACTAATTTGTTACTAACTACTCCAAAAATATCTAGCAACATTACATGCTACATTAATAAGCTAATCTTTAACTATTGTAGTGTCGAGCAATCAATTTTTCCTTTTTTGTACTTGAAGAATACTTTCCTCTCATACTTGATGGTACTATGTTTCTTGATAAACTAATCTTTTTACAAATTCTAAAATGGAACTTAAAATAATTTCTATTTTTTTCTTTTCTTTAATACATGGATGCTTGAGTGGTTTTTGATTAGATTTTATTCCATATTTCCTACTCTTCAAAAATTCATAATTTTACATGTAGTTATTTTTGTGACTAATTTTGACTAGGAAATGAATATTTGTCCCCTGTATGAAAATTAAAAGGCAATTGATACTTGACTGATAGCTTATGCTAGATAGTTAAATATATGCATGTCGTGATTCATAGACCTAACTACTAAAATGCTTTAGGAATTATCAATTCATCCTACGTTTTTATGAATACCTGCTTTTTTTTTAATTTACTACGTTGCTTATGCCTCATTTCATCATGGATTTGTACTTTTCTCCATTTCTCATTTTGTCCATCTTTTTTTTCAGTACCGCATATATGCCATGTTGACTTTACATATTTTGATTTTCTATTTCTATTATTAGGGAAATTAAGAGCATTTTATGCTAGATGAGAGATGTAACTGGAGTGCAAAATGAAATTAATGAAGGTTAGATGTTTTTTTTCGACATGTGTTCAATTGGTACAACATAGTTTCTTTTGTCAATGTATTTTTTTTCATTAAACGGTTAAAATGGCAAACAACAAGTCAACCAAGCTTATCGAATCACAAGGATTAACATAATCCAAGTGCACTCACTTTTTCCAATTTTTTCTCCTATAGAATGTTGACATGAACGGTCCTTTTGGCAACATAACTTTCACATACTCCGTATGCCATACTTATTTGAACCTTATCTTTGCATTCTTTCTTGAACTTTGTATTCATAAATTACATCCATTGTAATATGCACTAGTAATGTTCGCACAAGTTTTTGTAAAGGTCAAGCATATCGTTAATCCAATATGTAAGCTTTTCCTCTATAAGCGGTTCTGACACTACAAGAACGGCACCAGTTAGCGACGGCTTTTAGCCATCGCCGGCCGTCGCTAGCCGACGCTAAAAGCCGTCGCCCAATAGTGTAGCGACGGCTTTAGCGACGGCTTTAGCGACGGCTCCGTCACCAAAATAGCGACGGTTAGCGACTGCAAATGTGCCACGTGGAAATTTTTCCAACGTCTAAATGCCGTCGCTAGTCGTAGCTCGCCGTCGCTAACCTGTACCATTTGGCCGTCGCTAGCCATCGCTAATCTGTGCAATTTGGTCGTCGCTAGCCGTCGCAAAACTGGATAAATTTTCAGTGCACATGCACAGCCCATATACACCTCAACCAATCTGAACCAAACAACCACTATACACTATAGTCATCAAGTATAACCATCATATATCCATCATATAACATAACTATACGTTCAAACAATATAAAATCCAACCAAATCTCATTTTCAAATCTAATAATCGGAATATGTAAATAGTAAACCGAAATTTCTACATAATATCCCGACATATATATACATAATATCCAACCAAATCCATCAACTAGAAGTCATCAAAATATATGTACATAATATGCTGAAATATATATACACCATACCAACCAAAATGTGTATATACCAAACTATCAGCAAACAAACATACTTACTCCTCGCCATCGCTGCCGTCCTCTCCAAGCATCCTCCCATGCTATTGCAAATAGGCCGCAATCCGCTCATCCAGCTATTGCTCAAAGAAACTCTTGCTCCAATCATTTATTTCTTCAATTGTCGCCCTCAACTGAGCAATCTCCGCCTCTTGCTGCGACCTCCTATATGCACTCTGCATTCTCATGGCCTATAAAATAATTCATAATTATTTATATATTATTATATATATATAATATTATTAAAATTGTTAAACTATTCATATGCATGATTAAATTTATATACTAGTACATGTCAAAATTTACCTCCACGTTTCTATAGCTATACCGTCAACTGGTCCGAGAAGGCGGGTCAATAATAGCATCCCAAATATGGTTCTCCTCCTCTAACGTAAGCTCTTCCCGACCAGTGGACTGTGCTACACGAGCCCGCTCTGCTTCGTACCTCTCCTGCGATTACAAACAATTGTTTTACACGATAAAAACCGAATTTCAAAATTTTGAAAATAAAATAAGACAAAATATTGTTATTAACAGTAAATTAATTTACCATTACGGATTGTGATTTATCATCCGTCCACTCGTACGAAACATTGCCCTCTTTGTCGGTCCTCTCCAAGGCATGTGTGGCCTTGAACAGCTCGGCCATAGTGGGCTCGCGGTTGTATCTCGCGGCCTGAAAATATATAAATATTATTGCTAATCTGAATATAAAATATTGTAATAAAATGTAAACACAGTTTATAAATTTAATTACCAGCTCTCTCTTATGCTCCTGAAAGGGTTTGGAGCCACCACGGTGCAATGCAGGATTTTTATTCATGTTTGCCTGGTTCCGCGCAGATAGCTCCTACAAATTAAGATAAATTATCACGTATATATCTTGCGAGATTTATATTAGATTTAAATAACAAAGCAAATATATATTACTTACTTTTACTGCCGGACTGTCCCAACGCAGAAGAAAATCATTCCATACACCCTCGCCCATCCAGTTTGGCTTTTTCCCTGAATTTTTGGCCTTGGACAGTGTATCCCTGTAATTTTTTCTCATTCGTTTGTTCCAGTGATTTAAAAAAATGTCCAAGTCATCAGGGTCGACGCGGACTGCAGCCTGTAAATTTTAAGTTATAAAGATTATATTAATTTACAACTGAAATTCAAACTACTACTTACAAGTAAATCCGCTTGTATGGAGTTCTTGACATGAGGGGGGGTGTCGTCCCAGCGAGGCCAACAACTATGCATCCGGCTCTGAAAAGCCTTCCTCGAAACCTGTAAAATATAATCTGATGGCTCCACCTCAAAGCCACTGCAAAAGTTATGATATACATGTTTAGTGGATTTTAAAACTTATACTTTAAATAAAATTGATACTTACCCAGCACTTCTAGGAACAACTTCTACAATCGGACGTAAGTCCGTTGCAGTGCCACTACCACCTGCACCGGGAGATGGGGATGGCGTGCCACCACCACCTCCACTCCGTCTCCTGCTGGACATATCTGCTATAGAAAAACAATATCATCACAGAACAATTATACAAATTCACTACTACATATCATGTTTCAATCACTTTCACAGAAACAATTATAAAAATTTACTAGTACAAAACATGGATAAAAATTATATAAATAATCACCACAGAACCATAATAGAAATTCACTACTACATAGCATGTTTCAATCACTTTCACAGAACAATTATAAAAATTTACTAGTACAAAACATGGATAAAAATTAACTAAATGATCATCACAGAACAATTACAGAAATTTACTATTACATCGAATGTTTCAATCACTATCACATAACAATTATATCAATAACAATCAGTCTTCATTATTTTCTGATTCAGATTCAGTCTCGTATTCTATCTCATTTTCTTCGGTACTTTCAAATGCATCAAATAGGACGTTCGATTCATCATTCAAAGGCCCTACATCAATATCATCAGTTATTATTATTTCTGTATTTGATTCAAGATCGGCGTGATATGCTGCTTCATCTGGAATATTATTTCCATCAATCGTAAACCTTGGTTTCGTTTTGAAAACAGCGGACCAATCCGCTTTATCTTTTTTCAACGATGGATATGAAGCAAAATAAACTTGTAACGCTTGCTTGGCTAACACAAAAGGATCGTATTTATAGTAGTGTGTTGTATGCCTTATTTCAATAAGTTTGTACTCTTTATGCACGTTGATTCCGGAACCAGGAACGTTACTGAACCAATTGCACTTAAATAAAAAAAATCTTTTCTAAAGGTTCAACATAATATGTCAATTCTAGAATCTGTGTTAAGACGCCGTAAAAATCTTTTAAATGCTCATCTGGATTATCACTGCCTTTGACAAATACCCCGCTGTTGTATGTTAATTTTTCAGCACCATAATCTTTTGTGTTGAACTTAAACCCGTTGACGAAAAATATTGGATAAGTCTTCACATTTCTTTTCGGTCCAATCGCAAGATGTCTTAAGCCTTCATCAACGACACAGTTTCTTGGCTCATAAACATATTTCAAAAACCATTTGGCAAATTCTTTACTGAGATCGCCAGATGGATACTGTGATTCGTAGATACTACATATATGTAATATGTGTTATTATTATTATTATGTACGTACAAGTAAATTATAAGTGAATTAACTATTACCTGACAAATGGTGTGACCTCGACACAATTTAAAAGAACATACGTGTGCGCTACATGGTGGTCTCTATCGTCCAACCATATTTCCACACATTTTCCACCAGGTCTACCATGTTGTCTAAAAACAGATAACATTATTTGAGAAGAATTTTGTTCAACGACTTCCTCATTTCGAGGAACAGTTACAAGCGATAAGTTCACATCGTCCTTAAAGTAGTGAGAGAAAAAAATGAGGCTTCTTCTTCAAGATACGATTTGCATATCGAACCCTCAACTCAGGCTTTTTGTCGAATCTTCTTCTTCAGATGATTCAAGTATTATTAAGATATTTATTACATATTTAGATATACAAATTTAAATTTGAAATTGACATGAACATTGCATACGTTAATTTACCTCTCAAATGGATGCATCCATCCATATTGCACAGGACCTCGAAGAAGTGCTTCGGATGGAAGATGAATAGGTAAATTCTCCATTACGTTAAAGAAACCAGGCGGAAGTATTTTCTCCAGTTTGCATAGCAATATGGGTATTTCTACTTCAAGTTTATGTATACGGTCCACCTTTAATGTTGTCGAACATAGCTGTTTATAAAACAAACATAACTCTGTTATGACGTTCCATACTTTTACGAGCAACAGTTCTTTGAAAGCCACGGGGAGTAAATATTCCATCATGATATGACAATCGTGACTTTTCATCCCACTCAATTTACTATTTTTGAAGTCAACACATCTACGAAGATTGGAAGAAATCCCATCGGGAAATCTTAATTCTTCCACCCACTTTAGCACGACTTTTACTTGCTTATTGTCTAGCTCGTAGCATGCTTTCGATTTTTTATTGTCATTAGGCTTCATATGAAGTTCCGGGCGCTTACAATAGTTTGCTATATCAAGCCTCGAATTCAAATCGTCCTTGGTTTTGCCCTTTACATTCAAAATTGTATTAAACAGATTATCAAACACGTTCTTTTCATTGTGCATCACGTCAATATTATGTCGGAGTAAGAGATCTTTCCAATATGGTAACTCCCAAAATATGCTTTGTTTGCACCAATTATGAATGTCTGACTTTCCTGCGATTTCAGTCTGGACTCCTGTTTCATGTATCTTTGGATAGTCTCTTACAATTTCGTATATTTCCTCGCCTGACCAAACCTTAGGTGGTTTCAGATTCTCTTCTCTGTTAGCTATGAAAATTTTCTTATCTCTTCTAAAACTATGATTGGGATGAAGAAAACACCGATGACAATCAAACCACGAAACTTTCTTCCCATATCGTAACGAAAATGCTCGTATTTCTTCCATACATTAAGGGTATGCTTGACGACCAGCCGTACTCCAACCAGAAAGCATCCCGTATGCAGGAAGATCATTAATCGTCCATAACAAAGAAGCGAATAACCGAATTTTTTTTTCGTTGATACATCGTAAGTTTCGACTCCATCATTCCACAGTTTCTTCAACTCTTCGATCAATGGTTGTAAATAAACATCAATTCCTTGAGTTGGATCATGAGGGCCGGGAACGACACTGGTGAGAAACATATATGGTGTTTTCATACACATCCATGGAGGTAAATTATACGGAGTAACGATAATTGACCAGGATGAATATTTACTACCAAATTGTGAAAATGGTGAAAATCCATCCGTACATAAACCAAGTCTGACAGTACGACTTTCCGCAGCAAATGCGGGATAAGTCTTATCGAAATGTTTCCATGCTTCACCGTCGGATGGATGTATCAAAGTTCCTTCTTCCGCTGTTCTCACACTATGCCATCGCATATGACAGGCCGTAGCAGAAGACGCATATAATCTTTGAAGTCTGGGAGTGATGGGTAAATAATGCATTCTCTTGTACGGGACTTCTTTCCCTTTCTTCTTTCTTGGTTTGTATCTTTCTTCGTTACATATTTTGCATTTTCTGAGGTCGACGTCGTCTTTCCAATACAACATGCAACCTTTCACACATGCATCTATCTTCTCGTACGGTAGACCGAAAGCGGACATCAATTTTTTTACTTTATAATGACTATCGCACATCAAATTGTTGGGTGGCATGTGTCGTTTTGCAGCTTGTACAACTGCTGTAAATGCAGCTTCCGTAAGGTTGAATTTTGATTTCATAGTTATGTATTCGGCGGTTACCGAAAGTTCGGTTCCGCTTTTACATCCGTCCCACAACGACCTCTTAGCAGAATCCAACAAATCGTATATTTTTTTAGCTCCCGCAGTCGGTTCTTCTTCGACATTTTCGTCTTCATCGACAGCTTCCGTTGTAGGAAACATTGATCGTGCTGCATCATCCACCATATTTTCTATCGGATTCGTCATCATATTACCGTCCTCTAAAACTTCAGTATTAGGTGTAGGTTCAACAAGTTCTCCATGACGATCCCAGAAATAATAATCAGGCACGAAACCATATTGATACAAATGTACTTCAACTATATCCAGTTTCCAATGCTTCAAATGTTGGCACTTACTACACCGGCAACGAATTTTCTTCATAGTTTCGGTTATTAGATTTAGCAAATCTAATAAATTCCTGTACACCGTTGTAGAAATGTTGCTTTATTGATGCTTTCTTTCCAGTTCCGACTTCATACATCCACGTACGGTCGAGAAAATAATTGAATAATTTTCCTGATTTGAAAATGTATGTTAGACAATTTAAATGATTAATTTACAACCATTCTCCATTGTAAAAAGTTCATCGTTCCAGGAAAATCAAAATATAAACTTCACTTTATTTTTTTAATTTTGGGTATTTTGATTTTCACTTCGGTGGTCAGTCATCCTACTTCCCATTACAAACACAATAATGTAATTACATTTTATAAATCATTTCAGATTAAACGGTTCAACAAAATTTCAGCAGCACTTCCCTTATGTTCCCTGTATCGTACACAAATGTGTGTACACAGGGAACGTAAAGGAAGTGCTGTCGAAATTTTGTAACCGTTTAAAATGAATTGATTTATAATATGTAATTACTTTATTGTGTTTGTAACTTGTCCAATACAGGGACAAATCCGATAAATATTGTATCAGATGAATATAAATGTCCGTTCCGTTACAAAACGAACATCAATATAACGATCATATACAACACTTGCTAGACGGGGCCAAAGACAGTCTAAGGGATAAAGAAATTTCTTTAAATTTTATCAAATATTATTGTTCTTTTCAAATTTTGACAATGTTTCAACTATTTATATTTTATTTCAAAAATTTGTGTATTTAAATTTTAGTTCAACATTCAATTAACAATTTTACTTCAATATTAATTTCTTTATTTTTTTTTAACGACATAGATTTTATGTGACTATTTGTTGTTGTTATATTCATTTCTTAATTTCTTTACAAAATCGATTTTAGTACAATTCAGTTGTTTTTAAAGTCATTTCCTAATTTTTTTCAAATAAATTATATATTTGCAGAATTTTTAATGTTTTCATATTCATTTTTTAATTTTTTGTACAAACTTTATTTTTTACAATATATACAACCTTTTGCATTTTGTCCGTCGCTAGCCGTGGCGATTCATCACTTAAATTATCAAAATGGCAATCGCTAATCGTCGCTAGCCGTCGCTCAATCAACAGGGTAAATAAAACAATTATCAATGAATATAATTAGAAAACAACAAATTCTAATTATCGAATAGATAATTAGAAAACAATAAAAAACTAATTATTAAATAAAAATTTGTCAATTTAAATTTACTTAACAACTTAAATTTGTAATTTATCAATTTCATAAACTATGAAATACTTTCATGTAAATTTATCAATAACCAAGTTAATCATTAATATACACTATTTTTTCACCTAGAACAACTAACCATGTTAATCGCCAACACTAATTATCTACATCAACCATTTATTCAACTTCATCATGATGAAATAATTAATATGTACTTAATTCAAGTTTATGATAATAAACTAATTAATCTACCAAATCAACATATAACACTACTAATACCTAATTTAACAACACTACTAATACTCAAATTAACAACAAATCTAAATTTTACAACAAATCATAATTGAATTAGGGTTTAAACTAAACCTAAAAACATCAAATTTACATTCAAACAAGAAATTAGGAGCATACCGACACAAATTTGGGTGATTTGGAGGCTTTGAAGGGTTGGGCGCCGGCTGGGGTGACGGGGGGCGACGGAGTTGGGGAAGGAGGAAAAATTTGGGGAAGGAGGAAAATGAAATCTGAGCTCTCGGCCAGGATCTGTATATTTTGATTTGCGACGGCTAGCGACGGCCGCTTTTTTTAGCCGTCGCTAGCCGTCGCCCTCCTTCGTCGCTTATCGAAGCCTTTCTTGTAGTGTGAAAGACGTGTGTTTGATTTATCAATTTGCTCGACAATTTGTACAAAAGTAACATCTCTTTTACCTCCTTCGTAGATAATGACATAAAATATAGTCCAGTCCCAAAATGATATTGCATTGATGGAACCTGTGTTAAACTAATGACCATTTTGATTATAACAAATGATTTGATGTTTAACAGATTATGATAGATGCAATAAAGTAGTTCCAAGAATCAAATTAGAGCTCTCTTTTATTACCCGTAGGTTTGAAAACAAGATAAAAAGTAATATTTCCAAAAAATATTATACGGTTCTTAGCTTTTTAATGGAATAATGTAACACATTTTTAAAGGAGCCATAAATTTTTCTATCGGTTGGTTTTTTGCTTTTCGTATTTTTTATTTTACTATCACTTTCCGAAGTTTTCGCATCTTATTTTTTTCACCATCTTAATCGCGTAGGAATGTTCTGTCATAAAATTTGGTTATATTTTAATGCCTTTAAAGTTATTTGATGTCTTTCTCCTTAAGATTTTATTATTGTGGATTTTTAGGTGGTTTTGAACCGATGATCAGTAACTATATAGTGCATATTTGAGGTGGCTCTGAATCTAAGATATTTGGATGCATTTATCATGATATTGTAACGATACATCAATTTTTTCTCCTGCCTTCCTTGAACCTTTTATACTGTAAATTTAATAGTGCATTACATTATGATTTATGTATGTTATTAGCAAATTTTATTCACATAATTTCAGGATCTAATTTATTACATTGGTATCACTACATAATGTAAATACAACATCATGACATGATCAAAATATTTTAAACAACTGTGCGTGTAGTACAGATTCGCAGTAGTCAAATAGAATTACCACGCAACTAATAAAAGCAATTAATTGGCATTAGTAATGTAATGCTTGAAAATTGGGAATAAGTTTAGTTTGATGTTAGTGTTTGCCATAAAAAGCTATTATGTTTAAAAAAATTGATATGTTTTATGCATATTGAAATTATAAGCATGTTTATCACTAAAGGTTTCTCAGTAAGGTTTAAAACAAGACAAAATATGTATAATCCAAAGGCACATACTTCACTTTCATATAAATAAATAAACCTAAAAAATGCTCAATAAAAAATTATATAAACCCCGTGTGCGTAACACGGGTTCACACTAGTTATGAAGAATGGTACAATACCCATTCACTTTCCTAGAACTAACAATCCAACATCCAACCAACTATCTTTTTATAAAAGACCATTATCATTCTGATTAACTTCTCAACTCTCCCATAGTTTCAAACTATACTATTTTTTTAACCATTCAAGTTTCAATTTAAAACCAAATTTTGAACTATTAAAATTTTCTCAAAATTTTTCTAACTCCCTAAATTTCTGAAAAATTCCGCCAGCGTCTCCTTTGCGCGGCTAGCTCGGTACAACTACAAAGGCATCTACGGGCTCCCAAATTCCAAAAGAAAACAAAAATCCAAGTGGCTCGATCAAAAACTCAATCAAATTTCGTACTGAAATTTAAACACATACCTTTTTGTCGAGCAATTCAAATTTATCTTTTGAAATCAAAACCAATTCTCCTTTCCCTTTATAATACCTGCATATCTTACTTAGCAATAATTTTCAATCACAATATTCCAAAAACATTTTATCGACTTCCTTACAAAATGTCAATATCTATTCATCCCAAATATTATTTTAGATTATATTTGTAATATCAATTTCCAATTATGAATTCACCATTCCTTTCTTAAGTTTAGTATAAGCATTTTATATGCTTCTTTATTTATTTTCATCTTACCACTTTAGTTTATATCTATTTCTATTCAAATTGATTCTTTCATTTCCATATGAATTGAATTTATCTTTAACTCTGAATATTTGAATTTTATTTTCCATTTATAACTAATTAATGTCATTATTTTAAATTAGTTTCATTTACTAATTTATTTCAATTTCCAGTTTGAAATTGTTTTGTCGTTAACAAAAATATTTCAAAATTTTCTAGCTCCCAAAATTTTCGAATTTTTTTGGCAGAGTCTCCTTTGTACGGAGGAGCTTTTTCAATTTGACAAAAGATATAAATATATATATATATACATCGACCCACCCGGTCGGAAAAACCAAAAACAGTTCATATTTCCTATTTTTATTGCGTAGGCGTACCTTATTTAGCATTTTTAAGCAAGCGGCTTATTATTTTAGCAATAAGCGCAGCCAAATCCAGCCACACGGCTTCCAGGTACCTGTACTTACTCAATTTAAACATGTAAGTGCCATATATATGAAGTTTAACAACATTTCACTTATTTACAATAGTTAAACACATGAGTTCTAACAGCAATGCACATTAAACACTTTTTATAAGCAATTTAAATATTCCAACATTAATTTTAATTGCTTACAACCAATCGCACATCGTTTCACTTAATCCGAATGGTTAACAACTCACAAGCTTACATTAATTTATTTTTAAGCAAAACGAACCCATATTTAATTCAGTTGATCTCAAAATCAATTTATTTTACTCCTATCAATTCATAGCATCTTAATTACATCCATTTACATCAAATGACAATTTATTCTTTGCAATTTGACGAGATCTATGTGAATAAATAAGTACTTATGTTTTATAACCAATTTAAATTGATTTCAACTCAATTTGTACTTAATTCTATTCCATTTTTAAATTTATTCACAATCCATATATTCTCATTTCATTGCATTTTAAATTTGAATCCATTCACTTGCATTTCATTTTATTAACCAAACTAGTTTCATTATTCAAACAGGTTCCATTCAAAACCATTTGATTTAGCTCGACACATTTTATTAAATTTCATCCCTTTCCAATTTTATTCATGATCCATTCATTTAAATTTCATCCCATATTTGTTTATTCCAAACTATTTTATTTAGCTCGAAAACAATCCAGGCTATTTCGTTCAATAACTATTTCTCAACTTATTTAAACCACACTTCATTTGATTCTTATTTATTCGATCCGTTTATTTATTAAATATAATTAGTTTACCCACTCAATCCATTATGAATTTTCATTTCCTTAAATATTATTTATAACCCACCAAATTCTATTTCGATTCAAATTTATTTTCGCTTGATTTAAATCCAAGCCAATATCATTAAACTTAGTTTTAAGTTGAATTCAATTCAACTCCTTTCCATCTTTTTAGCTTAAGTTGATTTACTTCAATTTTATACTTAAGCTCATTTCATCTTACGAGTAAATTTCTTTTTCTTTTCTATTCAACTTAATTCTATCTCAATCAAATCTCATATTAAATTTACAATTTCATTTGATTAGTTATTATAAAATTTAACTTTCCAGATTCAACTCATTCAATTGATTACATGGCCATTTCCAATTTATTCCCACTTATTTGGATTTTATTTGCAATTCAAACCATCACTATTTTAATCCAATTTCATTTTCCTTTATTTGACACATTTTCAATTTTATTTAATTTTTAACACTTCAAGTCGAATTTTAATTAATAGCTCAAGTTCTGATTCTACCATTCACTTTTAATTTACCATCCAATTTTATTAACTTACAATGCAATTTCATTCTCAATTCATTTAACTAATTGCTAGGCCACTTTCAATTATATTTTCTTCACTAATGATTCAAGTCGAATTTGATTTTTACCTTGATTTTTATTTCCAAACTTCAATATTAACTCACCAATTCAGCTTCTATTTAACTACATTAGGTTCCATTTACATATTTCGTTAACTAGTTTATTATCTAATTAGTTCTTTCCCTATTTATAATTCAATACTTGATTTTAAATCTCAAAATCTCTTCGTTTAATTTTATTAAGTTCAAATTTATTTTATAATTCAATTTTGGATTTTTATTTTATTTTCCAATTCATCAAACAATATTTATTTTGGGTTTTCTATTTCACTTTCAAATTTTATAAGTCACAACTTATTATTTTACACATTTCCATTCATTCTAGGCTTCAGTGTATTCTTCTTTTATTTATTTTTAACTCAAGCCTTATGCTTATTTATAACCCAAGCATATTTTATTCCATGCATTTTTAGTTCTTTTATATGTTATTCTGATTTATTTATTTCAATCTAATCCTTATCCAACTTATTTTCCATTTATTCAGGTAAGAATCTAATTCCATTCGATAACTCAGTTGAATTTTTATTCCAATTCAAATTTTATTTTAACTCGGATTTATTTAACTCAATTCGATTTCAACTTAATTCGAATACAGCAGGATATTATTTTCAGTCTATTTAATTAATTTCAATCCAGTTAAATTTTATTTCCCAATCCAAGTTAATTTCATTTTAACTTTTCATTTTAAATTTAAATTCCAACATTCAAAGCTTATATTTCCTTCCTAATTTAGAAAAATCGTCTCAATTTATAAACTTACAACTATCTGATCAGGATTTTTAAACATCCGACTTTTGGTTTCAAATTATTTTGAAATCTCCAACATCTCAACTCACATTTCCCAAAAATTTAATCCAATCCTGGATATCCCTAACAAATTTCCTTTGAGATTTTCAAAACAACTAGCTTTTTGAACAAATAAATTTGGCAGCAATCCGTCACTTAGAAATTCGAAAATGAATAACGATGATGCGGCCGTCATCATCAGAGTTATTTTCCAATGATCCAAGTGATTTCAATGCTATATCACTTTCAAAATCCATTTTAAACAAAATTCCTTTCAGGAATACCTCTAAAACAATAAGGCTATTATTTATCTCCAAAACACTTCGACAAATACTTCCAAAATCTCCGGGATATTAAATTTCCAAATCCTGCTTAAATCAATTTTAACTATGATTCATTTGTATAGTTTATGCTTATAAAAATTTCCATTTGATTATATTTCAATTCATAAATTATATTTATAATTCATATTTATAAATTTCATTTTATAATGAATTTATTCCCTTAAACTTTGGTTATATTTTCAATTTCTAGTTAAATTTTTACACAACGATGATAATAATTTAATATTACCATTTCTAGCATCCAAGCAACCATATATTAGCTAAAATAGTTTACAAAAACTTTTCTTTATATCAAAATATATTTTTGGGTAAAATTATTTCATTCACCCACATTTAAAAACAATACCGTGTCAAACTGTTCTATTCAAGTGTTTAGAAACCCTTTTGATACAGTTGTCCAGACTGTGCCGACGAAGGTTCGTATGCCACTCAATAAACCAATCAACACAATATTAAAATAATTTATATTCACTAACAAATACGCACTCATATCTATTAATACGCTCAAACTCATTCTAGAGTACTACGGACTCTAATTTAAATGAGTAATTCCCACCAGAGCCAAGGCTATCACCAATCTCGCTCTGATACCAAGTGAAACGACCCGCAAATCCGTACCCCTTGAGTTAACACTATTCTACATCAATCAACTCAAGTTTCATAGAAATACAAACCATTTGGGTTAAAGAAGAAGAGGTAGAAGAAGAAAATAGAAAACAACAACAGAATCTAACCATCGCAGCGGAATAAAATATAATAGATAATAAATAATCTTTACTCAAAAATCAAATATCTCTGTTTATATATTACATCATCAGAGTACATCAATCACAGCTCAACATCAATAACATACAACTAGATACACAACTACTCAGCACAACGGAATATATATAAAACAAGTACGAAAGTACGTATCATCATCCAGCTCGTCTCCTGAGCTCCACAGCATCATATCCTGTATCCTATAATACTCGGTCTGACCCGAGCATTACAGTTAAATAACACCCGAGTCAGTCTGGATTACCAGCGTGAGAAATCACACTCAGATTGATTATTAAAGTTTCAAAAAAATCCTTTGAAAACAAAAGCAACTCGTAAGACCGCGCCACAAATAAACATGTAGGGTTTTTACCTTACGATAGCTAAAACATTTTTTATTAAAATCCTATGATATTATAATAGTGTCTATAGAAAGTAAAATAGAATCTAGTTGAAATGCTTGCATCTCACATTTCAGCAATACTTGGGTACAATCAAAACCGTAAGGACGCGTAGGGAAAATGGATTTCCAACGAATGACTAGGCACTGAGGTACCACCTGTCACAGTACCTGGTCTAGATCAGCGTACCGAGGACCCACCCTAAGTCCCCTGCAACACAAGACCGGAACCATCCCTTACTGGACAGTCCCGAGCAAGATCACCCCACGGTTAGGATCGGCAACCACCCACTAAGCCGAAATAAAAAGGGCATCAAGACAGGGATGACCTCACCCTCAAGTGGGGGCTACCCACGAAGCCTTGCTGCATAACCCTTGATTTTCAGTCATTCCCTGTTGATGAGGCTTGAGGCTAAGCGTTATATTTTTAGAACACATCCCTTAGAATACCCATCGCCCACCTGACGATGTCCCGAAAGCATTCATCCATACAAGTCCGTCCCGGGTTCGAATGGAACCGAAGGCACTATTCCTACTACATCCATTTTGGAAATATCCTCAGGATTAGTAGCGACTAGCCCTTGCACTTCACTGCTCCATCTTCGAATCCACACTCGTTTCTGTAACGACCCGTATTTTTACGGATCCAAATACTGTAAATTTTATGCTTTAGGTCGTATTGAAGGCTTGGTTGGTTGAGCAACTTAGTTGAATGGAGCGACTTAAGTTATTGACCGACCTATAGGAATGAGCCATCCAAAGTTAGCTCGTGTGGAAGTTAGGTCGTGTGAGCGAGTTAGGGGAAGCTAGCGACCTAAGGAGTTGGAGCGAGTTAAGGAGATAGAGCAACTAAGGGGTTGGATCGTGTAGTGCTTAGGTCGGTAGAGCGACCTATAGGATTTGGAGCGAGCTAGGGTATTGACCGACCTATAGAGTGACCGACCTATAGGAGTGACCGACTTAAGGTAGTTAGCGAGTTTGTGGCTAGCGGCTTAGGGATAGGTCGGTTGAAGCGAGTTAGCGACCTAGTGGTTAGTGCCGGGTTATAGTTAGGTCGTAAGACGACCTAAGGTTGCAAGCGACTTAGGGTTAGGTCGTAAGTCGTTGGGTCGTATGCGACCTATGGTGGTTTTCCTTGTGTGGTTAGGACGGCATATCAGTTAGGTCGTAGGTCGCGTGAGGTTTTTTTTTAGGTCGGCTTGTGTTTTAAGTCGCGCATAGGTTAAGTCGTTAGGTCGTTGGACCGTTTGGTCGCACATGCCGTTAAGTGTTGAGTCGTAAGGTTGTTGAGTCGTGTAGAGGCTTAAGTCGTAGGTCGGCAATGTTATAGGTCGTGAGCAACCAAATATCGAGTAAGCGACTTAAGGAGGCCTGAGTGTTAGGCGTAAGTCGTTAGGTCGGCGATGACTTATAGGGGCAGACGACTCATAGATCTGCCTATAAATAGAGGGGTTTGGTTCACTTTTTGGCATCGGATTTTGAAGCGACGAAGTGCTGCTATTTTGAGAGCTCGACTACAACACTTCTTCACTTCTTTTCTCCACTCTAATCTAGTGCTTCCTTCCATCCAAGATTGAAGATCAAATCGAAGATCCATGAGCCAAAGTTGAAGATCTCCATCCATTGAAGAGAGATTTCATCATTTGAAGCGGAATCTTGTCGGATCAAGCTAGATCCTTTGCTGTCCAGATCTGAAGTTAGTTGCTTTTGAGGTGTTTAGGTGATTCGGTGGTAGTTATCTCTCACATGAACCCAAAGGAGTATATTGGATCGGTGGCTTGTTTGTGCGTTAAAGATAGTGATTTTATGCATTTTTCTCAAGTCTGCATGTAGATCTAGTGTTCATGAAGTTTTGATATCTACTTTACTACATGTTAACCTATGCCAGTTCATTCATCAAGATCTTATTTAGAGTTCATGCTTGTTAGATTTGGATCTTTTAATTACGAAATTTCCATTATTGTTATAACTGTTTATTTAGATCTTATTTGAATGATTGATTACTTGGATGAATGACTGATTTGATTGATTAGTTGATTAGTGATTGAATTTGGACAAAGTTGGTCGAAGATGATTCAAAAGCTAAGTGGAAATGCTCTTGAATAAGGAAAGCTGCTCGTGGCATATGAAGCGGATGATAAAGCTCATATGGATAGATTTGATCATGATGTTGAGATGGGACTTTGCTATGATGCGATGAAGCAAAGCATGATATGAGAAAGCTTTGGTTTATTCCATACGGGATCATTCCAAGCATGTTGATAACTCGGTGATGTGGTTCGAGTTTGTTGATAATGGTTGGCTCGAGAGGCGCTTGAGCTAGTATGTGAATAGTCGTCGAGGAGGATGACTAGAAGGCTGAGATCTCATCGTTATTGAAGGTTCTAGCATGCTCAAAGAAAGAGTACGTTGGAACGGGTCACGACGACGTTCCAGGCACGGGCTGCGACGACGTGCTAAGTACTCTGGGCAGATTCGATAGTCCTAGGCACGGGCTGCGACGACATGCGGAGTTATGTCTAGAACCGGGGTTACCATTAGCCCTTGACGGACGGATGAAAGAATGAACCGGTCATTCAATTAACAGTGATATCGAGGCAATGATAACAGTGATAGCCAGAGTCATGGATGTTTGGTTGTATCGTCACTCGGTCTCAAGAGCGATGTTTTGTGGGTGCTTATCTGATCTTGGTTTAGGCCTTGGGGGTTTGTACTTGGAAAACATCGACCTTGACTCGAGTGATAATTGCTTTACTTTAATTGTCTGCTTTGCTATGTTTGTTTCTGCTTAGTGTGTCTTGGGGCTATCACTGTAGAAAGAGGTGGAGTGAGATGGTTGGGTTCCTATTCCTTTGTACCCTTTATGCTCTTTTGGTATGTTTGATAGTTGATTTACTGCTCACTAAGACTTTTGTCTGACTCAAGGTTTTATGCTTAACTCTTATTACCTTGGGCTGTTCATCCATGTTGGGATGGGCAGACTAGGTAGCAGGTGACAGATGCTGTTCTTAGTGACCAACGCTGTTGATGACGAAGACGAGCTAGAGGCTTTTGCATATTGTTTTCTTACTATATGTACTGGATGTTCCGCTGTTTGTATGATTCTCTGAGTGTTATGTAGTGAGGCTTGATGTATTGGCTATTCGGATGTTTGTATCAAATTGTTATGAACTTCACTATGTATACTTTCTATTGTATTTTATCCATGCGCTGTGAGTAATACGATAGACTATTCTGTGTTTACCTTACCCTGACAATCATCCATGGCTGCCTGGCACACTTTACAGCGCACTATTTCTTGTTTAGTGCAGGAGTCATGGGCGGTCGTCACATTTGGTATCAGAGCTTTGGTTAATCGATTTTATCCAACGCTCGCTGACGTAACTACGTATGAGAGACATAATTGTAATTTTGATGGATGATTACTATATATACTATAGTAGCTTAGAAGGATTTGAACTTCTTATGCAGTTGTTTCTCAGGGTATATTAATCATTTCTTTTAGATATTAGGAATGAGTCGAAGAGGGAGACCAGCTGCTAGGGGAGGCCATGCTGTTGAGGGGGCTGTTGATTATGCTTCTATGTTCGAGGCTATGATGACTTCGATCATGAGAAGGATGCCAGCTCCGGGGCCATCGGTAGACGTTGGAGTTCAGGTTCAAGCCCCAAGACCAGTGGATTTTGCTAAGTTGTGTAAGGACTATACTGCTCTTGGAGGAAAGGTTTTCTTGGGAACAGAATCAACCACAGAAGTTCAGAGATGGATAGATGCTTGTAGAAGGATCTTTGGTGATTTGGGAATTGAGGATGCAACTAAGAGGAAGCTTGCATCAAGGCAGCTTCAGGGAAGAGCTTATGATTGGTGGAACTCTATCACCATTGATACTCCAGAGGAAGAGATCACTTGGGAGCAATTCCAAGTCAGATTTGAAGCTAAGTTCATTTCTACAGCTCAGAAATCTGTTCTGTTCAAGAAGTTTGTGAAACTCAAGCAAGGTGGAAGACCAGTTCTTGAGTATGTTTCTGAGTTTGAAGCCTTGTCCAAGTATGCCCGGTCGTATATTGACTCTCCTTATCAGAAGAATGAGAAGTTTGTGACAGGCTTAGACAGCTATCTTGGGAGGCAGTTGGTGGATCATCTGGACGATCCATTTGAGAAGCTTGTGGAGAAGGCTCTCAGACATGAGAATCTGTTTCCTAAGGAAGGATCTGTTGTTGCTGTGACCAAGGAGCAAAGTGGAAACAAGAAGAGGAAGCAGCAACAACAGAAGGGTAAGGATGGCCAAAAGAAGCCGAGGGGTGAAGTGACTTGCTACAACTGTCAGCAGATGGGTCATCTCTCCAGAGATTGTAAGAAACCGAGAGTGCCGGCGAAGTGTCACAACTGTGACAAACCGGGGCATTTCAAGAAGAATTGTCCGGAACCGAGGAAGGACAAGCAGATTGTGCAAGCTTATGCTTTGGGGGATGTTCCATCATCTTCGAAAGCTCCTATTGCGGAAGAGAAAGGAAAGAGTGTGGTGGTTCAAGGTACTCTTTCTATTTGTGGTGTTCCTGTTAGAGTGTTGTTTGATACTGGAGCGTCGCATTCCTTTGTTTGTAATGAACTTGTAGGCCGGTTGGGTTTGGAACCGGATATTGTTGATAGACCATTGGTTGTGACTAATCCAGTTGGGGGTTCGTCTTGTTTGTGTATGGTATGCCGTGGTCTAGTTGTATCGAGTCATGATTGCTCTTTTGTTTGTGATTGTTTTGTTCTGAACTTTGCAGGGTTCGGAATTATTTTGGGTATGGACTGGCTTAGGAAGTATGCGGCAAGGGTTGATTGTAAGAGGCTGGAGGTGACAGTCGAGAATGTGGAGGGTCGAAAGGTTGTGATACGATGTAAGCATGAAGAAGGCGTCTTCATGAGATTCATGTATTCGTTGGTTGTTCTACGGGATGGACTGTCATCGGTGCCTATTGTGAATGGATTTGAGGATGTCTTTGACGAGGTCAAAGGGTTACCGCCGCATAGAGAGATCGAGTTTCGTATCGATCTAGTTGAAGGAGTCAGACCTATTGTGATGCCTCTTAGGCGGATGGCGCCTAAGGAACAACAAGAGTTGAAGGTGCAAGTTGATGACCTTTTACAGAAAGGATTAATTCGGCATAGTGTGTCCGAATGGGGTGCACCAGTTGTGTTTGCAACCAAAGCGGATGGATCGTTGAGGTTGTGTGTGGATTATCGTGAGCTGAATAAAGTGACTAAGAAGAACAAGTATCCATTGCCGAGAATAGATGACTTGTTTGATCAGCTTCACGAAGCTAAGGTGTTTTCTCAGATGGATTTGGCAACGGGATTTCACCAGTTGAGAGTGGCAAAGGATAGTGTTCCAAAGACTGCTTTTAGGACACCATCCGGATTCTATGAGTGGCTGGTAATGCCGTTTGGATTGACTAATGCACCAGCATATTTTGTGGATCTTATGAATAGAGTGTTCAGAGATCAATTGAACAAGTTTGTACTTGTGTTCGTGGATGATATTTTGATTTATTCCAGAACTGAAGAAGAGCACAAGACGCACTTACGTGTTGTTTTGGAAATCTTGCGGAAACATCAGCTGAAGGCTAAGTTTTTGAAGTGTCGCTTCTGGAAGAGTGAAGTGAGGTTCTTAGGCCATGTTATCTCTGGAAATGGAATAGCGGTTGATCCCGCCAAGGTGGCAGCAATCCAGGATTGGGTTAGACCTAAGAATGCATCTGATGTGAGAAGTTTTCTTGGATTAGCAGGATACTATCGTCGGTTTATCAAAGACTTTTCCAAGATAGTTGCACCATTAACAGGATTGACGAAAAAGAACCAAGAGTTCAGATGGGGTGTTAAGTGTGAGCAAGCTTTCGGAATCCTGAAAGAGCGACTAACAAGTGCTCCTGTCTTGACTATTCCAAGTGGGAATGGTGAGATGGTGGTTTACACCGATGCATGTGGTACTGGACTTGGAGCAGTGCTGATGCAAAAGGATAAAGTTGTTGCATATGCAAGTCGACAACTAAAGCCGCATGAAAGGAATTATCCGAACCATGATTTGGAGTTAGCAGCGATTGTATTTGCTCTGAAGATGTGGAGACATTACCTATTGGGAGTTCGATTCGAGTTGTTTACAGATCATAAGTCATTGAAGTATCTGTTCTCCCAAAAGGATTTGAATCTTCGACAGTAACGATGGCTAGAGTTTTTAGCATCATATGATTTTGGTATAGCCTATACTCCGGGAAAAGGTAACGCAGTGGCAGATGCGTTAAGTCGAAGACATGCAGGTTTGGGAGCCATGTTTTTCAGAATGGAAGAATCTCGAGTATTTAGTTGGATTTGACTTCAGGCCTAGATGTGAATTGGAACCTGAGATGTTGGCAAATTTATCAATAAGACCTACTCTAGTGGAAAGAATTGGCGAAAGCTAAAAGCGAGACGATAAGCTTGTCAAGATTATCCGAGATTTGGAATCTGGATCAGACCCAGAAAAGGATAAAGGATTTGAAGTCGATCGAGAGGGTTGGCTTCGGAAGCAAGGACGACTAGTTGTTCCCGATATAGATGAATTGAGATATGAAGTTCTTAAGGAAAGTCATCACTCGAAGTTGACAATTCATCCAGGTGGAAATAAGATGTATCGGGATATGAAGAGAACCTATTATTGGGAAGGTATGAAGAAGGATGTTGGAAATTTTATTTCCAAATGTATGAACTGCCAGTTGGTTAAAGCCGAACAGAAGAAGCCAAGTGGATTACTTCAGCCATTAGAAGTTCCTACAAGGAAGTGGGAACAAATATCGATGGATTTTATCGATGGTCTACCTAGAACCAGGGCAGGAAATGAAGGGATTTGGGTCATCGTAGATCGTTTGATTAAAAGTGCAAGATTCATTCCTGTTAGATCAACCAGGACTGCATCAAAATTGGCTGAGTTGTATGTTAAGTGGATAGTTCGATTCCATGGTATTCCGAAGAGTATAGTGAGCGATCGAGACCCATTGTTCACTAGTGAATTTTGGAAGAGCTTCCAGGGAGTTTTGGGAACCGAGCAGTGTTTGAATACAGCTTATCACCCCCAAACAAATGGTCAGACAGAGAGAGTCAACCGAGTTTTGGAAGATCTTCTCAGAGCACGTATTTTGGACTTCGGAGGATCATGGGAAGATCATCTTCATTTGGTGGAATTTTCATATAATAACAGTTATCAGTCAAGTTTTGGTATGGCACCATATGAGGCATTGTATGGAAGACCGTGTAACTCTCCGACATGTTGGTTGGAAACTGGAGAAAAGTTGATACTTGGGCCAGAAATGATTCGACAGACTTCGGATTGCATAGAGATCATTCGGCGACGAATGAAGGCAGCCCAAGATCGTCAGAAAAGTTATGCCGATAAGCGTCGTAAGGACTTGGAATTCGACGTAGGAGATATGGTTTTTGTGAAGATTTCTCCACTGAAGAATGTTATTCGATTCGGGAGGAAAGGAAAGTTGACTCCGAGATTTGTTGGACCATTCCCGATCGTCGAGCGAATTGGAAAGCTCGCTTATAATTGGAATTACCAGAAAAGATGTTGGGTGTGCACAATGTTTTTCATATATCGTATCTACGGAAGTATGTGCACGACCCAAGTACAGTGGTTTCGGTTGATAGTTATGAAAGTTTGGAAGTTGATCCAGTTATTACGAGACCTCGTAAGCCGCTTCGTGTTATTGAAACCGACACGAAACAGCTTAGGAGGAAGACGATTAAGTTGCTCAAGGTACAATGGAGTGATGATGTCAACGACTGTACATGGGAGGAGGAAGAGAGGATGAAGGCAGCTCATCCTGAACTCTTCGAGGTATGACCCTAAGGTGTCGTGGCATCTCATGAATTTGTAACTTGTTCTAGTCTTAAAATTCTGCATGCTAGGTTAGTAATTGGATGCATGGTTTGTTGATTGCTACGAATGGTAGGCATGCAGAATAATTTTGGTTGCTTTTGTTTGTTTTGAATTTCGGGGGCGAAATTCCTAAGGAGGAGAGAATGTAACGACCTGTATTTTTACGGATCGAAATACTGTAAATTTTATGCTTTAGGTCGTATTGAAGGCTTGGTCGGTTGAGCAACTTAGTGGAATGGAGCGACTTAAGTTATTGACCGACCTATAGGAATGAGCCATCCAGAGTTAGCTCATGTGGAAGTTAGGTCGTGTGAGCCAGTTAGGGGAAGCTAGCGACCTAAGTAGTTGGAGCGAGTTAAGGAGACAGAGCAACTAAGGGGTTGGATCGTGTAGTGCTTAGGTCGGTAGAGCGACCTATAGGATTTGGAGCGACCTAGGGTATTGACCGACCTATAGAGTGACTGACCTATAGGAGTGACCGACTTAAGGTAGTTAGCGAGTTTGTGGATAGCGGCTTAGGGATAGGTCGGTTGAAGCGAGTTAGCGACCTAGTGGTTAGTGTCGGGTTATAGTTAGGTCGTAAGACGACCTAAGGTTGCAAGCGACTTAGGGTTAGGTCATAAGTCGTTGGGTCGTATGCGACCTATGGTGGTTTGCCTTGTGTGGTTAGGACGGCATATCAGTTAGGTCGTAGGTCGCATGAGGTTTTTTTAGGTCGGCTTGTGTTTTAAGTCGCGCAAAGGTTAAGTCGTTAGGTCGTTGGACCGTTAGGTCGCACATGCCGTTAAGTGTTGAGTCGTGAGGTTGTTGAGTCGTGCAGAGGCTTAAGTCGTAGGTTGGCAATGTTATAGGTCGTGAGCGACCTAATATCGAGTAAGCGACTTAAGGAGGCCTGAGTGTTAGGCGTAAGTCGTTAGGTCGGCGACGACTTATGGGGGCAGACGACTCATGGATCTGCCTATAAATAGAGGGGTTTGGTTCACTTTTTGGCATCGGATTTTGAAGCGACGAAGTGCTGCTATTTTGAGAGCTCGACTACAACACTTCTTCACTTCTTTTCTCCACTCTAATCTAGTGCTTCCTTCCATCCAAGATTGAAGATCAAATCGAAGATCCATGAGCCAAAGTTGAAGATCTCCATCCATTGAAGAGAGATTTCATCATTTGAAGCGGAATCTTGTCGGATCAAGCTAGATCCTTTGCTGTCCAGATCTGAAGTTAGCTGCTTTTGAGGTGTTTAGGTGATTCGGTGAGTGGTAGTTATCTCTCACACAGACCCAAAGGAGTATATTGGATCGATGGCTTGTTTGTGTGTTGAAGATAGTGATTTTATGCATTTTTCTCAAGTCTGCATGTAGATCTAGTGTTCATGAAGTTTTGATATCTACTTTACTACATGTTAACCTATGCTAGTTCATTCATCAAGATCTTATTTAGAGTTCATGCTTGTTAGATTTGGATCTTTTAATTACGAAATTTCCATTATTGTTATAACTGTTTATTTAGATCTTATTTGAATGATTGATTACTTGGATGAATGACTGATTTGATTGATTAGTTGATTAGTGATTGAATTTGGACAAAGTTGGTCGAAGATGATTCAAAAGCTAAGTGGAAATGCTCTTGAATAAGGAAAGCTGCTCGTGGCATATGAAGCGGATGATAAAGCTCATATGGATAGATTTGATCATGATGTTGAGATGGGACTTTGCTATGATGCGATGAAGCAAAGCATGATATGAGAAAGCCTTGGTTTATTCCAGACGGGATCATTCCAAGCATGTTGATGACTCGGTGATGTGGTTCGAGTTTGTTGATAATGGTTGGCTCGAGAGGCGCTTGAGCTAGTATGTGAATAGTCGTCGAGGAGGATGACTAGAAGGCTGAGATCTCATCGTTATTGAAGGTTCTAGCATGCTCAAAGCAAGAGCACGTTGGAACGGGTCACGACGAAGTTCCAGGCACGGGCTGCGACGACGTGCTAAGTACTCTGGGCAGATTCGATAGTCCTAGGCACGGGCTGCGACGACGTGCAGAGTTATGTCTAGAACCGGGGTTACCATTTGCCCTTGAAGGACAGATGAAAGAATGAGCCGGTCATTCAATTAACAGTGATATCGAGACAATGATAACAGTGATAGCCAGAGTCATGGATGTTTGGTTGTATCGTCACTCGATCTCAAGAGCGATGTTTTGTGGGTGCTTATCTGATCTTGGTTTAGGCCTTGGGGGTTTGTACTTGGAAAACATCCACCTTGACTCGAGTGATAATTGCTTTACTTTAATTGTATGCTTTGCTATGTTTGTTCCTGCTTAGTGTGTCTGGGGGCTATCACTGTAGAAAGAGGTGGAGTGGGATGGTTGGGTTCCTATTCCTTTGTACCCTTTGTACTCTTTTGGTATGTTTGATAGTTGATTTACTGCTCACTAAGACTTTTGTCTGCCTCAAGGTTTTATGCTTAACCTTATAACCTTGGGCCGTTCATCCATGTTGGGATGAGCAGACTAGGTAGCAGGTGACAGATGCTGTTCTTAGTGACCAACGCTGTTGATGACGAAGACGAGCTGGAGGCTTTTGCATATTGTTTTCTTACTATATGTACTGGATGTTCCGCTGTTTGTATGATTCTCTGAATGTTATGTAGTGAGGCTTGATGTATTGGCTATTCGGATGTTTGTATCAAATTGTTATGAGCTTCACTATGTATACTTTCTATTGTATTTTATCCATGCGCTGTGAGTAATACGAAAGACTATTCTGTGTTTACCTTACCCTGACAATCATCCATGGCTGCCTGGCACACTTTACAACGCACTATTTCCTTGTTTAGTGCAGGAGTCATGGGCGGTCGTCATAGTTTCCCACGAAAACATACAAACCGGATCGAAGTGGTTTTCGAGAAATAAATCTCGATCCCTAGTTTCTTCGAAACGTTCAACGTATTTGTCCAATATTGATGGTCGGTTATTTAACTATCAATTAATATTCACAAACATCCATCCAACAGTAAATAATTTCCCCAAATTATTTATTAATCTCAAAATATCGTCACAAGATATATTTCTATTTTCAACCCTTTGAAAACAGTTTCAAACAATCTTTCTTTTCAGAATACACTTTTCCAAATATTTTCTATCTCCACTGAAATCACCAAGCACAAAACTAGATTTTTTTTTTCTTTAAAATAATTTAAAACACTTTACTTTGAAATATACTTTAAAACATTTAAGTTAAAACTACTTCAAGAATTTGTTAAAAATACATACTATATGAATATTTTGAAAATAAGGTTACTTAATAAAATATAAAACTTGATTTTCACCTTTTAAAAAAATACTAAGTCACTTTTAAATAATTACTGCTATAATAGATTAAAAGAAAATACTTACTTTAGAATTTGAATATTTAGAAATAATAAATTATCCAAAACTTGCTTTTTAAAACAACTTTAAAACTTTTAACTTATATTTAAAAATTTACTTTAAAAACGTACTTGGTTATTCAGGGAGAATTTCCAATCTCAATTACTTAAATCAATTTCCCAAATTGATTTCCAATTTATTCCATTTGAAATAAATTTCTTTACTTACTCGGTTCATTTCAAAATTCATTAATTATGGACTTTATTCTTAACATTATTATTTTTCGTTTGATTTTAAATCTTTTAACTGAAATATACAGATTTCGGATTTTCCCAATTTCTTCTTTATTCTTCTTAAATAATTTAAATCCTAAATTTAAATTAAATGTTTTATTCTTTTAAATAATAAAACTGAAGTTTAGAATTCATTAACTTCCTGTTTATTCAAAATTCCCTTTTCATATACGGAGTTTTACCTATTAGAATTTTAAAATCACTTTATTTCTTTTCCAATTCATCTTTATATTTATTCAAATTCTCTATATTTATTTTACTTACAAATTCAATTAATTTATTTTCTTTCCAAAATCCAATTTATATATTTTTGGTAATTCATTATACCCAATTATATCCAATAGAACCATAGCATTCTATATTCCAATATAATTCATCATAGAATATCAAATAATCACAACAGAGGGTATTAAATAATTTAAATAAATATTGAGGGGTCTAGTTGGATCCCTCTAACCTGTTTTCCCTGCATCCACAGATGTTAGCACAATATCAAATGCCAATTCCAAAATATACCATACTATAGCACATCAATCGATTCAACCATTCAAACAATTATTTAAATTTAATCATTTAAATTTAAATTTAAATTCAGCCAAGTGAGATTAACTCACCTTATTCCGTTTGCAACCCATTTCCAAACCAGCTTGTTTCCTTTCAGATTCTGACCTTGAATAACAATTCACAGTTTATTATTATTTGAACCAATCAAACAATTAATCACCATTTATTTACTTTGTTTACAAATGATTAAATTTTAACCTTAGATTTAATTTAACCGAAGTAGTAAAATTTAAACTAGTTTTCCTTTCATAGATTACTTAAAATAATTAAATAAGTTAGGCGCGCATATAAGTATAAAATTTTCTTTTCAATTCCAGTTTAAACCCGATTATAATAAAAAAAATCTAACCTCATTCACATATTCTTTTCTAACCAGACAATTTCCATTTCTAACTTTACATTTTCAAAATCTTACCTATTTACATATATTTCTGTTTACTGTTAAATCTTTTCTTCTCTTTCTTTTTATACTTTATATATTTATTTAAATTGAATAATCCGCATATATATTTCGTAAAAATCAAATACTGATACCTATATATACTTTTAATTTCCTAACTTGAATGTATGCATACATCAATATATAAAGACTAAATCTGCAAATACCTTATGCTCAGAACCCCTTCCTCCTGGCCACGACCTTGACCATCACGCGAGTAAACCCTAGCCACGACACCGCACCCTACCGTCAACGTTACCACCTCAGACCACTGCTACCTCCACCGCCTCAATGCGCCAACTGGCCTCGCCGATAAATCAGCCTCGTCGCCCCTCGCGCGATCCCTTCTACCTAATTCGAACACGACTCGAATCGTGAGTCCCCTCGCGATGCCATAGAAGTCCCTACACGTGCCTCCGGTGATGAGCATACGCGAGTGCTTTTCCTTTTTTATTATTTTATGATTTGATTTAAGAAAAAAGGGCAAGCGGCCATTCTTTTTTTTTTTGAGAATCGTTTGAATAGATCAGAAGAAAATGAGGCGTGATTGAACTAGAAGGTTTCGGCTTGGAAATAAAAGAGAAGGAGGCGTACAAAGGAAGATTTGACTATGTATGATTTTTCTTTTATATTTTATTTTTAAAATATTCTCCTCAACGTCAAATTTTCTTTATTAACGACGAAGCGTACTAAAGGAAGTAACACATGCTTTTTGAATCCAGGTTTTCATATTAGATTCCCGATAAAAAAATTCCAGTGCGTTCATATGTCATACGTTCACACGACAGCTCCAAATGCCACGAAAATTGGAATCCGATAATAATTCAATTTTACGGATCCAATGGAACTGGTTTCGTCAAATTCCGAGATTGTGCCTCGAAAAGCTATTTTTAAATTCAATTTAAACGATAAAATTTCAAAACCGAACAAATCATTGATAAATTCAATGTTATCAATATAAATTTTATAAGCCTTCAAATTATTACTAACCCGCTTAAAACTCCAGATTCAACATATAGCTCAACTTCAAATTATTTAATTCAATAATTTAATTATCAAATAATTAGTGATACTTGAATTCAAGTTAAAATTAACTTTTAAATATTTAAAATTAATTAAGTATTCAAACTTCAAATGCCTAAAAATCCTGGGTCATCACAACAGCGGAAAACCAATAGCAAAAGAGATAACTCCAATATCAAACTGCAACTCCAATCCAATTCTCCAAAGCCAAAACTCCAAACCACTAGCTCGAACCACCATCACATTGCACAAAGCTAAGCAAGTGCAGTCCACGAATCCAAAGACTCCCATATCCAAGATCTCCAAAGAATACCAAAGAGAAAGCTAAAAGCTACTGAATCGATATCTACTATCTGAAAAACCCAACCTAGACTTCCCGTGTGGAAAATAGTGGGCACCAGAGTTTAGGAAAGGAACAATAAACTCCGAGTCAGTAATGTGACTGGTATGAGCGAACAAAAACAGTTTTTCTTTAAAACAGACAAAAGATTTTAAAATTCAAATCTGCAATGCTTTTTGGAAAATGAAACTACCATAAGGCCTCCCGCCACACACACCATGCAAACGCAGAATTGGAGGAAATTTCTCCTTATGATAGTCAAATATGCTTACTACGCAAAAATCCTTTTTGATATTATTTTTAGTGCATAGTGAAAAACATTTCGAAAGTATAATACTAATCTTAGCCAGCATACCGCATTTCATCGTATGCCTACTATAGCTACCATGTTCAATAGCAGGTTACCACGACATTCCATGGCAGGTTATGCAACTAAAACCGTACTGGGAGCATATTGTTTCTTTGGATTTTCCAACAAATGGTCAGGCCAAGGAACTTCCCATTGCCACATGGGTACGCCTCTGGAGAGACTCCTCGAGAACCTACCTGGCTCTCTGCTAACACAAGGCCGGGTACCCCTTTCCCGGGGAATAAAACCTAAGATATGACATCCCCGGTCCTTTGGGACCTTTAACCGAGGATCCTCAATACCAACAACATCACACAGTAATAATAAATATACTACAGTGCCCACATAAGTAAGTATCTGGGCTCCATACCATGATACTACCCTTTTCCAGAAAGAATGGTCATACCCTAGGGGAGCTACCCTTGAAACCTTGCCGCATTTTCCTGTTTCGACCATTACCGGTTTGTGAGGCTCGATGAGGTTTCGCCCACAAAGCTAAGCTTTTTCATAAAGCTATGCTTTGATCAACAAATGATCAGCAGCACTTCATATGCCACATTACCAAATTGAGAATGTATCACTAGTAACCATCAACTACATAACCTCTGAGCTCGTACATCTCAAAGAAGGGTGTTAAGCTAAGAGAATAAATCTCCGCCACCAAACAGAAAAGTATTTGATAGAAACTGGTTTTACATCTCAAAGTGTAATGTAAGACACACATCCATACAAATCTTTTCCGGGGTTCGAACAGAACCAAAGGCACTTCCAAAGAAGCCCTTGCAATTCCGGATAATCTCTAATCACGTCCGGACTTCCCATCACAGTGAGTGCTCAATTCTCTATACCGAGGCTAGTGGGTGCAGAGACATTCGACAGGTCATCCTTTCGCTTTTGAAAGTATCCGGTCATCACCACCGGTCTTCAAATGCTATCCATGTCGTCGTATCATTATTCGGAATGGGTGCTATGACACAAGGTCCTCTCCTGGCTAAACCGAATAATGAGCGCAATATTTAAAAACATATGGATAATAGGATTTAAGTTAAGTCACAACTTAAAGCCGAAAACCTTTCTTCGAAATGGTTAAAACAAATTACCATTTCCAATCTTTTAAACAAAAAGATTCATTTCATAAACCTTCAATGGCTTAAACAATTTCCGTACTTAAATCTTTTAAACAAAAGATTCGCTTTTATTTTTTAAGACCCTTTTCAATTTAAAACAAGGATCACCAATCTTTAACAAAGATCATTCATAGCCTTTCAAAACAATTCCATTTCAAGTTGGATTAACTAATCCGGAATTAAATCAAAGACTCATTTCATAGCTTTCAAAACAAATTTCAAAGATTCATTCATAACTTTCAAAACAATTCCCGTTTCAAATCTTTTATATATAAAAGATACATCATTTAAAATCCTCTTCAATTTCAAAACAAAGTTCAATCATCTTTCACAAAATTCAATTATAGCTTTCAAAACCAATTCCAAAACCGTTTGGTTTTAAAATTCAACTTTAAAAACCATTTCAAAATATTAAATTCAAATATCTGTGACTTAACTGATTTCCTTTTGAAATCCATATTTGTGCGTGTATAGTGTAGTCCAGGGGTTTACACACAATAGTGCAACAACATCAACCATTATAGAGTCAAATACAACAATATATTTGATAAGCGGTATAAACTATAACACTTATCTTTCTTTCACATATCAAAGATAAAATTACAGATAATAATTTACATTACAGATAATTAATTTCATCATAGAATAAATTACATCACAGTTCACAAAACAAAATAATTCATATCACACATTATCACAAATCAGGGATATCAATCAATTTAAAGCACTCCATAGAATCCTAACAATCCATGAGTAAGATCAATTAATTATCTGATTTATTTAAATTAGATTAATTACTTATGAATAAATTTCTAATCCTGGTTAATTAATCATAAATTAATTACAAACCATTTTGATTAATTACTCTTTAATCATTAATTAACCTTTAATTAATAAATAATCCTTTGATTAATTAACCTCAATTAATTTCAATAATTAATAAGTTAATTATTAATTAATTATCCTTAAAATAAATGATTATTCCCAATCATTTTCATAAATTAATTAAATTTTATTAATTATGTTTAATCGATAAATTAATTATCACTAATTACTATTGATTAAGTCTTAATCACCATCATAATTAAAACATTTCTTAATTAATAATCTTAATTAATTTATCCTTAATTGCAATTAATTAAATCTTAATTATTTTTATTAATTAATTACTTCCTAATTAATTAATAATTAACTTCACATTAATTTACCTTGATTACTTCTTAATTAATTATGATTTCTTGATCACTTTAAGTTAATTAACCTTTAATTAATTATTCTTAATTTAATTACCTTAATTAATTAACCACATTAATTAATTTTTCTTTTAAAGTAATTAACCCTTAATATTTGATTAATCAATCTTTAATCACTAATTATCTCCTCTTAATTACTTTCACTAAGTAATTACTATTTTCATTAATCATTGATTAATTACTTTATTAATTAACTTGAATTATTAATTAGTTACTTTAATTACTTACATTAAGTAATTTACTTCAAGTAATTAATCTCTCTAACGAATAAAATCTATTAACCATTAGAACATCAATTATTTAACCCTAACAAATAAAGTTTATTAATCATTAAAAACATCCTAATATTATTAAGTTAAATTAACTTTTCAAAAATAAAAGTTATATTTATTATAAATCATGTTAAAACTTGGTAATTTAAAACAAATTTGTCTAAAAAACTTTCTTAACAAATTCAAAACCGGGTTAACATTAAACTTTTACCAAAAAGTCAAAACTGGTTTTACCAAAACTATTTTCAAGTGAACTTGATTTTTCCTTTAAAAAAAACTGAAACTATTTTCTGCCCCAAAACCAATGACCCGAGTCATTGCAGCATCTCCCCGGGCATTGCTTCGAGATTTTCAAAAATTTACCCAAATGCTCCCTCCAAAATTTCAACCTTAAAATTTTCTAAATGTTTTCATTTTGCACCCAATTCCTACTTCGGGTTATAACTCGAGCTACCTCGTTTCTTCCTGAGCCTTGCTTCGAGTCGCCTTCTTCTTCCCCAAACGCAAAACTCACCGATATACGTTGATGCAAGTATACATGCACAACCACGCTAACCATTGCCGATCGATGACGAACTCACCATAACGTCACCGATAATCCCCAGCCTCGATTCGAATAATCCAAAACCCAAAATCCTTACTAATTCAAAATCGAGCCACTGCGTTAAAATTGGAACGAAACCCATCATCACGAAACCGCCACGCTCCTCCTCCTCTGACCACCTGAACGTCACCACCTCCAGCCACGTCTCTAACGAACCCCAAACTAACACCTCCCCGAGTACCACTACACTCGATCAACCAGAAAGCCCACGCCGACTCAAAACTCTCAGCTCAACCAAAATTTAGGGTTACAGGAGGAAATTCGTTACCGCCGATGCCTCAAGGCTCTGACCATCATCAGGACAATTTTGTCGAAGCCTCTGACCATCGATGCAACTCCACATGAAACCCCAACATCCCCAGTAACGTTGACCACCGGAATCTCCTCAAAACTCAAATTCTGGTTAACCCAAAATTTCTCACAAAATCTTCAACTAAAAATTGTAACAACCTGGGTTTTCGTTACAATTGATTATCGTCAAACGATGATTAAATTGGTTGTTAATTGACATCGGGAGTTTTAATCAGGTTTAAATTCTTTTGAAAATTCATTGTATGTTGAGTGGGCTTTAATAATCTCGGCCCACAATTCTTTTAAGAATTTTGATGTCGTTTAAGTTGAAGCTAATAACCCGATCCCTTTTTCACCTTTTTCATTTTAAAAACCCTAGAAAATAAAAATAAAAAAATAAATGGCGGCTTCATATCGTGCTCGTTCCACCTTTCCAAATTAGGGCTTCGATCGACTCTGCTTCGTCTCTGAAGTACGCGACCTTCGGATCCAAGGTGAGTGAATTTCTTCACTCACATCGAATTCAAATTTTAGATGGTTTTTGACTTGTTCAAATTTGTGATTTGCATTGCTTGGTTTCTCGGCCGTTTGATTTTGTTTTGATGTTGATTTTTTTTTCTAACCTAGTTTGATTTTTGGATTACCAATGCTCCGACTTTAATTTGTTTCTTCGGTATTGAACTGGCTCTGGCTTACGTGAAAATCTGCTTATTTCGGCCATTCTGTCTTTAATTGTTGCGTCACATTGTTGATGACGTTTGACTGTTGAACTTGGTGGTGATGTTTCATAGTTTTTGTTTAATCTGGTTACAGTCTTATGCACCTTGAATTTCATGATCGCTGTGTTGCCATAGTAATCCCTTTGGCCATTATGTTCATCTCTGTTTGATTTTATGTCGTATTGACTTGAATTCGAGATTACTTTAAGGCGATGTTTACACTACTGTACTTCCCCGACCTGTTGCAGTGCAAACTTCATGTGTACTTCTGGGTTCATGTACTTCTGCCTTGATGTTTTGATAGCATTTTGGACATTGTTCGACTTGATATAGTCTGCACTGTTTTGTGTTGCATGACTATATGCATTTGGCATTGCTTGATTGTGTGGTCTGGTATCACTCCATGTTACTTTGACTAATTGGCTTCATATTTAAAAACTGTTGTAACCTGGTCCTTTTTATGTACATGTTGCAGCTTGATTTATATTGTCACTGCATACCGATTTTTGAATTTTTGGTGAATTCACTTGATATTGTCACATGCTACTTGGTTACTGTGACATACATATGGAACCCTTTTTTTTGTAGTGTTATCTATGTGGTATAACATCACATGTGTACATACATTCTTGGATGTATATATGTGTATGTTAGTTTATGTTTCCACTTTGACTGTACCCTGGTCTTTGCTGATCCTGTTTTATTTAGTGTAGATATGTAGGTGTATACTGAACCATGTGTATACATATATATAGGCATACTTGTATACTTGATGTAGCCTTCATGCACTTGGTTTCAATATGCAAACTGTACCGGTTTGCATTAATTCGTATATACTTGATGCCTTGATTTTCATTTGACTTCACTTGAAATTGATTTGTACACTTGGTCGAAACTGGTCCTTGATGTTCATTTGAACTGTGCATTCATTGTTGCCATATCTTGGCTCCTTGCAGTTTTGTGTTGTTTGAGTTTCATTGAACTTTGATTTTATAATGTTTGTAATAATTCTCTGATTTCATTTGCATATGTATACTGTGCACTAAGCATTGTCTCGAGACGGTGTACTCGAGTGTGATATGTGCATTTTTGCCATACTGTAGCCTTTGTGACAATTGCAGTTTGGTTATGCAGTTTTGGAGTTTCACGTAGTTGCTGTCTCATAGGCAGTTTGTACTTGGGTATCTGCATTCGAACTTGACCTTTTCTTGACTCGGCCATTTGTGAGTTTGGTACTTGGTTCCTTTGAGTCTTGCTAGCTCTATATTAAACCTGATTTCATGGATCACCCCTATTTTATGTACATGAGTCTGTAGCATTATATATACACATATGTTGTTCACTTGATCCTGTTCACTTGATCCTTTGCTTTCCACTGATCTATTTGTTATCACTTGCCCTTGAGCATTCGTGTAGCTGATTGCATCTATGGGGTACTGCTTGCATTCATGTATATGGTAGCAGTGATCGAACTGTTAACCTTTGGTTAGTAATTTCTGATTCGTTACTGACTTGGTAGTTGGTTTGGATCCTCTGATTCACTGATGTTGTTGATGCAAGTTTCCTTTGTTTGAGCTCGGGCCTGATACATTGCATTGATGCATTGTATTCATTTGCATTTGGTGCTCTCACCTTCACTCTACCCCTATAGTATGTATGCAGTTTGCCCTTGTCGGTTTGCATCGTATCGATGTAATTGGATTGTTTTCGAAGTCACTTGAGTTGAATCCGGTATTTTGGGTTTGACCTTGTGCTCGGTTGTGTACATCATCACTGTAGTGGCAAGGCAGTGCACGCAAGCGTGTACTGCAGCCACACGGTATTGAGCTTTTGTGTACATCATCACCGTAGTGGCAAGGCAGTGCATGCAAGCGTGAACTGCAGCCACACGGTATGGCTTTTATGATATTCCATTTTGTTTTGATTTATTGATCTTTTGCATATTACATATGCCGTAGCGGCGAGGCAGTACACGCGTGCGTGTAGTGCAGCCCTACTCGAATTGTCGTTTTAATTGATATTTCAATTGTTTGACTGTTTCGTTTATTCAATTCAATATGATTTGAATCATATTTTGATTTGGTTTAATTTAATGATTTTTTCGATATCTAATTATCTTTTTGATAATTAGATTATGAGTTTCTAATTATCTATTTAATAATTGAATTTTGACGTTATTTGTCGTTTAGGCAATTCTGTTGTTTTCTAAATTATCTTCTTTGATAATCTTTTTAATTTATCTTCGTTGATAATTCGGATTTGCTGATTTGTTGTTTAACACTGCTACGTGTTATATTTATCGTTATCCGATTTCTTTATTTAAGGATCGGATAGACGAGACTTATTGTAACTGTAGTCTATTTGTTACTTAATTATTATTGCTTATGTGCACTAATAACTGAGTTTGAATTACACTGACCCGTGTATTATTTTCTTTTGAATTTAATACTCGGGTCAGACCCGAGTTATTTCAGGTTGTAGATATTTTGCTTTGGGTTGATGTTGAGCTACGAAGACTTTGCATATCTTTTGGAGTTGTCGTGTCATTGCATAAGATGTTGTAAATTCATGTATGTTATTCACGATAATGTACTTGTGTATATAACTTTCTGAGTCGACAATTGTAGTTGTATCATATGTATTGTATCACATGTATTGTAACTGACATCAGTTATTATATATATGAGACATTTTTGTTTTATCTGTGTTCCGCAATTATATTATCTGTGTTATTATTATATCTATTGTCCTAACTATTATGAACCATCGTAGTTTGTTTTATACTGGAATTGGATATGTTGATGGGAGTAAATAAATAAGAGAAGAAAACTTAAAAATATATACCACTCCTATCAAGATAACCAATACTAGTGTAAGGCCTAACTACGAATGGCCGCTCCTATCCATCCTTATTCTTCGTAATAACGGACAGTGTTTCTTTTAATACTCTTTGTTATTGTGAGCATTGAGGTGGGGCGTCACAGTTGGTATCAGAGCTTCAGGTTTATGGACATAATATAAAACATAACTTAGATGGAACATGTGTTACAACTATCAGTCGATGTTTTATTGTGCTTTGAGTCAAAACTAAAGTTTTGAAATTTTGATGAAATTTTTAAATATCTGTATTTAAAAATAAAAGTGAATTGTGTTTTGTTTATCAGAGTGTGCATCGAAAACAGTGAGACTACTTCGCTGAGTACAACTGATAATTATTTTGATTTAAAAATCGAAATATGAAAATGAATTTAATTTCATTATGCTGTTTAACCAGTGGTTTGATTTGTTGAAATTCTTGCTCGTTTTCTATGGTGCTAATCATATCTGATTAGATTTTAGCTGTTTTAAAATATCTTAATTGAAGATATAATAGAATGCTTTCTTTGTTTATTTTGTAGTATACGTTCAAATTTGAGTTGCACGACACTGCATTAATTTTACGTAAAACGGATGTTTGGTTTTAAACGTAATCTGTTGCCGTTATTTTTATAACGGGATTTTTACGCCGTTGCTAAATTTTGAAGCATGGTGTTTTGTTGACATTTTTAATGAATGGAAATTCACTGGTATTATATTTGATGAAAATTATTTTGATGAGACTTTGACGTATGAATATTACTGTCGCTTTGACTTCAGTATCGGTCATATTTTAAAGTGGATTTTCAGGCGGTTATCCCGCAATGCTGATTCTGAGATCCGTTTCTACGGTGTTTTGAGAAGTGCAATTTCCTTGTTGAAATTATCACTAATGTTGCTGTTTTTAACACGGATTTACAAATCGTTTTAAAAATAAAATTGTTTTCCAAAATTTTATAGTTTACGCTTTCAAAAGAATGAGGAAGCGATTTAAACGTTTCTGCAAAATCGAGGACTATGACCCCTTTCTTTTACTGATTCGCTTAATTCTGGACTTGTTCGTTTGAGAATGTAAGTTATTACTTTTATAAAATGAATGAAATTGTTTTTAGAAGTTTTGCAGTTTGCGTTTTCAAAAGAATGAGAAAGTGATTTAAACGTTTCAGCAAAATCGAGGACTATGACCCCTTTCTTTTACTGATTTGCTTAATTCCGGACTTGTTCGTTTGAGAATGTAAGTTATTACTTTTATAAAATAAATGAAATTTTTTTTAGAAGTTTTGCAGTTTGCATTTTCAAAAGAATGAGAAAGCGATTTAAACGTTTCAGCAAAATCGAGGACTATGACCCCTTTCTTTTACTGATTCGCTTAATTCCGGACTTGTCCGTTTGAGAATGTGAAATGTTATTTTTTTGAATACCCAATTTTTCACTTTCAAGGAAACGATGAAGAGAATTAAACGCTTTAGTAGAACTCGTGGTTATGGGACATGTGGTTTGCTATTTTGGTTAATTCCGGACTCGTTAATTGAAATATCTGCTGTTTTGATGATTCTGATGATTTTATTTGGCTTCCGAGCTACTCTGATGGACCTTCGGGTCATATGTTGGACCTTCGGGTCATTTGTTGGGCTTTTGGGTCATTCTGCTGGACCTCCGGGTCATTTGTTGAGCTTTCGGGCCACTCTGCGGACCTTCGGGTCAAATACCAGTACTAGACCTTCGGGTCACTCTGCGGACCTTTGGGTCAAATACCAGTACTAGACCTTCGGGTCACTTGCGGACCTTCGGGTCAATCTGATGGGCGCCAAAAATTATGTTGAGTACTTGGTAGGCTTCGGCCACTCTGAGATGCACGTGCGGCGTAGCTAAAAAACTCGCCATCTGATAGGATCGATCCAACCTTTTATGTTGATTTTCTAGAGTATCTTAATTGATTTCTAGATATTTGTTGAATCTAATTATCTGTAGGTAATTAGATATTTGTTGATTTGATTATCGTTTTTGATAATCGAATATTTGTTGATTTGATTATCGTTTTTGATAATCGAATATTTGTTGATTTCATTATCGTTTTTGATAATCGAATATTTGTTGATTTCATTATCGTTTTTGATAATCGAATATTTGTTGATTTGATTATCGCTTGAGATAATTGAATATTTGTTGATTTGAGATTTGATTATCGTTTTTGATAATCGAATATTGTTAATTTGATTATCGTTTTTGATAATTGAATATTTGTTGATTTGAGATTTGATTATCGTTTTTGATAATCGAATATTTGTTGATTTGATTATCGTTTTTGATAATCGAATATTTGTTGATTTGATTTTCGTTTTTGATAATCGAATATTTGTTGATTTGATTATCGCTAGAGATAATTAAATATTTGTTGATTTGAGATTTGATTATCGTTTTTGATAATTAAATATTTGTTGATTTGAGATTTGATTATCGTTTTTGATAATCGAATATTGTTAATTTGATTATCGTTTTTGATAATTGAATATTTGTTGATTTGAGATTTGATTATCGTTTTTGATAATCGGATATTTGTTGATTTGATTTTCATTTTTGATAATCGAATATTTTTTGATTTGATTATCGTTTTTGATAATCGAATATTTGTTGATTTGATTATCGCTTGAGATAATTGAATATTTGTTGATTTGAGATTTGATTATCGTTTTTGATAATCGAATATTTGTTGATTTGATTATCGTTTTTGATAATCGAATATTTTTTGATTTAATTATTGTTTTTGATAATTGAATATTTGTTGATTTGAGATTTCTGATTATCGTTTTTGACAAACTGCTAATTTTTTTTGATTTTCTGGTTGATAACTAGATGTTTGCAGTTTTGCGATTTGTGGTTTGTGTTTTCTAATCATCTTTGTTGATAATTAGGTTTTGTTTTTTTCTAATTATCGTATCGATAATTAGATATTACTGTTTTGAGATTTCTGTATTCTAATTATCTAGTTGATAATTGAATATTGCTGATAATTGCATTTATTCAGTTTTGTTGTTTTCTGATTATCTATTTGATAGTTAGATTTTGTTGAGAATTTGTGAGTTTCTTTTATGAAATTAAAAGATTTCTTTGTCATTTGTATTCTCGACCTTTATTTTCTAGCTTAACCAGTTTATGTTAGAAAACAATTGTTAGTGACGACCTTAATTATGAAAATTGCGGGGACGCAATTTTGATAAGGAGGGGAGTCTGTAACAACCTGGGTTTTCGTTACAATTGATTATCGTCAAATGACGATTAAATTGGTTGTTAATTGACATCGGAAGTTTTAATCAGGTTTAAATTCTTTTGAAAATTCATTGTATGTTGAGTGGGCTTTAATAATCTCGGCGCACAATTCTTTTAAAAAATTTGATGCCGGTTAAGTTGAAGCTAATAACCCGATCCCTTTTTCACCCTTTTCATTTTAAAAACCCTAGAAAAAAGAAGAAGAAATAAATGGCGGCTTCATCTCGTGCTCGTTCCACCTTTCCAAATTAGGGCTTCGATCGACTCTGCTTCGTCTCTGAAGTACGCGACCTTCGAATCCAAGGTGAGTGAATTTCTTCACTCACATCGAATTCAAGTTTTAGATGGTTCTTGACTTGTTCGAATTTGTGATTTGCATTGCTTGATTTCTCGGCCGTTTGATTTTTTTTTTGATGTTGATTTTTTTTCTAACCTAGTTCGATTTTTGGATTACCAATGCTACGACTTTAATTTGTTTCTTCGGTGTTGAACTGGCTCTGGCTTACGTGAAAATCTGCTTATTTCGGCCATTATGTCTTTATTTGTTGCGTCACATTGTTGATGACGTTTGACTGTTGAACTTGGTGGTGATGTTTCATAGTTTTGGTCTAATCTGGTTACAGTCTTATGCACCTTGAATTTCATGATCGTTGTGTTGCCATAGTAATCCCTCTGGCCATTGTGTTCATCTCTGTTTGATTTTATGTTGTATTGACTTGAACTCGAGATTACTTAAGGCGATGTTTACATTGCTACACTTCCCCGACCTGTTGCAGTGCAAACTTCATGTGTACTTCTGGGTTCATGTACTTCTGCCTTGATGTTTTGATAGCATTTTCGACATTGTTCGGCTTGATATAGTCTGCACTGTTTTGTGTTGCATGACTATATGCATTTGGCATTGCTTGATTGTGTGGTCTGGTATCACTCCATGTTACTTTGACTGCATTAGCTTCATATTTAAAAACTGTTGTAACCTGGTCGTTTTTATGTACATGTTGCAGCTTGATTTATATTGTCACTGCATACTGCTTGTTGAATTTTTGGTGAATTCACTTGATATTGTCACATGCTACTTGGTTACTGTGACACACATGTGGGACCCTTTTTTTTGTAGTGTTATCTATGTGGTATAACATCACATGTGTAGATGCATTCTTGGATGTATATATGTGTATGTTAGTTTATGTTTCCACTTTGACTATACCCTGGTCTTTGCTGATCCTGTTTTATTTAGTGTAGATATGTATGTGTATATTGAACCATGTGTATACATATATATAGGCATACTTGTATACTTGATGTAGCCTTCATGCACTTGGTTTCAATATGCAAACTGTACCGGTTTGCATTAATTCGTTTATACTTGATGCCTTGATTTTCATTTGACTTCACTTGAAATTGATTTGTACACTTGGTCGAAACTGAACCTTGATGTTCATTTGAACTGTGCATTCATTGTTGCCATATCTTGGCTCCTCGCAGTTTTGTGTTGTTTGAGTTTCATTGAACTTTGATTTTATAATGTTTGTAATCATTCTCTGATTTCATTTGCATATGTATACTGTGCACTAAGCATTGTCTCGAGACGGTGTACTCGAGTGTGATATGTGCAATTTTGCCATACTGTAGCCTTTGTGACAATTGCAGTTTGGTTATGCAGTTTTGGAGTTTCACGTAGTTGCTTTCTCATAGGCAGTTTGTACTTGGGTATTTGCATTCGAACTTGACCTTTTCTTGACTCGGCCATTTGTGAGTTTGGTACTTGGTTCCTTTGAGTCTTGCTAGCTCTATATTAAACCTGATTTCATGGATCACCCCTATTTTATGTACATGAGTATGTAGCATCAAATATACACATATGTTGTTCACTTGATCCTGTTCACTTGATCCTTTGCTTTCCACTGATCTATTTGTTATCACTTGCCCTTGAGCATTCGTGTAGCTGATTGTATCTATGTGGTACTGCTTGCATTCATGTATATGGTAGCAGTGATCGAACTGTTAACCTTTGGTTAGTAATTTCTGATTCGTTACTGACTTGGTAGTTGGTTTGTATCCTCTGATTCATTGATGTAGTTGATGCAAGTTTCCTTTGTTTGAGCTCGAGTCTGATACATTGCATTAATGCATTGTATTCATTTGCATTTGGTGCTATCGCCTTCACTCTACCCATATAGTATGTATGCAGTTTGCCCTTGTCGGTTTGCATCGTATCGATGTAATTGGATTGTTTTCGAAGTCACTTGAGTTGAATCCGGTATTTCGGGTTTGACTTTGTGCCCGGTTATGTACATCATCACTGTAGTGGCAAGGCAGTGCACGCAAGCGTGTACTGCAGCCACACGGTATTGAGCTTTTGTGTACATCATCACCGTAGTGGCAAGGCAGTGCACGCAAGCGTGAACTGCAGCCACACGGTATGGCTTTTATGATATTCCATTTTGTTTTGATTTATCGATCTTTTGCATATTACATATGCCGTAGCGGCGAGGCAGTACACGCGTGCGTGTACTATAGCCCTACTCGAATTGTCGTTTTAATTGATATTTCAATTGTTTGACTGTTTCGTTTATTCAATTCAATATGTTTTGAATCATATTTTGATTTGGCTTAATTTAATGATTTTGTCAATATTTTTGATAATTAGATTATGAGTTTCTAGTTATTTATTTAATAATTGAATTTTGTCGTTATTTTCCGTTTAGGCAATTCTGTTGTTTTCTAAATTATCTTTGATAATCTTTTTAATTTATCTTCGTTGATAATTCGGATCTGCTGATTTGTTGTTTAACACTGCTACGTGTTATATTTATCGTTATCTGATTTCTTTATTTAAGGATCGGATAGACGAGACTTATTGTGACTGTAGTCTATTTGTTACTTAATTATTATTGCCTATGTGCACTAATAACTGAGTTTGAATTAGACTGACCCATGTATTATTTTCTTTTGAATTTAATACTCGGGTCAGACCCGAGTTATTTAGGTTGTAGATATTTTGCTTTGGGTTGATGTTGAGCTATGAAGACTTTGCATATCTTTTGGAGTTGTCGTGTCATTGCATAAGATGTTGATTATTCATGTACGTTATTCACGATAATGTACTTGTGTATATAAATTTCTGAGTCGACAGTTGTAGTTGTATCATATGTATTGTATCACATGTATTGTAACTGACATCAGTTATTATATATATGAGACATTTTTGTTTTATCTGTGTTCCGTAATTATATTATCTGTGTTATTATTATATCTATTGTCCTAACTATTATGAACCATCGTAGTTCGTTTTGTACTGGAATTGGATATGTGATGGGAGTAAATAAATAAGAGAAGAAAACTTAAAAATATATACCACTCCTATCAAGATAACCAATACTAGTGTAAGGCCTAACTACGAATGGCCGCTCCTATCCATCCTTATTCTTCGTAATAACGGACGGTGTTTCTTTTAATACTCTTTGTTATTGTGAGCATTGAGGTGGGGCGTCACAAAAATTATGACTTTTGTTTTTAAAATCGAGTTTTAGTTTAAGCATTCAATTTACATCCATGAATTTACAAATCCTTGGAGTTGATTTTTAATTTTACTTATTCTTCAATCTCCCCCGTTCTTTTCATTTTCCAGATAGTTTCTCAAACTTATACTTTGTAAATAAATTTTCAAAAATAAGTTCACATCCATATCATCATCTTACCTTCAATAATCTTGCTCTAATATTGATCACAGAAAGAGCAATTTATTTTTTTATTTTATTTATGGCTTTAAATCCTGTTACTGAGAACAGAATAGGTATGCACTCTTCGTTCATATATATGCACAACTATAACCTGTAATCATTTGATATTTTCCATAACCAAACTTCATCATGCAACCAGAATATAACAGATTCCAAATAAAGGTCCATTTTCTAAGCAGCATTGGTTAATGTTTTGCTCACCAAAGGGATGAAGAACAGAGAGAAGCTTTTGAGTTTCTTATTTCCCAAATTTTAATTTTATTCCTTTGAGTTGCCTGAAGCTATTATTTGTTCCAGATTTAAAATGAATTGCATGTTGATTCAGGATGAAGCTGCTTGATCATACTTTTATTTTGAATTTCAGGTTTCATTTTCTTTGATCTGTTCTGATACTTGATTTCAGCTGAGAACTTGCATTACATTTGAGTTGATCAAACATTGAAACCATTGCTTTGTTTTTTTTTGAGTTTGCTTGCTTCAGATTTTTGAATTTGCTTTGTTTTGATATTTTTTTGATCTTTTGAATTTTTGTTTTCAGGTTTTCATTTGATCTGAAGCATTTTGATTCAGTTTTTCACATGAAAGAAAAATGGGCCTGTTTTCTTTTCTTTTTCTTTGATATTTGCATTTTTAAAAGAAATAGCATGCCACTTGTTCCTTTGATGTTTATTTATTTTACACTTGTTAATCCTTGTATTGAAATGCTTGCAAATGTCTTAAACTATCCATTTTATGTTTATATCCCTACTTCAATTAAATTTTAAATTATATTTAAAACCCTTGTTTCATTTTATTTATATTTTTAGTTTTAAATCCTTATGTTAAAATAAATTATGTAATATATTTCCTTATGTATATATATAATTTTAAAAGAAAGTATTAAATACTTTTATTCATTTTCAAACTATTATATTTTTTTAAATAAATATTTATATATATACATAAATTTTCAAAATATAACTTTCATATATATATATATATATCATATATCCATCTTCCTATATTCAAATCAAATTCAAATTATCTTAAAAATATACATTTATATAAATAAATAAACATACATCTAATTGAATTTGAAAATTCAAACACAATTTAGATTTTTATTCACAATTAAATTTCAAAAATTAATCCAATCATCAAATTAGACTGAGCTAAAATCCGAGGATGTTACAGATTCCCCCCTTAAGAAAATTTCGTCCTCGAAATTTGAAAGTAGAGAGACAACAAAGAATGGATACACAAAGATAGAGAGATAGTTTCCAAATCAAACTGGGTATCTATTCTGCATTTGTCTTACCAAATCAAAATATCACTATTAATTATGAGAACGAACTCATTCAATACAAGACACTCGGGTCACCAGATCTACGAGTATACACAGGGATATTGGTTAGTTCAAAGGATAACTAACCCTTCGTAGAATATATCTGGACCCCAAAGAATAGACAGATATATGGATACAATCCCAAACTTTTAGTTTAAACAACCAAAATATACCTACCAACCATAGCAACCAAAGCAAACAATTCATCCAAACAAACAATTCTGACCCATCTGGAGTTTGTGTTTCATGTAAATATATCGAAGCTTCTTCCTGGAGCTTCCAGGAATCATTAAAGAATTGAAAAGATGAATCAAAGGAGATCGATAGAGAAAGTTGTTTCCGCTATTGCAGAGTACTGACCATTTGTAGTGGTACTCCCCTGTCCCCTATCTCGTTCTCTTCTTGCACTCATACTCACTATCAGTGGAAAATAAGAGAATTTATTGAGGCATTCAGACGGATATCTTGAGGATATACTCATTCTAGGGTATACTTCACCCTATCTCTAATGAGTTACCTAATGTGTTATACTCCTGAGCTAAAGTTTCAACCTTCAGTTCTGATACCAAAATGTCACGGTCCAAATTCTAACGTTCTAAAATCGACATCCGTACTCCACTGTACTTAAATGCCGCAGATTCAAACGTTGAAATTCAAGTCGTGTCGGAGCTTATAACACATCAAGTATAACAACACAGCGGAAGAAAAAGAAATGAATATCATATACAACTCCAATGATACAATATCCAAATATACAACAATGATCAATATGATACAAGAATATCAGAGACAATAAACAACAGCGGAAAACCAATCGAAAAAGAGATAACTCCAATATCAAACTGCAACTCCAATCCAATGCTCCAAAGCCAAAACTCCAAACCACTAGCTCGAACCACCATCACATTGCACAAAGCTAAGCAAGTGCAGTCCACAAATCCAAAGACTCCCATATCCAAGATCTCCAAAGAATACCAAAGAGAAAGCTAAAAGCTACTGAATCGATATCTACTATCTGAAAAACCCAACTCTAGCCTGCCCTTGTGGAAAATAGCGGGCACCCAGAGTTTAAGAAAGGAATAATAAACTTCGTGTCAGTCATGAGACTGGTATGAGCAAACAAAAACAGTTTATCTTTAAAACAAACAAAAGATTTTAAAATTGAAATTCGCAATACATTTTGGAAAATGAAACTACCATAAGGCCTCCCGCCACACACACCACGCAAACGCAGAATTGGAGGAGATTTCTCCTTATGATAGTCAAATATGCTTACTACGCAATTATCCTTTTTGATATTATTATTAGTGCATAGTGAAAAATATTTCGAAAGTATAATATTAATCTTATCCAACATACCACATTTCATCGTATGCCTACTATAGCTACCATGTTCAATAGCAGGTTACCACGACATTCCATGGCAGGTTATACAACTAAAACCGTACTGGGCGCGTATTTTTTCTTTGGATTTTCCAACAAATGGTCAGGCCAAGTAACTTCCCATTGCCACATGGGTACGCCTTTAGAGGGACGCCCCGAGAACCTACCCGGCTCTCTGCTAACACAAGGCCGGCTAGCCCCTTCTCGGGAAATAAAACCTAAGATATGCCACCCTCGGTCCTTTGGGACCTTTAACCGAGGATCCTCAATACCAACAACATCACACGACAATAATAAATATACTACAGTGCCCACATGAGTAAGTATCTGGGCTTCATACCATGATACTACCTTTTTCCAAAAAGAATGGTCATACCCTAGGGGAGCTACCCTTGAAACCTTGCCGCATTTTCCTGTTTTGACCATTACCGGTTTGTGAGGCTCGATGAGGTTTTGTCCACAAAGCTACGCTTTTGCACAAAGCCATGCTTTAATCAACAAATGATCAGCAGCACTTCGTATGCCACATTACCAAATTCGGAATGTATCACTAGTAACCATCAACTACATAACCTCTGAGCTCGTACGTCTCAGAGAAGGGTGTTAAGCTAAGAGAATAAATCTCCGCCACCAAACAGAAATGTATTTGGTAGAAAATGGTTTTACATCTCAAAGTGTAATGTCAGACACACATCCATACAAGTCTTTTCCGGGTTCGAACAGAACCAAAAGCACTTCCAAAGAAGCCCTTGCAATTGCAGATAATCTCTAATCACGTCCGGACTTCCCATCACAGTGAGTGCTCAATTCTCTATACCGGGGCTAGTGGGTGCAGAGACATTCGACAGGTCATCCTTTCGCTTTTGAAAGTATCTGGTCTTCACCACCGATCTTCAAATGCTATCCATATCGTCGTATCATTATTCGAAATGGGTTATATGACACAAGGTCCTCTCCCGGCTAAACCGAATAATGAGCGCAATATAAAACATATGGATAACGGGATTTAAGTTAAGTCACAACTTAAAGCCGAAAACCTTTCTTCGAAATGGTTAAAACAAATTACCATTTCCAATCTTTTAAACAACAAGATTCATTTCATAAACCTTCAATGGCTTAAACAATTTCCATACTTAAATCTTTTAAACAAAAGATTCGCTTTTATTTTTTAAGACCATTTTCAATTTAGAAAAAGGATCACCAATCTTTAACAAAGATCATTCATAGCCTTTCAAAACAATTTCATTTCAAGTTGGATTAACTCATCCGGTATTAATTCAAAGACTCATTTCATAGTTTTCAAAACAAATTTCAAATATTCATTCATAACTTTCAAAACAATTCCCCTTTCAAATCTTTTATATATAAAAGATACATCATTTAAAATTCTCTTCAATTTCAAAATAAAGTTCAACCATCTTTCACAAAATTCAATTATAGCTTTCAAATCCATTTCCAAAACCGTTTGGTTTTAAAATTCAAATTTAAAAACCATTTCAAAATATTAAATTCAAATATCTGTGACTTAACTGATTTCCTTGTGAAATCCATATTTGTGTGTATACAGTGTGGTTCAGGGGTTTACACACAATAGTGCAACAACATCAACCATTACAGATTCAAATACAACAATATATTTGATAAGCCGTATAAACTATAACGCTTTTCTTTCATTCACAGAACACAGATATATATATATATATATATATATATATATATATATATATATATATATATATATATATATATATATATATATATATATATATATATCGCAGATAATAATTTACAATACGGATAATTAATTTCATCATAGAATAAATTACATCACAGTTCACAAAACAAAATAATTTATATCATACATTATCACAAATCAGGGATATCAATCATCCATAGAATCCTAACATCCATGAGTAAGATCAATTAATTATCTGATTTATTTAAATCAGATTAATTACTTATGAATAAATTTCTAATCCTGGTTAATTAATCATAAATTAATTAAAAACCATTTTGATTAATTACTCTTTAATCATTAATTAACCTTTAATTAATAAATAATCCTTTGATTAATTATCCTTAATTAATTTCAATAATTAATAAATTAATTCTTAATTAATTATCCTTAAAATAAATGATTATTCCCAATCATTTTCATAAACAAATTAACTTTTATTAATTATGTTTAATCGATAAATTAATTATCACTAATTACTATTGATTAAGTCTTAATCACCATTATAATTAAATCATTTCTTAATTAATAATCTTAATTAATTTATCCTTAATTGAAATTAATTAAAACTTAATTATTTTTATTAATTAATTACTTCCTAATTAATTACTAATTAACTTCACATTAATTTACCTTGATTACTTCTTAATTAATTATGATTTCTTGATCACTTTAAGTTAATTAACCTTTAATTAATTATTCTTAATTTAATTACCTTAATTAATTAACCATATTAATTAATTATTCTTTTAAAGTAATTAACCCTTAATATTTGATTAATCAATCTTTAATCACTAATTATCTGCTTTTAATTACTTTCACTAAGTAATTACTATTTTCATTTAATCGTTGATTAATTACTTTATCAATTAACTTGAATTATTAATTAATTACTTTAATTACTTACATTAAGTAATTTAATTCAAGTAATTAATCTTTCTAACGAATAAAATCTATTAACCATTAGAACATCAATTATTTAACCCTAACAAATAAAGTTTATTAATCATTAAAAACATCCTAATATTATTAAGTTAAAGTAACTTTTCAAAAATAAAAGTTATATTTATTATAAATCAGGTTAAAACTTGGTAATTTAAAACAAATTTGTCTAAAAAAACTTTCTTAACTAATTCAAAACTGGGTTAACATTAAATTTTTACCAAAAACTCAAAACCGGTTTAACCAAAACTGCTTTCAAGTGAACTTGATTTTTCCTTTAAAAAAAACTGAAACTGTTTTCTGCCCCAAAACCAATGACCCGAGCCATTGCAGCGTCTCCCCGAGTATTGCTTCGGGATTTTCAAAATTTTACCCGAGTGCTCCCCCCAAAATTTCAACCTTAAAATTTTCTAAGTGTTTTCATTTTGCACCTAATTCCTACTTCGGGTTATAACTCGAGATACCCTCGTTTCTTCCTGAGCCTTGCTTCGAGTCGCCTTCTTGTTCCCCAAACGCAAAACTCAGTGATACACGTTGATGCACATATACATGCACAACCACGTTAACCATTGCCTATCGACGACGAACTCACCATAATGTCACCGATGATCCCCAGCCTCGATTCGAACAACCCAAAACCCAAAATCGTTACTAATTCAAAATCGAGCCACTGCGTTGAAACTGGAACAAAACCCATCATCGCGAAACCGCCACGCTCCTCCTCCTCTGACCACCTGAACGTCACCACCTCCGGCCACGTCTTTGACGAGCCCCAAACTAACACCTCCCCGAGTACCACTACACTCGATCTACCAGAAAGCCCACACCGACCCCAAACTCTCACCTGAACCAATATTTAGGGTTATAGGAGGAAATTCGTTACCGCCGACGCCTCAAGGCTCTGACCATCATCAAGACAATTTTGCCGAAGCCTCTGACCATTGATGCAACTCCGCGCGAAACCCCGACATCCCCAGTAACGTTGACCACCGGAATCTCCTCAAAACTCAAATTCTGGTTTACCCAGAATTTCTCACAAAATCTTCGACTAAAAATTATGATTTTTGTTTTTAAAATCGAGTTTTAGTTTAAGCATTCAATTTACATCCCTGAATTTACAAATCCTTGGAGTTGATTTTTACTTATTCTTTAATCTCCCATGTTCTTTTCATTTTCCAAACAGTTTTTCAAACTTATACTTTACAAATAAATTTTCAAAAATAAGTTTACATCCATATCATTATTTTACCTTCAATAATCTTGCTCTTATATTGATCATAGAAAGAGCAATTTATTTTTTTATTTTATTTATGGCTTTAAATCCTGTTATTGAGAATAGAATAGGTATGAACTCTTCGTTCATATATACGCACAACTATAACCTGTAATCATTTGATATTTTCCACAACCAAACTTCATCACGCAACCAGAATATAACAGATTCCAAATAAAGGTCCATTTTATAAGCAATATTTGTTAGACGTTTGCTCACCAAAGGGATGAAGAACAAAGAGAAGCTTTTGAGTTTCTTGTTTCCTAGATTTTGATTTTATTCCTTTGAGTTGCCTAAAGCTATTGCTTGTTCCAGATTTAAATGAATTGCATGGTGATTCAGGATGAAGCTGCTTGATCATACTTTTTTTTTGAATTTCAGGTGTCATTTTCTTTGATCTGTTCTGATACTCGATTTCAGCTGAGACCTTGCATTACATTTGAGTTGATCAAACATCGAAACCATTGCTTTGTTTTTTTTTGAGTTTGCTTGCTTCATATTTTCGAATTTGCTTTGTTTTGATATTTTTTTTGATCTTTTGAATGTTTGTTTTCATGTTTTCATTTGATCTAAAGCATTTTGATTCAGTTTTTCACATGAAAGAAAAACGGGCCTGTTTTCTTTTCTTTTTCCTTAATATTTACATTTTTAAAAGAAATAACATGCCAGTTGTTCCTTTGATGTTTATTTATTTTACACTTGTTAATCCTTTTATTGAAATACTTATAAATGTCCTAAACTATCCATTTTATGTTTATATCCCTACTTCAATTAAATTTTAAATTATATTTAAAACCCTTGTTTCATTTTATTTATATTTTTAGTTTTAAATCCTTATGTTAAAATAAATTATGTAATACATTTCCTTATGTGTGTATATATATATATTTTTAAAAGAAAGTATTAAATACTTTTTTTTATTTTCAAACTATTATATTTTTATATTTTTTTAAATAAATATTTATATATATACATAAATTTTAAAAATATAACTTTCATATATATCATATATCCATCTTCCTATATTCAAATCAAATTCAATTATCTTAAAAAAATACATTTATATAAATAGATAAACATGCATCTAATTGAATTTGATCAAACACAATTTAGATTTTTATTCACAATTAAATTTCAAAAATTAATCCAATCATCAAATTAGACTGAGCTAAAATCCGGGGATGTTACAAGAATAAACACTTCATTTAAATTAAATACTTATTTTTATCATTAACTTCATTTAAACCATTAAGAAACAATTATATATTTGATATATAATTTTACTTTAAAACCAAAACAATTTAAACCTTAGTTTTTGTTATACTTGAAAATCTTTGAAAACCCTTTTCAACATGTTTAATTAAATTAAACAAATATTTATCTTTGGAAACTTGATTTCTATATTCTTTAAACTTATCCATTTAAAATAAATTTTGAAATTTTATTTAAACGTTACTTTGAATATAACTTAATAAATTTGAAACATGCTTATTAAAACTTGTTTTTAAATTCTCAAAACTTTGTTCTTATACTTTAAATTGAAACTCCTTTAAATTACAGTTCAAATTTAATTTAGTTAACTACTTTTTAAATCATCTATTTTAAACATTTCAAATCTTGATATATATTATTCTCAAAATCTTGGTTTTCATTTATGTTTGAAAGAACTTGCTTCTAAATTTAAACTTGATTTTCTTTTTCAAAATTTGTTTTTACTTTACTTAAACTTGAATTTAAAAACCGATTACCACTTAAACCAAACAATACACAAACCCAAACCATAGTTTCTTCCCCAAATACACACACACACACACATATATAAACAGTCAATTGTCAAAATAAAATATTTATTTCCTATAAGATTTATCACATCCAGAGATTTTATGATTCAATACTAATTTTGGTTCCCAAATCACTAATCAAAATTCAGATATTTTTAATTATCAGAAACTCATGTGTTCGATCCATCAAAATTATTATTTCTTTAATAAAATCAGTTAATTTCCTAATTAACAAACATCCAAAAATCCGGGTCGTCACACTATCGGACGTGCCTGGTTATGTTTAGGCGTTCGCGCCTGGTGGCATGGGGAGGGCCGGAGGCCTGGAGGATGCAGCGTACTTCGGCGGAGGCGGCGAGGTGCTAGGCGGCGCGTCAGTGAATGAGCCGAGATGGCGGCGCGTGGGAGATGGCGTACGTGTTGCTGTGCAGAATAGGTTTCACGCATGAAAGTGACGTGGTAGAGATGAGTTTGTTTATTTTATTTTATTTTATTTTATTTTATTTTGAAATTCAAATGTTCTGAATCGCATAACTTTCACATACGAGGTCCGTTTCACGTGCCGTTTTCTCCGCTAGGTTAGTATTGGAATTCCGGACATTTTAGAGCTAGTTTAGATGAAGTTTGAGACAGTTCAAATTTTGGGTTTAAATTGGATTTAAATTCAATTTAAACTCAAAAGGTGAGTGTTTTAGCCCATTCACAACTTCTAAAATTTCTTATGTGTGTTAAATTATTTTCTGATGTGATTAGAAATTTATTTATAGCCGTTTGGTATATTTTTGTCATCGTTCCTGTTAAATAGAATTTATTGAATTAAATTATTATTTAATTTATTATGGAATATAAACTGCCAGTAATTACTTGTTATTTATTATCTGTTGTATATTGATGTTATTGTTTGAATTGGATGATGATTGTGATAAATGGTTGATGATTGATATTGGATAAATGGATGTTGTATTTTATATTGTTATAAACTGCAGGTTGTTATGCATTTTTATTTCATTCGTGATTGCGGTTTGAAATGATATATAACCGTATTTTTATTTTAAATTACAGACTGAAATGATAATTATCCGTATTACTTGACATAGGGTAGAAAATTATATACAGACACTGTGGTCTATATATATAAATATCTTGAAATGATTTCTATCGTTTGGTAAAGAAATATATGGTTTTATGAGATATTTATTTGGAAATTTTATACATGTTATTTTATATATAGTTAAATTCTTGGTTTTAAGCTAGGTATAAAAATGGTTTAAAGTAAAAGAAGTTAAATAATAAAGTTTGATTTTATAAAGATATAATATGGTTAAGTATTTATTTAAAATTTTATTTCTGGAGTTTGTAATAACTTAAATGGGAATTTGGTGGGATAATAAATATGAAATCGAGTTGAAATCTAATAAAATTGAGATTTTAAAGGTATGATTTTATAACTGGATTTTGGTTTAAGGTGAATTAAACGAAGATTTCAAGTATAAATTAATTGAAGGAAATATTTGGTTATTTGTAATTTGAGTTTTATTTAAATGATAATGGATTTATTTTGCAAATATTTCAAAACTAAATAATAAAACATTGAATTATTGAATCGTAATTTCCAACCTTAGTTTTGAAATTGTTTAATACTCAAAGTTTGAAATATATTGAAATTGAAATGGTTTATTGAAATTGAAAGTGAGTTGAAAGTTATGAATTGAGATTTAATTTAAGTGAATAAATTGTGAAGTCGAGGAAATTATTTTACTTTATAAAGTAATTTTAAATTCAAACTATTTTATTTTATATACGGTTTGAATATCCAAACCATTTAAGTTTTGGAAGTTATGGTTTAGAAGCTATGAAATTCGAAGTATTATGTTTTGAATGGTTATATTTCAAGCATTTGGTCTCAAAATATTTTAAATTTGAAAGTGTTATGATTTTTGAAAATGAGATATATCTGAAATAAAAATGATATTATGTGGATTTGGGTTGTTATAACAATGATATCATATTGCTTTGGGTTTTTGAAATGGAAATGATATCGTATTTATATGGTTTTGAAATGGACATTATATTATGGTTTTGAAGTAAAATATTTTGAAATGACCGCGGTTTTATAATAATGATTGGTTGGCAAAGAGACCGAGATCGACTATGGGCATACTCTCTATCGATACCGAAAACCACTTTGACAACCGTGTATGCGGAGGAGATTCCATAATCAAGTAGGATGGTGGCGACGTTCCTTTGAGGTATATACGTTAATCCAACTCCCATGAGTTGGCATAAGGTGGCTAAAACAGGAGCGATCTCGGGCCAATGAGGTCATTCCTCTGATCGGACACATCCCTTTGATATTTTACTCTGACTTTAGGATTGATTTGACAGCCACTTTTGATTTTTTTTTTGATTTGGGGGTATGGCTCGAGGTGGGCAGTAGTAGCTGCTACGCGTTACCACCAGCCTATGTGCGTAATTGGTATATCTACCCTGGCATTGCCTTGTGTGTCGTGTCACCTACCCTAGCATGCCTTGTACGAGTTTGTTTTTCTCCCGTAGCCCGTGGAGCATTTAGGGTAGTCTCCCGATATGGAGATGCGCTGATACTGGATGGACTACTGGGACTATTACGTGGTAAGGGCTATATGGGTAACCCCTTAACGCTATTTAAAATTAAGTTTATTTTACTATTAGACATTATTATAATACCGAAATATTACTACATAGTCAATAGTATAACGGATCCTTAAGTGATGTGAATCCCGAGCATCTCTTAAGTTACTGCACTCACGTTAGACACTAGATAGGAGATGTCAAATTCCGTAAACATCTCTGACGCCATTCCACTCATATTATTTGCAGTTGATTTAACTTATATAAGATCTTTTAGTTCTGATTCTATTGATTTGTCTTTTCAATTTGCTCAGGTCAGCCTGAGCATTTTAGGATTTGATGACCCTATTACTGGAGAACGAAGACGAAGATTTTATTATTATTATATGTACTATTTTGTTCCACTGCATCACATTATTCCGCTGCTTTATTTATTATTCTCTGGTATGTGTAACTCTGATATGTATGGTATAAGTAAAATCGAATATTTTGTAAAACAGCTTCATGAACTGTAAAGCATACAAAAAGGCCGGACGTTATATTTGGTATCAGAGCTTTGGTTTAGCGATAAACCTTAGCTTTGTGGGGTCTGACCCTTTATTGATAGGGTAATAATACCCTATGATGAGTCATTGAGTGTATATATACGAGAGAGTGTATTTGTTAGTGTTATAAAAAGGTGTTAATATTGTGTTAATTTGTTTCATTTTGTATTTATAAATTCTGGTTGGTGCATGAGACGCTATGACATCAATAGGGATTTCTAAACACTTAATAGGACAGACCGGCACGATATTTGTTTTGAATATAGGTGAATGAAATAATTTTGCCTATTATATTTTCTATATATAAAATATTTTTTTTATAAAAGTTATATTTGGTTGTAATATATTGGTTGTTAAGTAGTGAAATTTATAAATATTGGTTGGAAATAAGATTTAAAATAAAATAAATGAAAATTGGAAATTTAGGACTTTAGTTCTGGGATTTTTAAAAATTCTTTCAATTAATTTTGGAATATAATAACAATATTTAGAAGTAGTTTCTAATATAAATATTTCAATATAATTTGAAAGAAATGTTTTATAAGAAATTTTGAAAAGAAATAAGTTCTGTACTCCCCTCTCTGTCGCTGGAAAATAATTTCGGTGATGAGTGCACACATCATCGACATTCATTTTCGAGTTTCGAAGTGGGAAGGCCACTGTAGTAGTCTTACTATGGATTTATTTTGATAACCAAATATAAATTTTTAAATGTTTTAAATATAATTGGATATATAAATTGTAAGTGTATTCATCCGTCTATTATTTTAAAATGATTTGAAACTTAACCCGCTATTTAGTTCTTAAGTTTCTGTTAATTAATAGTTTCAATTATTGTAGTGAAATGGAATGTAACTAATTAATAATTGGAACCTTCAATTAAAATAAAAGACTAAATGCTAGGTTATAAATGAAATAACAATAAAGTTGAATTTATAATCAATAAAAGAAAAGTATATAATTATTGAACATTTAATTAATTAAAGAAATAGGATAAACTTGTATAATTTTCAATTGCATTCTTAAAAGCATATATATATATATATATATATATATATATATATATATATATAACTTACCCAATATTAAAAGTTCTAATGCTTATAAGAAAATGTAATGGATATTGTACAAGTAAAATTTGAGGCAATGAAAGACTTCAATGAAATTCTTTAATAAATCAGAATTTGATGCTCTAGTGTTATGAACTCAATTATAATGGAAAATGCTTCTATTTAATATAATAGAATGGTAAATATTATAAATAAATGATTATAAACTTAAGTAATGTATTGATATGCCAAGAAATGGAATCGCATATGAATATTATAAATGAATGAATAAATGAAGTTTAGAAATGAATGAAAGTAATATGAAAAAAATTGAAATAAATAAATGTAAATTAAAAGATAAATCATTATATGAATGAAAAGGAAATCAAACAACACATATTCTGAAATGAAATTTATAAGTATGAACTTGATCTATTGTTTGAAACTGCTATTTGTTGGTTTATGGTTGTTTGGGCAAGGATACTTTAAAATTGTTTGGATGAATGAATAATCTATTTAGTTTCATCTAAGACTATTGAGAAAATGATTCACTTAGTAGTTTATTCTTCATTCTGTATAAGTTAAAGTTTTTAAGCCCGAACAACTATTTGTTGTTTGATATGAATGGATAATTAATTGGGTTGATTTTAATGTGATCATTGTATATTGGTTGCAAGTGATTGTTGTTTATATTAGTTTGTTTGGTAGTGGATGAAACAGTCTTAGCTATTTCATTTTATATAATATTAACCCATTTGGATTATATAAGTGAAATACAGGTTATGGAAGCAATTACTACGACTTTTGGTTTCATAATTAAGCGCTAATTGCCCGACAAATATGTAACAACCCAGGATTTCGCATTAATTAATTATCGTTTTTAATGGAATAATGTTGATAGCAAATTGCAGATTGGAGTTTTTAATCGATTAAAATTCTTTTATATATTGGTTAAGTGTTGTTTGGGCTTTAACAAATATTGGCCCATGTTTACATTTGCTTGATGCCGTGTTAAAGTGAATGTCGTTTGCCCTTGATCCGTTCATTTTTTTTCGTTTGCAACCCTAAATCATACGAATGAAAAAAAAATGGTGGCCTCCTCTTGTCGTCCCATTTTCCAAATTAGGGCTTGTGAAACCTTGTGAAGCCGTCGACCTTTGGTTGCTCGATCGAAAGCTTTGTCGATCGACTATCCCCTGGTGTTGCTCACGACCGCTTCTTCTTGCGTCGATTTCGTCGTCGCTTCGTTTTAAGGTGAGTAATTCTTATTTACTCACATCTAGTTCAATACTTGGTTACAGCAGTTCGACTTTGTCTCGATGTTGATGTTTTTACTTGATTTTGATTTACGTTCAGTTGGATTTGATGTTGTTCTTGTTGTCTTTCGATGTTGAATTCTTTGGTATTTCTTTCTTTTTCTCCGGTTGTTGTCATTGCCCGACTTTGTGAAGTACTTGCTATACTTGGGGAAATTGCAGTTTTGTTTCGTGTTGTCTGGTGCTCGTTGCCAGTTGCCATTCCCGGTGTTAAAATTCTTTTTTTGCTCGATTCTGGTCATCTGTGTGCATACCTGTAGTTTGCCATTGATATTGATCTTGTTGATGATGGGGCTTGCTGGTTCGATGTACTTAAATGATGTCTGCACTGTCACTTAAGTCTGTTTCATTTTTGCCTTGATGCTTGGGGTTGACCCTTACAGAGTGCTTCCTGGCTATGTAAAAATGTGTGTACGTATATGAGTACCCCTACCCAGTGTTGCATTTTGATATTCACCTGACATTTTGGTTCGTGATTCACTGTCGCAACCTGTTCCTGTTTTTAGTCATCATGATGTTCACCATAGTGGTTTGTATTCACAGTCTTTACTGCAACCATATGAGTATACTTGCATTTGGGTTTTTGCTTGGGGATTCAGTAGCTTGACTACACGTCTATGAAGCAGTGTTGCAATTTAAGTATTTATTTGGGTCGTGCCCTGGCATGGACCGTTGCATTGACTTTATATCTACCTACTTATAGTTGCAGTCACCGGTAGCACTGTTTTATACTGGTGCGTTTGATATTTTGGGAAAGTCTTCATGCACTATAATGTACACTTGTGTTGTCAGACGTAGTCCTTTGTGAAGTCGGGTTTGGCCTTGTTCTGCCTTTATTTATTTGTTAGCACTGTTTCATCATGTCACTGCCATGTGCATTTGGATTGATTTTCGAATTACACTTGTGTTGAATCCGATGACTCGGGTTTGATCTAGTGTTTGTTTGTGAATTTTCATTGGGGGTACATCATCACTGTAGTGGCAAGGCAGTGCACGCAAGCGTGAACTGCAGCCACACGGTATTCATTGGGTACATCGTCACTGTTGTGGCAAGGCAGTGCACGCAAGCGTGAACTGCAGCCACACGATATTGCTTTTGTTGATATCCTATTTTGTTTTGATTATTGATATTTTGCGTATTCAATATGCTGTAGTGGCGAGGCAGTGCACGCGTGCGTGTACTGCAGCCCTACCCGAATTAATATTTTTTTAATTGATATTTCAATGGTTTGAACTGTTTTGTTTATTCAATTCAATATTCTGAATGGTATTCTGATTTGGTTTAATTTGCTGATTTGTTGTTTAACACTATTACGTGTTATATTTATCGTTATCCGATTTCTTTATTTAAGGATCGGATAGACGAGATTTATTGTGACTGTCGTCTATTCATTATTTAATTATTATTGCTTCTGTGCACTAATAACTGAGTTTGAATTAGACTGACCCGGGTATTATTTTCTTTTGAATGTAATACTCGGGTCAGACCGAGTATTTACAGGTGGTTGATATCTTACTTTGGGTTGCTGCTAGAGTTATGAAGTCTTCTCATATTTTTGGAGTAAATGTTGTCATTGAATAGGATGTTGTATATTCATGTATATTATTCACGATAATGTACTTGTATATGTAACTTCCAGAGTCGACAGTTGTAGTTGTATCATATGTATTATATCACATGTATATCAACTGACATCAGTTATATATATATGAGACTTCCTGTTATATCTGTGTTCCGCATTTACTTTATCTGTGTTATTATTATATATATTGTCCTAAACTATTATGAACCATCGTAGTTCGTTTTATACTAGAATTGAGTATGTCGATGGGAGTAAATAAATATGAGATGAAAAATAAAAATATATACCACTCCTATCGAGATAACCAATACTAGTGTAAGGCCTAATTACGGATGGCCGCTCCTATCCAGCCTTATTCTTCGTGATAACAGACAGTATTTCTTTTAATACTCTTTGTTATTGCGAGCATAGAGGTCGGGCGTCACAGTTGGTATCAGAGCTTGGGGTTTATGGACATAATATAAAACATAACTTAGATGGAACATGTGTTACAACTAATTGTCGATGTTTTATATGTGCTTTGAGTCAAAATTAAAGTTTTGAAATTATGATGAAATTTTTTAAATAGCTTTATTTAAAAATAAAAGTGAAATTGTACTTTGATGATTCGAGTGATTTGTGTTCTGTTATCAGAGTGCGTAGCGGAAATAGTAAGACTGCTTCGCTGAGTACAGCTGATAATTATTTTGATTTAAAAATCAAAATATGAAAATGAATTTAATTCATTATGTTGTTTAACCAGTGGTTTTGATTTGTTGAAAATTTATACTGGTTTTCTTTAATACTAATCGCATGCTGATTAGATTTTTGCTATTTTAAATTATCTTTATTGAAGATATATTTGAGTAATTTCTTTGTTTATTTAGTAGTGTTCATGCAAACATGAGTTGCACGTTACTACATTAATTTTACGTTGAACCGATGCTTGGTGATGAAATGTATTTTGTTGCCGTTATTTTTATATAATGGATTTTTACACCAATGTTATATTTTGAAGCATTGTGTTTTGTTGACCTTTTTATTTAATGAAAATTCACTGATATGATATTTTGATGCAAATTATTTTGATGAGATTTTGACATTTAAAAATTACTGTCGCATTGACTTCAGTAACCGTCAAATTTTAAAGCGGGTTTTCAAGCGGTTATTCCGCAATTCTGATTTTGAGATCCGTTTTTACAATGTTTTGAGAAGTACAATTTCCATATCGAAATTGTTTCTGATGTTGCTATTTGAGCACGGGTTTTCAAACTGTTTCAAAATAAAATTGTTTTCAAAAAAGTTTCAGTTTACGTTTTCAAAAGAATGAGAAAGAGATTTAAACGTTTCAGAAAAATCGAGGACTATGACCCCTTTCTTTTACTGATTCGCTTAATTCCGGACTTGTTCATTTGAGAATGTAAATTATTACTTTTGTGAAATAAATGAAATTGTTTTCAGAAGTTTTGCATTTTGCGTTTTCAGAAGAATGAGAAAGTGACTTAATCGTTTCAGAAAAATCGAGGATTATGACCCCTTTCTTTTACTGATTCGTTTAATTCCGGACTTGTCCGTTTGAGAATGTGAAACGTTATTTTTGGAATACACAATTATGCACTTTCAAGGAAACGATGAAGAGATTTAAACAATTTAGTAAAGCATGTGGTTATGGGACATGTGAGTTTGCTATTTTGGTTAATTCCGGACTCGTTAATTGAAACAATTGCTGTTTGATGATTTTTATGATTTTACACGTTCAAGGAAACGATGAAGAGAATCAAACGATTTAGTAAAACACGTGGTATGGGACATGTGCGTTTGCTATTTCGGTTAATTCCGGACTCGTTAATTGAATATATGATGATTTTCGTGTGCTTTCGAGCCACTATGAGGACCTTCGGGACATATGATGGACCTTCGGGTCAAATACCAGTACCAGACCTTCGGGTCATATGTTGGACCTTCGGGTCATATGATGGGCGCCAAAATTATGATGGGTACTTGGTAGGCTTCGGCCATTATGATGTTGCACGTGCGGCGTAGCTTAGACTCGCCATATGATGGGATCGATCCACTTTTATGATGTTGTCTAATTATCTGCAGGTAATTAGATATTTGATGTTATGAGATCTGATTATCGTTTTTGATAATCAGATATTTGTTGTTTCTGATTATCGCTTGTGGTAATTAGATATTTGATGTTATGAGATCTGATTATCGTTTTTGATAATCAGATATTTGTTGTTTCTGATTATCGCTTGTGGTAATTAGATATTTGATGTTATGAGATCTGATTATCGTTTTTGATAATCAGATATTTGTTGTTTCTGATTATCGCTTGTGGTAATTAGATATTTGATGTTATGAGATCTGATTATCGTTTTTGATAATCAGATATTTGTTGTTTCTGATTATCGCTTGTGGTAATTAGATATTTGATGTTATGAGTTCTTATTATCGTTTTTGATAATCAGATATTTGTTGTTTCTGATTATCGCTTGTGGTAATTAGATATTTGATGTTATGAGATCTGATTATCGTTTTTGATAATCAGATATTTGTTGTTTCTGATTATCGCTTGTGGTAATTAGATATTTGATGTTATGAGTTCTGATTATCATTTTTGATAATCAGATATTTGTTGTTTCTGATTATCGCTTGTGGTAATTAGATATTTGATGTTATGAGTTCTGATTATCGTTTTTGATAATCAGATATTTGTTGTTTCTGATTATCGCTTGTGGTAATTAGATATTTGATGTTATGAGTTCTGATTATCGTTTTTGATAATCAGATATTTGTTGTTTCTGATTATCGATTGTGGTAATTAGATATTTGATGTTATGAGATCTGATTATCGTTTTTGATAATCAGATATTTGTTGTTTCTGATTATCGCTTGTGGTAATTAGATATTTGATGTTATGAGTTCTGATTATCGTTTTTGATAATCAGATATTTGTTGTTTCTGATTATCGCTTGTGGTAATTAGATATTTGATGTTATGAGTACTGATTATCGTTTTTGATAATCAGATATTTGTTGTTTCTGATTATCGCTTGTGATAATTATATATTTGAGATTTAATTATCATCTTTGATAATTAAATATTTGTTGATTTGAGATTTAATTATCGTCTTTGATAATTAAATATTTGTTGATTTGAGATTTAATTATCCTCTTTGATAATTAAATATTTGTTGATTTGAGATTTAATTATCGTCTTTGATAATTAAATATTTGTTGATTTGAGATTTAATTATCGTCTTTGATAATTAAATATTTGTTGATTTGAGATTTAATTATCGTCTTTGATAATTAAATATTTGTTGATTTGAGATTTAATTATCGTCTTTGATAATTAAATATTTGTTGATTTGAGATTTAATTATCGTCTTTGATAATTAAATATTTGTTGATTTGAGATTTAATTATCGTCTTTGATAATTAAATATTTGTTGATTTGAGATTTAATTATCGTCTTTGATAATTAAATATTTGTTGATTTGAGATTTAATTATCGTCTTTGATAATTAAATATTTGTTGATTTGAGATTTGATTATCGTCTTTGATAATTAAATATTTGTTGATTTGAGATTTGATTATCGCCTGAGATAATTAAATATTTGTTGATTTGAGATTTGATTATCGCCTGAGATAATCAAATATTTGCTGATTTGAGATTTGATTATCGCCTGAGATAATCAAATATTTGCTGATTTGAAATTTGATTATCGCATGAGATAATGAAATATTTGTTGATTTGATAATTCTGATTGTCGTTTTAATAATTAGACCTTAGTTGTTCTCTGATTTCCGCTTTGGTAACTAGATATTTGCGGTTTTGCAATTTGTGATTTGGATTTTCTAATTATCTTTGTTGATAATTAGTTTTTGCTGTCTTATTATTATCGTATCGATAATTAGATATTGCTGTTTGGTGATTTATGTATGCTTATTATCTAATTGATAATTGAATATTGCTGATAATTGCATTTATTCAGTTTTGTTGTTTTCTGGTTGTCTACTTGATAATTAGGTTTTGTTGAAAATTTATGAATTTCTTTTGTGAAATTAAAAGATTCTTTGGCATTTGTATTTCCGACCTTTATTTCTCTAGCTTAACCAGTTTATGTTAGAGAAATAATTGTTATCGACGCCTTTAATTATGAAAATTGCGGGGACGCAATTTTTATAAGGAGAGGAGTCTGTAACAACCCGGGATTTCGCATTAATTAATTATCGTTTTTAATGGAATAATGTTGATAGCAAATTGCAGATTGGAGTTTTTAATCGATTAAAATTCTTTTATATATTGGTTAAGTGTTGTTTGGGCTTTAACAAATATTGGCCCATGTTTACATTTGCTTGATGCCGTGTTAAAGTGAATGTCGTTTGCCCTTGATCCATTCATTTTTTTTCGTTTGCAACCCTAAATCATACGAATGAAAAAAAAAATGGTGGCCTCCTCTTGTCGTCCCCTTTTCCAAATTAGCGCTTGTGAAACCTTGTGAAGCCGCCGACCTTTGGTTGCTCGATCGAAAGCTTTGTCGATCGACTATCCCCTGGTGTTGCTCACGACCGCTTCTTCTTGCGTCGATTTCGTCGTCGCTTCGTTTTAAGGTGAGTAATTCTTATTTACTCACATCTAGTTCAATACTTGGTTACAGCAGTTCGACTTTGTCTCGATGTTGATGTTTTTACTTGATTTTGATTTACATTCAGCTGGATTTGATGTTGTTCTTGTTGTCTTTCGGTGTTGAATTCTTTGGTATTTCTTTCTTTTTCTCCGGTTGTTGTCAATGCCCGACTTTGTGAAGTACTTGCTATACTTGGGGATATTGCAGTTTTGTTTCGTGTTGTCTGGTGCTCATTGCCAGTTGCCATTCCCGGTGTTAAAATTCTTTTTTTGCTCGATTCTGGTCATCTGTGTGCATACCTGTAGTTTTCCCTTTGGCCTTGAATGTCGTTGCCATTGATATTGATCTTGTTGATGATGGGGCTTGCTGGTTCGATGTACTTAAATGATGTCTGCACTGTCACTTAAGTCTGTTTCATTTTTTCCTTGATGCTTGGTGTTGACCCTTACAGAGTGCTTCCTGGCTATGTAAAAATGTGTGTACGTATATGAGTACCCCTACCCAGTGTTGCATTTTGATATTCACCTGACATTTTGGTTCGTGATTCACTGTCGCAACCTGTTCCTGTTTTTAGTCATCATGATGTTCACCATAGTGGTTTGTATTCACAGTCTTTACTGCAACCATATGAGTATACTTGCCTTTGGGTTTTTTCTTGGGGATTCATTGGGTACATCGTCACTGTTGTGGCAAGGCAGTGCACGCAAGCGTGAACTGCAGCCACACGATATTGCTTTTGCTGATATCCTATTTTGTTTTGATTATTGATCTTTTGCGTATTCCATATGCTGTAGTGCCGAGGCAGTGCACGCGTGCGTGTACTGCAGCCCTACCCGAATTAATATTTTTTAATTGATATTTCAATGGTTTGAACTGTTTTGTTTATTCAATTCAATATTTTGAATGGTATTCTGATTTGGTTTAATTTGCTGATTTGTTGTTTAACACTATTACGTGTTATGTTTATCGTTATCCGATTTCTTTATTTAAGGATCGGATAGACGAGATTTATTGCGACTGCTGTCTATTCATTATTTAATTATTATTGCTTCTGTGCACTAATAACTGAGTTTGAATTAGACTGACCGGGTATTATTTTCTTTTGAATGTAATACTCGGGTTAGACCGAGTATTTACAGGTGGTTGATATCTTACTTTGGGTTGCTGCTAGAGTTATGAAGTCTTCTCATATTTTTGGAGTGAATGTTGTCATTGAATAGGATGTTGTATATTAATGTATATTATTCACGATAATGTACTTGTATATGTAACTTCCAGAGTCGACAGTTGTAGTTGTATCATATGTATTATATCACATGTATATCAACTGACATCAGTTATACATATATGAGACTTCCTGTTATATCTGTGTTCCGCATTTACTTTATCTGTGTTATTATTATATATATTGTCCTAAACTATTATGAACCATCGTAGTTCGTTTTATACTAGAATTGGGTATGTCGATGGGAGTAAATAAATATGAGATGAAAAATAAAAATATATACCACTCCTATCGAGATAACCAATACTAGTGTAAGGCCTAACTACGGATGGCCGCTCCTATCCAGGCTTATTCTTCGTGATAACAGACAGTATTTCTCTTAATACTCTTTGTTATTGCGAGCATAGAGGTGGGGCGTCACAAAATAGGTATGTTTTCAGATTACGGTTTGTAGCGTTATTATATTGTTTTCCCGTGTTGGGATATATATTATTTTGGAAAATATATGTGTATATTGTCATCTTTGATATTTTATTTTCTCCCGAGCCTCTCCATACAAAGGAGACTCTGTCGAAATTTTCCGTAAATTTTGGACTTTGAAATTTTTTAAAAGTGTTTTCCAAACTTTATTAATTTGAGTATAAAAGGAATTGATAGTTATAAAATTGGTATATTTTATTTAAAATAATTAATTTTGTACGTTTGTTTGTTTATAAAGTTAATATTTTTAAATAAGATGTATTGTTTATTTAATTGTTTCTTTTCCCTTCTTTTCCTTTTCGGGGAGGAAAAGTTTTGAGTGGGGGAGAGTGTAACGACCCGTAGAAATTCGATAATTAAATTGGCTAATTTAATAAGATTTTGTCATTAAACTTTTGAAAGAAATAAAAACTCTACAATTTAAAATGAAGCGAATGTTAAGAATGAAGTGCAGCAATAGTTATTAAAACTAATTATAGACAATCTGAGTAAATTCCCAATAATGTAAGAGTGGAAATTGTTGTACTTGGTTAAAAATAGAAAATGAGTAAAGAAAAGTAGGTGTTGAATTAACCAATGAAATAATATATTATTTAATAGTAATTAGATGTAAATTTAGGTAATAATGTTAATAGAAATGGATAAATAACTAATTTAGTGCAATCCCAATTAATTGAAACTAGTTGTAATAAAATGAAATCAAATATTACGTTAATGTGAATTAAGGTAATATTTGGTAATAATGTATTGTTAATGGTTTATGAATGAAGCAATAATAAAAACTAAAGGTAGTGATGGCAATACAAGTTGACTATAAACAAGTTGAATGAAATCCCAATAAAGGAAGTAATCCAAATGTTATATTTGGAAAAATTTCAATACAAGTGGAAAATATAGTTAACACACAATAAAGAAGGAAAGTTGAGTATTGAACTAATTAATGAATTAATATATTTTGAATGGTAATTGAATAAAATCAATGTTTAGTAAGAAATTATATCATTGGTTTGGGAATGATAAACTTATGAAAATGTGATTGAGAGTTAATGATAATAATTATTACAAGTTAATCATTTATTTAGTCCATTAAATCAAAAAATTTAATCAATTGCAATGAATCTCAATTCAATGTTATGTTAGTGTAAATTAAGGAAATAATTGGAAATAATGTAAATTCTATTTATAATATGACAATCGGTTGACTTAAAGAATGAAAATCGAGATTTATTAACTTAATGTAAACAATTGCCATTTTTTCCACTGACTCGGATTTCAACGAAACCAGTTTCATCGGATCCATAATGGTGAACTATGTAGAATTTCAAGTTCGTAGCGATCGGACTTGTCGTTTGATCATACGAACGCGAAACGCCTAGAAATCAATGAAATTGAAATCAATTTGAAGTAACTTGGTTTTAGCATAACTTCTTAATACGATGGAATTTGGACCTGAAACCTATTCCACTGATTTTAAATTATTTTAAAACATCTATTTTGATATATGGGTTGACGCAATTTCATTCCGGAATCGAAACGGGCTTTTCGGGCCACTTTATCGTTCAACGTGTATATCATTCTTATCCAGCCATTCTATTTTCAGCCTTGCCTATATATACCTTGTTATAAACCCTAGCCTACTTCTATTTCTCATTTGTCTGTACGTATAATTCAACTATCTCTCCTACTCAATGGCAGATAATTCCAAATCCAATTGCAATTCAAAAATCAAATGAAAATTTCAAACTCCAAAAAATATATCAAATTATATATGGATTCGAAGCTCTCGATGGACGAATCTCAGAACTGCAATTCGTTTTTGGTTTTGATTCACCGGTTGTCCTAAAATCACGAATGAATTCCCGGTCGTCCATTCATCGTTGATCAACTACGACCGATCGTCGTTTAAAGGGTATTGGGCTGTGGAGATTGTCTCACGCAACTCAACGGTGCAATTGGTTCGTCAATTCAACGGTCAGATCGAGTAAATTAATTGGATTAGGGTTTAATTTTGGGTGCGATGGCTACCCTATCGGCTGTGTCCAATGACGTTTGGGCATTCGCGCCTGGTGGCATGGGGAGAGCCGGAGGCCTAGAGGCTGCGGCGTACTTCGGCGGTGGCGGCGAGGACGGCGCGTCAGTGAACGTGCCGAGATGGCGGCGCGTGGGAGATGGCGTACGTGTTGCTGTGCAGAATAGGTTTCGCGCGTGAAGGTGACGTGGTAGAGATGAGTTTGCTTACTTTAGTTTATTTTATTTTATTTTGAAATTCAAATGTTCTAAATCGCATAACTTTCACATACGAGGTCCATTTCACGCACGGTTTTCTCCGCTAGGTTCATATTGGAATTCCAGACATTATGGAGCTTGTTTGGACGAATTCTGAGACTGTTCAAATTTTGGGTTTAAATTAGATTTAAATTCAATTTAAATTCAAAATGTGAGTGTTTTAACCCACTCACAACTTCTAAAATTTCTTACGTGTGTTAAATCAATTTCGGATGTGATTAGAAATTTATTTATAGCTATTTGGTATATTTTTATCATCATTCCAATTAAATTGAATTTATTGAATTAAATTGCTATTTAATTTATTATGGAATATAAACTGCGAGCAATTACCTATCATTTATTATCTGTTCTATATTGATGTTACTGTTTGAATTGGATGATGATTGTGATAAATTGTTGATGATTGATATCGGGTGAATGGATATTGTATTTTATATTGTTATAAACTACAAGTTGTTATGCATTTTTTTCATTCGGGATTGCGGTTTGAAATGATATATAACCGTATTTTTGTTTTAAATTACGGATTGAAATGATAAATATCTTTATCACTTGACTACAGGGTAGAAAATTATATACAGACACCGTGGTCTATATATATAAATATCTTGAAATGATTTCTATGGTTTGGTAAAGAAATATATGGTTTTATGAGATACTGATTTGGAAATTTTATAAATGTTATTTTATATATAGTTAAATTCTTGGTTTTAAGCTAGGTATAAAATTGGTTTAAAGTAAAAGAAGTTAAATAATAAAGTTTGATTTTATTAAGATATAATATGGTTAAGTATTTATTTAAAATTTTATTTCTGGAGTTTATAATAACTTAAATGAGAATAAGGTGGGAAGATAAATATGAAATCGATTTGAAATTTAATAAAATTGAGATTTTAAAGGTATGATTTTATAACTGGATTTTGGTTAATGTGAATTAAACGAAGATTTCAAGTATAAATAAATTGAAGGAAATATTTAGTTATTTGTAATTTGAGTTTTATTTAAATGATTATGGATTTATTTTGCAAATATTTCAAAACTAAATAATAAAACATTGAATTGTTGAATCTTAATTTCCAACCTTAGTTTTTAAATTGTTTAATACTCAAAGTTTGAAATATACTGAAATTGAAATGGTTTATTGAAACTAAAAGTGAATTGAAAGTTATGAATTGAGATTAAATTTAAAGTGAATAAATTGTGAAATTGAGGAAATTATTTTACTTTATAAAGTAATTTCAATTTCAAATTATTTTATTTTATATATGGTTTGAATATCCAAACCATTTAAGTTTGGGAAGTTATGGTTTAGAAGCTATGAAATTCGAAGTATTATGTTTTGGATGGTTATATTTTAAGCGTTTGGTTTTGAAATATTTTAAATTTGAAGGTGCTATGATTTTTGAAAAAGAGATATATTTGACATAAAAGTGGATTTGGGTTTTTGTAACAATGATATCATATTGCTTTGGGTTTTTGAAATGGAAATGATATCGTATTATATGGTTTTGAAATGGATATTATATTATGGTTTCGAAGTAAAATTATTTTGAAATGACTGCGGCGTTATAATAACGATTGGTTGGCAATGAGACCGGGATCGGATATGGGCATACTCTCTGTCGATACCGAAAACCACTTTGACAACCGTGTAGGCGGAGGAGATTCCAGAATGAAGTTGGATGGTGGAGACGTTCCATTGATGTATATACGTGGTCCCTACTCCCGTGAGTTGGCATAAGGTGGCTAAAACAAGAGGGATCTCGGGCCAATGAGGTCATTCCTCTGATCGGACACATCCCTTCGATATTATACTCTGACTTTTGGATTGATTCGGCGGCCACTTTTGATTTTTTTGATTTGGGGGTGTGGCTCAAGGTGGGCAGTAGTAGATGCTATGCTTTACCACTAGCCCATGTGCGTAATCGGTATATCTACCCTGGCATTGCCTTGTGTGCCGTGTCACCTACCATAGCGCACCTTGTACGAGTTTGTTTTTCTCCCGTAGCCCATGGAGTATTTAGGGTAGTCTCCCGATTTGGAGATGCGCTGATACTGGATGGACTACTAGGACTATTACGTGGTAAGGGCTATATGAGTAACACCTTAACACTATTTAAAAGTAAGTTTATTTTATTATTAGACATTATTGTAATAGCGAAATATTACTAGTAAATAGTTTAACGGATTCTTAGGAGATGTGAATCTTGAGCATCTCTTAAGTTACTGCACTCACGTTAGACACTGGATAGGAGATATCAAATCCTTAAACATCTCTAACGTCGTTCCACTCATATTATTTACAGTAGATTTAACTTGAATAAGATCTTTTAGTTCTGACTCGAGTGTTTTGTCTTTTCAATTCGCTCGGGTCAGCCTAAGCATTTCAGGATTTGAAGGCCCTGTTATTGGAGAACGAAGACGAAGATTTTATTATTATTATGCACTATTTTGTTCCACTACGTCACATTATTCCACTACTTTATTTTTTTTTCTCTGGTATGTGTAACTCTGATAAGTATGGTATAAGTAAAATCGAATATTTTGTAAAACAGCTTCGTGAACTGTATATTTGATTATTATATTTTATCATTTCATTGCAAGATTCTATTTTGTTTTTTTCTTTCTCTGCTTTTTCTTATTTACCCCACAACAAGCCGCACTTCTATATGGTTTAATTCTGACGTGTGTGCTTCATCGTCGATTTAAAGCGTACAAAAAGCTGGACGTTACACCAGGAAGAAATAAAATAAAATAGTTCAGATCAATCTACAAACTAGATCAAACAAAATCTACTTCAACACTACAAGCCTGAGATCAAACAGCTCGATCTTCAACCTGATCAAGCATGCAATTTCAACTCGGCTTAAATGAAGGCAAAGTTTAGAAGCATTCAAAAAAAAAGTAAATCAAAATAGCAAATTGAAATATCAAGTTCAGATCAAAAGTCTGGTTTCAAAACAAAAGCACTGGTCCTCTATCTTCAATCCAAGGTGAGCAAACTATCTTTTTAAAGCCTCATTTTGCTGATATCTTATGATGTTGTGATGAATGCTTGATGTTAATGCTGTGGAAATGTCTGGCATGATTATAAATCTCTGTTTATATTTTTGCATGTCTAGGAATAGGAATAAAACACCTCTGTTTTGTTATAGATTTTCAAAACCTGTTAGAAAATTCGAAATCATCCTATCTAAAAGATTTCAGGATTTGATTTCTAAACGAAAAGTTACTATAACAATGAAATGCTAATTTTAAAAATAATTTCATGAACATTTATTTCGTAGCTATTTTTAAAAATAGAAATGACAGCGATGATCAAATTTTAAACAAAAAATTGAATGTCTGGTTTTCGATTTAAATTATAGAAATGAATTCATACTTCAAATTCACGATTTTTGATAATCATTTTAGAATTTTTAAGAGAGTATTCATGGAGAACTCTCAAGTTGAATGGAATGTGACAACCCGTCTTTCAATTCTCAAAAAGACGTATCATCGGTAAGAAAAGAAAGAGATAGAAATAGAAAAGATAGAAAGAAAAGAACAACAACATCAGAATCTCACAGCGGAAACGAAACAAAATATAATATTACACATACCCATTACATAGTTTTACATATCAGAGTACACAAAATAATACGACTTCATTACATTAGACATTTATATGAGTTTGTCTAACCATAAAACCCAAAATACAACATTAAGATGTCACTACATGGCGGATAAAGATAGATAGATACGTCTGGACTCCAGCTCCAGCTTCCAAAACATTTGACAATCCCAACCTGATCACTTGGCTACTCATAAAAATTTGAGTACCCATGAGTTTATGAAAAAAAAAACTCCGGGTCAGACATGGGTCTAGTGTGAGTAAACAGGTTAAAGTTGTTTAACTTTAAAATCATTTGAAAACAAAATGTATCACGTACGACTTCCCACACATAAACATGGGTAAGTTTTTACCTTACGCTAACCAAAACATTTGATAGGAAATCCAGTGATATTATAATAGGGTCTAGGGTTTTCAAGTAAATAGAAAACAGCCGAAATTGTTACATTATTAAATTCCAGCCACTAGCCACAAAAGTGGGTAATACAAATCAAAACCGTAGAGTCACGTAGGGAAAATGGGTTTCCATCAATGCCAGGGCTACTGGGGTACCGCTCGTCACAGTACGGAGCCTAGATCACCGTACCGAGGATCCATCCTAAATCCCCTGCAACACAAGGCCGGAACCATCCTTTACTGGACAGTCCCGAACAAGACAACCCTGCAGTTGTGGCCAACAACTGCCCACACAGCCGAAATATAAGGGACTCTAGACATGGGTAGATCTCGTCCTACTTGGGCATGACCCACTTAGCCTTACCGCACCTCCCCTGTTTTAGCCATTCCCGATTGATGAGGCTTGATGCTACGATTACCTTTATAGAAAAAATCTATCTTAGAATGCTCATCGTCCACCTAGTGATGTGCTGAAAGCATTCAATCCATACAAGTTCGTTTCAGGTTCGAACGAAACCGAAGGCATTATTTCGTTACACTCATTTTGGAATCACCATCAGAGTTAACAACAATAACCCTTGCACTTTGAAACTCCATCTCGATCTTCACATTGAGATGTCACGACCTAACGGTTAACTTGGATCGATGTGGTTTTCAAATAATCAAACTTGATTCCCATCCCAGTCTCATCGAAATCCAAATGTGTCTTAAAGGTCAAGTTTTTTAAACAATTTAATTCAATTTAAATTATTGAATTCATATAGCATTATCCACAGATAATAACAACATCTATCACAGATATATACAATATCTCATTACAGAATATCTCAGATTATCATTCAATACAACCAAATCCAGACATTCTTCAAAACAATCATCCATAAGCAGGCATATCTCTAATTCATATTATAACTAATTTAATTAATTCAAATTAAATTAATTACTTAAGAATTAATCACTTTACCTTGCTTAATCATTAATTAATTAATTAATTAATTACAATCATTTAATTAATTAATCACTTCTTAATTAACCTCATTATCAATTAATTATTCTTTAATTAATTAATTAATTATTCTTTAACTATTAATTAATAAATCTAATTATTTATTAATAAAACTCGATTAAAAATTAATCATTCCTTAATTAATTACTAATTAATCCTTAATTAACAATTAATTAATCATAATTAATTGCTTAATTGATTACAAATTATAAATTAATTTATCTTAATTACTTAATTAATTATAATTTATTAACTTTAATCATTTAATCATTTAATTCTTAATCATTAATTAATTAACTATTAATTTTAAATTAATTAATATTTAATTACTTAATTAATTAACCCTAATTAATTAATTAATTCTTAATTATTAATTAATTAATCACTTAATCAATTAATTACTAATCATTTATTAATTAGTCTTTAATTATTTAATTAACTATCTATTAATTATAATTAAATTAATCCTTAGTTACATAATTAAATTAATTCTTAGTTATCAATTAATTAATCCATAATTAATTAATTAGACCTTTATAAATTAATCAATCTAAAATTATTAATTCATTTAACTTTAATTACTTTATTAATTAAAGTAATCTTTAATTATAAAACTTATCTAACCTTTAAATAGAAAAATTTCATTAATTACTTAAAAATATTGAAACATTTCAACTTAATTATTATATTTTTTTTAAGAAAGCATAAACATTTCAATTTAAGTTAACAATGTATAAACTTTCTTAAATCAAATAGTTTAATTCATTTATCATGTAGTAGTTTAAAACAATTTTAGTTTTAAATTTTAAAACTAGTTTGAAAAACTTTTTAAACAACGACTTAATCTTCGGGTTTAACCCGTAACTGTCTCGAGTACTGACTCGAGATAATTCATCTTCATCTTCTCTTTTTGTTTAGTTTATATTTGAACTTTACACAACTGGAAAAGGAACACTTCACTAACTCGAGTACAAACTCGAGCTTCAACTAATCCCACCCGAGCAACATCTCGAATCGCACACGAACTCAACAACTCAGGCATGACCAACACCACTGTGCACGTGCACAGGCCATCAACGGCGTCGATACCTACGACGACTCGCTCTACACGTCGGCGATCAACCACTCATCCATTTCTGACCCTCAAACCCAAATCGCAAAGCTCGAAACGAAATCGAGTTTCACAGTCGAACCTGAACTGTTAACTTCGCCAGAAAATCATTTCATCACGGCTATCCTGATGATGTGCTGAAAGCATTCAATCCATACAAGTTCGTTCCGGGTTCGAACGAAACCGAAGGCATTATTTCGTTACACTCATTTTGGAATCACCCTCAGAGTTAACGACAATAATCCTTGCACTTTGAAACTCCATCTCAATCTTTACTTTGAGATGTCACGACCTAACGGTTAACTTGGATCGATGTGGTTTTCAGATAATCAAACTTGATTCCCGATCCCGGTCTCATCGAAATCCAAACGTGTCTTAAAGGTCAAGTTGTTTAAACAATTTAATTCAATTTAAAATATTAAATTCACACAGCATTATCCACAGATAAAAACAACATCTATCAAAGATATATACAATATCTCATTACAGAATATCTCAGATTATCATTCAATACAACCAAATCCAAACATTCAATTCAAAACAATCATCCATAAGCAGGCATATCTCTAGTTCATATTATAATTAATTTAATTAATTCATATTAAATTAATTACTTAAGAATTAATCACTTTACCTTGCTTAATCATTCATTTATTAATTAATCACAATCATCTAATTAATTAATCACTTCTTAATTAACCTAATTATCAATTAATTAATCTTTAATTAATTAATTAATTATTCTTTAACTATTAATAACTTTGATTATATATTAATAAAACATGATTAAAAGTTAATAATTCCTTAATTAATTACTAATTAATCCTTAATTAACAATTAATTAATCTTAATTAATTGCTTAATTGATTACAAATTATAAATTAATTTATCTTAATTACTTAATTAGTTATAATTTATTAACCTTAATCATTTAATTAATTAATTCTTAATCGTTAATTAATTAACTATTAATTTTAAATTAATTAATATTTAATTACTTTACTAATTAATTAATTAATTCTTAATTATTAATTAACAAAACACTAATCGCTTAATTAATTAATTACTAATCATTTATTAATTAATCTTTAATTATTTAACTAATTATCTATTAATTATAATTAAATTAATGCTTAATTACTTAATTAAATTAATTCTTAATTATCAATTAATTAATCCATAATTAATTAATTAGAGCTCAATCTAAAATTATTAATTAATTTAACTTTAGTTACTTTATTAATTAAAGTAATCTTTAATTATAAAACTTATCCAACCTTTAAATAAAACAAATTCATTAATTACTTAAAAATATTAAAACATTTCAACTAATTATTATATTATTATTATTATTAAAGAAAGCATAAACATTTCAATTTAAGTTAACAAAGTATAAACTTTCTTAAATCAAATAGTTTAATTCATTTATCATGTAGTAGTTTAAAACAATTTAAGTTTTAAATTTTAAAACTAGTTTGAGAAACTTTTTAAACAACAACTTAATCTTCGGGTTTAACCCATAAGTGTCTCGAGTACTGACTCGAGATAGTTCATCTTCATCTTCTCTTTTTTTTAGTTTAGTTTTAAACTTTACACAAACTGGAAAAGGAACACTTCACTAACTCGAGTACAAACTCGAGCTTCAACTAATCCCACCCGAGCAACATCTCGAATCGCACACAAACTCAACAACTCAGGCACGACCAACACCACTGTGCACGTGCACAGGCCATCAACGGCGTCGATACCTACGGCGACTCGCTCTACACGTCGGCAATCAACCACTCATCCATTTTCGACCCTCAAACCCAAATCGCAAAGCTCGAAACGAAATCGAGTTTCACAGTCGAACCTGAACTCTTAACTTCACCAGAAAATCATTTCATCACGGCCATCCTGACCACCAGAAACGCTGCACCACTGCCTACGACTTCGTTCATGTCTCCGGTATAACCTCCTTAAATTAGGCCAAGCTCGATGCATTTACGAATTCACCGCAACAATTTCTATGAACCCAGACCGAACTAGGGTTTAAAAACAAAATCACCAATCTTCGACGCCACGGTGAACAAACTCCTCCACGACCATTTTTCTCAACTTCATCGTTCACCGTTACAGCTCCGACCCAAGCCTCGACCCCTAGAATTCACCCAATCACCAGATTTCGACCAAACTCCCATTTTGATCAACCCAGAAATGCATCACCATAACTCAACTAAAATTCGAATTTTTATTTTTAAAAATCAAGTTTTGAATAGAGGATTCATATTATATAGATAAGTTTACAAATCAAGGCATTTGAGTTTTAACATAAACCAATGTTACCATGTACTTTTATCTTTTCTAGAAAATTGTTTTTATTTTTAAAACTTAAAATATTTTCAAATCCTAGTTTAAACTTAAACAATCATATTTTGTTTAAGAATCATAGTCTAACAATGAATAAACCAAAAGAAAATGAAATTTTCCTCCTCCAATTTGTACTCTGCATTTTTTTTAAACAGAGATGCACTTTGATATTTCTTTCACATGCAAGCAGATTATAGACAAATACACTCAGTACAACAACATGCAAACATATTTTTCAACAAGCTTCTAGTCATGCATCCAGATTTTAGTTAAAATAAGTTAGAGTTTACTCACCAAAAACTTATTTTAAGCAGAGACCAAAATTTTTTCAAAATGTGGAAAAGTTGTACTGCAGATCTTAAAAGTGGAAATGCCTGACTGAAGTTGTTTGTTTGCTTTTAAATCTGAGTAAGCTCCCTGATGATTTTTTGCCTAATTTTGTGAAGACTTGCTGCAGATTTGATGAAGCTTTGAATTTCTTGATTAAAATTTTTTGCTGGAATTTGTTTTTTACAGGCTTTTGTGTTTTTGTTTGTAGATTTGGAAACTTTGAAAAGAACTTGAGTTTTTGTTTTACTTTTTGGGTTGAAAGGGTGGAGATTGATGAAATTTCAGATTTGTAATTTAATGGCCTTATTTCTTTTTCTATTAGAAAATGAGATGGAAAATTTTGAATGAAGAAGATGAAGTAAACTTTTATAGATTAAATTTTTGTTTTATTAAAATTCAAGAAAGTAATATATAAATGAGACACTTATCACTAAACATGATTAATTTCCTAACACATGTTATAAGAGGGATTTACAAATTAACACATGTAATTCTTCATGCAAAAATTTATTTTTAAATGTTTTTATATTAAATTTTCTAATTTACAAATAAATTTTTAATTCATATAAAACAATCTCTCTAAAAGAAATTAATATAAAACAAATTTTATATTCTAAATAAAATCATAAAAATAAACTTTAAAATTAAAGTATGATTTAAGATATAAATAACTATATTTTGAATTTAAATTTAAATATCCAAATTCAAATTAAATTTCAAATTCAATTTAAAAATCAAATTTGATATGTATACGATTTTAACAAATCCATTTTCCATTTGTATATAATAACTCCATTTAAAATCAATATATTACGACACAATTATTATTATTGTTTAAAATAACAATTTTATCAATTTTAATTAATTTATTAAAGAGATTATCTCATTTAAATTTGGTCTGAAATTCCGAAATATCACATTCCTCCCCCCTTAAAAGAATTTCGTCCCCGAAATTTAAACAAAGGATAATCTAAAATTTTCATTTTATTTCAACAATTCAAGCATACATATTATCCATACACTAGCAACCAACGCACAAAACATCCAAACAACAATGCATCCAATACAAACATCACTAGCTATCCGGACACATATCCGGTTAAGCCTTCCTAAAACTATCCAGAGTCTTCCACGTACAATCTCTACGATCCTCACTCCATTGGACTTTAACAAGCTTCAATATCTTGCTCCTGAGTTGCCTCTCGTCTTGATCAACAATTTGAACAGGATGTCTGACAACTGATAAGTCCGGCTCAACCTCTAAGTCTTCCTGCACAGCTGGCACCACAATAAGAGATGGATCGTGCACGTATTTCCTCAGATGAGATACGTGAAAAAAATTGTGAATTCCAGCCATCCGAACTGGCAATTCAATCCTGTATGCTACAGTACCAATCCTCTCAAGCATTCGGAATGGACCAATATATCTGAGAGCGCGTTTCCCTGTTTTCCCAAATCTTATTTCTCCTTTAATAGGGGAAACTTTGACAATGACTAAATCACCAATCTCGACCTCCAATTGTCCTCGTCTTTTATCTGCATATTTCTTTGGACGATCCTGAGCAGCTCTCATCCTTTTCTTGATAAGCTCAACTTTAGCAGATGCTTCACGGACCAGATCTGGTCCAAGCACAAGACGGTCTTTCGACTCTATCCAATAGGCTGGGGATCTACATGGTCTTCCATACAAGCTTCATAGGGATCCATCTTAATACTTGCTTGGTAACTGTTATTATAAGAGAATTCCACAAGATGTAGATGGTCTTCCCACGATCCACCAAAATCCAATACACAGGCCCTCAACATATCTTCTAGAATTCGATTAAGTCTCTCTGTTTGCCCATCTGTCTTGGGATGATATGCTGTACTCAATCTCAAACTTGTTTCCATAGCCGATTGCAAAGCCTCCCAGAACTTGCTGGTGAAGATAGGATCTCGATCACTTACTATACTAACTGGAACACCATGCAATCTGACTATCTCTCTCAAGAAAATCTCTGCCAGAGAAGCTGCAGTACGGGTTGCCTTAACGGGTATAAAATGAGCACTTTTAGTTAGGCGATCAACAATCACCCATATTCCTTCATTTCCCTTCTTGGTTCTAGGCAAACCGTCGATGAAATCCATCGAAATCATCTCCCACTTCCACATCAGGATTTCCAAAGGTTGCAATAAACCGGTTGAGTTCAGCTGATCTCCTTTAACTTTCTGGCAGATAGCACAACTATTAACGAACCTAGCAATATCTTTCTTCATGCCCGGCCACCAGAAAATCCTTCTCATATCCTTATACATCTTTGAGATTCCTGGATGGATATTTAATCTGGAGCTATGACTTTCAGATAAGACCTCCCGCTTCAATTCCTTGAAATTCGGAACACAGATTCTTCCGTTGATCCTTAGTGTCCCTTGGTCATCAATCTTAAAGCTGGAACACTGACCCTTCTTAACTCTCCTGATGATTCCACTTAATCTACTATCAAATTCTTGCTTGCTTGAAATCCTTTCCAGAAGAGAAGGAACCACTTTCGAAAGAGACAGAACTGCATTCCTGCTAAGAGCATCTGCCACAACCTTCGCCTTTCCTGGGGTATACAGAATATCCAAATCATACGATGCCAAAAACTCGACCCATCGCTGCTTTCTTAGATTAAGATCTTTTTGAGAGAAAAGATATTTCAACGGTTTGTGATCCGTAAATAACTCGAACTTCTCTCCCAAAAGATAGTTCCTCCAGATTTTTAAAGCAAAAACAATGGCCAACAACTCTAGATCGTGCGTAGTATAGTTCCTTTCATGTGGCTTCAATTGTCGACTCGCATACGCAATTACCCTACCATTTTGCATCAGAACTGCACCCAACCCAACTATACAGGCATCCGTATAAACCTCAAACTTACTCTTCCCATCCGAAATAGCCAACACAGGAGCACTTGTCAACTTTGTCTTCAGATTCTGGAAAGCCTCCTCACATTCAGGTGTCCACTTGAATTTAGCTCATTTCCTTGTCAGCTTAGTTAGGTGCGAAGAGATCTTGGAAGAATCCTTAATAAACTTTCTGTAGTAACCAGCCAAACCCAAAAAACTTCGAACTTCAGTGGGTTTTCGAGGCTGCTTCCCCTCCAAAATAGTCTCAACCTTCGCTGGATCTACAGAGATACCTTCTCCAGAAACAATGTGCCCCAAAATTTTTACTTCTGATTTCCAAAAATGGCACTTAGAGAACTTCGCCTTCAAAACATGCCTTCTCAATGTCTCTAACACTATTCTCAAATGATGCTTGTGCTCTTCTTCAGACTTAGAGTAGACAAAGATATCATCGATGAACACCAAAACGAACTTATTCAATACATCACGAAATACTCGGTTCATCAGGTCAACAAGGAAGCCAGGAGTGTTGGTTAATCCGAAAGGCATAACCAACTACTCATAGAAACAATTAGGTCCCTTAAATGCAGTTAAGGGAATACTGTCCTCAGCTACCCTTAACTGATGGAAACCTGATGCTAAATCCAATTGAGAAAAGACTGAAGCTCCATGCAGCTGGTCAAAGAGATCATCAATACGAGGAAGAGGATACTTATTTCGAATGGTCACTTTGTTCAATTCTGGATAGTCTACGCAGAACCTTAGCGACCCATCCGACTTGGTGACAAACACCGTAGCAGAACCCCAACAAGAAAAACTAGGCCTAATCAATCCCTTCTCCAACAGATCTTGAGTTTGCTTTACTAGCTTCTCCCTCTCCCTAGGAGCCATCCTCCTACTAGGCTGAATCACTGGTACTGCTCCTGGAACCAAATCTATGTGAAACTCTATCTCTCGGTGCAGAGGTAAACACTTGACTTCCTCGAATACATCTGAGAAGTCTTGGACCACTTCGATATCATCAACCTCCTCTTGAAAATTCTCAACTCCATGTAAAAGACTACTCAAGTGTATTCCAGAGTTATCACAAATTACTCTTGCAATTCTTCCTAGATCGGTTTCCAAGGAAACTGTTCTTTCATCACAATTCAGGACAGCCTTATACTTATCAAGCCAATCCATCCCCAGTATAATGTCAAACCCCTTAAAATCCAACATATAAGCATTGCAAGAAAAACTATGGGATAGATAGGAAATCCTCAAATCCTTACAGATCATATCTAATTTGGTTACTCCTCCTATATGATTAGATACAAAGATGGGATGGTCAACAGTACTAGGTGTAGGAAAAAACTTCTCTACGGATTCCAGAGAAATAAAACTCAAGAAAGCACCAGAATCAAACAAAATTTTAATATACTTACCATCTAAAAGTAATGTACCTTCCAATACTCCCTTGCCCTTAGATGAAGTTGATGGTGCACCTTCCAAACGAAATACCTTATTCTACCGTGCTTTATGAAGTAGCGGGCAATTCTTGATCATATGACCTGGTTGGTAGCAGTTGAAGCATAGAGATTTCTGAACCAAAGCCGAACCTGTTCCACTATGATGCAGCTGCTGCTGCTTTCTTCGTTGAGGACACTGATTTGCCATATGCCCAACTTGCTGACAATTATAGCACTTGCGAGGTCCATTGTTGCTTCCAGACTTATTCTTGTTTTGCTTTTTCCAATTGGGATTGAATTTCCTCTTATTTGGGTTAGAAGAATTCCCTCCTGATGCCGCTACTGGTGCCACTGATTTCTCATTCATCATATCCTCATATCTTAACGCCATATCAATTAACTCCACAAAAGATCCTTTCAAGTGCGTTGTCATCCTTTCATGAAATTATGGACTCGATCCTTGCACAAAAATCTCGTTCTTTTTTAGGGGAGTGTCTATAAGCCCTGGACCATAGCAAGATAACTCGTTGAATTTGGTCTCGTACTCCGCTATAGTCATGCTTCCTTGCTTTAAATTCAGAAAATCCTGATACAGACGAGTTTTTCCATGTAGTTGGCATGAATTTCTCCTCAAGTAAATCTTTGAATTTTTCCCAAGACATGTCGTCCTCAGAGACATTTGTTGTCCCTGCAACCCACCAGGCTGTTGCACCTCCTTTTAATTGCCATGAAGCCATTACGCTCTTCTGCTCATCCGATAATATCATGCTCTTAAAGATTCTCTCACAAGAGCGTAGCCATGCTTGGACCTCAATTATAGTCTCTGACCCTTTAAATGGTTCTGCTCCAAGGTTGATGAAGTCCTTGCATAAGGCAGCAAAACTGACTGGAGGCGGTGCTGGATTAACAGCCTCGTTATCATTCTGACCTCTCCTATCATTGGTCGATGTGCTTCCTACAACCCTTCCCCTTCTGCCACTTGAAATCGTGTTGGCAACCTGGAGAGGTAACCTAACCAATTTAGATAAAGATTTAGTTATATAATAAAATTACAAATACGCACTCTCAAGATAGATACTACTCCAGAGCCTAGGTGTTTCTCAACCTACGCTCTGATACCAACTATGACGACCTAGGCTTTCAATTCTCAGAAAGACGTATCATCGATAAGAAAAAAAAGAGATAGAAATAGAAAAGATAGAAAGAAAAGAACTACAACATCATAGTCTCACAGCGGAAACAAACCAAATATAATATTACACATATCCATTACATAGTTTTACATATAAGAGCACACAAAATAATATGACTTCATTACATTAGACATTTATATGAGTCTGCCTAACCATACAACCCAAAATAAAACATTAAGATGTCACTACATGGCGGATAAAGATAGATAGATACATCTGGACTCCAGGTCCAGCTTCCAAAACATTTGACAATCCCAACCGGATCACTTGGCTACTCATAAAAATTTAAGTACCCAAGAGTTTATGAAAAAACAAAATAAACTCCAGGTCAGACATGGGTCTAGTGTAAGTAAACAGGTTAAAGTTATTTAACTTTAAAATCATTTGAAAACAAAAGGTATCACGTAAGACTTCGCACACATAAACATGGGTAAGTTTTTACCTTACGCTAACCAAAACATTTGATAGGAAATCCAGCGATATTATAATACGGTCTAGGGTTTTCAAGTAAATAGAAAATAGCCGAAATTGTTATATGATTAAATTCTAGCTACTAGCCACAAAAGTGGATAATACAAATCAAAACCATAGAGTCACGTGGGGAAAATGGGTTTCCATCAATAGCCAGGGCTACTGGGGTACCGCCCGTCACAGTACGAGGCCTAGCTCACCGTACCGAGGATCCACCCTAAATCCCCTGCAACACAAGGCCGGAATCATCCCTTACTGGATAGTCCCGAACAAGACAACCCCACAGTTGTGTCCAACAACCGCCCATACAGCCGAAATAATAAGGGACTTCTAGACAGGGGTAAATCTCGTCCTACTTGGGCATGACCCACTTACCCTTGCTGCACCTCCCCTATTTTAGTCATTCTCGGTTGATGAGGCTTGAGGCTACGATTACCTTTATAGAACACATCTATCTTAGAATGCTCATTGTCCACTTGATGATGTGCTGAAAGCATTCAATCCATACAAGTTCGTTCCGGGTTCGAACGAAACCGAAGGCTTGCACTCATTTTGGAATCACCCTTAGAGTTAACGACAATAACCCTTGCACTTTGAAACTCCATCTCAATCTTCACTTTGAGATGTCACGACCTAACGGTTAACTTGGATCGATGTGGTTTTCGGATAATCAAAATTGATTCCCGATCCCGGTCTCATCGAAATCCAAACGTGTCTTAAAAGTCAAGTTGTTTAAACAATTTAATTCAATTTAAAATATTAAATTCACACAGCATTATCCATAGATAATAACAACATCTATCAAAGATATATACAATATCTCATCACAGAATATCTCAGATTATCATTCAATACAACCAAATCCAGACATTCAATTCAAAACAATCATCCATAAGCAGGCATATCTCTAATTCATATTATAATTAATTTATTTAATTAATATTAAATTAATTACTTAAGAATTAATCACTTTACCTTACTTAATCATTCATTAATTAATTGATCACAATCATTTAATTAATTAATCACTTCTTAATTAACCTCATTATCAATTGATTAATCTTTAATTAATTAATTAATTATTCTTTAACTATTTATAACTTTGATTATATATTAATAAAACTTGATTAAAATTAATAATCCTTAATTAATTACTAATTAATCCTTAATTAACAATTAATTAATCTTAATTAATTCCTTAATTGATTACAAATTATAAATTAATTTATCTTAATTACTTAATTAATTATAATTTATTATCCTTAATCATTTAATTAATTAATTCTTAATCATTAATTAATTAACTATTAATTTTAAATTAATTAATATTTAATTACTTTATTAATTAACCATAATTAATTAATTAATTAATTCTTAATTATTAATTAATTAAACACTAATCACTTAATTAATTAATTACTAATCATTTATTAGTTAATCTTTAATTATTTAATTAATTATCTATTAATTGTAATTAAATGAATTCTTAATTACTTAATTAAATTAATTCTTAATTATCAATTAATTAATCCATAATTAATTAATTATACCTCAATCTAAAATTATTAATTAATTTAACTTTAATTACTTTATTAATTATAGTAATCTTTAATTATAAAACTTATCTAACCTTTAAATAAAACAATTTCATTAATTACTTAAAAATATTAAAACATTTCAACTAATTATTATATTATTATTATTTTTAAAGAAAGCACAAACATTTCAATTTAAGTTAACAAAGTATAAACTTTCTTAAATCAAATAGTTTAATTCTTAAATCAAATAGTTTAATTCATTTATCATGTAGTAGTTTAAAACAATTTAAGTTTTAAATTTTAAAACTAGTTTGAAAAACTTTTTAAACAACAACTTAATCTTCGGGTTTAACCCATAACTGTCTCGAGTACTAACTCGAGATAATTCATCTTCATCTTCTCTTTTTTTTAGTTTAGTTTTAAACTTTACACAAACTGGAAAAGGAACACTTCACTAACTCGAGTACAAACTCGAGCTTCAACTAATCAATCGCACACAAACTCAACAACTCAGGCACGACCAACACCACTGTGCACGTGCACAGGCCATTAACAGCGTCGATACCTACGGCGACTCGATCTACACATCGGCAATCAACCACTCATCCATTTCCGACCCTCAAACCCAAATCGCAAAGCTCGAAACGAAATCGAGTTTCACAATCGAACCTGAACTCTTAACTTCACCAGAAAATCATTTCATCACGGCCATCCTGACCACCAGAAACGTTGCACCACTGCTTACGACTTCGTTCATGTCTCCGGTATAACCTCCTTAAATTAGGCCAAGCTCGATGCATTTACGAATTCACCGCAACAATTTCTATGAACTCAGACCGAACTAGGGTTTAAAAACAAAATCACCAATCTTCGACGCCACGTTGAACAAACTCCTCCTCGACCATTTTTCTCAACTTCATCGTTCACCATTACAGCTCCGACCCAAGCCTCGACCACTAGAATCCACCCAATCACCAGATTTCGACCGAACTCCCATTTTTGATCAACCCAGAAATGCATCACCATAACTCAACTAAAATTCGAATTTTTAGTTTTAAAAATCAAGTTTTGAATAGAGGATTCATATTATATAGATAAGTTTACAAATCAAGGCATTTGAGTTTTAACATAAACCAATGTTACTCTGTGCTTTTATCTTTTTCAAAAAAATGTTTTTATTTTTGAAACTTAAAAATATTTTCAAATCTTAGTTTAAACTTAACAATCATATTTTGTTTAAGAGTCATAGTCTAACAAAGATTAAACCAAAAGAAACTGAAATTTTCTTCCTCCAATTTGTACTCTGCATTTTTTTTAAATAGAGATGCACTTTGATATTTCTTTCACATGCAAGCAGATTATGGACAAATACAATCAGTACAACAACATGCAAACATATTTTTCAACAAGCTTCTAGTCAAGCATCCAGATTTTAGTTAAAACAAGTTAGAGTTTACTCACCTGAAACGTATTTTAAGCAGAGACCAAAAATTTTGAAAAATCTGGAAAAATTGTACTGTAGATCTTAAAACTGGAAATGCCTGACTGAAGTTGTTTGTTTTCTTTTAAATCTGAGAAAGCTTCCTGATGATTTTTAGCCAAATTTTGTGAAGACTTGCTGCAGATTTGATGTAGCTTTGAATTCCTTGATTAAAAACTTTTTGCTAGAATTTGTTTTTTATAGGCTTTTATGTTTTTGTTTGCAGATTTGGAAACTTTGAAAAGAACTTGAGTTTTTGTTTTACTTTTTGGGTTGAAAGGGTGAAGATTAATGAAATTTCAGATTTGTAATTTAATGGACTTATTTCTTTTGCTATTGGAAAATGAGATGGAAAATTTTGAATGAAGAAGATGAAGTAAACTTTTATAGATTAAATTTTTGTTTTATTAAAATTAAAGAAAATAATATATATAAATGTGACACTTGTCACTAAACATGCTTAATTTCCTATCACATGTTATAAGAGGGATTTACAAAATAACACATGTAATTCTTCATGCAAAAATATATTTTTAGATGTTTTTATAATAAATTTTCTAATTTACAAATACATTTTTAATTCATATAAAACAATCTCTCTAAAAGAAATTAATATAAAAAAAAATTTATATTCTAAATAAAATCATAAAAATACACTTTAAAATTAAAGTATGATTTAAGATATAAATAGCTATATTTTGAATTTCAATTAAAATATCCAAATTAAAATTAAATTTCAAACTCAATTTAAAAATCAAATTTGATATGTATACAATTTTAACAAATCCATTTTCCATTTGTATATAATAATTCCATTTAAAATCAATATATTACAATACAATTATTATTATTGTTTAAAATAACAATTTTATCAATTTTAATTAATTTATTAAAGAGATTATCTCATTTAAATTTGGTTTGAAATTCTGGAATATCACATGGAATTTGAATTTTTGTCAATTCCTGGTAATCAACAGTGAATTATGAATTATGATTTATGGTGAAGATGGCTTGGGTGTGGTAGAATCGTGGAAAAATACTCATAAATTTTATAATATGCCAAGGTGGTAGATTGATGTTGATTTAGGGTTTTGGAGTATGTTGGGTTTGCTGTTGTTCACGAGAAATTTTCATCGTCGACGTAGCATTTTGGTCGATCGCACCATGGGGGATAGGGGCATGGTGATGTGATGAAGCCATGGTTGGTGATTCAGGGATGCCGGTGGCTCGACGTGGTGGGGCGAAGCGATTTTTATGACGGTGGTTTAAGTCTAAGAAGGGGTCGAGTTGCAAAATTTTGTTTCTGATGTGATCATCGGAGATGGGTGGTCGGGATTAGTAGAGGAGGTCAACGGTGATCTGTGGGTGGCCTCGGCGACAATCGAAGATGATCGGAATAATGGTGCATGTGCATACGTATGCATTCGTGCCTGGGTGGTTGTGAAATTTAGGGAAGATGATGTAACTCGAAGACGTCCTCGTGAAATAGGGGCGATGACTCGGGTATGTTGTTAGGCTTAGAACGTGAAGATGGTAGCAGGTCTAAAGTTTAAAAAAATTAAAAATAGAAAAAAATTGAGCAGAAGAAAGGGTAAGTGACTCGGGAACATGCTCGGGGGTTTTGGGGTTTTACTTGGGTAAACACTCGAGTTCGTAGCAAGTCTGGGTTGTTTTTGTAAATGAACAAGCTTTCTTTCCAAATTTAAACTAAAACAAGTTAAAACACTTTCTTGTTAAATTCCTTTAAAACAATAAATGTTTTATTTTAGTGTTGGGAATAAATTTAAAATTCAATGTAAATTATTTTAAGTTAATTCACGTGTTACTTAATTGATGTAAAAGGTTGTTTAAATAAGATTTCTAAGATAAATGGTTTACCTTAATAACGTTTAGATTATTTAATTACTTAAAGATTTTTTAAATTTTAGTTAATTATTGATGATGTTTTACTTTATTTAATAAGGTTTAAAGAAGATAATTAAGTGGTTAAATAAGAATAATTATTTTGTATAATTAAAGTAAAGTTTATACTTTGGGTAATTACCTTTAAGAATAATTAATTAATGTGATTATAATTATTTGAGGTTAATTTGTTAATGTTATTAATGTATTAAAGGTTGATTAATTTATGATATTTAAAGATGATTAATCAAGCGATTAAAGAATAATTAATTAAGGATGGTTAATTTGAGTGACAAATTAATTGATGTAATTAATTTGAAAATAATTAATTAATTAAAGATTAATTAATGAAAGTGATTAAGGATAATCACTTACTGTAATTAATTAAAGATAATTAATTAAGGGTTAGTTAATTATGTAATTAACTTAAGAATAATTTATTTATGGTAATTAATTGAGAGTTAATTAGTTTATTAATTAATTAATTAAGGGTAATTTGAATAATGTAATTAATTAAGGATAATTAATTAGTAATTTAAGCTTAATTAATAAACGGTTAAAGGATAATTAATTGAAATGGTTTGTAATTAATTAATGTAAATTAAAACTGGATTAGTGATTAATCTGGTTTCGATTAATCAGATGATTAATTAACCTTACTTATGGATGTTTGAATCGTATTGAATGCTCGAAATTATTCGATATCTCTGTTGTGTGATGCTTTGTGATATGAATTGTTTTAATTCAAGCTGTGATGAATGTAATTTATTTTATCTGTGATTTATCTATGGATCTGTGAATGGAAGATAATCGTTATAGGATTATACCGCTTATCGATATTGATATGCTTGAATCTGTGATGATTGATAATGTTGCACTATTTTGTGAAACCCCTGGACTACACTACACACACACAAATATGGATTGCACGAGAAAATTAGTTAAGTCACAGATTTTAGAAAATAATTTTTAAATTGAATTTTGAATCTAAAAGATTTTGGAAATGGATTCGGGTTAAATATGAAATTTTAAAAAGGAGTTTTTAAGATAAAAGTATTTTGAATATCTTGATTAAGTTTTGAAATTTAATTAATTTGATTTAAATTTGAATTCAAAATTTGAAATTGAATTCTATGTTTGGAAATTTTGGTTTGAAAAGGATATACAGGTTATAAATGTGTTTATATGGGTTTTAAACTATTTTATAAGTATTGTTTTGGGAATCTGAATTTAACCCAATTTTTATACTTGAAGGGCTTTAACTCTGCAAATGTAATCGGATTTTTCCGAAAACGAAAACTATTTGTTTTCGAATAATAATAGCTTTCGTATAAAGAAAGGATTTCCAATTTGGGTTTAAAGATTTCAAGTTTGAAATGGAATTGAAATAGTTTTGAAAACTATGAGTGAATCTTTGTGAAAGATGATTGAACCTCGTTTTGAAATTGAAGAGGATTTTAAATGGTGTATATTTTATATAAAAGATTTGAAACGGGAATTGTTTTGAAAGTTATGAATCAATATTTGGGAATGGTTTTGAAAGCTATGAATTGAGTTTTTGATTTAATGATTAGATGAGTTAATCCAACTTGAAAAGAAAATGGTTTTGAAAGTTATAATTGAATCTTTGTGAAAGAATTGTGAACTTTGTTTCCAAATTGAAGAGAATCGTGAGGGTGTATCTTTTATATAAAAAGATATGGAACTGTAAATAGTTATAAAAACTATGAATTAACCTTTGTGAAAGATGTGTGAACTTTATGAAGTGAATCTTTTTGGTTAAAAGATTTGGTAATGGTAATTTGTTTAAACCATTTGGAGAAAGGTTTTGGGTAATAAGTTGTGACTTAACTGAGATCCCATTATTCGTATGTTTTTAAATATTGCGCTCATTATTCGGTTTAGTCGGGAGAGGACCCTGTGTCATATAACTCATTTCGAATAATGATACGGCATTATGGATTTCATTTGAAGACCGATGATGAAGACCAGATATTTTCGAAAGCGAAAGGATAACTCGTCGAATGTCTTTGCACCAACTGGTCCTCGGTATAGAGATTTATATCATCCTTTGTGATGGGGAGTCCGGAATTGATTAGGGATTATCTGGATTTGCAAGGGCTTCTTTGTGAAGTACCTTCGGTTCTGTTCGAACTCGGAACAGACTTGTATGGATGTGTGTCCGACGTTACATTTTGAGATGTAAAGCTGGTTTCTATCAAATACATTTTTGTTTGGTGGCGGAGATTTATTCTCTTAGCTTAACACCATTCTCAGAGACGTACGAGCTCAAAGGTTATGTAGTTAATGGTTACTAGTGATACATTCTCAATTTGGTAATATGGCATATGAAGTGCTGGCGATCATTTATTGATCGAAGCATGGCTTTGGTGAAAAGCGTAGCTTTGTGGACGAGACTTCATCGAGCCTCACAATCCAGAAATGGTCAAAACAGGAATGTTGCGGCATGGTTTTAGGGGTCGTCCCCTAGGGCATGTCCATTTCCTTCTGGATAAAAGTGATATCATGGTATGGAGCCAGATATTTGACTGTGTGGTTGTTGCTATTTGTTGGTGAATCTTGGGATAAAGGTTGGTAACAACCGGGGATAGCTTACTTGAGGTGTTACTTCCAGGAAGGGGTAACCTGGCGTTGTGTTGGTAGGGAACCATTTTGGTTCTTGGGTGCTTCCCTCCAGAGGCGTCCCATTTTTAAGGAAGTTCCTTAGCCTGGCCATTTGTTGGAAATCCAATCATTCAATACGAGCCTTGTGGGGTTTTAATTATAGAACCTGCCATTTAGCATGGTAGCTATAGTGGGCATACTATAATGGTGCGTACGCTGGCTAAGATTAATATTATACTTTCAAAAGGTTTTTGCGCTATGCACTAATAATAATATCAAAAAGATTTTGCGTAGTAAGCATGTTTAACTATCATAAGGAGAAATCTCCCCAAAGTTTGCCCTTGCATTGTGTGTGTGGCGGGAGGCCTTATGGCAGTTTCATTTTCCAAAAGCATTACGGATTTCAATTTTAAATCCTTTTATTGTTTGTTATAAAGATAAACTGTTTTTGTTTGCTCATAACTGTCCCATGGCTGACCCGGAGTTTATTGTTACCTTCCTAAACTCTAGGTGCCCATAATCTTCCACACGGGTAGTCTATAGTTGGATTTTTCAGAAAATCAAATAGTAGGTGTAGATTCGTAAGAATTAAATCTCTGGTTATCGGCAATCGCATTTGGATCAAGTTGCTTCACTTCAGTGTTGATGGTGGTTCTCACTTTCCGATTTGGAGTCTTTTTAGCTTTGGAGCTTTGGCAATGGAGTTGCTAGATATTGGATTCTCGCTTTCTTGCTTGGAATCTTATTGGAGTTATCTTTACACTATCGATGGTTGCAAAGTCTAGACCATCTTCTTGTGTTGTCTTCCGCTGTTGTATATCTTTTGGCTCTGATTCGTATTGATATTTTGTTGTATCATTGTTGTAATCAACTACTATGTATCAATGATATTATTCTTTTCCTTCTGCTGTGTTGTTATACTTAATGTGTTATAAGCTCTGGCACGAGTCGGATTTCAACGCTTGAATATGCGGCATTCGAGTACAAGTGAAGTACGGGTGTCGATTTTCGAATGCTGAAATTTAGACCGTGACACTTTTGAGAAGCTTTGCTTCCAAATTTGTTTTGATAAATGGATTTTGGTTTAAACTCCAAAGTATGATTTGATATATATAAAAGAGATAAGTAGATATACTTATTCAAATGATTTGAAATGAACCTGATGTTTAAATTTTTATGTTCTGTTAATTAACAATATTCAAATTAATTGAATAAAATGAAATATTTGAATAACCAAAACTAATAAAATAAGAGAATTGAGAAATCCAAGCTAAATGTTTAAGAAACTGTAGAGTTAAATAGAAAGCAAAGAAAATTTAAACAAGTTAAAGTAGTGAATCTTCTAATTATGTAAAATGAATCTGATTAATCTGTATAATACCAAATTACATTGTAATAGCATATAATAAGACTTACCAAATGTTAAAAAGATAAAATGATGATTTGGGTATGTAATGGGATATTATACAAGTAAACGAAACCTACAAGAAATTAAAATGTATATAAATGGAAATTTAGTTGTAACAGTAACTGTTATACACTTAAGTATATTATGAAATGATTAATGACTAAATGGAATAGGTAAGTGAACTTAAGGAAGTAGACAAATGAAATGAATAATATCTCTGTAAATTGGCTATAGAATTAAATAAAATATTTCAAAGAAACTGTGAAATATAAATTTATAACTTTTGAGATAATTATAAACTTAGATAAAGTCCAACTTCTTATATATGACTTTTATAGGACGATTATAAATTAAAAGTGATGATTATTAAAATGTTTCACAAATAAACCTGTTATTAGAGGAAATTATGTAAATGAAAGTGAATCAAAAAGGATTTGGTGTAATTAAGAATCAGTTGGAATAAATGTGTAAGTTGTACATATATTATTTTATTCGCATAACAATTTAATAAAGATTCGGGCATAGAATTTCGAGGTAATTTAAATCGATTCGAGTTAGGATTTTCACTCAATCCTCAACGGCAAACCATTGATATGGACTTTTTTATTGATTCTGGATTTCTCTATCATAGCATATGGCTATGCAAGGAGAATGACAATTTCTAATCAGGGAACCGGATCTAAGTCCACACTAGAGAGTCATGTGAACGATACTGGTTCGGAAGTGAAATTGTGTGATCGAGTGAGCGATCTGATTTGATATTGCGTACATATGATATATGTACATCCTATGGGCTTAAGTAAAGAAAATATTGGAAATTGAAAATGCAAAATATAAATTGATTTTAAATTTCATGATTGGATATCATTGGTAATTAAGATGCAGGTATTTAAAATCAAGAAAAATTGTGATTGCCGAACAAAAAGGTATGTGTTTATTTTGTCATTGGATTTGGTGATTTTTTATTTAGCCACTTGGCTTTTGGTTTATTTTGATGGCTTGAGGTCTGTAGAGACGTTTTGTAGTTGTACTGATCGAGCCGCGCAAAGGAGACTCTGTTGGAATTTTCCGTAAATCCAGGTGTTGGAATTTTTTTGAAGTTTTGAAGTTTTTATAACTTGTTTGATAACTAATTTCTAAATTCTGTAAGCCGATCGAAATAGCGTAACGGAAACGTTGTAAAGTTTCCAAATAAGATTTTATTGCTTTATAAGTTGATAATTTTGAATAAAATATATTAAATTTCAAATTCTTTACTTAAGGGCTTTCCGGGGGCGAAAAGTTTTGAGTGGGGGAAATTGTAATGATCCGTATTTTTAGCCATTTTAAATTATTATGTTTAATGTAATTATTAATAAAAATGGTTAAAAAAATAAAAATTTAATGATTTTGAATGTAAGTTATTGGATATGAATTATGAACTTGAATAGATTTTTGAAATAAACTAATTTCAAAGATTTAAGTAATAACAAGTATTGAAAGGTAATGATATGTATTGAATGTGATTACAATCAATAGTTGGATTAGACAATAATGTTAAATTTATTAGATGTAAATAAAGTTATCGATTGATAATGAAAATTCATTTAAAATCCAATATTGGAATTTTTTGGAATATTAAACAATTAAATTGTTTAGATTTAATATTGCAACTAATTGAATAATTGAATTCTGAATTTAATGTGATTGAAAATGATGTTGGAAGTTGATTTAAATTTTATTTAAACAACAATGATGATTGTTAACATTTAAAATTAGATTTAAAAGTGTATAATTATAAATTATAGATTTTATATTATAATCGAAACATTGAAAATAACAATCCGAGGAACATTCTCGGATTTTGATGAAACCGGTTCTATTGGATCTGTAATAGTGTATTATTATCGAATTTCAAATTTCGTAGCGTTTGGAGTTATCGTTTGGTCGTACGGGATAGAAATGCATTGAACTTAATATCGAAAATTTAATATTTTAATTCGATCCAAAAAGCTATCTTCCACATACGATCGAATTTGGCCTCAAAACCTATTCCATTGTGTTCGAAATAGGGGTCAAACATTACAAGCGCCAGGTGGCATGCTTCGCTTGGAGTTCATCTGGAAAATATAAGAAAAGTCAAAATAATAATAAAATAATATGTTCACGTTTATAATACTCTTCACAGACAAACCCTAGCCTTTCATAACGGGGCCGCCACTATCTATTTGCATGGCCGAAAATTATCATGCTTTCTTCCTCGAATTCTCTCGATCCAAGCCATATTATCCAAACCTTCCAACTAAACAGTCGTAGAGCTCGATGAGAGCTTCCCATCCATGCGGTTGTGATGGTCTATAGTTCACCAACGGCGATGAAATCGAGCAGCGTTCATCATGATTTTGCGTGTTTTCCTACAGACGGAGAGGGCCGAGTTGCTTTGTATTCTAGCCGTAGGCGCTCATGGAGATGGGCTACGATGTGCCAGAGTTCGATCATCATCTTGGGCGATGATGATGGCGCGGCATTAAAACTATTAGAGGCGGCTATGGGTTACCTGATAAATGCGATAAGGACTAACATAGGTACGACCTTGATTTGTGATGCAAATATTGAACGGTCCAGATTTGTTAAAAAAATTGAATATTTATTTATATTATATAATATGAAATCTTTAAAACTGCATATCTTTTTCATACTTTATCAGAATTGGACGAAACAAGCGGCGTTGGGTTCGTATGGATGAGCACTACGTCTGGAACAGATTTAGAGTCATTTGGAGCTAGTTAAAATTTTAGGTTAAATCGAGCATCATTCGATTTGATTTAAAATTGAAAATCAACGTGAGTGTTTTATAACGCTCACAAGTACTAGAATATTTTTGTGCTAGTTAAATTTGACATTATGAAGTGATATGAATAGATTGGTTGTTGTTTGATAAATTTTTTTTTTATCTAAACTGTCATTGAATTAACTGTTAAAATTTTAAACTGACAGTAAATATGAAATAAAACTTTAATTGCTAATAAAATGACCGATTTAATAACTATGAAATTGTTGTGAATTATATTAATTGTTGGATGATTGATTGCGATGGTGTTATTGGTTGATATTTGATGGCCGGATGTTTATTTATTTTATGTATATCTTGTTATCACCCTGTAAATTATTTACAGTATATAACTATATGCTGAATTACTTTGGAATAAAATATGTTGAAATGATATATACCTATGACACTGTGATTTTGATTGAAATGATATATATCCATCCCTAAAAATTAAATTGAAATAACCGATCACATGGCCATAGGATAGAATATTATATACGGGCGCCGGATTGGTTAAATTAAATGATTGTAGAAGTCTTGATTTTGAAATTATTTAATGATTCTGAATTAAAGGAAATGAAAAATCGAATTTATGAAATTTGAATTAATCACGACTTTGGGTTTGAAATGTTAAAAATTAATTTTGGTTAAAAGAGATTGTTTAAATAATTGAAGTTTAGATTTGAAGTTCTAATCGAAATAAGATTAGAAATTTAGGAAATTGGATTGTTCATAAAATGTTGGACTTTTATTCGAACTTTGAATATTACTAAGTAAAAGTGAAATAAAAAACCATATTTCAAAATTGAGCTCGGAATTGATATTTGAAGATTGAGATTTTTAACGGAATATTGAAGGATAATTTGATTTAAATGTTTAGAGTCGTTATTTTGACAATCAAGCTCAAAATCGATAAATTGAAATTGAAAATTTTGGATTTGAAAGTGGAATAGAATTAATTTTGAATCGAAATTGAAATTGATTTGAATCGAGATCAAAATTGAATCGATTGAATGGAAATTGGAATTGATTTGAATTGGGAAGTTGGAATTAGACCGGTTTGACTTTGAAACTAGTTTCAAATAAATAATTTAATATAAAACTGTTCAAAGGCTATCTTCTTAAATATACAAACTATTTGGTTTCCAAATTATTTTTTTATATAAACCATTTTAGTACATAAACTATTTCATATTAAACTAATTTAACCATTTAAACCATTTTTAACTATTTTAACAATTTAAACTATTTTTAACTATTTTTAGTTATTCAAACTATTTTTTTTTCAAAATTCAAACTGGTCAGGATTGGTATGTTTATTTTTAAATCATGGATTTAAATAGAATTGGATTAAATGAAGTTATAATCCAAATTGGAATTCGAAACGATTTTGGAAGCGAAATCATGATATTATTGAAAAATGAGTTTGAACCGAAATGGTACATTTTAAGTAAATATAATGATTTTAAAATGGATTTGATTTCGAAACAAATATGATATTTTGATATCAAGTATGAACTGTTTTAGAAATGTAAAAGAGCCAAACGGTGTGTAAAACGACGTTTGGTTGTTAAAGAGACTGGAGCCGGATATGGGCGTACTCTCTATCGACACGGAACCACTTTAACAACTATGTACATGGAATGATGATCCAGAACGAAGTGGTTGAATTTAGAGTCATTTACTGGACTTGAAGAAAGAGAACGATGATGGATTAACCTGGCACTTGTGCTAATTTGAAATGACTAAACAGGAGCCGAACCGACCAAGTGGACTAGCTAACCCGAGCAGACGCACTTCTTTGTATTACCATCATTTACATTGGTGTGCACCCTTCGGATTATGAGGGTATTGGACGTGGTGAACGATCATGGCTATGATGCGTTGCCACCAGTCGGGAAGGGTAAACTGGTAGTATCATAACTTGGGCATTGTCTCACGTGCCTTGTCATACTTTTATCCTTGAACGAGACTTATACGATTTTGGTTTAGTGTTTTCATCATGGCGCATCCCTATCCACCGACTATTTAACTAGTGTTTTATATGCAAACTGTACCACAATGCTTAAAACGCGTTAAGGGAGATTAATGTAAAGCCTTAAGCTATGAAAAATATTTATTTTATTGATTAAACATTATATATGTAGCATATTCTACTACATATAAATATTTTGACGGATCCTTAAGAGATGGAAAATCCCGTAACATCTCTTGAGTTATTGCATGCACGTTATACACCGGATAGGAGATGTGAAATCCTGTAAGCATCTCTGAAGCTACTACACTCATGTTATATTCCTTATCGATTTGACATATATAAGGATATTTTAGTCCTGACTCGAGTGTTTGGTGTTTTCGTTATACTCAGGTCAGTCCTGAGTTTTTCAACTTATCGTAGATTATTCTCTAAAGGACGAAGATGAAGATTTGGTATATTACAACTATTATTAGGCCTGCAACATGTTGTCTGCTGCATCATTTATTTATCTTTGATGTATATATATAACATTGATGAATGTTGTGTGGATTATAATCAAATGCAAAATATAAACAACTTCATGAATAGTTTATTTGATTATTATATTTTATCGTTCCGTTGCGAGATTCTGTGTTTGCTTTCTTCTTCTGTTCTAATTCTTCTTAATTAACCCCATTGATTATCTATGTTTTAGATTATTTAAGTTGGACATGTGTGGATTATTGTCAATTTAAACCTTCTGAAATGTAGGTCGTCACAAATTGTTATTTTTAAATTTATTCTATAATATTTGTTTATGTTGTTTACATTTGTTTTGATTAAATTTACATATCAGAAAATTGACACATTTCATCATGCACGACATTTAGTGTTTTCCATTTATAGTGCATGAATTGACATTATGTTTACTTTTTCTTAGGAATTATAAATGGTGTCACCTCTACTAAAATCACTGGTGTAGATAAGAAACAAACAATTACATTATAGAGTTATTATAATGTAAAAATGTCACAAATAAGATATAAATAATATAATGGACAAATAGTCTACAAAATTGGGCAAGCTGACAGTACTATAGTCATTAATTATGTCCATTTATTACTAAACCATTACTATCTTTAATTTATTTTTCTTTATGGAACTTCTTTTGAATTTTTAGAAATTTTATCGTTATTTGATACGATACACATAAAAATAGATTTTTGCCCACAAAACCGTTAATACTTTTTTAGCCAACACATGATTTGCCCTAATGTTAGTCAAATGTAACTTTGGATTTAAATTTACACGAGATTATTTTATCAGAAAATTAATATAGAAATGAATGAATTATCCCTAATTTTTCATTAAATCATTTCATCTCTTTAAAATTATGAAAAATTAAACCAATTTTGACTCTATATAATGGCTTGTTAGCTAACACGTTTTAGCCATGGTTGTATATCAGAAATACAAAAAAAAATTGTACGAAATTAGTAACTACGAAAAGTTTTATGGCCTGAATTTCTCCAATTATCCAAAACATAACAGAACCATTTTACATTTTGTTTTTTGATTTGTGCATTGATAAGTCAAAAATCATTTTAACCACTTTAACCATTACAAATCTGTAGAATAGCATTGAGTGCTTAATTGCCAAAAGGATATGGAAAAAAAATCTTTCCTTTTATTTTGACAATAACAACAGCCAACTACAACTGATTTAGGAAGATATCAAACATTGGAAAACAAAATATATAAAGAAAACTTACTCAATAGAAAACTTTGCTAAAATAACTGTACGGTGAAAAACAAATTTCATTTGTGAATAAGATTGAAAAATACAGATAAATTTACCTTGAAAAGTACTTGTTGATATGTATCTAGTGTTTTGTCTTTGGAGTGATTGCAAATGAAAGACGAGATGATATGAATTTGGTGGGGAAGGTGGAAAATGAAGAAGCACGAACTCCTTCGCTGATCTATCGCCACTTTCCACCATGTGGTCGTATTTTTTAATTTAATTTTTTAGAAATTTACTCAACAAAGCAATAGAGGCGGTTATTTTCATCTGAGAAGAAGAAGAGGCGTTTGAACAGGCACTTATTACGTTAATCGGAGATTTAATATCTTTTTGCCTATAATTATTTCTTAATAGGGGCACAACACCTTTTTTGCCCTTTATTTAATGTCTCTATAACTTCAAATTTTGGTAGTGCCAGTCTAAACTGTGAAAACCGAGTTGATTATTATTTTTATTTTTCATTTTTAAAATCATAGCACTTTATCACTGTAGATGAACTGTAATGATTCACATTTTCGACCTCCATGTATCGACACTAATATATCAACATATTCATGTGTCGAGTACCCATGTGCAGGAAAGACGAATTGTTATGGTTAAATAAAAGAAAACAAAATAGAACAAGGTAGAAGGAACACAATATCAGAATCTCACAATGGAATGATCGTATATAATATCAAAAGACAGTATAAACTATTATTATAAGATACGAAGTTTTCTAGAGCTACAGTAATCAACCTAGATAATTATAACAACTTGTCCTTAAAAACGCTTAATGCAGCGGAAATAAATATTACAGTAGATAGAACTCCAACTCTTCTCCAGAAGCTCCAAAGCAACCAAAGTTAAATCTAAAAACATACATGGGGCTGACCTGAGCATCAAAAAAATAACACCTGGATCAGTCTAGCAAACTAGCATGAGAAACTCAAGAAATATAAGTGACATATAATAATAACTTTGGAGACCGTAAGGACTCCCGAAATGGTTTTTACTTAAAAGAAACCAACCATTCATTAAATTTAACATATAGTGATATGATAGATAATATCTAGAGTGTAGCACATAATACATACCAAATAGCTGTTGTGTGCGCCGCATCAATTATAGTTATACAATCAATACCGCTAAGGTGCTTCGCATATATGGATTTTCCACGTAGATCTCATCGGATCAAACCAAATCCGAGCTCTAGACAAGGATCAGAAACTATCTTTCGAGCAACGTATATCTCTAAATGGGATATAATCTACGACAAACATAACTGGACCACACTTGGTATGTGATCTGAGCCATATTAACTCCTGCTAGCAACAATCTCTAAGCATCTCTAGAATGGAGTTGATATACCCTTGAAGTTTACTAAACCTCTCTGACCATGCCGCTTCTCTGTTTTCCGTCATTTTCCTAATGTCGAGTCTACATTCAGCATCCTTCACGTGAGTTTTCATCACTCAAATAGAACACGAATCCCCAAATGAATTTCCATCATCTCGAATAAATCTCGAACCTTCACATAGGTTCCCCGTATAAGTCCTCCGACGAATGCTAACGTTGTCCTCTCTCTTGGAATACTCCTCAAGATTGACAGTCCCACATAATAGCGTCATTCGAAATGTTAATGCTGACATTTCCTTTGGACTTAACCTTCATATAAACAATTAAACTCTATAGCATTCCACTTTACAGTCGCTTCCAAAACATAGATCACGTATATGGTTTGAAGTAGTTTCAGGTTTGAGTCATCTCATATAAATACACTCTTCCCATTTACCAGACTCTCAAAAACCAATCGATGAATTCCTGCTAAACTCAACCTCGGATCTTTTGGAAATAAATAGACAATGTATAAAAGCATAGATCACCTCCTAATCATTTAAGCGGATGTATTTCTTTATCATTTGTCCTAGAAGAGCAAGACAAGTTTGTACGTATAGTATAGCATTTTTGTAGATAACTATACCATATAGCACTTGTGTTTCTTCTAGATATTTCTAAAATTATATTTGAAAAATTTCGACAATCGACTATCTAGTATAAAAATTTTGTTTGTAAATAGAAAACAAGCAAAATATTCTTTCTATAAACAAATGAACATATAAAATACTATCAAGTCGCACAAAGCAAGATTAAGCCACACAAAATACGGTTTAGCTATTTAAGCAACTCTTGGTCCCTTTTATTGAATTAATCCTTTTATTAATTAAAAACTCCTTTATTAGTAAACTTCTTTTACCTAGTAAACTTATAGTTTTTTAGAAAGATTTCATACTTATAATTTTCTTCAAAGTATCCATTTTACGGATCTAAGTACTTCGCAAATCCATTCAAAAAGTTTTAGACTGATGTTACTTAAACATTGTCGCTACAAACGCAAGACTATTTTGTTTGTGCTTATCTTTAAATCATTCTTTTAACAATCTATTTTCATCCATAAGTATAATGAAAAAGGGTTAAAGACGAATGTTATTAACACATTTTCACAACAAATCCAAAACTATTCCATACTTGTAATATCTTTAAAAAATATATTTTAAAGTTCTAAGTTCATATTCAAACAAGTTTAGTATTTGACTAGTTAGCTATCAAGTTCTAAAGATGATTGCTTATAGAAATCATGATTACTTATAGAAACCGTGCTGAAATCTACAACCCCATAGTGGAAGAATTACCAATCTGAACAGCCAAAAGCTGCCCATTGGGAGATACCTCAAGCTTAGCACCGTAAGTGGATCCCCGAGAAGGAATGCATATATGGCTCCATAATGGAAGGTGAATGCCCACAGCATAATGTACGTCCTCCGAGGAAGTTGTCGATGTCAGGTGGTTAACAACCATGGCCAGACTGTGTTCAATAGGGAGGCTTGTCAGGGTCAAATCCTCATCATTCCATAAAACCATGCTCCATTGAAACAAGCTACGAGTGAAGATTTGAAGTGGGTGTCTTTTGAAACCAATGACAACTCAATATCAAGCCCAATTATTGGAGAAAGGCCTCTATACTTAAAGGATTGCCTAAAGAAGTGATCATGAATGCGTACCATATTTCAAGGCAGGAGACGAGGTTGGTGAAACAGAACAGAAGAGAAGAGTTTGGTGTTTTTTGAACCCAGGTCACCGCAGCAACATCAAGGAAGAGCTGAAGCCTAAACAGGTTGCCTTTTTTCAAGGATGCATCGATGTTTTGAGGTTTAATAAATAATGAGACTTTGTATCAATCCATATACCTCTGTAATTATGGAGTAACGAGTGTTATGGCACGCGCTTCACGCGTGAATTTTTTCTTACAAATTGTATATGTTTAGATCAGTCAATTTTTTTCCGAAATGGTACTTAGATACAACATGTCGCTGGGACAGCAAACCACAAATCGTGTGTCAATAAATGTTCTAATCATGCTATGGAGTTTCGAACTTGTGACCTCTTGCACCAAAGTCGAATCACAAATCATGTGTTAATAATATTTTATCTTCAAATGATAATAATATTTGTATATTTGTAAAGAAATATTTTGAATTTTTATAGAAAAATTAATTTTAGATCCTATTTTTAGAAGCGTTTCGAATCTGTAAAGCATGTTTAATTATTAAATCCTACTTTTAGGGGCATTTGAATTTGTAAAATAAGTTTAATATTAGATCCTATTTTTATGTGATTAAGATTTGATAATATATAGAGGAGGGTTTTTGGTAGTTCAGTTGATACCAAAAAAGTGTGACACCAAACATGTTACAACTATTATTAAAGATAATAAAGGTTTACGTAGTTTTGATAATGTACATTTGCTTTCTAACTTAGGTTATCACCAACAAATTACAATCCATACTATTAGAAAACATGTATAAGTGCATAATAACTTATTTTAAGGATCGATAAAAAAAAGAAGGAAAAACAATGTTAAACAAGTTTGAACTTGTGCTTTGCATGCGGCAGTTTGTCATGGTTCATATTTTGAAAAAGTAATTGTAAATTGTGTACCCAATTAAGCAGGCATGAAACAGCAGGATTGCATGTGAGAGAATAGATTATTCCTCTCATCTTATTTTCTGAGTTTATAGACATTATCAAAAGATGTCAATGTGTAGCAGCTGATGCCAAGAAGTAGTTTTTTTGGTATTTCTGAAAGAACGCAAGGGAAATCAAAATATATATACCATAACACAGATTATAGGGATTAAAAAAATTCCTACAAAATATAATTCCTTTTTATAGAACTAGAACTACACTATGGATTAACTGTGAAGTAATGCAAAATAGATAACTATAGCAGGTTTTATAGTGTATTGATATAAAAAAGCATATCATCTGCGTTAAATGGTGACCATGAAGTTGGATTAATATAAATTACATCCATCTTATTAAAATATGGTCAAAGTCGGCACATAACAACTTAATAATGTTTAACTATTTGTTGTATATATGTTAAATGGATGTTTAATGCGTAGTGCAACTTCACGTATGTGTCGACATTGTGTTGGTTTTTCTGTTAACCTTCCATGTTTAAGTTGGCTCACCAAGAACTCTGGATTCACGAACAACTAACTTTGACGGACTTGGTATAATTATCCTATAATATATGTTGGGAAATTTATATAAGAAGAAGAAGGTAAAGTAAGAGCTAATCTGCAAATGGAGATTGAGAGAATGTTATTTTTTGAAAATGAGAAAATAATGTTTAGTTTTCTTTCAACATTTCTTTTTTTCTCCCATACAAAAGATGAGAAAAAACATTCTTATTTATTGTGTATTACAGTCTCTAGACTCTTCTTCAATTCTCTTAAGAAATTTATTTTTTAGAATTGTCCTAGTTAACTCTAGATTTTTCCTCGATGCTTAATTTAGTCTTTACATAAATATAAAGATTAAAATTGTCAATATAATCAATGTTTCTTAAAAACCAAGTTTATTTTCACCATCCCCATAAAATTGGTTTTGTAACTCAAAGAATGTCCAACAGTCTTTCAAAGTCGTCATTCTTTAATGCCTTTGTGAAGATTTCTGTAATTTGGTCTTTTGAATTGATAAACTTTGCTTATACCTCCTTTTTTGTAATCTTTTCTCGAATAAAGTGGTAGCGTGTATCGATATGCGAACTTCGATTATGGAAGACAGGATTCTTAGTGAGTGCTATGGTCGACTTGTTATCCATAAATATCTCTATTGCATTTTGCTTTGACATGTGAAACTCAATCAATAAACCTCGAAGCCAAATTGCATGGCGTACATAAGTTAAAGCAGCAACATACTCAACTTCACAAGTTGATAGTGTAATGGTTGCTTTCTTGAGCTCCAAGTAAATGATGTATCTCCTATAAAGAAATTGAATTAAGTTATACTTTTATGATCACCAATATCTTTTTCCCAATCGCTATCACTACAACCAATCAACTTGAAATTACTAGAATGTGAACATAGTAATCAAAAATTAGTGGTACTTTTGATATGTCGAAGGATTCTTTTTGCTGTCTTCAAGTGCGATGTAGTAGGAGCTTCCATGTAGCAACTAATAAGACCCACTTCATAGAGTACGTCCGGCCTTTTGCATGTCAAGAAAATATGGTAGGATCCATATTCTCTTCTTACATATGTTTTCAGAGGTTTGTACTACATTGTACTGGAGTGTTTATGGGTCTGCATCCATTCATGTTGAATTTCTTTAATATTTCATTTGCGTATGATTCTTGAGAAATAAATATAACATGCTCACTTTGAACCATTTGGATTCCAAGATAGTATGACATGAGTCCAATGCCCGTCATCTCAAATTCTAAACTAATTTCCTTCTTGAAATCAAACTTTTGGATTATTTTCGATAAAGATTAAGTCATCCATATATAAATATAGAATTAAAATATCTCCATCTTGATTTCTCTTTTATATAAACAGCATTTTCATGGGGGCATTTTACAAAGTTATTTTTCAAAAAATACTTATTAATTCCTGTATTCCATGCTCTTGGGGGTTGTTTTTAATCGTAAACCGCTTTTTTCAATTTTAAAACTTTGTCTTCATCTCCTTTAACTTTATGACCTGATGGTTGTTCCAAATAAACTTCTTCTTCTGGTTTACCATTTAAGAAAGCAGATTTCACATCCATTTGATATAATTTTCATATATTTTGAGCGGCTAAAGAAATTAATAGCTCATAGTTTCTAAGTGGGCAATAGGAGCAAAACTTTATCATAGTCTATGTCTGCTCTGTGCTTGTATCCCTTAGCTATCAATCTTGCTTTATATCTTTCAACTTCTCTTTTGGCATTCTTCTTCACTTTATATACCCATTTTGTACCCATAACTTTGTATCCTTTAGGTAAAGTAGACAACTCCCATGTATTGTGTTTTACTGTTGTTTTGATTTCTCCATCCATAGCTTCCCTCCATCTTTTGTCTTGTTTTGCTCAAAACCTATTGATTTACAATTAGCAAAAAGAGAAAATAAGGTGATATCATTAGAAATTAGAGTTTCCTCATATAATTCTTGCAAAGATCTTATGTGTGGTGGTATTTCATTTGAGCTTTCTTCAAATGGATATTTTTGATGGATAGTTGAAGGAGATGACGATGTTGGACTAATGGGTTCTTCTTCCACATTATTATTGCACTCCTCTTCGTAAAGCGTAAAGAAACTATAATCATCTTCTTGTTTGTTCTAATTACAACATTTTCTTCATCGAACTCACGTCTCAACTAACAACTTTTTCAGTAATAGGATTACAAAATTTATATTCTTTTGACCATGAGTCATAGCCAGTTACACTTTTATCATCTAATTTGAAGTGTCTTTGATCGAGCATATGGGCATATGCAATGCTTCCGAATACTTTCAAGTGAGATATATATGGCTTTCTACCACTCCATGCTTCTTCGGGGGCTTTGTTCCATACACTTCGAGTTGGAGAGCAATTTGATAAACACACTGTGCATTTGATGGCTTTAGCTCAAAATTCTTTTGGAATATTTTTGCTTTTTACCATGCTTCATGCCATGTTAAGAAGAGATTTGTTATTTCTTTCTAGAATTCCATTTTGTTGTGGAGTGTATGGGTGGATAATGAATTCTTTTTTCTTCATAAAACTTTCAAACTCTTTTGATGTAAATTCTTTACCCCCGTTGGATCTTGTGGTTTTGATCTTATGACCACTTTCATTTTCTACAAAGGCCTTAAATTTATTAAAAGCATCAAATACATTTGATTTTTGTTTGAGATAATAAGCCCATATTTTTCTACTAAAAATTATCAATAAAAAGTGCAAAATAGTTACTTTTCCAAGTAAGCATGGTTTTATAGGGCCACAAATATCCATGTGGATTAATTCTACTAGTTCTTTGACTCTTGTAGTTAATTGTTTAGAAAACATTTTTTGGTTGTTTTCCAAATAAGCATCCTTTACATAATTGGTTATCATGATTTATTGATGGTAAAACTTTCACCATGATTTTATTCTTCAATAATTTTACGCCTCCAATACTATGGTGACCAAACCTTAAATGCAAAAGCCACGATGAATCTTTATACGATGATTTTAGACATTTAGCAACATTATTTGAGAAAATTAATGGAAACGTTCTACATTTTGACATCTCCACTTTAGCAGTAAAATTTCCTTACCATATCTCATTAGAAGAATTTTATTTTTTGTGTGTATGTCATATCTTTTTTCTAAAAGTTACTCCAAACTTAATATATTTGTTTTCATTTTAGGCACATAATAAACATAAGAAATAAAGTCATTCTTCTCATTCTTCAAATTAATTTGTACGTTTCACTTTCCTTTAACTATAATTGTAGATTCTTCTCCAAAATGAATGTTTACACTTACCAATTCATCAAGCTCCATAAACATGCTCCTCCTCCCATACATATAATTGCTTGTCCCTGTGTCCAATACCATGTATTATTATTGCTAATTTTATCTCCTTTATTTGCCAACAGTACCGTGGAATTTTCTTCATGTTCTTTAGTATAATTTATTATCTCTTGAACTATATAAAAAGTGGATCTATAATCGGAAGCAAAATGATTAAATTTATTGTAGCTATAACATTGTATTTGTGATTTACCATACCTTGGCCTTCCATTTCTCTTTATGTTTCCTCCTCTTACTCGACCTCTTGGGGTATATGTATTTTTCCTTTTCTCCTCCTTATGATAGTCACTTCTTCCATAAATTTGATAATGACTCTTCCACTTTGGCTTCGACTTCTTCCATTTTAAATGTCTCATTTTTTTCACAAGATGAATTTTGTTTGAAGAGCTTACCCTAACCGCTTTTCTTTAACTTTTTTCTTTAATTTTTCTTCATGGCCTTAAAGTGGACTCATGAGTTGATCAACGGTCATGGATCCTAGATCTATATATTCTTTAATTGCTAGAACTATGTGATCAAATTTTGAATCTAAAGATCATATAATTTTTTCAACAACTCTTCCATTTTTTCTCTATATCTTTTCATTTGATTTATAATAGATAAAATTCGGAAAAAATAATCATCAATTGATTCCGATGATTTCATATGTAAAGAATCAAACTCACGTTGCATAGTTAGTATTTTAATTTTCTTCACTTTGTCAATTCCCTCAAAAGTGTTCTCCAAAATCTCCCATGATTCTTTATTAGTTTGTGCATTAGCTATCTTCTCGAACATAGCATCATCTCAACCTTGACAAATGAGCATAAGAGCCTTCCAGTCCTTCTTCTTCAAATTCTTCAAATTATCCCTTTTAATTTGGGATAAAATGGAAATATCGGTGAGTTCGTGATACAAATTTTCTATGATATCCCACGCATCTTGCGATCCAAACAGCGCCTTCATGCGAATGCTCCAAGTTCCATAATTTTCCTTCTTCAATAAAGGAACTTGAAAAAGAGTCGTTCTGTTTGCCATCTTCTTTGATTAGCAAGTGAGACCTGATACTAATTTTAGGAAATTTCTTTAAGAAGAAGAAATAACTACTAATTTATAGATGGAGATTGAGAGACAAATATTTTGTAAAAGAGGAAATGAACTTTATTTTTCTTTTAACTTTTTTTTTGCTTGCATACAAAAGATTGGAGAAAACATTCTTATTTATAGTGTATTACATTCTCTAAACTCTTCTTCAATCCTCTTGACAAATCTATTTCTAGAATTCTCCAAATTACATTTAATTAACTCCAGATTTTCCTCTATCTTTAATTTAGTTTTTCCATAAATACAAAGATTAAAATTGTCAACATAATCAACGTTTCTTAAAAACCAAATTTATTTCCAACAATATAGACCTCTTATTTTTATTAATACAACATCATATATATCCAAGATGGTTGACGAGCATTAAATTTGAAGCATGAAGATAGATTAACAAATAACGAAAACATTCCATACTCTCTATATATTTATAAAAAAGGTTGACAATTTAGACTCTTGTACATTCAATGAATATCCCTCTAAATTGCATTAATTATACAATATAAGATACATATGCATATACTAAGAAATTAATGATAACCACAAGGCTGATCCACCAAGATTTTTTTCCACTGATTTTGACTAGATTTGAATGGTTCTATAAGTGTTGTCATAAACTCTGCTTGTAGGATATTTTTATATCGGTTGTTGCTAGCCATAAAATCAATGAAAATTGATACAATATAATTTTGATGGTAATTTTTATCCCATGAAATTAAGGTGTTTTGAGGAGTTCTAACCTTTTCTTCAATTATACCTGTACTTAGTATAGTGACAAATTAATCTTCACAAAACTAGAGAATAAATATAGTGTTATACATTTAATGTTATTTAGTGAAAAACTCTAAAAACCAGTGTATGTTAAATTCTCAACAATGTATTGATAAGTTATAACGACACTTCACGTAAACAAATCAAAATCCCTACAATTATTGATGGTCAAAACTGGTATTCTAAAAACTTCCCATAACCGTTACTATAATACTCTCAAATTGAGCCTAAAAGATTCAAGTTTGTTAGCAAAATTATTGTATCTTCTACTTTCATTCGTTACCCTCGGGACTTACTTATACTTGACAAAAATATTAAGTTGACTTTAAATAGATAACAAATGCATTGTTGCATGTCATGAGACAACAATATATTCTCACATTTGCAACAATGCTTGCCTTAATCGTCTAATCTGACCTTAATATTATTCGTTTGAACTGAACTTATTATTGATGGATCAGGTCTATATTGTTGTTCTTCGATGTGGGAGCTCCATTTAATTATAGTTAAATCGTGGCAAGACGTTTATTGAATGACCACAGTTGGTTCGAGTGAAAATATTGGAAATGAAACACTATTCAAGAGAGGATTCGTCTCCTTAGTTATACAAGATTAGTATCAGAGTCCACTAAAGTCAACTCAAAGTCAAAGTCTCTACCCAGAGCATTTCGATTAATAATAATTGTTATTATTGAACAAGGACTTTTTTTTGGACTACAGATTTAAGTATGGATGATATTGGAATTGTGACCATTATCAAATTCCATAAGTCCAAAGTAATATAGTTTTAAAGAAGAGAATTGATATAAATAACAGTCATAATCGGGTAACCCTTAAAAAAGTAAAACTGAGTTTTACCAAAACCAAATTAGCAATAAATTTGAGCAAAATGTCATTTCACCGGCTCAATGACATGTGAACATCAATATTCAAATAGTTCGATGTCAATGCTTACCAGATTTACACCTAAAGAGTCACATAACCAAAATGTCAAATACTCATTTGACCAAATGATTTAATTAATTTATAATGGTCATAAATTATTCAACAAATTAATATTTTATGAAATATTAATTATAAATTTTCTATTTCGATTTATTGAACAATATTAGTGTATATATATATTTGTAGTTATACATATAAATCGATATACGTTTTCGAAACGCGTTTAAATTGGATTTAAATGCAATATAATTTGTCTAGGCTTTAAATGGATTTGAAGCCATTATAGGGGCATGTGTATTTTAGCCATGAATGTACCGGGTAGATGTACCATATGATGGCAGAGGGGATAGGGTTTTGATTTGATTATAGGAAAGAATGCTTAAGAGAGAAATGTGGATCTTGATCCTAAATTATCTCTTTAATCTCTCCTCTATATAAGCATTCAACCCATACTCATTTACTACTTTTGAAGCATCCATCTACCTTATTGCTGGTCGAAAATAATCCACATTCTCCTGTGATGCCCTACCTCTATACTCACACTAACCAAGGAAACTACTAAATATAAGAATGTTAATCACGAGTGACCGCTTACCTTTCAGGGCTAGAGAAACAACAAGAACAAAGAAGATGATATAGATACGCACATGGACCAACGTTAAGTCAAAGAGTCATTTTAACAAATTCCGGACAGCAAGCACAAAAGCAAGTAATTGGACAGCGACCAACAAGATCTTGAATTCAATGAAAAAACAGATATATATTATATATATTTTAAATCAATATTTATTAGAACCCATATATTTATTTTCAAAAATTTTAAAACAAATATTTAAACATAATATATATATATACGAAAGTTATTACAAAAATCTAATTAAAAATATTAACATGTATTTAAATAAATACATTAAACATATTGTATATACACCATTTTTTAGAAGAAGAAGAACCAAGCTATCAGGTGGAGCCAAATATTAAATAACAAATATATATATATATATATACATACATATATATATATATATATATATATTTAATATATGTGTAATCGAATATCATTTTTTATATAAATAGAAGAGGAGAAGGCTAGGTGTTGCAACGACTGGTGTAGGGGGTGCTAAGGGTCTGGTCAGTGGCTGTAAGGGAAGTGTGGTGGTGGTCAGGCTATGCTCGGTCGCTACTGGTGGGCGGAAGGCAAGGTTGTGCTCGGGTGCATAGAGATGGAGTGTTGTGGCAAAGGAGAGGTGAAGCTGCTATTGACGTGGGCTGTAGTCTAGATTCTGGTGCAGTGCAAGTCGAGAGGGGTGGCTGGCAGTGGCTTTAGGTCTGTTGGTGCGGGGAATGATGGACTAGAAGAGGAAGATGAGATGTTGACGTGGCAGGCAGGTCCGAAGGAAGGCGAAGAGGCTTGGTGAGGAGTAGCTGATAGGGTGGCGGGTTTAGGGAAGTTCGACGCTGGGTGCTTGGCTATGGTAGTTCGACAAAAAGTGGAGGTGGGTCAGAGTGGTAGTGATGAGCGGCTACTCGGGGTGAGGGGATGTAACAACCCGCAAATTTTATGATTGTATATTTAAATGTTTTATTTAAATATAGCATCGTTAGTCGGATTAAAGTCTGAAATGCTACTTTTTGCAAACAGTCGAATTAGGACTCGAGACTACTTCCATCAAGTCCAAAATGGCGTTTGCGACCTTTCTGTGTATAAACATCGATATGTTTGAATTGAGTAGAATTTTGCTAATTTTCTATTGGCCTTTGGATTTGGTTTTCAGCCCATTAACCCAACATAATACCCTAACTCCACCCCCTCCTCTCTTCATTCCTTTTTCATTTCCTAACACTTTCAAGCTAAAGTAAAAATGGGTGAAAGAAAGGGAAATCAAAATTCCTAAGTCCTAGTTCTCTTAGGAAATTCAAGTTCTAGCTCCAAAATCAAAGAGAGGCTTAGGTAAGCATCCTTTTCATCTTCTTCATGTCATTCTCCCTTCAATTTCCTAAAATTCCTATAATCTAACTTAGGAAAAACTTCACCCTTGATAACAGATTGAAGACTCTAGAGGTCTGTTGAAGAGGAATTGGTCTTGCATTGTTTTAAAGCTTCTCATTCGTTATTTTGAGTTTGAAGGTGAGTTTTTGAGCCAACATCTACGTCTATAGCTTTCATTGTCGTGAGGTATGAATTCCTAACATCTTTTTCATGTTCAATTGCTTTTGATTTGAATTGATTTTGTGAATTTTCCAAATTTTGGTGTTTTGATGTCAAAATCTTTAAAGATCCTATCTTGGATATTTGGATATGTTATTTTTGGTGTATCGAAGAGCCTATAAGTCTGGGTTATCGCTTGGCATAAATCCCTAGCCTCCGTCGCTCGTTCGATTGCTTCCGAGCCATTTTGGTCATCATTGCCTAGGTAAACTGTTGCCCAGAAGAGGCAACCAAATGTCTGGTTGATCAAGTCTAGACGTCTGGTTATGGTCCCTAGAGAAAAAAATATAAGACGGCAGAAAATAAAAAAGGCAGAAAAGGGAATCAGATGTCTGGTTGATAATTTCAGACATCTGGTTAGTGTTCAAACGTCTGGTTAGAGTTCAGACGTCTGAGAGGTTTTTTGAATTATATCCAAAACCCAAATCCAGAAGTCTGGAACTTTTCGGTTTTGCCTATTTGCCTATTTTTTGAGTAAATTTCCAATGTTTATCAACTTTTGTTGAACGATTAGTTATTATCACTTTTATCGACTTTGATGACTTCTTTTTCTGGTTTTTTGAGAATATGCATTTTAAAGGATTTGGTGTCGATTTCTATGGATGTTATTCGCATTTTCGAATGTGAACTTTTGATGATTGATTGTTTTTATAATCGTTCTCTGTGATTTGTCACTTTAAAATATGAAGGTTTCTATACTAGCAGTAAATACTCAAACTCTTTCACAAAAACGATTTCAACACTATTTTAACAAAAAGATCGTTTTTAAAATCGTTTTCCAATCTATTAGTATATACAAACCTTTACCTCATTCGTTCAAGAAATCTATGTAAATGACATAGCAAAACAAGTGGTATGAAACGCTTAAGTTTACTATGTCGGTTAATTCTTGACTTGTTCGATTGAACTCTTGTGATAATTTTCGAGTGGAAATCTACAATTTGTTTGTAAATATTTAAGTTAAGCCAATGGTTATAGGACATGAAGCTAAACTTATATATTTACTAGCTTAGTGTAATTTACACTTATCGATCAATGATGATCATTTTGTGATTTAGATTAGCGATGTGTGATGTCTTTTTGTTTGTGTGGGGGACTAAACCCCGTTTGTGGAGTTTTGGCTCAAAATTGGTGGAGTAGCGACCCATGGTCTTCGAGCCGATTATGGAGCCTCAGCTCAAAATTGATGACTAGCGACCATGGAATAGCGTTCTGTTTGTGATGCACGTGTTAGTGTGTTTTCATGCTCCCGTTTGTGATAGACCTCCCATTGTGTTTTCTAGATTTCTAATTGATGATTTCTAGAATATGTGTTTCGCCAATTTTTGTGATTTACATTGATAAGTTTTATCAATATTTGTGATTTGATGAATATGTTAAAAAATATGACATTCTTTTTGGTGTTTTGAGATTGTTGAGATATTGTATGATTTTTTTTGTTATTTAATGTATTCTTGTCACAGTATGGCATTATTTTTATCGTACGTTTTGTTGTATCTCTTATCCTATCTCGGTTTATATGATATTTATAGCTAGACTGATCCGTTTATTATTTTCTTCTTAAGTAATACTCGGGTCTGACCGAGGTATTTCAGTTGCTTCTACTTGACTTCTTATCAGGGTCCGTCATCTGACTTTTGGCTAACTACTTAGCTAGTAGTTTTTGTTTTATACATTCGAGATAGATACTCCTTGATATATGCATATTCTTTTGTCTAGCACTTCTACCTATTCTTTTGTGATGTTTCTGGAAATTTCAAGCAAAATTGAATGTGATAATCCTCTTTATAAAATTATTTTAAATTGATAAAAATTGTTATTTTCAAACAATTATGATAATGGGTTGTTTTTAAATATAGATAAATAAATAGAATTATTAATTACAAATTGAATTTGGCTTTGTATTATTGAATTGATTTTGAATTGGACTTTTCAATTTTGAATAGGAATTTGGATTTAAAATTAAAATTAAAATGAGAGATATTTTAAAATGTTTTGGATTTTAAAATATATGAACAAGATTTTATATGTATATGAATTGTTTCATTTATATTTTCCCTAAAGTAATTAATATATATATATATATACACACATTTAGTATTTATAAAATAGTACATTAAGTATAAAGCTTATTTTTGATATCTAAAATAAATGAAAATCTCTTAAATGACAAATATAAACCTACTAAAGTTTGATAATAACATATGTAAACTAATTAACAAATAAAATGACCAATGTCAAATTTTTAACAAGTGGAATTATGAAATTCTTCTACTTTGAATACATAGAAAAGAAAAACCAAAATTTTCTCAGTTTTAAACATTCAAGCCTGAAATCCACAAATCAGTAAAAGAAAAAAAAGACAAGCCTGTAAAACTTTACAAATCAAACATTAAAACATGTAAACATTTTCAAAAACAAATTTCAAAGCAATATTAAACTGGTAATCTCTATCATGGAAGCTAAGCATGATAATTCAAACTCAAGACTGAAGTAACCACAGCAAGAATTGAAATCAAACTGTCTCAAGTCTTCTAGTATCTTCCAGTTTAAAAGCAATCAGAGCATCATCACCTTCAGCTTTCAAAAGCAGGTTCAGGATCTCTGTTTGCATAATTTAAGGTGGGTAACTGTCTTTATAAAAATTAAATATATGATTCTGGTTGCATGTTTATATCTAGAAATATGTATTGTTGTGTGTGTGTATATAAGTGTGAAATTTTCTGTATATATAAATGTATAGGTGTATGCATGTATTTGTGTTTCTTGCTTTAGTTTTCGGATTCAAAATTTTATTCAAAATTCATTTCCCTTGATCTAATCTTCGTTAGGACTTGGATTTAAAACAAAACTTGTTTGTTAAATCATGAAGTAAAGTTTGAAATTTTAATTAAGTTAAAATAAACTTATATGTCCTTGGAACTTAAAAAGAACAGAGTGTACTTAGGATATGTGAGAAATTCAAACTTGATAATTTCTTGTTTCAGACATATGATTTAAAACATCATTCGAAATTATGATTTTTAGAGGTAACATCATAATTTTTAGTAGTGAGATGTGGGTGCAGTTCTGGTTTGACCAGAAATTGATATTTTGAGGTTCTCTGATAATCTAAGTGCTCGGGGTGGATGTTGTTTCTTCTAGAGGTGGAAGGATGATCGGCCCAGGAAAAATGACTAATGAGTGATCAAAGAACTATGGCGGCGGTGGTTGATCGGAGAAGACTGTAGACCTAGTTTAGCGGGTGATTTGGAATTGGTGCATCACGAACTTTCTGGTGGATCGAGTTCCACCATGCTTGGGAGATTGGAAGTTTGGACGTTGGTGAGGTTGTGACCGGAGGCTCTGGTGCTCAGGTGATCGGGGAAGGGAGCTCGAGGTCTTTCCAGTTTTGGGTATTTTTGTTCCAGGTTGTAACGAGATGTTCGAATTCGATTTTGAGGGAGGTTTGAATTTTTGATGATCGGATTAAGGCGTGACGATGATGCCGACATGGGGAAGGCATCGTTGATGACCAGAGGTGGTCGGTGGCACGGTACAAGTGCACGGTGCATGTCTGGTAGCTGATGATGTTGGGTTGAGTTGTGGTATCGTACTCGAGTTGTTTAGGGAATTGCTCGAAGATTTATGGGTTTTGGCTCGGGGGTTTTGAGATGTGGCTCGGGTCAAATTGTTGGTTACAGGTTTAAAACCTGTATGCGTTTTAAAATTTAAAATGGAAGTAAAAATTGAAAACCAGATTTAAACAAAGTCTTAAATCAGTTTAAGTATAGATTCAAGTCTAAATTTGTATTCTAGTTTGAAATAAAATAAAGTTTTATTAACATATAAAATGTTTAAAACAACTTTAAATTATTAAAGTATATTTTAAATGGCTGGTATGATCGGTGAAGAATACTCGAGTTTTCTCGAGTAAATTAATGTTTGGCTCGAAGTTTAGCTAAGTTTTGCTCAAAGTAATTTGTGTCTGTCTCGGACAGTGGTTTTGTGACAGGTTTTAAAACCTGTTAGTTTTTAAATTTAAAATTGAAATTTGAAATAATTAAAGTTTTTTAAAATTTAAATGTTTTAGACAACTTTAAAATGTTAAAGTATATTTTATAAAGGATTTGAATTCAAAATGAATTGGTTTAAAACTCTTATAAATTTCTTTTATAAATGATAAGTGTTTCTTTAACATTTGGATTTAAAAAGGTTTTGTAAACCGATTTAGATTTTGTTAAACTTGTAAGTTATTTTAATTCTTTATTTTGAAACGAATTTAAAGGAAGATTTAAATGTAAAAAGTTTCAAAGGTTTTTGTTAATGGTAATTAAGTCATTAAAAAGGTTAATGTTTTATCTTAAAGATAACTAAGATATAATGATTTGAAATTAATTAAATTAATAAGGTAATTTAGTTAATTAAAGGTTAATTACTTGGTAATTAGAGATTAGTTAATTACTTAAATGATAAATTACTTAATGGAAGTAACTGAGAATTAATTACTTTGTAATTAATTAAAGTATGGATTAAATAAGATAACTTATTAAGGGTTAATAAATTATAAGTGTGATTAATTGAAGGATAATTAATCAATGGAAGTGATTAAAGTATAATTAATTTGAGTAATTAATGAGAATGGGTGAAGGTTAATTAATTTTGTAATAAATTAAGAGTTAATTACTTATTGTAATTAAAGTATAATTAATCAAGGATGATCAATTATGATGGATAATTAAAAAATGATTAATTAATTTGTTTGTAATTAGTTAATGTTAAGTAAGGATAATCTAAGTGATTAGAGGTTAGTAATTAATTTAATTAGAGACTGATTAAATTAATTTTGGAAGTGATCAATCTTGCTTATGGACGATTGAATGTTGTAAATGCCTTGAATTGGTTGATATGTCTGATATGAAATGTTTGTGATATGATATGATTAGATGGACAGTGATAATGTAGTTATTTATCGATGATAAATTGTGTGTATATGTGACATTCTATTTAAAATTGAATCTTATTTCACTTGAATAACTTGGGTTAAGATGACATTGGATTCGAAGAGACCGGAGTCGTGTATTAGTAAATACCCATATTCGATTCTTTATAGATTGATTTGTGAAATCAATAAGCTGGAATGGAATGATTTAAGTGAATTGGACCATTTAATCTAAGATTTGGTACTTAGAAATTGATGAGTGAAATAAGTGATGTGTATAACAATTTGTGAATTTGTAATTGATACAAGTTACCCAGGTTATATATAAGTTGTATGCTTTTGTAATTCATGTTAGACAGGTTTACTCACGCCGGTTTCTAGCCTGACCTGGGTGTTACATTGATGTGTTGCTCGGGTCAAACCGAGTACTACGGCTTTTCAGGTAAGGACGTTCTGAAGCTCAGGAGACGAGCTGGATGGCAGGAACGTATCGAGTATTTCTGCTGCATTATATTATTGTATATATCTGAGGCATGTTGATTGTATCTATCCAGTGTTTGTATATATGTTGTAACTCTGATGTACAAAAGTGAAATTTGACAAGTACAACTTTCTTTATATAACTATTATTTTATGAGCTATTATATTTTATCTGCTACGAATGTGAGAATCTGTATTTTGTTTCTGTTTCTTCTTCTTTCTCTTTTCTTCTTTTCCTAACTATCTGGAATTTTCTAGATCGAAATTTCCGGGTCATTATATTTGGTATCAGAGCAAAGGTTAAGCGAGAACCTTAGATCTGGTGGGTGTACTCATTAAGGATATGGTCAATAGTACCTTAGAATGAGTTGAGTGTAATATATATGAGAGAGCGTACTTGTTATTTTCTTATATAAAGATTTTAAATGGATTTAAAGGTAAATGATTTTATATAAGATTATATTTTGATATATAAATCAATATTTCTTTGTAATAAATATTAAGAAAATTGGTTGTTAAAATGTTGGAATTAAATTAAGTGGTAATAGAAATACAACCAAATTGAAATTAAATAAAGGTAAGTTTGAAATGGATCTAAATCTTGAATTTGGGAAAAAGTTTCAGTTTAAGATAATAATGAATTGGTTTCCTTGGTTATTATCATTGTTGTGTTTAACAATAAAATGTGTATTAATGAGTAAGCAAAATGAAATGTTTTAAGGAAGTAAAACATTTGGGTAAGTATGACTTATAAATTTGAATTGAAGATGATCTAAATTGTGAAGTTTTAAATCTAGGTCCAGAATTCGAAAATTGTTTCAAAGTGAAAAAGAAATAATAAATAATATTATTTAATGTATTTGAATGAAGGGTCCTGTTTCAAATAAGAGTTGTTTGAAAATTTAAATGAATTTGTTTTGAATTAAAAACAAAAAGTGGTTTAAAATTTAAAGATAAGTAGGTGTATAAAGGAAATAATATGTATATCCGAGGAATATACATAATATCAAAGATGGTTTGAGATAAACTCTAAATGATGAGTTTTAAATTTGGAATGAGATGTGATGCCCAAAGTTATAAGTTTTTGAACTTAATAAGTGGAAAGATTATTAATGTGAAGTTTAAAATTGAAATGGGAATTCAAATTTGAGTAGGGTTAACGGGATTTAAATTGAGTTTAACGTAGAGGACGTTAAATATGTTTGAATGGACAAACTGATTTGGAAATTTTAAAATGAAATTGGGATTTAACCTGGGAAGTTAAATGGTTAATTTGAATTGGGAATTTGTGTGATCTTAAAATGGGTTTGAGATCTGTAAATTGGAAACGTATGGGTGTTTTAAAATAATTTGGATAATATTATCCTACTAATAATCTTTAAATTATGAATTGGATTTGAATTATTATTTGATCCTAGAAATAGGTTTATGAAGAAGAAAAATTTAAATTGATTTAAGGGAATTAAATCAACATTTGAAAGATTAACTCGAATCTATATAACTCAACATGATTTAAAGTGGGATTGAATTTGAAATTAGTTCAAATTGAATTTGATTTAAATAATTTGGATTTATGATTAAAGTTTTATAGTTTTAAGTTCAAAATGGAATTTGATTTGAATTTGGAAAGAATCAAGAATAATTCAACTAGAATTAGGATTAAATTCAAACTAGGGTTGAAATGAATTGAAAATTGAAATGGGTTCAATTTGAAAATTATTTGAATTAACTGGAATTATGATGGAAAATGGATAAGTTTAAATTCAAATGGAAATTTGAATTGGATAATTTGAAAAGAAATTGAAGTTGAATAAGTTCAAATTCAAATAGGAAGTTGATTTGAATTTGGGATGAGAATGGAAGTTAACTTAATTTAAATTGAATTGATGGGAATGGAGACTGGGAATTGAACAGTTTGGCTCTGGATTATTTTCAAAATAAATTGTTTTAATATAAATATATTTTTCCAAACTATTTACTACACAACCTTTCTTTTTATAGCCAATTATCTTATACTTATTTTACAATTATTTTTGGAACTATTTAACAATTTTTCAACTATTTTATAAACTAATTGCTATTTTTCAACTACTTTATAACTAATTACTATTTTACATCTATTTTGCAATTATCTAACTATTTAACTATTTTTCAACTATTTTACAATTACTTAATTATTTTACAGCTATTTTACAAACTAATAACTATTTTTCAACTACTTATCTATTTTAAAAAATTTCAAGCTATTTTCTAAATATAAGATGGACAGAGTGCAAACTATTTATGATTAAAATACCCAACTGAGATAAGAATTAAAATGGTAATCCTAGAGAAAATTGAGGCAAATATGAATAAGCGAATAGAATCATAGAAGAAGGTGAATAGAAAAGGAAATTGATTTGGTTAATAATCAATGAAGATAAATATGTAGGATAAATGTATATTATTCTATTCGCATAGTGATTTGATCCAGATTCAAGCACAGAATTTCGAGATAGTATTATCGATCCGAGTTGGGATTTTCTCACTCGATTTTCGACGGCGAACCTGGGCATGGATTGTTGATTGATTCTGGATATTTGCTATCATAGTTGAGATTATGCAAGGAGAATGACGGTTTCTGATCAAGAAACCATATCTGAGTCCGCAGTAGGAATTCGAGTGGGCGATACATGTTCGGAAGTGAAATTGTGTGATCGAGTGAACGATCAGATTGCTATAGCGTACGAATGATATGTGTACATCATAAGGGTGTGAATGAAATTGATACTGGGAATTTCTGAATAAGAAATGTGAAATGGTTTTTGAAATGGAAGGTATATTTTGTGAAATATATGATGAGTAAAATGGAAATTGGATATTTCGACAATAGAAATTTACTTTATGGAAGTAAGTGATATGATAAGTGGTTTTGTAAAGAGTAATCAAATTTGAATATTTGATTTGGCATAAACAAAGTTATGTATCTTTGTTATATAAGATAAATCTTCCTTTATGAATCTATAGCCAGAAGAAAAGGGTTTGAAAATATTTGAAGTATAAAAGGGCTTTTTATACAAGTTTGAAATAATCCAAAGATTTTTCAAGGTTATATATATATATATATATATATATATATATATATATATATATAAAGGATCCTATGGGAATGATTTTGGGGGAAAGGTTTTGGAACCTATGGATTTTGGAAAGGCTTTTGATCTTTTGGTAAAATCAATATTGGATTTGGAAAGCCTAATTTGAGAATTATCGATTTTGGGATAATCGATTTTGAGAAAAGAAATTTATATGGGATTCATACTAGGTGTATGATTTGGAAGATACGTATAGTATAAAGTGTTTTGAAAATGGCTCTGGAGAAAAAGGCGCTCCCTTGAAATGAACTTCTCAGGAGTACCATAGGTCGGTACTGCCTTGAGCCTCTAAGGGGGAGGTTCTAAAGTTGATCCTGTGAGGAGTCCGGACAAAACTAGTTCCTAAGGATTATGTATAGTGTGTAGCGAAAGTCGAGGGCGTTGGGCCTACAGAGGCATTTGGGTTATACTGTGACGACAGTGTAACTCGATGTCACTGCGATCTACTGCAGACCATAGCGAAAGTCGTGTGTGCTGCTGAGAGCCAACAGTCTACGTTTGATTTTACATCGGTAGACTGCGACCTATGTGGGAGTGGAGAAGTTTCATTTTTGGCAGCGAAAATCGAGGGCGCTGATGCCTACAGTTACATGGACTTTTGCTGTGATGGCAACGTAACCCTGAAATGTAACTGCGTTCTGTTGTGGGTTCCACGGCGTAATCGAGGGGCACGGAGTGCCTACAGTTACATGGACTTTTGCTACGACGGCAATGTAACCCAGGATGTAACTGCCACCATGGATGGGGGTGATGATTTCCAGAGCATTCTCACCAAAAGATATTTCCTCTATTTTCAAAAATGTTTTCTGCATTTTCAATAAAATTATTTTTCCAAGATATTTTCACTGGATTTTGAAAACGGGTTTACCAAGTACTTATAGATTTTCAGTCCTACGCCTGATCAACGTATGACCGAATTTCTATAAGAACGACGACGGACTTGTTGAAACATCGAGTTATAAAAAGTATTTTCATAAAATTATTTTGGTAATATTATATAAATTTTAAAGTGTTTTCAAGTTTTGAATAAAAAGAAGTTTACGGTTAAAAAGGGTTCAAAGGATAATTTTAATAAATTCTAGCTTCATTCCTTTTCGAGGATGAAAAGATTCAAAGGGGGGAAGAATGTGATATTCCAAAAATTTCAAGCAAAATTGAATGTGATAATCCTCTTTATAAAATTATTTCAAATTGATAAAAATTGTTATTTTCAAACATTTGTGATAATGGATTGTTTTTAAATATAGATAAATAAATAAAATTATTAATTATAAATTGAATTTGGGTTTGTATTGTTGAATTGATTTTGAATTGGACTTATTAATTTTGAATTTGAATTTGGATTTAAAATTAAAATTCAAAAGAGAGATATTTAAAATGTTTTGGATTTTAAAATATATGAACAAGATTTTATATGTATATGAATTGTTTCATTTATATTTTCCCTAAAGTAATTTATATACATACATACATACATATATATATATATATACATTTTGTATTTATAAAATAGTAAATTAAGTATAAAGCTTATTTTTAATATCTAAAATAAATGAAAATCTCTTAAATGACAAATGTAAACCTATTAAAGTTTGATAATAGCATATGTAAACTAATTAACAAATAAAATGGCAAATGTCAAGTTTTTAACCAGTGGCATTATGAAATTCTTCTAATTTGAATAGATAGAAAAGAAAAACAAAATTTTTCTCAGTTTTAAACATTCAAGCCTGAAATCCACAAATCAGAAGAAAAAAGAGACAAGCCTGTAAAACTTTACAAACCAAACATTAAAACATGTAAACATTTTCAAAAACAAATTTCAAAGCAATATTAAACTGGTAATCTCTATCCTGGAAGCTAAGCATGATAATTCAAACCCAAGACTGAAGTAACCAAAGCAAGAACTGAAATCAAACTGTCTCAAGTCATCTAGTATCTTCCAGTTTAAAAGCAATCAGAGCATCATCACCTTTAGCATTCAAAAGCAGGTTCAGGATCTCCGTTTGCATAATTTAAGGTGAGTAACAGTCTTTATAAAAATTAAATATTGGTTCTGGTTGCATGTTTATATCTAGAAATATGTATTGTTGTTTGTCTATATATATAAGTGTGAAATTTTCTGTATATATAAATGTATAGTTGTATGCATGTATTTTTGTTTCCTTCTTTAGTTTCCAGATTCAAAATTTTATTCAAAATTCATTTCCCTTGATCTAATCTTTGTTAGGACTTAGATTTAAAACAAAACTTGTTTGTTAAATCATGAAGTAAAGTTTAAAATTTTAATTAAGTTAGAATAAACTTATATGTCTCTGGAACTTAAAAAGAACAGAGTGGACTTAGGATATGTGAGAAATTAAAACTTGGTTCAGACATATGATCTGAAACATCATTCGAAATTATGATTTTTAGAGGTAATATCATAATTTTTAGTTGTCGGATTTGGGTGTAGTTCTGGTTTCACCAGAAATTGATATTTTGAGGTTCTCCGATAATCTAAGTGCTTGGGGTGTATGTTGTTTCTTCTGGAGGTGGAAGGATGATCGGGGAGGTCAGGAAAAATGGCTGATGAGTGATCAAAGGACTGTGGCGGTGGTGGTTGATCGGAGAAGTCTGTGGACCTAGTTTAGTGGGTGATCGGGAATTGGTGCATCACGAACTCTCTGGTGGATCGAGTTCCATCATGCTTGGGAGATTGGAAGTTTGGACTTTGGCGAGGTTGTGACCGGAGGCTCTGGTGTTCAAGTGATCAAAGAAGGGAGCTCGAGATCGTTCCAGTTTTGGGTGTTTTTGTTCCAGGTCGTAACGCGATACTCGAATTCGATTTTGAGGAAGGTTTGAAGTTCTGATGATCGGATTAAGGTGCGATGGTGATAGCTGACATGGGGAAGGCGTCGTTGATGACCAGAGGTGGTCAGTGGCACAGTGCATGGTTGGAAGCTGATGATTTTGGGTTGAGTTGTGGTATTGCACTCGAGTTTGTACTCAGGTTATTTAGGGAATTGCTCGAAGATTTATGGGTTTTGGCTTGGGGGTTTTGAGATGTGGCTCGGGTCAAATTGCTGGTTACAGGCTTAAAACCTGTCTGCGTTTTAAAATTTAAAATGAAAGTAAAAATTGAAAACCAGACTTAAACAAAGTCTCAAATCATTTTAAGTATAGATTCAAATCTAAATTTGTATTCTAGTTCGAAATAAAATAAAGTTTTATTAAAATATAAAATGTTTAAGACAACTTTAAATTGTTAAAGTATATTTTAAATGGTTGGTATAATCAGTGAAGAATACCTAAGTTTTCTCGAGTATATATTTTGAATGGTTGGTATGATCAGTGAAGAATACTCGAGTTTTCTCGAGTAAATTGATGTTTGGCTCGAAGTTCAGCTAAGTTTTGCTCGAAGTAATTTGTGTGTGTCTCGAGCAGTGGTTTTGTGACAGGTTTTAAAACCTGTTAGTTTTTAAATTTAAGACCGAAATTTGAAATAATTAAAGTTTTTAAAATTTAAATGTTTTAAACAACTTTAAAATGTTAAAGTATATTTTATAAAGGATTTGAATTCAAAATGAATTGGTTTAAAACTCTTATAAATTTCTTTTATAAATGATAAGTGTTTCTTTAACATTTGTATTTAAAAAGGTTTTGTAAATTGATTTAGATTTTTTTAAACTTGTAATTTATTTTAAATCTTTATTTTGAAATGAATTTAAAGGAAGATTTAAAAGTAAAAGGTTTCAAAGGTTTTTGTTAATGGTAATTAAGTCATTAAAAAGGTTAATGTTTTATCTTAAAGATAATTAAGATATAACGATTTGAAATTAATTAAATTAATAAGGTAATTTAGTTAATTAAAGGTTAATTACTTGGTAATTAGAGCTTAGTTAATTACTTAAATGATAAATTACTTAATGGAAGTAATTGAGAATTAATTACTTTGTAATTAATTAAAGTATGGATTAAATAAGATAACTTATTAAGGGTTAATAAATTATAAGTGTGATTAATTGAAGGATAATTAATCAATGGAAGTGATTAAAGGATAATTAATTTGAGTAATTAATGAGAATGGGTGAAGGTTAACTAAATTTTGTAATAAATTAATAGTTACTTACTTATTGTAATTAAAGCATAATTATCAAGGATGATAAATTAAGATGGATAATTAAAAAATGGTTAATTAATTTGTTTGTAATTAGTTAATGTTAAGTAAGGGTAATCTAAGTGATTAAAAATTAGTAATTAATTTAGTTAGAGCTTGATTAAATTAACCTTGGAAGTGATCAATCTTGCTTATGGACGATTGAATGTTGTAAATGCCTTGAATTAGTTGATATCTCTGATATGAAATGTTTGTGATATGATATGATTAGATGAACAGTGATAATGTAGTTATTTATCGATGATAAATTGTGTGTATAAGTGACATTCTATTGAAGTTGAATCTTATTTCACTAGAATAACTTGGGTTAAGATGACACTGGATTCGAAGAGATCAGAGTCGTGTATTAGTAAATACCCGAAACCACTTCGATTCTTTATAGATTGATTTGTGAAATCAATAAGCTAGAATAGAATGATTTAAGTGAATTGGACCATTTAATCTAAGATTTGGTATTTAGAAATTGATGAGTGAAATAAGTGATGACTATAACAATTTGTGAATTTGTAATGGATACAAGTTACCCGGGTTATATATAAGTTGTATGCTTTTGTAATTCATGTTAGATGAGTTTAATCACGCTGGTTTTCAGCCTGACCCGGGTGTTACTTTGATGTAATGCTCGGGTCAGACCGAGTATTACAGTTTTTCAGGTAAGGACGTTTTGAAGCTCAGAAGACGAGTTGGATGGCAGGAACGTATGGAGTATTTCCGATGTATTATATTATTGTATATATCTGAGACATGTTGATTGTCTCCGTCCAGTGTTTGTTATATGTTGTAACTCCGATGTACAAAAGTGAAATTTGACAAATACAGCTTTCTTTGTATAACTATTATTTTATGAGATATTATATTTTATCCGCTGCAAAGGTGAGAATCTGTGTTTTGTTTCTATTTCTTCTTCTTTCTCATTTCTTCTTTTCCTAACTATCTGGAATTTTCTGGATCAAAATTTCCGGGTCGTTACATTTGAGCTAGTTGATCTTACATGACCACTACTTTGATGTACACTTTTATGTGTTATATTCTTATCTGTTTCCGCCTTAGTGATATAAATATCTGTGATGATTTATGTTATGCTTATTTTTTTATTTGTTTTCGAAGATCACATAGCCACTGTGTAGTAGTTTTGAGTTTGTATTTGATGTGTCAGATTTCCTCTTGAAATGAAATGCATGTACTACTATCTAACATATCGGTACTCGCATAAAGAAATTACACAGATGGTCGCTCCTCAACAGCCTTATTCTTCGTGCTAGTTGACGGCATTACTCCGTAATGTCCTTGGCTAGTGTGAGTATAGAGGTGTGGCGTCATAGGGGATGGCGGATGGAAAGGTGTAGGAGGCTGTTTTCATGGCCATCGAAAGGCGTGGGATGTCAGGTTTTGGATGGCTGTAGCGCTTTATGGTGGAGCTTCACTTGGCTTCAACAGGTTGACAGTGGAGGCGAGGCGTGCTGTTGTCTGATGCGATGGAGCAGATCATTGGTAGTGGGCGAAGAGGGAAGATAATGACCAAGGGATGAATGGTTGTGGAGGATCGATGCGGTGGTTATTGATGGTAGGATGGGTTTGCTTGGTTCGGCGAACTGGGTGGACGGTGGCCATTGGCGTTGAAGGGGCGGAAGGCGGGGGTGGAAATGGATGAATTCGGCAAGAAGGAGTAGGTGTTATATATATATATATATATATTCGACCATTGATATACTTTATATACTTTATTATAAATTTTCTACGAACGAAAATGTGCGGAAAGGAAGAGGCGGGAAGAAAATGAATGACAACGAAGGCTAATGACTAGGCAGAAATGCAAATATATTTTGAACCAGTAGGAATAGCAAAAGTCAATATTAAATTCTACGAATTATAAAGGTTAGTGTCCATTCATTTTCACGATGGATTATGAACGGACAAAGAACACCAAAAGATTCCAAATGGGTACCGGTACAGCTAATTGTTTCACAGATTTTGCCCTGTACCAGATACCGCAACACATAAATGAATATACCATGGAGATCAGCGCTATGAGATGAAAAAATGGTATACAAATACGAGAGATATGACTACCTTATCAAAACTCGATATTTGCTGCCAAAATGCTGCTAAAACACCGAAAATATGATAAACGGAGCTAGAGCAGTCCAAATTTGACAAAACGAAATATGACGTCTCTCTCAGAAAATGATTTACATTTTCTTATATAAAATATTTAGATTTCAATAATATTTTATTTTCATCTAATTTAACTGATTTTAAAATTTAAATTGAAATTTTCACAATCAAACGAACTTACAAATTTTCTGATAAAAATTTGACATTTGCTATGCTTAAATAGATGCATTCTAAATATTAAAGTTTCATTGCATAAATTTTATTATATAATTTCATGAATTTTTTTAGTTAATTACGTTATTTAAATCGTTAAAATTTCTGTATCGTTACATAAGAATACCTTCTTAATTTTCCCTAACAGTCAATCACTTTTCTAAGGAGGATTTAATGATAATTATTTTTCTAATTAGCTATGCAATTAATGCATCATAATTGTACGTTATTTATGCTTGCGTACACACATACACACACACATATATATGCATTTATTAAGTTCTATGTGTGTAGAGATTATGCTCTAACCAACCTTCAAATATCAAATCTTTCAAAATTATACAAGTTTCATTTCCACGATAACATGTATACCATATTCCAAAACCAAAATAGTAGACTTGTATATAGAATCCAAATCCAACTTATTTTATATTAAAACAGTGGAATAAATCAATAATAATGGAAATTTGTAATTTAATTAATTTTACGCTCTATTCAACTTCTTTTATATGAAAGCAGACAAGGGAAATTCTATTCAATTTGCAGAAATAGGCGATGTAAACTACAAATAAGAATTCATACCTTACCAATAATTTCCTAATCAAATCCCTTAAACTGATTTAAAGAAAAAGAATAAGAAGTGGAATGGAAGGTGAAATACTTAAATTACAAGATTCACACAAACTACCATTTCAATACAAAACAATCAAGATTTCAACCTAAGAATTGACATTCAGTTTGGGGGAATTTTAGGGGTTTTAGTGTGATGTTTTCATAAACCAAAATTCTCTAAGGCATATATCAAATCCAAACTACACTATTCAATTACTAAAATAGAAAAACTAAGATTTCCACTCAACGCAGGTCCTCGTCTTTGCTCCTCTTTGGATTTGGCATGGCTACTACAATCTCCTTTAGATCTCTCTTCTTAGATATATGCAACAAGAGAATTACATATGAATTTGATTCAAAAATTAAGAGGTTTGAGGAGAAAAGGGATTAGAAATTGAATAAGAACATTTAAAATTCCTTACATGTAATCCTAATAATTTCTTGAATCTTTTTAGAAGAGAGACTGACAGAGTTCTGTTGTATTCCTAAATAATTTGTGAAAAAAAGTGAGGGAGCTGACCTTTTATTTATAGTGGTCAGAACGCATTTTTGAACCATCGGATTTAGGTCGATTAAAAATAATAAAATCTTGTACATTAAAATGGACAAAATCCTAGCTACCACTCAACAACACCAGTTAATTGTCGCTTCCCACTGGTCGACCACTAGCGGTCAACCGGTCATGGGTCAAAAGTTGACCGATCCTTATTCTACGAACGTTAATATTTTGATGTTGTTAATTTTTTTCTTTATTAATTATTATTAACGTTAATGTTAAAATTAATGCTTAACATAATCCCTAAGTACAGTTAACATCTGAATTTCAAATTTTGGAATTAATTATTTATTTGAATTTGAATTCTATTTAAGTTAGTTTGAATCAGAAACAAATGTTCATAACTTCCACGTTTGAGCTCCATTTACAATATATTATATATGAAAATTGATTATAAAAAATCACCACGAATGCAACTGCATAACTTTTGTAGTCAAATTCTAATTTTTACAAAATTTTCATTTTAACCCTGTCTTATTTAAATTAATTTATCCAATTTATTTAATTTTTGATTTTATGGAGTGTTACAAGTATTGTGAAAGGGGGAGCATTCATTAATGGAGAGATTATACATTACATATGTCATACATATTGTTGTCATCATCAAAAATGGGGTGAATTTCAGAACCTAGATTAAATGATTGTTTTAATAATGACAACTATATATATTTCTCTTATACCATCTCTTATGCAGGACTTTGAAAGCAGCAATGATTTAAATAGACAAGAAGTAAAAGGAAGAAGTAATATTTCTCTATAAGTAAAAAGTATGTTTTTGTCCTTAGAAAATATTTTTAAAATCTTCTAAATGATCCATACGCATATACACATAACACTAATATATAAGATTTCTAATACAAAGATCGAAAGTATTTACAGATAAACTTTTACAAGGTTTTATATGTCAAAACCAATTTACAAAGGTTTAGGGATTTGAGTACTAATACTAACCATAATCTTTTTCGACCTGATTTGAATATAACCTGCTGTGCTCACAACAGTTTACGTGATCATGATAGGATCTTCCAATTGGCAATCAACGACCAAAGATTAGGATATAATCATTACGAAAACAATCTTAACAATCAAGTCTATCACGTATCTATCTGGGAAAGAGGTGACAATAGTAAGATGCAAGAGCTAGAGAATCCACCAAACATTGTGGATAGCAGGAATATTCGAACTCATACTGCTAATGCTATCAAAGCGGCTCAAATAGGTCTAAATGCCAAAGCTCTAGATTACAAAGCTTCAGCTAAAGATGCTTCAGGTTCTTGAGAGCACTAAAGTTATTTGGACATCAAAACTCCAGATCTCAAAGCTTATGCCAAAGATCCTCCCTATCTAAGGCTTTATGAAGCTATGAAAAGCAAAGCGACTCTTTCTAAGGAAGCAAAAATAGAAACCACTCTACAGAGTAATTTGTGCTCCAATTTAAAGCATCAAGGTTTGCATCGCTTCGTCTTGAAGACATGGAAGCCTCCTTAAGCCGTATATTTTGGTTCTAGTGTTTTATTTTGAGTCTCGAGATGGAAGTTCTTTCTTCGCCATTTTTGTATCGTAGAGTTTTATGGAAGTGGAGGCGCTTGTTTTGCCCTAGAAATGCTAGGGCGGAGTTGTGTGTGTTGTATTCGGGTATAAACCTATCGAGTAAATCCTATTATTTTTTGTTATCGGCTTAGGCCCTATTATTAACAAAGTTTCGAAAAGAAAAGTATTTCAACCTCATCTAGCATAGATATACTGGTACCAGAATACGATGAATATAAAGAAGTAATTCTCCACTAAAGCTTCGTCTAAGCTCTACCCTTTTTTTCTTCATCCATCAAAATATATTCAACTCCTGCATTAAAAACCTCTCTTATATCTAGATTTTGTATATTAAGAAATTAAACAGAACAATGAAAATAATAGTGGATGTAGGTCAAGATTACGTCCAACCAAAATAAAGTCTTATATCCGTTTTCTTTTCTTTTCTGTATACATTTTTTTTTCTTTGCTTTCGATTTGCTTTTCAGTGATATGATTATTTGTTGTTTGAATTCTTATCTTTTATTATAATCTAACTACGGATTTGTTAAGTAACTCTATTTTTATTTCTTTTTTATGGAAGATTATTCTAGCTTGATTGGTGTCATGCTGCACATATATAGTTATATATGGTGAACAAGTTCAAGTCATACTCAGTGCACTTTTAATTTACTTGATGCAAACCAGAGAGACGAAGTCATAGGTCGGCTCCGACCTAACTTGTTTTTAAGACGAGCACGACCTAAGAAATCACAAGGTGAAGAGTTCCGACCTAACGAGCCTCGATCTAATGGGCTCCGATCTAAGGAACCATGTGGGGAAAAGATGCGAGTTAATATAGAGGAGTTAAGTCGTTTCCGACCCAACGAAGAGGCAACACGAGTTAACGAAGTTTCGGTTTTTGGTCGTTCTGATGTTTTAGGACGGCAACGACCTAAGGAAGAAGACTTAGGTCGGCCACGACCTAATGATAATGTTGAAGAACGCTCACGACCTATGGAAGGAATGTTAGGTGGTCTACGACCTAAAGAAACATGTGGAAAGAAGCTACGAGCTAACAGACCCTTAGGTCATATGGAGGAAGCCGCGTTTTTAGGTCGCGTACGACCTAACTCCTTTAGGTCACGGAATGATTTCTGAAGCCGCTCCTTTAGGTCGCGAACGACCTAAATCATAAGCCGTTGATGTGCTAGGTCGCAGACAAGTGTGAGCCGTTGGTCTTTAGGTCGTTATGTGTGAAGCGCCTACTGTTTTGTAATCTGATAGGTCGGCAACGACCTAGTAAAGTCGTAGGTCGTAGGAGGGTTGAGATACCGTTGTTTTAGGTCGCTGGAAGGGTGATGTGTGTCTGTTAAGTCGGCAACGACCTAATATAGGTCGTGTGATGGGTTGTTTGTAAGTGTGTGTTGTAATAAGTCGTGCGCGACCTAAGTGTTGTCCAATGTTGAGTTGTGTGTGTGTTGTAAACTCTATAAATAGCAGGGTTGAGTCATTTGTAAAGTGGTTGATATTTGAATAAAATTCTCTTTTGTTAGCTTTGTGCTTTCATACAAATTGGTAGTTGAGTGTGATCTCCTATCTCCTCTTTCGGATAATCGAGTGCGCTCGTTTCAACGATCGTAGAAGCCGATTCACGGTATCTAGTGCGCTAGATCAACGTGCGAAGAATCGTAGATCTTCTTTCTCGGCATCGTGCGCGATCAACGAGACGAAGATAGCTAGAATCCGGTATCTTTGGATCGACGGATTTGGGCCTTGCAGTATTCTCAACTCACCGATTGCTACATTCCATCAATTGAAGTTTGTTTCGATTATCCGCTGCGTCAGTTTTGGTATCAGAGCCATACTTAGCCAATCATAGCTAAGTTGATTCTTGGAGCCAAGTATTTGGAGTTTATCGTGTTCATCTTGAAGTTGCAACGAGTTTGAAGATTCTGATCCATTCCATTTTGGATCTAGAGTGGAGATTTGTTTGAATTTGATTTGTGTTGAAGTACTTGAGCTTGAGCCGAGCTAAGTTGTGTAGTGGTATAGGCCGAGTCAAGAGAAGTTTAAGGCCGAGCCTTGTGAAGTTGTGTGGAAGCTTGTGAAGCCGTGACTTGAAGATTTTGTTGTTCAATCATGCCGCCTAGAAGAGCTAACCGACATCAAAACGTTGAAGCTTTGTATCGACGAGAAGAAGCCGATCAAATGGAACAACGTATGCATGAGAAGATTGATGAAGGCATTGGTAGGTTGGAGAAGTTGATGATCGATATGAATCAAAGTCGAAGAAGAAATTCACCTGAATCCATCCGTGGAGGAAGTAGGGTTTCACAACATTCAGATCGGGAGAGGAAAGAGAGCCAAGATCATCGAAGTGTTGACAATCGAAGTAGGAGGAATGTTGATGATCATGATAGAAGGGATGTTGGAAGTAGAAGTGGTGGTGGTAGAGATGTTGGAGGACGTGAAAGACAACGATATACATCAGACTTTGATGAGGAGTTTGACGGTGAGAGGGGAAGTATTCATTTCAGAAACCGAGATCAGGGACAACGTCAGTATCGGGTTATTGATGATGATCGACGTTGGGAATCGGGAATGAAGATGGAAATTCCGGAGTTTAAAGGAGGGATGGTAGCTGAAGAATTCTTGGATTGGTTATCTAATGTGGAAGAAAATTTTGACTTTAAGGATGTTCCGAAGAATCGACGGGTGAAATTAGTTGCTACTAGGTTGAGGGGAAGAGCATTGGCATGGTGGCAGCAAACTAAACTTACCAGAGAACGGATGGGGAAGTCAAAGGTTGAGTCTTGGGATAAGATGAAGAAGATGATGAGAGCTACATTTTTACCATACAACTATCAATCACTTATGTACCAGAGATTGCAGAATCTACGGCAGGGGACAAAATCAGTAAATGACTATACAGATGAATTTTACCAACTCATTGGCAGGAACGATATAATGGAGACAGAAGAACAGCTGACTGCTAGGTTTGTTGGAGGGTTGAGAATGCAGATCCAGGATATGGTTAATATGTTCGATCCCAGATTTGTAGCGGAGGCACATCAAAAGGCGTTAGCTTGGGAAAAGCAAGGAAGGCGTGGAGGTGGTGTGTTTACTAATTCTAACAATCAAGCAAAGGGTGTCGGTGGAAGTTCTAATGTTACTAAAGCTGTTGCCAAACCAGTTGTGAAGGAGGGTGAGAAGGCGAAGGTTGGCAGTGGATTCAAATGTTACAACTGCCAGGAGATGGGTCATAAAAGCAATGATTGTCCGAAGCCGAAGAAGAGAACTATGATAGTTGAAGCTGAGGATGAGGAGGAAGAAGTTGAATGTTCTAATTCACCTTATGTTGAGGAGGAAGAAGAAGTGTCGGGAGACGAAGGTTGTAATCTGATGATGAGGAGGTCTTGTTTGACGCCAAAACAAGAGGAGGAAGATAGTTGGTTGAGGAATAACATATTTCAATCTACTTGCACTATTCTTGGGAAAGTTTGTAAATTTGTCATTGATGCTGGGAGTTGCGATAATATTATCTCTACAGAGGCAGTGAGGAAATTGGAGTTGAAAACCGAGAAACATCCTAAACCATACAAGTTAGCTTGGTTAAGGAAGGGTGGTGAAGTGAAAGTTGGGAGAAGAGCTTGCGTGAAATTTTCTATTGGGAAGAAATACAAAGATGAAATCTGGTGCGATGTAGTGGACATGGATGTGTGTCATCTGTTGTTGGGCAGGCCATGGCAGTTTGATCGAGCAGTACAACACGATGGTCGGGCCAATAGCTATAGTTTCATGTTCGAAGGTACTAAAATCACTTTGGTTCCCAAGAAGCAACAACAGAAGGAGAGCAAGATGGAGGAGATTGAGGAATTGAAAACTCTGTTGACTTTGAAGGAGTTTGTTAAGGAGGTTGAAGAGGAGCCTGAAGTATACTTGTTGATTGGGCGTGAGAGCGGTGAAGAAGTTGAAATTGCCGAAGAAGCAAAGCCAGTTTTGAAAGAGTTTGAAGATGTATTTCCAGAAGAGTTGCCAAAGGAATTACCGCCACTGAGAGACATTCAACATCAAATCGATCTTGTTCCGGGAGCAGTATTACCGCATAGACCACATTATCGAATGAGTCCGAAGGAACATGAAGAGTTGAGAAGGCAGGTGGAAGAGTTGCTTGAAGAGGGACGTGTGCAGGAGAGTCTGAGTCCATGTGCTGTGCCAGCTTTATTGGTACCCAAAAAGGACGGGACGTGGAGGATGTGAACTGACAGTCGAGCATTGAATAAGATTACTGTGAGATATAGATTTCCAATGCCGAGGTTGGATGACTTGCTGGATCAGTTGAGTGGGGAAACTATCTTTTCGAAGATTGATTTGAAGAGTGGTTACCACCAGATTCGGATTAGACCTGGAGACGAATGGAAGACAGCGTTCAAGACGAGAGAGGGGTTATACGAATGGTTGGTTATGCCATTTGGTTTATCAAATGCACCTAGTACATTCATGCGGGCGATGAATCAAATTTTAGACCATTCATTGGGAAGTTCGTGGTAGTTTATTTCGATGATATTCTGATATATAGCAGGAGTATGGAGGAGCATGTTCTACATTTGAGGGAAGTGTTGATTATTCTTCGCGAGGAACAATTTTATGCTGCTACGAAGAAATGTGTGTTCATGGCAAGAAGTGTTTTATTTCTGGGGTATATTGTTTCGGAAGCAGGAATTCAAGTTGACCAGAATAAAGTGGAAGCAGTCAGGAATTGACCACAGCCGAGGACGATTACAGAGGTGAGAAGTTTTCATGGGCTAGCATCATTCTACCGAAGATTCATTCCGCACTTCAGTAGCGTGATGGCTCCAGTTACTGATTGCATGAAGGGGAAACAGTTTGTATGGTCAGAGGAAGCGGGGGTTGCTTTTGAGAAGATCAAGGAATTGTTGACGTCTGCACCAATTCTTGTTTTACCGAATTTTCAGTTATTGTTTGAATTGCATACTGATGCATCGAAGGTCGGTATTGGAGGAGTTCTGAGTCAGAATGGGAAGCCAGTTGCTTATTTCAGTGAAAATTTATCAGGAGCAAAGATGAGATACAGTACATATGACGTTGAATTCTATGCTGTGGTATAAGCTGTTAAGCACTGGAGGCACTATCTATTTCAGAAAGAATTTGTTCTGTACACTGATCATGAGGCATTGAAGCATTTACAGGGGCAAGATAAGATTTCAGCGAGACATGCATCATGGATTGCTTATTTACAACAGTTTACTTTTGTCGTGAAACATAAGTCAGGGGTGACGAATCGTGTAGCAGATGCATTAAGCAGGAGGAGTCATTTATTAACGACATTGAAGGTTGAGGTGACAGGGTTTGAAATGTTGCCAGAGCTGATTGAAGAAGATCCTTACTTTGTGAAATGTGTAGAGAAAGTCAAGGAAGGAAATACCGATGAATTTGTGATGGTTGATGGATTCTTGTTCAAGGGGAATCAATTATGTATTCCAGATTGTAGTTTGAGATTGAAAATTATCAAGGAGTTACACGAGGAAGGGCATGTGGGCCGTGATCGTACTTTGCAATTGATTTCACAGTCTTACTTTTGGCCGTCGATGAGGAAAGAAGTGGGAAGGTTTGTGGAGCGATGTCATATTTGCCAAGTTTCGAAAGGAACCGCGACCAATGCTGGGTTGTATATGTCGTTGCCTGTACCGGCTAAACCATGTGCCGATGTGAGTATGGACTTTGTATTGGGATTGCCGAGAACGCAACGTGGTAATGATTCTATATATGTAGTGGTTGACAGATTTTCTAAAATGGCACATTTTATTGCTTGCAAGAAGACGGCGGATGCTGTTCGTGTTGCTCAGTTATTTTTCAAGGAGATCTATCGACTTCATGGATTGCCAGAGTCTATTGTGTCGGATAGAGATACTCGTTTTCTGAGTCACTTTTGGTTAAGTTTGTGGAAGATGGTGGGAACGAAGTTGAATTTTAGTAGTGCTTATCATCCACAAACAGACGGACAGACCGAAGTTGTTAACAGATCGTTGGAAAATTTGTTGCGATGTATTGTGAAGGACAATCTGAAGAGTTGGGACATGAAGTTATGCCAAGCTGAGTTTGCACATAATCATGCAGTGAATCGTAGCACGGGATTCAGTCCATTTCAGATTGTATATTCAAATTTACCCAGGGGACCGTTGGACTTAGCGGTGGTACCACAACCGAAGGGGACGGTTAAGCGAGCTGCTGATTTTGTTGAAGGATTGACGGAATGTCATAGAATCGTTCAAGAACGATTGGAAAAGTCAAATGAGAAGTATAAGCGGGCTGCTGATTTGAAACGACGGAGTGTTGAATTTAAGGAAGGTTATTTGGTTTATGCTGTATTGACGAAGGATCGTTTTCCGGTGGGTGCTTATAACAAGTTGAAAGCTAGAAAAATTGGTCCTGTGGAAGTTGTGAAACGGATTAATGAAAACGCTTATAAGTTGAAGCTGCCGGAGGATGTGTACACTTCTGACGTGTTTAATGTTAAACATCTTGTGCCATATTATGAAGATGAACAATCAGATGTAGGAAAATTTACAAATTCGAGGACGAATTTTTCTCAACCCGGGAAGGATGATGCAAAGCAGAGAGACGAAGTCATAGGTCGGCTCCGACCTAACTTGTTTTTAAGACGAGCACGACCTAAGAAATCACAAGGTGAAGAGTTCCGACCTAACGAGCCTCGATCTAATGGGCTCCGATCTAAGGAACCATGTGGGGAAAAGATGCGAGTTAGTATAGAGGAGTTAAGTCGTTTCCGAACCAACGAAGAGGCAACACGAGTTAACGAAGTTTCGGTTTTTGGTCGTTCTGATGTTTTAGGACGGCAACGACCTAAGGAAGAAGACTTAGGTCGGCCACGACCTAATGATAATGTTGAAGAACGCTCACGACCTATGGAAGGAATGTTAGGTGGTCTACGACCTAAAGAAACATGTGGAAAGAAGCTACGAGCTAACAGACCCTTAGGTCATATGGAGGAAGCCGCGTTTTTAGGTCGCGTACGACCTAACTCCTTTAGGTCATGGAATGATTTCTGAAGCCGCTTCTTTAAGTCGCGAACGACCTAAATCATAAGCCGTTGATGTGCTAGGTCGCAGACAAGTGTGAGCCGTTGGTCTTTAGGTCGTTATGTGTGAAGCGCCTACTGTTTTGTAATCTGTTAGGTCGGCAACGACCTAGTAAAGTCGTAGGTCGTAGGAGGGTTGAGATACCGTTGTTTTAGGTCGCTGGAAGGGTGCTGTGTGTCTGTTAAGTCGGCAACGACCTAATATGGGTCGTGTGATGGGTTGTTTGTAAGTGTGTGTTGTAATAAGTCGTGCGCGACCTAAGTGTTGTCCAATGTTGAGTTGTGTGTGTGTTGTAAACTCTATAAATAGCAGGGTTGAGTCATTTGTAAAGTGGTTGATATTTGAATAAAATTCTCTTTTGTTAGCTTTGTGCTTTCATACAAATTGGTAGTTGAGTGTGATCTCCTATCTCCTCTTTCGGATAATCGAGTGCGCTCGATTCAACGATCGTAGAAGCCGATTCACGGTATCTAGTGCGCTAGATCAACGTGCGAAGAATCGTAAATCTTCTTTTTCGGCATCGTGCGCGATCAACGAGACGAAGATAGCTAGAATCCGGTATCTTCGGATCAACGGATTTGGGCCTTGCAGTATTCTCAACTCACCGATTGCTACATTCCATCAATTGAAGTTTGTTTCGATTATCCGCTGCGTCATTACTTAATTTATCCCTTCCTACTGAAAAATTATATACAAGATTAGGGCTCATTTACGCTTTGGGCCGGCCCTATTAATGGTCATAACATTTAAATGGTTGAAGATATGTTCTACCTATATGTGTAGCTCTCATACTGTTACATATTGCTTAGTCATAAGTCGCGTCCTTCAAAACATTATCGACGTGGAGTTCTAAAGTGCTTGCTTAGCTGGAACAAGTTAGTGCTGGAAATGCGGATGATAATGCGTTGAAGTCCGAGATGAAATAGTTATTTATGTTGTTTTGAATCTTGTTAAAGCATGGACGTTGTCCAACAAATGCAAACTCCGTCACCCTGTACAGGCAGGGCAAATTATTTTTATATATGATGACAGAACCAGTGCAAAAGTAATTTTTACCTTTAACGTAGTAATAGTATGAATTACAGCTGAAAAAACAGAAGCAGAAGGAAAGGAGTAGAGATGATAAGAGCTCCAGCTGTGCATTAGTTTTGATTAAATGAAAAGGAACAGCGGGGGTGTTTTGTTTGGAAGCGGGATGTACACATTCAGCACATGAACCGCTCGTCGCGTACGCAGTAAAGCCCCAAAGAAAACCAACCAAGTTCACAAGTCCCATAACACGTTGCAAGGGTAATCCCACCTTTTTCTGCAATGCGGCAACACGTAATTGTATGAAGAGCATGCAGTAGTGCAATGGATGGACGAGTGTCCTTCAGTAGGCTCACCTACTTCAATCCAAAACCAGTATATACACAAGTCACAGCTTCAGTACTCTCAACTCATCATATTACATTATCCACAAACTGATCAATATTCTACTGCGTACAAACATATAATGGCAAAGAGGTTGATGTGCATGTTGAACGTTCTTATCTTTTTAGTATCAAGTGCATCGGTACTGGCTCAAATAGAGTTCAGTAGGGAAGGCAGCAGCAGTCCTTGGGAAGGCAGTAGAAGGCTGAGTTCCCGGAGCCAATGTCAAATAGAGAGGTTGAAGGCACAAGAACCACAAAGGAGGGTCGATTCAGAGGCAGGTCATAGCGATTACTTTGATGCTAGGAACGAAGAGTTTGACTGTGCTGGTGTGTCCGCTGTGAGGAGAACTATTCGGGCTAATGGATTGCTGTTGCCACAGTTCTCCAATGCCCCCTCTCTTGTCTATGTTATCAGAGGCTAGTTGCTTTTTCTTTCATGTGCTTTTAATTAATGTTAAATAATAATGAGTAAGAAGAAGTTTAAAGTGTAGGCTTAGGACTGTGTTAACTGTACATGTATGCAGGCAGAGGTATCACAGGAACAGTGGTGCCAGGCTGCCCGGAATCGTTCCAGTCATTTCAGCAACAATCAGAACAGTCATATGAACGAAGAGGTGAGCAGGAGGAGGAGCAGAGAAGGGGAGATTCACACCAGCAAGTTCATCGCATTAGAGAAGGTGATGTGATCGCATTCCCAGCTGGAGTTGCACACTGGTGCCATAACGATGGAGATTCTGAGCTTGTTACCATTCAAATCATGGACACTGGCAACACTGCTAACCAGCTTGATCGCCAACACAGGGTGGCTACTTGTCTCTAACTCTATACCATATATGTATCATATGAATCCAGTCACTGGATGATAAGTACACACACGTGACATTATTATTTTGTTGTAGCAATTCTTGCTGGCCGGTAGCAAGCAACAGCAAACAAGAAGACAGCAACATGGCGAAAGCGAAAGCGAAAGCGAGAACTCCGGAAGCAACGTCTTAAGTGGATTCAGCACGGAAGCCCTAGCCAATGCGATGGGCATCAACCGACAACTAGCAGAAAAACTAAAGGGAAGAAACGATCAAAGAGGAGAAATTGTGCAAGTGCAAGGCAAGCTAGATTTCGTTGGCTCAAGAAGAAGAAGAAGCAGTAGCAGGTCCGAAGAAGAAAGATCATCACCAAGGGATAATGGATTGGAACAGGCATACTGCACAATGAAAATCAAGGAGAACATTGGTGATCCGAACCGTGCAGACATCTACAACCCCAACGGTGGAAGAATTATCACTCTGAACAGCCAAAAGCTGCCAATTCTGAGATACCTCAGGCTTAGCGCTATAAGAGGATCCCTTAGAAGAAATGCATATGTGGCTCCAATGTGGAAGGTGAATGCCCACAGCATAATGTATGTCCTCCGAGGAAGCGGCTGATGCCAGGTGGTTGACAACCGTGGTCAGACCGTGTTCAATGGGGAGGTTCGTCAGGGTCAAATCCTCGTCATTCCACAAAACTATGCTCAATTGAAACAAGCCACAAGCGAAGATTTCGAGTGGGTAGCGTTTGAGACCAACGACAACTCTATATCAAGCCCGATTGTAGGAAAGGCCTCCGCTCTTAAAGGATTGCCTGAAGAAGTGATCATGAACGCATACCATATTTCAAGGAAGGAGGCAAGGCTGGTGAAGTGGAACAGAGGAGAGGAGTTTGTCGTTTTCGAACCAAGGTCACAGCAGCAACGTCAAGGAAGAGCTGAAGCCTAAATATGTCACCTTCTTTCGAAGTTGTATCTAGGTTTTGAGGTTTAATAAATAAGGAGGTTATGTATATGTACCTCTGCGATCATGGAGTACTAATAAAAGTTTTGTTTTTGATAATTTATGCTAGCCTATATACAAGTGCACCCCCGACAAATTAAGATACTTAGTGTCACGAACAAGTATTTCAGTATAATCACAAAATTTAACGACCGCTAAAAGTAAATAAGCATTTGTAGCATACATCTGTATAGCATACATCTGTATAGTAAGATTTTGTTTTGTGCAAAAACACTCAAAGGAGCTTTTCTAATTCAAAATATTCTACCTCCACCCTCTACCGGCGCTGAAGTCGATTACTGACACCGCTACCCTCTACCATCATTGTTACTGCGAACTACTGATTTTGAAGGGTTGTTTGCAAAATATCACAAGCTTTCGATTATAATTATCATGCGTTCTTGTTATATATATAATGTAAAATTGGGAAACGAGATATACTGGATTGTATTATATATAGTATAACCAGTGAGACTGAGATTTCATGCATGAGATTGTATGCTTTAGGATTTGGTGTGAATTTCGTGTAAGTAATCTAAAATGGAGTATTGTATTATCTTATTGATTGATTATCAAAATTTGTTTTCTTAATGAAAAAGAAAATTGAAGCGTATTCTTGATATTTTTGCATGATTTTGGTGTTTCTAGATCAATGTCCGCTGTTTATATAATGTATACCTGGGATCCTACCATTTCTTAATATACCCGATTCTAAGTGCCAACTTGATCAAGTTTAAGCATAAGTCCAAGATGTGATGATTATCAAGTTCGTTACTTGATCACGATCATGTATATTTTCAAGATTGATCCTGGACCATGGTTTTGAAGACACCCCTAATCATTTGCCTTTAATACTGTGTGGTCCCGAACATTATTCATTACCTGTTAGAACCAATTATATAAGTCCCTAAAAGTTTTAAAGTAATAAAGACTCTCATAAATGCATTTAATATTTGAGTAATGCCCCTAATAAATACTATGTCACCATATATAAATGTCTCTAATTGATACTAATATAACGCAACATTTATGCATTTCTCTATCGAACTGACATTACAATGCATTTTTCTATTAATGAACAGCACAAAAGGACATCTATATATTTACTGTAACATATATACAAAAGAGATGGAATTCATATTGATCAATTTATATATATTGACTATTACGGCACAAAGCATATCATTCATTCCATTCATATTTGCATCATATGCCACCCAGATACACAAGTATGCAATCAAAAACTAGTGTCATTCTTTTTCATTTCAACAAACAAAAACAAAAACTTTTGTTCCCATAAACAGTCAAAACATACATGACTAAACCACTTACATAAAACTAAAACTAAAAAAAAAATAGTCTAAATTATGATAAGACTAATTACTTACATTATGTGGAGGGATGAGTTAATGCAGAAAATCCATATCACTTAGTGTTGATATGAAATCTCCTACAAGGTGGGAAATTGGCGTGTACAAAGGTGGACGATAAGGGCGAGGGTAATTTAAATGGCCAGTTTGTGGATACGGTAGACGTGGCTGTATGTGAGATTGAAATATGTGAGGTAACTGATGTTGGGTTCGCGACTGAGGTTGGATGTGCACTTGGATGGGAAATTCATGATGGTTGTGCGCTTGTTGATCGGAAGGAGACGTTGCATTACATGATTGACGTTGTATAGATAAAACCATATGTCGCAGCTCTTCAATCTTCTCTTTTGTTGTTTTCACGTTGCTTGTAGTTCTAAAATTTTTAGATTGCAATGATGCATAATCTCATCCTCTTCATGATCTACGCGTGGATAAAATATGTTGGGTTTGTTGCACCTAAGGGACCGTATTTGGTATTACCGCCTCACCATAACCACTAACTCTTCCGCCAGTCTCATGACCTCTTACTAGTACATACGCTTGCAATCTCAATTTCGGCGTCTTCTCGTCATGAGTAGCAACCAATTCTGTTAACTTTTGAGATAAAAGTGTTTGGGTAATTATATCGACACTGAGATTTTTTCCAATAGGAAAGCCATCAAATCAAATGAATAGAAACAATTAAATACACTATAAACTATTATGTTGAAGTTAGCATCTAATATAAATTTCATACGAGACAACAAATACGTAATCGTTTTTCCATGTATGCTATAAAAGAACGGTGTAAACCTAATAAATAATTCAAAATTATTTTGTAAAAAGCATAATGGTTTAGAGTTATTATTTAATTAGTTTCTAATTAATTTATTGCCTCCTGTTAATGCATTTAATTTTGAATTATATTTCGCTCGATTCGAAATTATTTATTGTCTACTATCACCATTTAAAGAAATCCACTTGATTGTGGAAACAAATTTGACCACTCTCTTATAATTTTAATGTATTGCGTTAGATCACTATAAATATACAACTACAGTGTAAACCAGATAAACAACTCGAAATTATTTTATAAAAAGCATAATGGTTTAGAGTTATTGTTTAGTTTCCAACTAATTTATTGTCTCCTGTTAATGCATTTAATTTTGAATTAGATTCCCCTTGATTCGAAATTATTTATTGCTTATTATCACCGTGCAAAGAAATCCATTTGAATGTGAAAACAAATTTTACAACTCTCTTATAATTTTAATGTATTGCCTTAGATCACTATTACTAATACCATTCATTGAAGTTTTTGTTACGGTGAATACAAATTTCACCATTCACGTTTATTAAATTATTAATAAGAATTTTCTTTCCATTTAAAAGAAATCCACTTAAAGATAAATGCATGTATAAGTACAATATAACGTACGTGGAGCAAGCATGCCGTAAAAATTGAAATTGGGCCATGAACATAATTGACTTGCATTTGATATATAGATTATAATCTAATCGCACTGTACGCATTAGATGGACAGTTGCACGGATGAATCAATATACTGAAGAAATAACATATGGACAAGTGCGTAAATGTAATATGACAAATACTTTTAATTAGGTCATATTCTGAAGATCTTATCAATATAAATTGATCATCGCAATTCAGGACCAGCATGCTAACAAGTAAACATAATTCCACCTAAAAGTCTTCTTATCATGACTTATTTTTTGTCATCAATCTCTACCTTCTCTTAAACCCTACTTTTTATTTTTTTACCGACCGAAACAAAATAAAATTCATTTTGAAATATTAATTTTATATTCTTGTAAACTCAAGTACAATATTTTAAACCACGGATGCCATGACATTGGGTTAGAGGATTTCTTCATAAAACCCTTTCAAACTAAAGATTTGTAGAGATTGAGAAACTATGAACAAGGACCAAAGGATAATGGATATAAATTTGATCATAATTTGCTATATTAAGGATGCCATGACATGACATTTGATCATAATTTGCAGAGACTGAGAAACTATGACCTCTGTAAATTAATATAGCAAATGTTTACTTAATTACGAATACAAATCATCAAAAATTAATGATCAAATGATGTCATTACATTTTGATCATAATATACTTAATGTAATAATCCTACAAATTAGGTAGATTGTAAAGATCCGGAATTTTCGATCCCAAAAATTCCAGATAGTTAAAGAAAAGAAAAAAAAAGATAGAAGAAGAAGAACAGAAACACCAAAGCACAATCTTACATTCGCAGCGGATAAAATATAATATCAATAATATCAGTTTACAAAGGAAAGCCGTACTTGTCAAATTACACTTTAATACATCAGAGTTACAACATACACAAACACTGGACAGATACAATCCACATGCCCCAGATAAACTACAATATCATAACGGATACACTCCATACATTCCTGCTATCCAGCTCGCCTCCTGAGCTCCAGAACGTCCTTACTTGAAAATCTGTAATACTCGGTCTGACCCGAGCATTACATCAAAGTAACACCCGGGTCAGGCTGGAAACTAGCGTGAGTAAATCGATTTAACATGAAATTTTAATTCATAAAACTTATTTAAGACCCGGGGGTAACTCATACTTCACTACGAGTTCTCAGTTTTTTATAGTCAATACTTTTTACTCATCAATATCTAAGTACATCTACATAGATTTAAGGGTTCAGTTACTTAAATCATTCCATTTCCAATTTATTGACTTCACATATCAAATCCATAAGGAATTTATAGAAGATTTCAAATCGAAGTGGTTTCGGGTATTTACTGATACCCGACTCCGGTCTCTTCGAATATAATGTCATTTCTAATTCCAATTTAAGTGATACATATCAGCCATAGTACAAGGTGTCATAATCACACATCAAAAACTAATTATCAATTGATACTCCTTATTATTACTGTACAATCCATCATATCATATCACCATACATCACAACTCAATATCAGAGATATTCACAATCCAAGTTATCCAATATTATTAAATCATCACACAAGCCAGATTTATTATATATATTCCTAATTAATTTAATTAATTCCCAATTAAATTAATCATCAATTTAAAATCACTTATATTACCGTTAAATCCTGCTTACTTAATATTAATTAATTACAAATAATTAATTAATCATCCTTATATTTTCATCTAAATTAATCATCCTTGAAAAATTATCCTTCCATTATCTATAATTACTTCCATTAAGTAATTATCCCATTGGTTAATTATACCATATTAATTAACCTTAAATTATTAATTAATTTAACCTTTAATTACAAATTTAACTAATTAATCCTTAACAAGTTTATCCTTAAATTTTTAAGTAATTAATCTCTAATTACTTAATCAATTTTATCCTTAATCACGAATTAATTAATCTCTAATCAATTACCCAATTACTTCATTAATTAATTAACTATACCCTTAATTATAAATTTAATTAACCGCTAATTAAATTAACTTATAACCCTTAATTATAAAATTATTAATCCTTAATCGTTAGTTACTTAGATTAATTAATTAAACTAAAATTACCTAATTAACTTAATCAATATCAACTCATTATAACCTTATTAATTATCTTTAATCTCTTATATCAACTACTTGGCTAAACATTCTTTTGCCTTTAATAAACATGTTAAATCATTATTTAACTCAAGGAAATTTTAAAGGAGACATTTAAATTCTAAAATTTATTCTTTGAAGCTATTTTTAAAAATTGTACTTATTTAAATGCTCACTAAAATTTTCATTAGCTTTGAAACTTGCACTTCTTATTTACTAAACCCCGGTTACTATCAAAGTAAACCTGAGTCCAATACCTCAATTTGCGAGCAACGCATTCAAACAAAAATTCTATCTCAACCCCAATACAAATTCGCGATTGTCTCGAGCAAGCTCCGTGCAATCTCACTTCTTCCCTTTCCAAATTCTACTCCTCCTAACAAGCATCAGTGCACAAAACCGTGCACGCCGTGCACATGGACATCGCCGTCGACCATCACCTTTGGTCGCCGATTATCCTCACGCATCACCCAAATCCCTCTTTCCCCGTCCATCAACATGAAATCACGTTCATATCTCCAGTTCGAAATCGAACTACTCAACCTAAAACTGGAACTTAAAAGATCATCAAATCCTCCTCGCAACACTAGCGCCAATCACCAGAAAACCTGACATACTGACCCAAGCTTCGCCGACGTCTTATGCTTCCTTTCCACTTACCCTCACCCGGACCGATACACCCTAGACATCACGACAAACCCAATAACTACAACGTCCCACTCAGACCCTTAAACCCTAGTTTGTCGAACCCTCGTCGCCACGGTGATCATTAAATCCCCAAACCATTTTTCCTACAACCATCTACCCACTAGCCACCACTGACATGAGTCGCGACCACCCAAGTGCCGCTAATCACCAGGATTCGCTCAAAACCCACATTCCGATCACCAAACCATTCCACTCAAATTACACAGTTAAAATTCGTGATTTCAATTTTGAAAATCCTAAATTTCAAAGGCAAAATCGATTTTGGACTTGAATTCAAAAATCATTAAAGTTGAATATTTTGATATGATCTAAATGCCACTGTTCTTCTTTATTTTTGTTAAAGCTGACTTAAATTCTTACCTAAAAATACGATTTATAACTTATACTATGTTATTGCTAACAAACTTTGTTTTTATATATAAAATTTTAAGAAGAGTGAGGGTGAGAACAAATCTGTAGAACTATGAACAGAGCCTAGATTACTTTCCAGACATTCATACCAACATCTGTAAACACATATATACATGCATTTCTCTTAACAAATCATGCAATCACTATCATAATTTACTTAAAGAAACTTCAGCATGCATCCATATTTAAAACAAAAATAATTTGCTTACTCACATTGTCTTGTAAAAGCAGAGAACATGCTCCCTGATTTCCAGTTTTGATGAAGACTTGAAAATGCTTCTTTTGAATTTGATAATCTGAAAAATTGTAACGACCCAGAATTTTTAATAATTAAAATATAAATATTTAATTAATTTTAAATATTAATAAGTGAATTTATAAGTCAAATAAAATTTTATTTGAATTATTGAATTTAATTGAATAATTAAATCGATAATTTAATACGTTAAATTATGGAAATAATTGAAAATATAGTTAAATATGATTGAAAATGATTTGTAAAATTTTATTTTATCATATTGAAGTTAGAACGATATTTTAAAACTTTTAAAATCGAATTAAAAGTTAATTTGTGAAAATTGAATATTTTAATAATTTAATCGACTAGTAAAAATAGTCAATTTTTGAACAGTCTCAGAATTGAACGAAACCAGTTCCATTGGATCCGTAATAGTTAGTTATTACCGGATTTCAAATTTCGTGTCAATCGGAGCTATCGTTTGAGCGTGGCAGCTCGAAACGCATCGATTTATTTTTAATTTTAATTTGGCGAGTTAAAATAGCCATTTTTCAAAAAGTCTCGGATTTCGACGAAACCAGTTTCATCGGATCCGTAATGTGATATTATTGTAAGGTTTCAAATTTCAAGTCAATTGGATTTACCGTTTGTCCGATACAAATTAAAACGCCTAGAAATCGACTTAAATCGGTTTAATTCAAATTGAGCGTTTACAGCCATAACTCACACATACTTCCGAATTAGCTTTCGAAACCTGTTCCATTGTGTCCGGAACGCGGGGTAAACCCTAGAAACGCTGGTTACGGCGCGTAAATCGGAGTTCGAAATTTCCGGGATGAATAGTGTTTCGGTTTTCCTTATAAATAGCCCTCCACTCACAAAAATAAAAAAAATAAAAAAAATATTAGGGTTCCATCTTCTATCAGACGCCTCCATTAGCATGAACGGCCGAAAGCTTCCCACCTTCCCTTCCAAATTTCTTCAAATCTACTCACAATCATCAGAAACTTTCAACATGGAAGTGATAGAGCATCACGAGCTCTACAGATTCAACGGTTATGATCGTAAATGGCGTGACGGATTGGCGGCAAATCGAGGTGGAAGTGGGGCCGTTCGTGCTCGTTCTTCGGCTACAGATGGAGGCCGAGCTGTATGCTTTTTAGGCCGAAGGTGGAGGAAGCCATGGGCTTCGATGTGGACATGCTTGATCGTGGTGGATGTCGACGGGGGGTAAGCAAAAAAATTCAAACCCTAAATTGCTTATGGGTTCGGCCTCAATTGGTGATGCCTGGAGGCAATACGTGAGAAGGAAGAAGCAAAAAAGGGACGGCCAGGATTTGCATATGGATGGATCAAGGGCTGAGATTAGAATAGGTTTGAAAATTTAAAATATAGTTGTAATTAGTTATATAAAAATCGAGCAAACTTCAAAAATTCATAACTTTTTCATACGAGGTCGAAAACGCGCGAAACAGGAAGCGTTGGAATCGTATGGACGAGCACTACGCGATGGAGTTGGTTTGGAGTCGTTTGGAGTTAGTGAGAATTTTGGGTAAAATTAAACGTCCGTTTAATTTTATTCGAAATAAATCGCTGAAACGAAATTAAAATCAAGGTGAGAACTTCTCACTCAATCGAATAGGTTTCGATTTTATTTTAAATAGTTAGATTTAAAATATTTGAATGCATGTGTGAATGTTGATTGATATCTATTGATTGTTAAAATAGACATTATACGCCGTTAGTAAGCGGATGTTATTTATTAAGAACATATACCGCGAATATTTCATAAACAGTGAAATTGGTATTATATATAATATCAATATATATATATATATTGGCATATGTATATATTGCAGTTGTTGATTTCCCGTATTTTTTAGCGGATGAGACCCTATTACGCCGTTATTAAGCGGATAATATTTAATAAGAACATATACCGCGATAATTTCGTACTGGAGCGAAATTGGTATTGTGCTAATGTTTGTGAATGCAGGAAAACAGGTTGGAGGGATCCAACTGGATTCCTCAACAGTTTTTAATTGATTTCAGATATTTTGATATTTGATGGATTATCATATACGATATGTGATGTCGTTGTAGTCGTGATTGACTATTTGGTGTGTAGCATCATTGGACCCAAATTTTGGGATTTTAAAATGATTTTTGAAAAGATAAAATATTTTTGGAATTGATCCATTTTAAATAAATAAACGTTATAATTTTTAATGTTATAAAAAATTATGATTTTTGAGAAATATAGTTAAAGATTGATTTTTGAGAAATATGGGTTAATGATTTTATAAAATGGGTAAAATCGGGATTTTCGAATATATTATAAAAGTTTAAATATAGGATTTATAAAATTTGATTATTTTATAAATCAAAATGGTGAAATTATAAAGGAAATTAAAGACGTTTTAGAATAATAATATAATTGATTTATATTAAGTGATTTATAAATGGATATTTATAAATTGAAATATGGACATTACAGAACGAGTTTTTATAAGTGTTTGAATGAAGTGAAAATGAATTTCATAAATGAATGAAATTTATAGAATTATAAACTGTGAGGTTATAAATAAAATTTATAAATAGTAAGATTTATAAATTGGTGAAGTTAATTGAGGAATAGATTTGGGTGAATAATTGAATCTTATAGGTTATAAGATTTATAATTATGAAGTTCAAAGGAACGATTTTTGCAAGCAAATAGATTATAAGCACTTAACTTATAATATGAACTTTGAGTTATAATTGAGTTATAAACTGGAATAGGTTAATAAAGGAATTTATAAAAAGGAAGTTTTTATAGAATACATAAAAATGGAATTTATGAACGTTGTTTTATAAATTCGCAAACGATTTATTTTGATAAGTTAATTGTTATAACTTATAAATGGAGTTATATTCACATTTTTGACTGTGAATAATCCTTTGAAATAAAATGAATAGAAGTGATGAAATTTGTTAACAAGTATATTCACGTTTTTGAATAGTGAATAATATGTTAAAGAAAATGGTTTGAATGTGAATGTTTTAAATAGAATTAAAGCGATCTAACAATGTTTTAAAAAGGTGTTGAGATTCGAAACCATAGATTTCAACATTTATTGTTGAAATAGACGTTTTCGAGAAATTAAAGGAAATGTGGACTATAACACTGTTGTTATAGTAAATGATTTCCGAAAGGAAATGTTTTGAATAGTATTGGGATTTATATATCTATTTTAATTTCGAATCCCTATACTAGTGATTTTGGGTTGTCGTAACGATGTTTTACGCAACATTCGTTTTAGCCCAAATAAATATGTTTAAGAGAATGATTTCCTTAAAGAATGAATTATATACTTAATTCGATTTAAGTATATTGAATATTTTCCAAGGTTGAAAATAAATAAAATTTGTGAATTACTTATTTTAAATAAGTATGGAAATGTTTTTCAATATGAAGTGAATATTTAGAATTTATCTTTTTGAAGATAAATTGAAAATGGATAGTTGAAATCCTATATGCATGAATATTTTGGAATATAAATTCACTATGGAATTTATATGTGAAAGTGGAATTTGTAAAAAAATAAATATTGATTTATTTTTGAGATGTTGAAATTATATATCTTGTAAAGATATTTTGGAAAATAAATAATTTGGAAAATTATTTGGAATCTGGTGATGTGTGCATATCCATTGATAGTTCAATAACCGACTATCAATATTTCCCTTTGAATGGGTAATTGATGTGATTTGTTTGAATGTGAATGCCACACTTATTTTTGAATAAGCGCTCACTATTCGGGTTAACCGGGAAAGGACCATGGGGTCGTATAACCCATTCCGAATATGTGATACGTCGTTGTGAATTGCATTTGAAGATCGGTGTTGAAGACCGAGTATTTGTGAAAGCGATAGGATGACCTATCGATTGTCTCTGCACTGGGTAGCTCCTGGTATAGAGATTCCTTAAGTGATGGGAAATTCGATCGGGATTGTGAATACCCGTATTGCAAGGGCTTCGTAAGAAGTGCCTTCGGTTTTGTTCGAGCCCGGAACAGACTTGTATGGATTGTATGCCTGACATTACAAGTTGAGAGATAAAGCCGATTTCTTTCAAATATATTTCTGTTGGTGGCGGAGAATTTATTCTTTTAGCTTAACACCCTTCTCTGAGACGTACGAGCTCAGAGGTTATATAGTTGAAGTTATCAGCGATATATTCCCAGTTTGGTAATGTGACATGCTGAGTGTTGCTGAAATGATCATTGTGTTGATTATTTGTGATAGGATCGTTTATTTGATCGTCTATCCTTGTGATCATTGTGTTGATCATTTGTTGACCCAAAGCATGGCTTTTGTATAAAGTATGATTTTGTGGACGTGAATTCGTCGAGCCTTACAACCCGGTAATGGTCGAAACAGGAATTGTGCGGCAATGTTTTCAGGGATAACTTCCCTAGGGTATGACCATTCCTTCTGGAAAAGGGTAGTATCATGGTATGGAGCCCAGATACTTACTCATGTTGAAACACTTATTATTATAGTGTGATGTTGGTTAGAGAGCGCTCTCGTTTAAAGGTCCCAAAGGACCGGGAGTGGCATATCTGAGGGTTTGTAATATTCCTTGGGAAAAGGGATTCCCGGCTTTGTTTAGCAGAGGACGGTGGTTCTCGGGGCGTCCAGCCAGAGGCGTTTCCATGTGGCAATGGGAAGTTCCTTGGCCTGACCATTTGTTGGAAAAATCCATTCTCCAAATACGAAACTTGTACGGTTTTAGTTGTAGAACCTGCTATGGAATGTGGCGGTAACCTGCTATTAAACATAGTTAGCTATAGTAGGCATAGTTCGAAATGTCTATGTTGGCTAAGATTTATATTCTACTTTCGAAATGAATTTTTTTCTACACTATGCACTAGTAATAATATCAAATGTTATTTTAAACGCATATCAAGCATCTTTGACTATCATAAGGAGAAATCTCCTCCGATTATGCGTTTGCATGTGTGTGTGTGCGGGAGGCCTTATGGTAGTCCCATTTTTAAAAGCATTGCGAATTGAGTTTAAAAATATTCCTCTATTTTGATTTTAAAGTTAAATAAATTATTTTGAGTTCTCACACCAGTCTTGTTAAGCTTTGGGCTATGTGATGGGGGGGGGGGGGGGGGGGGTTCTCGCTTCGCGGTTTGGTGGCGAACGGGAGACTCTTACTCCCACACATCCTCTTTTAGGGGGTTGGTTAGGTGTAACCTGAGACAGTCGAGAGGCTGGCCGTAAAAGCAAGTTTGGAATATCAGTGTAAGCCACGGTGGGGCTGGGATGGTTGAAAAGCCTACCGGTTGTGACCGCTGACGGTACGTACGTTACATTTGGTATCAGAGCTTATGGTTAAGCGACAACCATGGTTCTGTTGGGTATTATTCATTAGAGATAGAGTCAGTAGTACTCTAGAATGATTTGAGTGTAATAATAGCTATGAGAGCGTATTTGTTAGTAAATATAAAAATTGTTTTATATTGTGATGATTGGTTTATTGAGTGGTATATGAACTTTCGTCAGCGTGGTCCGCAAGACTATGCCGAAGGGGTTTCTAAACATTTGAATAGAACAATTCGGCACAATATTGATTTTTAAATTGGGTTAATGAAATAATTTTACCTTGAGTATATTTTATATATAAAGAAATAATTTTTCAAAATTATTAAAGAGTATATAAGTTGATTGTTTAGTTGAATTGAATAATCTAAATAAAAGAATAATTGTATAAGTAAAAGAATTATAAGAATTGGAATTATAATTAAAGTGATTTACAGTTGTGAATAAACTTATATATATAAGAAGTGAAACTATATGAATGTGAATTGTAAATAAAAAGTGATGTTTATAAAATGGAATATAACTTAAGTGTTGTTGAATGGAATTGATTTTGGTATCGAAGTAAATAATCGAGTGGATTAAATAAATATGAACTTAAGTTATTTAAATGAAATTCAACTTTTGTAATTAAATTGAATTAATGGATTAAATGTAAACCAATTGAAAGTGAAAGTGTTAAACCAATTGAAAGCAAAGTAATTTGGTTGTAATAAATATACATTGGTTGTTATATGGTTGTTAGTTGATTGATTGTATATAATTCATTAAGTATTAATGAAAGTGAATTAGTGAAATTTAAAGCTATGTAATTGAATTCAAATTAGAAGTAAATAAATTTGAATAGAATTGAATTTGATTTGGAAGTGAACCAACTTGAATATGAATTAGTTAATATAAGCAACTTGAAAATGAATGCTAATAAGAACATCCACTGTATATGAATCAAATGTGATTAAATTGAAAAACCAATTCATTGAATATTAATGAGAATATGAATGAATATTATTGATTATGAATGGTAGTTGGTTGATGGTTGAATATATATTGCTATTGAATGCATTGCTATGTTGGCATATATAGTAATTATGTTACTATATGTTGTATATTGATACTATTGTCTATATACATGATTCTCATGTTGTTTGTTGAGTGATTAGTAGGTGCGGATCGCGTTTGCTTCGCATTTGGAGCTCGCTTTCGCGCTATATTAGCCGTATATGCTCGCTAATAAAATATAAGGTACATATCTCGGATTACATACCGTACTTTTACATTTTTTCCCTTCGGGATGCCTCATTACTTGATGAGATGTATATTTGTGATATATATACTGTCATTTTTTTTTCGGATCGAGCCGCGCAAAGGAGACTATGGCGAATTTTTCCGAAAATTTAAGGCGTTAGAAAAATTTGAGAAAATTGGAAAATTTTGAAAACTTTAACTTTGTTTTGAAGTTGAAAGTTAAACAATAGTAGTTGTTTTTGAAAAAGATAACTAAGTATGATTTTGAAAACTTAGTAAAGATTTGTAAAGAAGTTTAAATTTGTTTTGGGAAAATTAATAAATTCTATAACTTTTCTTACTTATAATTTCGAGGACGAAATTCTTTTAAGGGGGAAAGATTGCAACGACCCAGAATTTTTAATAATTAAAATATGAATATTTAATTAATTTTAAATATTAATAAGTGAATTTATAAGTCAAATAAATTTTTATTTGAATTATTGAATTTAATTGAATAATTAAATCGATAATTTAATACGTTAAATTATGGAAATAATTGAAAATATAGTTAAATATGATTGAAAATGATTTGTAAAATTTTATTTTATCATATTGAAGTTAGAACGATATTTTAAAACTTTTAAAATCGAATTAAAAGTTAATTTGTGAAAATTGAATATTTTAATAATTTAATCGACTAGTAAAAATAGTCAATTTTTGAACAGTCTCAGAATTGAACGAAACCAGTTCCATTGGATCCGTAATAGTTAGTTATTACCGTATTTCAAATTTCGTGTCAATCGGAGCTATCGTTTGAGTGTGGCAGCTCGAAACGCATCGATTTATTTTTAATTTTAATTTGGCGAGTTAAAATAGCCATTTTTCAAAAAGTCTCGGATTTCGACGAAACCAGTTTAATCGGATCGGTAATGTGATATTATTGTAAGGTTTCAAATTTCAAGTCAATTGGATTTACCGTTTGTCCGTTACAAATTAAAACGCCTAGAAATCGACTTAAATCGGTTTAATTCAAATTGAGCGTTTACAGCCATAACTCGCACATACTTCCGAATTAGCTTTCGAAACCTGTTCCATTGTGTCCGGAACGCAGGGTAAACCCTAGAAACGCTGGTTACGGCGCGTAAATCGGAGTTCGGTATTTCCAGGATGAATAGTGTTTCGGTTTTCCTTATAAATAGCCCTCCACTCACAAAAAAAAAAAAAAAAATTAGGTTTCCATCTTCTATCAGCCGCCTCCATTAGCATGAACGGCCGAAAGCTTCCCACCTTCCCTTCCAAATTTCTTCAAATCTACTCACAATCATCAGAAACTTTCAACATGGAAGTGATAGAGCATCACGAGCTCTACAGATTCAACGGTTATGATCGTAAATGGCGTGACGGATTGGCGGCAAATCAAGGTGGAAGTGGGGCCGTTCGTGCTCGTGCTTCGGCTACAAATGGAGGCCGAGCTGTATGCTTTTTAGGCCGAAGGTGGAGGAAGCCATGGGCTTCGATGTGGACATGCTTGATCGTGGTGGATGTCGACGGGGGGTAAGTAAAAAAATTCAAACCCTAAATTGCTTATGGGTTCGGCCTCAATTGTGGTGCCTGGAGGCAATACGTGAGAAGGAAGAAGCAAAAAAGGGACGTCCAGGATTTGCATATGGATGGATCAAGGGCTGAGATTAGAATAGGTTTGAAAATTTAAAATATAGTTGTAATTAGTTATATAAAAATCGAGCAAACTTCAACAATTCATAACTTTTTCATACGAGGTCGAAAACGCGCGAAACAGAAAGCGTTGGAATCGTATGGACGAGCACTACGTGATGGAGTTGGTTTGGAGTCGTTTGGAGTTAGTGAGAATTTTGGGTAAAATTAAACGTCCATTTAATTTTATTCGAAATAAATCGCTGAAACAAAATTAAAATCAAGGTGAGAACTTCTCACTCAATCGAATAGGTTTCGATTTTATTTTAAATAGTTAGATTTAAAATATTTGAATGCATGTTTGAATGTTGATTGATATCTATTGATTGTTAAAATAGACATTATACGCCGTTAGTAAGCGGATGTTATTTATTAAGAACATATACCGCGAATATTTCATAAACAGTGAAATTGGTATTATATATAATATCAATATATATATATTGGCATATGTATATATTGCAGTTGTTGATTTCCCGTATTTTTTAGCGGATGAGACCCTATTACGCCGTTATTAAGCGGATAATATTTAATAAGAACATATACCGCGATAATTTCGTACTGGAGCGAAATTGGTATTGTGCTAATGTTTGTGAATGCAGGAAAACAGGTTGGAGGGATCCAACTGGATTCCTCAACAGTTTTTAATTGATTTCAGACATTTTGATATTTGATGGATTATCATATACGATATGTGATGTCGTTGTAGTCGTGATTGACTATTTGGTGTGTAGCATCATTGGACCCAAATTTTGGGATTTTAAAATGATTTTTAAAGTGATTTTTGAAAAGATAAAATATTTTTGGAATTGATCCATTTTAAATAAATAAACGTTATAATTTTTAATGTTATAAAAAATTATGATTTTTGAGAAATATAGTTAAAGATTGATTTTTGAGAAATATGGGTTAATGATTTTATAAAATGGGTAAAATCGGGATTTTTGAATATATTATAAAAGTTTAAATATAGGATTTATAAAATTTGATTATTTTATAAATCAAAATGGTGAAATTATAAAGGAAATTAAAGACGTTTTAGAATAATAATATAATTGATTTATATTAAGTGATTTATAAATGGATATTTATAAATTGAAATATAGACATTACAGAACGAGTTTTTATAAGTGTTTGAATGAAGTGAAAATGAATTTCATAAATGAATGAAATTTATAGAATTATAAACTGTGAGGTTATAAATAAAATTTATAAATAGTAAGATTTATAAATTGGTGAAGTTAATTGAGGAATAGATTTGGGTGAATAATTGAATCTTATAGGTTATAAGATTTATAATTATGAAGTTCAAAGGAACGATTTTTGCAAGCAAATAGATTATAAGCACTTAACTTATAATATGAACTTTGATTTATAATTGAGTTATAAACTGGAATAGGTTAATAAAGGAATTTATAAAAAGGAAGTTTTTATAGAATAAATAAAAATGGAATTTATGAACGTTGTTTTATAAATTCGCAAACGATTTATTTTGATAAGTTAATTGTTATAACTTATAAATGGAGTTATATTCACATTTTTGACTGTGAATAATCCTTTGAAATAAAATGAATAGAAGTGATGAAATTTGTTAACAAGTATATTCACGTTTTTGAATAGTGAATAATATGTTAAAGAAAATGGTTTGAATGTGAATGTTTTAAATAGAATTAAAACGATCTAACAATGTTTTAAAAAGGTGTTGAGATTCGAAACCATAGATTTCAACATTTATTGTTGAAATAGACGTTTTCGAGAAATTAAAGGAAATGTGGACTATAACACTGTTGTTATAGTAAATGATTTCCGAAAGGAAATGTTTTGAATAGTATTGGGATTTATATATCTATTTTAATTTCGAATCCCTATACTAGTGATTTTGGGTTGTCGTAACGATGTTTTACGCAACATTCGTTTTAGCCCAAATAAATATGTTTAAGAGAATGATTTCCTTAAAGAATGAATTATATACTTAATTCGATTTAAGTATATTGAATATTTTCCAAGGTTGAAAATAAATAAAATTTGTGAATTACTTATTTTAAATAAGTATGGAAATGTTTTTCAATATGAAGTGAATATTTAGAATTTATCTTTTTGAAGATAAATTGAAAATGGATAGTTGAAATCGTATATGCATGAATATTTTGGAATATAAATTCACTATGGAATTTATATGTGAAAGTGGAATTTGTAAAAAAATAAATATTGATTTATTTTTGAGATGTTGAAATTATATATCTTGTAAAGATATTTTGGAAAATAAATAATTTGGAAAATTATTTGGAATCTGGTGATGTGTGCATATCCATTGATAGTTCAATAACCGACTATCAATATTTCCCTTTGAATGGGTAATTGATGTGATTTGTTTGAATGTGAATGCCACACTTATTTTTGAATAAGCGCTCACTATTCGAGTTAACCGGGAAAGGACCATGGGGTCGTATAACCCATTCCGAATATGTGATACGTCGTTGTGAATTGCATTTGAAGATCGGTGTTGAAGATCGAGTATTTGCGAAAGCGATAGGATGACCTATCGATTGTCTCTGCACTGGGTAGCTCCTGGTATAGAGATTCCTTAAGTGATGGGAAATTCGATCGGGATTGTGAATACCCGTATTGCAAGGGCTTCGTAAGAAGTGCCTTCGGTTTTGTTCGAGCCCGGAACAGACTTGTATGGATTGTATGCCTGACATTACAAGTTGAGAGATAAAGCCGATTTCTTTCAAATATATTTCTGTTGGTGGCGGAGAATTTATTCTTTTAGCTTAACACCCTTCTCTGAGACGTACGAGCTCAGAGGTTATATAGTTGAAGTTATCAGCGATATATTCCCAGTTTGGTAATGTGACATGCTGAGTGTTGCTGAAATGATCATTGTGTTGATTATTTGTGATAGGATCGTTTATTTGATCGTCTATCCTTGTGATCATTGTGTTGATCATTTGTTGACCCAAAGCATGGCTTTTGTATAAAGTATGTTTTTGTGGACGTGAATTCGTCGAGCCTCACAACCCGGTAATGGTCGAAACAGGAATTGTGCGGCAAAGTTTTCAGGGATAACTTCCCTAGGGTATGACCATTCCTTCTGGAAAAGGGTAGTATCATGGTATGGAGCCCAGATACTTACTCATGTTGAAACACTTATTATTATAGTGTGATGTTGGTTAGAGAGCGCTCTCGTTTAAAGGTCCCAAAGGACCGGGAGTGGCATATCTGAGGGTTTGTAATATTCCTTGGGAAAAGGGATTCCCGGCTTTGTTTAGCAGAGGACGGTGGTTCTCGGGGCGTCCAGCCAGAGGCGTTTCCATGTGGCAATGGGAAGTTCCTTGGCCTGACCATTTGTTGGAAAAATCCATTCTCCAAATACGAAACTTGTACGGTTTTAGTTGTAGAACCTGCTATGGAATGTGGCGGTAACCTGCTATTGAACATAGTTAGCTATAGTAGGCATAGTTCGAAATGTCTATGTTGGCTAAGATTTATATTCTACTTTCGAAATGAATTTTTTTCTACACTATGCACTAGTAATAATATCAAATGTTATTTTAAACGCGTATCAAGCATCTTTGACTATCATAAGGAGAAATCTCCTCCGATTCTGCGTTTGCATGTGTGTGTGTGCGGGAGGCCTTATGGTAGTCCCATTTTTAAAAGCATTGCGAATTGAGTTTAAAAATATTCCTCTATTTTGATTTTAAAGTTAAATAAACCGTTTTGAGTTCTCACACCAGTCACATGACTGACTCGGAGTTTATTGTTTTCCTTCCTAAACTCTGGGTGCCCACCAATTTTCCACACGGGCAGTCAAGAGTTAAGGTTTATCAGGATATTCTGGATATTCAGGAGTTGCAGGAGGCAAGCTGGATGGCATGGCGTATTACTAGTTTATATAGTATTTCTTTTTCCGCTGCACTGTTTGTTGTTGTATATGGTTGTACACTCTGATGATATGATGTAATGAAATGAAATGTAATAACTGATATAGTTCTTTGTTTAAAGATTATTCATTTATTTACTATATGTTGTTCCGCTGCGAATTGTGAGATTCTGATGTTGTTCTATTCTCCTATTTTCTATTCTCTGTTTTCCATCTATTCTATATTTAAAAAAATTCTCTATCTGTTTCCTTTCTGTCCATTCTCTATCTTAAAATTTTCTTTTTTCTTTCCTCTCCATTTTTCTATCTCTTATCTCTTCTTTCTTCTTCCTTTTTCTTACATTCTTTTTAAAACCAATAACATTCCGTTTTTCGGCAACGAAAATCCGCGTACGTTACAAAAATAGTTTGATCTTTGACTTTGTTTTGTAGTTGATCAGGCCTATGCTTTGTTTTGGAAATGATGATCTAAAAATTGAGGAATTGGTTTGGATTCTTCCTTTTTTTTTATTTTCCTGGCTGAACTGTTGATTTTTCCCAAGTTGAAAACTGAAGCTTTGAATTTCAGTTTTTAATTTGTTGTTTTGAACACGTTGATGATGAGATTGATACAGATTATGATCTAGTTTATATGTATTTTTTAGAATTTGAACTGATTAAAGAGAATGAGAGATAGGTATGAAAATGTTTACATTATCTCTTATTAATTATTTTGAAAAATAAAAAGATATAATAGACACTTGTTAAATTGTTAAGTAACTAACTACACTTTTCATTAAACCTTATTTATTTACTTACATTTGTTAAATTGCATGAATTTGTATACATTTGTAATTATAATGTATTAATATATTTTTAAATAATTTTTATAAAACTTATATATATATATATTTCCTATTAAGTAAACACATTATTTAAATTTATATAAATAAATCTTTTAAGGAAAAATAATATAAAACTAATTATATAAAATAAATTAAACCGTATATAATATATTTTTAAATCCAAAATACTTTAAGATATTTACCCTTTGAATTTCAAATTCAAACTCAATTTCAATTTAAGGTCAAATTTAAAATCAGCATATATATATATATATACATATATATTTATTTAAAAACATATTATTTATTTAAAAGGAATAATTTGCCAATGATAAAAATTAAATTAGTAGATTATCAAATAAATATTTATCCAGATATTAAAATTCAGTTTCTATTATTTATATTCAGATGTCTTTTATTATCAGAATTCAATCTATAAACCAGATAATTATCTAACTATCAAATGTTTAAAAATTCGGGTTATCACACTGATCCTACAAATATAGCAAATTAGGCAGAGTGGATATAAATTAGGAAGATTCTAATGCAATCCTAAAACATAATATAGCAAATTAGGCAAACCTACAAATATAGAAAATTAGGCAGAGTGGATATAAATTAGGAAGATTCTAACGTAATCCTAAGACTTAATATAGAAAATTAGGCAGATCCTATAAATATAGCAAATGTTTACTTAATATAGTAATCCTAAATTAGGAAGATCCTAAAAATTTACTTAATTTAGTAATATAGTAATCCTAAAAATTAATATAGAAAATATTTACTTAATTATGAATAAAAATCATCAAAAATTAATGATCAAATGATGCCATGTCATAATTTACCAAATGATCAAATTGTAATCAAATTTACTTAGTGTACTAAACTTTATCAAAGTGGATATAAATCTGATAAACGATGGCATCACACTATGGACAAGGTCCAAAGGCAGAGTGGATATAAATTTGATCATAATTTTTAGAGATTGAGAAACTATGACCTCTATAAATTAATATAGCAAATGTTTACTTCATTATGAATACAAATCATCAAAAATTAATGATCAAATCAATATTCCATCATAAAACCTTACCAAATTTTTTCAGAGAACTATTGCTTTGTTCATACTTTTAAAATATACCAATAAAGTAATATTTGAGATACATTAACAATAACTATCACGTTAGGTTTAATTACAGGCAACTGAATTCTTTTATATTTAATGCAAAATTTGTTTACTTGAAGAGCACAAATCATTCTAATGATATGGTTAACTGTACTTATATTTTACTAAAGGCAATTTATTTATGAAAAAAAATAGTTCGATATAAGAACATAACTATAGTTTTTCACATATGCTCCAAAAAATAGAAAGTATCGATTAAAAGATATTATACTTACCTCTGTTTGCTCTGATGTATCATCAACCCAATTTTTATTTTATACTTTCTCTTATGAACCAAATCAAATGCTTCAATAGGATCAGGTTCATGGCCATATTTTTGTTTCTATGCGAAAATAATATCACAACATAAAAATTTAAATTGTATTAAAATAAGATAGACACTACTTTTTGTTCATAAGATTATGTACAATTGGGCAAACAAATGAAGCTAAAGTAAATATGTGATTAATATTTACTTACATATTCTGCATGATGTCTCACAAATGACTTTGAACCACCTGTATGACTCATTTTCAGCTTCTTGCGGTTCTCAACATTTTTTTTCAACTTTCATCTATTATTCATGAAAAAAGGTATAACATGATATCATTTGTACATAAAATATTTACTAGAATCGAAAAATGTAAAGAAAGAGAGATTTAATTTATTTTTATTGTCGTTATCCCTATAATTTAACATTTTCTCCATTGTTCATTGTCCACACGATTATCTCCATACATAAAGTGTGACGGCAAGCCAATGTATGGAGTATAATATTTTGCTTTCAAGTATGCTTTATTATTTCTAACTCTTTTTGCTAGTCTTTTCAATATTGAATATGTAATTGTGGGAAGGTAGGGAATGTCTTCGGGACGCCAGTCTATTGTATCCTGTATGATACAAAAGGTTTATGTTATAGTAGCATTTACTACAAATTAAAATTAAGATTCACTGTAATACATCTAAGAAAAATTGAAGTATACACTATCATTTTATTAGGTTTCATCTTCACTTAAACAAAGAATGCCAACAATATCTTCTTGAAAGTTCTCTAGCGAAGCATTATTTAATTTAATGCAGATAAAGTTGTTTTCTAAGCATCGCCTATTGATCATTTAAAAAAATTAGAACTTTAACGCTTTACAAAATATTTCAATTCTTGTTTTATCGTTAACCATGACTACTTTGGGGATATATTATGCTCATTCAACTAATTTTCCTTTAGAATATAATACATAATTGTAGTACGCTTAAATTATAAATGTATAGTTTTAAAAATTCAAATCCAAATATTTCATATTAGTTATAGTGTAATATAATATTACAGTGGTTTTATGTTTACAACTATATTTCAAAATTTTATTTTTCTTTAAGAGTGTATAGTGTAATCAAATTGTTATGAAATATTCTCGTTTAATATGCTATAAATCATGTGTGACCTCTTTCCATATATGTTCATACTATATGTAGATATTACCATAGTCATATGGGTAAAAGAGAATATAGATATATTAATGTAGGAAAAAAATATCGTGGGTTGAATTGATTGCCAATCTTGGGCTCTATTTATTTACCAAATATAACATATCATATTCCATATGACATAAATTGACTGTCCCAATTAATAACAGCAGGTTTGAAACCCATCCCATGATCGTTCATTTTTTAAATAAAAAGATAATACATTGTCTTTATAAATTTATCATCATTTGCTTGCACAACTTGAATCGACTTCATATTATGTTTATTTTTGAGATCATGGCAAAAAAGAGAAGGTTCAATCCAAATACAACGAATTGAACGACAAATATAAATTCTTACCAAAAGAAAAATATCATGTATTATTCACAAATGGAACAAATCATTAAATCTTGTATTAACCTCCATGAAATAAAATTTTCTAGAATTTATAAGCTTTGAATACCAAGTGACTGTAAACTCTAGAATCATGTTACCATCTTCCTTCTTTCCAAATAGCATTTTTATACATTAGACGCAATATACAGAATTCCTATTTTGTAATGTTTTTAATTATTTATACAGTTTTAGATGGTAGCATTACAAATCACAATTAGCAAGTATGCAACAATCATCAAGCTCTAATTAATCTATACAAACACCGTAAGATATAAAGGTAAATTACCAAATTTCTTTAAATATTATAATATTTATAAATATATACATACCAATATCATTTTCCATATTCTATCCAAAACAGCATCTTGTTGAGATCGCCAATCCAGTGGAGGAAGAGGAAGAAGATTGTAGTTTCTTGCTAAATTACTTAGGTACCTTGCTAATCTGGCATCTTCTGGAACAATGCATAGTCTATCCTTTGTAAACTCAATTTTTCCCTTGCCTGATTTACCCCATGTAGGTTTGTTATAACCACGTCCTTTTCTTCTTTTTGACCCCACAAAAACAACATTATATAAACACATATGAATCAATTTTATAGCAATGGATTACCAAACTAATGGTATTTAATGTGGTTTGTTACAAAAAAAGTGGTGTATTAATAATAACATGATTTTACAATCATAGGGAGCAAAAGAAATCTATTAGAAAAAATCTGATCTTTCCTTATAAAATTATTTTGTACGTAATTGAAACAAACACTATATCAAAATTAAGTTATGGAATAATACCATTATTTGAAGAGTTGTCATCCTCATGTATGTCATTATTATAATGATTCACTCCATCCGAATCAGCAGATTCAAAGCTACACATCTGAATAATAGTTAAATATAACGTAAAGTACAAACATCATATTGTTTAATAAACAAAACTATTCATACTGCTATATTTCATTGTCACACTCATTCTCGGTCTCATTTCTCATTTTCTTCTTCATCACCATCGACATCTTCAAGATTAGGAACCTTTACATTAGACTTCGGTAACACTTTATTAACATAAACACCATTTATATTAGTTCTTATTTGTAGCTCTTCGGTGTCGAGACTAGGATCATCAAGGTTTGGAGTTGCACAGTAATCATTAACATCATCTTCATTATCATCCACCACTGAATCATAGAATTCTCTAGGCTTTGTTTTAACCACGACAGCTCAATCTATTTGTTTTGGATCAGTAACATAAAATACTTGAATAGATTATTATGCCACTATAAACCTATCATTATTTTGCGTCACATAATTAAAGTTCACTAAATTGAAGCCATATCGATCAATTTTCTTCCCAGACTTGTTCATCTAATCACACTCAAATAAGACAACTTTGCAAGCTTGACTATCACTTTCACCAGGAAACCTATAATCAAGCTCATAAATATTTTGTAAAACACCATAAGAATCGACATTACCAGCAATTGGATTAGAGTCCCCCACACTTAAATAACTTGATGTTTCAGCACTAACAAATACACCATAATTTTGGTTTTTGTATCTATCATCGATTGATTTAATTCGAATACTATAACCATTTAAACATATTTCTTGTATTTCCTCACCATTCGGCTTGGACCATTTGCTAATTGAACTAAATCATTTTTTATCGAAAAATGGTCGAAGCCTGAAGATCATTTACCTACGCCAAAAAAAAATCACTATTTCACTATATGATATTTTATATTAGAAATTGTCAAAAAATGTTAAAGTATAAGGTACTTACATGGTTTCTAAACCAAGTAGCAAATTCTTTATTCCTTAAACTCTCTACTTCACGGATAGTTTTCCGTCGGTGAACTGTACGTAGTTCCCTCAACCTTTTGCTATAAAAATCAAGTCAAAAAAGAAATGCTGGTTACCAATATAAAAGTTGAAATTAAGAGTATATACTTCATATTGAAGTAGTAGTTTTACTCTAGAAAAAAGTTATTTCACTGCAATTGTGTAGGATGTAAGTATGACATTGCTCCCAAACGTTTTTCTCAAGATTGACTTTCGAGCATTTCCCTAACTGATGACTTGAATTTGCAAATATTGATAATCCCCCACTGATCTCATGAGGCAATGATGCATCAGCGTTACGACCACGGTGTGTATAACGAGTTTCTACACCTTTCAAGTACAATGAACAAAAGAAACACATTCTTCTACAAGTTATCCTATTGCAATGCTTCCTTCAGGATTGCTTTTGTTGCGACCATATCGTTTCAACGTCTACAAGTACCTTAAAAAACCATAATACAAGACTTATGTATTTTAGTTGACAAACCAGTTTTAAAAGGGACCTAGTTTCGCATACTTAAATTAGCTCTACGCTTATGAGTTTGCTTACAAAAATATGTATCCATGCTTGATAATGTTATATAATGAACTAAATATTTTTAATTTGACTTATTGCTGTCAAAAAATGCTATATTAATGTTATACTTGTTGACTAAAATGTAGAACATCAAATCCAAATGCGGATACTTATCATCTTATTATCGTTTATTTTGATGTTATGAAAAATGCATCATTAATGTTACAGTTCATGATAATAAAATGTACTTGCTTCAAGTTATAAACTTAATAGTAATTTGAATATCCAAATCAAGATATTATTCTCCCACTTTGAATTTTATATGTAGAAAACAAAATTAAGCCTTTGTACCTAAAACATAATACTAAATGGAACTAAAAATAAAATAAAGAAAGTGATTACCTTTCTATAGGATACATCCAACGATATTGAATCGGTCCAGCGACTGTAGCTTCGTCGACTAAATGGATTATTAAGTGAACAGATATGGCGAACAAGGAAGGAGGGAACATCTTTTCCATCATACATAAGGCTAACACTACCGTATATTTTAGTTGGTTCATGGATGCAGCATGTTGCTTTTTACTACAAAAGTTTCTAAAAATTGCACATAACTCAAGAAGAACAAGGATGAGAAGTTTGGGCAAAATCCGTCGTATCGCTAGTGGAAGTAGATGTTGCATAATACATGATGGTCATGAATTTTTCAACCCCTGTGGTTTTTTTCCTTCACATCTACACAACGAGCAATGTTAGTGGAATATCCATCTGGAACATGTACATTTGAGAGTACTTTGCAAAATAACATTTTTTCATCATTTATCATAAATAATATTGCTGGAGGTATAAATGTCCTATTGCCTCACAAACAGTGTGAAGTGGCTTTCTTATCTATAGAAATTCTAAGTCAGCTCAAGCTTGAAGTCCGTCTTTTCCTTTTTTTTGAACTACCAAGTAAAGTTCCCAAAATATTTTCACTTGCATTTTTCTCCAAATGCATCACATCAATGTTATGTTGTATCAAAAGGTGTTGCCAATAAGGTTAATTAAAAAAATATTTTTTTTTTCTTCCAAGGTCCTGTAACTCCAAATTCCTTAGCGGAATTCATACCACTTAGATGTTTTTCGACGATTAACGGATTCAGTTATTGGTGGCTTACCAAAAGAAAATCATAAATTTGATAGTTGTCTCAAACACTCAATTCCAGTTAGCAGTATAGGTGGAAGATCATTCTCACATTTACCATTAAATGATCCTTATAAACTTGAAATCAATGTGTAATAGGTAAAAATCTTCTACTTCCCATATAATCTTGCTTTTTGCTATTTGGTAATCGCACAGAACATGTTTGATGAGCACAATGCAGACCTGCAAGCTTTCCAAACGTACTCCAACCAAATAAATTAGCATATGCAGGTAAATCATTTATAGTCCATAAAATAGCCGTTCTCATATTAAATGTTTGTTTAGAAAAAATATCATACGTATTTGTGCAAACCTCCCACAATTCTTTTAACTCATCTACCAAAGGTTGCATATAAATGTCAATATCTTTTTTGGGTTCATGATGCCATGGAATTAACAAAGACATAAGTAGATAAGGTTGCTTCATGCACAACCATGGTGGTAAATTATAAATAGAAAAAATCACTGGCCAAGTGTTGTGCTTACTACTCATGTGCGCAAAAGGATTGAAAGCATCGCTTGCAAGACCCAAACGAGCATTACGAATTTCTGATGCAAAATCAGGGTATAAATAATCTAGATGTTTCCAAGCTAGAGAATCCACTGGATGCCTCGTAAAACCATCATTTGAACAACCAGTTGAATGCCATCTCATATGTTCTGATGTATAATTTGACATATACAACCGCTTTAGTCTAGGAACTGAAGGAAAATAGCGAAGCACCTTGGTTGATATGATTTTTTTAAAATTCTCATCTTCTTTGTTTACGTTATATCTTGAAAAACCATAATAAGAGCAAGCAGCAAAATGTGAAGCTTCCTTCCAAAATAATATGCAATTGTTCGGACAAGCATCAATCTTTACATAACTGAAACCCAAATCATCAATAATCTTTTTGCTTTTGCATTTGACTGTGGCATACAATTTCGTTTAGGCAACATATCTTTGAATGCTTCCAAAAACATAGAGAATGCTGAATTACTCACATTTCCTACAATGGCATCCATTTTTTTGTACTTACTACCAGCATACAATTCCATATTAGCTTCATCTAATAACCTAAAGAAACACTTGGCCTCAGGAGTTTGACCTTCATAAGTAAATGGTTGGCCTGACAAACTAATATTTTCTACAATTAAAGGCACAAACGTTTCATCGAGAAAATCATTTATTTCACCTCTCTCTCTTTAATCAATGCCCATTTGCCAATCATTAACTTGATTAGAATAAGTCTCGGTTTGTACATAAGAATCCCCGATGTAAGGTCACCATGATGAGTCCATCATGCCGTCATATAAAGGGGAAGCATTCCATATGAAAGAAGATGACCAACAATAGTAACTCTATCATTGAAATAACGATTGCAACACTTTTACAAGGACAAATGATTTTATCTTTTCGAATAGATTTGGAAATAGCCTCATTCAAAATAGTTCCATCTTGTTTCTATACTCATCTGAATTACAATCAAGGTTTACATAACTTTTGTCCATAGGTTAACTACTGCCAAAAAATAAAAATATCATGCATATAGATACGCTTCCCATTTAATGTCGATATGATATAAATATATAGTAATTACTTAAAGATCTTACATATTTATCAAAGGAAAAAGATACAACTACAGTAACAAGTAGTTATGTTCCACAAAGATGCAAATTGTAGTCCTATACTTACCGTTTTCATAATTATCCATGCTTTTATTCTAGCTAATAGATTAATCGTATTCTATTTTATTATTGAATCTAAATAAGGTCCAAATTAATTAATCATAAATTTGGATAAAAAATTTTACTCGACTAACCTTTATCAAAAATTAGGCTATTGGAGGATCAATTTTTTTTACCAAAGGAGTGGAAAACTAAAAAAATAGCATTATTTTGTTAAGGGGTTTCATGAATTTAGTAACCCCTTAAATAGTCATTCTAGCCTTCTCCTTAACAAATCTCATGCTAATTGCATTGTTAATCGTATACAACAATAAAATAAGTTAAATAAAGATCTTACATATTTTTCGTAGAACTATTTGATTGTTATATGTATAACTAGGGCTGTTATGGTAACGGTAAATTTACGTTACCATACCATTACCGGTCAATCGGTTGTCATTATTGATTGATATCGGTATACTAGTTTAATCGGTATGTTATGGTAAATTTACCATTTTACATGGTAAATTATCGGTAACATTGCTTCAAAACTGGTGATAATGGTAAATTTACCGATCAATTTAAAACACATGTATATTCATGTGATATGCTTTAATAATGACATTTACTACCAAACAAATGACTAAATTTAATCCAGTAATCAGGTCAAATAATGCCAAATACACTTCTTTTCTTTCTCATTTATGACTTTTATCAAGTAACAATATAATTAGTATACCGAAGATGCACTATAGTGTATAAACATGTCAAGTTATGGATTTTTTTGGACAAATGGTAATTTACCATTAACATTATAATAGTTACCAGATTATCGGTATATCAGTCAATCGGTAATGGTAACAATAAGCAATTTTAGATTATAAGTAAAAATGGTATGGTAATAGTATGTGTCAAATGGTAACGGTATCCACTACCATAACAACCCTATGTATAACAGTTGTTCAAGTGACTAAACAATGAATTAATTACAATTTTCAACACATTGATTTATGTAGCAAGAAATGAAGGAAAAGAATCATTATTTTTGTAACAATAATAGAAAGCAAACCAGATTTGAATGAAGGAATAATTAAGTTAATCATAATTGCTTATATAAAAAAAAATCCTAAAGCAAAAAAAATTTGAATGTATGTGTGTTAGTATATAATTTACCCTTTCGTAGTAAATGTAGGTTCTCCTTTAATATAAGATATAGCTTGGGCAATATTAAAAACACAAAATTAGCCTAGACAAGGTTAAAAACACTAATTCTCCATGTAAAATCTGATAAGGGTGATCTCATTGCTATTTCATCGCCTAATTTCCTATCTGATCTATTTCATTACTCTTTGAACTCCTTATTCACAGTCTATAATCAGTTCTATAATCCTTTTTAAACTGAGTGCTTTGATTTACTCCATCGATATTCTAATTAATCATTTGTTTAATTTTACTAATTTAGAAAGGAAACATTCAAAACAAAGATGGAAGTTTATTCAAAATACGAAGAAAGATATAAATACATGAAGATGAGCATTAAGTAATAGTCGGAAAATACAATTTTTTTTGCAAAGAAGCATACAACCATAAGAGAATAAATGTGATGCATGCTTAATTTCAACATAAATGTCAATTTTGATAGAAAATACCAATTCTATAAAGATCCGTATTTTTAGCCATTTTAGATTATTAAATTTAATGTGATTATTAAATAAAAATGGTTAAAAAATAAAAATTTAATGATTTTGAATGCAAATTATTGGATATGAACTATGAACTTGAATAGATTTTTGAAATAAACTAATTTCGAAGATTTAAGTAATAACAAGTATTAAAAGGTAATGATATGTATTGAATGTGTTTACAATCAATAGTTGGATTAGAAAATAATGTTAAATTTATTAGATGTAAATAAAGTTATTGATTGATAATGAAAATTCATTTGAAATCCAATATTGGAATTTGTTGAATATTGAACAATTAAATTGCTTAAATTTAATATTGCAATTAATTGAATAATTGAATTCTGAATTTAAAATGATTGAAAATAATGTTGGAAGTTGATTTAAATTTTATTTAAATAGTAATGATGATTTTTAAATTTAAAATTAGATTTAAAAGTGTATAATTATAAACTGGAGATTTCATATTATAATCGAAACATTGAAAGTAGCAATCCGAGGCACAATCCTGGATTTCGACGAAATCGGTTCCATTGGATCCATAATGGTGTATTGTTATCGAATATCAAATTTCATAGCATTTGTAGTTATCGTTTGGTCGTACGTGATAGAAACGCGTTGAATTTAATGTCGAAAATTTAATATTTTAATTCGATCCCAAAAGCTATCTTCCACATGCCATCGAATTAAGCCCCAAAACATATTCCATTATGTTCGGAATAGGGGTACAACATTATAAATGCCTAGTGGGATGCTTCATTTGCAGTTCGTTCGAAACATATAAGAAAAGTCAAAATAATAATAAAATAATATGTTCACATTTATAATACTCTGCACAGTCAAACCCTAGCATTTCGTAACGCGACCGCCACTATCTATTTCCATGGCCGAAAATTATCGTGCTTTCTTCCTCAAATTCTTTCGATCCAAGCCATATTATCCAAACCTTCAACCTAAACAATCGTAGAACTCGATGAGAGCTTCCCATCCATACGGTTGTGATGGTTTATAGTGCACTGATGGCGATGAAATCGAGCCGCATTCATGGTGATTTTGCGCGTGTTTTCCTAGAGATGGAGGGGGCCGAGCTTCTTCGTATTCTAGCCATAGGCGCTCGTGGAGATGGGCTACAATGTGCCAGAGTTCGATCATCCTCTTGGGCGACGCTGGTGGTGCGGCATCAAACTATTTGAGGCGGCCTTGGGTTACCTGATGAACTCGATGAGGAAAAACATAGGTGTGGCCTTGATTCTTGATGCAAATATTGAATGGTCTAGATTTGTTAAAAAATTGAATATATATTTATATTATATAATATGAAATCTTTAAAACTGCATATCTTTTTCATACGTTATCAAAATTGGACGAAACAAGCGGCATTGGGTTCGTATGGTGAGCACTACGTCATGTAATGGATTTGGAGTCAATTGGAGCTAGTTAAAATTTTTGGTTAAATCGAGCGTTGTTCGATTTGATTTAAAATTGAAAATCAAGGTTAGTGTTTTATAACACTCATAAGTACTAGAATATTTTTATACTAGTTAAATTTGACATTATGAAGTGATATAAATTGATTGGTTGTTATTTGATAAATTTATTTTTTATCTAAACTGTCATTGAATTAACTGTTAAAATTTTAAACTGACAGTAAATATGAAATAGGACTTTAATTTCTAATAAAATAACCGTTTTTAATAACTATGAAATTGTTGTGAATTATATTGACTGTTGGATGATTGATTGCAATGGATGCTATTGGTTGATATTTGATGGCTGGATGTTTATTTATTTTATGTATATCTTGTTATCACCCTATAAATTATTTACGTTATATAACTGTAAATTGAATTATTTTGGAATAAACTAGGAAATTGGTTGAAATGATATATACCTATAACACTATGATTTGGATTGTAATGATATATATCCACCTCTAAAAATTAAATTGAAATAACTGATCACATGGCTATATAATAGAATATTATATACGGGAACTAGATAGGTTAAATTAAATGATTTTAAAAGTCTTGGTTTTGAAATTATTTAATGATTTTGAATTTAAGGAAAGGAAAAATCGAATTTATGAAATTCGAATTAATCATGACTTCGAGTTTGAAATGTTAGAAATTAATTTTGGTTAAAAGAGATTGTTTAAATAATTCAAGTGGAGATTTGAAGTTCTAATCAAAATAAGATTTGAAATTTAGGAAATTGGACTGTTTATAAAAGGTTGGACTTTTATTCGAACTTTAAATGTTACTAAGTAAAAGTGAAAAAAAAAACCATATTTCAAAATTGACCTTGGAATTGAATTATATTTGAAGATTGGAACTTTTAACTGAATATTGAAGGATAATTTGATTTAAATGTTTTGAGTCGATATTTCGAAAATCGAGCTCGAAATCGATAAATTGAAATTGAAATTGAATTATTTTGATTTGAAAGTGGAATTGAATTAATTTGGAATCGAAATTGAATTTGATTCGAATCGAGATAGAAATTGAATCGATTGAATGGAAATTGGAATTAATTTGAATTAGGAAGTTGGAATTGGACCGGTTTGACTTTGAAATTATTTTAAAATAAATAATTTAGTATAAAACTATTTAACGACTATCTTTTTAAATATACAAACTATTTGGTTTCCAACTGTGCAGTCAATTCCCTGAAATTCCCCTGATATATCCCCGATATATCTTGTAGTGGACTTTTGGGGCAAAGATATTCCAATATAGCGGTCTAATATAGCAGATCCGCTATTAACCCCGATATTGCGGCAATAATCCGCTATATCCTCGATTTTGTTGCCCCACTATATCCCCCTTGCCTATAAATAAGCATTTTGCTTAATGTCTTGCTTTTAAATTTTATTTTAACTTCAAAGTTGATATAACAATGACATACGCTGTTGGTTATTATAACTAGTTCTAACTTTTTAAGTGCCAACTTTGTTTATGTTTACTTTATTATAACTTGTTTTGCTTAGTGGGAAATAATAAGTAATAGTTGTTCCTCTTTTTAATGTAGAATGTTCATCATTCCTCTTTTTAAAGTCGTCCGCTTTATCCTACTATATCCTCGATATATCTCCGCTATAACTTTTCACACCTCAAATACTATGGAGCGGCAGGGCGCTTTAACTGCATAGGTTTTCAAATTATTTTGTTATATCAACCATTTGAATACTTAAACTATTTTATATTAAAATAATTTAACCATTTAAACTATTTTTAACTATTTTAACAATTTAAACTATTTTTAACCATTTTTAGTTATTCAAACTATTTTAAACAATTCAAACTAATTTTTTTTCAAAGATTCAATCTGTTCAGGACTGGTAGTTTATTTTTAAATCAAGGAGTTAAATACGAATTGGATTAAATGATATTATAACCCAAATTGGAATTCGAAACGATTTTGGTAGCGAAATCATGATATTATGGAAAAAATGATTTTGAACCGAAATGGTATATTTTAAGTAAATATAGTGATTTCGAAATGGATTTGATTTCAAAACAAATATGATATTTTGATATTAAGCATGAAATTGTTTTAAAATGTAAAAGAGCCAACCAGTGTGTAAAACGACGTTTGGTTATTAAAGAGATCGGAGCCGGATATGGGCATACTCTCTGTCGATACCGGATCCACTTTAACAACTATGTGTGTGGAGTGATGATCCAGAACGAAGTGGTTGAATTTGGAGTCGTTTACCGGATTTGAAGAAAGAGAATGATGATGGATTAACCTGACACTTGTGCTAATTTGAAATGACTAAACATGAGCTGTACTGGCCAAGCAGGCTAGCTAACCCAAGCAGACGCACTTCTTCATATTACCATCATTTACATTGTGATTGATTGGTGTGCAGCCTTCGAATTATGGGAGTGTTGGACGCGATGGGCGATCATGGCTATGATGCGTTACCACCATCCAAGAAGGGTAAACTAGTAGTATCCCACCTTAGGCATTGTCTCACAGACATTGTCATACTTTTATCCCTAAACGAGATCCATACGATTTTGGTTTAGTGTTGTCGTACCATGGTGCATCCCTATCCATCGACTATTTAACTGGTGTTTTATATGCAAAGTGTACGACAATGCTTAAAAATGTTTTAAGAGGGATTAATGCAAAGCCTTAACTGCAACGATCCCTTTTTTTAGCCAAATTTAAATTGACAATTAATTTAATTTTTGGAATTAAATTGTGAATTTATTGGTAACTTTATATGAAAATTTTCAGAATAAATAAAATATATGTTTGTAAATAGAATTTAGAGTTCGAAATTCATAAACAAATATGTTGAAAATAAATTGGATTTAACTTTATATTTAATATTAATAAAAGTTTGTTTTCTAATTATAATATATATCTATTTAGAAGTTATATAAATAGTTATAAAAGTTTTAAACTTACATATATGTATATATATGTTTTGGAAATAAAAAAATGATTTATATAAGGATATTTTAATTTAAAATTTAAAATTCAAATGAGATTCATATAAAGGTTTAAAAACATAATAAGTATAAATTTATGATAACATAGGGTTTAAAACAAAATTTATAAAATTATTTAAAAGAGGGATTTAAACATAAATAGGATTGTTTTAACAAGTGTAAGTGTTTTAAATTTATTAAGACATTTGTAACCAAAGTAACTACATTAATTTACAAGTGTCATATCTTAATTTCTTTTAAAATTAAAACATATAAAATATATTTAAAGAAGGAACCAGGCTGATTTTCTCTTTACTTCTCAAATCCTTCATATTCAAAGAAAAAGAAAGAAAAAAAAAGCTTCAATCAGTTTCAACAATCTTCAACCTGACTTGATCCAGGGAAAAGCATATCAAACAATCAAGTAAAGTTTTTAAAGCAAACCTGGAAACAGAGATAAAGTAATCAAACAACAATATTCAACCTGATCATGCTTATAAATCTAGAAGCCAAGCATTCAAATTCAATTCAACATGATTTTCAGATCAAGCTACAAAGTTCTGATCAACCAAGTTTTTAGTTTTGAAATTAAGTGTCATTTTCCAGGATCAAGTTTGTTTCTTTGTTCTCTGCAGTTAGGTGAGAAAACCCTTTGAACTTGTTATATCTCTTGATGTTTGATTTTGTATTTGAAGTTATGATGTAATTATGCTTGTATAATTGAGTGAATATATCTGCATGTTTGTGTGTGTGTTATATATAAGAATTAAAATATGCAGGTACATGCATATATACCCTTTCCTATGTTTATAGGCTAGAAACAAAAATCAAAATCAAAATCACCTCGATCAATCATTTGTAACTTAGTTGTATAAATATAAAAAAGGTATGAATAAAATATAAAGACATAAATATATATCTAAAACTGGTTAGTATATATGTAAAGTGAGAATTAATTAAAGATTTAAAATACTTTCCTCTTATATACTTAAAAATAAATATAGTTGAGAAATAAATACAAAGGCTTTGATATGAATATACCTTTTGGGAATATAAAACATAATTTATAAATAAAAGTCTAACAAGGGTTTAACATAAATTATAAATAAAATTTTATAAAGGATTTCAACATAAAAATACAAATTAGGATATTTGTAAAACATTAAGATCATATAGTTACAAGTGTTAACAAAAGTTAACAAGTGGCAAAGTAAGATTTTCTATTAATTTAAAATTATAGAAAAATATGCATAAGGAAAGAAACCAGGCTAATGTATCAATTTTCCTCTTATCTTCATTCTCAAATTCAAAATTTGGAATCAAAGAAAACCAGATTAAAATCTGAAGCCTGGAAACCAAATTAAAACTTGAAAATCAATACCGAAAAAAGGAAAGCCTGAGATCAAACAAAATCCTCAACCTGGAACAAGGATCAGGAGCAAAACAAAATCAATTTCCAGTTTACGATTCTGGAAGCAATTCCAGATCTTGCTTCTCTGTTTAAACACTATGTGCAATTCAAGAAACAAAAGCAAGTTCTCAGACAAAAGCATGCAAGTTCAAGACAATGCAAAGATTTAAGCTTCAGAATCAAGATCAGATTCAAGTTTAAAATTCAGTTACAGGCTTTGTCCTCTGTTTGAAAATCATCCAGGTGAGCAAACCTTTAAAACCATGTATATTGTCTGGTTTGCATGTGATTACTGTTGAGTAAAGTTGTGAAACATGATTAAATAGCTATGAATATGTATGTATATGTACATATATATATGACTGTGTGCATACATGTATACATCTCCGTTGTATAACAAACACCAGGATTTCTTATAAAAATTCAAATCTCAATATACAAGAAGTTTTAAGTTATAATCTTTAAAATAAATTTTTTAGAGATACTCAGATTTAAGTTTTAAAAATAATTCTAAATAAAGTTAATCGGTAGCATTCCTGGAATATAGAAATGTTAGTAATAATCAATGAAAAATCAAAAATCGAATGATGGAGTTTAGATCATAGGATTATATTCATATTACAAAACCACAAATTTTAAAAAATAAAATGATGATTTTTAGTTTGGTATTGGTTGTGAATTTACGAGATGAATGGAAATTGTAATTGCGTCGAATTCTGACGATCGAAGGTGTTTTGGGTGACGAGTTTGATCATGGTGAAAGCTAGGGTGATAAGGAGCATCGAAAAAATGGTGGATAAAATTATAGGTCATCGGCGTAGTGTGAGTTCGTCGACTTAGGGTTTGAGTAGCAGTTTTCGTCAACTAGGTTTGAGGTATTACTACATCGTCAAGTGTTGATCGGAGCGAACCAGAGCTGGGAGGATTGACACGTTGAAGTCTTGTGCAGCTTTGGACGAAGTCGCGTGATTTCTGGTGGATTTGATCGTCGACGTCAAAGCAAAATGTTGATGGTGGTTGGGTTCCAGATTGGTGATGGATAGCTTGTTTTCGACTTACGGAAAATTTGAAAGTTTAGGTGGGTCAGGCTGGTCGGCGGTGACGTCAATGACTTGTCGAGGGTAGGGGCAGTGGTCGGAGGCGATCGGCAGGGTTTTACGCATGCACGTGTACATTTTCGCATCTCTGGTTTTGTTGGTTTGGGGACGATGAGTGTTCCTCGGGTTAGGCATAAGTAATTTGGAGTTTTTCTCGAAGTTTAGTGGCGATGTGAGTTTGCTTGGAGTTTTCTTCTGTTGGTTTAACTCGAGAATTCGAGTAAATGACTTACGCTAGTTAGATGATTAACCAGGTTTTGGAAGATAAGTAAGTATGAATAGTTCTGTATAAAGGCAAAGAAATACAAAGTTTATAAGCAAATTTTCAGTTTGATAATAAAGTCAAATGTCTTCGAGTTTAAATTGTTTTGGTTTTTGAAGAATTATTAAGTTGTTTTCAAAATTTAATTAATCATGTAATTAAGTGGCTAATTTGTGTATGTGAATAATTAAAGTTTAATTAATTAATGTGATTCATTCAAGGTTGATTAATTAAAAATGAATAATAAAATGGTAACTAATTAATGTGATTAATAAATGTAATTAATTAAATGTTAATTAATATAAGGATAATTAACTAATTAAGATTAATTAATGTAAGTAATTAAAGGTAATTAATTACTTAAGGATAATTACTTAATTAAGAGTAATTAGTGATTAAAGTTGATTAATTAGTAATTAAAGAATAATTGCTCAATGTAATTAAATTGTGATTTATTAATATAAGTGATTAGGGATAATCACTTATTGTAATCAATTAAGGGTTAATTAATTAATGCAATTAATTAAAGATAATTAATTAAAGGATGATTAATTAATGAAAGTGATTAAGGAATGATTAACTAATTAAGAGTTATTTAATTAATTAATAAATAAAATTAATTAAGAATAATTAATTAAAGAATAATAAATAATAAAAGGTTAATTATTTAACGATTAAAGGTTGATTAATTAATAATTAAAGGTTAATTAATTTATTATTAAACGTTAATTAATAAATGATTAAAGGATAATTAATATGGTTTGTAATTAATTAATGATAATTAACCAGGATTAGTAGTTTCATAAGTAATTAATCAGATTTAAATTAATCGGATGATTAATTAATTTTACGTATGGTTGTTTGGATTGTATTGAATGCTTTGAATTGTTTGATATTTCTGATGTGTGATGCTCCGTTTTGATTTGAGCTATGATGAATGTAGTTTATTTATCTGTGACGAATGTAAATTATTTATCTGTACTAAATTTATATTGTTTATCTGTGAATCTGTGAATGAAAATAAGTGTAATAGGAATATACCGCTTATCGATATTGCTGTGCTTGAATCTGTGACGATTGATGATATTGTATTGCTGCGTGTAAAACCCCTGGACTACAAAACATACACACAAATATGGATTTCATGGGAAATCGGTTAAGTCACAGATATTTGAATTTAATATTATGAAACGGTTTTAAAAGTTGAATTTTGAATCCAAATGGTTTTGGAAATGGAATTGGGTTTAATAAGAAAAGCTTTTGTAAAGGAAGTTAGAAATTGAAATGTAGTTTGAATGTAATATATCCTGTTTAAGTTTTGAATTTCTTTTGGAAACTATGGTTTGAAAGGGTATACAATTATATAATATATATGGATTTTAAACCATCTTTGAAGTATTTTAAAAGCTATATCTTGTGCATATTTGATCGGATTTTTTCGAAACGAAAACCCATGTTTTTGGAAATAGTAATAGCTTTCATATAAAGAAAGGATTTCCAATTTGTGTTGAAAAGATTCCAAATTAGAAATGAAATTGTTTTGAAAGCCATGAATGAATCTTTGTTAAAGATTGGTGAACTTTTTTTTGAAATTAAAGAGGATCTTAAAGGTGTATCTTTTGTATAAAAGATTTGAAATGGAATTGTTTTGAAAGCTATGAATGAATCTTTGTGAAAGATTGGTGAAATTTTATTTTCAAATTTAAAGTGATCTTAAAGGTGTATCTTTTATCTAAATGATTTGAAATGAGAATTGTTTTGCAATCTACGAATGAATCTTTGTGAAAGATTGTTGAACTTTGTTTTGAAATTAAAGAAGATCGTAAAGGTGTATCTTTCGTATAAAAGATTTGGAATTGAAATAGTTTTGAAAGCAGTGAATGAATCTTTGTGAAAGATTGGTGAACTTTGTTTTCAAAGTGAAGTGAATCTTTTGTTTAAAAGATTAAAAGTGAGAATTTGTTGAAACCATTTGAAAGAAAGGTTCTGGGTTTTAAAGTTGTGACTTAACTAAGCTCCCACTATATCCATATGGTTTTAAAATTAAGCGCTCATTATTCGGTTTAGCCGGGATAGGACTTGTGTCATATAACCCATTCCGAATAATGATACGACGTTATGGATTGCATTTGAAGACCGGTGGTGAAGACCGAATATTTTCGAAAGTGAAAGGATTGCCTATCGAATGTCTCTACACCGACTGGTCCCCAGTATAGAGATTTGATCACCATTTGTGATGGGAAGTCCGGATGTGATTAGGGATTATCCGGATTTGCAAGGGCTTCTTTTGAAGTGCCTTCGGTTCTGTTCGAACCCGAAACAGACTTGTATGGATGTATGTATGACATTACACTTTGAGATGTAAAGCTGGTTTCTATCAAATACATTTCTGTTTGGTGGCAGAGAATTTATTCTCTTAGCTTAACACCCATCTCTGAGACGTACGAGCTCAAGTGTTATGTAGTTGATGGTTACTAGTGATATATTCCCAATTTGGTGATGTGGCATGCGAAGTGCTGTTGGTCATGTGTTGATCGAAGCATGACTTTTTTGAAAAGCGTAGCTTTGTGGAGGAGACTTCGTCGAACCTCACAACACTGAAATGGTCGAAACAGGAATGTTGCAGCAAGGTTATTAGGGGTCGCGCCCCTAGGGTATGTCCATTTCCTTCTGGATAAAAGGTGGTATCATGGTACGGAGCCTAGATATTTAACTGTGTGGTTGTTGCTATTTGTTGGTGAATCCCGGGATAAAGGTCGGTAACGACCGGGGATGGCTTACTTGTAGGTGTTACCTAGTTACAGAGGTAACCTGACCTTGTGTTGGTAGAGATCTAGTTTGGTTCTTAGGGGCGTCCCTCCAGAGGCGTTCCATTCGGTGTAGGAAGTTCCTTTGCCTGACCATTGTTGGAAATCCAATCATCCAATACGCACTATGTATGGTTTAGCTGTATAACTTGCCATTTACTTATTATGGCGACCCACTGTTTAGATCGTAGCTATAGTAGGCATACAATAATGGTTGTATGCTGGCTAAGATTAATATTATACTTTCGAAAGTTTTTCTACATTATGCACTAATAATAATATCAAAAGGATTTCCACGTATCAAGCATGTTTGACCATCATAAGGAGAAATATCCTCCAATTGTACGCTTGCATTGTGTGTGTGGCGGGAGGCCTTATGGTAGTTTCATTTTCCAAAAATCATTGCGAATTTCTTTTTAAATTCTTTTGTTTGTTTGTGTTCAAGATAAAAATATTTTGTTTGCTCGTACCTTTTCCATGACTGACACGTAGTTTATTGTTCCCTTTTTTAACTCTGGATGCCCACAATTTTCCACATGGGAAGCCTAGAGTTGGATCTTCAAATAATCAACTAGTAGATGTAGATTCGATAGCCTTCGAATTCTTTGGGTAGGTAGCTTTTGGCAATCCTTGAAGTATCTGGATCGGGCCTAATTTGCTTAATACAACGATGATGGTGGTTCGAGCTTATGATTAGGGAGTCTTTGGAGCTTTGGCATTTGAGATGCAGTTGTTGGGATTTCTATCCTTCTCCCTTTTGAAGGAATATATTGGTGTTCCTCTTTTGGAGTAGTATTTTTCCGCTGCTGTGTCATATTCCGCTGTTGTATTCTGCTTTGATATTTATGGATTTGTTGTATCATAGTGTATCGGATATTGTATCCATTATTATATCAATGATATTATTCATTTTTTATTCCGCCGTGTTGTTGTACTTAATGTGTTATAAGCTCCAGCGAACCGGATTTCCACGTTCGAATCTGCGGCATTCCAATACGAGTGAAGTGTGGATGTCGATTTTTGAGCGCTAAAATTCTGGTCATCACATTTGGTATCGGAGCTATAGGTTGAACTTTAGCTATGGAGTATAACACATTAGGTAACTCATTAGAGATAAGGACGTAAATGCCATCGAATGAGTATATCCCTAAGATATCCGTCTGTGTGCCTTAGTAAATTTTCTTACTATCCACTGATAGTAAGTATGAGTGCAAGAAGAGGATGAGATAGGGGACAGGGAAGTACCACTACAAATAGTTAATACCCTACAACAACAAGGAATAGATTTTCCCTATCAATCTCTTTTGATTCGTCATCCGATTTCAAATTCTCTGATGTATTCGTGGCAGCTACAAGAAGGAGCTTTAGTGTGATGGTGGCCCTGTGAATCTTTGTTTACGTTATAAAAAAAGATCCTAATTCCAAATTCATATTCTCTTCATCAGTTTTCTATCAGCTTTTCATTTTAAACTTTAATAAATTTTAGAATTTATTTGAAATATATTGGTTAACGAAATATGAAGATTTGTATCGATAAAACGATTTTGATCAAAACCAAATTTGAGATTCTATTGTAAATTCTTGTGAGGATCAAAGTCCGAATAGGGACAAGCCGGTGTAAACTTTAGGTTATTCCGATTTGAGTTTGGAATCCATACCTAGTGTTCGAGAATCATGGAATATTGAATCTATTTATCTGTTTTTTAGGTCCAGATATATTCTACAAATGGTTAGTTATCCCTTCGGACTAACCAATGCCCTTGCACATTTCGTAGCTCTGGTGACCCGAGTATCTTGTGTAGCATTGAATGAGTTCGTTCTCATAATTATTGATGATATTCTGATTTGGTAAGCCAAATGTAGATTGGATATTCAATTTGATGTGGAAAACCTTTTCTCTATCTTTGTGTGTCCATCTATTCTTCGTTGTCTCCTTGTCTAGCAAATTTCGAGGACAAAATTTTCTTAAGGGGGCCGTGACGACCCAGAAATTTTTAACATTTGAAATGAGATATTTAATTGATTTTAAATATTTGGAGGTTAGTTTAAATTGAATTTCAAATATTAATATGAATTTGGCAATTAAATTATTGAATTGTATTTATTAATGATGGGTAAAAATTTGAATTTTCAATTTTTAGCTTGTTAAAAATAATTTGTTGGCTTGGAAAATTTATATTGATAACATTGAAGATAATAGAAGCTTCAGAATTTAATTTGGAAATGTTTTGTTTAGTTTTGAATTTATATTGTTTAAATCGATTTTTAAAAATACATTTCCGAGGCATAGTCTCGGATTTCGATAAAACCTGTTCCATGGGATCCGTAATATTGAATTATTATCGGATTGCAATTTTTGTAATGTTTGGAATTGTTGTTTGGCCATACGATAAGCAAACGCGTTGAAAATTAAATTGAAAATTTAATTTAATAGTTGGGTTCAAAAAGCTATCTTCTCCATACGATAGAATTAGGGCTCGAAAACTTTCCCATTGCGTTCGGAATAGAGGTTTAACATTAGAAACGCCTAGCGACACACCTCGATAGGAGGTCAACTTTTTAAGTTGCATTTATCGAAACGGATCGAATTTGAATTTGAATTGAATATTTATATTAGTCAATTGCAGCTGAAATTATTTCACATCAGAGCTTTTTCGTTTCACCTCAAATCACTGTAGCCTTCTTTTGCACGCCACCTTCTTTTCAAACATCACGTCTGTTCCTTACCATTCAGAATGAAGTCGAACGAAATCAAGAAAAAATATATCTCGAGCCTATCTTCCTTTAATAGCCGAGCATCTTTCCTCTAAAATTTGTTCGATCTAAAATCAAATCCATGGCCGAGCACGAAATTTTTTTCATAATGATTCGCGCGATGTAATCGAGTGAGGTAGGTTCGGGATGCTCCTCGAAATCGACTGTGAGGCAGCAAAGTCGACGACGTCGAAGAGGCGCTGTACTCGAGCGCGGCGTCGAAGGGGAAGAAGCGAGGCTATGCTGCATTGGGGTTAGGGTTTTCAGGCTCGCGTGGATGGTTGTGAGGGGATTTGAGCTCGAATTGATGGCAGTATTCGTGAACACAGTTCTTGGGTTCACGATGATGCCGCGCGCAGTGGGATTTGGTTGTAGTTTTTGGCAAGGTAAGCAATGGTGGCAGGGGCGCGCGCTCGATTTAGGGATGCTCAAGTTCGAGCATGGCAAGACGTGAAGCAATGGTCTGGGTTTGCCTTTTACAGTAAGGTATAATAATCCCATGTTAATTTAATACAGAAATTTATTTATACACTCTCATACATATTTTGATTCAAAGCAGTAAATTTTAAAAATGTTGTTTTAAAAACAGAAAATATATGGAAAATAGAATGGGAGTTTTTAAGTATTTAATAAACTTATTAATTATTTTTGTTGCTAAAAATATAAAGGGGATTTAGTTTAAAATATAAATCATTTGTTTAGAACTAAATCGATAGTTAATATAAAACTAATTACATTTATTAAACGAAACTTGATTATTCGATTATTTCAAATATTAATGAATTGTATAAATGTTTATACAAGGTCTAAAATGGAGAAAACAAGTCCGGATTGGAAAATGGTTGCACGCGTAAGCAAAAGGTGAGATCTTCTCACTCAATCAAATATTTTTATGATTTAAATTTTGAATAGTTGGATTTAAAATTGATTGTGCTTGGATGATTGATTTATAATCAGTAATATTAGTTTAGACCCTATGCGCCGCATAATAGCGGATGATATTATATTAAACCCATATACCGCGATATTCCACCTCGAAGTGGAATTGGTATTATATATGTATTTGGAGTTGTTGATTTCTCGCATTATATAGCGGATGAGACCCTATGCGCCGTATAATAGCGGCTGATATTTTATAAATCCCATATACCTTGATATTCCACCTCGAAGTGGAATTGGTATTTAATTGTTGTGCTAATGTCTGTGGATGCAGGGAAACAGGTTGGAGGAATCCAACTGGATTCCTCGAATATTGAATTTGTCTCATATGTTGTATGTTGATAATCTTTGTGTAATTATATTGTGATTGAAATCATTGAAGGCTAAAATTTAGCCGAATACATTTTTGGTATCGTAGGATACTAGAAAAAGATAAAATTGGATTTTTAAAATTCAAGTTGAAAAATTTATAGTAAAATTTATTTTTGAGAATTGGACAAATTTAAAAGAAGGAATTTTAAAAGGATAAAGTTTTATTTTTGAATCCTACTGAATAAAAATTCCAAAACATGGAAAAAAAGGCTTAATAAATGGATTTCTGGTAATATTATTCAAAGGTTGGGGAATTTATTTAAAATATGGATTTTAAATAGTTTGGTAAAGATAAAGGGAATAAATTTTAGAAATTAAATTTGGAATTCAATTTAGTGTTTGAAAAGATTTTAGAAATCAATTTGATAATTTATTTAGTATTTAAAAATAAACCTTTGGCAAATTGATATGAAAATTGATTTGTCGACTGAAATAAATTTAGAAACCAATTTGGAATTGGGTTTGGTAATTGAAATAAATTTGGAAATCAATTTGAAAAATTGATTTGGTATTGAAAGTAAATACTTGGGAATCGATTTGAAAATCGTAAATTAGTGGATATTTAAAAATTTAAATCCAAAATGCGAATTTTATCAAAGAAAGGGAAATTTGATTTAAATAAATATTGTTTTATTTTTAATAGTGTGGAAAGGAATTTACAGATTTGTGACGTAAATTTAAAATAAATCCAGAAAGATTTATAAATTGATTTGAATGAACCATTTTAGAATGGAATGTGTACTTTCCCTGAAAGCCGAGAATATTTTCAATATTGTTTATAAATATAGATTGAAGTTGTAAAGATGGTTTTAAGGATAGAATGTTTGGAAAAAATATATTTACTTAGGTTATTTTGAAAATCTTTAAAGTAAAAATATAATTTACACTATTATAGAAGTGATTATTTAGAGTTTTAATTTGATATTTGTTTTAGAAATTGAATATTTAAATAGTTATATCCAATCTACTAATTTTATTTTAAAACTTGTTTTGGACTTGAATTTTTATATGCGATGTTAGTATAATATTTTTTTCATAACTAATATTTAAGCAATTATTTTAAAATAGTTTTATTTTAAATGTTTCCAAGTATATTTTGGATAAGTATTTTATATTATTTTAAAATATTTGTACTCGGTAGATTTTCAGTGGAAATGAATAATTATTTGGAAATATATTCCGCGTAATGAAAATGCTTTGAAAATTTGTTTCCAAAGGATTGAAATGTGAATAGTGATTTGAATTTTTTTTTCAAAATATTAAAGTGATAAAAGTATATCCTGCGAAGGTATTTTGGAAAGAAATAATGTGGGAAAATATTTGAAATCTATTGATTGTTGTGAATGATGATTGATAGTTAAATAACCGACTATGAATATTGGCCTTTAAACGGCATTAGAATTTCGATGCAGCCGGGAGTCGAATTCCAAATGGATATTCGAAACCCACATCGAACCTTTGTGATTGGGTGGATCTTTTGTTTAAGAAGATCAACGTGGAAATTGTTGTGATTTATTTGAAATCTGAATGAACACTTATTTTTAAAAATAAGCGCTCATTATTCAGATTAGCTGGGAGAGGACCTTGTGTCATAAAACCCATTCCAAATAATGATACGACGAATGAGATTGCATTTGAAGACGGTGTTGAAGACCGGGTATTTTCGAAAGCGAAAGGATTACCTGTCGAATTTCTCTGCACCGGGTTGCTCCGGTATAGGGATTTCGTCACCCTTTGTGATGGGGATTCCGGACGTGGTTAGTGAATGGATTGCAAGGGCTTCTTTGAAGTGCCCTCGGTTCCGTTCGATCCCGGAAAGGACTTGTATGGATGTGTATCTGACGTTACACTTTGAGATGTAAAGCTGGTTTCTATCAATTACATTTCTGTTGGTGGCGGAGAATTTATTCTCTTAGCTTAACACCCTTCTTTGAGACGTACGAGCTCAGAAGTTATGTAGTTGATGGTTACTAGTGATACATTCCCAATTTGGTAATGTGGCATACGAAGTGCTGCTGATCATTTGTTGATCGAAGCATGACTTTGTGAAAAGTGTTTCTTTGTGGACGAGACCTCGCCGGACCTCACAACCCGAAAACGGTCAAAACAGGAAGGATGCGGCAAGGTTATTTGGGGGTAGCGTCCCCTGAGGTTATGTCATTTCCTTCTGGAAAAGGGTAGTATCATTTTATGGAGCCGAGATATTTTACCTATGTTGATGCTGCAAATTTATTATAATTTGTGGTTGTTTCTTTGTGGTTGAGGATCCTTGGATAAACGTCACAAATGACTAAGGGATGGCATACTCATGTAGTAGTTACCTAGTTATAGAGGTAGCCCGGCCTTGTGTTAACAGAGATCCGGTTAGGTTCTCGGAGCGTCCCTCCATAGGCGTAGCCATGTGGCAATAGGAAGTTCCTTAGCCTGACCATTTGTTGGAAATCCAGAGAAACAATACGAGCCCTTTACGATTGTAATTGTATAACCTGCCTCCTCAAGAAGTAGCTATAGCAGACATAATATAATGGTACCTATGCTGGCTAAGATTAATATTATACTTTCGAAATGTTTTCTACACTATGCACTAATGATAATATTAAAAAGGATTTTGCGTATCAAGCATGTTTGACTATCATAAGGAGAAATCTCCCCCAAGTCTGCGATTGCATTGTGTGTGTGCCGGGAGGCCTTATGGTAGTTTCATTTTCCAAAAAGCATAGCGGATTTCTTTTCCTTTCTTTGCGGAAATAACTGTTTTTAAGATCTCACACCAGTCCCATGACTGACCTGGAGTTTATTGTTCCCTTTCTAAACTCTGGGTGCCCACAATTTTTCCACACGGGCAGCCTAGAGTCAGGTTATCATTATTTCGGAGCGAAGTCGAAAAGGAGATGCTGTGGGGAGTCCAAAAAGAGATGTTGTGGAGATCAGGAGCAAACTGGATGGCGAAGCGTATCACTAGTATATGTTATATTCTTTTCCGCTGTTTGTTGTTGTAACACTCTGATAATGTAATGTGATGTAATGTAACAACTGATATAGTTCTTTGTTAAAGATATTCATTTATCTATTATATTTGTTCCGCTGTGAAATGTGAGATTCTGTTATTGTTTCTGTTCTTCTTCCATCTTCTTCTTCTTTAACTCTAACGGTTCGGTTTTCCGGCATTCGACTGTGCGGAATTTGATACAGCGGACGTATTAATGTCGACTTTCGGGCTTCGAAAATTGGGTCGTTACAATGTGGTATCAGAGCATTTGGTTAAGCGACAACCTTGACTCTGTTGGGTGTTACTCATTAGAGGTAGAGTTAGTAGTACTCTAGAATAATTTCAGTGTACTAATAGATATGAGCGCGTATTTGTTAGTGAATACAAAATTGCTTTATATTGTGATGATTGGTTTGTTGAGTGGTATATGGATTCTGGTCGGTATAGTCCGTACAACTCTATCGATAGGAATCTCTAAAACTTGTACAGAACAATTCGACACAATATTGTTTTGAAATCGGGTAAATGAAATAATTTTACCCAAATTATTTTGTATATAAAAGGAAACGATTTCCATAAGTTATATAGTATATGGTTGCTTGTTTGTTAGGAACTGATAATATTAATTTATTATCATTGATTAATGAATAAGAAGTTGAAATCATAAGTTAAAGCTAAGGAAATAAAATCCCAATCAAATGGAATTTGAGAATGTAAATTGTAAATGTGATTTATAATTTGAAATGGAATTCCAGAGAAATGTTTTGAACAAAGATAAAAAAATTAAAATTTTTTTTAAAGGGTTTGAAAAGTTTTAGAGTTTGGAAAAGATTGGAGATTTGGAAAAAAAAAATTCTTTTTTGTTTGAACATGAATTTCAAAGGTTTGGAAAATGTTTTGAAGGGATAAAAGCTCTAAACTCTTTTTGGTCGTTGGAAAATAACTTCAATGATGACGGCGGCATCATAGATGTTCATTTTCGAGTTTTCAAGAAAGGAATTACTGCCAAATTATTTAAAATTTGAGGTTGTCCGGAAAAATCGGTTTGGTTTTGGAAATTCAAAAGATAATTTGAATTGATTTCAAAAATGATTTTTAAAAGGTTGAAAAGACTCTGGAATGTTATGTAAAATATTTATGGAATATCATTAAGTGATAACTTGTAAAGTTTGAAGTTGTTAAAATAAAAGTCTAACTTAAAGAGAAGTTAGATAAAAGTAAAGGTGGAAACAAAATAAGTTGGAAGGAAAATTTAATTCAAGTGGAATTAAAAAAATGAAAATTGAATAAAAGAATTGAGATTGAAAATTTGAGTTAATTTGTACGAAGGTGAATTTGAGAAGTCTTATAGACTAAATGATTGGAATAAAATCTATAAAGGTGGAAAATAAAATTGTGAATGAATGAATAAATGTACAATTGCAATTAAATGAAAGTGAAATTGAATGTTGAAATTCATTTCGAATTTGTAAGAAAATAGAACTGGAATTGGAATTGAATTTGATTTGTAAAGCAGAGTATTAAAATAAATGTTTGGAAATGAACAAAAGAATAAAACTGGAAATGAAACTGAATATTGAAAACCAATTTGAATTGTGTGAAATAAAATGAAGTTGTAAAATTAGTTCGAAGTGAACTAAAGGTAATACGGATGGAAATTAAAAAAATGGTTTGAGATAAAATGAATTGGAATTTGTAATGAATTAGTAAATGAAACTAATTTAAAATAGTGACATGAATCAGTTGTGAATGAAAGATAGTTGATATAATTCAATATTCAGAAGGTAAATTGAATCCAAATTAAGTTGGAAGTGTAAATTGAATTCAAATGAAAGTGAAAATGCAAAATTGAATGAAAATGGATATATAACTTCAATAGTGAAGTAAAAATGGTACGAGGAGTATGATTGAAAATTCTGTAAGGAAATGGATTAAACGATTTTGGATATGATAATTTGATATTATTGGTTTGTAGCATACAGGTGATTTAAATGCAAAATGAATTGAGATTTGATTTTCGAAGATAAATTTGAATTTATCGAAAAAAGGTATGTATTTAAATTCTATATGAAATTTGATGTTTTTCTTGTCTAGCCACTTGGCGTTTTGTTTTCTTTTTGAATCCGGGGGACCCGTGGTGGCAGTTTGTAGTCGTACCGAGCTAGCCGCGCAAAGGAGACGCTGGCGAAATTTTTCGAAAAATTCAGGGAGTTAGAAAAAGTTTGAGAAAATTTTGAAAATTTGGAATTTAAATTTAAATTTAAATTTGAATTATTGAGAAAACAATGTTGTTTGGAATCTATGATTGATTTTGGAAAGTTTGATGAAATGATAGTGGGTCTCTAATAAAAAGATTTGTTTTGGGCAAGTTGATAAAACTGTTTAGTTTTGGAAAGATAGCAAATGGGTTAAGGATCAATCTTCTTAACTAGAAATTTCGGGACGAAATTCTTTTAAGGGGAACGATGTGATGACCCTAAATTTTTTAACATTTGAAATGGAATATTTAATTGATTTTAAATATTTGGAGGTTAGTTTAACTTGAATTTCGAATATAAATATGAATTTGGCAATTAAATTACTGAATTTGATTTATTAATGATGGGTAAAAATTTGAATTTTCAATTTTTAGCTTGTTAAAAATAATTTGATGGCTTGGAAAATTTATATTAATAATACTGAAGATAATAGAAGCTTCAAAATTTAATTTGAAAATGTTTTGTTTAGTTTTGAATTTATATTGTTAAATCGATATTGAAAAATAGCATTCTGAGGCACAGTCTCGGATTTGACGAAACCAGTTCCATGGGGTCCGTAATATTGTATTATTATTGGATTTCAATTTTCGTAATATTTGGAGTTGTCGTTTGGCCGTACGATAAGCAAATGCGTTGAAAATTAAATCGAACATTTAATTTAATGGCTGGGTTCGAAAAGCTATCTTCTCCATACGATCGAATTAGGACTCGAAACCTTTCCCATTGCGTTTGGAATAGAGGTTTAACGTTATAAACGCCTAGCGGCACACCTCGATAGGAGGTCAAGTTTTTAAGTTGCATTTATCGGAACAAATAAAATTTGAATTTAAATTGAATATTTATATTAGTCAACTGCAGTTGAAATTATTTCACTTTAGAGCTTTTTCGTTTCACCTCAAATCACTGTATCCTTCTTTTGCACGCCACCTCTTTTTCAAACATCACGTCTGTTCCTTACCATTCGGATTGAAGTTGAATGAAATCAAGAAAAAATATATCTTGAGCCTACCTTCCTTTAATTGCCGAGCATCTTTCCTCTAAAATTCGTTCGATCTAAAATCAAAACCATGGCCGAGCACGAAAAAAAAAATTCACGATGATCCGCGCGATGTAATCGAGTAAGGTAGGTTCGGGATGCTCCTCGAAATCGACTGTGAGGCAGCAAAGTCGACGACATCGAAGAGGCGCTGTACTCGAGCGCGGCGTCGAAGGGGAAGAAGCGAGGCGGTGCTGCATTGGGGTTAGGGTTTTCAGGCTCGCGTGGATGGTTAGAGAGGATTTGAGCTCGAATCGATGGCAGTATTCGTGAACACAGTTCATGGGTTCACGATGATGTCACGCGCAGTGGGATCTGGTCGTAGTTTTTGGCGAGGCAAGCGATGGTGGCAGGGGCGCGCGCTGATTTGGGGACGGTCAAGTTCGAGCATGGCAAGACGTGAAGCAATGGCCTAGGTTCGCCTTTTACAGTAACGTATAATAATCCCATTTTAATTTAACACGGTAATTTATCTATACACTCTCATGCATATTTTGATTCAAAGCAGTAAATTTTAAAAATGTTGATTTCAAAACAGAAAATATATGGAAAATAAAATAGGAGTTTTTAAGTATTTAATAAACTTATCAATTATTTTTGTTGCTAAAAATATAAAAGGGATTTAGTTTAAAATATAAACCATTTGTTTAGAACTAAATCGATAGTTAATTATAAAATTAATTAATTTATTAAACGAAACTTGATTATTCGATTATTTCGAATATTAATGAATTGTATAAATGTTTATACAAGGTCTAAAATGGAGAAAACTAGCCCAAATGGTTGCATGCGTAAGCAAAAGGTGAGATCTTCTCACTCAATCAAATATTTTTCTGGTTTAAATTTTGAATAGTTGGATTTAAAATTGATTGTGCTTGGATGATTGATTATAATTAGTTACATTAGTTTAGATCATATGCGCCGTATAATAGCGGATGATGTTATATTAAACCCATATACCGCGATATTCCGCCTTGATGTGGAACTGATATTATATATGTATTTGGAGTTGTTGATTTCCTGCATTATATAGTGGATGAGACCCTATGCGCCGCATAATAGGGGGTTATATTTTATAAATCCCATATACCGCGATATTCCACCTCGAAGTGGAATTGGTATTTAATTGTTGTGCTAATGTCTGTGGATGCAGGGAAACAGGTTGGAGGGATCCAACTAGATTCCTCAAATATTGAATTTTTTCATATGTGGTGTGTTGATAATCTTTTGTAATTATATTGTGATTGAAATCATTGTAGGCTAAAATTAGCCGAATATATTTTTGGTATCGTAGGACGCCAGAAAAAGATAAAATTGGATTTTTAAATTCAGGTTGACAAATTTATAGAAAAATTTATTTTTGAGAATTAGACAAATTTAAAAGAAGGAATTTTAAAAGGATAAAGTTTTATTTTTGAATCCTACTGAATAAAAATTCCAAAACATGGAAAAAAAGCTTAATAAATGGATTTCGGGTAATATTATTCAAAGGTTGGGGAATTTATTTAAAATATGGATTTTAAATAATTTGGTAAAGATAAAGGGAATAAATTTTAGAAATTAAATTTGGAATTCAATTTAGTGTTTGAAAAGATTTTAGGAATCAATTTAAAAATTTATTTGGTGTTTAAAAATAAACCTTTGGCAAATTGATATGAAAATTGATTTATCGATTGAAATAAATTTAGAAACCAATTTGGATTTGGATTTGGTAATTGAAATAAATTTGGAAATCAATTTGAAAAATTGATTTGGTATTGAAAGTAAATACTTGGGAATCGATTTGAAAATCGTAAATTGGTGGATATTTAAAAATTTAAATCCAAATGGGAATTTTTTAAAAGAAAGGGAAATTTCTTTTGAATAAATATTGTTTTATTTTTAAAAGTGTGGAAAGGAATTTACAGATTTGGGACGTAAATTTAAAATAAATCCAGAAAGATTTATAAACTGATTTGAATGAACCATTTTAGAATGGAATGTATATTTCCCTGAAAGCCGAGAATGTTTTCAATATAGTTTATAAATATAGATTGAAGTTGTAAAGATGGTTTTAAGGATAGAATGTTTGGAAAAAAAATTGTTTACTTAGGTTATTTTGAAAATCTTTAAAGTAAAAATATAATTTAAACTATTATAGAAGTGATTATTTAAAGTTTTAAATTGATATTTTTTTAGAAATTGAATATTCAAATAGTTATATCTTATCTACTAATTTTATTTTAAAACTTGTTTTGGACTTGAAATTTTATATGCGATATTAGTATAATATTTTTCTTATGAAAAATATTTAAGCAAGTATTTTAAAATAGTTTTATTTTAAATGTTTCCAAGTATATTTTGGATAAGTATTTTATATTATTTAAAATATTTGAACTCGGCAGATTTTCAGTGGAAATGAATAAATATTTGGAAATATATCCCGTGTAAGGAAAATGCTTTGAAAATTTGTTTCCAAAGGATTAAATGTGAATAGTGATTCGAAATTTATTTTTAAAATATTAAAGTGATTAAAGTATATTTTGCGAAGATATTTTGGAAAGAAATGATTTGGGAAAATTATTTGAAATCCAGTGATTGTTGTGAATGATGATTGATAGTTAAATAACCGACTATCAATATTGGCCTTTAAATGGCATTAGAATTTCGATGCGACCGAGAGTCGAATTCCAAATGGATATTCGAAACCCACATCGAACCATTGTGATTTTGATGGATCTTTTGTGTATGAAGATCAACGTGGAAATTGTTGTGATTTGTTTGAAATCTGAATGAACACTTATTTTTAAAAATAAGCGCTCATTATTCGAATTAGCCAGGAGAGCAGCTTGTGTCATAAAACCCATTATGAATAATGATACGACGAAATGGGATTGTATTTGAAGGCGGTGTTGAAGACCGGGTATTTTCGAAAGCGAAAGGATTACCTGTCAAATGTCTCTGCACCGGGTTGCTCCGGTATAGAGATTTTATCGCCCTTTGTGATGGGGATTTCAGACATGATTAGTGAATATCTGGATTGCAGGGCTTCTTTAAAGTGGCCTCGGTTCCATTCAATCCCGGAACGGAATTGTATGGATGTGTGTCTGACGTTACACTTTGAGATGTAAAGCTGGTTTCTATCAAATACATTTCTGTTGGTGGTGGAGAATTTATTCTCTTACCTTAGCACCCTTCTCTGAGACGTACAAGCTCAGAGGTTATGTAGTTGATGGTTACTAGTGATACATTCCTAATTTGGCAACGTAGCATACGAAGTGTTGCTGATCGTTTGTTGATCGAAGCATGACGTTGTGAAAAGTGTTGCTTTGTGGACGAGACCTCGTCGGACCTCACAACCCGGAAATGGTCAAAACTGGAAGGATGTGGCAAAGTTATTTGGGGGTAGCGCCTCTTGAGGGTATGTCATTTCCTTCTTGAAAAGGGTAGTATCATGGTATGGAGCCCAGATATTTTACCTATGTTGATGCTGCAAATTTATTATAATTTATGGTTGTTGCTTTGTGGTTGAGGATCCTCGGATAAAGGTCGCAAACGACCGGGGGATGGCATACTCGTGTAGTAGTTACCTAGTTACAGAGGTAACTCGGCTTTGTGTTGGCAGAGATCCGGTTAGGTTCTCGGGGAGTCCCTTCAGAGGCATACCCATGTGGCAATAGGAAGTTCCTTAGCCTGACCATTTGTTGGAAATCCAAAGAAACAATACGAGCCCTTTACGACTGCAATTGTATAAACTGCCTCCTCAGGAGGTAGCTATAGCCGGCATAATATAATGGTACCTACGCTGGCTAAGATTAATATTATACTTTCGAAATGTTTTCCACACTATGCACTAATGATAATATTAAAAAGGATTTTGCGTATCAAGCATGTTTGACTATCATAAGGAGAAATCTCCCCCAAGTCTGCGATTGCATTGTGTGTGTGTGCTGGGAGGCCTTATGGTAGTTTCCTTTCCAAAAAGCATAGCGGATTTCTTTTCCTTTCTTTGTGGAAATAACTATTTTTAAGATCTCACACCAGTCCCATGACTGACCTGGAGTTTATTGTTCCCTTTCTAAACTCTGGGTGCCCATAATTTTTCCACACGGGCAGCCTAGAGTCATGTTATCATTATTCTGGAGCGAAGTTGAAAAAGAGATGCTGTGAGGAGTCGAAAAAGAGATGCTGTGGAGATCAGAAGCAAGCTCGAGGGTGAAGCGTATGACTAGTATATGTTATATTCTTTTCCACTATTTGTTGTTGTAACACTTTGATAATGTAATATGATGTAATGTAACAGCTGATATAGTTCTTTGTTTTAAAGATATTCATTTATCTATTATATTTGTTCCACTACGAAATGTGAGATTCTGTTATTGTTTCTGTTCTTCTTCTATCTTCTTCTTCTTTAACTCTAACGGTTCGGTTTTCCGGCATTCGACTGTGCGGCATTTGATACAGTGGACGTATTAATGTCGACTTTCGGGCATCGAAAATTGGGTCATTACAGGGGGAATCTATAACGATCCCGGTTTTTAGCCAAATTTAAATTTATAATTAATTTAATTTTTGGAATTAAATTGTGTATTTATTGGTAAATCAATAAGAAAATTTTCAGAATAAATAAAATATGTGTTTGTAAATGGAATTTTGAGTTTGAAATTCTTAAACAAATATGTTGAAAATAAATTGGATTTAACTCTATATTTAAAATTAATAAAAGTTTGTTTTCTAATTATAACATATATATATCTATTTAGAAGTTATGTAAATAGTTATAAAAGTTTTAAACTTACACGTATGTATATATATGTTTTGGAAATAAAAAATTGATTTATATAAAGATATTTTCATTTAAAATTTGAAATTCAAATGAGATTAATAAAAAGGTTTAAAAATGTAATAAGTATGAATTAATGTGTAACGACCCGTATTTTACGTATCGAAAGATCGTAAAACCATTGTTATTAGGTCGTTAGTGTTGTTAAGTCGTCCAGAGTTTAAGTCGACCAGAGCTTAAGTCGTCCAGAGGTTAGGTCGTAGAAGATGTTGAGTGTTGAGCGACCTAAAGATAAGGCAGAGCGACCCAAGGAAGTCGGCGACTTAAGGGTTTAGGCAACCTAAGGAGTTAGATTGTGTGATAGCTTGGGTCGTGTGGTAGCTTGGGTCGTATAGTAGCTTAGGTCGGTGGAGCGACTTAGCGGCATAGATTGGAGCGACTTAAGAGATTGGAGCGACCTAAGGGAACTAACGACTTAAGAATAGGTGAGCGGCTTAAGGAGGTTAGCGACTTAGGAACTAGCGGCATAGGTAAACGACCTAAGGAGGTTAGCGACTTAGGAATTAGCGGCATATGTGAGCGACCTAAGGAAGTTGGCGACCTAGGGATTAGCGGTATAAGAGTAGCGACCTAAGAGATTGAACGAGTTAACGACCTAAGGGGATAGGTCGGTTGAACGACTTAAGGATGATAGCTTAGGTCGTTGAAGTTTAGGTCGTGGAGACCTTTTGTTTAAGTTAGGTCGAGGGACGACCTAAGGTGGTCAAGTTGTGTAGCGTTAAGTCGCTGAGTCGTTGTGTGTGTTAGGTCGTTGAGTCTTAGGACGCGCATGAGTTAGGTCGCGTGAGAGCTCGAATCGATAGATCGTGGGGTTTTTAGGTCGTAGGTCGTTGGATTTTGTTTAGGTCGTTGGATTTTGTTAAGTCGTGAACGACTTAAGGGCGACCGACTTAAGGGATTCCAGCCTACAAATACACGGGTTTGCTTCATTTTTTGGGATCCGGATTTTGAAGCGACGAAGTTTTGCCATTTTGAGAGCTCGAGTACTGCACTTCTTCACTTCTTTTCTACTCTTTAATCTTGTGCTTCCTTCCATCCAAATCGAAGATCCAAGAGCTTAGATTGAAGATCTCCATCCATCGAAGAGGGATTTCATCGTTTGAAGCGGAATTTTGGCGGATCGTGCTAGATCCTTCGCTGTCCATATTTGGAGTGTGTTGCTTTTAAGGTGTTTAGATGATTTGGTGAGTGGTGGTTATCTCTCACACAGACCCAAAGGAGTAAATTGGATTGGTGGTTTGATTTTGTGTTAAAAATAGTTGTTTCATGCATTTTCGTAAATCTAAGTATAGATCCATTGTTCATGAAGATTTGACATCCATTATAATACATGTTAACCTATGCAAGTTCATCCATCAAGTTGTAGAGATATTATTCATGATTATGCTTGTTAGATTTAGACTTTTTATTTACAAGATTGCCATTTTTGTTATAATTGCTTTTAGATCATGTTTGAATGCTTAATTACTTGGATTAATGATTGACTTGATTGATTGTTATAAATTAGTTGATTAGTGGTTGGATTTGGACAAGTTGGTCGAAGATGATTCAAAAGTTAAGGCAAAGGCTCTTGAATAGGAAAAAGCTGCTCATGGCATATGTGGCGGATGATAAAGCTCATATGGACAGATTTGATGATGATGTTGAGAGGGACTTTGCTATGATGAAATAAAGCAAGGCATGATGTGAAGTAATCTTGGTACAATCCAGACGGGATCATTCCCAACATGTTGATAACTCGAGGGATGGTTCGAGTTTGTGGATAATGGTTGGCTCGAGAGGCGCTTGAGCTAGTATGAGAATAGTTGTCGAGGAGGATCACTAGAAGGCTGAGATTTCATCGTTATTGAAGGTTCTAGCAGACTCAAAGCAAGAGTACACTGGGCAGATTCGATAGCTCCAAAAGACTACAGTTGGTGGTCGAGTACTCTGGGCAGATTCGATAGTCCTAGGCACGGGCTGCAACGACGTATGGAGTTCTGTTTAGAACCGGGGTTACCATTAGCCCTTGACGGACGACTGAAAGAATGTGCCGGTCATTCAATTAACGGTGGTATCGAAGCAATGATAACAGTGATAGCCAGAGTCATGGATGTTTGGATGTTTTGGTTATATCATCATTCGGTCTCAAGAGCGATGTTTTCCGGGTGCTTATCTGATCTTGGTTTAGGCCTTGGGGGTTTGTACTTGGAAAACATCGACCTTGACTCGAGTGATAATTGCTTTACTCTAAATATCTGATTTGCTATGTTTACTTCTGCTTAGTGTGTCTGGGTGCTATCACTGTAGAAAGAGGTGGAGTGGGAGGGTTAGCTTCCTATTCCTTTTACCTTTATGCTCTTTTGGTATGTTGTTAGTTAATTTACCGCTCACTAAGACTGTTGTCTGACTCAAGGTTTTATGTTCAACTCTTATTACCTTAGGCTGTTCATCCATTTTGGGATGGGCAGACTAGGTAGCAGGTGACAGGTGCTGTTCTTAGTGACCAACGATGCTGATGACGAAGACGAGCTGGAGGCTTGCATATTATTTTCTTACTATATGTACTGGATGTTCCGCTGCTTGTATACTCTCTGAGTGATATGTAGTGAGGCTTGATGTGTTGACTATTCAGATTTTTGTATCAAACTACTATGAGGCTTATTTGACGAGATTCTGTTTTGTGGAGCTTCACTATATACATATATTTTCTATTGTATTTTACCCATGCGCTGTGAGTAATACGATAGACTCCGCTGGTTTTTTTACCTTACCTTGATGATCAGCCATGGCTGCCTGGCACACTTTACAGCGCACTATTTCCTTGTTTAGTGCAGGAGTCATGGGAGGTCGTCACATAATGATAACATAGGGTTTAAAACATAATTTATAAAATTATTTAAAAGAGGGATTTAAACATAAATAGGATTGTTTTAACGAGTGCAAGTGTTTTAAATTAATTAAGACATTTGTAACCAAAGTAACTACATAAATTGACAAGTGACATACCTTATTTTCTTTTAAAATTAGAACACATAAAATATACGTAAAGAAGGAGCCAGGCTGATTTTCTCTTTACTTCTCAAATCCTTCATATTCAAAGACAAAGGAAAAAAAATAATACAAAAGCTTCAATTAGTTTCAACAATCTTCAACCCGACTTGATCCAGGGCAAAGTAGATCAAACAATCAAGTAAAGTTTTCAAAGCAAACGTGAAAACAGAGATAAAGTAATCAAACAACAATATTCAACCTGATCAAGCTTTTAAATCTGGAAGCCAAGCATTCAAATTAAATTCAACATGAATTCCAGATTAAGCTACAAAGTTCTGATCAACCAAGTTTTTAGTTTTGAAATCCAGTATCATTTTCCAAGGTCAAGTTTGCTTCTCTGTTCTTTGATGTCAAGTGAGCAAACCCTTTGAACCTTTTATATCTCTTGATGTTTGATTTTGTATTTGAAGATATGATGTAATTATGCTTGTATAAATGAGTGAATATATCTGCATGTGTGTGTGTGTATATAAGAATTAAAATATGCAGGTACAGGCATATATACCTATTCTTATGTTTACAGGCTAGAAACAAAAACAAAAATAAAAATCTCCTCGATCAGTCATTTGTAAGCTTAATTGTATAAATATATAAAAGGTATGAACAAAATATAAAGACATACATATATATCTAAAATCAGTAAGTATATATGTAAAGTGAGATTTCATTAAAGATTTAAAATACTTTCCTCTTATATACTTAAAAATAAATATAGTTGATAAATAAATACAAAGGCTTTGATATGAATATACCTTTTGGGAATGTAAAACATAATTTATAAATAAAAGTTTAACAAGGGTTTAACATAAATTATAAAATAAAATTTTATAAAGGATTTCAACATAAAAATACAAATTAGGACATCTGTAAAACATTAAGATCATATAATTACAAGTGTTGACAAAAGTTAACAAGTGGCAAAGTAAGATTTTCTTTTAATTTAAAATTATAGAAAAATATGCATAAGGAAAGAAACCAGGCTAATGTATCAATTTTCCTCTCATCTTCATTCTCAAATTCGAAATCTAGAATCAAAGAAAACCAGATTAAAATCTGAAGCCTGGAAACCAAATTAAAACCGAAAAATCAATACAGAAAAAAATGAAAGCCTGAGATCAAAATAATCCTCAACCTAGAACAGGGATCAGGAGCAAAACAAAATCAATTTCCATTTTAAAATTCTGGAAGCAATTCTATATCTTGCTTCTCTGTTTAAACACTGTGAGCAATTCAAGAAACAAAAGCAAGTTCTTAGATAAAAGCATGCAAGTACAAGGCAATGCAAAGATTTAAACTTCAGAATCAAGATCAGATTCAATTAAAAAAAAAATCATGGATTCAAGTTTAAAATTCAGCTCCAAGCTTTGACCTCCGTTTCAAAATCATCTAGATGAGCAAATCTTCAAACCTATGTATATAATCTGGTTTTCATGTGATTAATGTTGACTAAAGTTGTGAAACATGATCAAGTAGTTATGAATATGTATGTATATATACATATATATGTAGCTGTGTGCATAGAGGTGTACATCTCTGTTGTATAACAAACACCAAGATTTCTTATAAAAATTCAATTCTCAATATACAAGCAGTATTAAGTTATAGTCATTAAAATAAAATTGTTAGAGATACTTAGATTTAAGTTTTAAAAAATAATTCTAAATAAAGTTAACTGGTAGCATTCCTGGAATATAGAAATGTTAGTAATAATCAATATAAAGTCAAAAATCGAATGATGGGATTTTAAGTTTAGATCATAGGATTATATTCGTATTACAAAGCCATGAATTTTAAAAAATAAAACGATGATTTTTAGTTTGGTATCGATTGTGAATTTACGAGATGAACGAAAATTGTAATTGCTTCGAATTCCGGCGATCAATGGTGTTTTGGGTGATGTGTTTGATCATGGTGAAAGCTAGGGTGATAAGGACCATCATAAAAATGGTGCATAAAATTATAGGTCATCGACGCGGCATGAGTTTGTCGATTTAGGGTTTGAGTTGCAGTTTTCGTCGACTAGGTTTGAGGTGTTACTGCATCGTTAAGGGTTGATCAGAGTGAACCGGAGCTGGAGGGATCAACAAGTTGAAGTCTTGTGCAGCTTTGGACGAAGTCGCGTGATTTCTGGTGGATTAAATTGTCGGCGTTGATGGTGGTTGGGTTCCAGATTGGTGATGGATAGCTTGTTTTCGACTTACGGCAAATTTGAAAGTTCAGTTGGGTCAGGCTGGTCGGCGGTGACGTCAATGACTTGTCGAGGGTAGGGCAGTGGTCGGAGGCGATTGGCGGGGTTGTACATGTGCATATGTATATTTTCACATCTCTGAGTTTTGTTGGTTTGGGGACGATGAGTGTTCCTCCGGTTAGGCACGAGTCATTTGAAGTTTTTCTCAAAGTTTAGTGGCGGCATGAGTTTGCTCGGAGTTTTCTTGTGTTGGTTTAACTCAAGAATTCAAGTAAATGGCTCGGGTTAGTTAGATGATTAAATAGGTTTTGAAAGATAAGTAAGTATGAACTGTTTTGTATAAAGGCAAAGAAATACAAAGTTTATAAGCAAATTTTCAATTTGATAATAAAGTCAAATGTTTTTTAATTTAAATTGTTTCGGTTTTTGGAGAATTATTAAGTTAATTCTTACGTTGTTTTCAAAACTTAATTAATCATGTAATTGAGTGGCTAGTTTGCATATGTGAATAATAAAAGGTTAATTAATTAATGTGATTCACTGAAGGTTGATTAATTAAAAATGATTAATAAAAGGGTAATTAATTAATGTCATCAATAAATGTAATTAATTAAAGGTTAATTAATATAAGGATAATTAATTAATTAAGATCAATTAATGCAAGTAATTATAATTATTTAAGTATAATTACTTAATTAAGAGTAATTGGTGATTAAAGTTGATTAATCAATAATTAAATAATAATTTCTCAATATAATTAAATTGTAATTTATTAATATAAGTGATTAGGGATAATCACTTATGGTAATTAATTAAGGGTTAATTAATTAATGTAATTAATTAAAGATAATTAATTAAAGGATGATTAATTAATGAAAGTGATTAAGGAATGATTAATTAATTAAGGGTTATTTAATTAATTAAATTAATTAAGAATAATTAATTAAAGAATAGTTGAATAATTAAAGGTTAATTATTTTATGATTAAAGGTTGATTAATTAATAATTAAAATTTGATTAATTTATTATTAAAGATTAATTAATCAATGATTAAAGGATAATTAATTAATATGGTTTGTAATTAATTAATGATAATTAACCAGGATTAGTAGTTTGATAAGTAATTAATCTGATTTAAATTAACCAGATGATTAATAATCTTACTTATGGTTATTTGGATTGTATTGAATGCTTTGATTTGTTTGATATCACTGATGTGTGATGCTCCGTTTTTATTTAAGTTGCGATGAATGTAATTTATTTATCTGTAATAAATTTATATTATTTATCTGTGAATATGTGAATGAAGATAAGCGTTATAGGAATATACCGCTTATTGATATTGTTGTGCTTGAATCTGTGATTATTGATGATATTGTATTGTTGTGTGTAAAACCCCTGGACTACACCATATGCACACAAATATGGATTTCATGGAAAATTGGTTAAGTCACAGATATTTGATTTTTTATGAAACGGTTTTAAAAGTTGAATTTTGAATCCAAATGATTTTGGAAATGGAATTGGGTTGAATATGAAAAGCTTTTGAAAAGGAAGTTTGAAATTGAAATGTAGTTTGAATATAATATATCCTGTTTATGCTTTGAAATTGTTTTGGAAACTTGGTTTGAAAAGGTATACAAGTTATATAATATATATGGATTTTAAACCATCTTTGAAGTATTTTATAAGCTATGACTTGTGCATATTTGATCGAATTTTTCCGAAATAAAAACCAGTGTTTTTGAAAATAGTAATAGCTTTCACATAAAGAAAGGATTTCCAATTTGTGTTGAAAAGATTCCAAATTTGAAATGAAATTGTTTTGAAAGCTATAAATGAATCTTTGTTAAAGATTAGTGAACTTTGTTTTGAAATTGAAGAAGATCTTAAAGGTGTATCTTTTGTATAAAAGATTTGAAATGGAATTTTTTTTGAAAGCTACGAAAGAATATTTAGGATTGGTGAAACTTTGTTTTCAAATTTAAAAGGGTCTTAAAGGTATATCTTTTATATAAAAGATTTGAAATGATAATTTTTTTGAAATCTATGAATGAATCTTTGTGGAGGATTGTTGAACTTTGTTTTGATATTAAAGAGGATCTTAAAGGTGTATCTTTTGTATAAAAGATTTGGAACTGAAATAGTTTTGAAATCTATGAATGAATCTTTGTGAAAGATTGGTGAACTTTATTTTCAATGTGAAGTGAATCTTTTGTTTACAAGATTAAAAGTGGGAATTTGTTGAAACCATTTAAAAGAAAGGTTTTAGGTTTTAAAGTTGTGACTTAACTAAGATCCCACGATATCCATATGGTTTTAAAATTAAGCGCTCTTTATTCGGTTTAGCCGGGAGAGGACTTTGTGTCATATAACACATTTCGAATAATGATAAGACGTTATGGATTGCATTTGAAGACCGGTTGTAACAACCCGGGATTTCGCAATTATTTTACTATCGTCATTAGAGGATTAATATTGTTTGGTAATTGCAGTTTGGAGTTTTTAAAATCGGGTTGAAATTCTTTTCAAAAAGTTTGTTGAGGGTTTGTGGACTTAGAAAAATATTGTAGCCCACATTTTCATTTGCTTTAATGCGGTAATAAAATCCAATACCTGTTCCACTTTCTCCCTTCATTCAATTTCGAAACCCTAGAAACAAAACATACGAAAGAAAATTAATGGCGGCTTCATCTCGTACTCGTTCGTTCTCTTAAAATTAGGGTTTTCGCAACTTCAAAGACGCCTAACCACCGCGTCTCTCACTGGTTCGATCTTTTGGTATTGGCACGCGTTGAAACAAAGGTGAGTGATCCTCTTCACTCACATCTGTAATTTGAACTTAGTTCTATGCTTCGTGTTCGATTTGGTTTCGTCGTAGATGATTTATATGACTTAATCAAAATTGTATATTTTCTGGTTACTTGGTTTACACAGTTTTGATTTTTCTTTGACACTGTCTTCTTTGCTCTCGAATTCACTGGTATTTTAATTCATGTTGACTTCGGCCATAGCTTTGATTTTGCTAAAATACTATGCTGTTTCCTTTGGTTTTACTGATGTGTTTTGAACCGAGTCTTGATATTGACTCTGTTCAATTGCCACGGCTACTGGATTATCTGGAAGTTTTGGTTTCTGGCTTGTTTGCTCTTTTCCCCTTGGCCATCACGGCGTTGATTTTTAGTTGACATTGGCCTTCACTTTTAAGCTTGAAATTGATTTTTATGAATGTATTTTGGGTTTGGCACCGTCTTGGTATGAATCAGTTACTTGCAAAAATGGTTCGACATTGATTTTTATTAAACTTTGACTTTGCATTTGCTTTGAGACTTTGACTTCGGGTTACATTCCAGTTTGTACCCTTGTTCATTTTTTGGGTCATACTGTGTTGATTGAAATTGAACTTGAATTTCATTGCCTGTTGTAGTTGCTCTTTGCATTCATGTGTACATCACTTGTTGTTGTGATACATGTTTGTTTCTCGACCTGTTGCAGTGTAATCTTCATGTATATACTTTCTGAAGCTTGCACTGTCAAGTTTTACAGTTGACTTTGTGAATTCTTTGATCTTTGTACGTCTTGGCTTGGGTTCTGATATTCGAGCTTGGCATTGTTTAAATTTTTGGCTTGTGGTCATTCAATCACTGTCTTGCCATGTTGTTTAGACTTGGCCTGTTCATAGTGATGTTTCACAACTGCATTAAGTATTTGCAGTGTTCATATATGGATATTTATAGCCATTCCATTTAGAGGATGTGTCACCGACGTTGACTTGATATTGTCAATTGTTCATTATTGTTTAATTTGTGCATTGACTTGAGTCCCAGTTTTTTGCGCTGATGGATCATTGTAATTGTTGTTGCCAGTGCCACTGTGTACATATCGTCATTATGGGTATCTGTCTTGCCTTTGACTCCAGGTAGCAGGGACTGGATCTTTGTAATTTATTTGTGATTTAGTGCCATTTTCTATTGATTTCATTGTTGTTGTACATGAGTACTTGGGGTTGTCATTGATTGGGTTCAGTAGCTTGTATCACTTTTTGAGATAGTTTGCATGTCTTGTACCACTTGCGCCTGCACCTCGCAACCTGTTTTGTGCAGTTGCATTCTGGTCTTGCTTGCATTATTCATTTCTCTGTTGCATGCATGTTGACTTCAAGTTGAAATATTTAGAGCTCTGTAGCTTGTGATCTTGTGGTGGCTGCAGTTTTTGGTTGCAGTTTGCCCTTGTATTCATTTATGCAGTTTGCCCTGGTCGGTTTGCGTTGCATCGACGCAATTGGATTTGTTTTTCTAATTGCACTTGAGTTGAATCCGGTAATTTGGGTTTGACCTTGTGTTCGTTTGTGAATTTTCATTGTGTACATATGTGCACATTGTCCATGTCTGTCTGCTTTGACCATTGAGGCCGTGGCATTGATATTTGATTCTTCATTGATTTTGGTTCATTGATCTTTTGTGTACATCATCACTGTCGTGGTAAGGCAGTGCACGCAAGCATGTACTGCAGCCACACGGTATTGCTTTTATTGATATTCTAATTACTTTTGATTTAATGATCTTTTGCGTATTCCATATGCCATAGTGGCAAGGCAGTACACACGTGCGTGTACTGCAGCCCTACCCGAAGTGACGTTTTAATTGATATTTCAATTGTTTGAATTGTTTTGTGTGTCCAATTCAATATTTTGAATTGTATTTTGATTTGGTTAAATTTGATGATTTTGTTGATATCTAATCATCCTTTTGATAATTAGATTATGAGTTTCTAATTATTTGTTTAATAATTAGATTTTGTTGTTAATTGCCGTTTAGGCAATTTTGATGTTTTTTCTAAATTATCTTCATTGATAACTGTTTTATTTATCTTCGTTGATAATTTGAATTTGTTGGTTTCTTGTTTAACACTGTTATGTGTTATATTTACCGTTATCCGATTTCCTTATTAAAGGATTGGATAGGTAAGATTATTTTGACTGTCGTCTAATTGTTATTTAATTATTATTGCTTTCGTACATTAATAACTGAGTTTGAATTAGGCTGACCCGTGTATTATTTTCTTTTGAATTTAATACTCGGGTCAGACCGAGTTATTATAGGTTGTAGATATTTTGCTTTGGGTTGCTCCTTGAGCTATGAAGTCTTTTCATATCTTTTGGAGTGGTCATCGTCATTGTATAGTAGTCAGTGTAGTTGTATTGGAAGATATGTATTCATGTATATTGTATACGTTAATGTACTTGTATATGTAACTTCCAGAGTCGATAGTTGTAGTTGTATCATATGTACTGTATCACATGTATTGTAACTGACATCAGTTATATATATAAGACATTTGTTATCTGTGTTCCGCATTTAGTTATCTGTGTTATTATTATATATATTGTCCTAAACTATTATGAACCATCGTAGTTCGTTTTATACTGGAATTGGGTATGTCGATGGGAGTAAATAAATAAGGGATGAAAAATCAAAAATATATACCACTCCTATCGAGATAACCAATACTAGTGTAAGGCCTAACTATGGATGGCCGCTCCTATCCAGCCTTGTTCTTCGTAATAACAGACAGTATTTCCTTTAATACTCTTTGTTATTGTGAGCATAGAGGTGGGGCGTCATACCGGTGGTGAAGACTGGATATTTTCATAAGCGAAAGGATTACTTATCGAATGTCTCTGCACCGACTGGTCCCCGGTATAGAGATTTGATCACCCTTTGTGATGGGGAGTCTGGACGTGATTAGGAATTATTCGGATTTGCAAAGGCTTCTTTTGAAGTGCCTTCGGTTCTATTCGAATCCGGAACAGACTTGTATGGATGTGTGTCTGATGTTAAACTTTGAGATGTAAAGCTGGTTTCTATCATATACATTTCTGTTTGGTGGCGGAGCATTTATTCTCTTAGTTTAATACCCATCTCTGAGACGTACAAGCTTAGAGGATATGTAGTTGATGGTTTCTTGTTAATTAACCCCATTGATTATCTATGTTTCGGATTGTTTAAGTTGGACATGTTTGGATTATTATCAATTTAAACCTTTTGAAATATGGGTCGTCACAGTTGGTATTAGTGCTTTGGTTTAGCAATAACCTTAGCTTTGTGGGGTAACTCATTAGAGATAGTGTCAGTAGTACCCTAGGATGAGTTTGAGTGTATTAATAGATATAAGTACGTATTTGTTAGTGAATATGAAATGTTATATATTGTGTTGACCTATCAGTTGAGTGTTTATGAATTCTAGTCGGTACGGGAGGTACAACTGTATCGATAAGGGTTTCTAAACTCTTAAACAAGATAAGCAGACACAATATTGTTTTGAAATTGGGTAAATGAAATAATTTTACCCTGGTTAAATTTTTATATAAAGGAATAATTTTTACTTAGTATTATGTTTTATATAGCTTGTTTAATTGTTAGGAATGATATAATTGATTATTATCATTAATTGGTTATGGTGTCTTAATGAAAGAGGTTTATTGTAAGATAAACAATGATAAAACAATTTGTGAAATGTTTTAAGAAGGGAAATTATGTAAGTGTAATTTATAAATATGATTCATAAATTAAAATGGATTTAAATTGAGAATATTTCGAATCTAAGACCCGGGAATTTTGAAAATTGTTTTCAAAGTTTGGAAAATATGTGATGATAGTTGGAAAGTAATTATGAAAAATATTTTTCCTTAAAGGGATTTTAAAAAGGAATGAATTGAGTACTCCCCTCTTCTGTCACTGGAAAATAATTTTAGTGGTGACTGTGCAGCATCATCGATGTTTATTTTCAAGTCTCAAAGTGGGGGAGACTACTGAGAAGCTTTGCTTCCAAATTTGTTTTGATAAATGGATTTTGGTTTAAACTCCAAAGTACGATTTGATATGTAAAAGAGATAAGTAGATATACTTATTTAAAAAGATTTGAAATGAACCCGATGTTTAAAATTTTAAGTTCTGTTAATTAATAATCTTTAAATTAATTGAATAAAATGAAATATTTGAATAGCCAAAACTTATAAAATAAGAGAATTGAGAAATCCAAGCTAAATGTTTAAGAAACTTTAGAGTCAAATAGAAAGTAAAGAAAATTTAAACAAGTTAAAATAGCGAATCTTCTAATTATGTAAAATGAATCTGATTGATCTGTATGATACCAAATTACATTCTAATAGCATATAATAAGACTTACCAAATGTTAAAAAGTTAAAATGATGATTTTTGGTATGTAATGGGATATTATACAAGTAAACAAAACCTAAAAGAAATCAAAATGTATATAAATGGAAATTTAGTTGTAATAGTAAGTGTTATATACTTATGTATATTATAAAATGATTAATGACCAAATAGAATAAGTAGGTGAACTTAAGTAATAGACAAACGAATGAATAATATCTCTGTAAATTGGTTATAGAATTAAATATAAATTTGCAAAGAAATTGTGAAACGGAAATTTATTACTTTTGAGATAATTATAAACTTAGAAAAAGTCCAACTTCTTATATATGACTTTTATAGGACGATTATAAATTAAAAGTAATGATTAATAAAATGTTTCACAAATAAGCCAGTTATTAGTGGAAATTATGTAAATGAAAGTGAATCAAAAAGGATTTGGTGTAACTAAGAATCAGTTGGAATAAATGTATAAGTTGTACGTATATTTTTTTATTCGCATAACAATTTAATAAAGATTCGAGCATAAAATTTCGAGGTAATTTATATCGATTCGAGTTAGGATTTTCACTCGATCCTCGACGGCGAACCCTGGATATGGATTTTTGATTGATTATGGAATTCTCTATCATAACATATGGCTATGAAAGGAGAATGACAATTTCTGATCAGGGAACCAGATGTAAGTCCGCACTAGAGAGTCGTGTGAACGATACTAGTTCGGAAGTGAAATTGTGCGATCGAATGAGCGATCAGATTTGATATTGCATATGGATGATATATGTACATCCTATGGGCTTAATTAAAGAATTGGAAATTTGAAAAAGCAAAATATAAATTGGTTTTAAATTGTATGATTGGATATCATTGGTAATTAAGATGTAGGTATTTAAAATCAAGAAAAATTTGGATTTATGCCGAACAAAAAGGTACATGTTTATTTTTTCAACGAATTTGGTGATTTTTTTATTGAGCCACTTAGATTTTGGTTTCTTTTGATGGTTTGGTGTCCGTAGAGGCGTTTTGCTGTTGTGCTGGTCGAGCCGCGCAAAGGAGACCCTGTCCGAATTTTCCGAAAATCCGAGTGTTAGAAAAATTTTGAAGTTCTAAAATTTTTATAACTTGTTTGGTAACTAATTTGTAAATTTCGTAAGCCGATCGACATAGCGTAGCGGAAGCGCAGTAAAAGTTTCCAATAAGATTTTATTGTTTTGTAAGTTGGTAATTTTGAATAAAGTATATCAAATGTCAAATTCTTTGCTTAAGGGCTTTTCGGGGACGAAAAGTTTTGAGTGGGATAGATTGTAACGATCCGTATTTTTAGCCATTTTAAATTATTAAACAAAAATGGTTAAAAAAGAAAAATGCAATGATTTTGAATGCAAGTTATTGGATATGAACTATGAACGTGAATAGATTTTGAAATAAACTAATTTCGAAGATTTAAGTAATAACAAGTATTGAAAGGTAATGATATGTATTGAATGTGTTTAAAATCAAAAGTTGGATTAGATAACAATGTTAAATTTATTATATGTAAATAAATTTATTGATTGATAATGAAAATTCATTTAAAATCCAATATTGGAATTTGTTGAATACTGAACAATTAAATTGTTTAAATTTAATACCGCAATTAATTGAATAATTGAATTCTGAATTTAATATGATTGAAAATGATGTTGGAAGTTGATTTAAATTTTATTTAAAAAACAATGATGATTGTTAACATTTAAAATTAGATTTAAAAGTGCATAATTATAAATCGGAGATTTTATATTATAATCGAAACATGAAAATAATAATCCAGGGAACAGTCTCGGATTTCAACGAAACGGGTTCTATTGGATCCATAATAGTGTATTATTATCGAATTTCAAATTTCATAGCGTTTGGAGTTATCGTTTTGTCATACGGGATACAAACGCGTTGAATTTAATATCGAAAATTTAATACTTTAATTCGATCCAAAAAGCTATCTTCCATATACGATCGAATTAGGCCTCGAAATCTGTTCCAGTGTGCTTTCGGAATAGGATTAAAACATTATAAATGCCTGGTGGCATGCTTCGTTTGGAGTTCGTCCGGAAAATATAAGAAAGTCAAAATAATAGTAACAATATGTTCACATTTATAATACTCTGCACGGTCAAACCCCAGCCTTTCATAACGCGGCCGCCACTATCTATTTCCATGGCCGAAAATTATCATGCTTTCTTCCTCAAATTCTCTCAATCCAACCATATTATCCAAGCCTTCCAACTAAACAATCATAGAGCTTGATTAGAGCTTCCATCCATAGGGTTGTGATGGTCTACAGTTCACCGACGGCGATGAAATCGAGCCGCGTTCGTGGTGATTTTGCGAGCATTTTCCTAGTGATGGAGGGGGCCGAGCTGCTTCGTATTCTAGCCATAGGCTCTCATGGAGATGACCTACGATGTGCCAGAGTTCGATCATCCTCTTGGGTGATGACGGTGGTGCACCATCAAACTATTGGAGGCGGCTATGGGTTACCCGATGAACGCGATGAGGAAGAACATAGGTGTGACCTTGATTTCGGACGCAAATATTGAACGGTGCAGATTTTAAAAAAAAATTGAATATTTATTTATATTATATTATATGAAATATTTAAAACTTCATACCTTTTTCATACGTTATCGGAATTGGACAAAACAAGTGGATTGGGTTCGCATGGACAAGCACTATGAATGGAATTGATTTGGAGTCATTTGGAGCTAGTTAAAATTTTAGGTTAAATCGAGCATCTTTCAGTTTGATTTAAAATTGAAAATCAAGGTGAGTGTTTTATAATGCTCACAAGTACTAGAATATTTTTGTGCTAGTTAAATTTGGCATTATGAAGTGATATAAATTGATTGGTTGTTGTTTGATAAATTTAGTTTTTATCTAAACTGTCATTGAATTAACTTTTAAAATTTTAAACTTATAGTAAATATGAAATAGGATTTTAATTGATAATAAAATAACCGACTTTATAACTATGAAATTTGTGTGAATTATATTGACTGTTGGATGGTTGATTGCGATGGATGCTATTGGTTGATATTTGATGGTGGGATGTTTATTTATTCTATGTATATCTTGTTATCACCCTTTAAATTATTTACATTATATAACTGTAAAATGAATTATTTTGGAATAAATTAGGAAATATGTTGAAATGATATATACCTATAACATTGTGATTTGGATTGAAATGATATATATCCATCCCTAAAAATTAAATTGAAATAACTGATCACATGGCCATAGGATACAATATAATATACGAGCATCAGATTGGTTAAATTAAATGATTTTAAAAGTCTTGGTTTTGAAATTATTTATTGATTTTGAATTTAAGGAAATGAAAAATCGAATTTATGAAATTTGAATTAATCACGACTTTGGGTTTTAAATGTTAAAAAATAATTTTGGTTAAAAGAGATTGTTTAAATAATTGAATTGGAGATTTGAATTTCTAAGCGAAATAAGATTTGAAATTTAGGAAATTGGATTGTTTATAAAATGTTGGACTTTTGTTCAAACTTTGAATATTACTAAGTAAAAGTGAGGAAAAAACCATATTTCAAAGTTGAGCTCGAAATTGAATTATTTTTGAAGATTGGGATTTTTAACTGAATATTGAAGGATAATTTGATTTATATGTTTTGAGTCGACATTTTGAGAACTGAGCTCGAAATCGATAAATTGAAATTGAATTATTTGGATTTGAAAATGGAATAGATTTAGTTTGGAATCGAAATTGATTTGAATCGAGATCGAAATTGAATTGATTTAATGGAAATTGGAATTGATTTGAATTGAGAAGTTGGAATTGGATCGGTTTGACTTTGAAACTATTTTCAAATAAGTAATTTAGTGTAAAACTATTTAAAGGCTATCTTCTTAAATATATAAACTATTTGGTTTCCAAATTATTTTGTTATATAAATCGTTTTAATACTTAAACTATTTTATATTAAACTAATTTAACCATTTAAACTATTTTGAACTATTTTAACAATTTAAGCTATTTTTAACTATTTTTAGTTATTTAAACTATTTTAAACAATTCAAACTAATTTTGTTTTCAAAAATTCAAACTGGTCAGGATTGGTATGTTTATTTTTAAATCATGAATTTAAATAGAATTCGATTAAATGAAGTTATAATCCAAATTGGAACTCGAACCGATTTTGGAAGCGAAATTGTGATACTATCGAAAAAATGATTTTGAACTGAAATGGTATAAGTAAATATAATGATTTCGAAATGGATTTGATTTTGAAACAAATATGATATTTTGATATCAAGTACAAACTGTTTTTGAAATGTAAAAGAGCCAACCGGTGTGTAAAACAACGTTTGGTTGTTAAAGAGACCAGAGCCGGATATGGGCATACTCTCTATCGATACCAGAACCACTTTAACAACTGTGTGCGTAGAGTAATGATCCAGAACGAAATGGTTGAATTTGGAGTCGTTTACTGGATTTGAAGAAAGATAACGATGATGGACTAACCTGACACTTGTGCCAATTTGAAATGACTAAACAGGAGCTGTACTGGCCAAGTGGGCTAGCTTACACTTCTTTGTATTACCATCATTTACATTGTGATGATTGGTGCGCACCCTTCGAATTATGGGAGTATTGGACGCGGTGGACGATCATGGCTATGACGCGTTACCACCAGTCGGGAAGGGTAAACTGGTAGTATTCTACATTAGGCATTGCCTCACATGCCTCGTCATACTTTTATCCCCAAATGAAACCCATACGATTTTGGTTTAAAGTTGTCGTATCACGGCGCATCCCTATCTAATGACTGTTTAACTAGTGATTTAAATGTAAACTGTACGACAATGCTTAAAAATGCGTTGAGGGGGATTAATGTAAAGCCTTAAGCTAAGAAAAATATTTGTTTTATTGATTAAACATTATATATATATAGCATATTCTACTGCATATAAATATTTTGACGGATCCTTAAGAGATGGAAAATCCCGTAACATCTCTTGAGTTATTGCAAGCACGTTATATACCGGATAGGAGATGTGAAATCCTGTAAGCATCTCTACGCTACTACACTCATATTATATTCCTTATCGATTTGACTTACATAAGGATATTTTAGTCCTGACTTGAGTGTTTTGTCTTTTCATTATGCTCGGGTCAGTCCTGAGTTTTTCAACTTATCGTAGATTACTCTCTGGAGGACGAAGACAAAGATTTGGTATATTACTACTATTATTAGTCCTGCATCATGTTGTCTGCTACATTATTTATTCATCTCTGATGTATATATAAAACTTTGATGATAGATTATAATCAAATGCAAAATATAAACAGCTTCATGAGCAGTTTATTGGATTATTATATTTCATCGTTTCACTACAAGATTCTGTGTTTGCTTTCTTCATCTGTTCTAATTCTTCTTAATTAACCCCATTGATTTTCTATGTTTCGGATTGTTTAAGTTGGATATGTGTGGATTATTGTCGATTTAAACCTTTCAAAATGTGGGTCGTCACAAATTGTTATTTTGAAATTTATTCTATAATATTTGTTAATGTTGTTTACATTTGTTTTGATTAAATTCACATATCAGAAAATTGACATATTTCATCACGCACGACATTTAGTGTTTTCCTTTAGTAACGACCCAAAATCATTAATGGTTTTATTTATTTAATCAATTGAATTTTTCTAAATTTTAAATTGTTGAATTTGGTAAGAAAAATTTAATTTTTGGAATACTTCTATTTAACATAGTAAATGGTAAATTTTCATCAAATAATATGGATGTTTGTTTTATTGTGTAATTTTATTTCAGTTTAAATCAGTTAGTATTTGATGATAATAAAACATTTTCCAAACTTGAACATTTTTACATAATAAATTTGTAAGTCATCTTCTAACTGAGATGTCATGTTTCGTTTTTCCAAATTTGGACTATTATTGCCCCGTTTACATTATTTCTGAGAAATTAGCAGCATTTTCGATACCGATTATCGACTTGTGATAGGATGATCGTATAATTGATATCTGTTTACCGTTTTGATCATCTCGTCGTACTGATTTCCGTAGTATATTCGTTTTATGTATTTAGGTGTCTGGTACGGTGCAAAATCCACGAAATGGATAACCGTATCAGTACTCAAATCTTTACCTTTTGGTTTTCTATGACCATTTAAATCCATCGGATGATTCCAATGGTCACTGCATTTAATATTTTTAGAAATCAGCATTTATGACCTTTCTATTCATATGTTTCCAATAGCCCAAAAATAAAATAAAATTTGTTTCAAAGCAAAGGGGTGACACCACATCACTCCCTTCGTCTCCCCTATTTATTCTTTCGGGCTGAACTCATGCATTTTCCACTTCCCTTCCTCTCTTACTCGGTCTCCGCCTACTTTATAAAAATTAGAAAGTCATAGAGCCTTCACTTGTACACCGCCTTTAGCCATCTTCCTCTCTGCCATGGCCACCTTGCTTCGATCGCCTCTCTCCATTTCTACCTGCTTTGAAACCCAAACGCATGAACCGATCAAGGTGGAAACCGACTTCACTCTGATCCTCATCCCAATGCAACATCTCCGACCTACCGAGCACCTAACCCGACCACATCTTGGCAGCCTCCTCATCACCTTCTCATCTTCTTATTTTGTTTACAGGTATATATATAGTATTTTGTAGATGTCAGTTTTATATAAATCAATGATCAGTTTATATGGAAGATTTGATATTTATTTTAAACTGTAATGTGTAAAAAGATATATTGCGATTATATGTTAAGTTATACAGATATGTACAGGTTTTGCTATATATTAAAGTGTATAAGTTATATAGTTTTAGTGTTGTTGTTTATAATATATATAGTATACAATTTTAAATTATTCTACTTTATATGAGTTATAAAGTGTATATTCTATTATATATAAGTATATAAAATTTCGAAATTATATATAAATATGTATATGGGTTTATGTCCATTATATATATAGTAGTTATATATTGAAGTACATGAGGTCTGACTTTGTTTATATATAAGAGTATGTATTATATTATAATGAATATTTGTCCTATATTGTTTTATATAAAATAAATATACTATGGTTTTAATATATAATGTTTATGAGTTGGCATATTTCAGATTTAAAGTATACCTTTTAGTACTTTGGTTTGCTGCAAAGTGAAAAATTGTGAACAGTGGTTTAGTACTTAGGTTTGATATTAATTTGAAATTTTGTTTAAATTGACTTTTGAATATATATTGATATTTTCAAATGAGCATATACAATATATGCAAGTATTTTGCATCCTTAAAAAATATTTATATATATTTTTTGTTTCAAATTTTAATATGTAAATAGGTTTGTTTTATTGTATGTGTTTTATTTAAAACAATGATCTTGAAATACATATATATTTCGATTTAGAAAGGTGTTTGAATTAAATAATCATTTTATATATGTACATAGTTATATATAAATATAAGTATATACATGTTCACTTATACCATTGATCTTCATCAATACAGTTTGATTCAATTTCGACAATTCCAAGCTGTCAGTTTTGATCATCAAATTCATGCCAATTTTGCTTTTCTTTGAAATTCATGTTTGGATTCATAACTCGATTTTCTTTCATCTCTAGCCTCGAAAGGTGAGCAATCACTCATGATTAATGTTCTTATGTTTATTAAATTTGATTTCAATTGAAACAACAATTGAAATAAGCTGCTATTAGTTAGTTACATTGCGATATATATGCTGTTATCTGTATCTATTCACCTATGATATCTGATACCAGTTTATGTTATTTGTATTGATGATATATGCCTGTTATATTATTATCATATCTATTATCACTCTGCAAGTTCTCTGTTAGCATAGAATTCACTATGGGTTGAAATGATACATACCCGAACGATCTGTAGAATAGGAGAAAATGGTTATGGGTTGAAATGATAGACCCAACCGATTTTCATTGAACTGAATTTGGGATTATGGGTTGAAATGATATATACCCGCATATATTTAAATTATGGATTAAAATGATAAATAACCGTATCACTTGACCATAGGATAAAAAATTATATACAAACACCGTTGTTCTATATATAAATATTTTCAAAATGATTTCTATAGGTTTTGGAAAGAAGTATATGGTTTTATAAAATATTTATTTTAGATATTATATAAATTTTATTTTATGTCTAGTTAAATTCTTGATTTTAAGCTATGTATAATTTATTTTATTATAGAATAAGTTTGATGAAAAAGTTTGATTTTATTTTAAATATAATATGGTTAAATATTTATTTAAAATTATATTTTAAATATAGTTTATAACAATTTTTAACAAATTAAGGTTGGGAAGATAGAACTGAAATTGATTTGAAATGGTATTTAATTAAGAATTCATTTAATTAAATCGATTTGAAACTTATGGAATTTGAAATTTTTAAAGGATATGATTTTATAACTTGATTTTTGGTTTAAGGTGATTTAAATAAATATATCAAGTTTAAATAAATTGAAGGAACATTCAGTTATTTGAAATTTGAATTTTTATTTAAAGATATTGGATTTATTAAAGTAAATATTTCAAAACAAAATAATTATAAAGTGAATTTGAGATATATGAAATTATCAAATTTATTTTTGAAATTGTGGAATTTATTTGAACTTTGAAATATATTGAAATTGAAATGGTTTATTTTGTGGTTCAAATCTGTATTTGAAATCGATATAATTTGAAATGGCTTATTGAGGACTGAATTGAATTGAAATTGACGATTAGAGATTTGATAAAATTTAAAATTTGGAATTTGAGTTGATTTGAAATTGATATATGAATTTTGAGGATGCTATTTTAGTATATAAAGTATTTTTGAATTATATTTAAACTATTTTATATTTTACTTTATAGATTTAATATAAATCTTTTTAATATAAACCATTTTATTTTTTAAAATATTTTAATATACTAACTATTTTAATATAAACTATTTTAACTTATAACTCTTTTATATAAACTATTTTACTTTGTAAAGAATTGTAATATATACTATTTTAATATCTAAACTGTTTAAGTGGTGGAAGTTATGTTTTCAAAATTATGAATTTCAAAGTATTACGTTTCGAAAGTGTAATAATTTCAACATATTTTGGTTTCAAAAGTGTTATAACTCTGAAAATGCTATGATTTTGAAAATGGATATATTTGAAATGGAAATAATATCGTATTTGGTTTTGAAATGGAAATGATATCGTATTGATATGGTTTTGGAATGGTAATGATATTTTAGTTTTGAAATATAAACTATTTTGAAATGATCACGGTGTTATAATAACGTTTGGTTGTTAAAAAGACCAGGATCGAAAGTTGTCATACTCTCTGCCAACTCCGAAAACCACTTTAGCGACTGTGTAAGTGGTGGAGATTTCAGAATGAAGTAGGATGGTGGAGACGTCCTATTGGGGAATATACGTGGATCCGACTCTCGTGAGTTGGCATAAGGTGGCTAAAACATGAGCAATTGACGGGCTAATGAGGTAGCTCCTCTAATCGGACACACTCCTTCAATATCATTCTATTACTTTGTGATTGATTGGGTGCACCTTTATTTTTTTTGGGTGTGTGGCTCAAGGTAGGCGGTAGCTGCGGTTATGTGTTACCATTAGTGCGGAAATGTAATTGATATATCTACCCTGGCATTGCCTAGTTGTGTCGTATCATCTACCCTAGAGTGCTTTACTATGAGTTTGATTTGTGTCGTACCTATGGAGTATTTGTGGTGGCCTCCCGATCTGGAGGTACAATGGTACTGTATAGACTATTGGCACTATAAAATGTGTTAAGGGGGATATAGGTAACGCCTTAACGCTATTTTTAAATACATTATACTTTACTTTAGACATCATTATAATAGCATATCTTACTACAGAGTAGATAGTTTAACGGATCCTTAGATGATGGTTATCCCAAACATCTTTTGAGTTACTTGTAGTTCAGTTGTTTTTTCACTTGAGTTGGATTTATTGATATAAGAATGTTAATCCTGACTCGAGTGTTTTGTTTTTTTACTTTATGCGCGGGTCAGATTGAGTGATACAGCATTTGAGACTCACCTTTGAGTTGGAGCTTTGCTTGGAGATCCAGCTATCTTGTAACGATCTCGGTTTTGTGTCAAATTTAAATTGGTAATTTATATAAAATTTTGGATTAAAATGTGAATTAATTTGAATTTTTCAAATTAAATAAGATATGTGCTTGTTTATTTATATAAATAGATTGTAATTTGAATTTGGAAATTTTCAAAATAAATAATATATGTTGCTTATTTATATATATGTACATAAATTGATTTTTAATTAAATTGTGGGTTTGAATTTCATAAATAAATATCTTATAAATATATAGGATTTGAAAAACATTATATTTTAAATTAATAAAAAAATTCTGATTATAATATACGATATATATATATATATATATATATATATATATATATATATATGAAAGTTATATTTCGAAATTAATACAGTAAATTTTCAAAAGTTGTTTAAAGCTGAATTATATATTATATAATATACATATGTGTGTTTATTCATTAATGTATAATTAGTTTTAAAATCATTTTTCTTAAGGTTATATAAATAGTTATAAAAGTAAATGTATATAGATAAATATTTTTATTTAAAATAAGATTTAAAAAAAATGTTATATAAGTACAAATAATAAGAAAATATATCAATACAAATGTAAAACAAGAATGAATAAAAGCTTATATATACATATATCTTATCAAATTTATGAGATAAACATATTAAAATATAAAGATAAATATGGGTTGTATGTATATGTATAGGATTAATAAAAAGGTTAATCTTCTTTCTTTTAAAATTTTAGTTTGTGTATATGTTATAATTTATTAAACAAGGGTATAAACACAAATTTATTGCACATGACATTTGTAAATTTATAAAACCATGTATTAACATTTGTAGGCTTTGCATGCCATACAATAAACAAGTGGCAAACAATTTTTTCTTTTACTTTGAATTATATAATAACATGTTTAGTGAGAAAATAAGCTTCATTTTCTTTCATTTGAGAAATCTTGAAACCAAAATTAAAAACAAAAGAAACGGAAAATCAAAAATGAAATCAAACTTCAGTTTCAACTTCAAGATCAAAAAATGAAACAGCCCCTGTTCAATTTCTTTCAAACCTGAAACAGAAGAAAAACTAGAGAGAGAAAATCTGAAGCAATTCATATTCAACTCGGCTTCAGCTTCAGCTTCAAACCGAAGTTCCAGTTTTTGAAACAAAGGCTTCTTTTCAATCCTAAAGCTATAGATCATCTTAAAGCAATCAAGTTTCAGATCAACATCATAAACAATTTCCAAATCAGATCAAAAGCAAATTTTCAAAGTTAAAAGATCAAATAAATTCCAGGCTTAAGCTTCTCTATTCATCACTCTGTGAGTAAAACTTCTTTTAAAAAAATAGTTTTAAAATCTGTTCTTATGTTTGATACATATGATAATTGTTGTGGAAATATAGTGAATGATGTTTATATGCATGAATTCCTATGTGAATGTATGAATATGAGATGATTATTTGTGCATGTCTGTGCTAAAGAATGAACCTGCCTCTGTTATATTACAGGCTTCATTTCATATGGAAAAAAAATTGCTCCTTTGTAATTAATTATAGGGTGAGATGTATAAATGGAAAATGAACACAATGATGTGTTATGAATTTTAAAAATAGTATCAAGTTTTTACATTTAGTGATTATTTCAAAATTTGAAAATCTACAGAGGAAATCAAAGATAGGCCAAAATTCGATCATCTGGAAATGATGATTTGATTATGTAAACAAAATCGTATTATAAAATGATGAATTTAGGTAATGAAATTGTGATATTTAGTATTGTATAAGTCGAGATATATGGAGTTGATCAATTTTGAATTTTGCATCAATTGCCGGCGATCGATGACGATTGGAAGCTCGGGGTTGTTGTCGAAGGTGGCTTAAGGGATGATGATTTCTGGAAAAATAGTGGCAGCTTTTGTCAATGGCCATGGTGGCTAGAGATCGACGAAATATAGTTTTTCAACGGTCTGGGTAGCCGATGTTTTTCATGGTGATTGCATCGCCGTGGGGAGGACGGAGGTGATCGCGAGGAGGGGAATTGTCGCTTGGGTTCGTGGCGGTGCTCTAGACGAAGCGGCATGAGTTCTGGAGGAGGAAATGGTCGACGGCGAGTAGATTTGGTCGATAAGGCTTGTTTCTCGGTTCGGTCGACCTGCTCAACTTTTGATTCGCGAAGGTGATGGCCGAGCTAGGTGGTCGGGAGGTTGGTGATGGTCGTCGTCGGCTGGACGAAGGCGGTAGTGTTGGTCGGAGGCGATCAGGTGGCGTGTGCATGTGCATGTGCACATTTTCTTGTATGGGTTTAGTTTGGTTAGGGAAGAATCTTTTATCTTGGATCAAGCCCAAAGTTTTTGCGTGTGCGACTCGAAGGAGTTTAGATCGTGAGTTGCTCGAGTGTGAGCTCGGATAATTGAGTGTTTGGCTCGGGAATTTTGTATCTTGGCTCGGGTTGGTTTTTTTTGTGTAACCTGGTTTTAAATTTTAGTAAAATCGTGTACAGGTTTTAAAAAGCAAAGTAATGTAAATTAGTTTATGTTTTCAAAATGTATTAACTAAGTTTTTAAGCAAAGTAAATGTTAAACAAAGATTCAAAGCCAAATGAAATAAAAAAGTTTTCAAAGATAATTTTTTCTTCAAGTTTTAAAGTTATTAAAAATGATTAAGTTTGTAAGAAATTTATTAAATCAAGTTTGAAACGACCCGTCTTTCATCCCACAGAAAGAGGCATCATTATTAAGAAAGAAAGGGATAGAAAAGAGAAAGATAGAAAAGAAAGAGAGAAACAACAATAGAATCTCAACAGCGGAACGAATAATTTATATTAATCACATAAATATTAGATAGTATCATATACATCAGATTTACACAGCTTATACAATACATACTAGACAGTTATAAACGCCTGTCTAGTTATACAACTCAATATACAATACGGATATCAACACAGAGATCAACACAGCAGAACCACTATATATCTACAACGCTGAAGCCTCCTGCTCCATATATCCTCCAGAATTCGTCAAAGTTAACCTGAATCCCTTGGCTACTCATAAAAATTTGAGTACCTAAGAGTTTAATAAAACATAAATAAACTCCGGGTTAGACATGGGTCTGATGTGAGTAAACGGGTTAAAGTTGCTTAACTTTAAAAACTTTGAAAACAATGGTATCACGTAAGACTCACCACACATAAACATGGGTAAGTTATTACCTTACGCTAACCAATACTTTGATAGGAAATTCTGTGATAATATACTAGGCTCTAGGGTTTTCAAATAAGCTAGAAAATAGCCGAAATTGTTACATTTATTAAATTCCAGCTACATAAGTATATAATCAAATCCGAGGGCGCTTACTGGAGATTGGATTTCCATACAATGGCAGGGCTACTGGGGTACCGCCCGTCACAGTACGTGGCCTAGATCAATGTACCTAGGATTACTCCCAATCCCCTATAACACAAGGGCAGAACCATCCCTTACTGGACAGTCCCGAACAGGACAACCCCAGCAGTTAGAGCTTAACAACTGCCCACACAGCCGAATAAAAGGGACCTCTAGACAGGGAAAAATCTCATCCTACTTAGGTACTACCCACTTAGCCTTGCTGCACCTCCCCTATTTTAGCCATTCCCGATTGATGAGGCTTGAGGCTACGATTACCTTTAGAGAACACATCTATCTTAGAATGCTCATTGTCCACCTGACGATGTTCTGAAAGCAATCAATCCATACAAGTTCGTTCCGGGTTTGAACGAAACCAAAGGCAATATCTCATTACACTCATTTTGGAATCACCCTCAAAGTTAACGACAATAACCCTTGCACTCTGAATCTTCATATTCACTTGAGATTCACAACCTATCGTCAATTTGGATGGATGTGGTTTTCGGATATCCAAATCTGGAAACCCGATCCCGGTTTCATCGAAATCCAAATGTATCTTAAAGGCCAAGTTGTTTAAAGGTTTAAATAATTCAATTCAATTCAATACTTGAATTCACATAGCATTAACACAGATAAATATATCACATTTATTAATGATATATCAAATATCATATCACAGAATATCGCAAAATATCATCCAATAGATATCAACCAATTCAGATATTCTACTCAACAATCATCCTTAAGCAACAATTATTAATCCTTATATAATTAATTTAATTAACTTAAATTAAATCAATTACTTAAGAATTAATCATGTAACGTTGCTTAATCAATAATTAATTGACCTTTAATTAATTAACCATCCTCGAATATCCATCTTAGTTAATCACCTTGATTAATTATTCTTCAATTTCATAAATTAATTATCCTTTAATTAATTTCACAAATTAATTATCCTTAACCATTTATAGTAATTAACCTTTGATTACTCTCATTAATTACATTAATCAATGATCCTTAATTAATTATTTCCATTAATTAATTAATTATAATTAGTTACATTGATCCTTAATTAATTACATTAATTAATTATACTTTAATTAATCACTTCCATTAATCAACCTCAATTAATCATAAACAGTAGTCACCATCCTGCAATTACTTACTTAATTAATTAACTCTTTAATTAATTATATTAATCCTTTGATTAATTACACCAAGTAATTAACCCTAAATTACTTCTACTAAGTAATTATCCTTTAATTACTTCCCTTTAAGTAATTCCATTTAATTAGTTACATCTAGAAATTATACATTAATTACTTCACCAAGTAATTATACTTATTAATCTCATTAAATATTTATACTTAATTAATCGTCAAGAGATTATCTTTAAATGATTAACAATTTAATTACAATTGGGTAATTCATCTCGTAATCACCCTTAAAACAAATTCATTAAATCTTTAATTACAGATTAATTAATTATTTAACTATTAATTAATAAACCTTAATTATCAATTAATACAACTTAATTACAAATTAAGTACTTCTTAATTACCAATTAATCAAACCTTAATTAACAGTTAATAAGCCCTTAATTAATCTTTAATTATAAATTAATTATCTCTTAATTATTAATTAATAAAACTTAATTATTAATTAATAAAACATAATTAAGTATTTCTTAATTACCATTTAATCAACCTCTAATTACTTGATTAAGTAATTTCTAATAACAAATTAATTGATCTTTAATTACTTAATTAATAATCCTTAATTACAATTAATTAACCTTTAATTAATTAATTATAACCCTCAATTATAAATTAATTAAATCCTTAATCATTAATTAATTAATTAATTATTCTTAATTAATTACTTAATTAACCCTTTATACTTAATTAATTAAGTTAATTAATTTTACTTAAATTTCTTAATTAACTTAATTAATCTCAAATCATTAGACCATAATTATCTTAAGATAAAACCTTATTTTACTTATGCCTTAATTATCATTAAAACATTTTATTTAAAAAATTAACTTTACTTAATTAAATCATTAATTAAGTTTTAATATACTTATTCAACTTGATAAATTAAAAGTTACAAATCACAACTTACTTTTAAATGCTTTTAAAATATTATCAAGTAATAGTTTTAAATCTATTTCCAATTTAAATTAATAATCTTCCTTTTATACAAACTTTAAAATTTCAATTCTACTTAAATTTTAAAATAAATTTAACTTAATTTAAAAAAACTAAATTAAACAAAGTTTATAACTTTTTAGACAATGCCAAAGAAAACAACTAAGTAATTTATACAAGAAAGATTAAACTAATTTCATTTTTAAATTTCATAAACCAAGTTTAAAACCCTTTTTAAAAATTGCTTAACACTAGCTTCAGGTCAAACCCGAAGTCCACTTGGGTCTAACCCGAGTTCTTCTCCACTTCACAATTTTAGTTAGTTTTTAGTTTTAAGTTTTAAATTATAAAACCTGTAACCAGAAACTGTTAACAAGTTTAAACTACCCAAAACTTACTCGAGTTTAAACCCAAGCAAACATCACCCAGTCTCGAGCTTTAGTCCGAGATCAACCATCTTCCCAAAAACCACAACTCAAACCCAAAATACTAACACGAGAACCACCTCGTGCACATGCACCACCGCCAGCGACCTCTTCGACCATCTACGACAACCTCAACATATCGACCATCTATTCGGCAACCTACTCCAATCATCAAAACGCACTCAAAGCCATCAATCAAAAATCGAATCGTCCATTTGAACTGGAAACAGACCACGTGCCAAAAATCATCTCGAATGGCGAATGACGATCACCGGAGCGCTAGATACTCTGGCTATCTCTTCCAAATCATTCCACGCTGCTACTCCCCAAAAACGATGCAACTCGATCACCTGAAGACGTCGCAGCATCCATTTTTGCAAGATCAACCAAAAATAGGGTTAAAAACTTCCACAACTCACCGCCGCCGCCACGGTGATCTGGAGCTCCACCCAATAATTTTCCCAGCCTTCCCGATCACTCCACCATCTCCAATGGAAACCAAGACCTCCCCGATAATCTAGATCAAACAGAATTTCGCAAAAACAATTTCCAAACATTCCCAAATTACAAACTCAAAACATTATTGAAAATAGCGATTTTAGTTTTAAAAATCTTAACTTTCATAATGAATTCGAATTATAATCCTGAAACAATAAATTATGTTGTTTGAAATTTATCATATTTGAAATTTTATCTATAATTCCAAATTTTCTTGAGAAGTTATGCTATGTTTAACTTTAAACTTTTTTTAAGATTTGAATCTTGTTAAAACTAACATCTTTTGTTTAGAAACTATTTTCTAAAATGAATCAAAGGGATGAGAAATGATTTTTGAAAGGATATAATGTCTGTAGCCTGGAAACAATCTCATATGTCTGATTTTTCAGACATGCACAACCAATTCACTTACATGCATACACAAAATTTAATCAAATTCAAGAAAATTTCCTACCTACTTCAAAAATATTTCAAACAACAACTAAATCCATATTTTAAAGGATTTATTCACAGTTTTGAAATGATGAACAGAGATAATAGTATACATAGCATACATATTGCAATATTCAGACATATGCAAACAATATATATCAACATTGATGATTTAATCAAGCAACCAGATTTAAGATAATATATAGTTAAGTTTACTCACCTTTTTAACTAAAATGCAGAGAGTTGTATTTTTGAAACATGAAACTTGAATTGCAGAGAGTTTTGAAATCTGAGATGTTGAAGCTTGAAAACATTGAATGCTTTGAATTTACTTTAAACTGAAATGCTTTGAGACTTTGATTTATCTTTGAAAACCGAGTTACTGAAGCTTGAAAAACTATGCTTGAACATGATTCTGGTTTGATTCTAGATTGCATTTGAAAATTGTATCATGGTTACAGTTTCTCTCTTTATTATCTTGCTTCAGGTTGAATTATGAAGATGTTACATGCTTGCTTAGAAAATGAGTTATAGGCTTTGGGTCTTTTGATTTAGAAAATGGATTACAGGGATTGTTTTTGAACTTGAGAGATGATTACAGCGTTTGGATTTTTGATTTGAGAATTTTAGTACAGGGATTTTGTTTTTGAGCTTGAAGAAAGTTTATAGGAAAATGACTCTTTCTGGTTTGTAGAGTAGAACAGTTTTAATTTCTCTTGAGTTTGGAATTGAGAAGAGAAAAAGAAATAAGAAACGAAGATGTATGTTTATATAACTAATTTATGATTTTATAAAAATTAAGAAAAATAACATACAAGGGGTGACACTTGTCCTATACCCTATTTAATTTCTTAACACTTATTACTAAGGATTGTTTATAAATTAACACATGTATTCATTCATTTTTATATATTTTTAAAATGATTTTAAAAATATTTTATATAAATATCCTAATGAACTAATACATTTCTAATTTAATAAATGCCTTTTCTAAATTAATAAAAATAAAACTTTTAAAAGAAAATAAAAATAAAACCAATCATATTTTAAATAAAATCATATATAATATATTTAATCCATTTATAAATGTAAATATAAAAATTTTGTATTTATTTACTATTTAGATAAATACTTTCTAAATTTATATAAATAAAATCTTTTAAGAAAAACAAAATAAAACAAATTATATTCTAATGAGAACTTATTCATATATTTTTGTATCCAACTATTTCAAAATAATTATCCTTTAAATTCAAATTTAAATCCACATATTAAATTCAAATTCAAATTTAAAATCCAATTTAAAATCAACGTAAACACACACACACACATACACACACACACACACACACACACACATATATATGTATTAATTTAAACAAAACACACTATTAAATTTGAAAATAATAATTCTATTTTCAAAATTAACTTAAATAAATATATATACATATACATTCAAACAATACCTATTAAAAATAATAAGTCTATTAAAAACCTATTTATAAAATAACCAAATTAAATTTGTAAAAATAATTATTCCATTCAAAAATCTATTTATACTATCATTAAAATCATCACATTATTATTATTTAAAATAACAATTTACCAATTTTAATTAAATGAATAAAGAAATTATCACATTTAAATTGCTTGAAATCCCGGGATAACACATTCCTCCCCACTTAAAAGAATTTCATCCCAAAATTTAAGCAAAAGATAATCCCAAAGTTTTATTACATTACAAACAATTTCAAACATACAAATCAACCATACACTATCAATCAAACAACCATTCATCCAAACAAACAATTGCATCCAATCAAACATTTCTAGCTATCCGGACACAAATCTGGAGAAGCTTCCCAAAACTATCTCAAGTTTCCGAGATACAAATACTGGATTACTCATCTACTGAACCCAAACTAGCTACACAACTAAGCTACTGAGCTCCTACTCATCTTGATCTACAATCTATACAAGAGACCAGACCACAAACAAGTCCGAATCAACAACCAAATCCTTCTGAACTACTAGTTCCAAAACCAGTGATGGATCATACACGTACTCCCTCAGAGATACGTGAAATATCTTGAATTCCAGCCTCCAAACTGGCATTTCAACCCTTGTAGGCCAACACTAATCCTTATCAGAACACAGAAAGATCCAAAATATTTCTGAGCTAGCTTTCCAATCTTACATAATCCAACGAAGAAAACCTTAACCAAATAAAAGCCCCCAACTTCGAATTCCAAATTCCATCATCTCTTAATCTCAAAACTCTTCTGACGGTCCTAGGTTGCCTACATCCTTCCTGATCAGCTTAACCTTCCTTGATGCTTCTAGAAACAAACTGGATCAAAATCAACCCCATAAAATGATCCTCTCAAGTTCTACCCAAAATCAAGAATGCAAACTCCACTTTCACAATCAACAGTAGACTTCACACTTACTTCTCTTATCCGGAAAAGACAAAACAGATGCACTTGCTAATCTAGCATCAAATCCTAAAAAACTTCCTGTTGAAACCCTTTAATCCTAAACACCGCAACTTCCGGTTGCTTCTACTCTAGAACTGCTGCCATCTAGCTTCCGCTGCACAACTCTGATCTGGAGCAGATAAGAATGTCATCGACGAACACGAGCACAGACTAGACAACACATACCAAAAATAAGGTTTCTCGGATCCACAAAGAGAAAACATAGAAGCACCAAAAACCTCATCCTAGGAAACATCCTTGTACCTAGCTGAATCACTGGGAGCTCCATGGACCAAGTCGATACAGAACTCAATCTCCAATGCGGACGAACCTCAGACTTCCCAGAAGACATCCGGAAGATCTTTGATAACTCTATAACTCCTACATCCTCTAGAGATGTCTTAATCCTATGCAAAAGATTACCCAAAAGAATCACTCAAACTATCGCATGTCACCTTTGTGATTCTATCCAGCTCAATATCCACAGATACTGTTCTCTCTTTACTAATCAGAATAGCTTAGCGCTTGACCAATCTATCGAAGAAACGGGTCCACTCTGCTGCTTCTGAACTCCACCTCTAGGAAAATGCAAAGCAAAAAGATCTTCCTGATGGAACACGAAACACTTTGAGCTGCAACGTTGCCACTGATGCCCAAAGACTTCCTTATCCAAAGCTCTTCGATCCTCAAAACCATATCATCCGATATCAAAGAGCCTAGAGATGGGCAGACATCTCCTCGAGAAACTCGAGCCCAAACTAAACACAACACCCTGCTGGACTGAGACTCATCACTGATGCAGACATACTTCCACAAACATGTTTCAAAAGAAAACATCTTCTGAAACATCCATAGTCACTGCATCTCACCACGCTGCTTCTTCCTAAAGTTGCCTAATACCATCACTCGCTTTTGCTTAACCGACAGATCCAAACTCTTAGAAATCCGCTCACACGAGTGCGATCAAACCTACACTCAAATGATGGACTCTGAACTTTTAAAAGTTTACCTTCAGAGATTGGAGAAATCCTTACACCACAGCAAAGCTTACTCGAGACGGTGTTGGGTCTACAGTCTCAACAGATACTCTTCCAACCTCAACACTCAAACTACTTCCATTGGTAGTCGGGCTACACACACCACTACCCTTCCTACCTCTAGAACTCATATAGGAAAACCCGAACAGGTAACCCAACAAATAGGTTGAAATATATATATATATATATATATATATATATGTATGTATATATGTATGTATATGTATATATCAAAATTACAAGCACGCTCTCTCAAGATAGACACCACTACAGATGCTAGGTATTCCCTCAACCTAGCGCTTTGATACCAAATGAAACGACCCGCCTTTCATCCCATAAAAAGCTGCATCATTATTAAGAAAGAAAGGGATAGAAAAGAGAAAGATAGAGAATAAAGAAAGAAACAACAACAAAATCTCAACAGCGGAACGAATAAATTATATTAATCACATAAATATTACATAGTATCATATACATCAGAGTTACACGGCTTATATAATACATACTAGACAGTTATAAACACATATCTAGTTACACAACACAATATACAATACAGATATCAACACAGAGATTAACACAGCGGAACCACTATATATCTACATTGCTTAATTAACCCTTTATACTTAATTAATTAATTTAATTAATTATACTTAAATTTCTTAAGTAACTTAATTAATCTTAATTCATTAAACCATAATTATGTTATGATAAAACCTTGTTTTACTTATGCCTTAATTATCATTAAAACATTTTATTTAAAAAAATAACTTTACTTAATTAAATCATTAATTAAGTTTTAATATACTTATTCAACTTGAAAAATTAGAAGTTACAAATCATAACTTACTTTGAAATGCTTTTAAAATATTATCAAGTAATAGTTTTAAATCTATTTCCAATTTAAATTAATAAGCTTGCTTTTATACAATCTTTAAAATTTTAATCCTACTTAAATTTTAAAACAACTTTAACTTAATTTAACAAAATTTAAATTAAACAGAGTTTAAAACTCCTTAGACAATGCCAAAGAAAACAACTAAGTAATTTTTACAAGAAAGATTAAACTAATTTCATTTTAAATTTTCAAAATCCAAATTTAAAACCCTTTTTTAAAATTTCTTAACACTAGCTTCAAGTCAAACCCGAAGTCCACTGGGGTCTAACCCGAGTTCTTTTCCATTTCACAATTTTAGCTAGTTTGTAGTTTTAAGTTTTAAATTATAAAACCTGTAACTAAAAACTGTTAACATGTTTAAACTACACAAAAATTACTCGAGTTTAAACCCGAGTAAACATCACCCAGTCTCGAGCTTCAACCCGAGATCAACCTTCTTCCCAAAAACCATAACTCAAACCTAAAATACTGACACGAGAACCACCTCGTGCACATGCACCATCGCCAGCGACCTCTCCAACCATCTACGGCAACCTCGACACATCGACCATCTACGCGGAAACCCACTCCGATCATCAAAACGCACTCACAAGCCATCAATCAAAAATCGAATCGTCCAATTGAACTGGAAACAGACCTCATGCCAAAAATCATCTCGAACGGCCAACGACGATCACCGAAGCACCAGAAACTCTGGCCATCTCGTCCATGTCCTTCCACGCTGCTACTCCCCAAAAATGATGCAACTCGATCACCTGAAGATGTCACAACATCCATTTTTGAAAGATCGACCAAAACTAGGGTTTAAAACTTCCACAACTCATCGCCGTCGCCATGGTGATCTGGAGCTCCACCCAATAATTTTTCCAGCCTTCCCGATCACTCCACCAACTCCAGTGGAAACCAAGACCTCCCCGATCATCTAGATCAAACATGATTTCCCAAGAACAATTTTCCAGACATTCCCAAATTACAAACTCAAAACATTATTAGAAATCATGATTTTAGTTTTAAAAATCTTAACTTTCATAATGAATTCGAATTATAATCCTGAAAAAATAAATTATGATGTTTGAAATTTATCATATTTGAAATTTTATATGTAATTCTAAATTTTCTCGAGACGTTTTGTTATGTTTAACTTTAAACTATTTTTAAGATCCGAATCCTGTTAAAACAAACATCTTTTGTTTAGAGACTATTTTCTAAAATGAATCAGAGGGGTGAGAAATGATTTTTGAACAGATATAATGCATGTAGCTTAGAAACAATCTCATATGTCTGATTTTTCAGACATGCACAACCAATTAACTCACATGCATATACAAAATTTAATCAGATTCAAGCGAATTTCCAACCTACTTTAAACATATTTCAAACAACAACTAAATCTAGATTTTAAAGGATTTATTCACAGTTTTGAAATGATGAACAGAGATAACAGTATACATAGCATACACATTGCAATATTCAGGCATATGCAAGAAATATATATATATATATATATATATATATATATATATATATATATATATATATATATATATATTGGTGATTTAATCAAGCAACCAGATTGAAGATAAAATATAGTTAAGTATACTCACCTTTTTAACTAAAATGCAGAGAGTTGTATTTTTGAAATAGGAAACTTGAATTGCAGAGAGCTTTGAAACCTGAGATGTTAAGCTTGAAAAATTTGAATGCTTTGAATTTACTTTAAACTGAAATGCTTTGAGACTTAGATTTATCTTTGAAAACTGAGTTAGTTAAGCTTGAAAAAATATGCTTGAACTTGATTCTGGTTTGATTCTAGATTGCATTTGAAAATTGTATCATGGTTACAGTTTTGGCTTTATTATCTTGCTTCGGGTTGAATTATGAATAGGTTACAGGCTTGCTCAGAAAATGAGTTATAGGCTTTGGGTCTTTTGATTTAGAAAATGGATTACAGGGATTGTTTTTGAACTTGAGAGATGATTACAGTGTTTTGATTTTTGATTTGAAAATTGTAGTATGGGGATTTTTTTTGAGCTTGAAGAATGTTTGCAGGAAAATGACTCTTTCTGGTTTGTAGAGTAGAACAGTTTGAATTTCTCTTGACTTTTGAATTGAGAAGAGAAAAAGAAATAAGAAATGAAGATGTATGTTTATATAACTAATTTATGATTTTACAAAAATTAAGAAATATAACATACAAGGGGTGACACTTGTCCTATATGCTATTTAATTTCTTAACACATGTTACTAAGGATTGTTTATAAATTAACACATGTATTCATTCATTTTTTTTATATTTTTAAAATGATTTTAAAAAGCCTTTATATAAACATCCTAATGAATTAATACATATATAATTTAATAAATGCCTTTTCTAAATTTATAAAAATAAAACTTTTAAAAGAAAATAAAAATAAAACCGATCATATTTTAAGTAAAATCATATATAATATATTTAATCCAATTATAAATGTTGATATAAAACTTTTGTATTTATTTTCTTTTTAAATAAATACTTTCTAAATTTATATAAATAAAATCTTTTAACGAAAAACAATATAAAACAAATTGTATTATAATGAAAACTTATTCATATATTTTTATACCCAACTATTTCAAAATAATTATCCTTCAAATTCAAATTTAAATCAAAATATTAAACTCAAATTTAAAATCCAATTTAAAATCAACTTAAACATATATATATATATATATATGTATTAATTTAAACAAAACACAATATTAAATTTGAAAATAATAATTCTATTTTCAAAATTAACTTAAATAAATATATATACATATACATTTAAACAATACCTATTAAAAATAATAAGTATATTAAAAACCTATTTATAAAATAACCAAATTAAATTTGTAAAAATAATTATTCCATTCAAAAATCTATTTATACTATCATTAAAATCATCACATTATTATTATTTAAAATAATAATTTACCAATTTTAATTAAATAAATAAAGAGATTATCACATTTAATTTGCTTGAAATCCTGGGATATCACAAAGTTTTAAAATGAATGAGTTTTTCAGAAGGTTACAAACCAAGTTTCAAGGTAAAATAAAATCATTTAATAAGATTTTGAAACAAGTTCGAGTTTAAATGTAAAATTAAAATGATTTAAATTTGTTTCTTTTGAAGGTAATTTTATTAATTATGTAATTAATTACAAATGATTTTTAATAAAGTTAATGATTTAATTAATAAATTTATTAAGATAATTAACTAGTGAAATTAATTAAAATTGGTCACTTAATGTAATTAATAGGGTTATTTAATTAATATTAACAATCAAAGTATAATTACTTAATGAAAGTAATTAATGGATAATTAATGAATGCAATTAATTTAAGGATCATTAACTAGTGATAAAGAGATAATTAATTAATTAAGGTTGGTTAATTTCTTGATTAATTAAGGGTTAATAATCTAAGTAATTAAAGGTCAATTAGTTAAAGAATGATTAATTGATGGAAGTAATTAAAAGGATTAATTACTCAAGTTGATTAACTAAATTATTAATGTGATTAATTTAAGATAATTAATTTTGGTAATTAATTAAAGGTTAATTAATTAATATAATTAATTGAGGATAATTAATTAAAGAATAATTAAATTATTAAAGGTTAATTATTTAATGATCAAAGGTTGATTGATTTATTAATTAAGATTGATTAATTAATAAACAAAGATTGATTAATTTATTATTAAAGGTTAATTAATAAATGACTAAAGGATAATTAATCAAAATGGTTTGTAATTAATTAATGTTAATTAACCAGGATTAGTAATTTATTCTTAAGTAATTAATCCAGTTTAAATTAATCAGGTGATTAATTGATCATACTTATGGATGTTTGGATTATATTGAATGCTTTAAATTATTTGATATCTCTGTTGTGTGTTGTTTTATTGAGCTGTGATCTGTGATTTATTTATCTATGATGGTATTACTTGTTTATCTGTCAATAAAAGATAAGTGTTATAGGATCATACCGCTTATCGATATTGTTGTGCTTGAATTGACGATGGTTGTGATATTGTATTGTTGCGTGCAAAACCCCTGGACTACACCACACACACAAATATGGATTTCATGAGGAATTAGATCAGTCACACATATTTTTGAATTTAAATAATATTTTGTTTAAAAATTGAATTTTAAATCCAAATGGTTTGGAAGTGGAATTGAGTTGAATATGAAAAGCTTTTGAAAAAGGAAATTTTGAAATCTAAATTTAGTTTGAATATACTATTTCTTGTTTTGAAATTATTTGGAAATTAGGGTTTTAAGGGATTATACATGTTATACAATATTTTAAACAATTTTGAAGTCTGTTGAATAAATTGTTTTGGGAATTTGAATTTAATTCAAATAGAACTGGCCGAGTATACGGCAGTTTGCTGATTTTCTGATTTTACTTTGAAAGACTTTAACTTGGGCAAATTTAATTGGATTTTACCAAAAAGAAAAGCATTTGTTTTCTAATGATAATTGCTTTCATATAAAGAAAGAACTTCCAGTTTTTGTTGAAAGGATTTCAAGTTTAAAATTGAAATTGTTTTGAAAGCTATAAATATTGGTGAACTGGTTTCAAGTTGAAGAGGATCTTAAAGAGTGAATCTTTTGTTTAAAAGATTTAAAGTTTTATATAATATAATAAATCTATGGTCAATCAATCAAAGATATTTTCATTTCCAACGCGTACTCGAGAAGCATTCCACCAACATATATCTCACTCCCGTCCCCCTCGTTATTCTAAAAGCTGGTCGAACGCAGTTAAATAAAAAAATGTCAAATTTATCTCCGTTCGAAAATTTACTCAATGGCTTCAAAGGAAAATTAATGGCCTCGTTAATAAAAATCGAAGAACCCTTTCTCCTTCAAATCGAAATCTTGCTCCTCTTTTATTTTCTTCAACCCTACGAGATTATAATGGCGACCAAACTGATTAGCGATGCCCTTCTTCTTCTCGCTTACCAGTCTGAGGATGATGATCCTCTCAACTCGATTGCGACTTCATGGCCGATCGACGCTCGAAGTCGAGGCGGCAAACACGAGTTGAGGAGGGCCGAGCTACATTAAATCGCGTGTTCTGAAAGGCAACACGAGTGGTAGGGCTTCTAATCTGGTGAGACTCGCAAGCAACGTCGGTGCCGATTGTAGAGGTAGGATGATCGGAGATTTGGGGCCAAGTTGGTGGTTTCGCGTACGTGCGCGCGAGTTAAGGCTTCTCGTCTTCGTGCATGTGAGTCAGTGGAGGAGGAGCAGTTGGGGCTCGCGATTGTTGGTGAGTAAATTTATTTAATTATTTTAATCATTTATAAATTCTTTAAATTTAATGTTTTTTTTCAAAAATTAAATTAAGAACAGTTTGATTTATTATCAAATTAAGTATGTTAAATACTTTAATAAAAATTATTCGAAACTTAATTTTTACAAATAATATTTAATGTTAATGTGGTTTTAGTATTTAATAAAGAGGATGTTTACTTTAAGTATAATTAAGGTTTGATAATTTATGAAGTAAGATAAAGATTAATTAAGAAATTGATTTGTAATTAGTGATTGAATAATTCGTAATTTGTGATTTACAATTGGGTAATTAGGTTTCATAAATTAAAAATGAAGGTTAATAATAAATAGTTAAGGAGTAATGAATTAATAATTACTTGGGAAAGTAATAAATTAATAATCACTGGATGTAATTAATTGGATGGAGGGATTGCAAATTTTAGGGGGCAAAGGTGAGTAAACTCACTCTGTTGGATTATTATTTAAATTTAATGGTTAAATTTGAGTAATCGTTTGAATGATTGAATTGATTTGATGTGCACAGTAAATTGATGATGATGTGACTTATTTTTTGGTTGGTTCTCGAGTTAATTGTGAGTTGACTCGAAGTATTCGAGTTTTTAAATTGTTTTATATTTAAAGTTATAAATAAGAAAATGTTTCATTCTAATGTTTGTTAAGGGCTTAATGATTTCCGTTTCATCAAATTAGTAGGGTAATTAAAATGGATAATTAATTAATTCAATTAATTAAAGATTTGGATTAATTAATTTAGTAATTAAGGATTTGAATTAATTAATAAATTAAGTTTTAAGTTAATTAATTAAGTGTAAGTAATTCAGAATAATTATTTGATGGTTTGATAAATAATTACTTAATGAAATTGATAAAATATAATTACTTTGTGTAATTAATCAAGAGATTAATCAAGATGATTAATTAAGGAGAAATTGATTTATTTAATGAAGTAAATAAAAGATAGTTAATTATCGGTTGAGATAAATCAAGAATGATTAATATTTATGGTTTAATTAATGATTAATTATTTAATGTAATTAATTTTGGATTAGAATAAATTGAAATATAATTAGAAATCATTAATTTATATAATCAATGATGTAATTAAGGATTGATTAATTAAGATGAATTAATCAGATATAAGTGACTTACGAGAAGTTGATTAATATAAGAAATTAAAGATTAATTGTAATTAAATAGTTAATTAATTCATGAAGTAATTAAGATTTCTTTTTGATTCTGGTTAAGAAAAATTAATATCGTGAAATTAATTAAGTTAAATACTTGGATGTAATTGAAGGACAATTAATCCAAGTTGATTAATCAAGATGAATGATGAAGGAAGATTGTTTAATTGATTTGAAATTAATTAATGACAAGTAAAGAATTATAAATGCCTGAGGTTAGAAATTCAATCAGAGTTAATTTCATTAATATTGGTAGCGAACAAGATTTGCTTATGGGTGGTTGAATGGTATTGGATGCTTTGAATGAATTGATATCTCTGATATGAAATGTTGTGAATTTCATTTGGATAACTTGGATTAGGAAGATATAAGACTCGAAGTGACCGGGATCGGGTATTGGGAGATACCCGAAACCACTTCGAATTTCTTATAAATTGATATGAGAAATTGATACGTTGGAATGAACGGATTTAAATGAATCGGATTATTTAATCTAAATTTTGGCACTTAGAAAACTTTTTTTGGAAATAAGTTATGTCTATAACAAATTGTGACTTTGCAAATTGATTTGAGTTACCTGGATTCTATAATTTATGCTTTGTATTACATGTTGGATGGGTTTACTCACGCTGGTTTCTAGCCTGACCCGGGTGTTACTTTAGTGTAATGCTCGGGTCAGACCGAGTATTATAGATTTTCAGGTAGGTACGTTCTGGAGCTCAGGAGGCGAGCTGGATGGCAAGAGCGTATAGAATATTTCCGCTGTATTTATATTATTGTTAATCTGAGACAAGATAATTGTATATATTCAATGACTGTAAATATGTGAAACTCTGATGCATTAAAATGTAAATTGACAGATATAATATTCTTTTGTAGACTGTTATTATTTATTATTATATTTTATCCACTGCGAATGTGAGATGTTGTTGATTTTGTTCTTCTTCTTTTTCTATCTCTTACTTCTTTTTTATAACTATCTGGAATTTTCGGGTTCGAAAATTTCGGGTCATTACATTTGGTACCAGAGCTGAAAGGTTAAGCGAGAACCTTGGCTCTGGTGGGAATTACTCATTAAATAAAGTCCGTAGTACTCTAGAATGAGTTGATATATATATATGTATATATATATATATATGTATGTATGTATATATATATATATATGTATGTATGTATGTATGAGAGCATACTTGTTATTTTCTTGTATAAAGATTTTAAATGATTTTATATAAAATATATTTTGATATATATAAAGCAATATTTCCTTTTAATAAATATTAAGGTGATTGGTTGTTAAATTATTGAAATTAAATTAAGAAGTAATATAATACAACCAAATTGAAATCTTGAATTGGAATTAAATTAAGCAAAAACGGAAATACAACCAAATTAAAATTTAATTAATTGAAAACGAAATTCTAAAATTAGAATTCAGAAATTAAATTGTTTAAAAGCTTTAAATAAAGGTAAGTTTGAAATGGATTCAAACTGAAATTTAATCTTAAATTTATAGAAGTAAGATAGTATAAAAAGGGTGGTTTAAAATTTAAACGTAACCCAGTGTGTAAAGGAAATAAATATGAAATTAACTCTAAGATTGAGTTTTGAATTTTCTTTGGAATGTGGTATGATGTGAAACCCAAAGTAAAGCAAATTTTAAACTTAAGTGGAAAGGTTATTAATTTGAAGGTTTAAAATTTGAATGGGAATTGGGATTAAATTCAAGCAGGACGATTTGAAATTGAAGTGGGTCCAATTTGAAGTTTGTCCAAAATTTATTTGAATAAATTGGAACTGTAAAGAAAGTTGAATAAGTAAGAATCAAATGGAATTTGATTTGTGGAAAGAAATTGAGAATTAATTCAACTTGAATTGGGAATAAATCAAGTCCAATGGAAATTGGAGTTATTTAAATTGGAATTGGGTCAATTAAAATGGAAGTGAAAATTTCAATTGAATTGTTGAGAAGTGAACAGTTTTGACTCTGGACTATTTTCAATATAAATTGTTTTAATATAAACTTATTTTTCTAAGCTATTTAATATATACAACCTTTCTTTCTTAAAGCCAAATTATTTTAGACTTGTTTTACAATTATTTTTGGAGCTATTTAACCATTTTTCAACTGTTTTCTAAACTAATTACTATTTTTCAACTATGTTACAAATTAATTACTATTTTACAACTATTTTGTAATTATCTAATTTCTGAAACTATTTAGCTATTTTCTAACTATTTTATAATTGGTTAACTATTGTACAACTATATTTCAAACTAATAATTATTTTTTCAACTACGTATTCATTTTTAAAATTTTCAAGCTGTTTTCTAAATATAAACTGGTCGGAGTTCAAACTGTTATTCATTAAATTCCCAACTGAGGTAAGAATTGAAGTGATAATTCAATGGAATTGAAGCAATTGTAAATAAGTGAATGGGAATTAATAGGAAATGTGAATAGAAAGGAAATTGGTTTAGTTAATGATCAATGAAAACAAATACGTAGAATGTACGTATATTATTCTATTCGCATAGAGATTTGATCCAGATTCGAGCATAGAATTTCAAGATAGTTTATCGATTAGAGTTGGGATTTTTCACTCGATTTTCGACGGCGAACCTGGATATGGATTGTAACAACCCAGAAATTTCACCAATTTATAATCATCGTTAAACAGTTTATGGCGATAGCAAATTCCTGTTTGGAGTTTATAAAACCCGGATTGAATTCCTTTCAAAAATTTGATGAACATGGTTGCGGGCTTCAATCTCAATTTGGCCCACATCTTCATTTGTTTGTTTTGTGCCGATGGTTATCAAAAGAAAATAACCGGCCCCCTTTTTCCATTTTTTATTCATTCACAAACCCTAGTACCAAACAAACGAAAACAAAATAAAATGGCGGCTTCTTCATTCGTTCCACCCCCTCCATTTCCATTCGTTCGAAACCCTAAGCCCAGAAACAAACGAAAAGAAATCGAAATGGCTGCTAGGGTTCCCTCGTCTTCGAGACGCCATGGCTTCGATTCGGGAAGTCGGCAGTGGTTTTGGGCTCGTTGAATCTAAGGTGAGTAAATTTATTTACTCACATCTTGCTCAATCTCAATTAGTAGGGTTTAAATATTGTGATTTCGTGATTACTTGGTTCGTTTGGGTTTTGATCTCTGATTTGTGTTCGCTTCCTTGATATTCACGGCTTGAATTGCCTTGCTCATCATGGTTTCGATTTTGATGGTTCGACTTGGTTAACGTCGGTCTTGACATTTTTGTCGGCGTTGTTTGAAAACTGCTAAGTACTAATATTCGACCTTGAACTGGTTGCCTTTGAGTATTGAGTTCATTCTCATGTGCAGTATAGCTTGATGTTGTTCGAAAGTGATTTTTGTTTGACTTTGGCCATACAGTTCACTGTCCCTGGCATCATTTGTTCGCTTTCACCTGACTTCGGTTTGTAATGTTGTTTCTGATATGATTTTAGGCTTTCATGGTTGAACTTTCTGTTGTGATTTCTTTTGTGACTTTGGTTACATCAAATATGTGATTTTTATTGCTGGGCATCTTCTGTCAGCATTCTGATTTGTTGCACTAGTTTCATAACTACTGTATATAAGTAGTATATGTGTTAAGTTTGTTACCAATCTTGTGCTTTCATGTGCTTGATGTTCACTTATTGTTCGAGACAGCCTACATCACCTTTGATCGTACACACTGTGTATCATTTGCAAGGTGTATTTGCTCGCCTTTCGGTTTCAAGTATTCAAATACATTTGGGTTTTTGAGTTCTTCACTGCACCCAGGTTATCACTATAAGTATGCAATGCCTGAACACTTCTGTTAGGTCTGGTTTCTTTATATGCATTGAGTATTTATTCAAACTACCTATGCTTATGCTGTTGCATTGCAGTTTTTAAATTGTCGAGCACCTGAACTTGCACTGACCAGTCTAACCATTGACTGTTTCTTGCATTTTTGCTCGTCATGTTGTTGCAGTCAAGTCTGCACTATTTTATCCAAGTGAATTTAGTTGTATTTCATGTATATGATGCAATGGTTGTTGACGCATTGCCATTTATATTTGATCCTTCATATGGTCTTCAGGTCTGTATGCATTAGTGCTTTGACCCTGACTTGCTGTTGTTCCTTTATATGTGCTTGCATCTGAGTTTTGGTTGCAGTTTCATTTATATAAAGTTTTGCACTTATTGAAATGTGCAGTCTTGAGTTGTTTGGGAACTTGTTTCTTGAGTTTACTTGAGTATATGCAAAACAGTTGCATTTCGACCATGCCATGTTGCATGGGTTTTGGTTACTGCAATTGTGTTGAGTCATGACGGCGGTGACTGGACCTTTGCATTTTGTTTGATTTTCGAATTCCCTTGAGTTGAATCCAGCTGGTAGCTAAGATTTGACCTTGCGTTGATTCCTATTTCATCACTGTAGTGGCAAGGCAGTGCACGCAAGCGCGAGATGCAGCCACACGTGTTGAGCTTTTGTGTACATCATCACTGTAGTGGCAAGGCAGTGCACGCAAGCGTGAACTGCAGCCACACGGTATTGCTTTTATTGATATTCTATTTTGCTTTTGATTTATTGATTTTTTGGTATTCCATATGCTGTAGTGGCGAGGCAGTACAAGCGTGCGTGTACTGCAGCCCTACTCGAATTGACGTTCATCACCATAGTGGCGAGGCAGTGCATGCAAGTGTGCACTGCAGCCTTATCGGATTTGAAGTTTTTAATTGATATTTCAATTGTTTGAACTGTTTCGTTTATTCAATTCAATATGTTTTGAATTGTATTTTGACTGGTTTAATTTGATGCTTTTGTTGTTAATTGCCGATTAGGCAATTTTGATGTTTTCCAAATTATCCTCATTGATATTCTTTTTACTTATCTTTGTTGATGATTTGAATCTGCTGATTGTTGTTTAACACTGTTACGTGTTATATTTATCGTTATTCGATTTCTTTAATTAAGGATCGGATAGACGAGATTTATTGTGACTGTCGTCTATTGGTTTCTTAATTATTATTGTTTCTGTGCACTAATAACTGATTTTGAATTAGATTGACCCGTGTATTATTTTCTTTTGAATTTAATACTCGGGTCAGACCGAGTATTTACAGGTTGTAGATTTTTAGCTTTGGGTTGCTGCTTGAGTTATGAAGCCACTTCATATTTTTGGGGGTAGTCATTGTCTTAGTATAGGATGTTGTATATTCATGTATATTATTTACGATAATGTACTTGTATATGTAACTTCGAGTGTCGACAGTTATAGTTGTATCATATGTATTGTATCACATGTATTGTAACTGATATCAGTTATTGTATATATGAGACTTTCCATTTTATTTGTGTTCCGCATTTATATTATCTGTTTTATTATTACATTTACTGTCCTAAACTATTATGAACCATCGTAGTTCGTTTTATACTGGAATTGGGGTATGTCGATGGGAGTAAATAAATCAGAGATGAAAAATGAAAGAATATATATACCACTCCTATCGAGATAACCAATACTAGTGTAAGGCCTAACTACGGATGGCCGCTCCTCAACAGCCTTATTCTCCGCGCTAGTTGACAACATTACACCGTAGTGTTCTTGGCTAGTGTGAGTATAGATGTGGGGCGTTACAGCTTGGTATCAGAGCCTGGCGTTTATGGACATAATATAAAACATAACTTAGACGGAACATGTGTTACAACTAATTGTCGATGTTTTATCTCTCATCTTTGCCTATGATTATCTTTGATTGTTAGGTATGAATTCCTAACGTTTATTCATGTGCATTTGATTTTGATTACGTGAAAGTATTTTTGCTTCGGCCTCAGTTTGCTTTGCGAACTCAAGTTGGGTTTTTGATGATGAGGATTTTGTTCTTGTGTTTTCGGCTTTGTATTGATTTAGCTGATGTTGATTTTATTCGAATTTGGCCAATTAAAGTTATTTTGACCTCTGGACTTTATTCCACTTTTGTGCTATGTTATGGGTGTCATTATGTACCTGTTACACTGTGATGAAAAATAGCTCGACCGGTTGCAAATTGAGTGATTTTGATTTTTCACTCATATCTGGTTCGAATCTCAGCGATTTTGAACTTGATATTTTTTGTTTTCCTCGGCCTGATTTCCATTTGACTTCGGTCACTTTGTTTTTGTGAAATTGTTAATTCCTTGATTTCCAAGACTCTGACTTTGTTTGCCGTTGAATTCTTTGATGAAGATGTTGATTCGCTTTGTACTCGACTGTGGCCATTAATTGTTGACTTCGGCGTTGACTTGATTTTTATTTTTGTTGAAGTCATTTATGCATTTATGTTCGTTCTGCTTCGTTTTTCCAATTGTTAATCAATTCTTCTTTTCCGATTAGTTGTTACCACTTTTGTTGACTTTGATAACTTCTATTTCTGGAATTTTTGGGTATTTCTATTTTGATGAATTTGGAATCGAATTCTTTGGATTTTATTCACGTCTTCGAATGTGAATTTTAGTGAATTGATTTGGTTTCCAAATTTAATCGATTCGTGTTAATTCCTCTATTTGTTGCTATCATTTATTAGCCACTTTGGTGACATTTTCTTCGGGATTTTCGTGAACATAACTTTTGATGAATTCGGTATCGATTTCTTTGGATTCTATTCACATCTTTGTATGTGAATTCTTGTGATTGATTGTTTCTACAATCATTTTCTTGATTTGTCACTTTAAAAATATAAAGGTTTTCTATACTAGTAGTAAATATCAAAACCCTTTTCTCCAAACGATTTCAAAACTATTTTACTACAAAGCTCTTTTCCTAAACCATTTTCCAATCTATTTGCATATACAAACCTTTACCTCACTCGTATGAGAAATTGAATTAAACGGCTTAGTAAAACAAGTGGTATGAAATGCTTGCGTTTGCTTCGTCGGTTAATTCTTGGACTTGTTTGATTGAATCTTTTGTGACAATTTTCTAATGAAGATTTACAGTTTGTTCGTAAATATTTAAGTTAAGCAAGTGGTTATGGGACATGAAGCTAAACTTTTATATTTACTAACTTAGTGTAATTGACACTTCTTGGTGATCATGACGATCATTTTTGTGATTTAGACTAGCAACAGTGCGATGTCTCTTTGTCTGCGAGGGAGACTAGACCCCGCTCTTGTGATGTTTCGCCATCACATTTGTGTGATGTTTCGCCATCACATATGTGGGGTAGCGCCCCACGGTCTTCGGACCATTCGTGTGTCAAAATTTAATGGTTGGCCACCATGAGATAGCGTCTCGTTTTGTGGTACCGGTTGGTGAGTTTTCATGCTCTCATTTTGTGATAGGCCTTCCCCTTTTTATGATTTAGACTAGCAATTGTGCGATGTCTCTTTGTTTGCAAGGTTAGACTAGACCTCGTGGGTGTGATTCCGACTCACACATATCTCTTTGTCCGCAAGGTTAGTCTAGACACCATTTGTGTGATTCCACTCACACATACCTTTTTGTTATGAGGTTAAGCTAGACACCATTTGTGTGATTCCACTCACACATACCTTTTTGCTTTTTGGTTAGCCTAGACCTCATCTGGGTGATTCCGACTCACCCATATGGGGTAGCTCCCCATGGTCTTTGGGCCGTCATGTGATAGGCCTCTTTCCCTTTTTCTGTGTTTTCTAGATTTCTTGTGTAGATTTCTAGAATTTGTGTTTTCTGGATTTCTTGTGATGATTTCTAGAATTTGTGCTTCACCAATTTTTGTGATTTCTATTGATAAGATATATCAATTTTTGTGCATTGGTGAATTCGTGTGTCATTGACATGTTATGAATACTAGTTTAGGGTATGATACCCCTTTCTTTTGCTGCTTCGCTTAATTCCTGACTCGTTCGTTTGAGAATGTAAATTATTATTTTTATAAAATAAATGAAAATTGTTTTAAGAAGTTTTGCACTCTGCGCTTTCAAAAGAATGAGGAAGCAATTTAAATGTTTCAGAAAAATCGAGGACCATGACCCCTTTCTTTTACTGATTCGCTTAATTCCAGACTTGTCCGTTTGAGAATGTGAAATGTTATTTTTAGAATACACAATTTTGCACTTTCAAGGAAACGATGAAGTGAATTAAATGATTTAGTAAAACTCGTGGTTATGGGACATGTGCGTTTGCTATTTCGGTTAATTCCGGACTCGTTAATTGAAATATTTGCGATTTCTGATTATCATTTTTGATAATCGGATATTTGTGATTTCTGATTATCGTTTTTGATAATCGGATATTTGTGATTTCTGATTATCGTTTTTGATAATCGGATATTTGTGTTTTCTGATTATCTTTTTGATAATCGGATATTTGTGATTTTGATTATCGTTTTTGATAATCGAATATTTGTTATTTCTGATTATCGTTTTTGATAAGCAGATATTTGTGATTTGTGATTATCGTTTTTGATAATCGGATATTTGTGATTTCTGTTTATCGTTTCTTATAATCGGATATTTGTGATTTTGATTACGATTTTAATAATCGAATATTTGTTGTTTCTGATTATCGTTTTTCGATAATCGGATATTTGTGATTTCTGATTATCGTTTTTGATAATCGGATATTTGTGATTTCTGGTTTTAGTTTTTGATAATCGGATGTTTGTGATTTAAGATCTAATTAGCATTTTTGATAATTAAATATTTGTTGTTTTCGATTATTGTATTTGATAATTGGATATTTGTTGATTTGAGATTTCTAATTATCGTTCTTGGTAATTAGATATTTGCAATTTTTCGACTAGTGATTTTTGTTTTCTAATTATCTTTGTTGATAATTAGATTTTGCTATCTTCTAATTATCGAATCGATGATTAGATATTGCTTTTTTGTGATTTCTGTATTCTGATTATCCATTTGATAATTAAATTTTGTAAAGAATTTGTGAATTTCTTTTATGAAATTAAAAGATTTCTTTTGTGTTTATATTGTACTACGCCGGTGTACCGGCTTAATTTTCTGCTATTCATGACGTTTTCCACGTCTTCCAATTACGGAAATGCCTTAGGGATTTTCGATTTTTATTCTTAAGCCCAGTGTTATTGAAGAAATGGAAGTTTTGCCTATTTGACTTTTGAGTAACCTTCTATTCACATCATTGCTTCGGGGTGTAGCACCTTCGAAATAAAGATGTTTTTCTTGCGGAAGTTCAATGGTTCTCAAATCCTAAGGATTGCACTTAGGAATCCTGAGAATTCATCGAGCAAACATGTTCAGGCTTACTCTTTCAAGCTCTTTATGATGAACTTCCTATTTCAAATTTCTTCATCTTGTGATGATGTTCTTTATGGTTGTTACCGTTTGTTCATTTATTCCTTATGATTGCGAGGACGTAATTTCTTTAAGGAGTGGAGTCTGTAACAACCCAGAATTTTCACCAATTTATAATCATCGTTAAACGGTTTATGGCGATAGCAAATTGCTGTTTGGAGTTTATAAAACCTGGATTGAATTCCTTTCAAACATTTGATGAACATGGTTGCGGGCTTCAATCTCAATTTGGCCCACATCTTTCATTTGTTTGTTTTGTGCCGATGGTTATCAAAAGAAAATAACCGGCCCCCCTTTTCCATTTTTTATTCATTCACAAACCCTAGTACCAAATAAACGAAAACAAAATAAAATGGCGGATTCTTCATTCGTTCCACCCCCTCCATTTCCATTCGTTCGAAACCCTAAGCCTAGAAACAAACGAAAAGAAATCGAAATGGCTGCTAGGGTTCGCTCGTCTTCGAGACGCCACGGCTTCGATTCGGGAAGTCGGCAGTGGTTTTGGGCTCGTTGAATCTAAGATGAGTAAATTTATTTACTCACATCTTGCTCAATCTTAGTTAGTAGGGTTTAAATATTGTGATTTCGTGATTACTTGGTTTGTTTGGGTTTTGACGTCTGATTTGTGTTCGCTTCCTTGATATTTACGGCTTGAATTGCCTTGCTCATCATGGTTCCGATTTTGATGGTTCGACATGGTTAACGTCGGTCTTGACATTTTTGTCGGTGTTGTTTGAAAACTGCTAAGTACTAATATTCGACCTTGAACTGGTTGCCTTTGAGTATTGAGTTCATTCTCATGTGCAGTATAGCTTGATGTTGTTCGAAAGTGATTTTTGTTTGACTTTGGCCATACAGTTCACTGTCCCTGGCATCATTTGTTCGCTTTCACCTGACTTCGGTTTGTAATGTTGTTTCTGATATGATTTTTGGGTTTCAAGGTTGAACTTGCTGTTGTGATTTCTTTTGTGACTTTGGTTACTTCAAATATGTGATTTTTATAGCTAGGCATCTTCTATCAGCATTCTGATTTGTTGCATTAGTTTCATAACTACTGTATATAAGTAGTCTATGTGTTAAGTTTGTTACCAATCTTGTGCTTTCATGTGCTTGATGTTCACTTATTGTTCGAGACAGCTTGCATCACCTCTGATCATACACACTGTGTATCATTTGTATGGTGTATTTGCTCCCCTTTCGGTTTCAAGTATTCAAATACATTTGGGTTTTTGAGTTCTTCACTGCACCCAAGTTATCACTGTAAGTTTGCAATGCCTGAACTCTTCTGTTAGGTCTGGTTTCTTTATATGCATTGAGTATTTATTCAAACTACCTATTCTGATGCTGTTGCATTGCAGTTTTTAAATTGTCGAGCACCTGAACTTGCACTGACCAGTCTAACCATTGACTGTTTCTTGCATTTTTGCTCGTCATGTTGTTGCAGTCAAGTCTGCACTATTTTATCCAAGTGAATTTAGTTGTATTTCATGTATATGATGCAATGGTTGTTGAGGCATTGCCATTTATATTTGATCCTTCATATGGTCTTCAGGTCTGTATGCATTAGTGCTTTGACCCTGACTTGCTGTTGTTCCTTTATATGTGCTTGCATCTGAGTTTTGGTTGCAGTTTCATTTATATAAAGTTTTGCACTTGTTGAAGTGTGCAGTCTTGAGTTTTTTGGGAACTTGTTTCTTGAGTTTACTTGAGCATATGCAACACAATTGCATTTCGACCATGCCATGTTGCATGGGTTTTGGTTACTGCAATTGTGTTGAGTCATGACGGCGGTGACTAGACCTTTGCATTTTGTTTGATTTTCGAATTCACTTGAGTTGAATCCAGCTGGTAGCTCGGATTTGACCTTGTGCTGATTCCTATTTTATCACTGTAGTGGCAAGGCAGTCCACGCAAGCGCGAGCTGCAGCCATACGGTATTGAGCTTTTGTGTACATCATCATTGTAGTGGCAAGGCAGTGCACGCAAGCATGAACTGCAGCCACACGGTATTGCTTTTATTGATATTCTATTTTGCTTTTGATTTATTGATCTTTTGGTATTCCATATGCTGTAGTGGCGAGGCAGTACACGCATGCGTGTACTGCAGCCCTACTCAAATTGACGTTCATCACCATAGTGGCGAGGCAGTGCATGCAAGCGTGCACTGCAGCCCTATCGGATTTGAAGTTTTTAATTGATATTTCAATTGTTTGAACTGTTTCGTTTATTCAATTCAATATGTTTTGAATTGTATTTTGACTGGTTTAATTTGATGATTTTGTTGTTAATTGCCGATTAGGCAATTTTGATGTTTTCCAAATTTTCCTCATTGATATTCTTTTTACTTATCTTTGTTGATGATTTGAATCTGCTGATTGTTGTTTAACACGGTTACGTGTTATATTTATCGTTATTCGATTTCTTTAATTAAGGATCGGATAGACGAGATTTATTGTGACTGTCGTCTATTGGTTTCTTAATTATTATTGTTTCTGTGCACTAATAAATGATTTTGAATTAGACTGACCCGTGTATTATTTTCTTTTGAATTTAATACTCGGGTCAGACCGAGTATTTACAGGTTGTAGATTTTTAGCTCTGGGATGCTGCTTGAGTTATGAAGCCACTTCATATTTTATGGAGTAGTCGTTGTCTTAGTATAGGATGTTGTATATTCATGTATATTATTTACGATAATGTACTTGTATATGTAACTTCGAGTGTCGACAGTTGTAGTTGTATCATATGTATTGTATCACATGTATTGTAACTAATATCAGTTATTGTATATATGAGACTTTCCGTTTTATCTGTGTTCCGCATTTATATTATCTGTGTTGTTATTATATTTACTGTCCTAAACTATTATGAACCATCGTAGTTCGTTTTATACTGGAATTGGGGTATGTCGATGGGAGTAAATAAATCAGAGATGAAAAATGAAAGAATATATATACCACTCCTATCGAGATAACCAATACTAGTGTAAGGCCTAACTACGGATGGCCGCTCCTCAACAGCCTTATTCTCCACGCTAGTTGACAACATTACACCGTAGTGTTCTTGGCTAGTGTGAGTATAGATGTGGGGCGTTACAGCTTGGTATCAGAGCCTGGCGTTTATGGACATAATATAAAACATAACTTAGACGGAACATGTGTTACAACTAATTGTCGATGTTTTATCTCTCATCTTTGCCTATGATTATCTTTGATTGTTAGGTATGAATTCCTAATGTTTATTCATGTGCATTTGATTTTGATTTCGTGAAAGTATTTTGGCTTCGGCCTCCGTTTGCTTTGCGAACTCAAGTTGGGTTTTTGATGATGAGGATTTTGTTGTTGTGTTTTCGGCTTTGTATTGATTTAGCCGATGTTGATTTTATTCGAATTTGGCCAATTAAAGTTATTTTGACCTCTGGACTTTATTCCACTTTTGTGCTATGTTATGGGTGTCATTTTATACCTGTTACATTGTGATGAAAAATAGCTCGACCGGTTGCAAATTGAGTGATTTTGATTTTTCACTCATATCTAGTTCGAATCTCAGCGATTTTGAACTTGATATTTTGTGTTTTCCTCGGCTTGATTTCCATTTGACTTCGGTCACTTTGTTTTTGTGAAATTTTTAATTCCTTGATTTCCCAGACTCTGACTTTGTTTGCCGTTGAATTCTTTGATGAAGATGTTGACTCGTTTTGTACTCGACTGTGGCCATTAACTGTTGACTTCAGCGTTGACTTGATTTTTATTTTTGTTGAAGTCATTTATGCATTTATGCACGTTCTGCTTCGTTTTTCCAATTGTTAATCAATTCTTCTTTTTTGATTAGTTGTTACCACTTTTGTCGACTTTGATAACTTCTATTTCTGGAATTTTTGGGTATTTCTATTTTGATGAATTTGGAATCGAATTCTTTGGATTTTATTCACGTCTTCGAATGTGGATTTTAGTGAATTGATTTGGTTTCCAAATTTAATCAATTCATGTTAATTCCCCGATTTGTTGCTATCATTTATTAGCGACTTTGGTGACATTTTCTTCGGGATTTTCATGAACATAACTTTTGATGAATTCGGTATCGATTTCTTTGGATTCTATTCGCATCTTTGTATGTGAATTCTTGTGATTGATTGTTTCTACAATCATTTTTGTGATTTGTCACTTTAAAAATATAAAGGTTTTCTATACTAGTAGTAAATATCAAAACCCTTTTCTCCAAACGATTTCAAAACTATTTTACTACAAAGCTCTTTTCCTAAACCATTTTCCAATCTATTAGCATATACAAACCTTTACCTCACTCTTATGAGAAATTGAATTAAACGGCTTAGTAAAACAAGTGGTGTGAAACGCTTGCGTTTGCTTCGTCGGTTAATTCTTCGACTTGTTCGATTGAATCTTTTGTGACAATTTTCTAGTGAAGATTTACAGTTTGTTCGTAAATATTTAAGTTAAGCAAGTGGTTATGGGACATGAAGCTAAACTTTTATATTTACTAACTTAGTGTAATCGACACTTCTTGATGATCATGACGATCATTTTTGTGATTTAGGCTAGCAACTGTGCGATGTCTCTTTGTCTGCGGGGGAGACTAGACCCCGCTCTTGTGATGTTTCGTCGTCACATTTGTGTGATGTTTTGCCATCACATATGTGGGGTAGCGTCCCACGGTCTTCGGACCATTCGTGTGTCAAAATTTAATGGTTGGCCACCATGAGATAGCGTCTCATTTTGTGATACCGGTTGGTGAATTTTCATGCTGCCATTTTGTGATAGGCCTTCCCCTTTTTATGATTTAGACTAGCAATTGTGTGATGTCTCTTTGTTTGCAAGGTTAGACTAGACCTCATGGGTGTGATTCCGACTCACACATATCTCTTTGTCCGCAAGGTTAGTCTAGACACCATTTGTGTGATTCCACTCACACATACCTTTTTGTTGCGAGGTTAGGCTAGACACCATTTGTGTGATTCCACTCACACATACCTTTTTCTTTTTGGTTAGCCTAGACCTCATCTGGGTGATTCCGACTCACCCATATGGGGTAGCTCCCCATGGTCTTCGGACCGTCATGTGATAGACCTCTTTCCCTTTTTCTGTGTTTTCTGGATTTCTTGTGTAGATTTCTAGAATTTGTGTTTTCTGGATTTCTTGTGATGATTACTAGAATTTGTGCTTCACCAATTTTCATGATTTCTATTGATAAGATTTATCAATTTTTGTGCATTGGTGTTCGTGTGTCATTGACTTGTTATGAATAGTAGTTTAGGGTATGATACCTCTTTCTTTTGCTGGTTCGCTTAATTCTGACTCGTTCGTTTGTAAATTATTATTTTTATAAAATAAATGAAATTTTTTTCCAGAAGTTTTGCACTTTGCGCTTTCAAAAGAATGAGGAAGCGATTTAAACGTTTCAGAAAAATGAGGACTATGACCCCTTTCTTTTACTGATTCGCTTAATTCCGGACTTGTCCGTTTGAGAATGTGAAATGTTATTTTTAGAATACACAACTTTGCACTTTCAAGGAAACGATGAAGTGAATTAAACGATTTAGTAAAACTCATGGTTATGGGACATGTGCGTTTGCTATTTCGGTTAATTCCGGACTCGTTAATTGAAATATTTGTGATTTCTGATTATCATTTTTGATAATCGAATATTTGTGATTTCTGATTATCGTTTTTGATAATCGAATATTTGTGATTTCTGATTATCGTTTTTGATAATCGGATATTTGTGATTTCTGATTATCGTTTTTGATAATCGGATGTTTGTGATTTCTGATTATCGTTTTTGATAATCGGATATTTGTGATTTTGATTATCGTTTTTGATAATCGAATATTTGTTATTTCTGATTATTGTTTTTGATAATCGGATATTTGTGATTTCTGATTATCGTTTTTGATAATCGGATATTTGTGATTTCTAATTATCATTTTTGATAATCGGATATTTGTGATTTTGATAATCATTTTTGATAATCGAATATTTGTTGTTTCTGATTATCGTTTTTCGATAATCGGATATTTGTGATTTCTGATCATCGTTTTTTGATAATCGGATATTTGTGATTTTTGATTTTCGTTTTTGATAATCGAATATTTGTGATTTAAGATCTAATTATCGTTTTTGATAATTAAATATTTGTTGTTTCCGATTATCGTATTTGATAATTGGATATTTGTTGATTTGAGATTTCTAATTATCGTTCTTGGTAATTAGATATTTGCAATTTTTCGACTTGTGATTTTTGTTTTCTAATTATCTTTGTTGATAATTAGATTTTGCTGTCTTCTAGTTATCGAATCGGTGATTAGATATTGCTGTTTTGTGATTTCTGTATTCTGATTATCTATTTGATAATTAAATTTTGTAAAGAATTTGTGAATTTCTTTTATGAAATTAAAAGATTTCTTTGGTGTTTATATTGTACTACGCCGGTGTACCGGCTCAATTTTCTACTATTCATGACGTTTTCCACGTCTTCCAATTACGAAATTGCCTTAGGGATTTTCGATTTTTATTCTTGAGCCCAGTGTTATTGAAGAAATGGAAGTTTTGCCTATTTGACTTTTGAGTAACCTTCTATTCACATCATTGCTTCGGGGGTGTAGCACCTTCGAAATAAAGATGTTTTTCTTGCGGAAGTTCAATGGTTCTCAAATCCTAAGGATTGCACTTAGGAATCCTGAGAATTCATCGAGAAAACACGTTCAGGCTTACTCTTTCAAGCTCTTTATGATGAACTTCCTATTTCAAATTTCTTCATCTTGTGATGATGTTCTTTATGGTTGTTACCGTTTGTTCATTTATTCCTTATGATTGCGAGGACGCAATTTCTTTAAGGAGTGGAGTCTGTAACAACCCGGAATTTTCACCAATTTATAATCATCGTTAAACGGTTTATGGCGATAGCAAATTGCTGTTTGGAGTTTATAAAACCCGGATTGAATTCCTTTCAAAAATTTGATGAACATGGTTGCGGACTTCAATCTCAATTTGGCCCTCATCTTTCATTTGTTTGTTTTGTGCCGCTGTTATCAAAAGAAAATAACCGGCCCCCTTTTTCCATTTTTTATTCATTCACAAACCCTAGTACCAAATAAACGAAAACAAAATAAAATGGCGGCTTCTTCATTCGTTCCTCCCCCTCCATTTCCATTCGTTCGAAACCCTAAGCCCAGAAACAAACGAAAAGAAATCGAAATGGCTGCTAGGGTTCGCTCGTCTTCGAGACGCCATGGCTTCGATTCGGGAAGTCGGCAGTGGTTTTGGGCTCGTTGAATCTAAGGTGAGTAAATTTATTTACTCACATCTTGCTCAATCTCGGTTAGTAGGGTTTAAATATTGTGATTTCGTGATTACTTGGTTCGTTTGGGTTTTGATGTCTGATTTGTGTTCGCTTCCTTGATATTTACGGCTTGAATTGCCTTGCTCATCATGGTTTCGATTTTGATGGTTCGACTTGGTTAACGTCGGTCTTGACATTTTTGTCGGTGTTGTTTGAAAACTACTAAGTACTAATATTCGACCTTGGACTGGTTGCCTTTGAGTATTGAGTTCATTCTCATGTGCAGTATAGCTTGATGTTGTTCGAAAGTGATTTTTGTTTGGCTTTGGCCATACAGTTCACTGTCCCTGGCATCATTTGTTCGCTTTCACCTGACTTCGGTTTGTAATGTTGTTTCTGATATAATTTTAGGCTTTCAAGGTTGAACTTGCTGTTGTAATTTCATTTGTGACTTTGGTTACTTCAAATATGTGATTTTTATTGCTGGGCATCTTCTGTCAGCATTCTAATTTGTTGCATTAGTTTCATTACCGTATATAAGTAGTCTATGTGTTAAGTTTGTTACCAATCTTGTGCTTTCATGTGCTTGATGTTCACTTATTGTTCGAGACAGCCTGCATCACCTCTGATCGTACACACTGTGTATCATTTGCATGGTGTATTTGCTCTCCTTTCGGTTTCAAGTATTCAAATACATTTGGGTTTTTGAGTTCTTCACTGCACCCAGGTTATCAATGTAAGTTTGCAATGCCTGAACACTTCTTTTAGGTCTGGTTTCTTTATATGAATTGAGTATTTATTCAAACTACCTATGCTTATGCTGTTGCATTGCAGTTTTTAAATTGTCGAGCACCTGAACTTGCACTGACCAGTCTAACCATTGACTGTTTCTTGCATTTTGCTCGTCGTGTTGTTGCAGTCAAGTCTGCACTATTTTATCCAAGTGAATTTAGTTGTATTTCATGTATATGATGCAGTGGTTGTTGAGGCATTGCCATTTATATTTGATCCTTCATATGGTCTTCAGGTCTGTATGCATTAGTGCTTTGACCCTGACTTGCTGGTGTTCCTTTATATGTGCTTGCATCTGAATTTTGGTTGCAGTTTCATTTATATAAAGTTTTGCACTTGTTGAAGTGTGCAGTCTTGAGTTATTTGGGAACTTGTTTCTTGAGTTTACTTGAGTATATGCAAAATAGTTGCATTTCGACCATGCCATGTTGCATGGGTTTTGGTTACTGCAATTGTGTTGAGTCATGACGGCGGTGACTAGACCTTTGTATTTTGTTTGATTTTCGAATTCACTTGAGTTGAATCCAGCTGATAACTCGGATTTGACCTTGTGCTGATTCCTATTTCATCACTGTAGTGGCAAGGAAGTGCATGCAAGCGTGAACTGCAGCCACACAGTATTAAGCTTTTGTGTACATCATCATTGTAGTGGCAAGGCAGTGCACGCAAGCGAGAACTGCAGCCACACGGTATTGCTTTTATTGATATTCTATTTTGCTTTTGATTTATTGATCTTTTGGTATTCCATATGCTGTAGTGGCGAGGCAGTACACGCGTGCGTGTACTGCAGCCCTACTCGAATTGACGTTCATCACCATAGTGGCGAGGCAGTGCATGCAAGCGTGCACTGCAGCCCTATCGGATTTGAAGTTTTTAATTGATATTTCAATTGTTTGAACCGTTTCTTTTATTCAATTCAATATGTTTTGAATTGTATTTTGACTGGTTTAATTTGATGATTTTTTTGTTAATTGCCGATTAGGCAATTTTGATGTTTTCCAAATTATCCTCATTGATATTCTTTTTACTTATCTTTGTTGATGATTTGAATCTACTGATTGTTGTTTAACACTATTACGTGTTATATTTATCGTTATTCGATTTCTTTAATTAAGGATCGGATAGACGAGATTTATTGTGACTGTCGTCTATTGGTTTCTTAATTATTATTGTTTCTGTGCACTAATAATTGATTTTGAATTAGATTGACCCGTGTATTGTTTTCTTTTGAATTTAATACTCGGGTCAGACCGTGTATTTACAGGTTGTAGATTTTTAGCTTTGGGTTGCTGCTTGAGTTATGAAGCCACTTCATATTTTTTTGAGTAGTTGTTGTCTTAGTGTAGGATGTTGTATATTCATGTATATTATTTACGATAATGTACTTGTATATGCAACTTACAGTGTCGACAGTTGTAGTTGTATCATATGTATTGTATCACATGTATTGTAACTGATATCAGTTATTGTATATATGAGACTTTCTATTTTATCTGTGTTCCGCATTTATATTATCTGTGTTATTATTATATTTACTGTCCTAAACTATTATGAATCATCGTAGTTTATTTTATACTGGAATTGGGGTATGTCGATGGGAGTAAATAAATCAGAGATGAAAAATGAAAGAATATATATACCACTCCTATCGAGATAACCAATACTAGTGTAAGGCCTAACTATAGATGGCCGCTCCTCAATAGCCTTATTCTTCGCGCTAGTTGACAACATTACACCGTAGTGTTCTTGGTTAGAGTGGGTATAGAGGTGGGGTGTTACATGGATTGTTGATTGGTTTTGGATATTCTCTATCATAGTTATGGCTATGCAAGAATAATGATGGTTTCTAATCAAGAAACTAGATTCTGTGTCCGCACTAGGAAGTCGGGTGGACAATACTAGTTCGGAAGTGAAATTGTGTGATCGAGTGAGCGATCAGATTGGTATAGCGTACGGATGATAAGGGTACATCGTACAGATTTGAATGAAATTGATATTGGAAGGAGCAATCAAATTTGAATGTTTGATTTTGAATAAACAAAGTTATATATCCTTGTTATATAAGATAAATTTTCCTTTGTTGTACAATTGACAGAATAAAAGGATTTCGAGGGTGTTCGAACTATAAAAGGAGTTTTATACAAGACTGAAATGATCCAAAGTTTTAAAAATTATATATATCTATATATATATAAAGGATATTATGAGGATTTTGGAAAAGGTTTTGGGAACCTTTGGATTTTGAAAGTTTTTGATTTTTGGGTAAAATCAATATTGAATTTGGAAAGCCTAATTTGAGAATTATCGATTATGGGATAATCGATTTTGTGTAAAGGAACTTTGTATGAGATCATACTAGGTGTATGATTTCAAAGATACTATATGTGTATAGTATAAAGTGTTTTGATGATGGCTCTGGAGAAAAAGGCGCTTCCTTAAAATGAACTTCTCAGGAGTGCCACCGGGTGGTGCTGCCTTGAGCCCCAATGGGGGTTCTAAGGTTGATCCTGTGAGGAGTCTAGACAAAACTAGTTCCTGGGGATTATGAGTAGTGTATACCATAGCAAAAGTCATGTGTGCCGCTGAGAGCCAACAGTCTGCGTTTGATTTTATATCGGTAGACTGTGACCTATGATAACATAGCGAAAGTCCTGTGTGCTGCTGAGAGCCAACAGTCTGCGTTTGATTTTATACCGGTAGACTACAACCTATGTAGGAGTGGAGAAGTTTCATTTTGACAGCGAAAATCATGTGTGCCGCTGAGAGCCAACAGTTACATGGACTTTTGCTGCGATGGCAACGTAACCCTGGAATGTAACTGCGATCTGTCGTGGATTCCATGGCGTAATCGAGAGGCCACGGAGAGCCTACAGTTACATGGACTTTTGCTGTGATGGCAACGTAACCCTGGAATGTAACTGCGACCATGGATGAGAGTGATGATTTCCAGAGCATTCTAACCAAAGATATTTCCTCTATTTTCAAAAACTGTTTTCGATATTTTCAATAAAATTATTTTCCAAGTATTTTCACTGGGTGTTGAAAACGGGTTTACCAAGTACTTATAGATTTTCAGTCCTACGCCTGATCAACGTATGACTGAATTTTTGTGAGAACAAGGATGGACTGGTTGAGATATCGAGTTATAAAAAGTATTTTTATAAAGAGTTATTTTAATAGTATTATGTGAATTTAAAAGCATTTTTAAAATTTTTAAAATTTTTTAAAATAAAAAAGCGTTGGAATTTTGAAAAATGAAAGAAAATCCAAACTAGAAATATGAAAAACAAAATTTGAACTCAGGAAAATTTAATGAAGTGATTTTTGTAATAAAATCGAATATTGATTTAAAAATTGGAAGTAAGCTAATAAATGATTATTTGATAGAGTATGTTAATAAAATTTAACTCGATTAAACAAATGAATTGTAAGTAATAATGGAGTTGGAAATGAATTCGAATTGTAAATAGAATTCGAGTTGGATTTGATAATGAATTAAATAAGTGGAGATGTTATAAAAATAAAAATAAAATAGGGTTGAATCGAAATAGTAATTGTTTGAACTGTCGATAAAAATTCGAGTGTGATATGAATAATATTTAACGAAACTTGCAAGTAAATTTGATATAATGAAAGTGTTGTCGAATGAGATGAAAGTAAACTATAATAGGCATGGTTTGAATTGCAACAAAACCTAAGTGAATAGGAATAAAATTGAGAATGGCATTGTATTAATAAAATAAATTCGAAAATGAATTAAGTAAGTGAATTAAAAATATAAAATGGGTTAATGGGATTAAATAATAAATGGATGAAGTCTGATTAAATAAAAATTGAATCAAAGTTTTAATTGAGATTGGATTATCAGAATGGACTTAAGTTATGGGGCGAATTAATTTGAAGAAAAATTACTTAAATAAAAGCTTGGTTTCGAGTAAGAATAGTAGACCATTAAATAAGGATTTGGGTTAAATATATCTGGAAAATGGATATTAATATAAGAAATGAGTATTGTCAAGCTCAATGGAGTAGTTTAAAAAAAATGGAAATGATGCGGAGATGAAAAGCAATGCATATGTATGGTTAGTGAATAAATCTGAAAATGGAATTACATACAGAATGAGTTAAAATTAATTTAAAGTAGTTATAAACTAAAAATAAATACTCTGTTAAGCGAATATCGTCGAAATTGCATTAAAATACTTGTCGTTTGGTGTAAATAAAAGTAATTAAAATTCTATGAGTTGATAGAGATTAAATAAACTTGATTTTGAATCATTTGAAGTGAATATGGATTTGTTTGGATTAAAAATCAATTGAATGTAAGAAATTGAGTTGCAAACCATTAAAATTGAAAGAAATGGCTTATGAATTGGTTGAAAGCAATTGAATTATCTTTAAAGTTATATAAATCGCTTATGGAAGCATTATGGTGCTTGTTGCTTATGAAATACACGTGTTTAGCTATTGAAAATAAGTGAAATGCTAATAGATTTTCTATATATGGCACTTACATACTTAAATTAAGTAAGTACAGGTACCTGAAGGTCGTTTGTGTGACGACCCGACTTTCTCAGCATAGAAAATCGCATCATCAAGAAGAAAGAAAGGGAAGGAGAATAGAAAGAAAGAGAAGAAGAAAGAAACAATACATCAGAATCTAAACAGCGGAACGAATAAATTATATTAATAACATAAGATTACATAGTTTACAACGCTAATCAGAGTTACACAGCATAAACATCACATACTAGACAGTTATAAACATCTGTCTAGTTATACAACTCAATACATCACAACAAAGAGATACAACATAGAGTACACACAGCGAAACTATATATCTAACGCAGAAGCCTCCTGCTCCATTGCTCCTCCGCAATTCGTCAAAAACAAACATGAATTCCCTTGGCTACTCATAAAAATTTGAGTACCCAAGAGTTTAAGAAAAAAAGAAGATAAACTCCGGGTCAGAACTGGGTCTGGTGTGAGTAACAGGTTAAAGTTGCTTAACTTTGAAAAAAAACCTTTGAAAAGAAAAGGTATCACGTAAGACTTTCCACACATAAACATGGAAAGTTTTTACCTTACGCTAACCAAAACATTTGATAGGAAATCCGATGATATTATAATAGTGTCTAGGGTTTTCAAGTAAATAAGAAATAGCCAAAACTGTTACATTTATTAAATTGCAGCTACTAGCCACAAAAGTGGGTAATACAATCAAAAATCGTTAGCACTTATTGGATTGTGGATTCCATCAATGGCTGGGCTACTGGGGTACCGCCCGTCACAGTACGTGGCCTAGATCAACGTACCGAAGAATACGCCCGCTCCGCTGCAACACAAGACCGGAACCATCCCTTACTGGACAGTCCCGAACAAGACAACCCCGCAGTTGGCGTACGTTCCAACTACCACACAGCCGAAATAAAAGGGACCTCTAGACAGGGGAAAATCTTACTCTCCAGTGGGAGCTACCCACGAAGCCTTGCTGCACCTCCCCTGTTTTAGCTATTCCCTGTTGATGAGGGTTGAGGCAACGATTACCTTTAGAGAACACATCTCTTGGAATGCTCATTGCCCACCTGACGATGTTCTGAAAGCATTCAATCCATACAAGTTCGTTCCGGGTTCGGACGAAACCGAAGGAATTATCTCGTTACACTCATTTTGGAATCACCCTCAGAGTTAACGACGATAACCCTTGCACTCTGAATCATCATCTCGAACCTATAAGAACTATCTCCGTTAAACTCATCACGGAATCACCCCCAGAGTTATACTGACGTATAGTCCTTACACCTCGAGTCTTCACTCTTCACAAGAGATTCACGACCTATCGTTAATTTGGATCGATGTGGTTTTCGGATATCCAAATATGGAAATCCGATCCCGGTCTCATCGAAATCCAAAGCGTGTCTTTTAAGGCCAAGTTGTTTTAAAGGTTTAAAACAATACAATTATTTATATACACACAGAAAGATAAATCATAGATTCACGATAGGTAATCAACATTATCATCACAACAGATAATCTATATTATTATTATCAAAAGATAATCCAAATCATCATCACAATGCAACCAATGCATCCATATCACTCAACATTATTTATCTCATATCTGAGATTCAAACCAATCAAGGCAAACAACATTATCCATCCATATAAGCAATGATTTACCACACCAAATATAAATAATTTAAAATGAATTAAATTGATTACATCATTCTAATTAATTTAAAGTAAATTAAATTAATTACTTCATCATCACTAATCTTGCTTATATCACTATTAATTAATTACAAATTAATTAATTAATCATCTTTCAATTAATCATCTTAATTAATCACCTTTGGTTAATTATTCCTTAATTACATTTAAGTAATTATCCTTTAATTAATTTTACAAATTAATTATACTTAACTACATACAGTAATTAACCTTTAATTACTTCAGAAATTAATTACTAATTAATAAAATTAATTATATTAATCCTTAAATAATTACATTAATTAATTACCTTAATCACTTATTATTGATTATTTAATCTTAATTAATCAATCTTAATTACATCATTAATTATATTAATTAATGATCTCTAATTACATTTAAATTAATTACCTTATTTAAATTAATTACATTAAGTAATTAATCTTAATTTAAACCATAATCGTTAATCACCCTTGATTAACCTCATTCATTAATTATCTACCATTAATTACTTTACCAAATAAATTAATTACTCCATAATTAATTATCTCTAATTAATCCTTTGATTAATTCACAAAGTAATTATACTCAAATTACTTCCATCATCCAATTACTTCAATTAATTACATTCAGTAATTACCCATTAATTACTTCCCTAAGTAATTACTCTTCAATAAATTACATCAAGTAATTATACTCCACAATCATTTATTGATTATTCTAAATTAATTAAACTGAATTAATTAAATTAATCAAATCAAATTAAACTCAATTAATTGCAATAAGTAATTAATTCCTTAATTGCTTCCATAAATAATTATACTTAATAACTCACACAAATGATTTTCTTTAAATTAATTAATCTAACTAATTATTAAAATTAATTAAAATAATTAATTATTAAATAATCCTTAGTTAATGACCTTCATTAACTTTTTAACAATACATTAGTTATTTCTAAAGTAACTAAATTGTTTTAATCATTATTAATTACAAATTAATTAATCATTAATTAACCCCATTAATTAATCCCTAATTAATTAAATAATTAAGTGTTAATCAAAACTTAATTAATCCATTATCACTTGATTAATTAATTATTAATCATTAATTAAAAACAATCTTATTAATTAACGATTCATAATTACAAGTTAATTATTCTAAGAAAAATTAATCCTAAACTTTTAAGATTAAACCTTTAATTACTTTAAGTAATTATTCATTCATCAATTTATTAAAATAAATTAATTACTCATTTAATTATCCTAATAATTAAATGTATAACAAATCATTAAACTATAATTTAATTTCAACAAGTTTTAAAACCAATTTAAAACTTATACATTATATGATAAATAATACTTATAAAAGAAATTTTTACAAGATTTAAAACAAATTCTTTTTAAATTCAAACATTCAAATTTTACATTATCATTCAAAACTGTTAAAATACTTAAATCTATAAAACTTGAATTTATTTTAAATCAAAGATTCAAAATCAAATTTGAATCAGTTTAAACTTTATTTAAAACATTTCTTTACATATTCAAATTCTAATTTAAATTCAAATTTCTTTAAAAATCATTTTCAAACAATAAATCCTTTAAAGTATTTTAAACAAAATTTGAATTTAAAAACTAATTCATTTCCAACTATGATTCAAATTAAACTTGAATCCATAATTTAAAATTTGATTTAAAACATACCTTTAATCTTTGCTTAGTATTTTAAATTTCAGTTTAAGTTTAAGTTTAAGAAATAGGTCAAGTTCAATCTTGAACAAACCGACTCGAGCTAAATACTAAAACAACTCGAGTAAAACACAAAATAAAATCGAGCAAACTCGAATAATTTTCATGCTGCAATCTTTCAAACTAATAATTGACAGGTTTAATACAAACCTGGAACTGTCAACCTCACCCGAGACCACCACTCAACTCCTTCGAGTCCCAATCCACATTCCTTCGAGCAAAACATAAATCAACCCGATACAAGCACGAGTTTCCCCTTTCCTCCCAAAACAACTGACACACATAACGCTGTGCACCTGCACCTGCACCTGCACCAACCCCCTCGCCACCTCCGGCCTCTCATGATCCTACGAGCGAGTCACCGATCATCACCACACTTCAAATCTACCTTCAATCCAACTGCAGAAACCCCACATCAAAAACCGAGCATCGAGCTCGAATCTGGAACAGAATGGGTCGAACTGCAACCGCCTAAATCTCCAAATTCTGATCATCAAAGAGTCAACGCCGCCAGCCACATCCACTTCCACACCTCATCTCTCTCCCGTTCAAATTAGGAAGGACTCGATCACATATTCGAGTCACGGTGATCAATTTACTGATCAACATTGAAAACTAGGGCTTATCAACTTCAATCCCAAATTTCTACTGTTTCACTCCATAAATCCATTATCTTCCATATATTTTTTTGAAACATGATCATCACTTCATCATTGAAACAGACCATGGCCACTCCGATCTTCTAGAATGAAAATCCCAACCTAAAACCCCATTTCCAAACAAACCAGTGATCCTTTTTCAAATTTAAACTAAATTTTCTGAATTTATTTTTAGAATTCAAAGTTTAGTTTATGAAATTGGTTTAATATCTTAAATCAAAGAATTCTAAATAATTAAATTCTTACTTAAAAAAAATATGTTCTGTATTCTCTGAATTTACAGATACCATTACAGAAAATTTTCGTATTAAATAAAATTTAAACTGTAAACAAGGTTAACAGCCATGTTTTGATTTAAATGTTAAAACTTAACATACATCAATTCAAATGGAGTAAATATTTTTAAGCAATTCCCAAATCTATAACTTGAGTTGCAGAAAGATAAATTCATAGCAACATGTATAACTACAAACTCATATGTTATACCAGTAATAAACATTAAAATATGATATAAAAACACACTTAATTTTAGAAATAGCAAGCAACTAATTTATACTTAAGTTTAGTTAGAAAAAAAATGTTACTCACAGATTTCCCTGAGCAGAGCAACTTATTCTGAAAATGTTTTTCCTGATGCATGCTTCCAATTCCAATTGTATGCCTACTTTAAAACTTCAAATTGCTCCTTTTATTTTGTAAACTTAACCCTTAATTTACTGCAAATGCCTTAAATCCCTATGCATGCTTCCAGATAAGAAATTTGCAGGCTTGTTTGACATTGCAGTTGCATGTAGGATTGGGAATTTGCAGAATTGATGATCAGGTTGATGTATTTGAAGGGCTACAGGTAAAACTTGATTTGCATTATGAATTTCAGGTTTGGGATGATTTCAGATAGTTTTTTTTTGATTAGAGGGAAAAATATTGGTTTTAGTTTTGGTATTTGAGGGAATTTGCAGGAATTTTTCTTTGAACAGAATTTTATTTTGGATGAAGATTGATCAAAGAAATTAAATTCTAGATGTGATTTGAGGAAGATGATTTCAGATTTTAGATCTGAAGATTTCTCTTGAGTTATGAAGAAGAATAGGGAAAAGAAAATGAAGTGAGAAAAGAAGTGTTTATACAAGTAAATGTTAAAAAAAAGAAAAAGAAAATTAAATAATACACTTGTACTAAATCTTTAACATTTGTCACTTGGTTTAATTAATGGCTCACACATGTAAATTAAATTTCTTAAGAGACTTACACATGTACTTAAGTATTTTAATTTAAATTGAATTTAAAATTTTTTATATCTTAATTCATTATTTCTTATGTAAAACTAAATGAGTTTCTTCCTTTTCTTTTATAGAAAAAATAAAACAAAACAATATTATAAATAAAAGCCTATTCAAATACTTTTAAGTATTTATTCTTTAAAACATTAAATTCAAACTTTAAATTAATTATCAAATCCAATTTTTAAAAACCAAGTTATATATATATATGCATATATAACTCTTATTAAAATTAAAAATAACAAATCCTATTTCCTACAAAGTCTATTTATGTTTATAAAAACTAAGTATTATCATTTTTGTTTAAAAAAACAAATTAAACAATATTATATATGATTTATAAAAGAGATTATAAATCACATCTATTACTCAATAAATTAAGACCATAAGTAAATTGTATTTTAAACTTCTTATATAAAATTTCAAACAATATTTTTTTTAAAATAAATAAATAAAACAAAGCTTTTATGTTAATCAAGTTTAAATTCATATTAAATATAATCTAAACAAATAAGATTTATCTTTAATATTTACAAACCATATAATTGTTTATTGAATTGCTTTGAAAAGCTAAATGTTAAATTTAAATTAAATTTCAATTTACCAAAAATAAATTAAAATTAAAAATTGATTCATTTACTAAGTTTCAAATCAAAGTTTATCAATTTACAATATATGCAATTATATATATTATAAACAGAAACAATTTATTAGCTTTAAAATGATAAAATCTTCTAATTTAAATATTTATTAAAAGATGATTATTAGACCAATTCAAATTTTATTGTCAAAAATTATCAAATCAATTAAATTTTCTAACACAGATTATTAAATTGATATTGCCAAATCTCCGGGATATCACATTCCTTCCCCCTTAAAAGAATTTCATCCTCGAAATTTAAAAGCAAAGGCAATTTAATAATTTATCTTAAGATTTAATTTTAAAACACAAGCATAAACATATGCTAACAACCATAGCAACCAATTCATCCAATCAAAACAAACCTAATTATCCAGAAAATTTCTGGATAGAATTTTCACGAGTTTCCCCGGTATAAATATCGGGATACTCGCTCTATAGAATCTAAACAATCAATACTACTAAGCTGCAGAGCTCCTATCCAACTAGATCTACAAAACTAAACAGGATATCAGACTACAGACAAGTCTGATTCAACAATCACATTTTCCTGAACTGCTAGTTCCACAACGAAAGATAAATCATACACGTACTCCCTTGGAGATACGTGAACAACGTGAAATCCCAGTTATCCAAACTGGCAATTCAACCTTGAAAATCAAACACCAATCCTCACAAGAATACATAAAAGATCCAAAACACCTCGGAGCTGACTTACCCATCTTACCCAATCTTATAGCTCCTTAGATCAGAGAAAACTTCCCCAAAATCAAATCTCCGATTTCGGAATCCAAATTCCTTCATCTCTTATCCATAAAATACTTCTGACGATCCTGGGATGCCTTCATTTCTCCCGATCGACTCAACCTTCGCTGATGTGTCTAGAAACAAGCAGAACCAAAACTTCTCAACAGAATGATCTCCTCAAGATCAATTCCAAACCAAGAACACCAACTCTACTCCACAAACATCAGGAGACTAACTTACTCCCCTTATATGGAAAAGATAAAACAAAAACATTCCCAAACTGCTTTCGCTGCACAACTCTGATCTGAAGTAGAAGGAAAACTCGAGCACAAACTGGACAACATATCTCAGAAATATGGTCCAATAGATCCATAAAAGTAAACTCAGATGCCCCATCTGATCCTTCTACTAAACTGAACCACAGTAGCACTCCTGGAATCCAGTCGATAAGAAAACTCAGCCTTCAGGTGCGGACAAACTTATCATAGTTCAAGAGAACACTCAAACTATCGCAAGTCACTTTTGCGATCAACCAGTCCAATATTTAAAGAAAATTATTCTCTCTCCTTACCAATCAGAACAATCTACGCTTAACTAGCCAATCCATCAAAGAAATGAATCTACCTGGCTGCTTCTGAACTCCTTCAGAAAAACTGCTAACCAGAAATCCTTCTTGTCAGCACAGAACACTCCGAGCTGCACTGTTAACATGACGCCAAAGACTTCCTAATCCAAAATTCTTCGAGAAACTCGGGCCTTAAACTGGACATAAACATCCTGCTGAACCCATCCACAACATCGAAGCAGACATACTTCCTAAAACTTGTTCCAAAGAAAAAAAACTTCTTAGGAACCAATCCATATTCACTGCATCTCATCACGCAGCTTCTACTTCTTGAGGTATCAAGATACCATCATTCTCTTCTGCCTAATCGACAGATCCAAACTCTACTCATTCAATTTCAAAAATAGACTCTGAACCTTTATAGGTTACCTTCAGAGATCGATGAAATCTCTACACTCTGCTCAACTCACTCGAGACGGTATTAGGTCTACGGTCTCGACAAATACACTTCCAACCTCAAATACCAAACTCCAACCAATGGTAGTAGTCGTGTTACACACCCCACTACCTTATCTACCTTTATAACTTATATTTGGAAAACCTGAACAGGTAACCTAACAGATAGGTAGAAATAAATATATCTATATATATAAAAATTACAAATACGCTCTCTCAAGATAGACACCACTCCAGAGCCTAGGTATTCACTCAACCTAATGCTCTGATACCACAATGTGACGACCCGACTTTCTCAGCACAGAAAATCGCATCATCAAGAAGAAAGAAAGGGATAGAGAATAGAAAGAAAGAGAAGAAGAAAGAAACAACACATCAGAATCTAAACAGCGGAACGAATAAATTATATTAATAACATAAGATTACATATTTTACAACACTAATCAGAGTTACACAGCATAAACATCACATACAAGATAGTTATAAACACGTGTCTAGTTATACAACTCAATACATCACAACAAAGAGATACAACATAGAATACACACAGCGGAACTATATATCTAACGCAGAAGCCTCCTACTCCATTGCCCCTCCACAATTTGTCAAAAGCAAACCTGAATTCCCTTGGCTACTCGTAAAAATTTGAGTACCCAAGAGTTTAAGAAAAATAGAAGATAAACTCCGGGTCAGACATGGGTCTAGTGTGAGAAACAGGTTAAAGTTGCTTAACTTTGAAAAAACCTTTGAAAAGAAAAGGTATCACGTAAGACTTCCCACACATAAACATGGAAAAGTTTTTACCTTACGCTAACCAAAACATTCTATAGGAAATCCGATGACATTATAATAGTGTCTAGGGTTTTCAAGTAAATAAGAAATAGTCGAAATTGTTACATTTATTAAATTCCAGCTACTAGCCACAAAAGTGGGTAATACAATCAAAACCGTTGGCACTTATTGGATTGTGGATTCCATCAATGGCTGCGCTACTGGGTTACCGCCCGTCACAGTACGTGGCCTAGATCAACGTACCGAGGAGTACGCCCACTCCGCTGCAACACAAGACCGGAACCATCCCTTATTGGACAGTCCCGAACAAGACAACCCCGCAGTTGGCGTACGTTCCAACTGCCACACAGCCGAAATAAAAGGGACATCTAGACAGGGGAAAATCTTGCTCTTCGGTGGGAGCTACCCACGAAGCCTTGCTGCGCCTCCCCTGTTTTAGCCATTCCCGGTTGATGAGGCTTGAGGCTACGATTACCTTTAGAGAACACATCTCTTGGAATGCTCATCGCCCACCTGACGATGTTCTGAAAGCATTCAATCCATGCAAGTTCGTTCCGGGTTTGAACGAAACCGAAGGCATTATCTCGTTACACTCATTTTGGAATCACCCTCAGAGTTAACGACGATAACCCTTGCACTCTGAATCATCATCTCGAACCTATAAGAACTATCTCCGTCAAACTCATCACGGAATCACCCCCAGAGTTATACTGACGTATAGTCCTTACACCTCGAGTCTTCACTCTTCACAAGAGATTCACGACCTATCGTTAATTTGGATCGATGTGGTTTTCGGATATCCAAATATGGAAATCCGATCCCGGACGCATCGAAATCCAAAGCGTGTCATTTAAGGCCAAGTTGTTTTAAAGGTTTAAAACAATACAATTATCTATATACACACAGATAGATAAATCATAGATTCACAATAGGTAATCAACATTATCATCACAACAGATAATCTATTTTGTCATTATCAAAAGATAATCCAAATCATCATCATAATGCTACCAATGCATCCATATCACTCAACATTATTTATCTCATATATGAGATTCAAACCAATCAAGGCAAACAACATTATCCATCCATATAAGCAATGATTTACCACACCAAATATAAATAATTTAAAATGAATTAAACTATACATCATTCTAATTAATTTAAAGTAAATTAAATTAATTACTTCATCATCACTAATCTTGCTTATATCACTATTATTAATTACAAATTAATTAATTAATCATCTTTCAATTAATCATCTTAATTAATCACCTTTGGTTAATTATTCCTTAATTACATTTAAGTAATTATCCTTTAATTAATTTTACAAATTAATTATACTTAACCAAATACAGTAATTAACCTTTAATTACTTCACAAATTAATTACTAATTAATAAAATTAATTATATTAATCCTTAATTAATTACATTAACCAATCACCTTAATCACTTATTATTGATTAATTAATCTTAATTAATCAATCTTAATTAGGTCATTAATAATATTAATTAATGATCTCTAATTACATTTAAATTAATTACCTTATTTACATTAATTACATTACGTAATTAATCTTAATTTAAACCATAATCGTTAATCACCCTTTATTAACCTCATTCATTAATTATCTACCATTAATTACTTTACCAAATAAATTAATTACTCCATAATTAATTATCTCTAATTAATCCCTTGATTAATTCACAAAGTAATTATACTCAAATTACTTCCATCATCCAATTACTTCAATTAATTACATTCAGTAATTACCCATTTATTACTTCCCTAAGTAATTACTCTTCAATAAATTACATTAAGTAATTATACTCCACAATCATTTATTGATTATTCCAAATTAATTAAACTGAATTAATTAACTTAATCAAATCAAATTAAACTCAATTAATTACAATAAGTAATTAATTCCTTAATTGCTTCCATAAATAATTATACTTAATAATTTACCCAAATGATTTTCTTTAAATTAATTAATCTAATTAATTATTAAAATTAATTAAACTAATTAATATTAAATAATCCTTAGTTAATGACCTTCATTAACTTTTTAACAATACATTAGTTATTTCTAAAATAATTAAATTGTTTTAATCATTATTAATTACAAATTAATTAATCATTAATTAACCCCATTAATTAATCCCTAATTAATTAAATAATTAAGTGTTAATCAAAACTTAAATAATCCATTATTACTTGATTAATTAAGTATTAATCATTAATTAAAAACAATCTTATTAATTAACGATTCATAATTACAAGTTAATTATTCTAAGAATAATTAATCCTAAACTTTTATGATTAAACCTTTAATTACTTTAAGTAATTATTCATTCATTAATTTATTAAAATAAATTAATTACTCATTTAATTATCCTAATAATTAAATGTATAACAAATCATTAAACTACAATTTAATTTCAACATGTTTTAAAACCAATTTAAAACTTATACATTATATGATAAATAATACTTATAAAAGAAATTTTTACAAGATTTAAAACAAATTCTTTTTAAACCCAAACATTCAAATTTTACATTATAATTCAAAACTGTTAAAATACTTAAAATCTATAAAAATTGAATTTATTTTAAATTAACGATTCCAAATCAGATTTGAATCAGTTTAAACTTTATTTAAAACATTTCTTTACATATTCAAATTCCAATTTAAATTCATATTTCTTTAAAAATCATTTTTAAACAATAAATCCTTTAAAGTATTTTAAACAAAATTTGAATTTAAAAACTTATTCATTTCCAACTATGATTCAAATTAAACTTGAATCCATAATTTAAAATTTGATTTAAAACATACCTTTAATCTTTGCTTAATATTTCAAATTTCAGTTTAATTTAACTTTGAGAAATAGGTCAAGTTCAATCTTGAACAAACCGACTCGAGCTAAATACTAAAACAACTCGAGTAAAACACAAAATAAACTTGAGCAAACTCGAGTAATTTTCATGCTGCAATCTTTCAAACTAACAATTGACAGGTTTAATTCAAACCTGGAACTGTCAACCTCACCCGAGACCACCACTCAACTCCTTCGAGTCCCAATCCCCATTCCTTCGAGCAAAACATAAATCAACCAGATACAAGCACGAATTTCCCCTTTCCTCCCAAAACAACTGACATACATAACGCTGTGCACCTGCACCAACCCCCTTGCCACCTCCGGCCTCTCGTGATCCTACGAGCGAGTCACCGATCATCACCACACTTCAAATCTACCTTCAATCCAACTGCATAAACCCCACATCAAAAACAGAGCATCGAGCTCGAATCTGGAACAGAATGGGTCGAACTGCAACCGCCTAAATCTCCAAATTTTGATCATCAGACAGTCAACGCCGCCGGCCACATCCACTTCCACACCTCATCTCTCTCCCGTTCAAATTAGGAAGGACTCGATCACATATTCGAGTCGTGGTGATCAATTTACTGATCAACATTGAAAACTAGGGCTTATCAACTTCAATCCCAAATTTCTACTGTTTCACTCCATAAATCCATTATCTTCCATATATTTTTCTGAAACATGATCATCACTTCATCATTGAAACAGACCATGGCCACTCCGATCTTCTAGAATGAAAATCCCAACCTAAAACCCCATTTCCAGACAAACCAGTGATCCTTTTTCAAATTTAAACTAAATTTTCTGAATTTAGTTTTAGAATTCAAAGTTTAGTTTATGAAATTGGTTTAATAACTTAAATCAAAGAATTCTAAATAATTAAATTCTTACTTAAAAAAAATATGTTCTGTATTCTCTGAATTTACAGATACCATTACAGAAAATTTTCATATTAAATAAAATTTAAAATGTAAACAAGGTTAACAGCCATGTTTTAATTTAAATATTAAAACTTAGCATACATCAATTCAAGTGGAGTAAATATTTTTAAGCAATTCCCAAATCTGTAACTTGAGTTACAGAAAGATAAATTCATAGCAAGATGTATAACTACAAACTCATATGTTATACTAGTAATAAACATTAAAATATGACATACAAACACACTTAATTTTAGAAATAGAAAGCAACTAATTTATTACTTAAGTTTAGTTAGAAAAAAAAATGTTACTCACAGATTTCCCTGAGCAGAGCAACTTATTCTGAAAATGTTTTTCCCGATGCATGCTTCCAATTCCAATTGTATGCCTGCTTTAAAACTTCAAATTGCTCCTTTTATTTTATAAACTTAACCCTTAATTTACTGCAAATGCCTTAAATCCCTATGCATGCTTCCAGATAAGAAATTTGCAGGCTTGTTTGACATTGCAGTTGCATGTAGGATTGGGAATTTGCAGAATTGATGATCAGGTTGATGTATTTGAAGGGCTACAGGTAAAACTTGATTTGCATTATGAATTTCAGGTTTGGGATGATTTCAGATAGTTTTTTTTATTAGAGGGAAAAATATTGGTTTTAGTTTTGGTATTTGAGGGAATTTGCAGGAATTTTTCTTTGAACAGAAGTTTATTTTGGATGAAGATTGATCAAAGAAATTAAATTCTAGATGTGATTTGAGGAAGATGATTTCAGATTTTAGATCTGAAGATTTCTCTTGAGTTATGAAGAAGAATAGGGAAAAGAAAATAAAGTGAGAAAAGAAGTGTTTATATAAGTAAATGTTAAAAAAAAGAAAAAAGAAAATTAAATAATACACTTGTCCTAAATCTTTAACATTTGTCACTTGGTTTAATTAAAGGATCACACATGTAAATTAAATGTCTTAAGAGACTTACACATGTACTTAAGTATTTTAATTTAAATTGAATTTAAGAACTTTTATATCTTAATTCATTATTTCTTATGTAAAAATAAATGAGTTTCTTCCTTTTCTTTTATAGAAAAAATAAAACAAAACAATATTATAAATAAAAGCCTATTCAAATACTTTTAAGTAGTTATTCTCTAAAACATTAAATTCAAACTTTAAATTAATTATCAAATTCAATTTTTAAAAACCAAGTTATATATATAGATGCATATATAACTCTTATTAAAATTAAAAATAACAAATCCTATTTCCTACAAAGTCTATTTATGTTTATAAAAACTAAGTATTATCATTTTTATTTAAAAAAAACAAATTAAACAATATTAAATATGATTTATAAAAGAGATTATAAATCACATCTATTACTCAATAAATTAAGACCATAAGTAAATTGTATTTTAAACTTCTTATATAAAATTTCAAACAATATTTTTTTTAAAAAAAAAACAAAGCTTTTATGTTAATCAAATTTAAATTCATATTAAATATAATTTAAACAAATAAGATTTATCTTTAATATTTACAAACCATATAATTGTTTATTGAATTGCTTTGAAAAGCTTAATGTTAAATTTAAATTAAATTTCAATTTACCAAAAATAAATTAAAATTAAAAATTGATTCATTTACTAAGTTTCAAATCAAAGTTTATCAATTTACAATATATGCAATTATATATATTATAAACAGAAATAATTTATTAGCTTTAAAATGATAAAATCTTCTAATTTAAATATTTATTAAAAGATGATTATTAGATAAATTCAAATTTTATTATCAAAAATTATCAAATCAATTAAATTTTCTAACACAGATTATTAAATTGATATTTCTAACCGTGTGGGTCAATGTATACATACTTATATCTCTTGTCAAATTGCAAAAGCTCCTCCGTACAAAGGAGACTCTGTCAAAAAATTTCCAAAATTTTAGGAGTTAGAAATTTTTTTGAAAATTTTTGTTAACGACAAAACGATTTTAAATTGGAAATGGAAATAAACTAATGAATGAAACTAATCTAAAATAATAATAAAATAAAATTCAATATTTAGATTTGAAGATAAATTGAATTCATACGAAATGAGAAAGTTAATTTGAATCGAAGTAGGTATGAAACTTCTGTAAAGAAATGTATGAAATGATTTGAAAGGTTACGATTGAATATTGTTGCTAAGTAGGATATGCAGGTATATTAAAGGGAAAGGAAAACTGGATTTGATTCCAAAAGATAAATTTGATTCCAAAAGATAAATTTGATTGCCCGACAAAAAGGTATATAATTAAATTTCTGTATGAAATTGGATTGGGTTTTGATGTAGCCACTTGGCTTTTGTTTTCTTTTTGGAATTTGGGAGCCCATAGAGGCCTTTTGTAGTAGTATCGAGCTAGCCATGCAAAGGAGACGCTGGCAAAATTTTCTGGAAATTTAGAGAGTTAGAAATTTTTTGAGAAGGTTGTGACAATCTAAATTTGAATTTTAAATTTAAATTTAAATTTGAATAAGTGGAGTAAATAATTTTGCTGGAAACTAGGGAAGGTCTTGGAAGTTGGTTGAGGTAATAGGAATCTTTGATAAAAGATATGTTACGACAAGTTGATAAAACTGTTTGGTTTTAAGAAAGGTAAACGGGTATTGGTCCATTCTTCCTAATTAGTAATTTCGGGGACGAAATTCTTTTAAGGGGGGAGGAATGTGACGACCCGGAATTTTTAACAATTTAAATTGGAATAGTTAATTGATTTTAAAATAGTTAAAAGTTAATTTTAACTTAAATTCCAGATATCAATATTTACTTGATAATTAAATTATTGACTTATATAGTTAAAGTATTGAATTTAATAATTGAGATTGGGTAAACTGTTGAATCTGAGCCCTCTAAGCCTGTTTAAAATAATTTGAAGGCTTTATAAAATTTATAAAGATGATACTGAAGATAATAGAATGGTTGAAATTTAATTTAAAGGTAATTTGTTTAGTTTTGGAAATATATCGTTTAAATTGAATTTGAAAATAGCCTTCCGAGGCAAAGTCTCGGAATTCGACGAAACCAGTTCCATTGGATCCGTAATAGTTAGTTATTATCGGATTTCAATTTTCGTAGCAATCGGAGTTGTCATTTGACCCTAGCAGCTCGAAACGCTTAGAAATTATTTTTATCGATTTAATTGAAATTTGATCGTTTTCTTTTATAACTCGCACATACGATCAAATTAGCCTACGAAACACGTTCCATTGTGTTCGAACGTGGGTAAAACCTTATAATCACCTTGTGGCATTCCTTAAGAGGAGTTCAAAATTTTAAAAGGGCAATTAACGAGACGTTTTGAAAGTTTTATATAATATAATAAATCTATGGTCAATCAATCATAGATATTTTCATTTCCAACGCGTACTCGAGAAGCTTTCCACCAACATATATCTCACTTCCGTCCCCCTCGTTATTCTAAAAGCTGATCGAACTTAGTTAAATAAAAAAAATGTCAAACTTATCTCCGTTTTCGAAAATTTACTCAATGGCTTCAAAGGAAAATTAATGGCCTTGTTAATAAAAATCGAAGAACCCTTTCTCCTTCAAATCGAAATCTTGCTCCTCTTTTATTTCCTTCAACCCTAGGAGATTATAATGGCGACTGAACTGGTTAGCGATGCCCTTCTTCTTCTCGCTTACCAGTTTGAGGATGATGATCCTCTCAACTCGATTGCGACTTCATGGCCGATCGACGCTCGAAGTCGAGGCGGCAAACACGAGTTGAGGAGGGCTGAGCTACATCAAATCGCGTGTTCTGGAAGGCAACACGAGCGGTAGGGCTTCTAATTTGGTGAGACTCGCAAGCAACGTCGGTGCCGATTGTGGAGGTAGGAGATCGGAGATTTGGGGCCGAGTTGGTGGTTTCGCGTACGTGCGCGCGAGTTAGGGCTTCTCTTCTTCGTGCATGCGAGTCATTGGAGGAAGAGCAGTTGGGGCTCACAATTATTGGTGAGTAAATTTATTTAATTGTTTTAATCATTTTAAATTCTTTAAATTTAATGTTTTTTTTCAAAATTTAAATTAAGAACAGTTTGATTTATTATCAAATTAAGTATGTTAAATACTTTAAAAAAAATTAATACTTAATTTTTACAAATAATGTTTAATGTTAATGTGACTTAGTATTTAATAAAGAGGATGTTTACTTTAAGTATAATTAAGGTTTGATAATTTATGAAGTAAGATAAAGATTAATTAAGAAATTGATTTGTAATTAGTGACTGAGTAATTCGTAATTTGTGATTTACAATTGGGTAATTAGGTTTCATAAATTAACAATGAAGGTTAATAATAAATAGTTAAGGAGTAATGAATTAATAATTACTTGGGAAAGTAATAAATTAATAATCACTGGATGTAATTAATTGGATGGAGGGATTGCAAATTTTAGGGGGCAATGGTGAGTAAACTCACTATGTTCGACTATTATTTAAATTTAATGGTTAAATTTAAGTAATCGTTTGAATGATTGAATTGATTTGATGTGCACAATAAATTAATGATGACGTGACTTGATTTTTGGTTGGTTCTCGAGTTAATTGTGGGTTGACTCGAAGTATTCAGGTTTTTAAATTGTTTTATATTTGAAGTTATAAATAAGAAAATGTTTCATTCTAATGTTTGTTAAGGGCTTAATGATTTCGGATTCATCAAATTAGTAGGGTAATTAAAATGGATAATTAATTAATTCAATTAATTAAAGATTTGGATTAATTAATTTAGTAATTAAGGATTTGAATTAATTAATAAATTAAGTTTTAAGTTAATTAATTAAGTGTAAGTAATTCAGAATAATTATTTGATGGTTTGGTAAATAATTACTTAATGAAATTAATAAAATATAATTACTTTGTGTAATTAATCAAGAGATTAATCAAGATGATTGATTAAGGGGAAATTTATTTATTTAATGAAGAAAATAAAAGATAGTTAATTATCGGTTGAGATAAATCAAGAATGAATAATATTTATGGTTTAATTAATGATTAATTATTTAATGTAATTAATTTTGGAATAGAGTAAATTGAAATATAATTAGAAATCATTAATTTATATAATCAACAATGTAATTAAAGATTGATTAATTAAGATGAATTAATCAGAAATAAGCGACTTGCGAGAAGTTGATTAATATAAGAAATTAAGGATTAATTGTAATTAAACAGTTAATTAAGTCATGAAGTAATTAAGATTTCTTTTTGATTCTAGTTAAGAAAAATTAATATCGTGAAATTAATTAAGTTAAATACTTGGATGTAATTGAAGGGTAATTAATCCAAGTTGATTAATCAAGATGAATGATGAAGAAAGATTGTTTAATTGATTTGAAATTAATTAATGACAAGTGAAGAATTATAAATGGCTGAGGTTAGAAATTCAATCAGAATTAATTTAATTAATATTGGTAGCGAACAAGATTTGCTTATGGGTGGTCGAATGGTATTGGATGCTTTGAATGAATTGATATCTCTGATATGAAATGTTGTGAATTTCATGTGGATAACTTGGATTAGGAAGATATAAGACTCGAAGAGGCCGGGATCGGGTATTGGGAGATACCCGAAACCACTTCGAATTTCTTATAAATTGATATGAGAAATTGATAGGTTGGAATGAATGGATTTAAATGAATCGGATTATTTAATCTAAATTTTGGCACTTAGAAAACTTGTTTTGGAAATAAGTTATGTCTATAAAAAATTGTGACTTTGTAAATTGATTTGAGTTACCCGGGTTCTATAATTTATGCTTTGTATTACATGTTGGATGGGTTTACTCACGCTGGTTTCCAGCCTGACCCGGGTGTTACTTTGGTGTAATGCTCGGGTCAGACCGAGTATTACAGATTTTCAGGTAGGTACGTTCTGGAGCTCAGAAGGCGAGCTGGATGGTAAGAGCGTATAGGATATTTCCACTGTATTTATATTATTGTTAATCTGAGACAAGATAATTGTATATATTCAATGATTGTAAATATGTGAAACTCTGATGTATTAAAATGTAACTGACAGATATAATATTCTTTTGTAGACTGTTATCATTTATTATTATATTTCATCCGCTGCGAATGTGAGATGTTGATGATTCTGTTCTTCTTCTTTTTCTATCTCTTACTTCTTTTTTATAACTATCTGGAATTTTCGGGTTCGAAAATTTCGTGCCGTTACACCGGGTATTTTCGAGAACGATAGGATTACCTATCGAATGACTCTGCACTGAGTTGCTTCGGTGTAGACATCTACATATGTGATTTGGAGTTCGATCGGGACTGTGAATAATCGAATTTGCAAGGGCTTCTTTGAAGTGCCTTCGGTTCCGTTCGAACCCAGAATGGACTTGTATGGTTGTATGTTTGACATTACACCTTGAGATGTAAAGCTGATTTCTATCAAATACATTTTTTTGATGGCGAAGAATTTATTCTTTTAGATTAGCACCCTTCTCTGATACGTACGAGCTTAGAGTTTATGTAGTAGATGGTTACCAGTGATATACTCCTAATTTATTAGTGTGGCATGCTAAGTGCCGCTAATCATTTGTTGATCGATGCATGGCTTTTGTAAAAAGCGTAGCTTTATGGACAAGGCTTCGTCAAACCTCGCAACCCGAAAATGGTCGAAACAGGAAGAATGCAGCAAGGTTATGAGGGTCGCACCCTTGAGGGTATGTGCATTTCCTTTTTGACAAAAGGTTGTATCATGGTATGGAGCCCAGATATTTAACCTATGTGGTTGTGGGAATTTGTTGGTGTTGAGCGCTCAGCAAAAGGTCGGTCTAGACCGAGGGATGGCATACTCATGGTTGTTAGTTACCTAGTTACAGAGGTAACCCGGCCATGTGTTGGCAGAGAGCTGGTTAAGTTCTCGGGGCGTACCCATTCGGTGTAGAAAGTTTCTTAGCCTGACCATTTGTTGGAAATCCTAACAAAACAATACAAGCCCTATACGGTTTTAGTTGTACAACTTGCCATTTATCAATGGTGACCACCGTTTAATTGGTAGCTATAGTAGGTGTACCATAATGGTGGTATGCTGCCTAGGATTAATATTATACTTTCGAAATGTTTTCTGCACTATGCACTAATAATAATATCAAAAGGATTTTGCGTATCAAGCATGTTTGACTATCATAAGAGAAATCTCCTCCAATTGTGCGTTTGTATTGTATGTGTGGCGGGAGGCCTTATGATAGTTTCATTTTCCAAAAAGCATTGTGGATTTCTTTTTATTTCTTTTGTTCAAAATAAATGTTTTTGTTTGTTCACACTAGTCCCATAAGTGACCTAGAGTTTATTGTTCCCTTTCTAAACTCTGGGTGCCCACAATTTTCCATACGGGCAGCCTAGAGTCAGGTTATCAGATAGTCAGCTAGTAGGTGTAGCTTTTGGCAATTCTTTGGAGTCATTGGATTTCATTGATCGCATTTGTTTCAAGTTCAGCAGTGATAGTGGTTCGAACTTATCGGATTGGTGTTTTTGAGCTTTTGGGTTGAGCTATGTGGTCTTGAAGCATTGGTAATGGAGTTGCAGCATGGATGTTGGATTCTTTTGGAGCCTATATTGGTGTTATCTTTCCGCTGTTATGCATTTTTGGATCTGATAGTGTTGGACATCTGTTGTATCATATTATATCAGATATTGTATCCATTATTGTATCAATGATATTCATTTCTTTTTCTCCTCTGTTGTTATACTTAATGTGTTATAAGTTCTGGGGATACAGACTTCAACGTTTGAATCTCTAGCATTCGTATACGGGTGAAGTATCAGGTGCCAAGTATCGAACGTAGGAGTGTGGGTCATTAGAATTGGTATCAAAGTATAAGGTTGAGTAAGAACTTTAGCTTAGGAGTATAACACATTAGGTGGCTCATAAGAGATAGGGTTTGACATGCCCTAGAATGAGTACATCCCTAAGATATCTTATCCGTATGTCTTAGTAAATTCTCTTACTATCCACTGATAGTAAGTATGAGTGCAAAAAGAGGTTGAGGTAGGGGACAGGGGAGTACCACTACAAATGGTCAATACCCTGTAACAACAAGGAAACGGCTTTTTCCTTCAATCTCTTTTATCATCATCCAATATCAATTCTATTATGGCTTCATGGCAGCTACAAGAAGAAGCTTTGGTGTGATGGTGGCCCTGCGAATCGTTGTAAATAAGTTCCTATTTCGTGTTCTCTTCATCAGTTTCCCTCAGCTTTTCGTTTTAACTTTAATGAATCTAAACTTTTATTTGAAAAAATTGAATAAAAAATATGAAGTTAAACTAGATTGTATCGATAAGACGATTTCGGTTAAAACCAAACTTTGGAAAAAATTTATTATGATTTCTTAACCAAGTCCGAAGAGGGACAAGCTAGTGTATATTTTGGGATATTCTGACCTAAGTTGAGTATCCATTCATTTATTCTTTGGGGTCTAAATATATTCTATGAATGGTTAGTTGCCCTTCGGACTAACCAATGCCCCTGCATATTTCATAGATCAGATGACCCGAATATTTTGTGAAGTATCGAATAAGTTCGATCTTGTATTTATTGATATTTTGATATGTAAAGTTAATATTCTGCTTGATCTGGAAAGCTATATCTTTGTGTGTTCATCTGTTTTTTGTTGTCTCCCTGTCTAGCAAATTTCGGGGACGAAATTTTCGTAAGCAGGAATCTGTAACGATCCCAGTTTTGATTCAAATTTAAATTGGTAATTTATATAAAATTTTGGATTAAATTGTGAGTTAATTTGAACTTTTCAAATTGAATAAGATATGTGCTTGTTTATTTATATAAAAAGATTGTAATTTGAAATTTGAATTTGAAATTTTCCAAAATAAATAATATATGTTGCTAATTTATATATATGTATACAAATTGATTTTTAACTAAATTGTGGGTTTGAATTTGATAAAGAAATATCTTATAAATATATTGGATTTGAAAAAATTATATTTTAAGTTAATAAAAAAAATTAATTTCTAATTATAATATATGATATATATGAAAGTTATATTTTGAAATTAATATTGTACATTTTCAAAAGTTATTTAAAGCTGAATTCTATATTATATAATATACATATGTGTGTTTATTCACTAATGTATAATTAGTTTTAAAATTATTTTTTCATAAGGTTATATAAATAGTTATCAAAGTAAATGTATATAGATAAATGTATTGAATTAAAATAAGATTTAATAAAAAGTTATATAAGTATAAATAATAAGAAAATGTATAAATACAAATGTAAAACAAGAATGAGTAAAAGCTTATACATACATATATCTTTTTAAATTTATGAGATAAACATATTAAAATATAAAGATAAATATGGGTTGTATGTATATATGTAGGGTTAATAAAAAGGATAATCTTCTTTCTTTTAAAATTTTAGTTTGTATATATGTTATAATTTATTAAACAAGGGTATAAACATAAATTTATTGCACATGACATTTGTAAATTTATAAATCCATGTATTAACATTTGTACGCTTTGCATGCCATACAATAAACAAGTGGCAAACAGTTTTTTCTTTTAATTTGAATTATATGATAACATGTTTAGTGAGAAAACAAGCTTCATTTTCTTTCATTTGAGAAATCTGGAAACCAAAACTAAAAACAAATGAAAATCAAAAATGAAATCAAGCTTCAATTTCAACTTCATGATCAAAAAATCAAACAACCCTTGTCCAATTTGTTTCAAACCTGAAACTGAAGGAAAACTAGAAAACATTATCTGAAGCAATTCAAATTCAACTCAGCTTCAGCTTCAAACCAAAGTTCCAGTTTTTAAAACAAAGGCTTCTTTTCAAACCTGAAGATGTAGATTATCTCAAAGCAATCAAGTTTCATATCAACATCATAAACAATTTCCAAATCAGATCAAAAGCAAAATTTCAAATTTAAAAGATCAAATAAATTCCAGGCTTAAGCTTCTCTGTTCATCACTCATCTCTGTGAGTAAACCTTCTTTTAGAAAAACAATTTTAAAATTTGTTCTTATGTTTGATACATATGATAATTGTTGTGAAATATAGTGAATGATGTTTATATGCATGAATTCATATGTGCATGTATGAATACAGGATGATTGGTCTTTGCATGTCTGTGCTAAAGAATGAACCTGCCTCTGTTACATTACAGGCTTCATTTTCATATAATAAAAAAATTGTATTTTCCTCTGCAATCAATTTTAGGCTGAGATGTATAAATGGAAAATGACTACAACGATGTGTTATGAATATTGAAAATAGTATCTAGTATTTACATTTAGTGATTATTTCAAAATTTGAAAATTTACAGAGGAAATCAAAGATACATCAAAATTCGACCATCTATAAATTATGATTTGATTATGTAAACAAAATCGTATTATAAAATGATGAATTTAGGTAATGAAATTGTGATTTTTAGTATTATATAAGTCGAGATATACGAAGTTGATCGATTTTGGATTTTGCGTCAATTGCCGGTGACCTATGACGATTTGAAGCTCGAGGTTATTGTCGAAGGTGGCTTAAGGGATGATGATTTCAAGAAAAATTATGGTATATTTTATCAATGGTCATGGTGGCCAGAGATTGACGAAGTAGGGATCTTCAACTGTTTGGGTAGCCGATATTTTTCATGGTGATTGCGTCGCCATAGGGAGGCCGGAGGTGATCGCGAGGGGGGAATGGTCACTGGGGTTCGTGGTGATGCTCTGGATGAAGCGGCATGAGTTCTGGAGGTGGAGATCGTCGATGGCGAGTAGATTTGGTCGATTAGGTTTGTTTCCAGGTTTGGTCGACCTGTTCGATTTTTGATTCACGAAGGTGATGGCCGAGCTGGGTGGTCGGGAGGTTGGTGATGGTCGTCGTCGACTTGACGAAGGCGGTAGGGTTGGTCAAAGGTGATCAGGTGGCGTGTGCACGTGCACGTGCACATTTTTGTGTCTGGGTTTAGTTTGGTTGGGAAAGAAGCTTTTGTCTTAGGTCAAGCCCGAAGTTTTTGCGTTTGTGACTCGAAGGAGTTTAGACTGCGAGTTGCTCGAGTGTGAGCTCGGGTATTTGATCATTTGGCTCGGGAATTTTGTATCATGGCTCGGGTTGGTTTTTTTGTGTAACCTGGTTTAAATTTTTAAAGTAAAATCGTGTACAGGTTTTATAAAGCAAAGTAATTTAAATTAATTCAAGCTTTCAAAATGTATTAACTAAGTTTTTAAGCAAAAGTAAACGTTAAACCAAGTTTCAAAGCCAAAATGAAATAAATAAGTTTTTAAAGATAATTTTTTTTCAAGTTTTAAAGTAACTAAAAATGATTAAGTTGGTAAGCAATTTATTAAATCAAGTTTTAAAATGAATGAGTTTTTCAGAAGGTTATAAACCAAGTCCAAAGTAAAATAAAATCATTTAATAAGATTTTGAAACAAGTACACGTTTAAATAAAAAAGTTAAATTACTTAAATTTGTTTGTTTTAAAATTTATTTTATTAACTACGTAATGAATTACAAATGATTTTTAATAAAGTTAATGATGTAATTAAGAAATTTATTAAGATAATTAATTAGTGAAATTAATTAAAATTGATCACTTAATGTAATTAATAGGGTTAATTAATTAGTATTAATAATCAAAGTATAATTACTTAATGAAAGTAATTAATGTATAATTAATGAATGCAATTAATTTAAGGATCATTAACTAGTGACTAAGAGATAATTAATTAATTAAAGTTGGTTAATTTCTTTACTAATTAAGGGTTAATTAATCAAAGTAATTAAAGGTCAATTAATTAAAGAATGATTAACTGATGGAAGTAATTAAAAGGATTAATTACTCAAGGGGATTAACTAAATTATTAATGTATTTAATTTAAGATAATTACTTTTGGTAATTAATTTAGGGTTAATTAATTAATATAATTAATTGAGGATAATTAATTAAAGAATAATTAAATGATTAAAGGTTAATTATTTAATGATTAAAGGTTTATTGATTTATTAATTAAGGTTGATTAATTAATAATTAAAGGTTGATTAATTTATTATTAAAGGTTGGTTAATAAATGATTAAAGGAAAATTAATCAAAATGGTTTGTAATTAATTAATGTTAATTAACCAGGGTTAGTAATTTATTCATAGGTAATTAATCTATTTTAAATTAATCAGGTGATTAATTAATCTTACTTATGGATGTTTGGATTATATCGAATGCTTTAAATTGTTTGATATCTCTATTATGTGATGTTCTATTGAGCCGTGATCTGTGGTTTATTTATTTGTGATGATATTACTTGCGTATCTATGAATGAAAGATAAGCGTTACAGGATTATACCACTTATTGATATTGTTGTGCTTGAATTGACGATGGTTGTGATATTGTATTGTTGTGTGTAAAACTCCTGGACTACACTACACACACAAATATGGATTTCATGAGGAATTGGTTAAGTCATAGATATTTTTTAATTTAAATATTATTTTGTTTCAAAATTGAATTTTAAATCCAAATGGTTTGGAAGTGGAATTGAGTTGAATATGAAAAGCTTTTGAAAAAGGAAGTTTTGAAATCTAAATTTAGTTTGAATATACTATGTCTTGTTTTGAAATTATTTTGAAATTAGGGTTTGAAAGGATTATACAAGTTATACAATATATTAAACCATTTTGAAGTATGTTGAATAAGTTGTTTTAGGAATTTGAATTTAATTCAAATAGAACTTGCCGAGTATATGGCAGTTCACTGATTTTCTGATTTTACTTTGAAAGACTTTAACTTGAGAAAATTTAATCGGATTTTCTCGAAAAGAAAAGCATTTGTTTTCAAATGATAATTTCTTTCATATAAAGAATGAACTTCCAGTTTTTGTTGAAAGGATATCAAGTTTAAAATTGAAATTGTTTTGAAAGCTATAAATGTTGGTGCTGGTTTCAAATTGAAGAGTATCTTAAAGAGTGATTCTATTGTTTAAAAGATTTAAAGTGGAAAATTGCTTAAACCATTCTAAATGAAAGATTTTGGGGAACAAGTGTTGAAAAGTTGTGACTTAACTAAGATTCCACTATATCTATATGCTTTTTAAAATAAACGCTCATTATTCGGTTTAGCTGGGAGAGGAATTTATGTCATAAAACCCATTTCGAATAATGATACGACGAAATGGATAGCATTTGAAGACGGTGGTGAAGATCGGGTATTTTTTAAGAACGATAGGATTACCTATCGAATGACTCTGCATTGAATTGCTTCGGTATAGAGATCTCCATATGTGATGGGGAGTCCGATCGGGATAGTGAATACCCGGATTTGCAAGGGCTTCTTTGAAGTGCCTTCGGTTCCGTTCGAACTAAGAACAGACTTGTATGGTCGTATGTCTGACATTGCACCTTGAGATGCAAAGCTGATTTCTATCAAATACATTTCTATTTGGTGGTAGAGAATTTATTTTCTTAGCTTAACACCCTTCTCTGAGACATATGAGCTCAGAAGTTATGTAATTGATGGTTATCATTGATATACTCCCAATTTGGTAGTGTGGCATGCAGAGTACTGCTGATCATTTGTTGATCGAATCATGGATTTTGTGAAAAGCATAGCTTTGTGGACAAAACTTCGTCAAACCTCACAACCCAAAAATGTTCGAAACAGGAAGAATGCGGCAAGGTTATGAGGGTCGCAGCCTTTAAGGTATGTGCATTTCCTTCTAGATGAAAGGTTGTATCATGGTATGGAGCCCGAATATTTAACGTATGTGGTTGTTGGAATTTGTTGGTGTTGAGTGCTCCGAAAAAGGTCGGTCTTGACTAGGTGATGGCATACCCGTGATAGTTAGTTACCTTGTTACAGAGGTAACCAGGCCTTGTGTCGGCAGAGCTGGTTAAGTTCTCGGGGCGTCCCTCTAGAGGCGTACCCATTCGGTGTAGGAAGTTCCTTATATTGACCATTTGTTGGAAATCCAAACAAAACAATACGATCCCTATAAGGTTTTAGTTGTATAAACTGCCATTTATTAATGGTGGTGACCTGCCATTTAAATGGTAGTTATAGTAGGTATACCATAATGGTGGAATGTTGGCTAAGATTAATATTATACTTTCAAAATGTTTTTTGCACTATGCACTAATAACAATATCAAAAGGATTTTGTGTATCAAGAATGTTTGACTATCATAAAGAGAAATCTCCTTCAATTGTGCGTTTGCATTGTGTGAGTGGCAAGAGGCCTTATGGTAGTTTCATTTTTCAAAAAGCATTGCGGATTTCTTTTTACTTATTTTGTTCAAAATAAATGTTTTGTTCGCTCACACCAGTTCCATGACTGACCTGGAGTTTATTGTTTCCTTTCTAAACTCTGTGTGCCTACAATTTTCCACAGTGGAAGTCTGGAGTCAGGTTATCAGATAGTCGGCTAGTAGGTGTAGCTTTTGGCAATTCTTTGGAGTCTTGGGGTTTCGTCTATCACATTTGTTTCAAGTTCAGCATTGATGGTGGTTCGAGCTTATCGGATTGGAGTCTTTGAGCTTTTACGTTGAGCCATTTTGTCTTGAAGCATTGGTGATTGAGTTGCAGTATGGATGTTGGATTCTTTTGGAGCCTATATTGTTGCTATCTTTCCGCTGCTGTGTTTCCACTATTGTGCATTTTTGGCTTTGATAGTGTTGGGCATGTGTTGTATCATATTGTTTCAAATACTGTATCCATTGTTATATCAATGATATTCATTTCTTTTTCCACTGTGTTGTTTCGGATAAGGGTGAAGTGTCGGGTGCCAATTGTCGAAGGTAGGAGTGCGGGTCATTAGATATCTATTCAGTCACAGTTATTCAGTTGACTCATATGATATTCTTATTTTGTTATCTGACTATTGTATTCGAGACTTCTGTTGTATCTTTTTTAACTCTGTTATATATAAAATAGCTTCATGAACTACTATTCTTTTGTTTCCGCTGCATTATTGTTATATTACTCCATGTCTATGATTTTATGATTTATTTATTTACTATATATGCTAAGTTTTTCCAAATATAAATTAACAATCTGGTATTTTGAGCAATTCAAATCCGACATGTGTGTCTGTCTATGAACTTGGAGGGTGCAGCATGATAGGGGGTTCTCGCATTTGGTTTGGTAACGAGCAGATGACTCTTACTCCTACATGTCCCTGCGGGGATTGGTGCAGTCAAGAGGATGGCCGTAAAGGAAGAACACAGGTACCAATGTATGCCACGGTGGGCATTACCCCACTTACAGGTGGTATGTTACATGTGGTATCAGAGCGTTGGTTTTAGGCAAAAATCAATATATAGAGTAAATTTAATTACGGAATCAGTTTCATTCGAGCTTGAATCCTTTCCTCTTTGACTCGATTTCCTTTAAATTTTGGAACGTTCCTCTCGGTTCCAAAATCCATCCTTATCTCTCCCTATTCGTATTCTGGGGTATCCCATAACTCTACTTCAAATAATCTCTATAATAAGCCGGCGGTCTCGCCAATCTTCGAATGATTCATAAAGGGTTGAAACTCCTTTACAATAGACATTGATTTACCAAAGATTTCTGTATCCTCGGTTTACGATGCTACTGCTATGCCTGAATTCTATCTCTTACAATCGAATGTCGATTTGCCTCGGAATTCTGCATCGATCTTATTCTTAAAGTCACGGTCGACTCGGTTATGCTTTCCCTCGATTTATATGAACTTATCTATCTTCCTATTTTGTTATTTAATCATCTTATCTTTGTTCGTTATTTAATCATCTTATCTCTGTTTCGAACCTATCTTCAAATCAAAATTCTCTTTGATTTGAGTCCATCAAATTTGAATCTCTATCCTTTCTTTGAAATCCATTCTTGAATCATCAAGCGAGGAAGTGTATTAGTAAACTAATATTAAAAAATGTTATATATATATATATATATATTGTGTTGTTTGAGTTGTCGATGTTGATTTGGGTTTTGGATCGATTCGTCTGATCAACACTATAGGATTTCCAAAACACTTGAATAGAGCAAACAGACACGATATTTTTTTCAAATTTGGTTAATGAAATAAGTTTTGTATGATTATATTATATATATGTATAATTTTCTAAAATTGAGTTGTTAACTGAATTGGATGTTTAAAATGATAATATTTGGTTTATCATTTGTAAATCTTTGACCATTGCTAAATGGTATAAATAGTGAAATTACAAAGCATGGTTATAAACTGATTTGGAATTTGAAATGAATTTAAATCAAGAATTTAAGGATTTAATTTCTAGTGATTTCAAACTATGGTTTTAAAGTTTTAAAATGAATATTATTTAAAGTATTTTCGAATAGAAATGGTTTTCAAAGAATTTTAAAAGTTTAAATCACTACTCTTCTCTTTTGTTGCTGGAAAATAATTTCAGTGATGGCAGCCACATCATCGATATTCATTTTTGAGTTTCAGAATGGAGAGACCATTTAGTAGCTTCGCTACACTTTTGTTTTGGAAATTGAATTGATTTGAATTTCTTAGGTGTGATTTGATTTATAATATATATATATATATATGTATGTATATATATATATATTATATAGTGGTGTATGATTATAGATTTGATTTGATATATATAGTGTGTATATATATATTCATCTATCTCTAAACTATTTGAAGTCAATCGGAAATTTAATTCTAAAATCTTATGTTAAAGGTGATTTCAATTATAAAATAAAGCCAAAAATTTCGAGTAAATATGTAAAAAAATATTTGAATTGGGTAAAATTTACCTGTATAATACCCAATTTCATTCTAATATAACTTACCTAAATTATTCAGAAGTTGAATATGTAATTGGATAATACACAATATAAAATGATTTTACAAATAAATTAGAGTGGTTATAATAAATGTTATACACTTAAATTTTAATTATAAAAATGTTAATAGAGATAAATAGAATAACAAGTTGATTGAATAGTAAATCAGATAAATTAAATAAAATTTTATTTGAAAGAAATCTTTTGTATCAAATATTAATAAATTGAAATAAGATCAACTTAATGAATTATCTTGAATTTAAAATAAATTGTTGAATATAAATTAATTTAATTTGAAATTATGTGGCTTTAAATTAATTGTTTTATTTTGTTTTCTAATCTATTTACCTTCTGGTTGTTTCAATTCTCCTACCTCCTTCCTTTTCAGGGACGAAAAGTTTTAAGTGTGGGAGAGTTTAACGATCCGAAATCGTTAATGGTTATATTTATTTAATTAATTTAATTTTGTGAAATTTTAAATAATTGAATTCGGTAATAAAAATTTATTTTTTGGAATACATCTATTTGAACATAGTAAATGGTAAATTTTCATCAAATAATATGGAAGTTCGTTTTATTGTGCAATTTTATTTCAGTTTAAATCAGTTAGTATTTGATGATAATAAAACATTTTACAAACTTGAATATTTTTACATAAGAAACTTGTAAATCATCTTCTGAGTGAGACGTCATCTTTCGTTTTCCCAAATTTGGATTGTTATTTCCCCGTTTATTTTACTTCTGACAAATTAGCAGCATTTTCGGTACTGATTGTCGACTTTTGATAGGATGATCGTATCACTGATATCTGTGTACCATTTTGATCGTCTCGTCATGCTGATCTCCGTAGTATATTCATTTATGTATTTCGGTGTCCGGTACGGTGCGAAATCCACGAAACGGATGACCATATCGGTACTCAAATCTTTACCTTTTGGTTTTCTATAACCATTTAAATCCACCGTATGATTCCAATGGTCACTGCATTCAATATTTTCAGGAATTAGCATTTATGACCTTTCTATTCATACATTTCCATTAGCCTAAAAATAAAGTAAAATTTGTTTCAAAGCAAAGGGGTGACAGCACATCACTCCCTTCGTCTCCATTTTTTTCTTTCAGGCCGAACTCATGCATTTTCCACTTAACTTCCTCTCTTACTCAATCTCCGCCTACTTTATAAAATTAAAATATCACAGAGCCCTCACTCGTGCACCGCCTTTAGCCACCTTCCTCTCCGCCGTGACCACCTTGCTCCGACCGCCCCTCTCCATTTCTACCTGCTTTGAAACCCAAACGCATGAACCCATCAAGATGGCAACTGACTTCACTCCGACCCTCAGCCAACGCAACATCTTCGACTTGACGAGCGCCAAACCCGACCACAATTTTCCAGCCTGCTAATCACCTTCTCATCTTCTTATTTTGTTTACAAGTATATATATAGTATTTTACAGATGTCAGTTTTATATAAATCAACTGTCAGTTTATACGGAAGATTTGATATTTATTTTAATCTGTAATGTGTAAAAGGTATATTGCGATTATATGTTAAGTTATATAGATATGTACAGGTTTTGATATATATTAAAGTGTATAAGTTATATAGTTTTAGTCTTGCAGTTTATAATATATATAGTATAAAGTTTTAAATTCTTCTACTCTATATGAGTTATAAGTGTATATTCTATTATATATAAGTATATAAAATTTCGTAATTATAAATAAATATGTATGTGGCTTTACATATGTTATATATATAGTAGTAATATATTGAAGTACACGATGTCTGTATTTTTTTATATATAAGAGAACGTATTATATTAGAATAAATATTTGTCCTATATTGTTTTATATATATAATATATACTGTGGTTTTAATATATAATAGTTATGAGTTGGCACATTTCAGATTTAAAGTATACTTTTTAGTAGTTTGGTTTGCTGCAAAGTGAAAAAATGTGAACAATGGTTTAGTTTTAAATTTTAGATAAAGACTTGTTTATATGTTTGGATTTGATATTAGTTTGAAATTTTGTTTAAATTGACTTTTGAATATATATTGATATTTTCAAATAAGCATATACAATATATGCAAGTATTCTGCATCCTTAAAAAATATATTTAAATATATATTTTATTTCAAATTTTAATATGTAGATAGTGTTAATCCGTGAGATGATGGTTTTGATGACAACAACCATAGTATAGATTATAAAATATAAATACTAACACTATATATTTAGATATATATATGTATACGCAGGATTTAACCATGCAGGTACCAAGAATGAAGACTGTACAGTATAGAGATTCACGATACCAAGATTGACGACTCATGAGTATCAAAATTATCAAGAGTTCAAGAATTCAAGTAATTTATTCTTTAATTAGAAATTTTGTTAAAACTCATAGAAAAGCATTGGCATCTTAAAAGTCTAATTTATTCGTGGAATGGAATCCACTTCGAGCCTGTTAAAGGGATGGAACCCTAAGTAGGATGGAACCTACGAAAAATCTAGTGGAACATTGTTTTGTATCCGCTAAATTTTTATTCAAAATGATTTTTCAAAATTATATCTTGTTTTCAAAATGATTTCAAAATTTTCCTTTTAAAAGATTCAGAAACCTCTATCCTGATTTTAAATAATTTTAGCCTCAAAATCATCTTTAATTTCAAAGTCAAATTACTCCTGATTTTAAACTATCTTTTAATATAATATATTTAACTTTTAAATATTTATACTTAAATTAAAATATAAAATTATAGTTAAATTCTAAATATATTATTCTCTATATTTACTTATGAATTTTAACTATAGTCAGGTATATTTTATAAAGTATAAAATAGTTTTAATATAAGATAAAGATTATTTTCAAAGAAAATCAAATCATCAAAAAATGCTTTGGGATGTCGACATACTCATGGTGACCATGTCGACATGGTGTCAGTTGAGTTCAAAATTTCAGTTTCAAAAGAAGTGTCTATTCGCCATAACTCTTCACGAATGGACATGGCTGTTGTTCTTCTATAAATAGGGGTCAGTTTCAACGAATTTTAACATCAGTTTTTCTGGTTTTTCACTCCTCTTCTTCTTCCATTTTTCTTAATACATATTCTTACCATTACTCTGCCGAAATCTACATTAAATCGAACTCGATCAGTCATAGTTTGATTCTCTATCACTATCTCAAAAAGATCCTCAGTGCTATTCAGAGTTATAGGCTTTTTGTAATCAACTTAGCGATAAAAGGTGTGATTGTAGCCTTGAAAATCAATCAAGCGAGATAAGGTGTGATTGTAGCCTTGGGAAATCAATTGGGTGAACTTGTTGCCCGTAAAATCAAGTGGGTGAACTTGTTGCTCGGAAAATCAAGTATCTCTACCCAGAGGATTGTGATTCTGGAGGGTGTACCTCGTAGCCTTGAAATCGAGGGTGTAATTGTAAAGATTGCTTTTGAAAGGAAATCCGTACTTGTGTTGCGGGACTAGATGTAGAGTAACTCCGAACCAGTATAAAATCCGTTGTGTTCTTTCCTTTACTGCTTTTTATTTTATTTCTACATCTGTGTTTGTTTATGTGATCATATCTGTGTCTGTATATTGCACACATCTATGTTTAAATTAACATAAACTCAAATGATTTAGTAATTCTTTATAAACACTATTCAACCCCCCTCTAGTGTTAATCCTAGCCTTAAGATCCGTAACCGCATTTCTCACAATTGGTATCAGAGAAAGGTTTTCAAAGTTTCATAATCTGACTTTTGAAAAAATTTCGAAATGGCTACCAACACTGGTACTGTTACTAACACTAGTATCCCTATCACTAGTTCATTTATAGAAGGTCAGTCTACTATCAGACCACTACTTTTTAATGGCAGTAACTATGCATATTGGGCATGTAGGATGAAAATATATTTACAATCTATAGGATTAGACACATGGAAGCATGTAGGATGAAAATATATTTACAATCTATAAGATTAGACACTTGGAATATTACACAAACTGAATATTCTGAACCCACAACTGATTTTACACAGTGGACTGCTGAGCAAAAGACCGTTGCACAAAATAATTCTAAGGCAATGAATATTTTGTTTTGTTCACTAGATAGAAATGAATCAATAGAGTGTCAGTTTGTAAGTCTGCAAATGAAATCTGGAAAACTTTGCAAGTTACTCACGAAGGAACAAGCAAAGTTAAACAGACCAAAATTTCCATTCTCCCAAATCAATTTCAATTATTAAAATGAATTCTAATGAGTCTATTTCATATATGTATAGTAGATTTCAGGATATTGTGCATTCTCTAATATCTTTGGGAAAGGAATTTTCTAAAGAAGATCAAGCCAGAAAGATTTTAAATTCTCTTACTACAGAATGGGATCAAAAGACACTTGCTATCGAAGAGGCAAATGACATCAGTACTTTAAAGATAGAAGAATTAATTGAAAATCTAATGTCGTATGAAGTTCGAATGATCGGGAGAAGAGAAAGCAAAGCATCTGAAAAGAAATCAATGGCATTCAATGCATTGACTGATGGATCTGCTTCAAACAGCGATAATGATGAAGATATAGCCTTAATGACCATAAATTTTAGGAAATTCTTGAAATACAGAAAGATGAATAATCTCAAGAGAAACAACTATAAGAACTCTGGAAATCAGAATGCAGTTCCAAATAATGTTAAATGTTACAACTGTGATAAACCAGGCCATATCAAAAGAGACTGTCTGTAACCAGATAGGAAAAATCCTCCTATGAATAACAAGTATATACGCATGTCCAGGTGGATCCGCATTTGATCGTTGAGCCATATTGTTAATTGCTATTTATAAAATATTATAACTATTTAATAATTGAATTATTACATTTTGAAGTATTATTATGAATTTTAGTTCCAACAGTAGAATGAAGAAACATGCATTAAGTTTCATCTTTATCAACCACAATCTACGTAAGCAATAGTTGAAAAGTTACGAAAAAGCAAAATAATAAACTGCATGATTGTTAATAGTGGATATATTAGTTCAAAGAATTCTCATTATTTATAGTAGTGATAGAGATTTTGGTAGTTATTTCATCAATGTTTAAAAAGCAACGTAAGGCAAATGAAAATATATAAGATATTAAAAACAATAATATCTGTAAAAACCTAATGAATATAAATTACCTAAAGAAAAAGAATTGATTTTGATTTGAAAATTTAAAAACTGCAACGAACTTCCTTTGTGTAATAAAAATCAGAATCATACAAAAAGAAGAAGAAAATACACTCTAAGCAATAATTTTGGAAACATAAAAATAAACTGCACGATTGAAAAAAAAGGTTGAAATGGTAGTTTGGCTGTTCAACAGAGCATAAAACTCATACTCACTCTTTTATTCTTACTTATAGCATAGTTTGTTGTATTTGGTTAAATATTCAAAATTTCTAATATAATGAAATAGATGTGTACATAAGAAAGTGAGGTACTAAGGATGAAAATCTGGAAACAATGTTTAATAAGAAACAAAATTTATGGACATCACCACCTGCAGATGAAGAGAATCACGGTGTTTTGATCTTGATATGCATTCACAGACTCCATTATGTAGTAATAGAAAGGAAACGAAGGTCAGTTAAAAATTTCACCGAAACTAATTAACATGATTTGGAAATTGACGGAATGTGTAGAGTGACAAAAGTGTAAATAGAACAAATTATGATGCAAAAGTTAATAATAATAAGACCCGAACATTGATACTTATTAATCTCCAATTGAATACTCAAATATAAAGCCGTGGGGATCGAAGTTCGGTACTTTTAGCCAGCAGGTCAATTGAATTATAAATTTAGGGTCAAACTTAGTCGTTGCGTCATCACTTTTCCCATTATTTGCTTTTTTACAACTTTCAGAAAATTTTCTAAATAGTATGGACGATAGTTCAGCTCCTCTACTGCATCCAACTTTAGGGAAGTCGAACGTACATAGTCATCAATGGTTCTTTCTTCCTGACTAAACTTCTATTCTACAAATTAAAGATAAAATAGAAGTTTAGTTGAATTGTACGATGAAATTAATAAAGATGAAAAGGAGTTAGGATTATAACAGAACATGTTTCATATTTATACAACTGTTCCATTTTATTAGCATTTTATTTGCTCTCTCTGTCGAAAAATCGATATGTTATAGCAGTGTACTACAGAAAAATAAAAACAGAATTAACTATTACTTCCAATCCCATTTACCCAAACACTCAATCTGCCTAAAAAGTAAACTAAGAGAAAACTATAACAAAATATAAAAATTGACATCTACTTGCATTCCTTCAATTTAAACATAAAAAATAGAATAAGGTAGACGCAAAGATGAAATCGGACATTTGTGTAATAGTAATATGAATTATTGAACATGGACATGGAAGATGAAGAGAAAAATAAGTATAGAGAAGGAGAAAGTTACCTTCACTTGAAGCAATATGAGTCTGCGTGCTGAATAGACGATTGATTTTTAAACTGAAGATGATGGATAGTTGGAGCAACTACCTAAACGTGTAGGACCACTGATCATAGAACAGGCAGTTCGTGGAGGAGTTCAGATGAGCAGTGGATAAAAATTTAGTGTTGTGACATAAAGGAACATATGAAAAAGGTAAGTACATAAATTGAAAAAAAGATTTGAAATAATTAACTATATGAAACTCAATGTATAACTAAAATTATTATTAAAGTAACCCTACATTTGGGCATGTGGAAAACATGATAAAAGTTTAAACAAACATATATAGAGTATAATTTATGCAACAAATAAATATGTTGCTTGGACCTAAAGAAAATATTGTACACATGCTACTGCTTGAATTCTAGAGAAAAGTAAAATCAAAACTGGAAAAGGTAAGGTACAGAGTAGTCCATCGCTCATATCTTCTACCTTATACTCTGATTAAAGCATAGCACATCCCTGTCCAGCAAATCATGAAAGTCGAGATTAAAGTATACATTAGTGATCAAACGTAGGAAATCATATATAACATTTAACTAATAATCAAATATCAAAATTCTCTTGAACTCAAACCGGCCATGACTTTGCCTCTTGTGTTTGTGTATCATTATCATTGCACTCAGACTTGCAAATTGCTCTTTTCGGCTGTTTCATCCATTATACCAAGTTTGATGACTCTTCTTCACCAAACCTCTCAGTATGCTCTTTTATTTTTCTGTCTAATTACAAAACAATTTTTTTAGAGTTTGCAACATTAGAAAGCAAATTTGGCATTAACTCATCCTTACACTCATAGTCACTGACCTTGATTCTCCTTGCATTTATAGGGATGCAGTTGTCAGTTAGTGTACGTTTTGAGCCAGTGCATAATAATACAAAATTACCTGCTAATAAAAAATAGCGCATGAACGAATTATGCAATAAGTGGCAATGGCGATTCGATGCATGAATGGATCGTCGGTGGATCCATAGTCGTTAATCGCAACATCGATGGAGAAGATGGTGGATCGAGAACTGCACTGAACTAACTATCGGTCGTTCGTGGGAGAAGGAGTTGGAGAAGTAATGGAGTTTGAATTGGCTTCGATGTGGAATCAGATCTAGATTTTTTATTTTAGGGGAGGACGATGCAAAAATAAAACAATGGATATGAATGGAATATGCGGAAAGAACAATGCGATAAGGGTAATTTGAGTATTTCAAAAAGACACGGTAGAAATCAGTTCATGGAGTTCTTATTATTAGTAGTAAAGATGATCCAGCAAAGAAAGGAAGCGTGCCTTTACTGCTACTCTAGATGAATCAGACTCATCCTCAAGTGATGATGATCAGAAGACGGACAATTCGAATTTGTGTTTCATCGAAATTAACAACTTCGACGAATTTAGAGAAACGGACTCAGAAAAAGGTACACATTTACAATATAATTGGTTGAAATTGCTTGCTTAGAATTAGATGTTTGATTGCTTGATTGATTGATTTTGAATTGGTGTGTTGTTTGAATTTTAAAATTTATTCTATTTTTTATTATTTTATTATTATTATTTTTAATACTATAACAATACTTTCTGAAATATATTATTAGTCCAATAATATTCCAATAAATATATAATAAAGTATATATTTATTAGAGAACTTAGGAAAAATAATTCACAAAAATTCATAGGCACATGTCGACATGGTCCCTACCATGATGTTGACATGAGTACCAGAATTTGAATTTCAAAATTTGAATTCAAATGTTTGAATTTCCCTCCATCTTTTCACTTCATTCAATTCTCTGAAAAGCTATCTTTTGACCAGAGAATATGTCCTTTAAGAATCTATTTATTCACTATCTTTTATCATATCTTTTCACTCCCATTTTCAAATTCAAACTCTCTTTCTTCAAAACTTCAAGCTCTCTGCTCTCTGCTTTAATGGCTTCTTCAAGCAACCCCTCCACCATGAGAATTTTCAGAAAAATAAAAGAGCAACTCTTCAATGATCCGTAGGCAATAAAAGCATACATCAATTATGCTAATTATGCCAAAGTCCATCCCGGAAAGTTTGCTATTTTTCAAGATTTCTCTTCTTATGAACTTGATTCTCTTTTTGCAAACAATGGAGTTCTTAGTCTTATTGATGCTTCTCAAAATGATTTTGTTTGCTATCCAAATCTTGTCCAAATTCACTATGCTAATTTAAACCGTGGATTTTATAATGGAAATGAGGATGAAATTTGGAATAGTGTCAAAGGCACTAGAATTGTTTTGAATTGGGATCTTTTGGGTACCATTCTCGATTGCAAGTGTATGGGAATGGATCTTTCTAATTTTAAAACCGATGAAAATGATCGTTAGACATTTCATCACATTTTCGAAGGGAATGATAATTTTGAATCCAAAAAAAAAAAAAATTCGACCAATGGCAAGAATTGTCAATCTTCTTTTGCAACATACTTTGACCCTAAGATCGGGGGATTTTAACAATCCTACTTCAAAATTTTGCAAAGAACTTTTTGCTATTTTTGGAAATTATGACATAAATTGGGCGCAAGTTATTTTGGATGAACTTCGTCCCAAAAATCTTGAAATGGGTGAGAATACTTTGTATCATGGAATTTACCTCGCTTGGATTTTTAATTATTTTGGAGTGGATTTCAAAGGCGAAGAATTTGTTTCTAGAAAAGTTTTCAATCATTCCAACATTTCGCTTATGAAAATTCCATTAGTTTTTCAACCTTATGAGACTCTTGCAGAAAAGGAAGAGCGTTTGGCTCATGAGGAAATGGAAGAAGAGGAAAAGGAAGAAGAAGAAGATGGGGATGAAATGGAAATTGAAGAAGAAGGTGAAACCTCTTTGGAAAGCATCAACTATCCTCCTAATCCATCCACCAAAACCCTTCTCAAAAACCAAAAGACGATTGTTGAGAATCAACCGATTCTTAAACGATCCGTTAGTAAGAAGTTGGACAAAATTTCATCCAAGATGAACAAGTTCATTTCCGAAGTCAGCAAGAAACTTGGACTTTCTTCTTCATCATCATCGTTTAACTAGTTCTACAATATCGTGTCTTGTTGTATTAGTTTTAGTTTATTTTGATTTGAATGTTCGTATAGTTTTTTATGATTAATCGTTGTATCGTCTTAGTATGAAATGAAATGGAATTTCTTTTCTGTTATCTAGCTTATCTTATCTCCAGAATAAATGTTAGTATATTATATAAATATATACATATATACACACAATTATTCACAAAATCAAATTTGTCATAAAAATTCACTTCCCCATGTCGACATACCCTCCTTTACCATGTTGACATGTACTGGTCAGAATTGACAATTCATTTTGAATTTGAAATTCGAATAACTACCATATGTCTATTCATTTCAAACGAATTTCTACTCCTATAAATACCTGTTTCTTTTAGAATTCATCACTGGAAATCATTTCTTATCTTCTCTATCTCTCATTTCTTTCACAAATTCAAGTATGGCTAATCCAATTCACAATTTATCCGAAAATCTTGAAGAAACTCTTAATTCGTTCAAGAATATTCTCTCATTCATTCTCTGTAACCAGCGACACTTAGAATCGAGTCAAATGCAGATGATCAAGGAGCGAGAAAGGCATTTCGATGCAATACGATGGATGATTTCCTCCCTACACAAGGATGATAATGAAGCACATCCTCCTGACTCTCACTAATGACAATGAAAATTGGGATGCTATTAAAGCAGACCCTATCTTTGGAGAAGAAGGATGGATGAAAGTTCCTCGTAACATTTAAATTTTATTACTTTGTTTGAATTGTTTGTTTGAGTTGATTTGATTTGGTTTAGATTTATAATTGGTGTGGATTGATTTCTTAATTTAGTTCGATGTTTGATGTATAAAACATGTATATATACATTGAAATGTATATAGCTGTTGATTAAATTATCATGTTCATAAGTATAATTATTTCTTAATCTATCTATTATATATTCCTTTGTATAGTTTATCAATGCAGGTACGTTAGTACAAGAATGAGGGGGAGTTGGTTTTTGTTGATGACAAAGGAGGAGAAATATAAAATAGGGTAATTAGGGCATAGGTTAAGGGGGAGTTATTAGGATAGAAGTAATATTTTTTAAACAAAGTTTATCATCATCAAAAAGGGGGAGATTGTTAGTCTGTGACATGATGGTTTTGATGACAGCAACCTTAGAATAGATTATAAAATATAAATACTAACATTATAAGTTTAGATATATATGTATATGCAGGATTAACCATGCAGGTACCAAGAATGAAGACTATACAATTCAAGATATCAAGATTGAAGACTCATGAGCATTAAGATTATCAAGAGTTCAAGAATTCAAGTAATTTATTCTTTAGTTAGAAATTTTGTTAAAACTCATAGAAAAGCACTGACATCTTAAAAATCCAATTTATTCATGGAATGGAATCCACCTCGAGCCTGTTAAAGGGATGGAACCCTAAGTAGGATGGAACCTACGAAAAATCTAGTGGAACATTGTTTTGTATCCGCTAACTTTTTATTCAAAATGATTTTTCAAAATTATATCTTGTTTTCAAAATGATTTCAAAACTTTCCTTTTAAAAGATTCAAAAACCTCTATCCTAATTTTAAATAATTTTAGCCTCAAAATCATCTTTAATTTCAAAGTCAAATTACTCCTGATTTTAAACTATCTTTTAATATAATATATTTAACTTTTAAATATTTATACTTAAATTTAAATGTAAAATTATAGTTAAATTCTAAATATATTATTCTCTATATTTACTTATGAATTTTAACTACAGTCAAGTATATTTTATAAAGTTTAAAATAGTATTAATATAAGATAAAGGTTATTTTCAAAGAAAATCAAATCATCAAAAATTGCTTTGGGATGTCGACATACTCATGGTGACCATGTCGACATGGTGTCAGTTGAGTTCAAAATTTCAATTTCAAAAGAAGTGTCTATTCGCCATAACTCTTCACGAATGGACATGGTTGTTGTTCTTCTATAGATAGGGGTCAGATTCAACGAATTTTAACATCAGATTTTCTGGTTTTTCACTCCTCTTCTTCTTCCACTTTTCTTAATACATATTCTTGCCATTACTCTACCGAAATCTACATTGAATCGAACTCGATCATTCTAAGTTTGATTCTCAACAAGATCCTCAGTGTTATTCAGAGTTATAGGCTTTTTGTAATCGACTTAGCGAGAAAAGGTGTGATTGTAGCCTTGAAAATCAATCAAGTGAGATAAGGTGTGATTGTAGCCTTGGGAAATCAATTGGGTAAACTTGTTGCCCGTAAAATCAAGTGGGTGAACTTGTTGGCCGAAAAATCAAGTATCTCTACCCAGAGGATTGTGATTCTGGAGGGTGTACCTCGTAGCGTTTAAATCGAGGGTGTAATTGTAAAGATTTCTTTTGAAAGGAAATCAGTACTTGTGTTGCGGGACTGGATGTAGGGTAACTTCGAACCAGTATAAAATCTGGTGTGTTCTTTCCTTTACTGCTTTTTGTTTTATTTCTGCATCTGTGTTTGTTTCTGTGATCGTATTTGTGTCTGTATATTGCACACATCTGTGTTTAAATTAACATAAATTCAAAAGATTTAGTAATTCTTTATAAACACTATTCATCCCCCCTCCCTCTAGTGTTAATCCTAGCCTTAAGATTCGTAATCCACATTTCTCACAGATAGGTTTGTTTTATTATATGTGTTTTATTTAAAACAATGATCTTGAAATACATATATATTTCGATTTAGTAATGTGTTTGTATTAAATAATGATTTTATATATGTACACAGTTATATATATACATGTTCACTTATACCATTGATCTTCATCAATACAGTTTGATTCAATTTCGTCAATTCCAAGCTGTTAGTTTTGATTGTCAAATTCTTGCCAATTTTGCTTTGCTTCGAAATTCATGTTTGATTCATAGCTAGATTTTCTTTCATCTCTAGCTCTAAAGGTGAGCAATCACTCACGATTAATGTTCTTATGTTTATTAAATTTGATTTCAATTGAAACGACAATTGGAATATGCTGTTGTTAGTTAGTTACATTGCAATATACATATGTTGTTATCTGTATCTATTCACTTGTGACATATAACACCAGTTTATGTTATTTATCTTGATGATATATGCCCATTATATTATTATCATATCTATTATCAGTTTGCAAGTTCCCTGTTAGTATAGAATTCACTATGGGTTGAAATGATACATACCCAAATGATCTGTATAATAGGAGAAAATCGTTATGGGTTGAAATGATAGACCCAAGCGATTTTCATTAAATTGAATTTGGGATTGCGGGTTGAAATGATATATACCCGTATATATTTAAATTACAGATTGAAATGGTAAATATCCGTATCACTTGACCATAGGATAGAAAATTATATACAAATACCGTTGGTCTATATATAAATATTTTGAAAATGATTTCTATGAGTTTTGGAAAGAAATATATGGTTTTAGAAAATACTGATTTTAGATATTATATAAATATTATTTCATATATAGTTAAATTCTTGATTTTAAGCTATGTATAAAAAAATTCAATATAGAATAAGTTTAATAATAAAGTTTGATTTTATTTAAAATATAATATGGTTAAATATTTATTTAACATTATATTTTAAATATAGTGTTTATAATAATTTTTAATAAATTAAGGTTGGGAAGATAGATTTGAAATGATATTTAATTAAGAATTCATTTAATTAAATCGATTTGAAACTTATGGAATTTGAAATTTTTAAAGGATATGATTTATAACTTGATTTTTAGTTTAAGATGATTTAAATAAATATATCAAGTTTAAATAAATTGAAGGAATATTCAGTTATTTGAAATTTAAATTTTTATTTAAAGATATTGGATTTATTAAAGGAAATATTTCAAAACTAAATAATTGTAAAGTGAAAATGAGATATATGAAATTATCAAATTTAGTTTTGAAATTGTTGAATATATTTAAACTTTTAAATATATTGAAATTGAAATGGTTTATTTTGTGGTTCAAATTTGTATTTGAAATTGTTATAATTTGAAATGTTTATTGAGGACTGAATTGAATTGAAATTGATGATTTGAGATTTGATTAAATTTAAATTTTGGAATTTGAGTTGATTGGAAATTGATTTATGAAATTGAAGAAGCTATTTTAATATATAAGTATTTTTAAATTATATTTAAACTATTTTATATTTTACTTTATAGATTAATTTAAGATAAATCATTTTAATATAAACCATTTTTTTATAGACTATTTTAACATACTAATTATTTAAATATAAACTATTTTAACTTATAACTCTTTTATATAAACTATTTTACTTTATAAACTATTTTATTATATATACTATTTTAATATCTAAACAGTTTAAGTGGTGGAAGTTATGTTTTCAAAGTTATGAATTTCAAAGTATTACATTTCGAAAGTGTTATAATTTCAAAGTGCGTTGGTTCAAAAGTGTTATAACTTTGAAAATGCCATGATTCGGAAAAAGGATATATTTGATATAGAAATGATATCGTATTTGGTTTTGAAATGGAAATGATATCGTATTGATATGGTTTTGAAATTGCAATGATATTTTGGTTTTGAGATATAAACTATTTTGAAGTGACCGTGGTGTTATAATAACGTTTGGTTGTTAAAGAGACCGGGATCGGAAGTTGTCATACTCTCTGCCAACTCCGAAAACCACTTTAACAACTGTGTATGCGGTGGAGGTTCCAGAATGAAGTAGGATGGTGACGACGTCCTATTGAGGTATATACGTGGACCTGACTCCCATGAGTTGGCATAAGGTGGCTAAAAAAGGAGCAATTGACGGGCTAATAAGGTAGCTCCTCTGATCGGACACACTCTTTCGTTACCATTCTATTACTTTGTGATTGATTGGATGCACCTTTGATTTTTTTTTTAGGAGTGTGGCTCGAGGTGGGAGGTATTTTCGATTATTCATTATCACCGGTCCAGAAGTGTAATTGGTATATCTACCCTGGCATTGCCTAGTTATGTCGTGTCACCTACCCTAGCGTTCTTTGCTACGAGTTTGATTTGTATCGTACCTATGGAGTATTTATGGTAGTCTCCCAATCTGGAGGTACGATGGTACTGTATAGACTATTGGCACTATAAAATGTGTTAAAGGGGATATGGGTAACGTCTTAACGCTATTTTTAAATATTTATACTTTACTTTAGACATTATTATAATAGCGTATATTATTACATGGTAGATAGTTTAACGGGTCCTTAGAGAATGGCTATCCCAAACATCCTTGAGTTATCTGTATTTCAGTTGTTATTTCACTAGAGTTGGATTTATTGATATAAGAATGTTAATCCTGACACAAGTGTTTTGTGTTTTGCTTTACGCTCAGGTCAGACTGAGTGATATAGCAATTGAGACTCACCTTTGGAGTTGGAGCTTTGCTTAGAGATCCAGCTATCTATTGAGTCGCAGTTATTCAGTTGACTCCTATGATATTCTTATTTTGTTATCTGACTATTGTATTCGAGACTTCTGTTGTATTTTATTTAATTCTGTTATATACACAGTAGCTTCATGAACTACTATCATTTTGTTTCCGCTGCATTATTGTTATATTACTCCGTGTCTGTAATTCTGTAATTTATTTATTTACTGTATATGATGAGTTTTGCCAAATATAAATTAACAATCTGGTATTTTGAGCAATTCAAATCCAACATGTGTGGATGCGAATGGTTGAAAATATCAGGATGTTTCACTTTTTGCAGTGCATGAATTGACATTATGTTTACTTTTTCTTTGGAATTATAAATGGTGTCACCTCTACTAAAATCACTTGTGTAGATAAGAAACAAATAATTACATTTTAGAGTTATTATAAATATAAAAATGTCACAAATAAGATATAAATAATATAAAGGACAAACAGTCTACAAAATCGGCCAAGCTGACAGTAATATAGGAATTAATTATGTCCATTTATTACTAAACCATTACTATCTTTAATTTGTTTTTATTTATGGAACTTCCTTTGAATTTTTAGAACTTTTATCATTATTTGATACGATACACATAAAAATAGATTTATGCCCACAAAACCATTAATATTTTTTTAACCAACACACGATTTGCCCTAATGTTAGTCAATTAACTTTGGATTTAAATTAATACACAAGATTATTATATCGGAAAATTAACATGGAAATGAAAGAATTATCCCTAATTTTTCATTAAATCATTTCATCTCTTTAAAATAATGAAAAATTAGACCAATTTTGACTCTATATAATAGCTTGTTAGCTAACTTGTTTTAGCCATGGTTTATATCAGGAATACAAAAAATTTCGTACAAATTGGTAACTACGAAAAGTTTTATGGCCTAGATTTCTCCAATTATCCAAAACACAGCAGAACCATTTTATATTTTGTTTTGTGATTTCTGTGTTGATAAGTCAAAAATCGTTTTAACCACTTTAACCATTACAAATCTGTAGAATAGCATTTATTGCTTAATTGTCATAAGGATTTGGGAAAAAAATATTTCCTTTTATTTTGACAGTAACAGCAGCCAACTACAACTGATTTAGGAAGATATCAAACAATGGGAAACAAAATATATGAAGAAAACTTACTCAATAGAAACTTTATTGAAATGACTGTATGCTCAAAAAAAATTACTTGCGAATAAGATTGAAAAATACAGATAAAATTTACCTTAAAAAGTACCTGTTGATATGCTATCTAGGGTTTTGTCTTCGGAGTGATTGCAAATGAAAGACGATATGATATGAATTTTTGTAGGGAAGGAGGAAAATAAAGAAGTACGAACTCTTTCTCTGATCTATCGCCACTTTCTACCATGTGGCCGTATTTTTTTATTTAATTTTTAGGCAATTTACTCAATAAAGCAATAGAGGCGATTATTTTCATCTGAGAAGAAGTAGAGGCGTTTAAATTGGCACTTATTATGTTAATCATAAAATTAATATCCTTTTGCCTCTAATTATTTTTTAATAGGGGCACCATACCTTTTTTGCCCATTATTTAATGTCCCTATAACTTCAAATTTTGGTAGTGCCAGTCTAAACTGTGAAAATCGAGTTGATTATTATTTTTATTTTTCATTTTTAAAACCACAGCACTTTGCCACTGTGGATGAACTGTAATGATTTGCATTTTCAACCTCCAAATGTCGACACTAATATATCAACATAATCATGTGTCGAGTACCCACGTACCGAAAAGGCGAATTTTTATGGTTAAATAAAAGAAAATGAAATAGAACAAGGTAGAAGGAACACTATATCAGAATCTCATAATGGAACGATCATATATAATATCAAAAGACGTTATAAACTATTATTCTAAGATACAAAGTTTTCCAGAGCTACAGTAATCAACCTGGACAATTATAACAACTTGTCCTTAAAAATGCTTAATGCAGCGGAAATAAATATTATAGTAGATAGAACTCCAACCCTTCTCCAGAAGCTCCAAAGAATCCAAAGTTGAATCTGAAAACATACATGAGGCTGACCTGAGCATCAAAAAAAAATAACACCCGGATTTGTCTGATAAACTAGCATGAGAAACTCAAGAAATATGAGTGACATATAATAATAACTTTGGAGACCGCAAGGATTCCTGAAATGGTTTTTCCCTAAAAGAAACCAACCATTCATTAAGCTTAACATATAGTGATATGATAGATAATATCTAGAGTGTAGTACATAAGTCATACCAAATAGGTATTGTGTGAACGCCACATCAATTATAGCTATACAATCAATACCGCTAAAGCGCTTCGCATATATGGATTTTCCACATAGATCTCATCAGATCAAACGGAGTCCAATCTCCTGACAAGGATCAGAAACTATCTTTCGAGGAACGTATATCTCTAAATGGGATATAATCTAAGACAAACATAACTGTACCACACTTGGTGTGTGATCCGAGCCATACTAACTCCCGCTAGCAGCAATCGCTAGCATCTTTAGAATGGAATTGATATGCCCTTGAGGTTTACTAAACCTCCCCGAAAATGCCCCTTCTCTATTTTCTGCCATTTTCCTAATGTCAAGGCTACATTCAGTATCTTTCACATGAGTTTTCATCACTCAAATAGAACACGAATCCCCAAATAAATTTCCATCATCTTGAATAAATCTCGAACCTTCTCATAGGTTCCCCATATAAGTCCTCGGACGAATGCTAACGATGTCCTCTCTCTTGGAATACTCTTCAAGATAGACAGTCCCACATAATAGCGTCATTCAAAATGTTAATACTGACATTTCTTTTGGACTTAACCTTCACATAAACAGTTCAACTCTATAGCATTCCACTTCAACGTTGCTTCCAAAACATAGATCACGCATATGGTTTTGAAGTAGTTTCAGGTTCGAGTCATCTCATATAAATACACTCTTCCCACTTACCGGACACTCAAAAACCAATTGATGAATTCCTGCTAAACTCAACCTCAATTCTATTGGAAATTAATAGACAATACATAAGAGTGTAGATCACCTCCTAACCGTTTAAGCGGATGGATTTCCTTATCGTTTGTCCTAGTAGATCAAGACAAGTTTGTACGTATAGTATAGCATTTTTGAACATAACTATACCATATAACACTCGTGTTTCTTCTAGATATTCCTAAAATTATATTTGGACAATTTCAATAATCGACTATCTAGTACAAAATGTTTGTTTGCAAATGGAAACCAAGTCCAATATACTTTCCATAAATAAATGAACATATAAAATGCTATCAAGTCGCACAAAGTATGATCAAGCCACACAAAGTTTGGTTTAGCTACTTAAGCAACTCTTGATCCCTTTTATTTAATTAATCCTTTTATTAATTAAAAACTCCTTTATTAGTAAACTTCTTTTACCTAGTAAACTTATATCTTTTTTTAAAAGATTTCATACTTAACATTTTCTTCAAATATCCATTTTAAGGATTTAAGTACTTCGCAAATCCATTCAAAAAGTTTTAGACTAATGTTACTTAAACATTGTCACTACAAACCCAAGACTACTTTGCTTGTGCTTATCTTTAAATCATTCTTTTAACAATCTATTTTCAACCATAAGTATAATAAAAAAGGGTTAAAGACGAATGTTATTAAATATTGTCACAACAAATCAAAAACTATTCCATACTAGTATTATCTTTAAAACATTTATTTTAAAGTTCTAAGTTCATATTCAAACAAGTTCAGTATTTGACTAGTTAGCTATCAAGTTCAAAAGATGATTTCTTATAGAAATCATTATTACTTATAGAAACCGTGTTGACATCTACAACCCCATAGTGGAAAAATTACCAATATGAACAGCCAAAAGCTGCCCATTCTGAGATACCTCAAGCTTAGTGTTGTAAGTGGATCGTTGAGAAGGAATGCATATATGGCTCCATAATGGAAGGTGAATTCCCATAGCATAATGTACGTCATCCGAGGAAGCTGTCGATGCCAGGTGGTTAACAACCATGGCCATACCATGTTAAATTGGAAGGTTCCCTAGGGTCAAATCCTTATCATTCCATAAAACCATGCTCCATTGAAACAAGCTATGAGCGAAGATTTGGAGTGGGTGTCTTTTGAAACCAACGACAACTCAATATCAAGCAAATTGTTGGAGAGAGGCCTCTATACTTAAAGGATTGCCTGAAGAAGTGATCATGAATGCATACCATATTTCAAGGCAGGAGGCGAGGTTGGTGAAACAGAACAGAAGAGAAGAGTTTAGTGTTTTTCGAACCCAGGTCACCGCAACAACATCAAGGAAGAGCTGAAGCCTAAACAGGACGCCTTTTTTCATGGATGCATTGATGTTTTGTGGTTTAATAAATAATGAGGCTCTGTATCAATCCATATACCACTACAATTGTGGAATAACGAGTGTTACACACGGGCTTCACGTGTGAATTGTTTTTCTTACAAATTGTATATGTTTAAATCGGTCAATTTTTTTTGAAATGGTGCTTAGATACAACATGTCGCTGGGACAACAAACCACAAATCGTGTGTCAATAAATGTTCTGATCACGCTATGGAAGTTTCGATCCTGTGACCTCTTGCACCAAAGTCGAATCACAAATCATGTGTCAATAATTATTTATTTACAAGTGATATTAAAATTTGTATATTCGTAAAGAAATATTTTAAATTTTTATAGAATGTTTAATTTTAGATCCTATTTTTAGAAGCGTTTTGAATCTGTAAAGCATGTTTAATTGTTAAATCCTACTTTTAGGGGCATTTGAATTTGAAAAATAAGTTTAATATTAAATCCTATTTTTAAGTGATTAAGATTTGATAATATATGGATGATCATTTTTGGTAGTTCGGTTGATACCAAAAAAGTGTGACGCCAAAGATATTACAACTATTATTAAAGATAATAAATGGTTACAAAGTTTTGATAATGTATGCTTGCTTTCTAACTTAGGTTATCGCCAACAAATTTCAATTCATGCTATTAGAAAACATGTATAAGTGCATAATCACTTATTTTAAGGATCGTAAAAAAAGAGGGAAAAATATTGTTAAACAAGTTTGAACCTGTTCTTTGCATGCGACAGTTTGTCATGGTTCATATTTTGAAATAGTAATTGTAAATTGTGTACCCAATTTAGCAGGCATGAAGGAGCAGGATTGCATACGAGAGAATAGATTATTCCTCTCATCTTATTTTCTTAATTTATCGACATTATCAAATGATGTCAATGTGTAGCAACTGATGCCAAAAAGTAGTTTTTTTGGTATTTCTGAGAGAATGCAAGGGAAATCAAAGTATATATACCTTAACACAGATTATGGGGTTTAAAAAAGTTCCTACAAAATATAATTCCTTTTTATAGCACTAGAACTAGCTATGAATTAACTGTGAAATAATACAAAATAGATAACTATAAAGCAGGTTTCATAGTGTACTGACATAAAAAAGCATATCTCTGCGTTAAATGGTGACCATGAAGTTGGATTAATACAAATTACATCCATCTTATTAAAATATGGTCAAAGTCGGCACAACACAATTCAATAATGTTTAACTATTTGTTATATATCTGTTGAATCGATGTTTAATACGTAGTGCAACTTCTCGTATTTGTCTATATTGTGTTGTTTTTTTGTTAACCTTCCATGTTTAAGTTGGCTCACCAAGAACTCTGGACTCACGAATAACTAAATTTGACGGACTAGATATAATTGTCCTATAATATATGTTGGGAAATTTATCTATTAAATAATAGTAAAACAGAAGAAATTCTAGCTCCCACAATAATTCTAGCGTTTTTCTCAGCTTTTCTTAACTTGCTCTAGATATTTATAATATTTTATTTTAAAGACCTAATGCAATTTATTATTTTGAATTGTTTATAAAATTTGATTAATATTACACTGTCAGTTTACAATCAAAAACCTACACTTTTTACTTTCTACTGTCAATTTCAATGTTCTTAATTTTTATGTACAATTTTCATTTAAATCTGTATATTTTAATTAAATAAATAATTTAATTCTAAATTATTTAAACAAATATAATGAACTATTATTTATTAATTTGTCTAAAAAATAATACAGATCACAACGTCAACAAGCATATCACGCTCATTGTAATAAAATGTATAAACTAAAATTTCATTCAGATTAAAAAATATGGATCACATAAAAGACAACAGATTTTTTTTAATGTATAATCATATATTTTAATAAATTATCGGTTAAATGATAGAACGGTTCAAAAATTTCACCCTACTTCTTAATTCCCTTCGATTTTTTATGAATCCATGCAAATTTATCATTTTATAGTTATCCAAAATATTACATTAATTTTTTCGATGATTTTATATTCATATACCGAGATTTTATAATTTACACCGTCACTTGCAAAGTTTTCATCAGTTTTATTTTATTATTTTACATTCAAATCCACATATTTAAAATTAATCACACTATAGATCCTTACTACATAAATAGACTCAAGTAATTAATACTCAATAAGTTCTTTGATATTTTATAAATAAAATGGCAATTTCAATTTATATGCCACGTTCGTAGTAAAAAATGGTAAAATAGATATCTCTTTCAAATATAAAATTATATGAATCACTAACAAAAATTATATGCATGAATAATAATAAAAAGAATATCTAGCATTGCGTAACAAAATCTTCTTTTAATAATATTTAAGGTATGAGTATCATGATTTTACAACACTAGCGTGTGCAATGCATGTGATACATTCTTTTACTTTATTATTATTATAATCCATAATTTTAGTAAATTAAGAATTATTTTTCCCTTAGTTATCTTATATAACACTTAAAATTCTTATCAGTAACGATTTTGCTATTTAACATCTAAAACCCATCATCATACATTTGTGTTGTGTGCATAAGCATAAATACACACTAGATCATGAAATTACTTAATATTCCTTTAAAAAGGAAAATATTGTATCAATATTTTTCTTTAAAATTTATTACATGAATAAATACTTGTAATTATTTCACATCTATAAGTATATTAGTCATATTTAACGTATGATTTCTTAATTTCAAATATAAATTAAATTTATTTTAAAATTAGATAAAATACTTTAACACAAAATTTTGGAAATAACAATAATATATCATTGTTTATTTACATTTTATAAATGTATAAATTAATAAAACAATAAGTTAACATATAATTTTCTTAAACTTTGGAAATACTATTGTAAAACTAATTTGAAACAAAATATATCATTTTAAATAGTTAGAATATGAAAATAATGAATATATGATTATTTTTAACTATTTAAAAATAATATTTTAATATATTTGACTACATGCTAAAATCAAAAAATAATAATGATAATTTTCTGTAAACTCATATACATTTATTTAACAAATATAAATCGGTGAAGTATTCTAACTAATGTTGAAAATTTCAAAATTATTTATAACCCTAATATATTATTTTAGATATTTACAATCTCAAAAAATTATAGGTATTTATAATCTATTTTGATAATATATATATATATATATTGATTTATTAAATAATAGTAAAATAGAAGAAACAAATTTCTCCTTAATTCTCACTTTTTATGATTTCTTTTTTATTCTCTCTATTAATTTGTCATGAAGCTTCTCACAGTTTTAATTAGTCAAAGGTAAAATAATATCATCCTTGGTTATCTTTTATTACACTCACATATACATACATACATATACATACACAGATATATATATATATATATATATATATTACAATTTTATACTCTCATTTAAATGTAATATGAATAACTCATATAATCTAAAATATAACATTATTTTGAAACTAATTTAAAACTCTATATTTCACTGTGAATATTTAGAATCAGAAAATAATAGTATCCATAACTATTTAAACATATAAATTATTTAAGTATGATATTTAAAATGTAACTGCTTAATTTGATTAATATTATTTTAAATTATTTTATAATAACAAAATCATTCGGTTAACACAAAGATACGAAAATAGCAATATAAATTTTCTAATATTTTTGTATGCTCATTTACCATACATATAAATTAATTATATACCATACTTAATGTTTAATTTATTTAAATATCGAAAACATTTTTGTAAAATTATTTTAAATTTAGACACATATATTTATATAATATAAAATTATAATATATATATAATTTTCGATAATTTATTCTTATGTAACTTAAATTATTGATAGAATTATTTATTAAATATATTCTATTAAATAATAGTCAGGTAGAAGGAATTATATCTCATTTATGAATTTTGAGAATTAAAATCTATTATTATTTCGGTTTTGTATTTTACATAAAGATAACTATTGTTTGGAGTTTATGATTTTTATGATTATTAATAAATGTCTCCTTATTTCTGACCTACCATTTAGTTTTAGGTATAAATTCTATCATTGCTTAATTAACTTCAACTATTTTACTTTCAAATTTGTGTTAATATTTTCTTTCTTAAATGATATATAGTAATAATAAACATGCATAATAATGAAGGCTCTCTTTATTGTTCCTTAGCACTTTATATTGAAGTATAATTTACAAATTATTTAGGATATTTTCTTTAATTCCATTTAACTTAGCTACATTTAAGTTTATGTTTTAATTTTTTTCAAAATTGGTATTTTATTATGGACTAACAAATATACAATAATTAAACATATGAATTGCATAAATATACATTTAACATTGGCATATTACATTGTATGTCAACTATTTAACTATGTATATTTGACAATTTCTTTTACAACACTACCGTGTGCAACGCACGGGTTACATACTAGTATAAGAAGAAGAAGGTAAAGTAAGTGCTAATCTGCAAATGGAGATTGAGAGACTGTTATTTTTTGTAAATGAGAAAATAAAGTTCAGTTTTCTTTTAACTTTTCTTTTTTTGCTTGCATACAAACGATGATAAAAAACATTCTTATTTATAGTGTATTACATTCTCTAGACTCTTCTTCAAATCTCTTAAGAAATTTATTTTCTAGAATTCTCCAAGTTAACTCCAGATTTTCCTTGATACTTAATTTAGTCTTTATATAAATATAAAGATTAAAATTGTCAATATAATAAACGATTCCTAAAAACCAAGTTTATTTTCACCATCCCCGTAAATTTGGTTTTGTAACTCTAAGAATGTCTAGCAGTCTTTCAAAGTCCTCATTCTTTAATTCCTTTGTGAAGATATCTGTAACTTCATCTTTTGAATTGATAAACTTTGCTTATACCTCCTTTTTTGTAATCTTTTCTCGATAAAGTGGTAGCATGTATCGATATGCGAACTTCGATTATGGAAGACAAGAGTCTCAGCGAGTGCTATGGGCGACTATTATCCATAAATATCTCTATTGCATTGTGCTTTGACCTGTGCAACTACATCAATAAATCTCGAAGCCAAATTGCATGGCGAACGTAAGTTGAAGCAGCAACATACTCAACTTCAAAAGTTGATGGTGTCGTGGTTGCTTTTTTAAGCTCCAAGTGAATGATGTATCTCCCATAAAGAAAACAAATTCAGTTGTATTTTTACGATCATCAATATCTTTAGCCCAATCGCTATCACTACAACCAATCAACTGAAATTACTAGAATGTGAATACAGTAATCCAAAATTAGTGGTACCTTTAATAAGTCGAATGATTCTTTTTGCTATCTTCAAGTGCAATGTGGTAGGAGCTTTCATGTAGCAACTAATAAGACTCACTCCATAGAGTACATCCGGACTTGTGCATATCAAGAAAATATGTTAGGATCCATATTCTCTTCTTACATATGTTTTGAGAGCTTTGTACAACATTGTACTGGAGTGTTTATGGGTTTGCATGCATTCATGTTGAATTTCTTCAATATTTCATTTGCATGTGATTCTTGAGAAATAAATATAACATGCTCACTTCGAATCACTTGGATTCCAAGACAGTATGACATGAGTCCAATGCCCGTCATCTCAAATTCTAAACTCATTTCCTTCCTGAAATCAAACTTTTGGGTTATTTCCAATAAAGATTAGGTCATCCACATATAAACATAGAATTAAAATATCTCTATCTTGATTTCTCTTTTATATAAACAGCATGTTCAGGGGGGCATTTTACAAAGTTATTTTTCAAAAGTACTTATTAATTCTTGTATTCCATGCTATTGGGGGTTGTTTTAAATCGTAAACCGCTTTTTTCAATTTTAAAACTTTGTCTTCATGTCCTTTAACTTTATGACATGGTGGTTGCTCCAAATAAACTTCTTCTTCTAATTTACCATTTAATAAAGAAGATTTCACATCCATTTGATATAATTTTAATATATTTTTAGCTGCTAAAGAAATTAATAGCTTACAATTTCTAAGCGGGCAATATGAGCAAAACATTATCATAGTCTATGCCTGCTCTGTGCTTGTATCCCTTAGCTACCGATCTTGCTTTATATCTTTCACTTATCTTTTGGCATTTTTCTTCACTTTATATACCCATTTTGTACCAACAGCTTTGTTGTGAAGACCCGCAAATCCGTACTCCTTGAATAAACACTAATCTCCATTGATTAATTCAAGATGAACGGAAATACGTATTCTCAGGGTTTTAAGAAGAAGAAAGAGGGAGAAGAGATAAAAAGATAGAATAGAACAGAAAGAAAACAACAGAACAATAACAGAATCTCACAATTCGCAGCGGAACAACATACAATAATAAATGAATAATCTTTAAACAAAGAACTATATCAGTTATTACATTACATCACATTACATTACATCATATCATCAGAGTGTGCAACAACAAACAACAACAAACAGCGGAAAAGAAATACTATATACTAGTAATACGCCATGCCATCCAGCTTGCCTCCTGAATTCCAGAATATCTCGATAAACCTGTCTCTTGACTGCCCATGTGGAAATTGGTGGGCACCCAGAGTTTAGGAAGGAAAACAATAAACTCCGAGTCAGTCATGTTACTGGTGTGAGAACTCAAAACAGTTTATTTATCTTTAAAATCAAAATAGAGGAATATTTTTAAAGTCAATTCGCAATGCTTTTAAAAATGAGACTAGCATAAGGCCTCCCGCACACACACATAATGCAAACGCAGAATCGGAGGAGATTTCTCCTTATGATAGTCAAAGATGCTTGATACGCATTAAAAAGAAACATTTGATATTATTACTAGTGCATAGTGTAGGAAAAATCATTTCGAAAGTAAAGATATAAATCTTAGCCAGCATAGGCATTCCGCACTTATGCCTACTATAGCTACCATGTTCAATAGCAGGTTACCGCCACATTTCATGGCAGGTTATACAACTAAAACCGTACAAGATCGTATTGTTTCTCTAGATTTCCAACAAATGGTCAGGCCAAGGAACTTCCCATTGCCACATGAGAACGCCTCTGGAAGGACGTCCCCGAGAACCTAACCGGATCTCTGCCAACACAAGGCCGGGTTACCTTTCAAACTAGGTAACAACTGACACGAGTATGCCATCCCCCGGTCCTTTGGGACCTTTATCCAAGCGCTCGTAACCAACATCACACCAAAATAATAAAGTGTTTCAACATGAGTAAGTATCTGGGCTCCATACCATGATACCACCCGTTTTCAGAAGGAAATGCACATACCCTAAAGGGAGCTACCCCTCATAACCTTGCCGCATCTTTCCTGTTTTGACCATTCCGGGGTGTGAGGCTCGACGAAGTCTCGTCCACAAAGCCACGCTTTATACAAAAATTGTGCTTTGGGTCAACAAATGATCATAGAAATGATCACAAAGATAAGTGATCAAACAAATGATCATATCACAAATGATCAAACAATGATCATTTCACAGCAACACTCAGCATGTCACATTACCAAATTGAGAATATATCGCTGATAACCATCAACTACATAACCTCTGAGCTCGTACGTCTCAGAGAAGGGTGTTAAGCTAAGAGAATAAATTCTCCGCCACCAACAGAAATATATTTGAAAGAAATCAGCTTTATATCTCAATTGTAGTGTCAGACATACAATCCATACAAGTCTGTTCTGGGATCGAACAGAACCGAAGGCACTTACAAAGAAGTCCTTGCAATCCGGATATTCACTAATCACGTTCGGACTTCCCGTCACATATGGAGTCTCTATACCGGGGACCAGTCGATGCAAAGACATTCGACGAGTTGTCCTTTCGCTTTCAAAAATATCCGGTCTTCAACACCGGTAATCAATGCTATCCATTACGTCATATCACTATTCGGAATGGGTAATCCGAATAACGAGCGCAATAATTTAAAAATAAGTGTGGCATTCAAATCCAAGCAAATCACAACAAATACCCATTCAAAGGTAAATATTGATAGTCGATTATTGAACTATCAATGGATATGCACAACATCACCAGATTGCAAATAATTTTTCAAATTATGTATTTTCCAAAAATATCTTTACAAGATATATATTTTCAATACTTCAAAAATAAGTCAACGTTTATTTTTAAACAAATTCCCCTTTCTTTTATAAATTCCGTAGTGAATTTATATTCCAAAATATTTATGAATACACGGTTTCAATTATTCATTTTCAATTTATCTTCAAAAAGATAAATTCTCAAAATATTCACTTCCTATTGGAAAACATTTCCATACTAATTTAATAAGTAATTCACAAATCTTTTTATTTTCTACACTTGGAAAATATTCAATATACTTAAATCGAAATTAAGTATATATTTCATTCTTTAAGGAAATCATTCTCTTAAACATATTTATTTGGGCCAAAACGAATGTTGCGTAAAACATCGTTACGACAACCCAAAATCACTAGTATAGGGATTCGAAATTAGAATAGATATATAAATCCCAATACTATGCAAAACGTTTCCTTTCGGAAATCATTTACTATAACAACAGTGTTATAGTCCACCATTTCCTTCTATTTCTCGAAAACGTCTATTTCAACAATGAATGTTGAAATCTATGGTTTCGAACCTTAACACATTTTAAAAACATCGTTAGATCGTTTTAATTTTATTTAAAACATCAAATCCAAAACATTTTCTTTAACATAATATTTACTATCCAAAAACGTGAATATACTTGTTAACCAATTTCATCATTTCTATTCATTTTACTTTAAAGGATTATTCACTGTCTAAAACGTGAATATAACTCTATAAATAAGTTATAACAATTTATTTATCAAAATAAGTCGTTTACGGATTTATAAAACAACGTTTATAAATTCCATTTCTATTTATTTTATATCAACTCCTTTTATAAATCTCCTTTATTAACCTATTTCAATTCATAACTCAATTATAAACCAAAGGTTCATATTATAAGTTAAATACTTATAATTTATTTGTTTGAAAAATCGTTCCTTTAAACTTCATAATTATAAATCTTATAACTTATAAGATTCATTTACTTACCCATATCTATTCTTCAAATAACTTTACAAATTTTATAAACCTACTGCTTATAAAATTCCATTTATAACTTCACCGTTTATAATCCAATAAATTTCATTAATTTATGAAATTCATTCACAATTCATTCTAACACTTGTAAAAACTCGTTTTATAATTCAAATATTTTAATTTATAAATATCCATCTTATAGTTCTTTTATACAAACCAATTTGTATTATTATTTTAAAAACGTCTTTAATCTCCTTTATAATTTCATCATTTTGATTTATAAAATAATCAAATTTTATAAATCCTATTTTAAACTTTTTATAATAAATTCATAAATCCCAATTTAAACTATTTTATAAAATCATTAATCCCATATTTCCAAAAATCAATCTTTAACTATATTTCTCAAAAATCATAATTTTTATAACCTTAAAAATTATATCGTTATTTATTTAAAATGGATCAATTCCAAAAATATTTTATAAACATATACTTTCAAAAATCACTTTAAAAATCATTTTAAAATTCCAAAATTTGGCCCGATGATGCTACACACCAAATAGTCAATCACGAAAGCAACGACATCATATATCGATATGATAATCAACGAATATCAAAATATCCATAATCAAATAAATACTGTTGAGGAATCCAGTTGGATCCCTCCAACCTGTTTCCCTGCATCCAAAGATGTTAGCACAATACCAATTCCGTTCCAGTACGGAATTATCGCGGTATATAGGATTTATAATATTATCTGCTTAATAGGCGGCGCATTAGGGTCTCATCCGCTATATACTGCGGGAAATCAATTCCAAGTACATAAATAATACCAATTTCACTGTTTATGAAATATTCACGGTATATGTTTTTAATAAATAACATCCGCTTACTAACGGCGTATAATGTCTATTTTAACAATCAATAGATAACAATCATCATTCAAACACACATTCAAGAATTTTAAATCTAACTATTTAAAATTAAAATCAAAACCGATTCGATTGAGTGAGAAGTTCTCACCTTGATTTCAATTTCGTTTTAGCGATTTATTTCGAATAAAATTAAACGCACGTTTAATTTTACTTGAAATTTTCACTAACTCCAAACGACTCCAATCTAATTCCATAGCGCAGTGCTCGTCCATACGATGCCAACGCAACTAGTTTCGCGCGTTTTCGTCCTCGTATGAAAAAGATATGAATTATTAAAGTTACACAAATTTTTAATATATAATTTACAACATATTTTTATTTTCTAAACCTATTCAATCTTGGCCGTAGATCCATCACCCTGCAATCATCATGACCGTTGAACGCAAATCCATCTTCCTCGTTCCTTCGAGTTTTCACGCACGCGCACCATAGAACCCACGGCTGCCACCATAGTTTGAATTTTCGCAACTACTACACGCACTTCCACCTCGATCAGATGGTACCACCTTAAAGCCCTCGCCAAGAGCCACCTTCGGCCAAGAAATGTCAGAGCTCGGCCCCCTATTGAGCACGCGAAACGAGGCCGAACTGCAGGCCTTTGCACGAGATTTGTCATTGAATTTCTTCTCCAATTTCGATCACAACCGTTGATCTCGTAGAGTTCGTCGAGCTCTTCATCTTTGTAGTTGGAAGTTTCTTAAAACAATGCTTGGATTTGAAGATTTTGAAGGGGAAACGAGAATCATTTTCGGCCATTGGTGTATAATGGAGGCGATGGCCTGAGCTTAGAACTAGGGTTTTTATTTTTGTTGCAAAATGAAATTTACAAGTCCTTATATAGAAAACTCCAACGACACTATTCATCCCGGATTTTCCGAACTCCAAACGAAGCGTGCCGGTTGGCGTTTCTAAGGTTTACCCCACGTTCCGAACACAATGGAACGTGTTTCGGGAGCTAATTCGGTCATATGTGTGAGTTATGGCAATAAACGTTCAATTTAAAATTAAATCGGTAAATCAAATTTCTAGGCATTTTAGTTTGCACCGGACAAACGGTATATCCGATTGACATGAAATTTGAAACCATACAATAATATAACATTACGGATCCGATGAAACAGGTTTTGTCGAAATCCGAGACTGTTTGAAAAATGACTATTTTAACTCGCCAAATAAAAATTTAAAACAATTTCGATACGTTTCGAGCTGCCACGGTCAAACGAAAACTCCGATTGCTACGAAAATTGAAATCCGGTAATAACAAACTATTACGGATCCAATGAAACTAGTTTCGTCCAATTCTGAGACTGTTTGAAAAATGACTAATTTCAATAGTCGATTTAATATTGAAATATTCAATTTTCACAAATTAATTCTAAATTCGATTTTTAAAGTTCTAAAACATCATTATAACTTCAATATGATATAATAAAATTTTACGAATCATTTTCAATCATATTTAACCCAATTTTCAATTATTTACGTAATTTAACATATTAAATTATCGATTTAATTATTCAATTAAATCCAATTATTCGAAATAAAATTTATTCAACTTATAAATTTCACTTATTAATATTTTAAAATAAATTAAATATACGAATTTTAATTAATTAAAATTCTGGGTCGTTACATACTTCCCCCCTTAAAAGAACTTCGTCCTCGAAATTTCCAAGTAAGAAAAGTTACAGAATCTATTAATTTCATAAATCCATAGTTAAACTTCATACAATACTTTACTAAGTTTTCAAATCATACTTAGTTATATTTTCAAAAACAACTACTATTGTTTAACTTTCAATTCTAAATCAAATTTATAGTTTTCAAAATTTTTTCCAATTTTTCTCAAAAATATTCTAACGCCTTAAATTTTCGGAAAAATTCGCCAGAGTCTCCTTTGCGCGGCTCGATCCAAAAAAAATGACAGTATATATATCACAAATATACATCTCATCAAGTGATGAGGCATCCCGCAGCGAAAAAAATGTAAAAGTACGATATTAAATCCGAGATATGTACCTTATATTTTATTAGCGAGCATATACGGCTAATATAGCGCGAAAGCGAGCTCCAAATGCGAAGCAAACGCGATCCGCACCTACTAAACACTCAACAAACAACATTAGAACATGTATATAGACAATAGTATCGATATACAACATATAGCAACATAATAACTACATATGTCAACCTAGCAAATGTAGTAAAAGCAATATATTCAACCATCAACCAACTAGTATCCAACTAACATCCACCTAACATCCATAACCAATAAATATTCATTCATATTCTCATTAATATTCAATGAAATAGTTTTTCAATTTAATCACATTTGATTCATTAACAGTGGATGTTTTTACTAACATTCATTTTCAATTAGTTTATATTCACTAATTCATATTCAAGTAGGTTCACTTCCAAATCAAATTCAATTCTATTTAAGATTCACTTAACTTCCAATTGAATTCCAATTACTTTAGCTTTCAATTTCATTAATACTTAATGAATTATATACAATCAACTAACAATCATATAACAACCAATGTATATTAATTACAACCAAATTCCTTTTCTTATATTCATTCAATTTGGTTTAACACCTTTACTTTCAATTGGTTTAATTAAATTGATTTTCATTCAATTATTCAACTTCCAATAACATTAGATTTTAATGAATTGACACTTAAACTCATTATTTCATATCAACTTAATTTACATTCAATTGATTTACATTCAATTAGTTAACCATTTCAAGTTGAATTTCATTTACATAACTTAAGTTCATATTTATCACTTAACTTTATTAATTTACTTCGATACCAATATCAACTTCATTCAACATCTCTTAAGTTATACTTCATTTTACAAACATCACTTGGTTTGACATAACTTAAATTCCCACTTATAAATCAATTCAGATTCCAATTCTAAAGTAAATTTCCATTTAACTTTGAATTCGTTTTTATTTACAACTCATATTCATCAATATATTCATATAGTTTCATTTCTTATATATATAAGTTTATTTCACAATTGTAAATCACTTTAATTATAATTCAATTCTTATAATTCTTTTTACTTATACAATTATTCCTTAATTTAGATTATTCAAACAACTAAACGATCAACTTATATACACTTTAATAATTCTGAAAAATTATTCCTTTATATATAAAATATAATCAAGGTAAAATTATTTCATTTTCCCAATTTTTAAAACAATACTATGTCGATTTATCTTGTTTAAGAGTTTAGAAACCCCTATCTACGATAGTTAGCTAGACTACATCGACCGGAATCTATAAACAATCAACTGATAAGTCAACACAATACAAAACAATTTTGTATTCACTAACAAATACGCACTCATAGCTATTATTACACTAAACTCATTCTAGAGTACTACTGACTCTATCTCTAATGAGTAATACCCAATAGAGCTAAGGTTGTCGCTTAACCATAGCTCTGATACCAAATGTGAAGACCCGCAAATCCATACTCCTTGAATAAACACTAATCTCCATTGATTAATTCAAGATGAACGGAAATACGTATTCTCAGGGTTTTAAGAAGAAGAAAGAGGGAGAAGAGAGAAAAAGATAGAACAGAACAGAAAGAAAACAACAGAACAATAACAGAATCTCACAATTCGCAGCGGAACAACATATAATAATAAATGAATAATCTTTAAACAAAGAACTATATCGGTTATTACATTACATCACATTACATTACATCATATCATCAGAGTGTACAACAACAAACAACAACAAACAACGGAAAAGAAATACTATATATTAGTAATACGCCATGCCATCCAGCTTGCCTCCTGAATTCCAGAATATCCTGATAAACCTGTCTCTTGACTGCCCGTGTGGAAATTGGTGGGCACCTAGAGTTTAGAAAAGAAAACAATAAACTCCGAGTCAGTCATGTGACTGGTGTGAGAACTCAAAACAGTTTATTTATCTTTAAAATCAAAATAGAGGAATATTTTTAAAGTCAATTCGCAATGCTTTTAAAAATGAGACTAGCATAAGGCCTCCCGCACACACACAATGCAAACGCAGAATCGGAGGAGATTTCTCCTTATGATAGTCAAAGATGCTTGATACGCATTAAAAAGAAACATTTGATATTATTACTAGTGCATAGTGTAGGAAAAATCATTTCGAAAGTAAAGATATAAATCTTAGCCAGCATAGGCATTCCGCACTTATGCCTACTATAGCTACCATGTTCAATAGCAGGTTACCGCCACATTCCATGGCAGGTTATACAACTAAAACCGTACAAGATCGTATTGTTTCTTTAGATTTCCAACAAATGGTCAGGACAAGGAACTTCCCATTGCCACATGAGAACGCCTCTGGAAGGACGTCCTCGAGAACCTAACCGGATCTCTGCCAACACAAGGCCGGATTACCTTTCAAACTAGGTAACAACTGACACGAGTATGCCATCCCCCGGTCCTTTGGGACCTTTATCCGAGCGCTCGTAACCAACATCACACCAAAATAATAAAGTGTTTCAACATGAGTAAGTATCTGGGCTCCATACCATGATACCACCCTTTTCCAGAAGGAAATGCACATACCCTAAAGGGAGCTACCCCTCATAACCTTGCCGCATCTTTCCTGTTTTGACCATTCCGGGGTGTGAGGCTCGACGAAGTCTCGTCCACAAAGCAAAGCTTTATAGAAAAGCTGTTCTTTGGGTCAACAAATGATCATAGAAATGATCACAAAGAGAAGTGATCAAACAAATGATCATATCACAAATGATCAAATAACGATCATTTCACAGCAACACTCAGCATGTCACATTACCAAATTGGGAATATATCGCTGATAACCATCAACTACATAACCTCTGAGCTCGTACGTCTCAGAGAAGGGTGTTAAGCTAAGAGAATAAATTCTCCGCCACCAACAGAAATATATTTAAAAGAAATCAGCTTTATATCTCAATTGTAATGTCAGACATACAATCCATACAAGTCTGTTCTGGGATCGAACAGAACCGAAGGCACTTACAAAGAAGTCCTTGCAATCCGGATATTCACTAATCACGTTCGGACTTCCCATCACATATGGAGTCTCTATACCGGGGACAAGTCGATGCAAAGACATTCGACGAGTTGTCCTTTCGCTTTCAAAAATATCCGGTCTTCAACACCGGTCATCAATGCTATCCATTACGTCGTATCACTATTCGGAATGGGTAATCCGAATAACGAGCGCAATAATTTAAAAATAAGTGTGGCATTCAAATCCAAGCAAATCACAACAAATACCCATTCAAAGGTAAATATTGATAGCCGGTTATTAAACTATCAATGAATTTGCACAACATCACCAGATTCCAAATAATTTTCCAAATTATTTATTTTCCAAAAATATCTTTACAAGATATATATTTTCAATACTTCAAAATTAAATCAACGTTTATTTTTAAACAAATTCCCCTTTCTTTTATAAATTCCATAGTGAATTTATATTCCAAAATATTTATGAATACACGGTTTCAATTATTCATTTTCAATTTATCTTCAAAAAGATAAATTCTCAAAATATTCACTTCCTATTGGAAAACATTTCCATACTCATTTAATAAGTAATTCACAAATCTTTTTATTTTCTACACTTGGGAAATATTCAATATACTTAAATCGAAATTAAGTATATATTTCATTCTTTAAGAAAATCATTCTCTTAAACATATTTATTTGGGCCAAAACGAATGTTGCGTAAAACATCGTTATGACAACCCAAAATCACTAGTATAGGGATTCGAAATTAAAATAGATATATAAATCCCAATACTATGCAAAACATTTCCTTTCGGAAATCATTTACTATAACAACAGTGTTATAGTCCACCATTTCCTTATATTTCTCGAAAACGTCTATTTCAACAATGAATGTTGAAATCTATGGTTTCGAACCTTAACACATTTTAAAAACATCGTTAGATCGTTTTAATTTTATTTAAAACATCAAATCCAAAACATTTTCTTTAACATAATATTCACTATCCAAAAACGTGAATATACTTGTTAACCAATTTCATCATTTCTATTCATTTTACTTTAAAGGATTATTCACTGTCTGAAATGTGAATATAACTCCATAAATAAGTTATAACAATTTATTTATCAAAATAAGTCGTTTACGGATTTATAAAACAACGTTTATAAATTCCATTTCTATTTATTTTATATCAACTCCTTTTATAAATCTCCTTTATTAACCTATTTCAATTCATAGCTCAATTATAAACCAAAGGTTCATATTATAAGTTAAATACTTATAATTTATTTGTTTGAAAAATCGTTCCTTTAAACTTCATAATTATAAATCTTATAACTTATAAGATTCATTTACTTACCCATATCTATTCTTCAAATAACTTTATAAATTTTATAAACCTACTGCTTATGAAATTCCATTTATAACTTCACCGTTTATAATCCTATAAATTTCATTCATTTATGACATTCATTTACAATTCATTCTAACACTTATAAAAACTCATTTTATAATTCAAATATTTTAATTTATAAATATCCATCTTATAATTCTTTTATACAAATCAATTTGTATTATTATTTTAAAAACGTCTTTAATCTCCTTTATAATTTCATCATTTTGATTTATAAAATAATAAAATTTTATAAATCCTATTTTTAAACTTTTAATAATAAATTCAAAAATCCCAATTTAAACTATTTTATAAAATCATCAATCCCATATTTCCAAAAATCAATCTTTAACTATATTTCTCAAAAATCATAATTTTTATAACCTTAAAAATTATATCGTTATTTATTTAAAATGGATCAATTCCAAAAATATTTTATAAAAATATACTTTCAAAAATTACTTTAAAAATCATTTTAAAATTCTAAAATTTGGCCTAATGATGCTAGACACCAAATAGTCAATCACGACAGCAACGACATCATATATCGATATGATAATAAACAAATATCAAAATATCCATAATCAAATAAATATTGTTGAGGAATCCAGTTGGATCCCTCCAACCTGTTTCCCTGCATCCAAATATGTTAGCACAATATCAATTCCGTTCCAGTATGGAATTATCGCGGTATATAGGATTTATAATATTATGCGCTTAATAGGCGGCGCAATAGGGTCTCATCCGCTATATACTGCGGGAAATCAATTCCAAGTACATAAATAATACCAATTTCACTGTTTATGAAATATTCGCGGTATATGTTTTTAATAAATAACATCCGCTTACTAACGGCGTATAATGTCTATTTTAAAAATCAATAGATAACTATCATCATTCAAACATACATTCAATAATTTTAAATCTAACTATTTAAAATTAAAATCGAAACCGATTCGATTGAGTGAGAAGTTCTTACCTTGATTTCAATTTCGTTTTAGCGATTTATTTCGAATAAAATTAAACGCGCGTTTAATTTTACCTGAAATTTTCACTAACTCCAAATGGCTCCAATCCAATTCCATAGCGTAGTGCTCGTCCATATGATTGCAACGCAACTGGTTTCGCGCGTTTTCGACCTCGTATGAAAAAGATATGAATTTTTAAAGTTACACGAATTTTTAATATATAATTTACAACATATTTTTATTTTCTAAACCTATTCAATCTTGGCCGTAGATCCATCACCCTGCAATCATCATGACCTTTGAAAGCAAATCCATCTTCCTCGTTCCTTCCAGTTTACGCACACGCACCATAGAACCCACGGCCGCCACCATAGTTTGAATTTTCACAACTACTACATGCACTTCCACCTCGATCAGATGGTACCACCTTGAAGCCCTCGCCAAGAGCCACCTTCGTCCAAGAAATGTCAGAGCTCGACCCCCTATTGAGCACGCGAAACGAGGCCGAACTGCAGGGCTTTGCACGAGATTTGTCGTTGAATTTCTTCTCCAATTTCGATCACAACCGTTGATCTCGTAGAGTTCGTCGAGCTCTTCATCTTTGTAGTTGGAAGTTTCTTAAAACAATGCTTGGATTTGAAGATTTTGAAGGGGAAACGAGAAACATTTTCGGCCATTGGTGTATAATGGAGGCGGTGGTCTGAGCTTAGAACTAGGGTTTTTATTTTTGTTGCAAAATGAAATTTACAAGTCCTTATATAGAAAATTCCAACGACACTATTCATCACGGATTTTCCGAACTCCAAACGAAGCTTGCCGGTTGGCGTTCCTAAGGTTTACCCCACGTTCCGAACACAATGGAACGTGTTTCGGGAGCTAATTTGGTCATCTATGCGAGTAATGGCAATAAACGTTCAATTTAAAATTAAATCGGTAAATCAAATTTCTAGGCGTTTTAGTTTGCACCGGACAAACGGTAAATCCGATTGACATGAAATTTGAAACCATACAATAGTATAACATTATGGATCCGATGAAACTAGTTTCGTCGAAATCTGAGACTGTTTGAAAAATGACTATTTTAACTCGCCAAATAAAAATTTAAAACAATTTTGATGCGTTTCGAGCTGCCACGGTCAAACGAAAACTCCGATTGCTACGAAAATTGAAATCCGGTAATAACAAACTATTACGGATCCAATGGAACTAGTTTCATCCAATTCTGAGACTGGTCGAAAAATGACTAATTTCAGTAGTCGATTTAATATTAAAATATTCAATTTTCACAAATTAATTCTAAATTCGATTTTTAAAGTTCTAAAACATCATTATAACTTCAATATGGTATAATAAAATTCTACGAATCATTTTCAATCATATTTAACCCAATTTTCAATTATTTACGTAATTTAACATATTAAATTATCGATTTAATTATTCAATTAAATCCAATTATTCGAAATAAAATTTATTCAACTTATAAATTTCACTTATTAATATTTTAAAATAAATTAAATATACGAATTTTAATTAATTAAAATTCTGGGTCGTTGCATTTGTATCCTTTAGGTAAAGTAGCAACTCCCATGTATTATTCTTTACTTTTGTTTTGATTTCTCCATCCATAGCTTCCCTCCATCTTTTGTCTTGTTTTGCTTAAGACCTATTGGTTTACAATTGGCAAAAAGAGAAAATAAGATAGTATCATTGGAAATTAGAGTTACCTCATATAATTCTTGCAAAGATCTCATGCGTGCTGGTTTTTTATTTGAGCTTTCTTCAAATGGATATTCTTGATGGATAGTTGAAGGAGATGACGATGTTGGACTAATGGGTTCTTCTTCCACATCTTTATCGCACTCCTCTTCGTAAAGTGAAATGAAACTATAATCATCTTCATATTTGTTCTAATCCCAAGCGTTTTCTTCATCGAACTCACATCTCAACTAACACAACTTTTTTAGTAATAGGATTATATAACTTATATTCTTTTGACCATGAGTCATAGCTAGTTATACTTTTATCATCTAATTTGAAGTGTCTTTGACCGGGCATATGGGCATATGCAATGCTTTCGAATACTTTCAAGTGAGATATATATGGCTTTCTACCATTCCACGCTTCTTCGGGGGTTTTGTTCCATACACTTCGAGTTGGAGAGAAATTTGATAAAAACACCGTGCATTTGATGGCTTTAGCTCAAAATTCTTTTGGAATATTTTTGCTTTTTAACATACTTCATGCCATGTTAAGAAGAGATTTGTTATTTCTTTCTAGAACTCCATTTTGTTGTGGAGTGTATGGGATTGTTAATGTATGATGAATTCTTTTTTCTTCACAAAACTTCTCAAACTCTTTTGATGTAAATTCTTCACCCCGGTCGGATCTTTTAGCTTTGATCTTATAACCACTTTCATTTTCTATAAAGGCCTTAAATTTCTTAAAAGCGTCAAATAAATTTGATTTTTGTTTGACATAATAAGCCCATATTTTTTTGCTAAAATCATCAATAAAAGTGCAAAATGGTTACTTTTTCCAAGTGAGCATGGTTTTATAGGGCCACAAATATCCATGTCGATTAATTCTACTGGTTCTTTGACTCTTTGACTCTTATAGTTAATTGTTTACAAAACATTTTCTTGATTGTTTTCCCAATAAGCATCCTTTACATAATTGGTTCTCATGATTTAATGATGGTAAACCTTTTGCCATGTTTTTATTCTTTAATAATTTTAAGCCTCCAAAATTAGGGTGTCCAAACCTTAAATGCAAAAGCCACGATGAATTTTTATACGATGATTTTAGACATTTAGCAACATTATTCGAGACAATAATGGAAATGTTCTACATTTTTACATCTCCACTTTAGCAGTAAAATTTCCTTACCATATCTCATTAAAAGACTTTTATTTTTCATGTGTATATCATATATTTTTTTCCAAAAGTTGCTCCAAACTTAATATATTTGTTTTCATTTTAGACACATAATAAACATTAGAAATAAAGTCATTCTTTTCATTCTTCAAATTAATTTGTATGTTTCATTTTCCTTTAACTATAATTGTAGATTCATCTCTAAAATGAATGTTTACACTTACTAATTCATCAAGATCCATAAACATGCTCCTCCTTCCATACATATAATTACTTGCCGCTATGTCCAAATACCATTTTTTATTGTTGCTAATTTCATCTTCTTTATTTGCCAACATTACCATGGAATTTTCTTCATCTTCTTTAGTATAAATTTTTCGCTCTTGAACTTTATAAAAAGTGGATCTACAACCGGAAGCAAAATGCCTAAATGTATTACAACTATAACATTGTATTTGTGATTAACCATACCTTGGCCTTCCATTTCTCTTTATGTTTCCTCCTCTTCCTCAACATCTTGGGCTATATGTATTTTGCCTTTTCTCCTCCTTATGATAGTCACTTCTTCCATAAATTTAATAATGACTCCTCTGCTTTGGCTTCGACTTCTTTCATTTTTAAATGTCACATTTTTTTCACATGGTGAGTTATGTTTGAAGAGCTTTCCCTAACCGCTTTTCTTTAACATTTTTCTTCAATTTTTCTTCATGGGCTTAAAGTGAGCTCATGACTAGATCAACGATCATGGATCCTAGATATATAGATTCTTTAATTGCTACAACTATGTGATCAAATTTTGAATCTAAAGATCATAGAATTTTCTCAACAATCTAAAGTCTTCCATTTTTTCTCTATATCTTTTCATTTGATTTATAATAGATAAAATTTGAGAAAAATAATCATCAATTGATTCTGATGATTTCATATGTAAAGAATCAAACTCACATCGCATAGTCAGTATTCTAATTTTCTTTGCTTTGTCAATTCCCTTAAAAGTGTTCTCCAATATTTCCCACGATTCTTTACTAGTTTGTGCATTAGCTATCTTCTCAAACATAGCATCATCCAAACCTTGGCAAATGAGCGTAAGAACCTTTCGATCCTTCTCCTTCAAATTCTTCAAATTATCCCTTTCAATTTGGGATGAAATGGAAATATGGTGAGTCGTTCCATTTTCCATATTATTTGAAAAAGAGTCACCGATATTTTCCATATTTCAATTTGGGATGAAATGGAATTTTCCTTCTTTAATAAAGGAACTTGAAAAAGAGTCGTTCCATTTTCCATATTATTTGATTAGCAACCGAGCTCTGATACTAATTTTAGGAAATTTCTTTAAGAAGAAGAAGTAACTACTAATTTGCAGATGGAGATTGAGAGACAAATATTTTGTAAAAGAGGAAATAAACTTTATTTTTCTTTCAACTTTTTTTTGCTTGCATACAAAATATGAGAGAAAACATTCTTATTTATAGTGTATTACATTCTCTAGACTCTTCTTCAATCCTCTTGACAAATCTATTTTCTAGAATTCTCCAAAATACATATTAATTAACTCAAGATTTTCCTCTATGTTTAATTTAGTCTTTCCATAAATGTAAAGATTAAAATTGTCAATATAATCAACGTTTCCTAAAACCAAATTTATTTCCAACAATATAGACCTCTTATTTGTATTAGTACAACATCATATATATCCAAGATGACCGACGAGTATTAAATTTGAAGCATGAAGTTAGATTAACAAATAATGAAAACATTCCATACTCTATATATATTTATAAAATAGGTTGGCATTTTAGACTCTTGTACATTCAATGAATATCCCTCTAAATTGCACTATTTATACAATCTAACATACGGATGCATATACTAAGAAATTAATGATAACCACAAGGATGATCCACCAGGATTTTTTTCCACTGGTTTTGACTAGATTTGAATAGTTCTATAGGTGTTGTCATAAACTCTGCTTGTGGTATATTTTTATATCGTTGTTGCTAGCTATAAAATCAATGAAAATTGATACAAATAATTTTGATGGTAATTTTTATCCCATGAAATTAAGGTGTTTTGAGGAATTCTAACGTTTTCTTCAATTATACTCGTACTTATTATAGTGAAAAATTAATCTTCACAAAACTAAAGAATAAATATAGTGGTCTACATGTGATGTTATTTAGTGAAAAACTCTTAAAACCAGTGTATGTTAAATTCTCAACAATTTATTGATAAGTTATAACGGCACTTCACGTAAAAAAATCAAAATCGCTACAATTATTGATGGTCAAAACTGGTATTCTAAAAACTTCTCATAACCGTTACTACAAAACTCTCAAATTGAGCTTCAAAGATTCAAGTTTTGTTAGCAAAATTATTGTATCTTCTACTTTCATTTGTTACCCTCGGGACTTACTTATACTTGACAAAAATATTAAGTTGACTTTCAATAGATAACATATGCATTGTTGCATGTCATGAGACAACATTATATTCTCACATTTGCGACAACGCAAGTCTTAATCATCTCATCTGACCTTAATATTATTCGTTTGAACTGATCTTAATGTTGTTGGATCAGGTCTATATTGTTGATCTTCGATGTGGAAGCTCCTCTTTGATTATAGTTAAATCATGGCACGACGCTTATTGAATGACTATAGTGGGTTCGTGTGAAAACATTGGAAGTGAAGCACAATTCAAGAGAGGATTCGTCTCCTCGGTTATATAAGGTTAGTATCACGGTCTATTGAAGTCAACTCAAAGTCAAAGTCTCTACCCAGAGCATTTCGATTAATAATAATTGTTATTATTAAACAAGGACTTTGTGTTTGGACTATAGATTTAAGTATAGATGATATTGGAATTGTGACCATTACCAAATTACGTAAGTCCAAAGTAATATAGTTTTAAAGAAGGGAATTGATATAAATAATAGTCATAATCCGGTAACCCTTAAAAAGGTAAAACTGGGTTTTACCGAAACTAAATTAGTGTCATATCACCTGCTCAATGACATGCGAACATCAATATTCAAATAGTTTGATGTTAATCGCTTACCAAGTTTACACCAAAAGAGTCACACAACCAAAATGTCGAATACTCACTTGACCGAATGATTTAGTTAATTTATAATGGTCATAAATTATTCAAATAAATTAATATTTATGAAATATTAATTATAAATTTTTTATTTCGATTTATTAAACAATATTAGTAAATATATATTTTAGTAATTATATATAAAAATCGATATACGTTTTCGAAACGCGTTTAAATTGGATTTAAATGCAATATAATTTGTTCAGGCTTTAAATGGATTTGAAACCGTTATAGGGGCATGTGTATTTTGGCCATGAATGAACTGGGTAGAGGCGCTATATGATGGCAGAGGGGATAGGGTTTTCATTTGATTATAGGAAAGAATGGGTAAGAGAGAAATTTGGATCTTGATCCTAAATTATCTCTCTAATCTCTCCACTATATAAGCATTCAACCCATACTCATTTACTACTTTTGAAGCCTCCATCTACCTTATTGGTGGTCGAAAGTAAACCTCATTCTCCTGTGATGCCTTACCTCTATACTCACAATAACCAAGGACACTACTGGGTAATGCTATCAATTAGTACGAAAAATAAGGCAGTTGAGGAGTGTCCATCTATGTGATTGCTTTGTGCCAGTAACGATATGTCTGATAGTACGTCATGCATTTAATTTCAAGAAGAAATCTGGCATATCAAATACAAACACAAAGCTACTACATAGTGGTTATGTGGCCTTCAGAAACAAAGATAAAATAAGCATAACATAAATCAGTCATAGATATTCATAGCACTAAGGCAGAAACAGATATGAATATAACACATAGAAGTGAACATCAAAGTAGTGATCATACAAGATCCACTACATCACAAAAGAATAGGTATGAGTGCTAGACAAAAGAATATGTATACATTAAGGAGTCTCTATCTCGAATGTACGGAAAAAAAACTACTAAGCTAAAGTAGTTAGCCAAAAGTCAGAAGCTAATCTCTACTAAGAAATCAAGTGGAAGCACCTGAAACACCTCGATCTGAACTGAGTATTATTTAAGAAGAAAAATAATAAATGGATTAGTCTAGCTACAAGTATCATATAAGATGAGATAGGATAAGAGATATGACAAATATATATATGATAACAACAAAATTCAGACAATATCTTAAATTTTCTTACACCAGAAAAGAATGTCATATTCTTTATTTTTATTCACTAAACCACAAATATTGATAGAGCTTATCTATACATATCATTAAAATTGGTGAAACACAAATTCTAGAAATCAGTAATTAGAAATTCAGAAAATACAAAGGGGGAGGCCTATCACAAACGGGAGCATGAAAACTCACCAATACGTGTGTCACAAATGGACGTTATCCTATGGGTCGCTAACCATTTGGCATGAAAACACAAATGTCTTTAGGAAGATCACTAATATTTGGCACGATAAATCTATCGAATTTTTGAAAGCCCCCACGAGCATCGATTTCAAAGTCTTTCAAACCATCAATATCATTTTTATCCCTACAACTTGGGCTAAGATGAGCCAATTCAGGATCTTGCTTTAGAGCTTTAAGAATGCGGTCACAAAGAGAAGGATGAGCCTCAAGGCTACATAAAACAGGAGATGAACATGAATTGGATTTATGATCTCGAATCTCACAAGTGGACAAAGTCTCGAGATCATTCCATTTGGATATCATCATTGAAACAACCGCTTATTGCTTACGACTAAGGGTATCGGCAATACGATTTCCCTTTCCAGGACTATAAAGAATATCAAGAACATAAGATGCAAGGAATTTGAGCCAACGTTGTTGACGCAAATTAGGTTCCCTTTGAGAAAATAAATACTTCAAATATTTACGATCGGTGTGGAGAACAAATTTCTCTCCCAAAATATAATGGCACCAAATTCTAAGGGCGAAAACAATGGCCGCAAGCTCTAAATCATAAGTGACATATCTAGTCTCATCAAGCTTTAATTTCCTAGAAGCATAAGCGATAACATATTCCCTTTGCATGAGAATGGTTCTCAAACCAACACGACTAGCGTCGGTATAAACAATTAACTCTTGTTTCCTCTCAGTAATCACAAGAATATGAGCATCGAAAATGAGTTCTTTTAATTTCTACAAAGCAGCCTCACATTTGTTTGACCAAATGTATTTAACTCCCTTCTTTGTCAAACTAGTAAGAGGTACAGAAATTTTAGAAAAGTCTTTTATGAATCGACGATAATAACCCGCCAATCCAAGAAAGCTATGAATTTCAGTCACACTCTCCAGTCTCTTCCAATTTTGAATTGCTTCAATCTTTGAAGGATCTACGAAAATTCTGGATTTAGAAATAACATGTCCTAAAAATTTCACATGGGATTGCCAAAAGTGGAACTTAGAAAATTTTGCTTTCAATTGATTGCTCCTAAGAGTTTCGAACACGATCTGAAGATGTTTCTCATGCTCTTCCTCGATTTTAGAATAAACAAGAATGTCATCAATAAAGATGAGAACAAATCGATCAAAGAAGTCTTTAAAAACTCGATTCATAAAGCCAACAAAATAAGTTGGGGCATTCATTAATCCAAATGGCATAACAAGCCATTCATAAGATCCATAACGAGTATGGATCAACGTCAAAGGAATATGATCCTCTGCAATACAAAGCTGATGAAAACTGGTTGCTAAGTCTAATTGTGAAAAGACTCTAGCACCGCTAAGTTGGTCGAATAGATCATCAATCCGAGGTAAGGGATATTTATTCTTGATGGTGCGATCATTAAGCTTGCGGTAATCAACGCAAAGCCTAGTGTACCATCGGATTTCTTCACAAAGATAGTTGAAGCTCCCCAGGGAGAGGAACTAGAACGAATAAATTGTTTTGGCTCCAATTCGAATAATTGTTTACGCCTCTCCTCATTTTCCTTATTGGGCATACGATAAGGAGGACGAGTGATAGGTAGAACTCCAGCGATTAGACTAATTCTGAACTCAATTGCTTGCTTAGGTGGTAATCCTAAAATGGTCTCAAATATACTTGGAAATTCATGAACAACGTGAATGAGGGAAATGACATCTTCTTCATCATCTTTATTATCATCATGTGGATTTATAGAATATAAGGATGCTATTGAATTGGAATCTGAATCAGAACAATAGAAATTTGCTTAACAGATTGAGGTGTCGAAGATGGATAGTCCTCTCGTGACATTGGATGTGAGCTTCATAACGATTAAGACAATCCATTTCCAAAATCATTTCGAAACCTAAGTAACGCATAACATGCAAATCGGCATGGAAAGCATTATCACATAAAATAATCTCGATATCTTTACAAAGTAAACTGAGTGTTGCAGATCCACCAACCGAATTCGCAATTCTCAGTGAAGTCATCAAGCCCATAACATTTAAAGAAAAATATCAACAAGTTCTTTTGATATAAAAGAGTGGGATGTATCCGTATCAAAAAGAGCTCGAATAGGATGATCATGAAACATAATAATGCCATCTAGGATAGAATGAGAAATACCTTGACCAAGAGAAGTGTTACTAGGATCTTTCACAACATTCAACTTTACCGCTTTCTTACTTTGAAGTTTGGGACATAAAGATATAAGATGACCCGAACGTTTGCAATAGCGATAATAAAGGGGTTTCGAACACCTGTTTGCATAATGGTCCTTAGAACCACGATTGTAGCATTCTCCACGATTAGGGGTAGGATTCTTTGCTACCAAAGTTGCTTGCTTCCCTTTCTTATTAGGATTAGGGCCTTTGAACATAATATGCCTCTTCTTGTTGATGTTGAAGTTCTGTTTGGCACCCACAACTTTCAAATCACTTTCTTAATCGGCCTCTTCAAGGCGAAGAGCGATATCTACAAGATGATCGAAAGAAACTTCTAGTTTTAGAAGTAAGTCCTTTTTGAGATTCTTATTCAACCCATAGATAAGCCTCTTATTTTTCTTCAATGGGGTATTAATATACTCAACCTCATATTTAGAGAGGGATTTAAAAGATGCAACATAGTTTGTCACAGAAGATTCACCTTCAATAAGGTCAATAAAGCATCGGGCTAAAGTTACCTTTTCAGCTTCCAACACAAACTTCAACTCGAACCTTTCTGGGAATTGCTCCCAAGTAAGATCCACTTCAAAAATTTCTGAAATCAAAATCTCATACCAATCTAATGCTCTCTCCTGGAGCATACTAGAAGTCATTTGGACTCGATGTAGATCCACAAGATTCATGCGAGAAAAGATGCGATCGCATGTTCTAAGCCAAGCTTGGACTTCTATAACGCTTTCGAAACCCTTGAATGGACTTCCACTCAAATTGGTACAATCACTGCATAAGCGCGCAAACCCGAATTTAGGATGAGTAGGCTCTTGAATGGGTCTGGTACCTTGGGCATTCTTTACAAGATCCATAAACTATTGGGCAGACATAAATACACCATCTTGAGGAGTAGCACTGGATTGACCGATGCTAGGATGGTTAGGTCTAACCATTTCCTTTCTTTAAGAAAGAACGAAAGAAGAGGAAAAGGGTTATTCTGTAACGACCCGTAAAAATTTGATAATTTAAAATTATTAATTTAATAAGATTTTTGAAATTTAATATTTAAGAAAATATAAATTTGTGGATTCTTGACAAAAATTGTGTTGTAATAATGAAAATAACTAAGAGGAAGAAACTGTAATTAGTGAATTAATGTGTGGATAAATGATAATTAATATAATAACGGAAAGTGTGAATGTAAATTAAAATAGTAACGTACATTTACTTGTAAGGTAGTAACTAATGTAATAAAAAGCATGAAACTAAGTGGATCGATTTATTGAGAATATTAATTGTAATTAAATGTAGAAAGAAATGAAAATCTTATATTTTATATTGGAGCGAATGTTAGAAAAATGTTGCAATGGTAAATAAAATTTATTTTTGACAATTGAAATGAAAATGTCGATTAAATGAAGTAATGTAAATTGTATACTAGGCTAAGAATTGAATATAAGAAAACAAAGGCAAATAGTGAATTTATTTATGAATTTATGATAATAAATAGTAATTGAATGTCCTATAAGTATTTATAATATGGTTTGGAAAAGGAAAACTTATAAAAGTATGAATGAGAGTAAGCATTTAATTAACCAATGAAATAATTTATTGTTTAATAATAACTGAATGTCAATTTAGGTAATAAGGTTAAAGAAAGTTGATAAATAATAAGTGTAGTGCAATCCCAATTAATTTAAACAATTATGAAGTTTTAATTGATTGAAATTAGTAGATTTGGGAAATTGATTCAAAATTATATCAATTGACGGAATAATACGTAATAAATTGTAAATTGATAAACTCAATATGAGGTAATGAATTGCAATAATTGTGGGTTGATAATGAAATGTGAATAGGAAAATGATTGTTTATAGTAATTGAATGGAATTCTAATTTGTTGGAATAAAGTAAATGTATACTTGGTAATAAATTTAATATAGAAAAACGAACTTAAAAATTGAATTAATTAATTAATATATATAATAAATGATGATTGAATAAAAAACAGTACTCTGTACATAACTATAATATTGGAGTGGAAATAATAAACTTATAAATGTGTGATTAAGAGTTTTTACAACAATTATTATGAGTTATATATATATTTAGTCCATTCAATTGAATTGGAAATCATTGCAATAAATCTAAATTAAATGTTACGTTAAAGTAAGTTAAGGTAATAATGGGGAATAACTTAAATATTCTTCATAATATGATGATTAGTGAACAAAAACAATGGAAATAAAATTTTATAAATATATTGGAATTTAATTTATGATAATAGGATTAATTGATATTAAATGAAATTAAATATTTAAATATTACATAAATGGGAATTTTGATGGAATATGAGAATATTAATGTAATAGTTTCGAATCCAATGTTAAATTCTTTTATTTGACAATAATGAATGGAATATTTATTAATTTATTTAATTAAATGGAACTATTGAAAATTATATTTATAATTTTTGAATAAAATGAAATTGAAACTTAACGCTGAAATTGTAGGATGAATCAACGTTAAATTAACATTTAAATTTGTTTAAATCACTGTAATTGTTTAAGAGATCAAAAAATGATAGGATTGGTAAAGTATGGAATTGAAATTTGAAAGGTGATTAAATTTAATTACTTATTAATTTATTTAATTAATGGAAAACGGACTTTGACGAAACCAGTTTCATCGGATCCGTATCGGTGAATTTTTGTAGGATTTCAAGTTTCGTAGCGATCGGACTTGTCGTTTGATCGTACGGGCTTGAAACGTCTTGAGATCAAATAAAATAGAAATCAATTGAAATCAATTTGAAAAATATTGATTTTAGCATAACTTCTTCATACGATGGAATTTGGACGTGAAACCTATTCCATCGCGTTTAAAATATTTTAAAACATCTATTTTGATTTATGGGTTGACCCAATTTCGTTTCAGAGTAGAAACGGGCTTTTTGGGCCACTTTGTCATTAGCGCGTATATTCGATCCGATCCATTCTATTTCAACCCAACCTATAAATACCATGTTATAAACCCTAGCCTACCTCTATTTCTCATTTGTCTGTACGTATATTTCAAGCATCTCTCCTCCTCAATGGTAGACAAACAAATTCTAGATCCAAACACAAATCAAATTTAAATCCAAAGCAAAAATCTCAAACTCCTCAGAAAAATTTGAAAAAAATATATATCGAAGCTCTCGATGTACGCATCTCGGATCTGCAATTCGTTTTTCATTTTGATTCATCGTTTGATCAATAATCAGCGGAGAATTCTCGGCCGTTCTTCGCATCGGGATGGACTGTGACTGATCGCCAAATTGGCTGAGGGGTTTTGTAGAGGGGACGAAGGGGAGCGCATCTATATGGTTCATTCGTCGATTCGACGGTCGGATCGTCGCCAAAAATTAGGTTAGGGTTCGAATTAAATGGTGGCAGCTTGGATTTTTTCATCGATTGGTATCGCCTCGATGGTGGAGGATGGTGGCGCGTGGGGGTGGGCGATTCGCCTGGGACGTGGGTGCGGTGGTGTGGCGTCGCGCGGTGACGTGTGGTGGCGGCCTGCAGTTCTGTCGTGCGAGCGAAGGGGCTAGAATAGGTTTCGATGTTTTCTGTTGCGTGCAAGAAGATGGGTGACGGGGACCTGACGTGGAGTGTGGGTAAACCTTGTTTCGTTTATTTTACAATTTAATTTAATTTTTAAAATTTCAATCTTCAAAGACGATAACTTCTACATACGACGTCAAATTCACGGGCGGTTTTCTCCGCTAGGTTCGTATTGAAATGCTTGACATTTTGGCGTTGGTTTGGACAAATTTGGAGACTGTTCCATTTTTGGGTTTAAATTGAATTTAAATTCAATTTAAATTCAAAAGGTGAGTGTTTTAACCCACTCACAACTTCTAAAAATTCTTGTGTTTGTTAAATTAAATTTTTGTTGTGATTATGCATTTATTTATGACTTTTTCGTATATTTTTAATCATCATCTCAGTTATTGCATTTATTTAAATTAAATCATTATTTAATTTTGAATTGAATATAACTGCCAGTTAAATACCTGTTATATATATTATCAGTTATATATTGGTATTGATTGATTATTTTGGATGATGATTATGATGGATGTGTGATCTGTTGATGGATGAATGGATGTTCTATTATATATTATTTTAAACTGCAAGTTGGTATGCATTTTATTTCATTCGGGATTGCGGTTTGAAATGATATATAACCGTAATTTTATTTTAAATTACGGATTGAAATGATAAATATCTATATCACTCGACCATAGGATAGAAAATTATATACAGGCACCGCGGTCTATATATAGAAATATTTGAAATGATTTCTATGGTTTGTAAAGAAATATACGGTTTTATGAGGTATGGATTTGGATATTGCATAAATGTATTTTATATAGTTAAATTCTTGGGTATAAGCTATGAATAAGATTTTTTTAAAGTATAAATAAGTTAAATAATAAAGCTTGATATTAAAATATAATATGGTTAAGTATCTATTTAAATTCTATTGTATATAGTGTTTATAATGACTCAAATAAAATTAATGTTGGATGATAAATGCGACTTTGATATGAATTAAAGTATTTAAGGATTATCCTCGAAAAAATTTGATTTGAAATGTAAATAAATTGAGAATTAATAGGTATGATTTTTTACCTTGATTTTTGTTTAGAGGATTTAAATGAATATCAAATTGGTTTAAATGAATATTATCAAGTTAATTAAATTGAAAGAATATCTAGTTATTTGAAGTCTAAAGGTTTTACTAAAATGATATTTGATTTATTAAGTTAACATTTCAAATCTAAATAATAGTAGTTGAAATTGATATATATGAAATTATCAAAGAATAAGTCTGAAATGGTGGAATAATTAAAGCTTTGAAATATATGGAAATTATATTGGTTTATTTGGGAATTTAAATCTATATTTGGAACTGATTTGTGGAGGTGAAGAAGCTATATTATTTTATAAAGTAATTTAATATTTAAACCATTTAAGTGGTGTAGTTATATTTCAAAGCTATGAAATTCAAAGTTTTATGTTTTGGAAGGCTATATTTCAAGCGTTTGGTTTCGAAGTATTATAACTTTGAAAATGTTATGGTTTTAGAAAAGGATATATTTGAAAATGATATCATATTGATTTGGTTTTAAAAGGGGAAAATGATATCATAATTATATGGTTTGAAATGGATATTATATTCCGTCTTTAAAGTATAATTATTTTGAAATGACCGCGGTGTTATAATAACGTTTGGTTATTGAAGAGACCGGGATCGGAAGTTGTCATACTCTCTGCCAAATCCGAAAACCACTTTAACAACCATCTACGCGGTGGAGAATCCAGAATGAAGTAGGATAATGGCGGCGTTTCCTTTGAAGTAAATACATGGACCCGACTCCCGTGAGTTGGCATAAGGTAGCTAAAACGAGAGCGATCGACGGGCTAATGAGGTAGTACCTTTAATCGGACACATCCCTTCGATATTATACTTAGACTTTTGGATTATTCGGTGGCCACTTTTGATTTTCTTTTTTGGGGGTATGGCTCGAGATGGACGGTAGCTGCGGCTATGCGTTAACACCGGTCCGGAAACGTAATTGGTATATCAACCCTGGCATTGCCTAGTTGTGCCATGTCACCTACACTAATGCGCCTTATACGGTTGTGTTTTGTACCATACCTATGGAGTGCCCTTTGACGATGCCCAATACGAGGGAGATTACGGTATTGTATAGACTATGGGAATGTATAAATTGTGTTAAGGTGGAAATGTAAAGCCTTAACGCTATTTTAAGTATATTATACTTTACTTTAGACACTATTATAATAGAGTATATTACTACATAGTAGATAGTTTAACGGATCCTTAGGAGATGTGAATCACGAGCATCTCTTAAGTTACTGCACTCACGTTAGACACTGGATAGGAGATGTCAAATCCCGTAAACATCTCTGATGCTGTTCCACTCATATTTATTTCTGTTGATTTAACTTACATAAGATCTTTAGTTCTGACTCGAATGTTTTGTCTTTTCAATTCGCTCAAGTCAGCCAGAGCATTTCAAGATTTGAAGACCGTATTCTAGAGGACGAAGACGAAGATTTATTATTATTAGTTATTATAGTATTCCACTATATTCTCACTGTTCCGCTGCATTTCTGTTTATTATTCTCTGGTATGTGTAACTCTGATATGTATTATATAAGTATAATCAAACGTTTTGTAAAACAGCTTCATGAACTGTTTATTTGATTATTATATTTTATCGTTCCGCTGCAAGATTCTATTTTGTTTCTTTCTTCTTTCTCTGCTTTTTCTTATTTACCCCATAACAATCCGCCCTTCTGTACAGTTTAAGTCTGACGTGCGTGGTTTATCGTCGATTTAAAGCATGCAAAAAGGTGGGACGTTACATATTCTTAAAATGAATATCAAACAAACTTGATCGATAAAACAAGGCATCATAAAAGAAAATAAAATAGAACGGGTCCTAAGACTCGAATGACATCCTTCGGCACGATTCCTAAGAGAGAATTAGAACAATGATCCTTGCTAGATTATTCTACTTTGTTCTAAAGTTTGGCTCTGATACCAAGCTGTGACGCCTCACCTCTATACTCACACTAACCAAGGACACTACTGCGTAATGCCGTCAATTAGTATGAAGAATAAGGCTGTTGAGGAGCGACCATCTATGTAATTGCTTTGTGCAAGTACCGATACGTCAGATAGTATGTCATGCATTTAATTTCAAGAGGAAATCTGACATATCAAGTACAAACTCAAAGCTACTACATAGTGGCTATGTGGCCTTTAGAAACAAGTATAAAATAAGCATAACATAACAGTCACAAATATTCATATCACTAAGGCAGAAACAGATATGAATATAACACATAGAATGAACAACAAAGTAGTGGTCATAAAAAGATCCACTACATCACAATAGAATAGGTACAAGTGCTAGACAAAAGAATATGTATACATTAAGGAGTCTCTATCTCGAATGTATGAAAATAAAAAATACTAAGCTAAAGTAGTTAGCCAAAAGTCAAAAGCTAATCCCTACTAAGAAGTCAAGTGGAAGCACATGAAACATCTCGGTCTGACCCGAGTATTATTTAAAAAGAAAAATAATAAATGGATCAGTCTAGCTATAAATATCATATAAGATGAGATAGGATAAGAGATATGACAAATATATATGATAACAACAAAAATAATACAATATCTCGAATATTCTCATACACCAAAAAAGAATGTCATATTCTTTATTTTTATTCACAAACCACAAATATTGATAGAGCTTATCAATGCATGTCATCAAAATTGGTGTACCACAAATTCTAAAAATCGATAATTAGAAATCTAGAAAACATAAAGAGGAAGGCCTATCAGAAACGGGAGCATGAAAAATCACCAGCACGTGTATCACAAACGGGAAGCTATCTTAAGGGTCGCTAACCAATAGAGCCGGTGCAACGACGTGGTACAACTGTAACGACCCGTATTTTTACGGATCGAAAGATTGTAAAACTGTGGACATTAAGTCGTTGATGTTGTTAAGTCGTTTAGATTTTGAGTCGACCAAAGCTTAAGTCGTCCGGTGTTAGCTCGTGATCGACTTAGTGAGGTAGAACGACCTAGGGAGTTAGGTCGTATGATAGTTAGGTCGGTGGAGTTTTGGAACGACCTAAGGAGGCTAGCGGGTTACGGGTTAGAAGGCCATGGGTTAACGAGTTTTGGATTAGCGACATAAGGGTTTAGACTGACCTAAGGTGATTAGCGACCTAAGAGAAGTCAGCGACTTACGAGTTAACGACCTAAGGAGATAGGTCGGTTAGGCAGGATAGCGACCTAGGGGAGGTAGGTCGTCCGAGCGACTTAAGGAAGCTAGGTCGTTCGAGCGACTTAAGGAAATAGAATAAGTTGTTGTACTTTAGGTCGTGAGCGACCTATGGTGTAGTTAGGTCGTGAGCAACCTATATCAGGTTGCTATATGTTAGGTCGTCCAGAAGACTTTAATGATAGGTTGCTAGGCCGTGTATAGTTAGGTTGCGAACGTGTGTTATGGCTTAGGTCGTATACCTGTTAGGTCGCGCGTATCCGTTAGGTCGCGGCATTTGCTAAGTCGTAAGCCGTGTAAGTGTTGAGTCGTTAGGTCATGGGTGCTTTTAGGTCATAGGTCGTGACATTTTAGGTCGTGGACGACTCATGGGGGCGGCGACTTAAGGATTTCAGCTATAAATACACGGTTCTATCTTCATTTTTGGGATCCGGATTTTGAAGCGACGAAGTGTTGCCATTTTGAGTGCTCGACTACAACACTTCTTCACTTCTTTTCTCCACTCTAATCTAGTGCTTACATTCATCCAAGATCGAAGATCAAAAGCGAAGATCCAAGAACCAAAGTTGAAGATCTTCATCCGTCGAAGGGAGATTTCATCGTTTGAAGCGGAATCTTGTCGGATCAAGCTTAGTTCTTCGCTGTCCAGATCTGAAGTTGATATCTTTTGAGGTGTTTAGGTGATTTGGTGAGTGGTAGTTATCTCTCACACGGACCCAAAGGAGTATATTGGATCGGTGGCTTGTTTGTGTGTTAAAGATAGCGATTTCATGCATTTTCCTTAAGCCTGCATGTAGATCTATGGTTCATGATGATTCAACACCTATTTTACTATATGTTCACCTATGCAAGTTCATTCATCAAGTTGTAGGGATGTTGCTTAGAATTCATACTTATTAGATTTGGACTCTTTGTTTACGAAATTGCCATTATTGCTGTAATGTTTATTTAGATCTTGTTTGATTGATTACTTAGATTAATGTTTGATTTGATTGATTAGTTGATTGATAACTTGATTTGGACAAGTTGGTCGAAGATGATTCAAAAGCTAAGTGGAAAGGCTCTTGAATAAGGAAAGCTGCTTGTGGCATATGAAGCGGATGTTGAAGCTCATATGGATAGACTTGATGGTGATGTTGAGATGGGACTTTGCTATGATGCGATAAAGCAAAGCATGATGTGAGAAAGCCTTGGTTTAATCCAGACGGGATCATCCCAAGCATGTTGATACTCGATGATGTGGTTCGAGTTTGTGGATAATGGTTGGCTTGAGAGGCGCTTGAGCTAGTATGAGAATAGTCGTCGAGGAGGATGACTAGGAGGCTGAGATTTCATCGTTGTTGAAGGTTCTAGCATGCTCAAAGCAAGAGTACGCTGGGCAGATTCAATAGTCCCAAGCACGGGCTGCGATGACGTTGTAAGTACTCTGGGCAGATTCGATAGTCCTAGGCACGGGCTGCGACGATGTGCGGAGTTATGTCTAGAACCGGGGTTACCATTAGCCCTTGACGGAGGGATGAAATAATGAGTCGGTCATTCAATTAACGGTGGTATTGAAGCAATGATAACAGTGATAGCCAGAGTCATGGATGTTTGGATGTTTTGGCTGTATCGTCGCTTGGGCCAAGAGCGATGTTTTCAGGGTGCTTACCTGATCTTGGTTTAGGCCTTGGGGGTCTGTACTCAAAAAACACCGACCTTGACTCGAGTGATAATAGCTTTATTTTAAATGTCTGATTTATTATGTTTGTTTCTGCTTTGTGTGTCTGGGGGCTATCACTGTAGAAAGAGGTGGAGTGGGATGGTTGGGTTCCTATTCCTTTTTATCCTTTATGCTCTTTTGGTATGTTTGATAGTTGATTTACTGCTCACTAAGACTTTTGTCTGACTCAAGGTTTTATGTTTAACTCTTATTACCTTGGGCTGTTCATCCATGTTGGGATGGGCAGACTAGGTAGCAGGTGACAGGTGCTGTTCTTTGTGACTAACGCTGTTGATGACGAAGACGAGCTGGAGGCTTTTGCATATTATTTTCTTATTATATGTACTGGATGTTCCGCTGCTGTATATTTTTGAGTGTTCTGTAGTGAGGCTTAATGTATTGACTTTTCAGATGCTTGTATCAAACTATTATGAAGTCTATATGATGATATTCTGTTATGGAGCTTCACTATATATTTCTCTATTGTATTTTGTCCATGCGCTGTGAGTTATACTATAGATTCTGCGATTTTATCCTTACCATGACTATCATCCATGGCTGCCTGTCACACTTTCAGCACACTATTTCCTTGTTTTGGTGCGGAAGTCATGGGCGGTCGTCACATTTGGTATCAGAGCTTTGGTTAATCGATTTTAGCCAACGCTCGCTGACGTAACTAGGTATGAGAGACGTAATTGTATTTTGATGGATGATTACTATATATAATATAGTAGCTTAGAAGGATTTGAACTCCTTATGCAGTTGTATCTAAAGGTGTTCTAATCATTCCTTTTTATAGATATTAAGGATGAGTCGAAGAGGGAGACCAGCTGCTAGGGAAGGCCGTACTGCTGAAGGGGCTATTGATTATGCTGATATGTTCGAAGCTATGATGACTTCGATCATGAGAAGGATGCCAGCTCCAGGACCATCAGTAGATGTTGGAGTTCAAGTTCAAGCCCCAAGACCAGTGGATTTTGCTAAGTTGTGTAAAGACTATACTGCTCTTGGAGGAAAGGTTTTCTTGGGGACAGAATCAACCATTGAAGTTCAAAGGTGGATAGATGTTTGTAGAAGGATCTTTGGTGACTTGGGAATTGAGGATGCAACTAAGAGGAAGCTTGCATCAAGACAGCTTCAAGGAAGAGCTTCTGATTGGTGGAATTCTATCACCATTGATACTCCAGAGGAAGAGATTACTTGGGAGCAATTCCAAGCTAGATTTGAAGCTAAGTTCATTTCTACAGCTCAGAAATCTGTTCTATTCAAGAAGTTTGTGGAGCTCAAGCAAGGTGGAAGATCAGTTCTTGAGTATGTTTCTGAGTTTGAAGCTTTTTCGAAGTATGCTCGGTCGTATATTGAATCTTCATATCAGAAGAATGAGAAGTTTGTGACAGGCTTGGATAGTTATCTTGGAAGGCAGTTGGTGGATCATTTGGATGGCTCATTTGAGAAGCTTATGGAGAAAGCTCTCAGGCATGAGAATTTGTTTCTTAAGGAAGGATCTGTTGTTGCTGTGACCAAGGAGGAGTCTACACCACAGCAGGGTGGAAACAAGAAGAGGAAGCAGCAGCAACAGAAGGTTAAAGATGGTCAGAAGAAGCCGAAGGGTGAAATGACCTACTACAATTTCCAGGAGAAGGGCCATCTCTCCAGGGATTGTAAGAATCCGAAGGCGTTGGCGAAGTGCCACAACTGTAATAAGACGGGGCATTTCAGAAGGAATTGTCCAGAACCGAGGTAGGACAAGCAGATTGTGCAAGCTCATGCTTTGGGGGCTGTTCCATCATCTTCGAAAGCTCCTACTGCAGAAGAGAAGGGGAAGAGTGTGGTGGTTCAAGGTACTCTTTCCATTTGTGGTGTTCTAGTTAGAGTGTTATTTGATACTGGGGCGTCACATTCGTTTGTTTGTAATGATCTTGTAGGCCGGTTGGGTTTGAAACCGGAGATTGTTGATAGACCATTAGTTGTGACTAATCCAGTTGGGGGTTCGTTTTGTTTGTGTATGATATGCCGTGGTCTGGTTGTCTCGAGTCATGATTTCTCTTTTGTTTGTGATTGTTTTGTTCTGAACTTTGCGGGGTTCGGAATTATTCTGGGTATGGACTGGCTTAGGAAGTATGCGGCAAAGGTTGATTGTGAAAGGCAGGAGGTGACAGTCGAGAATGTGGAAGGGCGAAAGGTTGTGATACGATGTAAGCATGAGGAAGGCGTCTTCATGAGCTTCATGTATTCGCTGGTTGTTCCACGGGATGGACTGTCATCGGTGCCAATCGCGAATGGATTCGAGGATGTCTTTGATGAGGTCAAAGGGTTACCGCCGCATAGGGAGATCGAGTTTCGCATCGATCTAGTTGAAGGAGCCAGACTCGTTGTGATGCCTCTTAGGCGGATGGCGCCTAAGGAACAGCAAGAGTTGAAGGTGCAAGTTGATGACCTTTTACAGAAAGGATTCATTCGGCGTAGTGTGTCCGAATGGGGTGCACCAGTTGTGTTTGCAACCAAAGCGGATGGATCGTTGAGGTTGTGTGTGGATTATCGTGAGCTGAATAAAGTGACTAAGAAGAACAAGTATCCACTGCCGAGAATAGATGACTTGTTTGATCAGCTTCACGAAGCTAAGGTGTTTTCTCAGATGGATTTAGTAACGGGATTTCACCAGTTGAGAGTGGCAAAGGATAGTGTGCCGAAGACTGCTTTTAGGACACCATCTGGTTTTTATGAGTGGCTGGTAATGCCGTTTGGATTGACCAATGCACCAGCATATTTTGTGGATCTTATGAATAGGGTGTTCAGAGATCAGTTGAACAAGTTTGTACTTGTGTTCGTGGATGATATTTTGGTTTATTCCAGAACTGAAGAAAAGCACAAGACACACTTGAGGATTGTTTTGGAAATCTTGCGAAAACATCAGTTGAGGGCTAAGTTTTCGAAGTGTCACTTCTGGAAGAGTGAAGTGAGATTCTTAGGCCATGTTATCTCTGGAAATGGAATAGCGGTTGATCCCGCCAAGGTGGCAGCAGTCCAGGATTGGGTTAAACCTAAGAATGCATCTGATGTGAGAAGTTTTCTTGGATTAGCAGGATACTATCGTCGGTTTATCAAAGACTTTTCCAAGATAGCTGCACCGTTAACAGGATTGACGAAAAATAATCAAGTATTTAGATGGAAAGCTAAGTGTGAGCAAGCTTTCGAAATCCTGAAAGAGCGACTAACAAGTGCTCCTGTTTTGACTATTCCAAGTGGGAATGATGAGATGGTGGTTTACACCGATGCATGTGGTACTGGACTTGGAGCAGTGCTGATGCAGAAGGGTAAAGTTGTTGCATATGCAAGTCGACAACTAAAGCCGCATGAAAGGAATTATCTGACTCATGATTTGGAATTGGCGGCGATTGTTTTTGCTCTGAAGATGTGGAGACATTATCTATTAGGAGTTCGATTCAAGTTGTTTACAGATCATAAGTCGTTGAAGTATCTCTTCTCCCAAAAGGATTTGAATCTTCGACAGCAACAATGGCTAGAGTTTTTAGCATCATATGACTTTGGTATAGCCTATACTCCGGGAAAGGGTAACGTAGTGGCAGATGCGTTAAGTCGAAGACATGCAGAATTGGGAGCCATGTTTTCGGAATGGAAGAGTCTGGAGTATTTAGCTGGATTTGACTTCAGGCCTAGATGTGAATTGGAACCTGAGATGATGGCAAACTTATCGTTAAGACTTACTCTTGTGGAAAGAATTGGCGAGAGCCAAAAGCGAGACGATAGGCTTGTCAAGATTATCCATGATTTGGAATCTGGACTGAACCTAGAAAAGGACAAAGGATTCGAAGTCGATCGAGAGGGTTGGCTTCGGAAACAAGGACGACTAGTTGTTCTTGATATAGATGAATTGAGAGATGAAGTTCTGAAGAAAAGTCATCACTCTAGGCTGACAATTCATCCAGGTGGAAATAAGATGTATCGGGATATAAAGAGAACCTATTACTGGGAAGGTATGAAGAAGGATGTTGGAAATTTTATTTCCAAATGTATGAACTGCCAGTTGCTAAAAGCTGAACAGAAGAAGCCAAGTGGATTGCATCAGCCGTTAGAAGTTCCTACATGGAAGTGGGAGCAAATATCGATGGATTTTATCGATGGGTTACCTAGAACCAGAGCAGGAAATGAAGGAATTTGGGTCATCGTAGATCGATTGACTAAGAGTGCATGGTTTATTCCTGTTCGATCAACTAGGACTGCATCGAAATTAGCTGAGTTGTATGTTAAGTGGATAGTTCGATTCCATGGTATTCCGAAGAGTATAGTGAGTGATCGAGACCCGTTGTTCACTAGTGGTTTTTGGAAGAGCTTCCAGGAAATTATGGGAACTGAGTTGTGTTTGAGTACAGCTTATCACCCTCAAATAGATGGTCAGACCGAGAGAGTCAACCGAGTTTTGGAAGATCTCCTTAGAGCATGTGTTTTGGACTTCGGAGGATCATGGGAAGATCATCTTCATTTGGTGGAATTTGCGTATAATAACAGTTATCAGACAAGTATTGGTATGGCACCATATGAGGCATTGTATGGAAGACCGTGTAACTCTCCGACATGTTGGTTGGAAACTGGAGAAAAATTGATACTTGGGCCAGAAATGATTCGTCAGACTTCGGATTGTATAGAGACCATTCGGCGACGAATGAAGGCAGCCCAAGACCGTCAGAAAAGTTATGCCGATAAGCGTCGTAAGGATTTGGAATTCGACGTAGGTGATATGGTTTTTGTGAAGATTTCTCCACTGAAGAATGTTATTCGATTCGGGAAGAAAGGAAAGTTGACTCCGAGATTTGTTGGACCATTCCCGATCGTCGAGCGAATTGGAAAGCTCGCTTATAAATTGGAGTTACCGAAAAAGATGTCGGGTGTGCACAATGTTTTTCATATATCGTACCTACGGAAGTATGCACATGACTCGAATACAGTGGTTTTTGCTGATAGCTGTGAAGATTTGGAGGTTGATCCAGTTGCTAGAAGACCTCGTAAGCTGCTTCGTGTTGTAGAAACCGACACGAAACAGCTTAGGAGGAAGACGATTACGTTGCTCAAGATACAATGGAGTGATGATGTTAACGACTGTACATGGGAGGAGGAAGAGAGGATGAAAGCAGCTCATCCTGAACTCTTCAAGGTATGGCCCTAAGGTGTCGTAACATCTCATGAATTTGTAACTGGTTCTAATCTTAGAATTCTGCATGCTATGTTAGTAATTGGATGTATGGTTTGTTGGTTGCTATGGATGGTAGGCATGCAGAATAGTTTTGGTTGCTCTTGTTTGTTTGGAATTTCGGAGACGAAATTCCTATGGGGGAGAGAATGTAACGACCCGTATTTTTACGGATCGAAAGATTGTAAAACTGTGGACATTAAGTCGTTGATGTTGTTAAGTCGTTTAGAGTTTGAGTCGACCAAAGCTTAAGTCGTCCGGTGTTAGCTCGTGAGCGACTTAGTGAGGTAGAACGACCTAGGGAGTTTGGTCGTATGATAGTTAGGTCGGTGGAGTTTTGGAACGACCTAAGGAGGCTAGCGGGTTACGGGTTAGAAGGCCATGGGTTAACGAGTTTTGGATTAGCGACATAAGGGTTTAGACTGACCTAAGGTGATTAGCGACCTAAGAGAAGTCAGCGACTTACGAGTTAACGACCTAAGGAGATAGGTCGGTTAGGCAGGTTAGCGACCTAGGGGAGGTAGATCGTCCGAGCGACTTAAGGAAGCTAGGTCATTCGAGCGACTTAAGGAAATAGAATAAGTTATTGTACTTTTGGTCATGAGCGACCTATGGTGTAGTTAGGTCGTGAGCGACCTATATCAGGTTGCTATATGTTAGGTCGTCCAGAAGACTTTAGTGATAGGTCGCTAGGCCGTGTGTAGTTAGGTCGCGAACGTGTGTTATGGCTTAGGTCGTATACCTGTTAGGTCGCGCGTATCTGTTAAGTCGCGGCATTTGCTAAGTCGTAAGCCGTGTAAGTGTTGAGTCTTAGGTCGTGGGTGCTTTTAAGTCGTAGGTCGTGACATTTTAGGTCATGGACGACTCATGGGGGCGGCGACTTAAGGATTTCAGCTATAAATACACGGTTCTATCTTCATTTTTGGGATCCGGATTTTGAAGCTACGAAGTGCTGCCATTTTGAGAGCTCGACTACAACACTTCTTCACTTCTTTTCTCCACTCTAATCTAGTGCTTACATTCATCCAAGATCGAAGATCCAAGAACCAAAGTTGAAGATCTTTATCCGTCGAAGGGAGATTTCATCGTTTGAAGCAGAATCTTGCGGATCAAGCTTAGTTCTTCGCTGTCCAGATCTGAAGTTGATATCTTTTGAGGTGTTTAGGTGATTTGGTGAGTGGTAGTTATCTCTCACACGGACCCAAAGGAGTATATTGGATTGGGGGCTTGTTTGTGTGTTAAAGATAGCGATTTCATGCATTTTCCTTAAGTCTGCATGTAGATCTATGGTTCATGATGATTCAACACCTATTTTACTATATGTTCACCTATGCAAGTTCATTCATCAAGTTGTAGGGATGTTGCTTAGAATTCATACTTATTAGATTTGGACTCTTTGTTTACGAAATTTCCATTATTGTTGTAATTGTTTATTTAGATCTTGTTTGATTGATTACTTAGATTAATGTTTGATTTGATTGATTAGTTGATTGATAACTTGATTTGGACAAGTTGGTCGAAGATGATTCAAAAGCTAAGTGGAAAGGCTCTTGAATAAAGAAAGCTGCTTGTGGCATATGAAGCGGATGTTGAAGCTCATATGGATAGACTTGATGGTGATGTTGTGATGGGACTTTGCTATGATGCGATAAAGCAAAGCATGATGTGAGAAAGCCTTGGTTTAATCCAGACGGGATCATCCCAAGCATGTTGATACTCGATGATGTGGTTCGAGTTTGTGGATAATGGTTGGCTTGAGAGGCGCTTGAGCTAGTATGAGAATAGTCGTCGAGGAGGATGACTAGGAGGCTGAGATTCATCGTTGTTGAAGGTTCTAGCATGCTCAAAGCAAGAGTATGCTGGGCAGATTCGATAGTCCCAAGCACGGGATGCGACGACGTGCTAAGTACTCTGGGCAGATTCGATAGTCCTAGGCACGGGCTGCGACGACATGCAGAGTTATGTCTAGAACCGGGGTTACCATTAGCCCTTGACGGACGGATGAAATAATGAGCCGGTCATTCAATTAACGGTGATATTGAAGCAATGATAACAGTGATAGCCAGAGTCATGGATGTTTGGATGTTTTGGCTGTATCGTCGCTTGGGCCAAGAGCGATGTTTTCAGGGTGCTTACCTGATCTTGGTTTAGGCCTTGGGGGTCTGTACTCGAAAAACACCGACCTTGACTCGAGTGATAATAGCTTTATTTTAAATGTCTGATTTATTATGTTTGTTTCTGCTTTGTGTGTCTGGGGGCTATCACTGTAGAAAGAGGTGGAGTGGGATGGCTGGGTTCCTATTCCTTTTTATCCTTTATGCTCTTTTGGTATGTTTGATAGTTGATTTACTACTCACTAAGACTTTTGTCCGACTCAAGGTTTTATGTTTAACTCTTATTACCTTGGGATGTTCATCCATGTTGGGATGGGCAGACTAGGTAGCAGGTGACAGGTGCTGTTCTTTGTGACTAACGCTGTTGATGACGAAGACGAGCTGGAGGCTTTTGCATATTATTTTCTTATTATATGTACTGGATGTTCCGCTGCTGTATATTCTTGAGTGTTCTGTAGTGAGGCTTGATGTATTGACTTTTCAGATGCTTGTATCAAACTATTATGAAGTCTATATGATGATATTCTGTTATGGAGCTTCACTATATATTTCTCTATTGTATTTTGTCCATGCGCTGTGAGTTATAATATAGATTCTGCGATTTTATCCTTACCATGACTATCATCCATGGCTGCCTGTCACACTTTCAGCACGCTATTTCCTTGTTTTGGTGTGGGAGTCATGGGCGGTCGTCACAACAACATTATGCTCGAGGAACCTGAAACTCAAATAAGTCGAAACAACGACGAAATGCAATGGTATGTCCGATGATTCAAGCTCCATAAAACCCATCGGTCGCTAGCCTATACAAATGAGACGAAGCTCAATGGAACGGGGTACAGGCCCCCCAGACGGACAAAGAGACATCGCATATCGCTAGTCTAAACCATAAAATGATCATCCTTGATCAATAAGAAGTATAAATTACACTAAGCTAGTAAATAAATGAGTTTAGCTTCATGTCCCATAACCACTGGCATAACCTAAATATTTATGAACAAATTGTAGATTTCCTCTCGAAAATTGTCATAAGATTTCAATAGAACAAGTCTAAGAATTAACCGATGAAGTAAACGCAAGCATTTCATACCACTTGTTTTGCTAAGTCATTTAATTGGATTTCTCAAACGAATGAGGTAAAGGTTTGTGCATACTAATAGATTGGAAAATGGTTTAAAAATGAGATTTGTACTAAAAGGAATGTTGGAATCATTTTTGTGAAAGAGTTTGAATATTTACTACTAGTATAGAGACCTTTGCGTTTTAAAGTGACAAATCACAGAAATGATCGTAAAAACAATCTGAGACACCAAAATCCACATCAGACGACGTGAATTAAAATCGTAAAAGTCGATATCAAACCCATCAAAAGGATATTTCCATAAATCTAGAAAAAGAAGCCATCATAGTTGATAATGAATGAAAACTACTAAACGATAAACCAAATCAATAAAAATTGAAAATCCACTAAGAATAGGCAAATTGGCTGAATTTAATAGCGCCAACCATCTGGTGGTTTTCCCTGACGTCTGAGCTAAGAATCTGGAAATTTTCTTCCAGATTACCCAGACGTCTGGGAATGACCTCAAGCATCTGTGCTATAAATCTAGAATTTTTATTCCGTTGCTTTAGACGTCTAAGCATTCTACCAGACTTCTGAGCTGAAGCTCGGGGCAAAATTTTCCAAGGTCAATGATGGCGAAATCAATTCGGAAGCGATTGAACGAGCGACGGAGGTTAGGACTTATGCCAAGTGACGACGCAACCATATAAGCTCTTCAATACACTCCAAAGAACATGTCCAAACATTCATAGTATGATTTTCATAGATTTTGACTTCGAAATACCAAAAATTGTAAAATTCACCAAAACAATTCAATTCAAAAGAAAATGAACATGAAATAGATGTTAGGAATTCATACCTACCAACTATCAAAGGCATATACATAGATGTGAGTTCAAGAACTCACCTTTAAACTTAAAAATAAGGAACGAGAAGCTTTAAAACAAAGCAAAAACCAGTTCATCTTCACTACACCTCTAGAATCTTCAATCTATTATCAAATGCAAAGATTTCCTAAGTTAAGTTATAGGAATTTATGAAAATTGAAGAGAGATTGAGATGGAGAAGATGAAGAGGATGCTTACCATGCTTTTCTTTGATTTTGGAACTTGAATTTGAATTTCCTAAAAATCTAGAGTTTAGAAATTTTGATTTCCCCTCTTTTCCCCCATTTTTCTCTTTAGCTTGAGTGTTAGGAAATGAGGAGTAAAATGAATGAAGTAGCGGAGTTAGGGTATTTGGTTGAGGAGTTTGGGTTCTCCTATTGGGTTGGTGGGCTAGAACTAAGCCAGAAGTCCAAATGAAAATACCAAAATCCTAATCAACTCCAAACATATCGATGTTTATACTCAAACAAGTTGTAAACGCCATTTTGAACTCAATGTAAGTGGTCTCGAGTCCAAATTCGACTGTTTACAAAAAGTCACATTTGGGACTTTAAATTAAATCAACAACACTATATTTAAATAAAATATTTAAATACACAATTGTAAAATATGCGGGTTGTTACACCTCCCCTCCATTTCCAAGAATAAATCAAATACAAATAATCGCTATTCATGGCCGGTGACCATTAATTCAAGAGCTAGCCCCTTACTGAATTTAAGGAGTTAGTCTCTTCATTTCAGCGTGTACTAGTAGACATTGGAGATAAGGTAATTTTTTGATTTATAACAATATGTTAATGTTTAGATAATTAATATATCATATTTTTTTCTTCTAATTATGTGACAATTCTAGTATATCGGTATGTCGTCACATTTAGAATGGTTGTTTATTCATATGTCTATATAAAAAATTAACATATACATGCCTTGATACTCAAGGCTTACGATTGTAAAAAAAATTTATTATTTTAACTTAAACTAATTTAACATACATTATCACTACTATTAATAATGAGAATTCTACCAACTATTTTCAACCGTGTCTTTTTGGATTTTTGAAAATACCCTTTTACTCGATCTCTGTCCTTTCGTCTTTATTCCGCTTCACATCTCGCATCTACCATCGCTTGAAAAAAACCCTAATTACCAAATCGTTACTTAACTCATAGTCGACGATGAGCGATACACACAAAACATATGCTCTCCCTCATCACCGAACCTATCAGCAGCAAGAAATTACAATCGCTGCACTACGTCATGCTTCACAATCGAACGATCGTCATACTTTGCATTCGACAACTGCTGCTCCAAATCCTTAACTTACTTGGCTTATTCATATGTTCAAACTTCGGTATCATTTGTCCCTTCAGTCAAGATTAATATTATTTTTCTATCATCTATGTACATGAATCTATCTAATTACTTAACTTCTCCTAATCTATTATGAAATAAATTAAACATACCATATTATATATCCATATGTAGACTGTTTAATTATATATCCATATGTAAATAATTGTATTCTGCTATGCGTGATGTTTATCAGATTATCATACTTTAATTAGACGGGATATTATCCTTCTTTCTTTCTCTGTTGTAAATTTTTTTGATGAACTTTGTATGGGTTGCAGATATTTACCATTGTTGATAAATTTGCATTTGTACTTTCATTCTAAAGAAGTAGCTAAAATTGAGCACATTATTGATACAAAGCGATTTGCACACCAAAAAACCTATAGGCATATAACAATAACATATTACTTTTAGTTCATTCTATTTTATGTTCGCCTTCTATTTTTGCACTGCAATTCGTTTTATTTTACAAATCATATATTTGTGATATATGTCTTAGATATTTTATTTTTTTAAATCTAAATAGCAGCTTTATTGATAACTAAAAAAATCTGATACACAAATCAACAAACATACAGGTGGTACCCATAATTTTTGCAACATTAACCATGCTATAGTATGTGGAACAAAAGTATATGATAGATTAAATATAGCTAGATATTAGATGCACATACGTGCAATTTACACTAGTTTAAATAGCCTAAAATATATAATTTAAATACTAAACATTATACTATACAACATGTTTTTTGAAACTACATATAAATAATTTTATACCTAAAATATTTTAATATATATAAATAATATTATTTAAATATTATTTAATTCAAATCACTTAAATAAATCTATAAAAATAAATAGATGTATCATAAAATATGATTTAAATTTTACATAATCATTTTCAAACCTAACAAACTTTTAGATGCAATATATACATATATATTTAAATATGCAAAAATTAAAATTAAAATTAAAAATTTATTTTAAATTACAATTATATATTTGAATATTCAAATGTTAAAATTTCTTCTAAATATTTTTTATAAATTATTTGAAAATTTATCATTTCGAAACATATGTATATATATAATTTTATTATTTATTTTTGATCAAGAATTTAAGTTAAATAAATTAAAAAATATATTTCCATGAGTATTATTAGGCAAGTGTGTATATTATATAATATATATATATATATATCTCACTCATATATATTTAAACATATATGTTTATTTATTATAAAACTATTTATAAGAATACATATATCATATGAAAACAATAATAATAATAATTTAATTTTGTTTTATGTTCTACAACAAAATAAATAATTAAATTTTATAATATATTTTAAATGTTTTCATATACATAATTATACACACACATATATATTATAAATTCCACACACACATACAAACATAGATACACACATACATACTTGTTTATTTATAATTATTCAAAACAAAATATAAACATATATATTGTAATATTTTGCATATGTAAGTTAAAGCGTATGAGCATACGTTTAGACGATATATATGTAGCTCACATGTCCTTTACGGTGTAAATCCTAGTACTTATACACGAACATGTTAAACCTTGCACAGATTGTTGTGTTAGACATGCACACATTTATATATATATATATGTATATGATACACGTATATATAGTATAATATTAATTACATAATATAAAAATATATTATAAATGTAACTAAAATAACTATTTTAAAGAAATTTGGAAATGTTCTAAATAAATTAGACTTTATGGCCCCAATAAAGATCCAGTATGGTGAAAAAAATTGAATTCCACTTTCTATTGGCTGGCCCAGTTGTAACAATGGCATTAGAGCCTAATAGCCTATGCAATCTAAATTAGTCGTGTTAGGGTTAATTAATTAAGCTCAAAACCCACATAGTAGGGTGTTTAGAAAGGCAGTGTCGAATGAGTTTGGGCAATCAAATATTTTTCCCTACTAGGCTGCTAACCTGTCCCAAACAAATATATGAGCCCAAAGGTTGCACCAAATAGAAAAGGCTTAATTTGAATAGAACCTTAGGCAAATTTCAAAATTATTTGAAACTAAAATATAATATTTAAAAATTAAAATAAGATTTACATATATTATAAAAGTTATAATATTTTAAATTAATTCAAAATTTATGAAAATTTATTAAAAAGGTTAATAAAATATATTAATTAAATAAGTTAATTAAGTAATGATTATATACGTTTGTTATATATTATGATATATGTTTTATTATTTTAAAATGTTAAAATAACATAAGTATACATGTATGTATATAAAATGAATTTCGAAATTAATATAATTTAATTGAAATTATTCAATTAATTAAATTAATTAAAGGTTAATTAATGAAATGATATATATATATATATATATGTGTGTGTGTGTGTTATGCTATAATAATAAATATTCTATATAAATTTTATATTAGTATAATATAAAATTAATTAATTAAAATTAATAAATAAGATTTAATTAATATAAGATTGTCCATAAGATTATTATATACGTAAATCAAAATATAAAAGTTATATAATTATAAAAATTATATAATATGAATGTATAAATTAAAGGTGGAACTTTAAGAAACCCTAAAAGACTTAAGGAGTAAATAAACATGTAAATGTATGCATACTCTGATTTTTGATGTGTACGACACTTGAATCACGAGGATATTTCATAAGAAATACATTATTACATAAATTGATATCATTCAATATAATATGTTGACGATTATGAATCTTCAACATAAAGTTGTCCTCTACCATTTATATATTAATAGATTACTTGCACACTCCTCACTTATCGAGCTTTCCTCAAGCTAGGGATGTTAGGTGTTGTACTATTAATATATATTTAGACCATACAATGTAAGATACTAAAACATATTTGTTGAGCTTTCCTCATGGTATGTATAGTATACTTAGGCCTTCGTGAAATGGTGGATACAAGTGAATAATCTCTCTTTATTAGCTCAGCTTTCCTCAAGATAAAGATGAGACTAGAGCAAGGATCACAAGTTTAGGAGTTGTATGTGATATAATCAATAACGAGTTACCCATCATATATGCGAGTATGATTTTGTTTGAGCGTTCTTCAAGTCAGTAACCCAAGATATACGAGTCCTAACACCCACATGTTTCGTCTTAGTGTTTGAAGAAACATAAAAGATTAGTAGGATCCTTATTAGAAAAATGAAATGACAACATTTAACCTCTCTACTATTGTAAGAACATATGCTATATAAAGTTATAATAGTCTATATTGATAAATTTTTGCAATTAATATAATTGATAAAATATTTATTAATTAAAATATACAAATAGAAATGTAAAATATACTAACCAATAATTATTTTTGCATTTTGACCTGTGCAAGTGCCTAATTATACTACCATTGAATATGTTCGTAACTTGGTCACTTAAGAATTTACTTGCCTGAGACCGTGTATTATCTTCAATGAGTTTTAAACTCTAAAATAAATACAAAATATGGATATTTGATGCACAGTCGTTTACATATAAATTTTATATGGTGAACGATCATAACTCGTAATGTACGAAACCTCGACAAAACTAGTTCATTGAAATAAGCAAGAAATTGTAGTGTGAGATCGTGTATTCGATATGATTGACTATAATAATGATCTTGTTGTGTTAAATGTAACACTGGACTAAAGATTATAACATAGATCTATGATTCAATTACTGAAATGTTAGTTTGATCGGTTTACTTAAAGTGCAATTTATCTAATGTCCTTAAAAGTTGAGGATGACCAAATGCACTTTTATAATGAGTTTGTTACGATATTGTAGTATGGATTTCCTTTGAATGGTTCAACCATTTTAAAAGGAAATCGAAAGTATGAAAATGGATGTAACCTAAGGTACAATTGGGATGAAGAAACGAATGGTCGCTTTTGCTTCATAAAGAAACATTGAAAACCATAATTGTAAAACAATAATTGATACTTAAAATTAGAATGAGAAATATGATCTCTATTCCAAATGTATTTTCGTTTAGAAAATATTTTCTATAATATTTATTTCTTTGAATTTAAGAAATTTGATCTGAAAACTCTTTACTATAAACTAGTTACAGCAAATGAAATAAATAATCTATATTAAGTAGTTGAGCTTCGTATGTCATATGCTATTATAGTGGCGGAAATAGTGGGAGCATGCCATACAATGCTTTTTGGTCGCATTAAGTTACGAAAAATGTTTTCAGAAGTACCAAAAATTACTTATGAAATAATAATAAGTTTTTAGTATCGACATGAGAGCTTCTACAAGTTCCTTCTATTTCTCTAAGTAAAGCCCTTCGCATGGCAATACCAACACAGGACACAGAAAGGTAGACCTATTCTACTTACTAACTTTCACACTTGTCTAAATAAAAAGGCCAATACATTAATTGCGAAGAACGACGTTCTCAACCATTGATTAAATAGGATTTATGGCTACACAAACCGGTTGGACAGGCAGATTCACATCTTTTACAACCTACATAGTCTTCCGTTCTTGGCACAGAAGCAATGGTGGGCAGGGAAGACAACTCACTTTAAGAGCCGAGCTACCAGACTCCTTACTCCAACCTGAGGTGAACTCTTCTTTGGTTAAGTCATCATATTCACGTCCGACTCTTCTTTCCCATATCCCTTATTATCGAAACAAGCAACAATAGTTTGGATCTGTCCTAATAATCAGGAGAATAACCGATAACAGAGTTTCTATTATTCGTATTAACAGCTACTCTAGGAGGAATGTTTTTATGTGGTGCTAACGATTTAATACTCTCTGCGCCCTGAAACTGACCCACGCCCACAAAGAAAAACCGGTGGTTTCTTGGTCACGACTAGCTAAAGCTAAAGTTCCATAAAAGAGCGTTTCCACGGGGTAGAACCTCCTCAGGGAACATAAGGTTTTCTTGATGCTGATCCTAAATTATTTGCACTGAATATGAATAGGTGCAACATCAGTGGAATACTAGGCAATCCAAAAAAATTTGAAAAGAAAAATCTTATGGAAAGAGCAAAAAAAACTTCTACTGCGTATCGATTTGTAGAACCCTAGCTCGATATTTCATATCAACGATAGCAGTTCCATCTATCACTTTATTGTGAAAGACTAGATCGGCTTCTGACTGTTGCCTTATGACCTTAAAAGGAGAGTTGAAGGTTGGAACGAATGTTTCATTCTTGAAAAAAAATTCATTTTTGGATTTATTTCATCTATTCCATAACCGAAACAAAGGGGGATACAAGTTACACCACGATTTTGAATTAGCGGGGATCTGGTAGTCTCTTGAATTGTCATATACTGAGCGTCTTGAAATAATACCCGAAGCAGGAGATTCAATTAATCGAGATTCAAAAGCAGAAATTTCACCTCTTCCATCAATAGCTAACTCCAAAAACCCATCCTCGGTTCGTATTGCAGGCTGCAACTCGCCTCCTTGAAGCCGGAATCATAAGTAATCGTCAGTCAGCAATGTACTATAATTAGAATAATAAAAAATGAAAAATTAAGTAAAAATTCAGTATAGTTTATTACGCTTTGAAGAAATGTAAGGGACGATTCCTTCTATTTCAAAATTGAATTTCGCAAAACTTATTTATGGAAAGAAAAATTGTCTGTTTTGAAATTTAAAAATTGTCTTCTATTTCAGTATAAATTAAATATTTTTGAAAAATAATTTTGATTTTTCGTTTCCACACTGTCTTCCCTTCCCATTTCACACTCACATTCCCTTCCACCATCCTTTCCCTCCTCTCCTCCATTCAATTTCCTTTCCTACTCCCATCCAACTACCTGTTGTCATCCCTTCACCCACGCACCTTTTTGATCTTACCACCATACCACCACCACCGGTCCCTACTGCCCTCCCCATCCTCCACCAGATCCACCGGACCCCCTTCTAAACCCGCCCAGCACATTTTCCACCACCACTCAACCATCATCCCTTCCCACTTCCCCATGAGTCTCTCTGTTTAAAAGTAAACCAAGAAACGTTGGTTTACTCTCCCTACCGATTACAATCTTACCTATATTGATGTAGAGGGATAAAGTAATTACTTATGCTTTTCGACAGAGCATATGAAGTTAGATATCCAACTCAATATTTGGAGTTGGCATCGGTGATTTTTGCATTGAAGGTATGGAAACACTACCTCCTAGGAGAACGATTAGAGTTGTATAAGGATCATAAGTCTTTGTGATATTATTCTCTCAAAAATAGTTGAATTTGAGGCAACAAAGGTGGCTGGAGTTTCAATTAGCTTATGATTTTGGTATTGACTATACACCAAGGAAAGGAAATAAAGTTGCAGATGCACTTAGCAGGAAACATCAAAATAAGGTGTTAGCTATGTTGGAAGAATGGAAGGATCTGGAGGCATTGACTACTTGTAGTGTGCAGTTAAGGTCGACTGCTAGTTCTAGTCAAAGTACATCCACGTTATCTTGCTTGCAAATTCGACCAGCGTTGATCTAAAGGATTTCTTTTAAGAAGATTGATGATCTATTGCTAGCCAAAAGGATTAGACGATTAGAAGGTGGAACCGAGATCGACGATCTAAAGGGTTTTAATCTTGACTAGATAGGATGGTTAAGGAAGAAGGGATGGTTATGTGTTCCAAATGTTGGCGACCTAAGAAAGGAAGTTCTTAGGGAGTGTCATCGATCAATGTTTATGATTTATCCTAGAGGAACCAAGATATATCAAGATATGAAGAGAAGTTTCTTATCGGAAGGTATGAAAAAGGATGTAGTTTATGGGAAGATCAATGTGCAAATTGCCAACAAATTAAAGCCGAGCATCCAAAGCCAAGCGAATTGCTTTAGACCTTAGATATACTAGTTTGAGCCTTCAGATATACCAATTTTGAAATGGAATTCAATATACATGGATTTTATTGATAGGTTTCCAAGGTCGAACAGGGGAAAGGAATGTATTTAGGTCATAGTGCAAGACTGACCAAGAGTGCACATTTCATTCTTGTTAAGTCAACCAAGACGACACCTGTATTAGCAAAGTTGTTTATGATGAATATTGTTAGATTGCGTAGGATTCCTAGTAGTATAGTCTATGGCAAAGATGCTTTGTTCACTAGTGAATTCTAAAAGAGTCTATAGGAGGTATTAGGTATCAAGCTTAAGATGAATACCGCTTATCACCCACAGATGGGTAGGCAGATAGAGAGATTCAATAAGATACTTGAAGATTTGTTGAGAGCTTATGTACTAGATTTTGATGGGTCGTGGGAAGACCAATTGTACTTGGTTCAGTTTTCCTATAATAATAGTCATCGGACTAGTATCGGAATGGGTAATTTCAAATCTTTGTATGGCATGCCATGCAAATCGCCAGCATATTGGTTAGAAACTGAAGATAGATTGGTCCTTGGTCCAGCTATGGAAGAGAAGCCATAAAGAAGATGGAGTTAATCTGGGATAGGATGAGAGAGGCTCAGTTTAGGCAGAAAAGTTTATGCCGATAAAAGGCATAAAACTTAGACTTCTCGGTTGGAGATCGTGTTTTCATTAAAGTATCATCGATGAAGGGTGTTGTATGATTGAAAAGTCGGGGAAACTGGCACCGAGATATGTTAGACCATTTCCCAATATAGAGAAGATCAAGAAATTTGTTTACCGAGTAAAGTTACCAAGTAGTTTGGCAAGTATCCATAATGTGTTTCATGTTTCTCATCTCATAAAGTATGTGCATGATCCAGAGACTACCATTGCTCCAACTGCATTGGAAGTTTCAGTAGTAGAACCGGATCCGACTTTTATGAGATAATTAATTTGAGTTGTAGTGAGAGATGAGAAGAGATAAAAGAACAAGTCAGTCAAGTTAGTGAAAGTCCGATGGAGTGACAACAAGAATGATTGTACTTGGAAGACAGAGGACAGGACTATGGATACTTATCCTGAGCTATTGGGATGGCATGTTCTATATTTGTTGTACATAGATTTATTACCTGGTAGGATATACTAGCATTGTTTGCATATTTGATGTGCTTGTTTTATAGTCTTTACTGAATTTCAATGACGAATTTCTTTAAGAAGGAGAGTCTATAATGCCCCTAATTTTAGTTTAATATTATTCAGATATTTAGTTGGATATATTAAATAGAATAATGTAAATGGTTAAGGAGAATGAGATTTGAACATTTATAAGATCGAGCCATTACTAATGAACTATGTAAGACAGTTTAAAGATTTATCATATAAGAGAATATATAAGAGAGGCAAAATAGGTAGATACAACTTTCACTCCTTAAACTCTTCTCCCTTCATATCATTCTCATTTCTAACAAAACATAAACAATCAAAAAGATCAAGAGAGGCTGGCTATTAAGCAAGGGGATTAGAAGATGAAAATAAAGCTAATCAAAGAAAAGACTTAGGGATTCTAGAGCTATATCAAATCTCAACTCCAACTTCTAATACTAAGGTGACAATTGGTTTTCCATCTCTATGGATTGATTTTGAAATCGGATATGGGTAATACTCGAATTGTTTTGATAAATTGTGCCATATTTTGGTTGATTGATTCTTGTTTAGATAGAACAATGATTTATGGAATTATTGATGAAATTATTTGAAAGGGTTTTAACGGTAAAGCCTAAATTTTTAGTCTCCAACAGCTTTGATTTTCTAGTATGTTGAGTAAAAGGTTATTTTGGAGATGAATTTTTAATTTCATAATTTGTCCAAATTAAATTGAATATTTCATAAATTTCTTGAGGAGAAATTATATTAAATTTAGTTTTTAATTATTAAAAATAATTAAATATGGTTTTTGGCCTTGAAATTTTTATATGATGAAGAATGTGGTATTTTGGAATTTCTGTGATTTGTGGGAACTTTTCCCAAATGATTTCGAATAGTTATGAATTTATTATGCTTGAAAAGCATATAAAAGGATAATTAATTAAGGATATTAATAATTAGTTTAGTACATGTTTTGGAATTTTAAAAATTGTATCTGACGGTGCTTTTGAAAAGTATTGAGAAAAATATTTTATCATCCAATAGAAATTGGGAAAGAGTTTAGATCTGGTGAAAGGTAATTGCTTTTATTAGTAATAAATCGATTTTGTTGATAATTACGACCATGCCATGCCGCTTGTAACCTCGTTGAGCCTAAAAAACACCGCATCAATGTGTTTCGACGTCACAAGGAGGCAAACATAGGATAACTATAGGTAGTTATAAAATGTTTCCAATCGTGTCGAAGTCGATAATGGTGGTAACTTAAGTTTGGCAGGATCGTAACTTCATGATTCATCTATGTCGTTGTCGCACCTCTTCACCTATGTTTTAAATGGTGATGTATGTCTTGACATCGACTCTATATACTAAGTGGCATAGTAGCCGAAGTGTTTAAGTATGTTATTATAATGAAGCCGATAGTCTTATAGCCACTACTTATCAGTGTCGGCGGCCTTATGAAAACCATGGTTTTATACTGAATAGGGTCAACAACGATGCAATGCAACATCGACACCGCACTTGATCGTTTTAACGTCGGCGAGGCTCATTTTTTTTTGTAAATTAAATTTTTTAAAGAGGAGATATAGCCTAAGTTTAAGAAGGTCGAAAACCCTATGTTTTCGGTAGTTAGCCATTTATTGTATAATATCCTAAAGCTTAGTTTTGAAAGATGGATAACCTACAACCTATGGAAGTCGACAACATCATTTTCGAATGAAATTTTTACGCTTAAAAGAGTTTTAGTATTTCTTTGACTTTGGATAGAGGTCGACAATTTCTTAACGCCGTGTGTGTTGTATGTTATTTTATTAAAGGCGGAGAGTCTTAAGCCTCTTTGTCGACATTATTATTGACATCAACACCGATCTAAACTAATCTACTGAAAGGCTGCGAGCCTTATGTTTTTATTACTTCTACTTTAAAACAAATTGGGGGTACCAATGCTTATATTGCTACACGTTAATATGAAGTTGATATTATTTATTTGGGGTACCAAGGTAAAATAAATTTGACACCAATCATTGGGGATACCAATGTATGTTTCAATAAATTTGACATATAAGTAATTAGTACATGTGAGATGGATAGTCCATATAATTTTGTTAATAATACCATGGGTAATGGATAGTCAATATGGTAAGAGATGAGTAATCCAAAGAATTAATACATGTGAGATGGGTTGTCCACATAAATATATGACAAATAGTCAATGAAAACTTAGACAGGTGGTCTAATAACTTGGGATGGGTAATCCAGTGTATATTGCATGTTTTCATCTCAGTATATTTTTATTTTATAACTATTGTGGATGCATAAGCATAGTATATGGTTGAGATGTTTTGGTTAAGATACTAGTAAGGGGAAAGCCAGTTCCACTTAGCGGCATGGTCTCACTAGATGTCTATTTGGTTTAAAATGGTAGGTTATTATTCATACCAGACTATTGTCCGACCCGAATTTTTTGTTTTTCCCCTTGAACTCTTAGGTAATTAGGTGAGTAGGTCAGAAGCAAGGGATTTTAGGTTTTCAGTTGGACAAATAAGCTTATGAAGACAAGCAGGAGGCGATCTAGCTATTTAGGCATACCTATCTAACCCATTATGTCATTTGGTTATGTCTGTATAAATGTAATTGCAAGTTATATAATTGCCAACTGTTAGACTCTGATCAACCAATAGTGTATCTTCATATATCGCTCTTGGCGTATCTTGTAACAGTTATATTTTCTTTGAACGTGGAATCATGAATGATATTATGTAATGAATATGAATCATATTTTGGAATGCAATGTAAAAGCTATTTCTGAATTGTGTTTGAAAATTTTTCATATTCATGTACTTCTGATTATTGATATGATTAATAAAGATGTATTTTAACATTGAGAATCAATAATTATGGATAACTGTAACATCCGTAGCGGTCAGTTTTGGACCTCAGAATGGAGGATGTTATAGGTACAAACACTACAACTTGGTATCAAGTTAAACCCTTAAGCAATTATGAGGTGCGACTTATTCTACAAGACTCCCTCATATTCCAGAGTCTCTCCTCGTAAGTTTCATCCAATACTAACCAACTTTGACTCTGATTTGCCGAATTCACCAACCTATCTTCCTGAACATCCAAAACATTAGCCAACAACATCAAAGCACGACATACAAGCATAGAATAACATGCATATTGATCCATTCATACAAAAATACGTAGAATTATAGTAACTAAGCATATTCTAATCCAAGTCTAAGCAATTAATGAACATATGAATATGCATAAGGTGATTTTCAAAACAAATACTAAATATCTTATTAAAATTCATCGATTTAGGTAATAAACATGTGTAAGGATTTTTAGGTCAAAAACCTTGTCACAACCCATAATTCTACAATATAAACATGCATAGGATAGTGAGAAGGCATAAAACACTCACAAATTACCAAAATCAACCAATTCTCGGCTTGATCCAATGTGGTTTGCAATTGAAAGTAATGTAAATCAACCAAAATGATGATCGCTAACTTATATTTGATGATCTCCTCTTTAATTAATGATTTGGCAAAGAATAGAGAGTAATTTGTTTGATTATGGACGAAATTAGGGCCAATGGGGGTTTAAATCTGATTTTGGAAAGAAAGAAAATTTTTCATTTGACTCCTACAGCTCCCTGTTTATGCAAATCTCAAATTCGACTAACGAGCTTACTTATGAGCTTAACTAGTTACACAATAATTCTATCCAGTAGCAAAACTGAACATAAGCATAACTTCCTTACTATAAGTCCATTTTCTTTATTATGACTATCCTACAGAATATGAAACCATCATCCTAAAGCAATGAAACTAGTTTGAGATCCTAATTTGACTCCTATCAAAAGTTATGGCCCAACAAGATTATCAAGGTCAAAATGGTCACATTAAAATTTGGGAAAAATCATTTATGTAAAATGTACCTAAGAGTCATATCCCAAAATTATAGAACCATACGACCTCACATGAATAAAATAGAAACATTTTATGATCCTTTGATACATAAAGTATGGGTCGTTAAAATTTCTTCCGATTAGGAATTTCACTCCCGAAATCCCTAAATAAGTCCAAAAATAATAAATCATAGTTACTCCACATGCCTAACAACCATATGCAACCATCAACCATATCAAACAAGCAATCATGTAATCAATAGTATAGGTGAGCCTATCCTAACATGCAGAATACTAACCTATCAAATGCGATATACAATGGTCAAAGTAGACACAATAAATGATGGATATTACCATTCGAAGAGCTCCAAACAAGTACTCTACATGCTCTCCTTAGTTTCCCACGTACAATCATCATCACTTCCATTACATTGTAACTTTACTAACTTCATTGATTTTCTCCAAAGTTGTTTCGTATTGTGTCCAACAATATGATTCGGCCTATGAGTTCTTGATACTTCTGGTTCTACGTCAACATCTTTAAATTGATCCGGTGTAATCGTTATGCCTGAGTCGTATATAAATTTCCATAGATAAGAGACATAAAAGACATTGTGCATGTCTGCCATCTTCTAAAGTAAGTCGACCATATATTCTAGTTTCTCATTTCTCTCTACGGATGGAAATGGACCTATGAATCTTGGTGTCAACTTCCCCTTATTACTGAATCAAACTACATTCTTAAAAAGGATACCTTCATAAAAACCATAACCCAAACAGATAATTCCAAACCTCTACGTCTTTTATTGGCATAGCTCGTCTGTCAATCCTCGATGGCTTTCATTCATTGTCGAATGATCCCAATATTTTTTGAAGTTTCTCTAGTCATATCTAGCCCTAGTATCAGCCTATCGTCCACTTCCCACCAACATGAAGATGCGTTAACTAGTTGGCCATACAATGCTTCATAAGGAGCCATACCAATACTCGACTGATAACTATTATTGTATGCAAACTCTACTTGATGTAGATGGTTATCCAATGATCCTTCAAGATCTATAACGCATGCTCACAAGAGATCTTCCGATATACGATTCACTCTTTCGGTATGCACATCCATTTGTAGGTGATAACTTGTACTAGGTGCAGCTTATTCCTAATGCATCTTGTAAGCTCTTCTAAAACCCACTAATGAACATGTAACAGCCCGACTTTCTATGCCGTATAAATTAAAAAAAATTATTAAAAAAAGTGCTTTAATTTGTTTTAAGATGATTTATATTTTGAAAATAAAATTTTATTTAATTAAATTTTATTTAATAAAGGATTTTTGTTTTAATAAACTAAATCAAAATAATAAATTCTTTTCGAATAACCTATAGAAATTAAATAAAATGTTATAATCAATATAATCTATTTTGAGGTGTAAATAATTTTTATATGATAGAAATAACTGAAACATAAATTTATTTTGTAATAAGCAACCGTCGAATTGAATAAAATTGTCCAACTATTGAAATTTATTTTGAGGATTAAAATTCAATCTTAAATTTAAACGCATCGAAAATTAACTAAAACTGAATCGAATTAAATTGAGGCTAACAATTACAATCTAACGCAAAACACATAGACTTGAACCCATCCTTCTTTCTTCGTGCTTCTAGAAATCTACATCAACTTCCTTATTAAGCCTATACCTAATTCCCTTCATTAGCATTTACCCTAAATTTCAAAATCAGAAAATGAATTCGTCACTTAAAAAACCAAATCGAAGTCGCGTACAAGCTAGGTCAAATTGGCAACGCCAAAGGCGTTGGAGGGGGGCTTAGAATGGCAACTGTGACCAGTGCGGCCAAGACTTGGCAATGGTGATTGGAAAATAGAGCTTGACATGATGGAGGAGCTTGCATTCAAGATGGGAATATGACCTAATTTTGCGATTTAGGTCGCCGTGATGTAATTGATGACACAGGGGAGGCTGAGGTCAAACGCGGCTTAGTGGAACTTGTGCAAAGGCGGCATGGCATTGAGGGCGAGCTTGCGGGCGATGTTACTACCAATTTGGATGAGGTCATGACTGACCTGAGATGGAGGCAAAGGTTGTAGTTGCTATCGCTAGGTAGTAGGAGATGAGGAGGAACATTTGTGAAATTAGAGGTTGAGGTAGTGTCCAGGGGTGCACGTGCTCTGGTGGCCGAGCTGACGATGTCCTTTAGTCGAGCAACGACCTAATGAAGAAGAGAGCACATGACGATTGTAGGCTGGTAATGCTAGGTGTAGTGGAGAGGGCGTCGATCGTGGAAACGCGAGTGAAATCGATGATCGAAGCTTGTTTACCGATGGCAGTCGTTAATTGGATGGATCGAGCTACGTTTTGGTGAGTTAATCCCACTCACAACTATGTCTATTTCTTTTTATTTAATTCATATCCACTTATATGTTTGCTAGATTGGTTATTGAATGGATTATTGAATTGATTGGTTGAGTTGGTGATGAGTTTAATTATCTGATGTTTGTCGATAGTTGATGTTACATATAATAATTTATTTGATATTGTGACGATTGATGTTGGATGGTAGATTTGTGATGATTGTTAGTGATTGATGTATGTAAATTATTGAATGGAATTTGAAATTTATTGATAAATAGGAAAATAAATTAAAAGATGTAAATTTGGAATAAATAAATTAATTTGGAGATAAACAGTGAATTCCATATGATTTCTTATTTAATAAAAGATGAGAAACAATTTGAAAGTAAATAGTGAATTTTGGAGTATCTTTTTATTTAATACAGAGATTTTGGATAAATGTAGAATTTGAAATAGGAATAATTTTGAACAAAATATATAGGTTTAACAATTTAGGGATTGTGGATTGAAAAATTATTTTGAAAAAAAAGAAGATTTTGGGATTTTATAAAATAAGCGAATTTCGAAGGTTAAATTTTGTTTACTAATGATTATAAAAGTATTTAGAGGACATTTATGAAATGAAGTTTGAAATATATATTTTTATAACGAGGAGTAATATGAATCTAAGTAAAATGATATCTTGAAGTATTACAAGGTGAACGTAAATTATTTTATTTATTGAGAGATAATTTGCGTTTGTAATATAATGAGAAGTGACTTTGGAAGAAATTTATATATATTTGAGTCTAACTATCAAAGTATTTTGAGAATAAATTATATGAAGTAGAATTAGAGTTTGATGAATTATTTATCAATGATATTGGTTTAAAGAGGTTTGAAAATAAATGAAGAATTTAAAATTTTGAAATGATAAATTTTAGTTCGAAAATATTTATGGAATGGGAATACTCTTTTTATTTGAAGTATTTTAATAATATTAAAGTGGAAATTAGAAGACAAAGTAATTTTCGAGGTTTTAAGAATTTATTAACAAGTTTGAATAAAGGTTTCTTCGAAACCAAATGTATTTTTTTTTGAAATATAGCTTTCGAAATCAGATGAGAGAATCAAAAATTATTATTCTAAAAGGGAAATAAAAAAAGAGATGTTTTGTGACTAAACATGAATGAAGTATTTTTATAAAAAGAAGGAACAAAAATAAAGTGAAATATTTCAAAATGAAAACTATTTATATCATTAAATAATAATTGAATAAATATTGACATGCGTATGGATGATTATTAATTGCTCGTTGCAAATGAGATGAAGATTTAATTACTCGTTGTGTTGAATTATAAAGTAATAAAAATGAAGAAAAATGAATTAGGAAGTGATTTAAGCGAGAGTTACTTAAGAAGCGAAGCAGAAATTTGTTTAAAGCTTATTAATTAATGGTGCTGTGTGTATAATTATATTTCATTGGGCATTATGAGACGTCCATGTGGGGTGTATTTATTTATTCAACACAGGTATAGTGTCGAATAAATTATCGAGGACCTAGTATTTGATATTTGGATGTCGGTGGATCATTCTATAATATACATCCATGTTGTTTGACATTATTTGGATTTTTGACTTGACATGTGAGGTAAACTATATTGTTACTTATTTGAATTTAAAGCGGGAATATGATTATCTCCGCTTTTAAGTGAAATGAGGAGTACAAAGTCCCAATAAGGATGTGACGGCCACAAGTAGTTTTTCTAGGCCCATTCGAGGTTGACCAACCATGGGGTCGATCCCCGATGGTTGCGGCGACATGGCCCCCTCGTCTCATGGTCATAGTATGCAGCACGGGCATACATGATGAATTCAGAACGAGCGAGAATGTTAACGATGGGATGAGGAGCAAGGAGGCGAGGAAGCGACGTGCGATGTATTGTGTAGCTAAAGACTTGTAACGGCCGGGTGTTTTCAACCCCTGAAAATCGACACTAATACGTCCACTATATAAAGTGCCAAGAAATCGAGTGTTGGAAATACCAGGTTGTTAGGGTTAAGAATAAAAGGAGGTAGAAGAAGAAACAGAAACAACACACAGAATCTCACAATCGCAGTGGAACAAAATATAATATATAATAACAGCATTTATACAAAGAAAACCTGTAACTGTTGATATACATACAAGAGAGTACAATCATCAAAAATAAATCTAGGCAGTTATAATAACTTGTCCCTAAATGCTGAAAATACAGCCTATCATACAGCGGAATATAACCAAGTACGTGAATTCGTCTCTACCATCCAACTCGTCCCCGGAGCTCCAAAGCATCCTAACCTGAAAACTGTAATACTCGGTCTGACTCGAGCATTACAATAAAGTAACACCCGAGTCAGGATGGAAACTAGCGTGAATAAAACCCATTTAATTTGAAATATTTAAGTTATGGAAACTTCTTTGAGAACCAAGGTAACTCGTACAACACGATGAGTTTTATCTGATTATAATCAAAAAAAAATTACAGAAATTCATTGATATTATAATAATGTCTAAGTACAATACTTATTTAAAATAGTTAAATTTGTAAAATTAATCCAATTCCGGTCTATTAAACTCTATAATCAACCCGTGAAGGTTCATAGTTATTATCGAAGTGGTTCCGGATAACCCTAATATTCGATTCCGGTCTCTTCGAATCTAAGCGATAAATTTGAAAGCAAAATTTGTCTTAAATAAAAACAATTTATATTTGGGGTGACTACATTTACATATGAGAATTTATTACGAAGGTTCATTTCAAATAAAAATATGTCATCATTTTAATCTAACTTATTTTAACTCGTCTGACCACTTGGTAGCACAGACAAGAAAAAACGAAATAAATATCCATTTGGATTAAGCCAAAATACAGATTGTTACTAATTTAACAATCAATATCTAATATCAATACAATTTACACATCAGGATTTAATTAGTTATAATTAACCGAATTCTTTTACATTGTTAATCCAAAATAAGTATAAATTTAAAGAATTTATGGGCCAATTTATTTTTAGTTAATTAAATTAAACACTCTATTTAATATCTAATTTATTAGTTTACACGAGATTAAAATGATTAGGAACTTTTTTATCAGCTCGCCTTAATTATGATAATTAATTTAATCCCCTATTAACTAAATGGTATGAATTCAAGTTTATAAAGCTAGATGAGAGGACCAAAATAAAAATTCCTTAACTACTTGATTTTAAATGAAAACAAAAATGCTTTTAAAGGGTTATTATCCTAAAAACTTTCCATTTCTTTTTCCTTTTCCTTTTCCTTTTCTTTGTTTTCCTTCCTTTATCCTTTTCTTCCTTTTTTCCTTTTTCCTTTTTCTTTTTTTCCTTGGCCCATTCTTTCCCCAGCCCATTCTTTAACTTCTTCTTCCAGTTCTTTCTTTTACCTTCCCTCTTTTCTTCCCTTCCTCTTTCCAACCCAGCCGTGCACGTATGCGTGCACATCGCCTTCGGTCGAGATTGGTCGCTGCCGTCCACCTACGCGCATCACCCTTGAACTCTGCAACTCACCCCACCGCTTGGAACCCATGATAAAAACTTCATTTGAAAAAACCGAACACCACCCGAAACCTGGACGAAGCCATCCCCCTTCAAACAACCCGCCTAGCTACCACGTTGCATGGTTTCCTACTCAATTTCACCCTTAGCTCTGCCAATGACAACTCTTCCCTTTCCCCCACCTATGAACACCTCCTTCAGCCAATCTTCATCAGTTTTTATCTAAACATGAAACCCAAGAAACCGCCTCACTAAACCCTACAATCGCCTCTACCCGAGCAACCATCCAATAAGAAAATCAATTGCCCTTTTTTATGGATTTTCTAACTCCCGAGCCTCCTCCTTTCCTAACGTTGAACCACCAAATCGACCCGATGGCTTGAATTTTGCCAAAATCCAATCTCCGGTCATCTCCTTCTCCCTCATTACACACTCAACTAAAAATATCCAAACTACTTCCAAAATTCATGAATTTTAGCAACGATCTCGATCATATACCTCACTTATTGAATTACGATGGCTAAATTTCGACCATCTTAAACCCTTTAATGTTTTAAGTGGTTTATTCTTCCTATACTTGATGAAATTCACTGAGATAATTTTTAAAATGTTCTTTCATAAACAAACAATTTTGGTTTTGGGATCAAGATTTGAAACTAGATGGTTCATGAGATCTTGATTTTCAAAGTTAGAACTATAACTGTTTTGCCAAGAAATGTGAGCAGAGAAGCATTCTGGAAGAAGTACAATATTTCTTTGAAACACATTTCCATGCACGTTTATACATAGCAATCATATAGACATTCAGCACATATCAATAATTCATTCGAAACATAGTTTTATAGATATGTAATAATAACCTGTAATGATGTAATTTAGTTTTACTCACTTGCTAAAATGATAAACAATTTTGGTTTAGCTTTGATTAGCTCCTACTTCAAGTCTTGATTTCTTTTGTTGTTTTATGGCAGCACTCTTTTTGTTTTCTTTTTAGCATATTAAACCTGAAGACAACCAGGTGTGTATTTATATATGGATGAAAGGGAAATAGGCTGAAGCTTATTTCACAAGCACAATACAGTTTTCTTTTTATTCATCTTTTATTTTCCAATTTATTTTGAAAATAAGTTGATTTGATTTTGATAAATTGTTGACTTGATTTAAACATAAGGTTGATTTGATTTTTCATGCTGATTTGCCATTTTATGTGCTTGAAATGAAAACTTGTATGCTTGAATTATATGCTTGCCATGATGATGTCTCCTTGCCTACATACATCACACACGCACACACACATATATATATATTGATTTTTACTTATTTACATATACACCAATTTATATTAACATGTATATTTACCTATTTACTAATTTACGTAATATATGTACATACACATTTACTTATGTTACCATATATATTCACACACCTTTAACACACTCATGTTTTCACATATATAGAGGTATATATATACATTCCCATATGCACTACATTTTATAGACATATACCTATATATATATATATATATATATATATATATTCATAAGTCTGAAATTGCCATTTTGGAGTTTATACATTCACGTATGTATATATATTTATTTATTTATTTTCATATACTATATTTTAATAATCATATATATCTAGACTTACATACATATATTTATTTATTTAATCATCATAAAGCTTTTATATATTTATATATATATATATGGTTATTTTATCTTAAGTTTAAATGGTGGAGTTTATATACACATTTCTATAATACTCATATCCAGAGATGATTCAATATTTAATATAGTTTTTAATAAATTTATATATATTCAAAAAATTTAAATATCAGAAAATTTATTTATTCGACTGATAAAAATTTATATTCCAAAGATCGAAATCAATTAATTACCCAATATTCGATGACTAAAAATCCGGGTCGTTACAAGACTGGTGAAGATGTTCACAAAAATATTACGAGTTGGGTTTCCCTTTGCACTTGAATAACATCAAGGCTCAGATGTAGACTCGGCTTTTGGCAGTAGCAATAATAACAGCACATATATAGGAGTAACGGTAATGAAACCAATAATCAAGATTAAAATGAATAAACTTAATATTTCTAAATAAATAGGAATTATTTATGTTTGTGGTGTGCTATTTGTGACGTATGCTTTATGTGATGTGTGATGTGTGTTGTGTGAGGTGGGCAATGTGTATGTGTGCAATGGATGTTTTGACATTTGAAGGATGTTTAGATGTTTGATGGGTGATGGATGTTGTTTGATGTGTCGTTGATGTTTTATTATTCCTTTGGATCAATTTCTTATTGTGTTGTGTATAATATTCTTTGAGATACCATATATATATATATATATATATATATATATATTCTCACCATTGAATATAGACATAGCCTGACTCGTTTATTATTAATATAATACTTGGTTCGGTCCTAGACATTTCAAGTTCAGGGACGATGAGACTAGATGTTTATTGTGCTTGGCAGGGGATATAATATTAGTTGTATTGTTTATGTATACTTGGACTCGTGTATGTATAAGATGTTGGATTAGATGTATTAGTGTATGTTGTATATAATTGAGAATTAGTGGGAATTTGACTTTTTATATCTCATTAAAATTTATGTGATGTATTATATATTCATCACTGCGTTGATGACTTTGTATTATTTTTGATTTATTTATATTCTGTATTGTTCTATCCTCGGGAAACATAGGTGTTTATTGCCTTGTACTGAGAGCGTTTACGTCGAGGTGATTTCTTTTTATATTATACATGTTCAGTGTTAGTCCAATAGAATATCCATGTGTGCTTCACCCACATCGCCTCATTCTTTGTGTTACTCGATAGTATTATTCGATAATACTCTTAAGTAATATGGGTATAGAGGTGGGGTGTTACATTATTGGTATTGTAACGACCCTAGATTTCAGACCCAGTTTAAATTTTTAAGTCCATCGTTTTTAATATAAAATTTTGAAATTTATAAATGATCTCAATTTATGTCTTAACTTTATTTATAAGTTACGTCTAGTTAGGTATGAGTATAGAAAAAGTTTCGTCGTAAAATATTACAGTAAACTTCGTTCGCGTTTTACGGTATATCAGTACATATAAAGCTGCGTAAATTTATCTTTCAAATCCAAATATTTTTACACAGTCATGTTGTAAAAATTATTCTGATAATGATAATGTAATTCGTTTTGTCAAAAACGGCATCGCCTGCTCCGTTTAAATTGTTTTGCAAATCGTACAATTTAAGCGACGTAAATTCGAGTTTTTATAAAACCATCGTATCGCAATAATCTGTGTACTGTTGGAAGCGCGTCGTCGCACTGATCAAAATGGTATATTTATTCGGGCCAATCGGTGTCCAACGTAAAGTAGTCGCATTGATTTAACCGTTCCGGACGGACCGGTTAGACAAATTTCAGCCCAAAATTCTTTTACCCATATCTACTTAAAAATTTATAAGTAGGATAACGTAAAACTTTCACCACTTCAATCCATTTCTTCAGGTAAAACAACTCCCACCCTCTTCTCTCCCATTTCTTTTTACTGGAAAAGTATAAAATAAAAAAAAATAAAAAAAAGATGGCCGAAGCTCACGTCACTTTCCCAGGCCCAGACAAATGCACACCACAACCTCTCTCATTTCTTTACACTCTCTCCCGTGCTTTCTTCTTGTTCTTCCTTCTGTAAAAAAAATGATAACAGCAAAAGCACGCACATACTCTCTCCCTATGGCCGAACAACTCACCCACCTCACGCACGACCCCCTTCACCTGAATGCCACCGCGCCCAGACCGCCTCCTCCCCTGCCGACGCAAGTCTTCACCTCAAAATGACCCCACTGTTTCACGCATGTACTGTGCGCGTGTGCGTGAATGTTGTGCGTAAGTGTTGTGATGAGGATGCGTGCGTGAGTGTATGATGTGTGCGTATGTTGTTTATATAAAAAAAAATAATGCGTGTGCTGTGAGTTGACGAGTTGTAACAACCCTATATTTTGTCATTATTTTATTGTATATTTTAATTATTTTTAATGTAAGATTTTGATTTAAAAACTTATTTTAGTTATTTCAAATGATTAAATTTATTATTTAAATATAATCTTGATTTTTATATGAGTTATAATTCCAAAATTTTGTAAGTTGAATATTTGCCTGAAATGCTGATTTTGGTCAAAATAGTCAAACTGTGACTTTCAACTTAAAATTCTAAAAGTTTAAAAATTTAAATTTTTTCTTTTATTATGAAAGTACATAAAATTATAAGAACACCACTTTTCGTTTCGTTGAATTTGGATGTAAATTGTGAAAGTTATACCCTTTACAATATTGTGCGTATATAGGGTTATTTAACAATGACTATTTTAAATTGTATAAATTACTTCTTCTTTGTTTTATTTTATTTTAATATGTGATAATATGTTATATAATGTATATTTTGACTTTTAAGTATTTTTAAAATGATAATATAATTTTTCTAAAGTTCTTTTGAATTTATTTCTAATTTTAAAAGCCTAGTCTACAATTTTAAGCCATTTTCTTAATTTAATTATATATAATTAAAATTTATTTATTTATTTTATGCACTCACTGTTATTTGCTGTGTTTTACTTTATTTTATTCATTTTACAAATATTTAAATTAAAGTAAATTTTTCCAAAGTGTATTGAAGTTATTTCTAATTCTTAAGTCAAGTTTTCATTTTCTGTGCTATTTTTCTTATTTTAATCATATCTAATTAATATTTAATTACTAATATTTTGTTTATCTGTTATATTTTCGAATTTTAACTGAGATTTTACTTAGATGTATATGAATATATATATAGGAAGTTTAAAAGGTTTGAAAGCAAAGAAACGTAAAACCGTTTTAACGTTGCTTCTTCCGTTTCTTTTCCAATTAATAGATTTAATTTCCTTTGACCGTTCCTTTCTTTATTGTAGCTGTGCATTTCTTACCTCATTTTCACATGAAAACATTCCTTTCCACTTCATAATAATTTTATAATGAAATGTATAATTTTCCAAGACTAACAGTGATTTATGCACAATTTTAGAACACTGTTTGGTATTTTTAAGGCATTTTCTTTATTATTTTATTTTTTTTTCAAATTATACTATTTGTTACCTCATATTTCTAATTGATTTCGGTTTGTAAAGTATTTTCTCCTGAAATTTTGTTTATGTATGTTTTTAAAAGGAAAAGAATATGGAAGATTGTAAATCACTTTGAAACGTAAGCCCTTTTATTTGCCCAAACCCTTCATTTCCTTAAACTCCTCAATTAATTGCCTTAGCCGTGTAAAACCCTAATGTAGTCGTCATCTCATTAGGTTTTCACGTGAAAAAAAAGATCATTTTCATTTGTTTCTCACGGCTTCAAACATCTGGTAATGGCTTCCCTTTCTTTTTCTTACTTTTCTACTTGTTTTCCCTAAATTTTAATTTTTTCCATTTATTTAAAGACTTTGGCTTTTGTTTTCTTAAAAATCTAATTTTGGAAATTTTCTTGAAATGATTTCTGATCATTTGTTCAAATAAAAATAAACAATGTCTGAAAATTTGATTTGGATAAAAAGTGTAACTTTAATAGAAATTCTAAATTTCATAATTCTAAAGGCAAATTTTTCATCTTGAACTGTATACAATTGTGTAACATTTGTTTCACTTTTGTTTTGGTTAGATTTGTTGCATATTTTTTTTTTAAAAAAAAGTTAGTAATAATTAGTGTGAAACGGGAAATAAACTTTACATTTCTTTTACATATGTTTACATCTGTTTCTTTACTTTATATTTAACAATTAATTGGATGAAGCTAAATCAAATGTTATTAATTATGGTACAATAGCTATTAAATTTTGGTTTAAAGTGATGGTTTATTTTCCTAATAGAAACGTTAGTATTTTAAATTTATTTAATAAGAGAAACAAAATAATTTGTATGTTATTTAATAAGAGAAACAAAATAATTTGTACGTTACTTTGGGCATATATTTAATTGTTGCTCTTGCCTTTTCGTTATCTATTTGATTTTTTTTTCTTGCGTTAACAATGCAAAGTTTTCAGCCGTATATTCTCTTTTGAGAATCCAAAATCTTGCTCAAATCTTGCCTTAAATCATTTCCGTGTGTGAATTATTTCTTTCCCTCTTGCCTCCCATACGTTTCCACCTACTGGATAGAATTGAATGCCTTAATTGCCTCTACCGTTCAAGCATTTTTCTCTTGCCTGCCCTCTACATAAATTAGTGAGCAAATGTTAATATATATTTCACGTTCAAAAGTTCCATACCATAAATTATTCATTTTGCTTCCATCAAAATTTGCGTAAGCATCTCCTGAAGGTATGAACCGGCGCATGCTTTTCCTTTCATTTTTTTTTCTCTTTTTTTTCTTTCTTTCTTCTTTTCACTCTTGTTTTATTTCATTTGTTCTCCTTTCATTGTTTTGCTTTGGGTTGGTGATACAAAATCATAACTTGGCTATCTTTCAACTCAAATCAAAAGTCGTGAAATTGTGCTTGTCGTGCCATTGGAGTCGTGCTTGTATGTTGTTTTGGTCTCTAGCTTTGAAAAAGGTGAGTCTTTCTCACTCTGACATATATACTTATGAAAAGTGGATTGATGACAAGTGTTTAATATTGTAAAATGTTTATGCAAGTTAATGATGGTCATATGATATGCTGTGCCATGTCATTTCCATGTTATTACCATGTTAAAACTGTTAATTTTCACCTGACGTCTGATATATGACTGTATATTGTGATATTGACTTTGTTTATATTATTTCTGTATATGATCACACTGTAAGTTCCCTGTTAGAAAAAATGTTATGGGCTGAAATGATAGGCCTGAGTTATTTTATTTATTTATTTGAACTTGGGATTGCGGGTTTGAAATGATAGAACCCGGATTTTTACCTTTTAAACTGCGGATTGAAATGATACATATCCGTATCACTTGACCTAGGTTAGAAAACTATATACAGACCTGTGGTTATTCTATAAAGTGCTTTGAGTATTTTAAGTATTTTAAAAATATAAAATTATGAAATTTGATTTAAATAGATTTTGAAAGGTTTTAAAATAAATAAATTATGATTTTTCTATGTGTTAAAATGTAATTTATGAATGGATTAACTGGATTTTTGAAATATAACTTATGTTTGAAATTTGGAATTTTGACTAAAAATGATATTTAAGTTACATGAATAAAATGGACTTTAATTTTATTTGGAAAATGGTAAATATGATAAATTGATTTATATTTGAATTTAAGTGATTTATTAAAGAATTTTTGATTTTCTATAAATTTAAGTGGTTGAATAAATGACTGTTGAAAATGAAATTTTAAATTATAACTTGACTTGAAAATGTGAAATTTGAGTTTTAACTAAAGATGTTAAATTAATTAAATAAACTGGAAGTTTAGTTAAATTTGTGAAATGGTAATATAAATCTGAAATGTTAAGTTTTAATTAATGAAAGTAACGTATAGGTTTTAATTAATGAAAGTAACGTATAGGTTTTAATTAATGGAAGCAACGTATAGGTTTTAATTAATGGAAGCAACGTATAGGTTTTAATTAATGGAAGTAACGTATAGGTTTTAATTAATGAAAGTAACGTATAGGTTTTAATTTATGAAAGAAATGTATAGGTTTTAATTTATGAAAGAAACGTATAGGTTTTAATTAATGAAAGAACGTATGGTGTTCTAATTAATGATAAGAACATGTAAATTCCTAATTAATGAAAGAAAGGTATAAGTTTTAATTAATAAAAGTAAACGTATAAGTTTTTAATTAATGAAAGAAACGTGTAAAGTCCTAATTAATGAGAGAACATGAAAGTTTTAATTAATGCAAGAATGTATAAGTTTTTAATTAATGAAAGAAATGTGTAAAGTTTTAAGTAGTGTGGTATTGATTTCATTAATAAATGTTCATTATTGTAATAGGAATATAAAATTTAAAACGTACATTTGACACGTAGATTTTAATCAATGTAATGGTGTATTTTAAATTGATTAAAATAATAAATGTTACTTACTGTAATAATAAAATGTAAGTTGATAACGTACATTTGATAATCAAGTTTTAATTTATGTAAATGGCATACTTTAAATGATTAAAATAATAAAGTTTCTTTATTGTAATAATAATGTAAGTTAATAAGGTGCTTTTAACTTAACATAAGAATTTCGGTTTAAATTGTATATTACAGTAAGAAAGTTTATTTAACTATAAGGCTATGATAAATTGACATGTTAAAATTTTAAGCTTATCAATACTTTGATTATATACAATGTAAAGTGGAAAGTAGTACATTCCAAAAATGCTATGATTCTTTAAGGTAACATTTCCAAAATGCTATGATAATTTAAACGAATATTTCAAGTTTAATAAATTTAAAGAAATATTCAATGATTTGAAAATTTGGGTTTTATTTGAATGATATAATATTGAATTATTTTTGAAAAGGAAATGATACAATTGTGATATTGTTTTGAAATGAGTATGATATTTTGGTCTTGAAAGTATACTTTATTTGAAATAAATATCCATGGGTTATAATAACGATTGGTTGTTAAAGAGACCGGGATCGAATATTGTCTTATAGCCAGACAATACCGAAAACCACTTTAACAACTGTGTACGCGGTGGAGATTCCAGAATGAAGTAGGATGGTGGCGACGTTCTCGAGGTATGTTACGTGGACCCAACTCCCGTGAGTTGGCATATATGACTAAAACAGGAGCTATACTGGGCTACACAAAGGGTCGCACCCTTTCATCGAGCATGCTCCATCGGAAACTATTCTATTACTGTTGTGATTCGATTCGGTGGCGCCACTTTGATTCGGGGGTATTGTTCGAGGTGGGCGGAAGCTGCTGGCTTGCCGTCACCACCGGTCCGGGAGTGCAAACGGTGTATCCACCCTGGCATTGCCTCGCGTGCCGTGTCATATCCTTATATCGAGCCCACTATGATTTTGGTTTTAAAGATCCGACCGCGTTAAGGTTCACCATCCCCTTAACGCTATTTTCTATATGATTATACTTCACTGATTAGACACTACTGTATATAGCGTATATTACTACATAGTAAATAGTTTAACGGATCCTTAGAGGATGGGCGGTCCCAAGCATCCTTTAAGTTATTGATGCATTTTGTTACTGTTCACTTGAGTTGATTTACAGTTTATAAGTATTTATGTCCTGACTCGAGGGTTTTGTGTTTTGCTTTACGCTCGGGCCAGATTGATTGAATTAGCATTCAAGATTCACCTTCGGCGTTGGAGCTTTCCTTGAAGATCCAGCCATCTATTTTGTTTCAGTATCCAGTGTTTCAGTGACGTATCTGATTTGTACCTGATGTAACTTGTTACTCTTCTGTTGTATCCTATTTAACCCTGATGTATCTTATATTTTATATAGTAGCTTCATGAACTACTATATCCTCTTTTACTTCCGCTGCATTATTATTACTCTGTGTCTGTGATCTGTGGTTTTTATTTACTATATACCCTGAGATTTGCCAAATTTTTATTTACAACGCGGTATTTTGAGCAATTCAATTCTGGCATGAGTGTCTACCTATACACTTATAATGGATGCGAATGGTTGAAAATACCGGGTCGTTACACGAGTGCAGTGTGTAGTGTGTGTGCATGTATTAGTGTTGCATACGTGAGTGTATGGTGTGTCCTTGTCTCGGCCGATTATGAAAAAATAAAAAAAAGAGTGCAAAAGTACCTGTGCATGAATCTTGACAGTATGTGCGTGCGAGTTATGTTGTGTTGTGTGTGTGGTAGTAGTGTAGTAGGCATACATTTTGTAAAGGAATGTTGTGTTCTATCCTGGAAAGGAAAAAAAAAGTGATGAGTCACTGAGAGAAAATGTATGCATGCATATAAATGCAGTGTGTGTCAAATTGTAGAGTGTTGAGTTCTGCAACGGTCTTGGTCGAAAAAAAAAACGATTTTGTTTATAAATTACAAGTGAAGTAAACAGTGGTTAATGAAAATTGAAACTGTGCATGTTTTGTTTGAAAAATATAAAAGGGGAAGTTGCGTGTGATGTGTACACAAAAGGGGGGTCTCGTGCATGTGGCCAATGGGTATGCATGGAGTTGTGAAGGTGCGTGTATTCGTGCGTTATAGCATGCGTGCGTTTTTTGTTATAAAAAAAACAAAAACAAAAACAAAAGAGAAGTGAGTATGAAACAGGGGAGGGAGGTAGATAGGAAAGTGTACAATGTTGTACATGCGTATGTGAACAGGGGGTTGTTCGTGCGTATGCGAAACTTGAGTAGCTTTGTTAAAAAAAAAATGAAACCGAGACTTGCAACTAGTTTTTAGATATTGCATAAAGTATTTACGCAAATATCTATTTTGGTTGCCAAAAATAGTAACCAACTTTTCTTTTTCGTTGTGTGCATAAGCAACCGGTTGAGCTTTTTGCAGCAACATCGATCTTCAGCTTTTGTTCTTTTCTCCGTCATCGGTAAGCGTATTTTTATAAATTTATAAAAAATATACAAACGTTCATTGTATTAATATCATTTTCTTTTGTCGATATTACAGTGTCCGTTGTTCGCATTATACCGACTCTATTCGTGCTTTTTCTTGCTTTGCGTCAATTTCCTTATCCACGAAAGGTGAATTAATTTTCACGACTATATTCTTATGCAAGTTTGAATTGATGAATGATTGCTATGAATTGGATGTTAATTGTTATTGTTAAGTGAATTTGCAAGTAAAATTTGAAATAGGATAGTTAACAAATTAAATCGGATTATATACGTTGAACTTTGATTTGTTAAACTTAACCCCATTCATATGTTAAATTTGATTAGTTAAACTTGACCCTTTAATTGCTAAGTTAATGGACACGTAGAATTTGATAAATTACACGTTGAACCTTTGAACATATATCGGATTAATTGTTGTAGGATTAAACTGAAATTGACGACAAGTGAAAACCGTAATGAAATAATCTTTAATCCACATGAAATTATAGTGTAGATTCTAGAAATAATTATATTAATTTGCATAAATAACAAATGTAAATTAATACGATTATTTCGGGATTATTTAAATAAATTGTTGAATTGTTATGTATGGATGCTATTGCTTGTTTATTTACTTTGACACCATCCTAGTTATCACACTGCAAGTTCCCTTTGTATGCTTTGATTTTGAATTGAAATGGAATCGGGTTGAAATGATAGATACCCAAATAACTTTGATTTAGGATAGAAAATTAAATTAAAACCGATTGGTCAATATTTTGATTTAAAATAAAATAAAGTTATTTGATTAATAACAAGTTTGAATAAATTGGAATTTAAATTCGAATGAATGTAAATGTGAATATTTGAATTCGAAACAAATATTAACGTCGTAATCGACAAAAGAAGATTGTTTAAAATTTAGTTAATTAATAATTAAATTTAGAACTATTTGATAATTAAGTTTTGGAATTAGTAATAATTAATTTGGAATTATTATTAATTATTTGAAATTATTAATAATTAAGTTTTGAAATTAGTAATAATTAATTTGGAATTGTTATTAATTATTTGAAATCATTAATAATTAAGTTTGAAATTATTAGTAATTATGTTTTGAAATTAGTAATAATTAATTTGGAATTATTATTAATTATTTAAAATCATTAATAATTAAGTTTGAAATTATTAATAATTAAGTTTTGAAATTAGTAATAATTAATTTGGAATTATTATTAATAATTTGAAATCATTAATAATTTATGTTTGAAATTATTAAAAATTAAGTTTTAAAATTAATAATAATCAAGTTTGGAATTAGTGATAATTAAGATCTGAAATTATTTGATAGTAATGAGATTGAATGATTTAAAAATTAAATTGAATTGAATTTTCTTATTAAGTGAAATTGAATTTTTGAATAAGTGAAACTAAGTTTCTTTAATTGATATTTGAAATTTGTGACTAAGGAAATAGATAAATGAAATCAATTTCTTTAAATAAGAAATTAAATGTGTTTATCGAAACAAATGAAAGACTTGAAATTTAATGAATTGGATTCGGCAAATTTAATTTAAAATAAATTAGTAAGCTTGATATAATAAGTTGAACTTCAGAAACTAATGTAATGTTGAAATTTAATTGAAATTGTTTAAGGATAAATTAATTTAATGAATATCGAATGAAATCGATAAATGAGTTTAACTCAATTTGAACATTAAATTAAGTTAAATAATTATGGAATGAACTTATATACGGAATTAAATGAATATTTGAATTGTTTTAAATTTGAACTTGAAATTGAATTACAGAAATTTTGAAATGAGATTTGGAAGTTATAAAACGTAATTTTGGAATTTGATTTAGAAAGACTAACGAAATGTTGATTTACGAATTCTAATTGAATTTGAATTTGAATTGGTTTTGAAATATATTTAACGACCAATCGGTAAATTAATTACGAAGGTTATTAAAGGAACCGGAATCGGTTAGGGACATACTCACTGTCTAAACCGAAAACCACTTTAATAACTATACGCGGAGTGTGATCCAGAATGAAGTGGTTGGATTGGCGAACGTTGTTGATTGAAGAAAGTGAACGATAATGGATAGCCTTGACACTTGTGTCAAATTGGAAATGACTAAAACAGGAGTTGTGTCGGGCCAAATGGGGTTAGCTACCTCGAGCGAACACACTTCTTCGTAAACTACTCATTTACTTTGTGATTGATTGGTACGCTCCCTTGAAATTTGGAGTGTTGTTTCGCAGTGTTGCGATCGTTGCGGCGATGCGTTCTCACCAGTCCGGATCAGGCAAACGGTAGTTTCGCTACCTTGGGTATTGCCTCGTGTGCCTTGTTATACTTGTATTCCTATATATGCGACCACTACGAATTTGTTTTGTATTATACCTATGGAGTACTCCTTGATATCCCACTAGTTTACGGGGGAGTTTACAGTGTTGTATAGTCTATAATGCTATATAAATTGTGTTAAGGGGGACAATGGTAACGCCTTAACACTATTTTGATATTTACTTTACTGTTAGACATTATCTATGTATCGTACACTATTATGTATAAATAGTTTAACGGATCCTGAAAGATGTTATTCCATTCATCTTTGAGTTATTGTTATTTTGGATTTGAATCATATTATCTGTATAAGAATATATGTCTTGATTCGAGTGTTTGTTTATGCTTATGCTCGAGTCAGAATTAGGATTGTTGTTGCTGTTTTACTTGGAGCTGATGACCGAAGACTATTACTATCTTATCTTATCAGTATTGTTCATTCTATTTGGATTATTGGACATCTATGTTGTTCTATTTTATTTTATCTGAGACATTGTTGTATTTATGGGTAGCTTCATAAACTACTCTTATGACTATGTTGTATTTTCCGCTGCACTATTCTGTGATGTTATATTTCTGTGATTCTGTAATGATTCTCATTTATATATATATACTCCATTAATGATTCGTGTTTTGTATTATTTAAGTTGACAAGTTGGAATATCGTCAATTTAAATGGTACAAATATACGGGCTGTTATAGGTATCAAAGTAAGTTTACAACAAAACAAAGTATAAGAGATACGAGTCTTGACCTTAGATGAGATTAGACTCCCCGTCCTCGTAAGTGTTAGGTAGATTATTTCTTATACTTAATTAATAGTAAGAGTATACGATGATTACGGGGTTAATCATTTGGGGACGTACTTTTATTTTTCTTATTATATAATATATTTTCCATTTTTACCAAGTGTGAATATCTATATGATATATGGTGGAATAGATGGAGGTTGATGAGATTGAAAAGGTAGAAGAAGTTGGTCTACTAGTACTGTTGGCATGGATGGCGGATGTTAGAATTTTGTGCAGCACATTTCCTTCTATATTTGATATTTTGTTGATCCGGAAGATGTTTTGTTCGCAAAATTCAAGATTCTACAACTTTCCTTCTGGAAGTATTAAATATTTTTTTTTGATACTTAAAACTTTAATGCAAGATCGACAAAAAGTGAATATGCAACTTTATTGCATAGTTATATGAGTGTAATATTACTTTATACTTTTAAATGTGATCTCATATGAGTTGTTTGATTTGAGATAGGTACAGTGAAGAATCCTTTGACAAATTGGTGATGATGGTATAATTTTTCTTACTTAATAACAAACAAATTTGCTTAATAATGCTAAATAAATGTACGTTTTTACGTTACAGCGAAATATATAGTGATATTACGTTGTTTCTCCATGTTTTGAGATGCCCTGCGTTGAGATGCCTCTTTGGAGATGAATATTTTGTAATTGTATTGTGTTTTGATTTTTCGAAACACTTTCCGTACAGAGGAGACTCTATCGAAATTTTTCAAAAAATATGACATTTAGAAAATTTTCACAAAAATTTATCATGTGTGAAAACTAGAAAGTCTTTAAAATAGCATATGATAAGAGGAGTTGAATTATTTGAGCCACATAGAAATTTGAGTAGTTGTGTTGGATAGAAGAGCGTTATTATGATGAAAGTCAATGTACAGGCTGTGTATGTTAACTTTCTTATAAGAAATCGCGAGAATGTAATTTTCTTAAGGAATAAGTCTGTGACAACCTGGATTTCTACATCATATAAATTAATAAATGTTATTAAAATAAAAAGTGTTTGAATTTGGTTTAAGATGATTTATATTTTGAAAATAAAATTTTAGTTAGCTAAATTTTGTTTAATAAAGGATTACAGTTTTAATAAACTGAATCAAATTAATAAATTCTTTTCGAATGACCTATATAAATAAAATAAAAATTTTTAATCAATATAAACTATTTTAAGGTGTAAATAATTTTTATACGATTGAAATAATTAAGAAATAAATTTATTTTGTGATAGAACGATGAACTACTAAATAAAAATAAGTGAGCTTCGAATTGAATAAAATTGGCCAACTATTGAAATTTATTTTGAGGATTAAAATTCAAATTCAAATTTAAATGCAACAGAAATTAAATAAAATTAAGTCGAATTAAATAGAGGCTAAAAATTAGATTCTGGCCCAAAAACATATACACCCGACCCTATATACCTTTTACCGCGCTTCTGGAAATCTCTACCCGCTTCCTGATTAAGCCCGAACCTAATTCCCCTTATTAGCATTTACCCTAAATTTCAAAATGGGAAAATGAATTCGTCACTTAAAAAAATCAAATTGAAGTCGTGTATTGGCTAGGTCAAATCGGTGACCCCGAAGGCATTGTAGTGAGGCTCGGTATGGCAACTATGACTAGTTTGGCCACGACTTGGTGATGGTGACTGGAAAGTTAAGCTCGACGCGATGGAGGAACTCGCGATCAAGATGGGAACATGACCTAATTTTGCAACCTGGATTGTCGCGATGTAATTGATGACACGGGGAGAGACTGAGGTCGAGCACGACCTGGTGGAACTTGAGCGAAAGCGACATGGCGTTGGGGGATTAGGCGAGCTTGCTGGCAATGTTGCTATCGATTTGGAAGAGGTCATGACTTACCTAGGATAGAGGCAAAGGTTGTAGCTGCTGTTGCTAGGAAGTGGGAGATAAGGTGGAACGTTCGTGCAATTGGAGGCTGAGGTAGTGGTTCGGGGATGCGCGTGCTTTGGTAGCCGAGGCGACGATGTCCCATAGTCGAGCAACGACCTGATGAAGAAGAGAGCATACAACGATAGCAAGCTGGTAATGCCAGATGAAATGGCGCAGCTATCGACGATAGACATGCAAGTGAAATCGAAGTCTGAAGCTTGTTAATTGATGGCAGACCTTAATTGGATGGACCGAGCGTAGGTTTAGTGAGTTAATCTCACTCACAACTATGTCATGTTCACCTATATGTTAGCTCGATTAGTTATTGAGTGGATTATTAGATGCGAATGGTTTGCCTTGGTGATGAGTTTGATTGCCTGATGTTTGTTAATGGTTGATGTTGCATATAACGATTTATATGATATTGTGATGATTGATGATGGAGGGTTGATTTGTGATGATTGTTAGTAATTTAAGACCCGTTTGGTTTCATTTTGTATTTTCACTATTGTGTTTTCAACCTACCCTAAGAAATAGCAAGAAATAAGACAAGAAGATTTATAATTATTAGACATTGCGACGATCAACGAGCAACGAAGGAGTTAGATTGTTTTTTGTGCTTTTGTTATCCCTCGAAACATGAAAACAAAATAAACTTGTTTTCTATTTTACATGTTAATTTCATTTTTCAAAATTGTTTGTTTTTCAACAATACATATAACAAACGCGCTTTTGTATAAACGAAAACACAAAACTAAAAACGACAAGCCAAATGGGGCCTTAATGTTTGCAAATAATTGAATGGAATTTGAAATTTATTAGAAAAGAGGAAAATAAATAAAAAGATGTAAATTTGAAATAAATAAATTAATTCGGAGATAAATAGTGAATTCTAGATGATTTTTTATTTAATAAAAGATGATAAATAATTTGAAAGTAAATAGTGAACTATGGAATGATGTTTTATTTAATATTAAGATTTTCAATAAATGGATAATTTGAATGAGGAATAATTTTAAATAGAATAAATAGGTTTCATAATTTTGAGGACTACAAATTGGAAAATTATTTTGGAAAAATAGATGAATTTCGGGATTTTATAAAATAAAGGAATTTCGAAGATTAAATTTTGTTTACTTATGATTATAAAAGTATTTAGAGGATGTTTATGAAATAAAGTTTGAAATCTATATTTTTGTAAAGACGGGCAATATGAATCTAAAGAAAATGACATCTTGAAGTATTACAAAGTGAATGTAAATTATTTTATTTATTAAGAGAAAATTTGCATTTGTTATATAATGAGAAGTGAACTCTGGAAGAAATTTATATATATTTGAGAGTAACTATCGAAGTATTTTGGGAATAAATTATACGAAGTAGAATCAAAGTTTGACGAATTACTTATCAATAATATTGGTTTAAAGAGGTTTTGTAACAACCAGGTATTTTTAACCATTCGCATCCATTATAAGTGTATAGGAAGACACTCATGCCGGAATTGAATTGCTCAAAATACCGCGTTGTAAATAAAAATTTGGCAAATCTCAGAATATGCAGTAAATAAAAATCACAGATCACAGACACAGAGTAATAATAATGCAGCAGAAGTAAAAGAGATAGTTGTTCATGAAGCTACTATATAAATATATCCGAGTTACATAAGATACAATAGAAGAAATAAAGTACAATAGAAGTTTAAATATGATAACCAAGTACAAGCTGAATAGAACAACCGAACTGGAAAAAAAATGAAACTTGACAATTAGATAATCTCCAGCGATTCCAATCTCCAGAAAGTGGAAATCCAAATTTGTGAATAACTCAGGCTGACCCGGGCGTAAATAAAAATACAAACACTCGAGTCAGGACATACATACTTATACAATGTAAACCAACTCAAGTGAACTGTAGCAAAGGTACAAGTAACTTAGAAGATGCTTGGGACCGCCCATTCTCTAAGGATCCGTTAAACTATTTACTATGTAGTAATATATGCTATATACAATAGTATCTAATCAGTAAAGTATAATCATATAGAAAATAGCGCTAAGGGGATGGTGAACCTTAACGCGGTCGGATCTTCAAAACCAAAATCGTAGTGGGCTCGCTATAAGGAGATGACACGGCACGCGAGGCAATGCCAGGGTGGATACACCGTTTGCACTCCCGGACTGGTGGTGACGGCAAGCCAACAGCTTCCGCCCACCTCGAACAATACCCCCGAATCAAAGTGGCGCCACATATCGAATCACAAAAGTAATAGAATGGTTTTCGATGGAGCATGCTCGATGAAAGGGTGCGACCCTTTGTGTAGCCCGGTATAGCTCCTGTTTTAGGTATTTATGCCAACTTACGGGAGTTGGGTCCACGTAATATACCTCGAGAACGTCGCCACCATCCTACTTCATTCTGGAATCTCCACCGCGTACATAGTTGTTAAAGTGGTTTTCGGTATTGGCCGGCTATAAGACAATATCCGATCCCGGTCTCTTTAACAACCAATCGTTATTATAACCCGTAGTTATAACTTTAAAAAAAATTATTTTATACTTCAAAATAAAATATCATTTCAACCCAAATCTTTATCAAAATAAAGATTAAATTATTTCCAAACTATTTCAATATATCATCATACCATATCTTTTGATTCAAATATTTACCAAAATAAGCGTCAAGTCATTTCTAACCATTTTGTGACGACCGCCCATGACTCCCGCACCAAAACAAGGAAATAATGCGCTGAAAGGCGTGCCAGGCAGCCATGGACGATAGTCAGGGTAAAACAAAACAAAAGAATCTCTATCGTACAACTCACAGCGCATGGATAAAATACAATAGAGAAATATAATATAGTGAAGCTCCATAGAACAGAACATCATCATATAAGCATCACAGTTGTTTCATACAATCATCTACTCAAATCCATACATGAAAGCCTCACTACAAATCACTCAACCAAATACAGCAGCGGATACCCAGTACATATAGTAAGAAAACTAATATGCAAAGCCTCCTGCTCGTCTTCGACATCTTCATCGTAGAACTCCTAGCACAGCACCTGTCACCTGCTACCTAGTCTGCCCATCCCAACATGGATGAACAGCCCAAGGTAATAAGAGGAGACATAAAACCTTGAGTCAGACAAAGTCTTAGTGAGCAGTAAATTAACTATCAAACATACCAAAAGAGCATAAAGGATAAAAGGAATAGGAACCAAACCATCCCACTCCACCTCTTTCTACAGTGATAGCCCCAGACATACACTAAGGAGAAGCAAGCATAACAACATAGACAATTAAGGTAAAGCGAATACCACTCGAGTCAAGGACGATGTTTTCCAAATTCAAACCCCCAAGGCCTAAACCAAGATCAGATAAGCACCCAGAAAACACCGCTCTTGAAGCCGAATGATAATACAACCAAACATCCATGACTCTGGCTATCACTGTTATCCTTGCCTCGATTTCACCGTTAGTTGAATGACCATCTGTCAAGGGCTAATGGTAACCCCGGTTCTAACCATGACTCCGCACACTGCCTTGTGCCTAGGACTTATCTACTTTGCCCAGAGTACTCAACTACCTACCTGTAGTCTTTTGGGTGTCCCGACTACCTACCTGTAGTCGTTATGGGCGCCCCATGTACTCTTGCTTTTGAGCATACTAGAACCTTCAACAACGACGAGATCCAAGCCTCCTAGCCATCCTTCTTGACGACTATCCTCATACAAGCTCAAGCTACCTCTTGAACAATCCATTATCAACCAACTTGAACTACTCTTCAAGTTATCAACATGCTTGGAATGATCCCTGCTTGGATTAAGCCAAGACTCACATCATACTTCGCTTCATCGCATCAAAGCAAAGTCTCAACTCAACAACATGGTTTGCCTCATCAAATCATGGCAAAGTCCCATCTCAACATCATCCAATCTATACATATGAGCTTCAACATCCGCTACATATGCCTTAAGCAGCTTTCACCATTCAAGAGCCTTCTTCCATAGCTTTTGAATCCTCTTTCATCATCTTGTTCCAAATCAACTACTAGCTAACTTGGAAACAATCAAATCAATCATACATTCAAATAATCAATCATTCAAACAAGATCTAATAAGCAATATCAACTATAATGGCAATTTCGTAAATAAACGAGCAAAAGTCCAACATATGTGAAATCATGGTTTTTAGCATAGATCTATCAATTATAAAACATGGGTTTTGTCTCTAATGCTTATTAAACAAACTTGCATAAGTAAACATCTTCAAAAACCATGGATCTAGACTTAGATCTAAGAAAAATGCATGAAATCTCTAACTTTAACACTCAAACAAGCCACCAATCCAATATACTCCCTTGGATCCGCGTGAGAGATAACTACCACTCACCAAATCACCAAAACAACCTAAAAATCAATCAACTTCAGATCTGGACAGCAAGGACTTGAGCTTGATCCGGAGAAATTTCACTTGAAACGGTGAAATCTAGCTTCGTCGGATGAAGATCTTCAACTTTGGCTCTTCGATCTTCGATCTTGATCTTCGATCTTCAACGGATGTTAGCACTTGATTGAAGTGGAGAAAGAAGTGAAGAAAAATGCTGTAGTCGAGTCTCCAAAATGGCAGCACTTCATCGCTTCAAAAACCGGTGCCAAAAAGTGAGCCAAAGTCCACTATTTATAGGCTGAAACTTCACTAACTCGTACGCCCATGAGTCGGTCACGACCTAAGCCATGAGTCGTTAACGACTCATCAACCCTGCCGACTCAAGAACCCAACGACCTATCAAAGATACGACCCAACACTAAAAGGCTTACGACCTAACGACATATACCCTAACTCGGAGACGAGCTACGAGATACGAGATAACTATATGCCGACCTAACACCAAAGCGACTCAACCCTTAAGTCGTTCAAACGACTTAACAACCTATCTCCTTAACTCGCCGCCGACCTAACACTCTGCTAACTCGTAACTCGCTAACACACAAGCCTTACTAACTCGTTAGGTCGCAAACACGTTAGGTCGTTCCAGACGACTTACGACCTAACTTTCTAACCTGTTAACTCGGCCATATCTACTAACTCGTACACGAGTTAATCCTTACCTCGGTAACTCTTTAACCCGGTAACACGTAAAGAACACTAACTCGTTAGCTACCCTGCACACTATAACTCGCTAACGACTCAAGGCCACTGACTCGTCCAAGCTATGAGTCGGTCTAACCTATAACTCGCTAACACCTATAAGTCGTTAACGACTCAACTCATATCATGTTAACTCGTAAGCCTATGGCTCCACTGACTCGGTCACGACTCATCATCACACGAGTTAACTTTACAACTCGTGCACGACCCATTCCCTTAAGTCGTACACGACTCATCCATGAGCCGTTCACTGCCTTAACTTGTTAACTCGTATGCGACTCACTTCCTAACTCGAACACGACCCAAGCCTTGTTAACTCGGCCACGACTTAACACTTAAGCACACGAATTAACTTCCTAAACGACTCAGGCTAGAGACAACATCAACAACACTAACAACCTGTCAATTCTACGATATATCGACACGTAAAATACGGGTCGTTACATTCTCTCCCCCTTAGGAATTTCGCCCCCGAAATTCCAAGCAAACAACAGCAATCAAAGATATTCCGCATGCCTACCATCCATAGCAAACAACAAACCATGCATCCAATTCTAGCCTAGCATGCAGAATTCTAAGATAGAAATCAAGATGCAAATTTATGAGATGTCACGACACTTAAGGGCCATACCTCGAAGAGTTCGGGATGAGCTGCCTTCATCCTCTCTTCCTCCTCCCACGTACAGTCGTTAACATCATCACTCCATTGTACCTTGAGCAACGTAATCGTCTTCCTCCTAAGCTGTTTCGTATCGGTTTCAACAATACGAAGCGGCTTACGAGGTCTCGAAACAACTGGATCAACCTCCAAGTCTTCACAGCTATCAGCAGAAACCACCGTAGTTGGGTCGTGCATATACTTCCGTAGATAAGATACATGAAAAACACTGTGCACACCCGCCATCTTTTCCGGTAACTCCAATCTATAAGCGAGCTTTCCAATACGCTCGATGATCGGGAATGGTCCAACAAATCTCGGAGTTAACTTCCCTTTCTTCCCAAATCGAATAACATTCTTCAAAGGAGAAATCTTCACAAAGACCATATCACCCACATCGAACTCCAAATCCTTTCGACGTTTATTTGCATAACTTTTCTGACGATCCTGGGCTGCCTTCATTCGTTGTCGAATGATCTCTATACAATCCGTAGTTTGACGAATCATCTCTGGCCCAAGCATCAGCTTTTCTCCAGCTTCCAACCAACATGTCGGAGAGTTACACGGTCTTCCGTACAAGGCTTCATATGGTGCCATACCAATGCTAGACTGATAACTGTTGTTATATGCAAACTCCACCAAATGAAGGTGATCTTCCCATGATCCTCCGAAATCCAAGACACATGCTCTCAAGAGATCCTCCAAAACTCGGTTGACTCTCTCGGTCTGACCATCTGTTTGGGGATGATAAGCTGTACTCAAACACAACTCGGTTCCCAAAACCTCCTGGAAGCTCTTCCAAAATCCACTAGTGAACAATGGATCTCGATCGCTCACTATACTCTTCGGAATACCATGGAAACGAACTATCCACTTCACATATAATTCAGCCAACTTCGATGCAGTCCTAGTCGATCGAACAGGAATGAACCTTGCACTCTTGGTCAAACGATCTACTATGACCCAAATCCCTTCATTCCCTGCTCTTGTCCTAGGTAGACCATCGATAAAGTCCATCGACACTTGCTCCCACTTCCATGTAGGAACCTCTAATGGCTGAAGCAATCCACTGGGCTTCTTCTGCTCAGCTTTCACCAACTGGCAATTCATACACTTGGAAATAAAATTTCCAACATCCTTCTTCATACCTTCCCAGTAGTAGGTTCTCTTCATATCCCGATACATCTTATTTCCACCTGGATGAATTGTCAACTTCGAGTGATGACTCTCCCTCAGAACTTCATCTCTCAATCCATCTACATCGGGAACAACTAGTCGCCCTTGCTTTCGAAGCCAACCCTCTCGATCGACTTCAAATCCTTTATTCTTCTCTGGGTCCAATCCAGATTCCAAATCTCGGATAACCTTGACAAGCTTATCGTCTTGCTTTTGACCCTCGCCAATTCTTTCCACAAGAGTAGGCCTTATTGATAAGTTTGCCAACATCTCAGGTTCCAATTCGCATCTGGGCCTGAAATCAAATCCAGCTATATACTCAAGACTCTTCCATTCCGAAAACATAGCTCCCAATCCTGCATGTCTTCGACTTAACGCATCTGCCACTGCGTTACCTTTTCCCGGAGTATAAGCTATACCAAAATCATATGATGCTAAAAATTCCAACCATCGTTGCTGCCGAAGATTCAAATCTTTTTGGGAGAAAAGATACTTCAATGACTTGTGATCCGTAAACAACTCAAATCGAACTCCCAATAGATAATGTCTCCACATCTTCAGAGCAAACACAATCGCCGCTAACTCCAAATCATGAGTCGGGTAATTCCTTTCATGCTGCTTCAGTTGTCGACTTGCATATGCTACAACTCTATCCTTCTGCATCAGCACTGCTCCAAGTCCAGTACCACATGCATCGGTGTAAACTACCATCTCTTCATTCCCACTTGGAATAGTCAAAACAGGAGCACTGGTCAGTCGCTCTCTCAGGATTCCAAAGGCTTGCTCACACTTAGCATCCCAACTGAACACCTGATTCTTCTTTGTCAATCCTGTCAACGGTGCAGCTATCTTAGAGAAGTCTTTGATAAACCGACGATAATATCCTACTAATCCAAGAAAACTTCTCACATCAGATGCATTCTTAGGTCTAATCCAATCCTGGATCGCTGCCACCTTAGCGGGATCAACCGCTATTCCATTTCCAGAAATAACATGACCTAAGAATCTCACTTCACTCTTCCAGAAGTGACACTTCGAAAACTTAGCCTTCAGCTGATGTTTCCGCAAGATTTCCAACACAATCCTCAAGTGTGTCTTATGCTCTTCCTCAGTTCTGGAGTAAATCAGAATATCATCCACGAACACAAGCACGAACTTGTTCAATTGATCTCTGAACACCCTATTCATAAGATCCACAAAATATGCTGGTGCGTTAGTCAATCCAAACGGCATAACCAGCCACTCATAAAAACCAGATGGTGTCCTGAAAGCAGTCTTCGGCACACTATCCTTCGCCACTCTCAACTGGTGAAATCCCGTTGCCAAATCCATCTGAGAAAACACCTTAGCCTCGTGAAGCTGATCAAACAAGTCATCTATTCTCGGCAATGGATACTTGTTCTTCTTAGTCACCTTATTCAGCTCACGATAATCCACACACAACCTCAACGATCCATCCGTTTTGGTTGCGAACACAACTGGCGCACCCCATTCGGACACACTTCTCCGAATGAATCCTTTCCGCAAAAGGTCATCAACTTGCACCTTCAGCTCTTGCTGCTCCCTCGGTGCCATCCGCCTAAGAGGCATCACAACAGGTCTGGCTCCCTCAACTAGATCGATACGAAACTCGATCTCCCTATGCGGCGGCAACCCTTTGACTTCCTCAAAGACATTCTCAAACTCATTCACAATAGGCACCGATGACAGTCCATCCCGTGGAACAACTAGCGAATACATGAAGCTCATGAAGACGCCTTCTTCATGCTTACATCGTATCACAACCTTTCGCCCTTCCACATTCCCGACTGTCACCTCAAGCCTCTCACAATCAATCCTAGCCGCATACTTCCTAAGCCAGTCCATACCCAAGATAATTCCGAACCCCGCAAAGTTCAGAACAAAGCAATCACAAACAAAAGAGCAATCATGACTCGATACAACTAGACCACGGCATAGCATACACAAACAAGACGAACCCCCGACTGGATTAGTCACAACCAATGGCTTATCAACAATATCCGGTTTCATACCTAACCGGCTTACCAAATCATCACAAACAAAAGAATGCGACGCTCCAGTATCAAACAACACTCTAACTGGAACACCACAAATAGAAAGAGTACCTTGAACAACCACACTCTTCCCCTTCTCCTCAGCAGTAGGAGCTTTCGAAGACGATGGAACAGCCCCCAAAGCATAGGCTTGCACAACCTGCCTATCTTTCCTCGGTTCTGGACAATCCTTCTTGATATGTCCCAGCTTATCACAGTTGTAACACTTTCCCGGCACTTTGGGATTCTTACAATCTTTGTAAAGATGGCCCTTCTGCTGGCAGTTATAGCAAGTCACTTCACTCTTCGGCTTCCTCTGGCCATCCCTACCCCTCTGTTGCTGTTGTTTCCTCTTCTTATTGCCACTCTGCTGTGGTTTAGATCCTTCCCTGGTTACAGCAACAACAGATACTTCCTTAGGGAACAAACTCTCGTGCCTAAGAGCTTTTTCCACAAGCTTCTCAAACGGATCGTCCAGATGATCCACCAACTGCCTCCCAAGATAAGCATCCAGACCAGTCACAAACTTTTCATTCTTCTGATAGGGAGAATCAATGTACGATCTGGCATACTTAGACAAAGCTTCGAACTCCGAAATATACTCAAGAACAGGCCTTCCCCCTTGCTTGAGCTCCACAAACCTCTTAAACAAGACAGATTTCTGGGAAGTAGAGATGAACTTAGCTCCAAATCTAACTTGGAATTGCTCCCAAGTAATCTCTTCTTCTGGAGTATCGATGGTGATAGAATTCCACCAATCAGCAGCTCTTCCCTGAAGCTGTCTCGATGCAAGCTTCCTCTTAGTTGCATCCTCAATCCCTAAGTCACCAAAGATTCTTTTGCAAGCATCAATCCATCTCTGCACCTCAATAGTCGACTCCGTCCCCAAGAAAACTTTCCCTCCAAGAGCAGTATAATCCTTGCAAAGCTTAGCAAAATCCACCGGTCTTGGAGCTTGAACTTGAACTCCCACATCCACTGATGATCCTGAAGCTGGTATCCTTCTCATGATCGAAGTCATCATCGCTTCGAACATAGTTCCATAATCAACAGCTCCTTCATCAGCACGGCTTTCCCTTGCAGCTGGTCTCCCTCTTCGACTCATCCTTAATATCTGTAATAAGAATGATTAGAACACCTTAAGAAACAACTGCATAAGGAGTTCAAATCCTTCTAGGCTACTATATTATATATAGTAATCATCCATCAAATTACAATTACGTCTCTCTTACGTAGTTACATCAGCGAGCGTTGGCTAAAATCGATTAACCAAAGCTCTGATACCAAATGTGACGACCGCCCATGACTCCCGCACCAAAACAAGGAAATAATGCGCTGAAAGGCGTGCCAGGCAGCCATGGACGATAGTCAGGGTAAAACAAAACAAAAGAATCTCTATCGTACAACTCACAGCGCATGGATAAAATACAATAGAGAAATATAATATAGTGAAGCTCCATAGAACAGAACATCATCATATAAGCATCACAGTTGTTTCATACAATCATCTACTCAAATCCATACATGAAAGCCTCACTACAAATCACTCAACCAAATACAGCAGCGGATACCCAGTACATATAGTAAGAAAACTAATATGCAAAGCCTCCTGCTCGTCTTCGACATCTTCATCGTAGAACTCCTAGCACAGCACCTGTCACCTGCTACCTAGTCTGCCCATCCCAACATGGATGAACAGCCCAAGGTAATAAGAGGAGACATAAAACCTTGAGTCAGACAAAGTCTTAGTGAGCAGTAAATTAACTATCAAACATACCAAAAGAGCATAAAGGATAAAAGGAATAGGAACCAAACCATCCCACTCCACCTCTTTCTACAGTGATAGCCCCAGACATACACTAAGGAGAAGCAAGCATAACAACATAGACAATTAAGGTAAAGCGAATACCACTCGAGTCAAGGACGATGTTTTCCAAATTCAAACCCCCAAGGCCTAAACCAAGATCAGATAAGCACCCAGAAAACACCGCTCTTGAAGCCGAATGATAATACAACCAAACATCCATGACTCTGGCTATCACTGTTATCCTTGCCTCGATTTCACCGTTAGTTGAATGACCATCTGTCAAGGGCTAATGGTAACCCCGGTTCTAACCATGACTCCGCACACTGCCTTGTGCCTAGGACTTATCTACTTTGCCCAGAGTACTCAACTACCTACCTGTAGTCTTTTGGGTGTCCCGACTACCTACCTGTAGTCGTTATGGGCGCCCCATGTACTCTTGCTTTTGAGCATACTAGAACCTTCAACAACGACGAGATCCAAGCCTCCTAGCCATCCTTCTTGACGACTATCCTCATACAAGCTCAAGCTACCTCTTGAACAATCCATTATCAACCAACTTGAACTACTCTTCAAGTTATCAACATGCTTGGAATGATCCCTGCTTGGATTAAGCCAAGACTCACATCATACTTCGCTTCATCGCATCAAAGCAAAGTCTCAACTCAACAACATGGTTTGCCTCATCAAATCATGGCAAAGTCCCATCTCAACATCATCCAATCTATACATATGAGCTTCAACATCCGCTACATATGCCTTAAGCAGCTTTCACCATTCAAGAGCCTTCTTCCATAGCTTTTGAATCCTCTTTCATCATCTTGTTCCAAATCAACTACTAGCTAACTTGGAAACAATCAAATCAATCATACATTCAAATAATCAATCATTCAAACAAGATCTAATAAGCAATATCAACTATAATGGCAATTTCGTAAATAAACGAGCAAAAGTCCAACATATGTGAAATCATGGTTTTTAGCATAGATCTATCAATTATAAAACATGGGTTTTGTCTCTAATGCTTATTAAACAAACTTGCATAAGTAAACATCTTCAAAAACCATGGATCTAGACTTAGATCTAAGAAAAATGCATGAAATCTCTAACTTTAACACTCAAACAAGCCACCAATCCAATATACTCCCTTGGATCCGCGTGAGAGATAACTACCACTCACCAAATCACCAAAACAACCTAAAAATCAATCAACTTCAGATCTGGACAGCAAGGACTTGAGCTTGATCCGGAGAAATTTCACTTGAAACGGTGAAATCTAGCTTCGTCGGATGAAGATCTTCAACTTTGGCTCTTCGATCTTCGATCTTGATCTTCGATCTTCAACGGATGTTAGCACTTGATTGAAGTGGAGAAAGAAGTGAAGAAAAATGCTGTAGTCGAGTCTCCAAAATGGCAGCACTTCATCGCTTCAAAAACCGGTGCCAAAAAGTGAGCCAAAGTCCACTATTTATAGGCTGAAACTTCACTAACTCGTACGCCCATGAGTCGGTCACGACCTAAGCCATGAGTCGTTAACGACTCATCAACCCTGCCGACTCAAGAACCCAACGACCTATCAAAGATACGACCCAACACTAAAAGGCTTACGACCTAACGACATATACCCTAACTCGGAGACGAGCTACGAGATACGAGATAACTATATGCCGACCTAACACCAAAGCGACTCAACCCTTAAGTCGTTCAAACGACTTAACAACCTATCTCCTTAACTCGCCGCCGACCTAACACTCTGCTAACTCGTAACTCGCTAACACACAAGCCTTACTAACTCGTTAGGTCGCAAACACGTTAGGTCGTTCCAGACGACTTACGACCTAACTTTCTAACCTGTTAACTCGGCCATATCTACTAACTCGTACACGAGTTAATCCTTACCTCGGTAACTCTTTAACCCGGTAACACGTAAAGAACACTAACTCGTTAGCTACCCTGCACACTATAACTCGCTAACGACTCAAGGCCACTGACTCGTCCAAGCTATGAGTCGGTCTAACCTATAACTCGCTAACACCTATAAGTCGTTAACGACTCAACTCATATCATGTTAACTCGTAAGCCTATGGCTCCACTGACTCGGTCACGACTCATCATCACACGAGTTAACTTTACAACTCGTGCACGACCCATTCCCTTAAGTCGTACACGACTCATCCATGAGCCGTTCACTGCCTTAACTTGTTAACTCGTATGCGACTCACTTCCTAACTCGAACACGACCCAAGCCTTGTTAACTCGGCCACGACTTAACACTTAAGCACACGAATTAACTTCCTAAACGACTCAGGCTAGAGACAACATCAACAACACTAACAACCTGTCAATTCTACGATATATCGACACGTAAAATACGGGTCGTTACACATTTCAATATATTAAATTATCATATCCTTTCAAAACTTCCTTTCATATCATTTTAATATATCAAAATATCATAACCTTTCAAAACTTCCTTCAAAATATCTTATCTTTCAGCACTTCCTTTCAAATTATTTTAATATCAAAATGTCATATCTTTCAAAACTCCATTTTCAAATCATTTTAATATATAAAAATATCATATCTTTTCAAACCACATTTCAATCATTTAATATATCAAAATATCAAAACCACATTCATTTCAAATCATTATTCATTTTATTCAATTTAAAATACCATTTCAATTCACATTTCAAAACAGTTTATATTCAAAAAAAAATCATTTTTTAATCATTAAAATGAAGTTATTATGTTCAATAATTAAATTATTAAATTTCCAAAATTTTCAACTTCCAAAGTTCATTTATTCGCTTAAGTTTATCAAAACAGTGAAAATTCACTTTTCGTGGCATTTAGAAAACGCTACGGAAAGATACATTCAAAATAGTTCAATTTAACAAAAGACAACATTTTAAAATGTTGTAATAGAGTTTACTTAAATTTCAAATAAACTTAGTTAAATTCAAAAATTATAGCACTTATAAAAATTGCTATAATAGCTTTTAATTCAATTTAGCTTTTTAGTTCATTATCATCAACTACAGCATTCAAATGCTGTAATATCATTTACATTGTAATTAATCGCATTTTAAAAATGCAGTCAATTAACTTCAAATATTCAATATAATTTCTCAACCAATTATATTTTCTTATTTAAAACATTTTTAACTCATAAAATCATACATTTTCACATTTATAAACATCATTCAATTTTCCTCAAGTTCATGATTTTATAAAGTTAAATTTCCATTCAAAAATCAAGATTTTATAATAATTCACTTATTAAATTGCAATGTTCGATTTTAAATTCCTTGCATTGAATTTCAACTTAACACTTAAGTTCAAATTCTCAAATATAACTTAGTTTTATTTTTATTTGCTTAACTAAAAGTTCACTTTTAAGTCAATTTCATAAATTTCCAATTTTAGTTATATTCCAAAATTTCAACTTAAAATATCCATTCATTTCACATTTTAACTTTATTCAAAATCATTAATATGTTATAAAATCATTTTAAACTGATTTAGATTCAAAATATCATAATTTTATCATATTTTCAAAGTTATTTAAATTCCATTAAAAATTAAGTCAAAATTTCCAAAATAACTTACATTCATATTTTCTGACTTCCCCATAATTTATTTAACTTATAGATTTCCAGAAAATAAATAATACTTTACAAAAATTATATTTTTATTTAGTTTCAAATCAAAATATTATAAAATTAAATTTCTAAAATATTTTAAATTTTTTTAGAAAAATATATTTTAACTACGGGCCTGTATATAATTTTCTACGCTAGGTAAAGTGATACGAGTAATATATCATTTCAACCCGTAATTTACAAAGAAAATCCGGGTTTTATCATTTCAAACCCGTAATCCCAAGTCAAAATGAATAATTTAAAAACCGTTCGGGCCTATCATTTCAGGCCATAACGATTTTTTCTTATTCTAAAGTCCGTTCGAGTATGTATCATTTCAACCCATAGTGATTTCTAACCTACAGGGAACTTGCAGTGTGATAGACAGATCAAAAATGAACAATTTAACAATATACAATAGTAACAGGTGATGTGACATGTAACAGGTGATATGACATAAAATTTAACATGTTAACATCATATATATATATATATCTATATATATATATATATAAAATCACATGGCAGTTATAACATCATAAATATTTCTACACATTCAGTTGTTGTTGTTTCACAACTGCATAAGTATAAATGTCGTGTGAGCTTTACTCACCTCTAATTGCTGAAGATGTCAAAACCAAAGGCACAACGGAAAACAAAGCACGATGACACAATTACGTACTTGAGTGGAGAGCGAATCCAAGCTACAACTCTTGTGTACAACCCAAAACAAACAATCAAAACAACACAATTCAATACGACTTTAAAATTCAATAACTTTGAATTAAAAGAGAAACGAATTGCCAAACTTTTTGCCTTGCTTCCTCAAACCTTTGTCACTGCCTAAGGTATAGTTTGGTTCAGATTTGGTTAAGTTTTGGCTCAGGTCTAGGCTAGCATGGGTCGGGTTCATGTCATGAGCAAGGTGGAGTTTCATACATGAAGAGGTGAAGGGTCTTAGGCAAACAAAGGGAGTTTTGGTTGGTTAGAGGGCTCGGCCATGGAAATGTGCTCGGCCTGTGGGTGCACCATGACTGGACGGAGGTTGGAGGGGTGTGTGGTGATCAGGCCAGAGGTGGTGGTTGCTGCTATGGTGGTGGTTGAAGGGGATGAGGCCAAAATGGTCAACAAACATTGTTTTTGGCATGTAGGTTGCTATTTTGAAGGGTTTGACCACCATGGATGGCTCGGCCTTGGTCATGGCTGGAAGCATAGGTGGTGGTGATGGCAGGGAAGAGGTGTAGGAGTTTGTGGCTACGGCTATGGAGGAGAAGCCTAGCAGAAAGCATGAGAAAACAAGGCATAATTCATAGAAAAATAAGAAGAAAAATAAGAAAAAGAAAGGGAAGCCATTACCAAAACTTGCAAGATGGAGGCCATGAATTTTTTTAGGGTTTGAGAAAGAGAAAATTTCATGAAAAATAAGAAAGGGAAGTCGGCTGGAGATAGAGTAAGGAGTGGCTAAAATAACAGATGTATTGATGACAAAAGAAACTGTAAAAGAAACGTGAAACGACATTACGTTTCTTAGCCTTTAAACCTTTCAAATTTCATATATATAATTTGTAATTTTATAAATACATATAAACTGAGAAATAAAGATAAAAAATCAGAAATAAGAATAATTATCTAAAATAAATAATTAAATTTTAATTAAATAGAATTTAAATTAAGAAAATGGCTTAAAATTGCAAACTAGGCTTTAAAATTGAAAACAACTCAAATAATCTTTGGAAAAATCTATTCAAATTTAAATACATGAAAAATGAATATTAATAAATTAAAAAATAGCAAATAAAATTGAATGTATAAAATAAATTACTAAATTTTAATTATATATAATTAAATTAAGGAAATAGCAAAGAAAACAAAAACTAGGTTAGAAAATTTGAAAATAAATGCAATGGACTTTGGAAAAATTTTATATACTTGAAAAGTATTTATAAATAAAGATAATAACAAAAAAATACATTCACAAAATAAAAAAAGTATATTTAAATATAGCTTAGATGAAGAAAATAGCAGAAAAATAGAAACAGCCACTACAAGAAAAACCATTTATAGTTGCAAAAATCGGTGGCGTTTTATTGTAAATGCAACTAATAATAGATTACCAAATAATATAAACGTGGCAAAAAATAATTCACGTTTCCCGCTTCTAAAAAAAGAGTTCGCGCGAACTAAATAAACGTAACCTATCATTTTACTCTCGTACTTAACAAAATTCTCGTCCCTAATTTGCTTTCTTCTTCAGAAAAAAATTTCCCTTTTAATCGTGTTAAATTTTCATCGCACTCAAGTATCATCGTCAACTCCATCGTTTCCCCCTTACTCAACATCGAGTCGCGGCAGCCAGCAGACTTAGGTATAATTAGGTATGAATCTTTTAAATCGATTAGGTATATTTAGGTATGAATCTTTTAAATCAACTTTGTGATTCTATTTGGCTTTTATATGAATTTGAATGCATCTTATTTTCGTATTTTTTCCTAAACTATTACTGAAATGGTTGATTTAACCCTAATTGCAATGATTTGTTGGGATATCTGCTTTGATTTCTTTGAGTATATGAATGTTTTGTTGAAGTGGTTAGTGAATCAATGGTTGCTTGCTGAGAGGAGGTTGAGGTTGCGTCTTTCGAGAATTTGGTGGGTTCAAGTAGCATTGATGGAGGTCGTGGGTTTGTTTGCGATTGGGTATTGGATGGCTCGATGGTTGAGAGTGGTAAATGTTGGAGCATAAATAGTCTTTTGTGGAGTGGCAGGCACTGGAAATATGTCAGTTGTGTGGATGTGAGGTAGTGAAGAGGAGGCGGTGAAGTTGACTGTTGGTTTTGTAAGAGGGGGCGAGGCTGGGGGAAGGATGTGAGTATGTGTTCGTAAGGAGTGGTAGAATGTCAGAGGGCAAGTTGATGAATGTTGCGTGAGTCTCTGGTAGTTTGCTGCGGAGGCTGGGTTGTTGATGTTTTGTTGAGTTGTAGTATGAAGTGCGGTTGCGAACAGGTTGTAGGTTGGAGAAATGGGAAGGAAGATGGTCTGTGGTTGCTTGGGGTTTGTAGTTGGAGTGGTCACTTTTGTAGTGTGTGAATATGGTGCAGTTGGTTGTATCAGTGCAGTAGTCAGTAGGTTGTAGAATGGTTATTGAAGCAGGCTACAGGAATGTAGGCAAGTGGATATTGTCTTTGGTGATATGAATGAATGTGGTGTGTATGAGATGAAAGTGGGTATTGTTATAGGCTGGTATGAAACTATGTTGTTGTGAGGAGTGAATGAATTGTTTAATAGTGGAGTGGGGGAGTGATTGCAGTGTTGAAGTATATTTATGGAAGTGGTTGAATTAAACAATGTTGTGAGAAGTGGTAAAATAGGAGGATTGAGTAGTATGGTGATGAGAGGTTGCTGCGTTTTTTGAAAGTTGCAGCAATGTGTGGCAGCGGAAATGCACCGGCGTTTGTTGGTGATAGGTGGGAGGAAGTTTGGTCAGTGGTCTGTGTGTAATGGTGAAGTGCAGAGATTTGCAAAAGTTTTTTTGAAGTGGAGTGACTGGAATGTTGTTTGTTGAAGTGGAGCGTTTGTGGATGGATTGACAAAGGAGGGGCAGATAGCTGTAACTGTTATGCAGCAGTTTGGAGGGTTGTGACTTGGTCAGTTATGTGTGGGTAGGAGTGTGGTGTTATGCATGGATTAATTATAAATACATGTAAATCTGAGGTTAAATGCAAAATATAAGTGTAAAATTTATATTTATGGAAAAGTATTCTTTGCCTTTGTCTACTAAACCACCATGGTTATATGCAGTAGTGCTACAAGTATTTGTACTTCAACGTCTACTTATTTTTTTGATTACAACAGATAACCAATTTATACGTCAAAGATTGGAAACTTATTTGCCTTCAAATGTCGATAATGGAAAAAGGCTGGGTTTTTTTAAACAGGTGATAAAACCATGATTAACTTAATATGTATTTTGAGAATTAGAACATATAATCTAATACTAAAGCTCACTTTTTTTTTACTTTTTTCATAGAACTAGTATAGAATACCGACAAGGAGCAATGAATTTCGTGCATGCTGCAAAGAGGAATTTAAGAAGTGTAGAAAAAATTTTATGCCCTTGCAAGGATTGTCGGAATCTTAGTTGTCATGATGACCAAATCATCGTTGAACATTTAGTTATAAAAGGAATGGATCCTAAATACATTGACGGTGTATGGTTTAACCATGGTGAAGAGATAAATGTAGAGAATAAAACAAATACGTTTGACGTATATGAACTATTCAAGATGATTCACTATGAAGATGAAGATTTTTTGAATCAAGATTTTTTTGATGATGATAAAGACGATGTTGATTCTCGAAGAAAAGAGGATGAGTTAGTCAAGAACTTGGAAGATGCAGAAACTCCATTATATCATGGTTACACAGATCACACAAAATTATCTGCCATCACCGTCTTGTATAATCTTAAATGCGAGACTGGCTTGTCCGATAGTGGTTTTGATAAGCTTTTAGCTGTGCAACATCTATTTCTGCCGAAGGATAACGTGCTTCCTAAAACCTTATATGAAGTCAAGAAATTTCTTAAAGCATTCGACATGTGTTTTGAAAAGATACATGCTTGTGAGAATGATTGTTGCCTTTTCAGAAAAGAATACAAAAATTTAGAAAGTTGTCCAAAATGTGGTTCCTCGAGAAAAATCAAGATATTGAAGAGGTTATACAAGGTGTTCCAGTTAAAGTATTGAGATATTTCCCAATTATTCCGAGGTTTAGACGAATGTATAGATCTCAAAAGATGGATGAAGAATTAAGATGGCATTTTAATAATAAAAGTAACGATGGAAAAATGCGTCATCCCGTGGATTCTATGACATGGAAAATGGTGGATGAAAAGTTTAAATCTTTTTCATCTGATCCACGCAATCTTAGGCTTGGTCTTGCTACAGATGGATTCAATCCATTTTCCATGTTGAGTTCGAAATATAGTTGCTGGCCGGTAATGCTTGTGACATACAATCTCTCGCCTATGTTGTGTATGAAGAAAGAAAATATTATGTTAACTTTACTTATTCCAGGCCCGAAGCAACCCGGGAATGATATTGATGTATATTTGGCGCTTTTGGTGGAAGACTTGCATCACTTGTGGTCTAATGGAGTTACTGCTTATGATGCATTTAGTAAAACTTTATTTAAACTAAATGCAATTTTGTTATGGACGATTAATGATTTTCCGGCTTTTGGAAATCTTGCTGGATGTCGTGTGAAAGGGCAAAAAGCTTGCCCATTATGTGGTGTCAATACCCATTCTCGTTGGTTGAAACATAGTCGAAAGTTCTCCTACATAGGTCATAGAAGATTTCTACCTCCTTCAGATTCACGGAGGAAACAAAAGGCATTGTTTGATAATACCATAGAGACAAATGGTGCTCCTAGAATGCTTTCTGGGAGAAACATCTATGCATTATTGAAGGATTATCCAAATGATTTTGGAAAAGGAATAGAGGAGAAAAGTAAGAAGAGAAAGCATGTCTATGATAAAGAAGATGAATATGATGATACTAACAGTTCTACAGAAGTAGAGCTATCAAGGTGGAAAAAACGATCAATTTTCTTTGATTTGCCTTATTGGGAGGTTAGTGGTTAATTTATTTATTTTTCATTGTTTGAATATAATAAAAACCAAATAATGCATTATTTTTTTGGTTTTCATAGGAACTTCCATTACGTCACAATTTAGATGTGATGCATGTGGAGAAGAACATTGGTGAAAGCCTATTGGGCACAATGTTGCATGGAAATAAATCCAAAGATGGAACCAACTGTAGAAAGGATTTAGAGGATTGGGGAATTCGAAGTGAGCTTCATACACAACCTCGTGGGAATAAAACATATCTTCCACCGGCTCCATATATGTTGTCAAAATCCGAGAGAAAAATATTTTGCAAAAGACTGTATGATTTCAAAGGACCGGATGGCTACTGTTCAAATTTAAAAAATCGGATTTCGTTGTCGGATTGCAAAATTAGTGGATTGAAGTCACATGATTACCATGTATTAATGCAACATTTATTGCCAGTAGCATCGAGAGGGTTCATGGAAAAGAAGGCAAGGAAAGCGATAATTCGCTTATGTTCTTTTTTCAACAAATTATGTCAACGTGTTCTTGATAGAGAGAAGGTAGAACAAATCAATGTTGAAATTATTGACGTTTTATGTGAGCTTGAAATTTTTTTTCCACCATCTTTCTTTGATATAATGATACACTTATCCATTCATCTTGGAAAAGAAGCACAAATGTGTGGACCTATTCATTTTCGATGGATGTACCCATTCGAAAGATATATGAAGACACTCAAAGATTATGCCAGAAACTATGCACGACCAGAGGGATGTATTGCAGAATCGTATCTTGCAACAGAATGCATGTTCTTTTTCAATGAATTTTTGAAGAAATCAGGACATATAGAGGAGAAAGGAGCTCGAAATGAAGATTATGAAAGTAGTAGAATATTAGAGGGACGTCCAATTTCAGTATCGAAGACAATTAAATTGCCAGTTAATGAGAAAGAAAGTGCTCATTTAGCTGTGTTAATGAATATGGCCGTGGTGGAACCGTTTATAGAGTAAGTTTATGTCATATTGTTTTAAATATTTTGATGTGTTCGCAATGATATATATAACTTATAATCAATTGTTCAATACTAGTTTGCATTTGGAGGAATTAGAAAATTCAGACCGACGCATGACAAAAAATGCGACCTTACTTTGGGAAACACATACAAAAAGTTTTGTCAATTGGATTAAAAGGAAGGTTAATTAGATTTCAAATATATTCTCATTCAACTATCAATATTACTATATAAACTTACATGCTAAATGAAATTTGTTGTAGATACCTATTACCTCCAAGGATCATAATGACATGTTAAAATGGATTGCTTATGGTCCGAAGGATGATGCCATGTCTTTCAAAGGATATACTTCATGTAAAAGATTTAGGGAGAGAAATTCAGAATTGTGGGGTGACTTTTGATGCAACTACTATGTGTAGAGCAAGTGCTAAAGATATGTCCCAAGTGGTTGATGTGGTCACTTATTATGGAATATTGACAGATATAATTTTATTAGATTATCATTTGTTTTATATTCCAGTTTTCAAGTGTCGTTAAACGTATAAAGGAAATGGAGTAAAAGTTGATGATGATGGGTTCACTCTTGTTAATTTACATCAAGCATCATTTTCACGAGACCCATACATACTTGCATCTCAAGCAAAACAAGTATTTTATTCAAGAGAGAACGATGTTTCTAATTGGTACGTTCTAATGAAAGCATCATCAAGAAGTTTTAATGATACAGAGGAGCACAATTGCATCGAGGAAGATATTCAAGTGGTGGAAGATGAAATAACTGAAGCGGATGATGAAGATGTTTGCTATGTTAGAGAGGATTGCGAGGGCATAATTGAGTAGATTATATGTTCTACTTGAGCATAGTTGTTCATTTGCTTTAGTGATGGTTGAACTTATATATTAAATCCGGGCTATTTGGAAATTTCATTGAACTTGTATTGATTTTCTTTAGTGATTGTTGTTCATTTGCTGCACTAATGCTTTGGTTTTTTTTTAATGTTGCGAATGGCTGTTAGTTTGCACCATTTAATTTTCTAATCCATTGCAAATGCATGTACCATTCAATTTTTGTTCTTTGTGTTTTGATCTTTGTATACTTCCAGAGACAAAGAATTATATGTTCTTATCAATTATGTTTGCATATATTGCTTGATAATGAGTAGTGTTCTTATCAATTCTGTTTGCATTACATGTACATTTTCTCATAAAATTACAAATCTGTTCATCATCTCAAGGCTTTTAGGCCTGCTTGTTTGGTTTGCAAACTGCCACATCTCTTTTCAGCTACATGTTGATGATATTTAAGTGTTGTTTGTTAATATTTATCGCTGCTTATTGTTTACATGTGCTTTTTGGTTTATACTGTGTTTTCTGTCACTTGCAGAAAAATATATCTACAACATCTGTACGTACCCGCTTGCAGAGAAAGGCTGAAGAACAAGCAGTTAAAGGTAAGAACAAACAGTCAAAGCGAAAACGTAAAGTTCCAGCTAGTATAAATGAAATAGAAGAACAACCAGACAATGCTAAGAAGTAAGCCACTGTTCACAATGAAGAAGACGAACAACCACTAGATGATATCCCCTCTGACCCAAATGAAGGACTCCGCTCAGAAAATGAAACCCATCCTGAACAAACTGCTGATGTCGAGCTGGAAATTGGGAAACAAAGTGAAGCTGATATCGGAAGTACATCTTGGAAAAGAGGCGGTAGAGGTCCAGCAAAAGCAAAAAGACTCCCGTCATGCAGTCAGGATCGAATTGAAGTTGAGTTCAATGATCTAGGTATACCAGTAGGGCAAGGGTCGGTATATTTATCCTCTTTTCTTGGACCGCTTGTGCGGGAGCAGGTTCCATACACCCTTGATGATTGGAGGAATATTAGTGATGAGTTAAAAGAAGTTTTGTGGCAGTCGGTTCTGGTACGAAGCAGGCATCTATTATTTAACATTCTGACTCTAATATGTTTTGAAAATGACTTCTAATATTGCATGGTCTTGCCAATTATAAATTGAAATTGCCATCTAATAACTTCTGGATAAATTGAAAAATAGTTCTTGCCAATTATAAATTGAAATTGCCCTCTAATAACTTCAGAAAACCTTTCAGATTTAATTAAATCTGTCGTATTTAAATTAAATAAATTTTACTAATATCATGTTTTGATGTATTGTTGCAGATTAGATTTAAACTGGAACAGGAATGGCAAAGAAAAGCTATATTTCAAAAAATGGGAGTACTTTGGAGATCGTCAAAAAGCAAATTGGTTCGAAATTTGCAAAAAGCGGAGAACGATGAGGAAAGACTTAAAATGAAACCTACAAACATAAAAAGCATAACCGATTGGAGGAAGTTTGTGAAGGCGAAAACAAGTCCGGAGTTTAAAGTAAATCATTCCTACTGAACTCGTCTGGCATGTTTCTGCAAATCCATCTCCATAGTTAGCAACCGATAAATTTCTTTAGAAGTGAATTCCAAGTGTTGGTGGATGCTGAGGGTTCCTGTTTAGGTATTAGCTGCAGGAACCTATGATAGTACAAAATACAAATGCGTTATGACAAGCACAGGAACATTTTGAATGAAGTAAAAAAAACACTTTGCAAGTTAGTTCAATCTTTAAATATTATTAGTAGATATGGAATGCTGTATATGTACTGAGTTATCCAGCATTAATAATACCAAATAAGTATATGACCATGATGAATTGATTTTCAAATAAATTGCAATCCTCGCCATACATATTTACCCTGCATTATAAATATTAGATAGTTTTTCTTTTTATGATTTTGGTTATTAAATTCTAACATCTTTCAACATTTTCAGTAAAAAAGTGAGAAATATTCAGCCCTTAGGTACACTCAAATTCCGCGTACAACCGGTCGTAGGGGAATGGCTAGAAAGACCGAAGACATGGTAAGTTAATTAACTATAGCATTATTTAACATTATTTTATACCTGTCAGTTTATTAATTTAATGTTATTCTACTTTTAGAAAAAAGAAAGTGTAGATCCATCGTCCATAAGTAGAGCAAATGTGTGGATTAGATCTCACATTAAAAAAACTGGTGAACCAGTGAACATGGAAGCTAGGAATGCTATTGTAAAATTGTTTTTAATTTTATTGGTATATTTTTTTTTGAAACTATGATATTTTTACCATTGTACATTATCTATGTGTATTTATTTATATAGGAGGAGATCAAAAAATATGGTAGCCTATCCCAATCCGGCTCGTCACAGACTGATATTGGAAAAGATACTCTTGTACATGTACTGGGACAAGATAAACCGGGACGGTTAAGGGCATTGGGTAGGGGTTGCACTTTAACCAAGCTAGCTTTGGCCCAGTCCAAAGATAAACAAGTGTCTCGGTGTCGAGAGGAAATAGCAGAATTGAAGGGAATGATACAGACTCTGATGGACCAGAAGGTAAATTTTTGGAAATTAATTTATATTCGTAAATATTAATTTATATTCGTGCTTCGCTGCAGGGTAAAGAAAGTTCGAGAAGGAACTCACCTGATTCGGTAAAAATAATATTTATATTACTCAATAAATGAAATTTATATTTTAATTTTTTAATCCAGTAATTGATTTAATTTTCGGTTGATTAATTGTAGAGCGACGACGAAGTATGTTTGCTGTTGAATTGGGATGGAACCTCTGGAGTTGTTGCCCATGGGAGGCTGTTGTCCATGGACCCAGATGACGTTGTCAATGGCATTCGTCTGGGAACAAATGCCGGGAGCGTTGTTACAGATTCAGTGGATAAAGAAGATACTTATTTATGGAGGCCTACACCTGAAATGGCAGTCTTAGCAGATGCTAAGAACAAGGTAGTTGCTTGGCCATCAGTTTGCATCAAGGTCCCGCTGCGAACACGGTTGAACTGTAGTGCAGCCAGTACGGTAATTTTTTCACGTTAAGTATATTGGTGTAATATGTTGCGAGCTTATTGACGTCTAAAATGCAGCGAGCACACCCCCCATCTGAATAAAAATTTAACACATATTCGTTGTTTTTGTATAGCATACAAAAGTCTTGAATTTCACTTCTCATTTTTAGAGTACCAGCATCATCGAAGACACTTGCAAGATTTACGGTTGGACTGAGGGTGAAGGTGTAATTGCCGAAGGAAGAATCCATGCCACTGATCCAAAATATACTGTTAATGGTATTCCACTCGGTCCGTCTGCTGTTGTGATTTGGGTGGACAAAGTAGTAAATAAAGATGCTTATTTGTGGCGACCCACATCTGATATGTCGTGCATTGGAGACGCAGTTGGTATGAAAATAGCATGGCCAAGATCAAAAGTAGAAGCTGATCAAGAAAAACTAGATGAGAGTCGTGATGATAATGAAAATGTTGTGAATTCTCCCATGAAATCCGCACATATGGTCATGAATAAATCGCAACATGTAAGTATTAATTTTCAAATTTGAAGAAGTTAACTGTGTATGAAAGTTTATTTAATGTGCATGTATACATTGTGCATAATAATCTCTTTTCTTTCAGCCAATTGCAACCATGCAAAAGGATGCCAAATGCCAGTTGATCGATTTGGGTGGAGCAGACGTAGTGGCGGAAGGAAGTATTGCATCAACTGATCCAATAACGATGGTCCATTGTCGTCCACTGGGACGTAATGATGTAAAAGTTTGGATTGAACTCGTGATAGTTCCAGATGCAGAGATATGGAGACCAACATCGAGTCTGACGTGCATGGATGATTGCTTTGGCGTTCCCATAGCTTGGCCAATGGAAAAAATCATTATTAAGTCAAAATGAAAGGTATATAATTTTTTTATATATACATTAGGAATGCTAGCAGCTAAAGTGCAGACAGATTTTTGGTAAACTGATAAAAGTACATAAGTAGGGGTGTTATATTCGAATTGTGATTGAATGATTGTGATTGGCGAGGAGTTATGTATGGATTGTGGTGGAATGTTAGTGATGCAATATTATATCTACTTAAGAACTTTCTCTATCATATAAATTATCTCACGCATATTCACTTTAACATGATTCACTCATTCTTCTTCTAAAATTAATTAAAACCTATTATTGTCATTTTCTAAATTAAAAATAAAATCCAAGAAATTATTATAAATTCTAATATTCGAGCATGTTCATTAAGACACTCTTAGGCTTTTCTGGCACAAGTCCATCTATCGCGTTACTAGGTTTATATATGCGCTAGTGTGTTTATGAGGATGTGTGCTTACCCAACTGTGTGTGTGTCAGTGTGATTGTGTTAAAATTATCATCTGTTTACTCAATATCATACTACTGAGTAAACAGATGATAATTTTAACATAGTATCTAGCACGAATAATTTTATTACGGTACATTAGCATAAAGTAGCGAGAAACTTATAGCAAGTAAATTCCTAGTTATAACTAGAAGTGTTGGATGTGCCATATTATTCACTAATTAATTTTTTATATATATAAACCTTGTCTTAAGCGGTTAACTATCATTTAAGGCCATGTAACCATGATTAAGCAATGTGTGTTCTGCATTGTGTTGTGTGTGTGCATTCAAATGCTATATGTTTATGCGTGAGTGCATTTGTGTCTATGTGTCTATATATATAGTGTTATGTATTGTAACAACTGTTATGTTTATATTGAATGGATGTTGTGTGTGTTTGTGTGTTGTCTTCATATATTTGAGTTTCAGTTTTGTTGTTGTGTATCTCACGTGCATGGGGTGTATTATTGTGCTTTTTGGTGTTTTAGACTTGTTTAATTGACCGTTACGCTGTTACAATACTCTTACTATATCATATCTTGTCCATTTTGTAGAATTGATTTCACTTCTTTTATGCGTAGGTACATCCCTATTTATCTATGCAAGTTTTAGTAATTTATATTTTTAAAATACATATGTCTGTATATTTATTCAGATATTACTTTAGTATAATTGATGGTGAGGAGTTATGTATGGATTGTGGTGGAATGTTAGTGATGCAGTTTTAAGTTCAGGTTTTGTTTTCTCACTCTTTTGTTCTGTTCTTTGTTTACAGATAGTTCAGGTTTTGAAGACATCAGCAATGACAGGTAGTTCAGGTTTTTATGGTGGTTCAGGTTTTGCTCGGTACTTCGGTTATTTCAGACGTTTATTTCAGATGTATATGTACGGTTATGACACTTATGGTAGTTTGGTTGCAACACTTATGGTGGTTTGGTTGTGTATGTGTATGGGTAGCTTTTTGTCGACACCTATGTATGTGGATGTATGAATGTCTATGTATCTTGTGGATCTTCAATGTGTATACGTATTTTGTAGTTGTTTAATATATTGTGTTCAAAAGTGTATGTGCTTGCGTATTCTGTTATTATATAATTGCATGCTAGATCAGTGGTAAATCTGGAGTAGCAGGTGGAGGGAAACAAACGCTACTGGATATTATTTATTTTAGTAGCGTTAAAATGTCGCTACAAAAGAGTGATTAAAAACTCAAGTACACTTATGCTGGCGTTTATTAAGCGCTACAAAAGAGTGATTAAAAACTCAAGTACACTTATGCTGGCGTTTATTAAGCACTACAAAAAATGTATATAACGCCATGAAAAGGTAACGTGGAGGAGAAAACCCTTTCGGTGGCGTTAAACAGGCGCTACAAAAAATTTGATAACGCCATAAAAAAGTATCATAGAGGAGAAAACCTTTTCGGTGGCGGCAAATAGGCGCTACAAAAAAGAAATTCTATGGCGTTATAAAAACGCTATCAAAAAAACAAATTTGGTGGCGTTAAAAAAGTGCAACTAATACTCGAGGATTTTTAGTGGCATGTTTTTTCGTAACGATTATCGAAACGCCACTAAAAATACGTAGTGGCGGTTTTTGGGCGCTACAAAAAATCAGTTTTCTTGTAGTGAGCCTTTAAAAATAGGAAATAAATACAGTAAATTTCGAAAAAATTCTATTATCTTTTTAAAATAATTAAAAGTCAAAATATACATAATATAACATAAATATACAAGTTAGAATATGATATATCAAATAAAAATGTCATTTATATAATTTAAAATAAAGACTATTGCTGAATAACCCAATATACAAACAATATTGAAAACAGTATAACTTTTGCAATTTAAATCTGTTTTCACGAAACGAAAAGCAGTGTTCTTAAAAATTTATGTACATTCATAATAAAAGATAAAATTTAAATTTCAAACTTTTAAAAATTTAAATTAAAAGTCAAAGTTTGATTATTTAGACCAAAATTCACTTTTTGGAAAATATTCTTTTTGGTCGTGCTTTGGAATGGTAATTCATATCAAAACTAAAGTTTATCATTCAAAATAAATAAAATAAGTTTTTAAATCAAAAATTCAATTAAAATAATTAAAATATACAAAAAAATAAATCACAAAATACAGGGTTGTTACAGGTTTGAAAATAAACGAGGAATTTAAAAGATGAATTTAAAATGATAAAATTAAGTTTGAAAATATTTAAGGAATGGGAATACTCTTTTTATTTGATGTATTTTAATAACATTAAAGTGGAAATTGAAGTGAAACTAATTTTTGAGGTTTTAAGAAGTTATTAGAGAGTTTGAATAAAGGTTTCTTCGAATCAAATGAATTGATTTGAATTATATATTTTGAAATTAGATAAGAGAATCGATAATTATTATTTTAAAAATGGGAAATAAATAAAAGAGATATTTTATGACTAAACATGAATGAAGTATTTTTATAAAAAGGAACGAAAATGAAGTGAAATATTTCAAAATGAAAACGCTTCATCTGGTTAATAATAATTGAATAAAATATTAATGTGTGTATGGATGATTGTTGATTACTTGTTACAAATGTGATGAAGTTATAATTACCTGTTGTGTTGAGATATAAAGTAATAAAAATGAAGAATAATGAATTAGGAAGTGATTTAAGCAAGAGTTACTTAACAACCGAAGCAGAAATTTGTTTAATGTTGGTTAACTGAGAGCGTTGTGTATATAATTATATTTCACCGGACGTTATGGGACGTCCACATGGTGTGTATTTATTTATTTATTCAACACAAGTATAATGTCGAATAATTCATCGATGACCAAATTTTGATATTTGGATGTTGATGGATTATTCTATATTATACACCCATATTGATCAATATTATTTGGATTTCTGACTTATTGTGTGAGGTAAACTATATTATTACTTACTATGATCTAAAGAGGGAATACGATTATCTCCATTTTTGAGTGAAACATGGAGTACGAAGTCCCGACGAGGATGTGACGACCATAAGTTGTTATTCTAAGCTCATCCTAGCTTGTCGACTATGGGGTCACACCCCGATGGTTATAGCAACATGGCCCTCTCATCGCACGGTGACAGTCTTTTGCATGGGCAACGCGACGAATTCAGAACAAGCAAGGAGATCGACGATGGGAGTGAGGACCGAGGAAGCGAGGAAGCAACATGTGATTTATTGTGCAGCTAAAGACTGGTAATGACGCTAAGGAAGATATTACGAGCTGTATTTCCCTTTGCACCTTAAAAGCATCGAAGTTTAGGTGTAGACTCGGCTTCTGGCAGTAGCAATAATAACAGCACATATGTAGCAGTAGCGGTAATGAAATTAATAAGAAAGAATAAAATAAATAAACTTAACACTGCTAAACAAATATGAATAATTGATGTTGTAGTGTGTTGTTTGCGATATATGTTGTATGTGATGTGTGACGTGTGTTGTATCAGTTATGCGATGTGTGATGTGCTTGATGGATGATTTGATGTTTGATGGATGTTTAGATCTTTGATGGATGATGGATGTTGTTTGATGTGTCGTGGATTTTTTATTGTTCCTTTGGATCAATTTCTTATTATGCTGTTTATAATATTCTTTGAGATACCATATATATATTCTCACCATTGAATATAGATATAATATGACCGGTTTATTATTTATATATTACTCGGGTAAGTTTGAGACATTTCAGGCTCGAGGATGATGAGACCAGATGCTTATTGGGCTTAGTTGGAGGATAGCATATTAGTTGTATTGTATATGTATATTTTGACTTGTGTATGTATAAGATGTTGGATTAGATGTATTGGATTTATCTTGTATATAATTGGGAATTAGTGCGAATTTGACTTTTTGTATCTTATTTAGATTTATGTGATGTATTATATTTTTCTCACTGCGTTGATGACTTTGTGTTTTCTAGAATTTATTTATATTGTGTATTGTTTATCCTCGGACAACACACGTGTTTATTGCTTTGTACTGAGACTGTTTATGTCGAGGTAAGTGATTTTTATATTACGAGACATATTTAGTGTTAGTCTAATAGAATATTAATGTTACTCGACAGTATTAGTCAGTAATATTCTTGAGTAATATGGGTATAGAGGTAGGGCGTTACAGAGTAGCGGGTCCCCTTCACTTACACTGCTCTTCGACATACTATGAAATCGTACTATCCACTTTACATACAACTCTGCCAGCTTTGGTGCCATTCTACTTGACATGACGGTTATAAATCTAGCGCTCTTGGTCAATTTTTCAACCACGATCCAAATGTTATCATACCCTGCTTGAGTCCTCGAAAGTCCATCAATAAAATCCATCAATACTTGCTTCCATTTCCACTCAGAAACTTCTTGGGGTTGCAATAATCCACTAGATTTCTTTTGCTCTGACTTTACCAATTGTCAGTTCATACACTTCGCGACGGATGTCTAATATCCTTCTTCATACCTTCCCCATAATAGATTTGCCTCATATCCCTATACATCTTATTACCTTCAGGATGTATTGTCAATCCAGAATGGTGGCATTCTGGTAGCACTTTATCTCATAATCCACCAATATCGGGAACAAACAATCTTCCATCCTTTCAGAGCCAACCATCTCAGCCAAGTCCGTATTATTTCATGTCTTTAGATCCTACTCCATGTAACAGTCTGGTATTTTCAACCATTCGCATCCACACATGCCAGACTTGAATTGCTCAAAATGTCAGATTGTTAATTTGTATTTGGCAAAAGTCAACATATACAGTAAATAAATAAATCACAGAATCACAGACACAGAGTAATATACAATATGCAGCGGAAATAAAAGAATAGTAGTTCATGAAGCTACTATATGTATAACTAAGTTAAATAAGATAAGACAGAAGTCTCAAATACAATAGTCAAATACAAGATCAGAATACATCATAGGAATCAACTGAATAACTGCAAGCTGAAAAGATGTAGATGGATTTCCAAACGAAGCTCCAAATCCAAAGGTGAGTCAAAAAAGTTGTATCACTCAGTCTGACTCGAGCAGAAAGAAAAACACAGAACACTCGAGTCAGGATTAATATTCTTATATCAATAAATCCAACTCAACTGAAATAACAACTGAAATACGAGTAATTCAAACGATGTTTGGGATAACCATCCTCTAAGGATCCGTAAAAATATCTACTATGTAGTAATATACGCTATTATAATAATGTCTATAGTAAAGTAAACTATTAAAATAGCATTAAGGCTTTACATTTTCCACCTTAACACATGTTATATATTCCCATAGTCTATACAGTACCGTAACTTTCCATAAACTAGGCTTATCAGAGGGTACTCAATAGGTATGGTACAAAACAAACTCGTGATGGTCTGGCTAAGGTAGGTGACATGACACAACTAGGAAATGCCAGGGTAGATATACCAATTACACTTCCGGGCTGGTGGTAACGCATAGCAGCCACTACCGCCACCTCGAGCCACACTCCCAAATCAAAAATCAAGAGTAACCACCAAATCAATCACAAAGTCAGAATATAGTATCGAAGGAGTGTGTCTGATCGGAGGAGCTACCTCACTTGGCCCGTCAATTGTCATGTTTTAGCCACCTTATGCCAACTCATGGGAGTGGGGTCCACGTATATACCTCATAAAAGATCGTCGCCACAATCCTACTTCATTCTGGAATCTCGACCGCATGCAGAGTTGTTAAAGTGGTTTTCGGTATTCGCCGAGAGTATGAAAATATCCGATCCTGTTCTCTTTAACCAATCGTTATTATAACACCGCGGTCATTTCAAAATAGTTTATACTTCAAAACCGAAATATCATTTCTATTTCAAAAACCAAATCAATACGATATCATTTCCATTTCAAAAATATTCACTACCAAAATCATAGTACTTTCAAAGTTATAACACTTTCGAACCCAAAACACTTTGAAATCATAATACTTTGGAAAACCATAACATTTTGAAATCATAACACTTTGAAATATTAGCACTTTAAAATCATAATACTTCCCACTTAACCGGTTTAGATATTAAAATAGTGTATACAATAAAATAGTTTATATAAAGTAGTTATAGGTTAAAATAGTTTATAATAAAATAATCAAAATAATAAAATAGTTTTATATTAAAAATAGTTTATAAGTTAAAATGGTTCATATTAAAATTAAAATAATTTATAAAGTAAATATATAAATAGTTTTAGATATAATTTAAAAATACTTCATATAATAAAATAGCTTCCTCAAATTTCCCAAATCGATTCAAATCAACTCGAATTCCAAAATTAAAATTAAATTCAATCTCAATTCATCAATTTCAAATCAATTCGGTTTCTCAATAAACTATTCCAAATTATATCGATTTCAAAAACAGATTTGAACCCTAAAATAACCATTTCAATTTCAGTATTTTCAAAGCTTTTAAATATTCAAACATTTCAAAACTAGATTTGATAATTCAATATATACATATATATCAAATTCACTTTACTATTATTTATTTCTAAATATTTACTTAATCATTCAAATAATATTTAAATAAAACTTCAAATTTCAAATAACTGAATATTCCTTCAATTTATTTAAACTTGATATATTCATTAAATCATCTCAAACCAAAATCAAGTTATAAAATCATATCCTTTAAAATCTCAAATTCCATAAGTTTCAAATCGATTTAATTAAATAAATTCTTAATTAAATACTATTTCAAATCAATTTCATGTCTATCTTTCCAACCTTAAAATTATTATAACCTCTATATTTGAAAATATAATTTTAAATGAATACTTAAACATATTATATATAAATTAAATCAAACTTTATTAAATTAAATCTTATTATCAAACTTATTTTATAATAAAACTAACTTACACATATTTTAAAATAGTAACATTATAACTAAATTCCTAAAAATCATAATTTCAAAACTAACTTATAGTTTAAACATTTCAAAACATAGAATTTTAAAATCAAGAATTTAATCTTTATAGAATACATTTATATAATATCTTAAAATCAATATTTATTAAACATATTTTTTTCCAAAACCATAGAAATCAATTTCAAAATATTTATATATAGACCAACGGTGTCTGTATATAATTATCTATCCTATGGTGAAGTGATACGGACATTTGTCATTAAAATCCGCAATTTAAATATAAATACGAGTATATATCATTTCAACCCGTAATCCCAAATTCAATTCAATGAAAATCGTTTGGATTTATCATTTCAACCCATAACGATTTTCCCTTATTCTACAGATCGTTCGGGTATGTATCATTTCAACCCATAGTGAATCTATAACAGGAAACTTGCAGAGTGATAACAGATATGATAGTAATATAACAGGCATATGTCACCAATATAAATAACAGATAATGGTGTTATATGTCATAGGTGAACATATAGCATATATATATAGTAATGTAAATAACTAATAGCAGCATATTTCAATTGTCGTTTCAACTAAAATCAAATTTAATAGATATAAGAACGTTAATCGTGAGTGATTGCTCACCTTTCGAGGCTAGAGGAGATTTGACAAATGAAACGAGCTATGAATCCAAGCACAAATTTTGAAGCAAAGTAAGATTAGCATGAACTCGACGGATGTAGCTTATAAATAGCAATCGATGAGAACACGATATAATACATATATTTAAATTTTCTATAGTCAACATTCAACTTAAATACCAATCAAAATAAATCTATATTTACACATATATTATATACATATATATCTTTCTCTAATAATTAATATAAAATTTTAAACTCATATTTAAAATAATATATATACATTTCTAAAGAGAAGATCCAAATATCAATATTTATTATAAAATTAACATAACTAATTCAATTTAATATATATATATATATAACCTATATAAATTTGTAAACCAATGTTTTATCCATATCCAGACACTTCAAGAAAATTTGCTTTTGATTGCTTTAATCGGTGGCGTTTCATGTTATATGCAACCATTGACCTATCTAAAATATAAGAATTAAGGTATAAACGCGGCCAAATCATTCCCGCCATTATTTCAGTGAAATTTTGCTAAAATTTTATGTGGCCGCTCATAATTTTTCTTATCTTCTCTGAAATGAATCAAATCCTCAAAAAAATCTTCCTCCTTTTTTCTTTCTCATCCACTTTTATAGTTTCACAAAATCTTCATCTCATATGGCCAAATCATTCCCACCATCAAATCCCGTAACTTCATCTTCCAAAATCACTTCGTCTCTGGCTTCACCCCCAAATCGATTAATGAAGAGAAAAAATATTATAATTTCACGCACGAGAAAAAATAGTGCTGCTAGCAATAGAGGAGGTTGACAATGTAATGAGAAAAACACACAGAGGATATTTTGAACGTTGATTATGAACTTTATTATTGTCTTCGTCCTCAAAACCAAATACCAATCGTAATTTTTGATCCAGATCTAAATTATCAGGGCTTCAAACCAATGTTCGGATGAAATATTTTCGAATTGTGGTAATTTTATTTGTTCAACCCTTTTCTACCTACCTTTGTTTTCAATTTTTCCTTCGTTCACGATATTTGACCTACGTTCGTATTTACAGTGTATTGAACTGTAAACCATTCTTGGATTTGGGTTTTGGCGTCTTCTGTATTGCTGGAGTAATTTAGGAGAACAACGACAGTCCATTAAACCATTGGCGGTTTATTTAGTTTTTTTCCACAACCATTAAAAACTTACTTTGCAAAATTTGGTTGCCGATTAGATCTAGGTATGATTATTTAAATCAACTTTGGAGGATTTATATTTTTTCAGATCGATCTATATAGGAATTTTTGGCATTACTTTAGTATATTCCTGTAGTTCGATGCTTTGATATGCATACGTTGATTAACCATAATTACATGATCCATATATTGAAATACCATCTGACTATCCATGTACTTAGTCAATTAGTTTGTTATTGCTTTCCTACTAGATTTGCACCTGAATGATTTTTCCCTATTTTATATATGTACCTAAATTTTACTCCATTCAAGCATTTTTATCACTTTGTTCTATAGTTCAAGTTGTTATTCATAAGTTTATTTCGATGAAAACGTAATGACACTGTAACTTATAAACCAAAATTGATTGTTGTACATGGTGGGTAGATACATTTATTAACTAGGGAAATAAATATGCCAAGACTATGATTTTTGTTCATAACAGTTTCATAGTAATCAATGTTGAACGTTGGTTTTAAAGGCTTTTTGGATATCTTGAAAAAGGCAAAAAAAAAAATTGAACTTATTGGACTTTAATATGCATAGCTTTGTATGCATAAGGGTTCATAAAAGAATATCTTTATTTGTGCATAAGTTTTGAGTATGTACAAAATTCAAAATACTGGTTTGGTATATGTGGTCTTGTGTGCATTAAGGTTTCAAGTTTTACAAACTTTGAACATTTGACAAGTTTTAATGGTGCTGAATTGCAAATAGGCAGTGGTGTCATATTTTATAATGTATTATTTTAGTGACTTTTGTAGAAATAGTTTTATAAAATCCCAAAGATTTAAGGCTTGCACCAATTCCATTTCAATCAATATTTCAAACCCATATTGCAATAATAATAGCAAATGCTTGCACCAATTCTATTTCAATCAATATTTCAAACCCTTGTTTCAATGCATTATTTTGACTACATTTTTATTTATACTTCTGAAAGTAAATGTATTAGTAATATTAAGTGACATTGTGGGTTCATATTCTGGTGGTATGGGGTTGCGATTGATGTCGAAGTGGTAATTGATGTCTGGAGTTTTGGGGATTGTCGGTAGATGAATGCAGTGCAGTATGGAGCAATATAAAGCGCGGTAGTGAAATGGTTCATGATATGAATCAATTTGATGTGATCAGTGTAGAGCAAGTTGATAGCTTTGTGGACTTTGCAGTTGCGGCAGTAGCAGTGTGGGGTGTTGCTCAGAAAGGAGGTGTTACTATCAAGTGAATATTTTAGCTTGCTGGATGATTGGTCGGAGGGAGGCAAGTCAAGTTGTGTTTGTAGTTTGATGAATTGTGGCAGAGTAAAATTTGTTTGTGGCAGTTTTGTACCGGATGGGATGTTGAATTATGGTGAAATTGCGGTTTTGGATTGCAGATAGTGATGACTGGTTAGGGTTGTGACAGGGAGTGTATTGATGTGGAGTAGGAGTGCGAGGTTGGCAGATGATTGAAAGTGGTTAGTGGAGATTGAACTGTGAAGATGGAGAGCTGCTGTCGGCAGTGGAGTGGGGTAGATTGTTGTAATTTGTTGGAGCTTGGTGGTTTGGATGGAGTTGTTGCTGGGCAGTGGTATGTTTGGAGTATTTTCGGTTAGTGGGCTTGTATGACAGTTGTAATTTTGGTTGGGGAGTCCATGTGAAAGCAAGGCAAGTGGTTATGGCGAGAGATTGGAAATGATGTACTGCAGTTGAGAAGTGAAGATGGCAGCAGAGCAACAGTTTCAGGCAATAGTACATGGAGAAGAGAAGATGTGCGCGATTGGTTGATAGTGGTGGAATGATGAAAGTGAGGGGGGAAGGTATAGGCAAAAGGCAGGATATATGCCTAGAAATTTTAAATGTGGAGAGAATGTATGAGCGATTGGTTTAGTTTTTCTTAATTTTTGGATTTCTTTGTTTGGATTTTTCTTTTTAGAATACAAGTGTGCATCTAATACCAGCTTGAAGTAGAAATTAAAGGAATAAATCTTTTTATGCAGTTTTTTAATGTACGAATGGGTATATAGCCTCTTGTTTCGAATCGGACATGACAAAATAGGGTAGAAGACATCATAAATGCGTTGCTTTTTTTGTTATGGTTCGAGAAATGATTAATTTTTGTAGTTTTTACAATTTATTATTTTCTTTAATGTATTCAGTAAACTTGTATTTCTTATACTTAAGATTTTAAAGCTAGATGTACCCTTTATCTTATTCCTTTTGTCTTTGTTAAATATACTACACACATACAAAATTTCCAGCAAGAAAAATTCCAAAACATGTTTTTAAAATAAAATATGGCTAATTTGTTAAATCTGATTTAAAATTTTTATACAACGAAATCAATGGATCGTTATTTCATCCCAAAAATTGAATACAACAAAGAAATATAACCGTTTCTTTCTGCAGCTGACCATACTTCAGAGTTATTTGATCAACTAAAATCTATCTCTCACTTGTGCTGTATCTGAGTTCACCAACTGAATTACAGTTGCCAGAAATAGTAAAAAAAAGGAGGTATAAAAGAAAAGGTTAAACCACTGAGTAAAGATAAGATAAATTTGGAAAAAGTTTATAAAGTTTCAAGAGGATGGTCTTTCCTTATGCTCTCAAGTAACATTCTTACTTTGTTTATCAATGTACATATGATTTGATTCGTAATGCATAAATCCATTTTTTTTATTTGCATTTGTATATACATCTATAACTAACTATTTATTTTAGCATATAGGAATATATTAAGGTCAATATATCTCTTAATATATGTTATATTGCATAACTCTTTACATTGGTAGTCAAGCCTCAGTTTATTTATTTATTTATTTGTAGTTACACTTAGTTATACTTATTCATCTGCAATAGTTATCTGATGCTCTAATATACTAATGAGAGTGCTTCATGTACAGAATGTGGTATTATGCACAATCATTTTAAATTAAAGCCGTCTATTGCACTGGTGCCATATTTACCGTGAATTCTCTGTGTCATATTTATCATGAAAAATCAATATAGCTTTTGGAACTCCTTTAACAATAATTTTGTTAACTAGTTGTACTCGGTCTTCTGACCATTAATTTATGGTGTTGAGGTTTCAAGCTTGCAAAAGTATTGCCTTATGGGATAGTCATTTAAGAAGTTGGCTGGAACCATAATACACTATCAAGGTTAGATTGTTAATTAATATTACTTTATTTAATCAATTTGTTTTATGGGCATGTAGTCATTCTAATTTGTAATATTTCTTATCTTTTACACATTTTTGAAAATTCTTATATGCTCTTTCAGTTCTCCATTTCAGGTGTTTAAACCTGGAACTTCTTATGTTAATTTTCAAATTGTTTCCCCTCTGATTATACCAAGTAAATTGGAATATACCAACATTTTCCATTGTAATCAAGTTGATGGTTTTCTGATGGCAGCAGCAGTTTAACTGTAAGGTTGGACTTTATTTATTTCATTTCATTTATATCTTCGATTATTTATATGACATTATTTATAGTATGATATGCTTGTACAATGCTATAGATGTTTGATATCAGATTTAAAGTCCTACGAATTAACATAATTGTTTGACTATGTATTATGCTTTCACTTGTGCAGGCATTGGATTTCTGAAGAGAGCAAGGTTGGACTTTTATGGTTCTAGCTTTCACTTGTGCATGCAACAAAAAATTATGGGTAATCGAGCGTTTTGTTAGCACCAGTTTGGTATAACATTTTATCATACTTGGTGTGTAAATTTGTATACGAATGGTTATTGTATGTGAGTTTGGTTATTTTATCAAAAAACTATTGTATTAGAATGGTTATAAATATCATATTTGATTATATTAATATGTTTTTTTAATTGTTTGAATATGATGATTGTGTGAGCGATTGTTGATTGATATAGTAGAAACAAAATAGACCATCAACAGGAAATAATAGCATGAAAAAATAGTACAAAATGATCATCAACTTTTAGTAGCGCTTCAAAAACGCTACAGAAATACATATAGTGGCGTTGAGTAAACGCAACGGTAAAGTAGGGGTAAAGTTGAAAATTCTAATGGTAGCGCCAAAAAACCTTGTGGTGGCGTCTTTAAAACACTACAAAAAGATTTATGGTCACGTTTGAGAAACGCTGCAATAAAAGGATTTATAGTGGCGTTGAAGTAAATGCAACTAAAAATGCGGGATTTAATATGGCTTTTATCAAAACGCTACCATAAGTTTTAGTAGTGTTTTTTGTGCGCCACCAAAATCAAAATTTCTTGTAGTGAGACAAAACATACAACATAAACTTTTTATATGAAACCACTTATACATTTTCTTCCGTACTATATACATATTCAAAACACATCAAAATTTACTGTAAACATATAGTTGTTGAACACATATACATATTCAACTAGAATATAGACTGACCTGAAATGTGTAATTACAGTTAACATACTGTAACTTATTTTATAAACATGACTTTAATACATATATATAATAATAGATAAAATATACATATTATAACTGACAACACATGTGACTGCTTTATAGTATAAATTATACAGAAACACTTATACAAGCTTTTTAACAAATCCAACTTATATATACTAACTGTAACAACATTGTATAACTCATATATACCACTATATATACGTATGTATAAACTCATGTTCTTATTATATTTTGAAATCAATATAACTATTCTATGCAAATGAATATATAGACAGAACTTATTTACATATATTTACATAACCCACCCACATACTAGCCGACAAAAACATCACTTATACACAATAATATATATATATATATATATATATATATATATATAATATATATATATATAACTCTTATTATATGTATAGTCTTAAAACTGCAATTACATAATGCCACTTATATACAATATATAACAGAACTCATTTATTACAAGTATAATATGACCGAGGCTTTCATATACGAACAACAGATTTATAGAAATATAAACTTATATATAAACTTTTGTATATATATACTAATATACATATATACGTATGCATATACTAACAAAAGAAATTATATATATATAAACCGAAAGTCATGCACTCCTACCATATATATAAATAATAATATGTACAACGTAAAATTGTATATATATATATATACTTACCCTATATATACAACAGATCTATATATATATAAACGCGTACTTACAGAAATCAAATAGTATATATACTGTACACTTACATATATAATACAACAACATAGTTAAATCAAATATATATATTTACACAACTTCATATATACATCAATAATACAATATATAAGCTCATATAACTAACCTTCACAAAAAAAAAAAGAAGGAGACTCGGAAAAATGGAAGAGAGGTCTGTTCGGCTATAGCTTGGTCGAAATCTGGGAAGGAAGAAGGGGTTCGGCGCTCTACGGTGAGGCGACTGGGTTGTTCGGTCGAGCGGTAGAGGAGGGGGGAAGCCGATGGTTCGGTGATGAAGAGGAGATCGTTCAGGCTTTGAACGGTGATGACGTGAGGCCAAGGAGGAGAAGATGGATCGGGTCTTTGGTGTGGGAAGAAAAATATGAACGAGAGAGAGAGAGAGGAAGAAGAATAAATATAAAGCTAAAGAATGCAATGGTCACAATGATTCAGCTGAAATTATAACGTAATGGGAATGGTGAACGTGAAGTGACAATTCAGGAAAAGCAAAAGGAAAGTTGAAAATAGATAAATGCCAGTGGCCGTTAATATTATACAGCTCGCATTTGAAAAGACAAAAGAAATAAAATAGCTCAACGGGTATCGATACGATTGACTGCTTTGCAGGTTCCATATCAAACTCCGAAATACAAAAGTGAATATACACCAAAGATCGGCACGACGAGAAGATCAAAACTATATACAGATATCAGTGGTACGATCATCCTATCAAAAGTAGATAATCGGTACTGAAAATATTGCTAATTTACCAGAAATGAGATAAACAGGGCAATAGAAGTCCAAATTTAAAGAAATGAAATATGATGTCTCATTTAGAAGATGATTTACAAATTTATTGTATAAAAATATTCAGATTTGAAAACCATTTTATTATCATCAATTATTAACCGATGAATTGAGATAAAATTTCACAAGAAAATAAGCTTCCATATTATCTGATGAAAATTTACCATTTGCTATGTTTAAGTAGACGTAATTCAAATATCGAATTTTTATTTCCAAATTTTATTAATTAGAATTTCACAAAAATTCAATTAATTAAATAAATAAAACCACTAAAATTTACGGGTCGTTACAATCCTCTTCATGATATCTACTAGCATAGCATCTCATTTTTGACTAGCACCGATCCATTCTACTAGAGTAGGTCTTGTCAACAAACTTGCCAACATTTCTGTTTCCAACTTGTAATGAGGCTTGAAATCAAACCCTACAATATACTTAATCTGCTTCTATTCCAAGAACATTGCTCCCAATGTAGCATTTCTTCTACTCAATACATCGGCGTCCGCATTTCCTTTCCTTTGTGTATAGGAAATACTAAAATCATATGAGGCTAAGAACTCCAACCACCGTTGCTAACGAAGGTTGAGATCCTTCTGAGAGATTATTTCAAGGATTTGTGGTCGTGAACAGCTCAAATCATTCTCTTTGCAGATAATACATGCACATCTTCAAAGCAAAAATTATCGCCGCCCACTCCAAATCATGAGTTGGATAATTTCTCTTGTACAGCTTTAACTGTTAATAGCATAGGCAACAATTTTTCCTTTCTGAATCAACACTACACCCAATCTAGTATCGCATACTATCAACTCCTCATTCCCACTTGGAGTAGTCAGTATTGGTGCATTTGTCTGGCTCTTTCATACTCACAAATGCATGCTCACACTTTACATCCCAAACAAAAGTCTGATTCTTCTTTGTCAAATTGGTCGACGGTGCTGCTATCTTTGAGAAGTCCTTTATGAAGCGCCTATAGTTCCTGCTAACTTCTCACATCTATAGTATTCTTGGGCTAGTTCCAATCTTGTACTACTGCCGCTTTCGTAGGATCCACTGTTATACCCTGTATAGAAATGACATGACCCAAGAACCTCACTTTTTTTCTCCAGAAGTGACATTTAGAGAACTTCACTCTCAACTTTTGCTTTCTTAGCATATCTAGCTCAAGTGCGTCTTGTGCTCCTCTGCAGTTCTGCAATAGATCAAAATTTCATCCATGAACACAAGCATGAATTTATTCAACTGGTCTTGAAAAACCCAACTCATGAGCTCCATAAAGTATGTCAAAGCATTGGTCAATCGAATGGCATCACCGATCACTTATTAAAACCTATTGGCATACAAAACACAATAATTGGTGCACTCTTCTTTGTTACCCTCAACTTGTGAAATCCCATTTCCAAATCCATTTAAGAGAAACATTTTGCATTATGGAGCTGATCAAAAAAGTCATCAATGCATGTGAGTGGATACTCGTCCTTCTAAGTCACTTCATTCAGCTTACAATAATCCATAAACAACCTTAAAGAGCCATCCGCTTTAGCATAAAGACTATAGGTGCACCCTACTTAGATGTATTCCTTCGAATGAACCCTATTCTTAATAGGTCATTCAATTGCACCTCTAATTTCTTCTGCTCTCATGGTACCATAAGCCTCAAAGGCATAACTGTAGGTTTGGCTTCCTTCACTAAGTCTATCCGAAACTCAATATCTCCATGCGACAGCTATACAGTTACTTTCTTAAATAGGAACAGATGACAACCCCTACTGTGGAACTTCAAGCGAATATAGAAGCTAACCATCAGTCCATCCTCTGATGGGTAGCCAATCACTACCGTTTGCCTTTCCATATCTTTGATTGTCACTAATAGCTCTTCGCAATCCATAATCATTGTATACTTCTTAAGCCAGTCCATTCTCAAGATAATCCCAAACCCAATGAAATTCAAGACAAAGCAATCGCAAACAAAAGAGCATCCATGTCTCAATAACGTTAAACCCTTCTATGGGTAAAATGGGATTATTTATGGGTAAAAGAGAATTGAAAATAAGCAGAAGGAATATGATAAGGGTAAAATGGAAACATCCTTCATTTTTATACCTTAAACCCTTCTATCCTCCATTCCTTATTTATTGTAACATTCCCAAATAAAACTAAAACCCTAAGAGCTCGGCCGACCATCATTAAGAAGATTTAAGAAGAAGAAAAGCTAGGATTCAAGTAGAAAGCTTAAGAAAATTAATCAAAAGAGTAAATCTCAACCATCTTAACACCAAGCTAACGTGAATAATTTGATTTACATCACACTTTTGATAATGATTTTGGTTTCAAGGTTTGACCCGAATTATTTTGCAAATAATATGACTTATTATGTTTGTTTAAATGAGTATATGTGCTTGTTGATGATATATATTGTTTTATATAAATTTTAGATATGTTTAGATTAGAAAACCTACTAAATGACATCCAAATAATTTTTGTTTTTGATATATGATCAAATACATTTTTATAGTGGGTTTCAAGTGTCATAAAAATTACATTTTGACAAACTAGGAAAGTTAGATGAAAAGAAATTACTTTGAAAGGCATAAAATTAGTGTTGCTTGGATTTACCACTTTTCCACTTCCATTTGCTAGCTTTCATCACCATATCTCTGCTAATGAACTCACTCGAAACCAGTACACATGTTATCAAGCAATTGATATGTAGCGCATTGGAGAAAGGTGGAAAGGACTGTGTCGAAACCATGCTTTCGAAGGGCTAGAAGTTATTCTTATAAGCTATCGAATCCTTTACATACTTCTGTTTATAAAAGAGCTTTCAAATGAGTTGCCGCTTATTTAAGTTTTAAAAGAAGCTTTTGAAAGGATAGACGACTTTGAACGTACTCGATACCTAGCTGTCGCATTCATACCTTTCAAACTAGTTAAGGCCACTTTTCTTTATAGCTATAAAAAAAAGTGTTAGAAAGGGTGCTTTCGCCTTTTTCTTTCAACCCGCCTTCCCAATGCTTTCGAAAGGGTCGTATAGCTGCTTGCAAATTGGTTTTGGAAGTAATGGTTTTGAAAGGGTGGTTTTAAAACTATCCTCTTTCTTTTACTTGGGATTAATGCTTTCGAAAGTAATGCTTTTGCCCTAGTTCTTCATGACCCTTTATTTATATTAAAAGTTAAACCCAATGGTTTCGAAAAGTATGATTTTAAATGGTTTCAAAGCAATGTTTGTTCAAACCTTTACTTGAACCCAATGCTTTCAAAAAGTATGTTGTAAGTTTTTCGAAGGGGAAGCCCCCAATTTTTTCGAAAGGTATATTTAAGTATACTAAAAGGTTTGTTTTAAATGTGTTGAAAGGAATATTTCCAATGCTTTTGAAAGACAAATTTAATGGTTTTGAAAGAAGATGTCTAAGGTGTAATTGATGATTTCGAAAGGTCCATCTTCGGTACATTCGAAAGGTATGCCTTGGCATTCCGACCTAATGTTTTCAAAGTTAAAGTAATTAAATTATTTTGAAAAGGGTACTTTTAATGAATTCAAAGTGGATTATTTAAGATTTTAAACAAAGGTTTCGAAGGTATTTTTTTGCCTTGTAGCCTAAAACTTTCTAAGTTAAAAAGAGGTTTTAACTTATTATGAAGGGATAGACAATCCCTTTGATTAGATTTCATCAACATTGCTTTGTACAAAACATATATCATGGTATAAGTGTTTTGAGTAAAAAAAAGTATACGATTTCCTTGTTTTCTAAAGATATGATTTCAAGGGTAAATCATTTGCAAAGGTTGTTTATAAGGAGTTGAGATTTGAATAGGGTCAAACCAAGTATATAACAGGAAATGAAATTTGGATAGGGTAGTTAACCCTTAGTTTATGACTCAAATATCAGAAGACCGAATGGGATCAGTATTGGGTCGTGCCCTATACTTTAGCTAATAGCCCCTAGCTAGTCCAAAAATCCAGTATATAGGGCTTGGGACTAAAATAATGTTACAAATAGAAGGAAATATACAGAGCAAAGATTGGCTATTGGTGAACCTGCAAAACCATTAGGTTCAGTTGACCCTAGAAGAAGTTAGTTAAGGGCAGATAGCCCAATATTGTTTCTAACAGAAGTTGGATTATCGATTATGTCTATTAGGCCCAAGTCAGCCGGTGGTTAATAGTTAGCTAGATAAAACTATAGTGTTGATAGATAGTCCATTGATTTCTTATTATTATGCATAAATGTAATTGCTATTATTGATATAATCAGTTTGATTATAGGATTTTGATTTGTGAAAGTTATGCTTTTAAAAGGATATTAGTGAGGAGAAACCTGTTCCGCTAAGCGATGTTGTCTTACTTAATATCAATAAATCGAGATGTAGTAGTTTCATTCATATCAGGCTTTATGTATGACTTGAAGATTATGTTTTTGCTTTAAACTATCGGGTGTTCGAAATTAAATTTGAGTAGGTTGAGAGTTAGGGACTTTTCAAGTTTAGTAGATTGGACGAATAAGCTTCCGATGACATGCGGGAGGCAAATCTAGTTATGCAGGAGCTATTTAGTATTGTTTATACTGTGTTGTATTTATGACTGATATGTCTATTTAGTACCCTGATCATCCAAGTGGACATCTTCATATGTCGCTCTTGGCGTAATCTGTAATAATTATATTTGATCAAAACATTGGAATCGTTTTAGGGTTATGTAACTGAATATGAAATATTGATTGGAAATGTAATCAGAGAAGTTGTTTTTGAAATCTGTGATGATTTTATTTCATTTTCATGTGCTTCTGATATTATGGATACCATTAACATTACCGTATTTTGTCACCGGAAGTTAATACTATGGAAGAATCAGCATCTGTAGCGCTTAGCTTTGGGCCTCAAGATATGGGATGTTACAACTTGGTATCATAGCTTAGGTTTATGAAAATTTAAAAGAAAATTTACACTTAAAATGATTTTGAAAACATAATCCTAAGGGATTGGAGAAAAGATTGGAGTATGGGACAATGCTATAGTAACGTACTTGTATTTGCTATATGGAAGTATACGTTTTATCTCTATTCTCTCAATTCTCTTATACTATTATTCTGTATCTTACAAAGACTCGAATGTAGATTTTAGCAAAGTAAGATATGGATGCTAGGAGTGGAAGAGTTAACATTGGTGGAGGAAGCAGCACGACCAATGGAAATGCTAGACCAAACGCTAGAAGGAATCCAGGTTGGGCACAAACTGATAATGTGGGTGTTGGAGGACCGCAAGTTTATATGGGATCTATGTATCAATTCTTCATCAACATGATGCAAGCTGGAGCTGCTGTGGGATTAGTTTGAGGAAATCAGGAAGCTCCGGTGGTCAATAACTATGCAGTACTAAGCAGAGATTATGCTAGGCTTGGAGGAAATCCATTTATCGGGGCTGAGGACATAATATAAGTGGAGAATTGGTTTCTTCATTATGAAAATATTTTTGCTAATCTAGGGCTTAATAATGAGCAAAAGAGGAGGCTCACTTCTAGGAAGTTGCAAGGAGCAGCACTGTACTAGTGGAATAGTGTTACTGTAGGAGTAAATGAAGAGACCATGACTTGGGTAGAATTCAAAAGGAGGTTTGAGGAAAGATTCATGTCAGAGATTGCTAAGCGAACTCTGCTCAGGAAGTTTATGGAGTTGGTGCGGGGAGACATGACAGTGCTTGAGTAGCTACCAGATTTGAGGCGCTATTGAGATAGGGTTATGCTACGGTTGATGCAGTTACCAAAAGAAATGAGAAGTTGATCCTCGGACTGAAACCCGAGCTTGCTAAAGCAACTTTGACACATACTAAGGATCTGTGTGATGTAATTGTTGAGATGACTTTAAGGCAGGAGGAGATTCTTGCTTTCATTGATGGTAACAAAGCGGGGGAAGCTCAAGGTGAGTAGAACTAGAAGAGAAAGTTTTTCCTAAGAAAAGGCGCTCAAACAACTAAGAAAAGGAAGGCCGGTGTAGTTTTCTATAAGTGTGACAAGAAGGCACACTATCCCCATGAATGTCGTACATGCAAAGGGAAGAAAGCTACGGACAAGAAAGAAGTAATATGTTTCAACCATGATCAGGTTGGATATTATGAGAACCAGTGCAAGGAACCAGCCAAGGATGGAAAGGGCAAAGTGTTTGCATTAGGACCGACTTCTCAAGACCAATAGCAGAGGAGAAAGGAAAAGCTATGCTGAAAGGTACGCTTTTGATTCGTAGTATGTCAGTTAGAGTTCTATTTGATACTAGTGCATAATATTCTTTTATATCTCATTCTTTGATTGATAAGCTTAACCAAGAACCCTCATACATAGTTACTTCCTTAAGGATTGCGAATCTGGTAGGAGGATATGCTACTCTTAGGATGAGATGTCACCACTTAGAGTTTGAATTGTTAGGTCATATATTTGCTTATAGTATGCTTGTGTTTGATTTTGTAAGGTTTGAAATCATTTTGGGTATGAACTGGTTAAGTAAAACGATGCTAGGATATTTTGCCATGATAGAAAAATATCACTTAGACACCCTAGTTATAGTGATCGGGTTATACACTCCATAGAAAACCCTAGTTTGGAGGTTAATGCTCTGTTGGGTGTTATGGAGGCAGAAGACAAGCTGAATCGAGTTTTCGTTGTTAGAGAATTTGCTGATGTCTTTGAGCCCATGATAGGACTGCCGTCGGAACGAGCCATTGAGTTTCAGATAGATTTAGTACCAGAAGCAGAACCAGTGAGTAGACCGCCAAGTAGAATGATACCTACCGAGATGATGGAGTTAAAGGTGCAATCGGTGGACTAGAAGGTAAGAATCTTATCTACCAAGTAGTTCGCCTTGGGGAGCAGCCGTAGTGTTTGCAAAGAAAATGGATGGATTACGGAGGTTGTGTATCGATTTTCGTAAGCTGAATGAGAAGACGATAAAGAACCGATATTTGTTACCTAGAATTAATGATTTTTTCGATCAATTGAGTGGAGCCAAAGTATTTTCTCAGTTGGATTTGGCAATAGGGTTCCATCAGCGTGGAGTAGCAGAGGATAGTATTCCTTTGATGGCGTTTAGGACCAGATATGGATCGTCCGAATGGTCAGGTGATGCCATTTGGAATAACTAATGCATCAACATTCTTCATGGACTTGATGAACAGAATCTTCCGAGAAGATTCAGATAGATTTATGGTAGTATTCATAGATGACATTTTGATATACTCTAAGGGTAAAAGAGAGCATGAAGTACATCTTAGAGTAGTGCTTGAGATGTTGAGGCAGCATTAACTGAAAGTGAAAATTTTGAAATGTCATTTCTAAAAGAAGGAAGTGAAGTTTCTTGGTCATGTAGTCTCAGAGAAGGGTTTGTCAGTAGATCCGACTAAGATCGAGGCAGTGAATAGTTGGAAGAGACTCGAGATAGTTACCGAGATAAAGAGTTTTCTTGGATTAGCTGGTTATTACCGGAGATCCATTAAGGATTTTTCGTGGATGGCGGCACCGATGACTAAGCTAACTCAGAAAGAAGTGAAGTTTGTCTAGACTGATAAGTGTGAGGAGGCATTTCAGAAACTAAAACACTTATTGACTAATGCACCTATGTTAGTTGTTCCAGAGGGGAATCAGGACTTAGTGGTTTACACCGACGCATATGGAACAGGATTAGGAGCATTGTTAATGTAGAGGGGTAAAGTAATTGCCTATGCTTCACGATAGCTCGGACCACTTGAATTTAGATATCCAACTCATGATTTGGAATTAGCTGCAGTAATTTTCACATTGAATGTGTGGAGACATTAACTTTTGAAATAAAGATTCAAGTTGTATATGGATCATAAGCCACCGAGGTGTTTATTCTCTCAGAAGGGGTTAAATATGAGACAATAGAGGTAGTTAGAATATTTAGCCGCTTATGAATTTGATATTGAGTACACACCAGGCAAAGGGAATAAGTTGCATATGTACTCAGCAGAAAATATCAGAATGCGGTATTGGCAATGGCAGCTAAGTGGAAAAATTTAGAAGCATTGACTACATGCGGAGTATAATGGAGATCGAAGCGTAGTGATATGCACGTAATTGTGCATATATTTACATCCATATTTTATCTCTTTTTATTTAAATAATCATCATATTTGGGCATTTTAACATGTTTAAAACCAAAATTCAATTATTTCCAACCATCATATTTTCATCTTCATTCAGGGGCAAAATGGTCGTTTTTGTGCATGTGTCAATATAAGAATTTTTACTTGGACATTTTTTGATAATTTTTATAGGAATTTGGATGCATATGGAAGAGGATTATATGAAGATATATGCATGCACAAATGAATACAAAGGAAAGAAGAGGGAAATAATTCAAGCCATGAACATGGAGGACCCCACCCACTTACCTAAAAGTACAATTTGGAGCTAATGGACAACTAAGTGGAGGTTAAAGCTTCATGCAAAACAAATGATGTATTAATTAATGGTTAATGGTTACTTGGTGGCCACACTTCCTAAAGGGCAATTTAGGAAGCTCCCTAAAAATAGAATTAGGGTTTTATGCATGTATATATAGCCCTCTTATGTATATGAAACTATCTTCTACTCTTTCGTTTTACTTAGGAAATTAAGAGATCAAAGTGTAAGCTCAATGTTCTATGAAATAAAAATGGCTTCCAAGCCTCTTTCTTCTCTCTTTTCTACATGCTTTTCTTTATTTTATTGTTAATGTTTATTTCTAAGCTCTCTTTCTCCTTATGTTCATAGCTTAGATTTACATTTATGCAAGTAGTTAGTAGCTAATCTCTTTTGCTTTCTTTGCTTATTTTCTATTTTCTTTTCTTTTTAGTGTTGAAACTTACTTGTGTTGCTTCAATGCCACAAATAAGTAGCTAAGCCCCTTCAATTTAGGGGTGATGAAGCTCTCTAACTTTATATAATTTCAACATTTTTTATGATTTATGATCTCTTTGTTTATGCTTCATGAATGTGAATTTTGGTGCAAGTTTATACAAGTGGGTTTGATAACTTATATTTCTTATGCAAATGAGCTATTCTTATTCAACATAAACACAATTTGCATCATCATTTGCTAATCCAATTTTGATTGTGAAATTTAAGTAAAAATGAAATTTGATGATCTATATTACTAGTTACAATAGTAAATAGATCATACTTAAAATAGCTTTTGCTTTGGCTTCATTTTCATGAGAATTATAAGTGGTTTGTTTGTTGTATTATAGTTTGATGGTTTGACTTATGTTAATTAATAACATAAACAAATCATACTTATGATAAATACAACAATATTTCACTTAATATCAAAACTAGAGATCTTAAATTGTTTGTTTGTTGATTTACAAAAATATGAGAGTGGATTTTCCTCTAAATTGTTCTTTAATTTCATAGTTTCTAATCTCATTTTAATTCTATTTTTGCCTCATTTTATTTCTAGTTAACAATTCCTCCTCCATTTGGTCTAATTTGATTGAATAGAATTTTAAACATTAACAATTCCCTGCGGATCGACCCATATTCAACACGTACTACGGTAGTACGCCGTGCGCTTGCAGTTATTTTTTAAATTTAAATTTAAATTCGTTCGACGGTCTACTAAACCGATAGAATTTCGTCGACGAACACGTAGTTTTAGTCAAGAAACTGCTATGCTGTCGTATTTGGAAGTTTGACCAGTGATGGTTGAAAGGATTGCTTCTAAACAAGGGGAGGATCCATTATTAGCTGAACGGATCAGCAAGTTAAGGAATGGAACAAAGGGCGATGACGTGAAAGATTTCAGTCTTGAATAGAATGGGTGGATGAGGAAGAAGACTGGTGTTCCGAATGTGTGAAACATTGTGTAACGCTCCAGCTCCAGTGACCGAAATATCGGAGGGAGTTCACCTTCCGATAACTCGAATCAATGGGCACGGAAGGAGCGATCTCTCGTATACACTACTTTAGGTCAATACGAATACGTTTAAAATACCTGTACGTCTCTGAAATGATGCGTATCTTATCTCGACTCAATGTAGTATACACAAGTTCAAAGAAGTGGAAATTAGCCACAAGGGCCTCTTTCAAGTGCAATTAGTTTCTAGGACACACTACTGAGATAATAACTTTTAAGGACAACATGCAAAATAATTAGTTTCTAAGGCCAAAAGACCTAGGAAATTATGTCCTTGAAAGTAATTGAACTGCAGACTTTATCCTTAAAAGTAATTATTCCGCTGATTTTGGCCTTGAAATTAATTTCTGTGGATGTGTGTCCTAGAAACTAATTGGACTGCAAAGTTTGTCCTTCTAGTGAAATGCCCCATCAAAGAATTTGTATCTTAATCACATATAAAGGGAAAATACATAATGGTTTCACAAAACAGCGGACCACAAGATAGATATATATACATGGCATAATATTTGTACAAGCAGACGTCAAAGTTCCATCATATATATATATATATATATATATATATATATATATATATATATACAACCATCATAAAAATTATGTCCTAACCATACTCATCCAAATATATACAAACTGCATATCATTAGACCTTGCATAAACAGCTAAAATTACTATTATAACTCAATAGACCCAAGATGTGTTTCTCTAATGTCGTCTCGCTATATAACTCTAACTGTACCCCTGACACCCGCAGCGAATGTGCATCCGTCAAGCTCTGGATCTACCACTATCTTAAATTTGTACATGTTATGCCAGACTCCCTTAATTATAATGTCATAGGAGGTCACTTCAAAATGCAAGAAGGAGATCATCCTGCAACACCTCGGTCTGACCCCAAGCGTTGTCACAAAACAAAACCTTGAGTCGGGCTATAAATCTAGCTGTGAGTATAATAGTGTAACAATGATTCATATAAACGTGTGGAGTTAGATTATGTATGTGATATTAAATGAAATAGATATGTCACATACTCCATAATCTAAACCCGCCCACATCCCATTAACATATTTCAATTTAAATACACGTGTCATAGCACTATTTAAAGTGAATCACAGCTGCAACTCTAATCGACCGGGATATCACATTTTATTCATTTATAAGTTGCAATTATTATTCAATAGACATTTCACTGTCAAGTTATTCATATACGAGGTCTGAAATTACTAGTGAATCCTACTCATTACTCACTCTTGCTAGACTGTGTATCGAACTGATATCATGGCCTTTTTTGTCCGTGTACCTTTCGATCAGAAATTGTGGATGCCTCCATACGATCTATTAGTTGCACTATCTTCTCCTGTTCACCGTTGGCGCTCACCCCGTTGTGCTGTAATCTTCATCTTTGTTTCACCACATATCCATTAACGATATCTTAATTCTTCATCGTTTCCCGTTTGCACTACGCCTTTCACTATAGTTGTGTCCATGCAATAAATCGTTTTGACAATAAATGACAAGGGATCAGGTCATCATGATTTAGGGAACAACCCTGAATCTTTCCGCTGGGATGTATTCTAGCATCCAGTAGTCTCACCTCGTCTCGTTTGCTTCACCGGTTAAATTCATTCATATTCTTTTGTATTTAACTTTCTAATATACCATTTATCCTCAAAATGGTATTGTGTTCGTGCAACATAGCATTGACTTGTAGTATATAGCATCATATATATAATGAATATTCATAAACTTAACATGTAAACATAAAGTGGAAGAATTTCATCGGATTTGAATTTAAATTATAATAAAATGTACGTTTCAAATTTAGATTAGATTTTTAATGATATCATTTTTAATTTAATTTATAGAAATTTTCCATTATTTTAAATTTGTAAAATAAAATATTTTTGGTTAACATATTTTGCGCCAAACGTTGGTTCTTTTGAAATTTTATAGAATAAGTTAACCGGTCTATTTTATTGTTGTTTTGTGATCGCGTAACGTTGTCGTGCACGATCGTATTTTTATTTCGGTCGTTCGCAGTCCATACGCGAATGGAATATTGCATAACATCGTACTCTAAAACTTTTTGGTCATGGTCACACCTCCACACGCCTCCGACGATCGAACCGAGACCATCGTCGTGTTCAGCTACACAATACGGTCCTGCCGGTACCTTCCGTTTTGGCTGTAACGCTCCCATTCACCATACGGACGCGGACATAATAGTGTCATTTCTGATCACCACGGGGTACATTGTTCAAACAAAAGCTAGTTGATTTGTTCATCTCACTTCCATCTACATATTTCTTTTTGGTTACATGCTCAAAATCATCATAGATTTTGACATATTAATAATTAAAGTTTTGAAACAAAACTTGTTTTATAATGTTTTCATGGATTCTATTATATTATAAAGCATGCCGTTCATTTTTTAGTTCATTATTTTATAAAGAAAGCATGAACGTCATTTTATGTTTATTATATTATAATAAAGCAAGCATGCACATTCACGCAACGCTAACGCACACAACCACTAGCATGTATAAACATTACACTCTAACACACAAACTGCCACATAAGCACCTGACACACGCATGCAACCAACATACACACAATGTCACTCATATACACATAAAAATAGTACCTATATCTTATTGAAGTTTTGTAGTAAAATGCATACACAAATCATAAGATGTACTTCTGCATATATGGATTATAGCTTGATAACGTAAATATTAGTGGTTGAGCACATATAACCTAAGTAAGACGTGAAATATATTTATATTTACTTATATATATATATATATATATATATATATAAGAAGGAACATTGGACTGCTTTATATATTTTCTTTTAGACTAGTGGATAATGGATAAGTTAGACATCATTATAAGGTTTTTCTTTTCATGTATATTTGAATGAATTTAACACAGGGGATTACTAAGTTGTTTAAAATGAGGAAGTGCCAAAAATAGGTGGTATACTAAGCATATTAATGAAGCATACTGGTTATAGTAAGCAATATGATTTAATGAAAAATAACCGTACATACTGACATTGATATATAATGGTAAAAAAATATCATCCTCATTGACATATAAAATGGCACCTATGCCATAATCTTAATATATGTAACTCACGTATGATTATACTAACTTATCTAAATTTAGTTCATATTTTCGTTAGTGTTGTTCAATACACCCAAACTATTTAGCCTATATCAAAAACAAAAAATGAACAAACTGTATACATGCGTGGATGCTGATATATATCTATATGAATGGAAGATAAAACTAAATTATGTTTAAATAGTAACTAAAAGCAGAAAGCATGGTCACTTTAATTTTATTCAAACTGATAATGTAATTGAACAAATTTTGCTAAAAAACACAAATAGTTGATATTGATTTAAAACCAAGATAAATGAGAAGTGTACTCACATCTTATTTGCGTGGTATGAAAACGAAAATGGCAGAATGATGTGAATTTTCTTATGTTAGTGCTAGGATGCGGTGCTTAAATAGTGTTACACTGATACTTTAGGCCCACGCAAGAAAATAGATTAAAAGAGAATGACGAAAGGGATAAGCATGTATCCAACGGTCCAATTAAATTAAAGCCTTTTATTTTATTTTTGAATAAATAATTTTATACCCCTCAAATAACTTTTTATACCCTTAACCGCGATATTTCCCTACCGTAATTTATTCTCCGATTGCAATTCCGCTCGTGGCGTTTTACATCAAATTTTAATCTATATCCATAGCACTTTTTTATCTAACAAAATTTATTATATTATAATTTAAAACAGTAGTGGGATGTTACACATTAGGAAGGAAGTTCTTGGAGAATGCCATCATTTAAAGTTCACTATTCATCAGGAGGAACTAAGATGTATTAGGATATGAAAAGGAGTTTCTTCAGGGATGGTATGAAGATAGAGGTAGGCTTATGGGTGAGGCAGTGTTTAAACTGTTGACAGGTAAAAGCTGAACATCAGAAATCGAGTGGGTTACTTTAGCCTTTACATGTTACAGTTTGTAAATGAGATTCTATCTCAATGGATTTCATAGATGGGTTGCCAAGGTCGAATAGAGGAAATGAGAGTATACGGGTTATTGTAGACAGATTGACTAAGAGTGCACACCTTATACCCCTTAAGTTGACCGAGACAGCACTAGATTTAGCTAAGTTATTCATGAGGAATATAGTTAGACTGCATGGAATTTCTAGTATCATAGTAAGTGATAGAGATTTCTTATTTACTAGCATGTTTTGGAAGAATCTACACGAGACTTTAGGTACCAAGCTCAAGATGAGTACAACTTACCATCCGCAGACTGATGGGCAAATAGAGAGAATTAACAAAGTCTTTGAGGATTTGTTGTATGCAAGATTTTGGAGAATCATGGGAAGACCATGTACACTTAGCTGAGTTTTCATATAACTACATTTATCAGACTAGGATAGGGATGGTACCGTTTGAAGCTTTGTATGGAAGGCCATACAAATCTCCTATTTATTGGTTAGAGACTGGGATAGGTTAGTACTTAGTCTAGATTTGGTTAGAGAAGCTGCAAAAATGGTTGAGTTAATTCGAGCTAGGATGAAAGAAGCTCAGTCTAGGCAGAAGAGTTATGCTAATCGGAGACAAAAAGACTTAGATTTCTTAGTTGGAGATCATGTTTTCGTCAAGGTGTCACCGATGAAAGGTGTAATCAGATTTGGAAAGTCAAGAAAGTTGGCATCAAGATTTGTTGGACCATTTTCTATTATTGAAAGGATTGAGAAAGTCGCATATAGAGTAGAGTTACCGAATATTTTGGCATGAGTCCATAATGTTTTTCATATTTATCATCCAAGAAAGTGCATTCGAGATCCAGAAACTACTATTACATTGATTATGTTAGATGATCTAGTAGTGGAATCGAATATGACTGTAATTAGAAACCCGGTTCATATAGTTGCAAGAGATGAGAAGAGACTAAGGAACAAGGCAGTCAGATTAGTCAAAGTCCAATGGGATGACGATAAGAGAGATTATACTTGGGAAACTGAGAAAAGGATTAGAATACTTATGTTGACTTGTTTCATGGCATGTTTTACCTTCATGTTTGATTGTTATGAGTACCTTATCGTAATTTCGAGGACGAAATTCTTTAAGGAGGAGAGTCTGTAATGACCCTAATTTTGACTAACATTATTTGTGATATTTAATTAAATAAATTGAATGAAATAATGTAGATAGTTAAGGGATTGACAATTGTTAATCAATAAGGAGTTGTTCCTTCATGAATAAATATAAGCAAAAGAGAATTGAAAATAAGTAGAAGGAATATAATAAGGGAAAAATGGAAACGTCCTTCATTCTAATACCCTAAACCCTTCTATCCTCGATTCCTTATTTATTGTAACATTCCCAAATAAAACTAAAATCCCAAGAGCTCGGCCGACCACCATTAGTAAGATTTAAGAAGAAGAAAAGCTAGGGTTCAAGTAGAAAGCTTAAGCAAATTATTCAAAGAGAAAATCTCTACCTTCTTAACACCAAGCTAAGGTAAATAATTTGATTTACATCTCACTTTTGATAATGATTTCATTCAAGGATTGACCCAAATTATTTTGCAAATAATATGTCATTTTGTTTGTATAAATGGATATATATGCTTGTTGATGATTTATATTATTTCATATAGATTTATGATAAGTTTAGATTGGAAAACCTATTAAATGACATCCAAATGATTTGCGTTTCTGATATATGATCAAAAACATTATTTTAGAAGTGGGTTTCAATTTTCATAATTTTCTAACTTATTGTGGATTTATTATGAATTTTCTATGAAAGAAAACAGTTAATATTGGGTTTAAATTATTTAAGGCAATTATGTAATGATTTCAGGTATGAAATTTACATATATTAGGAAACATATTAAAAGTGAATTATGGTAATTTTTGGAGTGTTTTCCTAAGTATTTTATTATGGTTATAAAATTATTTAAGTTAAGGGACTTAAATGTTTTATATGTTTTATCAAGGAGAATGGCTTATTTGTTAAAGTGTTTTAATTGATAATTTTGAATTCGGCAAAGGATTTTGATAAAGAAATGGCAATCAATTACATTTTGACAAATTAAGCAAGTTAGGTGAAAAGAAATCAGTTTGAAAGGCATAAAATCAGTTTTGCTTTGAATTACCACTTCCCCACTTCCATTTGCTAGCTTTCATCAACATACCTGCGCTAATGAACTCGTTCGAAATTAATGCACATGGTATCAAGCAACTGATATGTAGTGCATTTGAGAAAGGCGGAAGGGACCATGTAGAAACCACGCTTTCGAAGGGGTAGAAGTTATTCTTACAAGCTTTCGAATCCTTTACTTACTTCTATTTATAAATGAGCTTTCGAACGAGTTGCCGCTTATTTAAATTTTAAAAGAAGCTCTCTAAAGGACAACTGCTTTTGAACCAATTAGACACCTAGCTGCCGCATTCATACCTTTCAAACTAGTTAAGGCCGCTTTTCTTTATAGCCTTGAAACAACATATTTGAAAGGGTGCTTTCACCTTTTTACTTTGAAGCCGCCTTCTCAATGCTTTCGAAAGGGTCGTATAGCTGCTTTCAAAATGATTTTGGAGGCAATGGTTTCGAAAGGGTGGGCTTTGAAACTATCCTCTTTTTTTTACTTGGGATTAATGCTTTTGAAAGTAATGCTTTCGCCCTAGTTCTTCATGACCCTTTAGTTATATTAAAATTTAAAACCAATGGTTTCAAAATGAATGATTTTAAATGATTTCGAAGCAATGTTTCCACAAACTTTTACTTGAATCTAATGCTTTCAAAAAGTATATTGTAAGTGTTTCAGAAGGGAAGCCATCAATGTTTTCAAAAGGTATATTTAAGTCCACCGAAAGGTTTGTTTTAAGTGTGTTGAAAGGAATATTTCCAATGCTTTCGAAAGACAATTTTAATGGTTTTGAAAGAAGATGTCTAAGGTGTAAGTGGTGATTTCGAAAGGTCTCTCTTCAATACGTTCGAAAGCTATGTTTTGGCCTTTTGGCCTAATATTTTCAAGGTTACATAAGGCTTCGAAGGAATTGTTTTAGCATTGTAGCCTAAAGCTTTCTATGTTAAAAATAGGTTCTATCTTATTATGAAATGATAGATAATTCATTGATTAGATTTCATCAACATTGTTTTGTGTAAAGCATATATCATGGCATAAGTGTTTTGAGTAAAGCAAAGTATATGATTTCTTTATTTTATAAAGATATGATTTCAGGGGTAAATCATTTGAAAAGATTGCTTACAAGGAAATGAGATTTGAATAGTGTAGTAAACCCTAAGTATATGACCGGAAATGAAATTTGAATAGGGTAGTTAACCCTATGTTTATATGACATAGATATCAGAAGACCAGATGGGACTAGTATGGGTTTACGTCCTATACTTTGGCAAACAGCCCCTAGCTAATATACGTCCAAAATTCCAGTGTATAGGGCTTTGTCATAGATGGGACTAAAATAACGTTACACAAAAAAGGGAATATACAGAGTAAAGATGGCTATTGGTTAGCCCACAAAACCAATAGGTTTAGTTGACCTTGGAAGAAGATAGTTAAGGGAAGATAGTCCAGTATTGTGTCTAACTAAAGTTAGATTATTGATTATGTCTGGTAGGCCCGAGTCTGCCAGTGGTTAATAGTTAGCTTGATAAAACTATAGTGTGGACAGATAGTCCGTTGATTTCTTGATTGTTATGCATATATGTAATTGCTATCATTGTTATAATCAGTTCGATTGTAGGATTTTGATTTGCAAAAGGTATGCTTTCAAAAGGATATTAGTGAGAGGAAACCTATTCCGCTAAGCAGCATGGTCTAACTTACTATCAGTAAATTGAGATGTAATAGTATTATTCACACCAAGTTTTATGTCTGACTTGAAGTTTATGTTTTTCTCTTAAACTCCAGGGTGCTCAAAATTAAATTTGAGTTGATTGAGAGTTGAAAACTTTTTAGGTTTAGCAAGTTGGACGAATAAGATTTCGAAGACGTGCAGGAGGCAAAGCTAGTTATGTAGAAGCTATTTAGTATTGTTTCCGCTGTGATATATTTATGATTGATATGTCTATTTAGTACTTTGATAATCCAAGAAGACATCTTCATATGTCGCTCTTTGCGTAATTTTTAATAATTATATTTGATTAAAACCTAGGAATTGTTTTGGGATTATGTTACTGAATATAAAATATTGATTTGAAATGTAATTAGAAAAGTTTTTTTTGAAATTTATTATGATTTTATTTCATATCCATGTGCTTCTGATATTCTGAATACCATTAACATTACTGTATTTTGTCACTGAAAGTTAATATAATGGATGACTATAGCATTTGTAGCGCTTAGCTTCGGGCCTCAAAATAGGGGATGTTACATCCTTCGTCATAGAGAACTCGATGAAGTCGAAAAAACGTCCAAAGTGTATGCTTTCACAACCTACTTATCCTTCACTTGTCCAAACAGTCCTTCTTCAAATGCCTAGGCTTATCACAATTGTAGTACTTCTTCTCGCTTACTTTGAAATCCCTAATTAGGTGACCCTTCTCCTTGCACCCATAGCAAGTAGGTTCCTACTTAGCTTTCTGAAGGCCAGTTTTCCTTTGAGGCTACTTCCTCTTTTCGTTCCACTTTTTCTTGCTCCACTGCCTTGCTATGGTTTTAGCTCTTCTTTCTTAGAAGAAACGACAACAACTATCTCGGCCTTTGGATACAGATTCTTATGATGGAGTGCTTTCTTAATAAGTTTCTCAAATGGCTCATCTATATGGTCTACCAACTTTTTTTCCAAGATAGTCATCCAGACCTGTTAACAAGATTTCTTGTCAACACCCCAAAATGATACTAAGGAAAGTGAATAATCCTTTATACAAGTAGTGCAGGAAAGAAGGTGTAAATCCTTTTATAACTGCCTTTCAATTAGGCTTTATTTAATAATATTTCCTCAAGAAAGCCTTTCAACTGTGTCGAAAGGGTCAGATTAAGAGCTAAGCGACCTTTCGATCTAGTTGGGTAGCTATGATATCTCCTTCAAAATCCTTCCTTTCGACCTGATTGCTATACCCTGAGTTAAGTACTGTCAGATAGGTTTCGACTGGATTGGAGGTCTAAAGTGTTTGACTAGTTTAGGTTTCGATTACTGATCAGAAAGGGGAGGTTTCAACCTTGTCGGAAACTTGTGGACTTGCTCTTCTCGGATTTAAGTAGGAAATCACAAGCCGTAGTGGATCTGAGGTAGGTTTCGACCTTGTCGAAGGCTATGGGTATAACTTCCTTGGGTTTGAATCTGTATTTCTAGGTTTGAGTGTTTTAGAGGGTTGGCTTCGACCTTGTCAAAGGCTTTAGACCAAAAAGTGGATAGTTTAGAATGGGTTACAGGAACTTAAAGAAGTTTCGACTATGTCAATCGGAGCTTTTTGATGGAGGTGAAATTGTAAGTGAAGACAGCAAAAGCTAAAGTGAAATAGTAAAATAGCATAAAGCGATTGAAACTTCCCTTTCTCCAACTCCAAAGACTTTATTTCTCTAAATTCCCAAATTGATTTACAAACTAGGGTTACAATTCTTTTATTAAGAGAATACAAGTTCAAGATGAGAAGAATCAGATCCCTCAAAACGTGAGCCCTTGGATCTTATTTATAGGTGCGGCCTAGCACCTTTTGATCCTGATGCTTTCAAGTGGGTCAAAAGGTGGCTATAGAGAGACTTAGGCAAGATGCCACCCTTCTTGAAAGGTATGGCAGTGCTTCTCTTCTTTGAGTTTCCTTAAAAATGCTTCTGACTCTGTCATTAGCCTTTGCCTTTTGATTTCGATGATGTTGGTTATACCCATGCACTTGTTTTGATCTGATGCAGAACCCTTCCTGGACCACACTGGTTTCGACCATTTCGAAAGGCTTACTATAGCTTTCGAAGGGTTTTTTAATATCCCGGAATTTTTGAATCTATTTAATAATCTGTATTAAAAATTAAATTGATTTGATAATTTTTGTTAATAAAATTTGAATTGATTTAAAAAAAATTCCTTTAATAAGTATTTAGTTGGTAGATTTTACCTTTTAAAGCTAATAAATTGGTTTCTATTTATAATATAAATATATAGTTTATATTGTAAATGGATTAGCTTTGTTTTAAATTTAATAAATAAAGCATAATTCTAATTCTAAGATTTTTAGCAATTTGAAAATTTGTTTTTATTTAATATAAAGCTTTTCAAAGTTATTAAATAAATAATCTTGGTTTTGATAAATGAATCTTGATTTCAAATTCTAATATATATTAATAATTTGGAATTTTGATTTAATATAATATTAAGTTTTCCAAAGCTATTTAATAATTAACTATATGGTTTTAAATTGTTAAGATAGATGTTTTAAATGTTTAAAATGATGTTGGCTTAAGTTTTAAATTTAAATTAATTAACAAAAAGGTTTGTTTTGTTTTCCTTTTAAAATATAGCTTAATAAAATAAGTAATTTACTTATAAAGAGATAATTTCTTTTATAATTATTTTAATTTGATAATGAGTTATTTCTAAAAACAACATTAATAATGTATTGTCGTTACAAATAGAACTTGAATAAAAAATAGCATTGTTATTTCAAATTTAATTTGTATATATAACTTGATTTTTAAATATTAGATTTTTGAATTTGATTTGAATTTGAATATAAAGTTTTAAAATCCAAAGTACAGATTTTTAATTGTTTCGATTTTTATATGCATAAGCTTTTATTTATAGGTATAATTTGTTTTTATTTCTTTTAAAAAATTTCTATACATATTAAATACTAATTAACTAATCAATTAGGCATAACCTATATATTAACATTTAAATTAAATACTAACTACTTTACGAAGACAAGTGTTGTTTTCCTAAGCTTCATATAACAAATGTTAAAAGATAAACATTCCAATGTGACAAATGTTGAAATGATTTACAAGTGGCCTCTTTAAATTTGTTTTTCTTTTATTTTATAAAATCAGAAAATTAGCCCATATAAGTAAACATCTTTCATTCCTATTTCTTTTTCTCATTTTCTAATCAAAGTTAAGAAATTTAAGGCTTGAACTCAAAACAAATCCGAAACATACAAACTCAAATTTAAACTCTTCATATCAAAATCCTGAAAATCACTTCCCTGTAAACAAATCTTCAAAACCAAAATCTAAAACCTGTTTACATGCAAATCAGTAATTTCCCTCATAAAACAAATATGTAGTTCACTTTTCAAATCATTTACCTGAAAGCTAAAGCAATACAAATCCCTGTAACACCTCTTCAAATCAATGCACCTGCCATTTTCAAACAGAAAGCAAAAGCATTTTTTCTTTTTAAACCTGTAGTTCATGATCAAAGCAAATCTGCATTTTTATAAAACTTAGAATTTTGTCTCTGCATGCAAATCTTTCCAGCAACTCAATTACAAAATAAGCAAGTCAGCTTCAAAGCATTCAAGTGCAAGTTTTTAAAGAAGCATTTCAGTTTTTAAAGAGTTCAAAGTATCAAAAAAGGCTGTTTTCAAAAATCTGGAGTATTTCAGTTAAAAGAATTCAAAAGCTTTTCAAATGGAGGCTCTGTCTTCTTTAGAAATAGGTGAGTAACTTTTTCAAATTAAAAGTTTAAAAATTGGTTGCATGCTTGTATGCTGAAATGAATAAGTACTGCATGTGTTTATAAGTAAATGTCTGATGTGAATTTTTGTCTATATGCATGCTGTGTATATGAATTATGTGCTCTGCTTATTCCCAGTCTCACTTTTTCATTTAAATCACTTACCACTTAATTTAGTTATCGATAGGATCTGATTATTTAACAAATGTTGTTTGATTTAACTTAGATTATTGTTTAAAAAATTTAATCAAGTTAAAATAAAAACTAGATGGCCTCTGGAAGCATTACAATATCAGTGTATGTTAATATAAACCAAAATTCAAACTGCGTAATTTATTAATTCAGTATTATAAATCAAAAACATCAACTAAAACATGATTTTTAAATCAAGAATCATAGTTTATAATTTAGGGATGCATGTACAATTCCTGTTTGAACTAAAAATGAACATTTGAGGTTTTCTGGCGATCTTTGTATCTGGAAGGGATAGGTTTCTACATGATGATGGAGGGGTGGTCAGAGAAGCTAGGAAAAATATTTGATGATGATGGATTTCATTAGGGAATTTGCAGCAGAGAGATTCTTCCTCGAACCCTAGTTTTTGATGGGTTTGATGAATCATTCACCACGACACGTGTGGTTGATCGAGTGTTATGAGATTTTGGTGAATGATAGCTGGGTAGTAGATGAAGTCGAGGCCGGAGTTGTAAACCTTCAGGTGGTCGGAATTTTGCAAGCGAGGTGATGACAGGTTTTGAGATGGTGATGCTCTTGTATTTCCAGGTTTGGGTTTAAGGTTCTCGAACTCGAATTTAAGGATTGAAGCACGAATTGATGATCGTGGTAGGTTACTGAGTCGTTTTCTGATGTGTTGCGATCATCGCCGATGATCAATGGTGGCCGGAGTCACCGTGCATATGCATGGTGAAGAAATTTGTCTGGTGACGTTGGGTCGGGTTTTGAAACAGAGGTGGTTGCTTGTGTTGCTCGAAGATGTTGGGCAGTTTGCTCGGGGAGGATGGGCTTTGAACTCGAAGCATATAGGATGGTGTCTCGGGTATTTCATTGTTTACAAGTTTTAAGAAAACCTGTAATGTCTATTTTTTAAAATTTTAAAAACTAAAGTTTATAAAGGTAAAGCTTGAGTTTAAACTAAGTTTTAAATTCAAGTTTGAAATATAGAGATCAAGTTTAAGATTTAATCTTAGTTTAAAAAAAAAGTTTTAAACTTGAACTTGTTAAACTACTTTATAATGGTAAGTAGTTTGAATTTTTAAAAATGAAGTTTTAAAATGTGAGTAAGTTTTTAAAGTGAAGTTTAATTCAGGAAATCAAAGGTTTAAATATGAATTTTAGTTTGAAATAAAAGAAGTTTTAAATTTGAAGATTTAAACAACTTGGTATGTTAAAGTGTAAATTTAAATTATTGAATAAAAAAATGAATTTAGTTTGAACTCTTATAAATTTTCTTTTATAAGACAAGCATTTCTTTGTCATGTAATTTAAAAAAAAGGTTTTAAAATTTGTTTAAACTTTGTTTAAGTTAAATTATAATTTCAAAGTAAATTCAAAAGTAAATTGTTTTCAAATGTATTTGTTAATGACATATTAGTCATAATTAAGAAATGTTTTTATCTTAAAGTTAAATTAAGATTAATGACTTGAAATTAATTTAAATTAATGGGATAATTAAGGAATAATTAATTTAATTAATTAATGATTATGGATTAATAAATAATTGATTAAGGGACAATCAGTAATTAAAGATCATTAATTAAATAATTAAAGATTATTAATTAATGATTAAAGATTTATTAATTAAACAATTAAGTTATAATCAAGGTTGATTAATTAAATAATTAAGGATTAATTAAGTTATAGTTAACACTTAATTAATTAAATAATTAGAGATTAATTAAGGGATAATTAAAGATAAATTAATTTGTGATTAACAATGGTTAATCTAAGTTAATTACTTAATGGAAGTAATTAAAGAATGGTTAATGAAGGCGTTAACTTAGGATTATTTAATAATTAATTAATATGGTTAATTTTTAATAATTAATTAGATTAATTAATTAAAGATAATCAGTTGTGAATTGTTTAAGTGTAGTCACTTAATGGAGGTAATTAAAGAATTAATTACTTAATGTAATTAATTGAGTTTAATGGGATTAGTTTGAATTAATTAATTAAGTTTAATTAATTTTAAACACTGAATGATTTGATGATAATTACTTAATGTAATGAAAGGATTGAAATTATTTAGTGAAGTAATTCATTGGTAATTACAGGATGTAATTAATTAAAGATGATTTAAAAATTGAGGTAATTTAGATTAAAGTACTTTGTAATTAATCAAGGGATTAATTAAGAAATTAATTAAGGAGTAATTAATTTATTTAATGAAGTAATTAAAGTTAGTTAATTACTGAATGTGATTAATCTGGAGGGATTAATAATTGTGGTTAATTACTTAAGGAAATTAATTTAAATAAAGTAATTAATTAAAATATAATTAAGGATCATTAATTAATACAATTAATGATGTAATTAAGGATTAATTAATTAAGATTAATTAATTAATGATAAGTGATTAAAGGTAATTAATTAATGTAATGAGTTAAGGATTAATGTAATTGATTATAGTTAATTAATTAATTAAAGTAATTAAAGGTTAATTACTGTTTTTGGTTAAGGATATTTAATTTGTGAAATTAATTAAAGGATAATTACATGAATGTAATTAAAGGATAATTAATCAAGAGTGATTAATTAAGGTGATTAATTTGAATGCTCAATTAATTTACCTGTAATTAATTAATGGTTAGATAAGCAAGATTTATAATAATGAAGTAATTAATTTAATTTATTTTAAATTAATTAAAGATGAAGTAATTAATTTAATTCACTTTAAATTAATTAGAGATGGAAGTAATTAATTTTATTCATTTTAAATTAATTGTAGATGGTGTGATTAAGTAAATCTTTGCTTACGTATGAATGTATGATATTGATTGCCTTGAACAGTTTGTGATCTCAAAAATGAGATAAGCAATGCGGTGTGATATGAATGCTTTGGTTGCATTGTGATGATAATATGGATTATCTATTTTGATGATAGTATGGATTATCTGTATATAATGATAATGTGGATCATCTGTTTATTATGATAATGTTGATTACCTATTGTGATTTGTGAATTATCTATCTGTGTGTATGTAGATAATTGAATTGAATCGTTTTAAACTTTAAAATAACTTGGCCTTAAAAGACACGTTTTGGATTTCGTTGAGACCGGGATCGGGTTTCCATATTTGGATATCCGAAAACCACATCGATCCAAATTAACGATAGGTCGTGAATCTCAAGTGAAGATGAAGATTCAGAGTGCAAGGGTTATCGTCGTTAAATCTGAGGGTGATTCCAAAATGAGTGTAACGAGATAATGCCTTCGGTTTCGTTTGAACCCGGAATGAACTTGTATGGATTGAATGCTTTCAGCACATCGTCGGGTGCACGATGAGCATTCTAAGTGATGTGTTGTATAAAGGTAATCGTAGCCTCAAGCCTCAACAACCGGGAATGGCTAAAACATGGGAGGTGCAGCAAGACTAAGTGGGTCATGCCCAAGTAGGACGAGATTTTCCCCTGCCAAAAGGTCCCTTTTATTTCGGCTGTGTGGGTATTTGTTGAGCTCCAACTGCTGGGGTTGTCTTGTTCGGGACTGTTTAGTAAGGAATGGTTCCGGCCTTGTGTTGCAGAGGATTGGGAGTAATCCTCGGTACGTTGATCTAGGCCACGCACTGTGACGGACGGTACCCCAGTAGCCCTGCCATTCTATGGAATCCAAAAATCCAATAAGTGTCTACGGTTTTGATTGTATTACCCACTTTTATGGCTAGTAGCTAGAATTTAATAGATGTAACAATTTCGGCTATTTTCTATTTACTTGAAAACCCTAGACCTATTGTAATATCACTGGATTTCCTATCAAACGCTTTGGTTAGCGTAAGGTAAAAACTTTTCCATGTTTATGTGTGGGAAGTCTTACGTGATACCTTTCTTTTCAAAAGGTTTTTGAAAGTTAAGCAACCTTAACCTGTTACTCACACCAGATCCATGTCTGACCCGGAGTTTATCTTCTGTTTTCTTAAACTCTTGGGTACTCAAATTTTTACGAGTAGCCAAGGGATTCAGGTTAGCTTTGACAAATTCTGGAGGAGCAATGGAGTAGGAGGCTTCTACGTTATAGTTATATATAAATGGTTCCTCTGTGTTGGTTTCTCTGAGTCATTATCTGTATTGTATATTGAGTTGTATAACTAGACAGGTGTTTATAACTGTCTACTATGTGATGTATAATCTGTGTAACTCTGATAATGGTTGTAAACTATGTAATATTTATGTTATTAATATAATTTATTCGTTCGGCTGTTGAGATTCTGATGTTGTTTCTTATTTCTTCTCTTTCTTTTCTCTTTTCTATCCCTTTCTTTCTTCAAGATGATGCGATTTTCTATGGTGAGAAGGTCGGGTCGTCTCAGGTTTGCTCCAGATAATACTTGCTTCTTAGCAGTCTAAATGATGGCGAAACCATTGGTTTCGAATGGTTTGGCATATATTCAAAGAGTTATTCTTTATTGTCTTCGGAAGGTGTGGCTCCGACTTGATCGAAAGACATTCATCTAGTTGAGGCATAATCATTGAAAACGGAAGGGAGCTTTCATCTTCTTCACCTTCCTCGAAAGGAATGAACAATCTAGATATTGATAGGAGGAACCTTCCGACGCCTTTGAAAGTTCTTTAAGCATTTAAACTTTCATGGCAGCATCCCTTCGACTCCTTTAAAAGGTTTGGCTACAGCTCTTCTCTCTAGCTCTTTACTCAAAGAGATCTCGACTTGGTCGAAAGGTGAATTTTTCAACTAACATTTGCCCCTCCCCTCCCCCTGCAAAGTGATACTCTTGACTTTCCAAGTCGTCTTTTTCGAAACCTAGAAATTTCCTTCCTTTTGGCCTTCCCGCGTAGATTTGGGCCGTCCATTCAAATCTGAACTAATGGCTAATAACTTTGGGAGACTTTTCTTATATAACACGCTTTTCATTTCCTTCTTTTTAACTTTCTACAATTAAAATTCAATACATAAGTAAAATAGTTCTAGATATTCCAAAACTTCCAATTTATTTCAAAAATTCAAGCAATCATAAATCTTATTCATAAGTTCCAATTTAACTTTATTTTGCTTATTTTAATCGAATTCCAGTTTTTCTAATTTCAAAATCGAAATTTGATTTACTAAAACAACCTTTTTGAACTCTATTTTTGGGATTAATAAAATTTGTTTTTTTTTCGAAATTGTTAGTGGATGATACTTAAACCCATTTTTTATCAGGTTTAGGTTTTTTATTTTGAAATTTTCTATTTTTATCCATTATTAGTTAATCTAGGTCTTTAATTTGTTAATTATTTTATGCTTTTTGGAAATCGAGACAAGTTGATCAGTTTGAATTCATTAATTTAGCAGATTAGGTTTTCTTGTTCGTGAAGAAATTTTTGAAAACCTGGATTTGCAATCAGGTTTCGGGGTTAATTAAACCCGATCGTTTACTCGAAAGTTTCTTGTGTACGAGTGAAAAATTTGGCGCCGCAAAATGACTTTTATACCCCTTCAAAAGAGATTGAGGCGGCAACATTGAGTTTGCTTCCTTAGCCCCTTTCGATGGGGCCAAAAGGTTTTGTAGTACCAATTAGATCCTCTTTTTTGAAAGGTTATTCTATTAGGTAGGGAATAGGAAAACCTTTGATAGCAAAACGTTTCAACTTAGTTGAAATGCCTTGTTTTGATTGCAAACCATTTTCCTTAGTTAACTTTTGGAGTCATCGTATCCTTTCAACCCCTTCGACGCCACCTTTACCTTCTTGGTCGAAACCCCATAGAGTTGTTTTTGTTCAGCATTATTAAAACATTCTAAGTGTATATGGGTTTAACTTGGAACCTTTTGACTTCAATGAGTGGGTTAAGTTTTGACAACATCGGCATTTCTCCTCAGATAACCTAAATTATTGGTTTCGACAATGTCAAAGGATCCTATTGTCTAGTTTATATAAGTTTTGCAGCGTATATGTTTTCTTAAGTTTTTTTCCTAACTATCTTTCCTTAGCAACTAGGTTCTTACAGAGCTATCAACACCGTTGAAAAGTAATGTATGATGTAACGACCGCGAAAATTTTGACTCCGAAAATTCCAGATTGTTAGAGGAAAGAAGAAAAGAGATAGAAGAACAGCAGAAAACAAAACACAGAATCTCACATTTCACAATGGATCAAATATAATAATATCAATAATAGCATTTATACAAGAAAAGCTATAAATGTTAATTACATACAATTCGTCAGAGTTACAACCATTTATACATCAACTGGACAGTTATAACAACTTGTCCCAGACTAATAACAATACAACTCTAATACACAGCGGTCAACTCCATACGTTCCTACCATCCAGCTCGCCTCCTAAGCTCAAGAACGTCCTCACCTAAAAATCTGTAATACTCGGTCTAACCCGAGCATTACATCAAAGTAACACCCGGGTCAGGCTGGAAACCAGCATGAGTAAACCCATCTAACAAGAAATACTAATGCAATAAACTTATTTAAAACCCGGGGCAACTTGTACCTCACAACGAGTTCTTAACCTGTCAAAGTCAAATACATACCTTACAATCATATCTAAGTATTATTACTCGGATTAAATGACCAAATTTGCATTATTTATTCCTTTCCAGCCTATTTATTCCAAATCAAATCCATAAAGAATTATTGTAGATTCCAAATCGAAGTGGTTTCGGGTATTTACTGATACCCGAACCCAGTCTCTTCGAATCCAGTGTCATTTCTAACCCAAGTTGTTTTAAGGTTAAACAATTTAATTTAATACAAAACAAATGTATAGCAATTCAATCACAGATAAATAACTTATGTTTGTCACCATTATGTCCAAAGTATTTCACAATCATAGATCATCACAGATTAACATAACATAGGTATTAATCGTTTTATTCAATTCATCATCATCCCTAAGCTAGATTAATTTATCACATAATTCCAATTAATTTAATTTAACGAATTAAATTAATTTCTTAACCAAGCTTAATTAACACTAGTTAATTACAAACCATTTGTCATTATCCTTAATTACCTTCATTAATCGACTATCCCTTAATTACTTAATGATCAATTAGTTATACTTATCTAATTAATTAATCTTAATCAGTTAATAACTTTAATTTATTACCTTGCTTAATTAAACTTAATTAATCTCATTAATTAATTATCCGTTAGTTATTAATTAATTACTCTTTAGTTATTAATTAATTAATCAATTAATTTTTGGTTACTTATTAATTAATCTTTAACTATCAATCAATTAATTAAAAGTTAGATCATTTATCTTAATTATCTTCTTTAATTAAAATTTAAAATCTTATTTAATATACCTTGGAATTAAATTATAATTAATATATAATTAATTTTAAAGCTTTAAGTTTAATTAATAATTAAAACAATTATCTTAATTAATTAACTACTAAATTACATGATTAATTAAGTTTTAAAACAACATAAGGATCAACTTAATTAATTAAACTTAAAATAAATTTCTCAACTTTAATTAAAAACATTAAATAATCGGTTATTATTATTTAAAAGAAATAGTTTTTAAGATAATTAGTTTTTAAACTTGACTTTTTGTTAAAATTTAAAACTTGATAACATTCAAATATTAACCCAATACAAACCAAGAATTACTCGCATCTAAACCCAAGCATTTCTTTCCTTACCTAGCTTATACAAAATTACTACTAATCCCAATCTTATATCAAAAGTGAGCAACTGTACACACCCAAGAGGAAGAAATTGCACAGGCTACTACAGTACATTTAATTTTTTTTCACAAAACAGTTGTAGCCCCTTTATTTCTTTATACCGGAACTTGAACACAATTTAGCAGGTACAAATTTGTTACTTCTTCTACAGGCTACTGAATTTTAAAACCAACCCAGCAACTAGTTCATGTCATAGAGTCATTTGTATTTCCTTCAGCTGCTTCTGAAATGAATTTACAATATTTATCTAGTCCTATTTTGATTAGCAGCATGTCTTTTTCCACACATTGTGCTATGACCAAATTAACTCAATAACTAAATTCGTATCTCAGGGTTATTGATATTTCTTCTATTTTCATTTCACCCTTTACAACATGTACAGATTGTCGGATTATATTTAGATGTCTTTTTATTATTTGCTACACAACTCAAACAAGTTACAAAGCATGCACAACAAGGAATCATGTATGGGAGGCATTCGATGCAGAACCTAATCCAGCCAAACCATGCTTCAGGGTTATCGAATTCACTTCTTATTTAGTTACATTGTATACTTACTAAATTTCAAAAAAATATAGTAAGGAGTTATGTTTTAAATTCATCGGCATTCAGAAATAAATAAAGAATATAATAATGTGTAAACATAACAAGAAAAATAAATTCGAGGCAACCAAATTCTACTTCAGGGCCTAGATCCATAAACATAGCTACTAAATTATGTTTCAGATAATCTGCATTTAAATCACTCCAAGCACAACGTAAAGCACAAACAACACTCACAAAGATAAGCAACTATGCTTCTGAAATCATTGATTAAAATTTATCGATAGTAAGCAATATGAGCATCTTAACTACCAGTAATAGCTTTTCTCATTAGGCTTTAGTAAATTCTTATACTTGAAAAGTGTACCAAGCGCACGCATACTTTAACACCCTTTTGACCTCTAAATAACCAAGCTACACTACATTCCATCGTTTCCAATATCACAAAGTAAGTTAACTCGTATTTATATTTATAGGTTTGCTCCCTGTTGCTAAATAATGCAGTGATAAAAGAACAAGGAACTATAGCACAAATTCTCTTATTTAGCTGCACAGAAGAAAATCCACTGTACCTTACCTTCGAAGCTGTTCATTTGCAGCTTACTTAATTAAATCAATATATGTTACTTTCCTAATAAGCTCAAGAATATAATAAAATAAATAAGGTTGAACCTATCAGATTACAACCAGATATCAAAAGTAGAGATAAAATTTACCCCTTTACAAAATAAGTACATCAATTACCCACCTTATTGTTGAACATCGGCCTATTTCCGAAACCCGACAGTCGATTGAAGCTTGATTTTGATTTGAAACTCGATTTGTTGATTTGAATCTGCTGTCAGTTGAATCTGAATTCGCACTTTATTTTCGATGATCTTGAATTGCTTCAGTTGTAATCCTGATAGTTGTTTAGTTTAGTTTTATTTTTATTGCTTAATTTTTTTGGTTTGGTTTTAACGGAAGATGAAAGAAAATCGAGATTGAGAAAAGAGAATATGGAAAAAAATTGAACTATTTACAGCTTTGATTCTCTAGTCATTTTATTATTTATTTATTCAACTTAAAGAAACATATCGCCACTTGTAATTTCCAAGACTTGTACAAACTACACATATAATATGCATGTGTAAATAAATTTTAAATGTTTTTTTATAAAACTTTCATATTTAATTTCTTATTTAATAAATACATTTCTTAATTTATATAAATAAAATCCTTTAAAGAAAATAATATAAAACAAATTATATACTAATAAAATCATATATATATATATATATTAATGTTTTATACTCATTTATATATGTTTTATATTTTCTTTTTATACTTATAAACTAAATTTATTTTCATATGCAATTTTAAAAGAAAGTATACAACCCTTTATCAATTCCCATATATTCTACTCCCCATGGTATATAAATATTCACAGACTTTTATATTTGTATATGTATATATTTTAAAATTTCCAACATTATAAAATTTGCATATATATCTATTTATAGGATTTATTAACTCATTATAAAATTTATCATTTTTAGATATTTATAGTCCAACTTTTATTATATTTTCAAATTTATTTACAAATCCAGATATCCTTTAATTTCAGAATTTTTATCTGTTCAATTGAATAAACCAGTTAATTATTCAATTATCAAATGTCCAAAATACGAGTTATCACATATGAACAAGTATTACGCTCTAACCTTTTGACTTTGTCAATAGCTTAAGGAATACTTTTATCTAGGCTTTCAACAATGTCGAGACATATTTGTTAAATGATGATGTTGTTTTCCTTTCAACTTTGTCGGAAGCCTAGTGTTTTTGGTTTTTGACTTAATCTATTTGCACAATCTTAAAGTTTCATATTTGTTTTCATGTTTAAGTTATCTAAGTAGGTTTCTTTGTCTAATTCTTGAAAGTATTCCAAACTCATAAATAACCAAGGATCTTGACTAATATGTTTGCACCTGGCAGAATCATGAGTTCTCCAAAGAAAACTGAAGCCATTTCCAAGCATTCTTCCATTGCAACCCGAGATGAAGTTAATGCCATCCTAAATGATTTTGACATCACCAGAAATGAAGCCATTCCCCTTCAGGAAATTGACACCATAGACAACCCTCCTGAAGAGTATTTTGCTTATACTGTCATCTACATATGGCATGGCAGATTCTTACCCTTCCTAAAGTTCTTATCTTCGTATCTATCTCAATTTGGAATCGCCCCAAAGTCTTGACTTGTGTTGTCTTTCCCCCACTCAATTTTTTCTGTTAACTAATCTCTTGCTTTATCGGGTGTCCCTACCAAGGAGCTTAATGATGTCGACAAGAGAATAGTTGATCCTTAGCAGACTGATGCTTCTAACTCCCTCAAAATTAAGAAAGCACTCTCTTCTGCTAGTGGGACAGAGGATCTTAGGAACTCCTTCCTCTATCTAGCACACTTCACGCGGCAAACACTTTCTCTCCTTGGGAGATGCTGAACACTTCTCCCCATTGTATTCTATCTATGCAGACCATCCTTTTACATTATTGGTATACTATTTGCTTTTCATCCCTAGTATTCTTTGAATTATTTTTGCTGACTTTTAATTTGCTTGAACTTGTTTCAGCTTCTTCTCAAGTCACAGTGTCTGCTAGCGGTGCTGCCACTCCTCCACCAACATCTGGAGTGACATCAATTATCGCCTCCTTTGCAAAGTACAAGTTGACTTTCAAAAGGAAGCTAATGGAATCTTCCACAGATGTGCCTCCGAAGAAAATTCCAAGAGTTATAGAAGTGGAGGAAGAGAAGGAACGCCTATCTTATGAACAAATTCCGAAGAGCCCTGTTGTTAAAGCCCGTAAAGATAAACTAAAGCAAACTCGGCCTATTGCTAACCCTCTTTCATGCATCTCTATCTCTGATTCCCCAGCTGCACTTGAGCAGATGCAACTGGCTTTATTGATGACTCCTTCCACAAAACAAATTCCTTTGAAGCCATCATCTTCTACTCCTCCATCTACAAATTTCGAAGAGATGGTTGAGCTTATTTTGCATTTTGAATCTTTTACTTCTTTTTTCCCGCCCTCTTTCACTCCAGATTTGCTGAGGGCATTATCACCCTTTAATGGAGCAGCAACTTCTAGTAAGTTTCTCTTTAACTATCCTTATCATCATTGGTTTTTTCTTAAATCGCTAACTTGTGTTATATTTTATTTTTGATTTTAAAGAGCTGGTTAGCTTTGAATGAAAATGTTTCAAAGTCTTTTGCCTAATTCTCCAAGCTTCAAGAGGAAAATTCTAAGCTCAAAAACCAAATGTCTTCACTCTCTGCTGCTACAGATGACGTCTCCACAGAATTAAAACAAGTAAAGGCCTCTCTTGCATGAGTTGAGTCTGATCTAAAGGCAAAAAGGTGTGCTCGACAACTGGTTGCCGATGAGAAGCTTGCTATTGAGCTCACTTTAAAGGATACAGAAGATGAGAAGACTCATCTTGTCACGAAGAACATCTCTTTGAAAGATAAATTCAAGAAAACCAGAGCTTCGCTTAAACTTGCTGTCTGTACCCTTATTGACATCAAGCAGCAAGTGTCCTAATTTGTCGATATCACCTTAGGGCAAATGATGCTGAAGAACTATGAAGATATCATCATGCTTGCATACACCGATAACTACAAGAATTACCCAGACTTCGGCTTTCCTTCACTTGATCCTGCCTTAGCTGAAAGGGTGATGGGCAAAATCAATCAAATGAAGCAGGGTATTGAACCTGAGGATGAGGAGGAAACTAATGCCGTTGAAGTTCGTTCTTTTGATTTTTCCCTCCTTCGGAATCGAATCAAATGCTGAGGAGGAGGGTGACAAGGATGATGCCGTCGAGGAAAAAGATGATGATAACGATGATGGTAGTGATGATGATAAGGATGGTGATGATGATGATGATAGCATTGCTGGAGGCCAAGATCTTGATGGTGACAAAGGGGGTCCTTCTGGAATTTTAGAAAAGGATGGTGGCGATCAAGCTGAATTTCCTGAAAACGAGTCATCCTCTCAAAAGGATTTTCCACCTGCATCCCCCTGGCCCTCTGCTGCTCCAGAAGGTGAGCCTGCTCCTGCCCAAACTGAGGATCCGAAAGAGAAAGAGCAGGCCTCCCAGGCTTCCATTCTAGTTTTCTAGGTATGAAATTCCCTGTTTAAATATCTTTCTCTCCAAAGATAATAATTAGTGTAAAATCATTCATTTTAGATGAAGAGGAAGTCTCAACTTCCCTATAGAATAAAACTTAAAAGAAAACAAGCAGAAATTAACAAGTTATATAGGGAGTTAGACAAACAGATAAAGGAGCATAACATCCTCTCTGAAAAGTATCACAGTCTCGATCGAAGTGCCTCTGTTCTAGCATCTTTTAAAATCAAAGGGCTGCCCCATTATTAAAGAGGGTGCGCCTCCAATAAAACCTCTCTTAAAGGAGAATCAAGAGTTCCCTACTTTATTGGACGATGATCGAAGATAGGGATATTTTAGTTAAATTTTTATGTAAAGCTTATTGTAGACATTTTATTATAGACTTTTTGCACTTAGGCGAATTCAGAGGGGGTTTACTCAGATATTTCCATAAAAGATACTTAGATGAATTCGGATCCGACCTGCATCCCAGAGCTTGCTGGAACTTACCGCGGATCAGGTCGATTCCTCTAGGTCATCCCCTGAAAAGCTTAAGTACTATAAAGATAAATTTGTTTTTGAATTTTTCTTTATGTCTATTTTGTGTGAACCAGATAAATGAATGATTGAATATGTAATAATTAATTGATTTCTAAATACATGTTTTAGCTCTTTTTTCTTTGCTTACCTTCTCTTTACTATTGTTTATGCCAAAATTGGTCACAAGCCCCAAATGTCATGAAGCACCAGTGTATGAACACAAATCAGCGGTATATAATCACAGATCACATATCTAGGTAATGTAGGGAATAAAAATGAAGAATAACAAACTTAAAACGGAAAGAAATAGACAGAGACATAAGGTTTATAGTGGTTCGGCTATCTCCGGCCTACATCCACTTCAAATGATAATCTTTTATTGACTTTCTTCATTGGTTACAGCGGATTATAGCAATAATTTTCAAAAACAACAGTGAAACTTGAATACAATGGTTATTTTGGCAGAGTCTGGATGTCACAAAATCAAAAGTCCCTTTTCTGTTGGCTCTAGGATGCTATTTATAGGCGTAGGCTGAAAATATCTCGCTTTGATCTCGAGAGACCTCTTTTGGAACGTGAGTGGGCCCACATGATCGATTCCACATAATTTCGACTCGATCCGTGATCGATACGAATGAATTTCGTATCGATCAAGATTTTATCCACTTGAGTCGAAATTTGGAAGGAACATTCTTTAGGTCGTACATATGCTTCTGTGAAAATTTGGCGGCATTTGGACCCATGGATTGTGTGAAATGATCGATGCAGATTCGATTTTTTCAGTAGGCTATTTGGTTCGTATTGATATATTCATTTCGACCAGTTCGTATCGATGTTGAGCACGCGCCTGCAAGTTGACGTGGCGCTTGTTTTTAGGATCGATCCAAAGTTCATGCCTAATCGACCGAGTCTCCCCTATGCACGTGCTTTGTTCGAAATGATCGGTAACTGTTGTTCGAGTCGATCAGTAATGTGTTGTTCGAATCGATCAATAATGTGTTGTTCGAATCGATCAGAACTCAATCCATTCGCATCGATCATCCTGTTATGTTCATATCGATCGATACGAAGTGATGGATACGAACAGTGGCTTCAAGATAGATACGAAATGAGGTGCACTGGTGGATCGATGCGAATTGTCGATGCTTGATCGATACGAACAAGGTCCCTCTAGACCGATACGAATAATTTAGCTCTAGATGGGTTTGAACTGATTGATTCGAACATGATCTTTTGATGGATACGAACAGCGTGACCACTTGAATTTATCGATCATATCTCAAGCATACGAACTCCAATTGACTTGGAATTTGAAATATATCCTTTTCTAGCCTTGCTCTTCATTTTATAGCAATTTCACCTCGATCAGAGCTTGTTCAAACTTGGTCGACATCCATCATAAACTTGTTATCAATTTATCTCCAATCCTGATATCCATTCTTTCTAGCCAATTTTTTGATATTCCGGCCTTGACCAAAAGGTGGTATAACATTTGCCCCCCAAAACATGCCTTGTGATAAGAAGGTGTGTTTTCAGTAGTTCCGAATCTGATACCCAAAGTCCATGTTCCATCCATAGCCATCCCATCCGAGTGCCATAGCCATATCCCGATTCACTTCCACGACTGCTCCGAGTCGATGTCCGATTTTGAATTCAGTAACCAAAACCTCTGGCAATTTCATATCCATCCAAATTCGAGAACCGAGTTCTAATCCATCCATATCCAATAACCAATAACCGAATCCAAGACCTCTCCAGGTTCTTGCCAAGCGTAATCCACACTCGATGACCTGTGCTAAGCAATGCCTTGGTATCTATGGTCCAGTGTCCCTGAACGTTGAGTAATGTCATGACTTATGTCCTAAGCCAAATCCTGGTCGCTCTGAACCCTTGCCGAGCATTATCAATAGTCGATGACCGGAAACAGTAACCGATAATATTGGGCCTAAGTCCTAGGCTGAATCATGGTCTCTCCGGACCCTTGCCGAGCACAGTCCATACTCGACGACCTGAATAAGCGAATTCGCCATGTTCGGATGAAGAGACGTACCCCTTGCCAGGCATAGTCCATACCCAACGACCATTTACCAAAAACCAAATAAAAATCCAATCAAAAACCAATCCAAAATCTAGATTAAATCAGAAAACCAAAAATCCATACCAAATATCCAAACCAATATCAAAACCAGAAATCAACCATCCAAAAAAAAGTTCAAATGAGAAAACAAATGGAATCAAGGTTCAAACCAAACTCCAAAACCAAACCAGAAAAAGAAAGAGTCTAAACCAAAAAGAAAAAACAAATTTCACAAACCATAGCGTCAAGGTTTATCACCATCTCAGAGCATGCCTAGGGCCATCTCCGTTCCCGTACATGAGTAAGTGACTTGGCTGTTTGCCTAGAGTTTGCTACTTATTCAATATCATCCCTATCAGTTGATAACCAATTGACCATTATTCTTATGCCTCATGCCATCGTTGTTTGAGGTGGACGGTGATCGATCCTGTTTGACCTCTGCATTTCGAGCGCCGACATATTGTCGCAACTGATCATTCCTTATATGCTCCTCAATTATATCCTTTAGATGCCTGCAGCTATTGGTATCATGTCCTTCCAAATCGTGAAAGAGACGGTGCCTTCATGATTCCCTTTAACGTTCCTAGGGTTCTCTCCTTGCTGGCCTTCGGTAGGGAAGGCGATTTCGAGTCTCCATGAATATCTGCTCTAGCGTCTCGTTCAATCATGTGTAATGGAAAATTTTGGCTCTATAACGACCCGAAAATTTCGTTCCCGAAAATTCCAGATAGTTAGAGAAAATAAGAAGAGAGAAAGAAGATGAAACAGAAACAAGATACAGAAACCTCACATTCGCAGCGGATCAAATATAATATTAAATAAAATAGTAGTTATACAAAGAAAACTATATCAGTTAATTGCATTTTATTACATCAGAGTTACACATATACACAAACACTGGACAAAACAATCATGTCCAAATATTACAATATCACAGTGGAAACCCTCCATACGTCCCTGCCATCCAGCTCGCCTCCTGAGCTCCAGAACGTCCTTACCTAAAAATCTGTAATAATCGGTCTGACCCGAGCATTGCATCAAAGTAACACCCGGGTCAGGCTGGAAACCAGCGTGAGTAAACCCAACTAACATGGAATACCAAAACAAACAACTTATATAAACCCAGGTAACTTATATCAATCTAACCAAATTTACAAGTTCACAAAATGTTATAGACATGCTTATTGTACACATAAGTTTTCTAAATACCAAAGATTTAGATTTAAAATAGTCCAATTTCCTTCAAATCACTTCACTCCATCATATAGATTTTACACATCAATCTATAAACATTCGAAGTGGTTTCGGGTATTTACTAGTACCCAACTCCGGTCTCTTCGAATCCACTGTCATCTTAACTCAAGTTATTCAAGTAATTAATTTCAACTGCTGGATGTCACCTTTACACAGCAATAACATAGATATACATCACCCATTTATCATTGATATAACCAATACCATATCAATAGAATGTCACGACATATCATTCAATAGATATCATTCAATTTATTTAACAACAATCATCCATAAGCAAGCATTATCAATCCATATCACAATTAATTTAATTACTTAAATTAAATTAACTCCTTAAGAATTAATCACTAAACCTTGCTTATACAATCATTAATTAACTACTAACCTTAATTAATTAATCACATCCTTGATTTACTCAATCATCAATTTATCAATCTCTAATTCCATATTAATTATCCTTTATTTATCAATTAATAATCCTTAATTATTATTTAATCCCCTTTAATACAAAGTAATTTATCCTTAATTACTTCATAATCAATTAATTAACCTTTAATTAACTAATGAGTTATTCATCAATTATCGATTATTAACCTTAATTATTAATCAATATCTCTTAATACAAATTAATTAATCCATAATTACTTTTATAATTAATTAATTAACTAATTATTAATTACCTCTTAATTATTAATTAATAAACCTAATTATCAATTATTAATTAAGGTCTTAATTACAGATTTCTTATTCCTTAATCACCAGTTAATTAACCATTTAATTAATCCTTAATTAATTGTTAACCCATCCTTAATTAACAGATAATCAATCCTTAATTACCATTTAATTAATCCTTAATCACCATTGATTTATCAAGTAATTATCCAAATTAATTTAACTTCTATCCTTTCATATTAATTACACCTTTAAAGTCTATATTATATCTCTTAAATAATAATTAATCGCGTTATTAATTAGCCTTAATTCCTTTAATTAATTAATTACTCGTAAATTAATTAATTAATTCTTTAATTAATTATATTCATTAATCTATTAATTAATAATCCCAAGAGATTAACCCTTAATCACTTCCATTAGGTTTCTTCCATAAGTAATTTTCTCAATTTAATTACATTCCGCAATCATTCATTAATTACTGCACTAAGTATTATACTTAATTACCTAACAAGTGATTATCTTAAGTTAATTAGACTAATTAATTAATCAAAAATTAATTACATTAATTCATTAATCAATTTATTATTACTCAATCCCTGATTAATTCATTTCTTAAGCATTTCAAATCTTGAAATATATTATTCTTAAAATCTCAATTCTTCATTTATCTTGAAAGAACTTACTTCTAAATTAAACTTAATTTTTCTCTTTTTTTCTCCAAAATTAGTCCTAATCTTTACTTAAACTCGAATTTTTAGAAAAAACCTTATTACTGCTAACCCAGGCAACACACGAACTATAACCCGAGCTAAGAACGGTCTTACCCGAGACATGCGCGAGTAAATTCTCACGAAAACTCGAACCTTCCGAACGACCCTTGCTCCGAGTCACATATGCGAATTCTTCGAGTCAACCCAAAATCTCCCCATGGCCATCAACCTTTCAGAATCCACGTGCATGCGTGCACGGTGCACAACCCTCCGACCACCATTGGCCATCCTTCCGACCATCGACATTTCAATGTCGACCTCGCCTAGCTATTCCACCTCTCAGATTGATGATAGCGTTTGTTAACAAAAATCGAGTCACTCGTTCCCAAAATCTGGAACCATCACCATCACCAAATTAATAATTGCCGACGAACTCGTCCTCGCGAATCCATGCCGCCTTCACCAGCGTCATTGTTATCCTCCACGCTATCACTACCTAAATCCACTAGCAGCTCGACCCATCAAGGCATCCACCGCGACCATTTATTTCCAAGCCTTGAAAACTAGGGTTAAAAATTTAATCCCTTCGCCGTTGACGCCACGACGATCATTACAGCTTCCAGCCATTTTTCCTGGACTCCCCCTACCTACCCCTATCTCCAGACCAAATCTCGACTCTCCTGTGACTACTGATCACCAGAGGTTGACCCAAACCCCAATTCCAGTCATCTTAGAGTTATTCGCCCGATACAGTATTAAGAATTCTGATTTTTCTTTTAAAAATCATATTTTACTCAGACATTTCAAGATATAAACTTGAATCAACTTACTTTGATACTTGATTTCATCATGCTAATAATGTTTCTACTGTTGTTGTTTTTTTTTCTTTTTTTTCTTTTTCAGACTTTAGTATAATTTAAAGTTTAAAACATTTGTTCATACTTTTAAATTCTGGATTAAGTCAAAAATTTACTAATTTGCTTGAAGTCCAAAGTTTATCTCTGATCAGATAAAAAGAAATTGGATTTAGTTCTAAAATTTTATATCATGTATCAAGAACAGGGAAGATCAAATATTTCAGACATGTACATTCTACAATCATTTACATCACAGATATATTTCATATTAAATGCACAACCAACCTCAATCATCTCATATTCAAACAATCAGATGTTTATCTATTTGGTTTTTAAATTTAAAAAGTGTTACTTCCTGCAACTGTTAAAACAGGGACCAGGCTTCACTACTTATTTAACTTGAATCCATATTTTTATACGCTGTTATATTGATACAAACATCTATCCTTAGAGATCAAAGCCTAGAATCCATTTAGGTGAAAAATTTAAGTTTTTAAAACCAGGTTTTTAACCCCTGAATATTCGGACAGAGGCCAAAGTTTGAAAACACAAACATGCACCCAAGCATCAACAGATATACATACATTCATACATAATAAACCAACTTGCAAAAATACATTATCATTCATGCAACCAACAGACACATCAACCTTTCATAGGCAACAAAATTTAAACAGTTTTGGCTAAGTTTACTCACAAATTGAAGATGCAGAGGAACAGTCTTCTTGGTTGAAAACAGAATGCCTGAAATCTGCTCTGATTCAATCTGGGTTTCGATATTTTGAATTAAATTTGAATCCGGTCTTGTGTTGAACTTGAATTTCTTTTATTCTGTTCTGATCCCAGAAACACTTCCAGGTTGAAAACTTTGAAATTCTTTTTTAAAAAAACCAAGCTTTGATTTTGAACCGCTCTTTGGTTTCCAGGTTGTAGCCTGGTTTGAGATGATCTTTGTTCTGATCATTTGATCTAAGATGATTAGTTCAATATTCTGATTTGATTTTCTCTGATTTAAACTTACAGGTTTTGGAAAAGAAGAAAGGAAAACCTGGTTCCTTTTTATTTATTATTTACATTATCAACTTAAAAGAAATATAAGCTATTGTCACTTATTATTTCATGTCTTCTTTGATTTACATTTGTTAAATTAAATGAACATTTATTAAAAATCTTACATTTGTCATTTACATGTACTTACTAGTTAACACTTGTTAGTGTTAAGCCTTATAGATTTACACTTGTCCTTTAAGTAACAAATATTTATTTTAAATGTTTAAATGAAATCTTTTCTTAAATGTTTATCTTGTAATTTAATTTTTAATTGAAATAATGAAGGTTGACACTTGTTAAAACTTATGTTACAATCATTACACTTGTTGATTTGCTAATTCCCTTAAGCTACATTTGTTATTTGAGAAAAATTTATTTTTATTCCTAAATCATCTTTTAAATAATTTTATAATCTTGTTTTAACCCTCTTTAGCTTATGTTTATATAATTATAGTTATGTAATATAACATATGTTTTAATATTATATCTATCTATTTTCTTTAACACATTTCTCCTTACTATATTTATAAAATCTTTTAAAGAAAATAATATAGAACTACCTGTATTCTAATAAAAATCAAACATACATTATTTTATTTTATTTTATTTTTTTAAATATATCTAATTTATTTTAAGATTTTTATCTTTGGATTTCAATCTCAGGTTCAAATTAAATTTAAATTGACTCATATGTATTTTTAAACAAACACACATTACATTTATTTGAAAATAATAATTTTGCAAATTTTGAATAATCATACTAGAAGACTATCAAATAAATATTTATCCAAGTATAAATATTTATCATCAGATTTATTTGTTCAGTTTACAAATCAGTATTTTCAATAGTAAAAAAAATCAGATAATTATCCAATTATCTTATACCCAAAAATCCGGGTTATCACATTCCTCCCCCCCTTTGAATCTTTTCGTCCTCGAAAAGGAACGAAGCCAGGATTTATAAATATTTTAAATCCAATTAAAATATTCTTTGATCATTTGTAAAACACTTTTAAAATCTGTATAATATTGCCAAAATAGTTTTTACAAAAATATTTTTATAACTCGATGTCTCAACCAATCTATCCTTATTCTCCTAGAAATTCGGTCATACGATGATCAGGCGTATGACTGAAGATCTACAAGTGCTTGGCAGACTCGTTTTCAACATCCAGTGAAAATACTTTGAAAATAATTTTTATTGAAAATATAGAAATCAGTTTTCGAAAATAGAGGATATATCTTTGGTGAGAATGCTTTGGAAATCATCACCCCCATCCATGGTCATAGTTACATCCAGGGTTACGTTGCCGTCGCAGCAAAAGTCCATGTAACTGCAGGCTCTCAGCGGCCTCTGATTACGCCATGGATCCCCACACAACAGATCACTTTGGGTTTTCACATCTCATTTAAAACTCAACATTCAGAGTTTATCTCAAATCATCTTTGATATTTAAGTATATCCACACATATACATATTTACTTCTTTTACCAAGTTATACTTTAAAATTTTAAACCACCTTTGGTTTTAATCCAAAACAAATTTCTTTTAAATTTTCAAACAACTCTTGTTTGAAATAGGACCATTTCATTCGATTGCATTAAATAATATTATTTATTATTTCTTTAAATTAATTACATCATTAATTAATTCCAATTAATCACATTCGGTAATTAACTTATTTCTAAATTACCTTTGTTAAGTAATTGTCCTTTAAATTACTTATCTCTAGTTACTTCATTAAGTAACTCCCTCTTTATTTATCATTTCTAATTATTATCCACTAATTTTTCTCATAAAGATTAATTAATTACATAAATTAATTGATTGTTCTTATCTCTAATTATTATCACTTAATTCTTACTATTACTTTTAATTTAATTAATACTACAACCAATTTCCTTAATATAACAGATAATCTATTTCTTATATAAGATTCATTTACTTTTGAAATCATTTAAAATCTTTATATAAGAAAATAACAAGTACGCTCTCTCATATATATATACACTCAACTCATCCTAGGGTACCACTTACCCTATCCTTAATGAGTATACCCCTTAGAGCCAAGGTTCTCGCTTAACCTTCGGCTCTGATACCAAATGTAACGACCCGAAAATTTCGATCCCGAAAATTCCAGATAGTTAGAGAAAAGAAGAAGAGAGAAAGAAGATGAAACAGAAAACAAGATACAGAAACCTCACATTCACAGCGGATCAAATATAATATTAAATAAAATAGCAGTTATACAAAGAAAACTATATCAGTTAATTACATATTATTACATCGGAGTTACACATATACACAAACACTGGACAAAACAATCATGTCCAAATATTACAATATCACAGTGGAAACCCTCCATACGTCCCTGCCATCCAGCTCGCCTCCTGAGCTCCAGAACGTCCTTACATTAAAATCTGTAATACTCGATCTGACCCGAGCATTACATCAAAGTAACACCCGGGTCAGGCTGGAAACCAGCGTGAGTAAACCCAACTAACATGGAATACAAAAACAAACAACTTATATAAACCCGGGTAACTTATATCAATCTAACCAAATTTTCAAGTTCACAAAATGTTATAGACATACTTATTGTACACATAAGTTTTCTAAATACCAAAGATTTAGATTTAAAATAGTCCAATTTCCTTCAAATCACTTCACTCCAGCATATAGATTTTACACATCAATCTATAAACATTCGAAGTGGTTTCGGGTATTTGCTAATACCCGACTCCGGTCTCTTCGAATCCACTGTCATCTTAACTCAAGTTATTCAAGTAATTAATTTCAACTGTTGGATGTCACCTTTACACAGCAATAACATAAATATACATCACCCATTTATCATTGATATAACCAATACCATATCAATAGAATGTCACGGCATATCATTCAATAGATATCATTCAATTTATTTAACAACAATCATACATAAGCAAGCATTATCAATCCATATCACAATTAATTTAATTACTTAAATTAAATTAACTCCTTAAGAATTAATCACTTAACCTTGCTTATACAATCATTAATTAACTACTAACCTTAATTAATTAATCACATCCTTGATTTACTCAATCATCAATTTATCAATCTCTAATTCGAGATTAATTATCCTTTATTTATCAATTAATAATCCTTAATTATTATTTAATCCCCTTTAATACAAAGTAATTTATCCTTAATTACTTCATAATAAATTAATTAACCTTTAATTAGCTGATGAGTTATTCATCAATTATCGATTATTAACCTTAATTATTAATCAATATCTCTTAATACAAATTAATTAATCCATAATTACTTTTATAATTAATAAATTAACTAATTATTAATTACCTCTTAATTATTAATTAATAAACCTAATTATCAATTATTAATTAAGGTCTTAATTACAGATTTCTTATTCCTTAATCACCAGTTAATTAACCATTTAACTAATCCTTAATTAATTGTTAACCCATCCTTAATTAACAGATAATCAATCCTTAATTACCATTTAAGTAATCCTTAATCACCATTGATTTATCAAGTAATTATCCAAATTAATTTAACTTCTATCCTTTCATATTAATTACACCTTTAAAATCTATATTATATCTCTTAAATAGTAATTAAGCGCGTTATTAATTAGCCTTAATTCCTTTAATTAATTAATTACTCTTAAATTAATTAATTAATTCTTTAATAAATTATATTCATTAATCTTTTAATTAATAATCCCAAGAGATTAACCCTTAATCACTTCCATTAGGTTTCTTCCATAAGTAATTTTCTCAATTTAATTACATTCCGTAATCATTCATTAATTACTGCACTAAGTAATTATACTTAATTACCTAACAAGTGATTATCTTAGGTTAATTAGACTAATTAATTAATCCAAAATTAATTACATTAATTCATTAATCAATTTATTATTACTCAATCCCTGATTAATTCATTTCTTAAGCATTTCAAATCTTGAAATATATTATTCTTAAAATCTCAATTCTTCATTTATCTTGAAAGAACTTACTTCTAAATTAAACTTAATTTTTCTCTTTTTTCTCCAAAATTAGTCCTAATCTTTACTTAAACTCGAATTTTTAGAAAAATCCTGATTACTGCTAACCTAGGCAACGCACGAACTATAACCCGAGATAAGAACGATCTTACCCGAGACATGCGCGAGTAAATTCTCACGAAAACTCGAACCTTCAGAACGACCCTTGCTCCGAGTCACATATGCGAATTCTTCGAGTCAACCCAAAATCTCCCCATGGCCATCAACCTTTCAGAACCCACGTGCATGCGTGCACGGTGCACAACCCTCCGACCACCATTGGCCATCCTTCCGACCATCGACATTTCAATGTCGACCTCGCCTAGCCATTCCACCTCTCAAATTGATGATTCCGTTTGTTAACAAAAATCGAGTCACTCGTTCCCAAAATCTGGAACCATCACCATCACCAAATTACTAATTGCCGACGAACTCATCCTCGCGAATCCATGCCGCCTTCACCAGCGTCATTGTTATTCTCCACGTTATCACTACCTTAATCCACTAGCAGCTCAACCCATCAAGGCATCCACCGCGACCATTTATTTCCAAGCCTTGAAAACTAGGGTTAAAAATTTAATCCCTTCGCCGTTGACGCCACGGTGATCATTACAGCTTCCAGCCATTTTTCCTGGACTCCTCCTACCTACCCCTATCTCCAGACCAAATCTCGACTCTCTTATGACTACTAATCACCAGAGGTTGACCCAAACCCCAATTCCAGTCATCTTAGAGTTACTCGCCCGATACAATATTAAGAATTCTGATTTTTCTTTTAAAAATCATATTTTACTCAGACATTTCAAGGTATAAACTTGAATCAACTTACTTTGATACTTGATTTCATCATGCTAATAATGTTTCTACTATTGTTGTTTGTTTTTTTTTTGTTTTTTCTTTTTCCAGACTTTAGTATAATTTAAAGTTTAAAACATTTGTTCATACTTTTAAATTCTGGAATAAGTCAAAAATTTACTAATTTTCTTGAAGTCCAAAGTTTATCTCTGATCAGATAAAAAGAAATTGGATTTAGTTCTAAAATTTTATATCATGTATCAAGAACAGGGAAGATCAAATATTTCAGACATGTACATTCTACAATCATTTACATCACAGATATATTTCATATTAAATGCACAACCAACCTCAATCATCTCATATTCAAACAATCAGATGTTTATCTATTTGGTTTTTAAATTTAAAAAGTGTTACTTCCTGCAACTGTTAAAACAGGGACCAGGCTTCACTACTTATTTAACTTGAATCCATATTTTTATACGCTGTTATATTGATACAAACATCTATCCTTAGAGATCAAAGCCTAGAATCCATTTAGGTTAAAATTTTATGTTTTTAAAACCAGGTTTTTAACCCCTGAATATTCGGAAAGAGGCCAAAGTTTGAAAACACAAACATGCACCCAAGCATCAACAGATATACATACATTCAAACATAATAAACCAACTTGCAAAAATACATTATCATTCATGCAACCAACTGACACATCAACCTTTCATAGGCAACAAAATTTAAACGGTTTTGGCTAAGTTTACTCACAAATTAAAGATGCAGAGGAACAGTCTTCTTGGTTGAAAACAGAATGCCTGAAATCTGCTCTGATTCAATCTGGGTTTCGATATTTTAAATTAAATTTGAATCCGGTCTTGTGTTGAACTTGAATTGCTTTTATTCTGTTCTGATCCCAGAAACGCTTCCAGGTTGAAAACTTTGAAATTATTTTTTAAAAAAAACCGAGCTTTGATTTTGAACCGCTCTTTTTGGTTTCCAGGTTGTAGCCTGATTTGAGATGATCTTTGTTCTGATCATTTGATCTGAGATGATTAGTTCAATATTCTGATTTGATTTTCTCTGATTTAAACTTACAGGTTTTGGAAAAGAAGAAAGGAAAACCTGGTTCCTTTTTATTTATTATTTACATTATCAACTTAAAAGAAATATAAGCTATTGTCACTTATTATTTCATGTCTTCTTTGATTTACATTTGTTAAATTAAATGAACATTTATTAAAAATCTTCCATTTGTCATTTACATGTACTTACTAGTTAACACTTGTTAGTGTTAAGCCTTATAGATTTACACTTGTCCTTTAAGTAACAAATATTTATTTTAAATGTTTAAATGAAACCTTTCCTTAAATGTTTATCTTGTAATTTAATTTTAAATTGAAATAATGAAGGTTGACACTTGTTAAAACTTATGCTATAATCATTACACTTGTTGATTTGCTAATTCCCTTAAGCTACATTTGTTATTTGAGAAAATTTTATTTTTATTCCTAAATCATCTTTTAAATAATTTTATAATCTTGTTTTAACCCTCTTTAGCTTATGTTTATATAATTATAGTTATGTAATATAACATATGTTTTAATATTATATCTATCTATTTTCTTTAACACATTTCTCCTTACTATATTTATAAAATCTTTTAAAGAAAATAATATAGAACTACCTGTATTCTAATAAAAATCAAACATACATTATTTTATTTTATTTTATTTTTTTATATATATCTAATTTATTTTAAGATTTTTATCTTTGGATTTCAATCTCAGGTTCAAATTAAATTTAAATTGACTCATATGTATTTTTAAACAAACACACATTACATTTATTTGAAAATAATAATTTTGCAAATTTTGAATAATCATACTAGAAGACTATCAAATAAATATTTATCCAAGTATAAAAATTTATCATCAGATTTATTTTTTCAGTTTATAAATCAGTATTTTCAATAGTAAAAAAAAAAATCAGATAATTATCCAATTATCTTATACCCAAAAATTCGGGTTATCACTGGCTCTCTCCACCGCTTCCTAGCTTTTCCTGATTCGTCATCCAACTTCCTTTTTCCTTTAGCTTTATTTTTATCCGAGCTTCCACTGGATGGCCTTCCATCTTCAGCCGAGTTCACCTCCTTTAATTTCAAAGCTGAACATACATCTTCCTACCGAAAGGAATCTCTCAGCTTCGTGAAAGAATTCCCCGAGATCCATTGGTGGGACCCCTATTAGTGATACATTGAAATCTGAATTCTCTCTGACTCTTGACGCTCCTACCGTTAAAACCATCGATGGATCCGGCCAATCCACCGAAGCAACCGCTGCATTGAACCGAGCTAAGAAAGCTCTGAGTGATTCCTCTGTCCTTTGCTTTATAGATGTTGGTGTCATTACATTCTTCGGCCTTTTGATATGAACCCGAAACTGCTTCAGAAACCTATCCACCAATTCTGTCAATGTCTTGATAGATCCCTCTTCTAGCTGTCTGAACCACATAGCAGCTATATCTATCAAGTATAGAGGAAACATCAGGCCATAACTTACTCTGATGCCCCAACACTCCCATGTGTCGTGTGTACCTCATCAAGTGATCGGTAGGATCAGCCTTGCCATTGTTACCTCTAGCGTAGTAGCTTGAATTCTGGTGGATTCCGAGCCATTCTGATGTCATGAGTAAACGGACTCCTGTTTACTCCTTCAAGATCTCTATTTGTCAAACCTCCGCATATAGTTCGCTTGATAATCTCAGCCAATCCAGAGTTGTTCGTCAAGGGCTGCCCCCCAACTTCCCGAGGGAATTCTGGTACATACTCTTCATCACGTGCTCCTGCATTACTGTCAGCATCTTGTTGTGTGGTGTCACCTAGAATTCCTCCATGAACTGGTCCATCATTGCCAGGTGGTGTGCCCTCGAGCCTGGATCCATCCAGATTAGAAGTTCTGTGCCTGATTAGGGTTGCGCACTATTGAGCCGCTCTGTCTGATTCCTATTGGGTCCTTCTGTTCCAGCTCCGTGGATCTGAACTCCAGATGATCCCGCCTATCCAAACTGTCTGAGAAGGTTCTACATCATTTCCTCTTGTCTTTTTAGAAACTCCTCATGCATGGCTCCCATCATCATCTCCATCTCGTCTCTGGTGATGAAGGATGAAGTTCGATTAACTCCTAAAGACGCTTTTTGGCTTCCTTCATGCTGGCTTCTCTCTACTCTTTGCCTCCTTATTGATTGCTTTATTAAGGTTCCTATTAGATCTGATCCTTTATTCTTCCAAATCTGAACTCTAATCCGGTATAGCGGGTGCTAGTTCTTCTCGGTGAAACCACCAAAGTGTTTGCACCAAACTTGGTCACAAACCCCAAATGTCGTGAAAGCACCGGTGTATGAACACAAATCAGCAGTATAATCACAGATCACGGATCTAGGTAATGTAGAGAATAAAAATGAAGAATAACAAACATAAAACGGAAAGAAATAGACAGAGACACAAGGTTTATAGTGGTTCTGCTATCTCAGGCCAACATCCACTTCAAATAATAATCTTTTATTGACTTTCTACGCTGGTTACAGTGGAATACAGCAATAATTTTCGAGTATAACAGTGAAGCTGGAATACAATGGTGATTTCAGCAGAGTTTGGACGTCGCAGAATCAAAAGTCCCTTTTCTGTTGGCTTTGAGATGCTATTTATAGGTGTAGGCTGCAAATATCTCTCTCAGATCTTGGAAAACCTCTTCTGGCATGTGAGTGGGCCCACGCGATCGATCCTACATAATTTCAACTCGATCCATGATCGATACGAATAGATTTCGTATCGATCAAGATTTGATCCAATCGAGTCGAAATTTGGCCGGAACATTCTTTAGGTAGTACGTAAGTTCCTCTGAAAATTTGGCGGCTTTTGGACCTGTGGATTATGAGTATCAATGCAGATTTGATTTTTTCGGTAGCCTGTTTGGTTCGAATCGATATATTCATATCAATCGGTTCGAATCAGTGTTGAGCAGTGCCTGCAAGTTGACGTGGTACTTGATTTTAGGATCAATCCGAAGTTCATGCCTAATCGACCGAGTCTCCCCTATGCACGTGCTTTGTTCAAACGGATCTGTAAAATATTGTTCGAGTCGATCAGTAATGTGTTGTTCGAATCGATCAGTAACGTGTTGTTCGAATCGATCAGAACTCGATCCATTCACATCGATCATCCTATTCTATTCGTATCGGTCGATACGAAGTGATGGATACGAACAGTGGCTTCATGATGGATATGAAATGAGGTGAATTGGTGGATCGATGCGAATTTTTGATGGTTGATCGATACGGACAGGGTCCCTCTAGACCGATATGAATAGTGTAGCTCCAGATGGGTTCAAACTGATCGATTCGAACATGGTCTTTTGATGGATACGAACAACATGACCACTTGAGTTGTATGGATCATATCTCGAGCATACAAACTCTGCTTGACTTGAAATTTGAAATATAGCCTTTTCTAGCCTTGCTCTTCATTTTCTAGAAATTTCACCTCGATTGGAGCTTGGTCAAACTTGGTCGACATCCATCATGACCTTGTTATCAATTGATCTTCAATCCTGATATCCATTCTTTCCAGCCAATTTGTTGATATTCTAGCCTTGACCAAAAGATAGGATAACAACTTTGCTATTACAGAATGATAGTTCTTCAGGTCGACTCATCCCTAGAGACTACTTAAGCCAATATGTTAAATTGAGAAGGTTTTACTATGAGAATGCATCAATTTTAAAGACTGTGAAATTAGCGAGATAATGCTTTCTTCGATATTTACAAAAAATTGTACTTAGAATACCCTCGCCTCCGTTTTGACATCCTTGGCGATGAGAAGGAAAATTTCCTTAAAGAGATCAGAACATTCCACTCTAAGTTAATTTGCAGTTGCGATAGTCCCCCGGTTAGGAAATGGGACTATAGCAAATGCTCGTCGGTCATAACCCCCAAAGGAGTTACTATGCCTTTTGATTTGACAATTATGCTTTCAGCTAACTCTCAAGATAAAGTTAGAAAACTAGTTTCTGAGCTTTAAGTGTAATTAAGTTGTTTATTGTAACTTTTAATTTTGTTCTTGTTTGAGTTGTAATTCGTTATAATAATATATATATATATATATATATATATCATGGTCTTGACTTCTATTTTATTTCTATTGCTTAAATAGGAGCTACAGTTGTCCTCAACTTCTCTTCGTCATAATTTATTGTCATGCGTTGATGCTATTAGAGAGAAGTTGTTGACAGCGAGTGGAGGGATTGTAGTTAGTGATGTGGTCTTATTAGAATGCTTTGATTGTAACGTCGAAGCTGTAAAATGGCACAAGAGGTATTTTCTTCAAAAAACCGTCGCTAGCGGTCACAAAGGTCACATTGCCTACCTTGAGGCTGAAATCAAGAACAAAGATGAGATGATCACCACGCTTAAACGACAAATGAAGACAAATCCCACAATCGACTTCGATCAAAATATGTATGAACTTATTCAGCAAATAAGCGACTTAGAGTTGAAATTAAAAGATAATCAGGCGCAGTGTGCCTTTCTGGAATTCATCATGGGCGACAAGACTTCGAGTATTGACTTGTCGGTCCCTCACTCTACTCCTATAGTTACTAAACCCACCAAGCCAAAGCTTCTTACGGCTCAAAAATTTCCTACTATGCTCAACCCTCCCCCCTTCTTAAACATGAATGCCATGGGCAACTGGTGCAGGAGACTTAAGTTTAAAACAACCAAATATTTAAATGAGCAGCAGAAGGTCAAATATTCTCAACTATTAATGATTATGCCGCCAAGAATCAAAAGCTTGAGCGCAATATTTATCTCTTCCAAAAGCGTGTTGCAGAATTAGAAAGGGGTAACAAGACCCTTAGGGCAGCAAAGAGAGCCTTCAATCGTGCTTTGAAAACTAACACCGATGCCATTGATGATGAAGACAAAATAAGGAAGAAAGAGAAGAAACTTAAAGAAGATCTTTGCGCGGCCATTTGCTATGTCGTGGACCCTTCGGTCATAGAGACTCTTAACAAAGCCGATCAAGATTTGTAGTTTTTTTGTATGTCTGACTTGAATGAACTTTTTTTGTGTGTGTATGTATATATATGTGTGTGTGTAAACAATTTCATAGACTTTTAAATTATCTCATGTCTTATGTAAATTATATAAATTTGGAAAGTAGCACCTGATTTGCAATCCTTTTTATGTGATGTCACTTTTGAAATGCCTTTGAAATGCTCATTCATTGATTTTTGGACTCGCTAAATATTTTGTTATTCCTTGCTATTCTGATTTTCTTGAAAAGCATGTAGCAGACAATATTTTTAATTGTTATCTTGAAATCGAGATATTTGTCTATGTATGTCATTTGCTTAGATTAACGAATCATCCTATTAATTGTACAATAAGTAATTAGTACAAAATGTTAAAATTTCATCTTTAAACACGATGAGGGATGATCAAGAATTTAACTCCTTCCACTTGGCTGGAATGTTAGAAATTTGCTGATAGAAAATTCCACTTTATCATAGGGGCATAAATATTGGGATGTAACCTTTATTTAATAAAGAACCAAATCCAGAAATCAGCGTTTGAAATTTTAAAGTAGTAACTCTCCAACCCATTCCTTAAAATTAATGGGATTTAAAAAGTTAGAAATCTAAAGTTCTTGTTTGGCAACTCTTAATAGCGATCTTTATATAATATACCTTGACCTAGATTCGGGCATTTGTGATAGAAAAATAGGATTTCCATTATTGAAATTCCACACCTAGATTAGGGTTCGAATAAGTAATTGCTCGATACCTTGATTCAGGTATATTAAAATAATCAGTGGTTAACAGAGACCCAAAACCCAAATTTGGGTATTATATAGTGAAGTTCTGAAATAAATATCCTGAAACCCATATTCGGGTATTAATCGATGTCATTTAGATATGAAGGACCCGAAACCTAGACTTGGGTATTAATGGATGAAATTCTGGTATAAGAGATCCGAAACCCAGATTCGGGTATTTTTAGATGACTTTTTAGAAATGAAAGTCCAGAAACCCAGATTCGGGTATTTATAAGCGGAGCCTTGCTCTACTCCTTTAATGTGTGAACCCTTCAGGTCTTGTATATAAGTAATTTGTCTAGTTGCCTCTTGAGCTTGGATGTCTTAATCCAAGATCGAATGTGCTTTTTCTCGAGCTTGAACATCTTAGTTCATGATTTGATGAGCCTCTTCTCGGGCTTGGACACCTTAGTCCATTGCTGAATGTGCCTCTTCTTTGGCTTAGATGTCTCGGTTCTTTATTCAATGTGCCTCCCCTTTGGTTTGGACATCTTAGTCCATTATTTGATGGGCCTCTTCTTAGGCCGGGACGTCTTAGTCCATGATTGTTTGGTGCTCTTGGTTAGCTCATCTTAGAGGCTGGAACCAAGGACTCACCCGACCTACCTTCACAGGGTGCCCTACCTTGGTCAATTTGTGGCATGGATAGGGGCTTGTTTGGTGCTTTACCCTAGCCATCTTATGGCATGGATAAAGGCTTTTACTCCGTCCTCCCTCCAGAAGGTGCCTTAACATGATCATAGCATGGTGCAGATAAGGGCTTGTTCGGTGCTTTAACCTGGCCATTTATGACGCGGCTAAAATCTTACTCCATCCTTCCTCCAGGAGGTGCCTCGCCTAACCAGAGGCGTGGCCAAAGGCTTGTCCGGTGCTTCAGCCTGGCCATTATGGCGCAACAAGGGTTGCCCGCCCTTCCTCCAAGAAGTGCTCTGCCCTAACCATCTCGGCGTAGACAGAGGCTTTTCTACCATCTTATGTAGATTATCAAATTATGTAGTATTGAAATATAAGGAGCATTTCACTCCCAACCATGTAGATTTTCTCTTTATACAAAGTTTCTCTTTGTTGATTTTATCTCAAATTCTTTTTACAAACTCATGCATTTTTCCCTGATGAAAGAAATTTATGATTATCCCCTCCAAGGCTCTATAATGGTTGGTTTCATGACCATTCGTCATATGATAGTGGCAGTAGGATCCTTCCAAATTCCTTTCATGTTTTGGCTTCTTTTTCCGTGATGGCCAATAGTTTAGCTCATCCTTTTTAAGTAAGTAGACGTTCTCAATTGATGTTGTTAAGTTGCACTCCTTTGGAAGTCTAGACTTGAAGCTTGATTCTTATGGATGGCTTCTTGACTTTTTGTTCCATGGCCCTGTGTTCTCATGCCCCTCAATTGCTTTTCTTTTTGGCACTCTTTGTACATCTTGTGTAGGAAGTGTTCTCTTTACAATTGGTTGCAAAGGTTTTGTAATCGACCATTATTTCTCTCTCAAAGATTGTGCCTTTTGAATAGTATTGGATTGTTCTTCTCATTTGATTGAAAACATTGTCACTTCCATTTGTTTTCTTTCCTAATGCAAAGATAGGGGTAGGGCCAACATGGAAAGTGTTTAAGCTCCATTTCTCGGGATCATAAGATACCGCTTTTTTCTAGTTTATAATTCTAAGAGCTTCGAGCCTTAGTCTTTGCTCTTCATCTGGATTGGAGTCCTTTATGATTACTTAGGAGAACCTTGTTGAATGTAGTTCAGAAGAATCTTGTTCATATTGCTTAGTTCTTCTAGCCATGATTTACCAAAGCAGATATACTTGTAGTAGGATTGATCCAAGTGGGGTTAGAGAACAATAGTGTTGGGAGTTTATCCAAGTCGGAGGTTCAAGCCCTCCTTCTAGCGCCAAAAATGTTAACAAGATTTTTTGTCAACACCTAAAAATGATAGTAAGGAAAGTGAATAATCCATCATACAGGTACTGCAGGAAAGAAGGTGTGAATCCTTTTATAACTGCCTTTCGATTAGGCTTTATTTAATGATATTTCCTCAAGCAAGCCTTTCGACTATGTTGAATGGGTCGGATTATGAGCTAAGTGACCTTTTGGTCCAGTTGGGTAGTTATGATATCTCCTTCAAAAGCCTTCTTTTCGACCTGATTGATATACCCAAAGTTAAGTTCTCTCCGATAGTTTTCGACTGGATCGGAGGTCCAAAGCTTTCGATTGGTTTGGGTTTCGATTGCTGATCAGAAAGGGGGAAGTTTCGACCTTGTCGGAAACCTATGGACTTGCTCTTCTTGGATTTAAGTAGGAAATCACAAGCCTCAGCGGATGTGAGGTAGATTTCGACCTTTACAAAGGCTGTGGATATAACTTCCTTGGGTTTGAATCTGTACTTCCAGGTTTGGATGTTTTAGAGGGTTGGTTTCAACCTTGTCGAAGGCTTTAGACCACATAGTAGATAGTTTCAAACGGGTTACAAAAATTATTAGAACTTAAAGAAGTTTCAACTATGTCAATTGGAGCCTTTCTATGGAGGTGAAACCTGGAAAATAGGTGAATCAAGCAAAAGCTAAAATGAAGAGGTAAAATAGCATAAAGAGATTGAAACTTCCCTTTCTCCAACTCCAAAGACTTTATTTCTTTAAATTCCTAATTTGCAAACTAGGGTTATAATGCTTTCATTAAGAGAACACAAGTTCAAGATAGGAAGAATCAGATCCCCCAAAAAGTGACCCTTTAGGTTTTATTTATAGATGCGGCCTGGCACCTTTAGACCCTAATGCTTTTGACTGGATTAGAAGGTGGCTATAGGGAGACTTAGCCAAGCTGCCGCCTTTGTCGAAAGGTATGGTAGCGATTACCTTCTTTGAGTTGTCTTGAAAGTGTTTCCGACTCAATCATTAGCCTTTGCCTTTTAGTTTCGATGATGTTGGTTATTCCTATGCTCTTGTTTTGATCTGATGCAAAACCCTTCCTGGACCACACTAGTTTCGACCAATTCGAAAGGCTTACTATAACTTTCGAAGGGGTTGCTCTAGATAATACTTGCTTCTTAGCAGTTTGAATGATGGCGAAACCATTAGTTTCGAATGGTTTGGCATATATTCAAAGAGTTATTCTTCATTGTCTTGGGAAGGTGTGACTTCAACTTGATCAAAAGGCCTTCATCTAGTTGAAGCGTAATCAATGAAAGCGGAAGGGAGCTTTCATCTCCTTAACCTTCTTCAAAAGGTATGAACTCTCTAGATATTAATAGGAGGAACCTTCTAACACCTTCGTAAGGTCTTTAAGCTTTTAAACTTTGATGGTAGCATCTCTTCGACTCCTTCAAACTGTTTTGCTGCAGCTCTTCTCTCTAGCTCTTTACTCAAAGAGGTCTTGTAACGACCCGTAATGTAACGACCCGGAAATTTAGATGATTTAATTTAGTTATTTATTAGAATTTTGTAATAAAAATTTAGTAGTAATGATAAAGAGTGATAAATTTATATGGAAATGAACGCTAATTTACCAATGGTAATTTAAGCCTTTGATTTTAATATGAATAAATCTTTCGAATATAATAGTGTAGGTATTGTACCTGAAATCAAATTAGTAGACATTTGCAATAATAAGTGAATAAATAAATAACCATAAGGGATAACATTAATATATATTTGGTTAGAACAAATTTGAACGTGGAGGAATAAATGTGAAGTATTTAATATTAATAACGTTATTTGGGGGATCTGAGGAATAAGTTGAAATTTGGTAATTAAGATATTTATACGCAAAGTAAATAAAGAAAGATATATTGATTCCATTAAAATAAATTGGAGATCTAGTATTAAATATTTTCTTAATGTAAATTTAGGTAAGTTTTGATATTTAATGCTAACTCCATTCAGAATATGACCATGGGTGTAGTATTTTGAATGGTAAGCAATAGTTATAAGTTACATGTTTAATTGGTTGATGGAATTTAAATTGAAATAAATGTTAATACACTAAATAAAAGTTACATTTAATATGAGAAGTAATACCATGTTAGAAGTGTCAAATTTAGGGTATTAAGACTTATAAATGGAAATTAAGAGGCAGTTAAGAATTAGAGGCCGTTCATCGTTGCTGCAACAAAATTCGTCAGATCGCAAATTGCTTTCTGGGTATTGTAGAGAGGACGGAGGAGAGCGCATCCATGTGGTTCATCTCGTGAATCGACGGTTTGATCGTTGTGAAATCTCGAATTAGGGATTTATTAGAGGTGGCGGGGCACGGCATTTAGGCCGACCGATGGAGAAGGCACGGTCACTGGGAGGTGCGCCATGGCGAGGGTGAGGCGATGGGCTTGGTCGGGGGTCCTCTAGTGACCGGTGGCGCGAGTATGGAGCGGTCAAAGTCCATTGGCAACGCGTGAATTGGGTTCGAACTTGCTGGAGCATGCGCGTTTCATGTTGGGAAGAGCATTGACGATGACGTGGCAAGTTAATTTTGTTTATCGTGTTTTTGAATTTAATTTTGTTTCAATTCGTTCAAATATGAATAACTTCCTCATACGAACTCCGTTTCAGGCGAAATTTCTTTTGTTGGGATCGTAAAAAAAATTCAGATCCGTTGACGCTGGTTTGGACAGATTTGGAGACTGTCAAAATTTTTGGGTTTAAATTGGATTTTATCCAATTTAAATTCAAAAGGTGAGTGTTTTAACCCACTCACAATTTCTAAAATTTCTTATGTTTGTTAAATTGATTTTAGATATGAGTAGAAATTTATTTATGACTATTTGACATGTTTAATTCCTTATCTCTGTTAAATCACATTTATTTAATTTAACTGTTTATAAATTTTATTACTGTGTATAAATTGATAGTTATAGTTATTTATTTGCATATAAACTGTTAGTTTAACAGTTGTTAAATTCATTTTTGAATATAACTGCCAGTTATTACCTGTTATATATTATCAGATATATATTGATATTGATTTATTATTGGATGATGATTGTGATTTGGATGATGGATGATGAATGATGAATGGATGTTTTATTTTATATCATTAAACTGCAAGTTATCATGCATTTTTCATTTCATTCGGGATTGTGGTTTGAAATGATATACAACCGCAAATTTTTTATTTTAAATTGCGGATTGAAATGATAAACATCCGTATCACTTGAGCATAGGATAGAAAATTTTATACAGGCACCGCGGTAAATATATATAATTATTTTTGAAAATGTTTTTCTATGGTTTTGTAAAGTTATATATATATGGTTTATGAGATATTGATTTGGTTATTGATAAAGGCTATTATATATATATATATAGTAATTTTCGGTTTTTAAGCTTTGTATAAATTTGATTTGAAGTTTAAATAAAGTTTGATTTTAAGATCAAATAAGATTAAACATTTATTTAAAATTTAGTTTTTGGAGTTTTATGACTTAAATGAGAATAGATTTGGAAGATGAATATTATGTTAAATCGAAATTTAATAAAAATTAGAATTTTTAAAGGATATGATTTTTATAACTTGATTTTTGTGTAAAGTGATTTTAATGAATATCAGGTTGATTAAATGAATATATAATAAATTGAAAGATGATCCAGTTATATGAAGTTAAAGGTATTCTTAAATTATATTGAATTCATTAAGCAAACATTTCAAGTCTAAATAAGAAGTAATTGAATTTGATACATATGGATTTGTCAAATGAGTTGTTTTTTTTGAAATGGCGAAATATTTAAAGCCTTGAAACATAAGAATTGAAATGGTATTTGGAAGTGTAAATCGATATTTGAAATTGATTTGTGAAATCTAAAGAAGCTATTTTGTTTTATAAAAGTAGTTTAATATTTAACCATTTAAGAGATGGAAATTTGTTTCAAAGCTATGTTTTTCAAGGTAGTATAGTTTGGAAATATTATGTTCAAGAGTTTGATTTCTAAATATTTTACTTTGAAAACCCTATGATTTTGGAAGGAATATATATTGGAAAAAAAATGATATTGTATTAATTCGGGTTTTAAAAGGAAATGATATCATATTTATATGGTTTAGAAATGGATATTTTATTCTGGTTTTAATGTATAATTATTTTAAATGACCGCGGTGTTATAATAACGATTGGTTGGCAAAGAGACCGGGTGTTTTGTCTTTTCAATTCGCTCGGGTCAGTCCGAGCGTTTCAGGATTTGAAGTTTTAGCTCTGGAGGACGAAGACGAAGATTTGTAGTATTACTATTATTATTTATACTAGTGCACTACACACTGTTCCGCTGCATTATTATTGGTATGTGTAACTCTGATATGTATTGTATAAATAAAATCAAAGGTTTTGTAAAACAGCTTCATGAACTGTTTAATTGATTATTATATTTTATCCTTCCGCTGTGAGATTCTGTTTAGTTTTTTTTTCTTTCTCTGTTTTTCTTATTTATCCCATAACAATCCGCCCTTACGTATGGTTTGAATTGGCACGTGTGTCCGTTTAAATCGTGCGAAAAGGCGGGACGTTACACGTAAATTCTTATTTATTTTTTTAATATATTTAATTGAAATTTTGTGATATTTAAAAAAAAATTTGAAATAAAAATTTAATATTTGGAATATTGAAACATAATAAATGGTAAATTTTCATATGATAATGTTAAACTTTATTTTCTTGTGTAATTCTATTTCAATTTAAATCAGTTAAAATTGATGATAATAAAATGTTTTCCAAACCTGAATATTTTTATAAAATAAATTTGTAAATCATCTTCTGAGTGGGACATCATCTTTCATTTTCCCAAATTTGAAACGTTATAGCTTCGTTTATCTTATTTTCGACAGTTTTGTAGCATTTTGGTACCGATTATTGACTTTTGTCCGGATGATCGTACTACTGCTATCTGTATACAGTTTTGATCGTCTCGTCGTGCTGATTTTCGAGGTATATTCAATTCTATGTTTTGAAGTTCGGTACAAGCGGAATCTGCGAAAACGATAACCTACCGGTACCCGTTTCGTGCCTTTTGAGTTGTTTTCCATTCATTTTTCCATTGAGTAATACATACAGTCATCAGCTATTAATAATTTCAACCTTTGGCTACTTCCTTTCCCAAGTTGATTTATATTTATGGTTCGCTTGCAATCATCTTTTCTAGTTCATTCACTGTTCTTTGGCTTCCCAGTCGTTCTGCCAATTCACGGAAAACCAAGAAAAATAAATATATGTCAACTTACCCTTCATCTTTCCTACTTTGGCTATGACCGGCTTCCTTCCAGCCTTTCCTCACCGGCTTCCTTCCAGCCTTTCCACACCGCAAGCCAGCCTTCACCGAGTCACCAAGCATCGCCTATTTTTCCTTCGCCACTTCAGCAACCATCGTCTATTCTCCTTCCCACGCAACTTCTTCCCTAGCCTACCGTTCAACCACCTTGCCTCTATTCTCGAGCCTCCACCCGAAGCCTCCGACCTGAACGAGCCCTCCGCCACTCCTTGTTCCCAAGGCCGAACCCAAGCACTAGCCATGCTGAACATCTGAGCGACCTCCGACCTCACTACAACTCATTCTATGATCCACTTCAGCCGATCAACTCACTCACCTCCACTTCCTCCACTCGAACTACATCTCAAACAGCCGTCGCTTCTTTCCTTTCTTCCTTCTGCTGCGTGTTTATATAGGGTATGATATATTACATGTTAATATATCCATTTTTTTTCATTTTTTTATATGGTTATACAAGTTGTATGATATTATAAATTAGAGTCTGTTATATAATGTATATATTGTTTATAAAGTATATAAGTTTTGCATGTTGACTATTGGTTAGCTTCAGTTATATATATATATATATATATATATATATATATATATATATATATATATATAATGTATTTTGTATGAAGATGAATTTATAAAATTTATATGTATAGACCTTTATTTTTATATAAGTTTTAAATTTAATATTGACTCTACATAGTGTGTGTGTGTGTGTATATATATATATATATTAGATTTGAGTATAATAGTTTAATATTCTCTTCCTTGGTCTGCATGTTTTGGTTTATTTGATAATACGTATATGTTCGGTATTTTATATGTTTGTGCCATTTTATATATGTGTTATATATATAGTTTATATTATAGGTGTAATGACAGTTTATATATATATATATATATATTGTTATCTTATATCTTAACTGTATATAATAATCTGCTTGGTTATACATGTAAGTTTTATTTAAAATCGTTCGTACTTTGGACCCATCAAATTCTGAGTTTGTAACTAAGTTTATATATATACATAACTATATACTTGTTAGTTTATATATATATATATATAACAATTGCATTATAAAAGCTAACATATGTTAATATATATGTATCTTAGTCTAATAATACGTTTTATATATATGTAGGGTCTGTTAGATTTAAAATTTCATAAAGTTATAAAAAGATTATAAAGTAAGTTGCATTGTTATATAATAAATATTGTAAGATATATAATAGAGATATGTAAGTTTTGGTACAGCCTACATACATATATATATATATATATATATATAATGTAAGGTTGTAGTCTGTTGACTTTTATGTATAATGTAAAGGTGGATTTGCTTGTTGATCTATATTATCTATTACAGTATGTATGATAGTTCATATATAAAGTTATTTATTTTATAATATGATGATATGTTATTTAGTACTTGTTTAAAGTATATCTGTCCCATTTACATATATATTGTGTGTAAAAGTTTTATATATATAAGTAGTTTTCGCATTTGGGAACTGGAAAAAGTCTTTAAGTACAAATTTTGATTTCTCCAGATTTTGAATATTGGTTTTAAGATAATAATAATATAATATATTTTTGTTTCGATTCTATCCGCATCGATCCAGTTTTGATTTGATTTGATTTCGGAGGTTCAAATCTGTTTTGAGATCGATATAATTTGAAATGGTTTATTGAGAAACTGAATTGAATTGAAATTGATGATTTGAGGCTTGATTAAATTTGAATTTTGGAATTCGAATTGACTTGGAATTGATTTGTGTGATTTGAGGAAGCTATTTTATTATATAAAGTAATTTTAAATTCTATTTAAAAACTGTTTATATATTTTACTTTATAAACTTTTTTAATATAAATTATTTTAATATAAACTATTTTAACTTATATCTATTTTATTTAAACTATTTTACTTTATAAACTATTTTATTATGTATACTCTTTTAATATCTTAACTGTTTAAGTGGTGGAAGTTATGTTTTCCAAGTTATGAATTTCAAAGTATTATGTTTGAAAGTGTTATAATTTCAAGTGTTTGGTTTCGAAAGTGCTATAACCTTGAAAGTGCTATGATTTTGAAATAGATATCTTTGAAGTGGAAATGATATCGTATTTGGTTTGAAATGAAAATGATATCGTATTGATATGGTTTTGAAATGGTAATGATATTTTGGTTTTGAAGTACATACTATTTTGAAATGACCGCAGTGTTATAATAATGTTTGGTTGTTAAAGAGACTGGGATCGGAAGTTATCATACTCTCAGCCAACTCCGAAAACCACTTTAGCAACTGTGTACGCGGTGGAGATTCCAGAATGAAGTAGGATGGTAGTGATGTCCTATTGATGTTTATACGTGGACCCGACTCCCATGAATTGGCATAGATGGCTAAAACAGGAGAAATTGACGAGCCAATGAGGTAGCTCCTCTTATCGGACACACTCCTTCGATGTCATTCTATTACTTTGTGATTGATTTGGTGCGCACCTTTGATTTTTGATTTTGGGAGTGTGGCTTGAGGTGGGAGGTAGTGGCTGCTACGCATTACCACCAGTCCGGAAGTGTAATTGGTATATCTACCATGGCATTGCCTAGTTGTGCCGTGTCACCTACCCTAGCGTGCTTTACTACGAGTTTGATTTGTGTCGTACCTATGGATTATTTATGGTAGCTTCCCAATCTGGAGGTACGATGGTATTGTATAGACTATTGGCACTATATAGGCGTTAAGGTGGAAAATGTAAAGCCTTAACGCTATTTTTAAATTATATACTTTACTCTAGACATTATTATAATAGTGAATATTACTACATAAATAGTTTAACGAATCCTTAGAGGATGGTTATCCCAAACATCCTTTGAGTTACTTGTATTTCAGTTGTTATTTCACTTGAGTTGGATTTATTGATATAAGAATGTTAATCATGACTCGATTGTTTTATATTTTGCTTTACGCTTGGGTCAGACTGAGTGATACAGCTTTTAAGACTCGCCTTTGGAGTTGGAGCTTCTTTTGAAGATCCATCTACATCCCTTTAGTTTGCTATTATTCAGTTGATTCCAGTGACGTATTTTGATCTCGTATTTGACTATTGTATTTGAAACTTCTATTGTATCTTATTTAACTCTGATATATATATAGTAGCTTCATGAACTACTATTCATTTTGTTTCCGCTGCACATTGTATATTACTCTGTCTCTGTGATTCTATGATTTATTTATTTACCGTATATGCTGAGTTTTGCCAAATATATGTTAACAATCTGGTATTTTGAGCAATTCAAATCCGGAATGTATGGATGCGAATGGTTGAAAATATTAGGCTGTTATAGTTGGTATCAGAGCTTTGGTTTTAGGTAAAACTCAATATATGTAGTAGATTTAATTACAAAATCTCTTTCGTTCGAGCTTGAAAATTTTCCTCTTTGATTCGAATTTTCTTTGAATTTTGGAAAGTTCCATTCGGTTCCAAAATCCATCCTTATCTCTCTTTATTCGTGCATCTTGTTTTATGAGTATCAATAACTCCACTTCGAATGATCTTTATAATAACTCAGCCGTTTCGCCAATCTTCGAATGATTTGTAAGGGGTGAAACTCCTTTACAATAGGCATTGATTTACCGAAGATTTCTGTATCCTCCATTTACGATGCTATATATCTCCTGCTATGCCTGAATTCTGTCTCTTGCGATCGAATGTCGATTTGCCTCGGAATTCTGCATCGATCTTATTTTTGAAGTCACGGTCGACCCGGTTAAGGTTGCCAGCGATTTATATAAACTTATCCATCTTCCAATTTTGTTATTTAATCATCTTATCTTTGTTTCGAACCTATCTTCGAATCAAAATTCTCTTTGATTTGAGTCCATCAAATTTGAATCTTTATCCTTGCTTTGAAATCCATTCTTGTATCACCGAGCGAGGAAGTGTATTTTTAAATTAATATTAAAAAACATTATATATATATATATATTATGTTATTTGAGTTATTGATGTTGATTTGGGTTTTCGATCGATTCCTCTGATCAACGCTATCAATAGGATTTCCTAAACACTTGAATATAGCAAACCGACACAATATTGTTTTCAAATTGGTAGATACAATAATTTTGTATAAATTATATTATATATATATATATGTATGTATGTATAATTTTACTGAATTTAAAAAGATAACTGAATTGGGTTGATTAAAAAATGATAATATTGATTTTCATTCAATAAACCAATGATTATTGTTCTCTAATAAATAAATGAAATTATAAACTGATTTAGAATTTGAAATGAATTTAAATTTAAAATTTGAGAATTTAATTTTCGGTAATTTTAAACTATGGTTTTAAAGTTTTAAAATGCTTATTATTTGAAGTATTTTTGATAAGAAATTGTTTCCAAAGAATTTTAGATGTTTAAATCAGTGCTCTTCTCTTTTGTCGGTGGAAAATAATCTCGGTGATGACTGCAGCATCATCGACATTCATTTTCGAGTTTCGAAGTGGAGAGACCATTAGTAGCTTAGCTACACTTTTGTTTTGAAGGAAAAATATTTTGATTTGAATTTCTTTAGTATGACGTGATTTATAATATATATATGTTTATAAATTGATTTGATATATATATATATATAAAACATATATATTTATCTCTATATGTTTTGAAGTGAATCAGAAATTTTATTCTTACATTTTGATTTAAAGATGATTTCAATTATAAAATAAAGCCAAATTTTGAATAAATATTTAAACTCGAATAATTTAATTGAGAAAATTTACTTGTATAATACTCAATTACATTCTAATATAACTTACCTAAATCATTCAGAAGTTGAATATGTAATAGAATAATTTACAATGTAAAATGATGTTAGAGGAATTTATAAATTAAAATTTGAGTGGCTATAATAAATGTTTTATACTAAATTTTATGATTATAGAAATGTTAATTAAGATAAATTAGATAATAGGATAAATAATAAATAAGATAGATGAAATAAAATTTATTTTGAAGGAATTTATAAATTGGAATCAAATCAACTTATGAAATACCTTGAATTTATATCAATTGCTGGGTAGTAATTAATTTAAAATTGAAAGTTATATGGTTTATACTAATTGTTTTATTTTGTTTTCAATCTATTTTCCTTTCGGTTGTTTCTATTCTCCTACCTCCTTCCTTTTCGTGGACGAAAAGTTTTGAGTGGGGAGAGCATAACGACCCTTAAATTTTTATTTATTTTATTAATATATTTAATTGAAATTTTGTGAAATTTTTAAATAATAATATTTTAAATAAATATTTAATATTTGGAATACGTCTATTTAAACATAATAAATGGTCATTTTCATCTGATAATGTTAAAGTTTATTTTCTTGTGTAATTCTATTTTAATTTAAATCAGTTAAAATTGATGATAATGAAATGTTTTCCAAACCTGAATATTTTTATACCATAAATTTTTACATCATCTTCTGAATGGGATATCATCTTTCGTTTTTCAAATTTAAAATGTTATTGCTCCGTTTATCTTATTTTCGACAGATTTGCAACATTTTGGTACCGATTATCGACTTTTGTCTAGATGATCGTACTACTAATATCTGTATATCATTTTGATTGTCTTGTCATGCTGATCTCTGAGGTATATTCAATTCTGTGTTTTGAAGTTCGGTACGAAGCAGAATCTGCGAAAACAGTAACCTACCAGTACCCGTTTCGTGCCTTTTGAGTTGTCCGTTCATTTTTCCACTGTGTAATACATACAGTCATCAGCTATTAATAATTTCGACCTTTGACTGTTTCCTTTCCCAAATTAATTTATATTTTCGGTTGGCCTCCAATTCTCTTTTCTATTTCATTCACTGTTCGTTTGTTTCACATTCATTCTACCAATTCACCAAAAACCAAAGAAATATAAATACAACTTGCCCTTCATTTCTCATACTTCGACTATGACCGGCTTCTTTCCAGCCTCTCCTCACCACGAGCCAGCCTTCACTGAGTCACCAAGCATCACCTATTTTTCCTTCACCACTTTAACAACCATCGTCTATTCTCCTTCCCATGCAACTTCTTCCCTAGCCTGCCGTTCAACCACCTCGCCTCTATTCCCGAGCCTCTAACCAAAGCCTCTGACCTGACCGAAACCCTCTGTCGTTCCCTGTTCCCAAGGCCGAACCCAAGCAGTAGCCATGCCGAACATCTGAGCGACCTCCGACCACACTGCAACTCATTCTCTGATCCACTTCGGCTGAACAACTCACTCACCTCTGCTTCCTCCACTCGAACTACATCTCGGATAGCCTGTGCTTCTTTCCTTTCTTCCTTCAGCTGCGTGTTTATATAGGGTATGTTATATTACATGTTAATATATTAAGTTTATACATATGTTAAGCTGTTATGTATATATTTTTCTGTAAGATAGTATAATATAGTATATATTTATATTTTTAGCTGCTTATTTTATAAAGTATGATATGTTATCCATTTTTTTCATTTTTTTATATGGTTATACAAGTTGTATTATATTATAAATTAGAGTCTGTTATATAATGTATATATCGTTTATAAAGTATATAAGTTTTGTATGTTGACTATTAGTTAGCTTCAATTCTGCTTGTGTGTATATATATATATATATATATATATATATATATATATATATATAAGATGTATTTTGTATGAGGCTAAATTTATAAATTTATATGTACAGACCTTTATTTTTATATAAGTCTTAAATTTGATATTGACTCTACATAACGTGTGTGTGTATATATACATATATATTAGATTTGAGTATAATAGTTTATACATTCTCTTCCTTGGTCTGCATATTTTGGTTTATTTGACAGTACATATATGTTCGATATTTTATATGTTTGTGTTGTTTTATATATATGTTATATATATAGTTTATATTATAGGAGTAATGATGGTTTATATATATATTTTGTTATCTTATATCTTAACTGTATACAATAATCTGCTTGGTTATACATGTAAGTTTTATTTAAAATCGTTCATACTTTAGACCCATCAAATTCTGAGTTTATACTTAAGTTATATATATACATAACTATATATCTGTTAGTTTATATATATATAATTGCATTATAAAAGCTAACATATGTTAATATATATGTATCTTAGTCTAATAATACGTTTTATATATATGTAGGGTCTGTTAGATATAAGAGTTTATAATGTTATAAAAAGATTATAAAGTAAGTTGCATTATTTTATAATAAATATTGTAAAATATATAATAGAGATATGTAAGTTTTGTTACAGCCTACATATATATATATATAATGCAAGGTTTTTTGATAAAAGACGGGTGTGTAGCGTGGCACTACACAGCCGGTTACTTAATATATATATGTATATGTAGGCTGGTCAACACACCTGATCGGTGGCGATACCATCAAGTTGAAGAACATTAAAACCGTACAACAGAGAAGTAAAGGAACATAACCAACAACAAGTAGCATAAGCAACTATACACAAAAGATAAAGCGGCCAGCCAAAAAAGATGAAACTTCACTAAGAGCCAGCAGCTGTGAATGGCTAACTTAGCTAGGAATGAGGCGGAAATGCCAAGCTGCTGCCCACGGATTCTGAAGGGGAGGAGTCTCCATGTGGAAGGCGGAGTCTGAAAGGGGCCGAGAGACTGTAACCTGAAATAGAGGAGAATAAATTAATAATGCGATGACAAACTCCTTCAAATCGGGAGCACGGTTTCTTGAACACCAGGGCGCTGCGCTCCTTCCAAAGATACCAACAAAAAATTGCAATAAGGATGTCTAGAGGACGATTCGGGGGATTATATTGCCAGTGGTCAAAAATGGTGGGCGGGTCTGGGATGCGTCCGAGAAGGTGAGCACAGGTCGCTGCCCAGATCGAGAAGGCGAAGTCGCAATCTCGGAATAGGTGAGTGATATCTTCTAAATGAACGCCGCAAAAAACGCAAGAAGGATCGACCTGGTACCTAAGACGGAGGAGCCTTGATTTGGTGTTGATTCTATCGTGAGAAAGACACCACTGAAAGAAGTCTATGCGGGGGGGAATAGGGCATCTCTAGAGTCTGGGGAAGGTAAAGAGACGGCTAGGGTTAAGGAGATAGGAGTAGCATGAAGCAACGGTGAAGCCTTTATCTGGCGCCAGAGCCCAGATAACACGATCAGGTCTGGAGGAGAGGTGAAGAGAGAGGAGCGGGTTGGAAGCATAGATAAGGTTGGAGAAAACATTAGATTCGAAGAGGGCTGGGGGACAGAGGAGTTCTGGACCGAGGCGTACACAGTCGCTGACCGAAGTCAAGGGGGAATGAGAGAGAGAAGAGATGCAAGGTTGTAATCTGTTGACTTTTATGTATAATGTAAAGGAGGATTTGCTTGTTGATCTACATTATCTATTACAGTATGTATAATAGTTTATATATAAAGTTATTTATTTTATAATATGATGATATTTTATTTAATACGTGTTTAAAGTATTTTTGTCTTGTTTATATATATTGTGTGTAAAAGTTATATATATATATATATATATATATAAGTAGTTTTCGCATTTGGGAACTAGCAGAAGTCTTTTCTCTTTAAGTACAAATTTTGATTTCTCTAGATTTTGAATATTGGTTTTAAGATAATAATAATATATTTTTGTTTTGATTTTATCTGCATCGATCCAGTTCTGATTTGGTTTTGTCTATTTCTTATCTACCAGTTCCATCTGTCGAATGCATGTCAATCTAGCTTTGCTTTGGAATTCGTGCTTGGATTTCTAACTCGTTTTATTTGTCAAACCTCTCTAGCCTCGAAAGGTGAGCAATCACTCATGATTACATTCTTATATTTATTAAATTTCATTTCAATTGAAATGACAATTGAAATATGCTGCTGCTAGTTATTTACATTGTCATATATATGCTATCTGTTCACCTATGACCTGACACTATTATCTGTTATTTATATTGATTATATATGCCTGTTATATTATTATCATATCTATTATCACTCTGTAAGTTCCCTGTTAGTATAGAATTCACTATGTGTTGAAATGATACATACCCGAACGATCTGTAGCATAAGAGAAAATCGTTATGGGTTGAAATGATAAACCCAAGCAATTTTCATTGAATTGAATTTGGAATTGCGGGTTGAAATGTTATATACCCGTATATATTTGAATTGCGGATTGAAATGATAAATATCCGTATCACTTGACCATAGGATAGAAAATTATATACAGACACTGTTAGTCAAAGTATACATATATTTTAAAATGATTTCCAAGGTTTTGAAATTTAATTTATTTAAGAATTATACTAAATAAGGTTGATTTAAAATTTATTAAATTTGCGATTTTAAAAGTTATGATTTTATAACTTGATTTTATTTAGAGTGATTTAAATGAATATTTCAAATTTACATAAACTAAAGTGGTATATTTAGTTTTATTAAAATTTGGAATTTGAAGTCTTATTTAAATGTTATTTGAATGATTAATTAAATATTTTAAAATAATATTAGTAAAGTGAATTTGATATAGATATGGAATTATCAAATCTGGTTTTGAAATGTTTGAATATTAAAGCTTTGAAACATATTGAAATTAAAATGATTTATTTGAGGTTCAAATCTGTTTTGAAATTGATACAATTTAAAATGGTTTATTGACAAACTGAATTGAATTGAAATTGATGATTTGAGACTTGATTAAATTTGAATTTCGGAATTCGAATTGACTTGGAATTGATTTATGAGATTTGAGGAAGCTATTTTATTATATGTAGTAATTTTAAATTCTATTTAAAAACTATTTATATATTTTACTTTACAAACTATTTTAATATAAATTATTTTAATATAAACTATTTTAACATATATCTATTTTATTTAAACTATTTTACTTTTTAAACTATTTTATTATGTGTACACTTTTAATATCTAAACTGTTTAAGTGGTGGAAGTTATGTTTTCAAAGTTATGAATTTCAAAGTATTATGTTTGAAAGTGTTATAATTTCAAGTGTTTGGTTTCGAAAGTATTATAACCTTGAAAGTGCTATGATTTTGAAATAGATATCTTTGAAATGGAAATGATATCGTATTTGGTTTGAAATGGATGATATCGTATTGATATGGTTTTGAAATGGTAATGATACTTTGGTTTTGAAGTATATACTATTTTGAAATGAAAGTGGTGTTATAATTACGTTTGGTTGTTAAAGAGACCGGGATCGGAAGTTGTCATACTCTCTGCCAACTCCGAAAACCACTTTAACAACTTTGTATGCGTTGGAGATTCCAGAATGAAGTAGGATAGTAGCGACGTCCTATTGAGGTATGTACGTAGACCCGACTCCTATGATTTGGCATAAGGTGCCTAAACCATGAGCAATTGACAGGCCAATGAGGTAGCTCCTCTGATCGGACACACTCCTTCGATGCCATTCTATTACTTTGTGATTGATTTGGTGCGCACCTTTGATTTTTGATTTTGGGAGTGTGGCTCGAGGTGGGCGGTAGTGGCTGCTACGCGTTACCACCAGTCCGGAAGTGTAATTGGTATATCTACCCTGGCAGTGCCTAGTTGCGCCGTGTCACCTACCCTAGCATGCTTTACTACGAGTTTTATTTGTGTCATACCTATGGAGTATTTATGGTAGCCTCCCGATCTGGAGGTACAATGGTACTGTACAGATTACTAGCACTATAAATGTGTTAAGGTGGAAAATGTAAAGCCTTAACGCTATTTTTAAATAGTATACTTTACTCTAGACATTATTATAATAGCGTATATGACTACATAGTAGGTAGTCTAACGGATCCTTAGAGGATGGTTATCCCAAACATCCTTTGAGTTACTTGTATTTCAGTTGTTATTTCACTTGAGTTAGATTTATTGATATAAGAATGTTAATGCCGATTCGAGTGTTTTGTGTTTTGCTTTCGCTTGGGTCAAACTGAGTGATACAGCTTTTGAGATTCACCTTTGGAGTTGGAGCTTCGTTTGGAGATCCATCTACATCCCTTAAGTTTGCAATTATTCAGTTGATTCCAGTAATGTATTCTGATCTTGTATTTGACTATTGTATTTGAAACTTCTATTGTATCTTATTTAACTTTGATATATATATATATAGTAGCTTCATGAACTACTATTCATTTTGTTTCCGCTGCATATTATATATTACTCTATGTCTGTGATTCTGTGATTTATTTATTTACTGTATATGCTGAGTTTTGCCAAATATAAATTAACAATCTAGTATGTTAAGCAATTCAAATTCGGCATATATGGATGCGAATGGTTGAAAAGTCAGGCTGTTATAGGTCTCGAGTTGGTCGAAAGGTTTTGGCTCTTCTTTCACAGAAGAAACGACAACAGCTATCTCAACCTTTGGATACAGATTCTTATGATTGAGATCTTTCTTAGTAAGTTTCTCAAATGGCTCGTCTATATTGTCTACTAGCTTCTCTCCAAGATAGTCATCCAGACCAATGATGAAATTCTCATTCTTCCTCAATGGAGTGTCAATGAATGACATCCAACATTTGGATAAAGCATCAAACTCTGCAACATACTCAGAAGCTGACAACTCTCCTTACATAAGATCAATAAATTCCTAAACAACATCGACTTCTAAGCTGCCAAAATGAACTTCTCTTCAAACCTTACTTTGAACTAGTCCCAATTAAATTAACCTTGTGGAGTAGCAATGGTAATGGAATTCCACCAGTTCATAGCTCGTCCTTGAAGTTGTATAAAGGCCAGTTTCCTCTTCATGGCACCATCCACTCCCATATCACTAAAGATGCGGTCATGGGTATCTAATGAATCATACACTTCTTTGCCTGACTTCGTTCCATGGAATAGTTTTCCTCCTAGAATGGAATAGGCTTTACTCAACTTAGCAAAATCAACCCTCGGTGCTTGCATAGGAGCACCTCCTCCATTAGTTACACTAAGAGTAGCAGCTTGAACGTTCATTATCATAGTTGCCATCACATCATTCAAAATCGCTTGAACTTTAGGTGTAGTAGCTCTTGACCCTATTCCTTCCTCAACTCTCAAAACAAAACTCATAGTATTTCTTGTATGATGGCTCGTTCTTACCCTGTAGCTCATAAAGAAAACCGTGTCTATGGTGCTTGTGTGCATGTATGTAATATATTACTATATAGATTTGAAAACCAAAACATATAATAAGTACGAACTCTTCGTATAAATACACATTCTAAATCCAGTCTAAGTCAATAACTCCTTCCTTATCCCTAATGGATCGCGGTACCAACTCCGTTTAACAGTGTAACCTTGCTCTAATACCAAACGTGACGACCGCATTACACCACCAGCACCTATAGTATTAAAATAGTGTGTTGTCATGCTCGATCTATATATATAGGACAATCAACATGGTTGAAAATGAAACAAATACAACATATAATCTCTCGAATATCTCACAGTGTATGGATAAAACATAATATCATAGATATAACAGGAGAGACAATAATAACTATGTGAAAAAGTCATCAGAGTAATGGATCCATAGAGTTTATACAACGGAAACAAACCCAACAACTATCTCATAACAAAAAAATAAGCAGTCACTGCTAAGGCTGTCCAGTGCTGCACAGCGGAATAAACATAGAAATCCATATAGGTATGTAATACGATATAGCTCAATCCAACTCGTCCTCTGCACAGCTACTACATCACTTAGACCTATTATCTAGTCTACTCATTTAAATTACCAAAGACAATAAGAACTAGAGCATAAAATTTGGCTCAGACAATGGTCTTGTGTGAGCGGTAAATGAATCTCAAATACTATGCGAGTAAATATGGTATGGAATAGAGGTACGCGAGTCATGTTTGGCATGTCCCTACAACCAAAGAATCAACACATAACATCAAAATATGCTACATACGAATAACATAAAGGTATATACTCAAAATAAGGATATCAGCTCTCCAGGTATTTCTATCTCCAATACCTACACTAATTGATATCTCCAAGTGATAGCCTAGAAAGCAACTAAAGCAAATGTAGCAATAATAGCATCCATCATGCAATCCCCCCTATCAATCCATATGCCCTGAATATATGATAACTCTTATGGCCTCCTTACCACCAAGGACTAATGGAAATCCTAGTTTTTAGTGTACTCTCATATCACGCAGCCAAAAGCTCGATATGTGTCTCATAGCCCAAAGCTAGACACTAGACCTAAAGCCACTGGTCTAGGGTATTCAGATCCACTCCATTGGTCCATTGGCATCCCTGCTTACAATACCCTTGCTTCGAGTATAACAGAAACACTCTAAGTATCAATGATTTTATAGCACATACATACAAGCCCTCCTTTGCTCCACTCAAATCCGAGCCTTCCTTTGCTCAATCCCATTGAAACCCTTCACGTTCCAATTCCACGGCTCCTTCCTTTATTCAGATGCTATCTTCGACACCTACTCCCTTCATGAGTCACAAACCGGAGATCCAAAGCTTTTATCATGCTGTTACATTGCCATCCAATACCCAAGCTGTAACGACCCATAAATTTTCGATAATTTAATTGTTAATTTTTTAAAAATGTTTGTTATCTAATATTGGAAAAATAGAAATTTGTGATTCATTAATGCAATAATAACTTTAATGAGATGTAATAAGGCTAGCCTTAGTTATTTATTAACTATTTGAATGAAATTACAATTAATGGAATTTGTGTAAATGTTATACTAGGCTATAAATTGAATATGAGAAAACAAACGTAAATATGGAATTAATTAATGAATTAATATATATTGAATGGTAATTGAATAAAATCAATGTTTAGTAAGAAATTATAACATTGGTTTGGAAATGATAAACTTATAAAAATGCGATTGAGAGTTAATGATAACAATTATTATAAGTTAATATTTATTTAGTCCATTAAATCACAATTTGTAATCAATTGCAATGAGTCTCAATTCAATGTTATGTTAGTGTAAATTAAGGAAATAATTGGAAATAATGTTCATTCTATTCATAATATGACAATTGGTTGAATGAAAATAATGGACATCAAGATTTATTAATTTATTGGAATTTAAACTTAATATTTGGATTAATTGCAATTAAGTGAAATTTAATATTTAATTATTACGTTAATAGAAATTAAGATGAAATCTGAGAATATTGATGTAATAGATCATGAATCCAATGTTAATTTCATCAATTTGGCAACAATGAATTGAATAATAGAATGAAAAGTAAATGAAATGTAATTTATTGAAAATTAAATTTATAATTTTTGAATTTAATGAAATTGAGGTTAACACTGAAATTGATGAATTAGTCAACCCTAAATTGTGTTTAAATTAGTGTAAATGATTAAGAAATTTAAAAATGATAATAATTGTCCATTATAGAATTGAAATTGAAAATTTTATTTAATTAATTAATTATTAATTTATTTAATTAATGTAAAAAATAGCCATTTTGGCCACTGACTCGGATTTCGACGAAACTAGTTTCATCGGATCCGTAACGGTGATTCATAGCAATCAGACTTGTCGTTTGATCGTACGGGCTCGAAATGCTTAGAAATCAATGAAATTGAAATCAATTTGAAATAGCTTGATCTTAGCATAACTTCTTCATACGATGAAATTTGGACTTGAAACCGGTTCCATTGATTTTAAAATACTTTAAAACATCTATTGTAATATATGGATTGTCACACTTTCGTTCCGGAGTCGAAACGGGCTTTCGGGTCGTTATCATTCAATTTTCCAAACTAATCAAGCCCATTTGTTTCTATTATGTTATGTCTATATATAAGTCGTTATAAACCCTAGCAGCCTTTCTATTTATCATTTCTGTACGTACAGAAAATTCTGTTGCTCCTTTTTCTCAATGGCAGACAAACCCTAAAATCCATAACCCAGTTTCAATACAAAATTCAACCAAAAATTCAAACTCCTCAATACATATCAAATTATATATCGATCTGAAGCTCTCGAAGAGCGCATGTCAATTCTGCTGTTCGTTTTTCAATCTGGGTTTCGATGTGGCCTAGAATTGTGGATCTATTTTTTGTCGTTCATCGCTCGACGATGAACTCCGCCTGATCGACAAATTGAAGGCATGGTTGCGGGGAGAGTCATGTGGGGAGGCCATCAGAGTTGTTCGTAGGCAATATCGACGGCTAGATCGCCATAGACAATTCGATTAGAGTTGTGCTATTAGGTGACGGCTGCGTTCTTTTTGGGTTGTCGCGGTGATCTTCGGGGGTCGGGAGGTTGCGCGTGGACGACGTTGCTTAGGGGCATGGCGCGGCGTCGTTGGTGTAGGGGTTCGACGTTTGATTTGGCGGCGGTTTTTCATCACGTTCGTGAGTTTGGCTAGAAAGCTTCGCATACAAGGTTGGTGAATTTCTAGAGAAAGGAAGTGGTGAGGTGTCGTGTTGTTATTAGTTTATAATTCATTTATTTTATTTCAATTCCATATCTTCTAACGATAATTACTTTTGCATACGAACTCAAATTTGGGCATGGTTTCTTGTGTTGGGATAGTATTAAAATTTCGAACATTTTGACGCTTGTTTGGATAGATTCTGGAATTGTTCAAACTTTAGGTTTAAATTGGATTTAAATTCAATTTAAATTCAAAAGGTGAGTGTTTTAAACCACTCACAACTTCTAAAATTTCTTATGTTTGTTAAATTAATTTGTGATGTGATTATGAATTTATCTATGGCTGATTGATATATTTAAGTTTCTATTTCAGTTAATTCGAAGTTATTTGAATTAAATTATTATTTAATTTAGTAATGAATACAAACTGCTAGTAAATGCCTATTATTTATTATCTGTTCTATATTGATGTTATTGATTGAATTGGATGATGATTGTGATAAATGTTTGATGATTGATATTGGATGAATGGATGTTGTATTTTATACTGTTATAAACTGCAAGTTGTTATAGATTTTATTTCATTCGGGATTGCGGTTTGAAATGATATAACCGTATTTATGTTTTAAATTACAGATTGAAAATGATAAATATTCGTATCACTTGACCATAGGATAGAAAATTTTATACAGACACCGTGGTCTATATATAAAAATATTTTGAAATAATTTCTATGGTTTTGTAAAGAAATATATGGTTTTATATAAATAATGATTTAGATATTTTATAAATGTTACTTTATTCTTGATTCTGAACTATGTATAATTTGTTTTAATATAAAATAAGTTTAATAATAAAGTTTGATTTTATGGAAGATAATATGGTTAAGTATTTAAATTATATGTTAATATAGAGTTTATAATGATTTAAATAAATTAAGGTTGGAAGATAAATTGGAAATTTATTTGAAATTGAATTTATTTAAGAATTTACTCAAATAAGTTAATGGGAAATTTATTAAATTGGAAATTCTAAAAGGTATGATTATTATAACTTGATTTTGGGGTTAAGGTGAATTAAATGAGTATTTCAAGTATAAATAAATTGAAGGAAATATTTAGTTATTTGTAATTTGTGATTTATTTAAATGCTAATGGATTTATTAAGTACCATATTTCAAAACTAAATAATAGAAAATTGAATTTGATATCTATATATGAAATTACCAAACTCAGTTTTGAAATTGTTGAATATTTAAAGTTGGAAATATATTGAATTTGGAATGATTTATTCTGTGGACCAAATCTGTTTTGAAATCGATATAATTTGGAGTAGTTTATTTGGAAACTGAATTGAAATTTATGGTTCGGGATTTGGTTAAATTTATAATTTAGAAATTTGAGTTGTTTTGGAATTGATTTGTGAAATTAAAGAAACTATTTTATTTTATATAAAGTATTTTAAATATTTCAACCACATAAGTGGTGTAAGTTATGAGTTTCAAGGTATTATAATATGAAATTGTCAGATTTCAAGTGTTTCGATTTCGAAATGTTATAACTTTGAAAGTGTTATGCTTTTAGAAAATGATATATTTGAAATGAAAATGATATCATACTGATTTGGTTTTGAAAGGGCAATGATATTTGGTTTTAAAGTATAAACTATTTTGAAAATGACCGTGTGTTATAATAACGTTTGGTTGTTAAAGAGACTGGGATTGGAAGTTGTCATACTCTCTGCCAACTCCAAAAACAACCTTAACAACCGTGTACGTGATGGAGATTCCAGAATGAAGTAGGATGGTGGCGGTGTTTCCTTTGAGGTATATACGTGGACCCGACTCCCGTGAGCTGGCATAAGGTGGCTAAAACAGGAGCGCTTACGGGCCAGTGAGGTTGCCCCTCTTATCAGACACTCTCCTTCGATACCATTCTATTACTTTATGATTGATTGGGGCCCTTTGATTTTTTTAGAGGGCGTGGCTTGAGGTGGGCGGTAGCTGCACGCTATGCGTCACCATCAGTCTGGATGCATAATTGGTATATCTACCTTGGCATTGCCTCGTTGTGCCGTGTCGCCTAATCCCGCGTGCCTTGTACGAGTTTAGTTTTCTCCCGTAGCCTGTGTGGTATCCTCTGGTGGCTTCCCGATCAAGAGAAACCATGATACTAGATGGACTACTGAGACTATTACGTGGTAAGGGCTATATGGTTAACCCTTTAACGCTATTTAAAAGTAAGTTTATTTTACTAATAGACATTATTATAATAGCGTACATTACTACATAGTAGATAGTTTAACGGATCCTTAGGAGATGTGAATTCCGAGCATCTATTAAGTTACTGCACTCACGTTTGACACTGGATAGGAGATGTCAAATCCCGTAAACATCTCTGACGCCGTTCCACTCATATTATTTACCATTGATTTAACTTGCATAAGATCTTTTTGTTCTAAATCGAGTGTTTTGTCTTTTCAATTCGCTCGGGTCAGTCTGAGCATTTCAGGATTCGAAGACTTTATTTCTGGAGGACGAAGACGAAGATTGTATTACTATTATTTATTATATTATTCGACTGCATTCACACTATTCCGCTGCATTATTTATTATTCTCTGGTATGTGTAACTCTGATATATGTTGTATAAGTATAATCAAATGTTTTGTAAAACAGCTTCATGAACTGTTGTTTGATTATTATATTTTGTTATTCCGCTGTGAGATTCTGTTTTGTTTTATTTCTTTCTCTGCCTTTTCTTATTACCCCAATAACAATCCTCCCTTCTATATGGTTTGAGTCGGCATGTGTGTCTGCTTAAACGTACAAAAAAGCGGTCCGTTGCAGTTGGTATCAGAGCTTTGGTTTTGCGATAAAACCTTAGCTTTGTGGGGTCTGACTCTTTATTTATAGGGTAGTAATACCCTAGAATGAGTCGCTGAGTGTATATATATGAGAGAGCGTATTTGTTAGTGTTATAAAAGGTTTTGATATTGTGTTAATTTGTTCCGTTTTGTATTTATAAATTCTGATTGGTGCATAGGACGCTATGACATCAATAGGGATTTCTTAACTCTTAATAGGACAGACCGACACAATATTTGTTTTGAAATATAGATGAATGAAATTTTTTTTGCCTATTGTATATTTTAATATATAGATAATATATTTTATAAATGGTATATTTGGTTGTAATATATTTGTTTGTTAGGTAGTGAATTTTTTTAGATATTGGTTGGAAATAAGATCTAAAATAAACTAAATGAAACTTTAAAATTTAGAACTTAAGTTCCAGGATTTTTGAAAAGTGCTTTCAAAGGATTTTGAATATAACAATATTGTTTATAAGTATTTTCTGATATAAATATTTCAATATAATTTGAAAGAATTGTTTAAAGAAATTTTGGAAAGAAATAAGTTCTGCACTCCCCTCTCCGTCGTTGCAAAATAATTTCGGTGATGAGTGCACGCATCATCGATATTCATTTTCGAATTTCTAGGTGGGAGGGCCATCGTGGTAGTTTTACTACAGATTTATTTTGATAAACAAATAAAAATTTTAAATTGTTCTAAATATAATTGGATATATAAATTGTAAGTGTATACATCCATCTACTATTTTAAATGATCTGAAATTAAACCCGGTATTTAGTTCTTAACTTTCGTTAATTAATAGTTTCAATTATTGTAGTGAAATGGAAAGTAATTAATTAATAATTGGAACCTTTAAATGAAACAAGAGATTAAATGCTAGGTTATAAATGAAACAACAATAAAGTTGAAATTTGTAACCTATAAAAATAAAAGATATGATTTTTGAACATTAAATTAATTTAAAAGAAATGAGATAAACTTGTATAAATTTCAAATGAATTTTTAAAAAGCATATATATAACTTACCAAAGGATTTAAAAGTTGAAATGTCTAATAAGAAGATGTAATGGAAATTGTACAAGTAAACTTATGTAATGAAAGTGTTCAATGAATTTTCTTTATAAATAAGAATTTAATGTTACAATTGTTATAAACTTAAGTTATGACAGAAATGCTGCTAATTAAATATAATAGAAAGGTTATAAATAAATGATAATAAACTTAATTAAATGTTAAAGTTATTTATAATGAAAATAAATAGAAAGATGAATCATTGCATGAATGAAAAAAATAAAATTTATAAGAATAAACTTAAATAATGTTAAAATTTGTTGTTTGTTTGATTTATGGCTGTTTGGGCAAGGATATTTTAAAATTTGTTTGGATGTATGAATAATCTATCTAGTTTCATCTAAGACTGTTGAGTAAATGGTGCACTTAGTAGTAATTTTTCATTCTATACAATTTAAAGTTTTTGAACCCAAACAACTATTTGTGTGTTTGATATGAATGGATAATTGATTTGTTTTGATCTCATATGATGGTTGTATGCTGTGATTGCAAGTGATGATTATTGATTTGTTTGTTAGTGGTTGAAACAACTTTAAGTATTTCATTTTATATAATTATTAACTCTTTTTGCACTACGTATGTGAAATACAGGTTATGGAAGCAATTGCTACTGCTTTTGGTTTCATAATTAAGCGTTAATTGCCCAACAAATAGGTACGTTCTCGGATTACGGTTTTCTAGCGATATTATATTGTTTTTCCCATTGTTAAGATATATTATTTTGAGATATTGTGATATATATTGTTATATTTGATATTTTATTTTCTCCCGAGCCTCTCCGTACAAAGAAAACTCTGCCGAAATTTTTCGTGAATTTTGGACTTAGAATTGTTTTTAAAATGTTTTCCAAACTTTATTAATTTGAGTATAAAAAGATTTAATGGTTATAAATTGGTATATTTTATTTAAATTAATTAATTTTGTAAATTCATTTGTTTATAAAGTTAATATTTTTGAATAAGATGTATTATTGACTTAATTCTTTCTTTTCCCTTCTTTTTTCCTTTTCGGGGAATTTTGAGTGGAGGAGAGTGTAACGACCCGTAAAATTTTCGATAATTTAATTGTTAAATTTTTTAAATGTTTGTTATCTAATATTGAAAAAACAGAAATTTGTGAGTCATTAATGCAATAATAACTTAAATGAGATGTAATAAGGCTAGCCTAAGTTATTTATTAACTATTTGAATGAAATTACAATTAATGGAATTTGCGTAATTGTTATACTAGGCTATAAATTGAATATGAGAAAACAAACGTAAATATGTAATTAATTAATGAATTAACATATATTGAATGGTAATTGAATAAAATCAATGTTTAGTAAGAAATTATAACAGTGGTTTGGAAATGATAAACTTATAAAAATGTGATTGAGAGTTAATGGTAACAATTATTATAATTTAATCATTTATTTAGTCCATTAAATCAAAATTTGTAATCAATTGCAATGAATCTCAATTCAATGTTATGTTAGTGTAAATTAAGGAATAATTGAAAATAATGTTAATTCTATTCATAATATGACAATTGGTTGAATGAAAATAATGGACATCAAAATTTATTAATTTATTGGAATTTAAACTTAATAACTGGATTAATTGCAATTAAGTGAAATTTAATATTTAATTATCACGTTAATAGAAATTAAGATGAAATCTGAGAATATTAATGTAATAGATCATGAATCCAATGTTAATTTCATCCATTTGGCAAAAATGAATTATATAATAAAATGAAAAGTAAATTAAATGGAATTTATTGGAAATTAAATTTATAATTTCTGAATTTAATGAAATTGAGGTTAACACTGAAATTGATGAATTAATTAACTCTAAATTGGCATCTAAATTTGTTAAAATTAGTGTAAATGATTAAGAAATTTAAAAATGATAAGAGTTGTCAATTATAGAACTGAAATTGAAAATTTGATTTAATTAATTGATTATTAATTTATTTAATTAATGTAAAAATAACCATTTTGGCCACTGACTCGGATTTCGACGAAACTAGTTTCATCCGATCCGTAATGGTGAATTATTATAGAATTTCAAGTTTCGTAGCAATCGGACTTGTCGTTTGATCGTACGGGCTCGAAACGCTTAGAAATCAATGAAATTGAAATCAATTTGAAATAACTTTATCTTAGCATAACTTCTTCATACCATGGAAATTGGACTTAAAACCGGTTCCATTGATTTTAAAATATTTTAAAACATCTATTTTGATATATGGATTGTCACACTTTCGTTTCGGAGTCGAAACGGGCTTTTCAGGTCGTTATCGTTCAATTTTCCAAATCAATCAAGCCCATTTGTTTCTATTGTGTTCTGTCCACATATATGTCATTATAAACCCTAGCAGCCTTTCTATTTCTCATTTCTGTATGTACAGAAATTTATGTTGCTCCTCTTTCTCAATGGTAGACAAACCCTAAAATTCACAACCCAGTTTCGATAAAAAATTCAACCTCAAAAATTCAAACTCCACAATACATATCAAATTATATATCGATCTAAAGCTCTCGAAGAGTGCATGTCAATTCTGCTATTCGTTTTTCAATCTGGGTTTCGATGTGGCCAAGAATTGTTGATCTATTTTCGGCTGTTTATAGCTCGACGATGAACTCCGCCTGATTGACAAATTGAAGGCATGGTTGCGGGGAGAGTCATGTAGGGAGGCCATCAGAGTTGTTCGTAGGCGATATCGACGGTTAGATCACCGTAGACAATTCGATTAGGGTTGTGCTATTCGGCGGCTGCGTGCTTTTTGGGTTGTCGCGGTGATCTTCAAGGGTCGGGTGGTCGCGCTTGGACGGCGGTGCTTCGGGGGATGGCGCGACGTCATTTGTGTGAGGGTTTGACGTTTGATTTGGTGGCGATTTTTCATCACGTTCCTGAGTTCGGCTGGAAAGCTTCGGGTACAAGGCCGGTGAATTTCGGGAGAAAGGAAGTGGTGAGGTGTCGTGTTGTTATTAGTTTATAATTCATTTATTACATTTCAGTTACAAATCTTCTAATGATAATTACTTTTGCACACGAGCTCGGATTTGTGCGTGGTGTCTTGCGTTGGAATCGTATTAAAATTTCAGACATTTGGCGTGGGTTTGGACGAATTCTAGAATTGTTCAAATTTTGGGTTTAAATTGGATTCAAATTCAATTTAAATTCAAAAGGTGAGTGTTTTAACCCACTCACAACTTCTATAATTTCTTATATTTGTTAAATTAATTTGTGATGTGATTATGAATTTATTTATGGCTGATTGATATATTTTAATTGCTATTTCAGTTAATTCGAAGTTATTTGAATTAAATTGTTATTTAATTTAGTACTGAATATAAATTGCCATTAAATGCCTGTTATTTATTATCTGTTCTATATTGATGTTATTGATTGAATTGGATGATGATTGTGATAAATGTTTGATGATTGATATTGGATGAGTGGATGTTGTATTTTATACTGTTATAAACTGCAAGTTGTTATGGATTTTATTTCATTCGGGACCGCGGTTTGAAATGATATAACTGCATTTATGTTTTAAATTACGGATTGAAATGACAAATATTTGTATCACTTGACCATAGGATAGAAAATTTTATACTGACACCGTGATCTATATGTAAAAATATTTTGAAATGATTTCTATGGTTTTGTAAAGAAATATATGGTTTTATATAAATATTGATTTAGATATTTTATAAATGTTACTTTATTCTTGATTTTGAACTATGTATAATTTGTTTTAATATAAAATAATTTTAATAATAAAGTTTGATTTTATGGAAGATAATATGGTTAAGTATTTAAATTATATGTTAATATAGAGTTTATGATGATTTAAATAAATTAAGGTTGGTAGATAAATTGGAAATTTATTTGAAATTGAATTTGTTTAAGAATTTACTCAAATAAGTTGATGGGAAATTTATTAAATTGGAAATTTTAAAAGGTATGATTATTATAACTTGATTTTAGGGTTAAGGTGAATTAAATGAGTATTTCAAGTATAAATAAATTAAAGGAAATATTTAGTTATTTGTAATTTGGGATTTATTTAGATGATAATGAATTTATTAAGTAAAATATTTCAAAACTAAATAATAGAAAATTGAATTTGATATGTATATATGAAATTACCAAATTCAGTTTTGAAATTGTTGAATATTTAAAGTTGGAAATATATTGAATTTGGAATGATTTATTTTGTGGACCAAATCTGTTTTGAAATCGATATAATTTGGAGTAGTTTATTTGAAAACTGAATTGAATTGAAATTTATGATTCGAGATTTGGTTAAACTTAAAATTTAGAAAGTAGAGTTGTTTTGGAATTCATTTATGAAATTAAAGAAGCTATTTTATTTTATATAAAGTATTTTAAATATTTAAACCACATAAGTGGTGGAAGTTATGAGTTTCAAGGTATTATAATATGAAAATATTATATTTCAAGTGTTTTGATTTCGAAATGTTATAACTTTGAAAGTGTTATGATTTTAGAAAAGGATATATTTGAAATGAAAATGATATCGTATTAATTTGGTTTTGAAAGGGCAATGATATTTGGTTTTAAAGTATAAACTATTTTGAATATGACCGCGGTGTTATAATAACGTTTGGTTGTTAAAGAGATCGGGATCGGAAGTTGTCATACTCTCTGCCAATTCCGAAAACCACTTTAACAACGTGTGCATGGTGGAGATTCCATAATGAATTAGGATGGCGGCGGATTTTCCTTTGAGGTATATACGTGGACCCGACTCCCGTGAGTTGGCATAAGGTGGCTAAAACATGAGCGCTTACGGGCCAGTGAGGTTGCCCATCTTATCGGACACATTCCTTCGATACCATTCTATTACTTTGTGATTGATTGGGGCCCTTTTTTTTGGGGTGTAGATTAAGGTGGGAAGTAGCTGCACGCTATGCGTCACCATCAGTCTGGATGCATAATTGGTATATATACCCTGGCATTGCATCGTTGTGCCGTGTCGCTTACCCTAATGCGCCTTGTACAGGTTTGGTTTTCTCCCGTAGCCCGTGCAGTATCCTTTGGTGGTTTCCCGATCAGGAGGAACCATGATACTGAATGGACTACTGGGACTATTACGTGGTAAGGGTTATATGGGTAACCCATTAACACTATTTAAAAGTAAGTTTATTTTACTAATATACATTATTATAATAGCGTATATTAATACTACATAGTAGATAGTTTAACGGATCCTTAGGAGATGTGAATCCCGAGCATCTCTTAAGTTACCGCACTCAAGTTTGACACTGGATAGGAGATGTCAAATCCCGTAAACATCTCTGACGCTGTTCCACTCATATTATTTACCATTGATTTAACTTGCATAAGATCCTTTTGTTCTGACTCGAGTGTTTTGTCTTTTCAATTCGCTCGGGTCAGTCTGAACATTCAGGATTCGAAGACTTTATTTCTGGAGGACAAAGATGAAGATTGTATTACTATTATTTATTATATTATTCCAATGCATTCATACTGTTCCGCTGCATTATTTATTATTCTCTGGTATGTGTAACTTTGATATGTGTTGTATAAGTATAATCAAATGTTTTGTAAAACAGCTTCATGAACTGTTGTTTGATTATTATATTTTGTCATTCCGCTGTGAGATTCTGTTTTGTTTTATTTCTTTCGTTGTTTTTTCTTATTTACCCTAATAACAATCCGCCCTTCTGTATGGTTTGAGTCGGCACGTGTGTCTGCTTAAACGCACAAAAAGGCAGTCCGTTGCACAAGCGAATGAGCCAACACCTCCAACAAGGTCTACAAAGCTTCTTCTTCATCTCGTGGATAACTCACATCAAACCATTCATAAAAACAACTCGATACCAAGTCAAAATGAATTGGTACCGAGTCATATACTTAGTCAATTTTGACTAAGCTACCTTACATGCTTCTAGAACTCCAATCAATAGTGCTTTGATCCCCGGCCCATCCATCAAAACAACTCGACCCTCGATCCAAAGTTTTCAACTCCAAGTTCAAGAAACAATTGGGCATGATTTCCAACACTTAGCCAATTCCATTGAAACTTGCGTTGATCAATCCCTACTAGCCAACAACAAAAGATCCCCAAAGTCGCCAACTCAACTAAGCAAAAAAAATGACTTGGTACCGACCCTTCAACTCGGTACCAAGTTAAACCCTTAAGTAATTATGAAGTGCGACTTATTCTACAAGCTTCCCTTATACTCCAAAGTCTTTCCTCCAAGTTTTGTCCAAATCTGACAAACTTTGCCTCGGATTTACCAAATTTGCCAACTTATCTTACTAAACATTCAAAACACTAATAAACAACATCAAAGCACAACATATAAGCATTGATTAACATCATATTCATCCATTCATGTAACAATACGTGGAATTACAGTAATTAAGCATTTTCTAATCCAAATCTAAGAAATTAATGAACATATGAATATGAGTAAGGTGAATTTCAAAACAAATACTAAATATCTTAGTAGAATTCACCAATTAGGTCATAAACAAAAGTCAACATGTTATTAAAGTTTAGGAAAGGATTTTAAGGACAAAAACCATGTTACAACCTATAATACTACCATATAAACATGCGTAGGATACTGAGAAGGCATAAACCATCCACCAATTACCAAATCAACCAATTATTGCCTAGATCCAATGCAGACAGCAATAAAAAGCAAAGTAATTCAACCGAAATAATGATCTCTAACTTCTATTTGATGAGCTCCCCTATAATTAGTGATTTGGCAAAGATTAGGGAGTTATATATGTTATTTTTGATGAAACTAGGGTTATACGGGTTTAGATCTGATTTAGAAAAGAGGGAAAAGTTTTCTTTTGACTCTTGCAGTCCCCTATTTATACTAATCTCATATTAGGCTGATGGGCTTACTTATGGGCTTAATTAATTACACACTAATTCTGTCCAACAACTTTCAAAACTTAAAATAGGCATAGTTTCTTAACTGTAAGTCCAATTTTCTATTCTGACCACCATAAAATGTGAAACCTCATCCTAAAGCAATTGAACTAGTTTGTGGTCCTTGTTCGAGACCTATCAAAAGTTATAGCCTAAACCAGCTTTTCAAGATCAAAATTGTCACATAGAAATTCGAGAAAAATCATAAGTGTGTAAAATTTTTCTAAGAGCCATATCCCAAAATTATAGAATTATAAGATCTAATATGAATAAAATAAAAATATTTTATGATCCTCCTATACATAAAATACGGGTCGTTACAACCCCACTTCTCTTTTATTGGTTACATATGCCTTCCAACTATCATTCTTTTTATTGTGTATATATGTTGATTTAAGGCCTTGCTATTGTACTGTGATTTTGTTACTCTAAGAATTAAAAGAAAAGAGTCATACAACAGAATGGTTCAAAATGTAAATTTATAACCTCTATTTTGACATCATTAAGTCCCTATTCAATCGAAATTGAAAACTTTCGTTTTCTTGGCAATGTATGTGAAAGGCTTTTTCATACAATACAACTATACTCATGTAATTTTTATCTCATGTAATTTTTATCACATGTATTAACAGAAGTAAAATGTATTCCTTCCGATTTTGTGTTCATTTTATGTTTAACTATTCTCATCATGTGGTTTAATTAATTGGAGCAGGACATGACAAAACTATGTAAACAATTAACCCACAATAATAAGTAAATTTATGCAGCAAAGCTTTGCATCATAGCAAGCTTCTACACATATATTACCCCAAATAGATGTAGAATAATGCATATGCATAATTTATCATACAAATGACAAATCATCGGCTTTGCATTATTCGTTTTCATCACAAAACTAGAGCTTATCTATAATCTATAATTAATATAAATGTAAATAACAACAAATTAATATTAATAATGATAATAACTAATCAAATCTAGATTACCGTTGGTACCATCCAAAATCACACCTCTCCTGATCATAATTAGAAATAATATTATCATTGTCATTGTCATTATTATCTACATTAACTGAAGCATTACTAACTTCTGGTGTCTTTGCAAACCTAGCTTTAATCCTCGACCTTATTTCAGCATAAGCTTTTTTAGATGCGTATCGAATTTTCTTTTGTACCTTCTTTTCTTTCTCTTCTCTTTGCAGTGTAGTAATTTCTCTTCACGATCAGGGTTTAGTCCGGGTTAGTTTGATGTTGTGCCTTTGCCCGTTTGCCCTTTAGTATAACTGCAGCTCGATGTGTTGTTGTACAAAGAAGTCCTCATCTACATATAAAATAAATTTTTCAACGGAGTATATCTCTTTACAGTATGCATTTACCTTTTCTAGGTTATTCAAATCATGAATATTGCACATCATATATATATATATATATATATATATATATATATATATATATGAGGCTAGGCTAGCGACATTAGCAATATGTGAGATTTGTTCCTCACAATAGATGCTCTATAAAATTTTGAACCTCTTGATCAAACTAATTTTATGCTTTGTGGTTATTATACAAGATTTGGTTCTTATAAAAGATTAGGTTGCATGAGTTTTGAATATAAAATCTTATTATTGAATGACAAATAAATATCACTGGTTCAAGCACTATAATATTCACTGGTTGCAAAACTGATGTTATATATTGCCTAATATTATTCTTACTTTGGTCGATTGATGTGCACGTAAACGTGCATATTTTTCCCACCATATTTAATCTATTTGAGTTAAATAAATGATCATATTGGATGTTTTAACTTATTTAAACCAAAATTCAAATTATTTTCAAACCGTCACATATTCATCTTTATATAGGGGCAAAATGGTCATTTTTGTGCATTTATTAATTTATTAAAATGTATATGGAATTTTCTATGTTGTTTTGTAGGAATTTTAGTGAATTTTACAAGTGGATTTAAGAAGATATGCATGCACAAGAGTGAATACAAAGGAATGGGGATGGAAATAATTCAAAGTGATGATCATGGAGGACCCCACTTACCCACCTACCTTAATGTACACTTACGAGCTAATGCACATGCTAAAAGGTCATTAAATCTTCATGCACACTTAATGGATGATTATTTGAAGTTAATGATAATTTGGCCACCACACTTCCTAAAAGGGTATTTTGGGTAGTTTCTAAAAAAGTGAATTAGGGTTTAAACTTGTGTAAATAACCCTTATATTTCATGTAACCCTCTCTTCCCTTAGTCTCTCTTAAGCTCTCTTCTCTTAATCAGTCTAGATCAAAAATAATATGAGAGCTCTCTTTCATTTCATAGCTAATTAGCCATTTCTTTTATGTAATTTTTTATGCAATTTTAATTTAAGTCTTTTCTTGTTTATTTTCTTTAATGCAAGTAGTATAGATCTTCTTTTATTTTATGCCGGTAGAATAGCTCTTCCTTTACTTTGCTTTCAACTTTTTTTTTTCATGTTGCATGCTACGTGTGTTGATATGATAAAACAAATGAGAGGCTAATCCCTTTAATTTAGGGGTAATGAAGTCTCTAATCATGTAGCTTCAACATAACTTGTTAATTTTGATCACTTTTGTGCTTAAATGAATGTTGATGTGATTTATTATTTCATATTGAATTTGATAGTCTATGTTGTTCATAACAAATAGGCTGTGCTTAAACAATCACAATCAATAATTACCTCTTCATCTACATATGATGATGGTAATGTAGTGAATGTTGAAATTAAAATTTGATGGCTGATATTCCTAAACAATAGTTAATAGGCCATGCTTAAAATAGATTTTATTTTCAACTTGTTGTCATTTTCCATGAGACTTGAATAGTGGATTAGAGGTTCTGTTAAAGCTTAATGGCTTATGTTGGGTTAATTAATAGCACAAATATGCATTACTTGTGATAGGCACAATAATTAATTTCACTAATGACCATAAGAGAGATCATAATTCATATTTGGTTGAACTATATAATCTAGAGAGTGCAATTATCTCTAAATTGTCGTTTTACTCCCATATTTTTATCAATTTTCTTTTGTTAGTTTTCTACATTTTTAGCTAATCACACGTTCAACTTTAGTTAATTTGATTGAATAGAGATTTAAAATATAACAATTCCCTACGGATCGACCCGTATTCACCACGTACTATGATAGTACGCCGCGCGCTTGCGGTTATTTTTATTTCAAATTTCATTCGGCTGTTTTTTAACTCGATAGACATTTAGCCGTTCGAACAAGTTCTTGGCGCCGTTGCCAGGGAATTGTTTTGATTTTAATTTTCTATTGTAGGATCAATTTCACCCTAGAGGGGGGGGTGAATAGGGTGATAGTATTAATTATGAAAATTAATTGCGGAAGCTTATAAAATTATTTCAACACAGATATATCAAAATTATAGCAGCACAGATAATAGCAGAATAATAAACGTAGAAATAGAACGACACAGAATTTACCCAGCTTCGGCAAAACCCTGCCTACGTGTTGCCCCCAAGGTTTCTACTAGAAATTAAGTAGTCACACGCCTACACACGTAAACTCGTGACACCCGCTACTGACTAACCTAACTCTACGCTCAAAACCCTGCCACAACTCAGCCATTGAGTTGCGAATTCTCAAACTACGCCACGTAGTTTGTCCCCTAGTCACACGACTAGAAAATAAAACCTTTTAAAAGATTTTAAATTTAAAAACAAATTTAAAAACAATATTAAAACTAAATCCCTTATTCCCAAAGCCTTATTTATATGTTTAACAAAGCCGACCCCCTAAGCTCCTTTCTCTCTTATACTTCCGGCCTGTTTTCTTTGAGATGAAAATATGGCGGCTTGATTAATTTTCGTTCGTTCCTCTTTGCAAATTTAGGGCTTTCAAATTACAATCGAAGCTGCGCCTTCGTTGATTGATCGATAGGGCTTTTGTGTGATAATTTGTTCTCGTTCGAGTTCCACTCGGCTGCTTCGATGTTGATCGAGTTCGATTGATGACTGGTATGTGATTTTTGCCTTTTGCTTCGTCTGATTTGCTTACTTGAACTCGATACAATTTGCCGATGATGTTGATTACAATTTATAGGAGTCAAACTTCTTACTTTTCGTTCACCTGATTTGTTCAACAATTTGCTTCGGCCGTTCGATATTGTTTTGAAGCTGATGTTTTCATTGACTTAATCAAATTTGTATAATTAATGCTTGCTTCTCACGTATTGATTTTTGACTTGGTTTGTTTACTTGGCTATCATGGCACTGGTTTGCTTTTGACTTCGGTCACTTGATTTTGCATATGCGATTCCATTGCTCTGTATCATCTTCGACATTGACTTTGACCTGCAGTTGTCTTTGACTGCAAACTTGATTCTTTGATGTTGATCTTGTTCAACTATTCTTGCTGTTTCCGGCCATTATGTCTTTACTGCCATGCTTACGTGATAGTGTTTGATGATGTTTTTTTAAAAATAAATTGTTACAGTTGAATCTTTAGAGTTGAATCTTTGTCATTTGTTGATCTCGGCCACTTCACTTGATTGCTTTATCATGTATACACTTTGATAATCAAGTTGTATTATTTGTGACATTGAGCCTTGACTTTGATCGTAGTTACTCTGTTGCTTCTTTTGGAAAATTGGCTGCTCCTTCGTTTTAGTGCTTATATATGTCCATTGATATAATTCATGTTGTATTCATTTTTTTTACATGAAGTCTGGTTCATTATTGTTCCATTTTTACTGCTGTATCACCACTTTTGTCTTCACTTGCTCGATCCAATTTTTCACAGTTGCATGCTTGCCGTGCATTGTTCATGGTCGTAGCTGAACTTGTTGCCTGTAGTTGTCATACTCCCATGGTATAGTTGCAGACTACTTTTGATCGTATTAATTTTAACTGCATGCTTCTGTTTAGTATATATGTATGCAAGTGTGCATGCATTTACTTCACTATTCACTACGAGTCTAGGTTGCTTTGATGTTGTTATGTTCGTTCAGTGATATTTGATGTGTTTATCCATTTATGTGGTAGCTGGACTTGATTATTTGAGCATTGCTTTATTATGGCCTTCATGTATACACAGTTGGTTCATTGATGTTGTTAGGATTGGCTTGGTCTTTGCTGGCATTACTGGTGCATGTGCTTAGTTGAGGCAGTGTCACTGACTTGATCGAGCATTATCACTTGAGACTGTATTGAGCTGTCTGGTCATTTTTGAGGCAGTTTGCATATAAGGGCTGATATGTGTTTGTGTACATATTCACTTGGTGGCATTCGGTTGCATATCCATCACTGCACTGTTTGATTTTACTTGAATTTTATGCTTGACAGTTTTATGATGTTTTGTAGCGCACCTGAGTTGAATCCAGTTTGTAGCTAGGATTTGACCTTGTGCTGAAAGTTGTGACATTATTTTATTACACTTGAGTTGAATCCGATAATTTGGGTTTAACCTGTGCTCACCTGTCCCTGTAAATTTATCAAGTGTATATATATCGGTGTGCACGCTTTGTGGCATATACAGTGATACACTGTGTATGTCGCAAGCTGTTCGTGTATGATGAATTCAAAATTAAATGATGACAAACAACCCAAATAACTGAGGCAAATATTATTTTCAAAATCACATTTTATTTTATACTGCAAAAATATTTCTTTTTTAATTTTACTTCGTCAATATTTATTTTTGCAGATTGCTCAGTGAGGACATTTGTAAATGAAAGATTTTGATGTAATTGTAATTGAATATATAGTGAGAGCTTGAATTTGTACTATTCAAAATTGTAATAAATATTTGTTTGAATAAAAATTCTGTTTGAATTCAAATTCTGTGTTAATTATTTTTATTCAGCAAATATTTATTTAGTCTATGAAAAATAAAATAGTACGTTAACAGATACATTTACACGAATATATATATGTTTGTTATCATCAAACAAAAATCATATAATTGCATATTCAACAATCTTCTCCTTTTGATGATAATAAACATATATTTAAGATTTTGAATATGTTAAATGTATTTGATCATAGATATACTCTAATTGCTCCCCCTATTTAAATGCTTCCTCTCTACACAAAGCTTCCCCTACATATATGCATACAAATAAAAATATGCAAATGAACCTAGATGCAAATAGAAAATTATTTGATCTTTGCCTGATTTTATTTGACAAAATCTTAAGTTTTCTTTCCCCCTTTTGTTATCAGCAAAAGAGTAATAGTGTTAGAGAAAATAGAGATAAAGTGATCGATATTAATTCAACATTAAAACTCAATTGAATATAAATATTAAATTTCAATAAAAAATCAAACAAAAATCATAAATATTTTGTTAGGAGCATATTCCACTTTTAGAATGATGGGAATGATGTCATAATATAAAACCATACAGTTGTGTCTTTTTGTGGTATATTTATATTAGGAATTTGAATATCTACTAACCATGCATAACCGTTAGGACTTTTAAATGAGATTAGTAGTGTTCTAGTTTTATTTTTAAAAAAATTAATTCAAGTATCTTCTAACCATGCATAACCGTGAGGACTTTTAAATGGGATTAGAATCAACTTGTTTATTTTAAAAATCAACTTTTGATATGCTTTCCATACACGCATAACCGTGAGGATTTTAAATGAGCATGGAAGCACATAACAAATTCCAAGTAATTCACTCATGCATAACCGTGAGGACTTTTAAATGAGAGTGAATACTTTGGTATTTATTTATTTATTTATTTTTTACTACATAATTTTTTCTATTATTTTAAAAAAAAATGTAAAATGAAAAACGAATGATTCATGTTTAAAGTACCACATATCGATAAACTATATAGAATTTTGATGGGTGATGGTCGTTAGAAATATGATAGACATAGAGATGGTCATAGAATTTTTACCAACAAAAAGTTTTATAACTCTTGTTTAAATTTCTAAAGAAATTTACTAATCATACCGTCTCGGGTCATAATATATGATTAATATTAACACTCATCACTTTTTCAATCACCATTCATCTTTTCGATAATCATTAGGGAGTCAGATTAGTCAAAATAGTCATTTAAAATCAAATTCAAAAAAATAATTATAAAATCAATTTTTCAAAAATGACTGATCTGAAAACATGGTCAAAAATGATTTTCTAGAAGGGGTTATATGAGAAAATTTCTTCTATTTGAAATTATTTGAAATGAAAAAATATACAAATATTTTCTTGGAAAAACGACGCAGTTACTAAATGTCTCAGCAAAAATCACATTCCTCTAGTAATTTTTTCTATCAACTAGATTACCAGTGTAATCTGCATCAGAATTTCTCTTTCACTCAAAATTATCATTAATTGAATTTGATCGACCAAACCATGAAGTGTGCACCAAAAATTTCAAACTCAATTTTAACAGCAATTTAAATGACATTCTCTTGAATTTGAAATGAAGCCGTGTAATCAAAAAACCGTGAATAAAGAGTTAGCCGTATTATAACCAAATGTATTATCATCCAACAAAACACTATTTTTAATCCAAACTGATATATATGAAGTAATTCAAAGAATTTAGAGAATTTTATAGTGTTTTTGGCATAAGAATATAATTGGCCAACTATGTTGAATAAGTCAGAGTCAAAAATCATCATTATTTCATCATCACATTATTGGCTGATTTAATTCAGAATATGGTGCAGATTATCACATTTAATATATCGTACAAATAAATATACCTTTACCTTTTTTACCTTTACGATATTTTTCGTTGTTGTCTGTTGTGATTCTGTCACCTTTGTACTAGGCTAAGGAAGTTTGCTTTGTTGCTCGTTGTGTTTCTGGAACAGCCAAAATCCAGAGAATACTGTTGTTTTTCCTTAGCCTGCCACCACACCTACACGGGAAAAGATTTATGTGACCTATTTGTTTTTATAGGTCCATGGTTGTTAGTGGCAGAATATTTATAAAAATAATTTTGTGGACACTCAAAACTATTTATAATTGTTCCCTTCGGCACCCAAATTTGTTTAACTTTGAGTGTTTTTATATTTGTGCCTTTTGAAACCCAAATCGGTATAGTTTTCACATATCTGTGTCTATACCAACAATTATTTTGATTGTGTCCAAATTTTCTACAAATTGTGCACATAGAGTTGACTTGATTAATATTGTTTTCAACAATTTTCGATTGATTATATCCAAGTCCTTTTCTAACCGTATTAACAGTTTGCTTTCCTAATAGCATATTCAATGATTTTTCACTTTTTGAAAATTTATCTAAAGTCGTTGACAATTGTTGGACTTGTGTTTTGAGAGATTCATTTTCGTTTAACAATTATGTGCACTTTTTAATAGAATTCTCTCTCCTTGTATTTTCACTTTCTTTCAAAATCAGAATTTCATTTTCAAGTGATTTTATATTAATTTCTGATTTTTTAATTTCTTCATCAAATGTTGGACACTTATCACACTTAGGGATCCTACTTTGATAGGTTTTAACTAATTGGTCAAGTTGTGTATTTAACTCTATCAAAGTATCCTTTTTCGATTCAAGTTTAGCGTATTTTTCCCTAAGTCGTTCAAAACAGCCATTTACTTAGTGGAAATTTATAAGTAATTCTGGGTGAATGAGTTTTGACACCTCGCTTGGCTCATCATCGTCGCTATCAGTTATATTCCCATGAAGGCACATATCAGCTTTCTCACTTTCACTGCTAACGCTTTTATTCCACGTGGCGGCAAAACATCTTCGTTTTGATTTCTTTTCTTTGTCGAGTTGAAATCAGGGATAATTGGGCTTGATATCACCGGGTTAGTTGCAAATGATCCTGTGTTCTTCCGAGTTGTCTAGTGCTTTGATTATTCTGCTTTTTAATTTTTGATTTAGAGCTGGATTTCCGTATTTGTGGTTCCACCTTTTGAATTTCTTCATTATTAACGCCAGCTCAGCTGCTCCATTATCATCATCCTCATCACAACTACTTTTTACAAATCATGTTAAGCACATTTCTTTAACTGAGTCGGTTGTGGAGGATTTCTCATTGCTGTTGACTTTTGCACCATATATTGCATTGAAAGTATTCCAGATTTCCTGCGCATTTTCACAATGAGAAATGAAATTAAAATTATCTCGATTAATATGAGAATATAATATATGCATAGCAAGAGCATTAATCGAGATAATTTCCTTATCTGTTATATCACACCCATTTTCAATAATATCCCAACATTTAATATTAACAGATTTTAAATAAAATTCCATTTTCAATTTCCAATTCAAAAAATCTGTTCCATCAAAAATAGAAGGAATAATATTGGAACGACCCTCAACAAAAGTATTATTAAAAGAAGCCATTTTAAAAATTCAAATTTTTAAAACAAAAACTGATTTTTTGAAAAACGAATTTTTAAAGCAAATGTTGACTACTATTCCTAGCTCTGATACCAGTTATACGATCGATTTCACCCTAGAGGGGGGTGAATAGGGTGACAGTATTAATTATGAAAATTAATTGCGGAAGCTTATAAAATTATTTCAACACAGATATATCAAAATTATAGCACCACAGATAATAGCAGAATAATAAATGCAGAAATAGAACGACACAGAATTTACTCAGCTTTGGCAAAACTCTGCCTACGTGCTTACCCTAAGATTTCTACTAGAAATTAAGTAGTCACACGCCTACACACGTAAACTCGTGACACCCGCTACTGACTAACCTAACTCTACGCTCAAAACTCTGCCACAACTCAGCCACTGAGTTGCGAATTTTCAAACTACGCCACGTAGTTTGTCCCCTAGTCACACGACTAGAAAATACAACCTTTTAAAAGAGTTTAAATTTAAAAACAAATTTAAAAAATATATTAAAACTAAAACCCTTATTAAAGATAAACCAAAGCCTTATTTATATGTTTAACAAAGTCGGCCCCTTAAGCTCCTTTCTCTCTTATACATCCGGCCTGTTTTCTTTGAGATGAAAATATGGCGGCTTGATTAATTTTCGTTCGTTCCTCTTTGCAAATTTATGGCTTTCAAATTACAATCGAAGATGCGCCTTCGTTGATTGATCGATAGGGATTTTACGTGATAATTTGTTCTCGTTCGAGTTCCACTCGGCTGCTTCGATGTTGATCGAGTTCGACTTATGACTGGTATGTGATTTTTTCCTTTTGCTTCGTCTGATTTGCTTACTTGAACTCGATACAATTTGCCGATGATGTTGATTGCAATTTATAGGAGTCGAACTCCTTACTTTTCGTTCATCTGATTTGTTCAACAATTTTCTTCGGCCGTTCGATATTGTTTTGATGCTGATGATTTCATTGACTTAATCAAATTCGTATAATTAATGCTTGCTTCTCACGGTATTGATTTTCGACTTCGTTTATTTACTTGGCTATCACGACACTGGTTTGCTTTTGACTTCGGTCACTTGATTTTGCGTATGCGATTCCATGGCTCTGTATCATCTTCGGCATTGACTTTGACCTGTAGTTGTCTTCGACTGCAAACTTGATTTTTTTGATGTTGATCTTGTTCAACTATACTTGCTGTTTCCGGCCATTATGTCTTTACTGCCATGCTTACGTGATAGTGTTTGATGATGTTTTTTTTTTAAAATAAACCGTTACAGTTGAATCTTTGTCATTTGTTGATCTCGGCCACTTCACTTGATTACTTTATCATGTATACACTTTGATAATCAAGTTGTATTATTTGTGACATTGAGCCTTGACTTTGATCGTGGTTACTCTGTTGCTTCTTTTGGAAAATTGGCTGCTCCTTTGTTTTAGTGCTTACATATGTCCACTGATATAATTCATGTTGTATTCATTTTGTTTACATGAAGTCTGGTTCATTGTTGTTCCATTTTTACTGCTGTATCACCACTTTTGTCTGTACTTGCTCGATCTAATTTTTCAAAGTTGCATGCTTGCCGTGCATTGTTCATGGTCGTAGCTGAACTTATTGCCTGTAGTTGTCATACTCCAATGGTATTGCTGCAGACCACTTTTGATCATATTAATTTTAACTGCATGCTTCTGTTTAGTATATATGTATGCAAGTGTGCATGCATTTACTTCACTATTCGCTACGAGTCAGGGTTGCTTTGATGCTTTTATGTTGGTTCAGTGATATTTGATGTGTTTATCCATTTATGTGGTAGCTGGACTTGATTATTTTAGCATTGCTTTATTGTGGCCTTCATGTATGCACAGTTGGTTCATTGATGTTGTTAGGATTGGCTTGTGGTCTTTGCTGGCATTACTGGTGCATGTGCTTAGTTGAGGCAGTGTCATTGACTTGATCGAGCATTTTCACTTAAGACTGTATTGAGCTGTCTGGTCATTTTTGAGGCAGTTTGCATATATGGGCTGATATGTGTTTGTGTACATATTCACTTGGTGACATTCGGTTGCATATCCATCACTGCACTGTTTGATTGTACTTGAATTTTATGCTCGACAGTTTAATGATGTTTTGTAGCGCACCTGAGTTGAATTCAGTTTGTAGCTCGGATTTGACCTTGTGCTGAAAGTTGTGATATTATTTTATTGCACTTGAGTTGAATTCGATAATTTGGGTTGGACCTGTGCTCACATGTTCCTGTAAATTTATCAAGTGTATATATATCGGTTTGCACGGCCTTGTGGCATATACAATTGCATATACAGTGATACACTGTGTATGTCACAAGCTGTTCGTGTATGATAAATTCAAAATTAAATGATGACGAACAACCCAAATAACTGAGGCAAATATTATTTTCAAAATCACATTTTATTTTACAGTGCAAAAATATTTCTTTTTCAATTTTACTGCGTCAATATTTATTTTTGCAGATTGCTCAGATGCTGGATTCAATTTGGAATAAAGTTGAAGATAAATTATGAGTGAATGAGCGATATGTAATGAGGACATTTGTAAATGAAAGATTGTGATGTAATTATAATTGAATATATAGTGAGAGCTTGAATTCATACTATTCAAAATTGTAATAAATATTTGTTTGAATAAAAATTCTGTTTGAATTCAAATTCTGTGTTAATTATTTTTATTTGGCAAATATTTATTTAGTCTATGAAAAATAAAATAGTACGTTAACAAATAAATTTACACGAATATATATATATGTTTATTATCATCAAACAAAAATCATATAATCGCATATTCAACATCTATTCTTCGAATTGTTTTCTTTTAATTTTGGTTTGTTTTTATTTTGTGTGTTCAGTGCATTTAAAAAAAATGTTGTGTTATCTGATTGTTGCTTGATTTTTGTTTGCATTTGTTTGTGTGAGTGTAGTTGTTCTATTTGTTTTCTGTTTCCATATTGCATTTCTATTTAAAAAAAAGAACATACACAATTCAAAACCAAAAAAATTATTTCATTTAATTTTCTTTTACAATTTGGCATCTACATTTTCTTTTTACAATTTCATTTTCTTTTTTGCATTTACATTGACAAAAAAAACTGCTGTCATCTTCAACCCCTCCTCCTCGGCCATCAAACACACTGCCTTGCCTCTTCATATCCACTTCATTCCTATCCCATACAACTGCATATACAACTTCTAACAACCCCTTCATCCACTGCTACTGTTCAGACCATCCACCACTTCATTCTAACTAAACATCGGCATAGCAACAAACCACATCAACTTCCTTCATCACATACAATCACCATCTCACTGCATAGTGCTCACCCCACATCATAACCACTGTCACACTGCCAGAGCAACAACACGATGCCTTCTACTTGCTTCTGCTTACACACAGTCCCATATCCCCCCACATCAGTTCAACATTTCACCACATCGGTGGAGATCATAATTTCAGATCTTTACATCTGCCTTCATCTTAACATACAATTCACCCTCTTCTTCCAAAGCCTTCAAATTATTCAAACTGCATATACACTTACCATTTCTGCCATTAAACTGCCTGACCATTTCTTCATATACAACTGCATATACAACTTCATTTCCACACACTACATCCTAAACCAAACTACACCATCAACTACATTTCTGCCTCTACGCTGTGATACAACATAGACCATCTGAAACATAAACCTATCCAACATATCCCACACGCTTAGCATACTGCATTCAACAGTCACCACCTACAATTGCATATTCCATTTTCATTTTCCATTAGAAATTTGCCATCTTCCTTCGTCCATACCCCATCTCCATATACTATGTTCACTCACAAACCTTCAAGCAACCAACTTCTGTTCCACTTCATTTACACTTCACATTCATATACATTCACACACTCCTGTTCCAGCTCTACCACTGTCAATACAGCCCCATCAATACATCCTCGACCAACCACCATTCACAAAGCAGTTCTACCATTTAACTTTCCACCCCCCATAACTCCCATAACTGCTGTTATTCTCTGCATATGAGACCTCATCTGACCACACTTCTTTCTCAACTGTCCTCATATACAACTGCATAGTTCATCAACAATTGCAACTATAACAGCCTACACTACTGCCATGTTCTCACGCAACTTCAGCCAACAGCTTCTTCGCAACATCTCCTACAAACATCATTTTAACAGTCACTGCTATCATTTCATTTTCCACCGAACCATTCCCTTCCTCCAACCTGAACCTACTGCAAATCTGCACTGTCACCATCCTCCTACAACTACAGCATATCGACAATCACAATCCAACAAAAAAAAAAAAACTTACTGCAACTGCCTCGTTCGTCACTGCAATAGCTTCCATCGCTGCCCAATTCACAACTGCCTCAACCCCTACGAAACATCTCTCCAACCTGAGCAACCACTCGAACACTTAAAAGCCAAGTCGAAGAATCACGACTTCGAACACCACAACATCCTCAATCACGACATCCCCAACGACCTTGGACCCAATCGAACAGTCATGAGTCACCTCAAAACTCTTCATCCCTAATTGCAGCCACGACCACTCCTGAAATTTATGAACATCCACTGGAACTTATTCGCTAATTCTTACCTTGGAGTTTGCATATAATAGAATTTTGGTTAAAGGACGAAGTAGAACTGCGATTTGACTTTGTTTTGAGTGAACGAGAAACTGGGTTTAGTCGTTAATTATTTTTTTCCCTTGGTAAAATAGTTTTAACTATTGGTTTGGTTACTGGGCTTTGTAATTGGGCCGGTTGAGTTGTGTTGTTAACTTTGTTGTGGTTGCCTTTTTTTCTTTCCTTTTTCTTTCTTCAATTTCTTTGGCTAAAAAAAAATCTTTTTTTTTGTTTCTTTCTTGATTTAAAAAATTGTATATATCATGTCACTTGTTTTAGTTTTACTTGTTTTAATTTTCATTTGTTTTACTTTCATTTATTTTGTCTTTCGCTTGTTTTATATTCATCTCTGACAAACATAAAGAAAAATTCTATTATCTGTTTTTATTTTATGTTGCCAAAGCGGAATTTCAGAAGTAGAAGAACTGCTGTCAAAAATAAATCACTTTCTTATAAAAAAAATTGCATCCTTATTTATTGTTTTTATTTGTCTTGCATTGTTGTTTGCTTGCATTTAAAAAAAAATTCAAAAATCCAAAAGCCAAAACAAAAATTCATTTGTAGTTGTATTGTTAATACACGTTTAATTTTTTCTTTGCATTTCATCTTAGATTTTGATTAATAAAACGGTTAGACATCGATAACACTTAACTGTATATTGACAAGCTGTCTTTTTCGAACAATTTAATTTCTTAGTGTTTAGGCTATGACAGAGTAATAACCATTTATAAATATTACGGTTATTCGTAAACATGATAGTGGTTGTTCCTCTAAAGGTACTTAAACTTTCGGTTGCATTGCTACGATGGTTCGTGGTGCACCGATAACCCCTGCCCGTTACCTGGCTAAGAACTTTTTTGTTGATTTAAGATAGAGTGTGGTTATACAATTTTGGGTTAACATAGGATAAATCATTTGTAATTAACCGTTGTATTCATTTAGTTGCATTAGTTCATGCATATTTAAAAAAAAATTCAAAATTCAGAACTAAAAAAAATTGTAAATATTCTGTTTCCTTTCCTCTGAAAATTTTTAAAATCAAAAATCCAAAAAGTCCGAAATAAAAATTTGCTTGGTTTTTTTAGAAAATCAAAAATCCAAAAAAAATCTTTCCAAAAACAAAAAAATTAAAAAAAAAAAAAAAAATCAATTTTCCATTATGAAAAATAAATTCTATCTGTGAATCTTTTTCCTTTATATAAAAAAACATTTTTGTAAATGTTCGAGTTTTCCTACTTACGTGAATTTTACTACAGTTGTGAAAACAAATATAATCCATATGATTTCACTCTAAATTCGTATGGATATTTTAGCGGCAACCATTGTATAAATAATTCTAATTTTGAACAACAAAGTTTTCAAAACAATGACCAACCTTCGACTCTCGAAAATAGCATTGAAATGATTTCATCTTTACTCAAACTCTCTACACCACAAAGTCAAGAGATAAATGATTTGTGTAATTCATATTTTTGCAATGATTCAAGGCCAAGGTTTCAAAGTGATCAAAACTTAAATTCACTTCTAAATTCAAACGATTTCGAGTGTAACTCATGCCAATACAACTTCGAACTCCAAAACGAATTTCACTATGGAAATGTGAATCACTTTTCAAATAATTTTGGCAATGGAAATAACCTCGACTACGATACAAGTGAAAAAATTTCTTCTCAACATGTCCAAATCGAAAATTCTCAAGTTAATAATTATAAATTGGATTTTGTTGAGTAAATGGACGAAATTTACAATAATCACATGGATTTGTTGATTGAAACATATATGAAACAACATGATAAACAAAATCAAATCCCAGTGTATGACGTGTCAAGTGGTAATCCACCTTTTACCCAAATCGACGATTTTCAAATAACAACTTTTGAAATTTAAAACGAAAATCTTAACGAAGTTGTTGAAAATTTGGTAATTGACTTGAGTTTCAATTCTTTTGAGGGTGTTAAACTTGATTTAAATTTCGATCTTCTTTTTCCCGATTTTGAAAATTTAAATACAACAACTTTGAATTTTGAAAATGATATATGCAATGAAGTTGTTGACAATCCATCAATGGAATTTGAATTCAACGAACATGATTTCTTTGAAATTTTTGAAAATGAGTTGTTAAATTCTCCAGGGGAGGAGTTAAATCACCATTTTGATTTTGAATTCGATAATTCTGAAGAAGTTTTCAATGATAAGTTTAAATTTTAATTTGGTGAAAATAAACTTGAATTTCAATCAATTATCCTATCTACCCCAAAAATTATCGAAAATAAAACAACTCAAACGACTTTCAATAAAACGTCATTCGTTTTTCCGAATCAACACTCAACTTTGAAATCTTTTATGATTTGATTTTCTGCGCTTAAGCCGCGTCTCGAATACTTAACGAGACAAATGAATCGATCTTTGGAGGATCGTTTCATTTACTTTTTGATGATATACTTTCTGAACTCTTGGAAATAATAATCTTTTAGTTTTCGTGTAAATATAGGTCATTTTTTTATTTTGTTTTATTTTTCTCCTTTCACTTGGATTGACTGTGGGGACATAGTCAAAATCAAGTGTGGGGAGAGTCTCATCTTCTTTTTGATAGTTTATTTTACATTTTCTTTTCAAACCCAAAAAAGAAAAAAAAATCAAAAAAAAATTAAGCCTTTTGATTTATTTTAAAGAAACACTATAGGATAAATATATGGTTTTGGTTAATTAAATTAAAATTTTTGAAAAATTTATTTGTCTCAAAATAATAAAAATGAAGTTTGACTACAAATAACGATTGTTTAATTAGTATATAGGAAGGTTCATATGTGTTAATTATGAAATATTCTAATTGAAAATGTTTGTTTTAAAAGGTGATGAATTCAAATAAAAGGATATGACATCTTTTTTTGTCTTCTAAGTTAAATGGTGCTAAGATGATTTTGCAAAACTCTTTCTTCAAAAAAAAAACAATTTTTTTTGTGTGTATATGTATGTATTTTCTTAATAAACACCTAGAGTCATGTGATCACACTCGTGCGTTCACTCGCCATGCTATGTGCCCATCTCACATAAGCCCATAAGGCAGTGCACGATTGATATATCTGGCCTCAGTTTATCCGAGTTAGGTGTAAGAATATAAAAATTATTTTACTAATAACGCCTACAGTCAATAAATGTTCACACTTGTGTGTTACCCGCCACTCTCTGTATTCCCCTCACTTAAGCCTGAAAGGCAGTGCTTGGGTGATATATCTGGCCTCAGTTTATCTGAGTTAGGAATATGTAACTATTGTTAAAATCAATAAAATTTTCAAAAGAAAAAAGTGGAGAGAGTAAGCAAATGAAATCCAAGCACTATTTTAACTTATTTAATTTGACTGGTTATTGAAAAGAAATGAAAATACCACCTTGATAAACTTTGATAATTGACTATGGATTTATTTCATAGTTACACTGTGTTATCGATTGAAAAACCAAGTTAAACTAAAGCTTATTTGTTATGAAAACTTCACTTTTATTGGAAACTTTGAAGAGTAAATGACTAAAATTTTCAGGATAATAATCAAAACCTATGTTTAACTTATGTGTCGATTTAAAAGTGAATCCTTCGTTGTAAATATTTTCGAAAATTTGCATTCATCTCTTTGTAAATAAATCTTGCATTTAGGATTTTTCACTTTGCATTTCGAATTTTGTAGGTAGAATTCGTTGAAAACCCTCACGTGATAACACTCGTTCTACTAGGGATACCCAAAGGTTTAACAGTTTGTTGCATACGCTCAATGCAATTGTGCTTCCTACGAAAACGGATTTATCTTAGTTTTTCTTTATTCGAGGACGAATAAAAAGATAAGTGTAGGGATATTTGATGTGCATGTAAATGTGCATATTTTTACCACAATATAAATTAAATAAATGATTTTATTGAGCATTTTAACTTGTTCAAACCAAAATTCAAATTATTTTCAAATTTTCACATATTTAACTCCATATACGAGCAAAATGGTCATTTTTGTGCATTTATTAATTTTTGAAAATTTACTTGGAATTTTCTATGTTTTTTGTAGGATTTTTAGTGAATATTACAAGTGGCTTCATGAAGATATACATGCACAAGAGTGAATATAAAGGAAAGAAGATGGAAATAATTCAAAATGATGAACTACACAAAAGAATAAATACATTATGGAGTCTAAATCTCAAATGTATACAACAAAATAAACTACTAATCTAAGTAGTTTGCCAAAAGTCAGAGAAATGAATCCTAGGGGAGAAGTCAAGCAGAAGCATTTGCAACATCTCGGTCTGACCCGAGTATTATTTAATAAGAAAATAATAAACGGATCAGTCTAACTATAGATATCAGATGAAACGATATAGAATAAGAGATATGACTAAACACATAATAATCACAATTCCAAGCTGTGATATATATAAGTAATTGAAAATCAACGAGAGATTAATCAATATCACCAAATCTACACAAGAATCAAAGAAATGCTATACTCCTTATTTCGTTCATCAAACCACAAATATTGACGATTAGATCAATGTCGATCACAAAAGTCGATGACACACAAATTCACCAATGCACAAATATTGACAGTAATATCAATGTCAATCACAAAAGTCAATGACACACAAATTCACCAATGCACAAATATTGACAATAATATCAATGGAAATCACGAAAATTGGTGAAACACAAATTCTAGAAATCATCTCAAGAATTCCAGTAAATGACACACAAATTCACCTGTACACAAAAATTGATAAATTATATCAATAGAAGTCACAAAAATAGGTGAAGAAGGAAATTCCAGAATTCGACACACGAAAACCAGAAATCACACAAAATAGGGGGGAAGGCCTATCACACGAACGGGAGCATGAAAACTCACCAACAGCTGTAACACACGAACGAGAAGCTATCTCATGGTAGCTAGCCATTAATTTGACACACGAATGGTCCGAAGACCTGACACACGAATGGTCCAAAGACCGTGGGTTTCCGCCCCACAAATTTGAGTCGAAACTCCACAAAACGGGGTTTAGTCTCCCTTGCATACAAAGAGACATCGCACATTGCTAGTCTAAATCACAAAATGATCGTCATGATCAGCGAGAAGTGTCGATTACAGTAAGCTAGTAAATATATGAGCTTAGCATCATGTCCCATAACCACTTGCTTAACTTAAATATTTACGAACAAATTGTAGATCTCCACTGGAAGATTGTCACAAGAGTTTCAATCGAACAAGTCCAAGAATTAACCAACAAAGTGAACGCAAGCGTTTCATACCACTCGTTTTACTAAGTCGTTTAATTAGATTTCTCATACGAGTGAGGTAAAGGTTTGTATATACTAATAGATTGGAAAACGGTTTTATAAACGAATTTGCTATTAAAATAGTATTGAAATCGTTTAAGGAAAGAGTTTTGATATTTACTACTAGTATAGAAAACCTTTATATTTTTTAAGTGACAAATCACAAACATGATTGTAGAAACAATCAATCACAAAATTCACATTCAAAGACGTGAATGAAAATCCAAAGAAATCGATAATGGATCCATCGAAATGGATATTCAAAAATCCCTAAAAAAAGGAGTCATCAAAGTCATAATAATTGATAACAATAAATAGGAAACACATGAATCGATTTAAGTTGGAATTTCAAGCAACAAGGTGAAGTAGGCAAAAATCATCAGGTCGGTCGGCTGGCAGCAGGGCTCGGTCGACCGAACCTTGTTATGAAAAACCTCTCGGGCATCAGGTCGGTCGACCGAACCAGGGGGGTCGGTCGGCCGAACCAGAAACAGAGGCACTTATACTAGCTGGTCGGTCGACCGTACCAGGGGGGTCGGTCGGCCGAACCTGTTTCCAGCCTCTTCCCTGCCTATTACAAATGAGGTTCAATCTTGACCAAATTGCATTCTCTCGAGCAACGACGCTAAGGGATTATGCCAATCGACTACCCGACCCTATAAGCTCCTCGATGCATCACCAAAAACATGTTCAAACATCCAAGTTAGGATTTTTAACGAATTGAACTCAAAACACTAAAAATTGGAATATTGACCGAATCAATCCAAACCAAAAGCAAATGCACACGAATAAGTGTTAGGAATTCATACCTAACAATCAGAGATAATTATAAGCATAGATGTGAGATTAAAAATCTCACCTTTTCACAAAATTAAGCAAGAAGAAGCTTGAAAGCAAATGGAGAATCAACCTCTCCTCAACACAACCCAAATGAGCTTGAATCTAAGCTCAAAACAAGAACATTCCCAAAATTAGGTTTAGGAATTTCTGAAATTGGTAAGAGAATAAGTTGGAGAAGAAGAAGAAGAAGCTTACCAATGGTTTCTCTTGAATTTGGAGCTAGGAATTTGAAGTTGCAAGAGGAACTAGGATTTTGGAGTTTTAATTTCCAATCTCTCCCACCATTAATACTTTAAAAACTGAAAAGAGAAGAGAATGAGGGTGAGTGGGGAAGAGTGGCTCAGATTTGAGCATAATTTAACATAGGGCTGAGCCCAAAACCAAACCCAAAGTGAAAAGTAGCAAAAATCAACTTTCTCCAAACATATCGAAGCTTATACTCAAAAAGGTCGCAAACGGGATTTTAAACCCAATGGGAGTGGTCCCGAGTCCTAATTCGACCGTATGCAAAAAGTAACTTTTCGGACTAAAATCCGACTAACGATAAAATATTTAAATAAAATATTTAAATATAAAATCGATAAATATGCGGGTTGTTACAGACTTCCCTCCTTAAAGAAATTGCGTCCTCTCAATATTTAAGAAGGGAACATAAAGTAACAACCATAAAAGCATATTCAACACAAAAGAAATTTGAAATAAAAGGTTCACCTTAAAGAGCACGGGAAAGCAAGTCCGGATGTATTCGCTCGATGTACTCTCTAGATTCCCAAGAACAATCCTTAGGATTTGAAGACCATTGAACTTTAACAAGCGGAACATCTTTACTTCGAAGTCATTTGACCTCCGAAGCAATGATACCAATAGGATGTTGCTCATAAGTTAAATTAGGCGAAACTTCAATCTCTTCCACAAAACCGGCCTCAAGAACAGAATCGGAATCTCGAAGACATTTCCGAAGTTGAGAAACATGAAACACGTCATGGATAGCAGAAAATTGAGCCGGTAATAAAAGGCGATAAGCCATGGAACCAATACGTTCAGTGATAGGAAATGGCCCAATATATCGAGGCGCCAATTTTCCCGATCGACTGAAACGTACAACACCCTTCATAGGTGACACACGAATGAACACAAGATCTTCCACAGAAAATTCTAACTTCCTTCTTCGGTTATCGGCATAGGATTTTTGTCTACTCTGGGCTTCTTTCATCCTATGTCGAATAAGTTCAATCTTTTCTGTGGAATCACGAATAAAATCTGGACCTAAACCCAGCTTCTCACCGGCCTCAAGCCAACAAGAAGGAGATCGACATGGCCTTCCATAGAGTGCCTCGAAAGGTGCCATACCAATACTAGATTGGAAGCTATTATTATAGGAAAATTCAACAAGTGAAATATAATCTTCCCAACTTCCACCAAAATCAAGAACACAAGCACGAAGAAGATCTTCAAGTGTTTGATTCACACGCTCCGTTTGTCCATCGGACTGGGGGTGATAAGCGGGGCTAAAATTAAGCTTCGTTCCCAAAGCTTTTTGAAGACACTTCCAAAATCCACTAGTAAAGAATGGATCACGATCACTAACAATAGAAGTAGGAACTCCATGCAATTTAACAATCTCTTTGATAAAGAGCTTGGCCAAAAGAGGAACGGTTCGGTTAGACCGAACGGGAATAAAATGGGCAGATTTAGTAAGTCTATCAACAATCACCCATAAGCTATCATGACCCGAACGAGAACGGGGAAGGCCATCTATAAAATCCATGGAAATTTGGTCCCACTTTCAAATTGGAATTTCTAAAGGTTGCAATAGCCCACCGGGCCTTTAATGTTCGGCCTTAACGAGTTGGCAAGTCATGCAACACCTAACAAAGTTAGCAATATCGAATTTCATTCCCTCCCAATAATATAGTCGCTTCATATCCGCGTACATTTTACTACTTCCGGGATGAATGGTAAATTTAGAACGATGAGAATCTTCTAAAATATCTTTACGAAGATCACTAATATTTTGCACAAGTCTACAAAATTTCCGAATGCCGCCACGAGAATCGATATCAAAGTCTTTCAAACCTTCAATATCAATTTTATCCTTAATATTTTGGCCAAGAAGAGCCAATTCAGGATCTAGCCTTTGAGCTTCAAGAATGCGGTCTAAAAGAGAAGGATGGGCCTCAAGGCTACATAAAACAAATGATGAGCATAAATCGGATACGCGCTCTCGAATCTCACAAGTGGATAAGATCTCGAGATCGTTCCATTCGGATATCATCATAGAAACAACAGCTTATTGTTTACGGCTAAGAGCATCGGCGACACGATTACCCTTTCCGGGAGTATAAAGAATATCAAGATCATATGGTGCAAGAAATTCGAGCCAACGCTGTTGACGCAAATTAAGTTCCTTTTGAGAGAATAAATACTTCAAGGACTTATGAACGGTATAAAGAACAAATTTCTCTCCTAATAGATAATGACGCCAAATCCGAAGAGCGAAAACAATAGCCGTGAGTTCTAAATCATGAGTGGCATATCTAGTCTCAGCTGGCTTCAATTGCCTAGAAGCGTAAGAAATAACACGTTCTTTTTGCATAAGAACGACACCCAAACCAACGCGACTAGCATCGGTATAAACAACGAAATCTTGATTCCCCTCGGGAATAACAAGAATAGGAGCATCAGAAAGGAGTTCTTTTAATTTCTGAAAAGAAGCTTCACATTTGTCCGACCAGATGTATTTAACACCTTTCTTCGTCAAGCTAGAGAGAGGCACGGCAATCTTAGAAAAGTCTTTGATAAAACGGCGGTAATAGCCCGCCAATCCGAGAAAACTACGAATCTCTGTCACACTCTCCGGTCTCTTCCAATCTTGAATCGCTTCAATCTTTGAAGGATCCACGGAAATTCCGGATTCGGAAATAATATGACCGAGAAACTTCACACGAGATTGGCAAAAGTGACATTTAGAAAACTTTGCCCTCAATTGATTACTCCTAAGAGTTTCCAACACAATCCGAAGATGTTTTTCATGCTCCTCCTCGGTTTTAGAATACACAAGAATATCATCAATAAAGATGAGAACAAACCGGTCGAGGAAGTCTTTGAAAACTCTATTCATAAGGTAAACGAAATAAGCCGGGGCATTTGTTAACCCAAATGGCATAACAAGCCATTCATAAGATCCATAACGAGTACGGAACAATGTCAAAGGAATACTATCCTCTGCAATACGAAGCTGATGAAATCCAGTAGCTAAGTCTAATTGTGAAAAGACCTTAGCACCACAAAGCTGATCGAATAGATCATCAATCCGAGGTAAAGGATATTTATTTTTGATAGTAAGATCATTAAGCTTGCGGTAGTTAATGCAAAGCCTAAGTGTACCATCGGATTTCTTCACAAAAATAGCCGAAGCTCCCCAAGGCGAGGAACTAGAGCGAATAAATTGCTTCGTCTCCAATTCGGATAATTGTTTACGCATCTCCTCGTTTTCTTTATTGGACATACGATACGGAGGACGAGTGATAGGTTGAGCTCCAGGAATAAGATTAATTCTGAACTCAATTTCCCGCTTAGGTGGTAATCCTAAAACGGGTTCGAATATGTCGGAAAATTCACAAACGACGTGAATAAGGGAAATAATATCACCCTCATCATCATCATCGTCATCACGAGGATTTAAAGAATATAAAGATGCGACCAAGCTGGAAACTGAATCTTGAAGATTAATAGAAATCTGCTTAACAGATTGAGGATGTCGAAGATGAATAGTCCGCTCAGGACATAGGATATGAGCTTCATAACGGTTAAGCCAATCCATTCCCAAAATCATTCCAAAGCCTAAATAACGCATGACATGCAAATCGGCTAGGAAAGGAAAATCACACAAAATAATCTCGACATCTTTACACAATAAACTGATTGTCGCGGATCCACCAACCGGATTCGCAATTCTCAAAGAAGTCATTAAACACAAAACATACAAGGAAAAAGTATCAACAAGTTCTTTTGATATAAAAGAATAGGACGCACCCGTATCAAAAAGAACTCGAATAGGATGATCACGAAATAAAATAATTCCATCCAGAATAGAATGAGAAATACCTTGGCCACGAGATATGTTGCCAGGGGCTTGAGCAACATTAAGCTTTCCCTCCTTCCTATTTTGAAGTTTGGGACATGCATGCATAAAATGGTCCGGGCTCTTGCAATAGCGACAAGTACGAGGCTTTGAACACTTGTTCACAAAATGGTCTCTCGAACCACAATTATAGCTTTTCCCTTAAGTAGAGAAAAAGGTCTTTTCAGCAGGAGTTGCTTGCCTCCTTTTCTTATTGGGATAAGGGCCTTTTAATTTGTTTGGCCTCTTCTTGTTGTTGAAGTTTGGTTTGACTCCCACCACTTCAACATCACCCTCCCTATCCGCCTCTTCAAGTCGAAGAGCGATGTCAACGAGTTGATCAAAGGAAACTTCTAACTTTAGAAGTAATGGCTTCTTGAGATTTTTGTTTAAGCCATAAACAAATCTCTGATTCTTCTTCAGAGGGGTGTTGATGTATTCAACCCCATACTTGGAAAGTGATTCAAAAGAAGCAACGTAGTCCGTCACGGAAGAATCGCCTTGAACAAGGTCAATGAAACGATGAGCCATCGTCACTTTCTCAGCTTCTGGCACGAATTTTAATTCGAAGCGTTCTCGGAGTTGCTCCCAGGTGAGATCTGCTTCATTAATCTCAGAAATAAGAAGCTCGTACCAGTCCAATGCTCTTTCTCGGAGCATACTAGAGGCCACCTGGACTCGATGAAGGTCAATAAGATTCATGCGAGAAAAGATTCGATCGCATGACCTTAGCCAGGCCTGTACTTCAATAACAGTTTCAGAACCTTTAAATGGCTCCCCACCCAAATTAGTGTAATCGCTACACCAGCGTGCAAATCCCGACTTTGGGTGAGTAGGTTCGGGGTTAGCTCCAGCTGCTTGAGCATTTGTCACTAAATCAAGAAGCTGTTGAGCAGTCATAAAAACTCCATCCTGGGGTGGAGTACTAGATGGCACGGCTCTGGGGCGGCCTGGTCTAGACATTTCTCTTCCTTTAGAAAGAAAGAAGAAGATTATTCACTAATGAATATCAAGCAATCTTGATAGACAAAACAAGGAATTATAAAAGAAAATAGGATGAATCGGTACGAAGACTCGAATAAAATCCTAAAGCACGACTCCTAAGAAAGACTTAGGACGATGATCCTTGTTATAATATTCCATATTGTTCCGAAGTTTGGCTCTGATACCAAGCTGTAACGCCCCACCTCTATACCCACGCTAGTCAAGAACACTACGAAGTAATGCTGTCAACTAGCACGGAGAATAAGGCTGTTGAGGAGCGACCATCCGTGTAATTGCTTTGTGCGAGCATCGATATGTCAGATAGTGTAACATGAAATTCTTTTTAAGTGGGAATCCGACATGCCGACACAAACTCAAAGATATCACACGGTGGCTATAATATCTTCGGAAACAAATATAGAAATAAACATAACATAAATCAATCACAGACAATTCATATCACAAAGGCGGAAATAGATATGAATATTACACTAGGAAGTGTACATCAGAGTAGTGGTCTAAAAAGATCCACAATATCACAAAAGAATAGTTACATGAACTACACAAAAGAATAAGTATACATTATGGAGTCTAAATCTCAAATGTATACAACAAAATAAACTACTAATCTAAGTAGTTTGCCAAAAGTCAGAGAAATGAATCCTAGGGGAGAAGTCAAGCAGAAGCACCTGTAACATCTCGGTCTGACCCGAGTATTATTTAATAAGAAAATAATAAATGGATCAATCTAACTATATATATCAGATGAAACGATATAGAATAAGAGATATGACTAAACACATAATAATCACAATTCCAAGCTGTGATATATATAAGTAATTGAAAATCAACGAGAGATTAATCAATATCACCAAATCTACACAAGAATCAAAGAAATGCCATACTCCTTATTCCGTTCATCAAACCACAAATATTGACGATTAGATCAATGTCGATCACAAAAGTCGATGACACACAAATTCACCAATGCACAAATATTGACAGTAATATCAATGTCAATCACAAAAGTCAATGACACACAAATTCACCAATGCACAAATATTGACAATAATATCAATGGAAATCACAAAAATTGGTGAAACACAAATTCTAGAAATCATCTCAAGAATTCCATTAAATGACACACAAATTCACCTGTACACAAAAATTGATAAATTATATCAATAGAAGTCACAAAAATAGGTGAAGAAGGAAATTCCAGAATTCGACACACGAAAACCAGAAATCACACAAAATAGGGGGAAGGCCTATCACACGAACGGGAGCATGAAAACTCACCAACAGCTGTAACACACGAACGAGAAGCTATCTCATGGTAGCTAGCCATTAATTTGACACACGAATGATCCGAAGACCTGACACACGAATGGTCCAAAGACCGTGGGTTGCCGCCCCACAAATTTGAGTCGAAACTCCACAAAACGGGGTTTAGTCTCCCTTGCAGACAAAGAGACATCGCACATTGCTAGTCTAAATCACAAAAATGATCGTCATGATCAGCGAGAAGTGTCGATTACAGTAAGCTAGTAAATATATGAGCTTAGCATCATGTCCCATAACCACTAGCTTAACTTAAATATTTACGAACAAATTGTAGATCTCCACTAGAAGATTGTCACAAGAGTTTCAATTGAACAAATCCAAGAATTAACCAACAAAGTGAACGCAAGCGTTTCATACCACTCATTTTACTAAGTCGTTTAATTAGATTTCTCATACGAGTGAGGTAAAGGTTTGTATATACTAATAGATTGGAAAACGGTTTTATAAACGAATTTGCTATTGAAATCGTTTGAGGAAAGAGTTTTGATATTTACTACTAGTATAGAAAACCTTTATATTTTTGAAGTGACAAATCACAAACATGATTGTAGAAACAATCAATCACAAAATTCACATTCAAAGACGTGAATGAAAATCCAAAGAAATCGATAATGGATCCGTCGAAATGGATATTCAAAAATCCCTAAAAAAAGGAGTCATCAAAGTCATAATAATTGATAACAATAAATAGGAAACACATGAATCGATTTAAGTTGGAATTTCAAGCAACAAGGTGAAGTAGGCAAAAATCATTAGGTCGGTCGGCCGGCAGCAAGGCTCGGTCGACCGAACCTTGTTATGAAAAACATCTCGGGCATCAGGTCGGTCGGCCGAACCAGAAACAGAGGCACTTATACTAGCAGGTCGGTCGACCGTACCAGGGGGGTCGGTCGGCCGAACCTGTTTCCAGCCTCTTCCCTGCCTATTACAAATGAGGTTCAATCTTGACCAAATTGCATTCTCTCGAGCAACGGCGCTAATGGATTATGCCAATCGACTACCCGGCCCTATAAGCTCCTCGATGCATCACCAAAAACATGTTCAAACATCCAAGTTAGGATTTTTAACGAATTGAACTCAAAACAATAAAAATTGGAATGTTGACCGAATCAATCCAAACCGAAAGCAAATGCACACGAATAAATGTTAGGAATTCATACCTAACAATCGGAGATAATTATAAGCATAGATGTGAGATTAAAAATCTCACCTTTTCACAAAATCAAGCAAGAAGAAGCTTGAAAGCAAATGGAGAATCAACCTCTCCTCAACACAACCCAAATTAGCTTGAATCTAAGCTCAAAACAAGAACATTTCCAAAATTAGGTTTAGGAATTTCTGAAATTGGTAAGAGAATAAGTTGGAGAAGAAGAAGAAGAAGCTTACCAATGGTTTCTCTTGAATTTGGAGCTAGGAATTTGAAGTTGCAAGAGGAACTAGGGTTTTGGAGTTTTAATTTCCAATCTCTCCCACCATTAATACTTTAAAAACTGAAAAGATAAGAGAATGAGGGTGAGTGGGTAAGAGTGGCTCGGATTTGAGCATAAGTTAACATAGGGCTGAGCCCAAAACCAAACCCAAAGTGAAAAGTAGCAAAAATCAACTTTCTCCAAACATATCGAAGCTTATACTCAAAAAGGTCGCAAACGACATTTTAAACCCAATGGGAGTGGTCCCGAGTCCTAATTCGACCGTATGCAAAAAGTAGCTTTTTGGACTAAAATCCGACTAACGATAAAATATTTAAATAAAATATTTAAATATAAAATCGATAAATATGCGGGTTGTTACAAATATCGTACAAGGAAAATAAAGAAACTTGTGTGATAAAAAGGAATAGATGCATTTATAAATACAGACAAAAGTTTGTACAAGTAAAAAGAACCATTTTATTCCATACTATAAAAATCTGCATACATGTGCAGGTTTCAAAAGCGAGGGCCGGTACGCGCACAATCTCCGGTCAATACAAGCAAAAAGCAAAAAAGCAAAACAAGAAGGATAAAGCCGAACCCGTTACTTCTTCTTCCCCCCACCTTTGGAGCCCTCGCCCGGCCTAATGGTAACTTCTTTCGGCTTGAACGGGTCGAGGAAAGAGGAGAAAGAGGCGCAATTGGGTCCTCTTCTGCTTTCTCATCACCAACAGAAGTCTCCTTCCTTTTCTTCGAAACTCCACGCTTGCCTCTCTTCTTTGAAGAAGATTCACTACCCAGAGCAATAAAATCAATCAACTTTGTATCGTCGGCAGTGAATTCCTCCGGGGTCCTCTTACCCTCTTCAAGCTCTTCAGTTTTCTGCTCTTGCGAAGCGGCCGGGTCATCCAAGCCTTGAAGAGCTTCTATCTGTTCTTCTTGAGACCCCGGTTGAGAAGCAAGAGAAGGAGTAACTTGAAGAGATGAAGGAGCAACAGCAGGAGGAGGCGAAGCTTGTGCAGTACCTGTTGTTTTCACTACAGAAGAAGAAGAATTAAACGTCGGTATTTCCCTCAAAAAGAGGAGATAGTGGCATGTCAAGGTTTAAGTAATAATCAAGAAGTTCATCAAACTCATGTGAAGCAAACAAGTATTCCACTTGAGCTAGATCAGTGTTGAAGTTACCTAGGGGAGTTGGCCATATCACGTCGATTTCAAAATCGTAGGCTTCGATGTCTTCCTGGGCCTCGGTGTGGGCAGTTGTAATTCCGGTCTCGGCTTTGGCAGGAGGTAGAGAATGAGAACTAGAGCCAATTATGTCGACGTCAACCGAAGCCGAAGGATGAGTCGGGTAGGTCCAAGGCGCCTTCCCTAAATGCTCTCTTTCCGCTGCTTCGGCTCGTTCTTTGGCGAGTTGTTCTTTCCCTCTGGCATGGGCGGCTTGACCATCATCGTCCAAAAAATGAGCCTCGAGACCCTCCTCAGCGTAGCCGACACCTTTAAGCATTTCAACCACTGCTTCCCACACTTCCGCCAGGGTAATTTCATACTTTGGCCCCAAAAATGAGAGACTACCATGCCCTAAGACGCTGTGAATGTAAAACTTGAATAAAGTAGAACTAACGTTGGCCTTCATCTCTTCATGAGATTGTTCAGCTGCTGCTTTTCCAGCAATGGCCTCGTCGCGCTCTTTTTCAACTTTAGAAAGCTGAGCTTTTAACATTTCAATCTCTATGTCTTGGGAACTAGTCTTTTCCTGCAGCTGAGCAACATCACTGCGGTAGCTTTCCATAATTCTCTGCTGTGCTTCAAGTCTAGCCTCAGCATCTCGTTGACTAGCATGGGCATCTCTTACCTGCTTTTGAAGCACCTCTTCCTTTTGAGTATAAGAAGTGGAAGAGGTAGCAAGGTCATCTTTAAGTTGCTTGACTTCAGCTTCGAGTTTTTCATTATATGCAGTGATGTTCTTCATCTCCGTGTCGTGCTGGACAAGAACTTTTTGCCATTCAGATTTGTCACTCTCCATGGTCAGCATAGCTTCGAGATTTAGACGGTTCACTCGTTGAAGCTCATCGACTAGCTTTTGCCACCCGGACGTTCTTTCAATGTCAAGCCTAACAGCATCAAGATTTCTTAGCATAGCCTGTTTATCAATGGGGACCAAGTCCAAGTCAAAGCGTACTCCTTTTAAACACCAGTTTGGAAACCGGCTTTGGAGTGCAGGCGGGGCATTCTCAACTTGATATGTAGGCCTATCAATGATTGTCTGAATCTTTGTTCTTTTGAGGGCAGGGGAACTAGAAGGGATGTCCAGAGAAATAGAAGTAGCAAGCACTTTGGAAATTTCAGATGAAGATTTTTCGATAGGCTTGGCCCGCTTGCTGGACCCTTCAGTTTCAAAACTCTTCCCCTTGTCATCGTGTGACTTTCTTTTATGGGAGTCATCGTCCCTTTGGTGAGAGTCATGGTGGTCATCTCTTCTTTTATATCGCTCCTCGTAAGCCTGCCTCTCCCGAGCTTTTCTAGCAGCTCATTCCTTATCGGTTTCTCTAGGGGCACGAAAATAATGCCTAGGGTCATAAGAATCGCGCCTCCCATAGCGCTGAAAGTCGTCGTAGTACGAACCACTGTGTGACGACCGCCCATGACTCCCGCACGAAAACAAGGGAATGGTGCACTGAAAGGCGTGCCAGGCAGCCATGGACAATAGTCAGGGTAAGATAAAACAGAATAGTCTATCGTATTACTCACAGCGCATGGATAAAATACAATAGAAAAGTATACATACCGAAGCTCCACAGAACGGAGTCATATAAACTCATAATAGTTTTATATAATCATCTGAATAGTCAATACATCAAGCCTCACTACATAACACTCAGAGTATCAAACAAACAGCGGAACATCCAGTACATATAGTAAGAAAACAATATGCAAAAGCCTCCAGCTCGTCTTCGTCATCAACAGTGTTGGTAGCCAAGAACAGCACCTGTCACCTGCTACCTAGTCTGCCCATCCCAACATGGATGAACAGCCCAAGGTAATAAGAGTTGAACATAAAACCTTGAGTCAGACAACGGTCTTAGTGAGCAGTAAATCAACTATCAAACATACCAAAAGAGCATAAAGGGTAAAAGGAATAGGAACTCAACCATCCCACTCCACCTCATTCTACAGTGATAGCCCCCAGACCCTCTAAGCATAAACAAACATAGCAAAGCAGACAATTTAAGTAAAGCAATTATCACTCGAGTCAAGGTCGATGTTTTCCAAGTACAAACCCCCAAGGCCTAAACCAAGATCAGATAAGCACCCAGAAAGCATCGCTCTTGAGATCGAATGATGGTGCAACCAAACATCCATGACTATGGCTATCACTGTTATCATTGCTTTGATATCACCGTTAATCGGATGACCGGCACCTTCTTTCAGCCGTCCGTCAAGGGCTAATGGCAACCCCGGTTCTAGACATAGCTCCGCACGTCGTCGTGACCCGTGCCTAGGACTATCGCATCTGCCCAGAGTACTAGCACGTCATCGTGACCCGTGCTTGGAACGTCATCATGACCCGTCCCAACGTACTCTTGCTTTGAGCATGCTAGAACCTTCAACAACGATGAAATCTCAGCCTTCTAGTCATCCTCCTCGACGACTATTTCCATACTAGCTCAAGCGCCTCTCAAGCTAACCATTATCCACAAACCCGGACCACATCACCGAGTTATCAACATGCTTGGGATGATCCCGTCTGGATTAAACCAAGGCTTTCTCACATCATGCTTTGCTTCATCGCATCATAGCAAAGTCCCATCTCAACATCATGGTTTGCCTCATCGCATCATGGCAAAGTCCCATCTCAACATCATCATCAAATCTATCCATATGAGCTTCAACATCCGCTTCATATGCCACAAGCAGCTTTCCTTATTCAAGAGCCTTTCCACTTAGCCTTTGAATCACCTTCGACCAACTTGTCCAAATCAAGTTATCAATCCACTAATCCATCAAATCAAACATTAATCCAAGTAATCAATCATTCAATCAAGATCTAAATAAACAATAACAACAATAATGGCAATTTCGTAAATAAAGAGTCCAAATCTAACATGCATTCTATCAAGCATGAATTATGAACAATATCTCTACAACTTGATGAATGAACTTGCATAAGTGAACATGTAGTAAAATAGATGTCAAATCATCATGAACAATAGATCTACATGCAGACTTAAGAAAAATGCATGAAATCACTCTCTTTAGCACATAAACAAACCACCGATCCAATATACTCCTTTGGGTCCGTGTGAGAGATAACCACCACTCACCAAAACACCTAAACACCTCAAATGATAACAGCTTCAGATCTGGACAGCGAAGAACTAAGCTTGATCCGAGAAGCTTCCGCTTCAAACGATGAAATCTCTCTTCAATGGATGGAGATCTTCAACTTTGGCTCTTGGATCTTCGATTTGATCTTCAATCTAGATGGAAGGAATCACTAGATTAGAGTGGAGAAAAGAAGTGAAGAAGTGTTGTAGTCGAGCTCTCAAAATGGCAGCACTTCGTCGCTTCAAAATTCGGTGCCAAAAAGTGAGCCAAACCCCTATATTTATAGGCAGAAAATCCCTTAAGTCGCCGCCCCTTAAGTCGCCGCCGACCTATCCCATGAGTCGTCCACGACTCATCAGACCCCACGACCTATCAAGCTCAACGACCTATAACTCAACAAACCCCTGCACGACTCAACGACCCAACGCCTTAACACGTACACGGCTCTGCGACTCAACTACAAAGCCGACCCAACGACTTAACCAGATGCGACTCAACAATCATAGCATGCACATGACCTAACCCTGCCGACCTAACACCCTTGCCGACCTAAGGCTTAGACACGACCTAGCGACTTATCACAAGTCGCGACCTAGCACTATACGACCCAACACTTGTGCGACCTAAAGACTTACACGACCTAACGGCATAAGCCTCAACACCATCGTGCGACCTAACTACCCTTGCGACTTACGACTCATCGAATGCCGCGACCTAACCAAACCCAGGATCACACGACCTAACAAATCCACGACTTAACCTGCAGGCGACTCAACGACCTAACACTCATGCGCATCTCCTCCTGAGTCACCTAGACGACCTAACGACTTACCCTAGGTGGTTCAATGACCTAACGACTTAGCCCTGTTAAGCCGCTAACTATCCTAAGCCGTTAACCATTAGGTCGTTATCACACTATCCCCTAAGCCGCTGGCTCTTAACTCGTTAACCCAAGGGCCTGCTAACTCGCAACTCGCCTACTATCTTAAATCGTTCATTCTATGAGTCGCTCTACACAGTAAACCGTTAACTCGTTCAAACCTATAGGTCGCTCCATTCCCTAACTCGTCCACGACCTAAGCACCACACGAGTTAACTTTCACACGACTTAAGCTTTGGTCGACTCATACTCTAAACGACTTAACAACATCAACGACCTAATGCAACTATTTTATGATTTGTCGGCACGTAAAATACGGGTCGTTATATTCTCTCCCCCTTAGGAATTTCGCCCCCGAAATTCCAAACAAACAAGAGCAACCAAAACTATTCTGCATGCCTACCATCCATAGCAATCAATAAACCATGCATTCAATTACTAGCCTAGCATGCAGAATTCTAAGACTAGAACAAGTTACAAATTCGTAAGATGTCACGACACCTTAGGGTCATACCTAGAAGAGTTCAGGATGAGCTGCCTTCATCCTCTCTTCCTCCTCCCACGTACAGTCGTTAACATCATTACTCCATTGTACCTTGAGCAACGTAATCGTCTTCCTCCTAAGCTATTTCGTGTCGGTTTCAACAACACGAAGCGGATTACGAGGTCTTGTGTCAGGACCCGATTCTTCGACTTCCGAAAATCGACATTAATACGTCCACTGTATCAAATGCCGCTTAATCGAAGGCCGGAAAATCGAACCATGAGGGTTTAAGAAAGAAGAAAGAGGTAGAAGAAGAAGAAAGAAGAACAGAAAAGAAGAAACAACAACAGAACAGGAAATCAATATCAGAATCTCACAGTCGCAGCGGAACAACATATAATAGATAAATGAATATTCATTAAACAAAAGAACTGTATATTTTATACATTATATCACATCATATTACATTTCATCATCAGAGTGTACAACAACAAACAGCGGAAAAGAAATACTATATACCATAGATACAATAAATAATAGACTACGCCATCCTGCTCGCCTCCTGAGCTCCATAGCACTCCTAAATCCAGGATGACCTGATAACCTAACTCTAGACTGCCCGTGTGGAAATTGGTGGGCACCCAGAGTTTAGGAAGGGAACAATAAACTCCAGGTCAGTCATGTGACTGGTGTGAGAACTAAAAACAGTTATTTATCTTTTAAACACAGAATAGGAGAAATTTTAAAAGAAAATTCGCAATGCTTTTTGAAAATGAAACTACCATAAGGTCTCCCGCCACACACACAATGCAAACGCAGACTTGGAGGAGGTTTCTCCTTATGATAGTCAAAGATGCTTACTACGCAAAATCAAAACATTTTTGATATTATTATTAGTGCATAGTGTAGAAATTTTTTCGAAATTAGAATATAAATCTTAGCCAGCATAGGTACCATTATATTATGCCCGCTATAGCTACCTCCTGAGGAAGCAGGTTATACAACTAAAACCGTACAAGGCTCGTATTGTTTCTTTGGATTTCCAACAAATGGTCAGGCCAAGGAACTTCCCATTGCCACATGGAAACGCCTCTAGAATGACGTCCCGAGAACCTAACCGGATCTCTGCCAACACAAGGCCGGGTTACCCCTAACTGGGTAACAACTGACACGAATATGTCATTCCCCGATCGTAACCGATCTATATCCGAGGATCCCCGATTTCCAACAACCACAAAGTAATAAATTTGCAGTAACCACATAGGTTAAGTATCTGGGCTCCATACCATGATACCACCTCTATCCACAAGGAATGACATACACTAAAGGGGCGCTACCCCCTAATAACCTTGCTGCATCTTTCCTATTTTGACCATTTCCGGGGTGTGAGGCTCGATGAAGTCTCGTCCACAAAGCCACGCTTTATACAAAAGCTGCTTTGGGTCAACAAATGATCAAAGCAATGATCATCAAGATAGATGATCAAACAAATGATCCTATCACAAACGATCAACCAATGATCATTTCACAGCATCACTCAGTATGCCACATTACCAATTCGGGAATGTATCACTAGTAACCATCAACTATATAACCTCTGAGCTCGTACGTCTCAGAGAAGGGTGTTAAGCTAAGAGAATAAATTCTCCGCCACCAACAGAAATATATTTGATAGAAACCAGCTTTACATCTCAAATTGTAACGTCAGACATACAATCCATACAAGTCTGTTCCGGGCTCGAACAGAACCGAAGGCACTTATAAAGAAGTCCTTGCAATCAGGATATTCATTAATCACGTCCGGACTTCCCGTCACTAAGGGTGATAAAACCTCTGTACCGGAGATCAGCCGATGCAGAGTAACTCGACGGTAATCCTTCCGTTTTCACAATTATCCAGTCTTCAACACCGGTCTTCAAATGCAATTCATAACGACGTATCACTGTTCGGAATGGGTTATACGACCCCATGGTCCTTTCCCGGTTAACCAGAATAGTGAGCGCTTATTTAAAAATAAGTGTGGCATCCAATTCAAGCAATCACAACAAATACCTATTTAAAGGTAAATATTGATAGTCGGTTATTTAATTATCAATAAAGATGTGCCACATCATCAGATTCCAAATAATTTCTCAAATTATTTAATTTCCCAAAAATATCTTTACACGATATATAATTTTCCACATTTCAAAACAAAACAACGTTTATTTTGAAACCAATTTCCCTTTCCATTTCTAGATTCCATAGTGAATTTATATTTCAAATTTATCTATTGATCTACAGTTTTCAATAGATTTCAATTATTCAATTCCAATTTATCTTCAAAAGGATAAATTCTTTAAAACGTTCCATTTCATATTGGAAAAACAATTCCTTACTTATATTTAATAATAAGTATTTCACAAATCCATTTATTTTCAAAAATTTGAAAATATTCAATATACTTAACCCATAGTTAAGTATATATTTTATTCGTTAAGAAAATCATTCTTTAATTCACATTTAATTGGGTCAAAACGAATGTTGCGTAAAACATCGTTACGACAACCCAAAAACACTAGTATAGGGATTCGAAATTAAATTAGATATATAAACCCCAATACTATACAAAACATTTTCTTTCGGAAATCATTTACTATAACAACAGTGTTATAGTCCATCATTTCCTTATTTTCTCGAAAATGTCTATTTCAACAATGAATGTTGAAATCTACGACTTCCTTTCCTTCTATTTCTCGAAAACGTCTATTTCAACAATGAATGTTGAAATCTATGTTTTCGATACTTGATGCATTTTAAAACATCTTTAAATCGTTTTAAATTATATTTAAAACATCCTTTTCCCAAAAGATATCCATTTTCTTAATAATATATCCACTGTTCAAAATTGTGAATATAGCTCCTTTAATAAATTTTAATATTAAATTTATCAAATTAAATTTGATTTTCGAATTTATAAACAATGTTTATAAATTCCAACCCTATTTATAACTTTGATTTATAAATTTCCTTTATCAATCCAATTCAATTTATAAAATTCAATTTTATACCAAAAGTCCATATTATAAGTTAAGTACTTATAATTCGTTCATTCATTTACCAAATCGTTCTTTTTAAGCTTCACAAATTCCAAATCTTATTGCTTATAAGATTCATTTATATTCCATGACAATTTCAACTTAAAAAAAAATTCCTTTATTTACAATTTCTATAAATATCTCATTTAAATGCCCAAAAATCCATTTTATAAGTTAATGACTCATGAATCTTTTATTTTCAGTATCATTCATTTTATCACTTTCACAATTTATAAATCTATAATTTTCAATGATCCATTTTATATTTCATTTTAACACATAATAAACTCGTTTATACTTCCAATATTTTTATTTATAAATATCAATTTATAAAATCTTTTATGTTCATTCCTTATAATAATTCAGAAATCCAATTTAAATTATTATATAGATCTATTTATTTTTAAAAACTACCTTTTGGTTATATTTTACAAAAATCATGAATTTTATAACTTAAAAATTAAAATTTTTAATTTATTTATAATGAATCAAATTCAAAAATTAAATAACAACATATACTTTAAAAAAATCACTTTAAAAATCCTTTTTAATTCAAAATCATTATTTTTAAATTTTAAAAATGAATCCGATGATGCAACAACATCCAATAGCCAATCACAGCAACAAATATCATATATCAATATGATAATCACAATTCACACAATATCTATAATCAAATAAATATTTGTGAGGAGTCCAGTTGGATCCCTCTAACTTGTTTCCCTGCATCCACAGATGTTAGCACAATACCAATTCCACTTCAAGGTGGAATATCGCGGTACATGGGATTTATAAAATATATATCCGCTTAATAGGCGGCGCAATAGGGTCTCATCCGCTATACAATGCGGGAAATCATTCAACTGCAATATATACATATGCCAATATATATATTGCTATATATAGATATATCCTAAAATATCTAATATCACAATCAAGCAAACAATCAATCAATCAGCAAATTTTAAATCTAACTATTTAAAATTTAAATAAACCCTCTTGAGTGAGAAGTTCTCACCTTAGCTTTTATTTTGCAGTCCATTTCATCTTGATTCGATTTTCAACCTTCTAAACAATGTCGAACACAGATCGAACATGCCTCCCCAAATTCCTTCGACATCGAAGAACCCACCCTCAACGCTCACGAAACCCTACTGACATCGAGCACCACTCTGCTTCTAGCCTCGCGAGTCGCCACTGCACGAGAACCCACGCGAGATCGAACTCGAACGTGACAGCGCCTCCCTACCTCGATACGCGCGCGAACCCTAGGCCAGCTCTCCTACTGCCGTGAACCGCTTCCACCACATCGCGACATCACGTCGCCGCCGCCCATCCTCCTTCATTCACGCGGCCACACCCCACTGCGACACCACCTCCAGCCGATGCCGCGCCCACTTAAGCGCGACCCCTAATTGAATCGAACACGATTCAATTCAATGCCCTGCCAATCATCGCGAAGTCTGATTCCAATCTCGGCCGCGACCTTGTTTTAACTTTCCTCCTTTTTTTTTCGAATTGATTTGAAGGCTTCGGCCCTGTTGTTTTTGCTCACGAACGAGTCAAGCTCGAACTGATTTAGGGCTTTTGTTATTTTTTTTCTGAAGATCGAATTTTTTGAACTGGGGAGGAAAACTAAAAGAGCGGCCATTATTAGATTCCTTTGAACGAAAAAGATTTGGATTTGAACGAGAGTGAAGATACGTTATTTCGTTCGTATCTCGATTTGATTTTTTTTCTTTTCTGAATCAGGAGAGGGGGAAGAAGGTATTTAAAATTAAACTGAGGTATGCTATCACGATTTTAGGCGTGATTCTCTGCTTGAATTTAGGCGTAATAAACGGGATGCTGTCAGGGAGATAACGTGTGTTTGTTTATAACTTTAAATTTAAATTTAATTCAATTTGGTTTCGACGCGTTTACTTACCGTGTGTTCACATAACAGCTCTGAAAAATACGAAATTTGAAATCCGGTAATAATTCAATATTACGGACCCAATAGAACTGGTTTCGTCGAATTTCGAGACCGTGCCTCGGAAAGCTATTTCCAAATTCAATTTAAAACGATAAAATTTCAAAACTGAGCAAAACATTTTCAAATTCAATTCTGAAGCTTCTATTACCTTCAGTATTATCAATATAAATTTTACAAGCCTTTGAAATATTTTTAATCGGCTTAAAATTGAAGATTCAAATTTTTATTCAACTTTAAATAGATTAAATTTAAAATTTTAATCGCCAAATTTATTCTGAAAATTTGAAATTCAATTCAAACTATCTTTCAAATATTTAAAATTAATTAAATATTTTAAAATTTAAATTGTTCAAAATTCTGGGTCGTTACATCTCGTAACAACTGGATCAACTTCTAAATCTTCACAGCTATCAACCGAAACCACTGTACTTGGGTCGTGCATATACTTCCGTAGATATGATACATGAAAACCATTGTGCACACCCGTCATCTTTTCTGGTAACTCCAATTTATAGGCGAGCTTTCCAATTCGCTCGATGATCGGGAATGGTCCAACAAATCTCGGAGTCAACTTTCCTTTCTTCCCGAATCGAATAACATTCTTCAGTGGAGAAATCTTCACAAAAACCATATCTCCTACGTCGAATTCCAAATCTTTTCGACGCTTATCGCCATAACTTTTCTGACGATCTTGGGCTGCCTTCATTCGTCGCTGAATGGTCTCTATACAATCTGAAGTCTGTCGAACCATTTCGGGCCCAAGTATCAGCTTTTCTCCAGTTTCCAACCAACATGTCGGAGAGTTACATGGTCTTCCATACAATGCTTCATACGGTGCCATACCAATACTTGACTGGTAACTATTATTATATGTAAATTTCACCAAATGAAGATGATCTTCCCATGATCCTCCGAAATCTAAAACACAAGCTCTAAGGAGATCTTTCAAAAATCGGTTGTATCTCTCGGTCTGACCATCTGTTTGGGGGTGATAAGCTGTACTCGAACATAACTTGGTTCCCAAAACTTCCTGAAAGCTCTTCCAAAATTCACTAGTGAACAATGGATCTCGATCGCTCACTATACTTTTCGGAATACCATGGAATCGAACTATCCACTTAACATATAACTCAGCCAATTTCGATGTAGTCCTAGTTGATCGAACAGGAATGAATCTTGCACTCTTAGTCAAACGATCTACGATTACCCAAATCTCTTCATTTCCCGTTCTTGTTCTAGGTAGTCCATCGATAAAATCCATCGATATCTGCTCCCACTTCCATGTAGGAACTTCTAATGGCTGAAGCAATCCACTTGGCTTCTTCTGTTCGGCTTTTATCAACTGGCAATTCATACATTTGGAAATAAAATTTCCAACATCCTTCTTCATACCTTCCTAGTAGTAAGTCCTTTTCATATCCCGATACATCTTATTTCCACCTGGATGAATTGTCAACTTCGAGTGATGACTTTCCTTTAGAACTTCATCTCTCAATTCATCTATATCGGGAACAACTAGTCGTCCTTGTTTCCGAAGCCAACCCTCTCGATCGACTTCAAATCCTTTATCCTTTTCTAGATTCAATCCAGATTCCAAATCGCGGATAATCTTGACAAGCTTATCGTCTCGCTTTTGGCTCTCGCCAATTCTTTCCACAAGAGTAGGTCTTATTGATAAGTTTGCCAACATCTCAGGTTCCAATTCACATCTGGGCCTGAAGTCAAATCCAGCCAAATACTCGAGACTCTTCCATTCTGAAAACATGGCTCCCAATCCTGCATGTCTTCGACTTAACACATCTGCCACTGCGTTACCTTTTCCCGGAGTATAGGCTATACCAAAATCATATGATGCTAAAAACTCTAGCCATCGTTGCTGCCGAAGATTCAAATCCATTTGGGAGAAAAGATACTTCAACGACTTATGATCCGTAAACAACTCGAATCGAACTCCTAATAGATAGTGTCTCCACATCTTCAAAGCAAATACAATCGCCGCTAACTCCAAATCATGAGTCGGATAATTCCTTTCATGCGGCTTCAGTTGTCGACTTGCATACGCAACAACTTTATCTTTTTGCATTAGCACTGCTCCAAGTCCAGTACCGCATGCATCGGTGTAAACCACCATCTCATCATTTCCACTAGGAATAACCAAAACAGGAGCACTTGTTAGTCGCTCTTTCAGGATTCCGAAAGCTTGCTCACACTTATCATCCCATCAGAACACTTGGTTCTTTTTCGTCAATCCTGTTAATGGTGCAGCTATCTTGGAAAAGTCTTTGATAAACCGACGATAATATCCTGCTAATCCAAGAAAACTTCTCACATCAGATGCATTCTTAGGTCTAACCCAATCCTAGATCGCTGCCACCTTGGCGGGATCAACCGCTATTCCATTTCCAGAAATAACATGGCCTAAGAACCTCACTTCACTCTTCCAGAAGTGGCACTTCGAAAACTTAGCCTTCAGCTGATGTTTCCGCAATATTTCCAAAACAATCCGCAAGTGTGTCTTGTGTTCCTCTTTAGTTCTGGAATAAATCAAAATATCATCCACGAACACAAGTACGAACTTGTTCAACTGATCCCTGAATACTCTATTCATAAGATCCACAAAATATGCTGGTGCATTGGTCAACCCAAACGGCATTACCAGCCACTCATAGAAACCAGATGGTGTCCTGAAAGCAGTCTTCGGCACAATATCCTTTGGCACTCTTAACTGGTGAAATCCCGTTGCCAAATCCATCTGAGAAAACACCCTAGCTTCGTGAAGCTGATCAAACAAGTCATCTATTCTCGGCAATGGATACTTGTTCTTCCTAGTCACTTTATTCAGCTCACGATAATCCACGCACAACCTCAACGATCCATCCGCTTTGGTTGCAAACACCACTGGTGCACCCCATTCGGACACACTACGCCGAATGAATCCTTTCTGTAAAAGGTCATCAACTTGCACCTTCAACTCTTGCTGTTCCTTAGGCGCCATTCGCCTAAGAGGCATCACAACAGGTCTGGCTCCCTCAACTAGATCGATACAAAACTCGATCTCCCTATGCGGCGGTAACCCTTTGACCTCGTCAAAGACATCCTCAAATCTATTCACAATAGGCATCGATGACAGTCCATCTCGTGGAACAACCAACGAATACATGAAGCTCATGAAGACGCCTTCTTCATGCTTACATCGTATCACAACCTTTCGCCCCTCCACATTTTCGACTGTCACCTCCAGCCTCTCACAATCAACCTTTGCCGCATACTTCCTAAGCCAGTTCATACCCAAAATTATACCAAACCCCGCAAAGTCCAGAACAAAGCAATCACAAACAAAAGAGCAATCATGACTCGACACAACTAGACCACGACATATCATACACAAACAAGACGAACCCCCAACTGGATTAGTCACAACCAATGGTCTATCAACAATATCCGGTTCCAAACCCAACCGGTCTACCAACTCATTACAAACAAAGGAATGCGACGCTCCAGTATCAAACAACACCCTAACTGGAACACCACAAATGGAAAGAATACCTTGAACTACCACATTCTTTCCTTTCTCTTCAGCAGTAGGAGCTTTCAAAGATGATGGAACAGCCCCTAAAGCATAAGCTTGCACAATCTGCTTATCCTTCCTCGGTTCTGGACAGTCCTTCCTGATATGGCCCAGCTTGTCACAGTTGTGGCACTTCAACTGCACCTTTGGATTCTTGCAATCCCTAGAGAAATGGCCCTTCTGCCGACAATTGTAGCAGGTCACTTCACCCTTTGGCTTCTTCTGGCCATCCTTACCCTTCTGCTGTTGCTGCTTCCTCTTCTTGTTTCCACCCTGCTGTGGTTTGGACTCTTCCTTGGTCACAACAACAACAGACCCTTCCTTAGGAAACAAACTCTCGTGCCTGAGAGCTTTCTCCACAAGCTTCTCAAATGGATCGTCAAGATGATCCACCAACTGTCTCCCAAGATAACTATCCAAGCCTGTCACAAACTTCTCATTCTTATGATAGGGAGATTCAATATATGACCGAGCATACTTAGACAAAGCTTCAAACTCAGAAACATACTCAAGAACTGGTCTTCCACCTTGCTTGAGCTCCACAAACTTCTTAAACAAAACATATTTCTGAGCTGTAGAAATGAACTTAGCTTCGAATCTAACTTGGAATTGCTCCTAAGTAATCTCCTCCTCTGGAGTATCAATGGTGATAGGGTTCCACCAATCAGAAACTCTTCCTTGAAGCTGTCTTGATGCAAGCTTCCTCTTAGTTGCATCCTCAATTCCCAAATCACCAAAGATCCTTCTACAAGCATCTATCCATCTCTGGACTTCTATGGTTGATTCCGTTCCCAAGAAAACCTTTCCTCCAAGAGCAGTATAGTCCTTGCACAGCTTAGCAAAATCTACTAGTTTTGGAGCTTGAACTTGAACTCCAACTTCTACTGATGGTCCTGAAGTTGGTATCCTTCTCATGATCGAAGTCATCATAGCTTCGAACATTGCAGCATAGTCAGTAGCTCCCCCAACAGCACGACTTTCCCTAGCAGCTTGTCTCTCACTTCGACTCATCCTTAATATCTACAAAAAGGAATGATTTAGAATACCTTGAGAAACAACTGCATAAGGAGTTCAAATCCTTCTAAACTACTATATTATATATACTAATCATCCATCAAAATACAATTACGTCTCTCTTACGTAGTTACGTCAGCGAGCGTTGGCTAAAATCGATTAACCAAAGCTCTGATACCAAATGTGACGACCGCCCATGACTCCCGCACAAAAACAAGGGAATGGTGCACTGAAAGGTGTTCCAGGCAGCCATGGACAATAGTCAGGGTAAGATAAAACAGAATAGTCTATCGTATTACTCACAGCGCATGGATAAAATACAATAGAAAAGTATACATAGTGAAGCTCCACAGAACGGAGTCATATAAACTCATAATAGTTTTGTACAATCATCTGAATAGTCAATACATCAAGCCTCACTACATAACACTTAGAGTATCAAACAAACAGCGAAACATCCAGTACATATAGTAAGAAAACAATATGCAAAAGCCTCCATCTCGTCTTCGTCATCAACAGCGTTGGTAGCCAAGAATAGCACCTGTCACCTGCTACCTAGTCTGCCCATCCCAACATGGATGAACAGCCCAAGGTAATAAGAGTTGAGCATAAAACCTTGAGTCAGACAACAGTCTTAGTGAGCAGTAAATCAACTATCAAACATACCAAAAGAGCATAAAGGGTAAAAGGAATAGGAACTCAACCATCCCACTCCACCTCATTCTACAGTGATAGCCCCCAGACCCTCTAAGCATAAACAAACATAGCAAAGCAGACAATTTAAGTAAAGCAATTATCACTCGAGTCAAGGTCGATGTTTTCCAAGTACAAACCCCCAAGGCCTAAACCAAGATCAGATAAGCACCAAGAAAGCATCGCTCTTGAGATCGAATGATGGTGCAACCAAACATCCATGACTATGGCTATCACTGTTATCATTGCTTTGATATCACCGTTAATCGGATGACCGGCACCTTCTTTCAGCCGTCCGTCAAGGGCTAATGGCAACCCCGGTTCTAGACATAGCTCCGCACGTCATCGTGACCCGTGCCTAGGACTATCGCATCTGCCCAGAGTACTAGCACGTCATCGTGACCCGTGCTTGGAACGTCATCGTGACCCGTCCTAACGTATTCTTGCTTTGAGCATGCTAGAACCTTCAACAACGATGAAATCTCAGCCTTCTAGTCATCCTCCTCGACGACTGTTACCATACTAGATCAAGCGCCTCTCAAGCTAACCATTATCCATAAACCCGGACCACATCACCGAGTTATCAACATGCTTGGGATGATCCCGTCTGGATTAAACCAAGGCTTTCTCACATCATGCTTTGCTTCATCGCATCATATAAAAGTCCCATCTCAACATCATGGTTTGCCTCATCGCATCATGGCAAAGTCCCATCTCAACATCATCATCAAATCTATCCATATGAGCTTCAACATCCGCTTCATATGCCACAAGCAGCTTTCCTTATTCAAGAGCCTTTCCACTTAGCCTTTGAATCATCTTCGACCAACTTGTCCAAATCAAGTTATCAATCCACTAATCCATCAAATCAAACATTAATCCAAGTAATCAATCATTCAATCAAGATCTAAATAAATAATTACAACAATAATGGCAATTTCGTAAATAAAGAGTCCAAATCTAACATGCATTCTATCAAGCTTGAATTATGAACAATATCTCTACCACTTGGTGAATGAACTTGCATAAGTGAATATGTAGTAAAATAGATGTCAAATCATCATGAACAATAGATCTACATGCAGACTTAAGAAAAATGCACGAAATCACTCTCTTTAGCACATAAACAAACCACCGATCCAATATACTCCTTTGGGTCCGTGTGAGAGATAACCACCACTCACCAAAACACCTAAACACCTCAAAAGATAACAATTTCAGATCTGGACAGCGAAGAATTAAGCTTGATCCGAGAAGATTCCGCTTCAAACGATGAAATCTCTCTTTAATGGATGGAGATCTTCAACTTTGGCTCTTGGATCTTCGATTTGATCTTCAATCTAGATGGAAGGAATCACTAGATTAGAGTGGAGAAAAAAAGTGAAGAAGTGTTGTAGTCGAGCTCTCAAAATGGCAGCACTTCATCGCTTCAAAATCCGGTGCCAACAAGTGAGCCAAACCCCTCTATTTATAGGCAGAAAATCCCTTAAGTCGGCGCCCCTTAAGTCGCCGCCAACCTATCCCATGAGTCGTCCACGACTCATCAGACCCCACGACCTATCAAGCTCAATGACCTATAACTCAACAAACCCCTGCACGACTCAACGACCCAACGCCTTAACACGTACACGGCTCAACGACTCAACTACAAAGCCGACCCAACGACTTAACCAGATGCGACTCAACAATCATAGCATGCACATGACCTAACCCTGCCGACCTAACACCCTTGCCGACCTAAGGCTTAGACACGACCTAGCGACTTATCACAAGTCGCGACCTAGCACTATACGACCCAACACTTGTGCGACCTAAAGACTTACACGACCTAACGGCATAAGCCTCAACACCATCGTGCGACCTAACTACCCTTGCGACTTACGACTCATCGAATGCCGCGACCTAACCAAACCCAGGGTCACACGACCTAACAAATCCACGACTTAACCTGCAGGCGACTCAACGACCTAACACTCATGCGCATCTCCTCCTGAGTCACCTAGACGACCTAACGACTTACCATAGGTCGTTCAACGACTTAACGACTTAGCCCTGTTAAGCCGCTAACTCTCCTAAGCCGTTAACCATTAGGTCGTTATCACACTATCCCCTAAGCCGCTGGATCTTAACTCGTTAACCCAAGGGCCTGCTAACTCGTAACTCGCCTACTATCTTAAATCGTTCATTCTATGAGTCGCTCTACACACTAAACCGTTAACTCGTTCAAACCTATAGGTTGCTCCATTCCCTAACTCGTCCACGACCTAAGCACCACACGAGTTAACTTTCACACGACTTAAGCTTTGGTCGACTCATACTCTAAACGACTTAACAACATCAACGACCTAATGCAACTATTTTACGATTTGTCGACACGTAAAATACGGGTCGTTACACACTGCATCCATTAGAGAACCTGAAAGTGGAGAAGAGACAAGTTTAGAAATCTTCGAAATAAAGAAGCTAAGTACACATAATTGCCAAAATCCTAAGTGTGTGTGGCGTGTGAACTACGCGCGTCAAGCTACAAACCACTCGTCGGCTTAGGAGTCAATTCTTGGATTGATAGAGTTGACCGCAAAACAGACGTTGCTTCGATTGATGGAGAAATGAACTTAGAGGTGACGGTGTCTTCTTTAAAAAGCTCTTGGGAAGTCACCATAAGGTCACTCAGTCCCCCAAAGACATCATCACCATCATGCCCGATGGAATGAGTCATGCCCTCCTCGACACACTTTGCACTCTTTATAACGAGACTTTCTTTCTCAGTTCCAACTTCTCCAGTAGCTTTCCCAGAATGTTGAGGAAGTTCCTCTTCTTCAATAACTGGAAGAAGTTCAGATTTGCCAGATAATCCCGCACCGTCAACGGAATTTGAGCATTTCACTAACGAAGCCTCAGCAATAGATTCCTTCGGTGCAGATTCCTTCACGGAGACTGGGGCATCTGACACTTCTGCCTGAGAACTAGGGGCATCACGGGGCTAAATAGATCGGGAAGAGTGCAAAAGTTCGAATTGGTGCAAAAACTCGTCCTTCAGAAGAAATTTAATACTTCTTTCCTCTGCAGCTACAACACTCAATTTGTCAAAAGTCGGTTTATGGCTAGAATCTCTTGATGGAGGAGGAATTGCTGCAAAAGTAAAGAATGAAGTTAACACTTGGTGACTTGAATTTTGAAAGGCTCACAAATAAAGTGAACGGAGATAAGTAGTCTTACTTCCTACTCTCCAGATGCCGTAGAATCCCGAGGGGCAGCGAACAAAGAAGAACTGATTCAAAAACCCATGGGCGCTTTCAGGAAGATCAGTAATCAGTTTATGGTTTCTTGCGCCCCTCACAAGTGTAATAGAAGGATGATATTTGTTCTTCGCAAATGTGCACAAATAACAAATCTCTTCAAAGCTCGGAAGACGGTCGAGCGTCCTCCTGAACAGTACGCACAATCCCATCAAAATGGCATAGCAATTACGGTGTAACTGGAAAGGAGAGATAGTTAATCGAAGAAGGAGCATTTGAAGAAAATCATTGAAAGGAGGAATAGCTCGTTTAAGCACATTTGACGGTTGACGGCAACGAAGCCAGGAGGTGGCCTATCGGCAGTGTCGTTTACCCCTGGAAGCAGAGCATCCGCTTCAGCGATGCCGAATTGAGTGCATAGCTGATTGAAATTCCGTTGGCTCAATGAAGTTGTAACTCTTTCTGGAGGATTCACTAAGGGATCAGCTATTGGAAAGACCTCTTCGGCCTGCTGTATTATCTCTTCTTGCATTTGTTAAGAAGTCATTCTACACAAGGAACTGGATATTCAAATATGAAGGTGCACGTTTCCTAAAAGTGCGAAGTGTTGTGCAAAACTAATAAAAAGAAAAGCAAATATAACTGGAATTAAACTAATTGGCATTTGTCGATTATAAAGTTTCAGAGCTTGTTATTTTAAGTTCTAGTACAGTATTGATGCAAGTAGATCGGCTTTAGTTGATTAATTTAGCTTTGCTTTAATACTTCACTTGAACTTGTTAATTCACAGCACTTCATTCGTGTAATTCCATTAAGTTGATTATTCTTTATCGACTAATCTGTCATTCGATGTGGGCAGTCGATGGCAGTATATTCTCCCTATTTTTCTGAAAATGTTGTGTTTGACAGGTTATTAGCTTAAAAGTTGATTCAATCTGTGGAAAAATGCAACATGTTCAAGCAGTTTATCCTGGCAGTTCAAGTTGAAGATTCAATTAAGTGCTGTCAAATTTTACAGTGATCAAGTTCTTTTACAAGTGTTCAAGTCCTGTTCACTTCTTAGGTCGCAGGAATGACTTAAGTTAACTCGGGGTTCTTTAGGTCGTCCAAATCATGCCCAAACGACGTAACATAGGTTGGGCTTCCTTAAGTCGCTCCGTGCGAGTTATGGAGTTTATTATTCATGCTCCTGCGAGTTAAAGATATGCTGCAGGATAAGGCATAAGGCTTCGGGTCAAGACAAGGCATATTTGTTTAAGTGTTAACTCGTTCGAATACACCCGCGACCTAAAGGTTATGTCGCAAGAAGTTAAGTCGCAAGTTCGAAAGTCGTTTAGCTTCCCTTAAGTCGCAAGGCTCTTAGGTCACTCAACTCATTAGATCGCTCTAAAAGAAACTCGGAAACGCTGAGCTTTCTCCCATCAAAAAACCCTAAGGCCTACTCTCCACACACACTTTGCCACGCGTCCACCGCCCTTGCATCACCAGAAGCACCACGGCTTAACCTAAAATCCTCTAACCCGTTAACCAAACATCCCTTCGTCTCCCCTAAGCACCTAAAGCCTCATCGTCTCCTCCAAAGTTCCAAGAGCCATCGTTAACTCCACAAATTCAAACACTCACCAAATAACTCTGTGAAACCCTAAACCGATTCATTTTTAAAGCAATTGCCAACGATTCGACAAAAATCGAGTGGAGAATCATAATATAGTCATACAACACGATAACGAAAATTGTATGGAGCTGATTATGGAGGAATCGATGGTAAACGTGACGGATAGATGATCAGAATTACCTAAATTTTCTGTTGAAATCAACGATTGGGGATGAAAAGGAGAGGATTTCGTGTTAACTTCTGAGCTCGAATGCAACAATGGCGGCAAAGTATAAGCAATAAAGTGAAGAGGACGAAGTGGTTTAATGGCTTATATGGGAGAAAAGAGGAGAAGATGAATAGGCGCGCGAGTTAACGAGCTACTTGAGTCGCTCATGACCTAGCAGAGTTAGATCGAAGCACACGACCTATAACCTAGGCATATGCTTCGAGGGGCAAGTGTTAACTCCTCTTTTTTACGACTCAGCGACCTAATGAGCTAAAAGGACTCAGCGACCTAACGAGTTAAAGGACTCAGCGACCTAACGGGTTAAAGGGCTCAACGACCTAACGAGTTAGAGGACTCAGCGACCTAACGAGTTAAAGGACTCAGCGGCCTAACGAGTTAAGAAGAAAGCGACCTAATGATCTAAGCATTCAGCGACCTAACGAGTTAAAGGACACAGCGACCTAACGGGTTAAAGGACTCAGTGACCTAACAACTCAAAGGACTCAGCGACCTAACGGGTTAAAGGACTCAGTGGCCTAACGAGTTAAGAAGTAAGCAACCTAATGATCTAAGCATTCAGCGAGCTAGCATAAGAGTAACTCAGTGACTTAACGGCCTAACGATCTAAGCAGATCAACGACATAATGTAACAGTGGAATGAACGCTGCAGCGGCCTAGCGACTTAGCAAGTTAACGGCCTAGCGACCTAGAGAGCCACAAGCCTCATATCCTTATGTCGCTTAGTTATAGATCGAACCAACATTAGATCGATACAACCTACCAGAAGAAGCAGTTGATCAAGCACAACCATTTTAAACCATAGCCTGTCCCTTAGGTCGCTCACGACCTACGACCTAACCTTAAGTCGCCCACGACCTACGACCTACTTCCAGATTTTCACTATAAATACCATGCCTACTCCACCAGGAAGCGGACTTTTGGATCATTTCTGGAACACCAATACTTTGCTGTTTTCTCGACTCCTTCAACACTTCAAACACCGAAGACACTTCAACAAACTTTGAGAAAGATCAATATCAGCAATCTCCATTGATAGCTCGAACCACCATCAAGTTGTACCAAGCTAAGAAAGGTCAGTCGTCCTAACCAAAGACTTCAATATTCAAAGTCTCCAAATAACTCTAAAGAGAAAGCTGAAAGCTACTGAATCGATATCCACTATTTGAAAAACCCAACTCTAGACTTCCCGTGTGGAAAATTGTGGGCACCCAGAGTTTAGGAAGGGAACAATAAACTCCGGGTCAGTCATGGGACTGGTATGAGCAAACAAAAACAATTTATCTTTTAAAATGAAATTCGCAATGCTTTTTGGAAAATGAAACTGCCGTAAGGCCTCCCGCCACACACACAATGCAAGCGCACACTTGAAGGAGATTTGTCCTTATGACAGTAAAAAATGCTTGATACGCGAAAACCATTTGATATTATTATTAGTGCTTAGTGCAGAAAACATTTCGAAAGTATAATATTAATCTTAGCCAGCATACCACATTTCGTCGTATGCCTACTATAGCTACCATGTTCAATAGAAGGTTACCGGCACATTCCATGGCAGGTTATATAACTAAAATCGTGCAAGGCGCGTATTGTTTCTTTGGATTTCCAACAAATAGTCAGGCTAAGGAACTTCCTATTGCCACATGGGAACGCCTTTGGAAGGACGCCCCCGAGAACCTAACTGGATCTCTGCTAACACAAGGCCGATGCTACCTCAAGCTTTAACTAAGCTATAACATAGGTAACTAACACACAAGTGTGCCATCCTCGGTCGTTACCGACCCTTATCCGAGCGCTCGACACCAACGACCACAAAGTAACAAATTTGCAGTAACCACATAGGATAAATATCTGGGCTCCATACCATGATACCACTTCTTATCCAAAAGGAAATGGACATACCCTAGGGGCGCGACCCCTAAAAACCTTGCTGCAACATTCCTGTTTCGAACATTTCTAGGTCGTGAGGCTCGACAAAGTCTCGTCCACAAAGCTACGATTTTTCACAAAGCCATTCTTCGATCAACAGATGATCAGCAGCATTTCGTATGCCACATTACCAAATTGGGAAGGTATCACTAGTAACCATCAACTACATAACCTCTAAGCTCGTACATTTCAGAGAAGGGTGTTAAGCAAAGAGAATAAATATCCGCCACCAAACAGAAATGTAAGCTTTACATCTCAAAGTGTAATGTCGGACACACATCTATACAAGTCCGTTCCGGGTTCGAACAAAACCGAAGGCACTTCACAAAGAAGCCCTTGCAAATCTGGATAATCCCTAATCATGTCCAGACTCCCCATCACAAAGGGTGCTCAAATCTCTATACCGAGGGCCATTCGGTGCAGAGACATTCGACAGTTTATCCTTTCGCTTTCGAAAATATCTGGTCTTCACCACCGGTCTTCAAATGCTATCCATAACATCGTATCGTTATTTGGAATGGGTTATATGACACAAGGTCCTCTCCTGACTAAACCAAATAATGAGCGCAATATTTAAAACATATGGATAATGGGATCTCAGTCAAGTCACAACTTAAAGTCCAAAACCTTTCTTTCAAAAGGTTTAAACAAATTACCATTTCCAATCTTTTAAACAAAAAGATTCATTTCACAAAGTTCACCTATCTTTCACAAAGATTCATTCACAGATTTCAAAACAATTTCCATTTCAAATCCTTTATAGAAAGGATACATTTTTAAGATCCCTTTTCAATTCGAAAACAAAGTTCGCTAATCTTTTAATAAAGATTCATTCATAGCTTTCAAAACAATTTCCCTTTCAAATCTTTTATACAAAGGATACTTTTAAGATCCCCTTCAATTTCGAAACCAAGTTCAACAATCTTTCACAAAGATTCATTCATAGATTTCAAAACAATTCCCCTTTCAAATTGGATTAACTCATCCAATCTTTAAATCAAAGACTCAATCCATAACTTTCAAATTATTTCATTTTAAAACTTGAAATTCTTTCAACACAAATTGGAAATTCTTTATGTATATGAAAGCTATTATTATTTGAAAACAAATAGTTTTCGTTTCGGGAAAATCTGATTACATTTGCACAAGTTAAAGCCCTTCAAGTATGAAACTAGGGTTAAATTCAAATTCCTAATAACAATACTTTTTAAAATGGTTTTAAAACCTATATAATTACATTATTTAACTTGTATAACCTTTATTTTAAGCCAAAATTTCCAAACATATATTTAATTTCAAATCTTTAATTCCAATTCAAATCAAAACATATAAATTTCAAAACTTCATCAAGTTATTCAAAAATAATTTTCTTCTTCAAAACTCCTTTTCAAACGCCTTCTCAAATACAACCCAATTCCCTTTCCAAAACCATTTGGTTAAATTTTTTCAAAAATCTGTGACTTAACGGATTTCCTCGTGCAATCCATATGTGTGTGTGTATAGTGCGGTCCAAGGGTTTTACACAATAGTGCAACATCATTAGTCATCACAGATTCAATCACAGTAATATTTGATAAGCGGTATAATATATAACGCTTATTTTCATTTGCAGATCATAGATGAATAATATAAGTTCATCGTAGAAAATAAATTACATCACAGATAATAAATTACATTCATCACAGATGATAAGTTACATTTCACAGCTTAATCATATCACAGAACATCATACATCAGGGATATCACACAATTCATAATATCCAATTCACTCCAAACATTCATAAGTAAGGTCGATTAATTATCTGATTAATTTAAATCAAATTAGTTACTAATCCTGGTTAATTAACATTAATTAATTACAAATTATTTTAATTAAATAACCTTTAATAATAAATTAATTAGTCTCAATTAATAAATTAATTAATCCTTTAATTATTAATTAATTAACCTTAATTAATAAATCAATTAGCCTTTAATCATTAAATAATTAACCTTTAATTATTTAATTATTCTTTAATTAATTATCTTTAATTAATTACATTAATTAATTAACTCTTAATTAATTACTATTTAATTAATTAACCTTAATTAATTATCATAAACAAATCATTCGTAAGTTAATTACATAATTAATTAAACCTTAATTAATTACCTTAATTAATTATCTTTCAATCAGAAGTTAATTAACCATTAATCATTAATCCTTAATTAATGTAATTATCCTTTTAATTAATTGACTCTTAGTTTAATTTCTTTAATTTCTTAATTATCATTTAAATCTCATTTAAATGAAATTTAGGTAATTAATTTATTCAAAAACACTTAAAATCTTTTATTAATTAAAGTTTAATTACCCTCATCTTAATCATTTACCCAATTTCATCCCTTGATTTTGAAAACAAATAGAGACTAATTCTTTAAATCAAAACAAACTAAATTTCAAACCATATGACTTTATATTTATATTGAAATTGATAAATACTTTTATCTTGAACTTGTTTAATTTTACTTTGGAAACTTCGTACATTTATTTTGAAAACTTATTTCATTTGGATAAACTTCAAACTAAATCATGCTTTCAAAAAGAACCTGGTTATAAAATTTTAATACCCTGAACAATATTTTCTTCTCAAATTTAAAACCTGGTAACTATATTTAAAATGACTCGAGCCAATGAAAGTAAACCCAAGCCCAAGTCAATTTTTTTTCTCGAGCATGACTACGAGTATCACTCTTTACCCCTCCCTTCTTTGAGTCATCCACGCAAGTAACTCGAGCATTAACCCGAGTTTTACCCAAACCCATACTTCACCAGATACGGGTGATCCCTTGTGCACTTGTATGCCCAAACTGGCAATTTTCGATCAAGACTCTGATCGTCAACAAGTCGAAGATCATCTAAATGAACACTCCAATCCCTCAGCACCCACGAATTCGTGAGGAAGCGAAATCGAGCAACACTGCTTCAACCAGAACCCAGACATCTCGACGCAAATCAACTCGCTCCACCCAAATTTGACCATCAGAAAATCTACTGTTCCTCCTAGAGACGCACCTCGATGTGGTGAACCATCTCCCCCACACGCGATCGAGTCCTGTCCATTATCAATATCGAATGAGACGCGCCCACCTCAATGACCAAAACAAGTTGTTAAACCCTAGTTCACCTTCGTACCACCACCATGGTGACTTAAAAAATCTCCGGCCATTTTTCCCATGCTCACCTATGCATCCGCTTCCTTCGACAGTAATCCCGACTACCAACGCTTCGTCGATTGCCAGTATTTCATGAAAACTCATAATCCGTTCATCTAAGAAATTCATGATCATTTCTTACTTAAAAATCACTAGATTTCCACCAAAAATTATCACTTTGCAATACGAATATGATTGTATAATCAGATTTCAAAATTGACATGTTTGATTTTACTGATGTGTTTATTGATCTACTATAAACTATCATTTTCAAAAATATTTATTTAATTTTTGTACCTAATATTATTTTTAAAACTGACTTTACATTATTGTAAACAACTTTTATTCAGACACCATGATCTAAATGTCATTATTCAAAGAGACATGAATTTTCTTAGGTGAGCCAGAGCCTGTAACACAACAGAGAAGTATGTCTCTGTACATATATGTTCATGAACATCATAACTCACAACAAACTTCAACAATCATTACAAGCAAACTATATATACCAAACTTTAAGGGTTTATGGTTCGCTCACCTTTATGTTGAAGACAGAGACCAGGTTCTGGTTTTGATTTTTCTTTTGCTTTCCAGGTTTGCTTTTGAACATTGCCTCAGGCTCTTAGATTTTGATTTGTTACTCGATACTTGAACTGGAATGCTTTTGTTTTGAAAGATCTAGAAAAACTTGATCTGGTTGTTTGATTTCCAGTTTGAACTTGCATTTGCTTTGGGTTTCCAGATTTTGTTTTGATCTTTCTGTTTTAAATTCTGAAACTTTTGATTTCTTCTTCTCTTTTGTTTTAATCTTAGTTTTGAATTTCCCTGCTTTGCTCATTGAATCAGGTTGAAGTTTTGAACAGAGATTGCTGTTTTGAATTGATTCTTGAAGTAGTTGTTCAGGTTTTGATTTCGAATTGATCTGTTTTTGATATTTTTAGATTGAAGATGGTTTTTTTGAATTTTTGTTCTCTCAGGATGAGAAGTTTTGAAAAGAATGAAAACAGCCCGACCTTTATTTTTCTCTTATACATGTTTTCAAAATTAAATTCAAAAGAAAAAAAAATTCTAGCCACATGTCATTCATGTTATCACTTAGTGTACATTTTTTAATACATGACATTATATTTTCACTGTAAAAAACAATCACTTTTATGTTTAACCCCTTTCTGTTAATTTATTTATAAATTTTTGTAATAACCCTTGTTTTTATTTTTTAATTTAAAACTTTGTTTTAAACCTTTAAATTTAATTAAATTTATAAATTTAGTTTTAAACATTTTCATTTAATATTTTACATATGTATATTTTTAAAACTTTTATTTAACTTTGTTTAATATCGTATTGGAAGTTATCCTTTAAATAGTATTTAAAATTTTTACCACATTTAATTCAAAGTAAAATCTTCAAATCAAAATAAATATTTGATAAAATTAGAAAACAAAATTTTATTTAGTTTCAAATAAATTGAGATTTTAAATCCAATTTATTTATAAAATATTTATTACTGAATTTCAATTTTTAAAATCAATTTGTATTTATAAGGAAAAAAACAAATATCTCATTTAATTTGGAAAAAATAAAATTAATTCACAATTTAATTCTAAAATTTAAATTAATTTCCAATTTAAAATTGACTCAAAATTCGGGATCGTTACCGATTCTCCCCCTTAAGAAAATTTCGTCCTCGAAATTTGTAAGCAGGGAAACAACAAAAGAATATAGAAAGATAGAGAGGAATCACCAGATCAAGCTGAATATTTGAATTTGGCTTACCAAATCAGAATATCAATAATAGATACAAGAACGAATCTATTTAACTCTTCACAAGACACTCGTGTCATTCATATCTACGAAATATACAGGCATTGGTTAGTTCGAGGGGCAATTAACCGTTCGTAGAACATATCTGGACCTCGAAGAATAGATAGATATATGGATACAATCCCAAAGCTTTTTTTTAGTTTAAGCAGAGTATACTTATCAACCATAGCAACCAAAGCAAACAATTCATCCATACAAACAATTCTGATTATTTGGAGTTTATATCCCATATCAACTTATCCTTTGATTTAGCCAAATAATGATCTCCTATCACAACTTCTCCATCGAGCATCCATGAAGCCATCAAAGAATTGAAACTGGATCAAAGGAGACTGAGAAGAAAGTTGTTTCCTTGTTGTTGCAGGGTATCGACCAGTTGAAGTGGTATTTCCCTGTCCCCTATCTCATCCTCTTCTTGCACTCATACTCACAATCAGTGAATAGTAAGAGAATTTACTGAGGCATACAAACAGATATCTTAGGGATACTCATTCTAGGGTATACTTCACCCTATCTCTAATGAGTTACTTAATGTGCTATACTCCTGAGCTAAAGTTTCAACCTTCAGCTATGATACCAAATTATCAAGACCGAATTTCAACGTTCGAAAATCGACATCCGCACTTCACTTGTACTCGAATGCCACAAATTCAATCGTTGAAATCCGATTCGTGCCGGAACTTATAACACATTAAGTATAACAACACAGCTGAAGAAAAAGATAATATCATATACAACTCCAATGATACAATATCCAAATATACAACAATGATCAATATAAGAGATACAATGAAATGCTACAGCGGAAACACCAATGAACCAGCAGCGGAAACAACTAGAACATGAAACTCCAGAAGAAACACCAATATCAGCAATCTCCATAGATAGTTCGAACCACCATCAAGTTGTACCAAGCTAAGCAAGGTCAGTCATCCTAACTAAAGACTTCAATATCCAAAGTCTCTAAATAATTCCAAAGAGAAAGCCACTGAATTGATATCTTCTATCTGAAAAACCCAACTCTAGGCTGCCCGTGTGGAAAATTGTGGGCACCCAGAGTTTAGGAAGGGAACAATAAACTCCGGGTCAGTGATGGGACAGGTATGAGCAAAAAAAACTAGTTTATCTTTTAAAAAGAAATTCACAATACTTTTTGGGAAATGAAACTGTCATAAGGCCTCCCGCCACACACACAATGCAAGCGCACACTTGGAGGAGATTTCTCCTTATGACAGTCAAAAATGCTTGATACACGAAAACCATTTGATACTATTATTAGTGCCTAGTGCAGAAAACATTTCGAAAGTATAATATTAATCTTATCCAGCATGCCGCATTTCGTCGTATGCCTACTATAGCTACCATGTTCAACAGCAGGTTACCGCCACATTCCATGGTAGGTTATACAACTAAAACCGTACATGGCGCGTGTTGTTTCTTTGGATTTCCAACAAATGGTCAGGCTAAGGAATTTCCTATTGCCACATGGGAACGCCTTTGGAAGGACGCCCCCGAGAACCTAACTGGATCTCTGCTAACACAAGGCCGACACTACCTCATGCTTTAACCAAGCTATAACATAGGTAACTAACACACAAGTATGCCATCCCCGATCGCTATCGACCTTTATCCGAGCGCTCGACACGAACGACCACAAAGTAATAAATTTTGCTGTAACCACATAGGTTAAATATCTGGGCTCCATACCATGATACCACTTCTTGTCCAGAAGGAAATGGACATACCCTAGGGGCACGACCCCTAAAAACCTTGCTGCAACATTCCTGTTTCGACCATTTCCGGATTGTGAGGCTCGACGAGGTCTCGTCCACAAAGCTATGCTTTTTCACAAAGATATGCTTCGATCAACAAATGATCAGTAGCACTTCGTATGCCACATTACCAAATTGGGAATGTATCACCAGTAACCATCAACTACATAACCTTTGAGCTCGTATGTCTCAAAGAAGGGTGTTAAGCTAAGAGAATGAATCTCCGCCACCAAACAGAAATGTATTTAATAGAGACTAGCTTTACATCTCAAAGTGTAACGTCAGACAAACATCTATACAAGTCTGTTCTGCTTTCGAACAAAACCGAAGGCACTTCACAAAGAAGCCCTTGCAAATCCGGATAATCCCTAATCACGTCCAGACTCCTCATCACAAAGGGTGCTCAAATCTCTATACCAGGGGCCATTCGGTGTAGAAACATTCGACGGGTTATCCTTTCGCTTTCGAAAATATCCTGTCTTCACCACCGGTCTTCAAATGCTATCCATAACGTCGTATCATTATTCGAAATGGGTTATATGACACAAGGTCCTCTCCCGGCTAAATCGAATAATGAGCGCAATATTTAAAACATATGGATAATGGGATCTCAGTCAAGTCACAACTTAAAGTCCAAAACCTTTCTTTCAAATGGTTTAAACAAATTAAAATTTCCAATCTTTTAAACAAAAAGATTCATTTCACAAAGTTCACCCATCTTTCACAAAGATTCATTCACAGATTTCAAAACAATTTCCATTTCAAATCCTTTATAGAAAGGATACATTTTAAGATCCATTTTCAATTCGAAAACAAAGTTCGCTAGTCTTTTAATAAAGATTCATTCATAGCTTTCAAAACAATTTCCCTTTCAAATCTTTTATACAAAGGATACTTTTAAGATCCCCTTCAATTTCAAAACCAAGTTCAACAATCTTTCACAAAGATTCATTCGTAGATTTCAAAACAATTCCCCTTTCAAATTGGATTAACTCATCCAATCTTTAAATAAAAGTCTCAATACATAACTTTCAAATTATTTCATTTCAAAACTTGAAATTCTTTCAACACAAATTGGAAATTTTTTCTTTATATGAAAGCTATTTTTATTTGAAAACAAATAGTTTTTGTTTCGGAAAAATCTAATTACATTTGCACAAGTTAAAGTCCTTCAAGTATGAAACTTGGGTTAAATTCAAATTCCCCAAAACAATACTTTTTAAAATGGTTTTAAAACCCATATAAATACATTATATAACTTGTATAACCTTTATTTTAAGCCAAAATTTCCTAACATATATTTAATTTCAAATATTTAATTCCAATTCAAATCAAAACATTTAAATTTCAAAATTTTATCAAGTTATTCAAAAACAATTTTCATCGTCAAAACTCCTTTTCAAACGCCTTTTCAAATTCAACCCAATTCCCTTTCCAAAACCATTTGGATTCCAAATTCCATTTTTTAAAGCTTTTTCAAAAATTCGTGACTAAACCGATTTCCTCGTGCAATCCATATTTGTCTGTGTATAGCGTGGTCCAGGGGTTTTACACAATAGTGCAACATCATTAGTCATCACAGATTCAAGCACAGTAATATTTGATATGTGGTATAATCTATAACGCTTATCTTCATTTACAGATCATAGATGAATAATATAAGTTCGTCGCAGATAATAAATTACATCACAGATAATAAATTACATTCATCACAGATGATAAGTTACACTTCACGGCATAATCATATCACAGAAAATCATACATCAGGGATATCAGACAATTCAAAGCTTCCAATTCACTCCAAACATTCATAAGTAAGGTTGATTAATTATCTAATTAATTTAAATCAGATTAGTCACTAATCCTGGTTAATTAACATTAATTAATTACAAATTATTTTAATTAATTAACCTTTAATAATAAATAATTAGCCTCAATTAATAAATTAATTAATCCTTTAATTATTAATTAATTAACCTTAATTAATTAATCAATTAGCCTTTAATCATTAAATAATTAACCTTTAATTATTTCATTATTCTTTAATTAATTATCCTTAATTAATTACATTAATTAATTAACTCTTAATTAATTACTATTTAATTAATTAACCTTAATTAATTACCATAAATGAATCATTCTTAAGTTAATTACATAATTAATTAACCGTTAATTAATTACCTTAATTAATTATCTTTAAATCACAAGTTAATTAACCATTAATCATTAATCCTTAATTAATGTAATTATCCTTTTAATTAATTGACTCTTAATTAAATTTCTTTAATTTCTTTAGTTTCCTTATTATCATTTAAATCTCATTTAAATGAAATTTAGGTAATTAATTTAGTCAAAAAAACTTAAGATCTTTTATTAATTAAAGTTTAATTACCGTCATCTTAATCATTTACCCAATTTCATCCCTTGATTTTGAAAACAAATAGAGACTAATTCTTTAAATCAAAACAAACTAAATTTCAAACCATATGACTTTATATTTATATTGAAATTGATAAATACTTTTATCTTGAACTTGTTCAATTTTACTTTGGAAACTTAGTACATTTATTTTGAAAACTTATTTCATTTAGATAAACTTTAAACTAAATCATGCTTTCAAAAAGAACCTGGTTATAAAATTTTAATACCCTGAACCATATTTTCTTCTCAAATTTAAAACCTGGTAACTATATTTAAAACGACTCGAACAAATGCAAATGAAAACCAGAGCCCAAGTTAATTTTTTCTCTCGAGCATGGCTGCAAGTATCACTCTTTACCCCCTTCTTCGAGTCATCCACACAAGTAACTCGAGCATTAACTCGAGTTTTACCCAAACCCATACTTCACTAGATACGGGTGATCCCTTGTGAACGTGTACGCCCAAACTGGCAATTTCCGTGAAGACTCTAATCGTCAACAAGTCAACGATCATCTAAACAAACATTCCAATCCCTCAACACCCATGAATTCGTGAGGAAGCGAAAACGAGCAACCCTGCTTCATTCAGAGCCCAGACATCTCGACGAAAATCAACTCGCGCCACCCAAATCCGACCAATAGAAAATCTGCTGCTCCTCCCAGAGACGCACCTCAATATGGGGAACCATCTCTCCCACACGCGATCGAGTCCGGTCCGTTATCAACGTCGAACGAGCCACGCCCACCTCAATGACCAAAACAAGTTGTTAAACCCTAGTTCACCTTTGCGCCACCACCACGGTGACTTAAAAAATCTCTGGCCATTTTTCCCATGCTCACCTATGCATCCGCTTCCTTCGACAGCAAACCCGACTACCAACACTTCGTTGATTGCCAGTATTTCATGAAAACTCATAATCCGTTCATCTAAGAAATTCACGATCATGTCTTACCTAAAAATCACGAGATTTCCACCAAAAATTATCCCTTTGCAATACGAACGTGATTGTATAATCAGATTTCAAAATTGACATGTTTGATTTTACTGATGTATTTATTGATCTACTGTAAAATGTCATTTTCAAAAATATTTATTTAATATTTATACCTAATATTATTTTTAAAATCGACTTTACATTATTGTAAACAACTTTTATTCAGACACCATGATCTAAATGTCATTATTCAAAGAGACATGAATTTTCTTAGGAAAGCCAGAGCCTGTTACACAACAGAGAAGTATATCTCTTTACATATACATTCATGCACATCATTACTCACAGCAGACTTCAACAGTCATCACAGGCAAACTATATATACCAAACTTTAAGAGTTTATGGTTTGCTCACCTTTATGTTGAAGACAGAGACCAGGTCCTGGTTTTGATTTTTCTTTTGCTTTCCAGGTTTGCTTTTGAACTTTGCCTCAGGCTCTTAGATTTTGATTTGTTACTTGATACTTGAACTGGAATGCTTTTGTTTTGAAAGATCTGGAAACACTTGATCTGGTTGTTTGATTTCCAGGTTTGAACTTGCATTTACTTTGTGTTTCCAGATTTTGTTTTGATCTTTCTGTTTTAAATTATGAAACTTTTGATTTCTTCTTTTCTTTTGTTTTAATCTTAGTTTTGAATTTCCCTGCTTTGCTCATTGAATCCGGTTGAAGTTTTGAATAGAGATTGCTGTTTTGAATTGATTCTTGAAGTAGTTGTTCAGGTTTTGATTTCGAATTGATCTGTTTTTCATATTTTTAGATTGAAGATGGTTTTTTTTGAATTTTTGTTTTCTCAGGATGAGAAGTTTTGAAAAGAATGAAAACAGCCCGACCTTTATTTTTCTCTTTTGCATGTTTTCAAAATTAAATTCAAAAGAAAAAAAAATTCTTGCCACATGTCATTCATGCTATCACTTAGTGTGCATTTGTTAATACATGACATTATATTTTCACAAATGTAAAAAACAATCACTTTCATGTTTAACCCCTTTTTGTTAATTTATTTATAAATTTTTGCATAAACCCTTGTTTTTAATTTTTAATTTAAAACTTTGTTTTAAACCTTTAAATTTAATTAAATTTATAAATTTAGTTTTAAACCCTTTCATTTAATATTTTACATATGTATATTTTTAAAACTTTTTATTTAACCTTGTTTAATATCATATTGGAAGTTATCCTTTAAATAGTATTTAAATAATTTACCACATTAAATTCAAAGTAAAATCTTCAAATCAAAATACATATTTGCTAAAATTAGAAAACAAAATTTTATTTAGTTTCAAATATATAGAGATTTTAAATCCAATTTATTCATAAAGTATTTATTATTGAATTTCAATTTCAAGAATCCAATTTAAAATCAATTTGTATTTATAAGAAAATACAAATATCTCATTTAATTTGGAAAAAATCAAATTAATTCACAATTTAATTCTAAAATTTAAATTAATTACCAATTTAAATTTGACTCAAAATTGGGATCGTTACACTACTTGTGTTGATACGATAACACAAATGAGTGGCTAATCCCTTCAATTTAGGGGTAATGAAGCCTCTAATCATGTAGCTTCAACATAACTTATTAATTTTTATCTCTATTATGCTTAAATGAATGTTGATGTGATTTATTATTTCATGTTGAATTTGATAGTCTGTATTGTTCATAACAAATAGGCTATGCTTAAACAATCACAAACAATAATTACCTCTTCATCTACATATGATGATGGTAATGAAGTGAATGTTGAAATTAAAATTTGATGGCCTATATTTCTAAATAACAGTTAATAGGCCATGCTTAAAATAGATTTCATTTTCAACTTGTTGTTATTTTTCATGAGACTTGAATAGTGGATTAGAGGTTGTGTTAAAGTTTGTTGGCTTATGTTGGGCTAATTAATAGCATAAATATGCCATATTTATGATAAGTACAATAATTAATTTCACTAATGACCAAAAGAGAGATCATAATTTCATATGTGGTCGAACTATATGATTTAGAGAGTGGAATTATCTGTAAATTGTCATTTTACTCTCATATTTTTACCAATTTTCTTTTGTTAGTTTTCTACATTTTCAGCTAATCACACTTTCAACTTTGGTTAGTTTGATTGAATAGAGACTAAAAATCTAGCAATTCCCTATGGATCGACTCGTATTCGCCACGTCCTATGATAATACGCCATGTGCTTACAGTTATTTTTATTTCAAAATTCGTTCTGTTATTTTCTAACTCGATATATATTTAGCCATCCAAACATCGATATATATGATATTTTTTTCTGCTTTGCATCTCTATTTAATAATTCCTTTAAAATGTACATGACATTAATATTTGATTGATATATATTAGTATTTACGCAAATTTTGTTCCGAACTCATCAAATCAGAAAGTGGTAAATACATATAATTTTACCTCCACTCCATGAGTTGAAGATAGTCTTAGTAAGTCCTTTTTGTAATGAAAATATCTGTATGATGTTTGCGATACCTATCCATAAATTTTATATTTATTATTCGTTAAGTTTCTTAATAGTATATACTTTCAATTTTGAACTTCAGACCAACGGTAATACTATGTTTATTAATTATTGGTAAGTAAAATATATGTATTAATGCAATCATTTTATATATCTATACAAGAATAACACAATTAGCACAAGAAGTGTTGAATCAAATTAGAGATGAAAGCTATATGAGGAGTTGAAAGCGAAGGAGGAGGAGATTTCTACACTCAAGATCCAAGTGAGGGGGTTAAAGATGAGTATAGTGGATGTGATAAAGTTTATGCAGGACTATAGATAACAGTAGATGGATGAGGACAGTGGTGGTCTGTCGCATGATATGTAAATTGTTCATTTTGACATTTTGGGATGGATTTTCATACTATATATGTATTTTTACTAATTGTCAGTCAGACGTTTGGTTTGGGAACTGTAGTTGTAATGTGATTATGTTTCATTAACTATGATTATTTTGTGTGTGTTTAGACTTAATTTTTATTTGTTTATGATGGTTGGTTATATATATTTTTGGCTTTTTATATATATGGTTTTTGAGATAGTATATGTTGATTATATTGCTTATTTGGCATTGCATGATTATCTTATTTGGGTTGTGTTTGCAAGAATGAATCTAGTGAGGTATTGCTGACCTTAATAAAATTAGACGACGCTAAGCCGTCACAAAGACGTTGTTAATATTTTGATTGTAGATGTCCACCAATCGTCACAAAGGCGTCACAATAGTGTAGCAAACGTTTGACGACGCCATAACGATGGATTTTATTATCATAATAAAGGCGTTACTAACTATTTGCGATGCCATTATGACACCTCATTTCTGATATCCAAGTCGTCATTATGGCTTCGATAATGTTAGCGATGCCATTGTAATGCCTTTATATTGCTAAACTACTTTCATCGCTATGACGTCACTAAATTTAACGCTGCCATTACAATGTCAATTTTGTGATGCCTTTGCAACGCTTAACAATTCGGCGACACTTGTTTTTTTGATGTGTTTTCGGGATCGCTAAAAAAATTTAATAATGCCTTAACGATGCTAAAATCACATAAGAAAATCATAATTTTGTAGTATTGTTTTAAATGTAAAGTTTTTTCTTATAAAATTGCGTGTTGTACTGAAATAACGAGTTTATGCAATTTATTACAGGAATGTTCTTTTGGATATGTGTGTTGGGCCAAGTGGAAATATACGTACGAAATCGAAATTGATTACCTCTCACTTATATAGAAATACTTATGGGTGTAGTGATGGCCTGGTGCTCTTAATTTATGGCTAAAAGGGTTGATGATGAAGGACATCCGCCTGAATTATTAAATGAGTTTGGAAAGAAATATGCACTTCAGGGGTAGCACATGAACTGCTAGAAGGACCTTGAGAGTGAATTGTACAAGCATGTGAAGGCAAGACCTTAAAAGTGCAACGTGAGCTTGAGAAATGTTTTGTACATGAATTGCATTTACCAACGCAAGTGTTGTAGCATAATAAGGCTGCTCTGAGTAAGAGCCATAAGTACGTTGCACAACATGTTATGCATTAGGCAATGCTTCCTTAAAACTGAGACTGTTTACGACATGATGATCTGAAGCTGGGCATTATAAAGTTAGGCATTTAAATAAAAAGTTACCTCCTCCTTGTGGTTTTATTGACCGTCGAATATCTCGGTCTTTGGTATTTCCTTCTTTGAATGCCTATTTCTATCACCTTTGTTATGGAATGCAAAACCATCTCCTTACCTTCACTATTGTCTACTCTGGAACCTATGGTTAAGTTTTTTTTATTGTTTAGAAATAATGAGAACGGGTGGCTATTTATAGACAACTAGATTACAAATACCTATCCCCTTTCTCTTTAGACCTAGAAGAAAAAGTCCCATTCCTTTCCTACAAGCTCTAGCTGGCCTCCCCCAAGCGTCTGGTCTTTCAGTTTTTTTGCCTAAATGATTTAATAATTAAATCATTCATTTAATTAGTTTGTTCAAGCCTATTCGTCTATTTAATAAACATATATCTTTTATACATCATTTTACTTAATTTTCCAATCTTTAAATAAATAACAAAATGCGATAAAAGCTTAATACATCATTCATGTTTAATTTGTAAATTCATAAATTGATTGTACATTGGTCGAACTTGGAAATAACTAACAACATGGTTGTTTTGACTCTCTAGTGTGAACTTAGTTCTTATTCCACATTAAAATAATTAAATACTGAAGCATGTGTGGCTTTGTTGTAATATATTATCAGACACAAGTTCAATTACATAAAAATCATATGGGTGAAATCCAATTTCTAATCTATATTAAGCTGCACACAGTAATTGCATTTTATACATGTTTTCTTTTCTTCGTCATAGTATCACTTAGATATCTACAGTTTGAAATAAGGTTAAAAACTTTGTTAATATCTATATTTCATTCTGTAGACCACTTTAAAGTCTTTGATTTAAGTAAATCCCATTTATCGGCAAATCGATTTAATTTGATTAAATGTTTTGACTTAATTTGACTACAACATACGATGATACTAACCTTCTATAATGAAGAACACAGATTCTCCTTTAAGTAGTGTTTCATTTTAAGTAATTCACCATATACCATCTATGGCCCTAATATGGTCACCATATCGTGTGTTTGACCATAATGAAGGTACAACCAAGCTACTTAAGATTGACAATACCATCAAGTTTGAAAACTATTGTATGCTATTACCATGAGATCTTCTATTTTGACTTAATTGTATTTACCTATAGAAGACTCTCACCGATTTGTTCTGTGAATATTTCAAACAATCGTAAATACATAAGCTATCATGAGTAATTCATTTTCCATCACATGGACATGTTACGTACACTAGTCTCAATAGACATATCGATATCCTTTTCTCGATCCTTCTTGACTAAGAACATCTAAGAAGTATTTACATGTCGATTTAATACTCATGGTTATAAATATATTCATAAATGGAATCGATGAAATATTTCTTCTAAGGGTTTTCTACATATATATGTTTAATATATTTAATTCATTAATTATACCTTTATACAACAATATATGTAAAAGAAAATAAAACCAAAAGCATACTTTTTTGAATAAGATTTATATAAGGTTAAATTAATATAGCTATTTACATAATTGCTCTTATGACACCCTTAACTTTATCAAATACATATAAAAAAGTTTGAGTAGTTAATGCCTAAAAAATCCATTTTTTCATATTTTAATTAATTACCATATCGGTACAATGAAGTTGTAGAAGTATTATTAAAAAGATGTGTAAAATTGTATTCTCGACATACCTTATTTGGAGTGGTGAACTTATGGTCATCATGTTCACTTTTTACTTGTACGTTCAATGGTCCATTGAATTTCTATTTTTGATGATGCTAATTTGCAGTAATATATAGTTATTGTGCAATCAAAGCACTTAAAAGCTTTATAGGGTGATGGTGCAAAAAGCCATCGGATATATTGAAAAATGACCAAGTTGTCAAAATATTTATTGGACATAAAATTAAAACTCCAAAATTGATTTATTCTCATTCCCACATCATTTGTTTAGAAGCAAAACATTGTTCACTCCTATATAACAAAACCAAAGAATATCATGATTCATGCACTCTTGACTTATGAATAAAATAGAGTTCTAATTTATATTGAGTTCTTAGGACTTTATCTTAGACCTATACCCTAAATTTATTGATTTGATTTATAAAAGAACTGGTCATATCAATCATTTTTAATAAAGTTGTTGAAGCGGCCCTTAATTTAGAGGGGATAGAAGAAAATAGCGAGGATTTAAGCGGATCTACTATTTAACGACATTGACTGAAAAGGCATTACAGTCAAATTGTGTTTAGCAATTTAGCAGGGCATTAGCAAGGCATCAGTGAGGCTTTAACTGCATAGCTGTATAGAATGGAGAAGGGTATTATTGTATTTGTCATGCTTGTAAATTTATTATTAAAAAATATTGAAATACCTTTACATTATTGAAAAATTTGAAGTGGGAATCATTCGAGATTGCAAGAGTTCTTAAGAAAAAACACTTCCATGATTGATGATGAAATCTATGTCATGCAAGGGATTAAAAAAATAATGTATTAAATATGTCAAACATTATAGGATGAAAGTTAATAATGATATGTAAGTAGTTTATCTAGTGAATTATATAAAAGTGAAAAAAGGAAGATATGTCAACATTTTTTTTATTATATATATATAATTAATGGAATTTTGTACCGCAACAGTGTTAACATTCATAAAGTAACATAATCAATACTACTATGAAAATCATAGAGATGTCGAACTACACAAGTATGTCATAAAATTAATAGTTTGAACAAGCTAAACTTGTAGTAAATATTAGTAGTAATTATAAATCAATTCTACATATCAATGGAAATTCAAAAAAATGAGCATATAGTTGTTAACATGCTTATTAGCTATTGATACATTAGAGATTTGTAACCAATCAACTTAATAACTTTTTTCGGTTAGTCGTGGCATCTTACATATCTAATGAATTATGTTAAATTTATTGAATACGTTACAACAATGGAGAAAGTCAGTGGTTATTAAGTCCGGCCATACTTTAAAAATACAAATCATAACAAACTTTATCAATCCCAATCTAGGATAATATTCTTCATAAAGCTTATAATTATAATTAAATTAAATATTTACCATCACCGATGATTATTTTAATAAAAGAGATTACCTATATTGTCAATTATCAAGTAACATGCAGAGGAATTCAGTGTGTGTTTCTTTATCCTAAAGCACAAATAATATTATAGTTTTTATATATGTCTTATTTAATAACTAGTGTAAGAATATGAGTAAACATAATATTTACGTGCGCATGATGTTTGAAAAGTTCAAATCTAATAGGTAAACCAACTAATGATAAATGCAAATTACCTTCAAATATTTGTTACCACAAAACAATGCATAATACACTCCTTAGAACTTGCCAAGTCTTCCAGTTGTGTATGGTAAAGATGTTTTAGTAGACATGTTTAAAAATTTTTGTAGACATGAATGGATGATTCTAATATTTTTTTGAAATTAAAATAATAAGAAAATGGATTAACTTTCTCATTAAAGTAAACTAAGCAATAAGAACATCATTTATTCCATTTTATGTGTAAGATTTAGGATGAGAATCCTACAAATATGCAAAGTTAAGGTTTAAAATATAAAATTATTAATGATATGCAAATCAAATTTGTGAATATGCTAGCATAAAATATTCATAAAATTCTCTTTCAAATTTGGAAAACTGTACATTTCCAAGTTATTTGCTAACGTTATGAAACAAAAGTTTCTCTAGACAAATTGTGGAATTGTTATATCTTAATTTTTTAAAAATTATCATAAGATAGTTTTAGTTAGGTTTTTATTGCATAGCTAAACAAAAAATGTAAAAGAATAAAGTAATCAAGAGTAGAAAGGTAAAATTGATAAACCATTTTAAATACATAAATGAAAAGGGTATGAATTGTTAGCAAACAATGGAAATATACTTTAAAGACCGGACTTAGAAAAATTGAAGTATGAACTTACCAAGAAACCTACCTGGAAGTTCGACTCGATGAAGACCTCAATTTCATTCCATAGTCATGCTGATGTAGGTCGTCGTGATTGATCCACCACTTTTACTGTGACGACCCAACTTCCAAACTCCAGGAAGTCGCATCATCAATTAAGAAAGAAAGGGATAGAAGAAGAAAAGAAAGAAGAGAAAGAAGAAACAACACTAGAATCTCAACAGCGGAACGAATAAATTATATTAATAACTTAAAATATTACATAGTTTACAACCATAATCAGAGTACATAGATATACATCACATACTAGACAGTTATAAACACCTGTCTAGTATTTACAACATAATACAACTCAGAGACAATCACAGAGACACACAGCGGAATACTATATATATCTAACGCAGAAGCCTCCTGCTCCATTTGCTCCTCCATAATTCGTCAAAGATAACCTGAATCCCTTGGCTACTCGTAAAAATTTGAGTACCCAAGAGTTTATGAAAAACAAAAGATAAACTCTGGGTCAGACATGGGTCTGGTGTGAGTAACAGGTTAAAGTTGCTTAACTTGAAAATCCTTTGAAAAGAAAAGGTATCACGTAAGACTTCCCACACATAAACATGGAAAAGTTTTTACCTTACGCTAACCAAAACATTTGATAGGAAATCCAGTGATATTATAATAGGGTCTAGGGTTATCAAATAAATATGAAATAGCCGAAATTGTTAAATCTATTAAATTCCAGCTACTAGCCACAAAAGTGGGTAATACAATCAAAACCATTGGCACTTATTGGATTTTGGATTCCATACAATGGCAGGGCTACTGGGGTACCGCCCGTCACAGTACGTGGCCTAGATCACCGTACCGAGGAGTACTCCCACTCCCCTGCAACACAAAGCCGACCCATTCCTTACTGAACAGTTCCGAATAAGACAACCCCGTAGTTGGTGTACATCCAACAGCCCACACAGCCGAAATAAAAAGGGACCTCTAGACAGGGATCAATCTTGCTCTCCAGTGGGTGCGACCCATGAAGCCTTGCTGCACCTCCCCTGTTTTAGCCATTACCGGTTTATGAGGCTTGAGGCTACGATTACCTTTAGAGTACTCATCTCTTAGAATGCTCATCGTCCACCTGACGATGTTCTGAAAGCATTCAATCCATACAAGTTCGTTCCGCGTTCGAACGAAACCGAAGGCATTATCTCGTTACACTCATTACGGAATCACCCACAGAGTTAACGACAATAACCCTTGCACTCTAAACCTATATCTCGAATCTATAAGTACTATTCCGTCAAACTCATTACGGAATCACCCACAGAGTTATACTGACGTATAGCCCTTACACCTCGAGTCTTCACCTGCTCCACTTAGATTCACGACCTAACGTTAATTGGAATCGATGTGGTTTTCGGATATCCAAATATGGAAACCCGATCCCGGTCTCATCGGAATCCAAAGCGTGTCTTTTAAGGCCAAGTCGTTTTAAAGGTTTAAAACAATTCAATTATACATACAAATAGATAAATCATAGATCCACAACAGATAATCAACATTATCATAATATCAGATAAACCGTATTATCACTATCCAAAGGATAATCCATATCAATATCACAATGCAACCAATGCATCCAAAACACTTAACATAATTTATCTCATGTCTGAGATTCAAACCAATCAAAATAAACAATACTAACCAACCATATAGCAATGATTAACCACACCCAAATATAATTAATTTAAAATAAATTAAATTAATTACATCATTCTATTAATTTAAAGTAAATTAAATTAATAACTTCACCAATATCATCCTTGCTAATCATTATTAATTATCAATCAAATAATTAATCATTATCCAGTTATTCCTTTTAATTAATCATCCCTGATTAATTTACTCTTAATTACATTCAAGTAATTATTTACTAATTAATTTCTCAAATTAATTATACTTAACCAAATACAGTAATTAACCTTAACTACTTCATTAATTAATTAACTATAATTAATTTCATTAATCCTTAATTAATTACATTAATTAATTACCTTTAATCGCTTATTATTGATTAATTAATCTGAATTAATCAATCTTAATTACATTATTAATTATAATAATTAATGATTTTCTAATTACATTTTAATTACCTTATTTAAATTAATTACTTTAAGAAATTAATCTTAATTTAAACCATAATTGTTAATCACCCTTGATTAACTCATTCAGTAATTAACTACTCTTAATTACTTTACCAAACAATTTAATTACTTTATAATTAGTAATCTCTAATTAATCCTTTAATTAATTTGCAAATTGATTATACTTAAATTACTTCAAATATCAAATCTCCTTTAATTAATTACATATAGTAATTATTCATTTATTACTTCTCTAAGTAATTACTCTACATTTAATTACATTAAGTAATTATACTTCACAAATCATCATATGATTATTTTAAATTAATTAAACTGAACTAATTTACTTAAACTAATCAAATTAACTCGATTTATTACAATAAGAAATTAATTCTTAATTACTTCCATAAGTAATTATACTTAACAACTCACAATTGATTATCTTTAAATTAATTAATCTAATTAATAATTAAAATTAATCACATTAATTAATTATTAAATAATCCTTAGTTAATGACCTTTATTAACTATTAAATAATTCATTAATTATTTTCCAAAGTAGTTAACTTATTTTAATCATTATTGATTACAAATTAATTAATCATTAATTAATCTATTAATTAACCCTTAATTAATTAAATAATTAAGTGTTAATTAAAACTTAATTAATCTATTATTACTTGATTAATTAATAATTAAAAACTAATTTTACTTAATTAATTATTCTTAATTACAAGTTAATTATTCAAGAATAATTAATTCTAAACCCTTAACCCTACTTTAAGTAATTATTTATTTCATTTACTTATTAAATAAATTAATTATTCATTTAATTACCCTAATAATTAAATGAAATACAAACATTAAATTTTTTTAACTTTAATAAGTATTAAAATCAATCAAAAACCTTAATTGACAATAATACTTTCATTATAAAAGAAATTTTACAAAAGTTAAAATAAATTTCTTTTTAAAATTAAACCATTTAAATTTTCCATTATTATTCAAATTTGGTTTGAAACGCTTAAATTTACAAAACTTAAATTTATTTTTAAACCAAAGATTCAAATCCAAATTTGAATCAAATTTTAAAACTTTGTTTAACATTACTTTATATTCAATTTCAAACTTAAATTCAAATTTCTTTTTAAAACATTTTTAAACAATAAACCCCCCCTTTTAAGTTATTTATACAAAATTTAAGTTTTACATCTTCATCCACTTCTAGCTTGAGATTCAAATTAAAACTTGAATTCGTAATTTAAGTTAGATTTAAACTTACTTTTAATTCTTGCTTCCCTTTTAAATTTAGTTTTTAAATTTTGGAAACAAGACAAATTCCAAACTTCAGCAAACTAACACAAGTTAACACTAAAGTAACTTAAGTAATTTGATTAACAACTTCCTTTCAATTTATTCTGAAATTATCAAATCAAACACTGACAGGTTGAATGCTAAACCTGTAACACATTTTCCCCTGAACCCAAAACCCATCCACTTCGAGTCTCCTACCCAAATTCTTCGAGACAAATGTTCAGGAACTTCGAGCAAAACCTAAGACAACCCGAGACAACACTGATACTCATCTTCCCCAATCAACTAATACACTATAAATCTTGTGCACCTGCACCTCCGCCGCCATCACTTCCAGTCACTCGCGACCCCTTGAGCAAGTCGGCAACCACCATCACACTTCAAATCCACCTTCAATCCATCTGCAGAAGCCTCACCTCAAAATCCAAGCATCGAGCTCGAAAAAAACAGTAGCAATGGCAAATCTGAAAATTTGCCTCAACCACCAAACTCCGACCATCTGAGAAACATCACCTCCGGCCACAAACTTCTCCATACCCCATCTACCTCTAGCTCGAACTAGAGAGAACTCGATCACTTGATTTGATCACAGTGATCAAATTCTTCAAACCCAGAAAAACTAGGGCTTAAAATTTTGATTCACAATTCCCATCACCTCACTGATTTAATCTATCATCAACCATTTTTCTCTGCAACTCAGTTCACCAATCTATCACCAAAATCAACATTGGTCATTCTAATCACCTAGGTTGTCAGTTCAACCCCAGTCACCATTTCCAGACAAAAACAGAAATGCTCTGTCAAAATTTAAACTAAATTTTATGAATTTAGTTTTAAAATTCAAGTTTTGATTTATGTAATTGGTTTAATGTCTTAAATCAAAGAATCAAGGTGATCAATTCCTTACTTATTTATGAATTGTTCTATAATCTTTGAGCTTACAGACAATATACAGAAAATTTCATGTTGAATAAAAATATAAACTGTAACCAATGTTAACATTCATATGTTAAAACTTAACACATATCAATTTAAATAGAGTGAATATTTAAAGCAGTTCCTAAATCTGTAACTTGTATACAGAAAGGCAAATTCATATCAACATGTACACAATACACAGAATATCATACCAGTAATAAACCTTAAATATGGCATGCAAACACACTTAATTCTATAATAAACAGCAACCCATTTATTACTTAAGTTTACTTTGTAAAAATTGTTACTCACCTGATTTTATGGAGGCAGAGCAACCATGAGCTTCAGATTTTACTTTTAAATTTTTGCTTTAAAACTTCAGATTGCCTTAATAAAAACTGCAAATACTTTTGAAATTTCCACCTTGCAAATCTGTAATGCTTCCAGATTTACATGCATGCTTTATTAATTTCTGAAATGTCTAAGCTCCAAAATTTTCATTTGCATGCTTCCCAGAGTAAAAATGCAGGCTTTCACAAACTTTGCCAATATGTTGTTTCCAGGAAAACATGCAGGTTTGTATGCATTTCAGGTTGATGAATTGAGGGTTGCAGGTGTTTGAATTAGGATTTGAAGTTGCAGAATTGAGGTTTGAAGAAGATTCAAACAATTTTTGATTTTGTTTATGAGTAGCATATTTACAGGAATTCTGTTTTTGCATGCATATGAATTTTCAGATTTAGATCTGAAAATTTCTTAAGTTTGAAAAGGAATAGGGAAAAGAAAAAAATAAGGTTAAGAAGATATGTTTATATAAACAAAATTCTTGATTTAATTAAAAGAAAAAGAAAAAGAAGTTTAAATGAGACACTTGTCTTCTTAGTACTCTATGTTTAACACATGTCAATTAGGGTGTTAATAAACTTACATATGTAATTTAGGTATTAAAATTTTTATTCTAAATTGTTTATACAACTTTGATTTCTTTTATAAGAGCTTTTAAATCTTATTTTTATTTCTTGTGTACATATAAATGAGTTTATCCCTTTTCTTTTAAAGAAAAACAAAACAAAACAATTTTATAAATAAAAGCTTGTTCAAATACTTTTAAGTATTTATTCTCTAAAACATTAAATTCAAACTTTAACTTAATTTATCAAATCAAATTCTAAAAATCAAGTTATACATATGCATACATAACTCTTATAAAAAAACAAATCCTATTTCTAGCAAAATTTATTTATGTTTATAAAATAACAAATTAAACAATATTAAGTAATTTATAAATGAGATTATAAATTTCCTTTATCACTCAATATATTAAAATCATAAGTAAATTGTATTTTAAATTCTTATATAACATTTTCAAGCAATACTTTTTAAAAAGAAAATAAAACAAAGCTTTGAAAAGTTAAATGTTAAATTTAAATCAAATCTCCAATTTATCAAATATAAATTAGAGTTAGAAAATTAATTCATTTACTAAATTCAAAAATCAAAATTTATTAATTTATAATATATAAAAAAATATATTATAAACAGAAAACAATTTACTTATTTAAAAAGATAAAATCTTTCAACTTAAATATTTATTAAAACATGATTATCAAATCAAATTCCAAATTTGTTATTAAAATTATCAAATCAAATTAAATTTATAACTCAGATTATTAAATTTATATTGCCCAATTTCCTAGATATCACATTCCTTCCCCTTAAAAGAATTTCGTCCCCGAAATTTAAAAGCAAAGGTAATTTAATAATCTATCTTAAGATTTTTATTTTAGAACACAAGCATATATTATCAAACATATGCTAACAACCATAGCAACCAATACAAACAAAACAAACCTAATTATCCAGAAAAACCTGGATATAATTTTCACGAGTTTCCCCGGTATAAATATCGGGATACTCGCTCTATAGAATCTAAACAATCAATACTATTAAGCTATAGAGCTCCTATCCAACTATATCTATCAACAAAACAATATATCAGACTACAGACGAGTCTGAATTAACAATCACATCCTCCTGAATCACTAGTTCCACAACCAGAGATAAACCATACACGTACTCACTCAAAGATACATGAAACACATCGAATTCAGTTATCCAAACTGGCAATTCAATCTTGAAAATCAACCACCAATCCTCACAAACACAGAAAAGATCCAAAACATTCGAAACTGGCTTACCCAGTCTTACTCAATCTTATAGCTCCTTAGATCAGAGAAAACTTCCTTAACATCAAATCTCCAACTCAGGAATCCAAATTCCTTCATCTCTTATTCACCAAACACTTCTGATAATCCTGGGTTGCCTTCAACTCTCTCGATCAGCTCAACCTTTGCTGATGTCTCTAGAAACTCACAGAACAAAAACAATCCAACAAAACGATCTCTTCCAGATCAATCCCAAACCAAGTACACCAACTCTACCCCACAAATATCAGAAAACTAACTTACTTCTCCTATCCGGAAAAGATAAAACAAAAGCACTTCCAATCTGCTTCCGCTGCACAACTCTGATTTGAAGCGGAAGAAAAACTCGAGCACAAACTGGATAACACATCACAGAAATACGGTTCAGAAGATCCATAAAGAAAACTCAGATGCCCCATTTTATTCAAAGCTGCTTCACTAAACCTCCGGTATCACCCCTAGAATCTAGTCGATAAGAAAACTCAACCTCTAGGTACGGACAAACTTCTCATAACTCAAGAGAACACTCAAACTATCGCAAGTCACTTTTGCGATCAACCCGTCCAATATCCAAAGAAAACTGTTCTCCCTTTACCAATCAGAACAGCTTACGCTTAACTAGCCAATCTATCTAAGAAATGGAATCCATTCTGCTGCATCTGAATTCTACCGTCAGAAAAACTGCTAACCAGAAAATCTTCTTGCTGGCACACAGAACACATCGACGCCAAAGACTTCCTAATCCAAAACTCTTCGAGAAACTCAGGCTTCAAATCGGACAGAAACATCCTGCTGAATCCAGCCATAACACTGAAGCAGACTCATCTCCTTAACTTGTTCCAAAGAAAGCATCTTCGAGAACATCCATAATCACTGCATCTCATCACGCAGCTACCATTTCCAAAGGTATCAAAATAACATCATTATCTCTTCTACCTAGCCGATAGATTCAAATTCTACTCATCCAACTCATAGATAGACTCTGAACCTTAATAGGTTACCTTCAGAGATCTATGAAATCCTATACTCCGCACAACTTACTCGACACGGTATTCGATCTACAGTCTCGACAAATACACTTCCAACTTCAACACTCAAAACTCCAATCCATTGGTAGTAGTCGTGTTACATACCTCACTACCTTATCTACCTTTATAACTTATATTGGATATCCCGAACAGGTAACCCAACAAATAGGTAGAAGTAATTATATAAATATATATATAATAAAACTACAAATACGCTCTCTCAAGATAGACACCACTACTAAGCCTAGGTATTCACTCAACCCAATGCTCTGATACCACCTGTGACGACCGAACTTCCAAACTCCAGGAAGTCGCATCATCAATTAAGAAAGAAAGGGATAGAAGAAGAAAAGAAAGAAGAGAAAGAAGAAACAACACTAGAATCTCAACAGCGGAACGAATAAATTATATTAATAACTTAAAATATTACATAGTTTACAACCATAATCAGAGTTCATAGATATACATCACATACTAGACAGTTATAAACACCTGTCTAGTATTTACAACATAATACAACTCAGAGACAATCACAGAGACACACAGCGGAATACTATATATATCTAACGCAGAAGCCTCCTGCTCCATTTGCTCCTCCATAATTCATCAAAGCTAACCTGAATCCCTTGGCTACTCATAAAAATTTGAGTACCCAAGAGTTTATGAAAAACAAAAGATAAACTCTGGGTCAGACATGGGTCTGGTGTGAGTAACAGGTTAAAGTTTCTTAACTTGAAAATCCTTTGAAATGAAAAGGTATCACGTAAGACTTCCCACACATAAACATGGAAAAGCTTTTACCTTACGCTAACCAAAACATTTGATAGGAAATCCAGTGATATTATAATAGGGTCTAGGGTTTTCAAATAAATATGAAATAGTCGAAATTGTTACATCTATTAAATTCCAGCTACTAGCCACAAAAGTGGGTAATACAATCAAAACCGTTGACACTTATTGGATTTTGGATTCCATACAATGGCAGGGCTACTGGGGTACCGCCCGTCACAGTACGTGGCCTAGATCACCGTACCGAGAAGTACTCCCACTCCCCAGCAACACAAAGCCGGACCCATTCCTTACTGAACAGTTCCGAACAAGACAACCCCGCAGTTGGTGTACATCCAACTGCCCACACAGCCGAAATAAAAAGGGACCTCTAGACAGGGATCAATCTTGCTCTCCAGTGGGTGCGACCCACGAAGCCTTGCTGCACCTCCCCTGTTTTAGCCATTCCCAGTTGATGAGGCTTGAGGCTACGATTACCTTTAGAGGACTCATCTCTTAGAATGCTCATCGTCCACCTGACGATGTTCTGAAAGCATTCAATCCATACAAGTTCGTTCCGGGTTCGAACGAAACCGAAGGCATTATCTCGTTACACTCATTATGGAATCACCCACAGAGTTAACGACAATAACCCTTGCACTCTAAACCTATATCTCGAATCTATAAGTACTATTCCATCAAACTCATTACGGAATCACCACAGAGTTATACTGACGTATAGCCCTTACACCTCGAGTCTTCACCTGCTCCACTTAGATTCACGACCTAACGTTAATTGGAATCGATGTGGTTTTTGGATATCCAAATATGGAAACCCGATCCCGGTCTCATCGAAATCCAAAGCGTGTCTTTTAAGGCCAAGTTGTTTTATAGGTTTAAAACAATTCAATTATACATACAAATAGATAAATCATAGATCCACAACAGATAATCAACATTATCATAATATCAGATAAACCGTATTATCACTATCCAAAAGATAATCCATATCAATATCACAATGTAACCAATGCATCCAAAACACTTAACATAATTTATCTCATGTCTGAGATTCAAACCAATCAAAATAAACAATACTAACCAACCATATAGCAATGATTAACCACACCCAAATATAATTAATTTAAAATAAATTAAATTAATTACATCATTATATTAATTTAAAGTAAATTAAATTAATTACTTCACCAATACCATCCTTGCTTATCATTATTAATTATCAATCAAATAATTAATCATTATCCAGTTATTCCTTTTAATTAATCATCCCTGATTAATTTACTCTTAATTACATTCAAGTAATTATTTACTAATTAATTTCTCAAATTAATTATACTTAACCAAATACAGTAATTAACCTTAACTACTTCATTAATTAATTAACTATAATTAATTTCATTAATCCTTAATTAATTACATTAATTAATTACCTTTAATCGCTTATTATTGATTAATTAATATGAATTAATCAATCTTAATTACATTATTAATTATAATAATTAATGATTTTCTAATTACATTTTAATTACCTTATTTAAATTAATTACTTTAAGAAATTAATCTTAATTTAAACCATAATTGTTAATCACCCTTGATTAACTCATTCAGTAATTAACTACTCTTTATTACTTTACCAAACAATTTAATTACTTCATAATTAGTTATCTCTAATTAATCCTTTGATTAATTTGCAAAGTGATTATACTTAAATTACTTCAAATATCAAATCTCCTTTAATTAATTACATATAGTAATTATTCATTTATTACTTCTCTAAGTAATTACTCTACATTTAATTACATTAAGTAATTATACTTCACAAATCATCATATGATTATTTTAAATTAATTAAACTGAATTAATTTACTTAAACTAATCAAATTAACACGATTTATTACAATAAGAAATTAATTCCTTAATTACTTCCATAAGTAATTATACTTAACAACTCACAATTGATTATCTTTAAATTAATTAATCTAATTAATAATTAAAATTAATCACATTAATTAATTATTAAATAATCCTTAGTTAATGACCTTTATTAACTATTAAATAATTCATTAATTATTTTCCAAAGTAATTAACTTATTTTAATCATTATTGATTAAAAATTAATTAATCATTAATTAATCTATTAATTAACCCTTAATTAATTAAATAATTAAGTGTTAATTAAAACTTAATTAATCTATTATTACTTGATTAATTAATAATTAAAAACTAATTTTACTTAATTAATTATTCTTAATTACAAGTTAATTATTCAAGAATAATTAATTCTAAACCCTTAACCCTTAATTACTTTAAGTAATTATTTATTTCATTTACTTATTAAATAAATTAATTATTCATTTAATTACCCTAATAATTAAATGAAATACAAACATTAATTTTTTTTTAAATTTAATAAGTATTAATATCAATAAAAAACCTTAATTGACAATAATACTTTCATTATAAAAGAAATTTTACAAACGTTAAAATAAATTTCTTTTTAAAATTAAACCATTTAAATTTTCCATTATTATTAAAATTTGGTTTGAAACGCTTAAATTTATAAAACTTAAATTTATTTTTAAACCAAAGATTCAAATCCAAATTTGAATCAAATTTTAAAACTTTGTTTAACATTACTTTATATTCAATTTCAAACATAAATTCAAATTTCTTTTTAAAACTTTTTTAAACAATAAACTCCCCTTTTTAAGTTATTTATACAAAATTTAAGTTTTACATCTTCATCCACTTCTAGCTTGAGATTCAAATTAAAACTTGAATTCCTAATTTAAGTTAGATTTAAACTTACTTTTAATTCTTGCTTCCCTTTTAAATTTAGTTTTTAAATTTTGGAAAGAAGACAAATTCCAAACTTCAGCAAACTAACACAAGTTAACACTAAAGTAACTTGAGTAATTTGATTAACAACTTCCTTTCAATTTATTCTGAAATTATCAAATCAAACACTGACAGGTTAAATGTTAAACCTGTAACACATTTTCCCCTGAACCGACAACCCGTCCACTTCGAGTCTCCTACCCAAATTCTTCGAGACAAATGTTCAGGAACTTCGAGCAAAACCTAAGACAACCCGAGACAACACTGATACTCATCTTCCCCAATCAACTGATACACTATAAATCTCGTGCACCTGCACCTCCGCCGCCATCACTTCCAGTCACTCGCGACCCCTTGAGCAAGTCGGCAACCACCATCACACTTCAAATCCACCTTCAATCCATCTGCAGAAGCCTCACCTCAAAATCCAAGCATCGAGCTCGAAAAAAACAGTAACAATGGCAAATCTGAAAATTTGCCTCAACCACCAAACTCCGACCATCTGAGAAACATCACCTCCGGCCACAAACTTCTCCATACCCCATCTACCTCCAGCTCGAACTAGAGAGAACTCGATCACTTGATTTGATCACAGTGATCAAATTCTTCAAACCCCGAAAAACTAGGGCTTAAAATTTTGATTCACAATTCCCATCACCTCACTGATTTAATCTATCATTAACCATTTTTCTTTGCAACTCAGGTCACCAATCTATCACCAAAATCAACATTGGTCATTCTAATCACCTACGTTGTCGGTTCAACCCCAGTCACCATTTCCAGACAAAAACAGAAATGCTCTGTCAAAATTTAAACTAAATTTTATGAATTTAGTTTTAAAATTCAAGTTTTGATTTATGTAATTGGTTTAATGTCTTAAATCAAAGAATCAAGGTGATCAATTCCTTACTTATTTATGAATTGTTCTGTAATCTCTGAGCTTACAGACAATATACAGAAAATTTCATGTTAAATAAAAATATAAACTGTAACCATGTTAACATTCATATGTTAAAAACTTAACACATATCAATTTAAATAGAGTGAATATTTAAAGCAGTTCCTAAATCTGTAACTTGTATACAGAAAGGCAAATTCATATCAACATGTACACAATACACAGAATATCATACCAGTAATAAACCTTAAATATGGCATGCAAACACACTTAATTCTATAATAAACAGCAACCCATTTATTACTTAAGTTTACTTTGTAAAAATTGTTACTCACCTGATTTTATGGAGGCAGAGCAACCATGAGCTTCAGATTTTACTTTTAAATTTTTGCTTTAAAACTTCAGATTGCCTTAATAAAAACTGCAAATACTTTTGAAATTTCCACCTTGCAAATCTGTAATGCTTCCAGATTTACATGCATGCTTTATTAATTTCTGAAATGTCTAAGCTCCAAAATTTTCATTTGCATGCTTCCCAGAGTAAAAATGCAGGCTTTCACAAACTTTGCCAATATGTTGTTTCCAGGAAACCATGCAGGTTTGTATGTATTTCAGGTTGATGAATTGAGGGTTGCAGGTATTTGAATTAGGATTTGAAGTTGCAGAATTGAGTTTTGAAGAAGATTCAAACAATTTTTGATTTTGTTTATGAGTAGCATATTTACAGGAATTCTGTTTTGCATACATATGAATTTTCAGATTTAGATCTGAAAATTTCTTAAGTTTGAAAAGGAATAGGGAAAAGAAAAAAATGAGGTTAAGAAGATATGTTTATATAAACAAAATTCATGATTTAAGTAAAAGAAAAAGAAAAAGAAGTTTAAATGAGACACTTGTCTTCTTAGTACTCTATGTTTAACACATGTCAATTAGGGTGTTAATAAACTTACATATGTAATTTAGGTATTTAAATTTTTATTCTAAATTGTTTATACAACTTTGATTTCTTTTATAAGATCTTTTAAATCTTATTTTTATTCCATGTGTACATATAAATGAGTTTATCCCTTTTCTTTTAAAGAAAAACAAAACAAAACAATTTTATAAATAAAAGCTTGTTCAAATACTTTTAAGTATTTATTCTTTAAAACATTAAATTCAAACTTTAAATTAATTTATCAAATTAAATTCTAAAAATCAAGTTATACCTATGCATACATAACTCTTATAAAAAAACAAATCCTATTTCTAGCAAAATTTATTTATGTTTATTAAAACTAGGTATTATCATTTTTATTTAAAAATAACAAATTAAACAATATTAAGTAATTTATAAATGAGATTATAAATTTCCTTTATCACTCAATATATTAAAATCATAAGTAAATTGTATTTTAAATTCTTATATAACATTTTCAAGCAATACTTTTTAAAAAGAAAATAAAACAAAGCTTTGAAAAGTTATATGTTAAATTTAAATCAAATCTCCAATTTATCAAATATAAATTAGAGTTAGAAAATTAATTCATTTACTAAATTCAAAAATCAAAATTTATCAATTTATAATATATAAAAATATATATTATAAACAGAAAACAATTTACTTATTTAAAAAGATAAAATCTTTCAACTTAAATATTTATTAAAACATGATTATCAAATCAAATTCCAAATTTGTTATTAAAATTATCAAATCAAATTAAATTTATAACTCAGATTATTAAATTTATATTGCCCAATTTCCGGGATATCACATTTACCGTGGTCCTAGCCACATGTGGAATAATCCATTTACCCCATCCTTGTTTATCTCCTATGTGAAGGTGCGCTAGCAACCACCATAGGGTTGTTCTCATTATATATAAGTCAGTCTCCTTTTCGAACATGAGGGGTGGGGCCGGCCTCTACTGGACTGTATTTGCTTTCCTTCATCCTCTACCGCTTGACGATGCAAAAGCTGGAGAGTACCAAGTATTTTTTTGCTGATGGTAGGAAGCACGAAATTGGGACGTTCTCATCAGGAGGAAGGACGGGAAGAGGAGTAATGATGGGTGCTTGTGGATTGCTTAGGGTGGCGCCCTCCCGTTAGACGACTAGCAGGGCGTCTTATTGGAGGGACTGGTCGGGGCCAATATTGCCTTTATAGGACTCATGCGGTTTGGAGAAGCCATATTGAACCACTGAAAAACAAAATAAAGAAAAGAAGATTAATAACTTAAAAAAGTACCTTATCGAAAAAATAACTTAAAATATACACAACATAAAATGTGATATGTAAAGCAGTTTACTAACAAGAAAATAATGAACAAACCAACGACAAAACAAATTCTATCTACCCTTAGCAAGTAGAATTAGATGCTTCTTCTTAACAAGGTTTGACCAATATGATTCAGTGGTACTTTCTTCATATGGTGCCCTTATAGATGGATACATTCCAGGGAACATGGCTACGTGTTGGGCATTGGATAGGGACTTCCTCGATCAAATTTGTACAATCTAGGGTGTTCGCGGCCATAGTCTATGCTTCAGTCCTCTCTGACTCCGTGGTCTAAGGTGTGCTAATGTTGTTAGAGGAACAAGAGACATTACACTTAGTGGCTCAAGTACTATTCCATAGTCCCTCTTGCCCAGTGGCGGTCCCCTTTATTACCTTTTGCACTATGTCATATAAAAAGGGTCACACGCTTGCCACTTACCCTCATTGCTATGATCACATACCGCCAAGCTGGTCCTGATACTACTAGAACAATAGTAAATTATGACAAATGTTACTGACAGTCGGCGATGGTTATTTCCGACGGCTAGCAACGACTAACAATCTCCATGCTTTTAGTTAAATAAAATATAGCAGCCATGGTAAACCATCGAAAAACGACATAAATTTTCCATCGACGACTGTCGAAATCCGTCAGAAGAAAGCTTGTATATAGGCAACGAGCCGAGACCTGTTTCATTATCCTCTTTTCCCCCAAATTCACCAAATCCCTAACTCCATCATCTCCTCCCCGTCTTTAGCAAGCCCTCACGCCTCCCCAATCATCTCCAACTTCGTCATCCTCCACTCTCGACAAGCCTAGGCCCTTCAACAATCTTCAATCAGGTTTTATTTATAAACCCTAATTATTTTTGATTTGTTAAATTAGGGTTAATTTGTTATTCTAGTTGTTTATAATACCCATTGATTGTTTACTATACCCTATTGTATGCTAATTACAGTTATTACACCAGAACAAAACATTCTTTTTACAACGGGCAATGCCCGTTGTAATATGGTTTTCGCAACGACCATGTGCCCATTGTAATAGGCCTCGTTGTAATAGATCCACTACATTTTACAACGGGCAAAACATGTTGTAAAAACCGTTGTAGTATACCTTTTTACAACGGGTTATGACCGTTGCAATATACTATAATACAACGGCCATAACCCGTTGCAATAGACTAACCATACTATTTGCATAGCCTGTTTCACAACATGGATTGACCATTGTAAAATACCTATTTAACAATGTGTGTTGACCGTTGTAAAAATCTTATATAACAACGTGCAGTGACCGTTGTAAGAAGCTCATATAACAACACACATTGCCCGTTGCAAAGTAAATGCAAATTTAAAAAAAAAATTACAGTAGCATCCATGCCATACGTCCATATTAATACTAAATATTGTCGTAAAATAATTAAAATCACGTACGAAAATACTAAAAGCTAGAGTCATAGAATTCTAACACACCAAAAAGTTAGATAAGTTTACATGCCAAATACATCAAACAGCAAATGTTTTCCTGGAAAAGCCTAAAGTATTTCTTTTGCTTGCCTGCAAAAGCCTTCAACTGCTGGAAACAAACATCAAATGTTTTTCCTGATTCTCTTTCCTCCAGTTTCTCTCCGATACATGCAATGACCTTTAGATTCTGACTCAAAGCATATGCAGCTTTCTTTCCAATAAAGTGTGAGAAAAAAAACAAATTTACAAAAATATATTAATCTATGGGCAGTGTCTAGCTTTATCACAATACGTGAGCATGCACTTGGACTAGTGTTCATCGAAAGCATACCAGTTTAGGTTCTGGTGGATATTGCTTGTATTGGGTTCTTATTAATCTTTAATCAGTAAATTTAGAAGAGACATAATGTACATACCTGTTTAACTTGGATTGTACTCTTTCATTTCAATTACTCGAGTTTTACGCTATCTAAAGTTTATTTTGCAAATAAAGAGTGGTTATGGGTAACTAAAGTAAGCTAATAGAAAGATAATACCTTTTTTCTAGCCATGAAAACATGCGCGCGTATACAAAATAATAATAATAATAAACAAATAATAAAAAAATAAAAACATTTTGTAAATATTTATCGTAGTATGTGTTTAGCATTGACAGGATAAGGTAATAAATGTATATGTGAATTAGTGTGTCAAATCTGATATACTCTTATTTATATTTGCATAATTAATCCTAACATACCAAATCATGATTTTAAACTAAATGTATTTGTTTAATACAATTAAACAAGAAAAGAAAACCTGATCTCTCCTGTGTATGCACCACCTTTTCCTACCCAGGAATTTTGACTAGAAATCTCAATACGATAGGTCAATGAATTCTTCACTTGGTCAATATAAACAAAGGGAGGTGATACAACAACATCTGCATGTTTATCATAAAAATAACCTTTTAAACAATAGATAATATTTCGAACGCCATCTCTTATTCAAACGAACAAACAAACTGATAAGTAGATAATATAATTATGAGAATAATATACTATCGAGCCTCAACATTATTCCTTTATCATGTATAAGAACATTTAAAGATAGATTCGTAAAGAAACTAGATATTGCGTTTAACTGGTTTGACAAATACGAGAAAGGTACTGGTTGATAACATTAGCTTACCAACATCAACTTCCAACTTAGCATCATTCAATTCAGCAACGAGTTTACTAATTGATTCTTTTGTGCCATTCTGATAAAAAGAAATATAGCAGATCAGCCGGCAGCAAGGGTACAAAATAGAGAATGTGTTGTTTATGATGCAAAAACATGAATGGTGATTTATTTATCTAGAAAAAGAAAAATCTTGCTGTTCAGGGAAAAAACGCTTTGAAACCTCATCAGCTTTACAAATCCAAGCTCTTTAGATTTATAATCAAACGAATATTGAGAAACATATGAAGCAGCGATTATGCACATAGTTCTGTATTTGTCGGTAACCTCTCACAAAAGAACTTAATGAAAAATAGTTTAAAGATGTGATGCAACAACTATCATGATTCATTTACAATAGCGTGCCAACTAGCATATGAAATTTTTAAAAATAATAGCCCATAGATAAGTCATGCTTACATATTTCCAGTTGCCTCCAACAAAAAACTGCATTTGCAAAATAAACAAGAATTAGAGAAGGAAGCATATAGAAAAGTAGAGCATATTCACAGGACATTATGTAGCTAATGATAGTTTCATGTGTTTGACAACAACTTATTTGATCTTCTTTATCCAAGTTCTTCTAAAAATTGGTAGGAATTTTTTCACTTATTATTAGGTTTCATAACTTATTAGCTACTGTTATAGAGTCGTTAATAAACAGATATGCTAAACTCCTAACATCTACTATTTCCAATGTTGGCCCACTAGATTGAAAGTTAAGATAACATTAATGTCATAAGCTGATTAAAGGGAAAAAAGAAAGAAAAATGTCAAATGCAAAAGGAAAGTAAAGGGTCAAACGCAATAAAAAGTAAAAGGTAAAAAGAAAAGAGAAAGGTGAAAAAAGAAGTTGGTAAATGCGGTAAACACTCGTTCGCACATATTAAAAGTAGAAGTGACGAGTTGATTTTTTTTTATAAAAAAAAAATCTAAAAATTTGGACATTATACTAGACTGAAACCTAATATACAGAAGTGTAATCTTGTGTGCCTCCAATTTTACACTAGTATTTTATTCATTATTCAGTTCTTAAGATTATGTACAACCCTTACCACAACACCTCATTAAGTTATTGCATACTAACGTTTCTTTTTTTTTAAAAAATATTTCAAAAGAACTGCAATTGCTAAAAGCATTGTTTCCATCACCTAATGCTAAGCACACCCTTTCTTTTCTATTTCCTACCTTTTATATAAATATAAAACTAACTACTAACCTGAAATCGTTTCTCAGTCCATGACAATTCATTCAAATTCTTTAAGTGCAAATTTTGAAGTGAAGCTGGCACCTGAATTTTCTCTACATGTTATACAAGCCTCAAGCTACCTACAAAGTAACATTCCATAATTAGTTAAGAAAATAAATATGCTCTTTCATTCATACTTTATCCATCTGGATAAGTTGGACGCTGGTTAAGTTGGACACTTAAAACTCAGGTAAACTGTGGGTACTACACAGAAATAAGCAATGTTAGACTGCCTAAGCGCTATTCCAAAATTTGCTTGCTGTCGACATTTACATTATAGAGCTTCATTTCTAAACCAAATCCATAACAACATAGCAAATAAGTTCTCAGTTAAACTAAAATAGCAATATAACTACTTAATACATAACCATACAAAAAAACCATACAAACTCCATTCTTCCTACCATACAACTCATTCAAACACTTGGCATACACACTTCAAGCTGCACTTCTGCCACCATTCATCAACATCCACCAGCAATTTCTACTAACTGAAATGACTTCACACTACAACTTCCAACAACATACTGCATTCACCTCCCCCTGAATTTCTTCCACTACATCCTCTTGACATCCCCAACAACCCATCAACCCAAACAACAATAAACCGCACAACTCCATCACAAATCCCACTACTTCACCTCACTTCAACATACAACCTTGCCGTACCCAATAATCAAACTCCTACATTACTACATATCCACCTTCTACTTACAAATACACCATCAACCCACCTCTGCTACTGCCAACATCACCCACTCTCTCTGTCCTTCACTGCATCACCACCCACTCCACTGTCAACACTTCATAGCAAACTCACATACAACCAACAACCTTCAGTATACAATACATAACAACATCATCTCAGCATCACTTTCTCTGCCTAAACCAATCCCTACCTTCCCTGCATACTTCAACTGTTACATTACCACCCTACCTTTCCAACATACTTACTTCAGCCATCATACACAAATCCCACTTCAACTTTCACCATTCTTTCCTTCACTTGACTTCCACCTACCCCATCACCTCACTGCCTTCCACATACCAAAACAACTCCTACACTCCTTTTGTAACTTCCTACAACATCTCTACTCCACCTACAACCACACTATCCTCCCTCCTTCATCACATCACACCATAGAGCAATCAACATCAACAGTTCATGCTACATATTACACCCATTACCAGCAACTTCTCCTGCCATCACTTCCTCTTTCATCATTACTTTCATCCAAACCCACAAAGCTCAATCGCCTAATTTAAACAAATTTATCACACCAAATCAGAAGCTCCGACCCATTAACAATCGTCTACAACCACCACTGTGCATTTCAAACTTTATGTATTATTATTTGTTTTGGTTATGTACTTTTAGGTATTCTACATTACCCTTTTTGCCTATTGAAAACCAGTTCAAAAGGAAAAAGGGAAGAAAAAAATCATCATCGTTCAAAAAGAAAAATTACTGTTTTGCCCCTTCAGATCGGCTCTATCTTTCCATTTGAAATCCAACCCAAAACCCGTCACTTCCCACCTGAACAAGATCATGACATATTCAGTACCCACCAAAACTCAAACTCGCAAAACACCACCAGCATTGCATAGTGATCAACCATCATCACAATCACCTGCCACATCAACTTTAACAGCCTACAACCTCTATCACACTCCACCATCACTATGTCAACATCACCTTACAAAACCACTTACGATCACCAAATTTTTTTTTAAATTTTTTTATTAACAATCACTTCTGCCACTACCTCTGCCTGTTACGACATTGCCCCCAAAACCACTACTTGCCGTAGCCTTCACCCTATGCATCACTGACATCAAGAACACCCAATATGCCACCAAAATCACCCACAAACTCCAATTCCAGCAATGCCACAACCTACAGACTCCATCATCTAAATTCAACAGCCTCAGCACCTTCGCAGCCTACTTCATCAAACTCAAACGCTTGAATCGAACTTCACCACAACCTAACATAACAGCAATCTCCACCTCGGATCGCCTAGAACCCAGCTGCAATTCTATTCCAACATCACCCACGACCATCCAAAACTCCACGATGAGCCCCATAAACGAATCACAGCATCGAATACGCAATCGCTACATTGAATACCACGACATCCTCTCCAGCAACTCCCCACCATTACAGCCACCTCATTCACCTCTACGACTTCTTATCAACCCACCAAACAACAATCACAACCTTCAAACCAAATCACCTGGACAACCGCTAGCACCCACTCTCGAGCATGTTCAACTGCCTCGCCAACTTCGAACAACCCCAAACTTGACTCGCGAACATTCCATACCCCCAATCCCCTTGAAGCTGCAATTACTCATATTGAGTTGTGAGAGTTTGATTTCGATTACGTTTTGAGATCTAATTTTGTAGCGACAGAGCTTGTAGTTGGAGGATCTTATGGCGGAGGAGCTTACAGAAGCGGTCTTGGCTTTGTCGATTTAAGAATTAGGTTTTTTGGCAGATTTAGGAGCATGAGAGGCAAGGAGTAATTTGTTATTTTAATTTTCGGGGGAAAAAAGGCATGCTTTGAAATTTTTGGGGCATAAAGGGCGGGCTGTGAAATTTTCACCTATTACAATGGACATATTTAGCCCGTTGTAAAATTGGCATCTATTACAACAGGCATTTTTAGCCTGTTGTAAAATTGGCACCTCTATTACAACGAGCATGAAAGGACCGTTGTAATAGCATTCTATTACAACGGGCAGTCATTGCCCATTGTAAAAAAGGCATTGTATATGGCATCTATTACAATGGGCCTGAATGGACCATTGTAATAGCCTACTATTACAATGGATAGCCATTGCCCGTTGTAAAAATGGCATTGTAATAGAGTATTTTTGTTGTAGTATTATCTTCTAAATGTCAAAAACATTAATTTGTTTAGTGTATGTTAGTGTATATACGTTGATTAATTCATGCATATGCGCATTAGAGCTAGCTTGGGTTAATTAGGGTAGATGTGCATGATTTAGTGGTTTAGTGTATGTGTTTTCTAAATTTTCAAACACGATAATTAGTGCTTTATTTTTTATAAATCCTCTATAGAGAGTTTTTGGCCTCGTTTGAAACGTATTGTATATGTTCGTTGTACAGATATTATTTTTTATCATAGAACGAACACCTATATTCATCTAATACAACATCCTTCGGATTTGTCCCTGTATTGGACAAGTTACAAACACAATAAAGTAATTACATTATGTAAATTATTTCATTTTAAATGTTCACAAAATTTCAATAGCACTTGCTTTTTGTTCCTTGTGTGCACACATTTGTGTACGATACAGAGTACATGGGGGAAATGTTGTCGAAATTTTATTGACTCGTTAAATTTGAAATGATTTATGAAATGTACTTACTATTGTGTTTGCAATGGAAAGTAGGATGATTGACAATCAAAGTAGAAAACAATAACCTAAAAATTTAATATTATATTCATAACGTCAATCAATAAAATGTAAAAAAGATAATTAAAATGGATTATGGTTAAAGAAATTGTAAAAAGTATAATTTTTTTTAAAAAATTAAAAATTAAAAGAATAATACTATATAATATATAGAATATTAAAATGTACGATTGAATTGAGAAATAAAATGCCAATGCATAAAATAATCAATACTTGTTTTAGTTTCTATCATATGTTTTAAAGTATGAAAAATGGTCAATTATTTTACTGATCGGAGCTGGATATATCAACAACGAATGGAAATGGAAGCTCAATAAGTGAACATTTATATAATGTTGTATGCGTATTTATTGAATTCTCTTTAAGTAATAATAGAAACGACGAAGAAATTTTTTGTTCATGTTATAGGTGCAAATTATTGAAGCACTTAACACTAAATATGGTTAGAGTTCATTTGCGCCATTATAGTTTAATGCCGAATAATTTGATGTGGGATCATCATGGAAAAATTGTAGCACCTAATCATATACGGTCAGAGGAGGTGGTTGGTAATGAAATTATTACGATGAATCTCATAGAAGATATGGTTGATAGCATGATTAATGTTCCCTACTGTTGAAGTTGATGATGATGCTATTAATGTCTAAGAAGAACTAAATGTTGGAGCAAAAACAATCTATGATTTATTGGATGCTGCAAAGAAATCCCTTTGGAATGGCTATACAAGCGGCACTTAATTATCAGTAACTGCAGGATACGTTGTGATGAAATTAAAATACAACTTCACAGAAGCCAGATTTGCAGCCGTTGTATAAGCCGCTAAATGGCATATGCCACCCCATAATTTATTGTGTGAAAATCATTTTGAAGTGAAAAAACTTATGTCTACTTTTGGTCTGCTATATCTGAAACGACCCGACTTTCTCACCATAGAAAATCTCATCATTTTTAAGAAAGAAAGGGATAGAAAAGAGAAAAGACAGAGAAGAAGAAAGAAACAACATCGGAATCTAAACAGCAAGATGAATGAATTATATTAATCACATATTACATTACATAGTATCATATACATCAGAGATACACAATTATACAGCACATACTAGACAGTTATAAACACCTGTCTAGTTATACAACTCAATACAACACAAAGACAACCGACTCAGAGAACACACAACGGAATACTATATAGTTATACACAGAAGCCTCCTGCTCCATTGCTCCTTCAGAATTCGTCAAGCCAACCTGAATTCCCCTGGCTACTCGTAAAAATTTGAGTACCCAAGAGTTTAAGAAAAACAAAATAAACTCCGGGTCAGACATGGGTCTGGTGTGAGTAAACGGTTAAATTTGCTTAACTTTAAAAACCTTTCGAAAGAAAAAGTATCACGTAAGACTTTCCACACATAAACATGGAAAAGTTTTTACCTTACGCTAACCAAAACATTTGATAGGAAATTCATTGATATTATAATAGGTCTAGGGTTTTCAAATAAATATGAAATAGCCGAAATTGTTACATTATTAAATTCCAGCAACTAGCCACAAAAGTGGGTAATACAATCAAATCCGAGGGCCCTTATTGGATTTTGGATTCCATACAATGGCAGGGCTACTGGGGTACCGCCCGTCACAATACGTGGCCCAGATCAACATACCGAGGAATATGCCCGCTCCCCTACAACACAAGGCTGGAACCATTCCTTACTGAACAGTTCCGAATAAGACAACCTCGGTGGATGTGGCTATTCAACCGCCTATACAGCTGAAATAAAAGGGACTCTAGACAGGGATTAATCTCATCCTACTTGGGCATGACCCACTTAGCCTTACTGCACCTCCCCTATTTTAGCCATTCCCAGTTGATGAGGCTTGAGGCAACGATTACCTTTAGTGAACACATCACTTAGAATGCTCAACATCCACCTCACAATGTTCTGAAAGCATTCAATCCATACAAGTTTGTTCCGGGTTCGAACGAAACCGAAGGCATTATCTCGTTACACTCATTTTGGAATCACTCTCAGAGTTAACGACAATAATCCTTGCATTCTGAATCTTCATTTTCACTTGAGATTCACGACCTATTGTTAATTTGGATCAATGTGGTTTTCGGATATCCAAATATGGAAACCCGATCCTGGTCTCATCGAAATCCAAAACGTATCTTTTAGGTCCAAGTTGTTTAAGGTTAAACAATTCAATTCAATTATCTATATACACACAGATAGATAATTCACAAGTCACAATTGATAATCACATTATCAAAATAAACAGATGATCCATAACAAAAATAGGTAATCCATATCATCATCACAATAGATAATCTATATTACCATCACAATGCAACCAAGAATTCGTACCACAACATTACTTATCTTATTTCTGAGATTACATCCATTCAAGACAATCATGTCATCCATTCATACATAAGCAATGATTTACTAAATCACAACATAATTATTTTAAAATGAATTAAATTAACTATCTCTATCTCTATTTAATTTAAAGAAAATTAAATTAATTACTTCATCTCTTAATTAATTTAAAATTAATTATCTTCATCTCAATAAATCTTGCTTACTTATCCATTAATTAAACCAATTAATTAATCATCAACTTAATTAATCAACCTTGATTAATTAACTCTTAATCAAGCAATTAATCCTTAATTATTCTCATTAATCATATTAATTAATGAACCTTAATTAATTACTTCCATTAATTAATTAACTATAATTAATTACATTATTCTTAATTAAGTACATTAATTAATCATGCTTAAATTAATTACTTTCAGTTAATCAACTTTAATAAATATAAACAGTAATTAATTATTCTTAATTACTTCTTAATTACTTTTATAAATTTTTTGATTTATTACACAAAGTAATAAACCCTTAATTACTTCAACAAGTAATTATTTATTTAAAATTACTTCCCAATAAGCGATTTCACTTATCTCAATTGCCCCTGTAATTTATTCATCAATTACTTATCTTAAGTAATTACTCTTATCAAACTTATTAAGTAAACATACTTAATCATTTATCAAGTGACTTCCTTTAATTAATTCACAAATTAATTAACTTACTTGATCACACTCATCTCATATATCAAAATCGAGTAATTCATCCTTTAATTACTCTTTAACCAAATTAATCCTTAATTACAGATTAATTATCCTCAACTATTAATTAATAAACCTTAATTATTAGTCAATATTTTAATACAAAGTAATTAATCACTAATTACTTTTATAATTAATTAATTAACCTTAATCAACTAATTAATCATCTCTTAATCATTAATTAATAAAACTTAATTATTAATTAACAACCTTAATTACAAATTAATTCATCCATAAATATAATTAATTAATCCTTAATTACAATTAATAATAGTTAATTAATTCTTAATTAACTTGTATTATAGATTAATAACCTTTTAATTATTAATCAAGAAAACCAAATTAAAACTCAATAAAACCTTTATTAAGTATTAATCAATTACTATTTTATTTAACCCGTAATTACTTAATTAATAATAATTACAATTTAATTAATCATTAGTCATTAATTAAATCATCATAATTATTAGTTAATTAAATTAATTATTATACTTAATTAATTACTTAATTAATCACTCTTAATTAATTAATTAAATTAATCAATTAAACTTAAAATTTCTTAATTAACCAATTAATTATTATTCATTTAAAACTTAATTATCTCTTAAGATAAAACATTATCTTAAATTAACCTTGAAACTTTGCTTAACTTAATTCATTAACTTGAAATATAAAGAAATCATTAATTACCTATCTTTAATTATTAATTAACAATCATTAGTTTCAAGTTCATAAATTACTTAAATCCTTAATTGTTAATTAATAAATCATTTTTCATTAATAAAATAATTTCCCTATAAATTTCCTTTAATATTTCCCAAGCAAATATGAAAATAACATTAAGGTTTTTAACTTAAAACATTTAAATCCATTCATACAAATTCATTCATATAAACAAATCAATTTAAAGAAATAAATTTTCAAGAATTTAATTTAGCTTAAATCATTTAAAGTTTAAAACTTACTTTATTTTAAATTGAAAATTTGGTTGAACATTAAAAATTTGGGTTCAACCCATGTATACTTGAACCAAGAAACAAGTACACCATTTTTTCTTTTTTTTAAAAAAATTTGACTTTAAAATTTTAAAAACTGTTTTAGTTACAACTTTAAAACTGTTAAACTTAACAGTTAAATTCAGGATGTCAAAAGACCCAGAAAATCACTCGAGCCACAACCCAGAATTCACACGAGTTTCCCCGAGTCATCCATCCAATATCCCGAGACCTACTCGAGAAAAACGAACAAACCCAAAGCAATCAATGGTGCACCGATCACATGTGCACCTGCACCTAACTCTGACGAACTTCCGGCATCAACGACGACCTCTGACAAGTTCCATTCAACCTCCTCTCACCATTCAACCATTCAGATAATTGCAATAATCCCTGAAACAGGATCGAGCCACCTCGTTGAACTGTCCAGTAGAAACTGGAAATAACCACAGCCAGAAAAACCCATCGTCCCCTCGCCACTGACCACCGGAGGGTGAATCCCTTCATCCACACCTTGCCGTACACCTACGACACCACCTCCTACAACCACGACCAACTCGATCGATCCAAGGCGACGATCTCCTCACAGTTCTGACCCAAACCAAAATTAGGTTTAAAAACCCAAATCTCATACCGCCGTCACTAAGGTGATCATCCAACATTTCCACCATTTTCCCCACACTTTCTGATCCTACCTCAACCTCCACCAAGAACCCCGATCACTAAAGACCTCGTGATCTACAGAAATTACCCAAAATCCCAATTCCAGAAAATCCCCAAATTCTCACACCTTACTTCATTTAAAATCCTAATTTTGATTTTAAAAATCCTAATTCTTACAATGGATTCAAGACATAAATTTGAAACAGTGAATTTAAAGTACTGGATTTATCATTTTTTGTAAGAATTTTTGCTGAGTTCTTATTCCTAGATGAGTAGCTAAAAACTTCTACTTAAATTCATTTTAAATATTGAATCTTAGCTTAAACAAACATTTAATACTTGATAACCAAATCCTATCTGTAATCAGAGTAAGTGCAGCATGAAATTTTGTTTAAACTTGATAATCTTGAAACAAGAACAAGGAGGACAATATAGTAGTGACATGCACATTCCTGAAACAATCAAATAAATACAGATTCTACACTTATATATACATAACTATGCAGAGCATATTCACCACAGAATTTCACAAGCAACTTTATTTATCTGCTTAACTATTAATTAAAAAATTTACTAACCTTTTTTAAATGCAGTGCAGAGGTTTGATAATAAAACTGGAAATTGCAAAATACTTTGAACTTGAATCTTTTGAAACAAAAAAGCCCTTGAACCAAATTCACTTGCAAATGCTTGAATTCTTGAAAACATGCTGTGATTTAGAAACTGGAGTACTTGCATGCATTGAAACTGGCAAATACTTGAATTTTTGAAAACAGGCTGCAAATCTGGTATAAGGAAGTTATAGACATGAAAATGCAGATTTGATTTGCACTTAGGTTTCAGGTTTTGGTAAACAGAGATTGATGTTTAAATTTGAGGAATTGATGGCAGGTTTGGGAAAGAAATTTTACAAGGAAAATAAATTTGCAGATTTGATTTTTGTGGATTTCTAATTTTGGTTTGAAGATTGGTTTGAGGATTTTCTGGGTTGTTTGAATTGAGGAATTTCAGATTTAAATCTGCCATTGATAATTCTTGTTTTCTTTTTAGGAATGAACATAAAATTTAAAGAAAAAGAAAGTGAAGAGAGATGGTGTTTATATAGGCAAAATTTTCAGTTTTACTATATTTAAAAGAAAATTTAAAAAAAAATGGACATTTATCTTTAGCTTTCATAAATGTGTTAAGACTTGTCAATATTTCTTTATTTATTCTAAAAGAAATTTAAAAGCTTTTAAATTAATTTCCTAATTAACAAATATGTTTTTTTAATTTATAAATACTTTTCTAATTAAATTCCTAATTAACAAATATATTTATACATTTATAAATGTTTTCTAAATTTATATAAATACAATCTTTTAAAAAGAAAATAAAATAACACCAATTATAATTTAAATAAAATTATATACAATATTGCAAACTCATTTTAAAATGCTATTTCGAAAGCTTTTGTATTTATTTTTATTAAATAAATACATATCCAATTTCTATAGATAAATTTCTATAAAAAGAAAAATATAAAACAAATCTTATTTTTAACTAAAAACATTATCTATATATTTTAAAACCAAACTATATTATTATTTTATTTTAAGATGTATGTATATCTCTTGAATTCTAATTTATATTCAATTGAAAGTCAAATTTAAAAATCCAAATCTAAAATCAATTTAAATAAATATAAATATCTATTTTTAAATAAGCTCATTATTATTTAAAATAATTTATCCTATTTAAAAATCAATTTTAAATACACAGATAAATATATTTAAACCCACTTATCAATTATGAAAACAATAAGTCAATATAGAATTTATTTACACAATACAAAATAATTATTCTTATTTTAAAACCAATTCATAACCAAAATTAAAACATTATATTATTATTACTTGGTTATTTATTTTTGAAAATAACAATTTCATCAGTTTAAATAATTTAAATTAAGAGAATATCACATTTTAAATTCTTGGAAATTCCGGGATATTACATTCCTTCCTCCTTAAAAGAATTTCGTCCTCGAAATTTAAAACAAAGATAATCCAAAGTCTTATTTTATTTCAACCAATTCAAACATTCATAACAGCCATACACTATCAATCAAACAAACAATTTCATCCAAATATCCAATTCAATCAAATAAACAACACTAGCTATCCGGATACAGATCCGGTTAAGCTTCCTAAAATTATCTCGAGTTTCCCAAGTGCAAACACAGGGATACTCGCTCTACTAAATCTAAACCGGCTATACTGCTGAACTACTGAGTTCTTACTTAGCTAGATCTATAATCTGCACAAGATACCAGACTACATACAAGTCTGATCAACAACTAAATCCTTCACAGAACTACTGGTCTCAAAACCAGTGATGAACCAAACACGTACTCCCTCAGAGACACGTGAAATATTTTGAATTCCAGTCTTCCAAACTGGCAATTCAACTCTTCAGGCCAAAGCACCGATCTTTACAAAACTCAGAAGAATCCAATATACATTGGAGCTCACCAAATCTTATTGCTTCCTTTTACCGGAGAAAACATCAACAACATCGAAGTCTCCAACTTCGAATTCCAAATTCTTCCGTTTCTTAACCTCAAAACTTTCCGGATGATCCGGGCTGCCTACAGATCCTTCCTGATTAGCTCAACCTTCGCTGATACTCCTACAAACAAACTGGATCCAAACAACTCAACAAACTGATCCTCACAAGATCTACCCAAAATTAATACCAAACTTTACTATCAACAGTAGAAAACAACTTCTCCCATCCGGAAAGGACATAACAGAATCACTCGCCAACTTGCCTCAAATCCTGAAAAATTTCAGTAGAAACCCTCTAATCCAAAACACTGCAACTTCCAGTTGCTTCTACTCAAGAACAACAGCCACCTTGCTTCCGCTGCACAACTCTGATCTGGAGCAGAAGAAAATGCCGTCGAATGAACACAAGCACAGACTAAACATCACATCTTGGAAATAAGGTTTAACAGAAGTTCCAAGAAATACAGAGCTGCTACGCCAAACAATCAACCTAGAAGACAACCTTCTACCTAGCTGAATCACTGGTATCATTCCTGACATCAAGTCAATTCAGAACTCAATCTCCAATGTGGGAAAGTTTCTAACTTTCCTGAAGATATATCTGGAAAATCATCGACAATTCGATAACTCCTACCTCCTCTAGAAATGCCACAAATCCAAGAAAAAGACTATCTAAGATAATCTCCCCACTATCGCAAGTCACTTTTGCGATCAACCAATTCAATATCCAAGATACTGCTCTCCCTTCACAAATCAGAACAGTTTATCCTCGAGCAACTAATCCATCGAAGAAACATGTCCTCACCGTTGCTTCTGAATTCCACCTCCAGGAACTGCTAAGCCAAAAAGATCTTCCTGCTGGAACACAGAACACTCCCGAGCTGCACCGCTAACACAGATGCCAAAGATTTCTTACCCAAGCTCTTTGAGAAACTCGGACCTCCAACTAAGCTCATACATCCTGCTGAACTCAGCTACAACTCCGAAGCAGACACACTTCCTTAAACTTGCTCCAAAAGAAAACATCTTCGGAGCCATCCATAGTCACTGCATCTCATCATGCAGTTACTACTTCCTGAAGTTGCCAAGATACCATCACTTACTTTTGCCTAATCGACAGATCCAAATTCTCAAAAATCCGCTCACACAAGCGCGATCAAACCTGCACTTCAAAGATGAACTCCGAACCTTAACAGGTTTCCTTCAGAGATCAATGAAATCCTTACACCAAACTGCAAAGATTACTCAAGACGGTATTAGGTCTACAGTCTCGACAAGTACACTTCCAATCTCAAACATTCAAACTCCAACCAATGGTAGTCGTGTTACACACACCACTACCTTATCTACCTTTATAACTCATATTTGAAAACCCGAACAGGTAACCCAACGGATAGGTAGAAATAATATATATATATATATATATATATATAGTTATATATAAAAATTACAAGTACGCTCTCTCAAGAAAGACACCACTACAGAGCCTAGATATTCACTCAACCTAATGCCCTGATACCAACTGAAACGACCCGACTTTCTCACCACAGAAAATCGCATCATTTTTAAGCAAGAAAGGGATAGAAAAGAGAAAAGAAAGAGAAGAAGAAAGAAACAACATCAGAATCTAAACAGCGGAACGAATAAATTTTATTAATCACATAATACATTACATAGTATCATACACATCAGAGATACACAATTATACAACACATACTAGACAGTTATAAAAACCTGTCTAGTTATACAACTCAATACAACACAAAGACAACCGACTCAGAGAACACACAACGGAATACTATATAGTTATACGCAGAAGCCTCCTGCTCCATTGCTCCTTCAGAATTCGTCAAGCCAACCTGAATTCCCCTGGCTACTCGTAAAAATTTGAGTACCCAAGAGTTTAAGAAAAACAGAATAAACTCCGGGTCAGACATGGGTCTGGTGTGAGTAAACGGTTAAAGTTTCTTAACTTTAAAAACCTTTTGAAAGAAAAAGTATCACGTAAGACTTCCCATACATAAACATGGAAAAGTTTTTACCTTACGCTAACCAAAACATTTGACAGGAAATTCAGTGATATTATAATAGGTCTAGGGTTTTCAAATAGATATGAAATAGCTGAAATTGTTACATTATTAAATTCCAGCTACTGGCCACAAAAGTGGGTAATACAATCAAATCCGAGGGAACTTATTGGATTTTGGATTCCATACAATGGTAGGGCTACTGGGGTACCGCCCGTCCAGTACGTGGCCTAGATCAACGTACCGAGGAGTACGCCCGCTCCCCTGCAACACAAGGCCGGAACCATTCCTTACTGAACAGTTCCGAATAAGACAACCCCGGTGGATGTAGCTATTCAACCACCCACATAGCCGAAATAAAAGGGACTCTAGACAGGGATTAATCTCATCCTACTTGGGCATGACCCACTTAGCCTTGCTGCACCTCCCCTATTTTAGCCATTCCCGGTTGATGAGGCTTGAGGCTACGATTACCTTTAGTGAACACATCACTTAGAATTCTCATCGTCCACCTGACGATGTTCTGAAAGCATTCAATCCATACAAGTTCGTTTCGGGTTCGAATGAAACCGAAGGCATTATCTCGTTACACTCGTTTTGGAATCACCCTCAGAGTTAATGACAATAACCCTTGCACTCTGAATCTTCATCTTCACTTGAGATTCGCGACCTATCGTTAATTTGGATAGATGTGGTTTTCGGATATCCAAATATGGAAACTCGATCCCGGTCTCATCGAAATCCAAAACGTATCTTTTAGGTCCAAGTTGTTTAAGGTTAAACAACTCAATTCAACTATCTATATACACACTGATAGATAATTCACAATTGATAATCACATTATCAAAATAAACAGATGATCCATAACAAAATATGTAATCCATATCATCATCACAACAGATAATCTATATTACCATCACAATGCAACCAAGCATTCGTACCACACAACATTACTTATCTCATTTCTGAGATTACATCCATTCAAGACAATCAATGTCTTCCATTCATACATAATCGATGATTTACTAAATCACAACATAATTAATTTAAAATGAATTAAATTAACTATCTCTATCTCTAATTAATGTAAAGCGAATTAAATTAATTACTTCATCTCTTAATTAATTTAAAATTAATTAAATTAATTATCTTCATCTCAATAAATCTTGCTTACTTATCCATTAATTAAACCAATTAATTAATCATCAACTTAATTAATCAACCTTGATTAATTAACTCTTAATCAAGCAATTAATCCTTAATTATTCTCATTAATCATATTAATTAATGAACCTTAATTAATTACTTCCATTAATTAATTAACTATAATTAATTACATTATTCTTAATTAAGTACATTAATTAATCATGCTTAAATTAATTACTTTCAGTTAATCAACTTTAATAAATATAAACAGTAATTAATTATTCTTAATTACTTCTTAATTAATTTTAATTACTTTTATAAATTTTTTGATTTATTACACCAAGTAATAAACCCTTAATTACTTTAACAAGTAATTATCTATTTAAAATTACTTCCCAATAAGTGATTTCACTTATCTCAATTACCCCTGTAATTTATTCATCAATTACTTATCTTAAGTAATTACTCTTATCAAACTTATTAAGTAAACATACTTAATCATTTATCAAGTGACTTCCTTTAATTAATTAACAAATTAATTAACTTACTTGATCACACTCATCTCATAAATCAAAATCGAGTAATTCATCCTTTAATTACTCTTTAACCAAATTAATCCTTAATTACAATTAACTATCCTCAACTATTAATTAATAAACCTTAATTATTAATCAATCTTTTAATAAAAAGTAGTAAATCACTAATTACTTTTATAATTAATTTATTAACCTTAATTAACTAATTAATCTTCTCTTAATCATTAATTAATAAAACTTAATTATTAATTGAGAACCTTAATAACAAATTAATTCATCCATAAATATAATTAATCAATCCTTAATTACAATTAATAATAGTTAATTAATTCTTAATTAACTTGTATTATAGATTAATAACCTTTTAATTATTAATCAAGAAAACCTAATTAAAACTTAATAAAACCTTTATTAAGTATTAATTAATTACTATTTTAATTAACCCTTAATTACTTAATTAATAAGTAATTACAATTTAATTAATCATTAGTCATTAATTAAATTATCATAATTATTAGTTAATTAAATTAATAATTATACTTAATTAATTACTTAATTAATCCCTCTTAATTAATTAATTAAATTAATTAATTAAACTTAAAATTTCTTAATTAACCAATTAATTATTATTCATTTAAAACTTAATTATCTCTTAAGATAAAACATTATCTTAAATTAACCTTGAAACTTTACTTAACTTAATTCATTAACTTGAAATATAAAGAAATCATTAATTACCTATCTTTAATTATTAATTAACAATCATTAGTTTCAATTTCATAAATTACTTAAATCCTTAATTATTAATTAATAAATCTATTTTCATTAATGAAAACATTTCCTTATAAATTTCCTTTTATATTTCCAAAGTAAGTTTGAAAATAACATTATGGTTTTTAACTTAAAACATTTAAATCCATTCATATAAATAAATCAATTTAAAGAAATAAATTTTCAAGAATTTAATTTAGCTTAAATCATTTAAAGTTTAAAACTTACTTTATTTTAAATTGAAAATTTGGTTGAACATTTTAAATTTGGGTTCAACCCATGTATACTTGAACCAAGAAACAAGTACACCATTTTTTCTTTTTTTAAAACAATTTGACTATAAAATTTTAAAAACTGTTTTAGTTACAACTTTAAAACTGTTAAACTTAACAGTTAAATTCAGGATTTCAACAGACCCAGAAAATAACTCGAGCCACAACCCAGAATTCACGCGAGTTTCCCCGAGTCATCCACCCAATATCCCGAGACCTACTCGAGAAAAACGAACAAACCCAAAGCAATCAATGGTGCACCGATCACATGTGCACCTGCACCTTACTCTGACGAACTTCCGGCATCAACGACGACCTCTGAGAAGTTCCATTCAACCTCTTCTCACCATTCAACCATTCAGATAACCGCAATAATCCCTGAAACAAGATCGACCCACCTCGTTGAACTGCCCAGTAGAAACTGGAAATAACCACAGCCAGAAAAACCAATCGTGCCCTCGCCACTGACCACCGGAGGGTGAATCCCTTCGTCCTCACCTTGTCGTATACCTACGCCACCACCTCCTACAACCACGACCAACTCGATCGATCCAAGGCGACGATCTCCTCACAGTCCTGACCTAAACCAAAATTAGGTTTAAAAACCCAAATCTCCTGCCGCCGTCACTATGGTGATCATCCAACATTTCCACCATTTTTCCCTCACTTTTTGATCCTACCTCAACCTCCACCAAGAACCCCGATCACCAAAGACCTCGTAATCAACAGAAATTACCCCAGATCCCAATTCCAGAAAATCCCTAAATTCTCACACCTTACTTCATTTAAGATCCTCATTTTGATTTTAAAATCCTTATTCTTACAATGGATTCAAGACATAAATTTGAAACAGTGAATTTAAAGTACTGGATTTATCATGTTTATAAGAAATTTTGCTGAGTTCTAATTCCCAGATGAGTTGCCAAAAACTTTTACTTAAATTCATTTTAAATATTGAATCTTAGCTTAAACAAACATTTAATACTTGATAACCAAATCCTATCTGTAATCAGAGTAAGCGCATCATGAAATTTTATTTAAACTTGATAATCTTGAAACAAGAACAAGGAGGACAATATAGCAGAGACATGCACATTCCTAAAACAATCAAATAAATACAGAATCTACACTTATATATACATAACTATGCAGAGCATATTCGCCACAGAATTTCACAAGCAACTTTATTTATCTACTTAACGATTAATTAAAAAGTTTACTAACCTTTTTTAAATGCAGTGCAGAGGTTTGATAATAAAACTGGAAATTGCAAAATACTTTGAACTTGAAGCTTTTGAAACAGAAAAACCCTTGAACCAGATTCACTTGCAAATGCTTGAATTTTTGAAAACATGCTGTGATTTCGAAACTGGAGTACTTGCATGCATTGAAAACTGGCAAATACTTGAATTTTTTAAAACAGGCTGCAGATCTGGTACAAGGAAGTTATAGACATGGATTTGCACTTAGGTTTCAGGTTTTGATAAACAGAGATTGATGTTTAAATTTGAGGAATTGATGGCAGGTTTGGGAAAGAAGTTTTACGGGGAAAATAAATTTGCAGATTTGATTTTTGAGGATTTCTGGTTTTTGTTTGAAGATTGGTTTGAGGATTTTTTGGGTTGTTTGAATTGAGGAATTTCAGATTTAAATCTGCCATTGATAATTCTTGTTTTCTTTTTAAGAATGAACATAAAATTTAAAGAAAAAGAAAGTGAAGAGAGATGGTGTTTATATAGGAAAAATTTTCAGTTTTACTATATTTAAAAGAAAATTTAAAAAAAATGGACACTTGTCTTTAGCTTTCATAAACGTGTTAACACTTGTTATCAAAATGATTTAGAACTTAACACTTGTCAATATTTGTTTATTTATTCTAAAAGAAATTTAAAATCTTTTTAAATTAATTTCCTAATAACAAATATGTTTTCTTAATTTATAAATACTTTTCTAATCAAATTCCTAATTAAAAAATATATTTATACATTTATAAATGTTTTCTAAATTTATATAAATACAATCTTTTAAAAAGAAAATAAAATAAAACCAATTATAATTTAAATAAAATTATATACAATATTGCAAACTCATTTTAAAATGCTATTTCAAAAGCCTTTGTATTTATTTTTATTACATAAATACATATCCAATTTCTATAAAAAGAAAAATATAAAACAAATCTGATTTTTAACTAAAAACATTATCTACATATTTTAAAACCAAACTATATTATTATTTTATTTTAAGATGTATGTATATCCCTTGAATTCTAATTTATATTCAATTCAAAGTCAAATTTAAAAATCCAAATCTAAAATCAATTTAAATAAATATAAATATCTATTTTTAAATAAGCTCATTATTATTTAAAATAATTTATCTTATTTAAAAATCAATTTTAAATACACAGATATAAATATATTTAAACAAACTTATCAATTATGAAAACAATAAGTCAATATAGAATTTATTTACGCAATACAAAATAATTATTCTTATTTTAAAACCAATTCATAACCAAAATTAAAACATTATATTATTATTACTTGTTTATTTATTTTTGAAAATAACAATTTTATCAGTCAAATTATTTAAATTAAGAGATTATCACATTTTAAATTCCTGGAAATTCCGGGATATTACAATATCAAAAAATAGTTATATGTTGTAACTATCCCGTTTTTTAAGTCAAATTTAATTTGATAACGAATATAAAATTTTGAATTAAATTTCGATTTAATTTGAGTATTTCCAAATTAAATAAGATAATTGTTTGTTTATTTATATATATATGTATATAAATTAATTTTTAATTGAATTGTGGGTTTGAAATTCAAAAATGAATATATTAAAAATAAATTGAATTTGAAAACTCTATTAATAAGAACTTGTTTTGTAATTATAATATGTATATATATACATACATTGTGATTTGAAAGTTTTATTTTGAATTTAATATAATAATTTCCAAAAGATACCTAAAGTTAAATTTTGAATTAATATAATATACATATGTTGTTTATCTAGGTATAATTAGATTTTAAAATAAATTTCTTTAAAAGTTATACAAATATTAATAATAGAAATTATTAAAAACTTAAGATATATATATATATATATATATATATATATAATGATAAATTGAAAATATAGAAGAAAACATTATATAATCATATTTAAACCTATAAATGCATGCAAATGACAAGTGTAACCCTTTTAAACTATATTAAACATTTGTAACTAAATAACAGTATATATAAACAAGTGTAACTATTTTAATATATGGAGTTAACAAGTGCCATACTTTATTTTTTTTAAATTAAATTATGAGTAATATGTATTAGGAGAGGGCAAGGCTGTTTATAGTAAAGATTTTTCTTTCATCTTCCTTCATCTCCACTTTCTAAAACAAAAACCACATATCAAAAGAAGACAAAATGAACTCAAAACAGAAAATAACATCAGTATTCAAGTTCTCAACCTTAAGCAAATAAAGATTCAAGAAAATCAAATCTGAAGCAACAAGATTAGTTCGAAATCAAAGGAAATAACAATCGAGCAATGAATCAGACCATCTCAAACAAATAGATTCAAGTCAGATTCAATCAAAAACAAAGTCCAGATCTGTTCAAATATCAATTACCAGATCAAACTGCATCTCCAACCTAAGAAAACGAAAGCAAAATCATCAACAAGTAGATTCAAAGCAAACAACAGTCACCATAAAGCAAACAACAGTCAGGATAAAGCAAACAATAGTCAGGATAAGTTAATTATTGTGTTAATAATGATTTATTTCCAAAGGTAATTAAATAAGATCTTAAATGATTTTGTATGATAATAATTTCAAGTATTTACTTAATAATGTATTTAGGTAATTAAGTAAAAATAATTACTTTGTAATTAAATTTAAAGCTAATTACGTTGTGCAATTAAAAGCTAATTACATTATGTAATTAAAAGCTAATTACTTTGTGTAATTAAATTAAAGCTACTTACTCTGTGTAATTATTTTCTGGCTAATTAACTATTGCGATTAAATTAAAAGAGTAATTAATGTAATTAATAAAAGAATTTATTAATTAAGGGTAATTAATTACTTAAAGATAATTACTTAATGAAAGTAATTAAGGATAATTAATTAATGATTAAAGTGGATTAATCAAGTGATTAAAATTAGTTTGTGATTTATTAATATAAGTGATTAGGGATAATAACTTATTGTAATTAGTTAAGGATAATTAATTAAATGGTAATTAATTAAGGGTTAGTTAATTAATTAAGGACAATCAATTAAAAGAATAATTAAATAATTAAAGGTTAATTATTTAATGATGAAAGGTTGTTTATTTATTAATTAAGATTAATTAATGATTAAAGGTTGATTAGTTTATTATTAAAGATTAATTAACAAATAATTAAAGGATAATTAATAAAAATGGTTTGTAACTAATTAATGTTAATTAACCAGGATTAGTTATTTATTCATAAGTAATTAATATGGTTTAAATTAATCAGGTGATTAATTGATCTTACTCATGGATGTTTGGATTGTATAGAATGCCTTGAATTGTGTGATATCCCTGATATATGACGTTCTGTGATATGTTGAACTGTGACTTATTTATCTGTGTTGAATTACATATTTATCTGTCAACCTGTGAATGAAGATAACGTTATAGGATTATACTGCTTATCGATATTATTGTGCTTGAATTGATGATGGTTGATGATATTGTATTGTTGTGTGTAAAACCCCTGGACTACACCACACACACAAATATGGATTTCACGTGGAATTGGTTAAGTCACAGATATTTTAAACTTAAATATTAATTTGTTTAAAAGTTAAATTTTGAATCCAAATGGTTTTGGAAATGAAATTGGGTTGAATATGAAAAGTTTTTGGAAAGGAAATTTGAAATTGAAATTAGTTTGGATAGAATATATCTTGTTTAAGTTTTGAAATTATTTTAGAAACTATGGTTTGAAAAGGTATACAAGTGACACAATAATATGGATTTTAAACCATTTTAAAAGTATTATTTTGGGAATTTGAAAATTAACCCAAGTTTATACTTTACGGGTTATAACTTGAGCATATTGAATCGGATTTTCCCGAATCATAAGCATTTGTTTTCAAATGATAATACCATTATAATAATGAAAGAACTTCCAGTTTTTGTTGAAAGAATTTTGAGTCGTAAATCAAGTTTGAAGTGGAAATTGTTTTGAAAGCTATGAATGAATCTTTGTGAAAGATTGATGAAACTTTGTTTTAAATCGAAGAGGATCTTCAAGGGTAAATCTTTTATTTAAAAGATTAAAATGGAAATTTGTTGAAACCATTTGAAAGGAAAGGTTTTGGCTAAAAATGTGACTTAACTAAGATTCGATATATCCATATGTTTTTAAAATAAGCACTCATTATTCGGTTTAGCCGGGAGAGGACTTTATGTCATAAACCCATTCCAAATAATGATATGACGAAATGGATAGCACTTGAAGACCGGTGGTGAAGACCGGGTACTTTCACGAATGAAAGGATTACCTGTCGAATGACTTTGCACTGAGTAGCTACGGTATAGAGATCTCCATATGTGATGGGGAGTCCGATGGGGATTGTGAATACCCGGATTGCAAGGGCTTCTTTGAAGCGCCTTCGGTTCCATTCGAACACAAGACGGACTTCTATGGATGTATGTCTGGCGTTACACTTTGAGATGTAAAGCTGGTTTCTATCAATCTGATTGGTGGCGGAGAATTTATTCTCTTAGCTTAACACCCTTCTATGAGACGTACGAGCTCATAGGTTATGTACTTGATGGTTACTAATGATACATTCCTAATTTGGTAATGTGACATGCTAAGTGCTGCTGATCATTTGTTGATCAAGGCATGACTTTTGTGAAAAGCGTGCTTTGTGGAAGAGACCTCATCAGGACCTTACATCCGGAAAATGGTCGAAACAGGAATGATGCGGCAAGGTTATGAGGGTCTCTTCCTTTAGAGTATGTCCATTTCCTTCTGGATAAAAGTGGTATCATGGTATGGAGCCCAGATACTTAACTTATGTGGTTGCTGCAAATCAATTTCTTTGTGGTTGTTGGTGTTGAGAGCTCTCGGATAAAGGTCGGTGACGACTGAGGGATGGCATACTTGTGTCAGTAGTTATCTAGTTTGCTACATTACAGCGTGATAGTGGGTTCTCGCTTCGCGTTTGGTGGCGAATGGGAGACTCTTACCCCCACATGTCCCCGGGGAGGGGTTGGTTTAATTGAGTCGGAAGGCTGGCCATAAAAGCAAACTGAGGGGTACCATTGTGAGCAACGACGGGTCATTATATGGCCGTTGTCATCAACCGTTACATTTGGTATTAGAGCTGAAGGTTGGGTAAAAACTTTAGCTCAGGAGTATATAACATTAGGTGACTCATTAGAGATAGGGCTGTAAAGGCCCTAGAATGAGTATATCCCTAAGATATCCGTCCATATGCCTTAATAAATTATCTTACTATCCACTGATAGTGAGTACGAGTGCAAGAAGAGGACGAGATATGAGACAGGGAAGTACCACTATAAATGGTCAATACCCTGCAATAATGGAAAAAACTTTCTTTATCAATCTGTCATCCAATTCCAATTCTTTGGTGGCTTCTAGTCAGCTACAGGAAGAAGCTTTGGTGTGGTGGTGGCCCTGTGAATCGAGTAGATAACTTCCTATTTCTTATTCCATTCATCGGTTTTCTATCAGTTTTTCAATTTTAACTTTAATAAATTTGAAAATTTAAATCAAAACGAATTGGTTAATAAAATATGAAGTTAAATTGAATTGTATCTATATTGCCTGTTCTTTGGGATCCAGATACATTCGTATATGAATGGTTAGTTGCCCTTCGGACCAACCAATGCCCCTGCATATTTCGTAGACTGGATGACCCGAATATTTCGTGAAGATTTGTATGAGATCATTCTCATATTTATTAATGATATTCTGATTTGGTAAGCCAAATATGGAATTGATATTCAATTTGACCTGAAAAACTGCTTCTCTATCTCTGTATGTTTATCAGTTCTTTGATTGTCTCTCTGTCTAGCAAATTTCGAGGATGAAATTTTCTTAAGAGGGAATCTGTAACGATCCTGTTTTTTAAGTCAGACTTAATTTGATAATTATTATAAAATTTTGAATTAAATTGTGAGTTAATTTGAATATTTCCAAATTAAATAAGATATTTGTTTGTTTATCTATATATATGTATATAAATTATTTTTTAATTGAATTATGGGTTTGAAATTCAAAAATAAATATATTAAAAATAAATTAAATTTGAAAAATCTATTAATAAAAACTTATTTTGTAATTATAATATGTATATATATACATACGTTGTGATTTGAAATTTTTATTTTGAACTTAATATAATAATTTCCAAAAGATATCTAAAGTTAAATTTTGAATTAATATAATATATATGTTGTTTATCTAGTGTAACTAGATTTTAAAATCATTTTCTTTAAAAGTTATACAAATATTAATAATTTAAAATATTAAAAACTTAAGATATATATAAAGATAAATTGAAAATATAAAAGAAAGTGTTATAAAATCATATTTAAACCTTTAAATGCATGCAAATGACAAGTGTAATCCTTTTAAACTATATTAAAGATTTGTAGCTAAATAAAAATATATATAAACAAGTGTAACTATTTTAATATATGGAGTTAACAAGTGTCATACCTTATTTTTAAAAAAATTAAATTATAAGTAATATGTATTAAGAGAGGGCAAGGCTGTTTACAGTAAAGATTTTTCTGTCATCTTCCTTCATCTCCACCTTCTAAAACAAAAACCACAGATCAAAAGAAATCAAAATAAAATCAAAGCAGAAAACAACATCGGTATTCAAGTTCTCAACCTCAAGCAAATAAAGATTCAAGCAAATAAAATCTGAAACAACAAGATCAGTTCGAAATCAAAGGAAACAACAATCAAGCAATGAATCAGGCCATCTCAAACAAATAGATTCAAGTCAGATTTAATCAAAAACAAAGTCCAGATCGGTTCAAATATCAATTACCAGATCAAACTGCATCTCCAACCTAAGAAAAAAAAAGCAAGATCATCAAACAACAAGTAGATTCAAAGCAAACAATAGTCAGGATAAAGCAAATCAGATTTAATATCAAGCAAAGCACATTCAGATCAAAATGTTCAATTCTAGGTCCTCTGTCTTTCATTTCCAGGTGAGAAAACTCACTTGAACCCATCCATATGTTTTGATATCTGAATTGATACTTGAATTATATTGTGAAAAACGATTATTTAATTGTTAATTATGTCTGCATGCTTGTATATATATGTGCAAATATATGTATGCATATAGAAAACATGCTTCTGTTCCAAGCTCAACAGGTTTTAAACAAACCAAAATTCAAATTCTCTTTGCCTGATCTATTTTAGGCTTAGATCCCTAAAGGGGAAATGATTATAATAATATAACATCATTTTTAAAAATAATTTCCAGTAAAAATATTTTGAAATTATTTCAAAAACTAGAAATTACAGTAAAAAAATTTCAACCCAGGAAAACCAAATATCTGGATTTCAAGTTCTGATTATAGTACTGAATTCGTATTGCAAAACGTTGATTTTTGATAATCATTTCAAAAATTTTAAGCTTATATTTGAAAAGAAATTTTGAATTGATCAGAATTGGCTTTATCGTCAATTCTCGATGATCGCTGAAGTAATAATCATCGTTGTTGTTACTGGAGAAAGGGGGAAGGATAAGGATCAATAAATAAATAGTAGGTGATTTTATAATGTGCCGTGGTGGCCGATTGTCGATGATTTAGGTTTTTTGTGAGCTATTTGGTCGCCATCGTATATCGAGCTTGTGCTATGTCCGTGGTGGATCGAAATTAATGAGACCATGGTGGACCGATGCATTAGGGTGTTATGTAGCTCTGAGTCGACTGGTGTGGTCCCAGATGGTCGGGGTTGTCGGCGTAGGGAGATTGTGTTGATCGGGTTTTGGTACCAGGTAGTGCTGGGTGTACGAAATTTTTGTTCAAGATGAGTTCGATGTTTTTAGGTGCTCGAGTCGATGGTCGGATTCATCGGTGACCTATGGAGGATCTCGACGATGATTGGAAGTAGTCCAGTTGCTCGTGCACGTGCACGAGAATCCTGGATGTCTGGTGTTGTTGAAAATTTGGGGAAGATGATGTTGTTCTCGGGTTCGACTCAAAATCATTGCAAAGTTATCTCGGAGTAAAATGAAATCATGAGTTTCTCGGGTAATTTACGCATTTAGCTCAGGTTTTACTCGAATTTATCTCGGGTTTAATATTGTTGCAGTTTTTAAAATTTTAAACTAATCCAGTTTTGAAAGTTAAACAATTTTTTATTTAATTCTATTACATAATGAATATTTAATTAAGTTTGGGATGTATTAAAAGGTTTAAAAATAAATTATTTTAGTTTAAAGTGTTTTTAATATATATATAACCTTTATTTTAAAAGTTTTATTTTAAAAGTTTTATTTTAATAAACTTACTATTGTAATCAATTAAGTAATTAAGAAAACGAAATATTTCCTAATCATTAAGCCAACTTAAAGGTCTTAAGTTAATTAATGTGTTAATAATGATTTATTTTCAAAGGATATTAAGATAATGATTTTGTATGATAATGATTTCAAGTATTTATTTAATAATATAATTAGGTGATTAATTAAGAATAATTACTTTATGTAATTAAATTTAACGCTAATTACATTGTGTAATTAAAAGCTAATTACTTTGTGTAATTAAGTTAAAGCTATTTACTTTGTGTAATTATTTTCAAAATAATTAATTATTGTGATTAAATTAAAAGAATAATTAATGTAATTAATTAAAGAATTTATTAATTAAGGGTAATTAATTAATTTAAGATAATTACTTAATGAAAGTAATTGAGGATAATTAATTAATGATTAAAGTGGATTAATCAAGTGATTAAAATTAGCTTTTGATTTATTAATATAAGTGATTAGGGATAATCACTTATTGTAATTAATTAAGGATAATTAATTAAATGGTAATTAATTAAGGGTTAATTAATTAAATAAGGAAAATTAATTAAAAGAATATTTAAATAATTAAAGGTTAATTACTTAATGATTAAAGGTTGGTTTATTTATTAATTAAGATTAATTAATGATTAAAGGTTGATTAATTTATTATTAAATATTGATTAATAAATAATTAAAGGATAATTAATCAAATTGTTTTGTAATTAATTAATATTAATTAACCAGGATTAGTAGTTTATTCATAAGTAATTAATCTGGTTTAAATCAATCAGGTGATTAATTGATCTTACTCATGGATGTTTGGATTGTATGAAATGCCTTGAATTGTGTGATATCCCTGATATGTGATGTTCTGTGATATGTTGAACTATGAACCGTGACTTATTTATTTGTGTTGAATTACATATTTATCTATGAATATGTGAATGAAGATAAGCGTTATAGGATTATACCGCTTATCGATATTATACTGCTTTAATTGATGATGGTTGATGATATTGTATTGTTGTGTGTAAAACCCCTGGACAACACCATACACACATAAATATGGATTTCATGTGGAATTGGTTAAGTCACAGATATTTTGAATTTATATATTATTTTGTTAAAAATTGAATTTTGAATCCAAATGGTTTTGAAAATGGAATTGGGTTGAATATGAAAAGTTTTTGAAAAGGAAATTTGAAATTAAATTTAGTTTAAATAGAATATATCTTGTGTAAGTTTTGAAATTATTTTAGAAACTATGGTTTGAAAAGGTATACAAGTGATACAATAATATGGATTTTGAATGATTTTAAAAGTATTATTTTGGGAATTTAAAAATTAACCCAAGTTTATACTTTAAGGGTTATAACTTGAGCATATTGAATCGGATTTTCCGGAAACGAAAGCATTTGTTTTCAAATGATAATACCTTTCATATAATGAAAGAACTTCCAGTTTTTGTTGAAAGAATTTTGAATCGTAAACCAAGTTTGAAGTAGAAGTTGTTTTGAAAGTTATGAATGAATCTTTGAGAAAGATTGGTGAAACTTTTTTAAAATTGAAGAGGATTTTCAACGGTAAATCTTTTATTTATAAGATTAAAATGTAAATTTGTTTAAACCATTTGAAAGAAAAGGTTTTGGGCAAAAAGTGTGACTTAACTAAGATCCCATATATCCATATATTTTTAAAATAAGCGCTCATTATTCGGTTTAGCCGGAAGAAGAGTTTATGTCATAAAACCCATTCCGAATAATGATACGACGAAATGGATAGCATTTAAAGACCGGTGGTGAAGACCGGGTATTTTCGAGAACGAAAGGATTACCTATCGAATGAAACTGCCCTAAGTAGCTAGGGTATAGATATCTCCATATGTGATGGGGAGTCTGTAAGGATCCATAAATTTTTAATAATTAAAATGGGTAAATTAATAAAATTTTGGTAATTTAATATGCAGAAAAATAAACTTTGTTATAAAATAAGGAAGGAATGTTAAAGTGGAAATGCATATTTTATTCATAAGGTAATATAAACGAATGAAACTTATCTTAATGAATTTATTTGAGGATTCAAACATAATAAATGTACACATTTAAAAAATTCAATATAATTAAGAACAACTGTTAATACAAAGGAAAGAAATTAATTAAATCCATCAGGTCATTGCTTGGTTTCTTGCCTTTTTCTACATGGCCTCTTTATTTCTTGCTTTAGCCACACAAACTCTTTTCCTAGCCGTGTATTTCTCAATTGAAAATTGTGTACAAGAAGATTTATTTCTCATTTCAAAACTCCTCATTTTCATTTGCATTTAAGAATAAAACATATATATGTTTCTTTCTCCTTAACTTATGCCTTTTCTATTTCTTAGCATTTACTCTCACTTTGCTTGCCATCCAAACCATCTATGTATCAACTCAAAATTTTTAATAAATGTTTTATTTATTTAATTTAGATAATTTTGTTATTTAAAATATAATTTTTGGTGTGGATTAGAATTCCACACATGAATAAACAAAATATTTTTCGAAAATGTAAATTTTGTCAATATGGTCAAACTTTGACTTCTAAATTTAAAAATTTCAAAGTTTGAAAATTTGAATTTTATCTTTTATTTTGAAGGAGAATAAAATTTAAGAATACTGTTTTTCGTTTTGTTGGAATCTGAATTATAATGTTAAAGTTATGCCTTTTTAACCATTGTGTGTAATTTGCTGTATTTAACAAAATTGTTTACTTTAAATTATATAAATAATATTTTATTTGGTCATGTAATGTTCTAATTTATGTTTTCAGGGGTAAAATAACTTGTTTTGTATATATTTTGGTTTTAAAACATATTTAAAAGTGTAAGTGACATTTTCCTGTGTCAGTTGTATTTTGTTTACAATTTCTAATTTCCAACTTCAATTAATTTAAAAAATTCTTTATTTATTTTTATATTTTTCTTAAGAACTTATTTTATTCTCATTCTCACTTTATTTTATTTCTCAAAGATTTGTTTTAAACCATTTCTAAGAAGAGTTGTAATTTTCCAAAGTTAAGTGGATTGTGTTTGCAATTTTCTTATGCTAGTTTCAATAAATTAAGCTATTTTCTTTATTTATCTTTCTATTTTCCTAAAATATAATTATTTATTTTCTTTTTCACTTTATTTCAGTTTGTTTTATTTTATTCAGTGGTTTTTTTTTGTTTTAAAGTGTGGTAGAAATTTTTCCAAATTTTTTAATTTAAAAGAATATATTCATACAACATTTTTTTCCACTTTGATTCTTTTAAATTTGGTTATATACCTTTTTAATTAAGAAATTAATATTGGGTAAAAGAAATAAATAAGAAACGAATAGTTTTAATCATGTTACTTTTGTCAATTATTTGAGCGTACGTTTCAATTAAAATTTTGCATCTAGTACGCGCTCATAAATTTCATACCTTAGCTAATAAAATCAAATCTTTTTATATATACATATAATACTTATTTTGCGGTTGTTTTACTGATATTGGTTGTATACTTTTTAAAGTTAGTAACAAATATTGTGAAAGGAAATAAATTTTACGTATATACATCAGTTTATTTGTTACATGTTAAGTAAATCAAACCAATGGAAAGAAATCAAATGTTAATTTAGTAATAAATTTTAAAATTTATAGAGTGTAAATAGGCTATTTAATTTAACATTTAAATTTGTACATTTATATCCGTTTTGATTAGTTTTGCTGGCATAAAAATGGTATGTATTTAATGAATATTCTTTAAACGTATATTGTACTATATATAAGTAGCAAATAAATAAATAAAAACTTATAAATTTAGATACGTTATTTTTGTTAAATTGGACGTATGTTTGATTTAATTTTTGCATCTATAGTATGCATTCTTAAAATTCTTACCTTAGATATTAATAACTAAATTTATCAATAGATGTGCAATTCTGAGTGGGAAAGGAATAGATTCCCTAGCCATTCAATTCCATATAAAAATTGCCTTGAATTCACGTGTTAATTTCTACTCTTTCCATTGGCCTCTCATACATAATTGGTATAAATATTTGAATGCAAATAACTGTTTGATTTCTATTCTTCCTTGCCTAACTTCGCATGCCTAAAATTACGCAACCCACTATAATTAAAGCCCACGTTTACAAAGTTTCCATAGCCATTCCAATTTCATTTATTTCTTGCTTTGCCAGTCGTGTAAACTTTCTACATTTTTACATTACCTCTCATATATAATTTGGAACAAAATCTTCCAATTCGTGTAGACGTTTCAAAAAAATTAATTCTTGCCACTTTTCCCTCCTTATTTTATGCAACTCGATTTTTTTTATTAAAACTCACGTATTTTATTTCCATTTACCTCTTGTATATGTGGAATAAATGCTTCCTATTGCTGCTGACGTTTCGAAAATTATTCCTTGCTATTTTATTTCACCTAAATTCACGCAACCCATATGCAAACTTTCCTATATAAATTCATAACCCATGTTCATAAAATTAAATCGCCACCTCACTGATTTAAGTATAAACCCAAGTATAAAGTTCTGTTCCATCTCGTTTGGTTCAATCTCCTCTCTCTAGCGTGAGCTACATCAGGTAAATAGCTGCTCTCCTTCTCCTTTCTTATTTTTCTTCTTTAGTTTTCCTTTTATTTCCATCCTTCTTCCACGTGTGTCAAAATTCTTTTTTTTCCAATCTTAGTTTCTGTTGCTATTTAAAAGTTGCTATAATCATTTTGAATTCACACAAATTATTTATTTATTTTGTTCAAGATCGAAAATGGGTTGTCGCATCCTCTGAAAATTGATCGTGCTTTCTGTACGCTTTCCGTTGTAGATATTCGTTATTTTGTATCAAAACTCCAGCAGCGTAAAGGTGGGTATTCTCACCAGACAAACGTACTTATAGATCTATAAATTAATAACAAGTGTAATTGTAGAATATTTATATTTTATTTTTCTTGCATGTGATATAAATTTACGATGTTAAAAACCCTGTTATTAATTTGACACATCATTAATCATATTATATATTGTTATATTTAAGCTGTTATACTAATTATTTATTTACTTTTTATCACTGCAAGTTCCCTGTAGAATAGAAATCTTACGGGCTGAAATGATAGGCCTGAACGATATTGTTTATTTATTTATTTAACTTGGCATTGCGGGTTTGAAATGATAGAACCCGGGTATTTCTTTGTAAATTACGGATTGTTGTGTGCATTTCCATCACCGAACCAGCAAGCACAGGGACACCACCGAACCAATGCCTCTCCCCCTACATGCCGAACCAGCTCCTCTCCCATCCCCTATCGAGCCAAACCTTGCTCTACTACATGCCGATCCAACCTTCTCCCCACGCCTAGCCGAACCAACCTCCACCTTCCACTACCGGACCAACCACCATCGAATGGACCACCACTACCGGACCGAAGCTCCACCGGTCCAACCATCTCCAACTACCGAACCACATGTTGCCAGTCCAAACATCCATCTCCAAGCAACACCGAACCACGCTATGCCGGACCAAGCTCCAAGTCACGCTCCTAACCACCGAATCAACCTTGGCTGGACCATACACTACCGGACCACTTCACCGCCGAACCAAACTCACTCCCAACCTACCACCTGTCCAAACAACATACCACTCTCCACCGAACCATGGCATTGCCGAACCAGAATGCTGCCAGGCCAGATCGCTTCAGCCCAGGCCCACCAGCAGCTATATACATCCAGGACCCCTGCCCCCAGCCTCACTCTATAAATAGAGGGGCAGGAGTACAACAATGGCAGACAAGTTTGAGAGCTCAAGCAAGGAAGGAACTTTCAAACAACTTTCTTATACTTGTACTTAAAGCTTTGTACTTGTAATCTGAAAAAGAAAGAAGAATAACATATAAAGTGGACGTAGGCACATTCTGGCCGAACCACTATAAATCTGTGTGTCTTTTACAGTTTAGCCCCTGCTTTTTTCATATTTGCATAAGTAATCTAAAAACCTGGAAAATAACATATAATCGACTAAATTATACGGATTGGAGGTGTTTGCCCATTTTTTTGCGCAAACATTTTTGGTGCTTTCATTGAGAGCTTGGGACTCGAAGCTTCAGCTTCCCTCATTCAACCTTCTTTCCCAATAGCACCCTTCATTGCCTAGGAAGCTTGACTTCCAGGCCGAGAAAAGACGCCAAAAAGGGAAAGAACGTTGCAACCAGCAGCGCTCCAGATCCAGTGGATCCAGATCAAGAGAAGCATCCCACTACGACAGCAGATTAGGCAAATCCGACAGCCCCTGCCGCGGAACAACCGGCAGCGATCACTAGGGCAGATCTAGACAGAGTTGTGACTGAAGTAACTAACCGCTTCGCATCCCAACAAGAAGCTTTGGTGAACCAACTCATGTCACGCTTGAGGGATGCCGAAGAATCCAACCGTAACACTGAATCATGGGGTGAGTCTCAATCTGGAGGATCTCAGAGACAGCAAAGGTCTTCCCTCTTCGAAGAAGCTATCAACAGGAACAACAATGATAGGGGCCGCGCCCGGACTCAGCCCGAACTCCGACTCGAGGAAGCGCTTGGAACCGAACCCAATGGGGGAGGCACTAGGCGAGGGTCGGATGTAGCTGACCCGGTCATGCCGCCTAATCATAGAAACCCCGCTGAACGGAGCCGAGCTAGAACCCAGCCCGAAGTTGACCCCATGGAAATGCTCGGAGCAGAACCCCACAGGGGAAGATCAAGGCAGGGGGCAAATGTAGCTGGTCCTAGCATGCATTCGAGCAGCCAAAGACAACCACTGGATAACGTCAGAGGTGACAGGCTATACCATCCCTACAGGTCATCTGGACGAGGTCGATCCCGCAGAGAAGAACCAAGCTCATTTTTGTCCGCTCCAAATTCTGATGAAAGGATGGCACGATTATTCCGAGAATGCGTCCGACGGGAGCAAAGAGATCGAGGGATAGGCGCTAGGGTAACCAGCCCTTTCACCCGTGACATCGAAACCGCCATCACCCCTCGAGAATGGAAAATGCCGACGATGGAACCGTACAAGGGAACTTCCGACCCCGTTGTACACCTGCAAAGATACACACAACATATGCTCATGAGCGGGGCAACGGAAGGAGTATTATGCAAATGCTTTCCACTATTTTTAGCAGATCTAGCTACCTCCTGGTTCTGCCATCTACCCCAAGGATCCATCAGTTCATGGGAAATGTTGAAGGAAAAGTTCATTAGCCAGTTCCACATTCATGTGGAACAGCCCAAGGATTCTTATTCTCTATCCAATGTCAAATAGAAATCTGGAGAGACACTGCAACAATATCTAACCCGGTTCAACGCCGCAGCGGCCGCAGTCCAAGACGCCGATGAGAAACTCACCCTAATGGCCCTCTGTAGTGGTGTGCACCCAGATACCAAGTTTGCTAGAAGACTAACTAAAGAAAAACCAGCTACCTTGCCCGATTTCTTCCATGAAGCTGGGAAGTACATGAGACTCGAAGAGGATGCCACTGAAAGGCAGACACGACCACAGGCTAAGACGGCCCATGGAAACGCCCCCGCCGCAGCGAAGGACATTCGGAGAAACGACTCCAGAGACAATGCAGGGGGCAAGAAGGGAGAAAAGCGCTTGTACCGACCAGGACCGAGATTCGACGCTTACACTCCCCTGAATGAAACAGTCGAGAACATCTTCCTGGCCACCCAGGACGAACTTACATACAAGCGCCCCCCGTACAAGAAAGAGTCGGATCGCGCAATCCAGTCCGAAAAATTCTGCCGTTTCCACGAGTCTCATGGGTACGATACCAATGAGTGCCGCCATCTCCGAGACCTAATTGAAGAACACATCAGGAGAAAGAGTTTAGAACGCTATGTGAAGGGACAGGACAGGACCCCAGCTCCTGCCCAGGAAGACCTAGGGCAGCTCCACCCAGAGACAGGCGGAGGAAATCGCAACACCAGCGGCTCCAGTCGAGAGAAGATAGTGGTCCATACGAAATCAGGGGGGCCACACATCGCCGACAAGAGCTGGGCAGAAATGGAAAGATATGGAAACTCACTCAGAAGCGAGGGTGACTGCGTCAATTCTGTTATGGAAGAACGCCACCCTAAGCGGAAGGAAAATAATGACATCACATTCAGTGGGCGCGACCTAGAAGGAAGGCAGTACCCACACATGGACCCTATGGTCATCTCTGCCTGGTTCGGTCCAGCCAAAGTTTTCCGAATTTTAATAGACACTGGAAGTTCAGTAAACATCTTATTCAAGCATGCTTTCGACAAAATGAAGCCGTCAATGAAGGATGTATCCCCCTGCAACAAACCACTACACGGTTTCACTGGAGAGGCAAAAATGCCCCTCGGACAATTGGATCTCTTTGTTGAATTGGTAAGTCATCCCCGCTCCGCCGTTCGGAAACAAACATTCGTGCTAATAGACAACCACTCGGCTTACAATGCCTTTTTAGGAAGACCAGCCCTGTCCGACTTCCAAATGGTCCTTGCCCCATGGTGCCTGAAGATGAAGTTCCCAACGGATAGTGGAGTGGGAGAAGTAGAAGGGGATCAAGACGCCGCTCGGGACTGCTATGTAACCGAACTTCGCAATAATCGCAGGAGAGATAAAGGAAAAAATGCAGAGACTATTCTCTGCATGAAAAGCTTGGAAGCATAGCAACTAAAGAAAGCCCCTCCACTTCGGTATACCAGTGATCCTTTCAATGAATTAGACCCCAGGGACAAAGAGGAGGAGGCCACCGCCGAGCCTGCAGAGGCTATGGAATTCGTATCTGTAGACAAACGCGACCCAAGTAAACTGCTGAGAGTCGGATCTCAGTTAAAAAGAGAAATAAAGAATCAACTCATTGATTTTCTTCGCCACAACATGGATGTTTTGCATGGACGCACGCTGATATGACTGGAATCTCCCCGGACATAGCATGCCACGCACTAAACATCAATCCTACCAAGGTACCGGTAAAGCAAAAGAAGAGAAGTATGGGGGCAGAACGATCAGCAGCCCTCGAGGAAGAAGTAAAGAACATACTTGCCAATGACTTCATACGTGAAGCCATCTACCCGGAATGGATCGCCAACCCGGTACTGGTAAAGAAAGCTAATGGGAAGTGGTGAACATGCATCTATTTCTCCAACTTAAATGACGCTTACCCGAAAGACTGCTTCCCACTCTCCCGAATTGACCAACTCGTGGATAGCACTACCAGACACGAACTCTTATCCTTTATGGACGCATACTCAGGATATAACCAGAACCCTATGCACGCCCCCGATCAAGACCACACTAGCTTCATCACTGACCGAGGATTGTACTGCTACAAGGTAATGCCATTTGGACTTAAAAGCGCCGGAGCTACTTATCAGCGCCTCATCAACAAGATGTTTGCAGAACTGATAGGGCGAACCATGGAAGTTTATGTGGACGACATGCTAGTGAAGTCAAGAAAAGCCAACGATCATGTAAGCCACTTGGGTGAGATGTTTCAAGTCCTTCGCAAATACGGAATGAAGCTGAATCCTCTCAAGTGCTCCTTCGGAGTATCGTCTGGAAAATTCCTAGGATTCATCGTCCATGCCAGAGGAATTGAAGCAAACGCCGAACAGGTCCAAGCTTTGAAAAACATCAAGATACCTTCCACTCGAAGGGAAATGCAAAGCCTAAATGGGAAAGTAGCCGCCCTAAGCAGATTCATCTCCAAGGCAACTGACAAATGCATTCCATTCTTCGAAGCCCTGAAGAAAGACAAAGGAAAATTAGAATGGACCGATGAGTGTTCAACAGCTTTCCTTAACCTAATCGAACACCTCCAACGGCCACCAGTACTCTCAACTCCGAATGAAGGCGAAGAACTATACCTATATCTTGCTTTGTCATCCCATGCTCTAAGCGCCGCTCTGGTAAGAGAAGAAAATCGCACACAACGGCCAGTGTACTTCATAAGCAAAAGGTTCACGGGAGCAGAAGCCAGATATCCAAAACTTGAGAAGCTAGAGTACTGCATACTAATCACGTCACGGAAACTGCGACACTACTTCCAGTCTCATTCCGTCCGAGTTCTAACCGATCAATCACTAAGGCAAGTACTTCATCGTCCCGATACCTCTGGGCGGTTACTTAAATGGTGCATTGAATTGAGTCAATATGATATCACCTACCATCCCCGCACCGCCATCAAGGGACAAACTATGGCCGATTTCATCGCCGAATTCACTATCAACGAAGGCAGGGAGCAGTCTGAAATAACAGAGGACATCAAGTGGAGTCTCTTTGTGGATGGAGCATCGAACGAACAAGGCTCGGGTGCGGGCGTTGTGATCATCACTCCCAGGGGAAGAAAGCTACGTTATGCACTAAGGCTGGAATTCGCTGCCACCAACAATGATGCCGAATATGAAGCAGTAATCGCCGGATTAGAGCTCTCCCTGGAGATCGGAGTCAGTTCCTTATGTCTTTACAGTGATTCGCAACTCATCGTAAATCAAATACTAGGGGAGTTCCAGACTCGAGGAGAGCGGCTCACGGCATATCTGAAAAAGACCAAGCAGCTGCTCAATCAATTGGATCACTACTCGATCAAACACATTCCTCGAGAAGAAAATCAAGAGGCCGACGAGCTGGCAAAGCAAGCTAGCATGGAAGATGATACCACCTCTGGAACGATAACTGTCTCAAGTCTACTAACCCCGAGTTTCGAGCAAGTAAACCTGATAGCTGCAACCGAAGAAGAAACATGGATGACCCCTATCCGAGAATACTTACAAAACGGCACCCTACCCGACGGGCGAAATGAAATTAAGAAAATTCTAAGGAAGGTTTCCCGCTACACAATTCAAGAAGGCATCCTCTATCGGCGCGGCTTCTCTAACCCCTTATTGAGGTGCGTTGCTGTAAGAGAAGCCAAGGAAATTCTATCCAATATCCACCAGGGAAGTTGTGGAGACCACACCAGAGGGCAGACCTTAGCAAAAAAGATACTCCGATATGGGTATTTCTGGCTGACTTTAAACAAAGATGCCTTAGACTTCGTCAGAAGATGCGACAGATGTCAAAAATTTGCTAAGATTCCTCGACTACCAACCAATGAAATTACTCAGATGACCAGCCCTTAGCCCTTTGCAGTATGGGGAATTGACTTGATTGGTGAACTGCCAATGGGCCGAGGCGGAGCCAAATATGCTATAGTGGCAGTTGACTATTTCACCAAATGGGTGGAGGCGGAACCTTTAAATAAAATATCCTCGGCAAAAGTTATCAACTTCTTGATCAAAAATATTCTGTGCAGGTACGGAGTCCCACTCAAGATCATATCAGATAACGGACTTCAATTTGACAGCGAAGAATTCGTCAATTGGTGCCAAGAGTACGGAATTCACAAAAGCTTCTCATCTGTAGCTTATCCTCAAGCAAACGGACAAGTCGAAGCTGTCAACAAGATCCTCAAAACCTTAATCAAGAAGAAACTTGAAAAGTCGAAAGGTGCTTGGGTGGACGAACTTCCTACGACACTATGGGCCTATCGCACATCTTACAGAACTTCAACAGGGCATACTCCTTTCTCTTTGCATACGGATCAGAGGCCATGCTCCCAGTTGAAACTATAGTGCCCTCTCACCGTAGGATCCACTACAGCCCGGAAGAGAACGAAGAACTCCTCCTCATGTCTTTGGATCTGATTGAGGAGAGAAGAAATGATGCAGCACTCAAAGCAGCAGCTCACAGACAAAAAGTGGCAGCACTATACAACTCCAAAGTCAAACATCGCAGCTTACAAGAAGGAGATCTTGTCCTCAAGAGAATCTTTCCGCGCCCCGGGGCACTGGACCCCATCTGGGACATACCATATGTAATTCATAAAGATCTCCACAACGGAGCTTATATTTTGTCAACTGTGGACGGAGAGGTGTTCCAGAGGGCATGGAACATCCGACACCTCCGTCGATACTTTTCTTAACTTGTACTGCCCATATGAAGTGAATTAACAAAGAGAATCAGTGGACGTTGGCATTTTCGTGCCGAACCACTTTAAAAAACTTGGCTCTTGTTAACTTGTTCCTTTATATCTTGGCTACTTGTTAAGCTTTATCCTTTGCTGTTAAACAAAATCCTTTGCAGATGACATTTTAATCCAGAGCTTCACAGCACAACTCCACCTGGACAAAATCTAACAGGTACGCTACGCTCCTATGCCCTCGCCAATGAGACACTTTGCTCCGGTATCCCTCTACCGCGAGTTAACTCATTGTTTGCCTCGGCCCTTAAAGCCGACTGTAATGAGCCGAGTATAAGTCATCAAAAAAAAGGCCGACTATAGCCGATGGCAGCTCATTACAGCGATTCGACTCGCCGGCAACTGTGAACCGATCATAAGCCCCAACATAAGGTGTGGCCAGCCAGGGGCAGTTCACAGTTGACGATCGGTCCCCACGCTAGCCGGCCACAGTAAATCGAATAATACCCACGATTACGGGCCATAATTGCCCGGGTAGTTACTGTGCGCGATCGGCTCCGATGTGTCTTAAGTGCGGCTGTGGTAAAAAATAAAACTCCCCGCAGAGGCGTAAGATGGGTGACAAATGTCTCCAAGACCCACAGCTAGGGAAAGTGACTACAAAACCCGTTTGCCACGAACTTAAGCACATCGACGGCCTTCCGTGACTGGAAGTTTTACTTTTCCTATATTTCAATTTCATTTAAAACTTTTCTCCTATTCTCCGTAACGGTGCTTGAAAGTACAGGACATGAAATAGGGAACGTTCGCTGATGGGAACAGAAACTTACAATCGGATGACGAGACACTCAACAGCATTCTGTGCTTAGTCTCACAGGGCGCACGAAGTTGCCGTCCACAGCTGAAACATGAAGGGCGGTACCTTCTACTTTCATGCATTAATGCATAGCTGCAGTTCATATTCACACATCACATTTACGTTGCAAAATGAGAAAATTATACTTTAAGCAAAAAACTTGGCATCAGGCACAGTCAAGTCACTAGTAACATGCATAGTTACACCACTCACACAGCACAACAAAATAGCGATAACATTCCAACATAAAGGAGTCAGCTTATGTTATGAAATTACATAAAGTCATTATTACAGTACATTAATGTTTTGAAATAGCATATACAGGAATGTCAAGCAGATCAAATAAAATAACCAGCTACATTAGTGCTAACTACTACACTTCAGAACCAGCTCTTCGAATCTACTTGGTTGCTGGATCGGAACTCCCAGCGGGTTGACCAGAGGTCCCACCTGTCCAATTCAGAAGAAGAATCCATCAGATAAACAGCGAACGATCAAGTTATGAAAAGCTAAAAAGGGAAAACTCACCGACGCCCGCTTCTTGGTCCTCATCCCCCAACTTCACACCGGCTTCCTTCGCAGCAAGCAGCCTCATCCCCTCCTTCACCGCTACCTTCTCCTCCTTTGAGAACTGGGCGGTTACCACATCCATCCTGAATGCGGCTCCACCTTCCTTATCCGCATCAGCCTTGGCCTCCTCCAAAGCCCGGAGATATATCCTAGCCATGATCCGGGGATAGTCATCCATCCAGGATAGATTACCCTGCTTCCAGGTACGGAAGTACATATCCTGCAACATCTCATCCATCATCCCCTCATTCTCCTCAAACTCCCTCACCCGGGCCTCGGAGGACAACAACTTAGCGACGGCAACATCCCTCTCCGATCGATATCTCAAGCGGTCAGCCTGGAGAGACCTCCTCATTTCCTCCATCTCTTCCTTTAGCTTGGCCTGAGCAAGCTCTGTGGCTTCAAGCCTCCCAGACAACTCTTCAATCCGCTCGAGATCCGCATTCCGAACCTCATCCACCGTCGCAATGGCCATATCAATCCGCCCCTTGCAAGCAGCCTCCATTTTTCGCAATTCTGCCCTGCTGGCCTTTTCCAGATTCTCCTTCAACTGCCTGGAGGCTGCCTCGTGCTGAGAAATCTGGATAGCCTGATCGGCAAGCTGCTTGTCCTGATCAGAAACCTGTAGCCGTAGCCGGATGTTAGCACTCCCGATTTCCTCCCCAGCCCTAGCCAGTCGGGCATGATGCTCCATCAACTTCTTGACCTCCTCCGCGACCCGGTCAATGTTGGCCTTGGCTTCGTCCCCCATAGCAGCGATCCGAGTAGTGAGAAGATCCAAATCTAGGGACTTAGCCTCATCAAGAATCCGAACCATGGGATTCCGGGAGAGAAGATGCTCACCCGTGGCCTCGTCAATTAATATATCCTGAGAGCTTGGGTCCAAATCCGGGTGGCCGGCAAAGGGTTTGCGAGGCACGTCGGGACGTTTTATGCGGATAAGGGTAGGATTCTCGGAAGGAGGCGGAGAGGGGGCAAACTCCGTGGTCTCCTCCGCGGTATCTCGGGAAGGCTAAGCAGAAGGCTGAGGACCAGGTGGTGAATCGAACAAGGAACGCCTCCTCTTCCTCTGCTGGATATCTTCCTCAATGACTCCAAGACGAGGGCGATATTTAACTACATCCCCGAAACGGCCAGTTGGCGGCTTAGTAGCAGCTCTCATCAACTTGAATTGTTCGAGGCGGTGTCGAACGTCTGAAGTTTTGGCCACCTCGCCTGCCCCTGTAATAAAGAACAAGTGTTACGAGCGTACAATGGTCCATAATTCGAGAAATATATTAAGTTAAAAAGAGTGAGAAGACACATCTATTATACAAACCCTGCGGAGGAGTAGGATCCTGCAATAAGTCCTAGATTTCATCCCAGGACGGGAGCGAGCCATAAAATATTCCTAAGTCCTTATCGTAAATGGAATCTGCGGAAGTCAAAAGGTCACCTTGCACTGCCGGAGTCACCCTCGCCGAGAAGCTCTTGGGGGATGGATCGACGCCAGCCCCAACCTTGTCAACCTCCTTTGCCTTCTTCGCCGAGGCTGATCCTTCCTCCAACCCTTCAAAAGCCTGGCGGAAGGCATCATCCGTCCACTCCTGGATCTCCCCTGCCTGCTCAGAAGACAAAGCCCCGACACCACTACCACCCTATCCTTCACCTTCTCCATCTCCTCTGCTCTCCTCTTCGTCTCTTTCCTCCTCTCCACCTTCCTCCTCCGGAATATCTGGACTTGTACTGGAAGAGGGTCCATCAGACTTCTTAAGTTTCTTTCCCCCAACGGCTGGAGGCACCGAGAAAGGTCTCTTCTTGCAACTCTTCACAGTAGCCCCATCCTTGGCTTTAGCATCCCTCTCCTCGGCTGTATCTCTCTGTTTAACCATAGATTGATTTGGCAGAATCAAGTTATACTCCAGGAGAGTGGCGTTCCTGATCAGGAAAGAAGCCGATCTATCCCTTCCCGAAATGGCCTTTATTTCAGTAGCCATCCGAGCCAAGGAATCAGTCTCCACAACTGCAAAGCCACCTGTTGCTAGCAAGTAATAAAAGCATATAAGGAGAAGCATTGTGATCGGGAGAAGAAAAATATAAATGAAGTTCAACTTACAGCCGGAAGTGAAAAGGCGGAAAGAAACAGAGTCATCCCTAATGAAAAACCATTCCTTCTTGAACATACTAAACTTCGAGTACAAATCCAGAACAGGCTTGAAGGGCACGACCGCTTCCAAACTGATATATGGAGACCCCTTCTTGTAGCCTCTCAAGTTGTACAGATATCGAATCTCCCGGTTGGAAGGTGGACGCCCATATCTCCTCTAAAAGATGACGAAAAGACTCACCAAAATGGCGTAGGAGTTAGGCTGAAGCTGGAATGGAGCCACCTTCAAATATGTGATAAAGCTAACTATCCAGGCGTTGAGAGGCGGGATAGCACCAGACATGCAATGATATCTGCTGTAAGCAAAGTAGCCTTCGGGGGGGTCATACGGCATCACTCCTTCCCCCGGCAATAGCATGCGTGCTCTATCTATTCCGAAGGCACGAGATATGACATCAAGTTGCTCCTCCTTCAGGGAGCTCGAAAAGCAATCGGGAGGAGAGTTCAGAAGCTCTTGGGGACCATACCCATCCACTAACGACCTCGGGGCAGGTCCATGTCGCGCCGGTTCTGGTTGGGCTGGGGGCACGGAAGAAGACTCTCCTCTATCCTTGGACTTCTTACTATCTGATCGAGTTTCCGCTTTGCGAGACATTTATTTGCAACACAAGAAAAGCACGTTATTAAAACAAGAAGTATGGAAATGTAAGCAAGCAAGTACGTAAAGCAAGCAGGTGTATATAGGTCTAGGGTTCCACTTAAGATTCGAGTGTGAAAGCTCAATCGGCGTAGCCCATTCGGCATAAAGTCCATCCGGCATTTAGTTTCATTCGGCACTCCAATTCCCAATCTCATTCGGCATTACCAATACAAATGTTCATTCGGCAATTCAGGTGTATGGGTTCATTCGGCAGCTCACCTGGTTCGGCAGTTAGGAGAGCTACGATACTCGTTCGATTCGGCTGTTTAGTACAGTTATGGTTGATTCGGCACTCGATTGATTCGGCTATCACACTCGGTAAGAAATAACGAAGGCGTGAATCCCCTACTTATAGGCGAGCCCAAGATAACCGGACCGGATGGTTCGGCTCTCGAAACCGAATGAAGCTATTACAACTACAGGAAAACAAAGCATGCCATGTGCATACACATGCCCTACTTTGGGGGGCAAGTGTTGTGTGCATTTCCATCACCGAACCAGCAAGCACAGGGACACCACCGAACCAATGCCTCTCCCCCTACATGCCGAACCGACTCCTCTCCCATCCCCTACCGAGCCAAACCTTGCTCTACTACATGCCGATCCAACCTTCTCCCCACGCCTAGCCGAACCAACCTCCAACTTCCACTACCGGACCAACCACCACCGAATGGACCACCACTACCGGACCGAAGCTCCACCGGTCCAACCATCTCCAACTACCGAACCACACGTTGCCAGTCCAAACTTCCATCTCCAAGCAACACCAAACCACGCTATGCCGGACCAAGCTCCAAGTCACGCTCCTAACCACCGAATCAACCTTGGCCGGACCATACACTACCGGACCACTTCACCGCCGAACCAAACTCACTCCCAACCTACCACCTGTCCAAACAACATACCACTCTCCACCGAACCATGGTATTGCCGAACCAGAACGCTGCCAGGCCAGATCGCTTCAGCCTAGGCCCACCAGCAGCTATATACATCCAGGACCCCTGCCCCAGCTTCACTCTATAAATAGAGGGGCAGGAGTACAACAATGGCAGACAAGTTTGAGAGCTCAAGCAAGGAAGGAACTTTCAAACAACTTTCTTATACTTGTACTTAAAGCTTTGTACTTGTAATCTGAAAAAGAAAGGAGAATAACATATAAAGTGGACGTAGGCACATTCTGGCCGAACCACTATAAATCTGTGTGTCTTTTACAGTTTAGCCCCTGCTTTTTTCATACTTGCATAAGTAATCTAAAAACCTGGAAAATAACATATAATCGACTAAATTATACGGATTGGAGGTGTTTGCCCATTTTTTGCGCAAACACGGATTGAAATGATATATTATCTGTATCACTTGACCTAGGTTAGAAAATATTATACAGACCCATAGTTATTATATATATATATATTTTTCTGGAAATTTTAAGCACTTTAAATATATATTTTAATACTTTGATTTAAATTGGGTTAAAATAATTGTTGGTAGTCTTATACAAATTAAATGTATAAATAAATAAATGGTAAGTTGGAATTTGAAGTAATAAATTCATTTTTGAAATTTTGATGGAATTCAAGCTAAGTATGTAAATGTAATAAATTTCTATGTAAATTGGAATTTAAATAAATTAATAAGGTGTTATGGAATTTTCTATGAATTTAATAGTTAAATAAATAAATACTTAAACATAAAATTTGAAATATATCTTAATTTAGAAATGGAAGTTTGGTTTAAGAATAAAAGGTAAGTTAATAAATAAAGGGGAATTTTAGCTATATTATGAAATGGTAATTCAACTAAATGGATAAGAAAATTTTGAATATAGAAAAATATAGAAATTTGGGCATTTAACTTTAATAAGTAAAGCCTTGAGAGGTTGATATTTATTAGTGGAATATACTTCGTAAAAATCATAAATTTTTAGATAGATTTAAATGACTATTTCAAATGGATAATATGATTTTTTTTTATAAGTTAATTTAGTTTAAAATTTAAGTTTAATTATTGATGAATTCATATTGAAGTCTGAAGTTAATTTATTTATAATTTGTTGTAAGGGATATTACCGCACTTTGTAAGTGTCGTAGTTGACACAAATGAACTAAAAACTAAAAATTATTTAAGGGCTATTGCAGTACTTGGAAAGTGCTGTGGTCGCGAAATTTAAATTAAACCCGAATAAATAAAAAGGTTACGGTAGCACTTGTTAAGTGTTGTAGTGGCTGAAATTGAGATTTTTAGATATTCGATTCGTAAATATAATAACTTCACTTTTAAAAGTTAAAATGAACTATTTTGATTTGATATTAACTATTTTGGAATGTATAACCACGGGTATTAACAACATTGGTTTTTAAAGAGACCAGGATCAGATATGGGCATAATCTATGTCGATACCGAAAACCACTTTGACAACCGTGCACGCGGTGGAGATTCCAGAATGAAGTAGGATGGTGGCAACGTTCTATTAAGGTATGTACGTGGACCCGACTCCCATGAGTTGGCATAAGGTGGCTAAAACAGGAGTGATCGACGGGCTAAAGATGTAGCACCTCTTATCGGACGCACTTCTTCGTATGCCATTCTATTACTCTGTGATTGTTTGGTGCGCACCTTTAATTTGGGAGTGTTGTTCGAGGTGGGCAGTAGTTGCTGCTACGCGCTACCACCGGTCCAGAAGCGTAATTGGTATATCTACCCTGGCATTGCCTAGTTGTGCCGTGTCACCTAACTTAGCGAGCCTTATACGATTTTGATTTTGTACCATACCTATGGAGTGCCCTCTGACGACGCCCAATACGGGGGAGATTACGGTACTGTATAGACTATGGGAATATATTATGCGTTAAAAGGAATATTGGGTCACTCCTTAACGCTATTTTAAAGTAAGTTTATTTTAATTATTAACATTATTATAATAGAGAAATATTACTACATAGTAAATAGTTTAACGGATCCTTAGAGGATGGGCGGTCCCAAGCATCCTTTAAGTTACTTGCCTTTATATTATAGTTCACTTGAATTAGCTTACACTGTATAAGTATGTATGTCCTGACTCGAGTGTTTGTGTTTATTTCTTAAGCTCGGGTCAGCCTGAGAAACAGTTCGGACTTCATCCCAAGAGCTAGGACTTCCGAAGATCATCTTTTTCAAGCTGCTGTCAAGTTTCTGTTCAGTTTTTATTTTAGCTTTTGTCAATTATTTGTGCATACGTTTCAATTAAAATTTTGCATCTAGTACGTGCTCATAAATTTCATACCTTAGCTAATAAAATCAAATATTTTTATATATACGTACAATAGTTATTTTGCGGTTGTTTTACTGATATTGGTTGTATACTTTTTAAAGTAAGTAATAAATATTGTGAAAGGAAATAAATTCTACGTATATACATCAGTGTATTTGTTACATGTTAAGTAAATCAAACCAATGAAAAAAAATCAAAAGTTAATTTAGTAATAAATTTTAAAATTTATAGTGTAAATAGGCTATTTAATTTCACGTTTAAATTTGTACGTTTATATCCGTTTTGATTAATTTTGCTGGCATAAAAATGGTCTATTTAATGAATATTCTTTAAACGTATATTGTACTATATATAAGTAGCAAATAAATAAATAAAACATATAAATGTAGATACGTTATTTTTGTTAAATTGGACGTATGTTCGATTTAATTTTTGCGTCTATAGTACGCATTCTTAAAATTCTTACCTTAGATATTAATAATTAAATTTATCAGTAAACGTGCAATTCTGAGTGGGAAAGGAATAGATTCCCTAGCCATTCAATTCCATATAAAACTTGCCTTGAATTCACGTGTTAATTTCTACTCTTTCTGTAATGACCCGGGATTTCGGCAATATATTTTAATGAGAATTTAGTCTAATTAAATAAAATACAAGCTTTCATTTTATAGATAAATAAGATTTTTGGGTACTTTCCAGTTATTTATGTATATATATGTTGTGTGAAGGAAATTTTGATGTGAAATTTTAAAATAAAATCTCTTAAAAATGTTTATAATAAAATCCGTCTTAATCAATCAAATTAAAGGTTCTATATTATTAACATTTGATATAATACATATATGAATATAAATAAAGTCTTTGATAATAATGTTTAAAAATAAAACAATTCTATCCATATTAAATATAAAATATAAATACAAATATATGTTATAAATTTAATGTTTGTAAGTTAAATTACAAATAGAAAAAACAAAACTAAGAATTTATGTAAACAATAACTATAATAATCTTACATAAACATGTAAGAAAAGTTTAGAAAGATATTACTGTATAATATACGCATATGTACAATGCAAAGTGATAAACTATCCATAACATATATGCAAAATATCTTTGTACAGAGAAAACAAAAATATAATAAATAAATCAGCAATCATAATTAGATGTAAATTGATGGGAGACATATGCATTTAATTAGCACAACATTTTGTCAATTTGAATTGCAAGAAATCCTTTCAGCCGAAATATACAATATCATTTCAATTTTGCAGTATATTAAACACAAATTTGATCAAAACAGGGTGAGCTTGTACCAGTTGTAACTTCAAAGTTATTTCTATTTATACATCATCTTATTTTTAGTTCGTTTACAAAACTTAGCAAAACTGAGAAAAAAAGAAAAAGAAAATAAACATCATCTTTATTTTACAAACTCAAGCAAATTCAATCAAGGAAGAGAAGATTTTCAGGAAATTTAAACTACAGTGTTTCAATCAGGAAGTTGTTCTTTGTTCAGATTGTTTTCAAGCGAGTAAACATACTATCTTTAAAAATTAAATCATGATAATTAGTTCATAAAAGCTTGTTTTGCTATATATAATGTTAATAAGAGGATCTATAATGATTTCTGGTATAGTGGAAGCTCTGCTATGTGATGTTCTTCAATATTTCAAGTTTCTGAACAAAGTAAAGCAGAGAAAATTTTAAATACCTCTCCAAATAAATATTTAAACTTAGGAATTTAAGCTAGATAAACTTGTTTTAACTGGAATCATGGCCTGGAAGGATGTTTGAAGGTGGGCAATGTAACTTAAACACTTAATATTCAATTTTATAGTTGAAGGGAAATCAATGTGTAAAATTCAAATATTTTAATTTGTTAATTTGATTTCATATCTTAAATAAACATACAAAGTTAAGATTTTTAAAATAAAAACGATGATTTTTAAATCAATATACAAGGTGCAGTTCGTAGATGAACCAAAAATGCATTCTTGTCAATTCCTGTCAGCTTAACAAATCTTAAATGTTGAAATTTGTTGTATAGCTAGCTTGAGGATTCTCGAATATAGGAAAAATGCTAGAAAATTTTTCTAATGTAAGATTTGTTGAGTCGAATCGAAAATAGGGTTTTGGTTCGAGTTTTTTTTATGTTCTGTAATTCGTTGATTTTTCCGCCGTTAATTGATCGAGCCTTACGAGTTTCGAGGAGATGGTAGAGGAGGTTATGGCCATGGTGTTTCCGAAGCGTCGTTGTCAATGGTGTTCGGCGTTCGAGGGTCGAGGCATTTTTCTCTTGGTTGTTCGAGTTGCTGATTCGAGAGACAGAGTACTTTTCGATTTCGACTTTTTCGCGTAGTACTGGGCTTTGATTTCGAATGTGTGGTCGATTTGTGGTTTGCAGGAGACAACGTGGGTTGCCGAAAGGACGGCGAACCACCGTGCACGTGCACGGTGGCGTATGGTGTCAGCAGTTTTTGAGTATGGGTCGTCTCGAGTGATACTCGAGAAATTGGGGAGTTTGCTTCGAGTTCAACCTGGGCGCGTGCGTGTATTTGTTCAATGCTGTTGTTTATAATTAAAACTTAACTTAAAAAAAAGAAAAAGAAGAAAGAGTAGAAGGAGAATGTATGCGAGAAGAAAGAGAGGGGAGGAACTCGAGAAACAGGAAAGGAACACTCGAGTTTTACTCGAGTAAACAGTATGTTTTCCTCGGGTCCATTTTTAGGGGTTAAGCCCAAAATTCATTCAGGTTATTTTGTTATACAAAGTTTAGTATTAATTAAATAAGTAATATTATCAAGGTTTAAGTTAAGATTTGATTTAAAATTTATTAAGAAAGATTTGCAAATGTAAGAAAAATAATTAACTTAAAGTATAAATTGATTTAGAATGTGAATTAATTTTATAATAGTAATAACTAAGCAGTTTGAAGATTAAATAAATTTATAATTAAAGATTGATATTATTAATCGTATGTTTAATAAATTTGAACTTAAGAATTTGATTAACTACTTAAAGTTAATTAATAAATAGTAGTTAACTAATTAAATGATTAATAAATTGGTAATTAATGATTAATTAAGTAATTAGTGATAAATAAATGGGTAATTAAATTTTACTAATTAATAATTAAGATTATTAATTAATAATTAAGAATTAATTAATTAAGTGAGTAATTAAGTAATAGTTAATAAATTTAATAAGTTGATTAATTAGTGATTAATCAAGCAGGATAAAATGGCTTATTCTTAAGAAATTAATTAAGTTAAGTTAATCAAACTAAATTTGATATGAATTGATGATTGATTATGATATCTATTTGGGGATATTCTGTGATACTCAGTGATATGCATTGATATACCTGTGATGACTGTGTATGATTTATCTATGATAGCTGTTATGTGAATTCAAAGTATTATATTAAACTGTTTAAACTATTAAACAACTTGGCCTCTAAAATGGCGTTTGGATTTTGATGAGACTGGGATCGGGTATCAATTTGATATTCTAAAAACCACATCGATCCAAATTAAATGATAGGTCGTGACATATCAAGTGGAGATCGAGATGATGTTTCAGAATGCAAGGGTTATTGTCGTTAACTCTGAGCGTGATTCCAAAATGAGTGTAACGAGATAATGCCTTCTGTAACGACCCAGAATTTCTATCATTTGAAATTATATTTAATTGATTTTTAAATATTAGCAAGTAAAATTTGTGAGTCGAATAAATTTTATTTCGACTAACTAGATTTAATTGGATAATTAAATCGATAATTTAATATTTGAAATTACAGAACTAATTGGAAATTAGGTTTAATGTGATTAAAAATGATTTATAAAGTTGTATTAAATCATATTGGAGTTAGAATGATGTTATATAACTTTTAAAATTGAATTAAAAGTTAATTTGCAAAAATTGAATAATTTAATATTTAATTGACGAGTAAAAATAGCCATTTTTCAAATAGTCTCGGATTTCGACGAAACTAGTTTCATTGGATCCGTAATGTTATATTATTGTATGGTTTCAAATTTCGTGTCAATCGGATTTACGGGTTGTCCGGGGCAAGCTAAAATGCGTAGAAATCAATTCGAGTGAATTTTGAATTTAAATAGTCGATTCAAAAACTTATCTTTCAAATTTGATCGAATTGGCTCCAGATATATATTCCATTGCGTTCGGAATAGGGGTAAAACATTATAAACTCCAGGCGGCATGCTCGGTTTGGAGTTCGGAAAAATTTCGGGTGAATAGTGTCGCGTAATTTTCAATAAAAGCACCTCATTTATTTCAATTTACTCAAACCCTAGGGTTTTGTTTCCAGCCGCCATCAACAGTATCAATGGCCGAAAATTGTGATTCTTTCTCCTCTAATATCTCACAATCCATCGATAATTAGCAAAACTTTTCAACTGCAAACTTGTAGAGAGCACCGAGATCTTGAAGATCAACGGTGGAGATTGGATTTGGAGCGTCGAGGTGGTCGCTAAGGGGCCGCGTCCTCCTACCGGTCGAGCACGAAATTCGAGGCGTAGGGGGGGCCGAGCTTCACTTGTTCTTGGCCGAAGATAGAGTAGAGCGTGGGCTTTCGTGTGGTGCAGTTGATCGACGTGGAAGTCGACGATGGAGGCTCGAAATTTCGAGCAAGGAGGCGGCTGATGGGTTTCGTTTGCATGCAAACCCTGGGGAAGAAGGTGATGCGTGCAACGGTCTTGATTTGAGGAACGATATCTAACGACCTGATAAACTTAGGTTTATAAAATAAAAAGAAATTGTGAATTAATTTTATTATAAATCGTATAAACTTTGTAATGCTATATATTGGTCATACGAGGTCGAAAATGGATGAAACAACTTGCGTTGGGTTTGTATGGACGAACACTACGCGATGGAGCTGGATTGGATTTGATTGGAGCTAGTGAAAATTTTGGGTAAAATTGAACGCGCGTTTAATTTTATTCGAAATAAAACAATGCGACTGTTATTGGAAACAAGGTGAGAACTTCTCACCCAATCGAAATTGTTTCGATTTAAATTTTAAATAGTTAGATTTAAAATTGCTTGATTGTGTGGATTGTATGATTGGATGATAAATTATTATCTATTGTATAGAAATAGACCCTATACGCCGTATATTAAGCGGAGGTTGTTTATTAAACACATATACCGCGATATTCCATCTTGAAGTGGAATTGGTATTATATATGTACTTGGAGTTGATTTTCCCGCATTATATAGCGGATGAGACCCTATTGCGCCGCATAATAGCGGATAATATTTTATATAAACCCATATACCGCGATATTCCGTATTGAAACGAGATTGGTATTGTGCTGACATATGTGGATGCAGGGAAACAGGTTGGAGGGATCCAACTGGATTCCTCAACAGTATTGATTTATTTACAGATATTGTGATATATTCTGTTATCATATGATATATGATGTTTTGGATGCCGTGATTGTTATATTTAGTGCTGTTGCAGCATTGGGCCTATTTTTGGAGTTTTAAAAATGTTAAAGTAATGATTTCGAATTTAAAAGGGTTTTAAGTGATTTTTGAAAGTATACGTTTTATTGAATTTTGGAATTGATTCATTTTAAATAAATAAACGTTATAATTTTAATGTAATAAAAATTACGATTTTGAGAAATATAGTTGAAATGTGTTTTTTGAAATATGGAGTTAAATAATTTTATAAAATAGGTTAAATTGAGAATTTCGAATTTATTACAAAAGCTTTATATATAAGATTTATAAAATTTGATTTTATTTAAATCAAAGCGATGAAATTATAAAGGAGTTTTAAAGACGTTTTAAAATGATGTTATAAATGGATTTTCTAAAAGAATAGAATCTACGATTTGTGAAGTTATAAAAAGAATGAATTTGTAAATAGAGGATTATAAGTAATTTTCTTATGATTTAGATTTTGGCGTATAAATGGGATATGGATAGAATTCGTTAATAACATGATTTTATAAGTTGAAGTTGTTATAAAATAAAAATGGAATTTATAAACCTTGTTTTATAAATCCGAAATCGACTTATTTTGATAAGTTAATTTTTATAGCTTATTAAAGGAGATATATCCACGATTTTGGACTGTGGATAATCCTTTAAATAAAATGTGTAGAAATGTTGAATTTGGTTAACGAAGTATATTCACGATTTTGGACAGTGAATAATATATATAAAAGAAATGTTTTGGGGAAGTGATATTTTAAATAGAATTAAAATGATTTAGAAATGTTTTAAAGTGTATTAAGTATCGAAACCATAAATTTCAACATTCATTGCTGAAATAGACGTTTTCAAGAAATAAGGAAAAGATGGACTATAACACTGTTGTTATAGTAATTGATTTTCGAAAGGAAACATTTTTGTATAGTATTGGGATTTATATATCTGTCTAAATTTCGAATCCCTATACTAGTGATTTTGGGTTGTCGTAACGATGTTTTACGCGACGTTCGTTTTTGACCCAAATGAATATGTTTAAGAGAATGTTTTCCTTGAAAGAATAAAATATATACTTAATCGCGTTTTAAGTATATTGAATATTTTCTAAGTATTGAAAATAAATAGATTAGTGAATTACTTATTGTTAAATAAGTGTTTGAAAATGTTTTCCAATGTAGAAATTGAAATTGGTTTTCAAATGGTTGAAGTGTGAAAATATATCTTGCGAAGATATTTTGAAAATAAATAATTGTGAAAATTATTTAAATCTGGAAATTGTAGTGAATGTTGATTGATAGTTAAATAACCGACTATCAATATTTGCCTTTAAATGGCGTTCGAATTTCGATGCGACCAGGGGTCGGATTCCAAGTGGATATCCAAAAACCACATCGAATCTTTGTGATTGTGATGGATCTTTTATTTAAAAGATCAAAGTGAAAATTGTTGTGATTTGTTGAAATCTGAGTGAATGCTTATTTTTAAAAATAAGCGCTCGTTATTTGGTTTAGCCGGGAGAAGACCTTTGGGTCATAAATCCCATTCTGAATAGTGATTCGTCGTAATGGATAGCAATTGAAGACCGGTGTTGAGGACCCGGTATTTGCGAGAATGATAGGATGACTTATCGATTGTCTCTGCACCGATAGCTACGGTATGGAGATTTCCTTTGTGATGGGAAGTTCGATCGAGATTGTGAATACCCGGATTGCAAGGGCTTCTTTGGAAGTTCCTTCGGTTCTGTTCGAACCCAGAACAGACTTGTATGATTGTATGTCCGACATTACATTTTGAGATATAAAGCAGATTTCTTTCAAATACATTTCTGTTAGTGATGGAGAATATATTCTCTTAGCTTAACACCCTTCTCTGAGACGTACGAGCTCAGAGGTTATGTAGTTGATGGTTATCAATGATATACTCCGAATTTGGTAATGTGGCATGCTGAGTGCTGCTGATCATTTGTTGATCAAAGCGTGGATTTTGTGAAAACGTAGCTTTGTGGACGAGACTTCATCGAACCTCACAACCCGGTTATGGTCGAAACATGAATCGTAGCAGCAAGGTTATTTGAGGATAGCGCCATTTGATGGTATATCATTTCCTTCTGGATTATGAGTGGTATCATGGTATGGAGCCTAGATATTTACTTTGTGGTTGCTGCAAATTTATTACTTTGTGGTTGTTGGTTGAGAGGATCCTCGGATAAAGGTTGTTTGCAATCGGGGGATGGCATGCTCATGTCAGTTGTTACCCAGCTAGAGGTAACCCGACCTTGTCTAGTAGAGATCCGGTTAGGATCTGGGGACGTACCTCCAGAGGCGTTCCATTTTACTTGGGAAGTTCCTTTTCCCGACCATTTGTTGGAAATCCAATCAAAACAATACGAGCCTTGTACGGTTTTAGTTGTATAACCTGCCATTTACTTATGGTGGCGCCCCACTATTTAGATGGTAGCTATAGTAGGCATACGTTAATGGTCGTATGTTGGCTAAGATTTATATCATACTTTCGAAATGTTTTCCTACACTTTGCACCTATAGTAATAATATCAAAGAAATTTGCGTATCAAGCATCTTTGACTATCATAAGGAGAAATCTCCTCCGATTTCGCGTTTGCATTGTGTGTGTGCGGGAGGCCTTATGGTAGTTTCATTTTCCAAAAGCATTGCGAATCTATTTTAAAATATTTCTTAGTTTATTTTTAAAGGATAAACTGTTTAAGTTCTCACACCAGTCCCATGACTGACTTGGAGTTTATTGTTCCCTTCCTAAACTCTAGGTGCCCATCATTTTCTACACGGGTAGTCAAGAGTTAGGTTATCAGGATATTCTGGAATTCAAGAGTTGCTGTGGAGATCAGGAGCAAGCTGGATGGCATGGCGTATCAATTAGTATATAGTATTTCTTTTCCGTTGTTTGTTGTTGTAAACTCTGATAATGTAATGTAATATGATGTGATGTAATAACTGATATAGTTCCTTTGATTTAAAGATTATTCATTTATCTATTATATGTTGTTCCGCTGCGATTGTGAGATTCTGATATTGTTCTGTTGTTTTTTTCTTTCTTTCTTCTTCTATCTTCTACCTCTTCTTTAACCTTAACGGTTTAATTTTCCGGCATTCGATTGCTCGGCAGTTGATGCAGTAGACGTATTAATGTCGACTTTCGTGAGTCGAAAATCCTTGATCGTCACGTTTGGTATCAGAGCATATGGTTAAGAGACAACCTTGGCTCTGTTGGGAATTACTCATTAGAGATAGAGTCAGTAGTACTCTGGAATGAGTGTGAGTGTAATAATAGATATGAGGGCATATTTGTTAGTGAATATGAACTTGTTTTATATTGTGTTTGCTTATCCGTTGAGCTGTTTGTGAATTCTGGTCGGTATGTGGGATGCCATATTATTGATAGGGATTTCTAAACACTTAAACGACGCAAGTCGACATAGTATCATTTTAAAATTGGGTAAATGAATTAATTTTACCTCGGTTATATTTTACATATAAAGGAATAATTTTTCAGATTTATTAAAGTGTATATAAATTGATTGTTTGGTCGTTGAAAATGTAAGAATATATATAAGTTAATTAAAGGATGTTTGAATAATCTAAATAAAAACGACAATTGTAAAAGAATAATTGTATAAGTGAAAAATTATAAGTGTGGAATTATAATTGATGTGATTTACAATTGTGGAAAAAAACTTATATATAAGAAGTGAAACCATATGAATATATTTATAAATATGAGTTGTAAATAAAAATGAATTTGAACTATGAAATGAAAATGTTGAATCCTGTTTATTTTGGAAATTATTTTTCAAAATTAAAAGTTAAATAGAATTTACTTTAGAATTGGAATCTGAATTGGATTTTGAAATTTAAGTTAAGTTAAACAAATGATGTTTGAAATGGAATATAACTTAAGTAATGTTGAATGAAATTGATTTTGGTATCGAAGTAAAATAATAAAGTGAATTAAATGGATGTGAACTTGAGTTATATAAATGAAATTCAACCTTATTTGTTAAATGAATTAGAAATTGAATTAAGGACTGAATTGAATGTAAATCAATTGAGTGTAAATAAATTGATATGAAATAATGGATGTAAGTAATAATTCATAAAAAAACTAGTAAATTGGAAATTGAATGGAAGTCAATTTAATATCAACCAATTGGAATTAGAACTGATGAACCAAATTGAAGTTAGACAAAGTGAATATGAATTTGTTGAATGTGGATTTAATATTTTGGTTATGATTTGGTTGTTATATAATTGATTAGTTGATTGTATATAATTCATTAAGTGTTAATAAAATTAAAATTGATAAAATTGGAAGCTATGAAATTTGATTTGAATGTGGAAGTGAACTAACTTGAATGTAAATTAGTGAATATAAACTAATTGAAAATGAATAAATGAATGTTAGTAAAGTCCAATGTTAATGAATCAAATGTGATTAAATGAAAAACCAATTCATTGAATATTAATGAAGTGCATGTATATTGATTTGATATGGATTTGTTGGATAAGTTGTTGGATGATAGTTGTTTAATGGTTGCATTTATTGCTTTTGTTGCATTTGCTATATTGGCACATATTGTTGTTGCTACTGGTATATGTTGTATATTGATATTACTTTCATATATGCATGTTTCTCATTATTATTGAGTGTTCAGTAGGTGCGGATTGCGCTTGCTTCGCATTTGGAGCTCGCTTTCGCGCTATATTAGCCGTATATGATCGCTAATAATATATAAGGTACACATCTCGGATTACATATCGTACTTTTACACTTTTTTCCCTGCGGGATGCCTCATTACTTTGATGAGATGTATATTTGTGATATATATATTGCCATTTTTTTTCGTATCGAGCCGCGCAAAGGAGGATATGGCGAAATTTTCTGAAAATTTAAGGCGTTAGAATATTTTTGAGAAAATTGAAAATTTTTGAAAACTATAACTTTGATTTTGGAGTGAAAACTTAAACGATATAGTTGGTTCTGAAAAGATAACTAAGTATGATTTGAAAACTTAGTAAAGTTTTTATAAGAAGTTTAACTATTGGATTTTGGGAAAGTTAAACACTTAAGTGAATTTGAAATCTAATCTGAATGGATGTTTGAAAAGTTAATGGATTCTGTAACTTTTTCTTACTTGGTAATTTCGAGGACGAAATTCTTTTAAGGGAGGAAGTTTGTAACGACCCAGAATTTCTGTCATTTGAAATTCGTATATTTAATTGATTTTTAAATATTAGCAAGTAAAATTTGTGAGTCGAATAAATTTTATTTCGACTATCTAGATTTAATTGGATAATTAAATCGATAATTTAATATTTGAAATTGCATACTAATTGGAAATTGGGTTTAATGTGATTAAAAATGATTTATAAAGTTGTATTAAATCATATTGGAGTTAGAATGATGTTATAGAACTTTTAAAATTGAATTAAAAGTTAATTTGTAGAAATTGAATATTTTGATATTTAATTAACGAGTAAAAATAGCCATTTTTCAAACTGTCTCAGATTTCGACGAAACTAGTTTCTTTTGATCCGTAATGTTATATTATTGTATGGTTTCAAATTTCGTGTCAATCGGATTTACGGTTTGTCCGGGGCAAGCTAAAACGCGTAGAAATCGATTCGAGTGAATTTTGAATTTAAATAGTCGATTCAAAAACTTATCTTTCAAATTTGATCGAATTGGCTTCCGATATATATTCCATTGCGTTCGGAATAGGGGTAAAACATTATAAACTCCAGGCGGCACGCTCGGTTTGGAGTTCGGAAAAATTTCGGGTGAATAGTGTCGCGTAATTTTCAATAAAAGCACCTCATTTATTTCAATTTACTCAAACCCTAGGGTTTTGTTTCCAGCCGCCATCAACAGTATCAATGGCCGAAAATTGTGATTCTTTCTCCTCTAATATCTCACAATCCATCGATAATTAGCAAAACTTTTCAACTGCAAACTTGTAGAGAGCACCGAGATCTTGAAGATCAACGGTGGAGATTGGATTTGGAGCGTCGAGGTGGTCGCTAAGGGGCCGCGTCCTCCTACCGGTCGAGCACGAAATTCGAGGCGTAGGGGGGGCCGAGCTTCACTTTTTCTTGGCCGAAGATAGAGTAGAGCGTGGGCTTTCGTGTGGTGCAGTTGATCGACGTGGAAGTTGACGATGGAGGCTCGAAATTTCGAGCAAGCAAGCGGCCGATGGGTTTCGTTTGCGTGCAAACCCTGGGGAAGAAGGTGATGCGTGCAACAGCCTTGATTTGAGGAACGAGATGTAATGGCCTGATAAACTTAGGTTTATAAAATAAAAAGAAATTGTGAATTAATTTTATTATAAATCATATAAACTTTGTAATGCTATGTCTTGGTCATACGTGGTCGAAAATGGACGAAACAACTTGCGTTGGGTTCGTATGGACGATGTGACGCCCCACCTCTATAGCCACGCTAGCCAAGGACACTACAGGGTAATGCTGTCAACTAGCGTGGAGAATAAGGCTGTTGAGGAGCGACCCTTCGTGTAATTGCTTTGTGCGAGTACCGATATGCCAGATAAAAATATAATTTGCATTACAAGAGGGAATCCGACATACAGATGCAAACTCAAAGCTACTACACAGTGGCAATAATATCTTCGGAAACAAATATAGAAATATCATAACACAAATCAGTCACAGAAGTTCATATCGCAAAGGTGGAAACAGATATGAATATTACACATAAAAGTGTATATCAGAGTAGTGGTCAAACAAGATCCACAATACCACAATAGAATAGCTACAATTGCTACACAAAAGAATAAGTATACATCAATGAGTCTATATCTCAAATGTATACAATCCAAAAACTACTAATCTAAGTAGTTAGCCAAAAGTCAGGATAATAATCCTAGATGAGAAGTCAAGCAGAAGCACTTGTAACATCTCGGTCTGACCCGAGTATTATTTAATAAGAAAATAATAAACGGATCAGTCTAACTATAAACATCAAATAAAATGATATAGAATAAGAGATATGACAAAAACATATGATAACCATAAAGCCATACTATGATAAGTATGCAATTGAAAATCAACCAGAGATTAATCAATATCACAAGAATCTTCTCAAAGATCAAAAGAATGTCATACTCTTTAGTTTTATTGACCAAGTCACAAATATCGACATCATATCGATGCCAATCATAAAAGCTGGTGGATCACAAATTCTAGAAACCATCAATAGAAATCCAGAAATAACAAAAACAGGGAGGCCTATCACAAAACGGGAGCATGAAAACTCACCAACACGTGTATCACAAACGGGACGCTATCCCATGGTTGCTAACCATTGAGCCGGTGCAACGACGTAGTACAATATCGGTACGGTCGAGGAACCTAAAACTCGAATAATTCGGAACATTGACGTAGTACAACGGTACGCCCGATGATCCTGATAAGCTGGTGCAACAACGTAGTACAAAGGTACGTCCAATGGACCGAACTCCATAAAACAACATGGGTCGCTAGCCCACAAAATTTGAGTCGAAACTCCAAATAATACATAGGTCGTTAGAATATAAAAGAAATGAGACGAAACTCAATAAAACAAGGTATCGTCCCCTACGTGGACAAAGAAACATAGCATATCGCTAGTCTAAATCACAAAATGATCATCATCGATCATCAAGAAGTGTCAGTTACACTAAGCTAGTAAATATATAAGCTTAGCTTCATGTCCCATAACCACTAGCTTAACTTAAATATTTACGAACAAACTGTAAGTCTCCACTAGAAAATTGTCACAAGAAATTCAATCGAACAAGTCCAAGAATTAACTGACGAAGTAAATGCAAGCATTTCATACCACTTGTTTTACTAAGCCGTTTAATTAGATTTCTCATACGAGTGAGGTAAAGGTTTGTATATACTAATAGATTGGAAAACGATTTAAGAAACGAGCTTTGTAATAAAATAGTGTTGAAATCGTTTTAATGGAAGAGTTTTGATATTTACTACTAGTATAGAAAACCTTTGTATTTTTAAAGTGACAAATCACAAAAATGATTGTAGAAACAATCAATCACCAAAATTCACATTCGAAGACATGAATAAGATCCAAAGAAATCGATACCAAATCCATCAAAATGGATATTCCCAAAAATCCCAAAGAAAATGTTATCAAAGTCGATAATAAATGATTTTACCTAAATTGAAGATACAGAACTTACGCGATGGCTGAGAAGAAAAAGTATTCGTGTTGCGAAATGGTTGAGTTGGCTGACTTTGCTTCTTCGTCACTTTGGTTGATTTCTGCATGGCGAAGTGCCTCATTTCTGAAGAGAACGAGGATAAAGGGGGGAAATGAAATTTGGTTTTTTTTGAAGTGGTAGCCTAATTTGTATATTTGTGGTATAAAATAGTATATACGCTACTTATACATGGTGCTATATAGAAATGGTATTAGGAAGCATTTTTGGGTGCTTTTAGCGGCACACAACATATATCAAATTTTTCAAAACCATACTCATCATTTTTGGTGTTAATCTTACTAATCATATTGGAAAGTGTGGATTTATTAACCTTAATGGAAAAAATTAACAATATTAATTTTATACCTTTTTTCTAACTTGATTTATTATCAAGTAATTTTTTATCGATGTTCAACAAAAAGAACCTGGATGGTGCATAATTAATGCTGTTAATGGATACTCAAAAAATCTGAAATCCCTGAAAAGAGAATAAATATTCGATATTCAAAAAAAAAATTCAGATGCGGATAAGAAGACATCTACATTCAAAAATTATTTTTTTAGTTTTTGTCATGGTTATAGTTTATTTTATGTGTATTCTAACACAATGAAAGATATTTTTTTATTAAGTTAATAGTTTATATTATATGCATTTTATGCATATTAACTACTCAAAACTATTTATTATTATATTATTTATTGATTTTGCATATTTTATGATCAATGGGATTGAAAAAATATTCATGTTAAATTGCTATTATCTATTTATGTTCTTGATTTATTTTTGGCGCATAGAATAATATTCGATATCCATATGTACCCCCTTATACAATTTTTGATAGAGTAAACTATTTCAAGATTAGTTTTTTTTCAAACCAATTTTTTACTAGTTAACCATACAGATTGGTAATATCAATACGAAGTATCAATGGTTCAAATTTGGTCTCATTTGAAGGTCATTTGGCAAGACGACCTTCGTACGAAGGAATTTTAGTCCTAATGTCGATGAACGACTATAAATTTAAAATTTAGGATCGACATCTTATAGTGGTTTATATTTTTAGTCATATTTTGGAAATAGGTCCAAAATAATTTAGATCAATATATGATCCAATAAATTAATTTTTCTACCAATTTTATATAATTTTATTATATTAAATATGTTTAGAAATTCATAATTAGGTACCCAATGATTTAAAAATATTATTTATTTCATAAAAATGAAACACATCATCAACTTTTTCGAAATTTTATAACAGACCGACAGAAAATCACATAAATTGATCGTGTGAGTTAGATTTTCAGTAACAATAAATGAATTACACAATGATAGATTATCGAAAATACCGATTCAAGTGATCACAAGCTGTAGTCAGGTTGAATGGTTATGCTAAAGATATCTTTTTTTAGGAATTAAATTAGTACTTTTGAAAAAAAATTAAAACATAATATGAATAACAAAAATAAAAAATTAACATACCATCAGTAGCCATCGCTAGCCGTCGATATGTTAAGTATACATAGCAAGCAGGCACGCCCTCCTCTTATTTCTTCCTCGATTCTAGTTCTGGAAAGAACGAAAAAAAACCCTCCCTAGCTGTCGCTACGCCCCAGAAGCCGTTGCCACTCGTCATCGTCGTTGTAGGTCGCCATAACTCGCCAAAATCTCCATCCTCCCAATTTTCATCTTAAATTTGATAAAAATTTAACCCTAATTCTAGATGTGTGACTAATATTTTATGATTATGGTTTTAAATATTATGATTATTATGTATTAGTTGGTGATAATAGTACTTGATTTGGGGATATTAATTTTTCGATGTAATTGTTTAATTTGTAACAATAAATTAGGATTAATTTAAAATCTAAAATTAGTATATAATTATTGGTAAATAAGTATGTTCATTAGTGTACGTGATTGTTTATTATAGTTTAGACTAATTTTAGGGCTAATATGTATGATTGAATGATGAATATGTTAAATATAAAGCTTACGGTTAAACATAATTTTATGTTAATTAATTAGGGTGTGTTAATTATATGTGTTAGTGGTAGTTATAAAATAAATTTATTTTTAATGATTAATTATTTTTAGTTCATACATGTGCATGTAGTGTTATCAAGGCTCGCATCTAGGCTCAAAAAGGCTCAAGCCCACATTGTGTGCCTTTTTCCAGTTTGAGTGTGCCATTTTCGCAGTTTAATAACATTTTTTCAAAATCCAAAATTTAGTTTGCAAAATGGTTAAATAAAAAATTTAAAGAATTATAAAATATGGTTTACGATTAAAAATTTAGTTAATAAAATATTTAAATAGTTTAATGAATTATAAAATACGATTTAATATTTAATTTGTAGTTAGGAAAATAGTAGATTAAACTTGTATAAAAGGCATGCAAGAAGGCCCAAGACACAAAAAAGCCAAAGGCTCAAGGCTTGCGTCTTTTTGCGCCTTAGCACCTCAACTACTTTGTGCGTTTGTCTTTTTGGAAGAAGATTTAAATAATAAATTGCTTTTAGAACAAATATTCCACTAAAATTGATTTGTAAAAATTAAGAAATAAATATAATGTTTATTTGAAAATACGGGGTAAATGTTATTTTAACAAATACAAGAAAAATAAATTAAAGCATTTACTCTCAAAAGGCTTTATTTATTTTAGCATGTACAACAGCACATGACACCCAATAGATGCAAAGTTTTGCATGCGATATAAAGAAGTGAATTTTATCAAAATTCTTTAAAAAGAATTGGGAAAAATGCTCACTTGTTTTCTCGATCATAGTTGGATGAATGAAGATTAAACTAGTAAAAAAAGGTTCAATGAAGGAATATTTTTACAATGATGTACACAAATTTATTATATTCACTAAAAATAATAGAAATGATGTAGAAATTTGTTGCCATTATCGTAATTGTAAACAATTGGAGCATTAGGAACAAGGTGTGGTTAAAGTATATTGGCGTCAATTTGATTTTATGCCAAACTATTAATTATGGTATAACGACCCATAGTTTTCGATAATTAGAATATTAAATTTAAAAAGATTTTTGTAAATTAATATTGTGAGAAAATAAATCGATGATTTATTAATGAGAAAATATAATTAGAATATGATTTAATAATGTTGATTTATTGGCATTGACAACTACTTTAAAATAATTCCAGTAGATTGAAATAATAGTAAAGTTAATTTGGTTATAATTGCAAATAAGGAATTAAATTGGTAATCAAATGAATTAATGAAATTTACATAATATAAGTAATGTGGTAAAAGATGATAACTGTAAAATATGAATGTAATAAAATGTAAACTAATGTTAATCATATCCATAAGGTGATAGTTTATTTAATAATAAGAGTGGAAATCAAATAAAAGAATTTAATTTGGATTTAAAATATAATTAACTAGGGTTTTATTACAGTTAAATTGAACGTTGAATTCAATGAAATATTTTAATAGCGAATTTAACATAGGAAACTTATTTTGATAGATTATTAATTTCTCTGAAATCTAGAATGATGAAATTGTTTACTATTAAATTTGAGTTTAAAACTGATTAACTTAATTTAATTTATTTAATTAACGTGAAAATAATCATGTTGGCCACTGTCTCGAATTTTGATGAAACCAATTTCATCGCATCTGTAACAGTGAATTATTGTAGGATTTCAAGTTTCATAGCAATCGTACTTAATGTTTGATTGTGCGGGCTCGTAACGCATAGAAATCAATTTATGAATTCAATTAAAATAAGCTGATTCTAAAAAGATAATTTCTACATACAATAGAATTTGGGTTTAAACCTTGTTCCATTGAGTTTAAAAATATCGACTACCTATATTTCGATATATTGGATGAACCACTTTCGTTTCGGAAATGGAACGGGCTTTTCCGGTTCGCGTAATCGTTCGACAATTACGATCTGTCCATTTATTCTTATCTGTCCTTGTCCATATAAATAAATTTTTGTTTCTATAACCCTAGCAGCCTTTCTTATTTCTGTATATACTATTATCCTATCTGTTCCTCCTTAGGTCAGAAACATTAAAACCCTATTTCCCAATTTCAAATCAAAATCAATTCCAAAAATTTCAAACTGTCCAAACTCTCTAAACCCTAGCAAATCATATATCATTGGAAAGCTCTCGATGAGCGCAATCTATTGTAACCATTCTTTTTTCGATTTGATGTATCGTTTGACCAGAAATCGGTGATGAACCTCGGCCATCCATTTCTAGGGTTTGTCGTATAATAGTGGATCTTCGACAATGGCTCGATTGGAGGACAACGGAGTGTAGAGGGTGTCGAGGCAAGTCAGTCGGTACGGTTTGTCTGGTCTTTAAGTTGCATGGATTGCCAAAAAATGATGACCAATGTAGCGACGACAGGGATCACCACAGGGAGGCAGAGGGGTCGTGCTCGTCACTGCTGGGGCGGCTCGTGGAAAGGAAGGCTCACGTAGTGGTAGATCATGGCGAAGACTGATGTAGGAGGCCCGACAATTGGATATACGATCGACGACGTTGGTTTCATGCATCTGGAAGATCGCGATGTCTAGGGTTACGTAAATAGGTGATGTGTTTTTTTGTTATATTATTTTATTTATTTTATAATTTAAATCTTATAACTTATAACATCGATAACTTTTCCATATGTGTTCGGATTCTCGCACGGTTTCTCCATTGTGATCGTATCGAAATTTTGGACATTAAGGAACTGATTTGTTGGATTCTGAAACTGTTAGATTTTTGGGCTTTAAACAGAATTTTAATCGGCTGAAAATCAAAGGTGAGTGTTTTAACCCACTCACGAATGCTAAACTATCTTATGTTAGTTAATTTATTTTATGATGTGATTAGAAATGTATTGATGGTTGTTTAAATCATCATTTAAATTTAATTTGAACTGAATTGTCATATAAATTGATATTGAAATTTAAGTGCCAGTTAAACACCTGATAATGATAATTAGTTTATTTGTTGTGATTTATTGGTTGATTTAAACGATGATTGTGATGGATGCTTTATTGTTGATATTTCAATAATTGGATATTATATTTATTTTGTATGTTGTTATCACACTATAAGTTCCCTTAGTTGGTTGTTAGAAAAATCATTATGCGTTGAAATGATACATGCCCGAATGGTCTTATAGATTAGGGATAAATCGGTATGGGTTGAAATGGTAAAATCGAGCGATTTTATGGATTTTTGAATTTTACTCGGAATTGTGGGTTGAAATGATATATGCTCATAAATTTAAATTATTGCAGATCGAAATGAAATATATCCATATCACTTGATCATAGGGTAGAAAATTATATAAGGACACCGGATTGGTTAAATTTAATGATTTCAAAATCCTTAATTTTTGAATTTAGTTAAATGATATTATGAAATAAAATTTGATTTATATGAACTGTATTATTTTCGAAATCCAATCTTTTAAAATGTTAGAAGTGAAATTGGTTTAAATAAATTGTTTAAAGGATTTAAATTGAAATTGTTGGTTGAATTTTGAAATATAAATGAAATTCATCAAAAATTGAGTAATTGCAAACGTTTGAATATTTAAACTTTGAAATCTATTGAATTTGAAGTAGTTTAAATTTGTAGTTCAAACATGGAATTGAATTCGATATAGATTGAAACGGTTTTGAATGGGAATTTGAATTGAAAGATTTGAACCGAGTTTTGTTGATTTGAAATCTGGATATGGTTCAAATTTGTTGAAACAGAAGAAATAGATTAATTTGATATTATTTTCAAATTCACATTTTTAATATAAATTTTTTAAAAATCTATTATTTTAGAATTGAGATTATTTAGATTTTCAACTATTTACTATATAAACCATACAAATAATCAAACCCATTTGTACTAAATTATTTTTAACTGTTTTGAAATCCTAAGACAATTCAAACTATTAAACTATTTTAAACCAATAAAACAATTTTTTACTATTGTGATTATTATAAACTATTTTAATATATATAACCTGTTTTAATATATTAACTATTTCTAATGTATAAACCATTTTAATCTATAATCTATTTTTAAAAAAGTATAAACTATTTTTGGGGTATAACTATCTCACTATATAAGCTATTTCAATATTCAAATAGTTTAAAGTTGGAACTGTTATGATTTAGATTTAATTGATTCAAATGTGAATGCTTTGATATGATGGTTTAACCATTTTGTGGTTATGATTATGAAACGAATATGATTTTAGGTAAACAATGATTTCAAAAGTGAAAATGATTTTGAAATGATCTTGATTTGGAAGAGAATATGATTTTGAAGTAAGTAATGGTTTTGAAAGTGATATGATTTTGAAATGAATATGATATTTTGATATGAAATATGAACTTTTTGAATGTAAAAGAACCAACCGTCGTGAAATAAGCATTTGGTTATTAAAGAGACCAGGATTGGATATTTTTATACTCTCTGCCAACACAGAAAACCACTTTAACAACTGTGCACGTGGTGGAGAATCCAAAACAAAGTAGGATGGTTTGGCGAACTCTACTGTATGAGGTATGAACGCAGCCTTGACCCCCTTGGTCAGCTTGATATAACTAAAATAGAAGCCACGCCGCCATGTGAGATCGCCTCTCCGATCGGACATGCTTCTTCGATACCATATCTGTTACTTTATGATTGATTTGGTGGCCATCTTCGAATTGATTTTGGGAGTGTGTTCTGAGTTAGGCGGTAGTAGCTGCTATGCGTGCACCAGTCCGGATCCGCAGAACGGTAGTATCTAGTCCTAGGCATTGCCTACCATGCTATGTCATATTCCTTATCATGCCCACTACGAGTTTGGTTTGTACCGTATCTATGGAGTGCTCCCTGAATGTCCCACTGGTTTGGTGGAGCTTACAATATCTGTATAGACTACGAGAATTATATAGAAATGTATTAAGGGAGATATAAGTAACGCCTTAATGTTATTTTAATACTGTACTGTAGACATATTATAATAGCGTATTGTATTATGTATGTAGATAGTTTAATGGATCCTTAGGAGATAGAATCTCGAACATCTATTAAGTTATTACACACACATTAGACACCGGATAAGAGATGTAAAACCCTGTAAACATCTATGAAGCCGTTACACTCATATTTACTTACTTTGATTTAACTTACATAAGATCTTTTAGTTCTGACTCAAGTGTTTTATTTTTTCATTACGCATGGGTCAGTCTGAGCTTTTCAGTGTATTGAAGACCTTATTTTTAGAGGACAAAGATAAAGATATAGTATATTATTACTATTTATTATATTTATTCCACTACATCATGTTGTTCCACTACATGATTTATTTAATCCAGCCGTATGTCTAACTCTGATTGTAGTGTAAAGTCTAATCGAATGTTATTTGTAAAACAACTTCATGAACTGTTTATTTGATTATTATATTTTGTCATTCCACTGTAAGATTCCGTGTTTTGTTTTTTCTTTCTTTCCCGTATTTTCTTATTTACCCTATAATAATCCTCCCTATTGAATGGTTTGAGTCCGACATATATGGTTTAGTGTCGATTTAGACCGTCCAAAAAGGAGGTTCGTTATCACGCTACACTCTCCGAGTGCAAAAGCAAAAACACATATCCCACAGGGTTTGTGCAGTCGAGAGGCTGGCCGTAAAAGTAGAACACGGTTATCGATATATGCTACGGTGGGAATTACCCCACTGCTGGTCTCCTGTTACGTTTGGCATCAGAACATTGGTTTAGCGATAACCTTAGCTTTGTGCATCTGACTCATTAGAGATAGGGTAGTAATACCCTAAAATGAGTTTGTCAGAGTGTATATATGAGAAAGTGTACTTGTTAGTGTTATAAAAAACATTTTATATTGTCTTAATTTGTTTTGTTTGGTATTTATAAATTCTGGTCGGTATGTAGGATGCTACCGCATCGTAGGGATTTCTAAACACTTAATAAGGTAGGCCGACACAATATTGTTTTTGAAATATAGGTAAATTGTAACGATCCCGTTTTTAAACCAATTTTAATTTAGTAAATAATATAAATTTTTGGATTAATTTGTGAATTAATTTGAAATTTTGCAAAATGAATAAGATAAGTTTTTGTTTTAAAAATAGATAGTAAATAGAATTTTAAATTCAAAAATAAAAATAAATTGGATTTAAAAAACTCTTTATTTTAAATTTGTTTTCTAATTATAATATATATATATACACACATTGTAATTTGGAAGTTATATTTTGAAATTAATATAATAATTTTCAAAAGATTATTTAAGTTAAATTCTATATTTTTAAAACATATATATAATATATATGTGTCTATTTATTAATGTATAGTTAAATTTTAAATCATTTTGTTTAAGGTTATATAAATATAAATAAAAGGAAAAGTTTAAAATATAAAGAATATAAAACATACACATATATATGTAAAACTAATTGAAAACATAATATAAAAATAATATAAACTATATAATAATATTAATACATGAAAATTAAACAAGTGTAAGCCAAATAAATACAATTTAACATTTGTAAGATTAATATCATGCAAAATTACAAGTGTAGCTTAATTACATCATACAAGTACAAGTGTAACTTATTTTCTTTTCATTTTTGAATATTAATAAAAAGGAAACAAGATTTATACATACCACTCTACTCCTTCCTTTCCCATTTTCTTTGATAATTTCAAAACTAAAACTTGTGAAAGCTTAAACGAGAGATACAAGAAAATTAAAGCAAACAATCTCTTCAAAATTTTAAAGCCTGAGCAAACTCAAAGATCAAAAGCAAACAACAAATCTTAAACCTGAAGCAAAGAAAATCAATTATCAAGCTTCTTTTCAAACAAAGCTAAATATCAAGCTTCAGTTCAAAGAAATCAAGTTCAAATTCATCTCAAAAATAAGATTCAAACTATTTCATCTGATCTAAAGCATGCAATGGTTTGAAATTCAAGTCGCAACTCAGATTCAACTCAGATAAATCAAGGCAGATCAAGATAAAAATCAATTCCAGATTTTCAAGCTTTCCTCTTTTCTTCAGAAATCAGTGAGTAAACTCACTTGAATCTGCCTATATATTTTGATATTTGTGGTTGACACTTGATGTATGTTATAAAAAAATGCTTGATTAGTTGTTAAATATGCCTGCATGCTTGTATATATATGTAAATATGTGTGTGCATGCCTGTATATAGAAAATCATGCATCTGTTCATATATTACAGGTTTCAAACCTATCCAAAATTCAAAATCTCCTTCCCTAAACCTTTTTAAACTATGATCTCTAAAGAAGAAATGATTGTAAGATTATAACATCATTTTTAAAAATGGTTTCAAGGGTTTATATTAAGTAAATATTTAGAAAATAAGAAATTACAGTAAAAATCATTTTTAAGTCAGAAAATCGATCATCTTTTTTTCATGATTTGATTATATAATCAGAATCGTGCTAGAAAATGGTGAATATTAATAATGATATCATGATTTTTATATTCGTATTTGTCGCGATTTCTTGAGTTGAACTGAAATTGGTTTTCTTTCAATATCTGGTGATCGAAGGATCTTAGGGTCTCGGGATTGTGGATGAAGTTGGCTAGGAGGTCATAGATTTCGGCAAAAATGGTGGGTGGATTTATCCACCACCGTGGTAGCCGGACGATCGGGATTTAGGGTTTTAGACCCAGTTTTGGTTGACGAGAGTTTCGAAACTGGTTCATCAACGACGAGGCATCGGACTCGACCAGAGTAGGCGGGATCGACCTGTGGGACGATGACGCAGCTCTGGGTGGATCAACAGGGTCTTTGGTGATCGATGGAGGCGATGCGAGGTGTTTTATCGATCAAGGTTGGTTATAGTAGGTGTCATCATGCTCGATTTTGAATTTCGGTGAAATTAAAGGAGCTGGGTGGTCGGGTTCGTCAACGAGGTCGTCGCCGACGTGTTTGAGGTGGAAGCGATGATCGGAGTGATTGGTTCGATTATGCATGTGCACGCGTATGTGTGTGTCTTGATGTTTGTGATGATCGGAGAAGAAGGCTGTGCCTCGGGTTTGTACTCGAGGAAATATAGTGATGGCTCAGGTTTGTTTTTGGGTAGTTCTCGAGTATGTAACAGGGTTTAATGTTTAAATCAAAACTAAGTTTTTGAAAAAATAAAAATAAAGAAATGACTCGGGTTTTGCTTGGGGAAAACTTGAATTGGCTCGGGTATTTTGCAGTTTGGGTTTGGGTTTAATTTCTTTAGTCAAAAATTTTAAAATAAGCAAAGGAAATGTACAAATTTCCAAGCAAATTATTAAACCAAGTTTTCAAAGCAAATGTTATCAAGTTTTTCAAAAACTTAAATTTTAAAGTCAAATGTGTTTTGAAAATTAATTGATTTGGTTTTGAAATAATTACATATTAGTTAATTAATTAAATAAATCCCTAAGTGTTTTCAAATGAAATTTAATGATGTAATTAAGGAGTGATTAAGGTAAGATGTTTATAATTATTAATTAACTTAAGGATCTTAAGTAATGTATAAGCTAATGATGAATTAATTACAAAGGTTATTTAAATAAGATTTTAAAGATAAATGGTTTTTCTTAAATGATATTTTTAGTTATTAGTTAACTTAAAAGTTTTAAGTTAATGCATACGTTAATGATGAATTTATTTCAAAGGTTTATTTAAATAAGATTTAAATGTTGTAATTAAGTGATAAATTAAGATAAAGGGTTTATTCTTTAATTAATCAGGGTCTTGATTAATTAAAGAATCATTAATTAATCATTAATTAAAGGATCATTAATTTGTTAATTAAGCTAGATTTAGAGGTAATTAATTTAATTTATTTGGGTGATTAAATTAAATTAAATAGGAATTAAGTTATTGATTAAGATAAACAGTTTATCCTAAAATTAATTAAGATCTTAAAGTAATTAAAGGATAATTAATTTACTTAATTAAAAGTTAATTAAGTAATAATTAAAGATTAATTAATTTGTAATTAAAGGGTTAATTAATTAATGAAATTAATCAAATGATAATTAATTACTTAAAGGATAATTACTTAATGAAAGTAATTAAAGATTAACTAATTAATGATTAAAGGAATATTAATTAATGTGAGTAACTAAAGGATAATTACTTAAAGGATAATTACTTAATGTAAGTAATTGAAGTGTTAATTTTATAATATAATTAATTAAGGGTTAATTAATTAATGTAATTAGTTAGGAGATAATTACCTAACGTAAGTAATTAAAGGATAATTAAATAATTAAAGGTTAATTAATTTATGGTTTAAAGGATAATTAATTAATGTAATTAATTAAGGGTTAATAATTAATGTAATTAACTTAAAGTGAATTAATTAATGATTAAAGAATCATTAATCAGTAATTGAGGGATAATTAATTAAGATGGATAATTAAGGATGATTAATTAATTTCATTAATTAATGGTTTGTAATTAATTAATGTTAATTATGTAGGATTTAAAAATGATTGAAGTAATAAATTTAATTTATTTATAGAATAAATTGAATTAATTAGGAATTGAACAACTAATTAATCTTGCTTATGGATGATTTGATTATATTGAATGCCTTGAATTGTTGATATCTCTAATTTGTGATGTTCTGTGATATGAATTGCTTTGGATTGAGCTATGATAAATATTTATCTGTGATGTATTGCTGTGTGAATGTGAACTTCTGAATTGAATTAAAATTGTTACTTAAACAACTTGGCCTTTAAAACGGCATTTGAATTTCGATGAGACTGGGGGTTGGATTCCAATTGGTTATCCGAAAACCACATCGAATCTTAAAGGTGGATCTTTTTTTAAAAGATTAAAAATGGAAATTTGCTGTGACTTAACTATGATCTGAATATATTCACATGTTTTAAAATAAGCGCTCATTATTCGGTTAAGCAGAGGGAGGAAATTAATTCATTAAACCCATTCCGAATAATGATACGATGAAATGGATTGCATTTAAAGACGGTGGTTGAAGATCAGGTATTTTCGAAAATGAAAGGATTACCTGTTGAATGTCTCTACACCAAGTGGATCTGGTATAGAGATTTTGATTACCCTATGTGATGGGGAGTTCGGACGTGATTAGAGGACATCCGAATTTGCAAGGAATTTTTCCTTAATTGGACGAAGTGCCTTCGGTTCCATTCAGACCCAGGATGGAATTGTATGGATGTATGTCTGACATTACACTTTGAGATATAAAGTTGGTCTCTATCAAATACATTTCTGTTTGGTGGCGAAGAATTTATTCTCTTTGCTTAATACCCTTCTATGAGATGTACGAGCTTAGAGGTTATGTAGTTGATGGTTACTGGAGATATATTCCCAATTTGGTAATGTGGCATGCTAAGTGTTGATCATTGGTTGATCGAAGCATGGCTTTTGTGAAAGACGTAGCTTTGTGGGACGAGAGTTCATTGAACCTCACGCCCCAGAAATGGTCGAAACAGGAAAGGATGCAGCAAGGCTATGGGGGTCGCGCCCCTCAGTGTATGTGCATTTCCTTCTGGATAAAAACTGGTATCATGGTATGGAGCCTAGATATTTTACTTATGTGGTTTGTTCGAATTTGTTGTTGGTGCCTCAGTAAAGGTCGGTTACGACTGGGGGATGGCATACTCGTGACAATTAGTTACCTAGTTACAGAGGTAACCCGGCTTTGTGGTGGCAGAGATCCGGTTAGGTTCTCAGGGCGTCCCTCCAGAGGCGTACCCATTCATAAAGGAAGTTCCTTAGCCTTGACCATTTGTTAGAAATCCAAACAGTCAAATACGAGCCCTGTACGGTTTTAGTTGTTGAACCTGCCATTTAAAACGGTAGCTATAGTAGGCATACTATAATGGTACGTATGCTGGATAAGATTAATATTATACTTTCGAAATGTTTTCTACACTATGCACTAATAATAATATCAAAATGATTTTTTTTGCGTATCAAGCATGTTTGACTACTATAAGGAGAAACCTTCCCCCATGTGTGCGATTGCATTGATTGTGTGTTGGGAGACCTTATGGTAGTTTCATTTTCGAAAAGCATGAACAGATTTCTTTTATTTCTTTTTGCACAAACAACTATTTTATGTTTGCTCACACTAGTCCCATGATTGACTAGGAGTTTATTGTTCCCTTTTCTAAACTCTAGGTGCCCATAAATTTCCTCACGGGAAGCCTAGAGTCAGGTTATTAGTAGATGTAGATTTTGGAAGTCTTCAAAGTCTGTGGATTTGGGAATCGGATTTTCTATATTGCAGCATGATAGGGGTTCTCGCTTCGGGTTTAGTGGCGAGCCGTAGACTCTTACCCCTCCATGTCCCGGGGTGGGTTGGTTGTGAGTCGAAAGGCTGGCCGTAAAAGAAAATTCGAGGTACCAATGTGTGCCACGGCGGAGTGAGCAGCTGTCGATGGTAGTAAAGTTTAGACCGTCACATGTGGTATCAGAGCTAAAGGTTGAGTAAGAACTTTAGCTTTGGAGTATAATTCATTAGGTGAATCATTAGAGATAGGGTCAGAAATGATTTAGAATGAGTATCCCTAAGATATCTTGTCTGTATGCCAAAGTCAATTTAGTGCAAGAAGAGGACGAGGTAGGGGATATGGGACTACCACTACGAATGGTCGATACCCTACAACAACACTAACGGAAGGAACAACTTTTCCCGTCAACCTCTTTTGATCATCATCCAATTTCAATTCTTTGATGGCTTCCTGGCAGCTCTAGGAAGAAGCTTAGGCATGGTGTGGGACCATTACTTTGGTCGAATCGGAGGATGAGTTTACATGAGATAGATTCAATCAAGTATTTGAGCAGCGTTATATGCCTTCCACTGGTATTTCCAGGATGTAATAAGAAGTAAGGTAATTTTATTATTTATGATAAAAATTGTTAGAGTTCTATTCGACACTGGAGCACGCGTAGTTTTATTTCCCAGCAAATATTAGAAGAGTTATATTTTGAACACGAATTCGTAGTCAAACCTATTTGTGTGAAGAATCCATTAGGAGACCCTACGAATCTTTGTTTACATTCCTATTTTGTATTTTCATCATCAGTTTCCTATCATCTTTTCGTTTAACTTTAACGAATTTGAAACTTTTCTTGGAATAAATTGGTTAACAAAAATATGAAGCTAAATTAGATTGTATCAATAAAACAATTTCGGTCAAAACCAAATTTGGGAACTCCGTTGTGACTTCTTGTGAGGATCCATGTCCGAAGAGGGATAAGCTAGTGTATGCTTTATGATATTCCGACCTGGGTTTGGAATCCATGCCTTTTGTTCGAAAATTTCCTAACATATTTAAAGAAGTTAAGTCTTTACCTCCGTATAGGGAAATCGAATTTAGAATCAACTTGGTTCCCAATGCCCGTCCAGTTGTTCATGTAAGTCATAGGATGGCACCAAGAATAGAGCTAGTTGAGCAAACCCAAGATTTACTGGAGAAAGAATTTATACAATCTAATCGTTCCAGTTGGGGTTCAGCTGTAGTAATTGTAACTAAGTCCATTGGATCTTGAGATTGTTTATAGATTATCATGATCTTAATAAGTTAACCTTTGAAAATAAATTTCCTTTACCCGAATCAATGACCTGTTCGATCAATTGCATGGTGCTCGATTCTTTTCCATGATGGACCTAGCCCAGGATTCCGTCAGTTGAAAATTGCGTAAGATTGTATTCGTTTGTCTGTTTTTTGGGTCCCAATACATTCTACGAACCGTTAGCTATCCCTTTTAGACTAACCAATGCCCCTGCATATTTCGTAGACCTAATGAACCGAGTAGAGTATTGAATTAGTTTGTTCTCGTATTTCTTGATGATATTCTGATTATCCCAAATGTAGAATAGATATTTCAGTTTGATCTGGTGAACCAATTCTCTATCTTTCTATGTGTTCATATGTTCTTTGTTTATCTCCCTGTCTAGCAAATTTCAGGGACAAAATTTTCTTAAGGGGGAATTTGAAACGATCTCGTTTTTAAACAAATTTTAATTTACTAGTTAATATAAAATTTTGGATTAATTTGTGAATCAATTTGAAATTTTCCAAAATAAATAAGATATGTCTTTGTTTTATAAATAGATTGTAAATATAATTTGAAATTCAAAAATAAAAATAAACCGGACTTAAGAAAATCCATATTTTAAATTTGTTTTCTAATTATAAATAATATATATACACATACATTGTAATTTGGAAGTTATATTTTGAAATAAATATAATAATTTTCAAAAGCTATTTAAAGTTAAATTCTATATTTCAAAACCTTATATATAATATATATAAATGTTTATTTATTAATTTATAATTAAATTTAAATCATTTTCTTTAAGGTTATATAAATATAAATAAAATATAATGTTTAAAATATAAAGAATATAAAACACATATATATGTAAAACTAATTGAAAATATAATATAAAAATAATATAAACTATATAAAAATATTAATACATGAAAATTAAACAAGAGTAAGTCAAATAAATACAATTTAACATTTGTAAGATTAATATCATGCAAAAATAATTACATCATACAAATACAAGTGTCACTTATTTTCTTTTCATTTTTAAATATTAGTAAAAAGGAAACAAGATTTATATATACCACTCTACTCCTTCCTTTCCCATTTTCTTTGATAATTTCAAAACTAAAACTTGTGAAAGCTTGAACCAGAGATAAAAGCAAATCAAAGCAAATAATGTCTTTAAAATTTTAAGACCTAACTCAAAGATCAAAACAAACAACAAATCTTCAACCTGAAGCAAAGCAAATCAAATATCAAGCTTCTTTTCAAACTGAGTTAAATATCAAGCTTCAGTTCAAAGAAATCAAGTTCAAATTCATCTCAAAAACAAGATTTAAACTGTTTCAACCTGATCTAAAGCATGCAATGGTTTCAAATTCAAGTTGCAACTTAAATTCAACTCAAATAAATCAAGGCAGATCAAGATCAAAATCAATTCTAGATTTCAAGCTTTCCTCTGTTCTTCACAAATCAGTGAGTAAACTCACTTGAATCTGCCTATGTATTTTGATGTTTGTGGTTGAGACTTGATGTAATAAAAAAAATGCTTGATTAGTTGTTAAATTTTCCTGCATGCTTGTATATATATGTAAATATATGCGTGCATGCCTGTATATAGAAAATCATGCTCTGTTCATAGATGATAGGTTTTAATCCCGTTCAAAAATTCAAAATCTCCTCCACTAAACCTTTGTAGGCTATAATCTCTAAAGAAAAAATGATTATAAGACTGTAACATCATTTTTAAAAATGGTTTCAAGTATTTATATTAAGTAAATATTTAGAAAATAAGAAATTATGGTAAAAATCATTTTGAAGTCAGAAAATCGATCATCTTAGTTTCATGATTTGATTATATGATCAGAATCGTGCTAGAAAATGGTGAATTTTAATAATAATATCATGATTTTTAGATTCATATTTGTCTTGATTTCTCAAGTTGAACTGAAATTGATTTTCTGTCGAATTTTGGTGATCGAAGGATGTTTGGGTCTCGAGATCGTGGGTGAAGTTGGCTAGGAGGTCAGAGATATCGACAAAAATGGTGGGTGGATTTTTCCACCATCGTGGTGGCCGGACGACAGCGATTTAGGTTTTTAGACCTAGTTTTGGTTGACGAGAGTTTCGAGACTGGTTCGTCAATGTCGAGGCATTGGACTCGACCAGAGTGGGGTGGGATCGAAGCGCGGGATGATGACGCAGATCTGGGTGGATCAACAGGGTCTCTGGCGATCGAGGGAGGCGATGCAAGGTGTTTTAGTCAATCAAGGTTGGTTCTAGATAGGTGTCATCATGCTCGATTTTGAATTTCAACGAAATTAAAGGAGCTGGGTGGTTGGGTTCGTCAGCCAGGTAGTCCCGACGTGATGGAGGTGGTGCGATGATTGGAGGTGATCGGTTCGATCATGCACATGCACGCGTATATGTGTGTTTGGGTGTTTGTGATGATCAGAGAAGAAGTCTGTCCCTAGGGTTTGTACTCGAGGAAATATGGTGATGGCTCGGGTTTGTGTTCGGGTAGTTCTCGAGTATGTAACAAGGTTTAATGTTTAAATCAAAACTAAGTTTTGAAAAAAAAAAGAATTGACTCGGGTTTTGCCCAGGGAAAACTTGCATTGGCTCAGGTATTTTTTAGTTTAGGCTCGGGTTTTATTTTTTAGTCAACAATTTTAAAATAGGAAAAGGAAATATACAAGTTTCCAAGCAAATTATTAAACCAAGTTTTCAAAGCAAGTGTTACCAAGTTTTGCAAACAATTTTAAAAAACTAAAATTTTAAAGTCAAACGTGTTTTGAAAATTAATTGATTTGGTTTTGAAATAATTACATATTAGTTGATTGATTAAATAAATCCCTAAGTGTTTTCAAATGAAATTTAATGATGTAATTAAGGAGTGATTAAGGTAAGATGTTTTTAATTATTAATTAACTTAAGGATCTTAAGTTAATAGATAAGTTAATCATGAATTAATTCCAAAGGTTATTTAAATAAGATTTTAAAGATAAATGGTTTATCTTAAATGAGGTTTTTAATTATTAGTTAACTTAAAAGTTTTAAGTTAATGCATATGTTAATGATGAATTTATTCCAAAGGTTTATTTAAATAAGATTTAAATGTTCCAATTATGTAATAAATTAAGATAAAGGGTTTATTCATTAATTAATTAGGATCTTGATTAATTAAAGGATCATTAATTAATGATTAACTAAAGGATAATAAATTTTTTAATTAAGCTGGATTTAGAGGTAATTTATTTAATTTATTTAGGTGATTAAATTGAATTAATTAGGAATTAAGCTATTGATTAAGATAAATGGTGTATCTTAAAATTAATTAAGATCTTAAGGTAATTAAAGGATCATTAATTAGTAATTAATGATCATTACTTAATTAAAGGTTAATCAGAGACTATTTAATTTATAATTAAAGGGTTAATGAAAAAGGATAAATAATTACTTAAAGGATAATTACTTAGTGAAAGTAATTAAGAATTAATTAATTAATGATTAAAGGTTGATTAATTAATGTGAGTAATTAAAGATAATTTCTTAAGTATAAGTAATTAAAGGGTTAATTTGTTAATATAATTTATTAAGGGTTAATTAATTAATGTAGTTAATTAGGGATTAATTACATAATGTAAGTAATTAAAGGATAATTAAATAATTAAAGGTTAATTGGTTTATGATTTAAAGGATAATTAATTAATGTAATTAACCTAAGGTGAATTAATTAATGATTAAAGAATAATTATCAGTAATCAAAGGATAATTAATTAAGATGGATAATTAAGGATGATTAATTAATTTCATTAATTAGAGGTTTGTAATTAATTAATGTTAATTAAGTAAGATTTAAAAGTGATTGAAGTAATTAATTTAATTTATTTGGAGATTAACTTGAATTAATTAGGAATTGAACAACTAATTAATCTTGCTTATGGATGATGAGATTATATTGAATGCTTTGAATTGTTGATATCTCTGATTTGTGATGCTCTGTGATATAAATTGCCTTACATTGAGCTGTGATAAATATTTATCTGCGATGTATTGCTGTTTAAATGTGAACTTCTGAATTGAATTAAAATTGTTTACTTAAACAACTTGGCCTTTAAGACGGCATTTGAATTTCGATGAGACTAGGGGTCAGATTCCAATTGGTTATCCAAAAACCACCTCGAATCTTAAAGGTGGATCTTTTGTTTAAAATATTAAAAATGGAAACTTGTTGTGACTTAACTATGATCTAAATGTATACACATGTTTTAAAATAAGAGCTCATTATTCAGTTGTAATGATCCCCATTTTAGGCTAAAATAAATTTAGTTATTAACACAAATTTTTGGATTAATTAGTGGATAAATTTGAATTTTTCCAAAAATAAATAAGAGATGAGTTGGTTCATATATATAAATAGATTGAAATAGAAGTTTGATTTGAAATCCAAAAATAAATATTCTGAAAAATATATTGGATTTGAAAACACTACATTTTTAATTAATAAAAGTCTATTTTCTAATTTTGTATATATAATATATATATGTATATGTATATACATTGTGATTTGAAAGTTATGATTTAAATTTACTATAATAATTTTCAAAAACTATTTATAACTTAAAATTCTATATTTAAAAACTTTGTAGATAAATATTTATTAATATTGGATATAATAGTTTTGGTGAAAAAGATTTAATAAAAGGTTTAAATACTTTCTTTTTAATTTATACATGATATACGGATAATTTTATATGTATATATATATATATATATAACATATGTTAATATAATAAAGAGAAATGTATTAAAAAATAAATTGAAAAATATAAAATATATATTTATATAAAAATGAAATGCACTAATTAATTATAGAAAATATAAAAAGAAATATATATATATATATATATATAATTGAAAATACAATATAAAAATATATTTAAACATAATTAACATGCAAATTGACAAATGTAACCATTTTGAACATGAAATAAACAAGTGTAACAAATCTTAACATACATTAAAACAAATGTAAGAATATTAACATGCAAAAATAACAAGTGTCATGTTTGATTTATTTTCTTTTCGTTTATGAAATTAATGAATAAAGAGGAAACACGATTATATATATACATTGAACTCCTCACTTTCTCATTTTCTATTCAAAGTTTATAAAAACAAAAACCTGTGAAAGCTTAAACCAGAAAAAAGAAGAGAGGAAACGAACCTGAGAAAGAAATCAAATGCAAATAAAACTTTTGCAATTTCAACCTAAAATAGATCTAAGGCAAGATCATTTTCCAAGTTTTCAAAAAGCAAGAATCAAACTCAAACCTGAAACAAAACCAAAAAAGTATCAAAGGCAAAGCAAAGATTCAACTCAAACAATTTAAACCTGAACCTAAAAGAAAAGATCATCTCAGCATCAAACAAGTTCAAAGATCAATTTCCAAATTTTTCAAAATTAAGTGTGCTTCTTTGTTCTTCAATTCTAGGTGAGTAAACTCACTTAAATCTGCCTATATATTTGATTTTTGGATTGACACTTGAAGTGTGTTATGAAAATTCTTATCTATCATGCCTACATGTTTATATATATATATGTATATGTATATATATATATGTATGCATTTATATGATGTGCCCTGTTCTTAAGATACAGGTTCACTTTAATCAAAACAAATCAATATCTCTTTATCTAAACATTTTATGGCTAGGATTTCTAAAGGAAAAGTGATTATAAGAGTGTAATATCAATTTTTAAAATAATTTCAAGTATTTAAATTTAGCAATTAATTCGAATAGGAATTTATAGTTAAAATCAACTCAAGGTAGAAAATAAGTTGTCTGGAAATCGTGTTTTTTTTTTCTACAACCTGATTCGTAGTGGAAATTGATGAATTTTGATAATGGTTTCAAATTTTCTAAGTTTATATATATTGGGAATTCGTAAGTTGAACGGATAATGGGTTTTCGTCGATTCACTATGATCGGCGGAAGTAGGGTTGCCGTGATCAAGGCTGGAGATGGCTGGAAGTTAGGAGATCCACAGAAAAATGGTTAGAGGATTTTTAGGTCGACGTAGCGGTGGCGCGGTGACCAAATAAGGTTTTTCGTGTGGGTTTGGTCGACGATGATTCTCGAGCTCGTACAACACGATGGTGGACCAGAGGTGATCGCGCCAAGGGGATCGTCGCGTGAGATGGTGACGTAGTTCTGGATGTGGTGGCTTGAGTTTAGATGGTCGGAGTTAGCGATGCGAGGTGATTTTTTCGACCAAGTTTGTTTCCATTAATGTATCAATTTGCTCGATTTCGAGTTAGAAGCATTTTCGAGTTTCTAGGTTGTCCGAGCACTAGTGCAGATCATCGTCAACTTGTGGGTGATCTCGATGAGGATCAGGGGTGGTCGGATGGCCGATACATGTGCATGCGTAGATGGTTGTGTTTGGGATGATTATAGTGATCGGAGAAGACGAGGTTAGGCTCGAAATTGATGGTGGTTTGCCTCGGGGAGATAGCGGGTTTGGCTCGTGAGTGTATACAAGTTATAACAGGTTTTAAAATTTAAAGCAAATAAAATTTAAAAAGAAGAGGATGGGTTTCGACTCAGTGCAAGGCTCGGGGATTTTTGAATTTGGCTCGGGTTGATACCTGAAGTGGTCTCCGGTTCATAATATAGCAGTTTTTGAAATTAAAATAAAAAAAGTCTTAAAATTATATTCTTAAAACAATTTCTTTTACATAATAAAAGTTTATTTAATTTTTGTTGATAAAAGTTGTATAGTATATTTTAACATAAAATTAATTAATTTTGTTTTCTTAAGTTTATTTTGAAATAAAATTTAATAGCTTAACTAAGAAGCTGATTAAAAAGATAAATGATTTATCTTAAATAATGTTTTTGATTAGTAATTAACTTAAAGGCATCAAGTTAATTTGAATGTTAATGATAATTTATTTTCAAGGTTTATTAAATAATGATTTATCTTTGATTTATTAAGGTCTTGGGTAATAAAAGGATCATTAATTAATGTAAGTAATTAAAAGTTAATTACTTAATGTGATTACTTAAAGGTTAATTACTTTAATGTAATAAAAGGTTGATTAATTAATAGAAGTAATTAAAGGATAGCTAATTACTTAATGTCATTAAATTAAGGTCATTAATTAATGGATAATTACTTAATGTAATTAAATTAAATAATGATTAATTAATGGGAGTAATTAAAGGATAATTACTCAACGAGATTAATTAAAGGATAATTAATTATTTAAGATTAATTAATTTATGTAAGTAATTAAGGGATAATTAATTAGTTAAATATTAATTACCTAATGTAAGTAATTAAAAGATAATTAATGATTAAAGGTTAACTAATTAATAATTAAATGATAATTAATTAAGTAATTAAAGAATGATTGATTAATAATTAATCAAGTGATTAAGGATAATTACTTAGTGTAATTGATTAAGGATAATTACTTATTGTAATTGATTAAGTATAATCAATTATTATATTTAATTAAAGGTTAACTAATGATAATTACTTAAAGGTTACTGATTTAATATAAATTAATTAAGGATAATTAATTAATTAAATGATAATTAATTAAGGGTTATTTTGTTAATGTGATTATGTGATTAATTAAGGGAAAGTTAATTAATTAAGTATAATTAATTAAGATGGATAATTTAGGTTGATTAATTTATTTTCATTAATTAATTAAGATAACAACAAATAGGTTGTATTTAATTAATGTTAAGCAGGGTTAGGTAATTAGTTTATTTGGTTTTAATTAAACTAATTATTAATTATGTGATTAATTAATCTTGCTTATGGATGATTGGATTATACTGAATGCTTTGAATTGTTTGATATCTCTGATATGTGATTATTGTGATATGATTGTTTTGAATTGAGATGTGAAATGTAATTTGCTTACCTGTGATGAATTTACTTGTTTATCTGTTAATGAAAAATAAGCGTTATAGGATAATACCGCTTATTGATATTGTTGTGTATGAATTTATGATGGTTGATATTTTATTGTTGCCTATAAAACCCCAAAACAAAACACACACACACACACAAATATGGATTTCATGGGAAATTGATTAAGTCACAGGTATTTTGAATTTAATATTATTCAATTAAAAAACGGTGAAAAAAATTTAAAAGTTGAATTTTGAATCCAAAATGGTTTGGAAGTGATTTGGGTTAAGTATGAAAAACTTTTGAAAAGGGAGTTTTGGAATTAAAATTATTTTGAATATAATATGGTTTGTTAAAGTTTTGAAATTAAAATAATAATATGGTTTTAAAAGGGTTATACAGGTTATATAATGTATATATATGGATTTTAAACGATTTTTAAAGTATTTTGAATGAATTAGTTTAGGAATTTAAATTTAACTCAAATAGAACTTGCCGAGGATACGGCAGTTCACTGATTTTTCGGTTTATTCTTTAAATGGCTATAACTTGAGAAAATTTAATCGGATTTTCCAAAAACGAAAGATCTTTGTTTTCAAATGATAACAACTCTCATATAAAGAAAGAATTTCTAGTTTTTGTTGAAAGAATTTCGATTTGTGGGTAAATCAAATTTGAAATGGAAATAGTTTTGAAAGCTATGAATGAATCTTTTTAACAAGATTTGGTAAATCTTGTTTCAAATTGAAGAGGTTCTTAAAGGCTGAATATTTTGTTTAAAAGATTAAAAATGAAAATTTGTTCAAACCATTCAAAGGGAAAGGTTTTTGGAAATAAGGGCCAAAAATTTGTGACTTAACTATGATCCAAATGTATTCAGATGTTTTTAAAATTATCGCTCATTATTTGGTTATGTCGAGAGAGGAATTTATGTCGTAAAACCCATTCCGAATAAATGGTACGACGAAATGGATAGCAATTGAACAAGGTTGTTGAAGACCGGGTATTTTCGAGAACAAAACGATTACCCGTCGAATGTCTCTGCACTGAGTTGCTCCGGTATAGAGATCTCCATATGTGATGGGGAGTCCGGTTGGGGTTGTGAATATCCAGATTTGCAAGGGATTCTTCCTTAGTTGGACGAAGTGCCTTCGGTTCCATTCAGACCCAGAATGGACTTGTATGGACATATGTATGACGTTACACTTTGATATGTAAAGTTGTTTTCTAACAAATACATTTCTACTTGATGGTGGAGAATTTATTCTCTTAGCTTAACACCCTTCGCAGAGACGTACGAGCTTAAAGGTTATGTAGTTGATGGTTACTAGTGATATATTCCCAATTTGGTAATGTGGCATGCTAAGTGCTGATCATTGGTTGATCGAAGCATGGATTTTGTGAAAAGCGTAACTTTGTGGGACGAGACTTCATCGAATCTCACACCCTAAAAATGGTCGAAACAGGAAGGATGCAGCAAGGTTACGATGGTCGTGCCCATTAGGTTATGCGCATTTCCTTCTGGATAAAAAGTGGTATCTTGGTATGGAGCCCAGATATTTAACTTATGTTGTTGTTGGAATTATTTAGTGAATCCCAGGATAAAGGTCGGTGATGATCGAGGGATGGCATATGTAACAACTCGCATATTTTACGATTGTATGTTCAAAATGGCGTTTGCGACCTTTTTGAGTATAAACATCGATATGTTTGGAGCTACCTGAAATTTTGACCTTTTCACATGGGCTTTGAGTTTGGGTTTCAGCCCATTTGCCTAACATGTCAACCCAACTCCACTTCACCCCTCTTCATTCCTTCATAATACTTCCTACAACTCAAGCTTTAGCAAAAATGGTGGAGGAGATTGGAAATTAAAATCCTAAGCCCTAGTTTCTTTAGCAAATCCAAGTTTTAGCCCCAAAATCAAAGAGAAGCTTAGGCAAGCATCTCCTTCTTCTTCTCCATCTCAATCTCTCTTCATTTTCAGTAAATACCTATAACCTAATTTGGGAAATTATTGCTTATGATTTTAGATTGGAGGTTTTAGAGTTGAGATTGAAGAGTGGTTGATCATCCTTTGTTTTCAAGCTTCTTCTTTCTTGTTTTTGGTGTAAAAGGTGAGATTTTTATCTCTCGTCTATGTCTATATCTTTCTTTGTTGTTGGGTATGAATTCCTAACATCTATTTCTTGTCCATTTTCTTTGGATTGAATTGGTTTTATGAATATTCCAATTTTTGATGATTTGAAGTTAAATCTTTAAAAATCCTAGCTTTAATGCTTAAACATGTTTTTGGGGTGAGTCGAAGAACCTATAGGATTGGGTTGTCGTGTGGCATAAATCCCTAGTTGCAATTGCTGGATCGTTCGGCTCCGTTTGGATTTTTGCCCCTTTGGGGACTAGGCTGTATATACTGGAATTTCCAGTTCAGTCGACTGAACCAGAGGGATAGTTGACTGAACCGAACCCAAGAAATTTCTTGGGCCAGTAACAGTCGACTGACACTTAGGGTCAGTCGACTGATCCTGGAAACCGAAAGTTGCCAGGTCCGTTCCAGTCGACCGACCACCTTGGTTCAGTCGACTGAACCTAGAAACATAAAGTTTCTATGATCTAAGTCAGTCGACTGACCACCTTGGTCCAGTGGACTGAATCTGTTATTTTCGCCTATGTTGCCTATTTTATTTGTGTTTCCAATTTTTAATCGATTCTTTTTTCTCCAATTTGTTGTTATCACCTTTGTTGACTTTGATAACTTCTTTTTTGTGGTTTCTAGGGAATATCCATTTTGATGGATTCGGTATCGATTTTTATGGATCTGATTCACGTCTTCGTATGTGAATTTTTGGTGATTGATTGTTTCTACAATCAATTTTGTGAGTTGCCACTTTTAAATACAAAGGTTTCTGTACTAGCAGTAAATATTCAAACTCTTTTACAAAGATGATTTCAACTCTATTTTTAATACAAAACTTGTTTATAAAACCGTTTACCAATCTATTAGTATATACAAACCTTTACCTCATTTGTTCAAGAAATCCAATTAAACGAATTAGCAAAACAAGTGGAATGAAACGCTTGCGTATACTTTGTCGGTTAATTCTTAGACTCGTTCGATTGAAACTCTTGTGACAACTTTCGAGTGGAGATTTACAGTTTGTTCGTAAATGTTTAGGTTAAGCCAGTGGTTATGGGACATGAAGCTAAACTCATCTATTTACTAGCTTAGTGTAATCGACACTTCTTGATGGTTAATGATGATCATTTTGTGATTTAGACTAGCAATGTGCGATGTCTCTTTGCCTACGCTGGAGACTAAACCCCGTTTCTGTGGAGCTTCAGCTCAATTTGGTGGGGTAGCGACCCATGGTCTTCGGACCGTTTTGTGGAGCTTCGGCTCAAAATTGATGTTTAGAAACCATGGAATAGCGTTCCGTTTTTTGATACACGTGTTGGTGAGTTTTCATGCTCCCATTTTGTGATAGGCCTCCCCCTTTTTGTGATTTTTGGATTTCTAGTTGACGATTTCTAGAATTTGTAATTCACCAATTTTGTGATTGGCATTGATATACTTGTCAATATTTGTGGTACGGTGAATAAAATAAAGAATATGACATTCTTTTCTGTGTCTTCAGATTTCTTGAGGTATTGTATGATTTTTGTGTTGTCTAATGTATACTTATCGCAGTATGGCATTTTTGTTATCATACGTTTTTATCATATCTCTTATTCTATCTCATTTTATCTAATATTTATAGCTAGACTGATTCGTTTATTAATTTCTTTTATAAAACTTGTTTATGGTTTAATGCTTGGTTTCATTGTACAGTACTAGCTAAAACAATCAACTCTAAAAACCCGAGACAAGCACGACATTTACACGAGAATTGCCCCGAGAAACCTCCAGCACCCTACACTTCAAGTCGCCCCCGATGCTTGCTCGAATCCATTCCCGAGAGAACCTCCGTCTTCCCCAAACATAATTCACAATGCACATGAACGTGCACGGTGCACCTACCCAAGCAACCCCGGCCACCGTGGGACATCGCGACCGATGACGACGATCTCTCGATCACACGCGAGCAACAATATACACCCAGATCCCACAATTGATTCGTGAATCAAAATTCGACCATTCACATGAAAACTGTAGAACAACTCGAACCCCAAATCCCAACACCACCGATGATCGCCACCACCGGCAACTCCAGCGACCTTCCCAAAACATACCATACCTTCGTGCCCTCATTCCCCACGTCGCGTTCGACTCCGATACCATATCCAAGTCGCGAAGTAACAACATCCAAGCCGAACAAAAATGCAAACTTAAACCCTAGTTTGATCGATTGCAAATGATTCGATCACAGGAAAAATTATACAACATTTTTCCCTTCATCTACAATCTAAAAACAAGCTCCACCCAAAAAAATGATCCAATACAACAAGCGAGTTAATGGCAATTCACCATATTACCGAAAACCTCCATCACCTAATTCCCAGTTGAATAACAATCTAAAAATTCTGAATTGCATGTCAAAATTCGTGATTTTCAATCACCAATCCATCCCTATAATTCAAACTTGAAATTAAGCAAGCTGATTTTTAACCAAAATTTAAGTTTCACTATATTTACCATTTTGAATTCTATTTATAAACTTAAACTTACAGAAACTATTTTTAAAAATTTCATCAAACAATAACAAACAACTTTCATTCACATATCATGATCAATAAGGTATAGTTTGGAAGATTTGAATTTTTGAAAGAATTCTGGTCTGAAATAAGAACAGGAAACAGAGTGTTTAACTATATACATAGGTTTTTCTTACATATATAAACATAACTATAAATTCAATAATAAAAACTGAATGACTTTCAGGCAACATCAAGACAAATTTTCAAATCATCACAGGAATGTAATAAAAACCCAGATCAAACTGTTTTTAAAATTACTTACTCACCTGTTTATAACATGTAGAGCACAGCAGAGCAGAGAACAGGTTTTGAATATTTATCTGAAAAAGCTTTTGATTTTGCTGATGAAATTGAATCCATGCATGCTTCAGTTTGATTGATTGAAAATGTTGAAATTGATCTTTAACTTGCTGATTGAACACCCCTTTTTGAAATGCAGGTTGATCCAGATTGTAGGTTGAAGGTTGCAGCAGATTTGAAAATTGCAGATTTTCAATTTGCAGATTGAAGTTTGAAGTTGCAGTTTTGATCATTGCAGATTTTAAATTTGCTTTTGCTTTTTGTTAATAAGAACTTCATATTTTATCTTTGCTTTGGATTTTATTTTCAGATTTGTAGTTAAGAAAAGAAGAAAGATATGCAAAGTTTGTTTTAAATTAAATCATGTTATGCTTATAAAAATTAAAGAAAATAAGTTTTAAATGAAGACACTTGTCACATATACCTCTTAATTGACTAACATGTGTTACTAAGGTAATTAACATGTTTACACATGTCTTTAAGTGTTTTTAATAAATTTTTATTTAATTTAAAATGTAAATATAGCTTACTTAATTTAATTCTCTTAATAAATATAATTTACATATGTATATATAAATTTACTTTTAAAAGAAATTATTCTAAAACTAATTATAATATAAATAAATCTTTATACATTTATGACCATTTTAAATTTAAACACTTTAAAAAGAAAACTAAACAAAATTCTAAACTATCATATTTAAAATAAACAATTATCTTATATTTTTAAAACAATTAAATAACTTAAATCATCTTTTGAAAAATATTGAATTTAAAACAAAGCTTCAAATTACAATATTCATTCATTCATATATAAATTATAAATAGATTAATTAAATTTCAAAACGGTTCCAGATTATAACATATACATACATATATATTACAATTTGAAAATTCATCTTTTACTTAAAACAAAAGATCTTCTATTCACAATATATATCAAAATTATATATTATAAATAGAATAAAATTTTGTTAGCTATTAAAAAACAATTCTTATCAATTTTAAACTAATAGAAAGATAATGATCAAAATTACCAGATTAAATATTCATTAACCTTTAAAAGATTAAATTTACCAATTTAAATTAAAATTATAAAGAAAGATTATCAAACCAATTAAATTATTAATTCAGATTATTAAATTGATATTCCCTAAAATTCCGGGTCGTTACAATCCTCCCCCTTAAAAGAATTTCTTCCCCGAAATTTAAAAGCAAAGGTAATTTAATAACCCAACAAAGATTTCAAATTTCAAATAGCAAGGCATATGTAACGACCCGAAATTTTGACGATATATTTTAATAGATATTGAATCTAAACTAAATCAAATATAAGCTTGTCAACATTTAAATTGATGAGTTATTAAATATTAAACAGTTATGTATGTTTATAAAAGAAGTTAATACTTCAAAACCATTTAAAAACAAAATCTGACTTATTCAATTGAATCAAATCAAAGTCTTTATATTTTTGATATTTGATAAAATACATATGAATACAATTTTAGTTTTAATAGGATAAGTTTTAAAATTAACAAACATGAAATTATTTCAAATAAATATGGAAGTGCAAAATTAGTATAAAACATAAACATACATTATATTTGTAATCAAAGTAACGTAAAAATACAATATATAAATTATAATGTGAAATATACAAAAACAAGTATTTTTAAACAAACAATGATCTTCAACATCCAAATTTGTACAACACAACAACCTTAAATAAACTATTAAAAACATCATTTGAACAAGTATAAAACTTCATATAAAATATAACTAACAAAATACATAAAACAAAAATGTTAACAATAAAATCATATCACGAAGTTTGTAAAATATATAACCTGTATATGCAAGTGTAAAGAAACAAGGCAAGCTACTTAACAAATGAAAACATTCAGGCATTAGAAACAGAGTTCATTTCAACATAAAGCAAGTTATCACTTCATAGATAAAACAGAAAAGAAAAAAAAAACCTGTAGCTGTAAAACTTGCTGGCCGAAATGATAATATCTTATTCAACAAAGTAAGTAAACAAATAAATATCTATGTACTAAGTAGCTACTGTCAGTAAAATTTATTACTTGCTGTCATAATTAATAACATGAACATTAAATAGCATAACATATTGTTTAATTAAGTACACAGCCGAAATCTCCTTATATCATTACTTTCTGCAGACTTTTACTGGCCAGATAAAACCTATTGTCAAGTGACTTTAACTTATATTCATGCATCTATATATTCACTTATAACCTTCAGTTTACCCATTAGCACTGAACATAAACTTAAACTAGAAGAAGAAGTAAAACTGCAAGCAAAGAAATAGAAACAGAAAAGAAGAGAAAATAAAGAGGGTTTCAGGAAAGTTTCAATTGCAAGTATCTTCTTCAACACTGTCTGTTCAACAGTTTTTGATAAGTGAGTAAACAAAACTAATTTTCAAAATTTTAGCTTGCATATTTTTTTCACTGATATATGTTGATGAAGTTTAAATATATATTGTTCTGTATATATGTTGATTGCACTGGAAGTTGTATAAATGTTATTGATCAGTACTTCAAGTTGTATCAGTACTTCAAGTTTAAACAAATCTTGGTCATATAACCATTTAAATGTTGTATTGAATAAATTTGAGTTTGTTTATATGAAACAAGCCTGCAAACATGTTTAAGATTTAACAGTATGATACTAATATTGTATTATCCAACTTCAGGTAAACAAGAAATTAAAGTGTAAATTCAAATGTTTAAATTTGAAATTTCAATAACATAATTAGAATTCATACAAGTAATTATGATTTTTAACATAAAAATTATGATTTTTATGCAAAGGTATGAAGAGCAGTTTCGCAATCAAATAAAAATGGGTTTTTGTGAATTGTGGGTAATAGAGTAAATTTTAATTCCTGAAATCTGGCATGAAGCAAGATGAAAGAGATATTAACACTAGAAAAATAGTAATTTATTTTTCGAATTCATATATTTTGAGTTTGAATCATAAATAGGGTTTAACCCCATTCTTTTTCAAAGCTCTGTAAACAAATTGATTTCAGCTCCATTAAGAAATCGAGTTGGCCGCGACGCTTGGAGGAGCTAGATGGAGGTGTAGTAGACGTCTTGTCGAATTTTCATCACCTCCGGTGATGGATGGTGGCCGCGTGAGGTAATTTACGGTGAGACGTTCGTGTTCGTGTTCGAGCAGTAGATCATTTTTTTGATCTGGAACTTTTCGATGTGTTTTGGGTTTAGATCTTAGTAGTAGTGATGTTTTGGGATATGTGGGGGCTGCCGCGAGTCCCCAGTGGCCAAGCGCACCACCGTGCACGTGCATGGTGGCGTAAGGGATGTCTGATGATACGTAAGGGGGGTGACGCGTGCTCATACTCGAGATATGGGTATGTTTCTTCGAGTTTGTCTTCGGGTTGCCTGGGTGTGATCGAGTGAGTGTTGTACTTAGACTCTAACTTAAACTGTTTAACAAAAAAAAAGAAGGAAAGAAAAACTGGAGAGAAGAAGAAAGGGGAAGGGAGAGAAACACGGGGAAGGTAGGGGAAAAGCACGAGACTGTCATAAGGAAACATGGGACATGTTCGGGTCCTTTATCAAGTGAGCATACAGCAGAATTTCTACTTGAAAATTTAATTGATAACTTTAAATTTGTTAATTAAAAATAAATTATATGTTAAAGAAATTTTTGAAAACTTAATAACGTTAACTTATTTCTGGAAGTTAATTAATGAAAATTAACTTAAGTGTTTAATCAGGGCTTTACTATTAAGAATTTGTAAATAATTAATTCATTTTAATAAGTAAGTCATTAATTATTAAGTGATAATTAAGAATTAACTAATTATTTGATTAATTGAGAAATAGTTAATGCTAATTTATAAATTACAAATTAATGATTAACTAATTAATTAACTGATCATCAATAAGTTAATTAATCAGTAATTAATTTACAGAATAAAATAGTTTATTTTTAAGCAAATAATTTAGTTAAGTAAAACCAAACTGTTTGATATGCATTGATAACTCTGTTTGATTGACTTTGATATCCGTTGATGATATTTCTGTGATATGTTGTGATATATTATGGATATCTGTGTTACTTGTATATGATTTATCTGATATATCTGTTATGTTAATTTTTGATATTTAATTGAACTGTTAAGTTAAATAGACAACTTGGCCCTTAAAATGGCGTTTGGATCCGATGAGACTGGGATCGGAAGAATCAATTTTGATTCTCCGAAAACCACATCGATCCAAATTAAACGATAGGTCGTAACTTATCAAATGGAGATCGAGATGGTGTTTCAGAATGCAAGGGTTGTCGTCGTTAACTCTGAGGGTGATTCCAAAATGAGTGTAACGAGATAATGCCTTCGGTTTCGTTCGAACCCGGAACGAACTTGTGTGGATTGAATGCTTTCAACACATCTTCAGGCGGACGATGAGCATTCTAAGTGATATGTTCTTTAAAGGTAATCGTAGCCTCAAGCCTCATCAACCGGGAATGGCTAAAACAGGGGAGATGCAGCAAGGTTAGGTGGGTCATGCCCAAGCAGGACAAGATTTTCCCCTGTCTAGATGTCCCTTTTTATTCGGCTTAGTGGGCAGGTGTTGGCCACAACAGCGGGGTTATCTTGTTGGGGACTGTTCAGTAAGGAATGGTTCCGGCCTTGTGTTGCAGGGGATGAGGGGAGTAATCCTCGGTACGGTGATCTAGGCCCCGTACTGTGACGGGCGGTACCCCAGTAGCCCTGACATTGTTGGAAATCCATTTACCCTACGAGACCCTACGGTTTTGATTTGTATTACCCACTTTCGTGGCTAGTAGCTGGAATTTAATGAATGTAACAATTTCGGCTATTTTCTATTTACTTGAAAACCCTAGACACTATTATAATATCACAGAATTACCTATAAAATGTTTTGGTTAGCGTAAGGTAAAAACTTACCCGTATTTATTTGTGGGGAGTCTTACGTGATACCTTTATTTTCAAATGATTTTCAAAGTTAAGCAGTTTTAACCTGTTTACTCATACCAGACCCATGTCTGACCCGGAGTTTATATTTTGTGTTTTCATAAACTCTTGGGTACTCAAATTTTTACGAGTAGCCAAGTGATAGGTATCTAGAAGTGTTGCTTTTCTGGAGGAGCTATTTTGGGAGAAGACCAGACGTATGTATCTATATATGTAGTTCTGCTGTGTAGTTAGTGATGTTGTATTTTGGATGTAGGTATGGTCATGTATGTATATGATAGTCCTGTTATATGATATTGTACGACTCTGATGTATGTATAACTATGTAATAGATATGTGATGTATTATATTTTGTCCATTCCGCTGTGAGATTCTGATGTTGCTGTTCTTTCTTTCTATTCTTTTCTATTTCTATCCCTTTCTTTCTTAATGATGAAACGTCTTTCTGGGATTGAGAAAGGCGGGTCGTCACAGTTGGTATCAGAGCGCTAGGTAAAGTGAGTACCTAGGCTCTAGTGTTATAGTTCTCTAGAGAGTGCGTATTTGTATTTTCATATAATATTTTTTATATATATATATATATATATATATATATAAATTGGTTGAGTTACCTTTTCAGGTGACCGACATGAGTTCAGGAAGAAGAGGCAGAGTTAGGGCCAGTACTTCTACAGATAATGGACGGAGTCAGAATGTTAGTGAGGCTGTCAATCCAGTACCATCTCAAGTTAGCTTTGCAGCCTTATGCAAGGATTTCAAACATCTTGGAGGTCAACCATTCAAGGGTTCGGAGTCTATAATTGAAGTTCAGGAATGGCTACGCTCTTGTGAGCGCATTTTCAAGAGCATGAGATTGTCTGATGAGCGTAAGAGGCATATGGCATCGTGGCAGTTGCAAGGTGGTGCAGCAGCATGGTGGGATTCAACTATTGCAACTATTTCTGAGGATGATTTTTCTTGGGACAGATTCAAGGAGTTGTTTGAAGAGAAGTATGTGCCGACGGCAGGGAGAACTCAACTGTATCAGGATTTTCTGTATTTGAAGCAAGGTAGTATGTCTATTTCGTAGTACGAAACTAGATTCAACGAACTCTCTTGTTATGGATCAGGACTCATCGATACTCCTTTGAAAAAGAATGAGAAATTTGTGCAAGGATTGAGACCTGAATTCCATGGGAAATTGACAGTGCTTCTGAAGGGATCTTTTGTTGATTTGATTGATATGGCATTGAGGTATGAAAGTCTGATGAGTAAGAAGCCGGTGGATTCAGTTGCAACTTCAAGTGGGAATTTCACTAATTCGAATAAGCGAAAGTTTGATCCTAAATGGAGGAAACCAAATAAGAAGAAACCTGGGAATAACAACGGACCCCGAAAGTGTTACATTTGTCATCAGGAAGGGCATTTGGCAAATAAGTGTCCTAGGAAGGGATTCCAGCAGCAACAGCAGCAACCGCATCAAAGTGGCCCAGGATCAGCTATGGTTCATAAATCATTGTGCTTTAATTGTCATCAGTCAGGGCACATGATCAAGAACTGTCCACTTCTGCAGAGAGCACCTCAGAATAAAGTTTTTGCTTTGGAAGCTGGACCATCTTCTTCTTCGATGGGCAAAGGATTATTAGAAGGTACTTTACTTTTAAATGGAAAGCATATTAGAGTTTTGTTTGATTCGGGTGCTTCCTTGAGTTTTATTTCTTTGGATTCTGTTGAAAAGTTTTCTCTTACCCCTAGTTCAGTAGATAGTTCTATCTTGGTGTCTAATCCTATAGGAGGGGTGACCAAATTAGACTCTATTTGTAAGGACTTGAAGATCTCTTATCTATCCCACAGTTTTTCTTGTGACCCGTATGTGTTGAATTTTAAGGGATTTGATCTTATTTTGGGTATGGATTGGCTGGGTAAGTATAAAGCCGTCTTGAATTGTGATGAGAGAACAGTTTCGTTGGGAACTGATCTGGGTAGAATTGCCAGAGTGTCGTGTCATAATTCTGGAATTCATTTGAGCAGTCTTCTGCATGGAATGGAGACATCTGAAGAGAGTGTTGAAGTTATTGATGTGGTTCAGGATTTTGCTGATGTTTTTGAAGAAGTTAAGTGTTTGCCACCACATCGAGAAATAGAGTTCCGTATTGATTTGATTCCAGGAGCTGTGCCAGTAATTCAACCCAGTAGGAGAATGGCTCCCAGGGAAAGAGAAGAGTTGATTAAGCAGACGCAGGATCTTTTAGAGATGGGATTGATTAGATCTAGTTTTTCTTGTTGGGGTTCAATGGCGGTGTTTGTGACCAAACCGGATGGATCACTGAGGTTCTGTGTGGATTATAGAGAATTGAACAAAGTGACTATCCGTAATAAATATCCTCTTCCTCGCATCGATGATCTTTTTGACCAGTTGCATGGTGCTTCTATCTTTTCTCAATTGGATCTAGCTTCAGGTTTCCACCAGTTGAGGGTAGCTGAAGACAGTATCCCCTTGACTGCATTTAGGGGACCGAATTGTTTCTATGAGTGGTTGGTTATGCCGTTCGGATTAACCAACGCTCCTGCTTATTTCGTTGACCTCATGAATCGAGTCTTTAGGGATGTATTGAATAAGTTTGTGCTGGTATTCATTGATGATATCTTGGTCTATTCTAAATCCGAAGAAGAGCACAGGGAACATTTGAGGATTGTATTGGAGACTCTGAGAAAGAATGTGCTAAAGGCGAAGTTTTCGAAGTGTCACTTCTGGAAATCGGAAGTTAAATTTTTAGGGCACATTGTTTCGGGTGAAGGCATTTCTGTAGACCCAGCGAAAGTGGAAACTATTCTGGAGTGGAAACAGCCAGAGACACCGACGGAAGTTCGCAGTTTTCTAGGATTGGCTGGTTACTACAGGAGATTTATTAGAGATTATTCCAAGATTTCTTCGCATTTGACTAAGCTGACCAGAAAAGGAGCAAAATTCAAATGGACGCCTCAGTGTGAAGAAGCTTTTCAGGAATTGAAGATAAGGCTCACGAGTGCACCAGTACTTGCTGTTCCGGATGGGAAGAGCAAATTCGAGGTTTACACTGATGCTTGTATTGTTGGTTTGGGAGCAGTTCTGATGCAGAACGGAAGGGTTATTGCGTATGCTAGTCGACAGTTAAAGCCTCATGAGAAAAACTATGCTACGCATGATCTTGAATTGCTTGCCATTGTTTTTGCTCTGAAGATTTGGAGACATTATCTTTTAGGAGAGAAATTCGAATTGTTCACAGATCACAAACCGTTGAAATATTTATTCTCTCAAAAAGACCTTAATCTGAGACAGCAACGGTGGGTTGAATTTCTTGCATCCTATGATCTGGATATTCTGTACACTCCGGGGAAAGCGAATGTCGTAGCTGATGCTCTCAGTAGGAATGCAGTTTTATCTCTTCTGGAAGTGGTTCCATCTCTTATTGAAAGGATCTCAAGCAAGCAAGAATCTGATAAGAAGTTGAGGAGGATCATCAAAGGAGTCAGAAGAGGCCAGTGTCCTAGTTTTGACATTGATGACCAAGGAACGCTAAGAATCAATGGGAGAATCTGTGTTCCGAACGACAAGGATTTGAAACAGGAAGTTTTATCCGAGAGTCATCGCTCCAAATTGAATATTCATCCTGGAATTTCGAAGATGTATAAGGACATGAGGAGAGTCTTTTGGTGGAAGGGCATGAAGGAGGATGTAGCTGCCTTTGTGAACAGTTGTGCCATTTGTCAGCAAGTGAAAGGTGATCAACAGAAATCTGCCGGGTTATTGCAACCTCTGGAAATTCCGAATTGGAAATGGGAAATGATCTCAATGGATTTTATTGATGGTTTGCCTAGAACCAGGAAAGGAAATGACGGTATATGGGTTATTGTGGATCGTTTAACTAAGAGTGCCCATTTTATACCAGTAAAGGCAACCCGTACTGCAGTTTCTTTGGCAGAAATTTTCTTGAAGGAGATAGTTCGATTGCATGGTGTCCCAGTCAGCATAGTAAGTGATCGTGATCCTATTTTCACTAGCAAATTTTGGGAAGCTCTGCATTCAGCAATGGGAACAGATTTGAGATTAAGTACAGCCTATCATCCTCAAACGGACGGACAGACAGAGAGGCTGAATCGTATTCTTGAGGATATGCTACGGGCTTGTGTTTTAGATTTTGGAGGATCTTGGGAGGACCATCTTCATTTAGTGGAATTTTCTTATAATAACAGTTATCAAGCAAGTATTAAGATGGCTCCTTATGAAGCTCTACGGAAGACCGTGTAGATCTCCATCTTGTTGGATTGAATCGAAGGATTGTCTTGTGCTCGAACCCGATCTTATTCGTGAAGCTTCTGCGAAGGTTGAGCTTATTAAGAAAAGAATGAAAGCTGCTCAAGATCGTCAGAAGAAATATGCAGATAGAAGACGAAGGCCATTGGAATTTGAGATCGGAGACTTGGTTTTTGTTAAAGTTTCCCCAATTAAAGGTGCTATAAGATTCGGAAAGACGGGAAAACTTGCTCCGAGATACATTGGACCGTTCCGAGTGTTAGAGAGAATTGGAACTGTGGCCTACAGGATTGAATTACCAGTGCGGATGTCTGGGATTCACGATGTGTTTCATGTATCGCATTTGAGGAAATTTGTTCATGACCCCTCACTGGTTGTGGAACCGGTAATTCAAGAAGATTTGGAAGTAGAACCCAATTTAACTGTGGTCAGAAATCCAGTTCAGATTGTGGACAGAGACGAGAAGCAACTCAGGAACAAAGTGGTGAAACTCGTTAAGGTGCAATGGAGTGAGGATCCCAGAGATTGTACCTGGGAAACTCTTGATAGTTTTAGGAGTGCTTATCCGGATTTATGTTCGGATAACTAGTGTTGTTTATTAGCATAGACTATTTGTTTGTTTGCTATTGTATGAATGATATGTATGTTTGGATTGTTAATATAAAAGCTTTTGAATTTACTGTTGTTTAAATTTCGGGGACGAAATTCTTTTAAGAGGGGAGGAATGTAACGACCTGAAATTTTGACGATATATTTTAATAGATATTGAATCTAAACTAAATCAAATATAAGCTTGTCAACATTTAAATTGATGAGTTATTAAATATTAAACAGTTATGTATGTTTATAAAAGAAGTTAATACTTCAAAACCATTTAAAAACAAAATCTGACTTATTCAATTGAATCAAATCAAAGTCTTTATATTTTTGATATTTGATAAAATACATATGAATACAATTTTAGTTTTAATAGGATAAGTTTTAAAATTAACAAACATGAAATTATTTCACATAAATATGGAAGTGCAAAATTAGTATAAAACACAAACATACATTATATTTGTAATCAAAGTAACATAAAAATACAACATATAAATTATAATGTGAAATATACAAAAACAAGTATTTTTAAACAAACAATGATCTTCAACATCCACATTTGTACAACACAACAACCTTAAATAAACTGTTAAAAACATCATTTGAACAAGTATAAAACTTCATATAAAATATAACTAACAAAATACATAAAACAAAAATGTTAACAATAAAATCATATCACGAAGTTTGTAAAATATATAACCTGTATATGCAAGTGTAAAGAAACAAGGCAAGCTACTTAACAAATGAAAACATTCAGGCATTAGAAACAGAGTTCATTTCAACATAAAGCAAGTTATCACTTCATAGATAAAACAGAAAAGAAAAAAAAAACCTGTAGCTGTAAAACTTACTGGCCGAAATGATAATATCTTATTCAACAAAGTAAGTAAACACATAAATATCTATGTACTAAGTAGCTACTGTCAGTAATTTATTACTTGCTGTCATAATTAATAACATGAACATTAAATAGCATAACATATTGTTTAATTAAGTACACAGCCGAAATCTCCTTATATCATTACTTTCTGCAGACTTTTACTGGCCAGATAAAACCTATTGTTAAGTGACTTTAACTTATATTCATGCATCTATATATTCACTTATAACCTTCAGTTTACCCATTAGCACTGAACATAAACTTAAACTAGAAGAAGAAGTAAAACTGCAAGCAAAGAAATAGAAACAGAAAAGAAGAGAAAATAAAGAGGGTTTCAGGAAAGTTTCAATTGCAAGTATCTTCTTCAACACTGTCTGTTCAACAGTTTTTGATAAGTGAGTAAACAAAACTAATTTTCAAAATTTTAGCTTGCATATTTTTTTCACTGATATATGTTGATGAAGTTTAAATATATACTGTTCTGTATATATGTTGATTGCACTGGAAGTTGCATAACTGTTATTGATCAGTACTTCAAGTTGTATCAGTACTTCAAGTTTAAACAAATCTTAGTCATATAACCATTTAAATGTTGTATTGAATAAATTTGAGTTTGTTTATATGAAACAAGCCTGCAAACATGTTTAAGATTTAACAGTATGATACTAATACTGTATTATCCAACTTCAGGTAAACAAGAAATTAAAGTGTAAATTCAAATGTTTAAATTTGAAATTTCAATAACATAATTAGAATTCATACAAGTAATTATGATTTTTAACATAAAAATTATGATTTTTATGCAAAGGTATGAAGAGCAGTTTCGAAATCAAATAAAAATGGGTTTTTATGAATTGTGGGTAATAGAGTAAATTTTAATTCCTGAAATCTGGCATGAAGCAAGATGAAAGAGATATTAACACTAGAAAAATAGTAATTTATTTTTCGAATTCATATATTTTGAGTTTGAATCATAAATAGGGTTTAAACCCATTCTTTTTCAAAGCTCTGTAAACAAATTGATTTCAGCTCCATTAAGAAATCGAGTTGGCAGCGACGCTTGGAGGAGCTAGGTGGAGGTGTAGTAGACGTCTTGTCGAATTTTCATCACCTCCGGTGATGGATGGTGGCCGCGTGAGGTAATTTACGGTGAGACGTTCCTGTTCGTGTTCGAGCAGTAGATCATTTTTTTGATCTGGAACTTTTCGATGTGTTTTGGGTTTAGATCTTAGTAGTAGTGATGTTTTGGGATATGTGGGGGCTGCCGCGAGTCGCCAGTGGCCAAGCGCACCACCGTGCACGTGCACGGTGGCGTAAGGGATGTCTGATGATACGTATGGGGGGTGACGCGTGCTCATACTCGAGATATGGGTATGTTTCTTCGAGTTTGTCTTCGGGTTGCCTGGGTGTGATCGAGTGAGTGTTGTACTTAAACTCTAACTTAAACTGTTTAACAAAAAAAAAAGAGTAGGAAAGAAAAATTGGAGAGAAGAAGAAAGGGGAAGGGAGAGAAATACGGGGAAGGTAGGGGAAAAGCACGAGACTGTCATGAGGAAACAGGGGAGATGTTCGGGTCCTTTATCAAGTGAGCATACAGCAGAATTTCTACTTGAAAATTTAATTGATAACTTTAAATTTGTTAATTAAAAATAAATTATATGTTAAAGAAATTTTTGAAAACTTAATAACGTTAACTTATTTCTGGAAGTTAATTAATGAAAATTAACTTAAGTATTTAATCGGGGCTTTACTATTAAATTGATAATTAAAGTAATTTGTAAATAATTAATTCATTTTAATAAGTAAGTCATTAATTATTAAGTGATAATTAAGAATTAACTAATTATTTGATTAATTGAGAAATAGTTAATGCTAATTTATAAATTACAAATTAATGATTAACTAATTAATTAATTGATCATCAATAAGTTAATTAATCAGTAATTAATTTATAGAATAAAATAGTTTATTTTTAAGCAAATAATTTAGTTAAGTAAAACCAAACTGTTTGATATGCATTGATAACTCTGTTTGATTGACTTTGATATCTGTTGATGATATTTCTGTGATATGTTGTGATATATTATGGATATCTGTGTTACCTGTATATGATTTATCTGATATATCTGTTATGTTAATTTCTGATATTTAATTGAACTGTTAAGTTAAATAGACAACTTGGCCCTTAAAATGGCGTTTGGATCCGATGAGACCGGGATCAGAAGAATTAATTTTGATTCTCCGAAAACCACATCGATCCAAATTAAACGATAGGTCGTAACTTATCAAATGGAGATCGAGATGGTGTTTCAGAATGCAAGGGTTATCGTCGTTAACTCTGAGGGTGATTCCAAAATGAGTGTAACGAGATAATGCCTTCGGTTTCGTTCGAACCCGGAACGAACTTGTATGGATTGAATGCTTTCAACACATCTTCAGGCGGACGATGAGCATTCTAAGTGATACGTTCTTTAAAGGTAATCGTAGCCTCAAGCCTCATCAACCGGGAATGGCTAAAACAGGGGAGATGCAGCAAGGTTAGGTGGGTCATGCCCAAGCAGGACAAGATTTTCCCCTGTCTAGATGTCCCTTTTTATTCGGCTTAGTGGGCAGTTGTTGGCCACAACTGCGGGGTTATCTTGTTCGGGACTGTTTAGTAAGGAATGGTTCCGGCCTTGTGTTGCAGGGGATGAAGGGAGTAATCCTCGGTACGGTGATCTAGGCCCCGTACTGTGACGGGCGGTACCCCAGTAGCCCTGCCATTGTTGGAAATCCATTTACCCTACGAGACCCTACGGTTTTGATTTGTATTACCCACTTTCGTGGCTAGTAGCTGGAATTTAATGAATGTAACAATTTCGGCTATTTTCTATTTACTTGAAAACCCTAGACACTATTATAATATCACAGAATTTCCTATAAAATGTTTTGGTTAGCATAAGGTAAAAACTTACCCGTATTTATTTGTGGGGAGTCTTACATGATACCTTTATTTTCAAATGATTTTCAAAGTTAAGCAATTTTAACCTGTTTACTCATACCAGACCCATGTCTGACCCGGAGTTTATATTTTGTGTTTTCATAAACTCTAGGGTACTCAAATTTTTACGAGTAGCCAAGTGATAGGTATCTAGAAGTGTTGCTTTTCTGGAGGAGCTATTTTGGGAGAAGACCAGACGTATGTATCTATATATGTAGTTCCGCTGTGTAGTTAGTGATGTTGTATTTTGGATGTAGGTATCGTCATGTATGTATATGATAGTCCTGTTATATGATATTGTACGACTCTGATGTATGTATAACTATGTAATAGATATGTGATGTATTATATTTTGTCCATTCCGTTGTGAGATTCTGATGTTGCTGTTCTTTCTTTCTATTCTTTTCTATTTCTATCCCTTTCTTTCTTAATAATGAAACGTCTTTCTGGGATTGAGAAAGGCGGGTCGTCACAGCATATCTATCATCCAATAACTAACAATCATAGCAATCAATCAAACAAACAAACCTAACAAATTATCCTGACTCAAATCAGAATAAATCTTACTAACATTATCTAGAGTTTCCTAAGTAAAAATCACCGGGAGGACACGCTCTATAGAAGCTAAACTAACTATACCACCAAAATCCAGAGCTCACATCATCTCTAGATCCACCAATCTGAACAGAACATCAGACTATACCCAAGTCTAGCTCAACTTCCAAATCCAACTGAACTGCAGATTCAACAACCAACAATGAATCCTACACGTACTCCCTCAGAGATACGTGAAATACAATGAATTCCAGCTATCCAAACTGGCAATTCAATCTTATCCAATCAAAACACAGATAAGAAATCTCAAATGCCTCAGAACTAGCCATCCAATCTTACCCAATTACTGCTCTCTTAACCAGAGAAATCTTAACAACAATGAAGTCTCCAACTTCGAATTCCAAATTCCTTATCTCATATCTGCATAACTCAACAGACAATCCTAGGATGCCCAAACTCTTCCTGATCAGCTCAACCTATGCTGATGCTTCCAGAAACAACTAGACCAAAACAAACCAGTTTCTAGATCCTATCCAAACTCCGAAAATTCTGAGCTCCTACACCAACTCTTCCTCTCCAGGAACCATCCTACTACCAGGCTAACCACCAAAATCGCTACTGGAACCAAAACAATATAGAACTCAACTCCAGACGCAGACAAACTTCTGATTACCTTAGTAGCTCCAACTTCCGCATGAGAACCCTCAGTCTCAAACAAAAGATTTCCCAAGATAAATTCCCAAACTAATCGCAAGTCACTTTTGCGACCCAACCTAATTCGGATTCCAAATAAATTGTCCTCTCTTTACCAATTAGAACAGCCTTAAGCTTTTCCAAACAAGGTTAACCCTTCAAGAAAACATTCACCATCTGCCCGGACTCCTGAAAGAAGAACAAAAAAATTCCTGAACTATCGGAGAAACGAACCACACTGCTGCTTCCAAACTCTACCTCGATGATACTGCAAAACTAAAAGACCTTCTCGTCAGCACACCGAACACTTCGAACTGAAACTGCTACCACAGCTAACCAAAGTCTTCTAATCCAAAGGCTTCCCGAAAACCAAAACCATCAACAAACCGCACAACGGACCTTCGAGATGGCAGACAACCTCTCAAGAAATTCGAGCTCCAAACCAAGCATCAACATCTCGCTCTCCTTAAGAAATGAAAAATGAGACCATGCCGAAGCAAAGAAACTTATAGACCTTAGTCTCATATTCCAAAACAGCCAACCTCCTTGCTAAAGATCCAGACAACTTTTACACAGACGAGTCTTCCCTGCGGCAGGTAAAGACTGCTCCTCAACTACTTCTAAACTGCTTCAAGAGAAAACATCTTTGGAAAATCTCCATGGGTACTGCCTCTCATCACGCAGTTATCAAGATACCACCACTTACTTCTGCACTTCCGACAGATCCAAACTTACACTTCAAAGATAAACTCCGAATCTTTAAAAAGATTTCCTTCGGATATCAGAGAAATCCTTACTCCAAACTACAAATATCACTCGAGACGGTATTAGGTCTATAGTCTCGACAAATATACTTCCAACCTTAAACATATGGTCCTCTTCCATCAGTGGTAGTCGTGTTACACACATTCACCACTACTCCATCTACCTCTAAAACTTATGTTAGAAAACCCGAACAGATAACCCAACAGATTAGGTAGACATATATATATATATATATATATATATATATATATATATAAATTACAAGTACGCTCTCTCAAGGAAGACACCACTTCAGAGCCTAGGTATTCACTCAACCTAATGCTCTAATACCAGCTGAGACGACCCGACTTCCTATCTCCAGGAAGATGCGTCACCAATTAAGAATGAAAGGGATAGAAGAAGAAAAGAAAGAGAAAGACATCAACAATAGATAACTCACAGCGGAACGAATGAAATATAATATATCACATAAAATATTACATAGTATCACATTACATCAGAGTACACAACTTAAACAACACATATTAGACAGTTATAAACATCTGTCTAACAATACAACTCAAGTACCTAAGATAACAGAATAACACACAAACACAGCGGAACCATAATATATCTACACATGGAAGCCTCCTGCTCCATATCTCCTCCATAATTCGTCAAGCTAACCTGAATCACTTGACTACTCATACATAATATGAGTACTCGAGAGTTTAATAAAACAGAAAATAAACACTCGGGTCATACATGGGTCTGGTGTGAGTAAACGAGTTAAACTTGCTTAACTTTAGAAAAACCTTTGAAAATAAAAGGTATCACGTAAGACTTCCCACACATAAACACGGAAAAGTTTTTACCTTACGCTAACCAAAACATTTGATAGGAAATCCAGTGATATTATAATAGTGTCTAGGGTTTTCAAAATAAAATACAGAAATAGCTGGAATGCTTACATCTCACGTTCCAACATAGTTGGGCACAATCAAAACCATACAGGCACTTATTGGATTTGGATTCCACCAATGGTAAGGCTACTGGGGTACCGCCCATCACAGTACGTGGCCTAGATCAACGTACCGAGGATTACGTCCAATCCCATGCATCATAAAGCTTAGTGTAATTGACACTTCTTGATGATTGATGACGATCATTTTGTGATTTAGACTAGCAATGTGCGATGTCTCTTTGTCTGCGAGGGAGACTAAAACCCATTTCTTTGGAGCTTTGGCTCAATTTGGTGGGGTAGCGACCCATGGTCTTCGGACCGTTTTGTGGAGCTTCGGCTCAAAATTGATGGTTAGCAACCATGGAATAGGTTTCGTTTTGTGATACACGTGTTGGTAAGTTTTCATGCTCCCGTTTTGTGATAGGCCTCCCCCCTTTTTTGTGATTTCTGGATTTCTAGTTGATGATTTCTAGAATTTATGATTCACCAATTTTGTGATTGGCATTGATATACTTGTCAATATTTGTGGTACGGTGAATAAAATAAAGAATATGACATTCTTTTCTGTGTTTTGAGATTTCTTGAGGTATTGTATGATTTTTGTGTTGTCTAATGTATACTTATCGCAGCATGGCATTTTTGTTATCATACGTTTTTATCATATCTCTTATTCTATCTCATTTTATCCGATATTTATAGCTAGACTGATTCGTTTATTAATTTCTTATTAATTAATACTCGGGCTAGATCGATGAGATGACCCGACTTCCTATCTCCAGGAAGACGCGTCACCAATTAAGAAAGAAAGGGATAGAAGAAGAAAAGAAAGAGAAAGAAGAAAGACATCAACAACAGATAACTCACAGCGGAACGAATGAAATATAATATATCACATAAAATATTACATAGTATCACATAACATCAGAGTACACAAGTTAAACAACACATATTAGACATTATAAACATCTGTCTAACAATACAACTCAAGTACCCAAGATAACAGAATAATACACAAACACAGCGGAACCATAATATATCTACACGTGGAAGCCTCCTGTCTATATCCCCTCCAGAATTCGTCAAGCTAACCTGAACCACTTGACTACTCATACATAATATGAGTACCCAAGAGTATAATAAAACAGAAAATAAACATTCGGGTCAGACAGGGGTCTGGTGTGAGTAAACGGTTTAAACTTGCTTAACTTTAGAAAAACCTTTGAAAAGAAAAGGTATCACGTAAGACTTCCCACACATAAACATGGAAAAGTTTTTACCTTACGCTAACCAAAACATTTGATAGGAAATCCAGTGATATTATAATAGTGTCTAGGGTTTTCAAAATAAAATACAGAAATAGTTGGAATGCTTACATCTCACGTTCCAACATAGTTGGGCATAATCAAAACCGTACAGGCACTTATTGGATTTTGGATTCCATCAATGGCAGGGCTACCGGGGTACCACCTGTCACAGTATGTGGTCTAGATCAACGTACCGAGGATTACGCCCAATCCCCTCCATCACAAAGCCGGGACCATTCCTTACCGAACAGTCTCGAGTAAGATCACCCCGTGGTTGGCGCGACCAACCACCCACTAAGCCTAAATAAAGGGACATCTAGACAGGAATGACCTCACCCTGAAATGGGTGCTACCCACCTAGCCTTGCTGCACCTCCCCTGTTTTAGCCATTCCCCGTTGATGAGGCTTGAGGCTGCGATTACCTTTATAGGACATATCTATCTTAGAATGCTCATCGTCCACCTGACGATGTTCTGAAAGCATTCAATCCATACAAGTTCGTTCCGGGTTCGAACAAAACCGAAGGCACTATCTCGTTGCACTCATATTGGAATCACCCTCAGAGTCAACGACCATAGCCCTTGCACTCTGAATCACCATCTCGAACCTATAAGTACTAACTCCGTCAAATTTATTACGGAACCACCTCCAGAGTTATACTGACGTATAGTTCTTACACCTCGAGTCTTAACTAAGCTCCACTTGGATTCACGACCTAACGTTTAATTTGGATCGATGTGGTTTTCGGATATCCAAATATGGAAACCCGATCCCTGCCTCACCGAATCCAAGCGCCATTTTGATGTCCAAGTTGTTTTAAGGGTTTTAAACAATTAACTTATTCAGGACGATATAAATAGATAGATGAATCACATTATCACAATAGATAATTCATATCAACCATTCATCTCACAAAGCAGCATATCACATATCATAGATATCCAAATCACCCAGTATCAACCAAACACCCAATATCAATCATCCAATATAAATCAATCATCCGTAAATAGAATTGATTAACTCTTAATCAATTGGATTACCTTAATCCTTCTTCATTTATTCATTCCAAATAAATAAATTAATTATCTCTTAATGATCTTCTTTAATTAATCTTCCTTGATTAATTATCTTTTAATTACATTCAAGTAATTATCCTTAACCATATACAGTAATTAACTTTTAATTACTAATCGTTAATTACAATAATCAATGATACTTCATTTACTTCCATTAATTAATTAACTATAATTAATTACATTAAACCTCAATTAATTACAATTAATTAATCACACATAATTAATCACTTTATTAATCAATCTTGATTAATTCATTAATTATATTAACTAATCATCCTTATTAATTAATAATTAACTTGTAATTAATCATCTTCTTAATCATAAACAGTAATTAACAAACTGTAATTACTTATCCTAATTAATTAACTTCTTAATAAATTTTATTAACCCTTTGATTAATTAAACAATTAATTAATTTTTAATTACTTCATTAAGTAATTAACTAAATTAATAAATAATCCTTATTTAATTATTTTATTAATTAATTACATTTTTAATTAATTACCTTAGTAATTAATCTTAAATTAATCTCATTCTTAAATTAATTAATCACATTAATTAATTAACTAAAATAATTAAGTAATTAACTCTTAATTACTTACATAAGTAATTATCTTCTAATTACTTCATTAGATGATTACCATCTTAATTAATTACTTAACAAATAATTAATTCCATCATTAAATAATTCTTAATTCATAAGTTAATTAATTACTCCATAATTAATTAACTTCAAACAATTATATTAATCGATTCCTTAATTAATAACATCATATGATTATCCATTAATCACTTTAATTACTCCCACGTGTAATTTTTCCCTAATTACTTCTAAAAGTAATTACCATTCGTAATTACATTCAATAATTAACCATTAATTACTTCATTAAGTAATTTCACTTAATTAATCCATATTAAGTGATTATTCAAAATTAAATAAACAATTAACTAATTAGTTAAAATCAATTAAACAATTAATTAATTAACTTCTTATATTTAAAAATCCTTAATTAATTAAGAAAACATTTATCTTAATTAATCTTTAATTAATTACAAATCGTATTTTAATCAAGTATTCTTGAGTTCATATCAATAATAGTTTATCCTTATTTGTCTTCATAAGTAAAATATTTGAAATTAATCAAATTTTAACAACTAAAAAAATTATTCTATTTGGATAACAAAATTATAATAATAACTTTATTATGAAAATAAGGCATTTAGAAATCAAATTTAAAATCTAAAATACTTCAAATTGTCTAAATTTAAACCTATTTATTTCAATATAAATTGAAAACTTGGTTTTTAAAACATTATTTTAAAATTTCACTTTAAAACTTTGATTTAATAATTAAATTCAAAACACTCTTTTAAATTGAAATTCAAATTTACTTAAGATAATTACGTACAAAGAAATCATCTTTAAACAATTTAAATTTGAAATAAATTCAATTTACCCTTTTTAAAGGTTTTATTTGCATCTATTTTAAAACGACAAGTTTTTAACTTGTATCCTGATTCTTTTATAAAACTTGTTTATGGTTTAATGCTTGGTTTCATTGTACAGTACTAGCTAAAACAATCAACTCTAAAAACACGAGACAAGCACGGCATTAACACGAGAACTACCCCGAGAAACCTCCAGCACCCTACACTTCGAGTCGCCCCCCGATGCTTGCACGAATCCATTCTCGAGAGAACCTCCGTCTTCCCCGAACATAATTCACAGTGCACACGAACGTGCACGGTGCACCTACCCAAACAATCCCGGCCGCAGTGGGACGTCACGACCGACGACGACGATCTCTCAATCACACGCGAGCAACAATATACACCCAGATCCAACAATTGATTCGCGAATCAAAATTCGACTATTGACATGAAAACTGCAGAACAACTCGAACCCCAAATCCCAACACCACCGATGATCACCACCGCCGGCAACTCTAGCGACCTTCCCAAAACATCACCATACCTTCGTGCCCCCATTCCCCACGTCGCGTTCGACTTCGGTACCATATCCAAGTCGCGAAGTAACAACATCCAAGCCAAACAAAAATGCAAACTTAAACCCTAGTTTGATCAATTGCAAACGATTCGATCACAGGAAAAATTATACAACATTTTTCCCTTTATCTACAATCTAAAAACAAGCTTCACCCAAAAATTCGATCCAAAACAGCAAGCGAGTCAATGGCAATTCACCATATCGCCGAAAACCTCCATCACCTAATTCCCAATTGAATAACAATCAAAAAATTCTGAATTGCATGTCAAAATTCATGGTTTCCAATCACGAATCCATCCCTATAATTCAAACTTGAAATTAAGCAAGCTGATTTTTAACCAAAATTTAATTTTCACTGTATTTACCATTTTAAATTCTATTTATAAACTTAAACTTATAGAAACTATTTTTAAAAATTTCATCAAACAATTACAAACAACTTTCATTCACATATCATGATCAAATAGGGTATAGATTGGAAGATTTGAATTTTTGAAAGAATTCTGGTCTGAAATAAGAACAGGAAACAGAGTGTTTGACTATATACAGAGGTTTTTCTTACATATATAAACATAACTATAAATTCAAAAATAAAAACTGAATGACTTTCAGGCAACATCAAGATAAATTTTCAGATCATCACATGCATGTAATAAAAACCCAGATCAAACTGTTTTTGAAATTATTTACTCAACTGTTTATAACATGCAAAGCACAGCAGAGCAGAGAACAGCTTTTGAATATTTGTCTAAAAAGCTTTTGATTTTGCTGATGAAATTGAATCCATGCATGCTTCAGTTTGATTGATTAAAAATGTTGAAATTGATCTTTAACTTGCTGATTGAACACTCCTTTTTGAAATGCAGATTGTAGGTTGAAGGTCGTAGCAGATTTGAAAATTGCAGATTTTCAATTTGCAGATTGAAGTTTGAAGTTGCAGTTTTAATCATTGTAGATTTTAAGTTTGCTTTTGCTTTTTGTTAAGAAAAACTTCAGATTTTATCTTTGCTTTGGATTTTATTTTCAGATTTGTAGTTAAGAAAAGAAGAAAGATATGGAAAGTTCGTTTTAAATTAAATCATGTTATGTTAATAAAAATTAAAGAAAATAAGTTTTAAATGAAGACACTTGTCACATATACCTCTTAATTGACTAACATGTGTTATTAAGGTAATTAACATGTTTACACATGTCTTTAAGTGTTTTTAATAAATTTTTATTTAATTTAAAATGTAAATATAGCTTACTTAATTTAATTCTCTTAATAAATATAATTTACATATGTATATATAAATTTACTTTTAAAAGAAATTATTCTAAAACTAATTATAATATAAATAAAATCTTTATACATTTCTGACCATTTTAAATTTAAATACTTTAAAAAGAAAGCTAAACAAAACTCTAAACTATCATATTTAAAATAAACAATTATCTTATATTTTGAAAACAATTAAATATCTTAAATCATCTTTTGAAAAATATTGAATTTAAAACAAAGCTTCAAATTACAATATTCATTCATTCATATATAAATTATAAATAGATTAAATTAAATTTCAAAACAGTTCCAAATTATAACATATACATACATATGTATTACAATTTGAAAATTCATCTTTTACTTAAAACAAAAGATCTTCTATTCACAATATATATCAAAAATATATATTATAAATAGAATAAAATTTTATTAGCTATTAAAAAAACAATTCTTATCAATTTTAAACTGATAGAAAGATATTGATCAAAATTACCGGATTAAATATTTATTAACCTTTAAAAGAATAAATTTACCAATTTAAATTAAAATTATAAAGAAAAATTATCAAACCAATTAAATTATTAATTCAGATTATTAAATTGATATTGCCCAAAATTCCGGGTCGTTACAATCGAGATGTTCCATGTGCTTCTGCTTGACTCCTCATCAGGGAACATTACCTGACTTTTGGCTAACTACTCTAGTTTAGTAGTTTTTGTTGTAATACATACGAGATAGAGACTCCTTGATGTATACATATTCTTTTGCGTAGCACTCATATCTCTTCTTTTGTGATATTATGGATCTTGTTTGACCACTACTCTGATATACACTTCTATGTGTTATATTCATATTTATTTTCGCCTTTGTCTTATGGATATCTGTGACTGATTTATGTGATATTTATTTCTATATTTGTTTCCGAAGACCACATAGCCACTGCGTAGTAGCTTTGAGTTTGTATCGGCATGTCAGATTTCCTCTTGAAATGAAATGCTTGTTATACTATCTGACATATTGGTGCTCGCTCAAAGCAATTACACGGATGGTCTCTCCTCAACAGCCTTATTCTTCGTGCTAGTTGACAGCATTACCCTGTAGTGTCCTTGGCTATCGTGAGTATAGAGGTGGAGCGTTACAGCATACTCTTGACAGTTAGTTATCTAGTTACAGAGGTTATACGGCCTTGCGTTGGCAGAGATCCGGTTAGGTTCTCGGGGCGTCCCTCCAGAGGCGTACCCATTCGGATAAAGGAAGTTCCTTAGCCTCGACCATTTGTTTGACATCCAACCACCTAATACGAGCCCTGTACGGTTTTAGTTATAGAACCTGCCATCTAACATGGTAGCTATAGTAGGCATACTATAATGGTACATATGCTGGCTAAGATAAATATTATACTTGCAAATGTTTTCCACACTACGCACTAATAATAATATCAAAAGGAATTTCGTGTATCAATCATGTTTGATTATCATAAGGAGAAATCTTCCCCAAGTGTGCGATTTCATTGTGTGTGTGGCGGAAGGCCTTATGGTAGTTTCATTTTCCAAAAAGCGTAGCGAATTTCTTTCCATTTTCTTTTGTTTAAATAAACTGTTTTTGTTTGCTCACACCAGTCCCATGACTGACCTGGAGCTTATTGTTTCCTTTCTAAACTCTAGGTGCCTATAATTTTCCACAAGGGTAGCCTAGAGTCAGGTTATCAGATAGTCAGCTAGTATGCGTAGCTTTTTGCAATCTTTGAAGTCTGTGGATTTGAGGGTCGCATTTGTTTCACTACAGCATGATAGTGTTTCAAGCTTTCTGGTTTGGAGTTTTGGATCTTTGGCAATGGTATCTATTTCTCTCTCTCTCTCTCTCTCTTAAAGATCATGAAGACATTATCTTTCTGCTGCTGGTGAAGTTGTTTTCCACTGCTATGTTTTTCCACTGTTGTATTTATCTCTGATAATGTTGATCACTTCATATTGTATCATTATTGTGATCAATTGTTGTGTATCAATAAAATTCTTTCTATTTTCACTGTGTTGTTTTTTACCTAATGTGTTATGTCCGGCGAACCAGACTCAACGTTTGAATCTCCGGCATTTGAATACGAGTAGGGTATCGGATGTTGATTTTCGAGCATCGAAATCTGATCGTCACATCTGGTATCAGAGCAGAAGCTTGAGTAAGAACTTTAGCTTTGGAGTATGATGCATTAGGTGACTCATTAGAGATAGGGTTCGAAATGCCCTAGAATGAGTATATTCGCTAAGATATCTTATCTATATGCCTCAGTTAATTCTCTTACTATTCACTGATAGTGAGAACGAGTGCAAAAAGAGGACGAGGTAGGGGACAGGGGAGTACCACTAAAAATGGTCGATACACTGTAACAACAAGGAAACAACTTTTTCCATTAATCTCTTTTGATCATCATCCAATTTCAATTCTTTGATTGTTTCTTGGCAGCTATAGGAAGAAGCTTTGTTATGGTGGTGGCCTTGTGAATCTTTGTTTACGTTATAGAAAGGTTCCTATTTCGTATTCTCTTCATCAGTTTCCTATCAATTTTTTCGTTCTAAACTTTAATAAATTTGAAATTTTACTTGAAATAAAATGGTTAACTAAATAATAAGTTAACTTTTAAAGATAATTTTCTTTTGTCCCGAACCGAGCACCATCTAGATTAGCCCAAGGATTCCATCAGCTGAGAATTGCTGAATATTATATCCATTTGTTCGTTCTTTTGGGGTCTCGATATATTTTACGAATGGTTAATTATTCCTTTTGGACTAACCAATGCCTCTTCATATTTCGTAGAACTGATGACCCAAGTATTTTGTAAAGTATTGAATAAGTTCGTTCTTATATTTATTGATGATATTCTGATTTGGTAAGCCAAATGTAGAATAAATATTCAGTTTGATCTGATAAATCATATCTCTATCTTTTGTGTGTTCATATATTCTTTATTTGTCTTCCTAATTAGCAAATTTTGAGGATGAAATTTTCTTAAGAGGAGAATCTGTAACATTCCCATTTTTAAGCCAAATCAAAATTTAACGATTAATATAAATTTTTGGATTAATTTGTGAATAAATTTGAATTTTTCCAAAAATAAATAAGAGATGAGTTGCTTTTTATATATATAGATAGATTGAAATATAATTTTGATTTGAAATTCAAAAATAAATATTCTGAAAAATATATTAGATTTGAAAACATTATATTTTAAATTAATAAAAGTTTTTTTTCTATGTTTGCATACATAATATATATATGTTTATACAATATGATTTGAAAGTTGTGATTTAAATTTAATATAATAATTTTCAAAAACTATTTATAAGTTAAAATTCTATATTTAAAACTTGATAGATAAATATTTACTAATATTGGATATAATAGTTTTTGTGAAAGAGATTTAAGAAATGGTTTAAATATTTTATTTTAAATTTATACATGATATAAAGATAATTTGTATATGTACATATATAAATATATAACATATGTTAATATACAAAAAGAAATGTATTAAAAACTAAATTGAAAAATATAAAACATATATTTATTTAAAAAGGAAGTGCATTAATTAATTATGGAAAATATAAAAAGAAATATATATATATATATATTTATATAATTGAAAATATAATATAAAAATATATTTAAACATAATTAACATGAAAATTGACAAATGTAACCATTTTAAACATGAAATAAACAAGTGTAACAAATCTTAACACACGTTAAAACAAATTTAATAATATTAACATGCAAAAATAGCAAGTGTCATGTTTGATTTATTTTCTTTTCGTTTTTGAAATTAATGAATAAAGAAGAAACAAGATTATATATATACATCTAACTCCTCTCTTTCTCATTTTCTATTCAAAGTTTATAAAAAAAACCTATGAAAGCATAAACCAGATAAAAAAAGTAGAAACAAACCTGATAAAGAAATCAAATACAAATCAAACTTTTGCAGTTTCAACCTTAAACAGATCCAAGGCAAGATCATTTTCCAGGTTTTTAAAAAGCAAGAATCAAACTCAAACCTGAAAAAAAACCAGAAAAGTATCAAAGGAAAATCAAAGATTCAACTCAAACAATTTAGTCCTGAAGCTAAAAACAAAGATCATCTCAGCATCAAACAAGTTCAAAGATCAATTTCAAGATTTTTCAAAATTAAGTCTGGTTCTCTGTTCTTCAATTCCAGATGAGTAAACTCACTTAAATCTGCCTATATATTTTGATTTTTGGATTGACATTTGAAGTGTGTTTTGAAATTTTTTATTTATTATGCCTGCCTGTTCGAAAATATATATATATTGATATGCATGTCTGTATATATGAATATGTTATGCCCTGTTCTTAAGATACAGGTTCACTTTAATCAAAACAAATCAATATCTCTTTATCTAAACATTTTCTGGCTAGGATTTCTAAAGGAAAAGTGATTATAAGAGTGTAATATCAATTTTAAAAATAATTTCAAGTATTTAAATTTAGTAATTAATTCAAAAATAGGAATTTACAGTTAAAATCAACTCAAGGTAGAAAATCTGTTGTCTAGATATCATGTTTTGATTCTACAATCTAATTCATAATAAAAATTGATGAATTTTCATAATGGTTTCAAAAATTTTAAGTTTATATATATTAGGAATCCGTAAGTTAAACGAATAATGGGTTTTTGATGATTCATGATGATCGTCGAAGGTAGGCTTGCCGTGATTAAGCCTGGAGGTGGTTGGAGGTTAGGAGATCCATGGCAAAAAGGCCAAAGGATTTTTAGGTCGTCGTAGCGGTGGCGGGCGACGAAGTAGGGTTTTTTGTGTGGGTTTGGTCGACGATGATTCTTGAGCTCGTACGACGTCGATGGTGGACTAGAGATGATCGGGCCAGGGGGATCGTCGCCTGGGACGGTGATGCAGTTCTGGACGTGGTGGCATGTGTTTAGATGGTCAGAGGTGGCGATGCGAGGTGATTTTGTCGACCATGTTTGTTTCCAATAATGTATCAATTTTCTCGATTTCTGGTTAGAAGCGTTTTCGAGTTTCTGGGTGGTCGGAGCACTAGTGTAGATCGTCGTCGACTTGCGGGTGATCTCGACGAGGATCAGAGGTGGTCGGATGGTCGGTGCACGTGCACGCGTACATGGTTATGTCTTGGATGATTATGGTGATTGGGGAAAGCGAGGTCAGGCTCGAAGTTGACGGTGGTTTGCCTCAGGGAGATAGCGGGTATGGCTTGTGAGTTTATACAAGTTACAACAGGTTTTATATTTTAAAACTAATTAAATGTTAGAAAGAAGAGGATGGGTTTTGATTCGGTGCAAGGCTCGGGATTTTTGAGTTTGGCTCGGGTTGATACCCGAAGTGGTCTCGGTTTCATAATATAGCAGTTTTTGAAATTTAAAATAAAACAACTTCTAAAATTATATTCTTAAAACAATTTCTTTTATATAATAAAAGTTTATTTAATTTTTGGTTGATAAAAGTTGTATAGTTTATTTTACCTTAAAATTAATTAAGTTTTGTTTTCTTAAGTTTATTTTGAAACAAAATTTAATAGCTTAATTAAGAAGCTAATTAAAAAGATAAATGGTTTATCTTAAATAATTTTTTTGATTAGTAATTTACTTAAAGGTATTAAGTTAATTTATATGTTAATGATAATTTATTTTCAAGGTTTATTAAATAAAGATTTAAATGATAATAAAGAAATAAATTAAATTAATGATTTATCTTTGATTTATTAAGGTCTTGAGTAATTAAAGGATCATTAATTAATGTAAGTAATTAAAGGTTAATTACTTAATATGATTACTTAAAGGTTAATTACTTTAATGTAATAAAAGGTTGATTAATTAATAGAAGTAATTAAAAGATAGTTAATTACTTAATGTTATTAAATTTAGATGATTAATTAATAGATAATTACTTAATGTGATTCAATTAAAGGATGGTCAATTAATGGGAGTAATTAAAGGATAATTACTCAATGAGATTAATTAAAGGTTAATTAATTATTTAAGGTTAATTAATTTTTGTAAGTAATTAAGGGATAATTAATTACTTAAAGATTAATTACTTAATGTAAGTAATTAAAAGATAATTAATGATTAAAGGTTAATTAATTAATAATTAAAGGATAATTAATTAAGTAATTAAAGAATGATTGACTAATAATTAAAGAGTAATTAATCAAGTGATTAAGGATAATTACTTATTGTAATTGATTAAGGATAATCAATTAATATATTTAATTAAAGGTTAATTAATGATAATTACTTAAAGGTTAATGACTTAATATAAATTAATTAAGGATAATTAATTTCATGAACCGAATTCCAACGTTCGAAAATGGACATCCATACTTCACTTGTATTCAAATGTCGCAGATTCAACTGTTGAAATCCAATTCGTGCCGGAGCTTATAACACATTTAGTACAACAACACAGCGGAAGAAAAATGAGTGATTATATTAATATAAAACATTTGATACAACACGCTGATACAAATGATATCAACATTTATTAGAGATACAAGACAACAATGGAATAATATCACTAATCTGATCTTCCAAAGGATAGAAAGAAAGAATCAAATATCTGAATCAATTGCAAAAGCTCCAAAGATCTCCTAGATCCATATCTAAAGCTCGAACCACCATCAAGTTGTATTAAGCAAGGTCGGTCATGAATGTGATCGCCAAAATCCAAAGATTTCAAAGAATCCCAAATTATAAGCTGAAGGCTACCGAATCCATATCTACTAGCTGATTATCTGTAAATCTAACTCTAAGCCGTCCGTGTGGAAAATTGTGGGCACCTGGAGTTTAGAAAGGGAACAATAAACTCTAGGTCAATCATGAAACTGGTGTGAGCAAACAAAAATAGTTTTAATTGCACAAAACAAACAAAAGGAAATAAAAAGGAAATCCGTAATGCTTTTGGGAAAATGAAACTACCATAAGGCCTCCTGCTACACACATAATGCAACGCACAATTAGAGGAGATTTCTCTTTATGATTGTCAAATATGTTTGATATGCGAAATCTTTTTATATTATTATTAGTGTATAGTGCAGAAAACATTTTGAAAGTATAATATTAATCTTAGCCAGCATAGACAGTTCGTACTATGCCTATTATAGCTACCAATTAAATGGCAGGTCACCACCATAAGTAAAAGGCAGGTTATACAACTAAAACCGTACAGAGCGCGTATTGTTTCTTTGGATTTCCAACAAATGGTCAGGCAAAGGAACTTTCTGGGCCACATAGGTACGCCTCTGGAGGGACGCCCCAAGAATCTTACCGGATCTCTGTCAACACAAGGTCGGGTTACCTCCCTAACTGGGTAACGACTACACGAGTGTGCCACCCCCGGTCATAACCGACCTTTATCCGAGGCCTCGACACCAACAAACACAAAGCAATAAGTTTGCAGCAACCACATAAGTTAAGTATCTGGGCTCCATGCCATGATACCACTTCTATCCAGAAGGAAATGGACATACCCTCAGGGGGCGCTACTCCCAAATAACTTGCCGCATCTTTCCTGTTTTGACCATTCCGGGTTGTGAGGTCCGACGAGGTCACGTCCACAAAACTATGCTTTTCACAAAAGCCATGCTTCGATCAACACATGATCAGCAGCACTTCATATGCCACATTACCAAATTGGGAATGTATCATTAGTAACCATCAACTACATAACCTTTGAGCTCGTACGTCTCAGAGAAGGGTGTTAAGCTAAGAGAATAAATTCTCCGCCACCATACAAAAATGTATTTGATAGAAACCAACTTTACATTTCAAAGTGTAATGTCAAACACACACACATACAAATCTATTCTGGGTTCGAACAGAACCAAAGGCACTTCAAAAGAAGCCCTTGTAGTACGGATAATCCCTAATCACATCCGGACACCCCATCACAAAGGGTGATCAAATCTCTATACGGTGGACATTCAGTGCAGAGACATTCAACATGTAATCCTTTTGCTTTCAAAAATATCCGTTCTTCACCACCGTTCTTCAAATGTTATCCATTTCGTCGTATCATTATTCGAAATGGGTTACATGACACCAAGTCCTCTCCCGGATACTCCGAATAACGAGCGTAGTATTTAAAAACATATGGATATAGTGGAATCTTTAGTTAAGTCACAACGTAAAGCCCAAAACCTTTCTTCAAATGGTTTAAACAAATTACCATTTTCAAATCTTTAAACAAAAAGATTAACTTCACTAAGTTCACCAATCTTTCACAAAGATTAATTCATAGCTTTCAAAACTATTTACATTTCAAATCTTTTATACAAAAGACACACCTTTAAGATCCCCTTATTTTGGAAACAAAGTTCACTAATCTTTAGCAAAGATTCATTTATAGCTTTCAGAGCAATTCCATTTCAAATTTGAAACCCCTTTCAACAAAATTTGGAAATCATTTCTTTATTTGAAAGCTATTATCATTTGAAAACAAATACATTTTGTTTCGAAAAATTTTGGTCAAATATACACAAATTATAGCCTTTAAAGTATAAACTAGAAAATCTGCGAACTGCCGTGTCAACGGCAAGTTCTATTTGAATTAAATTAAAATTCCCAAAACAATTTATTTAAAATAGTTTTATATATATATATATATATATATATATATATATATATATATATATATATATATATATTGGTTAAACCTTTCAAACCATGATTTCCAAAATATTTTCAAATAATATTTAACAAAATATAGTATATTCAAAACTAAATTTCAATTTCAAAACTTCCTTTTCAAAGGCTTTTCATATTCGATTCAATTCCATTTCCAAAACCATTTGGATTCAAACTTCAATTTTAAACAAAATAATATTTAAATTTCAAAATATCTTTGACTTAACCGATTTCCTTGTGAAATCCATTTTTTTATGTGTATAGTGTAGTCCAGGGGTTTTACACAATAGTGCAATATCATCAATCATCAAAATCTAAGCACAGTAATATTGATAAGCGGTATAATCTCATAATGCTTATCTTCATTCACAGATTCACAGCTAATAGTATAAATTCATCACAAATAAATAAACTATATTCATCACAACTCAAATCCAAATAATTCATATCGCAAAGCATCACACATCAGGGATATCAAACAATTCGGGCACTCAAAATAATACAAACATCCATAAGTAAGATTAATTAATCATCTGATTAATTTAAATCACATTAATCACTTCCTGTTAATTAATATTAATTAATTACAACCCATTTAATTAATAATCCTTTAATAATAAAATAATTAACCTTTATTAAGTAATTAATTTACCCTTAATTATTTATTTTTCTTAATTAATCACATAATCAATTAGCCCTTAATTAATTATCCTTAATTAATAAGTGATTATCTCTAATCACTTATATTAATAACCACAAATTAATTGAGTCATTATCCTTTAATCGCTTAATTAATCAACTTTATTCATTAATTAATTACTTTTAATTAATTAATTATCCTCAAATTAATTACCTTAATTAATTACCATATACTTAAGTTAATTAATGTACTCTTAATTACTTAAGTCTTTAATCATTAATTTAATTTTTAAATTAAGTAATTATTCTTTAAGTAATTATCCTTTAATTACATTCATTAAGTAATTATCCATTAGTCACTTCCATTAATTAATTACTAATTCATAAATCATTAATTGCTTAAGATCTTAATTAATTAAAAATTAAAAGATAAAACATTTTATCTTAATTAATTACTTTAATCATCATTTAGGCCTTGTTTAAAAATCTTGTAATTAACCAATTAACTTAAATCTTTAAGTTAAATTAAGGACTAAAACACTTCATCATTTACTTAATCACAATATTGAGTTTATTTAAAACAAACTTTCAAAACAAATCTTATATATATATTGAAATACTTTAAACTCAAACAATTTTTTATTTTTCAAACCTCTATTAAATTCCATCTCAATTAAACATTAATTATTTTAAGAGGAATGATTAATAAATTGTTTCAACTCGATTAAGTTCATACTTCAAAATTTGTTCCTTTAACTAGCTTTGAGAATTTACTTTTTTTAAAACTCGATTAATACTTTAATTTTGGAAATTTTTTCACTAAAAACCTAATCATGCTTTAGTTTTTTTTAAACTGGTTGGATTTAAACCCGAAATAGGTTGTTTTTAAAAATCTAAAAACCTGCTATCACTAAAACCACTTGAGCCCTCAACAAACTTCCCCGAGAATTCGCCTGAGCCAATTCTAGAATTTCTCGCATTTGAACCCAGAACCACCTCATCTTCCCCAAACCAAAAAAACATGATACCACCAATATGTGGTGCACATGTACGATCGACCAGATCGTCGCCAACCAAACCTTCTACCCTCAGCACAACATCGTCGGTTATCTCCATCCGATCAACTACCCAGAACTACGAACTATCATTTAAAACAAAATCAAACCCATAGACTCCTCCTCTAACCCAACCTAGTCGATGAAATCCTCCTCACGCAGACGATTATGATCGCCAGAACCCATGCTACTCCTCTCAGAGACGCAATACACGTCAACGCTGCATTCTCCCTTGGACTGATCCTTTCCGATGCACGTTGATGACGAAATTCCCTCGACAACCCATAGACCAAAACTTACGGTCGAACCCTAGTTCGACGCTGCACCACCGCTAAGCCATCTATAAATTCTTCCACTATTTTTTCTGTGTTTGCCACCATCCCTCTTCCTCCAGACCCAGGCTTGACAAACAGTTCGTCACCGTTTGTTGGAATTTGGCCCAAATGCATTTTCCGTTCATCTTGCAAATTCGCAACAAATACCGAACTAAAAATCTTGAAACTAGAATCAAAAATCACCATTTTCGAGTACTCATCAGACTACATAATCAAAACGAATAATTTAGACCTTCGAATTTCTGACATGTTTTGTGCATATCAGTATTTCTTGATTTTCCAGTGAACTCAAACTTATTAAAACTAAAAATGATTTTTAATCTTATGATCTTGTTAATCTAAAAACTTTGTGTTTAAACTTTCTGCTCTAAAGAGGATTAGGAGATGCAGATTTGAATTTTGAATTCTTTTTAACCCTGTATGTTAAGAATAGAGGCAACAGACATGCATACACACAAACTACATATATATACAACATGTAGGCATTTTTACACAAGTATACAAACATATTCACATCATATCTTCAAGTAATAATCCAAACACCATGATATAAAATGGGATCAAGGGTCAGGTCACATGGAATGTATAAACAGAGAAGGCTGAGTATAGCGTGAAAATGGTTTTGAATTTTATTCTTTAATCTAGAAATACTTTTGTTTTCTGAAACTTGTACTTGTTTTTTTTGAATCCGATCATGATTTTGAAGCTTACATCTTTGCATTGTCTTCCCAGGTTGAAACTTGAACACTTGAAGTTATTTACAAGTTGCAAACTGATCTTGTTTGATTTGTTTTTGATTTCTTTTTCTATTTTCCAGTTTTGATTTTGAAACAGATTTTTGGTTTTCAGGTTTTACTTTTTAGAAATGAGGATGAAAGAGTTTTGAACCGAAAATGAATTAACAGGTTTTCTCATTCTTAAACATGTTACTGTATTAAATTTTTAAGGGAAAAGAACAAATTGCCACTTGTAAACTTATACTAACACTTGTTGATCTATATTGTAATGTATTAAACATTTGTCACAAATATGTATTTTTATTCCTAAACCCCTTTGTTTATAAATTATGTTTAAACCTTTTCTTCAATTTATTTACAAATTATGTTTTAAACCCTCTTGTTTATATTAATTACTTAATTTATATACAAACTATTTTATGTTAAACCCTTGTTTTATTTTAATTTATGAAACATGTTTTTTTATTTAATATGTTTTATATTTGCAAAAGTTATATTCATATCAAAACTTTATATGTATACTAACTATATTTGTTTTTAAGTATATATAAGAAAATCATTTTTAAATCTTTAAGTAAATCTTACTTAAATTTTAAACTTAAGCCATTGAACTTATTAATAAAAATTTATTTTTATAAATTTCATTTTTAGCTTAAGTAATCATACTTTTTATATTTATTCAACTTTTTTAAAGAAAATGATTTAAATATCTAATTATACACAACAAATGATCATATATTCATATATATATATATATATAAGTTTATTAAAGTATAAAGCTTTGAAATTCAATTTTATTTATAAGATACTTATCCTTGATTTTTATATCAAAATTCTATTTTGAAATCTCCTTTTATATATATATATATATTTCCCAAATTCCAAATCAACTTTATTTTAAAATCTTTTCGTATATATTTATTCCAAATTTTCAAATTAATTCACAATAAATCCCAAAAATTAATAAAACCACTGAATTAAATTTGGCTAAAAACCGAGAATGTTACATATTCCCCCCTTAAGAAAATTTCATCTCCGAATTTTGCTAGACAGGGAGACAACAAAAGAATAGATGGACACACAAAGATGGAGAAACAGTTTTCCAGATCAAACTGAATATCTATTCTGCATTTGGCTTATCAAATCAGAATATTACCAATAATTATGAGAATGATCTCATACAATACTACACAAGATACTCGGGTCATCCAGTCTACGAAGTATGCAAGGGCACTGGTTAGTTCGAAGGGATAACTAACTGTTCGTAGAATGTATCTAGACCCCAAAGAATAAACAAGCAGATACCACTTAATTCAGTTTCATTATTAACCAATTTATTCCAATTAAAATTTCAAACTCGTTTAGAAGCGAAAACTGATAGAAACTGATGAAATAGGAACTTATCTACAACGATACGCAGGGCCACCATCGCACCGAAGTTCCTTCTTGTAGCTGCCACGAAGCAATCAGAGAATTGGATTATGATCAAAAAGATTAATAGAGAAAAGATTATTTCCTTGTTGTTGCAGGGTATTGACCATTTGTAGTGGTACTTTCCTGTCCCCTATCTCGTCCTCTTCTTACACTCATATTCACTATAAGTGGATAGTAAGAGAATTTACCGAGGCATACAGACAAATATCTTAAGGATATACTCATTCTAAGGCATTTGTAACCCTATCTCTAATGAGTCACCTAATGTATTATACTCCTGAGCTAAAGTTCTTACTCAACTTTCATCTCTGATACCAAAATGTCACGGTCTAGGCTTTTCAACCATTGACAGCGGCCACTCTCAACTGGTAGGCTTTTTAACCATCCCAACCCCGTAGTGGCAGACACTGGTACCCTGACCTTGCTTTTACGGCCAGCCTTTCGACTTCTTCACATACCCGGTTAACCAACCCTTCCCCAAGGACATGTAGCGGTAAGAGTCTCCCGTTCGCCACCAAACGCGAAGCGAGAACCCCCTATCATGCTGTAATGAAGCGAGGTCAATCATGGGACTGGTGTGAGCAAACAAAAATAGTTTTAATTGGACAAAACAAAAAAAGGAAATAAAAAGGAAATCCGCAATGCTTTTTGGAAAATGAAACTACATAAGGCCTCCCGACACACACAACGCAAACGCATAATTGGAGGAGATTTCTCCTTATGATAGTCAAATATGCTTGATACACGAAAATCTTTTGATATTATTAGTTGCATAGTGCAGAAACATTTCGAAAGTATAATATCAATCTTAGCCAGCATAGACACTTCGTACTATGCCTACTATAGCTATCAATTAAACGGCGAGTCACCACCCATAGTAAAAGGCAGGTTATACAACTAAAACCATACATGACGCATATTATTTCTTTGAATTTCCAACAAATGGTCAGGCAAAGGAACTTGCTGGGCCACATCAGTATGCCTTTAGAGGGACGCCCCGAGAACCTAACCGGATCTCTGCCAACACAAGGCCGGTTACCTCTACAACTAGGTAACTACTACACGAGTATGCCACCCCCGGTCGTAACCGACCTTTATCCGAGGTCTCGACACCAACAACCACAAAGCAATAAGTTTGCAGCAACCTCATATGTTAAGTATTTGGGCTCCATACCATAATACCACTGCTCTCCAAAGGGAAATGGACATACCCTCGGGGGGTGCTACCCCCAAATAACCTTGCCGCATCTTTCCTGTTTTGACCATTCCGGGTTTTGAGGTCCGACGAGGTCACGTCCATAAAGCTATGATTTTCACAAAAGCCATGCTTCAATCAACATATGATCAGCAGCACTTCGTATGACATATTACCAAATTGGGAATGTATCACTAGTAACCATCAACTACATAACCTCTGAAGTCGTATGTCTCAGAGAAGGGTGTTAAGCTAAGAGAATAAATTCTCCGCCACCAAACAGAAATGTATTTGATAGAAAGTAGCTTTAAATCTAAAAGTATAATGTCAGACACACATCCATACAAGTCTGTTCCGGGTTCGAACAGAACCGAAGGCACTTCAAAAGAAGCCCTTGCAATTCGGATAATCCCTAATCATGTCCAGACTCCCCATCACAAAGGGTGATCAAATCTCTATACCGTGGCCATTCGGTGTAGAGACATTCGACAGGGAATCCTTTCGCTTTCGAAAATATCCAGTCTTCACCATCAAGGTTAGTCATGGAACTGGTGTGAGCAAACAAAAACAGTTTTAATTGGACAAAACAAATAAAAGGAAATTAAAAGGAAATCCGCAATGCTTTTTGGAAAATGAAACTACCATAAGGCCTTCCGCCACACACAATGCAAACGCAAATTGGAGGAGATATCTCCTTATGATAGTCAAACATGCTTGATATGCGAAATCTTTTGAAATTATTATTAGTGCATAGTGTAGAAAACATTTCAAAAGTATAATATTAATCTTGGCCAGCATAGACATTTGGTATTATGCCTACTATAGCTACCAATTAAACGGCAGCTCACCACCGTAAGTAAAAGGCAAGTTATACAACTAAAATCGTACAGGGCGCGTATTGTTTCATTGGATTTCCAACAAATGGTCAGGCAAAGGAACTTCCTGGGCCACATTGGTATGCCTCTAGAGGGATGCCCCGAGAACCTGACAGGATCTCTGCCAACACAAGGTCGGGTTACCTCTGTAACTAGGTAACTACTACACGGGGGTGCCACCCTTCGGTCGTAACCGAACTTTATCCGAGGCCTTGACACCAACAACCACAAAGCAATAAGTTTGCAGCAACAACATAAGTTAAGTATCTGGGCTCCATACCATGATACCGCTTCTATCCAGAAGGAAATGGGCATACCCTCAGGAGGCGCTACTCTTAAATAACCTTGTTGTGACGACCACCCATGACTCCTGCACTTAAACAAGGAGATAGTGCGCTGAAAGGCGTGCCCGACAGTCATGCACGATCATCAGGGTAAGGTAAACACAGAATAGTCTATCGTATTACTCACAGCGGAGGGATAAAATACAATAGAGAAATATATATAGTGAAGCTTCACTAAATAGAATCTCATCAATACACTACAAAACAATTTGATACAAACATCTGAATAGTCAATACATCAAGCCTCACTACATAACACTCAAAGAATCATACAAGCAGCGGAAAATCCAGTACATATAGTAAGAAAACAATATGCAGAAGCCTCCAGCTCGTCTTTGCCATCAACAGCGTTGGTCACTAAGAACAACACCTGTCACCTGCTACCTAGTCTGCCTATCCCAAAATGGATGAACATCCCAAGGTAATAAGAGTTGAACATAAAACCTTGAGTCAGACAAAAGTCCTAGTGAGCGGTAAATTAACTAACAACCTACCAAAAGAGCATAAAGGAAAAAGGAATAGGAATCCAACCCTCCCACTCCACCTCTTTCTACAGTGATAGGCCCCAGACCCACTAAGCAGAAATAAACATAGCAAAGCAGACATTTAAAGTAAAACAATTATCATTCGAGTCAAGGTCGATGTTTTCCAAGCACAAACCCCCAAGGCCTAAGCCAAGATCAGATAAGCACCCACAAAACATCGCTCTTGAGGCCGAGTGACGATACAACCAAAGCATCCAAACATCCATGACTCTGGCTATCACTGTTATCATTGCTTCGATATCACCGTTAATTGAATGACCGGCTCATTCTTTCATCCGTCCGACAAGGGCTAATGGTAACCCCAGTTCCAGACAGAACTCCGCACATCGTCATGACCGGTGCCTAGGACTATCGAATCTGCCCAGAGTACTCGACCATCAACTATTAGTCGATTGGGAATATCGAATCTGCCAGTGTACTATTGCTTTGAGCCTGCTAGAACCTTCAACAACGATGAAATCTCAGCCTCCTAGTCATCCTCCTTGACGACTATTCGCATACTAGCTCAAGCGCCTCTTGAGCCAACCATTATCCACGAACTCGAACCATATCACCGAGTTATCAACATGCTTGGGATGATCCCGTCTGGATTAAACCAAGGCTATCTCACATCATGCTTTGCTTCATCGCATCATAGCAAAGTTCCATCTCAACATCATCATCAAATCTATCCATATGAGCTTTATCATCCGCTTCATATGCTATGAGCAGCTTTCCTTATTCAAGAGCCTTTCCACTTAGCTTTTGAATCATCTTCGACCAACTTGTCCTAATCAAATCATCAATCAACTAATTTATAACAATCAATCAAATCAATCATTAATCCAAGTAAATCAATCATTCAACAAGATCTAAATAAACAGTTATAACAATAATGGAAATTTCGTAAATAAAGAGTCCAAATCTAACAAGCATGAATTCTAAGTAATATCTTGATGAATAAACTAGCATAGGTTAACATGTAGTAAAGTGGATATCAAAACTTTATGAACGATGGATCTACATGCAGACTTAAGGAAAATGCATGAAATCACTATCTTTAACACACAAACAAGCCACCGATCCAATATACTCCTTTGGGTCTGTGTGAGAGACAACCATCCTCACCGAATCACCTAAACGCTTCAAAAGCAACTAACTTCAGATCTGGACAGCAAAGGATCTTGTTTGATCCGACAAGATTTCCCTTCAAACGATGAAGTCTCTCTTTGAAGAATGTAGATCTTCAATTTTCGCTCTTGGATCTTCGATTTGATATTCAATCTTGGATGGAAGGAAGAACTAGATTAGAGAAGAGATAAGAAGTGAAGAAGTGTAGCACTCGAGCTCTCAAAATGGAAGCACTTCGTCGCTTCAAAATTCGGATCCCACAAAGTGAGATAACGCCGTGTATTTATAGGCCGAACCCTTAAGTCGTTCGCCCCCCCTTAAGTCGGTCACGACTTAACAAGGCCCCATGACTTACGACTCATCAACCCCACGGCCTACCGACTCAAGTCTCTACGCGACCTAACACAAACACGGCTCAACACACACGCGACCTAACATGCAAGCTGCGTTCCTTCCTAAGTCGTCTGGACGACTTAATAACCTACCGACTCACGACTAAACGACTCAATGACCTAGCGACTTAACAACACACACGGCTTAGCGACCCAGCGACCTAACACCCTTGCCTTATCTCGTCCACGACCTAATCCGCTAACTACCTTAAGTCGCTTCACCGACCTATCTTCCTTAGGTCGGTAACTCGTTCAACCGACCTATCTACTATACCACTATCCCTTAGGTCGTTTACTAACTTAAGCCGTTAACTCCTAAGTCGTCAGTTCCCTTATGTCGGCCAAACCCCTAAGTCCCTCACTCCTATAGGTCGGTCACTCCTATAGGTCGCTCCAACTCCTAAGTCGCTCCACCGACTTATGCTACGACACGACCTAACCCTGGACGACTCATCTCTGAATGACTTAAGCTCCGACCGACTTAAATTCTGAACGACTTAACAACACTAACGACCTAATAACAACAATTCTACGATCCTTCGATCCGTAAAAATATGGGTCGTTACATTCTCTCCCCCTTAGGAATTTCGCCCCGAAATTCCAAACAAACAAGAGCAACCAAAACTATTCGCATGCCTACCATCCATAGCAATCAACAAACCATGCATCTAATTACTAGCCTAGCATGCAGAATTCTAAAATTAGAACAAGTTACAAATTCATGAGATGTCACGACACCTTAGGGCCATACCTCGAAGAGTTCAGGATGAGCTGCCTTCATCCTCTCTTCCTCCTCCCATGTACAGTCGTTAACATCATCACTCCATTGTACCTTGAGCAACCTTACTACCTTCCTCCTAAGCTGTTTTGTGTCAGTTTCCATAACACAAAGCGGCTTAGAGGTCTCTTGTCAACTGAATCAACCTCAAAATCTTCACAGCTATCAACAGAAACCACTGCATTCGAGTCGTGCACATACATTTGTAGATACGACACATGAAAAACATTATGCATACCCGACATCTTTTCTGGTAATTCCAATTTATAAGCGAGCTTTCCAATTCGCTCGACGATCGGGAATGGTCCAACAAATCTCAGAGTCAATTTTCCTTTCTTCCCGAATCGAATAACATTCTTCAGCGGAGAAATCTTCACAAAAACCATATCACCTACGTCGAATTCCAAATCCTTACGACACTTATCGGCATAGCTTTTCTGACGGTCTTGGGCTGCCTACATTCGTCGCCGAATGATCTTTATACAATCCGAAGTCTGTTGAATCATTTCTGGCCCAAGTATCAACTTTTCTCCCGTTTCCAGCCATCATGTCGGAGAGTTACACGGTCTTCCATACAATGCCTCATATGGTGCCATACCAATACTTGACTGGTAACTGTTATTATACGAGAATTCCACCAAATGAAGATAATCTTCCCATGATCCTCCGAAGTCCAAAACACATGCTCTGAGGAGATCTTCCAAAACCCGGTTGACTCTCTCGGTCTGACCATCTGTTTGAGGGTGATAAGCTGTACTCAAACACAACTCGGTTCCCAAAACTTCCTGGAAGCTCTTCCAAAATCTACTAGTGAACAATGGGTCTTGATCGCTCACTATACTTTTTGGAACACCATGGAATCGAACTATCCACTTAACATACAGCTCAGCCAATTTTGATGCAGTCCTTGTTGATCGAACAGGAATGAATCTCTTAGTCAAACGATCTACGATGACCCAAATCCCTTCATTTCCTGCTCTGTTCTAGGTAGCCCATCGATAAAATCCATCGATATTTGCTCCCACTTCCATGTAGGAACTTCTAATGGCTGAAGCAATCCGCTGGGCTTCTTCTGCTCGGCTTTTACCAACTGGCAGTTCATACACTTGGAAATAAAATTTCCAACATCCTTCTTTATACCTTCCCAGTAATAGGTTCTCTCCATATCCCGGTACATCTTATTTCCACTTGGATGAATTGTCAGCTTTGAGTGATGATTTTCCTTCAGAATTTCATCCCTCAATTCATCTATATCGGGAACAACTAGTCGTCCTTGTTTCCGAAGCCAACCCTCTCGATCGATTTCGAATCCTTTATCCTTTTCTGGGTCCAATCCAGATTCCAAATCACGGATAATCTTGACAAGCTTATGGTCTCGCTTTTGGCTCTTGCCAATTCTTTCCACAAGAGTAGGTCTTATCGATAAGTTTGCCAACATCTCAGGTTCCAATTCACATCTAGGCCTGAAGTTAAATCCAGCCAAATACTCGAGACTCTTCCATTCTGAAAACATGGCTCCCAATCCTGCATGTCTTCGGCTTAACGCATCTGCCACTGCGTTATCCTTTCCCGGAGTATAGGCTATACCAAAATCATATGATGCTAAAAACTCTAGCCATCGTTGCTGCCGGGGATGGGAGAAAAGATACTTCAATGACTTATGATCTGTAAACAACTCGAACCGAACTCCCAGTAGGTAATGTCTCCACATCTTCAGAGCAAATACAATCGTCGCTAACTCCAAATCATGAGTCGGATAATTCCTTTCATGCGGCTTCAGTTGTCGACTTGCATATGCAACAACTTTATCCTTCTTCATTAGCACTGCTCCAAGTCCAGTACCACATGCATCGGTGTAAACCACCATCTCATCATTTCCACTTGGAATAGTCAAAACAGGAGCACTTGTCAGTCGCTCTTTCAGGATTCCAAAAGCTTGTTCACACTTAGCATCCCATCTGAACACTTGGTTCTTTTTCATCAATCCTGTTAATGGTCCAGCTATCTTGGAAAAGTCTTTGATAAACCGTCGATAGTATCCTGCTAATCCAAGAAAACTTCTCACATTAGATGCATTCTTAGGTCTAACCCAATCCTGGATCGCTGCCACCTTGGCGGGATCAACCGCTATTCCACTTCCAGAGATAACATGGCCTAAGAACCTCACTTCGCTCTTCCAGAAGTGACACTTCAAAAACTTAGCCCTCAGCTGTTGTTTCCGCAAGATTTCCAAAACAATCCGCAAGTGCGTCTTGTGCTCTTCTTCGGTTCTGGAATAAATCAAAATATCATCCACGAACACAAGTACAAACTTGTTCAACTGATCCCTGAACACTCTATTCATAAGATCCATAAAATATGCTGGTGCATTGGTCAATCCAAACGGCATTACCAGCCACTCATAGAAACCGGATGGTGTCCTGAAAGCAGTCTTCGGCACACTATCCTTTGCCACTCTCAACTGGTGAAATCCCATTGCCAAATCCATCTGAGAAGACACCTTAGCTTCGTGAAGCTGATCAAACAAGTCATCTATTCTCGGCAATGGATACTTGTTCTTCTTAGTCACTTTATTCAACTCACGATAATCCACACACAACCTCAATGATCCGTCCGCTTTGGTTGCAAACACAACTGGTGCACCCCATTCGGACACACTACGCCGAATGAATCCTTTATGTAAAAGGTCATCAACTTGCACCTTCAACTCTTGCTGTTCCCTAGGCGCCATTCGCCCAAGAGGCATCACAACAGGTCTGGCTCCTTCAACTAGATCGATACGAAACTCGATCTCTCTATGCGGCGGTAACCCTTTGACCTCGTCAAAAACATCCTCAAATCAATTCACAATAGGCACCGATGACAGTCCATCCCGTGGAACAACTAGCGAATACATGAAGCTCATGAAGACGCCTTCTTCATGCTTACATCGTATCACAACCTTTCGCCCTTCCACATTCTCGACTGTTACCTCTAGCCTTTCACAATCAACCTTTGCCGCATACTTCCTAAGGCAGTCCATACCCAAAATAATTCCAAACCCCACAAAGTTCAGAACAAAACAATCACAAACAAAAGAGCAATCATGACTCGATACAATCAGACCACGACATACCATACACAAACAAGACGAACCCCCAACTGGATTAGTCACAACCAATGGTCTATCCATGGTATCCAGTTCCAAACCCAACCGGCCTACAAGTTCGTTACAAACAAAAGAATGTGACGCCCCAGTATCGAACAACACTCTAACTAGAACACCGCAAATGGAAATGGTACCTTGTACCACCACACTCTTTCCTTTCTCTTCCGTAGTAGGGGCTTTTGAAGACGATGGCACAGCCCCCAAAGCATAAGCTTGCACAATCTGCTTGTCCTTCCTCGGTTCCGGACAATTCTTCCTGATATGCCCCATCTTGTCACAGTTGTGGCACTTCACCGGCACTCTCGGATTCTTAGAATCTCTGGAGAGATGACCCTTCTGCTGACAGTTGTAGCAGGTCACTTCACTATTCGGCTTCTTCCGGCCATCCTTACCCTTCTGTTGCTGCTGCTTCCTCTTCTTGTTCCCACCTTGCTGTGGTTTAGATTCCTCCTTAGTCACAGCAACAACAGATCCTTCCTTAGGAAACAGATTCTCGTGCCTGAGAGCTTTCTCCACAAGCTTCTCAAATGGGTCGTCCAGATGATCCACCAACTGCCTCCCAAGAAAAATGTCCAAGCCTGTCACAAACTTCTCGTTCTTCTGATATGGGGATTCAATATATGACCGAGCATACTTGGACAAGGCTTCAAACTCAGAAACATACTCAAGAACTGGTCTTCGACCTTGCTTGAGTTCCACAAATTTCTTAAACAGAACGGATTTCTGAGCTGTAGAAAAGAACTTAGCTTCAAATCTGACTTGGAATTGCTCCCAAGTAATTTCTTCCTCTGGAGTATCAATGGTGATAGAGTTCCACCAATCAGAAGCTCTTCCCTGAAGCTGTCTTGATGCAAGCTTCCTCTTAGTTGCATCCTCAATTCCTAAGTCACCAAAGATCCTTCTACAAGCATCAATCCATCTCTGAACTTCAATGCTTGACTCTGTCCCCAAGAAAACCTTTCCTCCAAGAGCGGTATAGTCTTTACACAGCCTAGCAAAATCCACCTGTTTTGGAGTTTGAACTTGAACTCCAACATCTACCGTTGGCCCTGGAGCTAGCAGCCTTCTCATGATCGAAGTCATCATGGCCTCAAACATAGCAGCATAATCAGCAGCCCCCTCAGAATCACGGCCTTCCCTAGCAGCTGGTCTCCCTCTTTGACTCATTCTTAATATCTAAAAATGATTAGTACACCTTGAGAACAACTGCATAAAGGGGTTCAAATCGCTCTAAGCTACTATATTATGCATAGTAATCATCCATCAAAATTATAATTACGTTTCTCATACGTGATTACATCAACGAGCGTTGACTAAAATCGATTAACCAAAGCACCGATACCAAATGTGACGACCGTCCATGACTCCTGCACTTAAACAAGGAGATAGTGCGATGAAAGGCGTGCCCGGCAGCCATGGACGATCATCAAGGTAAGGTAAACACAGAATAGTCTATCGTATTACTCACAGCATAGGGATAAAATACAATAGAGAAATATATATAGTGAAGCTTCACTAAATAGAATCTCATCAATACACTACAAAACAATTTGATACAAACATCTGAATAGTCAATACATCAAGCCTCACTACATAACACTCAGAGAATCATACAAGCAGCGGAACATCCAGTACATATAGTAAGAAAATAATATGCAGAAGCCTCCAGCTCGTCTTCGTCATCAACAAAGTTGGTCACTAAGAACAGCACCTGTCACCTGCTACCTAGTCTGGCCATCCCAAATTGGATGAACAACCCAAGGTAATAAGAGTTGAACATAAAACCTTGAGTCAGACAAAAGTCCTAGTGAGCGGTAAATTAACTAACAACATACCAAAAGAGCATAAAGGAAAAAGGAATAGGAATCCAACCCTCCCACTCCACCTCTTTCTACAGTGATAGGCCCCAGACCCATTAAGCAGAAATAAACATAGCAAAGCAGACATTTAAAGTAAAACAATTATCATTCGAGTCGAGGTCGATGTTTTCCAAGCACAAACCCCCAAGGCCTAAACCAAGATCAGATAAGCACCCACAAAACATCGCTCTTGAGACCGAGTGATGATACAACCAAAGCATCCAAACATCCATGACTCTGGCTATCATTGTTATCATTGCTTCGATATCACCGTTAATTGAACGACCGGCTCATTCTTTCATCCGTCCGTCAAGGGCTAATGATAACCCCGGTTCTAGACAGAACTCCGCACGTCGTCGTGACCCGTGCCTAGGACTATCGAATCTGCCCAGAGTACTCGACCATCAACTATTAGTCGATTGGGACTATCGAATCTGCCCAGTGTACTCTTGCTTTGAGCTTGCTAGAACCTTCAACAACGATGAAATCTCATCCTCCTAGTCATCCTCCTTGACGATTATTCTCATACTAGCTCAAGCGCCTCTTGAGCCAACCATTATCCACGAACTCGAACCATATCACCGAGTTATCAACATGCTTGGGATGATCCCGTCTGGATTAAACCAAGGCTATCTCACATCATGCTTTGCTTCATCGCATCATAGCAAAGTCCCATCTCAACATCATCATCAAATCTATCCATATGAGCTTTATCATCCGCTTCATATGCTACGAGCAGCTTTCCTTATTCAAGAGCCTTTCCACTTAGCTTTTGAATCATCTTCGACCAACTTGTCCAAATCAAATCATCAATCAACTAATTTATAACAATCAATCAAATCAATCATTAATCCAGGTAATCAATCATTCAACAAGATCTAAATAAACAGTTATAACAATAATGGAAATTTCGTAAATAAAGAGTCCAAATCTAACAAGCATGAATTCTAAGTAATATCTTGATGAATAAACTAGCATAGGTTAACATGTAGTAAAGTGGATATCAAAACTTTATGAACGATGGATCTACATGCATACTTAAGGAAAATGCATGAAATCACTATCTTTAACACACAAACAAGCTACCGATCCAATATACTCCTTTGGGTCCGTGTGAGAGACAACCACCACTCACCTAATCACCTAAACGCTTCAAAAGCAACTAACTTCAGATCTGGACAGCAAAGGATCTAGCGTGATCCGACAAGATTTCCCTTCAAACGATGAAGTCTCTCTTTGAAGAATGTAGATCTTCAATTTTGGCTCTTGGATCTTCGATTTGATCTTCAATCTTGGATGGAAGGAAGCACTAGATTAGAGAAGAGATAAGAAGTGAAGAAGTGTAGCACTCGAGCTCTCAAAATGGAAGCACTTCGTCGCTTCAAAATCCGGATCCCAAAAAGTGAGATAAGGCCGTGTATTTATAGACCGAACCCTTATGTCGTTCGCCCCCCCTTAAGTCGGTCACGACTTAACAAGGCCCCACGACTTACGACTCATCAACCCCACGGCCTACCGACTCAAGCCTCTACGCGACCTAACACAAACACGACTCAACACACACGCGACCTAACATGCAAGCCGCGTTCCTTCCTAAGTCGTCTGGACGACTTAACAACCTACCGACTCACGACTCAATGACTCAATGACCTAGCGACTTAACAACACACACGGCTTAGCGACCCAGCGACCTAACACCCTTGCCTTATCTCATCCACGACCTAAGCCGCTAACTACATTAAGTCGCTTCACCGACCTATCTTCCTTAGGTCGGTAACTCGTTCAACCGACCTATCTCCTATACCATTATCCCTTAGGTCATTTACTAAATTAAGCCGTTAACTCCTAAGTTGTTAGTTCCCTTAGGTCGGCCAAACCCCTAAGTCGCTCACTCCTATAGGTCGGTCACTCCTATAGGTCGCTCTAACTCCTAAGTCGCTCCACCGACTTATGCTATGACACGACCTAACCCTGGACGACTCATCTCTGGACGACTTAAGCTCCGAACGACTCAAATTCTGAATGACTTAACAACACTAATGACCTAATAACAACAATTCTACGATCCTTCGATCCGTAAAAATACGGGTCGTTACACTTGCCGCATCTTACCTGTTTCGACCATTTCGGGTTGTGATGTCCGACGAGGTCACGTCCACAAAGCTATGCTTTTCACAAAAGCCATGCTTCGATCAGCACATGATTAGCAGCACTTCGTATGGTACATTACCAAATTGGGAATGTATCACTAGTAACCATCAACTACATAACCTCTGAGCTCGTACGTCTCAGAGAAGGTTGTTAAGCTAAGAGAATAAATTCTCCGCCACCAAACAAAAATGTATTTGATAGAAACCAACTTTACATCTCAAAGCGTAATGTCAAGCACACATACATGCAAATCTGTTCCGGGTTCGAACAGAACCGAAGGCACTTCAAAAGAAGCCCTTGCAATACGGATAATACCTAATCACATCTAGACTCCCTGTCATAAACGGTGATCAAATATCTTTACGAGGGTCATTCGGTGCAGAGACATTCAACAAGTAATCCTTTCGCTTTCGAAAATATCCGTTCTTCACCACCGGTCTTCAAATGCTATCCATTTCGTCGTATCATTATCCGAAATGGGTTATATGACACCGTCCTCTCCCGGCTAATCCGAATAATGAGCGTAGTATTTTAAAACATATGGATATAGTGGGATCTTTAGTTAAGTCACAACTTAAAGCCCAAAACCTTTCTTCAAATGGTTTAAACAAATTACTATTTTCAAATCTTTAAACAAAAAGATTCACTTCACAAAGTTAATTAATCTTTCACAAAGATTAATTCATAGCTTTCAAAACTATTTACAATTAAAATCTTTTATACAAAAGACACACCTTTAAGATCCTCTTTTTTGGAAACAAAGTTCACAAATCTTTAGCAAAGATTCATTTATAGCCTTCAAAATAATTCCATTTCAAATTTGAACCCCTTTCAACAAAAACTGGAAATCCTTTCTTTATTTGAAAGCTATTATCATTTGAAAACAAGTACATTTTGTTTCGGAAAAATTTGGTCAAATATACACAAGTTATAGCCTTTAAAAGTATAAACTAGAAAATCAGCGAACTGCTGTGTCAACGACAAGTTTTATTTGAATTAAACTTAAATTCCCAAAAACAATTTGTTTAAAATGGTTTTAAATATATATATATATATATTGTATAAACCTTAACAAATATAGTATATTAAAAACTAAATTTCAATTTTAAAACTTCCTTTTCAAAGGCTTTTCATATTCAATTGAATTCCATTTCCAAAACCATTTGGATTCAAACTTCAACTTTTACACAAAATAATATTTAGATTTCAAAATATCAATGACTTAACCGATTTCCTTGTGAAATTCATATTTGTGTGTGTATGGTGTAGTCCAGGGGTTTTACACAATAGTGCAATATCACCAATCATCACAATCCAAGCACAGTAATACTGATAAGCGGTATAATCTCATAACGCTTGTCTTTATTCACAGATACACAGATAATAATATAAATTCATCACAGATAAATAAATTACATTCCTTATAACTCAGATCCAAATTATTCGTATCACAAAGCATCACACATTAGGGGTATCAAACAATTCAGGGCACTCAAAACAATCCAAACATCCATAAGTAAGATTAATTAATCATCTGATTAATTTAAATTAGATTAATCACTTACGAATAAATTACAAATCCTGGTTAATTAGTATTAATTATTTACAACCCATTTAATTAATTATCCTTTAATAATAAAAAATTTAACCATTATTAAATAATTAGTTTACCCTTAATTATTTAATTATCCTTAATTAATCACATTAATCAATTTCCCCTTAATTAAGTACCATTTGATTAATTATGCTTAATTAATAAGTGATTATCTCTAATCACTTATAGTAATAATCACAAATTAATTGAGTCATTATCCTTTAATCGCTTAATTAATTAACTTTAATCATTAATTGATTACTTTTAATTAATTAATTATCCTTAAATTAATTACCTTAATTAATTACCCTATACTTAAGTTAATTAATTTACTCTTAATTACTTAATCCTTTAACCATTAATTTAATTAATTTTTAAATTAAGTAATTGTCCTTTAATTGCCTTCATTAAGTAATTATCCATTAGTCGCTTCCATTAATTAATTATTAATTAATAAATCATTAATTACTTAAGAACTTAATTAATTAAGAATTAAAAGATAAAACTTTTTATCTTAATTAATTACTTTAATCATCATTTAAGCCTTATTTAAAAATCTTGTAATTAACCACTTAACTTAAATCTTTAAGTTAAATTAAGGATTAAAACACTTCATCATTTACTTAATCACAATATTAAGTTTATTTAAAATAAACTTTCAAAACAAAGGTTATATATATATATGTTGAAATACATTAAACTCAAACAATTTTTTTTTTCAAACCTTTAATAAATTCCATCTCAATCAAACATTAAAAGAGGAATGGTTAATAAATTGTTTCAACTCGATTAAGTTTAAGCTTCAAAATTTGTTCCTTTAACTAGCTTTGAATTTTGTTTTAAAAAAAAGTTGATTAATACTTTAATGTGGGAAATTTGTTCACTAAAAACCCAATCATACTTTAGTTTTTTTTTTTCAAAACTGGTTGTATTTAAACCTGAAATAGGTTTTGTTTAAAAATTTAGAAACCCGCTATCACTAAAACCACTCGAGCCCTCAATAAACTTCCCTGAGAACTCACCCGAGCCAATTCTGGAATTTCCCGCATTTGAACCCGAGAACCACCTCATCTTCCCCAAACCAAAAAACAACTGATACCAATGGTACGTAGTGCACATGTACGATGGACCAGATCGTCACCGACCAACCCTGCTACCCTCAGCATATCATCGTCAATCATCTCCATCTGATCAACTACCCAAAACCACGAACTACCATTTAAAACGAGATTGAACCCGTAGTCTCCTCCTCAAACCCAACCCAGTCGAAGAAATCCTCCTCATGCCAATGATTTTGATCGCCAAAACCCACGCTACTACTTTCAGAGACGCAACACATGTCAACGCTGTAATCCCTCTTGGACCGGTCCTTTCTGGTGCCACGCTGATGATGATGATCCCTAGACTATCCATAGACAAAAATTCACAGTCGAACTCTAGTTCAACGCTGCACCACCGCCATAGCCATCTATAAATTCTTCCAATATTTTTTCTATGTTCGCCACCATCCCATCTTCCTCCAGACTCAAGCTCGACAAACAGTTCGTCACCGTTCGTCGAAATTTGGCCCAAATGCATTTTCCGTTCATCTTGCAAATTCGCAACAAATACCAAGCTAAAAATCTTGAACTAGAATCAAAAATCACTGTTTTCAAATACTCATTAGATTACATAATCAGTAAGAATAATTTAGACCTTCGAATTTCTGATAAGTTTTGTGTTCATCGATATTTCTTGATTTTCTAATGAACTCAAACTAATTAAAACTAAAAATGACTTTTATTCTTAAGATCTTGTTAACCTAAACACTTTTTGTTTAAACTTCCTACTCTAAAGAGGGTTAGGATATGAGGATTTGAATTTTTAACGAATTTTTTTAACCCTGCATGTTTAGAATAGAGGCAACAGACATGCATACACACAAACTACATTCATATACAACATGCAGGCATTTTTACACAAGTATACAAACATATTCACATCATATCTTCAAGTAATAATCCAAACACCAAGATATAAAATGGGTTCAAGGTTCTGCTCACCTGGAATGTATAAAAAGAGAAGGCTGAGTATAAATTGGAAATGGTTTTGAATTTGATTCTTTGATCTGGAAATAATTTTGTTTTCTCAAACTTGTATCTGTTTTAGTTGATTTTGATCATGATTCTGAAGCTTAAATCTTTGCATTGTCTTCCCAGGTTGAAACTTGAACACTTGAAGTTGTTTACAGGTTGCAAACTGATCTTGTTTGATTTGTTTTTGATTTCTTTTTCTGTTTTCCAGTTTTGATTTTGAAACAGATATTTTGGTTTTCAGGTTCTACTTTTTAGAAATGAGGATGAAAGAGTTTTGAATCGTAAATGAATTAACAGGTTTTCTCATTCTTACAAATGTTAGTGTATTAAATTTTTAAGAGAAAAGAACAAATTTCCACTTGTAAACCTGTACTAAACTTGTTAATCTATATTGTTACTTAATTAAACATTTGTCACAAATATGTATTTTTATGGCTAAACCCCTTTGTTTATAAATTATGTTTAAACCTTTTCTTCAATTTATTTACAAATTATGTTTTAAACCCTCTTGTTTATATGAATTACTTAATTTATATACAAACTATTTTATGTTAAATCCTTTTTTTATTTTCATTTATGAAACATGTTTTTTTATTAATATGTTTTATATTTTCAAAAGGTATATTCATATCAAAGTTTTATATATATATTAACTATATTTGTTTTTAAGTATATAAAAGAAAAGCATTTTAAATACTTAAGTAAATCACACTTAAATTTTAAACTTAAGTTGTTAAACTTATTAGTAAATACTTATTTTTATAAATTTCATTTTAAACTTAAGTAATCATACTTATTATATTTATTTAACATTTTTAAAGAAAATGATTTAAATATCTAATTATACACAATAAATAATCTTATATACATATACATATACATATACATATACATATATATATATATATTAGTTTCTTAAAGTATAAAGCTTTTAAATTTTATTTTATTTATAAGATACTTATCCTTGAATTTTAAATCAAAATTCTATTTTGAAATCTCCAAATATATATATATATATATATATATATATTTCTCAAATTTCCAAATCAACTTTATTTTAAAATCTTTTTATATATATTTATTCCAAATTTTCAAATTAATTCACAACAAATCCCAAAAATTAATAAAAACTATTGAATTAAATTTGGCTGAAAACCAAAAATGTTACAATTAATTAATTAAGGGTTAATTTGTTAATGTAATTATGTGACTAATTAAGGGAAAATTAATTAATTTAGTATAATTAATTAAGATGGATAATTAAGTTTGATTAATTTATTTTCATTATTTAATTAAGATAATAACAAATGCGTTGCAATTGATTAATGTTATGCAGGGTTGGGTAATCAATTTATTTGGTTTAAATTAAATTAATTATTAATTATGTGATTAATTAATCTTGCTTATGGATGATTGGATTATATTGAATACTTTGAATTGTTTAATATCTTTGATATGTGATGTTCTGTGATGTGATTATTTTGGATTGAACTGTGAAATGTAATTTATTTATTTGTGATGAATTTACTTGTTTATCTGTGAATGAAAAATAAGCGTTATAGGATTATACCGCTTATCGATATTGTTGTGCTTAAATTTATGATGGTTGATATTTTATTGTTGCCTATAAAACCCCAAAACAAAACACACACACACAAATATCGATTTCATGGGAAATTGATTAAGTCACGGGTATTTTGAATTTAATATTATTTTTTTCAAAAATGGTGAACAGAATTTAAAAGTTGAATTTTGAATCCAAAATAGTTTGGAAGCAATTTGGGTTAAGTATGAAAAACTTTTGAAAAGGGAATTTTGGAATCAAAATTATTTGAATATAATATGGTTTGTTAAAGTTTTGAAATTAAAATAATAATATGGTTTTAAAAGGGTTATACAGGTTATATAATGTGTATATATGGATTTTAAACCATTTTTAAAGTATTTTAAATGAATTAATTTGGGAATTTTAATTTAACTCAAGTAGAATTTGCCCACGATATGGAACAGTTCGCTGATTTTCCGGTTTATTCTTTAAATGCTATAACTTGAGCAAATTTAATCGGATTTTCCCAAAACGAAAGACTTTTATTTTCAAATGATAACAACTTTCATATAAAGAAAGAATTTCCAGTTTTTATTGAAAGGATTTCGATTTGTAGGTAAATCAAATTTGAAATGGAAATAGTTTTGAAAGCTATGAATGAAACTTTGTTAAAGATATGGTAAATCTTGTTTCAAATTGAAGAGGATCTTAAAGGCGAATGTTTTGTTCAAAAGATTAAAAATGGAAATTTGTTTAAACCATTCGAAAGGAAAGGTTTTTGGAAATAAGGGCTAAAAAATTATGACTTAACGAAGATCCTAATGTATCCATATATTTCTGAAATTAGCGCTCAATATTCGGTTAAGCCGGGAGAGAAATTTATGTCGTAAAACCCATTCCAAATAAATGATACGATGAAATAGATAGCAATTGAAGACATTGGTTGAAGACTGGGTATTTTCGAGAATGAAAGAATTACCTATCGAATGTCTCTACACTGAGTTGCTACAATATAGAGATCTTCATATGTGATGGGGATTCAAGTGGGGATTGTGAATATCCGGATTTACAAGGGCTTCTTCCTCAATTGGACAAAGTGCCTTCGGTTCCATTCAGACCAAGGATAGACTTGTATTGACGTATGTTTGACGTTACACTTTGAGATGTAAAGCTGGTTTCTATCAAATACATTTCTGTTTGGTGGCGGAGAATTTATTCTCTTAGCTTAACACCCTTCTTTGAGACGCACGAGCTTAGAGGTTATGTGGTTGATGGTTACTAGTGATATAATCCCAATTTGGTAATGTTTCATGCTAAGTGCTGATAATCTATTGATTGAAGCATGGCTTTTGTGAAAAGCGTAGCTTTGTGGGACAAGACTTCATCGAACCTCACACCCCAAAAATGGTCGAAACAGGAAGGATGCAGTAAGGTTATTGGGGTCGCACCCCTTTGGGTATGTGCATTTCCTTCTGGTTAAAAAGTGGTATCAAGGTATGGAGCCCGGATATTTAACTTATGTGGTTGTTGGAATTTGTTGGTGAATCCCGGGATAAAGGTTGGTGACGACCGGAGGATGGCATACTTATGAAAGTTAGTCACCTAGTTACAGAGGTAACCCGACCTTGTGTTAGCAGAGATCCAGTTAGGTTCTCGAGGCATCCCTCTAGAGGCGTACCCATTAAGATAAAGGAAGTTCCTTAGCCTTGACCATTTATTGCAAATCCAACCACCCAATACGAGCTCTATATGGTTTTAGTTGTAGAACCTTCCATCTAACATGGTAGCTATAGTAGGCATACTATAATGGTACATATGTTGGCTAAGATTAATATTATACTTGCAAATGTTTCCACACTATGCACTAATAATAATATCAAAAGAATTTTCACGTATCAAGCATGTTTGGCTTTCATAAGGAGAAATTTTCCCCAAGTGTGCGATTGCATTGTGTGTGTGGCGTGAGGCCTTATGATAGTATCATTTTTAAAAAAGCATAGCGAATTTCTTTCTATTTCTTCTTGTTTGTTTTTATTTAAATAAACAATTTTTTTGTTCACACCAGTCCCATGACTGACCTGGAGTTTATTGTTCCCTTTCTAAACTCTGGGTGCCCATAATTTTCCATAAGAGCAACCTTGAGTGAGGTTATCAAATAATCGTCTAGTAGGTGTAGCTTTTTGCAATCTTTGGAATTCGTGGATTTAGGGATCGCATTTGTTTCGCTACTACATGATAATATTTCATGCTTTTTGGTTTGGAGCTTTGGCAATGGTGTCAATTTCTCTCTCTCATAAAGATCATGAAGATGTTATCTTTCCACTGCTGTTGTTGTTGTTTTCCCCTGCTATATTTTTCCGTTGTTGTATTTATCTATGATAAGGTTGATCACTTCATATTGTATCATTGTTGTAATCAATTGTTGTGTATCAATAATTTTTTTTCTGTTTCTGCTTTGTTGTTTTTCACCTAATGTGTTATAAGCTCCGGCGAACCAGACTCCATGTTTGAATCTCCGCATTCGAATACGAGTGAGGTATCAGATGTCGATTTTCGGACGGTGCATCTGGATCGGCACATCGGTTAAGTCGGGGGAGTACATTAAGTCATAAAACCCATTCTGAATAATGATATGATGAAATGGATTGCATTTGAAGATGGTGGTTGAAGACCCGGTATTTTCGAAAACGAAAGGATTACCTGTTGAATGTCTCTGCACCGAGTGGCTCCGGTATAGAGATTTTGATTACCCTATGTGATGGGAAGTCCGGACTAGATTAGAGGACATCTAGATTTGCAAGGATTTTTTTTCCTTAATTGGACGAAGTGCCTTCTATAACAACCCTGGATTTTTGCACATAATTTAAATTTGACTTTATTTTTATTTTGGAATTTTTTTTTAAAACTTGTTTTATTCCAAACATTTCATTTTAAAATATAAATGTTGATTATTAAGTGATTTATAGTTCGAACTAGTATAATTTGAATATTTTACTATAAAGTGAATTTCTAGTCAAACTGTTCAAACTTTGACTTTTAAACTTCAAATTTAAATTATTCTAAATCTTAAATTTTATCTCTTTTTATGAAAATAGATGTAATAACTTGAACGCTGCTTTTCGTTTCGTTGAAAACGGAATTAAACTGTAAAAGTTAAGTACATTTCAATTTTGGGTGTAATTTGATTTATTTAACAATTTTGTCTATTTTAAATTATATAAATTATATTTTATTTGTCATATTTTATTTTAATATGTTTTAATATGTTATTTTATGTATATTTTTTCCTTTTAATATTTTTTAAGTGATAGTATAATTTTTCTAAAGTTTACTTGAATTATTTTCAATTTATAAAGACTAGTTTCATATATATTGTTGTTTTCTTTATTTCAATTATTATATAATTTAAATTATTTTTATTTATTTTATTTATTTTTATTTATTTCTGAGATTATTTACTTATATTATCAGCCATTTTATGTTTTACAAAATATTAAAAGAAATGTGAAAGGTTTTAAAAACCCTTTATCTTCCTTGACCTTTTATCTCCTACCCTTTTGCTTTCAACCGACACCTTTTCATTTATTCTTTTTATTTGTCCGTTCATTTTTTTCATTTCTTCTGTTGTACCTCTCTCTTATTCACGTGAAAACAACTAAGAAACTTCTCACAAAAATTTTTTGCACGACCAAGCTTTCTCCTTTGATCAAAAATTTGGTAAATGTTTTTTACTTTTCTCTTGTTTACTTTGATTTTTCTACTAGCTATTGCTATTTCTTTCAACATGTTATGGCCGGCCGTACCTCCTCCAGCAGCTAGACCGACCCCACCACCACCAGAACCAGCCACCACCACCTCCAGCCCCTCCCCATCCCATTGTCCTGAGCCACAATGATGACGAACCACCTAAAAATGAGCAAAGACATCACAGATGCAACCATAGCCTAGCCTACCTTGCATCCATCACCTTCAACACCCCTTAGCCGCCACATACACCACCACCACCTGCTGTACCCAACCTGACACACCTCTGCACAACCCCATCTGACCCCACCTGAAGTGGCCATGCCCTCCTTGGCCTTGGCCAAACCCATAGGTTGTATTGAACCCATACTTTTGCCTTGAAGTGTTAGCCACTTGCCTCACCAACTAGTGCACCATTTTCTCTATGCATGGCCGACCCCTACAAGACCCAAACCAGACCTTAGTGCATGCCATGGATATGCTAAATCCATCCCTTGATGATCCATGTGAAGTTGAGAAAAAGTGCAAACCATTTAAAGTTGTTTTGGGCTCTGATTTCTTATGTTGTTTAGGCGTAATTTGTTTTGAAACTTATATTGTTTGTATTGTTTTGTCTTATGTATTCAAAGAAGTTAACCTTGTCTCTCCCACACTAATATCATCATCATAGCTAAGAAAATGAACCCCCTTGGTCGAGCTTTTGAACGGTTGTAGCAAGGTCAAGTTATCTTGTCTTTGTTGCCTTTCAATTTCAATTTATTTCAATATATTTTGGTTGAATATTCATAAGTTATATTGTCTTGTTTTAGGGTTGTTTACAAGATGATATCTTGGCTATTTCTCTCCACTCAAATCAAAGGTCGTGCCTTCGGGATCTGCTGTGTCATTCTAATTGATATCTCCAGCATAAAAATGTGAGTACATCTCACCAGACAAGTTATACTTATATAAGTAATAAGCTGATCACACTTGAATCTGTAATGCACATCATCCTGTTTTAATTGCCATATTACATTCATATGATGTTCACACCTGTATTTGCACCTGTTGTATCATATGTCACTGTTATTTCATGCTATTCTGATTATTTTATCTGTTCATCACACTGCAAGTTCCCTTTAGATTAGAATCACCATGGGTTGAAATGATACACCCCCGAACGGACTTTAGAATAAGGGAAAATTGTTATGGGCTGAAATGATAGGCCTGAATGATTTTCAATTTATTTCATTTACTTGGGAATGAGGGTTTGAAATGATAAAACCCGAATTTTTCTTTGTAAATTACGGGTTGAAATGATATATTACCCGTATCACTTTTCCTAGTGTAGAAAATTATATACAGACCCGTAGTTAATATATGTTTTTCTAAAATTATTAAAATTATTTTAGAAATGTAAATATTAAAATATTTTGATTTAAATCTAATTAAAAAGGATTTTTGTAAAATATTATTGATTTTTTGAATATTATAAGTGAAATGAATTAATGAAAAGGTTAGAAAATTTTGAATGTAAGTTATTTTGGAAAAATTTGATTTAATTACAATTGGAAATTAAATTGAATATGAAATTATGATAAATTTATGATAACTTGAATTTAAATAAATTTAAAGTGATTTTATATCATATTAATGACTTTTAATAAAGTTGAAATGTAAAATGAATGAATATTTAAGTTGAAATTTTGAAATATAACTAAAATTGGAAATTTATGAAATTGACTTAAAAGTGAATTTTTAGTTAAGTAAATAAAAATAAAACTAAGTTATACTTGAGAATTTGAACTCAAATGTTAAGTTGAAATTTAATGCAATGAATTTAAATTTGAACATTGCAATTGAATAAGTGAATTATTATTAAATCTTGATTTTTGAATGGAAATTTAACTTTATAAAATCATGAACTTAAGGAAAATTACATAATGTTTATAAATGTGAAAATGTATGATTTTATAAGTTAAAAATGTTTTAAATAAAAATATAATTGGTTGTGAAATTATATTGAATATTTGAAGTTAATTAACTGCATTTTTGAAATGCTATTAATTGCAATGTAAATGATATTACAACATTTGTAAATGCTGTAGTTGATGATAATGAACTAAAAACCTAAATTGAATTAAAGGCTATTATAGCAATCTTTTTAAGTGCTATAATTGTTGAATTTAACTAAGTTTATTTGAAATATTAAGTAAACCCTATTACTGCATTTTTAAAATGCCATCTTTTGTTAAATTGAACTGTTTTGAATGTAACTATCCGTAGCATTTTCCAAATGCTGCGAAAGGTAAATTTTCACTGTTTTGATAAACTTAAGTGAATAAATGAACTTTAGAAGTTAAAATTTTTGGAAATTTAATAATTTAATTATTAAATATAATAACTTCATTTTAATGATTTAAAATGATTTTTGAAATATAAACTGTTTTGAAATGTAAATTGAAGTGGTATTTTATATTGAATAAAATGAATAATAATTTGAAATGAATGTGGTTTTGGAAAGATATGATATTTTGATATATTAAAATGATTTGAAATGAAGTTTTGGAAAGATATGATATTTTTGATATAGTAAAATGATTTGAATGAAGCTTTGGAAAGATATGATATCTTTTGATATAATAAAATAATTTGAAAAAAATAAAGTTTTGAAAGATATGATATTTTGACATTAAATGATTTGAAATGAAGTTTTGGAAAGATATGATATTTTGATATATTGAAATGATTTGACAAGAAGTTTTGGAAAGATATGATGTTTTTGAAAGGGTTTGGAATTAATTTTATCTTTATTTTGATAAAGATTTGGATTTGAAATGATATTCTGTTTTGAAGTATAAATACCATTTTAAAATTATAACTACGGGTTATAATAACGATTGGTTGGCAAAGAGACCGGGATCGGATATCTGGCATACTCTCTGTCGATACCGGAAACCACTTTGACAACCGGCTACGCGGTGGAGATTCCATAATGAAGTAGGATGGTGGCGACGTTCTTGAGGTATATTATGTGGACCCAACTCCCGTGAGTTAGCATAAGGTGGCTAAAACAGGAGCGCTCTCTGGCCAAGTGAGGTCATTCCTCCGATCGGACACATTCCTTCGATACTATACTCTTACTGGTGATTGATTAGATGGCCATCCTCCGATTTTGATATGGGAGTGTGTTCCGAGGTGGGCGTATGTGGCTGCTGCGTTACCACCAGCCCGTGTGCGTAATTAGTATATCTTCCCTGGCATTGCCTTGTGTGTCGTGTCACCTACCATAACAAGCCTTTACTACGAGTTTGTTTTCTCCCGTAGCCCGTGTGGTATCCTCTGACAGTCACCCGGAGTGGAGATGGCATGATATTGGATGGACTACTGGGACTATTATGTGTGAAGGGTGATATGGTTAGCACGGAACACTATTTAAAAGTATGTTTATTTTACTGTAGACATTACTATAATAGCGAAATATTACTACATAGTAAATAGTTTAACGGATCCTTAGAGGATGGGTGGTCCCAGGCATCCTTTAAGTTACTTGTACTTTATTACAGTTCACTTGAGTTGGTTTACATTATATAAGTATATATTGTCCTGACCCGAGTGTTTGTATTTTATTTACGCTCGGGTCAGCCTGAGTTATTCACTGATTTGGATTCCACTTTCTGGAGATTGAATCGCTGGAGATCATCGGCTTATCTAGTTTTTTCTATTCCAGTTCTGTTGTTCTATTCAGATTGTACTTGGTTATCATCTTGAGACTTCTGTCGTACATTATTTATTCTAGTGTATTTTAGTTAACTCCGATATATTTTCATAGTAGCTTCATGAACTACTATCTCTTTTACATCCGCTGCATTTCTTACTCTGTGTATGTGTTATGTGATTATTATTTACTGTATGTTCTGAGGTTTGCCAAATTTTATTTACAACGCGGTATTTTGAGCAATTCAAGTCCGACATGTGTGTCTGCCATTGCACTTGGAGGGTGCAGCATGATAGGGGGTTCTCGCTTCCTGGTTTGGTAGCGAACAGTTGACTCTTACTCCTACATGTCCCCACGGGGGTTGGTGGTGCAGTCGAGAGGCTGGCCGTAAAGGCAGATCACAGGTACCAATGTATGCTATGGTGGGCGTTACCCCACTGGCGCGGCCCGTTACAGTTGGCATCAGAGATTTGGCTTTGAGGCAAAACTTAGAATATATGGTAAATGTAAAGGCCCGTAAATCCGTACCCCTTTGTGTTGACAAAATCCCACAACCCAACAGCCCAAAGTGGCACAAAAGTACGAGTCTTCGGGTTTAAAGAAGAAAGAGGTAGAACAAGAAGAAAAGAAAACAACATCAGAGTCTCACATCGCAGCGGAATAAAATAAAATATATAGAATACAGCTTTTAAATATAAAGAAATATATACTGTATACATATACATACATACCATATCAGAGTACATCAATCAATCATACATGTCCATACACAGCGGAAATAATAGACAAATACGGAAATACGCTCTGTCATCAGCTCGTCTCCTGAACTCCTTAGCTTTTAACCTAATCCTGTTTAACTCGGTCTGACCCGAGCATCATATAAAACAATACCCGAGTCAGTCTGGAATACCAGCGTGAGAAAATCACACTCAATTGGATTATTAAAGTTTCAAAAATCCTTTGAAAAACAAAAGCATCTCGTAAGACCATGCCACAAATAAACATATCGGGTTTTTATCTTACGATAGCTAAAACATTTTTTATTAAAGTTCTCTGATATTATTATAGTGTCTATAGAAAGTAAAATAGAATCTAGCTGAAATGCTTGCATCTCACGTTTCAGCAATAGTTGGGCACAATCAAAACCGTACAGGCACTTATTGGAGATTGGATTCCATACAATGGCAGGGCTACCGGGGTATCGCCCGTCACAGTACCTGGTCTAGATCAGAGTACCGAGGAGCCACCCTAACTCCCCTGCAACACAAGACCGGAACCATCCTTTACTGGACAGTCCCAAGCAAGATCTCGCCGGGGTTGGCGCGACCAACCACCCACTAAGCCGAAATAAAAGGGACATCTAGACAGGGGAAACCTTACTCTCCAGTGGGGGCTACCCACGAAGTCTTGCTGCACCTCCCATGTTTTAGCCATTCTTGGTTGATGAGGCTTGAGGCTAAGCGTTACCTTTCAAGAACGAGTCCCACTTAGAATGCTCATCGTCCACCTAACGATGTTCTGAAAGCATTCAATCCATACAAGTTGCCCTGGGTCTGGACAAACCAAATCACCGTCTTCAACTCTTCACGGTCTTCATTCGTAATCGTTCAAACCGGATCGAAGTGGTTTTCGGATAATTAAATCCGATCCCGTACTCTTCGAAACGATCAACGCATTGTCCAATATTGATAGTCGGTTATTTAACTATCAAATAATCATTCACAAGCAACCATCAAATAATTTTCACAATCATTTACCTCAAATGTCATTTAGGTATTATTTCCATTTTTAACCCTTTTTGGAATAAATTTTCAAAGTCCTTTTATTTCCATGAAATCATTTAACTGATTTCTTATACTCACTTACTTTTGATTTATCCTTTGAAAATATTCCTTATTTTCTCATTTCTTCCTCAAAAATCAATTTACACTTTTTCCACTTAATAAGATTTCTCCTAAATCTTATCCTACTTAAATTAATTTGCTTACCATCACAAGAGGACTTTAATTGGGTTTTAAAAACATTTTGAAAACATATGGATTTATAAAATAAGAAGTATGGTTTTATACAAATTATGGTTCGAAAGTAATATTAAAGTTCATATCCAGTTAATAATAAAATTCAAAACTGGTTTTAGAAAAATAGAGTTTATTAATAAATATTTGCCAAGCCTTCAAATTACTAATCCGAAAATATTTTACATTCAAATAATAGTTTATAAACATTTATATAGTGTAGTATTTTAAAGATATTTCCTTTCTTAAAATAAATTTATAATTTTGTAAAACCCAATATCTATAAATGCCTCTTGTCCATATTCACCTTTCGGAAATATTCTTGTATTCCCATTCAAAACAATCTCATTCTCAATATAAGATCATAACTTATTTCTTTTATATCCCCTGATATCTTCCCTTCCTATTTATAAACTTCGTTTATAAATTTATAAACTCCACTGAGTTTTCCCTTTTTGTTTATATTTTTAAAAATCTTATCTTTATAATTTATTCATCAATAAAATTCATATTTTTTTCTTAGTAAAACTCTTCTCATTTCTTTTTAAGATTTCATCATATTTCAATTTTATTTAACGATTACAATATTTCTTCAAGCTTTTAATATATAAGTTTGATTTCCCAAAACTCTTCTTTAACCAATTAAGGAATAAATATACTTTTGTCTTCCTTAAAATTTCAAATAAAAGTAAACTCAAATTCTTAATAATTATTCTATTCAAGATCAATTTTAACTTCCTTTAGTTAAATTATTTATGGTATTTAAAAAAATTACCAAATTCCGATTTCCATGTTATTTAACACTTAATAATTTAATTCACATGCAATTCCATATTATTCCATCCAGCCTATCATATAACATATATATAATCAATAAATACTTTGAGGAATCCTGTTGGATCCCTTCAACCTGTTTCCCTGCATCCACAGATGTTAGCACAACATAAAATATCAATTCCACTTCAATGTGGAATATTGCAGTATATGGGTCTATATTATCATCCAGTGAATAAATTATCATAAATCAACCAAACACATCTAATGATTTAAATTTAACATTTAAATTTTATTTATGGCATCCAAATTAGTGAGAAAACCTCACCTTCGCTTTTAAGTTGCAATCCTTTCCAATCTCGACCTGATTCCCCAACTTTTTACCTTAAATAACAATTGTATGAATTTTATTAATACGTGGACCAATTGAATAATTATTTGTTGTTTAATGAATTTATTCTTTAACTATAATAATTTAGTTTTAACTAATGATTTATTTCAACAAATAAATAAATTTTATACTAATCCTCCTTATAAAAATCTTTTAGTGACTAAAATAATTAAATAAGCTAATTATACAAATAATTCACCTAAGTAATTATTTTTAAATGAACTAGCAATATTTAAAATGTAGAGATGTATATTTATTTTATTTTTATTTTTATATTTTTCTCTTTGAAACTGCCTATCTCAAATTGACATATATTGATTTTATTTGAAACTATATATATATATATATATATATACACACACACACTCATAAAAATAAGTAAATAGATTTCAGAAATCAAATTTTTATATAGACTTCAAATAGTTTTAAATTCATATTTACTCCCAAAAATCCTATATATATACGTATATTTTTAAATTAAACTAGGATAAATTTTTAAGATCTAAAACTATTTAACAGTAAAGATAATAATTTTTTTTTCAAAAATCAAAACCCTAACTTACTATAAATTTTAAATTTAATCCTCAAATTTAAAATTTAAATTAACTGACTAAATACATAATAATATAAAAATTATACCTCACTGAAACGTGGCCAAAAACCCTCATCAGCTTCGCCTCCGAGATGCCGTTCGAAACCACTTCGTCGCGAGTTCCTAAGTCGCGCACATCATCTCCCAACTCCACGCGAAGCCGCCACCACTCGCGTTCAACAACACCTCACGAACCACTGCATCTCGCCTTCGCCACGACGCTGCACCAACCAAGCATCGACTCGACCACGAAAACTCACCGAACTTCACATCAACAAAAGCCTTCATCCTAGCCTGCCAACTTCGCCGCCGCCCTCTTCGATTCGAGACCAAGCTACCAGCGACGCGCCTTGAATCGCGACCGCTCCCTCCCCTTTCGTGCAGCTCGAACTCGATTTAGTTTTTTTTTTAATTTTCGAACGAATCGATTTGATGAGGGGATTTTTAATCTTAGCTGAGAGAAACTAGCGGCCATTGTACTCAAATTTTGTTTTGAACCGTAATTACTTTGAACAGAATTTAGTTTTTTATTTAATTTTGAAGAGAAAGGGGCTTCCAAGAGAAGGTTCGGATGAGGTTTTCTTTTATTTGATTGTCTGGACCCTTCTTTATTTTTATTATTTTATATACACGTCATTATCTATCAGCCTATCATAATTTCAATTAATTATATTCTAGGCGTTGACATTCCGTACGATCACACGATAGCTCAGAAAATTACGAAATTTGAAATCCGGTAATAATTCAATATTACGGATCCAACGAAACTGGTTTCGTCGAATTCCAAGACTATGCCTCGGATGGCTATTTTTAAACGTCAATTTAAACGATGAAATTTTAAAATCAAACAAACCACTGTTAAATCCAAATTTTAACTCATCTATTATCTTTAGTATTATTAATATAAATTCTATAAGCCTTTAAAATATTTTAAACAAGCTAACTACCCCCGATTTAATATTTTACCCGATAATCAATGACTATTTTAATAATTAATTAATTCAACAGGTCGTTATATTGAAATTCTGAATCATTTCTATCATATAAAACCAAACTGTTCATATTATAATCAAATTAGAGTTCAAATTAAATATTTAAATAATGCGAATAAATCGTTCAAAAATCCGGGTCGTTACATTCCTTCCCCCTTAGAAGAATTTCGTCACCGAAATTACTAGTTAGGAAGAATGGTCCAATACCCGTTACTATATATATATATATATATTTATATATATTTAATAAAAGTCGCATTACCTCACTTATTAACTTTATAAACTTTTCCTTAGTTTCAAACTATACTATTTGTTTAACCATTCAAGTTTCAATTTAAAATCGAATTTTGAATTATCAAAATTTTCTCAAAATTTTCCTAACTCTCTAAATTCCCGAAAATTTTTGCCAGCGTCTTCTTTGCGCGGCTAGCTCGGTACAACTACAAAATGGCTCTACGGCCTCCCAAATCCCAAAAGAAAACAAAAAGCCAAGTGGCTCAATCAAATCCCAATCAATTTCATATAGAAATTTAAACACATACCTTTTTGTCGAGCATTTCTAATTTATCTTCTGAGACCAAAATCAATTCTCTTTACCTTTATATTACCTGCATAACTTACACAGCAATATGTCCAATCACAATATTCAAAACAATTTATCGACTTTCTTACAAATGTCAATATCTATTCATTCAAATATTATTTTAAATTATATTTGAAATATCAATTCCTTACTTAAGTTAGTATAAGCATTTTATGTGTTTCTCATATTTATTTTCATCTTGCTACTTTAGTTTGTATTTATTCCTATTCAAATTGATTCTTCCATTTCCATATGAATTCAATTTATTTTTAATTCCGAACATTTAAATTCTATTTTTCATTCATAACAAATTCATGTCATTATTTTAAATTAGTTTCCTTCACTAACTTATTTCAATTTCCGATTTGAAAACGTTTGTCGTTAACAAAAATTTCAAAAAAAATTCTAACTCCCAAAATTTCTGAATTTTTTTGGCATAGTCCACTTTGTACGGAGGAGCTTTTTCAATTTGACAATAGATATAAATATATATACATCGACCCATACGGTCAGAAAAACCAAAAACAGTTCATATTTCCTAGTTTGTATTGCGTAGGTGTACCATATTTAGCATCTTAAGCAAGCGGCATATTTTATTTTAGCATTTACATGCCCAAAATCCCGCTATACAGTCTTCTGGTACCTGTACTTACTCAATTTAAACATATATGTAACAACCCGCATATTTATCGAGTTTGTATTTAAATATTTTATTTAAATATTAACTCGTTAATCGGATTTTGGTCCGAAAAGCTACTTTTTGCAAACGGTCAAATTAGGACTCGAGACCACTTCCATTGAGTTCGAAATGTCGTTTACAACTTTTTAAGTATAAACATCGATAGGTTTGGAGTTAGTGAAATTTCACTGACTTTTCCCGCTTTGGACTTTGGGTTAGTTTAGCCTATTAAGCCCAAGTTCCAACCCTCTTCTCCTCACTCTTCATAAATTTCCTAACTAATCAAGCTTTGGCATTAATGGTGGAGGGAATGGGAAATTAAAACTCCAAGCACAAATTCAATTGCAAATCCAACATTCAACTCCAAATTCAAGTAGAAGATATTGGATTCAAGCTTTGGATTGCTTCTCCTTGCTTTCAAGCTTCATCTTTATAAACTTTAGTGCAAAGGTGAGATTTTTATCTCACAAATCTAGTCTATATCTATCTTGGACTGTTGGGAATGATTCCCTATCACTTTAGCATGCATATTTGCTTTTGGTTTGGATTGGATTGGCGAAAGACTCCGATTTTTGGTGTTTGGGTGAAATTTCTGCATTTAGGTCGTTCTGGCCGTTTTTAGCTCGCTCGGAGTTAGGTCGTGTGGACCTTAGGTCGTAGGTCGCGTACGAGTTAACCCCTAGGTCGTTCTGGCCATTTTCGTGTTTTCGGAGTTAGGTCGCTCAGGACCTTAGGTCGTAGGTCGTATGGCCGTTAGGTCGCTCTGCTTTGGCTCTGGCCATTTTTGCTCACTCGCAGTTAGGTCGCTCACGACCTAGGACTTAGGTCGCTCGCGAGTTAGTGGCTTAGGTCGTTGGGTCATATAACCCATTAAGTCGCGCCCCTTTAGGTCGTGAACCTTGTTAAGTCGTTCACCCTGAGCTTAGGTCGCTAGGTCTTAGGTCGCGCCATCTTTTAGGTCGCGCCATCTTTTAGGTCGCGCATCCCCTTAGGTCGCTAGGTCTTAGGTCGCGCCATCTTTTAGGTCGCGCCATCTTTTAGGTCGCGCATCCCCTTAGGTCGCTAGGTCTTAGGTCGCGCCATCTTTTAGGTCGCGCCATCTTTTAGGTCGCGCATCCCCTTAGGTCGCTAGGTCTTAGGTCGCGCCATCTTTTAGGTCGCGCATCCCCTTAGGTCGTATGACCTGTTTGTTAAGTCGGCTGTCCTTAAGTCGTTCGACCCCACTAAGTCGTAGGTCGCCTCCGACCTTACCCTTAGGTCGTATGACCTGTCATCCACTAGGTCGCGCCACTTAGGTCGTATCCCTTAGGCCGCGAAATCTTTAGGTCGTTAGACCTCATTTTGCTTTAGGTCGTGAGCCGCTTGTCTTCACTTAGGTCGTACCGTGACGGGGCGCTGCCCCGCACCCCGCCGGGGGCGCTGCCCCCTGGACCCCCGCGACCTGACCGGGCAGGTCGAACCCCGTATAACTCTGCGTAGGGGATCTTATCTGAAAAATATTGAGCTGATTTCCTTGGATTTTATTCGCATCTCCGTATGCGATCTTTGTGACTGATTGTTTCTACACTTGCTTATGTGTTTTGTCACTTTATAATATAAAGGTTTCAATACTAGTAGTAAATATCAAAACTCTTTTAACCAACAATTTCAACTCTATTTTTAATAACAAAGCTCTTTTCTTAAACCGTTTTCCAATCTATTAGTATATACAAGCCTTTACCTCACTCGGATGAGAAATCTAATTAAACGACTTAGTAAAACAAGTGGTATGAAACGCTTGCGTTCACTTCGTCGGTTAATTCTTGGACTTGTTCGATTGAACCTCTTGTGACAATTTTATTAGTGAAGATTTACAGTTTGTTCGTAAATATTTAAGTTAAGCAAGTGGTTATGGGACATGAAGCTAAACTTCTATATTTACTAGCTTAGTGTAATTGACACTTCTCGTTGATCTTGATGATCGCTCTATGAATTAGACTAGCAATTGCGCGATGTCTCTTTCATTGCAAGGTTAGACTAGACACCACTTGTGTGATTCCATTCACACATACCTTTCTGCTTTTTGGTTAGTCTTGACCTTAATCTGTGTGATTCCATTCACACATGCGGGGTAGCTCCCCTTGGTTTTCGGACCATCATGTGATAGGCCTCTTTCCCTTTTTATGATTTCTGGATCTCTTGTGTTGATTTCTGGAATTTATCTCTTTGACTTGTCATGAGTACAAGTTTAGGGTATGATGCCCTCTTCGAATCTTTGAGAAGATTCTTGTGATAATGATTATCTCTTATTGATTGATCTTCTGTTGATCATTATTTACATACTTATAGTGGTATGTCGTTATGGATGTTTATGTTTATGCCATATCTTTTATGTTATATCATGTCATCTGATATTTATAGCTAGACTGATCCGTTTATTATTTTCTTAAATAATACTCGGGTCAGACCGAGATGTTACAGGTGCTTCTGCTTGACTTCTTCCCAGGGATTCATCACTCTGACTTTTGGCTAACTGTTTAGATTAGCAGTTTTTGTTGTATACACTTGAGATATAGACTCATAGTTGTATTCTTTTGTATAGCACGTGTTGCTATTCTTTTGTATTATCGTGGATCTTACTGACCACTACTCTGATGTACACTTTCATGTGTTAGTTATATATTCATATCTTCTTCCGCCTTTGTGATATGGATATCTGTGACTGATTTGTGATATGATTATTTCTATGTTTGTTTCCGAAGATTATTTATAGCCACCGTGTGATAAGCAATTACATGGATGGTCGCTCCTCAACAGCCTTATTCTCCGTGCTAGTTGACAGCACTACTCCGGAGTGTTCTTGGCTAGCATGGGTATAGAGGTGGGGCGTCACAGCTTGGTATCAGAGCCAAACTTCGGGACAATGTAGAATAACTTAACAAGGATCATCGTCCTAGGTCTATCTTAGGAGTCATACCATAGGATTAATTTGAGTCTTCGTACCGACTCATCCTATTTCCTTTATGATTCCTTGTTTTATCTATCAAGATTGCTTGATGTTCATTGGTAAATAACCTTCTTCCTTCTCTTCTTTCTTTCTTTAAGGAAGAGAATGTCTAGACCAGGCCGTCCCAGAACTGGATCATCTGGTGCTGCTCCTCCGGATGGAGTTTTTATGACTGCTCAACAGCTTCTTGATTTAGTAACTAATGCTCAAGCAGCTGGAGCTAACCCGGAACCTACTCACCCAAAGTCGGGATTTGCACGCTTGTGCAGCGATTACACCAACTTGGGTGGGAAGCCCTTCAAAGGTTCGGAAAATATCATCGAGGTCCAGGCTTGGTTAAAATCATGCGATCGAATCTTTTCTCGCATGAATCTTATCGATCTCCACCGCGTTCAGGTGGCTTCCAGCATGCTCCAAGAGAGAGCATTGGACTGGTACGAACTCCTTATTTCAGAAATTAATGAAGCGGATCTCACCTGGGAGCAATTTCAGGGACGCTTCGAGTTAAAGTTTGTACCAGAAGCTGGGAAAGTAAGCTTGGCTCGACGTTTTATAGACCTTGTTCAAGGTCAATCCTCTGTGACTGATTACGTCGCAGCCTTCGAGTCGCTTTCCAAATATGGGGTTGAATACATCAACACCCTATTGAAGAAGAACCAGAGGTTCGTTTATGGCTTAAATAAGAGTCTTAAGAAGCCACTGCTCCTGAAACTAGAAGTCGCATTTGATCAACTCGTCGATATCGCTCTTCGTCTTGAAGAGGCTGACAGAGAGAGTGATGTTGAAGTGGAAGGCGCTAAACCAAACTTCAACAACAAGAAGAGGCCAAACAAATTCAAGGGTCCTTATCCCAACAAAAAGGGTAAGCAGGCAACCCCTGTGGCAAAGTATCCTTCTCCTAGTGGTGCGAGTTGCTTCAACTGTGGGTCTGGGGATCATTATGCGAATAAGTGCTCTAAGCCCAAATCTTGTCGCTATTGTAAGAGCCCAGATCACTTTATACATCAATGCCTCAAACGTAAAAGCAGGAATGAGGGAAAGTTAAATGTGGCTCAAGCCCCTGGCAACACATCTCGTGGCCAAGGTATTTCTCATTCCATTCTTGATGGTATTATTTTATTTCATGATCAACCTATTAGAGTTCTCTTTGATACGGGTGCATCCCATTCCTTTATATCAAAGGAACTGGTAGACACTTTTTCCTTAAGTGTTACTGCATTGATGACTTCTTTAAAAATTGCGAATCCTGTTGGTGGATCCGCAACTCTTAGTTTGCTTTGTAAAGATGTGGAGATTATTTTATGTGATTTTTCTTTCCTAGCCGATTTGCATGTCATGCGTTACTTAGGCTTTGGAATAATTTTGGGAATGGATTGGCTTAACCGTTATCAAGCCCATATCCTATGTCCTGAGCGGACTATTCATCTCCGACATCCACAATCTGTTAAACATATTTCTGTTAATCTTAAAGATTCAGAATCATGTTTGGTGGCATCTTTATATTCTTTAAATCCTCGTGATAACGATGATGATGATGAAGATGATATTATTTCTTGTATTCATGTTGTTCGTGAATTTTCCGACATATTCGAGCCCGTTTTAGGTTTACCACCTAAACGAGCAATTGAGTTCAGAATTAATCTTGTTTCTGGAGCTCAACCTATTACTCGTCCTCCTTATCGCATGTCCAATAAGGAAAATGAGGAGATGCGTAAACAATTATCTGAGTTGGAGACGAGGCAATTTATTCGCTCTAGTTCCTCGCCTTGGGGAGCTTCGGCTATTTTCGTAAAGAAATCCGATGGTACTCTGAGGCTCTGCGTAGATTATCGCAAGCTTAACGATCTTACTATTAAAAATAAATATCCTTTGCCTCGGATTGATGATCTATTCGATCAGCTTAGTGGTGCTAAGGTCTTTTCACAATTGGACTTGGCTACCGGTTTCCATCAGCTTCGTATCGCCGAGGATAGCATTCCGTTGACATCATTCCGTACTCGATATGGATCTTATGAATGGCTTGTTATGCCATTTGGGTTAACGAATGCTCCAGCTTATTTCGTTGACCTCATGAATCGAGTTTTCAAAGATTTCCTCGATCGGTTTGTTCTCATATTCATTGATGATATTCTTGTGTATTCAAAAACCGAGGAGGAACATGAGAAACATCTTCGGATTGTATTGGAAACACTTAGGAGTAATCAATTAAAGGCGAAATTTTCTAAATGCCACTTTTGGCAATCTCGTGTGAAGTTTCTCGGTCATATTATTTCCGAATCCGGGATATCTGTGGATCCTTCAAAGATTGAAGCGATTCAAGATTGGAAGAGACCGGAGAGTGTGACAGAGATTCGTAGTTTTCTCGGATTGGCGGGCTATTACCGTCGTTTTATTAAAGACTTTTCTAAGATTGCCGTGCCTCTTACTGGCTTGACTAAGAAGGGAGTTAAATACATTTGGTCGGACAAATGTGAAGCCTCTTTTCAGAAATTGAAAGAACTCCTTTCCGATGCTCCTATTCTTGTTATTCCCGAGGGGAATCAAGATTTTGTTGTTTATACCGATGCTAGTCACGTTGGTTTGGGTGCCGTTCTTATGCAAAAAGAACGTGTTGTTGCTTATGCTTCTAGGCAATTGAAGCCGGCCGAGACTAGATATGCCACACATGATCTAGAGCTCGCGGCTATTGTTTTCGCCCTTCGAATGTGGCGTCATTATCTATTGGGAGAGAAATTTATTCTTTACACGGATCATAAGTCTTTGAAATATTTATTTTCTCAAAAAGAACTTAATTTACGTCAACAGCGTTGGCTCGAGTTCCTTGCACCTTATGATCTTGATATTCTTTATACCCCCGGTAAGGGTAATCGAGTCGCCGATGCTCTTAGCCGTAAGCAACAAGCAGTTGTTTCTATGATGATATCCGAATGGAACGATCTCGAGATCTTATCCACTTGTGAGATTCGAGAGAGCGTATCCGATTTATGCTCATCGCTTGTTTTATGCAGCCTTGAGGCTCATCCTTCTCTTTTAGACCGCATTCTTGAAGCTCAAGGGCTAGATTCTGAATTGGCTCTTCTCGGCAAAAATGTTAAGGATAAAATTAATATTGAAGGTTTGAAAGACTATGATATCGATTCTCGTGGCGGCATTCGAAAATTTGGTAGACTTATCGTACCAAATATTGGAGATCTTCGTAAAGATATTTTAGAAGATTCCCATTGTTCTAAATTCACCATTCATCCCGGTAGTAGTAAAATGTACGCTGATATGAAGCGACTTTATTATTGGGAGGGAATGAAATCTGATATTGCTAACTTTGTTAAGTGTTGCATGACTTGCCAACTTGTCAAGGCCGAACATCAAAGGCCTGGTGGGTTATTGCAACCTTTAGAAATTCCAATTTGGAAGTGGGATCAAATTTCCATGGACTTTATAGATGGCCTTCCCCGTTCTCGTTCGGGTCATGATAGCTTATGGGTGATTGTTGATAGACTTACTAAATCCGCCCATTTTATTCCAGTTCGGTCTAACCGAACCGTTCCTCTTTTGGCCAGGCTATTTGTCAAGGAAATTGTAAAATTGCATGGAGTTCCTACTTCTATTGTTAGCGATCGTGATCCATTGTTTACTAGTGGATTTTGGAAGAGTCTTCAAAAAGCTTTAGGAACGAAGCTTAATTTTAGCACCGCTTATCACCCCCAGTCCGATGGACAAACCGAGCGTGTGAATCAAACTCTTGAAGATCTTCTTCGTGCTTGTGTGCTTGATTTTGGTGGAAGTTGGGAAGATCATGTTCCACTTGTTGAGTTTTCCTATAATAATAGCTTCCAATCTAGTATTGGTATGGCACCTTTCGAGGCACTCTACGGAAGGCCATGCCGATCTCCTTCTTGTTGGCTTGAGGCCGGTGAGAAGCTGGTTTTAGGTCCAGACTTTATTCGTGATTCCACGGAAAAGATTGAACTTATTCGACATAGGATGAAAGAAGCCCAGAGTAGACAAAAATCCTATGCCGATAATCGAAGAAGGAAATTAGAATTTTCTGTTGGGGATCCTGTTTTTATTCGTGTTTCACCTATGAAGGGTGTTGTACGTTTCAGTCGATCGGGGAAGTTAGCGCCTCGATATATTGGGCCATTTCCTATCACTGAACGTATTGGTTCCATGGCTTATCGCCTTGCATTGCCGGCTCAGTTTTCTGCTATGCATGATGTATTTCACGTTTCTCAATTACGGAAATGCCTTCGGGATTCCGATTCTATTCTTGAGCCTGCTGTTGTGGAAGAAATTGAAGTTTTGCCGAATTTAACTTATGAGCAGCATCCTATTCGAGTTATAGCTTCTGAGGTTAAACGACTTCGAAATAAAGATGTTCCGCTTGTGAAAGTTCAATGGTCCTCAAATCCTAAGGATTGTTCTTGGGAATCCAGAGAATTCATCGAGCGTACACATCCGGACTTGCTTACTCATTCTCCTAGAGGTGAACTTCTTATTTCAAAATTCCTCTTGTGTTAATATGCTTTTATGGTTGTTACTTTTTATTTCCATCTTATATATATTGCGAGGACGCAATTTCTTTAAGGAGGGGAGTCTGTAACAACCCGCATATTTATCGAGTTTGTATTTAAATATTTTATTTAAATATTAACTCGTTAATCGGATTTTGGTCCGAAAAGCTACTTTTTGCAAACGGTCAAATTAGGACTCGAGACCACTTCCATTGAGTTCGAAATGTCGTTTACAACTTTTTAAGTATAAACATCGATAGGTTTGGAGTTAGTGAAATTTCACTGACTTTTCCCGCTTTGGACTTTGGGTTAGTTTAGCCTATTAAGCCCAAGTTCCAACCCTCTTCTCCTCACTCTTCATAAATTTCCTAACTAATCAAGCTTTGGCATTAATGGTGGAGGGAATGGGAAATTAAAACTCCAAGCACAAATTCAATTGCAAATCCAACATTCAACTCCAAATTCAAGTAGAAGATATTGGATTCAAGCTTTGGATTGCTTCTCCTTGCTTTCAAGCTTCATCTTTATAAACTTTAGTGCAAAGGTGAGATTTTTATCTCACAAATCTAGTCTATATCTATCTTGGACTGTTGGGAATGATTCCCTATCACTTTAGCATGCATATTTGCTTTTGGTTTGGATTGGATTGGCGAAAGACTCCGATTTTTGGTGTTTGGGTGAAATTTCTGCATTTAGGTCGTTCTGGCCGTTTTTAGCTCGCTCGGAGTTAGGTCGTGTGGACCTTAGGTCGTAGGTCGCGTACGAGTTAACCCCTAGGTCGTTCTGGCCATTTTCGTGTTTTCGGAGTTAGGTCGCTCAGGACCTTAGGTCGTAGGTCGTATGGCCGTTAGGTCGCTCTGCTTTGGCTCTGGCCATTTTTGCTCACTCGCAGTTAGGTCGCTCACGACCTAGGACTTAGGTCGCTCGCGAGTTAGTGGCTTAGGTCGTTGGGTCATATAACCCATTAAGTCGCGCCCCTTTAGGTCGTGAACCTTGTTAAGTCGTTCACCCTGAGCTTAGGTCGCTAGGTCTTAGGTCGCGCCATCTTTTAGGTCGCGCCATCTTTTAGGTCGCGCATCCCCTTAGGTCGCTAGGTCTTAGGTCGCGCCATCTTTTAGGTCGCGCCATCTTTTAGGTCGCGCATCCCCTTAGGTCGCTAGGTCTTAGGTCGCGCCATCTTTTAGGTCGCGCCATCTTTTAGGTCGCGCATCCCCTTAGGTCGCTAGGTCTTAGGTCGCGCCATCTTTTAGGTCGCGCATCCCCTTAGGTCGTATGACCTGTTTGTTAAGTCGGCTGTCCTTAAGTCGTTCGACCCCACTAAGTCGTAGGTCGCCTCCGACCTTACCCTTAGGTCGTATGACCTGTCATCCACTAGGTCGCGCCACTTAGGTCGTATCCCTTAGGCCGCGAAATCTTTAGGTCGTTAGACCTCATTTTGCTTTAGGTCGTGAGCCGCTTGTCTTCACTTAGGTCGTACCGTGACGGGGCGCTGCCCCGCACCCCGCCGGGGGCGCTGCCCCCTGGACCCCCGCGACCTGACCGGGCAGGTCGAACCCCGTATAACTCTGCGTAGGGGATCTTATCTGAAAAATATTGAGCTGATTTCCTTGGATTTTATTCGCATCTCCGTATGCGATCTTTGTGACTGATTGTTTCTACACTTGCTTATGTGTTTTGTCACTTTATAATATAAAGGTTTCAATACTAGTAGTAAATATCAAAACTCTTTTCACCAACAATTTCAACTCTATTTTTAATAACAAAGCTCTTTTCTTAAACCGTTTTCCAATCTATTAGTATATACAAGCCTTTACCTCACTCGGATGAGAAATCTAATTAAACGACTTAGTAAAACAAGTGGTATGAAACGCTTGCGTTCACTTCGTCGGTTAATTCTTGGACTTGTTCGATTGAACCTCTTGTGACAATTTTATTAGTGAAGATTTACAGTTTGTTCGTAAATATTTAAGTTAAGCAAGTGGTTATGGGACATGAAGCTAAACTTCTATATTTACTAGCTTAGTGTAATTGACACTTCTCGTTGATCTTGATGATCGCTCTATGAATTAGACTAGCAATTGCGCGATGTCTCTTTCATTGCAAGGTTAGACTAGACACCACTTGTGTGATTCCATTCACACATACCTTTCTGCTTTTTGGTTAGTCTTGACCTTAATCTGTGTGATTCCATTCACACATGCGGGGTAGCTCCCCTTGGTTTTCGGACCATCATGTGATAGGCCTCTTTCCCTTTTTATGATTTCTGGATCTCTTGTGTTGATTTCTGGAATTTATCTCTTTGACTTGTCATGAGTACAAGTTTAGGGTATGATGCCCTCTTCGAATCTTTGAGAAGATTCTTGTGATAATGATTATCTCTTATTGATTGATCTTCTGTTGATCATTATTTACATACTTATAGTGGTATGTCGTTATGGATGTTTATGTTTATGCCATATCTTTTATGTTATATCATGTCATCTGATATTTATAGCTAGACTGATCCGTTTATTATTTTCTTAAATAATACTCGGGTCAGACCGAGATGTTACAGGTGCTTCTGCTTGACTTCTTCCCAGGGATTCATCACTCTGACTTTTGGCTAACTGTTTAGATTAGCAGTTTTTGTTGTATACACTTGAGATATAGACTCATAGTTGTATTCTTTTGTATAGCACGTGTTGCTATTCTTTTGTATTATCGTGGATCTTACTGACCACTACTCTGATGTACACTTTCATGTGTTAGTTATATATTCATATCTTCTTCCGCCTTTGTGATATGGATATCTGTGACTGATTTGTGATATGATTATTTCTATGTTTGTTTCCGAAGATTATTTATAGCCACCGTGTGATAAGCAATTACATGGATGGTCGCTCCTCAACAGCCTTATTCTCCGTGCTAGTTGACAGCACTACTCCGGAGTGTTCTTGGCTAGCGTGGGTATAGAGGTGGGGCGTCACAATATAAGTAACATATTTATGAGATTTACAACATTTCATTCATTTAAGGAGCTACAACACACTTATAACATAGGTATTGCACCATAAATACTTCCACGAGCAATTTGTATAGTTTCCAAACTAATTAAATTGGCTTCTTAACCAATTCGTATACCATTTGCATTCAACTTCAAGTGAGTAACGACTCATTTACTTATTTCCAATCCCTCTTCAAGTCTAGACAAACCCATTTTCAATTTACTTGATTTCAAAATCAATTCTGTTACTTATCAATTCAAAGTCATATTCTATAAACAATATATACAAGCAGTTTGTATAAACAATTGATAAGGTTCCAATTAAATCCAATTGCTTTTACTAAATTTATAACATCATATCCGATTCAGAATGATTTTCAATATCTTTCCTTTTATATTCAATTTATTTTTAATTCAATCTATTTTATATTCATGGCAATTGATGAAAAACAAATTTATTTACTTCTATCATTCCATAAAACTTTATTTAATCTTGTTTATGACAACAACAATTATTTCCATGCAAATTCGTCAATATCCATTCAAACAACAGTTTCTTTAGTTTTATAACTATTTTAAAATTGATTCCCACTCAATTTATATCTAAATCCTTCCATTCCAATTTCTTTAAAATCCATATATTTACATTTACTTTATTTTTACATTGAGTTTTATTCAAACCCATTTTAAAAAACTTGACAACTTCCATGCTTATGATTAATAACCATTTTCCCAAATTTATACAAGTCATGCTTCATTCAATTTTATATTTAAGTCAATTCACTTTAAATCATCTAACTTTCATAACTTAAGTTCATTTCATTTGCCCATAAATTCTTTTTCAATTTAATTTGATTCTATTTAAATCTAATCTCTTTCATTTACTACTTAGCTCAGTTTATTTATTTACTTAATTCATGTTAGCGCCAAAATTGGTCACTAACACCCAAATCCAAGTGAAAGTACCAAACAACAATCACAGTTCATGGGTAGGATGTATGTAGAGGATATTTAATATGAAGAATAACAGAAATTAAAATGAAAGCGATAAAGACAGGGAATTTATAGTGGTTCGGCTAACTCTGGCCTACGTCCACTCCAGTAATTTCTTTTTTATTGCTGTAACAATCGATTACAGTTACAAAGTGATAGGCTAGCCTTAGCCTTAGGGGATAGAATTTTAGAGAGCAGGAGAGAGAATCAGGATCCCCTTTTCTGAACCCCCACATGCTGTATTTATAGGCAAATCCTGAGTTGTTGGGCCTTTGCGTGATTCAGGCCCACCGAGTTTATTGCCGGAGCCATGTAATGCCGAGCCATCAATGCCGACCCGTTCCATGCCGAATGAAGCGTCTGGAGGAAGAATGCCGAACGAAGTCTGATAGAATAATGTCGGACGAGGCATTTGAGTGATGCATGCCGATCGATGCTGGGGTGAGGTGTGCCGAGTGCACTTTAATGCTGAGTTCAAATGCCGAGTGGAAGATGCCGAGTGAAAGAATGCCGGACGTACTTCAATGCCGAGTGGAGGAATGCCTGACGTACTTCAATGCCGAGTACAAATGCCGAGTGGAGGAATGCCGGACGTACTTTAATGCCGAGTACAAATGCCGAGTGGAGGAATGCCGAAAGTACTTCAATGCCGAATGATTGCCAATGCCGAACCATATTTCCTAGACCCAAACCATAGTTGATTCATCTTTATCCAATCATATTTCCATCTCCTAAGCACGTTGCGTCATCCATCCATCCAGTCGACTGGATCCATCGTACACCAGCCTTGGCGAACGTGCAACCGGTTATGTTAATCCCGCATGTCCATGGCCTGGTAAAAAGGCGGGTTAACACTTGCCCTCCAAAACATGCCTTGCTATTGGAAGGTGTGTTTTGAATAGCCTCAAATCTGATATCCAAAGTCCATATCCTTTTTGTAACCATATTATCAAATCCACGACCTCTCCGGGCTTAATCTTGATTTTGTAGACCTCGCCGGGTCGTGTTATCCTGTTCCAGCCTTGACTTTTCCATCACGGGCTTGTATGTTCTCCGGCCTCGACTCTCCGGTCAAAGACTTTGATATTCACCGGCCTCAGCAAAACGGCTAAGGATTTTGATATTCTCCGGCCTCGACTCTCCGGTCAAGGACTTTTTATATTCTCCGGCCTCGACTCTCCGGTCAAGGACTTTTTATATTCTCCGGCCTCGAATCTCCGGTCAAGGAGTTTTTATATTCTCCGACCTCGACTCTCCGGTCAAGGACTTTTTATATTCTCCAGCCTCGACTCTCCGGTCAAGGACTTTTTATATTCTCCGGCCTCGACTCTCCGGTCAAGGACTTTTTATATTCTGCCCGAGTCCATTTCTTCGTTCTCCGGCGAAGGGACTCGTAACTTGTGACCATTGCCCCGTCTCTCCGGTCGGGGCAGTAATTATAAAACCCGAACTGTTTATTACATTAATCCAAAACCAAATATAAAACCAGAAATCCGTATCAAAAATCAAACATCCAAACCAGAATGGGAAACCAAGAAAAAACCAACCAAATCGGGAGTTCAATCCAAACTCCAAAACCATACCAAAGAAAAGTAAATGTCCGAAATACGAAAGAGAGAACCAAAGTTTGCAGAAAACTAGAAAGAAAGCAGAATTTCATAGACTCAAGTAGTACGGTTTTCAGTTATCTCAGAGCACGCCTAGGGACCGTCCTCAATCCCGTACGTGTGTAAGTGACCTAGCCGTATTACTTTGAGTTCTATTACTTATCCAAAACCATGAACCTATTTAGTTGATAGTAAACCGGCGTTGACCAGACCCAATGCCGCCATTGCTAGAGGTAGGTGGTGGCTGCTCTTGCTCCCCTACCGTAGTTCGATTCCTGACATATTGCTGTAGGTGACCATTCCTTACATGCTCCTCAATGATGTCCCTCAAATGCCTACAGTCGTTTGTGTTGTGCCCATCCAGCTCATGGAATAGGCAATGCTTTCCCGATGTCCGTTCGTATTCTGAAGGCTCTCTCTTTGCTGGCCTTCGGTATTGGAGCCGCCCTCGAGTGTCCAAGTAAATCCTTTCTAGAGTCTCAGTTAAATCTGTGTAAGAAGAAAACTTTGACTCCCTTCGAGGTTTCTTCGGAGTGCCACCATTTCCATTCGTTTTCCTTTTTCCTTTATCATCTTTACTTAGATCCTCCCTGGATGGACCTCCACCCCTCACTGCATAAGCTTCAGCCTCTCTCCCTACTCTCTCAGCCTGCACATCCTCCTGTCTCAAGAACCTTTCCGCCTCATGATAGAACTCCACGAGATCCCTTGGTGGGTCCCGTTCCAATGATATTTTGAAATCCGAGTTATCCGCGATTCCCGAGACGGCTGCCATCAAAACCATTGACGGATCGGGTCGATCCACTGAGGCTACCGCTGCGTTGATTCTGGTTAAGAAGTCCCTGAGCGATTCCCCTTTCCATTGTTTCATAGATGTCAGAGTCATCACGTTCTTGGGTCTAACTATGTGGACCCAAAACTGTCTCATAAACCTCTCAATTAGCTCCGTCCATGTGCCGATAGAACCATTCTCTAGCTGTCTAAACCACATAGCTGCGATATCTGTCAAATACAATGGGAAGCATCGAGCCATGACCTCATCCGATGCCCTCAGTACCTCCATATGCCTTATGTATTTCGTCATATGAACCGTTGGATCCCCCTTTCCATTATACATTTCCAAATTTGGTAGCTTAAACTCGGGTGGGTTCCTACCTTGCCTGATAGTAGGAGTAAAGGGACTCCTATTTACATCCTCCAAGTCTCTATTTACCAATCCACCTCTCATAACCCGTCTAACCATCTCCGCTAGTCTGTCGTTGCCCCCAAGATGTAATCCTTGTCCATCGCCTCTGGTCTGCCCCTCGAGTTTATGAGGGAATTCTGGCACATACTCCTCATCTCGCACTCCTGCACTCCTGTTGGTGTCGGGTTGCACAACATCATCTGGTATCCCTCCATGGGTTGGTCCAACATTTCCTGGTGGTATGCCCCCAAGTCTAGATCCATTTGGATTGATAGCTGTTTGCTGATTGGGGGTTGCCTCCTGCCGAGCTATTCCCTTTACTTGCTGGTTGAGTGCTTCTGATCCAGCTCCACGGATCTGAACTCCTGCATTTTCTGTTTGTGCAAATTGTCTGAGAAGAGTCTGCATCAGCTCCTCTTGTCTTTTCGTCATCGCCTCCATTTCCTCTCTAGTGATGTAAATGGATGCTCCACCTGCTCCATCTCCAGAGGAAGCCTCTTGACTTCCCTCCTGATTGCTCCTTTCCATTACTTGTTTCCTTGCTGATGGTCTAGCCATTGCTCTTTTAAATCCAAGTTTCTAACTCCAAAATTCCTGAGTTCAATTCTCAGTGAAAGCACCAAAATGTTAGTGCCAAAATTGGTCACTAACACCCAAATGCAAGTGAAAGTACCAAACAACAATCACAGTTCACGGGTAGGATGTATGTAGAGGATATTTAATATGAAGAATAACAGAAATTAAAATGAAAGCGGTAAAGACACGGAATTTATAGTGGTTCGACTAACTCTGGCCTACGTCCACTCTAGTAATTTCTTTTTTATTGCTGTAACAATCGATTACAGTTACAAAGTGATAGGCTAGCCTTAGCCTTAGGGGATAGAAAGTTAGAGAGCAGGAGAGAGAATCAGGATCCCCTTTTTCGAACCCCCACATGCTGTATTTATAGGGAAATCCTGAGTTGTTGGGCCTTTGCGTGATTCAGGCCCACCGACTTTATGGCCGGTCCACATATGCCGAGCCATGTAATGCCGAGCCATCAATGCCGACCCGTTCCATGCCGAACGAAGCGTCTGGAGGAAGAATGTCGAACGAAGTCTGATAGAATAATGTCGGACGAGGCATTTGAGTGATGCATGCCGATCGATGCTGGGGTGAGTTGTGCCGAGCGCACTTTGATGCTGAGTTCAAATGCCGAGTGGAAGATGCCGAGTGAAAGAATGCCGGACGTACTTCAATGCCGAGTACAAATGCCGAGTGGAGAAATGCCGGACGTACTTCAATGCCGAGTACAAATGCCGAGTGGAGGAATGCCGGACGTACTTCAATGTCGAGTACAAATGCCGAGTGGAGGAATGTCGGACGTACTTCAATGCCGAATGATTGCCAATGCCGAACCATATTTCCTAGACCCAAACCATAGTTGATTCATCTTTATCCAATCATATTTCCATCTCCTAAGCACGTTGCGTCATCCATCCATCCAGTCGACTGGATCCATCGTACACCAGCCTTGGCGAACGTGCAACCGGTTATGTTAATCCCGCATGTCCATGGCCTGGTAAAAAGGCGGGTTAACAATTCATTTAAAAAAAAAATTCAATTTCCATGTTCGATTCATTCTCGAACTTATTTAATTAATTTCAAGACCATCTCCCCTTTATTTATATCATTTGGATTTTATTCGCACTTCAAACCAATTCATTTATAATCCAATTTTATTAATTCTCAATTCAACTTCTATTTGACCAATTCAAATTTCATTTACCTATTCAAATTTTGATTTCTATTACATTTCTAAGGTTCAAAACAATTCTATTTTGGCTTATTTATTTCACTTCAAACTCCAGATCTTACCTGTATTAAGCAAGCACACATTTTATTTCAAGCATTTAAATTCTTTTGATAAGCCATCGAAGTTTATTTATACAAATTAAATTTTTATCCAACTATTTTTATTCGAATAAAGATTTTATTTCATTCAACTTAAATATTCAAGCTTTTATTAAATAAACTTTCACTTTCCTCGAAGCTACGCTTCTATAAAGTTTAATCTTAAGTTAATTTACTTATTTCAATTTCATGCTTAAATTCATTTCCAATTTATTTGATACTCACCTAGATCAAATTCCATTCATACTTGAATTGGATTTTATTTGCAAATTCAAATTATCTCCAAGTTAATTCCATTCCACAACAACTTTAATTCATATTTAATTTGCTTACACTTCCAAGTTGAATTTGTATTAATAACTCGGATTTCATTTCCAATTCCATTATTACCTCACAATCCAACTCCAATTTAAATCCCATTGACCTATTCAATTAACCAATTTATTCCAAATTAGTTCACTTCCACTTCCAATTCTACATTGGATTTTTATCTTCAAAAAATCATCTTATTATCTTATATGTGTTCAATTTTATTTTATAATTCAAGTTTGGATTTTTATTTCATTCTCCAAATACAAAGCAGTTTTATTTTGGCTTGCTATTTTACTTCTTCATATTTTTCTCTTATAAGTCACACATTTATAAAAAATTTTTTTACATTACTACCCATTTGAAGCTTGAATATATTCATATTTCATTTTAACTCAAGATTGAACACTCATTTGCAGATAAAATATTCTTAATCAATGTGTTTTCCAATTTACTTTATAAGCCTTTGGAATATATTCATTCCAATTCAATTTCATTTCGATTTGCTTTTATTTATTTGAGTAAGAATTTAATTTAGTTAACATCATTTATAACTCAACTGAATTTTATTTCAATTCAATTTATTTAACTTAACTTCCGTTAAATCAAGCATCATACCATACTCTTTAATCCACCAATTCACTTGGATTTAATTAAGTAAGAACATAATTTCATTTAGTATCATTCATATCTCAATTTATTTCATTTCAATCTTAAATTTAAATCCAATTATTAAGCTTAAGTTAATTCTCAACCAAAATTTATTTCTATTAAATTTCTGAATCCAATTCATTTACATTCTAAATTTCATTTACTTCATCAATTTATTTATATTTATTTATTTTCTCATTTCAATCTCAACCATTTTAAATCTTTATAATTTTATTTGTTTATAATACTATCATCCAACATTCAAGTTATATAATAATTTTAGAAAATATTTCTTTTTATATCAAAATATATTTTGGATGAAATTATATAATTCACCCTCCTTTGAAAACAATATTGTGTCGAATTATTCTATTCAAGTGTTTAGAAACCCCTTCGATCCAGTTGTCCAAACTGTGCCGACGAAGGTTCATATGCCACTCAATAAATCAATCAACACAATATAATACCATTTTATATTCACTAACAAATACGCTCTCATATCTATTAATACGCTCAAACTCATTCTAGAGTACTAATGACTCTATCTTTAATGAGCAATCCCCACCAGAGCCAAGGTTCTCGCTTAACCTTTCAGCTCTGATACCAAGTGTAAAGGCCCGCAAATCCGCACCCCTTTGTGCTGACAAAATCCCACAACACAACAGCCCAAAGTGGCACAAAAGTACGAGTCTTCGGGTTTAAAGAAGAAAGAGGTAGAAGCAGAAGAAAAGAAAAGAAAACAACATCAGATTCTCACATCGCAGCGAAATAAAATATAATATATTCGATACAGCTTTTAAATACAAAGAAATCTGTACTGTATACATATACATACATACCATATCAGAGTACATCAATCAATCATACATGTCCATACACAGCGGAAATAATAGACAAATACGAAAATACGCTCTGTCATCAGCTCGTCTCCTGAACTCCTTAGCTTTTAACCTGATCCTGTTTAACTCGGTCTGACCCGAGCATCATATAAAACAACACCCGAGTCAGTCTGGAATACCAGCGTGAGAAAATCACACTCAATTGGATTATTAAAGTTTCAAAAATTCTTTGAAATACAAAAGCATCTCGTAAGACCACGCCATAAATAAACATGTCGGGTTTTTACCTTACGATAGCTAAAACATTTTTTATTAAAGTTCTCTGATATTATTATAGTGTCTGTAGAAACTAAAATATAATCTAGCTGAAATGCTTGCATCTCATGTTTCAGCAATAGTTAGGCACAATCAAAACCGTACAGGCGCTTATTGGAGATTGAATTCCATACAATGGCAGGGCTACCTGGGTACCGCCCGTCACAGTACCTGGTCTAGATCAGAGTACCGAGGAGCCACCCTAACTCCCCTGCAACACAAGACCGAAACCATCCCTTACTGGACAGTCCCAAGCAAGATCACCCCATGGTTGGCGCGACTAACCTCCCACTAAGCCAAAATAAAAGGGACATCTAGACAGGGGAAACCTTACTCTCTAGTGGGGGCTACCCACAAAGTCTTGCTGCACCTCCCCTGTTTTAGCCATTCCCGGTTGATGAGGCTTGAGGCTAAACGTTACCTTTCAAGAACGAGTCCCACTTAGAATGCTCATCGTCCACCTGACGATGTTATGAAAGCATTCAATCCATACAAGTCGCCCTGGGTCTGGACAAACCGAATCACCATCTTCAATTCTTCACGGTCTTCATTCGTAATCGTTCAAATCGGATCGAAGTGGTTTTCGGATAATTAAATCCGATCCCGGATTCTTTGAAACGATCAGCGCATTGTCCAATATTGATAGTCGGTTATTTAACTATCAAATAATCATTCACAAGCAACCATCAAATAATTTTCACAAACATTTACCTCAAATGTCATTCAGGTATTATTTCCATTTTTAACCCTTTTTGGAATAAATTTTCAAAGTCCTTTTATTTCCATGAAATCATTTAACTGATTTTTTATACTTACTTACATTTGATTTATCCTTTGAAAATATTACTTATCTTCTCATTTCTTCCTCAAAAATCAATTTACACTTTTTCCACTTAATAAGATTTCTCCTAAATCTTATCCCATTTAAATTAATTTGCTTACCATCACAAGAGGATTTTAATTGGGTTTTAAAAACATTTTGAAAACATATAGATTTATAAAATAAGAAGCATGGTTTTATACAAATTATGGTTCGAAAGTAATATTAAAGTTCATATCCAGTTAATAATAAAATTCAAAACTGATTTTAGAAAAATAGAGTTTATTAATAAATATTTTCCAAGCCTTCAAAGTACTAATCCGAAAATATTTTACATTCAAATAATAGTTTATAAACATTTATATAGTATAGTAATTTAAAAATATTCCCTTTTTTAAAATAAATTTATAATTTTGGAAAACCCAATATCTATAAATGCCCCTTGTTTATATTCACCTTTCAGAACTATTCTTGTATTCCCATTCAAAACAATCTCATTCTCAATATAAGATCATAACTTATTTCTTTTATATCCCCTGATATCTTCCCTTCCCATTTATAAGCTTCGTTTATAAATTTATAAACTCCACTGAGTTTTCCCTTTTTGTTTATATTTTTAAAAATCTTATCTTTATAATTTATTCATCAATAAAATTCATATTTGTTTCTTAGTAAAACTCTTCTCATTTCTTATTAAGATTTCATCATATTTCAATTTTATTTAATGATTACAATATTTCTTCAAGCTTTTAATATATAAGTTTGATTTCCCAAAACTCTTCTTTAACCAATTAAGGAATAAATATACTTTTGTCTTCCTTAAAATTTCAAATAGAAGTAAACTCGAATTCTTAATAATTATTCTATTCAAGTTCAATTTTAACTTCCTTTAATTAAATTATTTATGGTATTTAAAAAAATTACCAAATTCCGATTTCCATGTTATTTAACACTTAATAATTTAATTCACATGCAATTCCATATTATTCCATCCAGCCTATCATATAACATATATATAATCAATAAATACTTTGAGGAATCCTGTTGGATCCCTTCAACCTGTTTCCCTGCATCCACAGATGTTAGCACAACATAAAATATCAATTCCACTTCAATGTGGAATATTGCAGTATATGGGTCTATATTATCATCCAGTGAATAAATTATCATAAATCAACCAAACACATCCAATGATTTAAATTTAACATTTAAATTTTATTTATGGCATCTAAATGAGTGAGAAAACCTCACCTTTGCTTTTAAGTTGCAATCCTTTCCAATCTTGACCCGATTCCCCGACTTTTGACGTTAAATAACAATTGTATGAATTTTATTAATACGTGGACCAATTGAATAATTATTTGCCGTTTAATAAATTTATTATTTAACTATAATAATTTAGTTTTAACCAATGATTTATTTCAACAAATAAATAAATTTTAAACTAATCCTCCTTATAAAAATCTTTTAGTGACTAAAATAATTAAATAAGCTAATTATATAAATAATTCACCTAAGTAATTATTTTTAAACGAACTAGCAATATTTAAAATGTAGAGATGTATATTTATTTTATTTTTATTTTTATATTTTTCTCTTTGAAACTGCCTATCTCAAATTGACATATATTAATTTTATTTTGAAAATATATATATATATATATATATATATATATATATATATATATATACTCATAAAAATAAGTAAATAGATTTCAGAAATCAAATTTTTATATAGACTTCAAATAGTTTTAAATTCTTATTTACTCCTAAAAATCCTATATATACATATATTTTTAAATTAAACTAGGATAAATTTTTAAGATCTAAAACTATTTAACAGTAAAGATAATAATTTTTTTTCAAAAATAAAACCCTAACTTACTATAAATTTTAAATTTAATCCTCAAATTTAAAATTTAAATTAATCGACTAAATACATAATAATATAAAAATTATACCTCACTGAAACGTGGCGAAAAACCCTCATCAGCTTCGCCTCCGAGATGCCGTTCGAAACCACTTCGTCGCGAGTTCCTAAGTCGCGCACATCATCTCCCAACTCCACGCGAAGCCGCCGCCACTCGCGTTAACCAACACCTCGCGAACCACTGCATCTCGCCTTTGCCACGACGCTGCACCACCCAAGCATCGACTCGACCACGAAAACTCACCGAACTTCATATCGACAAAAGCCTTCATCCTAGCCTGCCAACTTCGCCGACGCCCTCTTCGATTCGAGACCAAGCTTCCAGCGACGTGCCTTGAAATGCGACCACTCCCTCCCCTTTCGTGCAGCTCGAACTCGATTTAGTTTTTTTTAATTTTCGAACGAATCGATTTGATGAGGGGATTTTTAATTGTAGCCGAGAGAAACTAGCGGCCATTGTACTTAAATTTTGTTTTGAACCGTAATTACTTCGAACAGAATTAATTTTTTCTTTAATTTTGAAGAGAAAGGGACTTCCAAGAGAAGGCTCGGCTGAGGTTTTCTTTTATTTGATTGTCTGGACCCTTCTTTATTTTTATTATTTTATATACACGTCATCTATCAGCCTATTATAATTTCAATTAATTATTTTCTAGGCGTTTACATTCCGTACGATCACACGATAGCTCTGAAAATTACGAAATTTGAAATCCGGTAATAATTCAATATTATGGATCCAACGGAACTGGTTTTGTCGAATTCCGAGACTATGCCTCGGATGGCTATTTTTAAACGTCAATTTAAACGATGAGATTTTAAAATCGAACAAACCACTGTGAAATCCAAATTTTAACTCATCTATTATCTTTAGTATTATTAATATAAATTCTATAAGCCTTCAAAATATTTTAAGCTAGCTTACTACCCCCGATTTAATATTTTACCCGATATTTAACGACTATTTTAATAATTAATTAATTCAACAGGTTGTTATATTGAAATTCTGAATCATTTCTATCGTATAAAACCAAACTGTTCATATTATAATCAAATTAGAGTTCAAATTAAATATTTAAATAATGCGAATAAATCATTCAAAAATCCGGGTCGTTCAGCAAATTTAATTTCAGGATCACTTTCATTCGAGCTTGAATCTCTTCATTTTTGTTCGATTTCTTTTGAATTTTGGAACGTTCCCTGCGGTTCTGAAATCCATTCTTGTCCCTCACCATTCATCTTTTTTTTGATTCTAGAGTATCCCATAACTCCATTTCGTATGATCTTTATAGTGAATTGGCGGTCTCGCCAATATTCTAATTTTCATGTAAAGGGGGTGAAACTCCTTTACAATTTGCATCGATTCACCAAAGATTTTATCCTTGGTTTAGATGCTAAAATCTTTATTATTTCAAACTCTATCTCTTGAGATTGAATGTAGATTTACCCCAGAAAATCCACATCGATTTATTCTTTAAGTCACGGTTGACCCAGTTAAGGTTACCCGCGGTTTATTTAAGCTTATCCATCTCCCTACCCTGTTTAACCATCTTGTCTTTTGTTTCTAAACCATCTCCAAACATTTTGAACTATACTTGTAAATCTATGTTTTATATATTGTGTTGTTTGAGTTGTTGATGTTGATTTGGGTTTCTGATTGATTCGTCTGATCAACGCTATCGATAGGATTTCTAAAACACTTTGACAGAACAAACTGACACAATATTATTTTAAAATTTTGGTTAATGAAATAAATTTTGATATAAGTAAATTTATGGAACTTAATAAATTGATGTAAACTAATCATTTGAAATGATAATACTCGATTTATCGTTTATAGTTCTATAAATGAATTTATAAATAGTTGTTTATAAATTGATTTGGGAACTGAAATAAATTTAAATCAAGAATTTGAGAATTTAATTTCCGATGGTTTCAAACCTTGTGTTTAAAATTTTAAAAAGATATATTATTTAAAGTATTTTCGAATAGAAATTTGTTTCCAAAGAATTTTAAAGTTTAAAATTAGTGCTCTTCTCTTTGTCGCTGGAAAATAACTTCGGTGATGACTACAACATCATCAAAGTTTATTTTCGAGTTTCGAAGTGAAGAGACTGTTCTGTAGTCTTGCTACAGCTTTGTTTTGGGAATTTAATTGATTTGAATTTCTAAAATATGACTTGATTTATATAGATATATGATTTAAAATTGATTTGACATATTATGTATATATAATTACTTATCTTCAAATGGTTTGAAGGTAATCGGAAATTTAGTTCTTAAATTTTAGCTTGAAGAATAATTTCAATTATAAAAAGAAATCAACAATTTGGATAAATGATTCAAACTTGAGATAATTGAATTTAGAAAGTTTTATTTGTATAATACACAATTTCATTCCAATATAACTTACCTTAAATTTTGGAAGTTAATAATGTAATTGAATTAAATAAAGTTTGAGTGGTTATAATAAATGTTATACACTTAAATTTTAGTTATAAAAGATTAACAGAGGTAAATACAATAAAAAGGAATTCAAAGAATTTTATTTAAATAACTTAATAATCAAATTTGATTTAGTATGGAACCTCGAGTCTAACCTAGGAATTTTAATAAAGGTTATTTCCTGAAATGAATATGTTTGTATAATTAATAATGTATCTTTGAATAGACAAAATAAAATATATTTGAATGGGAGATTTTGTAATAAGGTTTATTTAACTTGAAATCATAATTTAATTGATGTACAAATGAATAAATGTGTAAAAAAATTGATTGTTATATTTGCTATGATAAATATTTTATTTAAGTAATAGATATGTCTTGAAAAATGAATAATTTTGATTTTTATAGTTAAGACGTATTTTTAATATCACTAAAATTAGATGATTAAGAATTTGGTTTTCAAATGGAAATTTCAAGTGTAACTTATTGAAGGAATATCTTATTTATGAAATGGGTATTTTAAGTAAAATGTTATGTGTTAAATTAAGAGTTAGGTAAAATAATGAACTTTTGACTTAATAAATGAAGCATAGTTTATTTGATATTCCATTCATAAAATTTTGTTTTAAATAAATCATAAGTTAATTGATATCCAAATGAATAATTCAGAAATTGAACTGATTTGAAATACTAATATATCTACTGAAGCACTTTATAAGTGCTTCTGTTTCTGAAAATACAATGTTTTGGAAATTTGATAATTGAATGAATGAACTTAGAAATGTTACAACTTTGAAATGAATATTATTCGACCTTGAATTTAAATGGTTTAAATGATGATTATTTTATGAGTGTTATGGTTTTTAGTAGTATGATTTCCAAATAATAACATCTCTGAAGTATTATGATTTCAAAGCATTATGATTTCAAATTTATTATCTTGTTTTGTTTTTCAAACTATCTTTTAGTTGTCCTTATTTTCCCTATCTTGCTACAGAATGGGGAGGCTATAGCTTATACCAGTCTATTTATAAACCTTCCTATAATCTTTGAAAATCTTTGGTACTCATCAGGATCTGAGCACTGCTTACCATCCAACTGCTTACCATCCACATACGACGGTCAAATGGAAAGGGTGAATCAGATTCTAGAGGATCCTTTCGTGCTTGTGTTCTTGATTGACCATCTCCACTTTGTCAAAATTACCTATAACAACAGTTATTAGGTATAATTTCAATCTCCTTGTCATCTTATCTTAATCTTATTTCATTTCTATCTTTTCTATGCTTTCCCATACCTCATTCCTATTCGGGGACGAAAAGTTTTGAGTGGGGGAGAGTGTAACAACCCTAGATTTTTGCATATAATTTAAATTTGACTTTTTTTATTTTGGAATTATTATTTTTAAAACTTGTTTTATTCCAAACATTTCATTTTAAAATATAAATGTTGATTATTAAGTGATTTATAGTTCCAACTAGTATAATTTGAATATTTTACTATAAAGTGAATTTCTGGCCAAACTGTTCAAACTTTGACTTCTAAACTTCAAATTTAAATTATTTTAAATCTTATATCTCTTTTTATGAAAATAGATGTAATAAATTGAACATTTCGTTTTGTTTCGTTGAAAACGGAGTTAAACTGTAAAAGTTATGTACATTTCAATTTTGGGTGTAATTTAATTTATTTAACAATTTTGTCTATTTTAAATTATATAAATTATATTTTCTTTGTCATACTTTATTTTAACATGTGTTAATATGTTATTTTATGTATATTTTTGCCTTTTAATATTTTTTAAGTGATGGTATAATTTTTCTAAAGTTTACTTGAATTATTTTCAATTTATAAAGACTAGTTTCATATATATTGTTATTTTCTTTATTTAAATTATATAATTTAAATTATTTTATTTATTTTTCTCATTTTTCTTTATTTCTGATATTATTTACTTATATTATTAGCCATTTTATGTTTTAAAAAATATTAAAAGAAATGTGAAAGTTTTTTAAAACCCTTTATCTTCCTTGACCTTTTATCTCCCACCCTTTTACTTTAAACCAACACCTTTTCATTTATTATTTTTGTTTGGCTGTTCATTTTTCTCTTTTCTTCTGCTGTACCTCTCTCTTATTCACGTGAAAACAACTGAGAAACTTCTCACAAAAAAAATTTACACGGCCAAGCTTTCTCCTTTGATCAAAAATTTGGTAAATGTTTTCTACTTTTCTCTTGTTTACTTTGATTTTTCTACTAACTATTGCTATTGCTTTCAACATGTTAGGGCCGGCCCCACCTCCTCCAGCAGCTAGGCCAACCCCACCACCACCACAACCAGCCACCACCACCTCCATCCCCTTCCCATCCCATTGCCGTGAGCCACAATGATGAAGAACCACCTAAAAATGAGCAAAGACATCACCTATGCAACCATAGCCTAGCCTACCTTGCATCCATCACCTTCAACACCCCTTAGCCGCCACCTACACCACCACCACCTGCAGTACCCGACCTGACACACCTCTTCACAACCCCATCTGACCCCACCTGAAGTGGCCATGCCCTCCTTGGCCTTGGCCGAACCCATAGGTTGTATTGAATCCATACTTTTGCCTTGAAGTGTTAGCCTCTTGCCTCACCAACTAGTGCACCATTTTCTCTATGCATGGCTGACCCCTATAAGACCCAAACCAGACCGTAGTGCATGCCATGGATGTGCTAAATCCATACCTTGCTGATCCATGTGAAGTTGAGAACAAGTGCGAACCATTTGATGTTGTTTTGGGCTCTGATTTCTTATGTTGTTTAGGCGTAATTTTTTTTGAAACTTATTTTGTTTGTATTGTTTTGTCTTATGTATTCAAGGAAGTTAACCTTGTCTCTCCCACACTCATATCGTCATCATAGCTAAGAAAATGAACCCCCTTGGTCGAGCTTTTGAATGGTTGTAGCAAGGTCAAGTTATCTTGTCTTTGTTGCCTTTCAATTTCAATTTATTTCAATATATTTTAGTTGAATATTCATAAGTTATATTGTCCTGTTTTGGGGTTGTTTACAAGATGATATCTTGGCTATTTCTCTCCACTCAAATCAAAGGTCATGCCTTCTGGATCTGTTGTGTCATTCTAATTGATATCTCCAGCATAAAAATGTGAGTACATCTCACCAAACAAGTTATACTTATATAAGTAATAAACTGATCACACTTGAATCTGTAATGCACATCATCCTGTTTTAATTGACATATTATATTCATATGATGTTCACACCTGTATTTGCACCTGTTATATCATATGTCATTGTTATTTCATGCTATTTTGTTTATTTTATCTGTTCATCACACTGCAAATTCCCTTTAGATTAGAATCACTATGGGTTGAAATGATACATACCCGAACGGACTTTAGAATAAGGGAAAATTGTTATGGGCTGAAATGATAGGCCTGAATGATTTTCAATTTATTTCATTTACTTGGGACTGCGGGTTTGAAATAGTAAAACCGGATTTTTCTTTGTAAATTACGGGTTGAAATGATATATTACCCGTATCACTTTTCCTAGTGTAGAAAATTATATACAGACCCGTAGTTAATATATGTTTTTCTAAAATTATTAAAATTATTTTAGAAATGTAAATATTAAAATATTTTGATTTAAATCTAATTAAAAAGGATTTTTGTAAAATATTATTGATTTTCTGAATAATTATAAGTGAAATGAATTAATGAAAAGGTTAGAAAATTTTGAATGTAAGTTATTTTGGAAAAATTTAATTTAATTATAATTGGAAATTAAATTGAATATGAAATTATGATAAATTTATGATAATTTGAATTTACATAAATTTAAAGTGATTTTATATCATATTAATGATTTTTAATAAAGTTGAAATGTGAAATGAATGAATATTTAAGTTGAAATTTTAAAATATAACTAAAATTGAAATTTATGAAATTGACTTAAAAGTGAATCTTTAGTTAAGTAAATAAAAATAAAACTAAGTTATACTTGAGAATTTGAACTTAAGTGTTAAGTTGAAATTTAATGTAATGAATTTAAATTTGAACATTGCAATTGAATAAGTGAATTATTATTAAATCTTGATTTTTGAATGGAAATTTAACTTTATAAAATCATGAACTTAAGGAAAATTGAATAATGTTTATAAATGTGAAAATGTATGATTTTATAAGTTAAAAATGTTTTAAATAAAAGTACAATTGGTTGTGAAATTATATTGAAAATTTGAAGTTAATTAACTGCATTTTTGAAATGCTATTAATTGCAATGTAAACGATATTATAGCATTTGTAAATGCTGTAGTTGATGATAATGAACTAAAAACCTAAATTGAATTAAAGGCTATTATAGAAATATTTTTAAGTGCTATAATTGTTGAATTTAACTAAGTTTATTTGAAACATTGAGTAAACCCTATTACAGCATTTTTAAAATGCTGTCTTTTGTTAAATTGAACTGTTTTGAAGGTAACTTTCCATAGCGTTTTCTAAATGCTGCGAAAAGTGAATTTTCACTGTTTTGATAAACTTAAGTGAATAAATGAACTTTGGAAGTTGAAAATTTTGGAAATTTAATAATTTAATTATTAAATATAATAACTTCATTTTAATGATTTAAAATGATCTTTGAAATATAAACTATTTTGAAATGTAAATTAAAATGGTATTTTAAATTGAATAAAATGAATAATGATTTGAAATGAATGTGGTTTTGGAAAGATATGATATTTTGATATATTAAAATGAGTTGAAATGAAGTTTTCGAAAGTTATGATATTTTTGATATAGTAAAATGATTTGAATGAAGCTTTGGAAAGATATGATATCTTTTGATATAATAAAATAATTTGAAAAAAATAAAGTTTTGAAAGATATGATATTTTGACATTAAATGATTTGAAATGAAGTTTTGGAAAGATATGATATTTTGATATATTGAAATGATTTGACAGGAAGTTTTGGAAAGATATGATGTTTTTGAAAGGGTTTGGAATTAATTTTATCTTTATATTGATAAAGATTTGGATTTGAAATGATATTTTGTTTTGAAGTATAAATACTATTTTAAAATTATAACTACGGATATAATAACGATTGGTTGGCAAGGAGACCGAGATCAGATATCTGGCATACTCTCTGTCGATACCGAAAACCACTTTGACAACCGTGTACGCGTTGGGATTCCAGAATGAAGTAGGATGGTGGCGACGTTCTTGAGGTATATTACGTGGACCCAACTCCCGTGAATTGGCATAAGGTGGCTAAAACAGGAGCGATCTCGGGCCAAGTGAGGTCATTCCTCCGATCGGACACATTCCTTCGATACTATACTCTTACTGGTGATTGATTAGATGGCCATCCTCCGATTTTGATATGGGAGTGTGTTCCGAGGTGGGCGTATGTGGCTGCTGCGTTACCACCAGCCCGTGTGCATAATTGGTATATCTACCCTGGCATTGCCTTGTGTGCCGTGTCACCTACCATAACGAGCCTTTACTATGAGTTTCTTTTTCTCCCGTAGCCCGTATGGTATCCTCTGACAGTCACCCGGAGTGGAGATGGCATGATATTGGATGGACTACTGGGACTATTATGTGTAAAGGGTGATATGGGTAGCCCGAAACGCTATTTAAAACTATGTTTATTTTACTGTAGACATTATTATAATAGCGAAATATTACTACATAGTAAATAGTTTAACCGATCCTTAGAGGATGGGCGGTCCTAGGCATCCTTTAAGTTACTTGTACTTTATTACAGTTCATTTGAGTTGGTTTACATTATGTAAGTATATATTGTCCTGACTCTAGTGTTTGTATTTTATTTACGCTCGGGTCAGCCTAAGTTATTCACAGATTTGGATTCCACTTTCTGGAGATTGGAATCGCTGGAGATCATCTGCTTATCTAGTTTTATCTATTCCAGTTCTGTTGTTCTATTCGTCTTGTACTTGGTTATCATCTTGAGACTTCTGTCGTACGTTATTTATTCTGTTGTATTTTAGTTAACTCTGATATATTTTCATAGTAGCTTCATGAACTACTATCTCTTTTACTTCCGCTGCATTTCATACTCTGTGTATGTGTTATGTGATTATTATTTACTGTATGTTCTGAGATTTGCCAAATTTTATTTACAGCGCGGTATTTTGAGCAATTCAAGTCCGACATGTGCGGATGCGAATGGTTGAAAATATTGGGTCGTTACACCTTCGGTTCCATTTAGACCCAGGATGGACTTGTATGGATGTACGTCTGACATTACACTTTGAGATATAAAGCTGGCCTATATCAAATACATTTTGTTTGGTGGCGGAGAATTTATTCTCTTAGCTTAACACCCTTTTCTGAGACATACAAGTTCAGAGGTTATGTAGTTGATGGTTACTGGTGATATTTTCCCAATTTTGTAATGTGGCATACGAAGTGCTGCTAATCATGTGTTGATCGAAGCATGGCTTTAGTGAAAATCGTAGCTTTGTGGGATGAGACTTCATCGAACCTCACACCCCGAAAATGGTCGAAACAGGAAAGGATGCCGCAAGGTTATGAGGGTTGTGCCCCTCAGGGTATGTGCGTTTCCTTTTGGATAAAAAGTGGTATCATGGCATGGAGCCCAGATATTTTACTTATGTAGTTGTTGGAATTTGTTGTTGGCGCCTCGGTAAAGGCCGGTTGCGACCGAGGGATGGCATACTCATGACAGTTAGTAACTTAGTTACGGTGGTAACCTGGCCTTGTGTTGGCAGAGATCCGGTTAGGTTCTCGCGGCGTCCCTCCAGAGGCATACCCATTCAGAAAAGAAGTTCCTTAGCGTTGACCATTTGTTGGAAATCCAAACAATCAAATACGAGCCCTGTATGGCTTTAGTTGTAGAACTTGCAATTTAAAATGGTAGCTATAGTAGGCAAACTATAATGGTACGTATGCTGGCTAAGTTTAATATTATGCTTACGAAATGTTTTCTACACTATGCACTAATAATAATATCAAAAGGAATTTTTTTTTTGCATATCAAGCATGTTTGACTACTATAAGGAGAAATCTTCTCCATGTGTGCTATTGCATTGAGTGTGTGCCGGGAGACCTTATGGTAGTTTCATTTTCCAAAAACATAAACGGAATTCTTTTATTTCTTTTTGTACAAACAACTGTTTTATGTTTGCTCAAACCAGTCCCATGACTGACTCAGAGTTTTTTATTCCCTTTTCTAAACTCTGGGTGCCCATAATATTCCACACGGGCAGCCAGAGTCAGGTTATTAGTAGATGTAGATTTTGAAAGTCTTTGAAGTTTGCAGATTTGAGATCGCATTTGCTTCATTGCAACATGATAGCTTTTGGTTTTGAACTTTTGGTTTGCCGTTTTGGAGCTTTGGCAATGAAGATGCAGTCTGTTGGATTCTCTCTCTCTCTCTCTCTCGAGCCCCTATTGATGGTTGTAAAGGTAGACCGTCAGATTAGCTATTGTATTCCCCTGTCACGTTATCTTTCCACTGTTGTGTATATATTGGATCTAATATTTGGCATTTGTTACCAACTTGTTGTATTCATTTTGTATCCATTTTGTGTATCAATAAAATTCTTCATTGTTTCCACTGTGTTGTTTTCACCTAATGTGTTATAAGCTCCGGCGAACCAAACTCCAACTTTTGAATCTTCGACATTCGAATACGGGTATTGTATTGGACGCCGATTTTCGAGCGTCGGATCTCGGGTCGTCACATAAATGAAATAATTTTACCTAGTATTATATTTTGGATATAAAAGAATAATTTTTATAAATGCATATAGTTGTATGTGATATGTGTGTTTATTAGGAAGCGATTATATAAATATTGGTTGCAAAATAGGATTTACAGATAAAGGAAATATGAATTGGAAATTTGACAACATAAGTTCTGGGGTTTTGAAATTAGTTTTCAAAGATTTTAGAATACGATATTAGTATTATTTTGAAGTATTTTTTGGATGTAAATATTTTCAAAGTGATTTGAAAAAATGTTTTAAAGGAATTTTAAAATGAAGTAGGTTTTGTATTCCCCACTCTTGTCACTGGAAAATAATTTTGGTGACAAAGGCCGCATCATCGACATTCATTTTTGAGTCTCAAAGTGGGCAGGCCACTGTAGCTTTACTACACATTTGCTTTGATAAACAAATTTTATTATTTATTTTCTTAAATACGATTTGATATATATATATATATATATATATATATATATATATATATATATATATATTATTTCAAAATGATTTGAAAGGAAACTAAGAATTTAGTTCTTAATCCTTTTTGATAATTAGTAGTTTTTCGTTATTGTAATAGAATGAAATCTCGACTATTTTAATAATTGGAAGTTTCTAAAATGAAAAAAATAAATATTAGATGCTAAGTGATTAAAGAAATATATAAGAAATTGGAAATTTGTAACTTGTAAATCAAAAGATATGAAAATTTAGAAGATATAATTATTGAACATTTTGTTAACTAATATGAATAATATAAACTTGTGTAACTTTTAATTACATTCTTAAACACACACACACACACACACATACACATATACATATATAACTTACCAGAAATGTTTAAAAAGTTGCAATGCTAAATAACAATATGTAATAGAATATTATACAAGTAAAACTTAAGTAATGAAAGTGTTATAATGGAATTATTTCGATAAATAAGAAGTTGATGTTACAAAAATAATTATAAACTTAAGTTAATGTTTGAAGCTATTTATAATTAAAGTGAATAGTAAAAGTGAATACTATAATAAATAATAATTATAACTTCAAAAAATGTTGAAATGATTAGAAATAGATTGAATATTCAATAATACTATATATGAAAGAAATAAATGTGAAAAAGAAAAGGAGTTAAAAATTTAAGTATGAGTGGATTCACAAATGAATATTGATATTAAAAGGTAATCAAAGTAAATAATAATCGGGAATTAAATTTGCAAAGAAACATACATAATATTTTAAGAAATGATTATGGATGATCTAAATAATTGAATGGAAATAATTTATATAAGTAAATGAATGTAAATTAATGGAAAAATGGCATTATATGAATAAATGTGAAATAAATTTTGTAAGCAATGAAGTTAAATTAATGAAAATAATCATTGTATGAATGAATGAAAATAAATGAACATAATGATGTGAAAGGAAGTTAATAAGAATAAAATTAAATAATATTTTAAATTCTTGGTTGTTTTGGCTTATGGGATGTTTGGAAAGGATACTTCTAATTGTTCAAGGTTGTATGAATAATCGAATTAAGCAATTATCCAAAGCTGTTGAGCGTATGGTGCGCTTAGTAGATTATTTATCACCTTGAACGAGGATAAGTTTCTAAACCTGAACAAACCATTTGTTTTGGTTGATATGGATGCATGGTTGATTTCTTTGTTGCACATGATGGTCATGCTGTTTTGTTTGCATATGTTTTGTGTTGATTTGCTTTTGTTACTAGTTAAACAACTAAATATTTCTCTTGTACATAATTCTCACTATTTTGGATTTTACAAGTAAAATACAGGTTTATGGAAGCAATAACTACTGCTTTTGGTTTCATAAATAAAGTTTGTTTGGCCGATAAATAGGTATGTTATCAGATTAGGGTTTTACAGCGATATTTTATTGTTTTTCTCATGGTTTAGGATGTTTTATTTTTGAAATATGATATATATATATATATATTGTAATTATTAATATTTTTATTTTTCGGACCTATTCGTACAAAGGAGACTTTGTCGAAATTTTCTGTGAATTTAGGACTTAGAAATTTTTTGCGAATAAATATTTTCAAACTTTTATTAAACTTGAACAAGAAAGATTTGATTGTTTATAAATAGATATATCTTATTTAACACTTATGTAAGTTTAAAGTGTTTATAAATTGATTATTATGAATAAAAAATATATTAGTTTCTTAATTCCTCCTGTTCCCTTTCCGAGGATAAAAAGTATTGAGTGGGGGAGAGTGTAACGAGCTGTAGTTTTCGATAATTAAGTATTAAATTTAATAAGAGTTTTTGAAATTAATATTGTGAGAAATTAAATTGATGATTTATTAATGAGAAAAATATAATTAGAATATGATTTAATAATGTTGATTTAATGGCATTGAAAACTATTTTAAAATAATTCCAGTCAATTGAAAAATTGTTAAGTTTATTTGGTTATAATTGCAAATAAGGAATTAAATTAGTAACCAAATGCATTAATGAAATTTAAATATTTTAAGCAATATGGTAAAATATGATAACTGTAAATATGAATGTAATAAAATGTAAACAATGTTAATTATATCCATAAGGTGATAGTTAATTTATTAAAAAGAGTGGAAATCAAATAAAAGAATTTATTTGGATTTAAAATATAATAAACTAGGGTTTTATTACAGTACAATTGATCGTTGAATTTAATGAAATATTTTAATAGTGAATTTAACATAGGAAATTTATTTTGATAGATTATTAATTTCTTTGAAATCTTGAATGATGTAATTGTTAAGGATTAAATTAGAATTGAAAAGTGATTAAACTAATTTAATAATAATTTATTTAATTAACATGAAAATAGCCATTATGGCCACTGTAACATCCCGCCTTTTTGTAAGTTTTAAATCGACGATAAATCACACAAGTAAGACTCAAACCATACAAAAGGGCGAATTGTTATTGGGTGAATAAGAAAAAGGAAGAAAGAAATAAAACAAACAGAATCTCGCAGTGGAATGACAAAATACAATAATCAAATAACAGTTCATGAAGCTGTTTTACAAAACATTTGACTGTACTTTCAACACAGAATCAGAGTTACACATAACAAAAATAATAAATCACAATGCATCAGAACATTGGGATGCAACGGAACAATAGTGAATAATAGCAATACAATCTTCGTCTTCGTCCTCTAGAAATAAAGTCTTCAAATCCTGTAATGCTCAGGCTAACCCGAGCGAATTGAAAAGACAAAACACTCGAGTAAGAACTAAAAGGTCTTATGTGAGTTAAATCAACAGAAATAAATATGAGTGGAACAACGTCAGAGATGTTTATGGGATTTTACATCTCCTAGCTAGTGTCTAATGTGAGTGCAGTAACTTAAGTGATGCTCGGGATTCACATCTCCTAAGGATCCATTAAACTATTTACTATGTAGTAATATTTCGCTACTATAATAATGTCTATTAGTAAAATAAACTTACTTTTAAATAGCGTTAAGGGGTTATCTATATAGCCCTTAACACATAATAGTCCCAGTATTACATCCAGTATCAACGCATCCCTAGATTGGGAGACTACCCTAGATACTCCACGGGCTACGGAAGAAAACCAAACTCATACAAGGCACGCTAGGGTAGGTGACACGGCACACAAGGCAATGCTAGGGTAGATATACGAATTACACACACGGGTTGGTGGTAACGTGTAGCAGCTACTACCGCCCACCTCGAGCAACACCCCCAAATCAAAAATCAAATGTGGCCACCAAATAAACCTCAAAGTCAGAATATAATATCGAAGGAGTGTGTCTGATAAGAAGGGCTACCTCCATGGGCCGAGATCGCTCCTGTTTTAGCCACTTTATGCCAACTCATGGGAGTCGGGTCCACGTATATACCTCAAAGGAACGCTGCCACCATCCAACTTCATTATGGAATCTCCACCGCGTACACAGTTGTTAAAGTGGTTTTCGGAGTTGGCAGAGAGTATGACAACTTTCAATCCCAGTCTCTTTAACAACCAAACGTTACTATAACACCGCGGTCATTTCAAAATAATTATATTTCAAAACCAGAATATAATATCCTTTTCAAAATCATATAAATACGATATCATTTCCGTTTCAAAAACAAAATCAATATGATATCATTTTTATAAAAACCCAAATCAATATAATATCATTTTTATTTCAAATATATCCTTTTTCCAAAATCATAGCACTTTCAAAGGTATACCGCTTCGAAATCAAAACACTTGAAATGTAACAGAGTCAAAACATAATACTTTGAAACTCATAACTTTAAAACATAACTTCCACCACTTAAATGGTTTAAAAATTTAAAATACATTATATAACACAATAGCTTCTTCAATTTCACAAATCAATTCCAAAACAACTCGAATTTCTACATTTTATATTTACCAAATCCCAAATCATAAATTTCAATTCGATTCAGTTTCCAAATAATCTATTCCCAATTTTATCGATTTCAAAACAGATTTGATCCACAAAATAAGCCATTTCAAATTCAACATATTTCAAACTAAAAGTATTCAACAATTTCAAAACTAAGTTTGGTAATTACGATTCAACAATTCAATTTTCTATTATTTAGTTTCGAAATATTTTATTTAATAAATCCATTCTCATTTAAATAAAACTCAAATTTCAAATAACTAAATATTTCCTTCAATTTATTTGTACTTGATATATTCATTTAATTCAAATTAAACAAAAATCATGTTATAAAACCATTCCTTCTAAAATTTCAAATTTAATAAATTTCACATCAAACATTTTGAGTTTAATTCTTAAATAAATACAATTTCAAATAAATCTCATATTTGTCTTCCAATCTTAATTTATTTAAGTCGTTGTAAACTCTATATTAAAATATAATTTAAATACTTAACCATATTATCTTAAATAAAAATCAAACTTATTGTTAAGCTTATTCTATATTAGAACAAATTATACATAACATAAAATTAAGGATAAAATAACATTTATATAATATCTAAATTGAATATTTATATCAAACCATATATTTCTTTACAAAACCATAGAAATCATTTCAAAAATATTTTTATATATAGACCACGGTGTCAGTATAAAATTTTCTATCGTATGGTCAAGTGATACGGATATTTATCATTTCAATCAGTAATTTAAAGTATAAATACGGTTATATATCATTTCAAACCACAATCCCAAATGAAATAAAATCAATAACAACTTGCAGTTTATAACAGTATAAAATACAACATCCATTCATCCAATATCAATCATCAAATATTTATCATAATCATCATCCAATTCAATCAATAACATCAATATAGAACAGATAATAAATAGCAGGTATTTACTGGCAGTTTATATTCAATAATAAATTAAATAACTATTTATCCAAATAAATTCAAAGAAACTGAGATGATGATTCAAAATATGCCAAACAGTCATAAATAAATTTCTAATCACATCATAAATCAATTTAACAAACATAAGAAATTTTAGAAATTGTGAGTGGGTTGCAACACTCACCTTTAGAATTTGAATTAATTCAAATCCAATTTAAATCCAAAATTCAAACAGTCTCAGAATTCGTCCAAACAAGCTTTAAAATGTTTGGAATTCCAATTTGAACCTAGCGGAGAAAACCGCGCGTGAATTGAACCTCGTATGCAAAAGTTATAGTGATTAGAAGATATAGATTTAAATTAAACAAATAACCAAAATATACACGTTACCAAATCAGAGCGCCACGTCGCCGTTTTCTTCCTCTAGGAAACCTAATGCATGCGTGAGCTTCCTACCGCCGCCTTCACTAGAAAACGCCTCGATCGCGATGCCTACGAACCTCCAGAACACCGCGCTTAGCCCCCTCCCCCCGCTCCTCCTCTACAGCCTCATGAGACCCTGACACAGCAGATAACTTCAAAAATGGATGAAACGGTGAAAAGTTGAATCGATGGATTGAAAATACCCAAATGCCCCAATCAGTTGATCTCGCGAGATACAGGATTCTAGCTATCTCCAACACGTTGATCGCGCACGATACCGCATTAAAAGATCTACAATTCTTCTACGTTGATCTCGCGCACGAGATTCCGTGAATCGGCTTCAAATCCGTTGATTCGAGCGCACTCGAATAACCGAAAATGGAGAAAGGAGATAACACTCAACTTCCAATTTTCAAGAGGCATAAAGCACTCAAACGAAGTTTATCCAAAATCAACCAACTCAAATGATACAACTCACCCTCTATTTATAGAGTTTTACAACACAGGTCGGCGACCTAACAGGCACGACCTAACAGACCCACGAGCTAACACATGCGACCTAAAAACAAACAAACTAAAAACATACAAACGATCTACGATCTAACAGTTACAACACATTACAATACAAACGACTTTATCAACCCATGCGACCTAAACAAACACGGCCGCGACCTATCACATGAGCGACTTAAAGAACTGGACGGTATAAGATCTGAGCGACCTAAAATCAGCGGCTTAAGCTTCAGAAATTTCTTCACGCGACCTAGGCCTTCGTGACTTAAGAAAAACTCACGAACGACCTAAGTAGATAGCTCGCATAACTCGTGCACTGCTTCTTCCTTCCCTCTTATCTCGCTAGGCCGTATCCCACTAGGTCGCAATCGACCTAAAGCATGTTGCGCTGGATCACGTAGCTCGCTAGGTCGGTCCATTTGACTTGCTAGGTCGCTTGGGCGACTTATCTGCTCGCTAGGTCGCCGGCGACCGAAAACACACGTGAATTGCACTGCATTCTCCCCTATTGCATCATTTATATCCTTAGGTTGCAAACGACTTAAGGCTATCGTGCGACTTAAAGCAAATGAGTTAGCATTATGCGCTGCATCATCCTCCCCTGGTTGACAGGAATTCGACCCCGAATTCACACTTTCCTCTTCTTCGACACACTTATCCCCGTGATATGGAATCAAGTGTTTGACGTTGAAAACGTCGGCAGTATGGACATGATCTGGCAATCTTAACCTATAAGCATTATCATTAATTTTCTTCAAAACTTCTACTGGACCAATCTTTCGAGCTCTCAATTTGTTGTAAGTTCCAACTGGAAAACGATCTTTCGTCAATACTGCGTAAACAAAATCACCCTCTTTGAAGTCCACACTTCTTCGCTGCTTATCTACCAGTTGCTTATACTTCTCATTTGACTTAAGCAATCGTTCATGAACAATTCTGTGGCACTCCTGCAATTCAATCACGAAATCACAAGCTTGTTTAACAACCCCTTTCTAAAATGGAACTATCGACAAATCTAACGGTCCCTTCGGCATTGCTGAATATACTACTTGAAATGGACTGAATCCAGTACTTCGATTCACTGCATGATTATGTTCGAATTCTGCCTGACATAACTTCACATCCCAGCTCTTCAAATTATCCTTCACAAGACATCTCAACAAATTTCCCAAAGATCCGTTCACTACTTCCGTTTGCCCATCTGTTTGTGGATGATAGGCGCTACTAAAATTCAGCTTAGTTCCAACCATCTTCCACAGACTCAACCAAAAATGACTTAGAAAATGAGTATCCCGGTCAGAAACTATGGTTTCAGGTAGCCCATGTAGTCGATAAACCTCTTTGAAAAATAATTGAGCAACACGGACTGCATCAGCTGTCTTCTTACAAGCTATGAAATGCGCCATCTTCGAAAATCTATCCACCACAACATATTTAGAATCATTCCCCCGTTGTGTTCTTGGCAATCCCAAAACAAAGTCCATGCTAATATCAACCCGTGGTCTAGTAGGCACGGGCAATGGCATATACAATCCTGCATTCGTAGCTGTCCCTTTGGAAACTTGACATATGTGACATCTCTCTACAAATCTTTCAACTTCTTTCCTTATTGAAGGCCAAAAATATGATTGAGAAATCAACTGCAAAGTACGATCTCTTCCCACATGTCCTTCTTCATGTAATTCTTTCACAATCTTCATTCGCAAGCTGCACTCTGGTATACACAACCGATTTCCCTTGAATAGAAAACCATCCACCAACACATAGACTTCATCTACGATCTCAGCAAAATAAGGATCTTCAACAAACAATTCTGGCAAAACATCAAAACCCGTCACTTCAACTCTCATGGTAGTCAACAAATGATTTCTTCTACTCAATGCATCTGCCACACGGTTTGTAACTCCCGACTTATGCTTTACCACAAATGTAAACTGTTGCAAGTATGCGATCCATGAAGCATGCCTGGCTGCAACCTTATCCTGTCCCTGCAAATGCTTCAACGCTTCATGATCTGTATACAGAACAAATTCTTTGTGGAACAAATAGTGTCTCCAATACTTTATAGCTTGAACAATAGCATAGAATTCCACGTCATAAGTATTATATCTCATCTTTGCTCCAGAAAGCTTCTTACTGAAATAAGCAATTGGACGTCCCCTCTGACTCAACACTCCTCCAATTCCAACCTTCAATGCATCAGTATGTAATTCAAGCATCAAATGAAAATCGGACAAAACTAGAATTGGTGCTGTCGTCAAAAGTTCCTTGATTCGCTCAAAAGCAAATCCTGCTTCCTTCGACCATGAAAACCGCTTGCCCTTCATACAATCAGTAACAGGTGCCATCACGCTACTGAAATATGGAATAAACCTTCGGTAGAATGACGCTAAACCATGAAAACTTCTCACTTCAGTTATAGTCCTGGGGTGTGGCCAATTTCTGATTGCTTCAACTTTACTTTGATCCACCTGGATACCTTCCTTGGACAATACATACCCCAAAAACTAAACACTATGCTTCATGAACACGCATTTCTTTGTTGCCGCATAAAATTACTCCTGACGAAGTATCATCAACACTTCCCGCAAATACAGTAGATGTTCTTCGGTGCTCCCACTGTATATCAATATATCATCAAAGTATACCACCACGAACTTTCCAATGAACGGTCGAAAGATCTGATTCATCACTCGCATAAAAGTACTAGGTGCATTCGAAAGACCAAACGGCATGACCAGCCATTCATACAATCCTTCCCATGTTTTGAATGCTGTCTTCCATTCATCATCTGGTCGAATTCGTATCTGATGATATCCACTCTTCAGATCAATCTTTGAAAAGATAACAGCTCCATTCAACTGGTCTAACAAGTCATCCAATGTAGGCATCGGAAATCTGTACCTCACTGTAATCTTGTTTAGTGCTCGACTATCTGTACACATTCTCCAAGTTCCATCCTTCTTCGGCACTAACAATGCTGGTACTGCACAAGGACTTAAACTTTCTTGTACGCGCCTTTGTTGAAGTAACTCTTCCACCTGCCTTCTCAACTCTTCGTTCTCCTTTGGACTTATTCTATAGTGTGGCCTATGTGGTAACACAGCTCGCGGAACAAGATCAATCTGGTGTTGTATGTCTCTCAACGGTGGTAACTCTATTGGCAATTCTTCAGGAAATGCATCTTCAAACTCCTTCAATACTGGCTTAACTTCTTCAGGAATTTCAACCGCTTCACTACTTTCACGTCCAATTAACAGAAATACTTTAGGCTCGTCCTCCACTTTCTTGACAAATTCCTTCAAAGATAACAGAGTCTTTAGTTCTTCAATCTCATCCAACTTGTTTCCACTTTGTTGTCGTTGTTTAGGAACTAAAGTGATTTTGGTGCCCTCGAACATAAAACTATAGCAGTTAGTCCTCCCATCATGTTGCACAGCTCTGTCGTATTGCCACTGTCTCCCCAACAACAAATGACATACATCCATATCCACAACATCACACCAAATTTCATCTTTATACTTCTTTCCGATGGAAAAAGTTACACAAGGTCTTCGACCAACCTTCACTTCCCCACCTTTCCTCAACCAAGCTAATTTGTTGGGTTTGGGATGTTTCTCTGTCTTTAACGCCAACTTCTTTACAGCTTCTGAAGAGATAATGTTATCACAACTTCCAGCATCGATAACAAACTTGCAAACCCTTCCCAAAATAGTGCACGTTGACTGAAAGATGTTACTCCTCAACCAACTAGACTCCTCTTCCTGCTTCGGCGTCAAGTAAGATCTCCTCATCATCAAATTACATCCTTCGTCTCCCGACAATTCTTCTTCCTCCTCAGCTTGTGGTGAATTTGAAAATTCTACTTCTACATCCTCATCCTCAACCTCAGCAACCATCACTCTCTTCTTAGGCTTCGGACATTCATTGCTCTTGTGACCAAACTCCTGACAGTTATAACACTTGAAATTGTTGTTGACCTTGGTCTTAGAAACTTCAATGATAACCGGTTTTCCAACAGCCTTGGAAACATTCGTATTGCTACTAGCCCCTTTCACTTGATTGTTAGAATTCGTAAACACACCACCTCCTTTTCTACCTTGCCTCTCCCAAGCTAGAGCCTTCTGGTGTGCTTCTGCAACGGATCTTGGATCAAACATATTCACCATATCCTGAATTTGCATTCTCAATCCTCCAACAAATCTAGCTGTCAACTGTTCCTCTGTCTCCATGATATCATTTCTGGCAATCAGTTGATAAAACTCATATGCATAGTCATTTACCGACTTCGTCCCTTGCCTCAAATTCTGTAAGCGTTGATACATAAGAGACTGATAATTATAAGGCAAGAAAGTAGCCTTCGTCAACTTCTTCATCTTCTCCCATGAAACTATCTTCGACTTTCCCATTCTTTCCCGTGTAAGTTTAGTTTGTTGCCACCATGCCATAGCTCTTCTCCTCAATCGTGTAGCAACCAACTTAACTCTACGATGCTAAGGTACTTCTTTGAAGTCAAAAATTTCTTCAACATTTGATATCCAATCCAGAAACTCTTCCGCAATCATTCCTCCTTTGAATTCTGGAATCTCTGTTCTCATCCCCGACTCCCATTTACGATCATCTTCTACCTCCCGATAGCGATTTCGTACTTGGTCTCGATCTCGATAATGAACACTACCTCTATCACCATCTTCATCATAATCAAATGTACTTCGATATCGATCTCGACCATCAGCATCTCTATAACCTCGCATATCTCTTCTACTATATCTTTCAGCAACATGATATGGTTCATCTCCAAACTCACGTGGAATTCTTCTCTCTTCATTTCGGTACTCATGGTAATCTCTTCTCAGTGAAACTGATGATTCTCTTCTATCTCTGCAAGATTGTGTGACACCCTTCTCGCTTCCGCAACCGATGGCGAAACTCTGTTTCCTCCATGGTTCGAGATTGGTGACCTTCTCCTTTGACTTTGATTCTTGTCATTCATCAATTTCTCTAACTTCCCAATACCTTCATCAAACTTTTCATTAATACGTTGTTTCATTCGCTCAGCTTCTTGTCTTCGATATACATCTTCAACATTTTGAAATCGATTAGCACGTCTCGGAGGCATTGTCGAATCTTGAACAAATCCAAACACACACTTTAACTTTCGGCCTTGATCAAGCTAGCTCGGATCCAACTTCTATAACTCTCGGCTCAAACTCCAACACTTCAAATCTTCTCCTAATAGGCTCGGCTTAGCTATGATTGGCTAAGTCTAGCTTTGGTACCAAACTGACGCAGCGGATAACTTCAAAAATGGATGAAACGGTGAAAAGTTGAATCGATGGATTGAAAATACCCAAATGCCCAAATCCGTTGATCTCGCGAGATACCAGATTCTAGCTTTCTCCAACACGTTGATCGTGTATGATACCGCGTTAAAAGATCTATGATTCTTCTATGTTGATCTCGCGAACGAGATTCCGTGAATCGGCTTCAAGTCCGTTGATTCGAGCGCACTCGAATAACCGAAAATAGAGAAAGGAGATAACACTCAACTTCCAATTTTCAAGAGGCACCAAGCACTCAAACAAAGTTTATCCAAAATCAACTAACTCAAATGATACAACTCACCCGCTATTTATAGAATTTTACAACACAGGTCGGCGACCTAACATGCACGACCTAACAGACCCACGAGCTAACACATGCGACCTAAAAACAAACAAGTTAACAAACATAAAAACGATCTACGACCTAACATTCACAACATATTACAATACAAACGACTTTATCAACCCATGCGACCTAAACAAACACGGCCGCGACCTATCACATGAGCAACTTAAAGAACTGGACGGTATAAGATCTGAGCGACCTAAAAATCAGGGGCTTAAGCTTCAGAAATATCTTCACGCGACCTAGGCCTTCGCGACTTAAGAAAAACTAGCGAAAGACCTAAGTAGATAGCTCGCATAACTCATGCACCGCTTCTTCCTTCCCTCTTATCTCGCTAGTTCGTATCCCACAAGGTCGCAACCGACCTAAAGCATGTTGCGCTGGATCACGTAGCTCGCTAGGTCGGTCCATTTGACTTGCTAGGTCGCTTGGGCGACTTATCAGCTCGCTAGGTCGCCGACGACCTAAAACACACGTGAATTGCGCTGCATTCTCCCCTATTGCATCATCTATCTCACTAGGTTGCAGACGACTTAAGGCTATCGTGCGACTTAAAGCAAATGAGTTAGCATTGTGCGCAGCATCACACCCCCTAGGTCCACGTAGCTCGCCGATCGACGAGGAAGACTACAGTCGCCACCTAGGGTTTCAACCTTATCGAATTAATCCCCTCAATCTAGCCATGGATTCAACCAGCGGACCGCTCCGATGCTTTCCATTCGTTAATCTCTACGCCATGGTAACCCTGATTTGATGACCCGATGAAGATCATCGAATGTCAATGAACGGCCGAGGTTTGTTCTTTAATTTGTGGACAAACAGTGGTTCAAATGGTTAAAAAAAGTTACAGATCTTAGATGCACTCGTTGAGAGCTTTAGATCAATATATAATTTGATGTTATTAGAGGATTTTGAATTTTTGAAGTGGAATTTCGAATTGAAACTGGATTGTGAATTTTAGGGTTTGTCTGTCATTGAGAAAGAGGATCAACAGAAATTTCTATACGTATAGAAATGGGAAATGGAAAGGCTGCTAGGGTTTATAACGACATATTTATAGGCAGAACACAATAGAAACAAATGGGCTTGATTGGTTTGGAAAATTGAACAGTAACGACCCGAAAAGCCCATTTCGACTCCGGAATGAAAATGGGTCAACCCATATATCAAAATAGATGTTTTAAAATATTTTAATTCAATAGAACGGGTTTCAAGTCCAACGTCCATCGTATGTAGAAGTTATGCCAAAATCAGCTTATTTCAAATTGATTTCAACTGATTTCAATTAAATTGATTTATAGGCGTTTCGGGCCCGTACGATCAAGCGACACGTCCAATCGTTACGAAACTTGAAATCCTATAATAGTTCACCGTTACGGATCCGATGAAACTGGTTTCGTGGAAATCCGAGTAAGTGGCCAAAATGGCTATTTTCTGGTTAATTAATTAATTTAGTATTAAATTAATTAATCACTTCTTCAATTCAAATTTAAGTATTTACCATTTCTATCATTTCTGACTACAAATAATCTTATAATTTACGAACCAAAATTTCCACGTCAATCCAATAAGGATTTATTGGAAAATTACAGTGTTTACCTTCAATTTAAGTAAATTCAAATAAATTATATTTTTATTTCAGTTAAATTAATACAATTTGTATTCAATCTCTTTATTCAATCAATCATCATTTTATGGATAAATTTAACATTAGTATATATTTAATTTCCTACAGTCATCAACTAAATTCATATTAACATAGTTTTTAATTACGTTTAATTGAAATGAACTTACATCTAATCCAATAGATTAAATAAATGGGTAAACAATCAATAATTATCACCATTTGCCTAATTTAATCCCATTCATACTTTATTATTAAATAACAAATATTATAATTACTTATCTAACATTGATTCTATAAAATTACAACTTATTACGTATTATTTCATCAATTAATATAACTTTGAATTTATTTCCCAATTTACTAATTACAAGCAATTATAACCTTACAATTGGTTTCAATTAATTGGGATTACACTAAATTAATTATTTATTAACGTGCATTAACGTTATTACCTTAATTTACATTCAATTACTGTTAACAATGTGTTATTTCAAAAATAAATTCAATACTTACTGTTATTCTAATATTCAATTTATAACCAGGTATAACACTTTCACTACTTCATTTATTAGAATTTTATTCAAATTGTTAATGATTAGTTTTAATTACCATTGCTATATTTCATTTTAGCATTCATTTCAATATATCTTTTCCAAAATTAAATTAGAAAATCTTTAAAATAAAAAATTTTATTATCAGGAATTTAGGAGTCGTTACACTCTCCTCCACTCAAAACTTTTCATCCCCGAAAAGGAAAAAGAAGGCAAAAGGAATAATTAAGTAAACAATACATCTCATTCAAAAATATTAACTTTATAAAAAAATAAATTTAAAAAATTAATTAATTTAAATAAAATATACCAATTTATAACCATTTAACCTTTTTATACTCAAATTAATAAAGTTTGAAAAATATTTATTAAAATTTTTCTAAGTCCCAAAATTTTTGAAATTTTTTGGCAGAGTCTCCTTCGTATAAAGAGGCTCAGGAGAAAATATAATATCAAACATAACAATCTATAACATATATTTCCCAATAATATATCCCAGCTCGAGAAAAACAATATAATATCGATAGAAAACCGTAATTCGAGAACATACCTATTTGTTGGGCAAACAACGTTAATTATAAAACCAAAAGCAGTAGCAATTCCTTCCATAACCTGTATTTCACTTATATAATCCAAAAAGAGTTAATAATCATGTAAAATGAAGTATATAAAGTTGTTTCAACCACTAACAAACAAATAAAAATAATAAAACAATAATCACTTGCAACCACAGCATACAAACATCACATGAAATCAAAACAAATCAATTATCCATCCATATCAGCCAAAACAAATAGTTTGTTCGGGCTTAGACACTTTTAAATTGCCTAGAATGACAAATAAACTATTAAGCCCATCATTTACTCAACAGTCTTAGATGAAACTTAACAGATTTTTCATACATCCAAATAATTATAAATATCATTTCCCAAACAACCCATATGTGTAACGACCCGTATTTTACGTGTCGATAAAATCGTAAAATAGTTGCTTTAAGTCGTTGTTAAGTTATTTGGAGTTTGAGTCGACCATAGCTTAAGTCGTATGGAGGATATCTCGTGTGAGGGACTTAAGGAGTTGGGCCGACTTAAGGTGGCAGGCGAGTTAGTGATGTTGCCGACTTAGTGTTAGATCTAGTTGAGACAGTGACCGACTCATAGGGTGACGACTTAAGGGTTAAGCGGTTTGTTGGGCTCGGCCGACTTAAGGCTTAGACGACTTAAGGAAAGTGTTGGCCGAGTTAAGGTAGGTGTGACCGACCTAAGAGTTAGTGAGTTAAGGCTTAGGGGCTGGCACGAGTTAGCGTGTTAGCAAGTTAGTGGAGCTACCGAGTTAGTGGGGATAGCGTGTTACCGAGCTAACGAGTTAGCGGGTTAGTGGAGATACTGGGTTAACGAGTTAGTAATGAACGAGTTGGCGACCTAGTAAGCTTGGACGAGTTAACAGGTTAACGTGTTAGGGGTTAGCGTTGTGTTTTGTTAGGTCGATAAGTCGTGACCGGCTTAGGTTGAGTCGGCATGTGTTCTGTGTTGAGTCGCGCGCATGCATGAGTCGTAAATCGTTGACTCGGGGTGGAGTTAGGCCGTATCTTGCGTGCGTGTTAGGTCGTGTGTGTTTGGGTTAGGCCGTGTGGGTTAAGTCGCTAACTCGCGAACGACTTAAGGAGCCGAACGGGTTAGGGCCAGAGGGACTTAAGGGCTATAAATACGCGACCATTTCTTCACTTTTTGGCACCGGTTTTTGAAGCGACGAAGTGCTGCCATTTTGAGAGCTCGACTACAACATTTCTTCATCTTCTTTTCTCCACTCCAATCTAGTTCTAACATCCATCCAAGATCGAAGATCGATATTGAAGATCGAGATTGAAGATCCAAGAGCCAAAGTTGAAGATCTTCATCCAATGAAGCTAGATTTCATCGTTTCAAGCGGGATTTCGACGAATCAAGCTTGAATCTTCGCTGTCCAGATCTGAAGTTGATAGTTTTTGAAGTGTTTGGGTGATTTGGTGAGTGGTGGTTATCTCTCACGCGGACCCAAAGGAGTATATTGGTTTGGTGGTTTGGTGGTTTGTTGGAGTGTTGTAGATAGTGGTTTTATGCATTTTTCCTTAGATTCAAGTGTAGATCCATTACTTATAAAGATGTTTACTTTTGCAAGTTCATTCATCAAGTTGTAGAGACGAAACCCATGATTTATATTTGTTAGATCTATGTTAAAAACCCATGATCCATGTATGTTAGATCCATTCTCATTTATTTACGAAATTGCCATTTTAGTTATAAATGTCTATTTAGATCCTGATTGACTACTTATTTGTTTGGATTAATGTTTGCCTTGTTTGATTGTTGTGAATGAGTTATCTAGTTGATAGATTTGGACAAGTATGGTCAAAGACGATTCAAAAGCTATGGAAGAGGCTCTTGAATGGTGAAAGCTGCTTAAGACATATGTAGCGGATGTTGAAGCTCATATGTATGGATTGGATGATGTTGAGATGGAACTTTGCTATGATGCGATGAAGCGAAGTATGATGTGAGTCTTGGCATAATCCAGGCAGGGATCATTCCAAGCATGTTGATAACTCGAGGGATGGTTCGAGTTGGTTGATAATGGACTGCTCGAGAGGTAGCTTGGGCTAGTATGAGAATAGTCGTCGAGGAGGATGACTAGGAGGCTTGGATCTCATCGTTGTTGAAGGTTCTAGCATGCTCAAAAGCAAGAGTACATGGGGCGCCCAAAACGACTACAGGTAGGTAGTCGGTACACCCAAAAGACTACAGGCAGGTAGTCGAGTACTCTGGGCAGAGTAGATAAGTCCTAGGCACAGGTAGCGTGCGGAGTTATGACTAGAACCGGGGTTACCATTAGCCCTTGACAGGTGGTCATTCAACTAACGGTGAAATCGAGGCAATGATAACAGTGATAGCCAGAGTCATGGACGTATGGACGTTTGGTTGTATCATCATTCGGTCTCAAGAGCGGTGTTTTCTGGGTGCTTATCTGATCTTGGTTTAGGCCTTGGGGGTTTGTATTTGAAAAACATCGACCTTGACTCGAGTGATTATTGCTTTACCTTAATTGTCTGCTATGTTATGCTTGCTTCTCCTTAGTGTGTGTCTGGGGGGGGGGGGGGGGGCTATCACTGTAGAAAGAGGTGGAGTGGGATGGTTTGGTTCCTATTCCTTTTATCCCTTATGCTCTTTTGGTATGTTTGATAGTTGATTTACTGCTCACTAAGACTTTGTCTGACTCAAGGTTTTATGTCTCCTCTTATTACCTTGGGCTGTCCATCCATGTTTGGGATGGACAGACTAGGTAGTAGGTGACAGGTGCTGTTCTTGGAGATCTACGCTAATGATGACGAAGACGAGCAGGAGGCTTTTGCATATTATTTCATATTATATGTACTGGATGTTCCGCTGCTGTATTTGATTGAGTGTTATGTAGTGAGGCTTTGATGTATGGATGATTCATATGTTTGTATAAAACTACTATGATGCTTATATGATGATTTTCTGTTATGGAGCTTTACTACATATATTTCTCTATTGTATTTTATCCATGTGCTGTGAGTTACGATAGAGTTTTGCTGTTTTATCTTGCGTTGACCATCGTCCATGGCTGCCTGGCACGCCTTTCAGCGCATTATTTCCTTGTTTTGGTGCGGGAGTCATGGGCGGTCGTCACATTTGGTATCAGAGATTTGGTTAATCGATTTTAGCCAACGCTCGCTGATGTAATTACGTATGAGAGACGTAATTGTATTTTGATGGATGATTACTATATATAATATAGTAGTTTAGATGGATTTGAACTCCTTATGCAGTTGTTTCTTAAGGTGTTGTAATCATTCTTTTTACAGATATTAAGGATGAGTCGAAGCGAGAGACAAGCTGCGAGGGAAAGCCGTGCTGCCAGGGAAGCTGTTGATTATGCTTCTATGTTTGAGGCCATGATGACTTCGATCATGAGGAGGATACCAGCTTCAGGATCATCAGTGGATGTGGGAGTTCAAGTTCAAGCTCCAAGACCGGTGGATTTTTCTAAGCTTTGCAAGGACTATACTTCTCTTGGAGGAAAAGTTTTCTTGGGAACGGAATCGACCATTGAGGTGCAGAGATGGATTGATGCTTGTCGAAGGATTTTTGGTGACTTGGGGATTGAGGATGCAACTAAGAGGAAGCTTGCATCGAGACAGCTTCAAGGAAGAGCTGCTCATTGGTGGAATTCTATCACCATTGATACTCCAGAGGAAGAGATTACTTGGGAGCAATTCCAAGTCAGATTTGAAGCTAAGTTCATCTCTACGGCTCAGAAATCTGTTTTGTTTAAGAGGTTTGTAGAGCTCAAGCAAGGTGGAAGATCGGTTCTTGAGTATGTTTCTGAGTTTGAGGCTTTGTCCAAGTATGCCAGATCGTATATTGATTCTCCCTACCAAAAGAACGAGAAGTTTGTGACGGGCTTGGACGCTTATCTTGGGAGGCAGTTGGTGGATCATCTGGACGATCCGTTTGAGGAGATTGTGGAAAAAGCCCTCAGGCATGGGTGTTTGTTTCCTAGGGAAAGTTCTGTTGTTGCTGTAACCAAGGAAGGATCTAGGCCACAACAGAGTGGAAACAAGAAGAGGAAGCAGCAGCAACAGAGGGGTAAGGATGGCCAGAAGAAGCCGAAGGGCGAAGTGACCTGCTACAACTGCCAGCAGAGGGGCCATCTCTTCAAAGATTGTAAGAATCCCAAGGTGCCAGGAAAGTGTTACAACTGTGATAAGCTGGGACATATCAAGAAGAATTGTCCAGAGCCAAGGAAGGACAGGCAGTTTGTGCAAGCTTATGCTTTGGGAGCTGTGCCGTCGTCTTCAAAAGCTCCTACTGCTGAAGAGAAGGGGAAGAGTGTGGTGGTTCAAGGTACTCTTTCGATTTGTGGTGTTCCAGTTAGAGTGTTGTTTGATACTGGAGCGTCGCATTCTTTTGTTTGTGATGATTTGGTAGGACGGTTAGGTTTGGAACCGGATATTGTTGATAGACCATTGGTTGTGACAAATCCAGTTGGGGGTTCGTCTTGTTTGTGTATGGTATGCCGTGGTCTAGTCGTATCGAGTTATGATTGCTCGTTTGTTTGTGATTGCTTTGTTCTGAACTTTGCGGGGTTCGGAATTATTTTGGGTATGGACTGGCTTAGGAAGTATGCGGCAAGGATTGATTGTGAGAGGCTTGAGGTGACAGTCGGGAATGTGGAAGGGCGAAAGGTTGTGATACGATGTAAGCATGAAGAAGGCGTCTTCATGAGCTTCATGTATTCGCTGGTTGTTCCACGGGATGTACTGCCATCGGTGCCTATTGTGAATGAATTTGAGGATGTCTTTGACGAAGTCAAAGGACTACCACTGCATAGGGAGATCGAGTTTCGTATCGATCTAGTTGAAGGAGCCAGACCTGTGGTGATGCCTCTTAGGCGGATGGCGCCTAGGGAGCAGCAAGAATTGAAGGTGCAAGTTGATGACCTTTTGCAGAAAGGATTCATTCGGCGTAGTGTGTCCGAATGGGGTGCACCAGTTGTGTTCGCAACCAAAGCGGATGGATCGTTGAGGTTGTGTGTGGATTATCGCGAGCTGAATAAAGTGACTAAGAAGAACAAGTATCCATTGCCGAGAGTAGATGACTTGTTTGATCAGCTTCACGAAGCTAAGGTGTTTTCTCAGATGGATTTGGCAATGGGATTTCACCAGTTGAGAGTGGCGAAGGATAGTGTGCCGAAGACTGCTTTTAGGACACCATCCGGTTTTTATGAGTGGCTGGTAATGCCGTTTGGATTGACTAACGCACCAGCATATTTTGTGGACCTTATGAATAGAGTGTTTAGAGATCAGCTGAATAAGTTTGTGCTTGTGTTCGTGGATGATATTCTGATTTATTCCAGAACCGAGGAGGAACACAAGAGACACTTGAGAATTGTTTTGGAAATCTTACGAAAACATCAGCTAAAGGCTAAGTTTTCGAAGTGTCACTTCTGGAAGGGTGAAGTGAGGTTCTTAGGCCATGTTATCTCTGGAAATGGAATCGCGGTTGATCCCGCTAAGGTGGCAGCAATCTAGGATTGGGTTAGACCTAAGAATGCATCTGATGTGGAGTTTTCTTGGATTAGCAGGATATTATCGTCGGTTTATCAAAGACTTTTCCAAGATAGCTGCACCGTTAACAGGATTGATGAAAAAGAACCAAGTGTTCAGCTGGGATGATAAGTGTGAGCAAGCTTTCGTAATCCTGAAAGAGCGACTGACTAGTGCTCCTGTTTTGACTATTCCAAGTGGGAATGATGAGATGGTGGTTTACACCGATGCATGTGGTACTGGACTTGGAGCAGTACTGATGCAGAAGGATAAAGTTGTTGCGTATGCTAGTCGACAACTGAAGCCGCATGAAAGGAATTATCCGACTCATGATTTGGAGTTAGCGGCGATTGTATTTGCTTTGAAGATGTGGAGACATTATCTTTTGGGAGTTCGATTCGAATTGTTTACAGATCATAAGTCGTTGAAGTATCTTTTCTCCCAAAAAGATTTGAATCTTCGGCAGCAACGATGGCTAGAGTTTTTAGCATCGTATGATTTTGGTATAGCCTATACTCCAGGAAAAGGCAACGCAGTGGCAGATGCGTTAAGTCGAAGACATGTAGGATTGGGAGCCATGTTTTCGGAATGGAAGAGTCTAGAGTATTTGGCTGAATTTGACTTCAGGCCTAGATGTGAATTGGAACCTGAGATGTTGGCAAACTTATCGATAAGGCCTACTCTTGTGGAGAGAATTGGCGAGAGCCAAAAGCGAGACGATAAGCTTGTCAAGATTATCCGAGATTTGGAATCTGGATTGAATCCAGAAAAAGATAAAGGATTTGAAGTCGATCGAGAGGGTTGGCTTCGAAAGCAAGGACGACTAGTTGTTCCTGATGTAGATGGATTGAGAGATGAAGTTCTTAGGGAAAGTCATCACTCGAAGTTGACAATTCATCCAGGTGGAAAATAAGATGTATCGGGATATGAAGAGAACCTATTATTGGAAAGGCATGAAGAAGGATGTTGGAAATTTTATTTCCAAGTGTATGAACTGCCAGTTGGTGAAAGCTGAGCAGAAGAAGCCCAGTGGATTACTTCAGCCATTAGAGGTTCCTACATGGAAGTGGGAGCAAGTGTCGATGGATTTTATCGATGGCCTACCTAGAACCAGAGCGGGGAATGAAGGGATTTGGGTCATAGTAGATCGATTGACCAAGAGTGCAAGATTCATTCCTGTTCGATCAACTAGGACTGCATCGAAGTTGGCTGAATTGTATGTGAAGTGGATTGTTCGATTCCATGGTGTTCCGAAGAGTATAGTGAGCGATCGAGACCCATTGTTCACTAGTGGATTTTGGAGCTTCCAGGAAGTTTAGGGAACTAAGTTGTGTTTGAGTACAGCTTACCACCCTCAAACAGATGGACAGACTGAGAGAGTCAACCGAGTTTTGGAAGATCTTCTCAGAGCCTGTGTTTTGGATTTTGGAGGATCATGGGAAGATCACCTTCATTTGGTGGAATTTGCATATAATAACAGTTATCAGTCAAGTATTGGTATGGCACCATATGAAGCACTGTATGGAAGACCGAGTAACTCTCCGACATGTTGGTTGGAAACTGGAGAAAAACTGATACTTGGGCCAGAGATGATTCGACAGACTTCAGATTGTATAGGGATCATTCGGCAATGAATGAAGGCAGCCCAAGATCGTCAGAAAAGTTATGCCAATAATCGTCGTAAGGATTTGGAATTCGACGTAGGTGATATGGTTTTTGTGAAGATTTCTCCTCTGAAGAATGTTATTCGATTCGGGAAGAAAGGAAAGTTAACTCCGAGATTTGTTGGACCATTCCCGATTATCGAGCAAATTGGAAAGCTCGCTTATAGATTGGAGCTACCGGAAAAGATGGCGGGTGTGCACAATGTTTTCCATGTATCTTATCTACGGAAGTATGTGCATGACCCAACTACAGTGGTTTCTGCTGATAGCTGTGAAGATTTAGAGGTTGATCCAATGGTTAGAAGACCTCGTAAGCCGCTTCGTGTTATTGGAACTGACATGAAACAGCTTAGGAGGAAGACGATTACGTTGCTCAAGGTACAATGGAGTGATGATGTTGACGACTGTACGTGGGAGGAGGAAGAGAGGATGAAGGCAGCTCATCCTGAACTCTTCGAGGTATGGCCCTAAAGTGTCATAACATCTCATGAATTTGTAACTTGTTCTAAGTCTTAGAATTCTGCATGCTATGCTAGAATTGAATGCATGGTTTGTTGATTGCTATGGATGGTAGGCATGCAGAATAGCTTTGATTGCTGTTGTTTGCTTGGAATTTCGGAGGCGAAATTCCTATGGGGGAGAGAATGTAACGACCCGTATTTTACGTGTTGATAAAATCGTAAAATAGTTGCTTTAAGTAGTTGTTAAGTTATTTGGAGTTTGAGTCGACCATAGCTTAAGTCGTATGGAGGATAGCTCGTGTGAGCGACTTAAGGAGTTGGGCCGACTTAAGGTGGTAGGCGAGTTAGTGATGTTGCCGACTTAGTGTTAGTCTAGTTGAGAGAGTAACCGACTCATAGGGTGACGACTTAAGGGTTAAGCGGTTTGTTGGGCTTGGCCGACTTAAGGCTTAGACGACTTAAGGAAAGTGTTGGCCGAGTTAAGGTAGGTGTGACCGACCTAAGAGTTAGTGAGTAAAGGCTTAGGGGCTGGCACGAGTTAGCGTGTTAGCAAGTTAGTGGAGCTACTGAGTTAGTGGGGATAGCGTGTTACCGAGCTAACGAGTTAGCGGGTTAGTGAAGATACTGGGTTAACGAGTTAGTAGTGAACGAGTTGGCGACCTAGTAAGCTTGGACGAGTTAACAGGTTAACGTGTTAGGGGTTAGCGTTGTGTTTTGTTAGGTCGATAAGTCGTGACCGGCTTAGGTTGAGTCGGCATGTGTTCTGTGTTGAGTCGCGCGCATGCATGAGTCGTAAATCGTTGACTCGGGGTTGAGTTAGGTCGTAACTTGCGTGCGTGTTAGGTCGTGTGTGTTTGGGTTAGGCCGTGTGGGTTCAGTCGCTAACTCGCGAACGACTTAAGGAGCCGAACGGGTTAGGGCCAAAGCGACTTAAGGGCTATAAATACGCGACCATTTCTTCACTTTTTGGCACCGGTTTTTGAAGCGACGAAGTGCTGCCATTTTGAGAGCTCGACTACAACATTTCTTCATCTTCTTTTCTCCACTCCAATCTAGTTCTAACATCCATCCAAGATCGAAGATCGAGATTGAAGATCCAAGAGCCAAAGTTGAAGATCTTCATCCAACGAAGCTAGATTTCATCGTTTCAAGCGGGATTTCGACGAATCAAGCTTGAATCTTCGCTGTCTAGATCTGAAGTTGATAGTTTTTGAAGTGTTTGGGTGATTTGGTGAGTGGTGGTTATCTCTCACACGGACCCAAAGGAGTATATTGGTTTGGTGGTTTGTTGGAGTGTTGTAGATAGTGGTTTTATGCATTTTTCCTTAGATTCAAGTGTAGATCCATTACTTATAAAGATGTTTACTTTTGCAAGTTCATTCATCAAGTTGTAGAGACAAAACCCATGATTTATATTTGTTAGATCTATGTTAAAAACCCATGATCCATGTATGTTAGATCTATTCTCATTTATTTACGAAATTGCCGTTTTAGTTATAAATGTCTATTTAGATCCTGATTGACTACTTATTTGTTTGGATTAATGTTTGCCTTGTTTGATTGTTGTGAATGAGTTATCTAGTTGATAGATTTGGACAAGTATGGTCAAAGACGATTCAAAAGCTACGGAAGAGGCACTTGAATGGTGAAAGCTGCTTAAGACATATGTAGCGGATGTTGAAGCTCATATGTATGGATTGGATGATGTTGAGATGGAACTTTGCTATGATGCGATGAAGCGAAGTATGATGTGAGTCTTGGCGTAATCCAGACAGGGATCATTCCAAGCATGTTGATAACTCGAGGGATGGTTCGAGTTGGTTGATAATGGACTGCTCGAGGGGTAGCTTGGGCTAGTATGAGAATAGTCATCGAGGAGGATGACTAGGAGGCTTGGATCTCATCGTTGTTGAAGGTTCTAGCATGCTCAAAAGCAAGAGTACATGGGGCGCCCAAAATGACTACAGGCAGGTAGTCGGGACACCCAAAAGACTACAGGCAGGTAGTCGAGTACTCTGGGCAGAGTAGATAAGTCCTAGGCACAGGTAGCGTGCGGAGTTATGACTAGAACCGGGGTTACCATTAGCCCTTGACAGGTGGTCATTCAACTAACGGTGAAATCAAGGCAATGATAACAGTGATAGCCAGAGTCATGGACGTATGGACGTTTGGTTGTATCATCATTCGGTCTCAAGAGCGGTGCTTTCTGGGTGCTTATCTGATCTTGGTTTAGGCCTTGGGGGTTTGTATTTGGAAAACATCGACCTTGACTCGAGTGATTATTGCTTTACCTTAATTGTCTGCCATGTTATGCTTGCTTCTCCTTAGTGTGTGTCTGGGGGGGGGGGGGGGGCTATCACTGTAGAAAGAGGTGGAGTGGGATGGTTTGGTTCCTATTCCTTTTATCCCTTATGCTCTTTTGGTATGTTTGATAGTTGATTTACTTCTCACTAAGACTTTGTCTGACTCAACGTTTTATGTCTCCTCTTATTACCTTGGGCTGTCCATCCATGTTTGGGATGGGCAGACTAGGTAGCAGGTGACAGGTGCTGTTCTTGGAGATCTACACTAATGATGACGAAGACGAGCAGGATGCTTTTGCATATTATTTCATATTATATGTACTGGATGTTCCGCTGCTGTATTTGATTGAGTGTTATGTAGTGAGGCTTTGATGTATGGATGATTCATATGTTTGTATAAAACTACTATGATGCTTATATGATGATTTTCTGTTATGGAGCTTTACTATATATATTTCTCTATTGTATTTTATCCATGCGCTGTGAGTTACGATAGAGTTTTGCTATTTTATCTTGCCTTGACCATCGTCCATGGCTGCCTGACACGCCTTTCAGCGCATTATTTCCTTATTTTGGTGCGGGAGTCATGGGCGGTCGTCACAATATGAAAAAACAAACAATAATTTACAATGTACTTGAGTTATTCTTGTTAAGTGTCTTTCACAACATTTACAGTTTCTATTTTTCTTGTTCATTCATATAAGGATTATTTCTTTAGCTTACATTTATTCTTTACGAAATTCAATTTCCATTCATTATTCATTGCTTAATTTCATTTATTACTTACAAAAATTCATTTTCATTTATTCATATCATGACAATTTCTTTTTATTGCATTACATTCATTTATTCACAACTTAATTTCATTTATTTACAATATTTATCTTTCTACTTATTTTTATTATAAATAACTTCAAAATTTACTTAAGTTTACTATCATTTCTTTATAACCTTTCTATTATATTTAATTAGTCGCATTTCAGTCGTACTTAAGTTTATAACAACTATAACATCAAAAGCTTGTTTATTAAATAATTTCATTGAATACTTTCATTACTTCAAGTTTTACTTCTATAATATTGTTTGCGCCAAAATTGGTTACAAACCCCAGATACCGTGAAAGCACCAGTGTATGAATACAAATCAACAATATTCAAACACAAATAACAGATCTCAACAAATAATAAGCAGCAAATCCAAAATAACGAACACTGACACAAGTTTTATAGTGGTTCGGCTATCTCCGGCCTACGTCCACTCCAAAGTTTTATCCTTTTTATTAATTATCCTTGCTGGTTACAAGTGATTACAGCAGTTACAAAGTCCAAATTTGAAATCAATGGTAGAAATGATGATATAGAATGATTCTGGCAGCGTTTGGACGTGCTTGTTCTCTCCCAATTCTCCGACCCCTTTTCTGAATGACCAGGGGCTCTATTTATAGGCGTAGAAGGCTGATATTTCTCCTAAAAACCTGATGGACCGCTTCTGGCATGTGAGGGGGCCCATACGCCCGAAATATGGAGGTCCGGGCCCACATCAGGATCGATTCGACCCTTGGTTCGAATCGATCAAGGAAATGTCCAATCGTGGTAAAACTTGGCGTGAACATTCTTCTATGCGTACGCTAGCTCCTGTAAAAATTTCATTGCATTTGGATCAACGGTTTGGAAGATATGATCGATTCGAGAACAAGGCTTCGTGCGCTCTTCCTGGTTCGAACCCATGCTTCGAATCCATCCCCTTCAACTCCATCCAAAGCGCGTGCGCATCGATGACGTGTCACGAATTCTTCGGATCGATCCACCTTTGTCGCCGCGTTGAACGTTTCTTCCCTGGTTCGTATCGATCGCTTCGAAATTGTCCCTAAGTCCTTCGAATCCATGAAGTCGACTCCCTGCGTATCCTTCTCGAACGCTCTCTTCGTATCGATAGGTATGAAACCAGAATCCTATCGATTCGAACCACCATCGATACGAACTAACCTGTGTACACATTATGGATACGAAGGAGATCCATGCTGTCATCGAGTCGAAGTCCACCTGTCCTTCCCATCTGATCGATACGAAGACCATAGAGCCGTGTGCAAGCTGATCGATACGAAAGGTATCGATCTGAAGCCATCACTTCCTGATCGATACGAGGTGCATCGATTCGAACCATCCTTGCGTCGTGCCTTCGATCGATGCGAACCTGATGGGTTCGAATCCGATGGATTCGAAATGAGCACCACCTTGACCCCTTGATGGATTCGAACAGCATAACTTTCCTACCTTGCATCGATCATAACTCCTTCATATGAACTCCGATTAACCTGAAATTTGAAACATAGCCTCTCCTAGTCCCTTACACCATCTCCAACCAATTTCGTCCCGTTCGGAGCTCAAACAAATTTTGACGATATCGATCGTAGCCTTGATTCCAACTGATTTCCAACCCTGATATTCATCATCCCTTGCCAATTTGTTGATATTCCAGTTTTGATCAAAAATTGGATAACACCTTGCCCCCCAAAACATGCCTTGTGATAACAAGGCGTGTTTTGAATAGTTCCGAATCCAATATCCGAAGTCCATAGCCATATTGTCAGAGTATATCATCCTTGACTGCTCCGAGTCGATGTCCAATTCCAAATCCAATAACCAAAGCCTTATCCAATTCCATATCCATTAGAACTCGATAGCCGAGCCCTGATCCATCCTTATCCAATAGCCAATAATCAGATCCAGGACCTCTCCGGGTCGATATCTGAATCCACAACCTCTCTGGGTTCTTGCCAAGTGTAATCCACACCTAACGACCGTGGTCCAAAGTCCCTGGACGTTGAGCTAACCTTTCCGGGTTCTTGCCAAGCGCAATCCACACCTGACGACCATGGTCCAGTTTCCTTGGACGTTGTGCAAGGCCATGGCTTAAGTCCTAAGCCGAATCCTAGTCTCTCCGGACCCTTGTTGAGCATAGTGCATACTCAACAACCTGAAAATAACAATCGATGATATAGGGCCTAATTCCTAGGCCGAATCCTGGTTACTCCGGACCCTTGCCAAGCATAGTCGATACTTGACGACCTGAATGAGCCAATTTACCACGTTCGGGCAAAGTGACTCACCCCTTGCTAGGCATAATCCATACCCGACGACCGTTTATCAAAAACCAGATAAAAATCCAATCAAATCCAATCCAGAATCCAAATCCCAAAATCCAAATCAAAACCAAAGAATCAGAAATCCAAACCAGCATCCCAAACCGAAAACAATCATCCAAAGGAAAATCCGAATCAAAAAGCAAGCAAAGCCAAGAGTTCAATTCAAACTCCAAAACCAAATCCAAAAAGAAAAGCAGTGTCCAATCAAAAAGCAAAAGATAAATTTCACAAACCATAGCATCGTAGTTTATCATCATTCAGAGCATGCCTAGGGGCTATTTCCGTCCCCGTACATGTGTAAATGACTAGATTGCTTGCCAGTAGTTCGCTACTTATTTCATATTATCCTGATTAGTGGATGATCAATCGACCATCATCCCTGGGCCTCACATCATCACGGTGTGAGGTAGTTAATGGTTGCTCCTGCTCCACCGTTGCATTCCGAATTCCAACATATTGCCGTAATTGTCCATTCCTTACATGCTCCTCGATTATATCCTTTAAGTGCCTGCAGCTGTTGGTATCATGTCCATCTAAATCATGGAAGGGGCAGTGCCTTCCTGATGTCCTCTCCCGTTCTGATGGTTCTCTCCTAGCCGGCCTCCGGTAGGGAAGGCGATTCCAAGTATCCAGGTATATCCGCTCCAGCGTCTCGTTCAATCCTGTGTATGTGGAAAACTTTGGATCCTTCCATCGCTTCCTAGCGTTTCCAGAATCTTCATCCAACTTCCTTTTCCCTTTGTCTTTATCCAAACCTTTGCTGGATGGTCCTACATCCTGAGTTGCATTAACCCTTTTCACCTTTAAATTCGTACTCGCATCCTCCTGCCGAAGGAACCTTTCTGCCTCGTGAAAGAATTCGTCGAGATCCTATGGGGGATCTCGTATCAGAGATACCTTGAAATCCGAGTCCTCCCTGACTCTTGATACTGCTGCCATTAAAACCATCGATGGATCAGGCTGATCCACCGAAGCGACTGCCGCACTGAATCGAGTTAGAAAAGCTCTAAGCGATTCATCCATCCTTTGCTTCATCGATGTCAATGTCATCACATTCTTCGGCCTCTTGACGTGGACCCGAAACTGTCCCAAAAACTTTTCCACCAATTCTCTCCAAGTCCTGATAGATCCTTCTCCCAGCTGCCTAAACCACATTGCGGCTAAGTCCGTCAGATACAAAGGGAGGCATCGGGCCATCACTTCCTCCGATGCTCCCAGCACCTCTATTTGTCTGGTAAACCTCATCAAGTGATCAGTTGGGTCTGCCTTTCCATCATATACCTCCACGCTAGGTAGCTTAAACTTAGGTGGATTCTGAGCCATCCTTATTTCCCGAGCAAACGGACTCCTATTCACTCCTTCCAAGTCCCCGTTGGTCAAACCACCTCGCACAGTTCTTTTGATGATTTCTACTAATCCAGTATTGCCTGTTGGGGGTTGCCCCCCATGCCCCCGAGGGAACTCTGGTACATATTCTCGTGTGGTTCACTAGCAGCAACATTAGCTCTAGCTTGTTGAACTCCTTCCATAGGTCCTCCTGTGTTGGATCCCGTGGGCCTGCCCCCAAGCCCTTGTTGATTGCCTTCTGGCTCCGTATCTCGTCCTCCATTAGGTTCCACGACCATAGTTCCCCATCCTGCATCCACAGTGGCTGTAGTTGTTCCTAAGTTCTGCATCCCTACATCTCTCATTTGCTCGAAGAAAGTCTGCATCATTTCCTATTGGCTCTTCAACAATCTCTCCTGTAAAGAATTCGTCATAGCTTCCATTTCATCCCAAGTTATGTAGATTGAAGCCTGTCCTTCCCTAGCTCTGGATGATGCTTGTTGACTTCCTTCTTGTTGGCTTCGCTCAGCCCTTTGCCTTCTACAGTTTTGCCTAGTCATTGTCCTTGAATCCAAACTCTTTAAAATCTTCAAATCCAACTTCCAAATCCGATGTAGCGGGTGCTAGTCCTTCTCAGTGAAAGCACCAAAGTGTTTGTGCCAAAATTGGTCACAAACCCCAGATACCATGAAAGCACCAGTGTATGAATACAAATCAACAATATTCAAACACAAATAACAGATCTCAGCAAATAATAAACAGCAAATCCAAAATAACGAACAGTGACACAAGTTTTATAGTGGTTCGGCTATCTCCGGCCTACGTCCACTCCAAAGTTTTATCCTTTTTATTAATTATCCTTGCTGGTTACAAGTGATTACAGCAGTTACAAAGTCCAAATTCGAAATCAATGGTAGAAATCATGATATAGAATGATTCTGGCAGCGTCTGGACGTGCTTGTTCTCTCCCAATTCTCCGACCCCTTTTCTGAATGACCAGGGCTCTATTTATAGGCGTAGAAGGCTGATATTTCTCCTAAAAACCCGGTAGACCGCTTCTGGCATGTGAGGGGGCCCATACGCCCGAAATCTGGAGGTCCGGGCCCACATCAGGATCGATTCGACCCTTGGTTCGAATCGATCAAGGAAATGTCCAATCGTGGTGAAACTCGGCATGAACATTCTTCTTTGCGTACGCGAGCTCCTGTAAAAATTTCATTGCATTTGGATCAACGGTTTAGAAGATATGATCGATTCGAGATCAAGGCTTCATGCGCTCTGCCTGGTTCGAACCCATGCTTCGAATCCATCCCCTTCGACTCCATCCAAAGCCCGTGCGCATCGATGACGTGTCACGAATTCTCCGGATCGATCCACCTTTGTCGCCGCATTGAACGTTTCTTCCCTAGTTCGTATCGATCGCTTCGAAATTGTCCCTAAGTCCTTCGAATCCATGAAGTCGACTCCCCGCGTATCCTTCTCGAATGCTCTCTTCGTATCGATAGGTACGAACCCAGAATCCTATCGATTCGAACCACCATCGATACGAACTAACCTGTGTACACCTTATGGATACGAAGGAGATCTATGCTGTCATTGAGTCGAAGTCCACCTATCCTTCCCATCTAATCGATACGAAGACCATCGAGCCGTGTGCAAGCTGATCGATACGAAAGGTATCGATCCGAAGCCATCACTTCCTGATCGATACGAGGTGCATCAATTCGAACCATCCTTGCGTCGTGCCTTCGATCGATGCGAACCTGATGGGTTCGAATCTGATGGATTCGAAATGAGCACCACCTTGACCCCTTGATGGATTCGAATAGCATAACTTTACTACCTTGCATCGATCATAACTCCTTCATATGAACTCCGATTAAGCTGAAATTTGAAACATAGCCTCTCCTAGTCCCTTACACCATCTCCAACCAATTTCGTCCCGTTCGAAGCTCAACCAAATTTTGACGATATCGATCGTAGCCTTGATTCTAACTGATTTCCAACCCCGATATTCATCATCCCTTGCCAATTTGTTGATATTCCAGTTTTGATCAAAAATGGGATAACAAATATCCATTATATTTTCTTATTAAACATTAGAACTTTTAATATTTGGTAAGTTATATATGTGCTTTTAAGAATGTAATTGAAAATTGCACAAGTTTACTCATTTCTTTTAACTAATTTAATGTTCAATAATCATATCCTTTGCTTTTTGTAGATTATAGTTTTCAACTTTCTTGTTATTTCATTTATAACCTAGCATGTAATCTCTTATTTTAATTAGAGGTTCCAATTATTAATTAGTTGCATTCCATTTCACTGCAATAATTGGAATTATTAATTAACGGAACTTAAGAACTAAATACCGGGTTTAATTTCTAATCAGTTTAAAATAATAGATAAATATTTATACTTACAAATTATATATCCAATTATATTTAAAACAATTTAAAATTTATATTTTTTTATCAAAATAAATCTGCAGCAAAACTACTACAGTGGCCTTCCCACTTAGAAACTCGAAAATGAATGTCGATAATGCGTGCACTCCTCACCGAAATTATTTTCCAACAAAAGAGAGTGGAGTACAAAACTTATTTCTTTCCAGAATTTCTTTAAAATAATTCTTTCAAATTATACTGAAATATTTATATCGAAAAATACTTCTAATAACATTATTATTATTATATTTCACAATCATTTGAATGAAATTTTCAAAAACCTCAGAACTTAAGTTCTAAATTTCCAGTTTATTCTTATTTATTTTACTTTTCAAATCTTATTTCCAACCTATATTTGTAAATTTCGCTACCTAACCACCATTATATGGCAACCAAATATATATCATTTATAAAAATTTTATTTTATATATAGAAAATATAATAAGCAAAATTATTTCATCCACCTATATTCAAAACAAATATTGTGTCTGTCTGTCCTATTAAGTGTTTAGAAATCCTTAATGATGTCGCAGCGTCCTATGCATCAATCAGAATTTATAAATACAAAACGGAACAAATTAACACAATACAAAAATATTTTATAACACTAAAAAATACGCTCTCTCATATATATATGCACTCAGCGACCCATCATAGGGTATTACTACCCTTTTAGTAAAGTATCAGACCCCATAAAGCTAAGGTTTATTGCTAAACCAAAGCTCTGATACCAAATGTAACATCCCGCCTTTTTGTACGTTTTAAATCGACGATAGACCACACACGTCTGACTCAAAGCATACAAAAGGGCGAATTGTTGTTGGGGTGAATAAGAAAAAGGAAGAAAGAAAACAAATAGAATCTCACAGCGGAATGACAAAATATAATAATCAAATAACAGTTCATGAAGTTGTTTTACAAAACATTTGATTATACTTTACAACACAGAATCAGAGCTACACATACCAAAAATAACAAATGACATTGCAGCGAAACAATGTGATGCTGCGGAACAATAGTAAATAATAGCAATACAATCTTCGTCTTCGTCCTCCATAAATAAAGTCTTCAAATCCTAAAATGCTCAGGCTGACCTGAGCGAATTAAAAAGACAAAACACTCGAGTTAGAACTAAATGATCTTATGTGAGTTAAATCAACAAAAATAAATATGAGTGGAATGTCGTCAGAGATGTTTACGGGATTTGACATCTCATATCCAGTGTCTAACGTGAGTGCAGTCACTTAAGAGATGCTCGGGATTCACATCTCCTAAGGATCCGTTAAACTATTTACTATGTAGTAATACTTCACTATAATAATAATGTCTATTAGTAAAAGAAACTTACTTTTAAATAGCGTTAAGGGGTTACCCATATAGCCCTTAACATGTAATAGTCCCGTAGTCCATCCAATATCAGCGCATCTCCAGATCAAGAGACTACCCTAAATACTCCATGGGCTACGGGAGAAAACCAAACTCGTACAAGGCGCACCAGGGTAGATGACACGACACACAAGGCAATGCCAGGGTAGTTATACCAATTACGCACACAAGCTGGTGGTAACGCATAGCAGCGACTACCGTCCACCTCGAGCCACACCCCCAAATAAAAAATCAAAAGTGGCCACCAAATAAACCTCAAAGCCATAATATAATATCGAAGGAGTGTGTCCGATAAGAGGGGCTACCTCCTTGGCCCGAGGTCGCTCCTGTTTTAGCCACCACATGCCAACTCACGGGAGTCAGGTCCACGTATATACCTCAAAGGAGCACCGCCACCATCCTACTTCATTCTGGAATCACCACCACGTACATAGTTGTTAAAATGGTTTTCGAAGTTGGCAGAGAGTATGACAACTTCCGATCCCAGTCTCTTTAACAACCAAACGTTATTATAACACCGCGGTCATTTCAATATAACTATACTTCAAACCAAAATATAATACCCATTTCAAAACCATATAAATACGATATCATTTCCGTTTCAAAAATAGTATTATTTTTATAAAAACCCAAATCAATGTAATATCATTTTTATTTCAAATATATCCTTTTTCCAAAATCGTAGCACTTTCAAAGTTATACCGCTTTGAAATCAAAACACTTGAAATATAACACTTTTAAATCATAATACTTTGAAACTCATAACTTTGAGACATAACTTCCACCACTTAAATGGTTAAAAAATTCAAAATACTTTATATAATACAATAGCTTCTTCAATTTCACAAATCAATTCCAAAACAACTCGAATTTCTACATTTTATATTTAACCAAATCATATCAAGTTCTTGTGGTCCAGTGGTTAAGACATAGTGGAGTTGCTATATGTGGTTGTAGTGGCACCGGTTCGAATCCCAGCGGCCACAATAATGAGACATAGTGCACGACCACTTATTAAACCGGCTAACCGAAGGCCAGGGCAAACATAGTTTCCTTGGCCCCGAAGTTTCCATTAATTGAGCTCTACAAATTACTTTTTCTTTTTTCTTTTAATGGAAGAGTTTTTCCTTCCCCCCTCCTCTCCTTCCCTGATTTCACCTTCCCCTGACCATCCTATCCCCGAACCTGAACCACCACCATTACTCTCTGGCTCGTCCTCATTTACCAATCCTACCCCACCAGCGCCCCTGCCTGTCCCTCCCATCAGCACTACAAGTCAACAACCATGGACTTCTCTCTTTAAGAACAAACCGCGCAACGCGGGGAAGTACATGCCTGTTAACTTTATCAATGAATATGTCGATGGTGCTTTGGTTCTACCTGACTCTGTTCAGGAAGCTGGTCAGTGTATATGGCACGAGTACGTTGTTGGCTTCTTCCTCGACGAACCACTATCTTTCACTGCTGTGGTGCAACATCTAAAGCTTGCATGGAGGCTTAAGGGAAGGATTAAAGTTAAATCTGATGGTGTTGTCTTTATGTTCCTATTTTCTTGTGATGATGATCGGAGGAGGGTTTTGCAAGCTGACCCGATAATCATGAGAAATAAATTGTTTATTGTTAAACAATGGGACGCCACTATTAGCAATATTTGTGGCTCTGTCACTTCAGTGCCCATCTGGATACATATTTACAACATTCCTTTGGCAGCATGGTCCCCGCTTGGAATCAATTGGCTAGCTGGAAGAATAGGCTGTGTTAAATGGTTGGATGAAAGTACAGAAAGCATGGACAGGTTGACTTATGCTAAAGCTCTGGTGGAAGCGACCCCCATCACCGAGCTTGTTGATAGCTTTCAAGTACCGTGTAAGGATGGTACAAAACAAACTGTTTCTGTGGATTATCAGTGGAGGCCAAAAGCATGTACAACATGTAAAGTGTTTGGACATGACATTTCAAATTGTAAAAATACTGACAGGTCAGATGTAGTTAAAAAAAAGGTATCAAATAATTTTCCTAATCAAATTCCTAAAGGTGTCACCATGGTGAAAGATCAAAACAACAAATTAAAGCATAATAATGCCCCAAGTGTTTGGAGGAGAGTTGAGCATGGAAGCAAAAGAAAAGGTGTAATTCTGAAGAATAAAGAAGATAGTGGGAGTGACAAAAATGGAAGTGGTAGAGAGCATGAAGTTAGAAAAGAAGGTGGTGCAACAGACAATAACAAGGACAATGTGATTAATTTAGTTGAAGAAGGTGAAGTAGTTGAGGATGTAGATATGATTATTGGCAATAAATTTCAGGTGCTTAACTACTTGGCTGAAGATAATGGAGTTTTAAGTGTTGAAGGAAGTGGAGATAAAAATAACCGTGGAAGGTCTGATAGTGTTACTGTTCTGATGAATGAAGAAGCAACAGTGGATGGTGATAGTTTAGAAACAGGTCAGGAGAAGAACTTGGATGTACCTAGTGCTGTGGCCGATGCTGTAGGTAATATCCAACTAGCAAAAAATTATGGTTTACTAGTTCAAGAACTGATTGGGGTCAGAAGAGCAAGAGAGCATGAATTTAGTAAGCTAGTTCAAAAGCATGATGATGCTTTTTTGCATACAGAATATAATGGAAACAAAGACTTCTTGGATGGGAAGACATCCCAACTACCCTGTGATAAGACTCATTATTTAACATCTAAAGAATCACAACCCAGTAACATGAACAATCTCCCAGAGCAACCTAATCATGCACATGCACACAATTCCTGCGCACATGTACCTGAAGTACCCTCATCCCCTGGCCATCAAACCAATCTTCCTTATTCACACATTCCTCCCCCTCCTGAATTTTTGACTAATCAAGTGTTCCCTCCTCCCTCTATACCCATAACTCCAATCCCTATTCTTAAACATCACAGCAGTTTTAAGAGGCAAAAGGATAGTAACAGGACAGATTTTGACAAAGGCAAGAATATTGTTTTTGCTGAAACATTACCTGAAAAAGATATTACCCTTAATTCAGGCCTCAGAAGGTCTACGAGATTGCTTACTTCTCTCCCATAAGTTAATCCATGTTACAAAATTTTGGGTTTTCGAACATTAGAGGTGCTTACAAGGAAATTAAGCTTGTGCAAGCAAAACGTATTATCTCTGATAATAATCTTGGCATCCTTGCCATACTGGAAACCAAACTCAACCATGACCTAACCCACAAAGCTGCAAAACTAATTAATCCATTATGGAGTCTTCATCATAATTTATTTGAGGCACCATATGGAAGAATCATGGTTTTGTCTGACCCTTCCATTTACACCCTCACCCCTATTTTGTCCCACAAACAATTTATCCATTTCCATGCTATACATATTGCATCTGCTACCACATTCTACCTTACCTGTATTTATGGGGATATTCATGTTGCTGCTAGACAAGAAATGCTTAACTACTTATCGCATTTTAGACAGGAAACACACTCGTGGTTTGTGTTAGGAGACTTCAATTGTATGTTAGCTGCTAATGACTGTTATGGTGGCTCTCCCCTTATAATTTCTAATATCACTCCTCTCAATCAAGCTATCTCTTCCTCCAATTTACATGAAGCTGCCTATGTTGGACCTAAATTCACTTGGAACAATAAGAGTAGATCTGGTGTGAGAACTATGAGCAGACTTGATTTAACTTTTCTCAACACCAAAGCCATTACCCTTTTTCCCAAGTCCCTTAACCATATACTCCCCCCCTCTTCTCTCTGACCATTCTCCTATCTTTATTGCCTTGGAATGCGATGCCATTAAAAGGAACTCAAGTTTTAATTTTTTTAACTCATGGACCAATGATCCAGAATTTATGCCTTTAGTGGTTACTGTTTGGAAACAACCTAAATTTGGAAATAAAATGTCTATTTTGCAGCAAAAATTGAAGGCAACCAAGGTGGCTTTAAGGATATGGGCTAGAAGCAAATATGGTGATGGTGACAAGAACTCTACTAATTTGCAGAACCAACTATCAGCTATTCAATTAAGTATGATTGAAGACCCTGGCAACATTAGCCTTTCAGAGCAAGAACATGAGCTATCTCAACAACTTTCTGAAGCTATGAGCATTGAGTTAAGTATGAAGAAACAGAAATTAAGGAAGGAGTGGGATTTGTTTGGTGACAGAAATTCAATTTTTTACCATTCTACTCTTCAGGTTAAAAAAGCCAAAAGATACATTCATCAGCTTCTTGATGATGAAGGTAGGACTTTAAACAAGCAGGAAGACATTGACTGTGCCTTCATTAACCTTTATACCAATCTTTATTCCACCAATGATGCTTAGAACCCTGACTATCATGAACTCTTGTTAACTCCTTTGCCTATGCTAAATGAATCTGACTTTCAACTCTTATCTTCTAAAGCGACTGATGAGGAAATATATAATGCCTTGTTTGGTATGAAGAGGGATTCCTGCGGTGGACCTGATGGCTTTAATGCCTTTTTCTTTATTCATTGTTAGGATGTTATTGCCACTGACTTCAAAAATGCTATGCACAATTTTTTTGACCACAATAAATTACTTTCTTCCATTAATGCTACCAACTTATGTCTGGTGCCAAAAGGTAAAGAACCTTCTACTCTGCATGCTTATCGACCTATTGCTTGCTGTAACATAACATACAAATGTATTTCTAAAGTTATTGCTGCTAGGCTTAGGCATGTGCTTCCCACTGTTATATCTGATAATCAGGCCGCCTTCTTGAATAACAGAAGTATATTGGACAATGTGCTAGTTACTCATGAGCTTCTTAATGGGTATGGTAGAACTCATGTTTCCCCTAGAGCTATGACGAAGCTTGATATTAGACGTGCTTTTGATACTATTAGTTGGGAAGCATTGAGTGGTATTATGGGTTTAATGGGGTTCCCTGGTCACTTTGTCAGCTGGATCTATACTTGCATATCTACCATTAACTACTCTCTATGCTACAATGGGGGTACAGTTGGTTATTTCAAAAGCCAGAGGGGCATAAGGCAAGGTGACCCCATGTCTTCATATCTGTTCATTGTTGTGATGGAATTTTTTACTCAGCTTGTTAATCAGCAGGTAGTGAACAATAACTATGAACTTCATCCCAAGTGCAAGAATCCCCTCATCACCACCCTCCTTTTTGCTGATGATGTTTTACTCTTTATCAAGCCTACTGTGTCTACTATGGAATGTGTCAATAGTATCCTTCTCACCTTTGAGAAATGCACTGGTCTTTAGGTTAATAGAAGCAAGTCTTCCCTTTTGGTGGTTGGTCTCACTGAGAGTGATAATCATAACATACACAATTATAGTCAACTGCCAAATCTTCCTGTGGGTACTTTGCATCTTGGTATCCCTTTGTGCACTAGAAGAATTGGTGTTACTGCTTGTTTACCTCTGTTTGAAAGAATTACTGAAGCAATGAATAGATGGGCCAGCAATAAATTATCCCAAGCAGGAAGAACCAACATCATCAATTCTATAATCCATGCTATGGCTGTTTATTGGTGCAGATGTTTCATCTTACTTGCTTCTCTGCTATCTAGTATTAGAAAAGCAATGAATCATTTTTTATGGACAGGGAGTATGTACTCTAAAAAGCTAATTCCTATTGCCTTTAATAAATTAGAGAAACCACAAATATTTGGTGATTTGGGAATAAAACGTATGAGAACCTGGAATCAAGCTGCATTCTCTAAGCATTTTGACAATTTGATTAATGATAAGCCAAATATGTGGGTAAAGTGGGCTAGGCATCATCATCTTGGCAACAAAAATTTTTGGTCTATGGAACCATCTCCTCTGTGTGGTTGGGTTTGGAGATCTATTCTCAAGATCAGAGACATATTACTCCCTCTTGTCCAACTTGTGCTTGGTCCTCACTGCAATGCCAAATTCTGGTATGATCCTTGGGTTGGAAGAGGAATTATACTGTCCAATCTGCTCACATATGAACAGAGGTATCAAACTAGCATACCTTTGGATGCCAGTGCCTTTGATTATTGTCATAATGGTGAAGTTACTCTGCCATACACATCCAATCCTATCATCCAGCAGCTATGGGCTGATGTGCAGTGTATGAGCATCCCCTCTGGTGATCCTGGGTATGTTTGGTTTATTAGTCATGGTCAGCACTCCATTGTTGGGGTCTATAAGGCTTTGAAACATGATGACAGTAGCCCCATTTTTAGATGGCATGCTAGGGTTTGGAACTCTCTTACCTCACAAAAACTGAATTTCCTTCTTTGGAAAGTTCTTCGTAATGCTATCATGACCAAGGCTAAACTGTATAGAAGAGGTTATACTGTTGACCTGATGTGTGCATACTGTAATAATGTTGTTGAGGATGGTGCTCACCTCTTTTTTGAATGTTTGATTACTAATAGAATCTGGGAGACTGTTTTTATCAGTAATGGTTATACTGAGATGGTATTACATGGTGATGCTGAATGGAATAGGCTGTTTACTAGAACTAGATGGAAGAATGCTACTACTTACAAGCAGCTACTCATTCTGAAGGTGTTTGTGCATGTTATATGGGAAGAAAGAAATACCCGTGTCTTTGAAAACAAGATGAAGCTTGAAAGTTCCTTAATTAACATAATCATTTTTAGGGTCAAAGAAAAGTCTGATCATCACAATACGTATAGTTCTGCAGTTTAGGGCCTTGTTTTTCCTTTTCCTATCTTCTGTTTTTGTATATTCTGTTTCAGTCTTTCTTTCTTCTTTCATTGTTTTCCCTGTGTTCTCTTTTGTGAGCTCTAGTATGTTAGTGCTCACTTGTAACTTGTTTTTGCATTCTGGTTAATAAATATGGTAAGGGTCCATTCAACCCTGCTTGCTTTTCAAAAAAAATTCAATTCGATTCAGTTTCCAAATAGATCCAAATTTTATTAATTTCAAAACAGATTTGATCCACAGAATAATCCATTTCAAATTCAACATATTTCAAACTTTAAGTATTCAACAATTTCAAAAGTAAGTTTGGTAATTACGATTAAACAATTCAATTTACTATTATTTAGTTTCAAAATATTTTACTTAATAAATCTATTCTCATTTAAATAAATTTCAAATAACTAAATATTTCCTTCAATTTATTTAGACTTGAAATATTCATTTAATTCACCTTAAACCAAAATCAAGTTATAAAATCATTCCTTCTAAAATTTCAAATTTAATAAATTTCACATCAAACTTTTTTGAGTTTAATTCTTAAATAAATTCAATTTCAAATAAATCTAAAATTTATCTTCCAACCTAAATTTATTTAATTCATTATAAACTCTATATAAAATATAATTTAAATACTTGACCACATTATCTTCAATAAAAATCAAACTTATTGTTAAGCTTATTCTATATTAAAACAAATTGTACATAGCTTAAAATCAAGGATAAAATAACATTTATATAATATCTAAAATCAATATTTATCTAAAACCATATATTTCTTTACAAAACCATAGAAATCATTTCAAAAATATTTTTATATATATACCGCATTGTCTGTATAAAATTTTCAATCCTATGGTCAAGTGATACAGATATTTATTATTTCAATCTGTAATTTAAAGTATAACGATGGTTATATTTCATTTCAAATCGCAATCCCAAATGAAACAAAATCCGTAACAACTTGCAGTTTATAACACTATAGAATACAACATCCATTCATCCAATATCAATCATCAAACATTTATCACAATCATCTTCCAATTCAATCAATAAATCAATATAGAACAGAAAATAAATAACAGGTATTTATTGGCAGTTTATATTGAATAATAAAATAAATAACTATTTATCCAAATAAATTCAAATAAACTAATATGATGATTCAAAATATGCCAAACAGTCATAAATAAATTTCTAATCACATCATAGATCAATTTTAGCAAACGTGAGAAATTTTAGAAGTTATGAGTGGGTTAAAACACTCACCTTTTGAATTTAAATTGAATTCCAATCCAATTTTAACCCAAAATTCAAACTTTCTCAGAATCCATCCAAACCGGCGTTAAAATGTCTGAAATTCAAATATGAACCCAGCGGAGAAAACCGCGCGTGAATTGAACCTCGTATGCAAAAGTATAGTGATTAGAGGATATAGATTTAAATTAAACAAATAACCAAAATATGTACGTTACCAAATCAGAGCGCCATGTCACCGTTTTCTTCCTCCAGGAAACCTAATGCACACGCGACCTTCCTGCTGCCGCTTTCACCAGATAACACCTCAATCGCGATGCCTACGAACCTCCAGAACACCACGCCTAGCCCCCCGGTCCTCCTATGCAGCCTCGCGAAACCCCCCGGTTCATGTAGCTCACCGATCGACGAGGAATACTGCACCAGCCACCTAGGGTTTCAACCTTATCGAATTGATCCCCTTAATCTAGCCGTCGATTTGACCAGCGGACCTCTCTAATGCATTCCACTCGTTAATCTCTACACCATGGTAACCCCGATTTGACGATCCAACGAAGACCATCAAACGTCAATGAACGGCCGAGGTATGTTCTTCAATTTGTGGACAAACAGTGGTTCAAATGGGAAAATGAATTACAGATATGAGATACGCTCTTCGAGAGCTTTAAATCGATATATAATTTGATGTTATTTGAGGAGTTTGAATTTTTGATGTGGAATTTTGAATTGAAACAGGATTGTGCATTTTAGGGTTTGTCTGTCATTGAGAAAGAGGAGAAACAGAAATTTATGTACGTATAGAAATAAGAAATAGAAAGACTGCTAGGGTTTATAACGACATATTTATAGGCAGAACACAATAGAAACTAATGGGCTTGATTGGTTTGGAAAATTGAACGGTAACGACCCGTAAAGCCCATTTTGACTCCGGAATGAAAATAGGTCAACCCATATATCAAAATAGATGTTTTAAAATATTTCAAATTCAATAGAACATGTTTCAAGTCCAAATTCCATCGTACGGAGAAGTTATGCCAAAATCAGCTAATTTCAAATTGATTTCAATTGATTTCAATTAAATTGGTTTCTTGGCGTTTCGAGCCCGTACGATCAAACGACAAGTCCGATCGTTACAAAACTTGAAATCCTTCAATAATTCACCGTTACGGATCCGATGAAATAAGTCTATGGAAATCCGAGTTAGTGGCCAAAATAGCTATTTTCTAGTCAAATAAATAATTTAATATTAAATTAATTAATCACTTCTTCAATTAAATTTTAATTATTTAACATTTCTATCATTTCTGATTATAAATAAACCTATAATTTATTAAGAAAATTTTCCATGTCAATCAAATAAGGATTTATTGCAAAATTTATAGTTTTTACCGTCAATTTATGCAAATTCAAATAAGTTATATTTTTAATTTCAATTAAATTAATACAATTTGTATTCAATCTCTTTATTCAATCAATCATCATCTTATGGATAAATTTAACATTGGTATATATCCAATTTCCCAAATATTTTTACAGTCATCAACTAAATTCATATTAACGTAGTTTTTAATTACATTTAATTGAAATGGATTTAGATCTAATCCAATAGATTAAATAAATGGGTGAACAATTAATGATTACCACCATTTGCCTAATTTAATCCCATTCATACTTTATTATCAAATAACAAATATTATAATTACTTATCTAACATTGATTCTATCAAATTACAATTTATTACGTATTATTTCATCAATTAATATAACTTCGAATTTATTTCCCAATTTACTAATTACAAGCAATTATAACCTTACAATTGATTTCAATTAATTGGGGTTGCACTAAATTAATCATTTATTAACTTGCATTAACATTATTACCTTAATTTACATTCAATTACTGTTAATAATGTGTTATTTCAAAAATAAATTCAATACTTACTGTTATTCTCATATTCAATTTATAACCAGGTATAATACTTTCACTACTTCATTCATTAGAATTTTATTCAAATTATTAATAATTAGTTTTAATTACCATTGCTATATTTTATTTTAGCGTTCATTTCAATATTAAATAATAAAGTTTTTAATCTTTTCTAAATTAAATTACAAAATCTTTAAAATAACAAATTTTATTATAGGAAATTTACGGGTCGTTACAGCCACTATCTCGAATTTCGATGAAACTAGATTCATTGGATCCGTAATAATGAATTATTGTAGGATTTCAAGTTTTGTAGCGATCGGATTTATCGTTTGATCGTGCGGGCTCGAAATGCGTAGAAATCAATTTAATGAATTCAATTAAAATAAGCCGATTTTAAAAAGATAACTTTTGTATACAATGGAATTTGGGATTGAAACTTGCTCCATTGAGTTTAAAAATATCAAAGACCTTGATATATTCGATGACCCACTTTCATTTCAAAAACCAAATGGGCTTTACGGATTCACGTAATCGTTTGACCAATACAATCTGTCCATTCATTCTTATCTATCCTTGTCCATATAAATAGATTTATGTTCCTATAACCCTAGTAGCCTTTCTTATTTCTGTACATAGTATTATCTTATATGTTCCTCCTTACGTCAGAAACATCAAAACCCTATTTCCCAATTTCAATTTCAAATCAAAATCAATTCCAAAAATATCAAACTCTACAAACCCTAGCAAATCATGTATTGTTGGAAAGCTCTCGACGAGTGAAATATACTACAACAATTCATTTTTCGATGTGGTGCGTCGTTTGACCATAAATCGATGATGAACCTCGACCGTTCATTACTAAGGTTTGTCGTTTGACGGTGGATCTTCAACGATGGCTCGATCGGAGGACATCAGAGTGTAGAGGGCGTCGAGGAAAATAAATCTGTACAGTTCGTTTGGACTCTAAGTTGCTTGGCTCGCTAGAAAATGATGATCAACGTGGGCGGTGATCACTAGAGGGAGGTGGAGGGGTCGCGCTCGTGGCTGCTGGGGCGGCTCGTGGAAGGGAAGGCTCTCGTAGTGGTGGATTTTGGCTTAGGCTGATGTAGGAGGCACGACAATAGGATATACAATCGGCGGCGTTGGGTATATGCAACTGGAATATCGCGATAGCTAGAGTTACGTGAATAGGTGACATGTTTTTTTTGTTTTATTATTTTATTTATTTTATAATTTAAATCGTATAACTTCTAACATCAATAACTTTTCCATACGAGCTCGGATTCACGTGCAGTTTTCTCCGTTGCAATCGTATCGAAATTCCAAACATTATTGAACTTTTTTGGTTAGATTTTGAGACTATTATATTTTTGGACTTTAAATTGGATTTTCATCAACTGAAAATCAAAAGTGAGTGTTTTAACCCACTCATGAATGCTAAACCGCCTTATGTTAGTTAAATTAAATTTATAATATGATTAGAAATTTATTGATTGTTGTTTGATATTATAAATTGTCATTTAAGTATAATTTGAATTAAAGTGCCATATAAATTAATATTGAAATTTAATTGCCAGTTAAACACCTGATAATGATAATTAGTTTATTTGTTGTGATTTATTGGTTGATTTGAATAGTGATTGTGGTAGATGCTTGATTGTTTATATTTGGATGATTGTATATTATATTTATTTTATATGTTGTTATCACATTGCAAGTTCCCTTAGTTTGTTATTAGAAAAGTCATTATGGGTTGAAATGATACATACCCGAATGGTCTTATAAGTTAAGGAAAAATCGCTATGGGTTGAAATAATAAACTCGAGCAATTTTATGGATTTTTGAATTTTACTTGGGATAGCGGGTTGAAATGATATATGCTCGTAAATTAAATTAATGCGGATTAAATGTTATATATCCGTGTCACTTGACCATATGGTAGAAAATTATATACGGACACCAGATTGGCTAAATCTAAAGATTTTAAAATCCTTGGTTTTTGAATTCAATTATTATGAAATAAAAATTCGATTTATATAAACTGAATTATTTTCGAAATCCAAGCTTTTAAAGTGTTGAATGTGAAATTGGTTTAAATAAATTGTTTAAATGATTTAAACTGAAACCGTAAGTGGAATTTTGAAATATAAATGAAATTTATCAAAAATTGAATTATTGCAAACGTTTGAATATTTAAACTTTGAAATCTATTGAATTTGAAGTGCTTTGAATTTGTAGTTCAAACATGAATTTGAAATCGATATAGATTGAAATGGTTTTTAATGAGAATTTGATTTGAGTTTTGTTGATTTGAAATCTGGATATGCTCCAGATTTGTTGAAACGGAAGAAATAGTTTAATTTGGAACTATTTTCAAATTCATTTTTTTAATATAAACTTTTAAAAATCTATTATTTTAAAATATAGATTATTAGATTTTCTACTATTTACCATATACACCATTCCAATCATCAAACCCTTTTGTGCTAAACTATTTTTAACTGCTTTGAAATCCTTAAACTATTTAAACTATTTTAAACTAATAAATTTATTTTAAACTATTTTTAACTATTGTAACTATTATAAACAATTTTAATACATTACCTATTTTAATATATAACCTATTTTAATATATAACCTATTTTAATATATAAACTATTTCAAATATATAGACCATTTTAATCTATAATCTATTTTCTAAAAAATATAAACTATTTTTAGTGTATAACTATCTCAATATATAAACTAGTTTCAACATTCAAATTGTTTAAAGTTGGAATTGTTATGATTTAGATTTAATTAATTCAAATGTGACTACTTTGATATGATGGTTTAACCATTTTGTGATTATGATTTTTAAACGAAAATGATTTAAGGTGAATAATGATTTCGAAAGTGAATATGATTTTGAAATGATTATGATTTGGAAGTGAATATGATTTTGAAGTAAATAATGGTTTCAGAAGTGATATGATTTTGAAATGAATATGATATTTTGATACGAAGTATGAACTGTTTGAATGTAAAAAGAACCAACCGATGTGAAATAAGAGTTTGGTCATTAAAGAGACCGAGATCAAATATTGTCATATTCTATGCCAATACCGAAAACCACATTAACAACTGTGCACGTGGTGGAGAATCTAGCATGAAGTAGGATGGTTTGAAAAGGCTATTGTTTGAGGTATGAACGCGTCCTTGACCCCCTCAGTTCATCTTGAAATGACTACAACAGGAGCCACGCCATACCAAGTGATGTTGCTCCTTCGATCGGACATGCTTCTTCAATACCATATCTGTTACTTTATGATTTATTTGGTGGCCACTTTCAATTTGATTTTTGAAGTGTGCTTCGAGGTGGGCAGTAGTAGCTGTTATGCGTTACCACCAGTCCGGATCTGCTATACGGTAGTATCGTACCCTGAGCATTGCCTCGTGTGCCTTGTCATATGCCTTATCGCACCCACTATGAGTTTGGTTTGTACCATACCTATAGAGTTCTCCTTGAGTATCGCACCAGTTTGGTGGAGCTTACAATATTTATATAAACTACGGGAATTATATAAAAATGTGTTAAGGGGATACGGGTAATGCCTTAACGCTATTTCAATACATTACTTTACTGTAGACATATTATAATAGTGTACTGTATTATGTATGTAGATAGTTTAATAGATCCTTAGAAAACAGAATCTCGAACATCTCCTATGTTATTACACATAAGTTGGACACTGGATAGGAGATGTAAAACCCCATAAACATCTCTGAAGCCGTTACACTAATGTTAACTTACTTTGATTTAACTTACATAAGATCTTTTAGTTCTGACTCGAGTGTTTTGTTTTTTCATTATGCTCGGGTCAGTCTGAGCTTTTCAATGTATTGAAAACCTTATTTGTAGTGGACGAAGGCGAAGATTTAGTATATTATTATTATTTATTTTATTTATTCCACTCCATCATGTTGTTCCACTGCATAAATTATTTATTTCTACTATACGTCTAACTCTGATTATATTGTAAAGTGTAATCAAATGTTATTTGTAAAACAGCTTCATGAACTGTTTATTTGTTGTCAGTCCGCTGTGAGATTCTGTGTTTTGTTTTTCTCTATTTCCCCTTATTTTCTTCTTTACCCCATAAAAATCCTCCTTTTTGAATGGTTTGAGTCTGACATGTGTGGTTTATTGTCGATTCAAACCATCCAAAAAGGTGGGTCGTTATAGATGGGATCATCATGAAGAAATTGCACCTAATTCTATATTGTCAGTGGATGCGGTGAATAAAGATTATATTATAGCTAATCAAATGGAAGATATAATGGATGATGTAGTTTTATCAATGTCCCTTACTGTTCAAGTTGATGATGAAGACGTAAATGTCAAAAAACAGCCGACTGTGGGAGCAAAATGAATTTTAAGACTTTATTGGATGCTGCTAAGAGGCCATTGTGGGTTGGTTGTAAAAGCAAAACTGTAACATTCCTGGATTTTAGTTAAAAATAATTCGATAATTAATTTAACCCTTGGAATTAAAATTTGGAATATTTGATAATTAATATAAAATTTTGGGAATAAAATATATATTTTATTTGAGTTTTCCAAATTTAATAAGATGAATGTTTATCAATTTATATAAATGGATTATAATTTGAAATATGGTTTTGAAATTTAATAAATATATTGGGAATAAAATTTGATTTAATAAATAAATTAGATTTAAAAAAACTTTATAAATTAAGGACTATATATGTATGATTGTTTATTAATTATTTTCAATTCATTTTCTTTATAAATTGTATAAGTATAAGTGATTGAAAAATATATGTAAAAAAAGTGTATAACATTTAAACCATAATAAGTATAATTTAAATATATACATATGTATCTTTTGAATTAATATAACATATGTTAATATGAAAAGAAATGTTTTGTTAATATAAAGCTAAGAAGGTTTAAAACAAAACAAAATTTACAAAATAATTTACATTACGGATTTAAACATTAAATTATAAACTTGTAACACTTGTACATAAATTTTTAGCATGAATAACACTTGTTAAGTGATTGTGTTATGAAACAAAAAAGTGGCAAACAAAAAGAATTAAAAACATACAAAATATATGAAAAGAAAGAAAAAATTAGATTTTTCATTTCATTTTCAAATCTGAGAATAAAATCTCAAACAACTCAAACTTGATCAAAAGAAGAAATCAAAAGTCCGAATAACAGATCAGATCAAAGAAAACTAGTTAGAAATCAAAACTAGAATTGCATATTAAATTCAAAACCTGGAAATGCAGTTTTGATTCAATATACATCAAGCCCAAATCCGGTTAAACAAAAACAAGCTTCAGTTTGAAATTAAGAATGCAACTCAGATCAAAGGAATTAAGAATCAAAAAGCAACCATGAATTCAAGCTGAATTCAATCTAAAGCCTGGAAATCAAAAAAACAAACAAATCAAAGTTTTCAACCTGGAAGCATTTCTGAAATCAAAATAGGATAAAAGCAATTCAAGTTCAACACAAGACCATATTCATATTTAATCCAAAAACATCAAAACCCAGATCAAGTTTCAAAGGCAAGAACACTCCCAGACTGTTCTCTGCTCCGTGCAACACATCAGGTGATCAAACTAACCCCTTTTTGATTTGATTCTGCTATAATGATGTTGAAGTTGTTTGCATAAATGCTAACATGCATGTATGTTCGACTGTGTATATATTTGTTATCATGGCTTCTGGCAAGGCTGAGTTATCAAGGAACTGGTTCCAAGCTTAAGATCAATCGTCTTGGGTATCGAGCATGCACAGGCTCACTATGGATATCGATGAATTTTGTCCGAGTCTAGATCGAGCTACAATTGATATGACACGACAAGCATAGCCAAAGAAGCCTACATTCCAAATTTCAAGTCAATCCGAGTTTGTATGCTCGAGTTATGATCGATTCAATCTAGAGGAAACAACCTCGTTTTCGTATCCATCAGTGAACCATAGTTCGACTCGATCCAGTTCGTATCCATCACCCACTTCGCATTGGTCAATTCCCATGAGTTCGTATCGATCAAGTTGGCAGTGTTCGAATCCATCGAGTTCGTATCGATATACTTCGTACCCATCAACAGATAATGCACCTCGTAACGATCGGCCAGGATCTACTTCGCATCCATCATAGAAACCTCTATTCGAATCCATCTGAATGGAACAATTCATATCCATCGGATGACATTAGTTCGTATCCATCAATGACAGCAAGTCACTATTTCGTATCCACGAAATAACTTCCCTGTTCATATCCATCCACTTTCGTTGGTTCGAAACCATTATGAAGCTACTGTTCGAAACCATAAGAGTGTGTTAGTTCAAATACATCAGTCAGCTACTTTTCGTCTCCATCGTGGGTCCATGTTCGAATCCATGTGCAAAGACTTATTCACGTCCATCGAGTCAATGAGCCTGGGTGACGTGTTATTCTTCGATACGAGCAAGGCGAAATTCATGGAGTCCACACGGTCAACTCGGAGTAAAGAATGGATCGATGCGAGGTATGCGTGCCACATCACCACGAGAGCACGTGCAGGTGATCGATTCGAAGGAATCGATTCGAATTGGTCGATTCGAACTGGACAGCCACCGAGAAACTCCATTTCATATCGACGATATCTAGAGATCTAGTGATCCAAATGCCGTGAAATTTTCACAGGAGATTACGCACAAGCCAAAGATTGCCTCCACCAAATTTCACCTCCGATGGACACGATCCTGATCAATACGAATTGATTTCGTATCAATCACAGATCGAGTTGAAACTTTCTAGAGTTGGTCGTGTGAGCCCCCTCATGTGCCAAAGCGAGTCTCCCAAAGTTTGAGCGAAGTCTCAGCCTCCTACGCCTATAAATAGAGCCCCGGAGCCTACAGAAAAGGGATCTTTTGATTCTCACGCACCCAGACTATGCCGGATCAAGACTTACATCATACTCTTGCTCTTGATTTCGAATTTCAAGTTGTAATTCGTTGTTGCTTGCTGTAATCACTTATAAACGACAAAAGAGAATCAATAAAGTTGCTAAAAACTTCATAGTGGACGTAGGCAGCACGCCGAACCACTCTAAATCGCTTGTCTGTGCATTTACATTCCTGTTGTTTGGAGTTTTTGTTAGATAACCCTCATTTTAAATTTATATTCTTCACTGTTATCTCTTCAAAAACTTTCGAAGAGTATTGTGCCCAATTTTGTTGTAAACATTTTGGTGCTTTCACTGAGAAAACCCAGATTTCTCCTGCTCATTGGATCTGTCGTTGATACCGGATTGAATAAATCTAAGAGAGAGATCCAGATCACTAATTCGAGTTCCTTCCCTCCTATTCAGATTTGCATAAAGTCTAAGAAAGGAATTCAACCTTCAAGATGGTTAGCACAAGGACCACTTTTAACGCTGTCAATCAAGAAGACCAGGATAGACAGAATCACTACCTCCCCATAACCAAGACGCTACCGGACACTCGGAACCATCAGGTCTGGTTACCCGACAAGAGTTTTAGCTGCTGCTTCAAGAGCTGACCCAAAGTCGGCAACAACTAACATAATAGCTACGCGCCAATGCCGAGCTGACTAACCAGCTGAATCGCCAAAAGCGGTGGAGATCCAGGAGAGATCATGCTTCTCGCTCCTCCACCGAAAGTTCTTCATCTTATGATTATCGTCATCGATCTCCGCGACCCCGGCTAGATGGGAGTCACATACAAACTACTGGATATCAACCGACAACGACCGATGGACAGCTGAGAGTTGGTCCATCAGCCAGTTTCCAAACCGGGCCATCCTTCCAAGGGGGCGCCGCTCCTCACTACACCACAGACTACCGCACCACGACATTCGCGGTTGAACCAGGGGTCGATGCCCAAAATCAGTCGAACCTGGACCGTCGTCATCATGGACGTACTCCCGAATCATGCGTCCCGGAAGACTATGAGCCAAGAAGGCGAGATGTAACGACCCATAAATTTCATGGATTTAATTTGATTAAATTAATAAGTTTTGTAATTAAATCTAGTAGAAAAAAAACTTTATAACAAATATTGAAATAAACGCTAATTTAAATTTTATAAATGGTGGCTTAAAACCTATTTACTAGCAATTTGAATAAATTTCAATAAATGAAATGGAGTAATTATTATACCTGGATATAAAATTCATTTAAAGGAAATTTATTTATATGTTAATGTAAATTAAGAAAATATTATAATAAATAATAATTCCATTCGTACTTGTAAGTTGTTACTATAAGTTGCATGATGAAAAGGGTTGAAACTTATATTTAATTTAAATGGAAATATTAAAGTCTTACAATAATGGGAAATTTAGGTAATAAAAGTTAGAATAAGTTGATAAATAATAACCATATAAGGGAATAGCATTAATATAAATTAAGTTGGAACAAATTGGATGTAGTGAAATAAAAAGCATTTAATATATAAATTAATGTTGGTTTGATGATAACGTTACTTGGTGATTAATTATATAGTAACGGAAGTGTGAACGTAAAGTAATAAAAGAGTAGATTTATGTTAAGTATTAATTTATGTATACACGAGATTTTAGACGTTGATTGTTAAGTAATAAACCTATAAAGGCATGTAAGGAAATAGGTAACAATCTATATGTAGTTTATTTTATTTAGTATGACAAATAAAGGTTGGAATTCAAATCACAATTAAAGGAGAGTAGGTAGTACGTTATTAGGAAGTAAATATAAGGTAGATAACAATTATTATAAATTCCCTAACTAATTGGTCGATAAATTTATTTGAAATAACGATCATTTGAATGTGAGTAATTTCAATGTCGTTATTGATTATAAGCGTTATTTTAATAATTATGATTAATTGAGAAGTTAATACGAGAAGCATGTAAATAACTATGAAAGTAATACGTTATAAATTGATTATAACCTAAACTTATGTGTAAGTTTGAAATTGAATCTAACCCGTTTAATTGGAAACTTATTAAAATAAATTGGATTCAAAGTGTAATAAAAGGATTATTTTAAGAAATTTAAATAAATACCATAATTGGTGAAATAATTTACACTTAAAAATTGGAGATGGGAATTTGTTTAAGGAATTATAAATTAATAAGAAATACAAGATGATAAGATTTATGAATCTTAGAATTTGAAACTTAAATAGTGAGTTAATTGATTTAATTTATAATAACTAGATTTATTGAAAATGAATAAAAATCAAATATTTAACTATTACGTTAATATAAAAATTAAGTTGAAATTGGATAATATCTTGTAATAAATTTAAATCCAATGGTAAACCTTTCTATTTGAAATTTTGAATAGAAATTAGGGGTAAATTCAATTTAATGGAAAATTTTGCAAATTTATTCTATAATTTTGAATTTTATGGAATTAAGGATTTCTATTAATTAAATTATTATGAATTGATTTTTAAAAGAATTGTTAAATCATTATAAATGTTTGAAAATTTTAAAGTGACAAAGATTGCAAAGTTCAGAATTTTTAACGCGAAATTGGGTTTAATTAATTTATTTTGAATTTATTTAATTAATATAAAAATAGCCATTTTAGTCACGGACTCGGATTTTGACGAAACCAGTTTCATCGAATCTGCAATAGTGAATTATTGTAGGGTTTCAAGTTTCGTAGCGATCGGACTTGTCGTTTAATCGTACGAACGCAAAACGCCTTGAAATCGATTTAATTGAAATCAATTTGAAATCAATTTGGAAATATTAATTTCAGCATAACTTCTTCATACGCTGGAATTTGGACGTGAAACTTTTTCCATCGCATTCAGAAAATTTTAAAATACCTATTTTGATATATTGGTTTACCCAATTTCGTTCCGGGGTCAGAACGGGCTTTTTGGGCCACGTTAGCGTTAGCACGTATATCCAACCCAATCCATCTATTCAAGTTTCTAACATACCTATGTAGTCACAGTTATAAACCCTGGCCTCCATCTATTCTCATTTGTTTGTACGTTCATTTTCTCAAGCTCCTCCTCTTCCCTATAGCTGCAAACCAAACCCTAGATCAGATTTCAATTTCAAAATCAAAGTCAAAAATTCAAGTTCTCAGAAAATTCCACAAAAAATTATATGTTGAAGTTCTCAATGAGCATAATCTTCTAGTGGAATTCATTTTCCAATCCGATTCATCGGTAGCCCAGAAAACGAGATTGAACCAGGACCGTTCATTTTCGACGATCCAACGGCGGATCTACGGCTATTGGATGATCGGGAAGCACCATGATGACGAGAGAGTCGAGTAGGCCTTAGATCTATTGTTCATTCGTACTATAGGCATCGAAATTCACTGAGATTCGCCATCAAAGGACAACGGCGACAGAGGTGGTTCCGGCCACCAGGAGACGCGCGCGAGTACAAGGTGGGGTCGACCAGGGCTGGGGGTCGCTACGGCGGTGTCTGATCCAGGTGAAAAGAGACGTGGCAGCGGCAAAAATTGGTGAAGACGGCGGCGGCTTCCGGTCGTTCGCGACCTGTAGATGCAAATTAGGGTTCGGTGCATCTGTCGTATGCGCAAAGAGAAGGGTGACGTGGCTTTAAAGTATTGGTTAGTTTATTTTAATTTTATTTTGTTTCCTAACGATTCGAATCGCTATAACATTCGCTCACGAACTCCGTTTCACACGCAATTTTTTTTATTAAGATCGTAATAAAATTTCGGACACTTTGGCATAGGTTTGGACAAATTCTGAGACCGTCAAATTTTTGGGTTTAAATTGGATTTGAATCCAATTTAAATTCAAAAGGTGAGTGTTTTAACCCACTCACAATTTCTAAAATTTCTTATGTTTATTAAATTGACTTAAGATATGAGTAGAAATTTATTTATGAATGTTTGACGTGTTTTATTCATCTTCTCAGTTAAATCGCATTTATTTAATTTAACTTTTAATTAAATTTATTATTGCATATAATTTGACAGTTAAAATTTATTTATTTGCAGATAAACTGCTAGTTAAACAGTTATTAAATTTATTACTGAAGATAAACTGTTAGTTAATACCTGTTATTTATTCACTGTATATCTTATATGCTCTATATTGATGTTTGTTCAAATTGGTTAATGATTGAAATAAATGGTTGATGAATGATGTTTGGTAAATGGATGATGCGTTCTATCTTATATAAACTGCAAGTTATTACGCATTTTCATTTCATTCGGGATTGCGGTTTGAAATGATATACAACTGCATTTTTATTTTTAAAATTGCGGATTGAAATGATAAATATCCGTATCACTTGACAATAGGATAGAAAATTATATACAGGCACCGCGGTATATATATAAAATTGTTTTTGAAATGATTTTATGGTTTGGATATGATACGGTTTAATAAATATTAAATTTGGATATGATATTTTATATATACATATATAGTTAAATTGTTGAATTTAAGCTATGCCTAAATCTGTTAAATAAAAATGAATAAGTTGAAAAATGGAATTTGATAATTTATATTATATGATTAAGTACAGGTTTAAGATCTTGTATATATATATATAGAGTTTTAAATGATTCAAATCAATTAAGGTTGAAAGATAAATTCGAAATTAATTGGAATTGAGCTTATTTTAAAATTTAACTCCATAAGTTGATGTTAACTTATTAAAATTGGAAATTTTAAAGGAATGATATTTATAACTGGATTTAATGAATAATTCTAGTATAAATAAATGGAAGGAAATATTTAGTGTTAATAAATTGAGTTTTATTTTAAATGGTTATGGATTTACCATGTAAACCTTTCAAAACTAAATAATAGAAAAAAATAATTGTAGATTTGAAATTCCCAACCTTAGTTTGAAATTCATTAAATACTCAAAGTTTGAAAATATTAAAATCGAAGGGTTTATTTCAAACTAAAAGTGAATCTAAAAGTATGGGTTCAAACTGAATTTAAAGTGAATAAAATTGTGAAGGTGTGGAAATTATTTACTTTTAAAGAAATTTTAAATTCAACTGTTTTATTTTATATACTGTTGAATATCCAAACCATTTAAGTTTTGAAAGTTATAGTTTTAAAACTATGGATTTCGAAGTATTATGTTGAAAGTTAAAATTCAAATATTTGGTTTCGAGGTATTATAAATTTAAAGTGGCATGATTTTGGAAAAGGAATTTATTTGAAATAAAATGATATCATATTTATTTGAGTTTAAAAGGAAAGGATATTGTATTTATGGGTTTTGAAATGGATAATTATATTCTGGTTTTGAAAGTATAATTATGTTTAAATGACCGCGGTGTTATAATAATGTTTGGTTGTTGAAGAGACCGGGATCGAAAGTTGTCATACTCTCTGCCAACTTCGAAAACCACTTTAACAACCGTGTACGCGGTGGAGATTCCAGAATGAAGTAGGTTGGTGGCGGCGTTTCCTTTGAGGTAAATACGTGGACCCGACTCCCGTGAGTTGGCACAAGGTGGCTAAAACAGGAGCGATTCTCGGGCTAATGAGGTCATTCCTCTGATCGAACACACTCCTTCGATATTATACTCTGACTTTTGGATTGATTCGGTGGCCACTTTTGATTTTGATTTTGATTTTGGGGGTGTTGTTCGAGGTGGCCGGTAGCTGCGCGCTGCGCGTTTCCACCAGCCCGGATGCGTAATTGGTATATCTACCCTTGCATTGCCTAGTTGTGCCGTGTCACCTACCATACCGAGCCTTTACTACGAGTTTCTATTTGTGTCGTACCTATGGAGTATCCTCTGGCGGCCTCCTGATCAGGAGGTATTACGGTACTGTATAGACTATTGGCATTATTTGTGTTAAGGGCTATATGGATAACCCCTTAACGCTATTAAAAAGTAAGTTTATTTTACAATTAGACACTATTATAATAGCAAAATATACTACATAGTAAATAGTTTAACGGATCCTTAAGAGATGTAAATCCCGAGCATCTTTTGAGTTACTGCACTCATATTTATTTCTGTTAATTTAACTTACATAAGATCTTTTAGTTCTGACTCGAGTGTTTTGTCTTTTCAATTCGCTCGGGTCAGTCCGAGCGTTTCAGGATTTGAAGATTTTATTCTGGAGGACGAAGACGAAGATCTGTAGTATTATTATCTACTATATTATTCCACCACACCATTTAGTTTCGCTGCATTAATTATTATTCTCTGGTATGTGTACTATGATATGTATTGTATAAATATAATCAAAGGTTTTGTAAAACAGCTTTATGAACTGTATATTTGATTATTATATTTTATCCTTCCGCTGTGAGATACTATTTTTATTTTATTTCTTTCCCTGTTTTTCTTATTTACCCCATAGCAATCCGTCCTTCCGTATGGTTTGAATCGACATGTGTGTCGATTTAAAGCGTGCGAAAAGGCGGGATGTTACAGTTGGTATCAGAGCTTTGGTTTAGCGATAAACCTTAGCTTTGTGGGGTTTGACTCTTTACTAATAGGGTAGTAATACCCTATGAGAGTCGCTGAGTGTATATATATGAGAGACCGTATTTTTTAGTGTTATAAAAAAGGTTTTAATATTGTGTTAATCTGTTCCGTTTTGTATTTATAAATTCTGCTTGATGCATGGGACGCTATGACATCAATAGGGATTTTTAAGCACTTAATAGGACAGACCGACATAATATTTGTTTTAATATAGGTGAATGAAATAATTTAGCCTATTATATTTTCGATATAATTTTTTTTTTCAAATAACATCTATATTTGGCTGCAATAGATTTGTTGTTAAGTAATAAAGGGTATAAATAATAAAAGAAATAAGATTTAAAAATAAAATAAATCAATTGGAAATTTTAGAACTTAAGTTCCGAGGTTTTGAAACTTTCTTTCAAATAATTTCGGAATATAATAATAATATTATTAGAAGTATTTTCTGATATAAATATTTCAATATAATTTGAAGGAAATGTTTTAAAGAAGATTTTGGAGAAAATAAGTTTGTACTTTCCTCTCTGTCATTGGAAAATAGCTTCGGTGATGGCGGCCGCATCATCGACTTTCATTTTCGAGTTTCGGAAGGGAAAGGCCATTGTAGTAGTTTTACTGCAAATTCATTTTTGAAAGATATATAAATTTTGAATTGTTTTAAATATAATTAGAAATATATAAGATGTAAGAATATATTTATCTATTGTTTTAAAATAAATTGAAAATTTAACCCGGTATTAAATTCTTAAATTTCCGTTAATTAATTGTTTCAATTATTGTAGTGAAATGAAAGGTAAGTAATTAATATTTGAAACGTCTAATTTAGGTAAGAGATTTAAGGCTAAGTTATAAAGGAAATAAAAAGGAATTTGAAGTTGTAACTTATAAGGAAAAGGTAAAAATTTATTGAACAATGAATTAATTAAAAGAAATGGGAAAACTTGTATAACTTCCGAATTACATCCTTAAATAACACATACATATAACTTACCAAATATTAAAAGTTGAAATGTTTAATAAGAGATTGTAATAGAATATTATACAAGTAGAAATTTGAAATAATGAAAGTATTCAATGAAACTGCTGTTAAATGAGAATTTAATGTTATAAACTTAAGTTATAATTATTTTAGCAAGTAAATATAATTAAAGGTAAGTATGAAAAATAGATGATTATAAACTTAAGTAATTAAAGGGTAAATAAATGAGGTCATGCAATAATAAATAAATGAATAATTATAGTGAAAAAGGGGGAAACTGGCATGACCTGAGTTAATGGAAATGAATAATAGTAAGTAATAAGTGAAAATAATGAAACAAACATTGAATGAGTAAATGAAATTTAAAGTTTGTTAGAAATAAATGTAAATTATAAAAGGAAAATTTATATGGTATGAATAAAAAGAGAAATTAAACAACAAATGTATGAATGAAATTAATAAGGATAAACTAAATTTGTTGTTCAAATTGGTTGTTGTTTGTTTTGGGTTTTAGTTGTTTGGATTTGTTGTTGTTTAGTTAATGTTTTTTGGGTAAAGATACTTTAAAATTGGATTTGGGGTGAATGAATAATCTATTTAGTTTATCTAAGACTGTTGAGTAAATGATGTGCTAGTAGTTTATTCTTCATTCCGTACATTGTAAAAGTTTTGAACACGAACAACTATTTGTTTGTTTGATTGAATGGTTGTTTTGTATTTCTTATGTATGCTGGGTGTGAAATTGATGGTTATTGTATTGATTTGTTGTTAGTGATTGAAACCACTTAAATATTTCACTTTATATAAATTGTTAACCCTTTTAGATTTTATAAGTGAAATAAAGGTTATGGAAGCAATTGCTACTCCTTTTGGTTACATAAATTTAGCGTAAATTGCCCGACAAATAGGTACGTTTCGGATTACGGTTTATAGCGCTATTTTATATATTTTCTCGGGTTGGTATATAATATTTTGGATAATATATGTAATATAATTGTTAAATTTAATATTATATTTTCTCCCGAACCTCCCCGTACAAAGGAGACTCTGCCGAAAATTTTCGTAAAATTTTGGACTTAGAAATTTTTGAAATGTTTTTCCAAACTTTATTTATTTAAGTATAAAAAGATATAATGATTATAAAATGGGTATACTTTATTTTAAGAAATAAATTTTGTAAATTATTGTGTACAAAGCTAACATTTGAATAAGATGTATTGTTTATTTAATTCTTCCTTCTCCCTTCTTTTTCCTTTTCGGGGACGAAAAGTTTTGAGTGAGGGAGAGTGTAACGACCCGTAAATTTCGTGGATTTAATTTGGTTAAATTAATAAGTTTTGTAATTAAATCTAGTAGAAAAAAAACTTTATAACAAATATTGAAATATACGCTAATTTAAATTTTATAAATGGTGGCTTAAAACCTATTTAGTAGCAATTTGAATAAATTTCAATAAATGAAATTGAGTAAGTATTATACCTGGATATAAAATTCATTTAAAGGAAATTTATTTATATGTTAATGTAAACTAAGAAAATATTATAATGAATAATAATTCCATTCATACTTTAAGTTGTTACTATAAGTTGCATGTTGAAAAGGGTTGATTGAATTGAAATTTATATTTAATTTAAATGGAAATATTAAAGGCTTACAATAATGGGAAATTTAGGTAATAAAAGTTAGAACAAGTGGATAAATAATAACCATATAAGGGAATAGCATTAATATAAATTAAGTTGGAACAAATTGGATGTAGAGAAATAAATGTAAGAATTTAATATATAAATAAATGTTGGTTTGATGATAACGTTACTTGGTGATTAATTATATAGTAACGGAAGTGTGAACGTAAAGTAATGAAAGAGTAGATTTATGTTAAGTATTAATTTGTGTATACACGGGATTTTAGACGGTGATTGTTAAGTAATAAACCTATAAAGGCATGTAAGGAAATAGGTAACAATCTATATGTAGTTTATTTTATTTAGTATGATAAATAAAGGTTGGAATTCAAATCACAATTAAAGGAGAGTAGGTAGTACGTTATTAGGAAGTAAATATAAGGGTAGATAACAATTATTATAAATTCCCTAATTAATTGATCTATAAATTTATTTGAAATAACGATCATTTGAATGTGAGTAATTTCAATGTCGTTATTGATTATAAGCGTTATTTTAATAATTATGATTAATTGAGAAGTTAATACGAGAAGCATGTAAATAACTATGAAAGTAATACGTTATAAATTGATTATAACCTAAACTTATGTTGTAAGTTTGAAATTGAATCTAACCCGTTTAATTGGAAACTTATTAAAATAATTTGGATTCAAAGTGTAATAAAAGGATTATTTTAAGAAATTTAAATAAATACCATAATTGGTGAAATAATTTACACTTAAAAATTTGAGATGGGAATTTGTTTAAGGAATTATAAATTAATAAGAAATACAAGATGATAAGATTTATGAATCTTAGAATTTGAAACTTAAATAGTGAGTTAATTGATTTAATTTATAATAATTAGATTTATTGAAAATGAATAAAAATCAAATATTTAACTATAACGTTAATATAAAAATTAAGTCGCATTTGGATAATATCTTGTAATAAATTTAAATCCAATGGTAAACCTTTCTATTTGAAATTTTGAATAGAAATTAGGGGTAAATTCTATTTAATGGAAAATTTTGCAAATTTATTCTATAATTTTGAATTTTATGGAATTGAGGATTTCTATTGATTAAATTTTTATGAATTGACTTTTAAAAGAATTGTTAAATCATTGTAAATGTTTGAAAATTTTAAAGCGACAAAGATTGCAAAGTTCAGAATTTTTAACGCGAAATTGGGTTTAATTAATTTATTTTGAATTTATTTAATTAGTATAAAAATAGCCATTTTAGTCACGGACTCGGATTTCGACGAAACTAGTTTCATCGGATCCGTAACAGTGAATTATTGTAGGGTTTCAAGTTTCGTAGCGATCGGACTTGTCGTTTGATCGTACGAACGCGAAACGCCTTGAAATCGATTTAATTGAAATCAATTTGGATATATTAATTTCGGCATAACTTCTTCATACGATGGAATTTGGACGTGAAACTTTTTCCATCACATTCAGAATATTTTAAAATACCTATTTTGATATATGGGTTTACCCAATTTCGTTCCGGGGTCAGAACTGGCTTTTTGGGCCACGTTAGCGTTAGCACGTATATCCAACCCAATCCATCTATTCAAGTTTCTAACCTACCTATATAAACCCAGTTATAAACCCTAGCCTCCATCTATTCTCATTTGTTTGTACGTTCATTTTCTCAAGCTCCTCCTCTTCCCTATGGCTACAAACCAAACCCTAGATCAGATTTCAATTTCAAAATCAAAGTCAAAAATTCAAGTTCTTGGAAAATTCCAAAAAAATAAATTATATGTTGAAGTTCTCAATGAGAATAATCTTCTACTGGAATTCGTTTTTCAATCCGATTCATCGGTTGCCCAGAAAACGAGATTGAACCAGGATCGTTCATATTGAATTTTCGACGATCCAACTGCAGATCTGCGGCTATTGGACGATCGGGAAGCACCATGATGACGAGAGAGTCGAGCATCCCTTAGATCTATTATTCGTTCGTACTATAGGCATCGAAATTCGCCGAGATTCTCCATCAAAGGACAACGGCGGCGGAGGTGGATCCGGCCACCAGGAGACGCGCGCGAGTATAAGGTGGGGTCGGCCTGGGCTGGGGGTCGCTATGGCGGTGTCTGATCCAAGTGAAAGGAGACGTGGCAGCGGCAAAAATTGGTGAAGACGGTGGCGGCTTCCGGTCGTTCGCGACCTGTAGATGCAAATTAGGGTTCGGTGCATCTGTCGCATGCGCAAAGAGAAGGGTGACGTGGCTTTAAAGTATTGGTTAGTTTATTTTAATTTTATTTTGTTTCCTAACTATTCAAATTGCTATAACTTTTGCTCACGAACTCCATTTCACACGCAATTTATTTTGTTAGGATCGTAATAAAATTTCGGACACTTTGGCGCAGGTTTGGACAAATTCTGAGACCGTCAAATTTTTGGGTTTAAATTGGATTTGAATCCAATTTAAATTCAAAAGGTGAGTGTTTTAACACACTTACAACTTCTAAAATTTCTTATGTTTATTAAATTGACTTAAGATATGAGTAGAAATATATTTATGACTGTTTGACGTGTTTTATTCATCTTCTCAGTTAAATCGCATTTATTTAATTTAACTGTTAATTAATTTTATTATTGCATATAATTTGACAGTTAAAATTTATTTATTTGCATATAAACTGCTAGTTAAACAGTTATTAAATTTATTACTGAATATAAACTGTTAGTTAATACCTGTTATTTATTCCCTGTATATCTTATATGCTCTATATTGATGTTTGTTCAAATTGGACGATGATTGAAATAAATGGTTGATGAATGATGTTTGGTAAATGGATGATGTGTTCTATCTTATATAAACTGCAAGTTATTACGCATTTTCATTTCATTCGGGATTGCAGTTTGAAATGATATACAACCGCATTTTTATTTTTAAATTGCGGATTGAAATGATAAATATCTGTATCACTTGACCATAGTATAGAAAATTATATACAGGCACCGCGGTATATATATAAAATTATTTTTGAAATGATTTTATGGTTTGGGTATGATACAGTTTAATAAATATTAAATTTGGATATGATATTTTATATATACATATGTAGTTAAATTGTTGAATTTAAGCTATGCATAAATCTGTTAAATAAAAATGAATAAGTTGAAAAATGGAATTTGATAATTTATATTATATGATTAAGTACAGGTTTAAGATCTTGTGTATATATATATATAGAGAGAGTTTTAAATGATTCAAATCAATTAAGATTGAAAGATAAATTGGAAATTAATCGGAATTGAGTTATTTTAAAATTTAACTCCATAAGTTGATGTTAACTTATTAAAATTGGAAATTTTAAAGGAATGATATTTATAACTGGATTTAATGAATAATCCTAGTATAAATAAATGGAAGGAAATATTTAGTGTTAATAAATTGAGTTTTATTTTAAATGGTTATGGATTTACCATATAAACCTTTCAAAACTAAATAATAGGAAAATGAATTATTGATTTGAAATTCCCAACCTTAGTTTGAAATTCATTAAATACTCAAAGTTTGAAAATATTGAAATCGAAGGGTTTATTTCAAACTGAAAGTGAATCTAAAAGCAAATTCAAAAAGTTTTCAAAAGTTTCAATGGTGGGCTGTTTTCCAGGCGATTTCCTTAGCGATTTCCATGTTTCTTCTCCGTAACCCCCCTTCCTTTTCTGTACGCCGCTCCATCCCCCATACTTTCTCGCCTACGCGTCCTCTTTTACCTTTCACCCTTCTCTCTTTCAATGCCCTCGAACGAGTCACTGCTTTCTTCGTTAAAGTCTACAGATCTGTCTCGTGTTTCTGGCGAGCTACTGGGTTTCGGTTCTTCGGATCATGAATGTGAAATGCCAATCGCAGTGCATGAATTGCCTTTGCCAATTTCGGGTGTTAGGTCAAATATCTCAACTCCGGTTTCGTCTTCACCATCGTTGCTTGGTCCCATTCCAAAATGTGGTACGTCCTCTCTGTCTTCGTTTTTAGCTGCTTCCCCTTCTAATGCTTGGACATCAATGGATGTGAGTCTTCCTGATGTCTCTGGTTTGGATGATGGAAGTGTTCTTCCATGGCAACCTCCATGACCCATCCACTGAGGATGAGGAGACTGGAAGAAATTAGCAAGGCCCCTAGAAGGTTCCAGCACTGTTCATTATTATGTTTAATTAAGTTCTATGTCTTTAATGTTGTGTGGTTGAATGTTGTTAGTTAACTTTGTAGTAATGTTGTGTGGTTGAAGGCCCTTTTTATTAGTGTGTAAGCTTCCTATTTATTGTACTCCTATGTTATGTATTGTATAAAAACTGTAGTGCTGGAATGAATAAAAATCTGCCCCTAAGTATTAAGCTAATTGGTTAACTCGCTAGTCAAATTTCAGATTTGAATTCTTTGTGAAATCCGCTAGCATTATCTTCCTCTTATTAGTCTCAGGATTTAAGTCATGGGTATTGGTCTGATAAGGGTGTGGCAACTGCTGTTGTTAGTGCGCATGATAATTGTTCTGCCTTGTTGTCAAATGAATGTGTGGTTGATGCTGATAACTGTGTTGATGCTATTATAGGATGCAAGTCTAGTTCTGGGAAAATTGGGGGTGGCACATCAACTGTTTGTTGTTTTGCCGATAACAATGATCCTTTGGCAGTTGTTTCTCAAGTTAATCCGCTTGTCCCTCCTCTGTCTCGGCCTACAACAAAATGGTCTTCTTTGTTTACCAAGCTGCCAAGTAACGCGGGTATTCACTCTCCTCGTCGTTTTGAATTAGTTGTGAATGAGGGAGTTATGGTTCCACCGGTGGAAGTGATTGAGGCTGGTGTGGATTTTTGGAAAGACCATTTGGTTGGTTTCTTTCTTGATTCTAATCCTCCCTATCACGTAGTAAAGTCGAGGTGCAATATGGTGTGGAAGCCTAGAGGTGGTTTGTTTGTTCACTACGATAATGAAATGTTCTTCTTTAAGTTTTCGCGTAGTGATGAAAGGCAACGTATTCTGGAAGCAAACCCTCTCCTTATTGATGGAAAACCTTTCATTATCACCACGTGGAGTCCTTCTGTGGATCGTGCGAAGGAACAAGTTTTATCTATTCCTGTCTGGGCCCATTTTTCTCATATTCCTTCTGTTCTGCAGCCTCTTATTGGGATTGACTGGCTTGCTGGACTGGTTGGTAAGGTGATATGTTATGATACTAATACTGTGGCCAGAAAGAAGCTTGTATATGCCAAAGCTCTAATTGAGATCACTCCTGACAAACCATTGCCTATGGTTTTAAAGGTCAAATTAGATGAGAAACATGTAGCTGAGGTCAGAGATCGCTATAGTTGGAAACCGGACATATGTGCTTCTTGTCAGTCTTTTGGTCATTGTGCTGAAGCCTGTCCTGGTCTGGTTGTCCCTTTTGTTGACCAGACGCCTCTTCCTCGTCCTCCTGTCCGGGAGTGGGTTAGGAAGGTTGCTGCTCCTGCTCCTACTGTTCCTTCAGCTGTTCTGCCTCTAGCTTCAGATTTGGTCCCCCCTATTATGGTGACTCCTGTTGTCCCGTTGGTTTGCCTTGCTCCATCTGATTTTGTGCCTGCTCTAGCCCCATCCTCTGCTTCTCTTCCTTCTCCCCTGGAGGTGGAACCTTCTCCTTCTACTTCTGATATCATTTCCTGGAACTTGGATGAGCGTGCTTGGGTACACTCTCCTTCTGATATGAGATATTCGCCTGAGAGGGACCTTTATTAGTGAGATTGGTGGTGAGAGTCGATATCTTATGTATCATATTGTGGGAGAAGGATTGTGCCTCATTACGGATGGTGTGTTAGGGGAGGAGAACGAAAGTAAGTTTCACGATGACACTAGGGATAGAAAATTTCTTTACTCGCCTGGTTCTGTTGGTTATGATCCTCGTTTGGCTGCTCTTTTCTCTGGGTTCATGCATGTTATTGGTCCTATTGAGGATGATGGTCGACATTTTTCTTCCTCTTCTGAGGAAGATTAGTTTCTGCTGTATTAGTAGTTTAGGCTATCTTGTCTAACTCCTGTACTGTAAACTTTTCTCCATATTAGTTGCTCTGTGCATGTGCAGAGCACTTGTTCTCCCATTTTTATATACAGTGGCACGGCCCACTTTAAAGCCGGCTTGCCTTGCAAAAAAGTATGGGTTTAGACTGAATTTAAAGTGAATAAAATTGTGAAGGTGTGGAAATTATTTACTTTTAAAGAAATTTTAAATTCAACTGTTTTATTTTATATACTGTTAAATATCCAAACCATTTAAGTTTTGAAAGTTACAGTTTTAAAACTATGGATTTCGAAATATTATGTTGAAAGTTAAAATTCAAATATTTGGTTCTGAGGTATTATAAATTTAAAGTGGCAAGATTTTGGAAAAGGAATATATTTGAAATAAAATGATATCATATTTATTTGAGTTTAAAAGGAAAGGATATCGTATTTATGGGTTTTGAAATGGATAATTATATTCTAGTTTTGAAAGTATAATTATTTTTAAATGACCGTGGTGTTATAATAACGTTTGGTTGTTGAAGAGACTGGGATCGGAAGTTGTCATACTCTCTGCCAACTCCAAAAATCACTTTAACAACCGTGTACGCGGTGGAGATTCCAGAATGAAGTAGGTTGGTGGCGGCGTTTCCTTTGAGGTAAATACGTGGACCTGACTCCTGTGAGTTGGAACAAGGTGGCTAAAACAGGAGCGATTCTCGGGCCAATGAGGTCATTCCTCTGATCGAACGCACTCCTTCGATATTATACTCTGACTTTTGGAGTGATTCATTGGCCACTTTTGATTTTGATTTTGGGGGTGTTGTTCGAGGTAGGTGGTAGCTGCGCGCTGCGCGTTTCAACCGGCCCGGATGCGTAATTGGTATATCAACCATGGCATTGCCTAGTTGTGCTGTGTCACCTACCATACCAAGCCTTTACTACGAGTTTCTATTTGTATCGTACCTATGGAGTATCCTCTGGTAGCCTCCCGATCAGGAGGTATTACGATACTGTATAGACTATTGGCATTATTTGTGTTAAGGGCTATATGGGTAACCCATTAACGCTATTAAAAAGTAAGTTTATTTTACAATTAGACACTATTATAATAGCAAAATATACTACATAGTAAATAGTTTAACGGATCCTTAAGAGATGTAAATCCCGAGCATCTTTTGAGTTACTGCACTCATATTTATTTCTGTTAATTTAACTTACATAAGATCTTTTAGTTCTGACTCGAGTGTTTTGTCTATTCAATTCACTCGTGTCAGTCCGAGCGTTTCAGGATTTGAAGATTTTATTCTGGAGGACGAAGACGAAGATCTGTAGTATTATTATCTACTATATTATTCCACCACACCATTAAATTCCGCTGCATTAATTATTATTCTCTGGTATGTGTACTCTGATATGTATTGTATAAATATAATCAAAGGTTTTGTAAAACAGCTTCATGAACTGTATATTTGATTATTATATTTTATCCTTCCGCTGTGAGATTCTTTTTTTATTTTATTTCTTTCCCTATTTTTCTTATTTACCCCATAACAATCCGTCCTTCCATATGGTTTGAATCGACATGCGTGTCGATTTAAAGCGTGCGAAAAGGCGGGATGTTACACGAGATGTGGACCGTCGACAGCATCCGGTCCAACCTCATAATGTGGGACCCAACCACAATTTGACTCAACACACTCAGAAAGTAAAAATGCCGGATCTTCCAACCATGATACGTCAGATGATCCGTGAGAGCCAGGGTCTCACGAATGATGATTGGGGAATCTCCCAGAGTCACACTCCTTTTACGGACGATATTCTTACTGCTGAACCCCCACGGTGATTCAAGATGCCGACTCTACCCATGTACGAGGGAAACTCCGACCCCAACCAACATATTCTGAAATATGAATGGTCGATGAGCACTGCTAGAGCTGACGATGCAGTAAAGTGTCGTAGTTTCACCATCTCCTTGGAGGGCATTGCTACCATGTGGTTCATTCGAATGTCACCTCGATCCATTTCCTCCTGTGACCAGTTGGCCATAAAATTTGTTGAGTAATTCCGCATGCACGTTGCAAGGCCAAAAGATGTCAACATTCTGTCTAGCGTCATCCAAGCTCCTGGAGAGACGCTCAGACACTACTTAGAGAGATGCCATGCTGCATGTGCGGAAATCAGCAATTCGAACAATAACTCCATTCTTATAGCGTTGACTAAGGGGATTGACCCCGACTCTGAGTTTGGCAACTGGTTGGCTAGAAAACCACCTGCATCATTGGACCGTTTCTACGCCAAGGCGGCTCAATTCCTGAGAAGGGAAGATGCGAAATAGTCTAGGAAGTAGACTGATGCAGGGCCAAGCACGGAAGGGATCCAAAGCAATGTCGTGATCAAACAGTCCGGTGAGAGTTCCGAAAAAGTTCAGTTGAACGTTCAAAAGAAACAAACTCAGCGGAGGGAGAACGTGAATCAAACTACGAAGTGAGTTCATAACAGTGGCCCACCGAGGAAGAATCCTATGTTTGACAGCTACACTCCTTTGAATACATCACTGGAGAACTCGAATTTACAGACCTGTGATACGATTCCATATAAAATACCTGCACCAAAACCGTCGTCGGAAAGACCAATCCAGATGGGAAAATTTTGTAGGTTTCATGAAAGATACGACACAATACGAATGAATGTCGTCATTTGCAAGATCTCTTTGAAAATTTGAGAAAGGAAGCTGGAACAGTTTGCGCGGGCACCGCAGCCTGGAGGAGCGGGCCCATCAAATCGAAATAATGAACCCGATCGACTGAGACAGTAGGACTCTACCTGTCCCGACGGGAGATTAGTGATAAACGCCATTAGTGGCGGACCCACTTTGTCAGGAGCCTGGAACGACGAGGATCTTCGTCACTATAACACATGACAGGCTTTATTTAGTCATATACTTTGCAATTTGTCTTTGCATTCTGAAGTTTGAATTTGTAATAAGGCACTGACTTTGCCATTTTTTTTCTGTTCCAGCAATAAATTACCATCTCCTCAAGCTAGAGCTGTGATTCACCGAATGCGACATTCAATAATCACGACGCACGAAGAGCTAAGTTCTATCACGTGATGGGATTTATTCAAATAGCGAGTGACTGTGATACGACCGGCCACTCACTACGTGAAACCTCAGCTTAGGGGCAAGCCATCACATTAAAGGCTGAACTGGACCGACACACGGCAGTCCTATAACCAACTTCAAATTCCCAGAGTGCGAATTGGAGTATAAACATCAACTCTAGGTTCCCAGAGTGCGAACCGGAGTATAAACACTAACTCCAAATTCCCAGAGTGCGAATTGGAGTATAAACATCAACTCTAGGTTCCCAGAGTGTGAACCGCAGTATAACACTAACTCCAAATTCCCAGAGTGCGAATTGGAGTTTAAGCATCAACTCTAGGTTCCCAGAGTGAGAACCGGAGTATAAACACTAACTCTAAATTCCCAGAGTGCGAATTGGAGTATAAACATCAACTCTAGGTTCACAGAGTGCGAACCAGAGTATATACGCTAACTCCAAACTCCCAGAGTGCGAGTTGGAGTACAAAACTTATAAATACAGCTTCGAAGAGGGTGGACCCGTCCGCCTAACGACTTCGACCGTATCCTAAACAAGTTCGAGGAGGATGGACCCGTTCATCTGACGACCTCGCTTGGTAACTCAAGGTGGACGTGATCCGACCATCCACGATCCCGATAAATCCGTCGTTTCCAGAGTGTGAACGAATTCCTAGACAGCCTAAACAGATGTGACTGACCATCTGTCGGCCAACTCCAAATTCCCAGAGCGTGAATTGGAATATAAACATCAATTCCAGGTTCCCGGAGTGCGAACCAAAACATAAATGCCAACTCCAAATTCCCAAAGCGTGAATTGGAGTATAAACATCAATTCCAGGTTCCCGGAGCGCGAACCAAAATATAAATGCTAACTCCAAATTCCCAGAGCGCGAGTTGGAGTATAAACATCTATTCCATGTTCCCGGAGTGCGAACCGAAATATAAATGTCGACTTCTAATTCCCAGAGTGTGAATAAGAGTACAAATACCAAGTCAAAGTTCCAGGAGTGCGAATTGTGCTACAAACATCGGTAACTCTTGAATTTCCAGAGTGTGAACCAGATTATCGATTACAGATTATCCTAAGTCCCCGGTGTGACGACCCAAAATTTTCAACGTTTGAAATTGAAAATATTCAAACGATTTCAAATATATGAATCGTTAATTTAAATTGAATTTTAATTTTAACTATGAATTTAGCAATTTAATTATCAAATTTAATTATAGAAATTTGGGTAAAATTATAAATCTTCAATTTTGAGCATGTTAAAAATAATTTGAGCGCTTAGAAAATTTATATTGATAATACTAAAGATATAGAAGCTTCAGAATTGAATTTGAAAACTGTTTTATTCAGTTTTGAAAATTTATCGTTTAAATCGATATTTAAAATTAGCTTTCCGAGGCACAGTCTCAAAATTCGACGAAACCAGTTCCATTGGATCCGTAATATTGTATTATTATCGGATTTCAATTTTCGTAATGTTTGGAGTGATTGTTTGTCCGTACGATAAATAAACGCGCTGAAAATTAAATCGAAAATTCGATATTTCAACTCATTCAAAAAGTTATCTTCTCCATACGATCGAATTTGGCCTCAGAACCTTTTCCCTTTTGCGTTCGGAATAGGCGTATAACATTATAAACGCCTGGCGGCATGTCTCGATTGGAGATTGAGATTGAGAGTTGCAAAATTTATACGATTTAAATTTAAAATTGAAAATACAATATTATTGCAATTCGAAAATGTGGCGTGCTTTTCCACACGTAGAGAAATTCTCAGCACGTGTCATTCTAATTGAGCACGCGTCCTCTAAGAAATTGAATACCTCGTTCAAAAGAAAATGTATCGAGCAAAATGAATAAAAGAAAATTGATTCCCTCTTTAAAAAAAATTTAAATCCATAGCCGAGCAATTTCTTTTCCCCTGTTCCCCGTTTCTATCTCCATTTCGAATGCCCAGCTTCAAAAACAAATGTCGTGACTTAAAGGGGAAACTACGAAATCAAATTCGATTTCGAATTGGAATCGATCGGCTCAAAATCAAGATCCACAAATCCTTAAGAAAATAGAGTGGCGTCTCGTTCATATAGCAAGCTCAAGCGCGGCAGGAGGATAGCGCGGTGACGGTCGCGATTCCATTTGATTCGAGCAAGTCAAAGGTGACTTCAACCGAGAGCGTCGTCCGCGGCAATCGTTCGCATGCATCTAGGGTTGAACGCAATTCGTGCAGTGGTAGTGCTTGCGTGGAGAAGAGGAGTGCGACGCCTGGGTGCTCGCGGCAGGCGATTGTGGGGATCGCGATGTTCATCAGCATCGGTGGGTTTCTTCTCGTGCTTGATTTTTTGTTCAAGAGGTCTTAAATCGAGAAAATCGAGTCAAGATGGAAATGGATTGCTAATAAAAGCAAAGGTGACATCTTCTCACTCAAAATTTTAATTGAAAATTCCAGTTATTGATTATTTGTGGAATTGTGATAGTTAAATTAAAAATTGATTGATTGTGTGTTTGGATATTTATTTATTATTAGATATATTAGTTTAGACACTATGCGCCGCATAATAGCGGAGGTTATTGTATTAAACCCATATGCCGCGATATTCCACCTCGAAGTGGAATTGGTATTATATATGTATTTGGAGTTGTTGATTTCCCGCATTATATAGCGAATGAACCTTATTGCGCCGCATACTAGCGGATAATTTTTATAAATCCCACATACAGCGATATTCCACCTTGAAGTGGAATGAGAATTTAATTATTGTGCTAACGTCTGTGGATACAGGGAAACAGGTTGGAGGGATCCAACTGGATTCCTCAAATATTTAATTTGTTTCGTATGTTGTGTGTTGATTAATTTTAATCCATGTGAATGTTTGTGATTGAAACCGTGAAGGCTGTAATTTAGCCAAATATATTTTTGGTATCGTAGGATACCAGAAATATGAAATTGGATTTTTGAAAATTAAAGTAGAAAAGCCTAGACCGTTACAATTAAAGTATTAAAGTTGATTTTTCTAATCCGATCGAATTAATTCCAAAAATATAGGAAAATATTTTAATAAAGGAATTTTGGGTAATATTGTTTAATAATTGAAGAAATTATTCAAGATACGTATTTTAAATAATTGAAAGGGATAAAGAAATTTATTTCAAAAGGGAATAAATTTAGAAATTTAATTTGGAATTTAATTTGGAGTTGAAATTAATTTTAGAAATCGATTCAGGAATTAATTTGGAGTTAAAATAAACCTTAGGAATCGATTTGGAAATTTGGTTTGGTGTTTTGGAAATTATTTGGGAAATCAATTAGAAATTTATTTGATATTGGAAAATTAAATTGGGAAATCAAATTGGGATTTGATTTTATGTTTGAAATAAATTGGAATTCAATTTGGGCTTTGATTTGGTTTGAAGTTAATATTTGGGAATCGATTTAAAATTCATATATCAGTTGATATTTGGAATGTAAATTCACAATGGGAATTTGTAAAGAAAAGGGAAATTGTTTAAAAATAAATATTGGTTTATTTTTAAAGTGTGGAAAGGAATTTACAGATTTGCAATGTAAATTAAAATAAATCGAGAGGATTTATTAATTTATTGGAATGGACCATTTTGTAATGGAAAAAGAAATTCTTCCCTAGAAAGCCGAGTATATTTTTAAAATAGATTTTGAATAAAATTTAAAAGTTTTAGATTTGGTTTTAAAATAATATTGTTGGAGAAATTAGTTTTGGAGATTGTTTTAAAGTAAAAATTTATTTAATTAATTATATAAGGAGTATTTAGAAGATTAAATTGATTTTTGATTCAGAAAATAGGTATTTAAATATTTATACTCTATCTGCAAATTTATGTTAAAATTAGTTTTTGGACTTGAATTTTTATATGAGATATTAGTATAATATTTTTCATAACTAATATTTAAGCAAATATTCTAAAATAGTTTATTTTAAATGTTTCCAAGTATATTTTGAATAAGTATTTTTATATTATTTTAAATATTTGAAATCGACAGATTTTCAGTGGAAATGAATAAATGTTTGGAAATTGATTTGAATTTTTTTTTCAAAGGATTGAAGTGTGAAATTTTATCTTGCGAAGATATATTGAAAATAATAATAATTTGGGACAGATTATTTGAAATCCAGCAACTGTTGTGAATGATGATTGATAGTTAAATAACCGACTATCAATATTAGCCTTAATCGGCATTTGAATTTCGAAGCGACCGGGAATCGAATTCCAAATGGATATTCGAAACCAACATCGAACCTTTGAGATTGTGATAGTTCTTTGGTTTAAAAGATCAAAGTGAAATTATTGTGATTTTTTTCGAAACTGAATGAACACTTATTTTCAAAATAAGCGCTCGTTATTCGGATTAGCCGGGAGAGGACCTTGTGTCATAAAACCCATTCCGAATAACGATATGACGAAATGGGATTGCATTTGAAGATAGTGTTAAAGACCGGGTATTTTCAAAAACGAAAGGATTACCTGTCGAATGTCTCTACACCGGGTTGCTCCGGTATAGAGATTTTATCACCCTTTGTGATGGGGATTCCGGACGTAATTAGTGAATATCCGGATTGCAAGGGCTTCTTTTGAAGTGCCTTCGGTTCCGTTCGATCCCACAACGGACTTGTATGGATGTGTGCCTGACGTTACACTTTGAGATGTAAAGCTGGTTTCTATCAAATACATTTCTATTGGTGGCGGAGAATTTATTCTCTTAGCTTAACACCCTTCTCTGAGACGTACGAGCTCAGAGGTTATGTAGTTGATGGTTATTAGTGATACATTCCCAAATTGGTAATGTGGCATACGAAGTGTTGCTGATCATTTGTTGATCGAAGCATGGCTTTTGTGAAAAGCGTAGCTTTGTGGACGAGACTTCGTCGGACCTCACGCCCCGGAATGGTCAAAACAGGAAGGATGCGACAAGGTTATAGGGGGTAGCGCCCCTTAGGGTATGTACATTTCCTTTTGGATAGAAATGGTATCATGGTATGGAGCCCAGATACTTAACTTATGTGGATATCGCAAATATATATTACTTTGTGATTTTTGTTGTCGGGGATCCTCGGATAAAGGTTGTTTCTAACCGGGGGATGGCATATGTAACAATCCTAGATTTTTATGTATATTTTAATTTTGACTTTATTTCATTTTTAAATTTTTTAACTAGTTCCATTTCAAACTTTTCATTTTTAAATATAAACTTTGATTATTATGTGATTTATAATTCCAAAATGGTATAAATTGAATATTTTCCTGAAATGTTGATTTCGGTAAATTTAGGTCAAACTTTGATTTTTAAATTTCAAATTTAAATATTTATATTCTTAACTTTTATCTTTTATTATGAAAATAGACTTGATAACTTGAATACTGCTTTCCGTTTCGTTGAAAACAGATTTAAATTGTGAAAGTTATGTATATTCCAATATTGAGTGTAATCTGCTTTATTTAGCAATTCTGTTTATTTTAAATAATATAAACTATATTTTTATTGTCATATTTTTTTTTTAAATGTGTCAACATGTCATGTTATATATATATTTTGTCTTTTAAATTTTATTAAAGTGGTGTTTAATTTTTCCCAAAGTCTATTGCGTTTATTTTCTATTTTTAAAGGCTAGTTTCCATTTTTCTGCTATTTTCTTCATTAAATTATATTAAATTAATATTTATTTATGTATTTTGTGAATTCATTTTTATTTTATGTTCTTATCTTTATTTATAAATATTTTTCAAGTACATAAAAATTTGCCAATCTTCATTGCATTTATTTTCATATTTTCATGACTAGTTTGCAATTTTTGCTGTTTTTATTAATTAAATTATATAATTAATATTTATTTATTTATTTTTGTTTATTTACTATATTTTCATGTTTTTATCTGTAATTATAATTAATTTTTCATTTATTAAAATTTGCAAAAGAAATTAGAGAAATATGAAGAGTTTTGACCTTTAACATACCATTGTCTTTTCACCTCCTTTTGTCTTTTCAAATTCAATAACACTTGCATTAATCATTTGCTGACCATATCTCTTTGTTTCAGCCGACTCTTCCATTGTTTCTCACGTGAAAATTTTCCCTCAAACCCTAAAAAAAGTTTCGGCCATCTCCAAGAAGAAATTTTGATAAAAACTTTCATTTCTTTTTACATTTTCTACTTGATTTTTACACTTGCAATCTCTTATGCAGTTCGGCCCCTCCATCTCCAGTGCCTTGGCCGCCTCCACCACCACCTATTCCAGCCACCATACCCTCCTCTCCACTACCATTCCAGAGCCGAGGCCATCCATGTTGATGATCCACCAAAATATGAAGCAAACTCCACCTATATCCAACATAGCCTGGCTACCTTGCTTCCATCACCTCCTCCATCACTTTGGCCGACCTTACACCACCACCACCAGCAAATTCCTGACCTGAGCCCACTGCCACATCATCCTCCAGCCCACTACAGACCTATCCGTGCCCTCCTTGGCCTTGGCCGAGCCCTCCAGTGCATAGGAATCCATGATATTTGCCTTGTAGTGTTAGTTCGTGCTCATATATCATTGCTCCATCATTTTGCCATGCTAGGCCGACCTTTAAGAACCCAAACCAGATCCAAACCATGCCTTTAGCCATGCCATTTCAGATCTGGAGTTGAAGCATAGGTGGTAGAAAGCAAGTGCAAACACTTCGATGATGTTTTGTGTATTCATTTGTAGCTTTGTTTAATTGAATTTGGGTTGAAAACTTATGTTATATTTATTTGTTTTGTCTCATGTATCCAAGGAGAATTAATTTTTGGCTCTTCCACTCATCTTTGTGTCGTGTTATCGTTCTTGTTTGTATCTCATCGTGCATTCGTCGTTGTGTCTCTAGCTCAAAACAGTTAGTAAATCTCACCAGACTAATATGTACTTATGTAGTGATAAACTGACATCACCTGAATCTGTAAATGCATATCATCTTGTTATAACTGCTATATTATGTTCATATGATGTTTACACCTATATTTACACATGTTATATCATATTTTACTATTATTTCATGCTATTCTGTTACTTTCATCAGTTTATCACACTGCAAGTTCCCTGTAGACTAGAATCACTATGGGTTGAAATGATACATACCCGAATGGACTTTAGAATAGGAGAAAATCGTTATGGGCTGAAATGATAGGCCTGAATGATTTTCAATTATTTTCTTTAACTTGGGATTGCGGGTTTGAAATGATCAAACCCAGGTTTTCTTTGTAAATTACGGGTTGAAATGATATATTACCCGTATCACTTTACCTAGGCTAGAAAATGAAATACAGACCCGTTGTTAAAATATGTTTTTCTAAAAAAAAGTTTAAAATATTTTAGAAATTTAAATATTATAATATTTTGATTTAGATTTTATTAAAAATGATTTTTGTAAATCATTGTTAATTTTCTGAAAATTTATAAGTGAAATAAATAAAGGGTAAAGTTAGAAATCTGAAATGTAAGTTATTTTGGAAATTATAATTTGGTGATAAATGGAATTTAAATTAAATATGAAATATGATAAATTTATGATATTTTGAATCAAATGAATTTAAAATGATTTTGTAATACATTAATGATTTTTGAATAAAGTTAAATGTGAAATGAATGAATATTTATGTTGAAATTTTGAAATATAACTAAAATTGGAAATTTATGAATTTGGCTTAAAAGTGAATTTTAAGTTAAATAAATAAAAATGAAATTAAGTTATATTTGAAAATTTTAAACTTAAGTGTTAAGTTAAATTTAATTTAATGAATTTGAAATTTTATGTTGGAATTTAATAAGCGAATTATTATTAAATTTTGATTTTTGAATGGAGATTTAACTTTATAAAATCATGAATATAAGGGTATTTGAATGATTGTTTTAAAAGTTAAATTATATGATTTTATAAGTTAAAAATGATTTAAATAAAAATATAATTATTTGTAAAATTATACTGAATATTTGAAGTTAATTAACTGCATTTCAGAAATGCTATTAATTCTAATGTAAATGATATCACAGCATTTTTTTATGCCATCTTTTGTTAAATTGAACTGTTTTGAATGTAACTTTCTGTAGCAATTTCTAGATGCTACGAAAGTTGAATTTCATCTGTTTTAATCAATTAAGTGGATAAATGAATTTTGAAAGACTAAAATTTTGTAAATTTAATAATTTAATTATTAAATATAATAACTTCATTTTATGATTTAAAATGAAGTAATTTGTTTTGAAATATAGACTATTTTGAAATGTGTTTTGTAATGGTATTTAAATTAAATAAAAAATGAATGTGGTTTGGAAGATATTATATTTTGATATTATGAAATGGATTTTGAATGATATTGAATTTTGAAATGATATTTTATTTTGAAGTATAAAATGCCATTTTGAAATTTTAACCACGGGATGTATTTAATTTATAGTTTAACTGATTCTTAAAGGATGGGCGATCCCAAGTATCCTTTAAGTTATTGTGCATTTCTACTACAGTTCACTTGAGTTGGTTTACATTATATAAGTATATATTGTCCTGACTCGAGTGTTTTGTGTTTTACTTTATGCTCGGGTCAGCCTGAGTATTTACAGCTTAGCTTTGGATTTCTTTTCTGGAGCTAGGAATCGCTGGCGATTCTGCTTGTCTAGTTATCTATTTCCTTTGAGTTTTCGTTGTTCTATTTCAGCTCTGGTATTTATAAACTTCTATGTATTTGAGATTTCTATTGTATATGTTTCAGACAAATATTATGTATTATGTTTTGAGAGTTTGTTATAGTAGCTTTATGAACTACTATAGTATTTTTATTTCCGCTGCGAGTTATTCTGATATTTCTGTGTCTGTGATTCTGTGATTGTATTTCATTTGCTCCAAATTTATTTACAACGCGGTATTTTGAGCAATTCAAGTCCGACATGTGCGGATGCGAATGGCTGAAAATATCGGGTTGTTACAGCATACTCGTGTAGTAGTTACCTATTTTTGCAGAGGTAACCCGGCCTTGTGTAGGCAGAGATCCGGTTAGGTTCTCGAGACGTCTATCCAGAGGCATACCCATGTGGCAATGGGAAGTTCCTTGGCCTGACCATTTATTGGAAATCCAATTCCCAATACGAACCCAGTACGGTTTTAGTTGTAGAACCTGCCATTTAATATGGTAGCTATAGTAGGCATACTATAATGGTACGTATGCTGGCAAAATTCATATTATACTTTCGAAATGTTTTCTGCACTATGCACTAATAATAATATTAAAAATATTTTGCGTATTAAGCGTATTTGACTATCATAAGGAGAAATCTCCTCCAATTCTGCGTTTGCATTGTGTGTGTGGCGAGAGGCCTTATGGTAGTTTCATTTTCCAAAAAGCATTGCGGATTTCTTTTAAAATCTTTTGTTTTCCTTTTATTAAAGAATAACTGTTTTTAAGATCTCACACCAGTCTCATGACTGACCTGGAGTTTATTGTTCCCTTCCTAAACTCTGGGTGCCTATAATTTTCCACACAGGCGGCTTAGAGTTAGGTTATCAGGTCATTCTGGAAATTCAGGAGTTGCTGTGGAGATTAGGAGTTGAAGCTGGATGGCCGGACGTATCTCTTTACTATGTAGTGTCCGTTGTGTGCAGTTGTGCAAATCAGTTTTCATATAGTCAAGTTATAGTAACTATCAGTGATGTATGATGTCGTTGTAAACTTTGATGTTGTATTGTATTAACTGAGATGATTCTTTGATTTAAAGATTATTTATTTATCTATTATATATTGTTCCGCTGCGAAATGTGAGATTCTGTTATTATTTCTGTTCTTCTTTTATCTTCTTCTTCTTAAACCCTAACGGTTTGGTTTTCCGGCATTCGATTGTGCGGCATTTGATACAGTGGACGTATAAATGTCGGCTTTCGGGCGTCGTAAAATCGAGTCGTTACATTTTGGTATCAGCGCATTTGGTTTAGCGACAACCTTGGCCCTGTTGGGTGTTACTCATTAGAGATAGAGTCAGCAGTACTCTAGACTGAGTTTGAGTGTAATAATAGATATGAGCGCGTTTTTGTTAGTGAATATAAAATTGTTTTATATTGTGTTGACTTATCGGTTGATTGTTTATAGATTCTGGTCGGTGCAGTCTGGCCAACTGTCATCGATAGGGGTTTGTAAACTTTTAAACAAGATAAACCGACACAGTATTGTTTTAAAATAGGGTAAATGAAATAATTTTTCCCAAACTATTCTTGTATAAAAAAGAAATAAATTTTCTGTGAATTATTATATTATATGGTTGCTTGGTTGTTAGGAAGCGATAATATTAGATTATTATCATCGTTGTATGAGAAATTGAAATCAAAACCAAAAGCTTAGAAAATAAAAATACAAATGAGATTTGTAAATGTAAATTTTAAATGTAATTTATAATTTGGAATAAAATTCATTAATGGAATGAAATTGGTAATGTGAATGTATAAATGGGTTTTATAAATTGAAAAGAGATTTGACTTGGATCAAGTTGAATAAAAAAATCCAAACTAGGGAAAAAAAGAAAATAAAATGGATTGAATTCAAGTAAACTAATATGATAATTAATCAATTCATGAAATAGGAAAGTTTAATTAGTTAAATAAAAACTTGAATTGTGAGTTAAATAAAAAATGGTTTGAATTTGCAGATAAATTCAAGTAAGTAGAAATAAATTCAAAATTTCCTTATTATTGATAAAATGAATTAGAGATGAATTGAGAAAGGAAAGTTGAAATTTAAATGGATAAGTGAGTAAAACTAATTTAATCAAATTAGTAGATGGAGTGAATTTGATAAATGAAAATAAAATCAAGGATTTAAATTGGGAGGTGTTACAAGGAAAAATAAATTTGAATTTTGAATTGAAATAACTTAAGTAAATATTGGATCAAATGGAGCTAAATGTTAATAAAGGAATTAAAATTAGCTAGTGAAACTAATTAAAAGAATGACAAATTTAATATGGTTCAAAATGAATGGAATTCAATATTTATAAATGAAAGGTACAATGAATTCATATGGAATTTGGAATCCAGTTTAAATATAAGTGGTTATAAACCAAAGTGGTGAATTGGAAATAAATATAAGAAGTATATAGAATAATTATCTTGAACTTAAGAAATAAATCGTAAAATTCTTAAGTAAAATTTAGAGTTGGGAAATATTCTAAATTATTAAATAGAGGATAAACTGGAAATTATGAAATGGTTTTAATTGAAATAAATGTGAATATGGAATGCAAAATAAATTGAATAGAATCAATTGGACATGAAATATAATAAAGAGTAAATTGAGTTTGTATCAATTTAAATTAGTTATAAACTAGATTGGATGTTCTATTAAGTGAATATCGTCGAAATTTGCATAGAAATGGTTGTTATTTGACGCAAACGAGTATGTATAAAATTCTAAGAGTTAATAAAAGCAAATCAAATTGATTTTTGAATCAATTGAAATGGATATGAGTTTATTTCTCTTAAAAATAAATTGAATGAAAGAAAATGAGTTGTAAATCACTTGAATTGAATAGAATGGTATGTGAATTAATTGTAAGCAATTAAATTTGTATCGGAACCATATAAATTGCTTATGGGAACTATTTTGAATATATTGCTTGTGGAAACTATGTGTTTACTATTGGAAATAAGTGAAATGTGAATAAATTTCTTATATATGTCACTTATATGTTTAAATTGAGTAAATACAGGTGCAGGAGGGCCGTTCGGCTGGATTTGGTCATGCTAAAATGCTAATAATAAATGGCTTTGTTTTAAAATGCTAATAAGGTATGCCTACGCAATAAAAATAGGAAATATGAACTGTTTTTGCTTTTCCGACAGGGTGGGCCGATGTATATATATTTATATCTTTTGTTAAATTGCAAAAGCTCCTCTGTACAAAGGAGTCTCTGCCAACATTTACCGAAAATTTTGGGAGTTAGAAATTTTCGGAAAAAATTGTTAGCGACAAACGATTTCAAACTGGAAATTGAAGTAAATTAGTGAATGAAACTGAATTAAAATAATAATATGAATCAGTTATAATTGAAAGACAAAATTCAATATTCATAGTAGAAGATAAGTTGAATTCAAATAGAATTAAAGTATAAATTGAATTAAAATAAAATTGAAAATGCAAGATGGAATGAAAATGAATATGTAACTTCAATAGTAAAGTAAAAATGGTACAAGAAGCATATATATTGAAAATTTTGTAATGAAAGGTGCAAAATGATATTTGAACATTGTAATTAGATATTATGGATATCAGGATATACAGGTGTATTAAAGGAAATGGAATTGCGATTTTGATTTTAAAGATAAAATTGAATTGCTCGACAATAAGGTATGTATTTCAATTTCAGTATGAAATTTGATGATTTTCTTGTCCAGCCGCTTAGCGTTTTGTTTTCTTTTGGGATTTGAGGGCCTGTGGTGCCATTTTGTAGTCATACCGAGCTAGCCGCGCAAAGGAGACGTTGGCGAAATTTTTCGAAAATTTAGGGTGTTAGAAAATTTTTGAGAAAATTTTGAAAGTTTTAAATTTGAATTCAAATCTAAATTTGAATCGTGAAGTAAACAATATTGTCTGGGACTTATAATTGAACTTGGAAAGTTAGTTGAAATGAATCTTTAATAAAAGGATTTGGGTTGATAAATTGATGAAACTGTTTGATTTGGAAAATATCAAATGGGTTAAGGATCATTCTTCTTAACTTGTAATTTCGGGACGAAATTCTTTTAAGGGGGGAAGGCTTTGACAACCCAAAAATTTCAACGTTTGAAATTGAAAATATTCAAATGATTTTAAATATCTGAATCATTAATTTAACTTGAATTTTAATTTTAACTATGAATTTAGCAATTTAATTATCAAATTTAATTATAGAAATTTGGGCAAAATTTTAAATCTTCAATTTTGAGCCTATTAAAAGTAATTTGATCGCTTAGAAAATTTATATTGATAATACTAAAGATGATAGAAGCTTCAGAATTGAATTTGAAAACTATTTTATTCAGTTTTGAAAATTTATCGTCTAAATCGATATTTAAAAATAGCTTTCCGAGGCACAGTCTCGGAATTCGACGAAACTAGTTCCATTGGATCCGTAATATTGTATTATTATCGGATTTCAATTTTCGTAATGTTTGGAGTGATTGTTTGTCCGTACGATAAATAAATGCGCTGAAAATTAAATCGAAAATTCGATATTACAACTCGTTCAAAAAGTTATCTTCTCCATGCGATCGAATTTGGCCTCAGAACCTTTTCCTTTTTGCGTTCGGAATAGGCGTATAACATTATAAACGCCGGGCGGCATGTCTCGATTGGAGATTGAGATTGAGGGTTGCAAAATTTATACGATTTAAATTTAAATTTAAAATTGAAAATATACTATTATTGCAATTCGAAAATGTGGCGAGCTTTTCAACATGTAGAGAAATTCTCAGCACTTGTCATTCCAATTGAGCACGCGTCCTCTAAGAAATTGAATACCTCATTCAAAAGAAAATGTATCGAGCAAAATGAATAAAAGAAAATTGATTCCCTTTTCAAAAAAAATTAAATCCATAGCCGAGCAATTTCTTTTCCCCCGTTCCCCTTTTCTATCTCCATTTCGAATGCCCAGCTTCAAAAACAAATGCCGTGACTTAAAGGGGAAACTACGAAATCAAATTCGATTTCGAATTGGAATCGATCGGCTCAAAATCAAGATCCACAAATCCTTAAGAAAATAGAGTGGCATCTCGTTCATATAGCAAGCTCAAGCGCGGCAGGAGGATAGCGCGGCGACGGTCACGATTCCATTTGATTCGAGCAAGTCGAAGGTGACTTCAACCGAGAGCGTCGTCCGCGGCAATCGTTCGCATGCATCTAGGGTTGAACGCAATTCGTGCAGTGGTAGTGCTTGCGTAAGGAAGAGGAGCACGACGCGTGGGTGCTCGCGGCAGGCGATTGTGGGGGTCGCGATGTTCATCAGCAACGGTGGGTTTCTTCTCGTGCTTGATTTTTTGTTCATGAGGTCTTAAATCGAGAAAATCGAGTCAAGATGGAAATGGATTGCTAATAAAAGCAAAGGTGAGATCTTCTCACTCAAAATTTTAATTGAAAATTCTAGTTATTGATTGGTCGTGGAATTGTGGTAGTTAAATTAAAAATTGATTGCTTGTGTGTTTGGATAATTTATTTATTATTAGATATATTAGTTTAGACCCTATGCGCCGCATAATAGCGGAGGTTATTATATTAAACCCATATACCACGATATTCCACCTCGAAGTGGAATTGGTATTATATATGTATTTGGAGTTGTTGATTTCCCGCATTATATAGCGGATGAGACCTTATTGCACCGCATAATAGCGGATAATATTTTATAAATCCCACATACAGCGATATTCCACCTTGAAGTGGAATGGATATTTAATTGTTATGCTAACGTCTATGGATACAGGGAAACAGGTTGGAGGGATCCAACTGGATTCCTCAAATATTTAATTTGTTTCGTATGTTGTGTGTTGATTAATTTTAATCCATGTGAATGTTTGTGATTGAAACCGTGAAGGCTATAATTTAGCCAAATATATTTTTGGTATCGTAGGATACCAGAAATATGAAATTGGATTTTTGAAAATTAAAGTAGAAAAGCCTAGACCGTTACAATTAAAGTATTAAAGTTGATTTTTCTAATCCGGTCGATTTAATTCCAAAAATATAGGAAAATATTTTAATAAAGGAATTTTGGGTAATATTGTTTAATAATTGAAGAAATTATTCAAGATACGTATTTTAAATAATTGAAAGAGATAAAGAAATTTATTTCAAAAGGAAATAAATTTAGAAATTTAATTTGGAATTTAATTTGGAGTTGAAATTAATTTTAGAAATCGATTCGGGAATTAATTTGGAGTTAAAATAAACCTTAGGAATCGATTTGGAAATTTGGTTTGATGTTTTGGAAATAATTTGGGAAATCAATTAGAAATTTATTTGATATTGGAAAATTAATTTGGGAAATCAAATTGGGATTTGATTTTGTGTTTGAAATAAATTGGAATTCAATTTGGGCTTTGATTTGGTTTGAAGATAATATTTGGGAATCGATTTAAAATTCATATATCAGCTGATATTTGGAATGTAAATTCACAATGGGAATTTGTAAAGAAAAGGTAAATTGTTTAAAAATAAATATTGGTTTATTTTGAAAGTGTGGAAAGGAATTTACAGATTTGCAATGTAAATTAAAATAAATCGAGAGGATTTATTAATTTATTGGAATGGACCATTTTGTAATGGAAAAAAAATTCTTCCCTGGAAAGCCGAGTATGTTTTTAAAATAGCTTTTGAATAAAATTTAAAAGTTTTAGATTTGGTTTTAAAATAATATTGTTGGAGAAATTAGTTTTGGAGATTGTTTAAAGTAAAAATTTATTTAACTAATTATATAAGGAGTATTTAAAAGATTAAATTGATTTTTGATTCAGAAAATAGGTATTTAAATATTTATACTCTACCTACAAATTTTATGTTAAAATTAATTTTTGATCTTGAATTTTAATATGAGATATTAGTATAATATTTTTCATAACTAATATTTAAGCAAATATTCTAAAATAGTTTATTTTAAATGTTTCCAAGTATATTTTGAGTAAGTATTTTTATATTATTTTAAATATTTGAAATCGGCAGATTTTCAGTGGAAATGAATAAATGTTTGGAAATTGATTTGAAATTTATTTTCAAAGGATTGAAGTGTGAAATTTTATCTTGTGAAGATATATTGAAAATAATAATAATTGGGGAAAGATTATTTGAAATCCCGCAACTGTTGTGAATGATGATTGATGGCTAAATAACTGACTATCAATATTGGCCTTAATCGGCATTTGAATTTCGATGCGACCGGGAGTCGAATTCCAAATGGATATTCGAAACCCACATCGAACCTTTGTGATTGTGATGGGTCTTTGGTTTAAAAGATCAAAGTGAAATTGTTGTGATTTGTTTTGAAACTGAATGAACACTTATTTTCAAAATAAGCGCTCGTCATTCGGATTAGCCGGGAGAGGACCTTGTGTCATAAAACTCATTCCGAATAACGATACGACGAAATGGGATTGCATTTGAAGATGGTGTTGAAGACCGGGTATTTTCGAAAACGAAAGGATTACCTGTCTAATGTCTCTGCACCGGGTTGCTCTGGTGTAGAGATTTTATCACCCTTTGTGATGGGGATTCCGGACGTAATTAGTGAATATCCGGATTGCAAGGGGTTCTTTTGAAGTGCCTTCGGTTCCGTTCGATCCCGGAATGGACTTGTATGGATGTGTGTCCGACGTTACACTTTGAGATGTAAAGCTGGTTTCTATCAAATACATTTCTGTTGGTGATGGAGAATTTATTTTCTTAGCTTAACACCCTTCTCTGAGATGTACGAGCTCATAGGTTATGTAGTTGATGGTTATTAGTGATACATTCCCAAATTGGTAATGTGGCATACGAAGTGCTGCTGATCATTTGTTGATCGAAGCATGGCTTTTGTGAAAAGCGTAGCTTTGTGGACGAGACTTCGTCAGAACTCACACCCCGGAATGGTCAAAACAGGAAGGATGCAAAAAGGTTATAGGAGGTAGCGCCCCTTAGGTTATATACATTTCCTTCTAGACAGAAGTGGTTCATGGTATGGAGCCCAGATACTTAACTTATGTGGATATCGCGAATATATGTTACTTTGTGATTGTGGTTGTTGAGGATCCTCGGATAAAGGTTGTTTACAACTAGGGGATGACATACTCGTGTAGTAGTTACCTATTTTTGCAGTGGTAACTCGGCGTTGTGTTGGCAGAGATCCGGTTAGGTTCTCATGGCGTCTATCCAGAGGCGTACCCATGTGGCAATGGGAAGTTCCTTGGCCTGACCATTTGTTGGAAATCCAATTCCCAATACAAACCCAGTACGGTTTTAGTTGTAGAACATGCCATCTAATATGGTAGCTATAGTAGGCATACTATAATGGTACGTATGCTGGCAAAATTCATATTATACTTTCGAAATGTTTTCTGCACTATGCACTAATAATAATATTAAAAATATTTTGCGTATTAAGCGTATTTGACTATCATAAGGAGAAATCTCCTCCAACTCCGCGTTTGCGTTGTGTGTGTGGTGGGAGGCCTTATGGTAGTTTCATTTTCCAAAAAGCATTGTGGATTTCTTTTAAAATATTTTGTTTTCCTTTTATTAAAGAATAATTGTTTTTAAGATCTCACACCAATCCCATGCCCGACCTAGAGTTTATTGTTCCCTTCCTAAACTCTGGGTGCCCATAATTTTCCACACGGGCAGCCTAGAGTTAGGTTATCAGGTTATTATGGAAATTCAGGAGTTGCTGTGGAGATTATGAGTTGAAGCTGGATGGCGAGACGTATCTCTTTACTATGTAGTGTCCGTTGTGTACGGTTGTGCAAATCAGTTTTCATATAGTCAAGTTATAGTAACTGTTAGTGATGTATGATGTCGTTGTAAACTTTGATGTTGTATTGTATTAACTGGGATGATTCTTTGATTTAAAGATTATTTATTTATCTATTATATATTGTTCCGCTGTGAAATGTGAGATTCTGTTATTGTTTCTGTTCTTCTTTTATCTTCTTCTTCTTAAACCCTAACGGTTCGGTTTTTCGGCATTAGATTGCGCGGCATTTGATAACAGTGGACGTATAAATGTCGACTTTCGGGCGTCATAAAATCGGGTCGTTACACCGGAGTGTGGACATGTGCTCAAGATTTGCAATAGGTTCGATTGACCACCAAAATACAAATGCTGGTCCCCGGAACTAGTGGCAAAAAAGCTTAAGTGTTAATCACTAACCAAAGTGATACAATGTCCAAAATTCAACTCATTCATCAATCACGACGTGTGATCAAGAATTTCATACTTGGCAAATAAAACGAACTCAACTTGAAGATAAAAACACCACAAGTGCACTGGACTGAAATTCAAATACGGCGAATACTTAAGCACAAAAGAAATAAGAGTTGAAGCAAAGAAACTAAATGTCATTTCAACTAACTGTATGTGAAGATTCATGTACAAGTTATTCCAAAAAATTCCTACTAGCAGAGGGCCGAGCCTGCATCAATACACGACCTATAAAAAGAAAAACAAAAGCAACTTCCTAACTGCCAAAAATGCGCCAAAGCGGGATTGTCTATTTTTTCTTCTTCGACTTTTTCTACGACGCGGAACCACTAGGACCGCTAACAGTCTTTCGCTTCGAGCCCTTACCCTTCGACGGATCATCCTATGATGAAGGCATGATATCGACATCCTCCTTCGAACTTGAACTTAAAGGAATATTCTCTTCGGGAGGAGTCGGAGGAGTCGGGTCTACCACCGGTGGCGGAATGGGCATGCTGGTATCGACGAGCGTGTCCCCGGAAGATATCATCATAAGAGGAGTGAGGCCAACCGCCATCGTAATACTCCCAGAACTCCACCGTGTGCTGCCGCCTCCATCTTGGCGTTGATTTGAGCCAGTATCTCGGCTTTACGAGCGGCACGGGCTTCATGATAGGCAGTGGTGGACTGTGACGAAGCAATGGAAGTAGGTGGGAACGCGCCAAGAACGAATGGCATGTCCACAAAAGGGTCGCTGCGTTGGCCCAGGAGCACCATCTACTCGTCAAAAGAAATTGAGCTCCCTTGTGTCATTTCAATCGACGCGACCGCAGTTGCGGTAACCGCCTCGGTAATGATGGCCTTCTGCCCTTGATGCAACTCTTGGATCGCAGGAGGCGTAGCTGATGTAACTTCAGTCATTGAGCAAAGAAAAAGAACTAGTTGTCAATACATGCTTCAATATAAATACGTCAGTTCAGACTCACAGTAGATTTGTGCAGAGTACCTTCCTCTACTTGACTCGTGGCTAGCTGAACAGCTTCTGAAGGATGTTCCCTTATGGGGGATAAGCGTGGCTGCTCAGGGTCATAGCTCGGAACCTGCTGCGGCTCAATCGCTGGCGTCGGCTCGGATCCAGATGAAGTAATCATCTCAGAACTTGTAACCTGATGTGCGACGCCAGAGCCTTCACCAACTTCTAGATGCTGGGTGCCCAACCTCTCTCTTGCATGAGAGATCATAGAATCGTGGAGAATTTTCTTTTCATCTTTGCTTAAAAGGCGGTTCTCCAATTCAAATACATCGAGAGCACCACCTGACAGCATCGCCTTCTCTTCTTCGACTAACAAATTCCAAGCATTGAATAGGTGTGTGGGGTAATCGTCGAGCCAGGCCAAGTTTCTGTGCCTCAGTACATTGGCATTATAAGTAATAAGAAGCTCCTCTATCTCGGAATCGAGCTTGGTCTCCGCCAACCGAACTTTCTCATCGACTCCGGCTTCCAACTCGCGGCCTTTTCCATGGCCGCGTCCCTCTCCCTCCGAAACTCCACTGCCTAATCGTACGCCTCCTGTGCGGAAATGTTAGCAGTGTCCCTCTCTTTTATGAATTCCGAGACTTTGGCCTTGAGCTCATTTAACTCCTTCAAGGCTGCATTCCGCTCGGCTATGACGGTATTCCGGTGGCCCATGTCCTTCACCGTGGCATAATGCTCACGCTTCATCCTATCCATTGCCGCATGGGCTTCATCAACTTTCTTAAGAGCCTCGATTTCAGATTTGCAAGAAGACTCGGCCTTGCTATTAAGCGCTTGAATAATCTGGTCTTTTTGGCCAAGTTCTTTCTCTAATTTCTCAGTCATAGCCGCCCGGTCGAAGGCCACCTTCGATGCTTTCTTTGCGTTTTTTGACCATTCCTCGTATTGGAAAAATATATCGGCAAAATAATCATGCATCATGGGTTCGACCGACGCTGGTACCCTTTTTAAACGCGGAGGGAAGATAAACCCATAAAAGAAAATGTCAGGAAAATCTTTCTTCAACTGAGCAAGCCTCGCTGCTCCTTCCCCCGAAAGCTCGTTCAGTACCTGCTCTGTTGTTGCGGGGCCACAATCTCAGTCCTACGGTGATTTTCAGACCTTGACGATTGGGAGGATGGCTTGTGTCGCGGAGCCTCAGAAGGTCGCGAGGCGTGGGCAGGAGGTTGTGCAGAGACTCTGGGAGGTGGCGTACGAGATCAAGATCGACGCCTATGCTCTTTATCTCTGTCAAAGCGCTCACGACTCGAGTACCCCTGGTCATAGTCTCTATCTCCTTCATTTCTATATGATTCATAATATGATGAAGACTTGCGTTTGCTGCGAAGACTGCCAAGCATCGAGCTTCGACCAGACATGGTATCTGCAAGGCAAAAAAAAAAAACAAAGCTAGTAATCTCTCACAGTGAGCATATTACATTTAGAAATCATGTAGTGCCGTGAAGTGTGAATGTATGTGCAACCCCCCGACCAACCGGATGTGTCAACCGCACTAGTGGGCAGAGACTCGCTTAGAACTAAAGATTGTGAAACTTCGTCCAATCCGACATCATGCTGCAAGGACACATCGTCCGAAATTGGAAGATCGACGAGGCCTTTATAAAGATTCTCAGTTCTTGGGGGAGACACCTCCGAAATTCTAATTCCGAAGGCGGGCAGGGACATGACAACAGATTTCCATCTTCCCTTTTTAGATGGCTTAACAACGGCTGCCTTACCTTTTCTCTGTTCTTCGATATCCTGGGCTACATCCGCAGGTTCGCCCAACGGTTCCTCATTGGTGTGAGTTCTCTCGAAGTCAGCCTCCTTGATTATGACAACTCTAGGCTTTCTTCGTTTAACTCGTTCTTTCGAGGCAGTTCTCATTGTCTTCGCTAGATGAGCCCAAGAATCCTAAGATTCCTATCCGTCAAGAACAAATCGATATTCCTCTCCTCGCTTGGGACCTCTTGGAGAACTCGAGCTGTCTCTTTGAAATATTCGCCTTCGGGTCGCTGAATTATAGCTGTAAAGAAAAAGAGATGTGAGTCCGAATTCATCTATATATGTCTTGTCAACTACCCGAGAAGGTGACAATACTCACATCTAAATAGTCATCGCCTAGCAAATCCTAGGGGGCATCTAACATAGAACCACTCTGTCTTGAAGTAGATAAGTATAGTCCAAGCCCTTGTGACCACCTGACAGTTCCTTATTGCCTCCAGAAATGTGAAAGATGGACTATCAGTCTGACTCTTGAAATTGAACAGGTATCTTATCTTAGTCAGTCTGGGTGGACGATAGAGATGCTCCATAAATGCAATGAACAAGCTATTGAGCAACGCATATCCATTCGGGTGTAACTGAGAGGGGGTAATCCCTAAAAATGGCAATACTTCTCTTATATACTGGTTGAATGGAGGGAGTGTCCTAGCCGCGCACGCGTGATGATTGAATGCGGTATATCCCTCCGGTGGATTGTGCGGTCTGTCGCTTGGTCCTAGCAATAATACGTCGTCCATCGATAGACCATGTCTTCCGAAATATTGGACAGAACAGAGTCTGATGGGTTACTGACGAAGGACGCGTCAGGTAACTCGTCCGGGGATGGACCGATGATTCGGCCTCGATGTCCGGTATTTCAAGTCTGGGAGGAATCGAACTTTGAGTTTCTAGCGGCTGCAAGCTTGAAGTTTTCATAACTAGCTAACTCACGAAAAATCATCATTAGACGCTGAAAAGCCCGTGTGTTCCCCTCGGGTAGAGTGTGTGTTCTGCAGTGTTGTGCATTACTTGGATAAATTTTACAGAGTTAAAGAAAATATGCAAACGACAAAGCTTCGATGTCCAGTTATAATGACCGTCATTGCTGACCATCAACGCCAAATCATCTAAATATTGGCAATCGATCCGGATTAAAGTTGTTACAGTTCCATCGAAGAGCTTCGAAAGGCAGTCAAGTATGTAGTTTGACTGTCAAGTTCAGATATGCAAGAATGAAGCTCGTCGGAATTGTGCTAAAGAGTTCAAATTTTCGTATCCATCATGGCATGGATTCGAATCGATCACTGGAAGCTTGTTCGAATCCATCAGGATACGTGTTCGTATCGATCCTAGAGGGAACGCTTCGAATCGATTGACAAGTTAGAGTTCGTATCGATCAAAGAAGGACGACTTCGAATCGATCTTTGATTGCCTGGTTCGTACCAATCAGGAAGGTCTCAGCTAAACATCAACCACATTCGAGTCGATACTTTTCGTATCGAACATAAAAGTAAAATTCATATCGACCTAAAGCTAAGTACTTCGGAATGATCATTAACTTATTTTTCATATCGATCATTTCGTATCGATACGATCCACCACCATAGCAATCGGTACGAACTGCATCACCTCCATTGGAATATTCCAGGGATCGATGGTAAATCCAAGGAGAAATATCATTGCCTTCATCGATTCGAATGCAAGCGCCCAGATCGATTCGTTTTTTGCCTTTTCCACTTTATCTTCTCCAACCTACAGGAGCGCCGCTATGGCCATTTTTGACCAAGCTCACACCCAGATCTGACTTTAAGAATTACCCGAATTGATGATCAGTGAAGAAAAGAGGGATCTAGGATTCGAACTTTATCGTCAGGATGTAGCAGAAATTGATTAATTACCTAATTTGAGATTTGGATTTGAAGAATTAAAAGGTTAGGTTAAATTGAGTCGAAATCACGGTGCTATTATTCTCCTTTCTCTGGTTCTTAGAGTCGATGCAAAGATTAAAGGCGGCGGTAAAAAGTGAAAAGTGAAAAAAAGTGAAAAATGGCTAATTCCCAGGTATTTATATTAAACCTAGAAGGAACCGGGTTGATTCGCCTCCTGGTCCACGGGACCGGTCGCAACCAGTCAACCCATGGATCGAGACAAATCCCTAGTTCGAATCCATCTGACCAAAGATTTCCATCGGTTCGAAATGGACAGTGAAAACATCGACTCGAAGCCCTTGTTCGTATCGACGAGTTCACAACTCCATCTACTACGCGTCGATACGAACAGCTATTTTGTATCCTTCAATATATAAACATTAGCATCGTTACGGACAACACAACAAAGACCTGTTGGAGTCATTAAGCATCGATACGAATGAGCATTTCACATCCACCGAATTCTCCATTTACCGATGCGAAGTCAATCTTTCAACCTTCTATATCGATTCAGGAGAGGATCTTTACGAAGGAACTTCCTAAAACAACTGACAAACATTGTTACAACTCAAATTTCACATCGGTTCAGGAGAGGGTCGATACGAAATTCGATAAAAAAACTCACAACGACTCGTGAGCGTGCGACGTTAACGAGAATTAGACCAACATATATACATGTACGTCAAAACAATATCCCATTTTTGGAATTAATGGGGATCAGATATTCATTCACTAACGATTACGGCAACAAACAGCTAAGCACTATCATAAAGCAATCAGGTATAGCAACGCAAGGTTACGACCTTCGACAAAAGAGCAATGACTGTTCAGAATAAAGATTGCAGTTGTTTCAAAGCACGTTATGTTTTTACAAGACGTACTTTGGGGGCAAATGTTATCCCGCCTTTTGGCAAGGCCGAGATATCAAGGAACTGGTTCCTAGCTTAAGATCAATCGTCTTGGGTATCGAGCATGCACAGGCTTTCTATGGATATCGATGAATTTTGTCCGAGTTCGGATCGAGCTACAATTGATATGACACGACAAGCATAGCAAGGGAAGCCTGCATTTCAAATTTCAAGTCAATCCGAGTTAGTATCATCGAGTTATGATCGATTCAATCTGGAGGAAACGGCCTCGTTTTCGTATCCATCAGTGAACCACAGTTCGACTCGATCCAGTTCGTATCCATCACCCACTTCACATCGGTCAATTCCCATGAGTTCGTATCGATCAAGTTAGCGGTGTTTGAATCCATCGAGTTCGTATCGATGGACTTCGTATCCATCAACTGACAATGCGCCTCATAACGGTCGGCCAGTATCTACTTCGCATCCATCATAGAAGCCTCTATTCGAATCCATCTGAATGGAGCAATTCGTATCCATCGGGTGACATTAGTTCGTATCCATCAATGACAGCAAGTCACTGTTTCGTATCCTTGAAATAATTTCCCTGTTCATATCCATCCACTTTCGTTGGTTCGAAACCATCATGAAGCTACTATTTGAAACCATAAGAGTGTGTTAGTTCGAATCCATAAGTCAGCTACTCTTCGTCTCCATCGTGGGTCCATGTTCGAATCCATGTGCAAAGACCTATTCGCGTCCATCGAGTCAACGAGCCTGGGTGACGTGTTATTCTTCGATACGAGCAAGACGAAATTCATGGAGTCGACACGGTCAACTCGGATTAAAGAACGGATCGATGCGAGGTATGCGTGCCACATCACCATGAGAGCACATCCAAGTGATCGATTCGAAGGAATCGATTCGAATTGGTCGATTCGAACTAGACAGCCACCGAGAAGCTCTGTTTCGTATCGACGATATCTAGAGATCTACTGATCCAAATGCCACGAAATTTTCATAGGAGATTACGCACAAGCCAAAGATTGCCTCCACCAAATTTTAGCTCCGACGGACACGATCCTGTTTAATACGAATTGATTTCGTATCGATCGCAGATCGAGTTGAAACTTTCTGGAGTTGGTCATGTGGGCCACCTCACGTGCTAGAGTGAGTCTCCTAAAGTTTGAGCGAAGTCTCAGCCTCCTACGCCTATGAATAGAGCCCTAGAGCCTACAGAAATGGGACCTTTTGAACTTTTGATTCTCAAGCGCCCACACTCTGCCGGATCAAGAATTACATCATACTCTTGCTGTTGATTTCGAATTTCAAGTTGTAATTCGTTGTTGCTTGCTGTAATCACTTGTAAATGACAAAAGAGAATCAATAAAGTTGCAAAAAACTTCATAGTGGACTTAGGCAACACGCCGAACCACTCTAAATCGCTTGTCTGTGCATTTACATTCCTGTTGTTTGGAGTTTTTGTTAGATAACCCTCATTTTAAATTTATATTCTTCACTGTTATCTCTTCAAAGACATCCGAAGAGTGTTGTGCCCAATTTTGGTGCAAACAATATTGTTGATTAAATATCTGTGTGTACATTTATAGAGAGACATCTCTCAGTTAGAAAACAGGTTACCAAAACAAATAAAAAATTATCTTCCTTTCTTGGAAATAATAAGCTTTGATCACCAGAAAGAAATTGACTATAACATCAAAATGAATATTTTGAATATGGTCCTAGGTAAAAATAATTAGTAAATATTTAAAAAGAAAAGGGTTTACAGTAAAATCTGTTAATTCCATAAAAATCAATGGCTTTAATTTTCCAAATGGACTTTAAAATTTGATTTCTGTTACGATTTGATGAATTTTGATAATTAAATCTTGATTTTTAAATGAGTAAATTTCGAGCATGGGTATGATGATCATAAAAAGATGTTTCCATCAATTTCAGTCGACCCACGATGAACTAAAGATCATGATCATCGGTGAAGATGGCTGGAGCATCAAGGATCAATGGAAAAATACAAATTGAATTTATAAGTGATCAAGGCATTGGAATGATGTGGATTTAGGGTTTAATGACCTTATTTAGTCAAGGATAAAATCGAGGCAATTTCATCATCTATGATGGATCGATTTCATCGCACCAAGGGGAATGGGAAGGGGATAGTCTGGCGTGGCTTTGGTCAGAGAGGTAATGTTCCTGGTGGTCTGTTCGACGGCGTTGAGGCGATTTATGGCGACTGTGTTTGTTCCAGTAAATGCTCGAATTGCTTGATTTTGGTCTGAGTCGAATTCGACGATTCTGGCTGTTCAGCGATGTCATTGATGATTGATTGATACCATCGACGATGGCTAAAAAGCGCTGGAACGCTGGTGCACGTGCACACTATATCGTGAGTATCTGAGTTGTTATGATTTGGGGAAGGAAGGTTTATCTGGGATTCGTACTCGGGAAAGAAGAAGAAAGGATCGTGTTTGTCTACGAGTCGTTAGAAAGTGTTGTTGTGATTTTAGGATTTAAAACTAACATAGAAAAAAAAGGAAAGTAAAAAGAAGAAGCTGGGTTTACTTGGGATTTTGGATGATGGGCTCGAGAAATTTACGAACTGGCTCAGGTTATTGTTTAAGCCGAATTAACTAGTTTTTTTTTTAAAGGAAAAAAAGAAAATACAAATATTAATAAGGTTTTAAAGTCATTTAAGGGATTAAGTTTTTCAAAGAATGTTGCCAAATTTTCAAAACAACATAGTATAAGTTCAAAATTTATTTTTCAAAGAATTTACAATGTTTTGAAACTTTTGTTTAAAAATAGTCACATAATGGGATAATAATAAATAAAGTTCTAAATAGTTTCAAATGAAATTTAAAGATATAATTGAAAAGTGATTTAAGTCAAGAATGTTAAACTTTAATTAATCAAGAGAATATCTTAATTGATTTTGTTAGTTAGTTAATTTCAAGTATTTATTTAAATAAAATATTATTACTTAATGTAATTAAGAAATAATTACTTTGTGTAATTACAATTAAGGATAGTTAATTAATTAAGATTAATTAATGTGAGTAATTAAAGGTAATTAACTACTTAAAACAATTACTTAATTAAAAGTAGTTGATTAATGATTAAAGTGGATTTATCAAGTGATTAAAGAACAATAAATTTAAGGATGATTAATTTATGTGATTAGTTAATTAAGCTAATTAATTTGAGGATAATTAGTTAATATGATAAATCAATCAAGATAATTAATTTGGGGATAATTAATTAATGAAGATTAATTAATGATAAGTAATCAAAGAGTAATTGATTACTTAAGGATAATCACTTATTGTAATTAATAAAGGGTTAATTAAAAGTAATAAAATTAATGATTAAGGTTGATTAATTAAGTAATTAACGGACAATTACTCGAAGAAATTAATTTGTGATTAAGGATAATCACTCATTATAATTAATTAAGGATAATTAATTAATGGTAATTAATTAAAGGCTGATTAATTAGTGTGATTAATTAAATGATTAAAGGTTAGTTAATTATTGAATAAAGGTTAATTATTTTATTAAAGGATAATTGATTAAATGGGTTGTAATTAATTTAATATTAATTAAATAGGATTAGTATTTATTCATAAGAAATTAGTCTGATTTAAGTTAATCAGATAACTAATTGATTTTGCTTATGGATGTATGAATTGTATGAATGCCTTGAGTTGATCTGTAATGATTCTATGATGTGGATTGTTTAGATTGCGCTATATGTGTATGTTATTTATATGTAATGTATTTACACATTTATCTATGTTGCATTTACATATCTATCTATGAATTTTTGCATAATGATAAGCGTTATAGGATTATACCGCTTATCAAATATTATTGTGCTTGAATCTGTGATGATTGATGTTGTTGCACTATTGGGTAAAACCCCTGGACTATACTATACACACACGAATATGGATTGCACGAGGAAATTGGTTAAGTCACCGAATTTTTAAATCGTTTTAAGATTGAATTTGGAATTTAAATAGTTTTGGAAATGGAATTGGATTAAATATGAAAAGCTTTTGAAATTGAGTTTGAGGATAAAAAGTTATTTTAATAACTTGATAAAGTTTTGAATTTTAAATAGTTCAAATTGAATTTGAATTCAAAATTTGAAATTGAATTCTATGTTTGGAAATTATGATTTGAAAAGGTTATACAAGTTATAAATGTGTTTATATGAGTTTTAAACCATTTAGAAAGTATTTTTTTGGAAATTTGAATTTAAACCAGGCTTTATACTTGAAGGGCTTTAACTTGTATAAATGTAATCGGATTTTTCCGAAACGAAAACTATTTGTTTTCAAAAAAAATAAAAGCTTTCATATAAGGAAAGGATTTCCAATTTGTGTTGAAAAGTTTCAAGTTTGAAATGAAATTGTGAATTGTTTTGAAAGCTATGAGTGAACCTTTGTGAAAGATTATTAAACCTTGTTTTGAAATCGAAGAGGAGTTTAAATGGTGTATCTTTTATATAAAAGATTTGAATTGGAAACGGGTTTGAAAGCTATTAAATCTTTATTTAAAGATTGAAGGAGTTAATCCAAATTGAAATGGAAATTGTTTTGAAAAGATGTGAATGAATCTTTGTGAAATCTAGGTGAACTTTGTGAAGTGAATCTTTTTGTTTAAAGATTTGAAAATGGTAATTTGTTTTAAACCATTTGAGAAGAAAGTTTGGGTTTAAATTGTGCTTAAGTGAAATCCCAATATCCACATGTTTCTAAATATTGCGCTCATTATTCGATTTAACCGGGAGAGGACCTTTGTGTCATAACCAATTCCGAATAATGTTACGACGTTATGGATAACATTTGAAGACCGGTGGTGAAGAATGCATATTTTCGAAAACGAAAGGATAACTCGTCGAATGTCTCTACACCGAATGTCTCCGGTATAGAGATCTCCATATGTGATGGGGAGTCCGGACTTGATTCGGGATTATCCGAATTTGCAAAGGCTTCTTCGGAAGTGCCTTTCGTTCTGTTCGAACCCATAACAGACTTGTATGGATGTGTGTCTGCCATTACACTTTGAGATGTAAAGCTCGTTTCTATCAAATACATTTCTATTTGATGGCGGAGATTTATTCTCTTAGCTTAACACCCTTCTGTGAGACGTACGAGCTCAGAGGTTATGTAGTTGATGGTTACTAGTGATACATTCCCAATTGGGTAATGTGGCATAAAAGTGCTGCTGATCATTTGTTGATCAAAGCATGGATTTGTGAAAAAGCATAGCTTTGTGGATGAGACCTCATCGAGCTGCACAATCCGTTAATGGTCGAAACAGGAAAGAGGCGGCAAGGTTGCAGGGGTTGCGCCCCTTGGGTATGTCCATTCCTTGTGGAAAAGCATGGTAACATGGCATGGAGCCCAGATACTTAACTCATGTGGACACTGTAAATTTATTACTGTGTGGTGTTGCTTTATGGCTAATGATCCTCGGAAAAAGGTCGCAAACGACCCGGGGTGGCATATTAGGTATTACTCCCAGGCAGGGAGGAAATCGGCCTTGTGTTGGTAGAGAGCTGGGTAAGTTTTCGGGGCGTCCCTCCAGAGACGTTCCCATGTGGCAATAGGAAGTTCCTTAGCTTGACCATTTGTTGGAAATTCAATCAAACAATATGAGCCCTTTACGATTGCAATTTTATAACCTGCCACCTCAGGTGGTAGCTATGTTGGTTAAGATTAATATTAAACTTTCAAAATGTTTCCACTATGCACTAATAATAATATCAAAAGGTTTTCGCGTATCAAGCATATTTGACTATCATAAAGAGAAATCTCCCCCAAGTGGGCGATTGCATGGTGTGTGCGTCAGGAGGACTTATGGTAGTTTCATTTTCTAAAAAGCATCGCGGATTTCAATTTTTAAAATCTTTTGTTGTTTGTTTTAAAGAAAATTATTTTTGTTTGCTCATACCAGTCTCATGACTGACCCGGAGTTTATTGTTCCCTTCCTAATCCCTGGGTGCCCACAATTTTCCACACGGGCAGTCTAGAGTTGGGTTTTTTCAGATAATCAAATAGTAGGTGTAGATTCGATAGCATTCAATCTTGGGATTTTGGCAATCACATTTTGCATCGAGTTGCTTCACTTAAAAATTGTTGTTGGATCAATCTTGTTGGATTGGAGTTCTTTAAGCTTTCGGTTTTGGATATGAAAGTCTTTGAGTATTTAGAGCTTTTGGAGTTTGGCATTGAAGACAGTGTCTTTCCGCTGCTGTTGTCTCTGCTATTGTCTTTTATCTATCTTTGATATATTGAGAGTCATTTGTATTTGATATTCAGTTGTATCTGATGTTGTATCAATTGTGTATCAATAATATATGATATTCATTTTCTTCCGCTGTGTTGTTATACTTAATGTGTTATAAGCTCCGGCGAACCAGATTCAACGTTTGGATCTGCGGCATTCGAATACGGGTGACGTATTCAGTGTCGATTTTCGAAGGTCGAGTCAGGGTTGTTATAATTGGTACCAGAGCTGAAGTTTAAAACTTTAGCTCAGGAGTATAACACATTAGGTAGCTCATTAGAGATAGCGTGAAGTATACCCTAGAATGAGTATATCCCTAAGATATTCATTCGTGTGTATCAGTAAATTCTCTTACTATCAACTGACGGTGGTATGAGTGAAAGAAGAGGACAAGATAGGGGACAGGGGAATACCGCTACAAATGGTCGATACCCTGCAACAATGGAAACAACTTTCTCTATCAATCTCCTTTGTTGATCATCCAATTTCAAAATTCATTGTTATCTTCGTAGGAGCTCGAGGGAGAAGCTTCGGTGTGGTGATGGCCCTGCGAATCGTGTAGATAAGTTTCTATCTCATATTCTCTTCGTCAAATCTCTTTCAGCTTATCGTTTTTAACTCTAATAAATTTTAAATTTTATTTGAGATAAATTGGTTAACAAAATATAAAGTTAAATTGGATTGTATCAATAAACCAATTTCGCTTAAAACCAAGCTTTGGAAAGTTTTGTAGTGATTTCTTGCGAGGATCAAAGTCCGATGAGGGACAAGTTTGCGTATACTTTGGGATATTCCAACTTGAATTAAATTGTATCCATTGTTTGTTCTGTTGGGTCCAGATATATTCTACGAATGGTTAGTTATCCTCCGAACTAACCAATACCCTGCATATTTCGTAGACCGGATGACCCGAGTATCCTGTGTAGTATTGAATAAATTTGTTCTCATAACTATTTTTGATGTTCTGATTTGGTAAGCTGAATGCAGAATAAATATTCGGTTTAGTCTGGTGAACCATATCTTTGATGTGCTCATCTATCTCTGTTGTCTCCCTGGAAAATTTCGGGGATGAAATTTTCTTAAAGGGGGAATCTGTAGCATTCCTGGATTTTAGTTAAAAATAATTTGATAATTAACTTAACCCTTCGAATTAAACTATAGAATATTTGGTAATTAATATAAATTTTGGGAATAAAATATATATTGTATTTGAATTTTCCAAATTTAATAAGATGTATGTTTATCTATATTTTGAAATATGGTTTTGAAATTTAATAAATATATTGGGAATAAAATTTGATTTAATAAATAAATTAGATTTTAGAAAAAAAATTATAAATTAAGGATTATATATGTATGATTATTTACTAATTATTTTCAATTCATTTTCTTTATAAATTGTATAAGTGCAGGTGATTGAAAAATGTATGTAAAAAAACGTGTATAACATTTAAACCATAATAAGTATAATTTAAATATATACATATGTATCTTTTGAATTAATAAAACATATGTTAATATGAAAAGAAATGTTTTGTAAATATAAAGCTAAGAAGGTTTTAAAAAAATTACAAAATAATTTACATTAGGGGTTTAAACATAAAATTATAAACTTGTAACACTTGTACATAAATTTTAGCATGAATAACACTTGTTAAGTGATTGTGTTATGAAATAAACAAGTGGCAAAAAAAAAGAATTAAAAACATACAAAATATATGAAAAGAAAGAAAGAAATCGGATTTTTCATTTTTCATTTTCAAATATGAGAATAAAATCTCAAACAACTCAAATTTGATCAAAAGAAGAAATCAAAAGTCCAAATAACAGATCAGATTAAAGAAAACAAGTTGTTAATCAAAACTGGAATTGCATATTAAATTCAAAACCTAGAAATGCAGTTTTGATTCAATATACATCAAGCTCAAATATGGTTAAACAAAAACAAGCTTCAGTTTGAAATTAAGAATGCAACTCAGATCAAAGGAATTAAGAATCAAAAAGCAACCACAAATTCAAGCTGAATTCAATCTAAAGCTTGGAAAAAAAAAAAAACAAATCAGAATTTTCAACTGTAACGACCCGTATTTTTACGGATCGATAGATCGTAGAATTATTAGGTCGTTAGTGTTGTTTATGTTCTCCTTAGCCTAAGTCGTATGGGAGGTTAACTCGTATAAGGATAGGTCGTGTACGAGTTACGAGTTATGGGTTTCTGACCGACCTAAGTATCGACTGAGTTAAGGTAGTAACCGACCTATAGGATGACCGACCTATAGTGCTTGATCGACTTAAGGAAGTTGCCGAGTTATAGAAGTTAACTCGTAAGGATATTGACCCGTGTGGAAGTTAGGTTGGGTTAGAGGAACTAACGGGTTAAGAGATGAGTCGTGTACGAGTCAGTAGGGTTTTAAGTCGTAATCGACTTAGGAGATTACGACCTAGTTAAGACATGCTAACGAGTTATAAGAGTTAACGAGTTAGTGTGTTACGACTTAGTGATTTGGGACGAGTTAACGACCTAAGGGACTCATGAGTTAGCATGTTAGCAAGTTAAGAGGAGCAGCGACCTACGAGTTAGTGGGTTAGTAGAGATAGTGAGTCACCGGGTTAAGGGTTAGGTCGGCACACACTAAGTCGTTAGCAACTTAGTGATAGGTCGTAACTCGTGTTGCTCGTTGGGTCGTATACTAGTTAAGTCGCGGCATAGTTGATCCGCGTTCGTTTTAGGTCGTAAGGTCATCTGGGCCGTTGGTTTCGTTAGATCGGCGTATATGTTAACCCAGTTAGGGCGTAACTCGTGAAGTTGTTGAGTCGGCTACCCTGATGAGTCGTAAGTCGTTATGATTAGGTCGCATAGGAGTTAGGTCGGCCGTGTGTTAACTCGTGTGACTCTGGGTTTGGTTAGGTCGTGGTTTTCGATGAGTCGTAGGTCGTAGGGTGATGAGTCGTGAGCGACCTAAGAGCTTAGGTCGGAGACGACCTAAGACCGAACGAGTTAAGGCTTTAGGCCTATAAATACCACGGTTTCACTTCATTTTGGCACCGGATTTTGAGGCGACGAAGTGCTGCCATTTTGAGAGCTCGACTACAACATTTCTTCACTTCTTTTTTCCACTTTGATCTAGTGCTTACATCCATCCAAGATCGAAGATCAAGATCGAAGATCCAAGAGCCAAAGTTGAAGATCTTCATCTAACAAAGAGAGATTTCATCGTTCGAAGCGGAATCTTATCGGATCAAGCTTAGTTCTTCGCTGTCCAGATCTGAAGTGGATATCTTTTGAGGTGTTTAGGTGATTCGGTGAGTGGTGGTTATCTCTCACGCGGACCCAAAGGAGTATATTGGTTTGGTGGTTTGTTGAAGTGTTGTAGATAGTGATTTTATGCATTTTTCTTTATATCCAAGTGTAGATCCATTACTTATGAAGATGTTTACTTATGCAAGTTCATTCATCAAGTTGTAGAGACAAAACCCATGATTTATATTTGTTAGATCTATGCTAAAAACCCATGATTCATGCATGTTAGATCTATGCTCATTTATTTACGAAATTGCCATTTTAGTTATAAATGCCTATTTAGACCATGTTTGATTACTTGATTGCTTAAACTAATGATTGATTTGATTGATTGCTATGTATGTTAGTTGATGGATAGTTAGATCTAGACAGGATGGTCAATGGTGATTTAAAAGCCAAGAGAAAGGCTCTTGAATTGGAAAAGCTGCTGTTGGCATATGAAGCGGATGTGGAAGCTCATATGGATGGATTTGATAGGATGAAGTTTTGCTATAATTAGAGGAAGCAGAACATGATATCGAGATGGGACTTTGCTATGATGCGTTGGAGCAAAGCATGATGTGAGATAGTCTTGGTTTAATCCAGGCAGGGATCATTCCAAGCATATTGATAACTAGAGGGATGGTTCGAGTTGGTTGATAATGGATTGCTCGAGAGGAAGCTTGGGCTAGTATGAGATTAGTCGTCGAGGAGGATGACTAGGAGGCTTGGACTTCATCGTTGTTGAAGGTTCTAGTAAACTCAAAGCAAGAGTACATGGGGCGCCCAAAACGACTACAGGCAGGTGGTCGGGACACCCAAAAGACTACAGGCAGGTGGTCGAGTACTCTGGGCAGAGTAGGTGAGTCCTAGGCACGGGTCACGATGACGTGCAGAGTTTGTCTAGAACCGGGGTTACCATTAACCCTTGACTTACGGCTGAAAGAATGTGCCAGTCATTCAATTAACGGTGGTATCGAAGCAAAGATAACAGTGATAGCTAGAGTCATGGATGTATGGTTGTATCATCATTCGGCCTCAAGAGCGGTGTTTTCTGGGTTCTTATCTGATCTTGGTTTAGGCCTTGGGGGTTTGTATTTAGAAAACATCGACCTTGACTCGAGTGATTATTGCTTTACTTTAATTATCTGTTTTGTCATGCTTGCTTCTCCTTAGTGTGTGTCTGGGGGCTATCACTGTAGAAAGTGGTGGAGTGGGATGGTTGGGTTCCTATTCCTTTTTATCCTTTATTCTCTTTTGGTATGTTTGATAGTTGATTTACTGCTCACTAGGACTTTGTCTGACTCAAGGTTTTATGTCTCCTCTTATTACCTTGGGCTGTTCATCCATGTTGGGATGGGCAGACTAGGTAGCAGGTGACAGGTGCTGTTCTTGGAGATTTACGCTGATGATGACGAAGACGAGCTGGAGGCTTTTGCATATTATTTTCATATTATATGTACTGGATGTTCCGCTGCTGCATTTGCTTTGAGTGCTTTGTAGCGAGGCTTGATGTATTGAATTTTCATATGCTTGTATCTCTATTATGAAGTCTATATGATAATTTTCTGTTATGGAGCTTCACTATATATTTCTCTATTGTATTTTGTCCATGCGCTGTGAGTTATACGATAGATTCTGCAATGTTATTCTTACCTTGACGATCGTCCATGGCTGCCTGGCACACTTTCAGCGCACTATTTCCTTGTTTTGGTGCGGGAGTCATGGGCGGTCGTCACATTTGGTATCAGAGCTTTGGTTAATTGATTTTAGCCAACGCTCGTTAACGTAACTACGTAAGAGAGACGTAATTGTATTTTGATGGATGATTACTATATATAATATATAGTAGTTTAGATGGATTTGAACTCCTTATGCAGTTGTTTCTCAAAGGTGTTTTAATCATTTCTTTTTCTAGACACTAAGGATGAGTCGAAGAGGGAGACCAGCTGCAAGGGAAGGCCGTGCCGCTGAAGGAGTTGCTAATTATGGAGCTATGTTTGAAGCTATGATGACTTCTATCATGAGAAGGATACCAGCTCCAGGGCCATCAGTGGATGTTGGAGTTCAAGTTCAAGCTCCGAGATCGGTGGATTTTGCTAAGTTGTGTAAGGACTATACTGCTCTTGGAGGAAAGGTTTTCTTAGGGACAGAGTCAACCATTGAAGTCCAAAGATGGATAGATGCTTGTAGAAGGATTTTTGGTGACTTGGGAATTGATGATGCAACTAAGAGGAAGCTTGCATCGAGACAGCTTCAAGGAAGAGCTGCTGATTGGTGGAACTCTATCACCATTGATACTCCGGAGGAAGAAATTACTTGGGTGCAGTTCCAAGCTAGATTTGAAGCTAAGTTCATTTCTACGGCTCAGAAGTCTGTTTTGTTCAAGAAGTTTGTTGAGCTCAAGCAAGGTGGAAGATCGGTTCTTGAGTATGTTTCTGAATTTGAGGCTTTGTCCAAGTATGCCCGGTTGTATATTGAATCTTCATATCAGAAGAACGAGAAGTTTGTGACAGGCTTGGACAGTTATCTAGGGAGACAGTTGGTGGATCATTTGGACGATCCATTTGAGAAGCTTGTGGAGAAAGCTCTGAGGCACGAGAGTTTGTTTCCTAAGGAAGGATCTGTTGTTGCTGTGACCAAGGAGGAGTCCAAACCACAGCAGGTTGGAAACAAGAAGAGGAAGCAACAACAACAGAAAGGTAAGAATGGCCAGAAGAAACCGAAGGGCGAAGTGACCTGCTATAACTGTCAGCAGAAGGACCATCTCTTCAGGGATTGCAAAAATCCTAAGGTGCCATGGAAGTGTTACAACTGCGACAAGCTGGGACATATTAAGAAGGATTGCCCAGAACCAAGGAAGGATAGGCAGATTGTGAAAGCTTATGCTTTGGAGGCTGTTCCATCGTCCTCAAAAGCTCCTACTGTGGAAGAGAAGGGGAAGAGTGTGGTGGTTCAAGGTACTCTTTCCATTTGTGGTGTTCCAGTTAGGGTGTTATTTGATACTGGGGCGTCGCATTCCTTTGTTTGTAATGAGTTGGTAGACCGGTTGGGTTTGGAACCGGACATTGTTGATAGACCATTGGTTGTGACTAATCCAGTTGGGGGTTCGTCTTGTTTGTGTATGATATGCCGTGGTCTAGTTGTATCGAGTCATGATTGCTCTTTTGTTTGTGATTGTTTTGTTCTGAACTTTGCGGGGTTCGGAATTATTTTGGGTATGGACTGGCTTAGAAAGTATGCGGCAAAGGTTGATTGTGAGAGATTGGAGGTGACAGTCGAGAATGTGGAGGGGCGAAAGGTTGTGATACGATGTAAGCATGAAGAAGGCGTCTTCATGAGCTTCATGTATTCGCTGGTTGTTCCACGGGATGGACTGTCATCGGTGCCAATCGCGAATGGATTCGAGGATGTCTTTGACGAGGTCAGAGGGTTACCGCCGCATAGGGAGATCGAGTTTCGTATCGATCTAGTTGAGGGAGCCAGACCCGTTGTGATGCCTCTTAGGTGGATGGCGCCTAGGGAACAGCAAGAGTTGAAGGTGCAAGTTGATGACCTTTTACGGAAAGGATTCATTCGGCGTAGTGTGTCCGAATGGGGTGCACCAGTTGTGTTCGCAACCAAAGCGGATGGATCGTTGAGGTTGTGTGTTGATTATCGTGAGCTGAATAAGGTGACTAAGAAGAACAAGTATCCATTGCCAAGAATAGATGACTTGTTTGATCAGCTTCACGAAGCTAGGGTGTTTTCTCAGATGGATTTGGGAACGGGATTTCACCAGTTAAGAGTGGCGAAGGATAGTGTGCCGAAGACTGCTTTCAGGACACCATCCGGTTTCTATGAGTGGCTGGTAATGCCGTTTGGATTGACCAATGCACCAGCATATTTTGTGGATCTTATAAATAGAGTGTTCAGAGATCAGTTGAACAAGTTTGTACTTGTGTTCGTGGATGATATTCTGATTTATTCCAGAACTAAAGAAGAACACAAGAAGCATTTGCGGATTGTTTTGGAAACCTTGCGGAAACATCAGCTGAAGGCTAAGTTTTCGAAGTGTCACTTCTGGAAGACTGAAGTGAGATTCTTAGGCCATGTTATTTCTGGAAATGGAATAGCGGTTGATCCCGCAAGGTGGCAGCAATCCAGGATTGGGTCAGACCTAAGAATGCATCTGATGTGAGAAGTTTTCTTGGATTAACAGGATATTATCGTCGGTTTATCAAAGACTTTTCCAAGATAGCTACACCGTTAACAGGATTGACGAAGAAAAACCAAGTGTTCAGTTGGGATGCTAAGTGTGAGCAAGCTTTTGGAATCCTAAAAGAGCAACTGACAAGTGCCCCTGTTTTGACTATTCCAAGTGGGAATGATGAGATGGTAGTTTATACCGATGCATGTGGTACTGGACTTGGAGCAGTGCTAATGCAAAAGGATAAAGTTGTTGCGTATGCAAGTCGACAACTAAAGCCGCATGAAAGGAATTACCCGACTCATGATTTGGAGTTAGCGGCGATTGTTTTTGCTCTGAAGATGTGGAGACATTATCTGTTGGGAGTTCGATTCGAGTTGTTTACGGATCACAAGTCGTTAAAGTATCTTTTCTCCCAAAAGGATTTGAATCTTCGGCAGCAACGATGGCTAGAGTTGTTAGCATCATATGATTTTGGTATAGCCTATACTCCGGGAAAAGGTAACGCGGTAGCTCATGCGTTAAGTCGAAGACATGCATGATTGGGAGCTATGTTTTCGGAATGGAAGAGTCTCGAGTATTTAGCTGGATTTGACTTCAGGCCTAGATGTGAATTGGAATCTGAGATGTTGGCAAACTTATCGATAAGGCCTACTCTTGTGGAAAGAATTGGCGAGAGCCAAAAGCGAGACGATAAGCTCGTCAAGATTATCCGAGATTTGGAATCTGGATTGGACCCAGAAAAGGATAAAGGATTCGAAGTCGATCGAGAGGGTTGGCTTCGGAAGCAAGGACGACTAGTTGTTCCCGATATAGATGAATTGAGAGATGAAGTTCTTAGAGAAAGTCATCATTCAAAATTAACAATTCACCCAGGTGGAAATAAGATGTATCGGGATATGAAGAGAACCTATTATTGGGAAGGTATGAAGAAGGATGTTGGAAATTTTATTTCCAAATGTATGAACTGCCAGTTGGTAAAAGCTGAACAGAAGAAGCCAAGTGGATTGCTTCAGCCATTAGAAGTTCCTACATGGAAGTGGGAGCAAATATCGATGGATTTTATTGATGGTTTACCTAGAACCAGAGCGGGAAATGAAGGGATTTGGGTCATCGTAGATCGATTGACTAAGAGTGCAAGATTCATTCCTGTTCGATCAACTAGGACTGCATCGAAGTTAGCTGAATTGTATGTTAAGTGGATAGTTCGATTCCATGGTATTTCGAAGAGTATTGTGAGCGATCGAGACCCATTGTTCACTAGTGGATTTTGGAAGAGCTTCCAGGAAGTTTTGGGAACCGAGTTGTGTTTGAGTACCGCTTATCATCCCCAAACAGATGGTCAGACTGAGAGAGTCAACCGAGTTTTGGAAGATCTCTTGAGGGCATGTGTTTTGGATTTCGAAGGATCATGGGAAGATCATCTTTATTTGGTGGAGTTTGCGTATAATAACAGTTATCAGTCAAGTATTGGTATGGCACCATATGAAGCCTTGTATGGAAGACCTTATAACTCTCCGACATGTTGGTTGGAAACTGGAGAAAAGCTGATACTTGGGCCTGAGATGATTCGTCAGACTTCGGATTGTATAGAGATCATTCGACAACGAATGAAGGCAGCCCAAGACCGTCAGAAGAGTTATGCCGATAAGCGTCGAAAAGATTTGGAATTCGATGTAGGTGATATGGTTTTTGTGAAGATTTCTCCTCTGAAGAATGTTATTCGATTCAGGAAGAAGGGGAAGTTGACTCCGAGATTTGTTGGACCATTTCCGATCATCGAGCGAATTGGAAAGCTCGCTTATAGATTGGAGTTACCGGAAAAGATGTCGGGTGTGCACAATGTTTTTCATGTATCGTATCTACGGAAGTATGTGCACGACTCGAATACAGTGGTTTCTGCTGATAGCTGTGAAGATTTGGAGGTTGATCCAGTGGTTACGAGACCTCGTAAGCCACTTCGTGTTGTTGAAACCGACACGAAACAGCTTAGGAGGAAGACGATTACGTTGCTCAAGATACAATGGAGTGATGATGTTAACGACTGTACATGGGAGGAGGAAGAGAGGATGAAGGCAGCTCATCCTAAACTCTTCGAGGTATGGCCCTTAGGTGTCGTGACATCTCATGAATTTGTAACTTGTTCTAATCTTAGAATTCTGCATGCTAGGCTAGAAATTGGATGCAGGGTTTGTTGATTGCTATGGATGGTAGGCATGCAGAATAGTTTTGGTTGTTGTTGTTTGTTTGGAATTTGGGGGCGAAATTCCTATAGGAGGAGAGAATGTAACGATCCGTATTTTTACGGATCGATAGATCGTAGAATTATTAGTTCGTTAGTGTTGTTTATGTTCTCCTTAGCCTAAGTCGTATGGGAGGTTAACTCGTATAGGGATAGGTCGTGTACGAGTTACGAGTTATGGGTTTCTGACCGACCTAAGTATCGACCGAGTTAAGGTAGTAACCGACCTATAGGATGACCGACCTATAGTGCTTGACCGACTTAAGGAAGTTGCCGAGTTATAGAAGTTAACTCGTAAGGATATTGACCAGTGTGGAAGTTAGGTTGGGTTAGAGGAACTAACGGGTTAAGAGATGAGTCGTGTACGAGTCAGTGGGGTTTTAAGTCGTAAACGACTTAGGAGATTACGACCTAGTTAAGACGTGTTAACGAGTTATAAGAGTTAACGAGTTAGTGTGTTACGACTTAGTGATTTGGGACGAGTTAACGACCTAAGGGACTCATGAGTTAGCATGTTAGCAAGTTAAGAGGAGCAGCGACCTACGAGTTAGTGGGTTAGTAGAGATAGTGAGTCACCGGGTTAAGGGTTAGGTCGGCACACACTAAGTCGTTAGCGACTTAGTGATAGGTCGTAACTCGTGTTGCTCGTTAGGTCGTATACTAGTTAAGTCGCGGCATAGTTGATCCGCGTTCGTTTTAGGTCGTAAGGTCATCTGGGCCGTTGGTTTCGTTAGATCGGCGTATATGTTAACCCAGTTAGGGCGTAACTCGTGAAGTTGTTGAGTCGGCTACCCTGATGAGTCGTAAGTCGTTATGATTAGGTCGCATAGGAGTTAGGTCGGCCGTGTGTTAACTCGTGTGAATCTGGGTTTGTTTAGGTCGTGGTTTTCGATGAGTCGTAGGTCGTAGGGTGATGAGTCGTGAGCGACCTAAGAGCTTAGGTCGGAGACGACCTAAGACCGAACGAGTTAAGGCTTTAGGCCTATAAATACCACGGTTTCACTTCATTTTGGCACCGGATTTTGAGGCGATGAAGTGCTGCCATTTTGAGAGCTCGACTACAACATTTCTTCACTTCTTTTCTCCACTTTGATCTAGTGCTTACATCCATCCAAGATCGAAGATCAAGATCGAAGATCCAAGAGCCAAAGTTGAAGATCTTCATCTAACAAAGAGAGATTTCATCGTTCGAAGCGGAATCTTGTCGGATCAAGCTTAGTTCTTCGCTGTACAGATCTGAAGTGGATATCTTTTGAGGTGTTTAGGTGATTCGGTGAGTGGTGGTTATCTCTCACGCGGACCCAAAGGAGTATATTGGTTTGGTGGTTTGTTGAAGTGTTGTAGATAGTGATTTTATGCATTTTTCTTTATATCCAAGTGTAGATCCATTACTTATGAAGATGTTTACTTATGCAAGTTCATTCATCAAGTTGTAGAGACAAAACCCATGATTATATTTGTTAGATCTATGCTAAAAACCCATGATTAATGCATGTTAGATCTATGCTCATTTATTTACGAAATTGCCATTTTAGTTATAAATGCCTATTTAGACCATGTTCGATTACTTGATTGCTTAAACTAATGATTGATTTGATTGATTGCTATGTATGTTAGTTGATGGATAGTTAGATCTAGACAGGATGGTCAATGGTGATTTAAAAGCCAAGAGAAAGGCTCTTGAATTGGAAAAGCTGCTGTTGGCATATGAAGCGGATGTGGAAGCTCATATGGATGGATTTGATAGGATGAAGTTTTGCTATAATTAGAGGAAGCAGAACATGATATCGAGATGGGACTTTGCTATGATGCGTTGGAGCAAAGCATGATGTGAGATAGTCTTGGTTTAATCCAGGCAGGGATCATTCCAAGCATATTGATAACTCGAGGGATGGTTCGAGTTGGTTGATAATGGATTGCTCGAGAGGAAGCTTGGGCTGGTATGAGAGTAGTCGTCGAGGAGGATGACTAGGAGGCTTGGACTTCATCATTGTTGAAGGTTCTAGTAAACTCAAAGCAAGAGTACATGAGGCGCCCAAAACGACTACAGGCAGGTGGTCGGGACACCCAAAAGACTACATGCAGGTGGTCGAGTACTCTGGGCAGAGTAGGTGAGTCCTAGGCACGGGTCACGATGACGTGCAGAGTTTGTCTAGAACCGGGGTTACCATTAACCCTTGACTTACGGCTGAAAGAATGTGCCAGTCATTCAATTAACGGTGGTATCGAAGCAAAGATAACAGTGATAGCTAGAGTCATGGATGTATGGTTGTATCATCATTTGGCCTCAAGAGCGGTGTTTTCTGGGTGCTTATCTGATCTTGGTTTAGGCCTTGGGGGTTTGTATTTAGAAACATCGACCTTGACTCGAGTGATTAATGCTTTACTTTAATTATCTGTTTTGCTATGCTTGCTTCTCCTTAGTGTGTGTCTGGGGGCTATCACTGTAGAAAGTGGTGGAGTGGGATGGTTGGGTTACTATTCCTTTTTATCCTTTATGCTCTTTTGGTATGTTTGATAGTTGATTTACTGCTCACTAGGACTTTGTCTGACTCAAGGTTTTATGTCTCCTCTTATTACCTTGGGCTGTTCATCCATGTTGGGATGGGCAGACTAGGTAGCAGGTGACAGGTGCTGTTCTTGGAGATTTACGCTGATGATGACGAAGACGAGCTGGAGGCTTTTGCATATTATTTTCATATTATATGTACTGGATGTTCCGCTGCTGCATTTGCTTTGAGTGCTTTGTAGCGAGGCTTGATGTATTGAATTTTCAAATGCTTGTATCTCTATTATGAAGTCTATATGATAATTTTCTGTTATGGAGCTTCACTATATATTTCTCTATTGTATTTTGTCCATGCGCTGTGAGTTATACGATAGATTCTGCGATGTTATTCTTACCTTGACTATCGTCCATGGCTGCCTGGCACACTTTCAGCGCACTATTTCCTTGTTTTGGTGCGGGAGTCATGGGCGGTCGTCACATCAACCAGGAAGCATTTCTGAAATTAGAACAGGATAAAAGCAATTCAAGTTCAACACAAGACCAGATTCAGATTTAATTTAAAAATAACGAAACCCAGATCAATTTTCAAAGGCAAGAACACTCCCTGTGTTCTCTGCTCTGTGCAACCCATCAGGTGAGCAAAATACCCCCTTTTTAATTTGATTCTGCTATGATGATGTTGAAGTTGTTTGCATAATGTTAACACACATGTATGTTTGACTGTGTATATATTGTTGATTAAATATTTGTGTGTGTATATATACAGAGATATCTCCCTGTTAGAAAACATGTTACCAAAATATAAAAAAAATGATCTTCCTTTCTAGGAAATAATAAGCTTTGATCACCAGAAAGAAATTAGTTATAACATCAAAATGAAAATTTTAAATATGGTCCTAGTTAAAAATAATTAGTAAATATTTAAAAAGAAAAGGGTTTACAATAAAATCTGTTAATTCTAGAAAAATTTATGGCTTTAATTTTACAAATGGACTTTAAAATCTGGTTTGTGTTACTATTTGATGAATTTTGATAATTAAATCTTGATTTTTAAAAGAGTAAATTTCTAACATGGGTATGATAATCAGAAAACCTATTTCCATCAATTTCAGTCGACCCACGATGAAGTGAAGATCGTGATCATCGGTGAAGATGGCTGGAGCATCAAGGATTAATGGAAAAATACAAATTGAATTTATAAGTGATCAAGGCATTGGAACAATGTGGATTTAGCGTTTAGTGACCTTATTTGGTCAAGGATAAAATCGAGGCAATTTCATCATCTATGATGGATCAAGTTCGATCGCACCCAGGGGAATGGGAAGGGGAGAGTTGTAACGTCCGTCCTTTCACATGCTTTAAATCGACACACGTGCCAATTCAAACCATACGGAAGGGCGGATTGATATCGGGTAAATAAGAAAAATAGAAAAGAGAATAAAAAACTAAACAGAATCTCACAGCGGAAGGATAAAATATAATAATAAATATAAAGTTCATAAAACTGTTTACAAAACATTTGATTCTTCTTCATGCAATAAATATCAGAGTTCACATACCAATAAATACCAATGCAGCGGAATTAAATAGTGTTGTGGAATAATATAGTAGATAGTAATACTACAAATCTTCGTCTTCGTCCTCCGGAATAAAATCTTCAAATCCTGAAACGCTCGGACTGACCCGAGCGAATTGAGAAACAAAACACTCGAGTCAGAAATAAAAGATCTTATGTAAGTTAAATCAACAGGGATAAATATGAGTGCTGTAACTTAAAAGATGCTCGGGATTCACATATCTTAAGGATCCGTTAAACTATTTACTATGTAGTATATTTCGCTATTTTAATAGTGTCTAATTTAAAATAAACTTACTTTTAAATAGCGTTAAGGGGTTACCCATATAGCCCTTAACACAGAATATATTCTCATAGTCTATATAGTACCGTAATCTCCCCCGTACTGGGCGTCATCAGAGGGCACTCCATAGGTATGGTACAAAACCAAAATCGTATAAGGCGCGCTAGGGTAGGTGACACGGCATAACTAGGCAATGCCAGGGTAGATATACCAATTGCTATCCGGGCTGGTGGTAACACATAACCGCAGCTATCGCCCACCTCGAACAAACTCCCCCTAAAATCAAAGTAAAAGTGGCCACCGAATCAATCCAAAGTCAGAGTATAGTATCGAAGAGGAGTGTCCGATAAAGGGTGCTAACCCCCTTGGTCCGAGAATCGCTCCTGTTTTAGCCACCTTATGCCAACTCACGGGAGTCGGGTCCACATATTTACCTCAAAGGAAACGCCGCCACCATCCTACTTCATTCTGGAATCTCCACCACGTACACGGTTGTTAAAGTGGTTTTCGGAGTTGGCAGAGAGTATGACAACTTCCGATCCCGGTCTCTTCAACAAACAATCTTTATTATAACACCGCGGTTATTTCCAAATAATTTATACTTTAAAACCAGTATATAATTATACATTTCAAAACCTATAAATACGATATCATTTCCATTTCCGAACAACTCATTTGATATTATTTTTATAAAAACCCAAATCAATAATATTATTTTTATTTCAAATATTATTTCTTTCCCAAAATCATACTGCTTTAAAACTTATAATATCTGGAAACCAAACATTTGAATTATAATTTTCAAAACATCATACTGCGAAATTCATAGCTTTAAAACCATAACTTCTAAAACTCGAATGGTTTGGATATTCAACATTATATATAAAATAAAATGGTTTGAATTAAAAAAAATTATAAAATAATTTCCGCGACTTCAAAATTTTTATTCTTTTAAGATATTGGTCTAAACCCCATAAATTTAGATTTCTTTTAGTTTCAATAAAACACTTCGATTTCAATATATTCACATTTTGAGCATTTAACAATTTCAAAACTCGGGTTGGAAATTCTATTCAACAATTTATTTTCCTATTATTTAGGTTTGAAATATTCACCAAATAAATCCATAAAATAAAAATCAATTTCTCACAAATAAATATTTCCTTCAATTTATTTATACCAGAATTATTCATTTAATTCATTTTAAAAAAAGTTCCAGTTATAAATATCGTACCTTTAAAATTTCAAGGCTTAAATAAGTTTTACATCAACTTATGGAGAGAATTTTTTTTTATAAGTTCCATCAAATAAATTTCCAATTTACCTCCCAATCTTAACTGATTTAAATCATTAAAACTCTATATATATACATACGATATCTTAAACATGTACTTAATCATTTAACATAAATAATCAAACTCCATTGTTCAACTTATTTATTTTTATTTAACCGATTTATACATAGCTTAAATTCAAAAATTTAGCTATATATGTATATATATATAATATATTTATATAATGTCCAAATTTAATATTTATTAAACCGTATCATATCCAAACCATAAAAATCATTTCAAAAAATATTTTATATATATACCGCGGTGCCTGTATAAAATTTTATATCCTATGGTCAAGTGATACGGATATTTATCATTTCAATCCGCAATTAAAATAAAAATTGCGGTTGTATATCATTTAAATCGCAATCCCGAATGAAATGAAAATGCATAATAACTTGCAGTTTATACAATATAAAATATAGCGTCTATTAATCCAAATACAAATCATCAACCATTTATTTCAATCATCATCCAATTTGAACAAAACATCAATATATAGCATATAAAATATAACAGGTAATAAATAACAGGTATTAACTAACAGTTTATATTCAATCATAAATTTAATAACTGTTTAACTAGTAGTTTATATGAAAATAAATAAATTTAACCGTAAATTTTTATGCAATAATAAAATTAAATAACAATTAAGTTTAAATAAATGCAATCTAACTGAGATGATGAATAAAATATGCCAAACAACCATAAATGAATTTCTACTCATATCATAAATCAATTTAGCAAACATAAGAAAACTTAGAAGTTGTGAGTGGGTTAAAGCACTCACCTTTTGAATTTAAATCGAATTTAAATCCGATTTAAACCCAAAAATTTGACAGTCCAAATCCATCCAAACCAGCGTCAAAGTGTCCGGAATTTTCGATACGAACGCAACGGAGAAAACCGCGCGTCAATCCGAGCTCATATGCAAAAGTTATTCGAGTTAAAAGATTTAAATTTTAATATAACATAATTAATTAATACATAAAAAATTATAACGTACCATCCTCTTCTTCCTTATCCACGAACCTACTAACCCATCACGCACGTGCCACTTTCTTCCGTGCGCATGCAACTCGAGAAATATAGAGTACAATCAGCGACTACTAGTGTGTGCGCCACCTTGAGAGCCACCTACGGACCAAGTTTCACATCACCACTCGCTACCGTTTACACGCAATCCAAGAAAATACGTCCATGCTTCCAAGCCAGATCCTGGCGAATTCGTGGTCCAATAGCATAGATCAACTATATGGATTTGAAGAGCTCGCCGAGATCTACAACTTTGCTTTTGGAATTTTTCGATTTCGTTGAACGGATTGAAAGATATTGAGGAAAGAAGATAAACAATTTCTGGCCATTGAATAAGTGGCGGCCATGGTATAGAATTTGGGTTTCTGAAATAAAATAATAATAAAACTGTCACGGTTTACGTGCGTATTTATAGAGTTTAACGTCAAAAACGGGCCAGAGTCCAATTTAAGCGTGCTGACAGGCGATCCTAACATAAAAAGGCCTTCTGAACGCAATGGTACTGGTTTCGAAGCCCAGTTCCATCATTTTCGTCGGTAACTGTTCAAGTCAATTTGTTTGAATGACAAAAATGCCCTGAAAAGTCCGTTTCGGTTCCGGAACAAAAATGAATCATCCCATATATCAAAATAGATGTTTTAAATATTTTAAACGCGATGGAACAAGTTTCAAGCCCAAATTCCACCGTATGAAGAAGTTATGTTAAAAACAATATTTTCAAATTGATTTCAAATGCATAAATTTCAAGGCGTTTCAAGTCCGTACGATCAAACGACAAGTCCGATCGCTACGAAACTTGAAACACTATTACAATTCACCGTTACAGATCCGATTAAACTGGTTTCGTCGAAATCCGAGTCAGTGGCCAAAATGGCTATTTTCCTATTAATTAAATAATTAAATAATTAAATGAATAAAAAATCCAATTCTTGGTTTCAATTCTAAAATTGACCAATTTTACTACCTTTATATTTCCCAAACATTTACAATGCTTTAAACAAATTTATATGTCGCTTAAATGTTGATTAAATCATCAATTTTAGCGTTAAATTCCAATTTTGTTAAATTTAGAAATTATAAATTAAAATTTCAATAATTCCTTTGAATTAAACTTTCATTCATATTATTCAAATTCATTATTACAAACAGATGAAATAAATATTGGAATAAAAATCCATTATTTTAACATTCTCAATTTTCATTTAAATCCTCACTTATGTAATATTTAAATATTATACTCCACTTAATTGCAATAAATCCACTTATTAGATTTCAAATTATAAATAAATTAATAAATCTTTGTTTTCACTTCTTAAATCAACCGGTCCTCATATTATAATTAAAACTAACATTTATTAAATCTTGTAGAATTTACCATTTTAAATGACAAATCAAATCTACCCTAACTGCACAAATTAGGGCAATTAATTGCAATTGATTTCCCATTAAACTACATAAATTATCAAATTGAAACCTAAATAAAATATTTATTTATTTAAAATCTTGCTATTTACATGAATTGACCCTTCACGGGTATAATTAACATTGATTTCCAATTATTACTTAAATTTACACCCACAAACGTTAAACTTAGATTTATTACAAATTTTTACCGTTCAGTCTATCGAAGCCTTAGGTTACATCTTTACTATTCATTTATTCGACTCAATTTAGCATTATTTACCTTGCATTAACATTGTCACTTTAAAACTCTATCCAATTGCAATTAATACTCCAAATAAATACATTTACTCTTTTCGCTATTCTATTAATTTTCGTTAACGTAATATAAAATAAAAATTACTGTAACTGATATTCAAATTTTAAATTAACAAGCTACCTCAATAGGCAACATACAGTTACTATTCAATTAGGTAATTTAAAATAGTCGCGATTCTACTCTTAAATTTATTTCCAAATACCGTACTACCAGATTACCTAAATTTACGATCAAATACCGTTACAGTGGTCATCGCATTAATCAATTAAATCCTTTCCTTTATTTCATTTAATTAGGTTTGCGCAAATTAAATTTTCATTAACTTACATTTACATAGTTTCAATTTCTACCGGACATTGATTTAATTGAATTTACTATTTAATATCATTAATGCATTAACTAAATCCACTGCTTACCTTTGTTCTCTCATATGCAATTCTTAGCCTAGTATAACAATTTACATTACTTCAATTTATTCGTCATTTTGTTTCAACTGTAAATACTTAGCCTTAAATTCCCATGGTTTCATTTCATTTTCAGCATTTGCTTCATTATTAATTATAAAATCTTTATTTCCTCTAAATTAAATTTACATAAATCTTATTAAAATGACAAAATTAATTAACGAAAATTACGGGTCGTTACAAGAGTCTGGCGTGGCTTTGGTCAGAGAGGCAATGTTCCTGGTGGTCCTTTCGACGGCGTCGAGGCAATTTATGGTGACCGTGCTTATTCCAGTAAATGGCCGAATTGCTCGATTTTGGTCTGAGTCGAATTCAACGATTTTGGGTGTTCAAGTTAGGTAGCGATGTCGTTGATGATTGATTGATACCATCGGCAATGGCTGAAAGGCGCTGGAACGCCGGTGCACGTGCATGCTATATCGTGAGTATTTGAGTTGTTATGATTTGGGGAAGGAAGGTTTATCTGGGGTTCGTACTCGGCAAAGAAGAAGAAAGGCTCGAGTTTGTCTATGAGTCGTTAGCAAGTGCTGCTGTGATTTTAGAATTTAAAACTTACAAAGAAAAAAAAATCTAAGGAAAACAAAGAAGTTGGGTTTACTCAGAATTTTGGATGATGGGCTCGAGAAATTTACGAATTGGCTTGGGTTATTGTTTAAGCTGAATTAACTAGTTTTTTTTAAAAAAGAAAAAATGTAAACACAAATATTAATAAGGTTTTAAAGTTATCTGAGGGATTAAATTTTCCAAAGAATGTTGCCAAGTTTTCAAAACAATATAGTATAAGTTCAAAATTTGTTTTTCAAAGAATTTACAATGTTTTGAAATTTTTGTTTAAAAATAGTCACATAATGAGATGATAATAAATAAACTTCTAAATATTTTCAAATGAAATTTAAAGATATAATTGAAAAGTGATTTGAGTCAAGAATGTTAAACTTTAATTAATCAAGAGAAGATCTTAATTGATTTTGTTGGTTAGTTAATTTCAAGTATTTATTTAAATAAAATATTATTACTTAATGTAATTAAGAAATAATTACTTTATGTAATTACAATTAAGGATAGTTAATTAATTATGATTAATTAATGTGAGTAATTAAAGGTAATTAACTGCTTAAAAATAATTACTTAATTAAAAGTAGTTAATTAATGATTGAAGTGGATTTATCAAGTGATTAAAGAATAATTAATTTAAGGATGATTAATCTATGTGATTAATTAATTAAGATAATTAATTTGAGGATAATTAATTAATATGATAAATCAATTAAGATAATTAATTTAGGGATAATTAATTAATGAAGATTAATTAATGATAAGTAATTAACGAGTAATTAAATACTTAAGGATAATCACTTTGTAATTAATAAAGGATAATTACTTAACTAAAATTAATAAAATTAACGATTAAGGTTGATTAATTAAGTAATTAAAGGACAATAACTCGAAGAAATTAATTTGTGATTAAGGATAATCACTCATTATAATTAATTAAGGACAATTAATTAATGGTAATTAATTAAAGGCTAATTAATTAGGGTGATTAATTAAATGATTAAAGGTTAATTAATTATTGAATAAAGGTTATTTCTTTTATTAAAGGATAATTGAGTAAATGGGTTGTAATTAATTTAATATTAATTAACCAGGATTAATGTTTATTTATAAGCAATTAGTCTGATTTAAGTTAATCAGATAATTAATTGATTTTGCTTATGGATGTATGAATTTTATGAATGCCTTGAGTTGATCTGTAATGATTCTATGATGTGGATTGTTTGGATTGAGCTATATGTGTATATTATTTATCTGTAATGTATTTACACATTTACTTGTGATGCATTTACATATCTATCTATGAATATGTGAATAATGATAAGCGTTATAGGATTATACCACTTATCAAATATTATTGTGCTTGAATCTGTGATGATTGATATTGTTGCATTATTGGGTAAAACCCTTGGACTACACTATTCACACACTACTATGGATTGCACGAGGAAATTGGTTAAGTCACAGATTTTTTAAATGGTTTTAAAATTGAATTTTGAATCCAAATAGTTTTGGTAATGGAATTGGATTAAATATGAAAAGCTTTTGAAAGTGAGTTTGAGGATAAAAAGTTATTTTAACAACTTGATAAAGTTTTGAATTTTGAATAGTTTAAATTGAATTTGAATTCAAAATTTGAAATTGAATTCTGTTTAGAAATTATGTTTTGAAAAGGTTATACAAGGTTAAATGTGTTTATATGAGTTTTAAACCATTTCAAAAGTATTGTTTTGGGAATTTAAATTTAAACCAAGCTTTATACTTGAATGGCTTTAACTTGTATAAATGTAATCGGATTTTTCCAAAACGAAAACTATTTTTTTCAAAAAAATAAAAGCTTTCATATAAGGAAAGGATTTCCAATTTGTGTTCAATAGTTTCAAGTTTGAAATGAAATTGTTAATTATTTTGAAAGCTGTGAATGAACCTTTGTGAAAGATTATTAAACCTTGTTTTGAAATCGATGAGGAGTTTAAATGATGTATCTTTTATATAAAAGATATGATTTGGAAACGGGTTTGAAAACTATTAAATCTTTGATTTAAAGATTGAATGAGTTAATCCAAATTGAAATGGAAATTGGTTTGAAAAGTTGTGAATGAATCTTTGTGAAATCTGGGTGAACTTTGTGAAGTGAAACTTTTTTTTTAAGATTTGAAAATGGTAATATTTTTTAAACCATTTGAGAAGAAATTTTGGGTTTTAAATTGTGACTTAACTAAAATCCCAATATCCATATGTTTTTAAATATTGCACTCATTATTCGGTTTAGCCGGGAGAGGACCTTTGTGTCATATAACCCATTCCGAATAATGATACGACGTTATGGATAGTATTTGAAGACCGATGGTGAAGACCGGATATTTTTGAAAGTGAAAGGATAACTCGTCGAATGTCTCCGCACCGAATGGCCCCGGTATAGAGATCTCCATATGTGATGGGGATTCCGGACGTGATTAGGGATTATCGGATTTGCAAGGGCTTCATCGGAAGTGCCTTAGGTTCCGTTCGAACCCGTAACAGACTTGTCTGGATGTGTGTCTGACATTACACTTTGAGATATAAAGCTAGTTTCTATCAAATACATTTCTGTTTGGTGGCGGAGATTTATTCTCTTAGCTTAACACCCTTCTCTAAGACGTACAAGCTTAGAGGTATTGTAGTTGATGGTTACTATTGATACATTCCCAATTTGGTAATATGGCATACGAAGTGCTGCCGATCATTTGTTGATCAAAGCATGGTTTGTGAAAAAGCATAGCTTTGTGGACGAGACCTCATCGAGCCTCACAACCGAGTAATGGTCGAAACAGGAAAGATGCGGCAAGGTTGCAGGGGTCGCGCCCCAAGTATATGTCCATTCCTTTCGGAAAAGGGTGGTATCATGGTATGGAGCCCAGATACTTAACTCGTTGGACACTGTAAATTTATTACTGTGTTATGTTGCTTGTGGTTGAGGACCCTCAGATAAAGGTCGCAAAAGACTGAGGGTGGCATATCTTTAGGTATTACTCCCAGGCAGGGAGCAAACCGGCTTTGTGTTGGCAGAGAGCTGGGTAAGTTCTCGGGGCGTCCCTCCAGAGACGTTCCCATGTGGCAATAGGAAGTTCCTTAGCCTGACCATTTGTTGGAAATCCAATCAAACAATACAAGCCCTGTACGATTGCACTTGTACAACCGGCCAACTCAGGTGGTAGCTATAGCTGGCATAATATAATGGTAACTATGCTGGTTAAGATTAATATTATACTTTCGAAATGTTTTCCACTATGCACTAATAATAATATCAAAAGGTTTTCGCGTATCAAGCATATTTGACTATCATAAGGAGAAATCTCCCCCAAGTGTGTGATTGCATGTTGTGTGTGCCGGGAGGCCTTATGGTAGTTTCATTTTCTAAAAAGCATTGCGGATTTCAATTTTTTAAATTCTTTTGTTGTTTGTTTTAAAGAAAACTATTTTTGTTTGCTCATACCAGTCCCACGACTGACTCGGAGTTTATTGTTCCCTTCCTAAACCCTGGGTGCCCACAATTTTCCACACGGGCAGTCTAGCTTTGGGTTTTTCAGATAATCGAATAGTAGGTGTAGATTTAATAGCATTCAATCTTGGGTTTTGGCAATCACATTTTGCATCGAGTCGCTTCACTTCTGCATTGTTGTTGGATCAAGCTTGTTGGATTGGAGTTCTTTAAGCTTTCGGTTTGGATATGAAAGTCTTCGATTATTTAGAGCTTTTGGAGTTTGGCATTGAAGAATTGTCTTTCCGCTACTGTTGTCTCTTCTATTGTCATGAATCTATCTTTGACATATTGTGAGTAATTTGTATTTGATATTCAGTTGTATCTAATGTTGTATCAATTATGTATCAATAATATATTATATTCATTTTCTTCCGCTGTGTTTTTATACTTAATGTGTTATAAGCTCCGGCGAACAAGATTCGATGTTTGGATCTGCGGCATTCGAATACGAGTGACGTATTCAGTGCCGATTTTCGAAGGTCGAGTCAGGTTCATTATAAGAACCGAATTATCAATAACCGCGGATTACATTACTATGAAATTAAAATTCAACTTTATAGAAGCTGGATTCACCGTAGTTGTACAAGCTGTAAGACGACATTTGCCATCCAATAATCTGATGTGCAATAGTTATTATGAAGTGAATAAACATATATCCGCTTTGGTCTGCCATACCAAAAGATAGATACATGTATAAAAGTTTGCATATTATACTGAAAAGATGACATTAACCTTATGAGATACAGAATATGTAATAAGGAAAGATACAAACCAAAAAAAGGAAAAGAAGTTCCATGCAAGAGAATGCATTCTTTATCCATCACTCCTAGACTTCAAAGGTTATACGCATGTTCTGCTATGGCATCGCATATCAGATGGAATAACATGAGATCTTAGAAAGAGGGAATTTTGACACATCCATCTGATGGGGAAGCCTGGAAACATTTCAATAAGACTTATCACGCGTTTACTGCAGAGAGCCGTAATGTCAAACTTGGTTTATGTACGGATGAATTTTCACCATTCTCTCAATGTGGCAGTAAATATTCATCTTGGCGTATTATCATTGCACCTTATAATATACCTTCGTATATATGTATGAAAACTCCATATATGTTTCTCACTATTGTCTTCCCTGGTCTTGATAATCTGACATAAGGAATTGATATTTGTTCGCAACCATTGATTGAAGAGTTGAAAACATTATGGCAATAAAGGGTTGATACATACGACGTTTATAAAAAAATAAATTTTCATACGTTTTCACCTTTGTTATAGACTATTAGTGATTTTTCGGCTTATGCAATGCTTTCAGGTTGGATGGCTGGTCATCTAGCTTGTTCGTATTAAATAGATGAAATATAACCATTTTCATTGTTGAATGGAAGGATAATTACGTGGTTTGATTTTCATCGGTGTTTTCTTCATCTTCATGATAATCATACTTGTATAAGAGGCTTAAAAACTTTATAGATAACAGAGTAAAGACTAGACAATGACCAATGATTTTTTCAAGTCAAGAAATATATGAACTTGTTAACGAATATCCAAAGATACATGAAATTGGAGCATAGACTAAAATGCTAGGTAAATTGATAATTCATAATTGGTGCAAAAAAAGTATATTTTGAGAGTTACATTATTGGAAATGTAACAACCCTTCTTTTCAATCCTCAAAAGTCGAACACTAATACATCCACGATATTCACGTGCCAAGCATCCAATGCTAGAAGATAGATTGTTGGTGCAAAAGAAAGAATAGACAGAACAAAATATTACATCGTGACGAGGAATATATAATATACAATGGATCTTTACAAAAGAAAACTGTAATATACATACATTAATCAGAGTAAACTAATCTATCATCAGCCTAGATAGTTATAACAACATGTTCTCGCAAATGCTGGTAAATACAAAACAACAAATGCAGCAGAAATAAAATATACATGAATATGTCTTAGAGGCATCCAGCTCAGTTTTTAAGCTCCAAAGCATCCAACTAAATTAGGAAATATGCTCGGGCTGACCCGAACAATATAAGAAAATAACGCCCAGATCAGTTTGGTATTCTAGTAAACCAGTGTGAGAAACACACGTTATGTGGATTTTATCTTTATAAAACCTTTCAAAATAAAGCCATCTTATAAGATCACGCCATACATAAACATGAACGAGCTTTTACTACATCCTTAGGATTAGTAGCAAGTTGCCCTTGCATTTAAAAAATCTCTTTCTCCGACTCTATCATCTTCAGGATATCTCATGTTAAAATGCTTATGCAAGGTCGAAGTGGTTTCAGATGGTATATCTGATCGTAGTCCCTTTGAACTGACAACGGTAGTTTCAAAAACTGAACAAGATTTGATAGTCGGTTATTTAACTATCAAACAAACAGTCAACCCAATCAGAGATTTAATTTCACTATGAAATCAAGCATGGTTAAGCATATAGTAACCACTAAGCCTCTTTAATTGATCCTTTCATTAATAAAACCACTTTGTAAATTCTTGTATTAAAATACTTTTACAATGGTATATTCACAAATCCTCTCTACTACTTTAATTACTTGAAAAATATCAATATACTTATCTCAACTATAAGTATATTTCCAAATCATTTCACTTTCAACACTTAGAAAACTTTTCCATATACTTATGTCAACAGTACAAGTATATTCACAAAAAACAGTACATTTCCTATACTAGAAAATGTACTAATATACTTATCTTAACGGTATAAGTATATCCATAAATCTTAAGAAAGATTTCATTTCCAAAACCATACTTAATTAGGTTAGCACAAATTTAATTTAAAAACAGTGATAACATTAAACTCAAAACACTTTTCTCATTCGGTGTAAGTAAATAGATCGTAAGGAAATTAGACAAAATATAATTAGCACCACTTTTCGATTTCAGATAGTATCATTCCTCGATTAACAATGAAATCGAGCAACTTAGAAAACTGTCTTTGGCTCAATATACATTTTTAATTTTGAAGATAGAGACGAGTTTTCATACCTCAAAATTTGGTGCTAAATATGAAAATAATACTTTCCATACCACCATAATATAAAATGATCATTTATAGCAATCAAACCTCCTTTTCTCTATAAAGTTCCTTTTTATCAACCTCTTTTATATTTACAAACTCCAATTATAAATTAGTTTATAAAACTTCATTTGTAAATCTCCTTTATGAAATACCATTTACAAATCTCCTTTTGTAAATCTCCAAATATATTATAAAACTAATTTTATAAATATTTAAATATAATTATAAACTCCTTTAAAAAAAATCCTTTATAGAAACCCTTTATAGATCCAGAAATCAAATTTATAAATCTTATATACTTTACACAAATCTTTGTTTTCAAGATAGGACTAAATACTTTCCATAAAACTATCATTTCATATCTCATTATAAATTCACAAATGCGATTTATTTTTCAATTTCTAAAAATGATCTCTTTCTCTTTTTATAAAATACCATTTAAAATCCTATTCTTTTATTTATAGAATAACATTTATAAATCTATCCCTTTTAATATAACATTTTATATAAAAATGTTTCAATAATATTATATCAAAGTATTTCTTTCTTCTATTAAAAAGAGAATCACTTTGTTTTAAAACAGTTAAATTCCCTTTAATTTTCTTTAAAATAAACATTCATTACTATAATAACTTTTCCATAAAAATAAATACTTCTCAAAATACTTTAAAAGAATTTCTATATATATTAGAAAAAACTAACAAAAAGTTGTAGGTAAAATAGAGAAATTCAAAAACCATTCATAAATAAAATGCTATAGAAATTTTCGAAAATCATATTTAAAATCATCATCTGAATCAAAACCATTTTCAAATCCAAAATAGCAAACCATAGTATATTAAAATACTAAAATGAGGTCAGTAGCTACCATATAACCAATGCTTTTACTATCTTTATCAGCAAAAACGTTTAATTTTTAACATATATCAATGCTATATCCAACATGGCCAACTACGCAATTTTAACATTTAATAATTTAAGCAACAGATATATAACTGAAAATTATAATAAATAATAATGAGGAATGTGGATTCCTTTGCAAAAAAAATTGCATTTCATTTTAAATTGCATTTTCTTTACAAAGCGAAAATTCAACCATACCAAACCAATAATCATTCAAACATGAAAAAATATATTTTATATCTACTATATATCATTATAGTATTCATCCAGAGGTGGGATAACTCATCAAAATTCCAGTTGACGCTTAAGCATTCTGGTTTGATCCAAAATGGAACGATGTTTGATTTAAGCTCAAAATTCCACTTGCTCCAAACTAAAAATCCTAGTGCAGATATCACTCCTGCGAGCGCAACACAAAAGGCCATGTCTTGACTGGGTCTCATATGCAAAAGTTATTCATTTATAAGATTTTGATTCAAATAATATAATTAGTATCCACAACACTGAATGCAAGCTCCAGATCGTCAATCTCTCAATGGAAATGTAATTTGTTTTCTTCAATGAACCTCACTTCATCTTCTCTCCACAATGCACCCCACCACACGAAGCTCAACCCACCACATCAAAATCTGACCCAAAAACCCTCCTTACGACACGCTACAGGTTGTGACACTCGAACATCCAAGGAGCTCCACCATTTCCTGGCCGCCGACTCCCTATTCCACCAAAAATTAAAATCCAAACTCAAATCCCTCCAACTCCACCTAGATTTTTCTCAAATCAAAACCCTAGCTCCTTCTCAAAACTGTCGATCATCGCAACCCATCACTACACGCCAACAGAGTATAAGGATTTGAAGATCTTGACCTCATCAGTTCAAAGAATCCAACTTTATATTTTTTAGTTAAGTAAATGAATTGGTTTTGATTTTTGAATAGGGATTAGCTCTCTTTTGTTTAACAGGAAATGTAAATGTAAAAGAGAGTGGGAAAAAAATGTTAGAAGCGTTGAACCGTCAAAGGGTAGAGTTTGGTTTATACAAATATTTTCAGCACTTCTTTATAGACAATTTCATTCATGTACAAATTGTGAATGATAAAAACAAAAATACGATCACACATAAAAATATGACACGATTCCAAAACAACAATAAAATACGCTAGTTATCCCATTCTGTAAAATTCCAAAAGTACCACAGTTTGTCGTAAAATACGTCAAACGATAATTTTAATATTTTCCAAAGTAAAAATTATGGAAAAAACCTATAAATAAAAATAAAAGTACATCAATAAAAATCATGTTGTTTTAATAAAAATTATTTTCTTATTATTTATCACATTTGAATCTAATTTGAATATTTAAATAAATTAAGTATTCTCTTTCGAAACATTAAATATTCTAGGTCCTTGTAGGAAAGGTCTCTTATTTCGAAATAATATTGACGTGATGTACAACTTAAAAAACATTTTTGATAATGTGTTTAATATAATTTGAATGTTAAGGGGAAAACTAGGGGCGATCTGAGTTCAAGGCGTGATATATCAGAATTATGCAAACGTCCAGAACTTTATATGAAGCCCAATGATAGTGAAAACCCAAAGAATGCTATGGACTAGATAATAAGCAAGTAAAACTTATGTTAAAGTGGGTGGAAGGACTAAGATGTCCTGACGGGATTTCTTCTAATCTCTGGATACGTTGGCTTTAAAAACAATAAATGAAATAAGATGAAAAGTCAAAATTTGTCATGTTATGATGGAAAATTTCTTACCTGTGGTTTCCAAAGAATTGTTGCACGTAAAAGTATAGAGTGTTATAGTAGAATTAAATTTGTTTTATAAAGAGCTTTGTTCGACTATGTTAAAAGTGGACCGTATATGTATACTTGATGAGGATATCCCTATACAGCTCTACGAACTTGGGAAAATATTTTCACTAGGGTTATTTAATGTAATGGAGCATTTACCTATTCATCTTCCATCCGAAGAAATTCTTCGAGGTCCTTTGCAATATGGATGGATGTATCTATTTGAGAGGTAATATTGAATATCCGTAATATTAATTTTAGCTTCAAACTTAAATTTACATAAGTAAATTAAATTTGAATTAAATTTGTAATAGATAGTTGAATCATCTGATGAAAAAGTTAGACAAAAGCACGAGTTGAAGGTTCAATTTTCAAATCATATGATGCTTTCGAAGCTTTTTCTCTCATTATTTCAATGACCATGTGAACTTATCATTTGTAACTGTTCCTCATACTGATGACATTGTTTAAGTCTTCTTAGGCAATGTTATCTATTTTTAGATAACGTGGCCGACCTATTAGAAAATGTATGAAACTATGATTAGATGACAGAGGTTACCATGTAGCACGCTCGTATGTTCTTCTTAATCGAGCTGAAGTTGCACCATTTATTAGGCAATATTAAATAATAATTCTTGATATATGAATTTCCAAATTCATAATTATTTCAATTTCACTTATGGATTATAATGCAATATATTATATACATTTGTAGTATTTACGAACCATAAAATCCACGTGGTGAGCTAAATAAAGAATTTGCTAGTTGGATTTCGAAATACATTTATGATCCAAGAAATTGTATTAGTGATGAAGGATTGAAACATTTTGCGATAGGACTAAAACAAAATGTTAAGGCTTATCCAATATTCTTCGTCAATGGATTTAAATTCAACATCAAGGAATATGTTGATCAGAAATTAACTTACAACATCGACGTATTTGTCAAAGGTAGTGATGAACTAGATGAAAATATAAAAGATATTTACGGTGTTTTAACCTAGGTTTTAGAAGTGATATGTTTTATACGACCTGTAGTAAAAGTTTTTTTATTCAAATGCAATTGGTTCAGTTATGTTCCTGCTTCTGGAATCAATATGCCCAAAGATTATAAGCTTATTGAAATGAAGCATAATTCGAATTACTATAAGGATGATCCTTTCATATTATCCTAACAAGCATTACTAGTTTATTATGCTCCATATCCATCCTTAACAAGAGATAAAGCAGACCGGTCTGCTGTTTTTAAAATAAGGGCAAGATTTATATTTAATGGAAATAATATTCCAAACGAAGCAGCTTATCAAGTAGACCTTGGGCAAAATAATGAAATAATAATAACTGACGATCATACTAATTTGGGGCCTTTAAACGATGAATCAAATAATAAAAGCATTTAAGAGTATAGTGGGAAATGATATAGAGTAAGAGACCGAGTCTAAATCCGAAAACGACAAAGACTGATTATTAATTACTGTTGATGTAGTCTATATATGATGGATATTTATATTGCTTGTATAATATTCACTTTGAATTTCCATTATTATTAACGATGATGAGTATGTGGTGAGCTATGGATTATTTTGTTTCATTAAGTCAACATATTTATGTGAGTTGTTCCATTTTGTAGTTTTAGTGGAAGTTTTATGTGATTATTAATGAGATATGTTTTATAACAATAAAAGGATATAGTTTTTCATTATATGAAGCGATGTGTTTTTGATAGATGTATATCATGTCTCGTAGGAGAACCTTCTCATTCTATCGGCTCTCCCGCTACTAGTGTGTACGGTGCCAGTGGCTCGCATGCTGATCCTGGACTCCCCAGAGTTTCTTTGCTCCCAAAATTTGGAGGGTAAGCATCAAATTTATTGCAACATCATTAATATTTAGTGTATGCTATATGGTTTATAATTTATTATATGTCTATATCAAAATTAATACAAGGGATTTGAGATGTAGCCTTCAAACCTTATCCTGTCTACCTCGAAGAAGTCCTACATGAGTAGGATGATGACCTATTGATCAGTGTAGGACGAAATCCCATCTTATTCGAATGTGCCTATATGGAATGATATGTTGGTAATTATAAATTTATAATTCATTTGAAAATGACATATTTGATTTTTGAAAATATACTTTGTCTAAACTAATATACTGTGTATAATTCATTTTAATTTCACTGTGTAGGCTCAGGTTGATATAAACGAGGAGACATATTTAGAGCTAGTTAGGAACAATTGGAACAAGAAAATGAGGAAGAATTACAGATACATCCTCTCGGGAATAAAACATAAAAATAAAATACTCGTTTGGATGTTTGGTAACGTTTATGCAGCTTTTCTGGAACATTGGCAAAAACTAGCTATGATAGTAAGTTTTCTAGTTTCGTATATTTACTGTAATTTGTTAAAAGTCTGTACGGTAATTGCATTAAATTCGTCAACCATATATTTAAGTAGGTACAGATGGTAAGTGTAACTTTTGTGTTAAATTTATAAATCTTGTTATACACCGTGGTGGTTCAGAATCCTTTCAAGAATACGAGAAGGAACTAGTAAATTTATAAATTGAAATTATAAAATACTTATAACTTTGTTTAATCACACACATACATATACATATACATATACATATACATATGCATATACATATACATATACATATACATATACATATACATATACATATACATATACATATACATATACATATACATACATACATACATATATATATATATGTATATGTATGTGTGTGTATGTATATATATGTATGTGTATGTGCATGTGTATGTGTATGTGTAAATGTGTATGTGTATATAGATATAGTTATTTTAGGAGCATGAGCGAGGTGGTACCATTTCATATTTGGTAGTCTTCACTCGCACCTACACCTTTAAGAACACTAATGAGGATGGCTCAACATCGCATACTTGTTCAGATACCAAAACTAGAGCCATCATGTTAAACATTTTTTAATTTATTCCCTTATTTCACATTATCTTTATTACTAATAATGATAATTCAACGAACTGAAAATCAACCGTGTCTTTTTGAAATTCCCGAATTGCCCTTTGCATCACCAAAAGTTCAAAATAACCTTCGAATGTTAGGACTTAAATAACGCCTAAAGAAGCGTTCTGGGTATTGCTACATACCATCATTCAATTATTATGCGGTCAAACTAACTTCACTTACCCTCCCCCTTAACACAATTTTAAAGGATCTGCGTCTAATGACAACCTTATGCTTTCTCTCTTGGCTTATATACACTGCTAAGTAAGATATTTTTGATGATGTGGCACTACTTAAAATTAAATTATTTCCACGTACAACTACTTTAATTTTTATGGTGTTGATTGGTTGATGTAATGAAAAATGGGGTCCACTGTAGTAGGAGTCGATAACGATTTGTGAAATGTAAATTTCCACCGTAATAGAAATTAGTGTAAAATTCAGGGATTTTTCCTAGATATCACATAATTTTAATTCAAAATATGGCAAATAAAAAAACAAAGATGAATACCGACTCACAGAAGCAATTGACACAAACGTATCCAGAAAGGTTTAAAAGCAATAGTGCAGTAGTATGTCTCTGTCTTCAAGGAATATGTAAACAAAACTCACATAAATATGATGCTTAACTATATAGCCCGTTACCAGCAAGATGCGACTATAATTAACAAACACTCAGTTATTCCACTATAAAGAAAGATATGACAACTCTGTAAATGATATTTTATTTTTCAATTTTTTAATCCTACTTGCATGTTCATTTCATACTAAAAATTCAAATTCAACTTTCCCATTCTAACCATCCTCACCGTATATGTTCCAACATCTCTATCTCTATCTCTATTATCTATCTATACTATTAATAAAGAGAATTCAAACAACATGATTTACATGGTGTCTTTTTGAAATTCCAAAATTACCCCAATCTCACCACCCTTTATGCCTACCCACCTACAGAATTTTACTATCAATTTTTCATCGATATCACCCACAAAACAACTAGAAATATGTTGTGACTACAAAAGGATTTGCACCTAAAACACACATCCATCCAAGGTAAACATGTTTTTGAAATTCCAAAATTACCCCTATTCGTTAACAAAATCTCACCACCCTTTCCATCCATCCACCAACGGAATTTTACTATCAATTTGTTATCGAAATAGCCAACAAAATAACTTGAAATATGTGTTGACTACAAAAACATTTCCACTTAAAACACACATCCATCCAGGGTAAACATCCTTGGATCTTAGATGCACGTACGTGCGTTGTATACTAGTATAAATTATAATTTTAATATTCATTTTAGCATAATTCTATATATAATCGCAGGCCAAATTCAAATGGAGAAAGCGAGAGTGCTTGAGGGGATTGGTCAAAATGAGCTGACTCCTCAATAGGAGGACATGATTTTTGATGCTGCGGCCGATAATGACGCAGAATAAATGCTATAGTTATGACAATCAGGTGGTAATTTTATTGATTAAACTTACTCATTAACTAATTAATAAATTTTATTTAATATTGCATATAACTTATAAATTATAACTAATTCGTTGGTTAATTTGCTAGTGAGGTCTTCTTAGGACAGTCATAAGAAAGCTCAGGACGTGGCAGAGATAAGAGCTCAATGGTAGAGTTTAATGATTGACGCAAGAGGGGGATTGATGGAGTTGCTAATTGAGCAAATTGCGGCTTATATAGAATCGCACGGGACATTTCCGCCTTCATCGGGATCGGAAATGAGGGCGAGTATGTCAATTTTTTATATATTCATTTTTACTTGGTGATGTATGTGAACATTGATTATGCGTTGAAGAACTTTGATTATGTAGCTTGAGAACTTATGATGTGGGTTAGGATGATTTGGAAATTTGGATTGTTGATGTGAATATTGAATTTTTTGATCTAAACTTGGTTTTGAGTGATGTGTATGATATTATGTGATGTATGTTATGTTTATAGTTGCAAAATTAGGTGTATATTTGTTGTTTATGAGTTATATATATATATATATATATATATATATATATATATATATATATGTATGTATGTATGTATGTATGTATGTATGTATGTATGTATGTATGTTTGTGGGGGGGAGGGTTTGATGGATGTAATAGCTACTATTTTTTAAAACAACGGATGCAGTTTAGCGACGGCTCGCGATGCTTTATGGCAGCCAAAATTTTAAAATTTAGCGATGGTTGGTGGTAACCAATCTACATTTTTGGATAGCTAGGGTCTCGACGTGTTTATTTCGGCAGGTGATGGCTTGTGTCGGTTATGTTGTCGATAGCTGTCGAAATGCTTCAATAAGGCCATCGCTAAAGCCGTTGCTTTCGCTTTCTTCGACGAGGAAAATAACGATGGCTATTTTCGATGGCTACCGATGGCTCTCGGCAGCCGCCAATGACAAATAGCCATTACCATTATCGTTTTTCCTTGTAGCGATATCCGAAAATGATTTTAGATGTGGATGCGAATATGACACAACCACAACCAAAAGTATATGTTGGCAGACTTATGTACACTATGTTTATATTTTTTGCTGGAGTTATACTGTTATTAGTTTTCCTTTTTCTTTCTTAAATTTTTCTTTCATAGTTTGCAGTTGTAGAGCCCAAATTAAACTTTTACCTATTATCCAAAGTAGCATTTTAAAGACCTGACCTAACAATGGTTCATATAAAGACCTAGAATTTCGGACACTTCGTATTTAAATATCTGAATTATTGAAATATTTGAATCTAGGATTAAATATTATTAAATGATTTAATTATCTTTTTTACCCCCTTTAAGTCATAAGTAATGATGGTAAACTTATATTGGAACAATATTTTGAAAAATATATTCTTTGAAAAAAAAGTCGATAATGTTACCGAAAATCGGTTTACTGGTAAACAGCTTTTCAATCGATATAAATTGTTCAAACTCTTATGCACTTAGCTAATGATCAAATGAACACGTTAGCAACTAATTAACACACATGCACCTTTTCATTGGGCTGGAAGGTTCTTGAAGCTTCGTTTAGGATAAGAGATATTATCATGGTGGGGTATAATGGTAACTAGCCTAAAGAAGAAGTGTCGTAAAGAAATGGTGGTGGGAGGTGAACATTCCATGGCATGGTAGGAGGTTGAATGCAATCTTGGGAAACATCATTCATTTCCTATATAAGGAGAGGCATACCTTAGAGTATAATCACAAAATCACAGATGAAACCAAGCTACTTTAATGGATTCTTCACCCCCTTCGTCACTAAATGTTCTCGAATGAAATAGTTGCAAGTCAACTCAAAATTACCTTTGCCACAAGCTTAGTATAATATTATAAAACTTTCCATCATGTTAAAATTTAAAGAAGCGGAGCCACACTCCCCTACCATGGAATGGCCATGAGCAATATCAAGGAGGAGGAAGGAAAATTCAAGTGCTAAAGCAAGGAGGAGGGGAAACGTGGTTGCAAAGTGGGGTTGGACTTTGGTTCTTGGATCTTGGTTCTTTTTGTGGTTAAAGGTGAGTTAACGCCTCATTTTGAATGAAAATATAACACATACATATGTTGCGTTGGTTTTATATATGTTGTTTGAATTTTTGTTGGCATATATTAAAACATTGGTTTGGATTCTTACTTTAAAAGTAAATGACATATGTGATCCATGTATATGGACTTGAATGAAATTGGAATGAAGTTGAATGGACTTGTATGACTTATGACAAGACCTTGAACAAAGCAATTAGGTTATGGATGGACTTTGGTTTAGATCAAACTCAAATTTGCAAGTGCACATATAGCAACAGTCGCTATAGATGCAGTTTTGAATTGCTTTGTTTTGGCGATTGCTATGGAACTTTATAGAGAGATCCTTAGGTGTTTCTTGCCATATTTATGGTGTTATATATATATATATATATATATATATTGCTATTAAAAGTTTGAATGGTAAAAAGTTAAGTAATATCTCAAAACGTGGCCAAACATCACCAGTGCAAAACTGCTCCGCTTAGACTTGATTTTGGACTTTAAAGGGTTAAAAAGATATTTGAATTTAAGTATTAGTTTCATTCTTTTTATAAATGTTTACTAATTCATATTAGAGTATTTCAAAAGTGGTTTGAGATACTTATGAATTTTTAAGAATTAGGTGTGAATTTTTTAAGATGGGATATTTTGTTAAAATATATAGAAAACACACAGTTCTCAAGTTTTTAAGGAAAATGGTAAATTTTTTATTTTCAAGTGATATTTTGAGTAAATTTTTTAAAACCTATTATAAGTTTTTTCAAGTATTTTAAAAGTATAAACGAAAGTTTTAGAAAGAGGTTAGAATTGCTAATGGTCAAATGGTTGATTGTTCGATTACATGTTTGAAAATTTATTAACTATGCTTAATGCTAAAAGCCGACGAAGTAAAGATTATCTATTTGTGAGAGTTAAGATTAATGTCAAGTAGGGATAGAGTAATAGAGCTCTAACATAATGGTTTCCCTCTTGACCGAGAAATAGTAAGTTGGAAAATGTAGAAAACGTGTTAATCATGTTGATTTATTACTGATTATTGAAATCATTAATATTATACTTAATACTAAAAGCTTACGAGGTAAATTTATCTGTTTGTGAAATTCAAGAACGAAGTGTCTAGGCAAGGCTTTGATGCAACCAATGCTCTGACTTACTTGGCTTCACTCTTGAACGATGAATAGTTAAGTTGGAATGTCAGAAATGACTTAAGTGTACTGTTAACCTGCCTTTCGGCGAGGCTGTAGATAGACGGATTTAACTAAATCGATTGCTCGGTTACTGAGAATGTAATACGATGGGTTTGAAACGACTAGCTGAGTAGACAATTAATCGCAAATGATAGATATGATTATGAAGCCGGGATTCGGCATAGTCGATGGACAAAAGATGTGGGATACTTGAAATACGAGTTTCGACAAAAGTACAGTCATTTTAGGTTGATTGGAGTTTGCCTCGAGTTGCTTGTGGGACAGCTTTGGGATTTCAAGGTTGCTTTGGGTCAGGTAGAGTCCTGCTTTGGGTCACTCAAGGTCGGTGTATATTTCAGAGGGATTGGTGCTTTAGTGCTTTGGGTCGGCATCATCCAAGCTTTGGGTGGACACGTACAAAACTCTGGGTCGGCATGAATGGAAGAGTTGACATCGAGGAGATTGAAGGGATTAGCATGGTTGGAGTAGCTCCTGGTCGACATGGACTTGACTTAGGTCGGCATCGTATAGGGGTCGGCTATAAGAGTTGAAAGCGATCAGCATCGTATAGGGGTCGACTATAAGAGTTGAATGGGATCAGTATAAGGCTACGGGGTCGGCTGCTTCAGGTCGGTACTTGTTCACCTTCGGGTCGGTGAAACATGAGCTTCGGGTTGGATATGGAAAATGAGGATCGGAATGTAGGAGAAGGAATGTGGTCGGAAACATCTTGCTTTGAGTCAAGACATGACCTACTTCAAGTCATATGCAGGCGTGCTATGGGTCGGTGTTGTGAAGGCTTTGGGTCGGCAAAAGAGCATCGGGTCGGCAGCTCAGAAAGTGATCGCCACCATGTTATTTCGAGTCTAAACATGGGTTACTTCGGGTCGCAGGTGAGTTTTCTCCAGATCCTATATATGTTTACTTTGGGTCTTTATCGGAGCAACATTGGATTGGCATGTTCTAAGCTTGGAGATGTCAGTGGTGATGGATTAATGTTCGACCATGGTCTTGGTGGGCCCAGCTCAATCAGCAAGCCCAGTAACTTGGATTTTTCCTATAAATATAGCATGTGTGGCTTCAAAAAAGGGATCTTCATTCTGTTTCACTTCTTCTTCTCCATTAAGGCTACTTTGCCATTATTGTTTTGAAAACTCTGGAACGTAACTGTAATTGATTCTCATATCAATAAAAAAGGAAATTTCTGGAGTGGATGTAGGCTAGAGTCGGCCAAACCACTATAAATCCTCTGTTATTACTACTTTATTTTTAATTTATACTGTTTTTCATATTTATACTCTCTACATACACTTTGCCTGTTATCTGTGACTGTGAATTGGTGCTTTAATGGCTTTTGGGAGTTAGTAACCAATTCTGGCGCTAACATTTTGGTGCTTTCACTGAGAAAGCTAGCACTTGGGAATTCTAGAACTTGGATTTTGGATTTGAAGACTTAGGGACTCAGATTCTGGAGATTATGGAAAAGCAATCAACAAGGAGACAAAGATCGGAAAGGAGTCAGCAAGAAGGAAGTCATAAGGCTTCCTCTGGAGCCAACCAAGCCCCAATCTATATTACTTAAAACGAGATAGAAATGATGCTGAAGAGGCAAGAGAACATGATATAGAATCTACTTTGGCAGATTGGACAAGTTGGAGTACATGGTCAAGGAATGGACCCACCGCAGTTGTTGGAAATGTAGAGCAAGGAGCCGGAGTTATAGAAGTCTTTGGAGGTCAGAACCAGAACTAGACTAGAGAGATTGAAGGAAATCCCCAATGGCCTAGGGGAAAACCCCTGGGATTGCATATTGGAAGGGTTGTGAATAAAGCTTAGTGAGCGAGGACCAATGTGAACATCAGTGACCAACATGAAGAGTACTATCTAGAGTACCCTCCAGGACATAGGGGCAGGTTGGAGATGCAAATAGGGGTCCACCCCCAGATGGAGACGACTAGATGGCTGGATGAATAAGAAGAATTATGAGAGGAGGACTACCGAGCAGAGCTTGGAGGAAGTAGGTCGGAATCTGTTCACTCCGAGTATCAGAAATGCAAGGAACCCTCTAGAATTCAAATTACGAACACTGGAGGCCTATGAGGGAAAGTTGGACCCAATGATGCATGTACTAGATACATCAGACATATGGAAGTCCTAGGGGCATCTGAGGTGGTGATGGCAAGATGTTTCCCTCTGTACTTGACAGTTTTGGCTACGCTCTGGTTCAGGCAGCTAGAGAATGATTGATTGGTACATGGGGTGAGCTAGTGGAATGCTTCACGAGACAGTTCAGGGTCCACGAGACGTGACCAAATAATGTGGTGACGCTGGCATCGATGAAGCAGAGGACCAGAGAGTCTGTGAGGGGTTTTCTAAAGCGGTTCAATACAGTCGTAGCTTCGGTAGATCGTCGGGATCCATCAACGATTTTGATGGCAGCAGAAGTAAGGATTTTAGAAGGCACTGAGTTTAAGGATTCATGGGAAAGGGATCCACCATAGGATTTTGGAGAGTTCTATCATGAGGTGAGAAGATTCATTCAGTTAGAGGATTCACGCGCCGGGAGGCAAGAGATAAACGCCATGCAAGGCGAGGGAACGTCTGGAGAAGGATGAGGGATAGGTAAAAGAAATCGAAAGCCTGACGATAGATATGGCGGTTCTGACAAATGGAGGATAGGTTAGGAATCTAAATTTGTAACGTACGCGGACTTGACAGATAATTTGGAATGGATTTAACTGGAAACACGAGGGCAGCACCCCGATCGAAAACCACCCAGAAGGGAACCCATAGAACAGGAACGTAGGAGCGGGAAGTACTACTATTCCATGAGCTGGAAGGGCATGCCACAGATGAATGTCACCACTTGAAGGATGTGATAGAGGAACATGTTAGAAGTGGAAGATTGCCAGAGTATATGAGCGACTGGACGAGAGCAATAGAACATAAGTAGCTACCGCTTGGATCAAATAGGAACGATCCTATTTTGGGGTCACGACTTATCGTCCACTGATGGTGATGGCAAGGGCCGAGTCCAGGACTTGGACTTCGATCATCAAATAATTTTGGTGATTTTTTTTTTAAAATAAAGCAGTTATGCCACTCACACATGTAGGGGAACCAGAGCGATCCCTAGGCATGCTCTAAGATGATAATAGGTTTCTCTGCCTAGAGAGGCGGCACCTAGTTTTTGTTGTTGTTCTTATCGGACATTTAGAACTTGGATTTAATAATTGAATTTGGATTTTATGAAACAAACCCCTAATCGAAGAGTTACGGGATGGATATTGGAAGTCGGTTGGAAATTAATCGCTTTATGTTCAGGGACACTGAACCAAAGTGCAGGGAGCGACGCCACTTCGCCATAGAGCGACAGGATTGGCTCATTCGTCATTGTTTCCCCTTCGTGGGATAGTGATAGGATGGGATCCAGCAAGAGCCCAGAGGGGCTATAATTGGTTTAGGACTTAGGCCATGACATCGCTTAATGTTCAGGGATACTGAACCGAAGTGCAGGAAACGACGCCGCTTCGCCAGAGAGCGATAGGATTGGCTCGCTCAACACTGTTTTCCCTTCACCGGAGAGTGACAGGATGAGATCCAGTAAGAGCCCGGAGAGGCTAATATCGGTCCAGGAGGATCAGGGCATTGCTTAATATTCAGGGATGCTGAACCGGAGTGCAAGGGATTGGTTGCTTCGCCGTAGCGCGACAGGATCTGCCTATTCGATCGTTAAGTTAGGATCAAGCTTAATAAGGGTTCAAAGAGGACGTCAACGATCTGAAGTGCTTATGGGACTTGATTACTGACTTCTAAGGTATGAAATGGATTCGAATAGAGGCTTCGACAGCTGCGGATTTGGCTAAGGATCCAGAGTGGTCCTGTTTTGGATATGGATCCAGTGAGGTCATGATTTTGGATTATAGGACCAGGCGATGTCCCGGTTTTGGAAATGGACCGAGCGAGGTCCCAGATGCTGATTATAGGACCCGACGGGGTCATGGCTTTGGATTTGGTCCCGAGAAGATCCCAAATTGGGATTACAGGACCCAAAGTGGTCTTGAACTTGGATTAAACGATCTGGAGAGGTCGTGGATTCTATTAATGGATTTGGAATGGATTTGGAATTGGACAACGACTTTAAACAGTAGCATATTTGGCTATCGGATTTGGAGTCATTCGAAACACACCGTCTAATAGAAAGGCATGTTTTGGAGGGCAAATGTTAAAGCACCTTTTGGCAAGGCCGTAGACAGGCGGATTTACTAAATTGATTGCTTGGTTATCAAGGCTGGAATATGATGGGTTTGAATCGACTAGATCGATAGACGATTAATCACGAACGATAAACATGATTATGAAGCTGGGAATTGGCATAGTCGATGGATAGAAGACGTGGGATACATAAAATACGAGTTTCGAAAAAAAGTTGAGTCTTTTGAGATTGCTTGGAGTTTGCTCCTAGTCGCTTGTGAGTTAGCTTCGGGTTTTCAAGTAAGTTGCTTCGGGTCAGCCAGAGTCCTACTTCGAGTCATTCGAGATTGGTGTATATGACGGAGGGATCAGTACTTTAGTGCTTCGGGTCGGCATCCTCCAAACTTCGGGTCAGCATGTACAAAAGTTCCGGTCGGCGTGAGTGGAGTGGTCGGCATCAAGGAGATGGAAAGGATTGGCATGGTTAGTGTAGCTTCAGGTCGTGATGGACTTGAACTCGGGTCGGCATCATATAGGGGTCGACTATAAGGGTTGAAAGGGATCGGCATTGTATAGTGGTCGGCTATAAGAGTTAAATAGGATCGACGTAAGGATAGAGGGTCAGCTGCTTCAGGTCGGTGCTTTTTCATCTTCGGGTCGGTGAAACACGAGCTTCAGGCCGGCTATGGAAAATAGGGATCGACACGTAGGAGATGGCATGGGGTCGGCAACGCCTTGCCCTGAGTCATGACACGACCTACTTCGGGTCATATGCAGCCGTGCTTCGGGTCAGCTAATGTGGATCGGGTCGGCAGCTCGGAAAGGCAACGACACCATGTTACTCCGAGTCTAAACTTTGGTTACTTTGGATCAAAGGCAAGTTTTCTCCGGGTCTTATACATGTTTACATTGGGTCATTCTTGAGGCAATATTGGAACAGCATGTCATGAGCTTGGGGTCGGCAGTGGTGATGGATTTGGGTTTAACTATGGTCTTGGTGGGCCCGGATCAAACATTAAGCCCAATAACTCGGATTTTACCTATAGATACAGCAGGCGAAGCTTCAGAAAAGGGATCTTCGTTTTGTTTTCCTTCTTCTTCTCCCTTAAGGCTACTATGTCATTATTGTTTTGAAAACTTTGGATTGTAACTGTAATAGATTCTCATATAAATAAAAGAGGAAACTTCTAGAGTGGACGTAGGCCAGAGTCAGTCGAACCACTATAAATCCTTTATTATTACTGCTTTCTTTTTAATTTTACTATTTTTCATATTTATACTCTCTACATACACTCTATCTATTATCTGTGACTATGAATTGGTGCTTTCAATGGCGTTTGGGTATTAGTGACCAATTTTGGTACTAACACGTACGAATCATGATTTCTATAGGCAATCATCTTTAGAACTTGATAGTTAATTCGTCAAATACTGAACTTGTTCAATTATGAACTTAGATCTTTAAAACAAATATTTTAAAGATAATATAAGTATGGAATGGTTTTAGATTTGTTGTGAGAATGTGTTAATAACATCATCTTTAACCCGTTTTTGTTATACTTATGGATGAAAATAGATTGTTAGAAGAATGATTTAAAGACAAGCATAGGCTAAATGGACTTGGGTTCGTAGTGACAATGTTTAAGTAACAATAGTCTAAAACCTTTTAAAACGATTTGTGAAGGTACTTAGATCCTTAATATTGATATTTTGAAGAAAATTACAAGTATGAATCTTTTGGAAAAAGATAGAAGTTTACTAGGTAAAAGAAGTTTGCTAATAAAGGAGTTTTTGATTAATAAAAGGATTAATTAAATAAAAGGGATCAAGAGTTTCCTAAGTAGCTAAACTAAACTTTGTGTGGCTTAATCGTACTTTATGTTACTTAATAGTTTTTTGTATGTTCATTTGTTTATGGAAAGTATGCTAGACTTGGTTTCCATTTACAGACAAACATTTTGTACTAGATAGTCGATTATCAAAATTATCCAAATATAATTTTAGGAATATCTAGAAGAAACACGAGTGCTATGTGGTATAGTTATCTTCAAAAATGGTATATTATACGTACGAACTTGTCCTGCTTTTCTAGGACAAATGGTAAGGAAATCTATCCACTTAAATGATTAGGAGGTGATCTACGCTATTATGTATTGTCTATTTGTTTGTAAATGAACCGGTGTTGAGTTTAGTATGAATTCATCGATTGGTTTTGAGAGTCCGGTAAGTGGAAAGAGTGTATTTATATGCGATGACTCAAACCCAAAACCACTTCAAACCCATATACACAATCTATGTTTTGGAAGCGACTGTGAAGTGGAATGTTATAGAGTTGAACTGTTTATTTGAAGGTTAAGTCCAAGGGAAATGTCAGCATTAACATTTCTAGCAATGCTATCATGTGGGACTATCTATCTTGAGGAGTATTCCAAGAGAGAGGACAGCGTTAGCATTCATTGGAGGACTTATGCGGAGAACCTATGTGGAGGGTCGAGATTAGTTCAAGATGATGGAAATTCATTTGGGGATCCATGTTCTGTTCGAGCGATGAAAACTCGTGTGAAAGATGCCGAATGTAGCCTTGACATTGGGGAAATGACAGAAAACAAAGAAGGGGCGTGGTCAGGGAGGTTTAATAAACCTCAAGGGTATATCAACTCCATTCTAGAGATGCTTAGCGAATGTTGCTAGCGGGAGTTAAAATGGCTCGGATCACACACCAAGTGTGGTCCAGTAATGTTTGTCTTAGAGTATATCGCATTTAGAGATATATGTTGCTCAGAAGGTAGTTTCTGATCCTTGTCTGGAGTTCTGATTCGGTTTGATCTGATGAGATCTCCACAGAAAATCCATATATGCGAAGCACCTTAGCTATATTGATTGTATACCTATAATTATTGCGGCGTTCACACAACAGCTATTTGATATTACTTATGTGCTACACTCTGTATATTATCTATCATATCACTATATGTTAAACATAATGAATGGTTTGTTTCTTTTAGGGAAAAACCGTTTTGGGAATCCGTATGGTCTCAAAAGTTATTGTTATGTGTCACTCATATTTCTTGAGTTTTTCATGGTAGTTTACGAGACTGGTCCGGGTGTTATTTTTTTTATAATGATCGGGTCAACCCCATGTATGTTTTCATATTTAACTTTGGATGCTTTGGAGCTTCTAGAGAAGAGTTGGAGTTCTACCTACCGTAATATTTATTTCCACTGCATTACTATTGTATCGTCAGCATTTTTAAGGACAAGTTGTTATAATTGCCCAGGTTGATTATTGTAGCTCTGGAAAACTTTGCATCTTAGAATAATAGTTTATACTGTATTTTGATATTATATATAATCGTTCCATTGTGAGATTCTGATATTGTGTTACTTCTTCCTTGTTCTATTTCGTTCTCTTTTATTTAACCATAACAGTTCATATTTTCGGCACTTGTGTTCTCGGCACATAAATATGTTGATATATTAGTGTCAACATTTGGAGGTCAAAAATGCGAATCATTATTGTTCATCCACAGTACGCTATTCTGACAGATATGCCGACGGCTGGCGACGACCGCCGAGGTCCATCTGTCATTTGAATTTCATGTTATTTTGTAGTGTGACACCCAATCCTTGGTCGACTTTGGTTATGCTCGTGTTCCCTTCAATTGCCCTTAAGTGACACTTCCCTTTGCCTTGAACGACCACTATAGTCACCCTTCTCCCTTTCTTAAACTTGTGCTTCTTCACCATTTCCTTCAACATGCTTTGATTTGGCCCAAACAGTCCTACTTGGCACAGATTAGCATTCGGAAAAATAAGGTCCACATTCCTCAATTGCTGAGTAGCTTGGAGATTGAGCCAACAAACTAGGATTGGTCCTCTCACAAGTACCCTTGGAAAACTACAAGGGAAAGGCGACGTATTAGAACAAAGACATAAAGAAAATTTACAAGTTTATAGGAAAGCTCATCGGGAGTTTTGAACTTCGAATGTAGAGGTCAATATTGACGAAAGTGGGCATGAACAAGAAACGATCTTGATAACCAGTAACGTCCCAATTTGGATCTCTTCCATTCAAAGCATGACCTCTGCAATCATAAATAGAGGTTTACATGCACTTGTACTATGATCAAATAATTCCAAATTTAAGTGATAGTATTACTAGCTCAAAGCTCTTGTAATAGCCATTAAATTCGTCTTATTTGCCGAAAGCTCAAAGTAATAAGAAAGCAACCCTAGTTGACGTAGATCTGTTCTATACCGAACCACTCTACATCTTCTATTATTTACTTTAATTGCACTGCATTCACGGCTCTTCTAATCATTCCTCATTTTACATTTTAAACAATGTTTTCACTGAACTACCATCATTAAAAACCCCCACTAATTATCATTCTGAGGTTGAAATGTAGTCAACATTTAATATAGTATTTCAAATTTTCAAGTAACAAAATTTCAAATTATCAAAACATAAAAGGTAGGCACTTGAGCTAGGTAGATTAGGCAACTGCCCAAAAACCCAATTTCAAATGCAGAGATTTTTTACGTTACTGTATGGGTAATTATTATTGTTATTATTACTACTACTACCACCACCACTACTACTAAAAACCCACTAGCAATAAGGAAATACAACCTAAACCAACATAAATAAATCTAAATGATAATACTGGCTTTCCTTTGTAATTTACTTTACCAAGACAATTTTTAGTTCCAAACAGCACACGCTTTTCTTCCTTTTTATTCAAAAGACTCATTATTTTAGGACTTCTTTGAAGAATCAGTCCATAATAGAATTTAAATGTAATATTTTGAATATTTTGATTCTGTCTTCTTTACTTAATCAATTTTTTTGAACATTTTACCATGTACTCGATTACCGTTATCCTGCCTTTTAGCAAGGCCGTGAAACAAAAAGATTATCTGGAAACCAAAGACAGTTCTCCTCGATTGTCAGTTATGTACAGGTCAGCTATGGATGTGGGTAAATTTTGACCGAGTCCGGATCAAGCTACAATTGATACGATGAGACAAGCGAAGCTACGGAACCCAAACATTCAAATTTCAGGTCAATCGAAGTTCGTATGCTCAAGATATCATTGGTGCAAACAAAGGAAACCAACTCACTCACGTAAACCATTTCGCGTCGATCGAGTCGTATCCATCATTTCGCATTGATCGATTTCGTATTCATCAAGCATCCGTCTATTCATATCGATCACCATCCAATCGTCCTATTCATATCCATCGACCTTCAGACCTCATCTCATATCCATTCATCTTCGCATCCATCGAAGTCGATCTCTTTCGTATCCATTAGCAATTAAGCTCACTTCGAATCGATCGGCCATTGTCTACTTCGTATCCATCGCCAGTGACACGGAAGTCCATTTTGCATTGATCTAGTTTTCATGTGCACTTCGTATTGATCGGCCACAGGTCGAAATAGTCATTATCTCACATCGGTACGAAATAGACTACGTTGTCATCGATACGAAGGGACCATTAAGCAATCAATACGAAGTGACTATTAAGCAATCGATACGAAGTGACCATTAAGCAATAGATACGAAATGAATGCTTCCTATCGATATGAACTAAACACAAAACATAGATACGAACAGGGCCAAGATAGGTCAATACGAACGAGGCGTAAGCATTGGAAAAACTCAATCGATTTGGCATAAAAAATGAATCTCCCCTGAATTCTCGAGCAACGTCATCGATGCACATGGCATGGATACCAAGGATGATGGATGTACAACTCTGGATCGATACGAACGTGACAACCTACCTACAATATCAAATTTTCATCGATCATAACTCAAAATCTACAAGTCCAACTGCTACCAAATTTTCATAGGAGCTTGCATACATCTTCAAGAATGTTTATGATCGATCTCGACTCGATTGGACAATATATTAATCGATATAAAATTTGTTCGTATCGATCACGAACCAAGTGCAAATGTGATGGGATCGATCGTATGGGCCCACCCACGTGAGAGAAAAGGTCTTCCGAGATCTGGGCGAGATATTTGCAGCCTACACCTATAAATAGCAGTCCAAGAGCTTTAGAAAAGGGATCTTTGACACTTCTACGTCCAGACTCTTCTAAACAACTTCTGTACTGCAATTCTACTATTGTAATTCGTTGTAACCATCGAGCAATGATCAATAAAAGTCGGCCATTTCATAGTGGATGTAGGCCACACGCCGAGCCACTCTAAATTTGCCTTTTTTTGTGTGTTTGCTTTTAAATTTTGAGTATTCTTCACATTTATTTTCTCTTCATTTCTGCTATTTGTGGTATGGAATTATAAACGGGTCATCGACAATTGGGTGTTTGTGACCAATTTTGGTGCAAACATTTTGGTGCTTTCACTGAGAAGGGGATAGCATTTAGGAATTCTATAACCTGAGATTTTGGATCTGGAAAGTTATGGTGAAGCAATCAGTAAGGAGACCGAGAGCAGAAAGAAGCCAGCATGAAGGAAGTCAGGAGGCTTCCTCAGGAGCGAATCAAGCCTCGGTCTTCATCACCCGGGACAAGATGGAGATGGCTATGCAAGCTATGAAGGAGAGAATGCTGAAAAGGCAAGAAGCGATGATACAAAACCTACTTCAGCAGATTGGACAAACAAGAGTGTAGAGTCAAGAGAACGCCACTACAAGTGGTGCTAGAGATAGGGATTAGGAGCATGGAACAACCAAGATTCAAAACAGAACGGGACCATCAGGGGCAGCCCTAAAGCTAGAAGGCACTCCCCAAGAGCATGTTGACCTAACCTTAGGCAGGATACTAGGTGGAGCTGTTCAACACGGCATCGATAGAGGAATGGGCGCCCGTCCAGGACAGCAAATTCCAGGATTCCTTCGCGAACTCGAAGGGCAGATCAGAGGAAATAGACAAGGATTCCAGCTAGTTGACAGTGACAGAATGGCAGAGATGGTCAAACGAGCCGTGAGAGGTGGACTAGTGAATAAAGATCTGGAAGATGTTAACATGAGACCCTTCACTCCTGCAATTAGGCAAGCTAAGAATCCACCAGAATTCAAGCTACCAACATTGGAGATGTACGATGGAAGGAAGGATCATGCTAGTCATCCGACGAAGTATATGCGACATATGGAAGTACTGGGGGCATCAGAGGAGATCATGGCTTGGTGTTTCCCTTTATATCTGATGGACATAGCAGCACTACGATTCAGGCAATTGGAGAGCGGTTCCATTAGAACATGGACCGAGTTGACTGAGAAGTTTATAAGGCAATTCGGAGTCCACTTTTCAAGACCTAAGAATGTGATGAGTTTGATGACACCAAAGAAAAGAGCCAGGGAATCATTGAGGAGCTCTCTGACACGATTCAATGCAATGGCAGCATTGTTGGATCGACCAAATCCATCCATGGTTTTAATAGCAGCTGTATCCGGCATAGCTGATGGCATATAATTCAAGAACTCGTTGACAAGGGATCCACCCATGGATCTAGGAGAGTTTTGTCATGAAGAAAAAAGGTTCCTACGGCAACAGGATGCAAATGCTGAGAGCGAGGAAGGGGAGAGAGTTGCTGTTTATGCAGTCAAAAGCGGAGATCTGCTCGAAAAATATTTAGGCAAGGATATAGGGGAAACGGAAAGCTAAGGATAACGATGATGGACCAAAGCGGCTACGAAAGGAAGCAAGATTCACCTCTTATACGGAGTTGAATGAAACTTTGGAACTAATCTACTAGGTCGCCCGGAGGCACCCGATCGCGAACGGTCATAATTCACCTCGAAAGGCATACGACCACGAACGGTCTCATACGACCTCGAACGGCATATGATCTCGAACGATCGCCATTCGCGGCCTGGTAGGATTATCAATCTCTTTGCAGGTCATTAATAGGATATGAACATCCAGCTTATGGCATTACAAAACACACTAGGGGGCAAGTGTTATCCTGCCTTTTAGCAAGGTCATGATACCGAAAGATTAACTGAAACAGATGACAGTTCTCCTTGATTACCAGTTATGTATAGGTCAGCTATGGATGTTGGTGAATTTTGACCAAGTCCGTATCAAGCTGCAATTGATATGACAAGATAAGCAAAGCAACAGAAGCCAACATTTCAAATATCAGGTCAATCTGAGTTCGTATGCTCAAGATATGATGGATGCAAACCAATAAAATCAACACATTCACATCCACCATTTCGCGTCGATCGTGTCGTATCCATCATTTCACATTGATCGGTTTCGTATCCATCAGGCATCCGTCTATTCATAACCATCACCATCCAACCGTCCTATTCATATCCATTGATCTTGGACCTCATCTTGTATCTATTCATCTTCTCATCCATTCATCTTCCCATCCATCGATGTTGATCTCCTTCGTATCCATCAGCAATCAAGCTCATTTTGAATCGATCGGCCATTGTCTACTTCGTATCCATCACCAGTGATATGGAAGTCATTTCGCATCGATCTAGTTTTCAAGCGCAATTCGTATCGATCGGCAGTAGGTCGAAATAAAGTCATTATCTCACATCGATACGAAATAGACTACATTGTGATTTTTTAAACAATGAAGGGAGAGAACTTTTCTAAAGAAGAAGGGATTTAGTGATTAGTCAATGCTAAAAGGAAGGAGAAGAGGTAATTTTGGTTTAAATGAATTTTGTATGTTTTTAGTGTTATTTGCAATAATTATTTACGTTCTTTGTTCATTCTTTTTTGTAATATTTGAAAAAGTACAACTAATCTTTTTCTTATTGATTTTCTCACTTGATTGATAGGAGACATCGTGTGATGACCATGACGACCTTCGAAAATCAACATCTAAATACATCACCCATATTCAAATGTCGTAGATTCAAACGTTGAGTCTGGTTCGTCGGACCTTATAACAACATTAGGCGATAGCAACATAGCGGAAATAGGAGAACAATTTTATTGATACACAACATTTGATACAACATTGATACAAATGATATGATCAAAACTATTAGAGATAGGTACAATAGCAGAAATAATAAGACAACAGCAGCAGCGGAAAGGTAGTATCTCCAATGCCAAAGTTTCAAAGACTCTAAACCAAGAAGCTTGAACCACCATTATGTTGAACTTGTAGCAAGCTCGATCCACAATGCGATTGCCAAAATCCAAAGACTTCGTAGATTTCCAAAAGCTACACCTATATTTGATTATCTGAAAACCTGACTTTAGGCTGCCCGTATGGAAAATTATGGGCACCCAGAGTTTAGAAAGGGAACAATAAACTCTAGTTAAGTCATGAGACTGGTGTGAGCAAACAAAAACAGTTTTATTTGAGCACACTTGAGGGATATTTCTCCTTATGATAGTCAAACATGCTTGATACGCAAAATCCTTTTCATATTATTATTAGTGCAAAGTGCAGAAAACATTTCGAAAGTATAATATAAATCTTAGCCAGCATATGTACCATTATATTATGCCTGCTATAGCTACCATTTAAGATGGAAGGTTATACAACTAAAATTATAAGGGGTTCATATTGGGTGATTGGATTTCCAACAAATGGTCAAAGCTAAGGAACATCCGCACTAAATGGGTATGCCTCTGGAGGGACGCCACGAGAACCTAGCCCGCTCTCTACCAACACAAGGCCGAGTTACCTCTGTAACTAGTAACTATTAACATGAGTACGCCATCCCCCGGTCGTCACCGACCTTTATCCGAGCGCTCAACACCAACAAATTCCAACAACCACATAAGTTAAATATCTGGGCTCCATACCATGATATCACTTTTTATCCAGAAGGAAATCCACATACCTTAAATGGCGAGACCCTCATAACTTGCCGCATTCTTCCTGTTTCGACCATTTCTGGGTTATGAGGTTCGACGAAGTCTCGTCCACAAAGCCATGATTTTAACAAAATCCATGCTTTGATCAACAAATAATCAGCAGCACTTAGCATGCCACATTACCAAATTGGGAATATATCACAAGTAACCATCAACTTCACAACCTCTGAGCTCGTACATCTCAGAGAAGGGTGTTAAGCTAAGGGAATAAATTCTCCGCCACAAAACAGAAATGTATTTGATAGAAACCAGCTTTATATCTCAGTGTGTGTAACGTCAGACATATATCCATACAAGTCCGTTTCGGGTTCGAACGGAACTGAAGTCACTTCAAAGAAGTCCTTGCAAATCCGGGTATTCACACTCTCGATCAAACTACCCATCACATATGAAGATATCTATACCGAAGCAACACAGTGCAGAAACATTCGACAGGTAATCCTATCGTTCTCGAAAACACCCGGTCTTCACCACCGTCTTCAAATGCTATCCATTTTGTTGTATCACTACTCGGAATGGGTTTTATGACATAAAGTCCTCTCCCGGCTAAACTGAATAATGAGCGCTTATTTTAAAAGCATATGGATATGTTGGGATCTTAGTCAAGTCATAAATTTTAGCCCAAAACCTTTCTTTTGAGTGGCTTAAACAAATTTCCAGTTATAATCTTTTAAACAAAAGATACAGCCTTTAAGATCCTTTTCAATTTGAAACAATGTTCACCAAATCTTTAACAAAGATTTATTCATAGTTTTCAAAACTATTTTCAATTTGATTCACCCATAACTTGAAATATTTTCAACAAAAATGGAAACTCTTTCTTAATATGAAAGCAATTATCATTAGAAAACAAATTTTTTTTGTTTCAGAAAAATTCGATCAAATATACGCAAGTTATAGCCTTTAAAAGTATACCAGAAAATCAGCGAACTGCCGTATCATCGACAAGTTCTATTTGAGTTAAATTCAAATCACCAAAATAATTTATTTAATATACTTCAAAAATGGTTTAAAATCCATATATATATATATATATATATATATATTGTATAACTTGTATAACCCTTTCAAACCATAGGTTCCAAAAATAATTTCAAAACTTAAACAAGATATATTATATCCAAACTAAATTTCAATTTCAAAACTTCCTTTCCAAAAACATTTCATATTCAACCCAATTTCACTTCCAATCCAATTGGCTTCAAAATTCAACTTTTAAAACCATTTCATCATTTTGAATAAAATAATATTAAATTCAAATGTCTGTGACTTAACCAATTCATCATGAAATCCATATTTGTGTGTGTGTGGTGTAGTCCAGGGGGGTCTTACACACAGAAATAAAATATTACAACCATATCAATTCAAGCACAACAATATCGATAAGTGGTATAATCCTATAACGCTTATCTTTCATTCATAGATAAATAAGTAATATCATCATAGATAAATAAATCATAGTTCATAGCTTAATTCAAAGCAATTCATATCACAGAACATCATACACCGGGGATGTCAAATAAGTAAGATCAATTAATCACCTGGTTATGATCAATTTAAACCAGATTAATTACTTACAATTCCCGGTTAATTATCATTAATTAATTACAAACCATTTATTATTATTTTAATTAATGAAATTAATTAATCAACCTTAATTACCCATCTTAATTAATTATCCTTAATTAATTAAATATAAATTAATTAGTCCTTAATTAAACACATAAATTAATTTAACCTTTAATCATTAATTAATTCACCTTTACTCATCAATTAATTCACCTGTAACTAATTAATTTTTTTCTTTTAATTATTTAATAGTTAACCCTCAATTATTGATTAATTAATCTATAATCATTCGTTAATCAATCTTAATTAATAATTTAATCACCCTTTAATCATTAATTAATTAACCTCTAATTATTCTTTAATTAATTTATCCTTAATTAATTACGTTAATTAATTAATTAACCCTTAATTAATTATAATAATTAATCATCCTCTAATAAATTAGTTAACCTTTAATTATTAAGTAATTAATCCTTAATTATCCTTTAATTAGTTAACCTTTAATTACAAATTATCTTTTAATTACTTTCATTAAGTAATCAACCATTAAGTAATCAATTATCCTTAATTAATTACATTAATTAACCAACCTTTAGTTGCATTAAAGTAATTAACCTTTAATTAATTTACACTAATTAATTAATCAAATTAATAAATTAATAACCTTAATTTATTATCCTTTAATTAATTACTTTAATTTACATTTAAACCTTGTTAATGACTTTTGGAAAATATTATCATTAATACATTAATTAACTCAAGACCTTTAAGTTAAATTAATGATTAGAAAACATTTCATCTCATAATTATATACTTAAGTACAATGTCAAGTTTATTTTGAAAATCAACCTTTTTAAATTAAAATTATATATTTATTTAAAATACTTTTAAACTTAATAACTTAAAATAATTTATCTTAAAACCTTTGATTCATCCCAAACATAAATGAAACATTTGTTATTTAAAAAGGAAAGTGTCTTAAGCAAACTATTTAGGTAAAATTTGATTTGATTTGAAGTTTAAAAATTGTTTTTATACCTAATTACCCAGACCCGAGCCACATTCTAAATTACCCGAGCTCAACACTGTGCAAACCTCGCGTCATCGCTACTTCGAGACCAACGCATGAAAGCTTCAATCCGGACCCGAGATAATTCCTTCCTCCCCAAACAATAATGTTCCCGGATACATAAACCCACGCATGCATGTGCACCGATGCTCCAACCACCTCTTATTAATGCTACGATCATCGACAAGTCGACGACAACCTCCCCTGAGCCTCCGACCACCCAGAAACCTGAAACGACGATGATTTCAAAATCTACCAACGCGACTACCGGCTATAACCAATTTGATCACTCACAAACTCCTCGTTCTATCGCCTCAGGCCACCAGAGGCCTCAAAATTCTGGTGAGAGCTCCACCTACTTCCTATGTTTCGATTGCCACCGACGCGATCAACTCTGACTTACTGACGACTCTACAACAATCAGATAACCGACCTCGACTAAAATATGGGTCTAAACCCTAAAACCCTATCGTGCCATCGCCTCGGTGAATTATAAATTCATCAAACATTTTTTGGATGATCCCCGACCACCAAACATGCTCCAGCTTCGATCATGAGATCCATCTCCTCCCCGATCGCCAGAATTTGATGAAACTAACTATTTCGTTCATCTTATGATTTCTCACTCTAAAATGAACTCTAAATCTTGAATTTTATTTTAAAAATCATGGTTTTCCAAGTCGAACCAGATGATATAGGTGAATTAATAAACTATGAGATTCGATTTTAACATGTATTTTTGAAGCTTTTCACTGTATATTTATATTTCTAGATAAACTCAAGCTAGTTCTTCTCAAAAATATTTTTAAGACCTAGATCTTGATGATACAAACAAGTTTCGTTTAGATATTAAAGCCTAACATGGATTAGAGAAAAAGAATTTGATTTTTAAAACAGGTTTGAAGCTTATAAAACTTAGAATATAGATACATATGTCTGTTTCCAGACATGCACAGCCACATCCATACACACACACACATATACATATATATACATATATACATATTTGTATACATATAACACTTTATAACTTTACTTCAAGCATAATTTGAAACAACAAGTCAAAAACCAGATTTAAAAATTTTTGCTCACCTTAAAAAGAAGAACAGAGTTTTGTTATCTTGCTTGATCTTTGCGTTGTTCAATTTGTGAAGAAGTTTACTTTGGTTTGTTTTAAGTTTCCAGGTTTGAAAATATTTTGAGTTGAATCTAATCTGATTGCTTCAGGTCTGATTTTTTGATTTTCAGTTTTCTTTTAGTTTTGATTTTAATTTGAAGATGAAAGAAGATGAGAAATTTTAGGAAGGAGGATGTAAAACTGAGAATCAATAGCCAGGTTTCTTCTTTTAAACATGTTTATATAATCTAATTCAAATTGAAAGAGATAAATGCCACTTGTTAACTTATATGTTACTTATCAAACATTTGTCAATGCACAATATAAATCCTTACACTTGTTAATCTTCTTGTATTAATATTTTACAAATGTCTTCAACTCATATTTTTATGTTGAAACCCTTAACTTATAAATTTATTAATTACTTAAATTTATGCAATATGTTTTTCTTATGTTTTATAAATTATGTAATATGTTTATATAAATTTACCTATTATGTTTTCAATATTCATTTATATTTACAAACCATAAATTATACCATATATAAATTTTAAAGAAAATTAATTTAAAACTAAATTATACACTAATAAATATGTATATTAACAAATATATATTAGAATTTAACCTTTGGAAAATTATTGAATTCAAAACATAACTTTCAAAATAGAGATATAGATATACATATATATTATTACAAATTTTTATTAAATTTAAATTATAGAGTTTATAAATCCAATTAATTTTCAAAATATTTATTTTTGAATTTCAGTTTCAAATTCCAAGTTACAATGTATTTATACATACAAACAAACAAATATCTTACTTAATTTTGAAAAAATAAAATTAATTCACAATTTAATCCAAAATTCATATTAATTATTAAATTAAATTTGGCTCAAAAATAGGATCGTTACATATTCCTCTCTTAAGAAAATTTCATCCCCAAAATTTGCTAAACAAGGATACAACAAAAAAGACAAACACACAGGGAAGTAGCTTTTCAGATCAAGCTAAAATATTTTTCAATATTTGACTTACCAAATCAGAATATCATTAATAGATACAGTAACGAACTTATTCAACACTTCACGAAATATTCGGGTCATCAGTTCTACGAGACATGTAGGGGTATTGGTTTGTCCGAAGGGATAACTAACCGTTCTTAGAATATATCTGGATCCTAAAGAATAGACAAATGGATACAATCGAATTTAACTTCATATTTTGTTAATCAATAAAATTTCAAATTCATTAAAGTTAAGAACGAGAAGACTGATAGGAAACCGATGAAGAGAATATGAACCAGGAGTCTTCCTACAACGTAAACAAAGATTTACAGGGATACCACCATATCAAAGCTTCTTCTTGTAGCTGTTAGTAAGCTATCAAAGAATTGATATCGGATGATGATCGAAAGAGAATGATAGGAAAAGTTGTTTCTTATTGTTATAGGGGATTGACCATTTGTAGTGGTATTTTCCTGTCCCCTACCCCGTCCTCTTCTTGCACTCATTTTTACTATCAGTGAATAGTAAGAGAATTTACTGAGGCATATGGATGGATATCTTAGGGATATACTCATTCTAGGTTATTTGTAACCCTATCTTTAATTAGTCACCTAATGTGTTATACTCCTGAACTAAAGTTCTTACTCAACCTTTAGCTCTGATACCAAATGTGACGACTCTGAGTCGACCTTCAAAAATCGACACCCAAATACATCACCCGTATTCAAATGCTGCAGATTCAAATGTTGTGTCTAGTTCGCCGAAGCTTATAACAACATTAGGCGATAACAACACAACAAAAACAAAAGAATAATTTTATTGATACACAACATTTGATACAATAATGATAAAAATGATATGATCAACACTATTAGAGATAGGTACAATAACGGAAATAATAAGACAGCAATAGCAGCGAAAAGGTAGTATCTCCAATGCCAAAGTTCCAAAGACTCCAAATCAAGAAGCTCGAACCACCATCATGTTGAACTTGTAGCAAGCTCAATCCATAATGTGATTGCCAAAATCCAAAGACTTGAAGATTTCCAAAAGCTACACCTATTATTTGATTATCTGAAAACCTGACACTAGGCTGCCTGAGTGGAAAATTATGGGCATGAAGGGAACAATAAACTCTAGGTCAGTCATGGGACTGGTGTGAGAAACAAAAACAGTTTTATTTGAACAGAAAAACAAAAAAAATGAAATTTAAAAGAAATTCGCTAAGCTTTTTGAAAAATGAAACTACCATAAGGCCTACCGGCACACACACAATGAAATCGCACACTTGGGAGATTTCTCCTTATGATATTCAAACATGCTTGATATGTAAAATCTTTTTGATATTATTATTAGCGCATAGTGCAGAAAACATTTTGAAAGTATAATATAAATCTAAGCCAACATAGGCACCATTATATTATGCCTGCTATAGCTACCATTTAAGAATAGCAAGTTGTACAACTGAAATCGTAAGGGCTCTTGTTGGGTGATTGGATTTCCAACAAATGGTCAAGGCTAAGGAACTTCCTCACCGAGTGGTTACACATCTGGAGGGATGCCCCCGAGAACCTAACCAGCTCTCTGCCAACACAAGGCCGTGTTACCTCTGTAAGTAGGTAACTACTGACATGAGTATGCCATCCCCCGATCGTCACCGACCTTTATCCGAGCGCTCAACACCAACAAATTCCAACAACCACATAAGTTAAATATCTGGGATCCATCTATCACTTTTTATCCGGAAGGAAATGCACATACCCTAAAGGGAGTGACCCTTATAACTTTGCCGCATTCTTCCTGTTTCGACCATTTCCGGGTTGTGAAGTTCGACAAAGTCTCGTCCACAAAGCTATGCATTTCACAAAAGCCATGCATTGATCAACAAATGATCAGCAGCACTTAGCATGCCACATTACCAAATTGAGAATATATTACTAGTAACCATCAACTACATAACCTCTGAGCTCGTACGTCTTAGAGAACGGTGTTAAGCTAAGAGAATAAATTCTCCACCACCAAACAGAAATGTATTTGATAGAAACCAGCTTTACATCTCAAAGTGCAACGTCAGACATACATACATACATACAAGTCCGTTCCAGGTTCGAACGGAACCGAAGGCCCTTCACAGAAGCGCTTGCAAATCCGGGTATTCATAATATCGATCGGACTCCCCATCACATTTGGAGATCTCTATACCGAAGCAACTCAGTGCAGAAACATTTGATAGGTAATCCTATCGTTCTTGAAAATACCCGATCTTCACCACCGTCTTCAAATGCTATCCATTTCGTCATATCACTATTTGGAATGGGTTTTATGACAAAAAGTCCTCTCCCGGCTAAACCGAATGAGCGCTTATTTTAAAAGCATATGGATATGTTGGGAAGTTAGTCAAGTCACAACTTTTAACCCAAAACCTCTCTTTTGAATGGTTTAAACAAATTTCCACTTTTAATCTTTTAAATAAAAGATTCACCGTTAAGATCCTTTTCAATTTGAAATAATGTTCACCAAATCTTTAATAAAGATTTATTCATAGTTTTCAAAACTATTTTCAATTTGATTTACCCATAACTTGAAATCTTTTCAACAAAACTGGAAATCCTTTCTTAATATGAAAGCAATTACCATTTGAAAACAAACATCTTTCGTTTTGGAAAAGTTATAACCTTTAAAAGTATGCCAGAAAATCAGCGAACTGCCGTAACATTGGCAAGTTCTGTTTGAATTAAATTCAAATCTCCAAAATAATTTATTTAATATACTTCAAAAATGGTTTAAAATCCACATATATATATATATATATATATATATATATATATATATTATATAACTTGTATAACCCTTTTAAACTATAGGTTCCAAAAATAATTTCAAAAATTAAACAAGTTATATTATATCCAAAAATAAATTTCAATTTCAAAACTTCCTTTCCAAAAACTTTTCATATTCAACCCAATTTCACTTCCAAACCAATTGGATTCAAAATTCAACTTTTAAAACCATTTCATTATTTTGAATAAAATAATATTAAATTCAAATATCTATGACTTAACCAATTACTCGTGAAATCCATATTTGTATGTGTGCGGTGTAGTCCAGGGGTCATACACACAGCAATAAACTATTACCACTATTGTCGGTTCAAGCACAATAATATTGATAAGCGGTATAATCCTACAATGCTTATCTTTCATTCACAGATTAATAAGTAATATCATTATAGATAAATAAATCATAGTTCACAGCTCAATTCAAAGGAATTCATATCACAAAACATCACACATCAAGGATATCAAACAAATTAAAGCACTCAATACAATCCAAACATTTATAAGTAAGATCAATTAGTCACCTGGTTATAATTAATTTAAACCAGATTAATTACTATATAATACTGGTTAATTATCATTAATTAATTACAAACCATTTATTATTATTTTAATTAATGAAATTAATTAATCAACCTTAATTGCCTATCTTAATTAATTATCCTTAATTAGTTAATTATAAATTAATTAGTCCTTAATTAATCACATAAATTAATTTAACCTTTAATCATTAATTAATTCACATTTATTCATTAATTAATTAACCTTTAACTAATTAATTTTTTCCCTTTAATTATTTAATAATTAACTCTAGATTACTGATTAATTAATCTTTAATCATTCATTAATCAATCTAAATAAACAATTTAATTAATCTTTAATCATTAATTAGTTAACCTTTAATTATTCTTTAATTAATTTATCCATAATTAATTACATTAATTAATTAATTAACCCTTAATAATTAATTACATTAATTAATTAATTAACCCTTAATTAATCATAATAAGTAATCATCCTCTAGTAAATTAGTTAACCTTCAATTATTAATTAATCAATCCTTAATTATCCTTTAATCACTAAACCTTTAATTACAAATTATCTTTTACTTACTTTCATTAAGTAATCAACCTTTAAGTAATCAATTATCCTTAATTAATTACATTAATTAACCAACCTTTAGTTGCAATAAAGTAATTAACCATTAATTAATTTTCATTAATTAATTAATCATATTAATAAATTAATCGCCTTAATTTATTATCCTTTAATTAATTCCTTTAATTAACATTTAAACCTTGTTAATGACTTTTGGAAATAAATTATGATTAATACATTAATTAACTCGAGACCTTTAAGTTAAATTGATGATTAGAAAACATTTCATCTCATAATTATATACTTAATTATAATGTTAAGTTTATTTTTGAAATCAACCCTTTTAAAATAAAGGTTATATATTTATTTAAAATACCTTTAAACTTAATTACTTTAAAATAATTTATCCTATAACCTTTGATTGATCCCAAACTTAAATAAAACATTTGTTATTTAAAAAGAAAAGTGTTTTAAGCAAATTATTTAGATAAAACTTGATTTGTTTTAAAGTTTAAAAACTGTTTTATATTTAATTACCCAGACCTAAGCCACATTCTAAATTACCCGAGCCTAACCGAGCTCAACCCCGTGCAAACCTTACATCATCACTACGTCAAGACCAACGCATGAAAAATTCAATCCAGACACAAGCTAATTCCTTCTTCCCTAAACAATAATGTTCCTAGATACATAAACCAAGCGCGCATGTGAAGCGATGCTCCGACCACCTTCGGTTAATGCTACGATCATCGACAAGTCGATGACAGCCTCCCCTAAGCCACCGATCACCCAGAACCTGAAACGACGACGATTTCAAAATCTAGCAATTCAACTACCCATTGGAACCAATTTGATCACCCACAAACGCCTTGTTCTATCGCCTCAGGCCACAAGAAGCCTCGAAATTCTGGTCAGAGCTCCGCCTACTTCCTACGTTTTGATTGCCACCGGTGTGATCAACTCCGACTTACTGATGACGCTGCAGCAATCAGTTAACCGAACTCGAATAAAACATGGGTTTAAACCCTAAAACTTTGCCGCGCCATCGCCTCATTGAATTATAAACTCATCAAACATTTTTCTAATGATCCCCGACCACCAAGCATGCTCCAGCTTCGATCACGAGATCCATCTCCTCCCCGATCGCTAGAATTTGATGAAACATGGTTTTCCAAGTAGAACCCGATGATACAGGTGAATTAATAAATTATGAGATTCGATTTTAACATGTATTTAAAGTTTTTCACTGTATATTTATTTTCCAGTTAAACTCAAACTAATTCTTCTCAAAAATATTTTTAAGACCTAGGTCTTGATGATACAAACAAGTTTTGTTTAGATCTTAAAGCCTAACATGGATTAGAGAAAAAGATTTTGATTTTTAAAAAAGGTTTGAAGCCTGTAAAACTTAGAACAGAGATACATATGTCTGTTTCCAAACATTCACAGCCACATCCATATATATACACACACAATACATATTTGTATACATACAACACTTTATAACTTTACTTCAAGCATAATTTCAAACAACAAGTCAAAAACCAGATTTAAAAACCTTTGCTCACCTTAAAAAGAAGAACAAAGAGCCTGGGAAATGATTAATTTTGAAAATCTGGAAGCTTTATTCCTTTGAAAAATGGAATTGAAAACTTTCTTTGATTTTGTTTTGTTATCTTGCATGATCTTTGCCTTGTTGAATTTGTGAACAAGTTTGCTTTGGTTTGTTTTATGTTTCCAGGTTTGAAAATCTTTTGAGTTGAATCTGATCTGATTGCTTCAGGTTTTCTTGTTTGATTTTCAGTTTTCTTTTAGTTTCGATTTTAATTTGAAGATGAAATAAGATGGGAAATTTTAGAAAGGAGGATGTAAAACTGAGAATCAATAGCCGGGCTTCTTCTTTTAAACATGTTTAATTAATTCTAATTCTAATTAAAAGAGATAAATGCCACTTGTTAACTCATATGTTACTTATCAAACATTTGTCAATGCATAATATAAATCTTTACACTGTTAATATTCTTGTATTAATATTTTACGAATTTCTTAAAATCGTATTTTTATGTTGAAACCCTTAACTTATAAAATTATTAATTACTTAAATTTATGTAATATGTTTTTCTTATGTTTTATAGGTTATGTAATATATTTATACAAATTTACCTATTATGTTTTAATATTCATTTATATTTACAAACCATAATTTATATTGTATATAAATTTTAAAGAAAATGATTTTAAAACTAAATTATACACTAATAAATATACATATTAACATGTATATATATATTAGAATTTAATCTTTTGAAAATTATTGAATTTAAAACATAACTTTCAAAACATAGATATACATATATATATTATAGTTAAAGATAAAAAATTTATTAAATTTAAAATGTAGAGTTTTAAATTCAATTAATTTTCAAAATATTTATTTTTAAATTTCAAGTTCAAGTTTCAAATTACAACCTATATATATATATATATATATATATATATATATATATATATATATATATATAAACAAACACATATCTTATTTAATTTTGAAAAATTCAAATTAATTCATAATTTAATCCAAAATTTATATTAATTATTTAATTAAATTTTGGCTCAAAAACATGATCGTTACATATCGTGTGTGATAAAATCAAATAATGAAAAAGAAGAAAGAAACTCCAATGATTTAATGAGATATTTATAGGTTAGTTTAGTGTTTAAACTTTTATCTTTCATTTGAAGAATTTAATAAAAGATTGAAATTGTAAGCTTTTCTTAAGGATTTTGTTGACTATAAAAAGATCAATGATGTGAAAATTGGTGATGTCAAGATTGAACCGTCTGATGTAAGTATTTTTTATATTTTTTTATCCTTTAGTTAAATTTTATGTATATACACACACCGTCAGTAATGTCAAACAGCCAACCATCTGTCTAATGTCTCGTCAAGAAGCCAACCAAGTTAACGATACAGAAATGTTAATATCCTCATTCTTCAAGCTTGCACACTCAAACTATGTATGTCTACCAAACATTTAAAGTAATTGATTGGCACCTTTGTACCGGACTTATCACAAAACAAAGTAGATCTCGCCAAATGTAGTAGGCAAGCATGGGAAATGATTTCATAATCATTCTCGCATGTTTCTTCTTTCCTGGATATTTCATTGAATCTATACGACAAAAAATCAAGCTTTATGGAGCTTGAATATTTTAATTCTTCCCTTGAAACTTCATTTATAATTCTGAGATATTCCACTAAAAGATCAATCTCGGTTTATTCATTTTCTTTCCTATTAATAGAATGACCAACAACCGAAACTTTCAAAAGCTAAGCAACATCATCTAGTGTAATTATTAACTCTCTGAATGACATATTAAATGAATTAGTCTCTAGATGCAATCTCTTAATAAAAGCTGAAATAGTAATATAATCTACTTGTTTGTACGTATATTCAGCCAAATTGTACATATCCAATTTCTTTAATATTTCAACAACTAGACTAGGCAAATCATCCAACTTCCACTCATTTAGCTTTCCTTAGTGGGCAATACATTTAAATGGTTCTCTCTCCTATAAAGAAAATTTCACAGATTAAAACATATTTATAATTACTACACATAAGTAATAATGTTATAAAGTGTTGAACAACATCTTTCTTGCTCTAAATATTATGTGCAAGATGAGTTTCAAAACTTTTGAGTATACAAGAAGCATTAGTTGGCTGGGAAGCAATGGCCGCGGTTGAAGTAGAAGGATTCACATTTGATAAGTTCTTCTATGGCACCTCTTCGGCCTTTGAGTTATTTGAACTCGATCCATCATCCGAATCATCGTCATCGGAACCTTCTTTGCTAGACCAATATTCCTTCTCCTTACCATCCTTTGATTCATCATCATGGGAACTACAATCATTCACTTCTTCTTCACTAGTACCTTTTGCAACTTCATGTGCTTCCACTGATTTTTATACAATAGATATTTTCTTAGCTTTTTCAAACTCTAATGCACGTTTCCTTCAATAAGATGCGTTCAAGTGCCCTCTCTCTTTTCCTATAATTATGGCCAATAACAATTTAATTAACATTTCCACGATGATATAATGTAAACAATCTTTCCTACAAAAGAAAATAAATTAAAATATAACTATAAACTGTTTAAATAATAGATCATTATTTCAACTATGTATTTCAATATATTTTTTCTGTTCGACTTTTTCTATGTATTTAGCTATAAGTATCTTTAACTATAAGCGGAAGTGAACTATGTATTTTAAATAATAATTTTTTCCCCATTTTATCATAGAAAACATTCACCTATTAATTTTATATAAGTATAGTTGAGATTTTATGTAATCTCAACTATGTATTTATCAACCAGCTAGCTACAGCCACCGCCCAACTTGTGTTAATCGGCCAAGTACAATCGCAACAAAAATAAATTTAGCGGCAATCAAAAATTTGAAGTCATGTGCTGAATCGAGCTCCCTATCGACCATTTCAACATTGACCGAGCTAGGAACCAAAACCCTAGATGTGAATTTACCTAAATCGGAGATAGAGAAATTACGCGATGGCTGAGAAGAAAAAGTATTCGTGTTGCGAGATGGTTGAGTTAGCTGACTTTCCTTCTTCGTCATTTTGTTTGATTTTTGCATAGTGAAGAGTCTTATTTCTAAAGAGAACGAGGATGAAGGAGGGAAAAGAAATTAGGGTTTTTTTGAAGTGGTAGCCTGATTTGTATATTTATGGTATAAAATAGTACATACGCTGCTTAGACGCGGTGCTATGTAGAAATGGTATTAGGAAGCATTTTTTGGGTGCTTTTAGCGACACACAACATATATCAAAATTATTGAAACCATACTTATCATTTTTGGTGTTAATCTTATTAATCATATTGGAAAGTGTGTGGATTTATTAACCTCAATGGATAAAATTAACAACATTAATTTTATATCTTTTTTCTAACTTGATTTATTTTCATATAATTTTTATTTATGTTAAACAAAAAGAACCTGGATGGTGCCAATTAAGGATGTTAATGGATACTTAAAAAATCTAAAATCCGTCCACGTCCATGCCTAAACAGAGAATAAATATTAGATATTCAAAAAAAAAATTCAAATGCGGATAAGAAGACACTGCATTCAAAAATTATGTGTTTAGTTTTTGTCATGGTTTTAGTTTATTTTATGTTTATTCTAGTACAATGAAAGATATTTTTTTATTAAGTTAATAGATTATTTTATATGCATTTTATGCATATTAACTACTCAGAACTACACCCGCTTATACAACTTTTGGTAGAGTAAACTATTTCAAGATTAATTTTTTTTCCGACCAATTTTTTACTAATTAACTATACAGATTGGGTTATATCAATACGACGTATCAGTGGTTCAAATTTGGCCTCGTTTGAAGGTCGTCTTGCAAGACGACCTTCGAATGAAGGAATTTTAGTCCGAACGTCGACGAACGACTATAAATTTAAAATTTAGGATCGATGTCGTATGGTTGTTTATATTTTTAGTCATATTTTGGAAATAGGTCCAAGATACTTTAGATCAATATATGATCCAATAAATTAATTTTTTAACCAAATATTTCATTTTATATAATTTGTTTATACTAAATACGTTAAAAAATTCATAATTAGGTACTCAACGATTTTAAAGTATTATTTAATTCATAAATATGTTACACATCATCAACTTTTTTGAAATTGTATAATAGACCGACTGAAAATCAAATAATTGATTGTGTTAGTTAGATTTGCATTAACAATAAATGAATTACATGATGATGATTATTGAAAATACCGATATGCTAAAAATATATTTTTTAGGAATTAAATTAGTACTTATAAAAAAATTTAAAACATAATATGAATAACAAAAATAAAAAATTGAAATACCATCAGTAGCCATCACTAGCCGTCGACATGTCGATTATACATAGCAGGCAGACACGCCTTCCTCTTAATTCTTTCCCGATTCTTGTTTTGGAAAGAACGAAAAAACCCTCCCTAGATGTCGCTACTCCCAGAAGCTGCTACGACTTGTCGTTGTAGGTTGCCACAACTCGACGAAATCTCCATCCTCCCCATTTTCATCTCAAATTTGATATTTTTTTAATCCTAATTCTATATTTGGAACTAATTTTGTATGATTATGGTTTTAAATATTATGATTATTGTGTATTAGTTGGTGATAATGGTACTTGATTGGGGATATTAATTTTTTGGTGTAATTGTTTAATTTGTAATTATAAATGAGGATTAATTTAAAATCTGAAAATTAGTATATAATTATTGGTAAATAAGTATGTTGATTAGTGTACGTGATCGTTTATTATAGTTTAGGCTAATTTTAGGGATAATAATTATGGTTGAATAATGAATATGTTAAATATAAAGCTTATGGTTAAACATAATTTTGAGTTAATTAAATAGTGTGTGTTAATTATAAGTTTTAGTGGTAATTATAAAATAAATTTATTTTTAATGTTTAATTATTTTTGGTTCATACATGTGCATGCAGTGTTATAAAGGCGCACACCTAGGCTCAAAAAAGGCTCAGGCACAGATTGTGCCCCTTTTTCCAATTTGAGTGCGCCATTTTCGCAGTTTAAAAACATTTTTGCAAAATCCAAAATTTAGTTTGCAAAATAGTTAAATAAAAAATTTAAAGAATTAAATGAATTATTAAATATGGTTTACAATTAAAAATTTAGTTAATAAAATATTTAAATAGTTGAATGAAATATAAAATACAATTTAAAATTTAATTTGTAGTTTGGAAAATAGTAGATTAAACTCGTATAAAGGCACGCTAGAAGGCCCAAGGCACAAAAAAGCCAAAGGCTCAAGGCTTGCATCTTTTTGCGCCTTAGCACCTTAACTACTTTGTGCGTATGTCTTTTTGGAAGAATTTTTAAATAATAAATTGCTTTTAGAACAAATATTCCAGTAAAATTGATTTGTAAAAATTAAGAAATAAATATAATGTTTATTTGAAAATACGGGGTAAATGTTATTTTAAAAAATACAAGAACAATAAATTAAAGCATTTAGTCTCAAAAGGCCTTAATTTATTTTAGCATGTACAACAATACATGACACCCATTGGATGCAAAGTTTTGCACGATATAAAGAAGTGAAGTGTTGTCAAAATTCTTTAAAAAAGTTAGGAAAAATGTTCAATTGTTTTGTAACAACCTAAAATTTTTAATAAATATTTTAATTCATTTTATTTAAAACTTTGGTGTTTAATTATTTAAAAAATTGAATTTTGGAAATTTCCTGAATTTGTTATAAGTCATTTACCCAATTTTATTAAATATAAACAAATTTCCGAAAATTTTGATTTTGGGTTAAATTTTGACTCTAATTGAAATTTTAAAATTTAAAATCTAATTTCTAATCTTTTATTTAAACCGTGTATATTTACAACATTTGTTCCGCCTTTGTTTCATTTAATTTGGATATACACTTTGTAAATTAGGTAATAAACAATGTTGTAAAAAAAGCAATTAATTTATACGTTTCTTTTATATGTTTCTACATCCATTTTCTTATTTATTTCTTTGGTTATATAAACGGTATATTATTTTGAATTGTTCTTTGGCATATATTTTATTAAATAAATAGGAAACAAATAAATATAAGATACGTTACTTTGTTATTAATTTTGGGCATATGTTTCAATCTATTTCTTGCCTTTATAATACATACGCCTTTTGATTCCATACCTTAGCCATTCAAATCTAAAGCCGTACATTTCAAAAAGGAAAGAATTAAAACCCTAGTTGCCTATTTGCCTTGCAACTCACGTATAATATTTCATCTCATTCCACTTTTCCATTTGCCTCTCTTTATTTAATAGGAATAAAATCCTTAAATTTCTCTAACCGTTTCAAATAATATTTCTTGCCGTTCTTTCCACTAAATCAACGTGAAGCTTCTCTAAAAAGTTCAAATTCACGTACACATACCTTACCGCATCTCATTTGATTTCATCTTCTCTTGTGAAGCTCTCTCCTGTAAGTCATGGCTGCATATATTTTTTTATTTCCCTTTTTCTTCTTTCTTTTTCTTTTATTTCTTTTTTTTGCTCCACCAATGATCGGCCTATCCACCTTTCATGACCGGTCTGCACCCCTCTACCACCAGTACAGCCTCCCTTGATGTGACAGATCTGGCCAAGAATTCATGTGCAGTTCACCACCTCAAAACCATAGCTTAGCCTTGCCGATCCCCTATATCTCCTCCACCATCAAGTGAAGCCGCAGCCACCACCACCTCAGCCACCTCCCCCAGCCTGTGACCACGCCTCTGACCTTAGCCGCGCCTCCAGGTGATGATGGCCAGACTGTGACCGAGCCCATGCAACAGGCCGAGCCACCTTATGCTTAGGACCAAACCATAGAACCCAATTCCATGCACCACTTTGCCTGTTGAATCCACAGCCTATTTCTTCAACTTCCCGCTGCCTTGCGTGCATTTCAGGTCTTAAATCCGATCATGGCCGAGCCCTTTGAGGTGTTGGTTGAGTCGTATGGTGGAGTGCTCGAGCCACTTTGTGTTCAAGTCATTTTATTCCACCGGTTTATCCATTTTTGCTTTATTCAAATTTTTGAATTCTTTTGTGAATTAGTTTATACTTAGATTTGATTTATTTTTGTTCTAAGATTTAAATCTAGTTGTCACATCCTCTAAAATCTTATCGTGCCTTCTTACGCTCCTCGGTGTGTGGATATTGTTATTTTGAATAAATCCCTAGCGTCAAAGAGGTGAGTATTCACGCTTGACATTCATACTTATAGAATTGTAAATTGATAGCAAGTAAATTTCTAGAATTGTTGTATCATGTTTTACCTGCCTGTTACATGAATTATATGATGCTAAACTCTGTTATAAACTTGTCACATCATCCTCTATGTTATATGCTATTATACTGTTTATTCATTTCTGTTTATCACAGTGCAAGTTCCCTGTAGAATAGATTCACTACGGGTTGAAATGATACATACCCGAATGGACTTTGGAATAAGAAAAAATCATTATCGGCTGAAAAGATAGGCCCGAGCGATTGTTATTTTTTTTTAACTTGGGATTGCGGGTTTGAAATGATAGAACCCAGATTTTTCTTTGTAAATTACGGATTGAAATGATATATTATCCGTATCACTTGACCTAGGTTAGAAAATATTATACAGCCCCGTGGTTATTATATATATATATATATATATATATATATATTCTGGAAATTTTAAGTATTCTTAAAATTGTATAATATGTTATAAATTGAAATAAAAAAAGATTTTTATAAAATGTTAGTGATTTTCTACAAGTTAAATATGTTAATAAATGAATGGTTAAGTTGAAATTTGAAGTACAAATTTATTTTGAAATTTTGATTTTGTTTAAAATTGGAGTTCAAGTTAAGTAAATAAAATATGATAATTTGATATAAATTTTAATTTAAAGTGAATTAATAAAGTGTTATTGAGTTTTCTATGAATTAAAATGCTTAGATAAATGTATGTTTAAAAGCGTAATTTGAGATATAACTTGACTTGGAAATGTGAAATTTGGTTTAAAATAAAAGGTTAAGTTAAGAAAATAAAATGGAAATGTGGTTTAATTTATGAAATGGTAAATTAAATTAAGGTGTAAAGTCAATGCAAAAGAATAAAAAATTGTACATTGACTTTAATAAGTGAAGCATTGAAAAAAAATTGATATTTATTGGTGAAATTTACTCTATGAAAATCATAAGTTAAAGGGTGTTTGAATGAACATTTTTGAGTGGAAAAATATGATTTTATAAGTTAAATTGAAGTTTAATTATTGCCGAAATTGTATTGAAATCTGAAATTTTAATTAACAGCACTTCAGAAATGCTATCATTTTTGAAGTTAAATTAAAATAGGTTGTAAAGGATATTACAACACTTTGTAGGTGTTGTAGTAGATGCAAATGAACTAAAGGCTTAAATTAACTAAGGGCTAATTGCAACACTTGGTAAGTGCTAAAACCCGAAATAAATAAAAAGGGCTACAGTAGCACTTGTTATGTGCTGTAGTTGGCTGAAATGAGATTTTTCCAAGTATAACTGAACTATTACAGCAGTTATAAGTGCTGCCTTTGCTGAAATGAATTGTTTCCAAATATAACTTACCGTAGCATTTCTACGTGTTGTGAAAGGCTGAAATTTAAATGTTTGTAGTTTTAACTGAATAAATGAACTCAGAAAAGACTGAAATGTGGGATTGAATATTTGATTAGTGAGTATAATAACTTCACTTTTAAATAGTTAAAATGAAGTATTTTGATTGAAATATAAACTATTTTTGAAATTTATAACCACGGATAGTGATAACATTGATTGTTAAAGAGACCGGGATCGGATATGGGCATACTCTCTGTCGATACTGAAACCTCTTTAATAACCATGTACATGGTGGAGATTCCAGAATGAAGTAGGATGGTTGCGACCTTCTGTTGAGGTATGTTCGTAGACCCGACTCCCGTGAGTTGGCATAAGGTGGCTAAAACAGGGGCGATTCCGGGCCAGTGTGGTAGCCCCTCTTATCGGACACACTTCTTCGTATGCCATTCTATTACTTTGTGATTGTTTGGTGCGCACCTTTGATTTTGGGAGAGTGGCTCAAGGTGGGCGGTAGTAGCAGCTATGCGTCACCACCAGTCTGGATAGTAATTGGTATATCTACCCTGGCATTGCCTAGTTGTGTTGTATCACCTATCATAGCGAGCCTTGTACGAGTTTGGTTTTCTCCCGTAGCCCGTGGAGTATCCTCTGGTGGCTTCCCGATCAGGAGGGACTATGATACTGGATGGACTACTGGGACTATTACGTGTTAAGATGGAAAATGTAAAGCCTTAACGCTATTTTGAAGTAAGTTTATTTTACTATAGACACTATTATAATAGTGAAGTATTACTACATAGTAAATAGTTTCACGGATCCTTAGAGGATGTGCGGTCCCAAGCATCCTTTAAGTTACTCGTACTTTATATTACAGTTCACTTGAGTTAGTTTACACTGTATAAGTTTGTATGTCCTGACTCTTGTGTTTGTGTGTATTTCTTGAGCTCGGGTCAACCTGAGTATCAGTTTGGACTTCATTACCTGGAGCAAGGACTGCTAGAGATCGTCTTTATCGAGCTTCTATCTATTTTCGTTTCAATCTTTTATTTTAGCCAATGTAATGGAGACAAGTGAATTTGGGATTTTCTATGGTTGTTTAAAACTGTATTGGTTTTAAGACTACGTGATTTGCAATTATTTTGAGACTATGTTAAAAGTGGCTTCATGAACCATTATTGTATTTTATTTCCGCTGCGAGTATTCTGATTTTTGTGTCTGTGATTCTGTGATTTGATTTCATTTGCTCCAATTTTTATTACAATCTATTGTTTTGAACTATTCAAGTTTGACATGTTTTGATTTATTGTCGAATTTGAATGGTACAAAATAGTGGGTCATTACGTCTGGTATCAGAGCAAGGTTTTTAGGCAAACCATAGCCTGTGGAGCAAAAAAAACTCATTAGAAATAGGGTAGAAATACCCTAGAATGAATGAAGTCAATCTTAGAATCCTTTCTTTGTGAGAGAACGTATTTTAAAGTATAAAATGATTTTTAAAGGATTTTCAAAGAAGTATTTTGGTATAAAACTTTCTTGTTTTGAAATCTAATTTTTCCGACTACTACTTTTCCTTTCTCCACCTTATGTAATTAGGTCCTTTGTTGAATGATTGTTCTAGTTGAACTTTGTCTTATCTAATCTATCTTGGTCTCTATTTTTCCTCTATCCTTAAATTCATTCTTGATTTCTCAAGATGAATCAAGGAAATGCTAGAGATAGGGGACGTGGCGTTGTCCCAGCTCCAGCACCCGCTGCCCCAATTAGGTTCACTAAGCTTTGCAAGGAATACACTGAGCTTGGTAGCACCAAGTTCACAAGATCTGAGATCATAATTTAAGCTCAATAGTGGTTGAGGGACATGGAGAGAATCTTCTTCGATCTTGAGATCACTAATGCCTAGCAGCGTCAGTTGGCAGCTTGGCAATTGAAAGGAGCAACTTTAGATTGGTGGCTGTCTGTTACAGCTCACACCGCTGAGGCTGACATTTCTTGGGAACAATTTAGGTATCTTCTTCTGTTGTTTCAAGTTTGGTTCAGTTTCCTCCCTTTTGAAATCTATCGTATATCTCTCATCGTGCTTTAGGGATGCTTTTCTTGTGAAATGGATGCCCAAGGCAGGGAAGTCTCAGCTGTATCGGGAATTCATGGATTTGGAGCAAGGTGATATGTCTTTTGCTGAATATGAGAGGAAATTCAATGAGCTATCACAGTATGGCCTTAATCTGATAGACACTCCTCTGAAAAAGAATGAGAAGTTCATTGCTGGAGCACGCTCGGTGTACTATGATCACCCCATAACCCACGTGCATAGTCCTTTCACCTCTCTGATGGACATGGCCATTAGATATGAGAATCCTACCTCTAAGGATCCTCCAGCTGCCCGTTCTGCCCTATCTCAGTCTTCTTCTGGTAGTTCCAAGAAGAGGAAGCCCAACTTCCACCATCGGAGGAACCAAAACAAGGCCCTAGGGTTGGGATCATATTCTTCATCTCAGAGGCAGCCGATCGACCTATCAGCCATTACTTGCTACTGATGTAATCAGAAGGGACATTATGCTAATAGTTGTCCTACCTTGGGTGTTGCTATTCCTCCTCCAGGCCAGTTGGCCAAGTGTGACCACTGCCACATTTGTCTACAACCTCGACATTTCAAAAAGGACCGCCCTACTCAGAAGAAGGGCAAGGCATTAGGTATTTTTGTTGTGACTTCAGCATCTTCTCCAGCCCCACCGCCTGCACCTGCACCTGCCCCGGCTCCTAGTGATGACCAAGGTACACTTCAGGGCACTTTTACTTTGTTTATATCTCCTGTTCGTGTTTTATTCGATACAGGAGCCTCCCATAGCTTTATTTCGTTGGACCTTTGTAATAAATTTGAGCATCTCCTTCCTCCCGAGTCTGCTTCTGTACCTTTATGTGTTTCAAATCTAACTAGGGATCCTGCAAATCTTAGTAGAATTTGTAAGCGAGTGAAGCTTCTCTATTTTGAGCATTGTTTCACTGGTGATTTTTATGTCTTAGGTTTTGATGCTTTTGATCTTCTACTTGGGGGTGATTGGTTAAATAGGCATGATGCCCATATCTCTTGTACTTCTCAATCTGTTTCTCTTGAGGATGACTTTGGAAATTCTTTAGAGATTCCGTGTAGTTTGCTCTAGGATTTTGCTGGCATCTTATTTATTCTCTTGATGCATCTTCTGGTGATATTCAGTCGACCCCTGTAGTCAAACTCTATCCTAACGTATTTGGTTAAGTCACTTCTTTACCTCCTAAGCGGGAAATTGATTTCCATATCGATCTTATTCCTGGAGCTCGACCTGTACTTCTTCCACCTAGAAGGATGGCACCCCGTGATAAGGTTGAGTTAAGGAAGCAAATTCAGGACTTGTCCTCTAAAGGTCTGATCAGACCTAGCTTTTAAGAATGGGGAGCAGCAGTGGTTTTCGTCACCAAGTATGATGGTTCTCTTCGTATGTGTGTTGATTATAGGGAGCTGAACAAGCTCACTATGAAAAACAAATATCCTATGCCTCACATTAATGATATGTTTGATCAGCTCTATGGAGCTACTGTTTTCTCTTAGCTTGATCTTGCCACAGGTTTCAACTAGCTTAGAGTTTCGGAGGAAAGCACTCCTAGGACTGCTTTCCGTACAGAGAATGGCTTCTATGAATGGTTAGTTATGCCTTTTGGCTTAACTAACGCTCCTGCTTTCTTTGTTGATTCGATGAATCGTGTCTATCGTGATGTGCTCAATAAGTTTGTTCTAGTCTTTGTTGATGATATCCTTGTCTTCTCCAAGTCAAGAGATGAGCATGAATCGCATTTGAAATATGTTCTGGAGACTCTTCAAAATCATCAGTTGAAGGCTAAATTCTCTAAATGCCATTTTTGGGAAGAAGAAGTCCGATTTCTCAGGCATATTGTTTCTAGTGATGTAGTTTCTACTGATCTAGTCAAGATCGATGTGATCAATGTAAGTCTTTCCCTCCTTTCTCTTTCTAAATTTGATCACTTTATCTTTTATGGGGCGCTTATTTCTCCCTATTCTGTTACAGGATTGGGAAACTCCTAAGACTCCAACTGATATTCGCAGTTTTCTGGGCCATGCCGGTTACTATCGGAGGTTCATTGGCAACTTTGCTCAGATTTCTGCACCTCTCACTGCTCTAACTCGAAAGAATGTTAAGTTTATATGGAGCAATGAGTGTAAAGCAGCATTCGAAGATTTAAAGAATAAGCTTACTTCCGCACCAGTGCTTACCGTTTCGAATGGAAATGGTGGATTAATGGTATACACCGATGCTTGTCGCGAGGGTTTGGGAGCGGTATTGATGCAAGATAGGAAAGTGATTGCTTATGTTAGTCTCCAGCTGAAGACCCATGAGGCCAACTATGCAGCTCATAATTTAGAATTGCTGGCTGTTGTCTTTGCTTTGAAGCTTTGGAGACATCATCTCTTAGGTGCTAAGTTTGACCTATTCAATGACCATCAGCCATTGAAGTATATCTTCACCCAGAAGGATTTGAATCAGCGTCAAGTTCGGTGGCTTGAGTTTCTTGCTTCTTACGATCTTGACATTAACTATACCCCTGGGAAAGCTAATGTTGTGGCGGATGCTTTGAGTAGGAAGAAGACCTTATTGTGTCAGCTTGTTGTTTTTTCTCCTCTTTTGGATCGTATCGTTGCTAAGAAGAATGAGGATAAGATCATCAGATTGATTAAGGAGAGTGCTCATAGCAGGGTTTGTGGTGGTAGTCTTGATGGTAGTGGAGCTCAAATTGATGATAGAGGGATTTTAAGGAGTAATAATAGGATTTGTGTCCCGAATGTTGATGGTTTAAGGTAGGAGTTACTTCGGGAACATCATGAATCCATACATTCCATTCATCCTGGTGTGGCGAAGATGTATCAGGATATGAAGAAGCTTTATTGGTGGAGGGGTATGAGCATGATGTCTCTATCTTTGTTAGTAGGTGTGCGACTTGTCAGCAAGTCAAGGTGGATCATCAGAAGACCCCTGGTTGGTTGCAGCCTCTTGAGATTCCCAATTGGAAGTGGGAGCAAATTTCTATGGATTTCATCGATGGGCTAACGAGATCAAGGAGGGAAAATGAGAGCATCTAGGTTATTGTGGATAGACTGACCAAGTCTGCTTATTTTATTCCAGTCAAGTCTACCCGTTTGGCTTCGAGCTTATCTGAGATTTAAATGAGGGAGATTATTCGACTTCATGGGGTTCCTCTTAGTATTGTTTGTGATCGTGATCCTATCTTTACTAGTCAGTTTTGGTACGCTTCTCAAGAATCCTTGGGTACTCGTCTGAATCTGAGCACTACTTACCACCCATAGACAGACGGTCAAATGGAAATGGTGAATCAGATTCTAGAGGATCTTCTTCATGCTTGTATTCTTGATTATGGGGAATCTTGGGAAGATCATCTGCATCTGGTTGAATTCACCTATAACAATAGTTATCAGGTATAATTCCAATCCTCTGTTCTTATCTTGTCATAATCCTCTATCTATCCCATTCTATCTTTTGTTCAGGCTAGTCTTAAGATGTCTCCATTTGCTGCTCTTTACGGGCGACCTTGTAGATCTCCATCTTGTTGGATTGAATCCGATAATCGTTTGGTTCTTGGTCCTGAGATGATTTTGGATGCTTCAGAGAAGGTCAAGGAGATTAAGAGGAGGTTAAGGATTGCTCAGGATAGGCAGAAGAAGTATGCTGATCGTCATAAAAGGAGTTTGAGTTTGCAGTCGGCGATTTAATTTTCCTTAAAGTCTCTCCCTTAAGCAATGTGATTCGGTTTGGGAGTAGAGGGAAGCTTGCTCCTAGGTTCATCGGTCCTTTCCACATCTTGGAAAGGATTGGGACTCTTGCTTATCATCTGGATTTGCCTAAGAAATTCACTGGAGTACATAATGTATTCCATGTATCACACCTTCGTCGTTGTCTGCATGATCCATCTCTTATTATCCAGCCTTCTAATCTTGATATTTTGGACATTAAGCCTAATCTGACAGTTGAGAGGAAGACACTTCGTATCGTCGATCGAGGTACGAAATAACTAAGAAGGAAATCCGTCTACCTGGTCAAAGTGCAGTGGAGCACTGATGAACGGGATTGCACCTGGGAGACAGAGGAGAGCATATATGCTACTAATCCAGAATTGTTTATTTCAGGTACTTTTGCTCTACCATCTTATCTTCCTTTGTTTTCCCTTCTTTTGTTCCTTTTCGAGGACGAAAATTTTTGAGTGGGGGAGAGTGTAACAACCCAAATTTTTTAATAAATATTCTAATTGATTTTATTTAAAACTTTGGTGTTCAATTATTTATAAAAAATTGAATTTTGTAAATTTCCTAAATTGGTTATAAGTCATTTTCCCAATTTTATTAAATATAAACAAATTTCTAAAAATTTTGATTTTGGGTTAAATTTTGACTCTTATTGAAATTATAAAATTTAAAATATAACTTCTAATCTTTTATTTAAACTGTATGTATTTACAACATTTGTTCCGATTTTGTTTTATTTAATTTGGATATACACTTTGTAAATTAAGTAATAAACAATGTTGTAAAAAAGCAATTAATTTATACGTTTCTTTTATATGTTTCTACATCTGTTTTCTTGTTTATTTCTTTGGTTATATAAACGGTATGTTATTTATTAAATTGTTCTTTGGCTTATATTTTATTAAATATATAGGAAACAAGTAAATATAAGATACGTTACTTTGTTATTAATTTTTCGCATACGTTTCAATCTATTTCATGCCTTTATAATACACACCCCTTTTGATTCCATACCTTAGCCATTCAAATCTACAGCCATACATTTCAAAAAGGAAAGAATTAAAACCCTAGCCACGTATTTTCCTTGCAATTTACGTATAATATTTCATCTAATTCCACTTTTCCATTTGATTCTCTTCATTTAATAGGAATAAAATCCTTAAATTTCTCTACCCGTTTCAAATAATATTTCTTGCCGTTCTTTCCACTTAATCAATGTGAAGCTTCTCTGTTATGTACAGACTCACGTATACATACTTTACCACATCTCATTTGATTTCATCTTCTCTTGTGAAGCTCTCTCCTGTGATGTCATGGCGGCATATTTTTTTATTTTCCTTTTTATTCTTTCTTTATCTTTTATTTCTATTGTCTGGTCCACCAAGTGCTCGGCCTATCCACCTTTCATGACCGCCCGCACCCCTTCTCCACCACCAGTACAGTCTCCCTTGATGTGACAAATCTTGCCGAGAATTCATGTGCAGTTCACCACCTCAAAACCATAGCTTAGCCTTGCTGATCCCCTATATCTCCTCCACCATTAAGTGAAGCCGCAGCCGCCACCACCGCAGTCATCTCCTCCAGCCTGTGACTCCACCTCTGACCTTAGCCGCGCCTCCAGGTGATGATGGCCAGACTGTGACCGAGCCTGTGCAACAGGCCGAGCCACCTTATACTTAGGACCAAAACATAGAACCCAATTCCATGCACCACTTTGCCTGTTGAATCCACAGCCAATTTCTTCAACTTCCTGCTGCCTTGCGTGCATTTCAGGTCTTAAATCCGATAATGGTGGAGCCCTTTGAGGTGTTGGTTGAGTCATATGGTGGAGTGGTCGAGCCACTATGTGTTCGAGTCATTTTATTCCACCTGTTTATCCACTTTTGCTTTATTCAAATTGTTGTATTATTATGTGAATTAGTTTATACTTAGATTTGATTTTTTTTTTGTTTCAAGATTTAAATCTGGTTGTCACACCCTCTAAAATCTTAACGTGCCTTCTTGCGCTCTTCGTTGTGTGGATGTTGTTATTTTGAATAAATCTCTAGCGTCAAAGAGGTAAGTATTCACACTTGACATTCATACTTATAGAATTGTAAATTGATCGCAAGTAAATTTGTAGAATTGTTGTATCATGTTATACCTGCCTGTGATATGAATTATTTGATGTTAAACTCTGTATTAAACATGTCACATCATCAGCTATGTTATATGTTGTTATACTGTTTATTCATTTCTATTTATCACACTGCAAGTTCCCTGTAGAATAGAATCACTATGGGTTGAAATGATACATACCCGAACTGACTTTAGAATAAGGAAAAATCATTATGGGTCGAAATGATAGGCCTGAGCAATTTTTATTTATTTTATTTAACTTGGGATTGCGGGTTTGAAATGATAGAACCCAATTTTTCTTTGTAAATTACGGATTGAAATGATATATTATCCGTATCACTTGACCTAGGTTAGAAAATATTATACAGACCCATGGTTGTTACATATATATATTCTGGAAATTTAAAGTATTTTTAAAATTGTATAATAAAATATTTTGATTTAAATTGAAATAAAAAAATATTTTTATAAAGTGTTAGTGATTTTGTACAAGTTAAATATGTTAATAATAAATGAATGGTTATGTTGAAATTCGAAGTATAAATTTATTTTGAAATGGCGATTTTGTTTAAAAATGGAGTTCAAGTTAAGTAAATAAAATATGATAATTTGACATAAATTTTAATTTAAAGTGAATTAGTAAAGTGTTATTGAGTTTTCTATGAATTAAAATGGTTAGATAAATGTATGTTTAAAAGTGTAATTTGAGATACAACTTGATGTGGAAATGTGAAATTTGGTTCAAAATAAAAAGTTAAGTTAAGAAAATAAAATGGAAATGTGGTTTAATTTATGAAATGGCAATTTAAATTAAAGTGTAAAGTAAATGCAAAATAATGAAAATTTGTACATTGACTTTAATAAGTGAAGCATTGAAAAAAAATTATATTTATTGGTGAAATTTACTTTATGAAAATCATAAGTTAAAGGGTATTTAAATGAACATTTTTGAGTGGAAAAATATGATTTTATAAGTTAAATTTTTTTAAATTGAAGTTTAATTATTGGCGAAATTGTATTGAAATCTGAAATTTTAATTAACAGCACTTCGGAAATGCTATCATTTCTAAAGTTAAATTAAAATCTATTGTAAAGGATATTACAGCACTTTGTAAGTGCTGTAGTTGATGCAAATGAACTAAAGGCTAAAATTAACTAAGGGCTATTGTAGCACTTGGTAAGTGCTATGGTTGTAGAACTAAAACTAAAACCCGATATAAATAAAAAGGGCTACAGTAGCACTTGTTAAGTGCTGCAGTCGGCTAAAATGAGTTTTTTCCAAGTATAACCGAACTATTACAGCAGTTATAAGCGCTGCCATTGCTGAAATGAATTGTTTCCAAATATAACTTACCGCAGCATTTCAGTGCTGTGTAAGGCTGAAATTTAAATGTTTGTAGTTTTTAACCGAATAAATGAACTCAGAAAAGGCTAAACTGTGGGATTGAATATTTGATTAGTGAGTATAATAACTTCACTTTTAAGTAGTTAAAATGAAGTATTTTGATTGAAATATAAACTATTTTTGAAATTTATAACCATGGGTAATAATAACGTTGGTTGTTAAAGAGACCGGGATCGGATATGGGCATACTCTCTGTCGATTCCGAAACCACTTTAATAATCATGTACGCGGTGGAGATTCCAGAATGAAGTAGGATGGTGGCGACGTTCTATTGAGGTATGTACGTGGACCCGACTCCCTTGAGTTGGCATAAGGTGGCTAAAACAGGAGCGATTACGGGCCAGTGAGGTAGCCCCTCTTATCGGACACACTTCTTCGTATGCCATTCTATTACTTTGTGATTGTTTGGTGCGCCCCTTTGGTTTTAGGAGGGTGGCTCGAGGTAGGCGGTAGTAGCAGCTACGCATCACCAACAGTCCGAATAGTAGTTGGTATATCTACCTTGCATTGTCTAGTTGTGCCGTGTCACCTACCATACCAAGCCTTGTACGAGTTTGTTTTTCTCCCATAGCCTGTGGAGTATCCTCTGCTGGCTTCCCGATGAGGAGGGACTATGATACTGGATGGACTACTGGGACTATTACGTGTTAAGGTGGAAAATGTAAATCCTTAATGCTATTTTAAAGTAAGTTTATTTTACTGTAGACACTAGTATAATAGCGAAATGTTACTACATAGTAAATAGTTTCACGGATCCTTAGATGATGGGCAGTCCAAAGCATTCTTTAAGTTACTCGTACTTTATATTACAGTTCACTAGGGTTAGTTTACACTCTATAAGTATTTATGTCCCGACTCAAGTGTTTATGTTTATTTCTTACGCTCGGGTTAGCCCGAGTATCAGTTTGGACTTTATTTCTTGGAGCTAGGACTACTGGAGATCATCTTTATCGAGTTGCTATCTATTTTCTCTTCAGTCTTTTATCTTAGCCCATGTAATTGAGACAAATGAATTTGGGATTTTCCGTGGTTGTTTCAAACTGTATTGGTTTTAAGACTATGTAATTTGTACTTATTTTGAGACTATGTTGAAAGTGGCTTCATGAACCATTATGGTATTTTATTTCCGCTGCAAGTATTCTGATTTCTGTGTCTGTGATTCTGCGAATTGATTTCATTTGCTCCAATTTTTATTACAATCTATTGTTTTGAACCATTCAAGTTTTACATGTTTTGATTTATTGTCGAATTTGAATGATGCAAAATAGTGGGTCGTTACATGTTTTCTCCATCGCGATTGGATGAATGAAAATCGAACTAGTGAAAAAGGTTCATTGAAGGAATATTTTTTCAATGATGTACACAAATTTATTAAATTCACTAAAAATAATAGAAATGATGTAGAAATTAGTTGCCTTTATCGTATTGCAAATAATTGGAGCATTAGGAACAAAGTGTGGTTATAGCATATTGGTGTCAATTTTATTTTATGCGAAACATTATTTAAGGTGTAACGACCCGTAGTTTTCGATAATTGGAATATTAAATTTAATAAGATCTTTGGAAATTAATATTGTGAAAAATTAAGTTGATGATTTATTAATTAGAAAAATAGAATTAGAATATGATTTAATAATGTTGATTTAATGGCATTGACAACTACTTTAAAATAATTCCAGTTGATTGAAATAATTATAAAGTTAATTAGGTTATAATTGCAAATAAGGAATTAAATTAGTAATAAAACAAATTAATGAAAGTTAAATAATATAACAAATGTGGTAAAAGATGATAATTGTAAAATATGAATGTAATATATTGTAAACCAATGTTAATTATATCCGTAAGGTGATAATTGATTTAATAATAAGAGTGGAAATCAAATAAAAGAATTTATTTGAATTTAGAATATAATAAACTATGGTTTTACTTACTATAGTAAAATTGAACGTTGTATTCAATGAAATATTTTAATAGTGAATTTAACATAGGAAATTTATTTTGATAGATTATTAATTTCTCTGAAATCTAGAATGATGAAATTATTTACTATTAAATTTGAATTTAAATTCGATTGAACTAATTTAATTTATTTAATTAACGTGAAAATAATCATGTTGGCAGCTATCTCAGATTTTGATGAAACCAATTTCATCAAATCCATGACAGTGAATTATTATAGGATTTCAAGTTTCATAGCAATCGTACTTATCATTTGTTTGTGCCGGCTCATAAAGCACATAAATCAATTTAATGTATTCAATTAAAATAAGCTGATTCTAAAAAGCTAGCTTCTGTATACAATAGAATTTGGGTTTAAAACTTGTTCCGTTGATGTTAAAAATATCGAAAACCTATATTTTGATATATTGGATGAACCACTGTCGTTTCGGAAACGGAACGGGCTTTTGTGGTTTGCGTAATCGTTCGACCAATACGATATGTCTGTTATTCTTATCTATCCTTGTCCATATAAATAGATTTTTGTTTCTATAACCATAGCAGCTTTTCTTATTTCTGTATATACTATTATCCTATCTGTTCCTCCTTACGGTAGAAACATCAAAACCCTATTTCCCAATTTCAATTTCAAATCAAAATCAATTCCAAAAATTTCAAACTCTCCAAACTGTAGCAAATCTTATATCTTTGGAAAGCTCTTGATGTGCGCAAATCTACTGCAATAATTCATTTTTCGATCTAGTGCATCGTTTGACTAAAAATCGATGAAACACGGCCGTCCATTTCTAGGGTTTGTCATTTAACACTGGATCTTCGATGATGGCTCGATCGGAGGACATCGGAGTGTAGAGGGTGTCGAGGCAACTCAGTCTGTATGGTTCGTTTGGTCTTTAAGTTGCTTGGATGGCCAAAAGTTTATGACTAACGTGGCGATGGAGGCGATCACCAGGGGGAGGCAGAGGGGTCATGCTCATGCTGCTGGGGCGGCTCGTGGAAGGGAAGGCTCACGTAGTGGTGGATCTTGGCGTAGGCTGCTGTAGGAGGCCTGGCAATTGGATGAACGATCGGCAAAGTTTGTTTCATGCATCTGGAAGATCGTGATAGCTAGGGTTACGTAAATTAGTGACGTGTTTTTTTGTTTTATTATTTTATTTATTTTATAATTTAAATAGTATAACTTCTAACATCAATAACTTTTCCATATGAGCTCAGATTCTAGTTTTCTCTATTGCGATCATTTGAAAATTCCAAAAATTACAAAATTAGCTTGGTTAGATTCTGAAACTATTAGATTTTTGGGCTTTAAATTGGATTTTAATTGACCTAAAATCAAAGGTGAGTGTTTTAACCCACTCACGAATGCTAAACTATTTTATGTTAGTTAATTTATTTCATGATGTGATTAGAAGTTTATTGATTGTTGTGTAGTATTTTAAATCATCATTTAAATTTAATTTGAGTTTATTTGAATTGAATTGTCATATAAATTAATGTTGAAATTTAATTGCTAGTCAAATACCTAATAATAATAATTAGTTAATTTGTTGTGATTTATCGGTTGATTTGAACGATGATTATGATGGATGCTTGATTGTTGATATTTCAATAATTGGATATTATATTTATTTTGTATGTTGTTATCATACTGCAAGTTCCCTTAGTTGGCTGTTAGAAAAAACATTATGGGTTGAAATGATACATACCCAAATGGTATTATAGATTATGGAAAAATCTCTATGGGTTGAAATGATAAAATCAAGGATTTTATGTATTTTTGAATTTTACTCGGAATTGCGGGTTGAAATGATATATACTCGTAAATTTAAATTATTGTGGATTGAAATGATATATATCCATATCACTTGACCATAGTGTAGAAAATTAAATATGGACACCAGATTGGTTAAATTTAATGATTTTAAAATCCTTAATTTTTGTACTCAGTCAAATGATATTGTGAAATAAAATTTGATTTATATGAACTGAATTATTTTCAAAATCCATGCTTTAAAAATGTTGGAAGTGAAGTTGGTTTAAACAAATTGTTTAAAGGATTTAGATTGAAATTGTTGGTGGAATTTTTAAATATAAATGAAATTTATCAAAAAGTGAGTTATTGCAAACGTTTGAATATTTAAACTTTGAAATCTATTGAATTTGAAGTGGTTTAAATTTGTAGTTAAAACATGGATTTGAAATCGATATAGATCGAAATGGTTTTTAATGAGAAAATGAATTGAAAGATTTGAATTGATTTTTGTTGATTTAAAATCTAGATATGGCCCAGATTTGTTGAAACGGAAGAAATAGTTTAATTTGGTATTATTTTCAAATTCACATTTTTAATATAAACTGTTTAAAAATTTATTATTTTAGAATTTAGATTATTAAGATTTTCAACTATTTACTATATAAACCATTCCAATAATCAAACCCATTTGTACTGAACTATTTTTAACTATTTTGAAATCCTTAAACAATTTAAACTATTTTAAACTAATAAAACTATTTTAAACTATTGTAACTATTATAAACTATTTTAATACAATAACTATTTTAATATATATAACCTATTTTAATATATAAATTATTTCTAATATATAAACCATTTTAATTTATAATCTATTTTTGAAAAATATATACTATTTTTACTGTATAACTATCTCACTATATAAAATCTTTCAATATTCAAATTATTCAAAGTTGAGATTTATTTGATTCAAATGTGAATACTTTGGTATGATCGTTTAACCATTTTGTGGTTATGATTTTGAAACGAATATGATTTTAGGCGAATAATGATTTCGAAAGTGAATATGATTTTGAAATGATTATGATTTGGAGGTGAATATGATTTTGAAGTAAATAATGGTTTCGAAAGTGATATGATTTTGAAATGAATATGATATTTTGATATGAAGTGTGAACTTTTTGAATGTAAAAGAACCAATCGGTCTTAAATAAGAATTTGGTTACTAAAGAGACCAAGATCAGATATTGTCATGCTCTCTAGCAATACCGAAAATGACTTTAACAACTATGCACGTGGTGGAGAATCCAAAATGAAGTAGAATGTTTTGGCGAACGCTGCTGTATGAGGTATGAATGTAGCACTGATCCCCTTGGGTCAGCTTGATATGACTAAAACAGAAGCCACATTGTGCCAAGTGAGGTCGCTTCTTCGATCGCACATGTATCTTCGACACAATATCTGTTACTTTGTGATTGATTTGTTAGCCACCTTCGATTTGATTTTGCGAGTGTGTTTCGAGTTATGCTGTAGTAGCCGCTATGCGTTACTACCAGTCCGGATCTGCAAAACAGTAGTATCCAAGCCTGGGCATTGCCTAGCATGCCATGTCATATGCCTTATCGTGCCCACTACGAGTTTGGTTTGTACCGTATCTATGGAGTGCTCCCTGAGTGTCCCATCGGTTTGGTGGAGCTTACAGTATCTGTATAGACTACGGGAATTATGTAGACATGTGTTAAGGGGGATATGAGTAACGCCTTAATCCTATTTTAATACTTTACTTTACGGTAGACATATTATAAAACCGTATTGTATTATGTATGTAGATAGTTTAACGGATCCTTAAGAGATGGAATCCCGAACAACTATTAAGTTATTACACACACGTTAGACACCGAATAAGAGATGTAAAACACCGTAAACATCTCTAAAGCTGTAACGCTCATATTTACTTACTTTGGTTTAACTTACATAAGATCTTTTAGTTCTGACTCAAGTGTTTTGTTTTTTCATTATGCTTGGGTCAGTCTAAGCTTTTCAACGTATTGAAGACCTTATTTCTGGAGGACGATGATAAAGATTTAGTATATTATTACTAGTTATTATATTTATTCCACTACATTATTTATTTATTCCTGTTGTATGTCTAACTCTAATTGTATTGTAAAGTCTAATTGAATGTTATTTGTAAAACAGCTTCATGAACTGTTTATTTGATTATTATATTTAATCATTCCGTTGTGAGATTCTGTGTTTTTTTTCTTTCTTTCCCTTATTTTCTTATTTACCCCATAACAACCCCCCTTTTGAATTGTTTGAGTCCGACATATGTGGTTTATTGTCGATCTAAACCATCCAAAAGGTGGGTCGTTATCATGCTGCACCCTCTGAGCGCCAAAGCAGACACACATATCCCACGGGGTTGGTGCAGTCGAGAGGCTGACCGTAAAAGTAGAACACGTGTACCGATGTATCCTTCGGTGGGAATTACCCCACTAGCTGGTGTCCTGTTACATTTGGCATTAGAGTTTGCTCTAGCGATGACCTTAGCTTTGTGGATCTGACTCATTAGATATAAGGTAGTAATACCCTAGAATAAGTTTGTCTAAGTGTATATATGAGAGAGTGTACTTGATAGTGTTATAAAAATATTTTATATTGTGTTAATTTGTTCTGTTTAGTATTTATAAATTCCTGTTGGTACATAGGACATTATGGCATCGATAGGAATTTCTAAACACTTAACAAGGCAGGCCGACACAGTATTGTTTTTGAAATATAGGTAAATGAAATAATTTTACCTAGCATTATATTTTGGATTTAAAAGAATAACTTTTATAAATGGATATAGTTGTATGTGATGTGTATGTTTGTTAGGAAGTGAAATTTTATAAATATTGGTTGTAAAATAGGATTTACAGATTAAGTAAATAAGAATTGGAAATTTGAGAACTTAAGTTCTGGGGTTTTGAAATTAATTTTCAAAGATTTTGGAATAAGATATTAGTATTAGTTGGAAGTATTATTTGGATATAAATATTTTCAAAGTGATTTGAAAAAATGTTTTAAAGGAATTTTAAAAGGAAATAAGTTTTGTACTCCCCTCTCTTGTCGCTGGAAAATAATTTTGCCGATGATGGTCACATCATCGACATTCATTTTCGAGTTTCAAAGTGGAAAGGCCACTGTAGTAGCTTTACTACACATTTTTTTCGCTAAAAAAATTTTAATTTTGTTTTCTTAAATACGATTTGATATACATAAAAGATATATATATATATATATACATATAATTTCAAAATGATTTGAAAGGAAACCCGAAATTTAGTTCTTAAACCTTTCTGATAATTAGCAGCTTTCAGTTATTGTAATAGAATGAAATCTTGACTATTTTAATGATGTGAAGCTTCTAAAATGAAAAAAATAAAAATTAGATCCTAAGGGATTAAAGAAATATATAAGAACTTGGAAATTTGTAACTTGTAAATCAAAAGATATGAAAATTTAGAAGATGTAATTATTGAACATTTTGTTAACTAAAACGAATAAGATAAACTACATTCTTAAAACATATTATATATACACCTTACCAGAAATGTTTAAAAAGTTGTAATGTTAAACAGGAATATGTTATAGAATATTATACAAGTAAGACTTAAGTAATGAAAGTGTTCAAATAGAATTATTGCCATAAATAAGAATTTTTATGTTACAAAATTGATTATAAACTTAATTAATGTTTGAAGCTATTTATAATTAAAATGAATAGTAAAAGTGAATATTATATCAAGTAATAATTATAACTTCAAAAAATATTGAAATGATTTAGAATAAGATTGAATATTCAATAATACTATATATAAAAGAAATAAATATGAAAAAGAAAAGGAGTTAAAAATTTAATTATGAGTTCCTTTACAAATGAATATTGATATTAAAAGGAAATCAAAGTAAATAATAATTGTGAAACAAATTTGGAAAGAAACTTATATAATATTTTAAGAATTGATTATGGATGATCTAAATAATTGAATGGAAATAATTTATGTAAGTAAATGAATGTAAATTAATGGAAAAATGGCATTGTATGAGTGAATGTGAAGTGAATTCTGTAAGTAATGAAGTTAAAATAATAAAAATAATCATCGTATGAATGAATAAAAATAAATGAACAGTAAATGATGTGAAAGGAAGTTAATAAGAATGAACTTATATAATATTTGAAATTCTTCGTTGTTTTGGCATATGGGATGTTTAGAAAGGATACTTCTAATTGTTCAAGATTGTATGAATAATCAATTAAGCAATTATATAAGGCTGTCAAGCGTATGATGCACTTAGTAGTTTATTTATCACCTTGAACGATGAAAAGTTTCAAAAGCTGAACAAACCATTTGTTTCGGTTGCTATAGATGTATGGTTGATTTCTTTATTGCATATGATGGTCGTGCTTTTCTATTTGCATATGTTTTGTGTTAATATGCTTTTGTTACTAATTAAAACAACTTAATATTTTTTTGTACATAATTCTCACTATTTTGGATTTTATAAGTAAAATACAGGTTTATGGAAGCAATAACTACAGCTTTTGGTGTCATAAATAAAGTTTGTTTGCCCAACAAATAGGTACGTTATCGGATTACGGTTTTATAGCAATATTTTTTCATTTTTCTCGTGGTTTGGGATGTTTTATTTTTCAATATGATATGTGTGTGTGTGTGTGTATTGTGATTATTAATATTGTTATTTTTCGGACCTATCCGTACAAAGGAGACTCTGCCGAAATTTTCTCTGAATTTAGGACTTAGAAATTTTTTGTGAATAAATATTTTCAAACTTTTATTAAACTTGAACATGAAAGATTTAATTTTTTATAAATTGATATATCTTATTTAATACTGAAGTAAGTTAAAAGTGTTTATAAATTAATTATTCTGAATAAAAAATATATTAGTTTCTTAATTCCTTCATTTCCCTTTTCGAGGATGAAAAGTTCTGACCGAGGGAGAGTGTAATGAGCCGTAGTTTCGGATAATTAAAATATTAAATTTAATAAGATTTTTTGAAATTAATATGTGAGCAATTATATTGATAATTTATTAATGAGAAAAATATTATTAGAATACGATTTAATAATGTTGATTTAACGGCATTGAAAACTATTTTAAAATAATTCCAGTTGAATGAAATAATTGTAAAGTTAATTTGGTTATAATTGCAAATAAGGAATTAAATTGGTAATCAAATGAATTAATGAAATTTAAATATTTTAAGTAATATGGTAAAAGATGATAACTGCAAAATATGAATGTAATAAAATGTAAACCGATGTTAATTATATCTATAAGGCGATAGTTGATTTAATTATAAGAGTGGAAATCAAATAAAAGAATTTATTTGGATTTAAAATATAATTATCTAGGGTTTTATTATAGTGAAATTGAAGGTTAAATTTAACGAAATATTTTAATAGTGAATTTAACATAGGAAATTTATTTTGATAGATTATTAATTTCTATGAAATCAAGAATGGTGAAATTATTAACTATTAAATTAGAACTAATAGTGATTATAATAATTTATTAATTAACGTGAAAATATCCATTATGGCCAATATCTCGAATTTCGATGAAACCAGATTCATTGGATCAGTAATAATGAATTAGTTTAGGATTTCACGTTTCACAGCGATTGGACTTATCGTTTAATCGTGCGGGCTCGAAATGCATAGAATCAATTTAATGGATTCAATTAAAATAAGCTGATTTTAAAAAGATAACTTCTGTATACAATGGAATTTGGTATTGAAACTTATTCCATTCAGTTTAAAAATATCGAAACCCTATATTTTGACATATTGGATGAACCACTTTCGTTTCGGAAACGGAACGGGCTTTTCGGGTTCTCGTAATCGTTCGACCAATATGATCCGTACATTCATTCTTATCTATCATTGTCCATATAAATAGATTTTTGTTTCTATAACCTTGCAGCCTTTCTTATTTCTGCACGTACTATTATCCTAACTGTTCCTTCTTACATTAGAAACGTCAAAACCCTATTTCCCAATTTCAATTTCAAATTAAAATAAATTCCAAAAATTTCAAACTCTCCAAACCCTTGCAAGTCATGTATCATTGGAAAGCTCTTGATGAATGGAATCTACTACATCAATTCGTTTTTTGATTTGGTGCATCATTTGACCAGAATTCGATGATGAACCTCGACAACCTTTTCTAAGTTTTGTCGTTTAACGTGAATCTACGACGATGGCTCGACCGGAGGACATCGGAGTGCATAGGGCATTAAGGCAAGTCAATCCGCATGGTTCATTTGGTCTCTAAGTTGCTTGGTTCGCTACAAAATGATGACCAACGTGGCGGCGGTGGTGCTCGCCAGAGGGAGGCGGAGGGGATGCGCTCGTGGCTGCTAGGGCGGCTCGTGGAAGGAAAGGCTCGCGTAGTGGTGGATCTTGGCTTAGGCTGCTGTAAGAGGCGTGGCAATTGGATATACAATCGGCGGCGTTGGATTCTAGCAACTGGAAGATCGTAGTGGCAAGGGTTACGTAAATAGGTGACGTGTTTTTTTGTTTTATTATTTTATTTATTTTATAATTTAAATCATACAACTCTAACATTAATAACTTTTCCATATTAGCTCGGATTCACGCGCAGTTTTCTCTGTTGCAATCATATCGAATTTCTAAACATTCTGTAACTTGTTTAGTTAGATTATGAGACTGTTAGATTTTTGGACATTAAATTGGATTTTCATCGACTGAAAATCAAAGATGAGTGTTTAACCCACTCATGAATGCTAAACTGTCTTATGCTAGTTAAATTAAATTTATAATGTGATTTGAAATTTACTGATTGTTGTTTGATATTTTAAATTGTCATTTAAATATAATTTGAGTTTATTTGAATTGAATTTCCATATAAATTAATACTGAAACTTAATTTCCAGTTAAACACCTGATAATGATAATTAGTTTATTTGTTGTGATTTATTTGTTCAATTGAATGGTTATTGTGATGGATGCTTGATTATAGATATTTAGATGATTGGGTATTAGATTTATTTTATATGTTATTATCACACTGCAAGTTCCCTTAGTTTGCTGTTAGAAAAATCATTATGGGTTGAAATGATATACACCTGAATGGTCATATAAGTTAGGGAAAAATCACTATGGGTTGAAATGATAAAGTCGAGCGATTTTATGGGTTTTTGAATTTTACTTGAGACTGCGGCTTGAAATGATATATACTCGTAAATTTAAATTATTGCGGGTAGAAATGGTATATATCCGTATCACTTGACCACAGGGTAGAAAATTTTATACGGACATCAGATTGGTTAAATTTAATGATTTTAAAATCTTTAATTTTTGAATTCAGTTATTATGAAATAAAATTTTGATTTATATGAACTGAGTTATTTTCGAAATCCAAGCTTTTAAAATGTTGAAAGTGAGATTGGTTTAAATAAATTTTTTAAAAGATTTAAATTAAAATCGTAAGTTGAATTTTGAAATATAAATGAAACTTATCAAACATTGTGTAACAACCCGGGGTTTTGTTCGTATACATTTGATTGAATTTGTCACGTGAGTATTCTCGGCCATTTGATTTTTTGTTGTTGTAATGCTATGGCTATCTTCTGACTTGTTCAACTTCGATTGGATTCGACTTCCATTTTTATGTTGACCCTTCTTGGTGTTGCATTATTTCGAAACAAATACCGGTTGCCTTCCTTCGTTCGCTACCCTAAATCAAAATGTTGGGCCACATTCCTTTTTGCTAGTGGGTCTTCGAGAGAATAGCCGTTCCTTTTTCTTTCGCATGTTTTTATTTTGTTCGACCCGACCCCCTTCTCGATTCATTCATTCGAATCTAACCCTAAAAAAATTCAAACGAAAATAAATGGCGGCTCGTCTCTCCCTTCGTACGTCCCTCTTCCATCAAAAGTAGGGCATTGAAGTCGAAGGCTATGGCTACAGAGGTTCGAACTTCGTTCGCCTTCCCTCGTTGCTCACTGCGACTACTAAAATTCTTCGAGGCAAAGGTGAGTGACATATGTTACTCACATCTAATTTTGAACTCTATGATACTGTTTTTTTTTCGTATGACTTTGTTGCTGTTTTACATGACTTCAGTCACTTGATTTTTCGGCTGTTAAATTGTGGTTCGAAGTTGTTGATTTTTCTGTTGTTTTCAATTCAAAAAGGTTTGAATACTTGATTGACTTATGGTTTTAGGATTGAAACTGTTACCATTGAATTTATTTGAAGATGTTGCTTTTGTTTGTGGCCATCAGGATTTTGATTTCTGTTAACATCGGTCACTTGATTCTGAATTTAGTACGAATGTTGAGATGATTTATGACTTGGGGCATAATCGTACATATTTTGGTTAGTGATTCATTTTGTCTCCAGTCATTATCAGTTGCCTTGATAAATTCTGATGGAACGGGTCTTGATTATTTTGTGTGTCTTCGTATAGATGCATACATACATTTGTATGTGTGTATGCATATATCGTTGAACCTGCATTTTGTGTTGTCACCGCATACTTTGTTTGCATATCTTGTGTCTCGGTTGAAGTATTGTTCATTTTGTTTTAAAAAAAAAACTGTTGCATTAATTTGTATTAAGCTCTGGTGCTAATTGAGTCTTGTCTCCAATTCCTTATAAACACATTCACACTTTGCACTGTGGCTTCTGTTGGTGTCTGGACTCTCTGGTCTTTGACTCATAATGGCATTTGGTTAGTGTTTGCATTGTGGCCATGTTAGCTTGTCCCTCCGAGTCACTAAAGATTGTATATGATGGTTTTGTGGTCTTCTCTTCTTGTACATGCCGAGTCCTGTTAACGTCGTCTACGTGTTGCATGTTGTAGTGTTCATTGTGTCGCCTGGTTCATTAGTGCATCCCTTACCTTGTTAACATGTGCATTGTTTTCTTACTTTATTCTTAAACCTGATGGTTGAACCTGTTGTGTCCTACACTGTGTACTATCCATTCATATACAGTTGCAGTTTCATTTCTGATAATAGATTTACATTTGAACCTGACTCTGTTGCATTGATAATACTTGCATCATTAGCTTGTCTGGGTATCTCGTCTGGTTTATTGAAATTCATTTTTCATCATGGTACATTCATTATATTCGAATGTGAACCGTATTGTGGATACCTTTGGATGTCACTGATGTGTTATATCACTCCAGTTTGGTTCATACATGGTGATTCTAGTATCACTGATTTCGAGTTAGTTGAGTTGTAATATTGAACCCTGTAACTTGATGGGTTGGGAGGCACTACTTGCCGTCATGTTGCATTTCATATTTATGGGTACTGCTGCATCGATTTGGAACTGCTGCCATGTCATTCCTTTGTACATTTCCTTGACCACTTCGGCACTGACATGGTTCTCTCATCTTCGCTTTCCTGTTCGATGCTTTAGTGATATGTTTGCTTCGGTCTATTCTTAGCCTCAGAGGCTATGTTCTGGTTCATTGGGCATTGGTTTTGATGTGCACCTATTATCTACTTAGTTTGGTTTCTTCTTCACTTCGGCCTTGGCTACTATGTTGCACTGTAGCATATGCTCTTATGCCGTGTGTCACTGCTTTTATATATAAAGTTTAGTGTAATTGAGTTAATGTGCTGTTTCTTGGTCATTGGTATTTGAATCTTCATTGATTTTGGTTCGTTGATCTTTTGGGTACATCATCACTGTAGTGGCAAGGTAGTGCACGCAAGCGTGAACTGCAGCCACACGGTATTCATTGGGTACATCGTCACTGTAGTGGCAAGGCAGTGCACGCAAGCGTGTACGGCAGCCACACGATATTACTTTTATTAATATTCTATTTGCTTTTGATTTATTAATCTTTTGCGTATTCCAGAGGCTGTAGTGGCGAGGCAGTACACGCGTGCGTGTATTGCAGCCCTACCCGAGTTGGCATTTTAAATGGATATTTCAATTGTTTGATTGGTGTTTTGATTTGGTTTAATTTAAACCTTTTGTTGTTGTCTGATTATTTATTTGAAAATTAGATTATGAGTTTCTAATTATTCATTAGTAATTAGATTTTGTTGTTAATTGCCGTTTAGGCAATTCTATTATTTTCTAAATTATCTTCATTAATAATCCTTTCATCTATCTTCGTTGCTAATTTGAGTTTGCTGAATTGTTGTTTAACACTATACCTGTTATATTCACCGTTCGGACGGGTGAATTTATTTTGACTGTCATCTATTTATTATTTAATAACCATTGCTTCTGTGCACTAATAACTGAGTTTGAATTAGACTGACCCGTGTATTATTTTCTTTTGAATTTAATACTCGGGTCAGACCGAGTATTTACAGGTTGTTGATATCTTACTTTGGGTTACTGCTTGAGCTATGAAGTCACTTCATATCTTTTGGAGTAGTCGTCGTCATTTATATTAGTCGGTTTATTTGTATAGGAAGATATGTATTCATGTATATTATATACGATAATGTACTTGTATATGTAACTTCGAGAGTCGACACTTGTAGTTGTATCATATGTATTGTATCACATGTATATCAACTGACATCAGTTATATATATATATATGAGACTTTTTGTTATATCCGTGTTCCGCATTTACATTATCTGTATTATTATTATATATATTGTCCTAAACTATTATGAACCATCGTAGTTCGTTTTATACTAGAATTGGGTATGTCGATGGGAGTAAATAAATATGAGATGAAAAATAAAATTATATACCACTCCTATCGAGGTAACTAATACTAGTGTAAGGCCCAACTACGGATGGCCGCTCCTATCCAGCCTTATTCTTCGTGATAACAGATAGTATTACTTGTACTACTCTTTGTTATTACGAGCATAGAGGTGGGGCGTCACAGTTGGTACCAGAGCTTGGGGTTTATGGACATAATATAAAACATAACTTGGATGGAACACGTGTTACAACTATCTGTCGATGTTTTATATGTGCTTTGAGTCAAAAACTAAAGTTTTGAAAATACAATGGAAATTCTTAAATATCCTTATTTAAAAATAAAAAGTGAATTTGTGTTTTGATGATTGATTGGTTTGTGCTTTGTTTATCAGAGTGCGCAGCGAAAACAGTGTGACTACTTCGCTGAGTACAACTGATAATTATTTTGATTTAAAAATCAAAATACGAAAATGAAATTAATTTCATTAGTTGCTTACATAGCTATGTTTAATTTGTTTTCTTTGGAAATTTCGAATCCAATTTGAGAATTCGAAGCGATTGCAGTTATGTGAAATTGTTGAGATTTCTGCTGTTTTGAATTATCTTCAATGAAGATATATTTGAATGATTTCTTTGTTCATTTTGCAATATATGTGCAAATTTATGTTGCACGTTAGTACACTAATTTTACGTTGAACCGATGCTTGGTTATGAAACGTATATTGTTGCCGTTATTCTTATAACGGGATTTTAACACTTTTGCTAAAATTTTTTGAGTACGGTGTTTTGTTGACATTTTTAATAAATGAAATTCCACTGGTATTATATTTTAATGAGAATCATTTTGATGAGATTTTGATGTTTAAAAATTTATGTCGCATTGACTTCAGTGACCTTCAATTTTAAAGTGATTTTCAAGCGGTTATTCCGCAATGCTGATTTTAAGATCCGTTTCTACGGTGTTTTGAGAAGTACAATTTTCTTATTGAAATTGTCACTAATGTTGCTGTTTTTATCACGGATTTGCAAATCATCTTAAAAAATAAAATTGTTTTTCAATTTTTTTATAGTTTATGCTTTCAAAAGAATGAGGAAGCGATTTAAACGATTTAGAAAAATCGAGGACTATGAACCCTTTCTTTTACTGATTCGCTTAATTCCGGACTTGTTCGTTTGAGAATGTAGATTATTTACTTTTATAAAATAAATGAAATTGTTTTCATAATTTTTACAGTTTGCGTTTTCAGAAGCATGAGAAAGTGACTTAAACGTTTCCGAAAAATCGAGGATTATGACCCCTTTCTTTTACTGATTCGCTTAATTCCGGACTTGTCCGTTTGAGAATGTGAAATGTTATTTTGAATACACAATTTTGCATTTTCAAGAAAACGATGAAGAGATTTAAACGATTTAGCAAAAGTCCAGAGTATGGAACCACACTTTTACTATTTTGGTTAATTCCGGACTCGTTAATTGAAACATTTGTTGCTTGATGATTTTGATGATTTTACACGTTCAAGGAAACGATGAAGAGAATCAAACGATTTAGTAAAACACGTGGTATGGGACATGTGCATTTGCTATTTCGGTTAATTCCGGACTCGTTTATTGAATATATGATGATTTTCGTGTGCTTTCGAGCCACTATGTTGGACCTTCGGGTCATATGTTGGACCTTCGGGTCAATACCAGTACCGGACCTTCGGGTCATATGTTGTACCTTCGGGTCATTTGTTGGGCGCTAAAATTATGTTGGGTACTTGGTAGGCTTCGTCCATATGTTGATACACGTGCGGCGTAGCTAAAACTCGCCATTTGTTGGGATCGATCCACCTTTTATGTTGATTTTCTAGATCATCTTAATTGATTTCTAGATATTTGTTGTTTCCAATTATCTACAGGTAATTGGATATTTGTTGATATGAGTTCTAATTATCGTTTTTGATAATTAGATATTTGTTGATTTGATTATCGCTTGTGATAATTAAATATTTGTTGATATGAGTTCTAATTATCATTTTTGATAATTAGATATTTGTTGATTTGATTATCGCTTGTGATAATTGGATATTTGTTGATATGAGTTCTAATTATCGTTTTTGATAATTAGATATTTGTTGATTTGATTATCGCTTGTGATAATTAAATATTTGTTGATATGAGTTCTACTTATCGTTTTTGATAATTAGATATTTGTTGATTTGATTATCGCTTGTGATAATTAAATATTTGTTGATATGAGTTCTAATTATCATTTTTGATAATTAAATATTTGTTGATTTGATTATCGCTTGTGATAATTGGATATTTGTTGATATGAGTTCTAATTATCGTTTTTGATAATTACATATTTTTTGATTTGATTATCGCTTGTGATAATTAAATATTTGTTGATATGAGTTCTACTTATCGTTTTTGATAATTAGATATTTGTTGATTTGATTATCGCTTGTGATAATTGGATATTTGTTGATATGAGTTCTGATTATCGTTTTTGATAATCGGATATTTGTTGTTTCTGATTATCGCTTGTGATAATTAGAATATTTGATGTTATGAGTTCTGATTATCGTTTTTGATAATCGGATATTTGTTGTTTCTGATTATCGCTTGTGATAATTAGATATTTGATGTTATGAGTTCTGATTATCGTTTTTGATAATCGGATATTTGTTGTTTCTGATTATCGCTTGTGATAATTAGATATTTGATGTTATGAGTTCTGATTATCGTTTTTGATAATCGGATATTTGTTGTTTCTGATTATCGCTTGTGATAATTAGATATTTGATGTTATGAGTTCTGATTATCATTTTTGATAATCGGATATTTGTTGATTTGAAATTTTATTATCGCTTTAGATAATCAAATATTTGTTGATTTGAAATTTTATTATCGCCTTTGATAATTAAATATTGGTTGATTTGAGAATTCTGATTATCGTTTTTGATAATTAGACCTTTGTTGTTTTCTGATTACCATTTTGGTAACTAGATAATTGCGATTTTGCGATTTGTGGTTTGGGTTTTATAAGTATCCTTGTTGATAATTAGATTTTGTAGTTTTCTAATTATCGTATCGATAATTATATATTGTTGTTTTGTGATTTCTGTATTCTGATTAACGTAATTGATAATTGAATATTGCTGATAATTGCATTTATTCAGTTTTGGTGTTTTCTGATTATCTATTTGGTAATTAGATTTTGCTGAGAATTTGTGAATTTCTTGTATGAAATTAAAAGATTTCTTTGGTGTTTATATTCTCGACCTTTATTTTTCTAGCTTAACCAGTTTATGTTAGAAAAATAATTGTTATTGACGACTTTATTTATGAAAATTGCGGGGACGCAATTTTTATAAGGAGGGGAGTCTGCAACAACCCGGGGTTTTGTTCATATCCATTTGATTGAATTTGTCACGTGAGTATTCTCGGCCATTTGGTTTTTTTTTGCAATGCTATGGCTATCTTCTGACTTGTTCAACTTCGATTGGATTCGACTTCCATTTTTATGTTGACCCTTCTTGGTGTTGCATTATTTCGAAACAAATACCGGTTGCCTTCCTTCGTTCGCTACCCTAAATCAAAATGTTGGGCCACATTCCTTTTTGCTAGTGGGTCTTCGAGAGATTAGCCATTCCTTTTTCTTTCGCATGTTTTTATTTTGTTCGACCCGACCCCCTTCTCGATTCATTCATTCGAATCTAACCCTAAAAACATTCAAACGAAAATAAATGGCGGCTCGTCTCTCCCTTCGTACGTCCCTCTTCCATCAAAAATGGGGCATTGAAGTCGAAGGCTATGGCTACAGAGGTTCGAACTTCGTTCGCCTTCCCTCGTTGCTCACTGCGGCTGCTTAAATTCTTCGAGGCAAAGGTGAGTGACATATGTTACTCACATCTAATTTTGAACTCTATGATACTGTTTTTTTTTTTCGTATGACTTTGTTGCTGTTTTACATGACTTCAGTCACTTGATTTTTCGGCTGTTAAATTGTGGTTCGAAGTTGTTGATTTTTCTGTTGCTTTCAATTCAAAAAGGTTTGAATACTTGATTGACTTATGGTTTTAGGATTGAAACTGTTACCATTGAATTTATTTGAAGATGTTGCTTTTGTTTGTGGCCATCAGGATTTTGATTTCTGTTAACATCGGTCACTTGATTCTGAATTTAGTACGAATGTTGAGATGATTTATGACTTGGGGCATAATCGTATATATTTTGGTTAGTGATTCATTTTGTCTCCAGTCATTATCAGTTGCCTTGATAAATTCTGATGGAACTGGTCTTGATTATTTTGTGTGTCTTCGTATAGATGCATACATACATTTGTATGTGTGTATGCGTATATCGTTGAACCTGCATTTTGTGTTGTCACCGCATACTTTGTTTGCATATCTTGTGTCTCGGTTGAAGTGTTGTTCATTTTGTTTATAAAAAAAAGAAACTGTTGCATTAATTTGTATTAAGCTCTGGTGCTAATTGAGTCTTGTCTCCAATTCCTTGTAAATACATTCACACTTTGCACTGTAGCTTCTGTTGGTGTCTGGACTCTCATGTCTTTGACTCATAATGGCATTTGGTTAGTGTTTACATTGTGGCCATGTTGGCTTGTCCCTTCGAGTCAGTAAAGCTTGTATATGATGGTTTTGTGGTCTTCTCTTCTTGTACATGCCGAGTCCTATTAACATCGTCTACGTGTTGCATGTTGTAGTGTTCATTGTGTCGCCTGGTTCACTAGTGCATCCCTTATCTTGTTAACATGTGCATTGTTTTCTTACTTTATTCTTGAACCTGATGGTTGAACATGTTGTGTCCTACACTGTGTACTATCCATTCGTATACAGTTGCAGTTTCATTTCTGATAATAGATTTGCATTTGAACCTGACTCTGTTGCATTGATAATACTTGCATCATTAGCTTGTCTGGGTATCTCGTCTGGTTTATTGAAATTCATTTTTCATCATGGTACATTCATTATATTCGAATGTGAACCGTATTGTGGATACCTTTGGATGTCACTGATGTGTTATATCACTCCAGTTTGGTTCATACATGGTGATTCTAGTATCACTGATTTCGAGTTAGTTGAGTTGTAATATTGAACCCTGTAACTTGATGGTTGTGTAACGACCCGCCTTTTTGGACAGTTTAAACCGACGATCAAATACACATGTCGGTTCCAAACCATTAAAAAAAAGCAGATGGTTATTGGGGTAATTAAGAAAAGAAAAGAAATAAAGGAAATGAAACAACACAGAATCTCGCAGCGGAACGATAAAATATAATAGTCAAATAAACAGTTCATGAAGCTGTTTACTATACTTAGACAATTATTTATATAACATTTATCAGAGTTATACATATACAACAGAACAAATAATGCAGCAGACAACATGATGCACAGATAATAATAGTAATAGTATACCAAATCTTCGTCTTCGTCCTCCAGAATAGATATTCAAAAACCTGAAAACTCAGGACTGACCCGAGCGTAATGAAAAGACAAAACACTCGAGTCAGGACTAAAATATCCATATGAAAGTTAAATCAATCGTAAATAAATATGAGTGTGACGGCGTCAGAAATGTTTACGGGGTTTGACATCTCATATCCAGTGTCAACGTGTGTGCAATAACTTAAGAGATGTTACGGGATTTTCCACCTTTCAAGGATCCGTTAAACTATCTACTAGGTAGTAATGTACGCTAAGTAGATAATGTCTATCAGTAATATAAATTATCAAAATAGCGTTAAGGCGTTAACATAATCCCCCTTAACACATTTTATATTCCCAAAAGCATATACAAGACCGTAGTTTCCCCAAAACCGGAAGTCGCCAGAGGGCAATCCATATACTCAAGGTACAAACCAAAACGTAGTGGTCGCGAATAGGATAATCAGTATGACAAGGTACATGAGGCGATACCAACTAGGATAGTAGTAGTTGCGTGATCCGGACTGATGTTGAGCATAGCCAACAGCTACCCCAACACCGCGAAACAACACTCCCAAATCAAGGGGTGCACCCAAATCAAATCACAAATGTAATAGATATGGTATCGAAGAAGTGTGTCCGCTAGAGGTGGCGAACCTCAATGGCCCGGCGCAGCTCCTGTTTTAGTCATGTCAGGGGTCATCCAATATCGTTCTCTTTCTTCAGTCAACGCGTTCACCAAACCATCCACTTCATTCTGGATCAACACTCCGCGTATAATAGTTATTAAAGTGGTTTTCGGTATCGACAGAGAGTATGTCCATATTTGATCCCGGTCTCTTTAATAACTTCGTATTATTACACTGATGGCTCTTTTATATTTCAAATTGATTCATGATTGATAACAAAATATCATATTCGCTTTAAAATCAAATCCATTTCAAAATCATCATATATTCAAAATTATCAATTTTGTCCGATAAATTAATTTCACTTCAAAATTTGATTCGAATTCAATTTAGGTTATAATCTCTACTTTAACCTAGTTCGTATTTAAACCAAAGGTTTAAATATAAACATTTCCGTGTCTTTAACCAGTTTGAATTTAAGAAAATAGTTTAAATAGTTTCAAAAATAGTTAAATAATTCAAAATAGTTTAATAGAAAATATTTAAATAGTTTAATCGAAAATAATTGAATATAAAATGGTTTATATATAAAATAGTTTGAAAAAAATCAAAAATTATTTGATAAATAATTCCAAAGTCAAACCGGTCAACTTCCCAAATTTCCTATCCAAATCAAATCCAAATTCCATTTCGATTTAATCGATTTATTCCAATTTCAACTTGAATAAATTTCTATTCCACGTAAATTTTGATTTCAATTCACAAATTTCTTTAAATTTCAATTCAATTCCAAATTAATTTAAATCTAAATTTCAAGTAAATTTTCAATTCCAAACTCAAACTTGAAGTATCATTTCATATCAATTTTCTTAGAAATATTAAGAGTTCGATTAAAAGTCCAATCTTTTAAAACAAATCAACTTTCAAAAATTTACACCGTATTTCAATTTTCAATTTAAATCTAAACTTCGATTTTATTTAATAATTTCGTTTACCAAGTTTAAATTCTAACATTTCGAGCTCCAATTCAAAATAATTCAATTTCCATAAATTGGATTTTATTCTTAAAATCAATTCATTTAAATAATTTCAAAACAACTTTTAAAATCATTTAATTTATCCAACTCGGTGTCCGTATATAATTTTCTAACCTATGGCCAAGTGATTAGTTATTACAATTAAATGTCAGGGATGAATATATCATTTAAATCAATCACAGTGTCATATGTATGCATAACAGGATATCTATAAACAAATAAACATCCAAACATTTAAATATCAACCAATAACATCCATCGAAATACATCATCCAATAGGCAATACAATTCACGGCAATTTCATATTTATCAATGTCAGGTGATTTAATCGCAATTCAATTTTAATTTAAATTTAACTGTCAATTTAATTTTTTTAACGGTGAATTCAAATGACAATCAATATGATAATTAAATTTTATCAAACAACAACAAATAAAAATCATAACTATGCATAATGTCAAATTTAACTAGCATAAAGATATTCATTACGTTGTGAGCGTTATAAAACACTCACCTTGATTTTACGATTTTAAATCAAATCGAACGACGTTCGATTTAACATAAAATTTTAATGAGCTCCAAACACTTTCGGATCTGTACTGCAGCGCAGCTCTCATCTCCGTGATTCCGGCGCTTCTTCCCCAACGTGAAATTCACGTATGCAAACCCATTAGCCGCCGATCTTCAAGCAATTTTCATGACCACCTCGTCGACTTCCAGAACGATCAGCTAGCGCCACCACGAAGTCCTTCACCAGAGCCACCTACGCGCCAAGTTTCATCCCGTCATTCGCCGTCGTTTGCATGTAATCCAAGGAAATACGTACACACTTCCAAGTCAGATCTGGACGAATCCATGAAAAATTAACATACATCAACCGTATGGATTTGAAGAGCTCGTCGAGATTTACACTTTTGCTTTTGGAATTTTTCGATTTCGTCGAACGGATTGAGAGATATTAAGGAAAGAAGATCGGCAATTTCTGGCCATGGAATAGGTGGCAGCCATGATTTAGAATTAGGGTTTCTGGATTAAAATAATAATAAAACTGTCTCGGTTTGCGTGCGTATTTATATAGGTAGGTCCAAAATCATCCGAACTCCAATCGAGACGTGCCGCCAGGCGTTTATAAGGTTTTACCCCCATTCCGGAGGCAATGGAACTAGTTTCAAGGCCTAATTCGATCATATCTGGAAGATAGCTTTTCGAAGTCGATTATTTTAATTAAATTCGAAATTAAATTTCTACGCGTTTCAAGCTCGCACGGCCAAACGACAAGTCCAATTGCTACGAAAATTGAAATCCTACCATAATTTACTATTACGAATCCGATGAAACAAGTTTCGTCGAAATCCGAGACTGTTTGAAAAATGGCTATTTTAACTCGTCAATTAAATATTAAAATATTCAATTTACACAAATTTACTTTTATTTCGATTTTAAAAGTTCTACAACATCATTCTAACTTTAATATGATAAAATAGAATTTTACAAATCATTTTTAATCATATTAAACCCGTTATCCAATTATTCAAATAATTTCAAATATTAAATTATTCAACAAATTACATTAATAATCATTTTCCTTCAATAATCACCTTAAATCTTCTAATTAAAATAGCTAAAAATACGGGTCGTTACACTCTCCCCCACTCAAAACTTTTCGTCCCCGAAAAGGAAAAGAAGGGAAAAGGAACTAAGTATAGAATTCAACATTAGATATATTTTATTCAAAGTTACCAACTTATAAAACAATGAAATTCCATTTATAAAGTCATAACTACGCTTCCACAATGTTACTCCGAACGGCTTTCTAAATTTAAAAGTTAGTTATCAAAACAAGTTATAAAATTTAAAAACTTGAAAAATTTTCTAACACCCGGATTCACGGAAAATTTCGGCAGGGTCTCCTTTGCGCGGCTCGATCGAAAAATTTTACAATTCAATATATAACACAAATATAACCAATATATATCAAATATACATCTCATCTCAATGATGAGGCATCCCATATCTAGGGAAACAACATATATATATCACCAATACCATATAAAACCATAAGCGTACCTTTTATTTAGCATTTATTAGCAGTTTACTTACATTTTGTACTTAGCACAGAAGCGAGCTCTACAACGAAGCGCAACCCCTTTGCTACCTACTAAAATGCTCAATAACTAAGTTAGAACCATGCATATAAAGATAGATCGATATATTTAGCCTACACAACATATATATAACATATTTAGCTTCAAAACTGAGATTCCAATTTCAGGACAGCAAACAAATCTCAGCTTTAGGTCACCTAAACTATAAAATTTGGCAACAGAATCTAAACAAAAGTTGTTTTATTCATTTCAAGCTTTCTGGAATGTCCAAAATCATCGAATTCGGACCATACATTCAAAAGTTACGGCCGTTTTATTTAGAGGATACGCCTCAGCCTGGGCAATGAATTGCGCAGGTCAGTGACGTTCACCCACGTTTTCGACCATCTAAACGATATCAAAACACAAAACACTTAAAACAAAAGTTTTAGCTTAAATTCTTAGCTTTCCATAAAGTGCAAGACCATCAAAATCCGATAAACCAGTCAAAAGATATGGCGAAAATACTAAGGGTGTATACTACTGATTTTACTTATTTTTACACAGGACAGCGAGTAACATTCAAGTTTTTAACCAAGCAGACGAAGGAATTTTCTCAAGTTATCTAAACAAAAGTTGTGCTATAGTTTCTAAGCTTTCCGAAAAGTCCAAAATCGTCGAATTCTGTTCATCCATTTAAAAGTTATGGTTGTTTTCGTTTCAGCATATATTGGACAATGTTGGATTTTTTTTTTCAAAAAATTTGCTTTTATTATTTCAAAGTACAAAACATCAAAACTTCAAATTTTCTAAAGAACAATCATAAACACCAAGTCATCTATTTTCTTATTCATCCATGCAATAGGTTTACATTCAATTTGTTTCCGATTTATTCAAGTTTGTTTCATTCACATTTTTAATTCAAGTCAATTTGCTCCCAATTTGAATTTAATTATTTAAAATTTTATTCCGTTTATTCAATTCCATTAACACTAATGAATTCTGCATAATCAATTATCATCCATCTAACAAACAATGCATATCAAACATTAACATCCATCCAAAATCTACACTAAATCAATTATACATTTCCAAGTCAATTTTAATTTCATACACTTCCAAGTTTATTGACATTTAGTTATATTCAAATTTAATTAGTTTCCATTTACCAATTTTATATTTCATTAAGTTTAAATTTTATTCATTCACTTATACATGTATCATTCATTTTACAGCTTAAATTTCTTTTATATTTACAACTATCAATAGATCTTTACATTTTATTTTTCACTCTCACACTGGTATATTATTTCTCTACTTATCCTTATTAGCATTTTAAACCCTTTAAGTATTTGGTAAGTTATAGTTATGCAAATAGAATGTAGTTAAACAACATACAACTTCTTTTCATTTAAAGTTGAATTTTCAATTTATCAATTCTTAGGTCATTACTTAAATTTCACTATAATTTAATTTCACATTTACATTCACATATAGTATTTTCATTTTATATTAACATAATTGTGAATCACCTTTAAATGTTAATTTAAATTCCAATTATTTACTAACAATTTTATTTATATTTGCAAACCATTAATTAAATGCATATTTCATTATTCAAACATATACTTGTATATTATCCAATTAACAATTCATATAACGTTTTTGAACTTCTTAAGTATTTTGGTAAGTTATATCTAAGCTATAGAATGAAATTTAATACTATGCGAGTTTTACAGTTTCAATTTTATTTTAAGTTCATAATTTCCTAATTCTAAGGATTTCTACTTCAATTGATATTTTCACTTAGCTCTTAGGTTCATTTCTCATTTCACAATTCATAAGTTCCTTAATGATTCAAGTCTAAATTCATTTCAATCATAAAAAAAAATCATTAATTATTAAAGAACTTAAGAATTCCAATCCCGGTTTCATTTCAAATCAAGGTTTGAAATAATATATACTTATATAATTTATATATCAAATCATATTATAGAGAATGCAAAACAAAATAAAATTGAGTCAAAACAAGTTTTAGACAAGCTATTAAGTGGTCTCCCCCACTCGGACTCTCGAAAATAAACGCCAATGATGCGTGCACACATCATCGAAATCATTTTCTAGCGTTAAGAGAAGGGAATACAACACTTATCATAAAAAAATCCTTTGAAAACAATTTCAACTCAATTATACTATCATATAATGCTCATATTATATTTTTCAAATTCTTGTAAGTCAATCTCAAACACCGGAATTTAAATTCCCAAATCCAAGTTAAAATTCATGTATATTCATTATCAATTGTGTTTACAAGATTTCATTTTCCTAAATCCATTGTTATTTAATCAATTGTTGTAAATATTGACTGATCAAACAATAATGATAATAATCTAATATTATCATCTCCTAACAATCAATTCAATCAAAATGAATAAATATTCAAATAATTCTTTTATATAAAATATATTCCAAAATGATATTGTGTTGGTTTGTCCTATTCGAGTGTTTAGAAATTCCTATCGACGCCTTGGCGTCCCAAGTATCGACCAGAATTCATAAATACTCAACGGAACAAATTAACACAATATAAAACCATTTTATATCAAATAACAAGTACGCTCTCTCATATACACTCAACTCATTCATATAGTATACCTCTATTTCAATGAGTTATTCCCCACTAGAGCCAAGGTTTATCGCTAAACCAAAGCTCTGATACCAACTGTAACGACCCGCCTTTTTGGACAGTTTAAACCGACGATCAAATACACATGCCAGTTCCAAACCATTAAAAAAAAGCAGATGGTTATTGGGGTAATTAAGAAAAGAAAAGAAATAAAGGAAATGAAACAACACAGAATCTCGCAGCGGAACGATAAAATATAATAGTCAAATAAACAGTTCATGAAGCTGTTTACTATACTTAGACAATTATTTATACAGCATTTATCAGAGTTATACATATACAACAGAACAAATAAATAATGCAGCAGACAACATGATGCACAGATAATAATAGTAATAGTATACCAAATCTTCGTCTTCGTCCTCCAGAATAGATCTTCAAAAACCTGAAAACTCAGGACTGACCCGAGCGTAATGAAAAGACAAAACACTCGAGTCGGGACTAAAATATCCATATGAAAGTTAAATCAATCGTAAATAAATATGAGTGTGACGGCGTCAGAGATGTTTACGGGGTTTGACATCTCATATCCAGTGTCAACGTGCGTGCAATAACTTAAGAGATGTTACGGGATTTTCCACCTTTCAAGGATCCGTTAAACTATCTACTAGGTAGTAATGTACGCTAAGTAGATAATGTCTATCGGTAATATAAGTATCAAAATAGCGTTAAGGCGTTACCATAATCCCCCTTAACACATTTTATATTCCCAAAAGCATATACAAGACCGTAGTTTCCCCAAAACCGGAAGTCACCAGAGGGCAATCCATATACTCAAGGTACAAACCAAAACGTAGTGGTCGCGAATAGGATAATCAGTATGACAAGGTACATGAGGCGATACCAACTAGGATACTAGTAGTTGCGTGATCCGGACTGATGTTGAGCATAGCCAACAGCTGCCCCAACACCGCGAAACAACACTCCCAAATCAAGGGGTGCACCCAAATCAAATCACAAATGTAATAGATATGGTATCGAAGAAGTGTGTCCGCTAGAGGTGGCGAACCTCAATGGCCCGGCGCGGCTCCTGTTTTAGTCATGTCAGGGGTCATCCAATATCGTTCTCTTTCTTCAGTCAACGCGTTCACCAAACCATCCACTTCATTCTGGATCAACACTCCGCGTATAATAGTTATTAAAGTGGTTTTCGGTATCGACAGAGAGTATGCCCATATCCGATCCCGGTCTCTTTAATAACTACGTATTATTACACTGATGGCTCTTTTATATTTCAAATTGATTCATGATTGATAACAAAATATCATATTCGCTTTAAAATCAAATCCATTTCAAAATCATCATATATTCAAAATTATCAATTTTGTCCGATAAATCAATTTCACTTCAAAATTTGATTCGAATTCAATTTAGGTTATAATCTCTACTTTAACCTAGTTCGTATTTAAACCAAAGGTTTAAATATAAACATTTCCGTGTCTTTAACCAGTTTGAATTTAAGAAAATAGTTTAAATAGTTTCAAAAATAGTTAAATAATTCAAAATAGTTTAATAGAAAATATTTAAATAGTTTAATCGAAAATAATTGAATATAAAATGGTTTATATATAAAATAGTTTGAAAAAAATCAAAAATTACTTGATAAATAATTCCAAAGTCAAACAGGTCAACTTCCCAAATTTCCTATCCAAATCAAATCCAAATTCCATTTCGATTTAATCGATTTATTCCAATTTCAACTTGAATAAATTTCTATTCCACGTAAATTTCGATTTCAATTCACAAATTTCTTTAAATTTCAATTCAATTCCAAATTAATTTAAATCTAAATTTCAAATAAATTTTCAATTCCAAACTCAAACTTGAAATATCATTTCATATCAATTTTCTTAGAAATATTCAGAGTTCGATTAAAAGTCCAATCTTTTAAAACAAATCAACTTTCAAAAATTTACACCGTATTTCAATTTTCAATTTAAATCTAAACTTCGATTTTATTTAATAATTTCGTTTACCATGTTTAAATTCTAACATTTCGAGCTCCAATTCAAAATAATTCAATTTCCATAAATTGGATTTTATTCTTAAAATCAATTCATTTAAATAATTTCAAAACAACTTTTAAAATCATTTAATTTATCCAACTCGGTGTCCGTATATAATTTTCTAACCTATGGCCAAGTGATTAGTTATTACAATTAAATGTCAGGGATGAATATATCATTTAAATCAATCACAGTGTCATATGTATGCATAGCAGGATATATATAAACAAATAAACATCCAAACATTTAAATATCAACCAATAGCATCCATCGAAATACATCATCCAATAGGCAATACAATTCACGGCAATTTCATATTTATCAATGTCAGGTAATTTAATCGCAATTCAATTTTAATTTAAATTTAACTGTCAATTTAATTTTTTTAACGGTGAATTCAAATGACAATCAATATGATAATTAAATTTTATCAAACAACAACAAATAAAAATTATAACTATGCATAGTGTCAAATTTAACTAGCATAAAGATATTCAGTACGTTGTGAGCGTTATAAAACACTCACCTTGATTTTACGATTTTAAATCAAATCGAACGACGTTCGATCTAACATAAAATTTTAATGAGCTCCAAACACTTTCGGATCTGTACTGCAGCGCAGCTCTCATCTCCGTGATTCCGGCGCTTCTTCCTCAACGTGAAATTCACGTATGCAAACCCATTAGCCGCCGATCTTCAAGCAATTTTCATGACCACCTCGTCGACTTCCAGAACGATCAGCTAGCGCCACCACGAAGCCCTTCACCAGAGCCACCTACGCGCCAAGTTTCATCCCGTCATTCGCCGTCGTTTGCATGCAATCCAAGGAAATACGTACACACTTCCAAGTCAGATCTGGACGAATCCATGAAAAATTAGCATACATCAACCGTATGGATTTGAAGAGCTCGTCGAGATTTACACTTTTGCTTTTGGAACTTTTCGTCGAACGGATTGAGAGATATTAAGGAAAGAAGATCGGCAATTTCTGGCCATGGAATAGGTGGCGGCCATGATTTAGAATTAGGTTTTCTGGATTAAAATAATAATAAAATTGTCTCGGTTTGCGTGCGTATTTATATAGGTAGGTCCAAAATCATCCGAACTCCAATCGAGACGTGCCGCCAGGCGTTTATAAGGTTTTACCCTCATTCCGGACGCAATGGAACTAGTTTCAAGGCCTAATTCGATCATAGATGGAAGATAGCTTTTCGAAGTCGATTATTTTAATTAAATTCGAAATTAAATTTCTACGCGTTTCAAGCTCGCACGGCCAAGCGACAAGTCCAATTGCTATGAAAATTGAAATCCTACCATAATTTACTATTACGGATCCGATGAAACAAGTTTCGTCGAAATCCGAGACTGTTGGAAAATGGCTATTTTAACTCGTCAATTAAATATTAAAATATTCAATTTTCACAAATTTGCTTTTAATTCGATTTTAAAAGTTCTACAACATCATTCTAACTTTAATATGATAAAATAGAATTTTACAAATCATTTTTAATCATATTAAACCCGTTATCCAATTATTCAAATAATTTCAAATATTAAATTATTCAACAAATTACATTAATAATCATTTTCCTTCAATAATCACCTTAAATTTTCTAATTAAAATAGCTAAAAATACGGGTCGTTACAGGTTGGGATGCACTACTTGCCGTCATGTTGCATTTCATATTTATGGGTACTGCTGCATCGATTTGGAACTGCTGCAATGTCATTCCTTTGTACATTTCCTTGACCACTTCGGCACTGACATGGTGCTCTCATCTTCGCTTTCCTGTTCGATGCTTTAGTGATATGTTTGCTTCGGTCTATTCTTAGCCTCAGAGGCTATGTTCTGGTTCATCGGGCATTGATTTTGATGTGAACCTATTATCTACTTAGTTTGGTTTCTTCTTCACTTCGGCCTTGGCTACTATGTTGCACTGTAGCATATGCTCTTATGCCGTGTGTCACTGCTTTTATATATAAAGTTTAGTGTAATTGAGTTAATGTGTTGTTTCTTGGTCATTGATATTTGAATCTTCATTGATTTTGGTTCGTTGATCTTTTGGGTACATCATCACTATAGTGGCAAGGTAGTGCACGCAAGCGTGAACTGCAGCCACACGGTATTCATTGGGTACATCGTCACTGTAGTGGCAAGGCAGTGCACGCAAGCGTGTACTGCAGCCACACGATATTACTTTTATTAATATTCTATTTGCTTTTGATTTATTAATCTTTCGCGTATTCCAGAGGCTGTAGTGGCGTGGCAGTACACGCGTGCGTTTATTGCAGCCCTACACGAGTTGGCATTTTAAATGGATATTTCAATTGTTTGATTGGTGTTTTGATTTGGTTTAATTTAAACCTTTTGTTGTTGTCTGATTATTTATTTGAAAATTAGATTATGAGTTTCTAATTATTCATTAGTAATTAGATTTTGTTGTTAATTGCCGTTTAGGCAATTCTGTTGTTTTCTAAATTATCTTCATTAATAATCCTTTCATCTATCTTCGTTGCTAATTTGAGTTTGCTGAATTGTTGTTTAACACTATACCTGTTATATTCACCGTTCGGACAGGTGAATTTATTTTGACTGTCGTCTATTTATTATTTAATAATCATTGCTTCTGTGCACTAATAACTGAGTTTGAATTAGACTGACCCGTGTATTATTTTCTTTTGAATTTAATACTCGGGTCAGACCGAGTATTTACAGGTTGTTGATATCTTACTTTGGGTTACTGCTTGAGCTATGAAGTCACTTCATATCTTTTGGAGTAGTCGTCGTCATTTATATTAGTCGGTTTATTTGTATAGGAAGATATGTATTCATGTATATTATATACGATAATGTACTTGTATATGTAACTTCCAGAGTCGACAGTTGTAGTTGTATCATATGTATTGTATCACATGTATATCAACTGACATCAGTTTTATATATATGAGACTTTTTGTTATATCCGTGTTCCGCATTTACATTATCTGTGTTATTATTATATATATTGTCCTAAACTATTATGAACCATCGTAGTTCGTTTTATACTAGAATTGGGTATGTCGATGGGAGTAAATAAATATGAGATGAAAAATAAAATTATATACCACTCCTATCGAGGTAACTAATACTAGTGTAAGGCCCAACTACGGATGGCCGCTCCTATCCAGCCTTATTCTTCGTGATAACAGATAGTATTACTTTTAATACTCTTTGTTATTACGAGCATAGAGGTGGGGCGTCACACATTGAGTTATTGCAAACCTTTGAATATTTAAACTTTGAAATCTATTAAATTTGAAGTGGTTTAAATTTGTAGTTCAAACATGAATTTGAAATCGATATAGATTGAAATGTTTTAATGAGAATTTGAATTAAGCTTTATTGATTTGAAATATGGATACGGTCCAGATTTGTTGAAACGGAAGAAATAGTTTAATTTGAAATTAGTTTCAAATTCACATTTTTAATATAAACCGTTTAAAAATATATTATTTTAAAATTTATATTATTATATTTTCGACTATTTACTATACAAACCATTCCAATAATCAAACCCTTCTGTACTAAACTATTTTTAACTCTTTTCAAATCTTTAAACTATTTTAAACTAATGAAACTATTTTTAACTATTGTAACTATTATAACTATTTTAATACAATAACTATTTTAATATATAACCTATTTTATTATATAAACTATTTCTAATATATGAACCATTTTAAGCTATAATCTATTTTCTAAATAATATAAACTTTTTTGTAGTGCATAACTATCTCAATATATAAACTACTTTCTGTAACGACCCGCAACTCTGTACCCCTTGAGTCAACACTATTCTACAACAATCAACTCAAGTTGCACAGAAATACGAACCATTTTGGTTAAAGAAGAAGAGATAGGAGAAAAGAAATCTAAAACAATATCAGAATCTAACCATCGCAGCGGAATAAAATATAATAGATAATAATAATCTTTACTCAAAATCAAATACATCTGTTTACATACATTTCATCATCAGAGTACATCAGTCACAGCTCACATCAATAACATACAATGGGTACACAATAACTCAACAGCGGAAAAATATGTATATACATGTACGAGAATACGTATCGTCATCCAGCTCGTCGCCTGGGCTCCACAGCATCATATCCTGTATCCTATAATACTCGGTCTGACCCGAGCATTATAGTTAAATAACACCCGAGTCATTCTGGAATACCAGCGTGAGAAAATCACACCTAATTTATTATTAAAGTTTCAAAAATCCTTTAAAAACAAAAGCATCTCGTAAGACCACGCCACAAATAAACATGTCGGGTTTTTACCTTACGATAGCTAAAACAATTTTTATAGAAATCCTCTGATATTATAATAGGGTCTATATACAAATACTTATAAAATAGCCGAAATTGTTACATCTATTAAATTCCAGCTACTAGCCACAGAGTGGGTAATACAAACAAAACTCGTACAAGGCTCGTAGGGAGAATGGATTTCCAACAATGACTAGGCACTGGGGTACCACCTGTCACAGTACGGGGCCTAGATCACCGTACCGAGGACTACTCCCTTCATCCCCTGCAACACAAGGCCGGAACCATTTCTTACTGAACAGTCCCGAACAAGATAAACCCCGTGGTTGGCGCGACCAACCACCCACTAAGCCGAAAGATATATAAGGGACATCTAGACAGGGGAATTACCTTGTCCTGCTTGGGCATGACCCACCTAACCTTGCTGCATATCCCCTGATTTTCAGTCATTCCCATTTGATGAGGCTTGAGGCTAAACGTTACCTTTAGAACGTATTTACTTAGAATCCCCATCGCCCTCCTGACGATGTTTCGCAAGCATTCATCCATACAAGTCCGTCCCGGGTTCGAACGGAACCGAAGGCACTATTCCTACTACATCCATTTTGGAAATATCCTCAGGATTAGTAGCGACTAGCCCTTGCACTTCACTGCTCCATCTTCGACTCCAAACACGTTTTTCGCACGAAACGTACAAACCGGATCGAAGTGGTTTTCGAGAAATAAATCTCGATCCCGGTCTCTTCGAAACGATCAACGCAGTTGGCCAATATTGATAGTCGGTTATTTAACTATCAATTAATATTCACAAACAACCATCAACCAATAAATAAATTCCCAAATTATTTATTTATCTCAAAATATCCTCAAAGATATATTTCTACTTCAATCCTTTGAAAACAGTTTCAAAATCATCTTCCTTTCAGAATAAACTTTCCCAAATATTTTTTATTTTTATATCTCCTCTGAAATTACCAAGCACAAAACTAGATTTTTTTTTTATATAATTTTTAAATACTTTACTTTGAACTATATATATATATATACTTTAAAACACTTAGAATAAAACTACTTAGATAATATGTTAAAATACACATTATATGAATTTTGAAAATAAGGTTACTTAATAAAATATAAAATCTAGATTTCTCCTTTTAAAACAACATACTAAGTTACTTCTTATAATTACTTCTAAAATAGATTAAAAGACAATACTTACTTTATACTTTACATATTAGAAATAATAAATTTTACAAAACTTGCTTCCTTTAAAAACAACTTTAAAACATTTAATTTTTATTTAAAAATTTACTTTAAAAACGTACTTGGTTATTCGGGGAGAAATTTCAATCTCAATCACTTAAATCAATTTTCCCAAATTGATTCCCAATTTATTTCCATTGAAATAAATTTCTTTAATTACTGAATTCATTTTAAAATCCATTAAGTATGGACTTAATTATTGTTGTTATTATTTTTCATTTGATTTTAACTTTCAACTGAAATATACAAATTCCAGTTTTCCCCAATAATTTAAATCTCAACTTTTAAATAAATGCTTGTTCTTCTGTACAATAACACTGAATTTTTTAAAATTCATTAATTTCCTGTTTATTCAAATTTTCCTTTCTATACTCGCAATTCATTTATTAAAAATTTAAATCACTTTATTTCTTCTCCAATTCATTCTTAAATTTATTCAAATTTCCCTATAGTTATTTTACTTGCAATTTTACTTCTTTTATATATATTTTTTTCAAAATCCAATTTATATATTTTGGTAGTTCATTATACCCAATTATATCCAATTGAATCATAACATTCAATATTCTAATATAACTCATCACAGAATATCCAATAATCACAACAGAGAATGCTAAATAATTTAAATAAATGTTGAGGGACCCAGTTCGATCCCTCCAACCTGTTTTCCCTGCATCCACAGACGTTAGCATCACATAATATGCCAATTACAAATTATACTATACTATATCACATCAGTCAATTCAACCATACAATCAATTATTTAAATTCAATCATTTTAAATTTAAATTTAAACCGAGTGAGATTAACTCACCTTTGGCCTACGATTTGCAGTCTATTTCCCAACTGGCTTGCTTCCGTGATTTAAAACCTTGTATAACAGTTATACGATTCATTACTATTTTTAAATAATCAAACTCATTAATTTCCATTTATTAATTTGGATCAACTAATAATTTAATCTCAAACTAATTTTCGTATAACAAATATTTTTGGTAACTTAAATTAATTAATCATCCTAAATATATTATTTTCTCTTTAGTGATTAATTTTAGTAACCAAAATTTATTATCGAACTCTATCTGCCAACTTAATTTCTTTTCGGTTAAACAAAATAATAATTATTATTACAAATCAAAATTAATTTTACTGTAAATCTTTTTTTTTTATACTGAGTACATACAAATATATATTGATAAATCAATTTTGATTAAAACAAAAATTTAAATTATACCTTGCAGTGAACTCGAGCCATCCACTGACAACCCCATGCTCGAGAATAAACCCCAAACTACAGCCGAACTTCGAGCACGACGTGAAGCCCTCTCGTCGACCCAAATCGAGACGCTGAAGCTCGAAATCCCATCTCGCGACGCGACCCATCACCATGCCTGTGACGCCGACCTCGAGCTCACGCCCCCATACCCGATTTGAGCAAGACCATCTCGAAAACCGACCCCTACCAGACCGCAGCTTCCATTCGCCATGAAATCGTCAGTATTACGGTTGCCGATGCGAGGAGGCGATTCGTTTGGATTTGAGGGGGACGAGATTTGGACCTCGAACGATTTCGTGGATTCGAGAGGAAGAAGGAACGAGCTCGAATTGAACTGAATGTGAGGTTCGATCTCTTTTTTTTTTTATAATGGATTTGATTTTAGGCTTCGGCCATGATAAATTTTTTCTGATTTATTTTCGAACGAGAATGAAGCATCTCGATTTTCCTTTTTGATAGAATGAGGAAGTGTGTTCGAGAAGGCAAAGGGAGCATGTTTGAAAAAATATATCTAGCTACAGTAAGATGAGGGTTGACTGGTCAACACATATCCTTTCTATTCAAATTAAAATTTAAACCGTCTCAAATAATTATTAAGCGTTTATACACCGTACTCATACAACAACTCTGATCAATACGAAATTTGAAATCCGATAATAATTCAATATTACGGATCCAATGGAACTGGTTTCGTCGAATTCCGAGACTGCGCCTCGGAAGGCTATTTTTAAATTCAATTTAAACGATTTAAATTTCAAGACTGAACAATCAACTTTCAAATTCAATTCTAACATTTTTACTATCTTCACTACCATCACTATAAATTTTATAAGCCTTCAAATTATTTTTTTTTTTTTAAACAGACTTAAAGTCTCAGATTTCATATCTTATCCCAACTCAAATTATTTAATTCAATAATTAAATTATCAAATAAATTTTGGTATTCGTAAATCAAGTTAAAATTACACTATTGAATATTGAAAGTCAATTAAATATTCCAATTTAAATGCTCGAAAATTCCGGGTCGTCACATTCCTCCCCCCTTAAAAGAATTTCGTCCCCGAAATTACAAGTTAGGAAGAATGGTCCCAAAACTCGTTACCTTTCCAAAACCAAACAGCTTCTAACAATACAACAACTTACCAACTATCTTTTATAAAATACCATTATTATTTTTATTAACTTTCCAAACTTTTCCCTAGTTTGCAACAATCTATTTGCTCAACCCTTCCAGTTCTAATCTTAAAACCAATTTTGAATTATCAAAATTTTCTCAAAATTTTTCTAACTCCCAAAATTCCCGAAAAATTTCGCCAGCGTCTCCTTTGCGCGGCTAGCTCGGTACAACTACAAAAGGGCTCTACGGCCTCCCAAATCCAAAAAGAAAACAAAAAGCCAAGTGGCTCAATCCAAGTCCAAATCCCAATCAATTTTCATACCAAATTTAAATACATACCTTTTGTCGGGCAATTCAAACTTATCTCTTGAAATCAAATCCAATTTCCTTTTTTTTTTATATATATACCTGCATACCTGCTTAGCACCAATATCCAAACACAACATCCCAAACAATTCATCGACTTTTTCACAAACGCCAATATCTATTTATCCAAATATTAACTTGGAGTATATTTATATTATCAATTTCCAATTAAGACTTCACCATTCCTTTTTAAGTTTAGCATAAGCATTTTATATGTTTCTTATCTTTATTTCTCTTTACCATTTGTAGTTTATACCTATTTCTATTCAAATCGATTTCCACATTACATATGTATTTCATTTATTTTCAACCTTGAATTTTTAAATTTTATCCTTCATTTATAACTAATTTAATTTTCCAATTCTAAATAGTTTTGTCATTAACAAAATTTTCCAAAATTTTCTAACTCCTAAAATTTCTGAAAATTTTTGGCAGAGTCCCCTTTGTACGGAGGAGCTTTTGCAATTTGACAAAAGAGATAAATATATATACATCGACCCACACGGTCAGAAAAACCAAAAACAGTTCATATTTCCTATTTTAATTGTGTAGGCGTTCCTTATTTAGCATTTTAAGCAAGCGGCTTATTATTTTTAGCAAATAGCACTACCAAATCCAGCCACACGGCTTCCAGGTACCTGTACTTACTCAATTTAAATATGTAAGTGCCGAATATATGAAGTTTAACAGTATATCACTTATTTACACTAGTTAAAACATATGAATTCTAAAAGAAACTCATACCAAACATTTTTCCGTAAGTAACTTATACAGTTTTCATACAATCTCACTGTTTCAATTAATTTATAAACCATTTTCATTCAGTTTGAATGGTCTTCCATCTACTCATACACAACTTCATCAATTTGAATAATTTAAAACTCAATTGCTAATATTTAATTTATTCTTAAGCAAACTGAACTCATATTTAATTCAATTGCTTTCAAAATTAATTTATTTTACTACTATCAACTCATAAAATTTTTAATTACTTCTATTTACACCAAATGATAATTTATTTTATGCAATTTGACAAGATTTATGTGAATAAATAAGTATTTGAGTTTAATAATCAATTTCAATTGACTCCAACTCAACTTACGCTTAATTCTATTCCATTTTTAAATTTATCCACAATCCATATATTCTCAGTTTCATTGCATTTCAATTTTATTAACCAAATTAGTCCATTCAAAACCGTTAACAATTTAGATTCATTTTAATTACCAATTAAAGTTCCTCTTTATTTTAATCCATTTATTTACATTTCATTCCATATTTGTTTATTCCAACTATTTTATTTAGCTCAAAAACAATCCAAGCTATTTCATTTAATAACCATTTCTCAACTTATTTAAACCACATTTCATTTAATACTTAATTATCTCATCCATTCATTTATTCAATAAAATTAGTTTACCCACATTTACTTAAATCATTCTTAATACACTCGAAACATTCTATTTTCCTTATTGTCTCAAGTTATTTCAATCCCTTAATAATTTTAAACAGTTTACAATTATTTATTTAAGCATTTTCACTCCATTAAATATCATCGGCATCACACCGAATTTTATTTCAATTAAAATTTATTCTTACTTGATTTAAATCCAATTCACTATTATTAATCTTAATTTTAAGTTGAATGCAATTCAACTCATTTCCATTTTTGCAAATAAATTTCTCTTTTCAATTTAATTTGATTCTATCTCAATCCAATCTCATTTCAAACTTATTTGATTAGTTATCATAATCAACACTTGAAATTTTAATCAAAATATCACTCCATTTAATTTTCTTAAGTTCAATATTTATTTTATACTTCAAGTTTGGATCTTCATTTTATTTTATTTTTTTCCAATTTATCAAAATATTGATTTTGGGCATTGTATTCCATTTTCAATTTAATAAGTCACAACTTATTATTTTATACAATTCCATTCATCATAAGTTGGAATATATTCATCTTTTATTTTTAACTCAAGCCTTCTATTTATTCATAGCCCAAGCATATTTTATTCCCAAGGATTTTTAATTCTTTTATAAGTTATTCTGATTTATCTATTTCAACCCAATTCTTATCCAACTTATTTTCCATTTATTCAAGTAAGGATTTAATTCCATTCAATATCACCCATAACTCAACTGAATTTTATTCCAATTTAATTCTATTTTAACTCAAATTTATTTAACTCAATTCAATTTCAACTGGATAGTATTTCAGCCTATCCAATTAATTTCAGTCCAGTACAATCTTTATTTCCCACACTCTAAGTTAATTTCATTTCTAATTTTTCCCTTTAAGTTCAAATTCCAACATTCAAAGCTTATATTTCTTTCATGATTTAAAAATCACCTCAATTTGTAAGCTTACAATCATCTCATCAGGAATTTAAAATCACCGGCTTTTTGCTTCAAATCATTTTGAATTCCCCAATATCTCAAACCACATTTCTCAAAAATTTTAATCCAATCCTGGCTTTTATTTCCAACAAATTTCCTTTGAAATTTTCAAAAACATCTGCTTTCCTAAACAAACCAATTTAGTAGCAATTCTTCACTTAGAAATTCGAAAATGAATACTGATGATGCGGCCGTCATCATCAGAATTATTTTCCAATAATCCAAGTGATTTCAATGCTATATTACTTCCAAAATCCATTTATAACAAATTTCCTTTCAGAAATATCTCCAAAACAATTGGGCTATTATTTATCTTCAAAACACTTCCAAAATCTCCGGGATTTAAATTTCCAATTCCTGCTTAAATCAATTTTACTATAATTCATTTGCATAGCTTATGCGCATACAAATTCTTATTTGATTATATTTCAATTTATAAATTTCATTTATGACTCATACTTATGAATTTCATTTAATAATGAATTTATTCCCTTCAAACATTGGTTATTTTTTTTTTCTCAATTTCTAGTTAAATTTTTACTTAACAATGATAATATTTTAATATTATCATTTCTAGCATCCAAGCAACCATATATTAGCTATATAGTTTACTAAAAACTTTCTTTATATCAAAAATATATTTTTGGGTAAAATTATTTCATTCAGCCATACTGAAAACAATACCGTGTCGATTGTTCTATTCAAGCGTTTAGAAACCCTTTCGATACAGTTGTCCAGACTGTGCCGACGAAGGTTCATATGCCACTCAATAAACCAATCAACACAATATTAAAACAATTTATATTCACTAACAAATACGCGCTCATATTTATTAATACGCTCAAACTCATTATAGAGTACTAGAGACTCTAATTTAAATGAGTAATTCCCACTAGAGCCAAGGTTATCTCCAACCTAAGCTCTGATACCAACTGTAACGACCCGCAACTCCGTACCCCTTGAGTCAACACTATTCTACAACAATCAACTCAAGTTGCACAGAAATACGAACCATTTTGGTTAAAGAAGAAGAGATAGGAGAAAAAAAATCTAAAACAATATCAGAATCTAACCATCGCAGCGGAATAAAATATAATAGATAATAATAATCTTTACTCAAAATCAAATACATCTGTTTACATACATTTCATCATCAGAGTACATCAGTCACAGCTCACATCAATAACATACAATGGGTACACAATAACTCAACAGCGGAAAAATATGTATATACATGTACGAGAATACGTATCGTCATCCAGCTCGTCTCCTGGGCTCCACAGCATCATATCCTGTATCCTATAATACTCGGTCTGACCCGAGCATTATAGTTAAATAACACCCGAGTCAGTTTGGAATACCAGCATGAGAAAATCACACCCAATTTATTATTAAAGTTTCAAAAATCCTTTGAAAACAAAAGCATCTCGTAAGACCACGCCACAAATAAACATGTCGGGTTTTTACCTTACGATAGCTAAAACAATTTTTATAGAAATCCTCTGATATTATAATAGGGTCTATATACAAATACTTATAAAATAGCCGAAATTGTTACATCTATTAAATTCCAGCTACTAGCCACAGAGTGGGTATTACAAACAAAACTCGTACAAGGCTCGTAGGGAGAATGGATTTCCAACAATGACTAGGCACTGGGGTACCACCTGTCATAGTACGGGGCATAGATCACCGTACCGAGGACTACTCCCTTCATCCCCTGCAACACAAGGCCGGAACCATTCCTTACTGAACAGTCCCGAACAAGATAAACCCCGTGGTTGGCGCGACCAACCACCCACTAAGCCGAAAGATATATAAGGGACATCTAGACAGGGGAATTACCTTGTCCTGCTTGGGCATGACCCACCTAACCTTGCTGCATATCCCCTGATTTTCAGTCATTCCCATTTGATGAGGCTTGAGGCTAAACGTTACCCTTAGAACGTATTTACTTAGAATGCCCATCGCCCTCCTGACGATGTTTCGCAAGCATTCATCCATACAAGTCCGTCCCGGGTTCGAACGGAACCAAAGGCACTATTCCTACTACATCCATTTTGGAAATATCCTCAGGATTAGTAGCGACTAGCCCTTGCACTTCACTGCTCCATCTTCGACTCCAAACACGTTTTTCGCACGAAACGTACAAACCGGATCGAAGTGGTTTTCGAGAAATAAATCTCGATCCCGGTCTCTTCGAAACGATCAACGCAGTTGGCCAATATTGATAGTCGGTTATTTAACTATCAATTAATATTCACAAACAACCATCAACCAATAAATAAATTCCCAAATTATTTATTTATCTCAAAATATCCTCAAAGATATATTTCTATTTTCAATCCTTTGAAAACAGTTTCAAAATCATCTTCCTTTCAGAATAAACTTTCCCAAATATTTTTTTTTTATATCTCCTCTGAAATTACCAAGCACAAAACTAGATTTTTTTTTAATTATAATTTTTAAATACTTTACTTTGAACTATATATATATACTTTAAAACACTTAGAATAAAACTGCTTAGATAATATGTTAAAATACACATTATATGAATTTTGAAAATAAGGTTACTTAATAAAATATAAAATCTAGATTTCTCCTTTTAAAACAACATACTAAGTTACTTCTTATAATTACTTCTAAAATAGATTAAAAGACAATACTTACTTTATACTTTACATATTAGAAATAATAAATTTTACAAAACTTGCTTCCTTTAAAAACAACTTTAAAACATTTAATTTTTATTTAAAAATTTACTTTAAAAACGTACTTGGTTATTCGGGGAGAAATTTCAATCTCAATCACTTAAATCAATTTTCCCAAATTGATTCCCAATTTATTTCCATTGAAATAAATTTCTTTAATTACTGAATTCATTTTAAAATCCATTAAGTATGGACTTAATTATTGTTGTTATTATTTTTCATTTGATTTTAACTTTCAACTGAAATATACAAATTCCAGTTTTCCCCAATAATTTAAATCTCAACTTTTAAATAAATGCTTGTTCTTCTGTACAATAACACTGAATTTTTTAAAATTCATTAATTTCCTGTTTATTCAAATTTTCCTTTCTATACTCGCAATTCATTTATTAAAAATTTAAATCACTTTATTTCTTCTGCAATTCATTTTTAAATTTATTCAAATTTCCCTATAGTTATTTTACTTGCAATTTTACTTCTTTTATATATATTTTTTTCAAAATCCAATTTATATATTTTAGTAGTTCATTATACCCAATTATATCCAATTGAATCATAACATTCAATATTCTAATATAACTCATCACAGAATATCCAATAATCACAACAGAGAATGCTAAATAATTTAAATAAATGTTGAGGGACCTAGTTGGATCCCTCCAACCTGTTTTCCCTGCATCCGCAGACGTTAGCATCACATAATATGCCAATTACAAATTATACTATACTATATCACATCAGTCAATTCAACCATACAATCAATTATTTAAATTCAATCATTTTAAATTTAAATTTAAACTGAGTGAGATTAACTCACCTTTGGCCTACGATTTGCAGTCTATTTCCCAACTGGCTTGCTTCCGTGATTTAAAACCTTGTATAACAGTTATACGATTCATTACTATTTTTAAATAATCAAACTCATTAATTACCATTTATTAATTTGGGTCAACTAATAATTTAATCTCAAACTAATTTTCGTATAACAAATATTTTTGGTAACTTAAATTAATTAATCATCCTAAATATATTATTTTCTCTTTAGTGATTAATTTTAGTAACCAAAATTTATTATCGAACTCTATCTGCCAACTTAATTTCTTTCCGGTTAAACAAAATAATAATTATTATTACAAATCAAAATTAATTTTACTGTAAATCTTTTTTTTTTACTGAGTACATACAAATATATACTGATAAATCAATTTTGATTAAAACAAAAATTTAAATTATACCTCGCAGTGAACTCGAGCCATCCACTGACAACCCCATGCTCGAGAACAAACCCCAAACTACAGCCGAACTTCGAGCACGACGTGAAGCCCTATCGTCGACCCAAATCGAGACGCTGAAGCTCGAAATCCCATCTCGCGACGCGACCCATCACCATGCCTGTGACGCCGACCTCGAGCTCACGCCCCCATACCCGATTTGAGCAAGACCATCTCGAAAACCGACCCCTACCAGACCGCAGCTTCCATTCGCCATGAAATCGTCAGTATTACGGTTGCCGATGCGAGGAGGCGATTCGTTTGGATTTGAGGGGGACGAGATTTGGACCTCGAACGATTTCGTGGATTCGAGAGGAAGAAGGAACGAGCTCGAATTGAACTGAATGTGAGGTTCGATCTTTTTTTTTTTTATAATGGATTTGATTTTAGGCTTCGGCCATGATAAATTTTTTCTGATTTATTTTCGAACGAGAATGAAGCATCTCGATTTTCCTTTTTGATACAATGAGGAAGTGTGTTCGAGAAGGCAAAGGGAGCATGTTTGAAAAAAAATATCTAGCTACAGTAAGATGAGGGTTGACTGGTCAACACATATCCTTTCTATTCAAATTAAAATTTAAACCGTCTCAAATAATTATTAAGCGTTTGTACACCGTACTCATACAACAACTCCGATCAATACGAAATTTGAAATCCGATAATAATTCAATATTACGGATCCAATGGAACTGGTTTCGTCGAATTCCGAGACTGCGCCTCGGAAGGCTATTTTTAAATTCAATTTAAACGATTTAAATTTCAAGACTGAACAATCAACTTTCAAATTCAATTCTAACATTTTTACTATCTTCACTACCATCACTATAAATTTTATAAGCCTTCAAATTAACTTTTTTTTTTAAAACAGACTTAAAGTCTCAGATTTCATATCTTATCCCAATTCAAATTATTTAATTCAATAATTAAATTATCAAATAAATTTTGATATTCGTAAATCAAGTTAAAATTACTCTATTGAATATTGAAAGTCAATTAAATATTCCAATTTAAATGCTCGAAAATTCCGGGTCGTCACACTTTCAGTACTCAAATTGTTTAAAGTTGGTATTGTTATGGTTTAGATTTAATTAATTCAAATGTGAATACTTTGATAGGATGGTTTACCATTTTGTGATTATGATTTTAAAACGAATGTGATTTAAGGTGAATAATGATTTCGAAAGTGAATATGATTTTGAAATGATTGTAATTTGAAAGTGAATATGATTTTGAAGTAAACAATGGTTTCAGAAGTGATATGATTTTGAAATGAATATGATATTTTGATATGAAATATGAACTGTTTGAATGTAAAAGAACCAACCGGTGTGAAATAAGCGTTTGGTCGTTAAAGACCGAGATTGGATATTGTCATACTCTCTACCAATACCGAAAACCACATTAACAACTGTGCTTGTGGTGGAGAATCCTGAACGAAGTAGGATGGTTTGACAAACGCTACTATTTGAGGTATGAATGCATACCTAACCCCCTCAGTTCGTTCTGATATGACTACAACAGGAGCCACACCGGGCCAAGTGAGGTCGCTCCTTCGATTGGACATGCTTTTTCAATACCATATCTGTTACTTTCTGATTGATTTGGTGGCCACCTTCAATTTGATTTTGGAAGTGTGTTTCGAGGTGGGCAGTAGCACCTGCTATGTGTTACCACCAGTTCGGATCCACAATACGGTAGTATCCTATCCTGGGGATTGCCTCGCGTGCCTTATTATATGCCTTATCGCGCCTACCATGTGTTTGGTTTGTACCGTACCTATGGAGTTATCCCTAAGTATCGTATCGGTTTGACGGAGCTTACAGATCTATATAGACTACGGGAATTATATAAAAATGTGTAAAGGGGATAAGGGTAAAGCCTGAATGCTATTTTAATATTTTACTTTACTATAGACATATTATAATAGCATACTATATTATGTATGTAGATAGTTTAACGGATCCTTAGGAGATGGAATCTTGAACATCTCTTAAGTTGTTGCACATACGTTGGACACTGGATAGGAGATGTAGAACCCCATAAACATCTCTGAAGCCGTTAAACTCGTATTTACTTACTTTGATTTAAATTATAAAAGACCTTTTAGTTCTGACTCGAGTGTTTTGTTTTTTCATTACGCTCGGGTCAGTCGGAGCCTTTCAGGGTATTGAAGACCTTATTTCTGGAGGACGAATGCGTAGATTTAGTACATTATTACCAATCATTGTATTTATTCCACTCCATCATGTTGTTCCGCTGCATTATTTATTTATTTCTACTGTACGTCTAACTATGATCGTATTGTAGAGTGTAATCGAATGTTATTTGTAAAACAGCTTCATGAACTGTTTATTTGATTATTATATTTTATCATTCTGCTGTGAGATTTATGTTTTTTCTTTCTTTCCCTTATTTTATTATGTACCCCATAAAAATCCTCCCTTTTGAATGGTTTTAGTCAGACATGTGTGGTTTATTGTCGATTCAAGCCATCCAAAAAGGTGGGTTGTTACAGATGGGATCATCATCGAGAAATTGCACCTGATTCTATATTTTCAGTGGATGAGGCGAATAAAGATTATGTTATAGTAAATCTAATAGAAGATATAATGGATGATCCAGTATGATCAATGTCTCTTACCGTTCAAGTTGATGATGAAGACGTAAATGTCAAAGAAGAAGCGACTATGGGTTCAAAATGAATTCTGTGATTTTATTGGATGCTATTAAGAGGGCACTATGAGTTGGTTGTATAAGCAGAACCAAATTATCAATAACCATCGAATATATTGCTACAAAATTAAAATTCAAATTTGTAGAGGCTGGATTCACAGCATTTGTACAAGCTGCAAGCGACGTATGCCGTCCAATAATCTGATGTGCAATAGTAATTATGAAGTGAATAAACATACGTCCGCTTTAGGTCTGCCATACCAAAAGATAGATACATATATAAAAGATTGCATATTGTATTGAAAAGATGACATTAACCTTATGAAATGCAAAATATGTAATAAGGAAAGGAACAAACCAAAAAAACAAAAGAAGCAAGAGAATGCATTCTTTTCCCATCACTCCTAGGCTTCAAAGGTTATACGCATGTTCTGCTATCGCATCTCATATCTGATGGCATAACATGAGATCTTAGGAAGTGGGAACTTTGACACATCCATCTGATGGAGAAGCACGGAAACGTTTGATAAGACTTATCCCGCATTTACTGCAGAGAGCCGTAATGTCAGACTTGGTTTATGTATAGATGGATTTTCACCATTCACTCAATGTGGTAGTAAATATTCATCTTGGCATATTATCATTACACCATATAGTATACCTTCGTAGATATGTATGAAAACTTCATATATGTTTGTCACTATTGTCATCCCTGGTGCTGATAATCCTACATATGGAATTGATGTTTGTTCGCAACCATTGATTGAAGAGTTGAAAAAATTATGGCATGAAAGTGTTGACACATACGACATTTCAAAAAAAAGAAATTTTCATATGTTTGCACCATTTTTATAGACTATTGATGATTTTTCACCTTATGCAATGCTTTTAGGTTGGACGGTTGGTCGTCTAGCTTATTCGTATTACATGGAAGAAACATTAGCATTTTCATTGCAGAATGGAAGGAAAATTACGTGGTTTGATTGTCATCAATTTTTTCTTCATGATAATCATACTTTTATAAGAGACTTAAAAGCTTTATGGATAACAAAGTAAAGACTAGACAATGACCAACAATTTTTTCAAGTCAAGAAATATATTAACTTGTTCACGAAAATCCAAAAATACATGAAATTGGAGTATAGGCTGAAATTCCAAGTAAATTGATAATTCATAATTGGTGAAAAAATGTATATTTTGAGAGTTGCCTTATTGGAAATGTAACAACCCCTCTTTTCAATCCTCAAAAGTTGACACTAATACATCCACCGTATTCACGTGCCAAGAATCCAATGCTAGAAAGATAGATTGTTGGAGTGAAAGAAAGAATAGACAAAACAAAATCTCACATCGTGACGAGTAATATATAATGTAGAAAAGATCTTTATAAAAGAAAACTGTAATATACATATATTAATCAGAGTAAACTAATCTATCAGCAGCCTAGATAGTTACAACAACCTGTCCTCACAAATGCTGGTAAACACAAAACAAAAAATGCAACGGAAATAAAATATACGTAAATATGTGTCGGAGGCATCCAGCTCATTTTTTAAGCTCCAAAGCATCCAAAGCAAATTAGGAAATATGCTCGGGCTGACCGGAATAGTATAAGAAAATAACGCCCAGATCAGTTTGGTATTCTAGTAAACCAGTGTGAGAAACACACGTTATGTGGATTTTAACTTTATAAAACCTTTCAAAATAAAGGCAACTCGTAAGACCACGCCGTACATAAACATGAATGAGTTTTTACTACATCCTTAGGATTAGTAGCAAGTAGCCCTTGCATTTCAAAGAACTCCGTCTTCAACTCTATCATCTTCAGGATATCTTCGAATGCTTATGCCGGGTTGAAGTGGTTTCGGATAATATATTTGATCGTGGTCTCCTTTAACCGACAACGATAATTTCAAAAACCAAACAAGATTTGATATTCGGTTATTTAACTATCAAATAAACAGTCAACCAAATCGAAGATTCAGTTTCACTATAAAACCAAGCATGGTTAAGCATATAGTAACCACTAACCCTCTTTAATTAATCCTTTCATTAATTAAAACCACTTTGTAAATTCTTGTATTAAAATACCTTTACAATGATATATTCACAAATCCTCTCTACTCCTTTCAATACTTGAAAAAATATCAATATTTTTATCTCAACTATTTAATTATATTTCCCAACCATTTCACTTTCAATACTTAGAAAACTTTTTTGTATACTTGTATCAACGGTATAAGTATATTCACAAAAAACACAACATTTCCAATACTAGAAAATGTACTAATATACTTATCTTAACGGTATAAGTATATTCATAAATCTTAAGAAAGATTTCATTTTCAAAACCATACTTAATTAGGTTAAAACAAATGCAATTTAAAAACAGTAATAACAATAAACTCCAAACACTTTTCTCTTTTGGTGTAAGTAAATAGATCGTAAGGAAATTAGACAAAATATACTTAACACCACTTTCCGATTTCAGATAGTAGAATTCCACGATTAACAATGCAATCAAACAAGTTAGAAAACTGTCTTTAGCTCGATACACTTTTTTAATTCTCAAGATAGAGATGAGTTTTTATACCTTAAAATTTGGTGTTAAATATTAAAACAATACGTTACATACCACCATAATGTAAAATGATCATTTATAGCAATCAAACCTCCTTTTCTCTATAAAGTTCCTTTTTATTCACCTCTTTTATATTTACAAACTCCAATTATTCCTTTATAAAACTTCATTTATAAATCTCCTTTATAAAATACCATTTACAAATCTCCATTTATAAATCTCCAAATATATTTATAAAACTCCTTTTATAAATCTTCAAATATATTTATAAAATTAATTTTATAAATCTTCAAATATAATTATAAACTCCTTTTAAAAAAATCCTTTGTAGAAATCCTTTATAGATCCAGATCTCAAATTTATAAATCTTATGCACTTAATACAAATCTTCATTTTCAAGATAGGACTGAATACTTTTCATAAAACGGTCATTCCATATCTCATTATAAATTCACAAATGTGATTTATTTTCCAGTTTATAAAAATTATCTCTTTCTCTTTTATAAAATACCATTTAAAGTCCTATTCTTTTATTTATAGAATACCATTTATAAATCTATCCCTTTAAATGTAACATTTTATGTAAAACGTTTAACAATATTTATATTAAAATATTTCTATCTTCTTTTAGAAACAGAATCACTTTATTTTAAAACAGTTAAATTCCCTTTATTTTTCTTTAAAATAAACATTCGTTAATATAATAACTTCTCAAAAAAATAAATACTTCTCAAAATACTTTTAAAACATTTCTATATATATATTAGAAAAAATTATCAAAAAGTTTTAAGTAAAATAGAGAAATTCAAAAACCATTCATAAATAAAATCCTATAGAAATTTTCGAAATGATATTAAAAATCATCATCTGAATCAAAACCATTTCCAAATCCAAAATAGAAAGCCATAGTATATTAAAATACTAAAATGAGGTCAATGGCTACCATATCACTTAACTAATGCTATTACTATCTTTATCAGTAAAAAGGTTCGACTTTTAACATATATCAATGTCATATCCAACATGGCCAACTACCCAATTTTAACATTTAATAATTTAAACAACAGATATATAACTAAAATCTATAATCAACAATAATGAGGAATCTGGATTCCTCTGCAAAATTCTTTGTATTTCATTTTAAATAATATTTGCTTTACAAAGCGAAAATTCAACAATACCAAACCAATAATCATTCAAATATGAAAACAATATTTCATATCTACTCTATATCATTATAGTATTCATCCAGAGGTGCGATAACTTATCAAAATTCCAATTGACGCTTAAGCATTCCTGTTTGATCCAAAATCGAACGACGTTTGATTTTACCTCAAAATTCAATTTGCTTCAAACTCAAAATCCTAGTGCATAGATATCACTCCTATGAGCATAACGCAAAAGACCACGTCTTGACTAGGCCTCATATGCAAAAGTCATTTTATAAGATTTTGATTTAAATAATATAATTAGTATCCACAACAGTGAACACACGCTCCAGATCATCAATCTCTCAACGAAAATGTAATTTGTTCTCTCCTACGTACCCCACTTTATCTTCTCTCCACAGTGCACCCTACCACATGAAGCTCAACTCACCACATCAAAATCAGATCCAAAAACCCTCCTTACGGCACGTTACAGGTTGTGACTCCCAAACATCCATGGAACTACATCATTTCCTGGCTGCCGACTCTCCATACCACCACAAACTCAAATCCAAACTCAAATCGCTCCAACTCCACCTAGTTTTTTGTCAAATTAAAACCCTAGATCATCCTCAAAACTGTCGATTATCATAACCTATCACTGCATGCCACCAAAGTATACGGATTTGAAGATCTTGACCTCACCAGTTCAAAGAATCAAACTTTGTATTTTTTAGTTAAGTAAATGAATTGGTTTTGATTGTTGAATAGAGATTATCTTTCTTTTGTTTAACAGGAAATGAAAATGTAAAAGAGAGAGGGAGAAATGAAAAGTAAGAAGCGTTGAACTGTCTAAGGGTAGAGTTTGGTTTATTCAAATATTTTCAACACTTCTTTATAGAGGATTCCGTTCATGTACAAATTGCGAACAACAAAAATAAAAATACGATCACATAAAAAAATATGACACAATCCCAAAACAAGAATAAAATACACTAGTTATCTCATTCTATAAAATTCCAAAAATACAATCATTTGTCGTAAAATACGTCAAACGATAACTTTAATATTTTCTAAAGTAAAAATTATGGAAAAATCATATAAATAAAAATAAAAATACGTCATTAAAAATCATGTTGTTTAATAAAAATTTATTTTCTTATTATTTATCACATTTGAATCTAATTTGAATATTTAAATAAATTAAGTATTCCCATTCGAAACATTAAAAATTCTGGATCCTTGCAGGAAAGGTCTCTTATTTAAACAAATATTGACGTGATGTAAAACTAAAAAACATTTTCAATAATGTGATTGATATAATTTTGAATGTTAAGGCGAAAAATAAGGTCGATCTGAATTCAAGACGTGATATATCATAATTATGTAAACGTCCCGAACTTCGTATAAAGCCTAATGACAATGAAAACCCAAAGAATGTTATGAACTAGATAGCAAGCAAGTAAAACTTTTGTTAAAGTGGGTGGAAGGACTAAGATGTCCTGATGGGATTTCTTCTAAATTCTACATGTGTTGACTTAAAAACAATAAACGAAGTGAGATGAAAAGTCACGATTGTCATATTGTGATGGAAAATTTCTTACCTGTAGTTTTCAAAGAACTGTTGCACGTATAGAGTGCTATAGTAGAATTAAATTTGTTTTATAAAGAGCTTTGTTCAACTATGTTAAAAGTCAACCGTATATGTATACTTGAAGAGGATATCCCTATACATCTCTACAAACTTGAGAAAATATTTTCACTAGGATTATTTAATGTAATGGAGCATTTACCTGTTCATCTTCCATCTGAAGCACTTCTTCAAGGTCATATGCAATATGGATGGATGCATCCATTTGAGAGGTAATTTGAATAATTTTAGCTCCAAACTTAAATTTACATAAGTAAATTTAAATTGAATTAATTTTGTATTAGATACTTGAATCATTTGAAGAAAAAGTTGAAAAAAAGCACGAGTTGAAGGTTCAATTTGCAAATCATGTGATGCTTTCGATTTTTTTCCTCTCATTATTTCAGTGACGATGTGAACTTATCATTTGTAACCGCTCCTCGTACTGATGACGTTGTTGAACTCTTCTTAGGCAATGTTATCTATTTTTAGATAACATGGCCGACCTATTAGGAAGTATGTGAAACTATGATTAGATGATAGAGGTTAGCATGTAACACATGCATATGTTCTTAATCGAGCTGAAGTTGTACCATTTGTTAGGCAATATTAAATAATAATTCTTCATATATGAATTTCCAAATTCATATTTATTTCAATTTCACTCGTGGATTATAATGCAATATATTATATACATTTATAGTATTTACGAACCAAAAAATTCACGTGGTGAGCTCAATAAAGAATTTGCCAGTTGGATATCGAACTACATTTATGATCCAAGAAATTGTATTAGTGATGAAGGATTGAAACATTTTTTGATAGGACCAAAACAAAATGTCAAGGCTTATCCAATATTCTTCATCAATGGATTTAAATTCAATACCAAGGAATATGTTGATCAAAAATTAACTTACAATGTCGACATATTTGTCAAAAGTAGTGATGATCCAGATGAAGATGTAAAAGATTTTTATGGTGTTTTAACCTAGGTTTTAGAAGTGATATATTTTATACGACCTGTAGTAAAAGTTTTTTTATTCAAATGCAATTGATTCAGTAATGTTTCTAGTTCTGGAATCAAGATGCACAAAGATTATAAGCTTATTGAAATTAAGCACAATTCAAATTACTTTAAGTATGATCCTTTTATATTAGTCAAACAAGCGTTACTAGTTTATTATGCTCCATATCCATCACTAATAAGAGGTAAAGCATATTGGTCTGCTGTTTTTAAAATAAAGGCAAGATTTATGTTTGATGGAAATAACATTCCAAATGAAGCAGCTTATCAAGCAGATATTGAGCCAAATAATGTAATAATAATAACTGATGATCATACTGATTTGGGGCCTTCAAATGATAAATCAAATAATAAAAGCATTTTAGAATATAGAGGGAAATGACATGGAATAAGAGACCAAGTCTAAATCGAAAAACGATAAAGATTGGTTATTAATTACTGTTGATATAGTGTATATATGATGGATATTTGTATTTCCTATATAATATACACTTTGAATTTCCATTGTTTTGATGATGATAAGTATGTTGTGAGCTATGGATTATTCTGTTTCATTAATTCTACGTATTTATGTGAGTTGTTCCAATTTTGTAGTTTTAGTCGAAGTTTTATGTGATTATTAATGAGATATGTTTTATAACAATAAAAGGATATGTTTTTTCATTATATGAAACGATGTGTTTCTGGCAGATATATGTTATGTCTCGTAGGAGACCTTCTCATTCTATCGGCTCTCCCGCTGCTAGTGAGGCCGGTGCCAGTGGCTCGCATGCTGATCTTGGATGCCCCAGATCTTCTTTGTTCAAAAAATCTGGAGGGTAAGTATCAAATTTATTACAACATCGTTAATATTTAGTGTATGCTATATGGTTTAAGATTTATTATATGTCTATATCAAAATTAATACAAGGGATTTGAGATTTAGCCTTCTAACCTCATCTTGTCTACCTCAAAGAAGTCCTACATGAGTAGGATGACGACCTGTTGATCGGTGTAGGATGAAATCCCATCTCATTTGAATACGGCTAAATGGAATGATCCGTTAGTAAGTATAAATTTATAATTAATTTGAAAATGACATATTTGACCATTGAAAATATACTTTATCTGAACTAATATACTGTGTACAATACATTTTAATTTCACTGTGTAGGCTCAGGTTGATATAAACGTGGAGACATATTCAGAGCTAGTTAGGAACAATTGGAACAAGAAAATGAGGAAGAATTACAGAGACATTCTCTCGGGAATAAAACAAAAAATACTTGATTGGACGTTTCGTAATTTTTATGCAGCTTTTCTGGAACATTGGTAAAAACCAATTATGATAGTAAGTTTTCTAGTTTTGTATGTTTATTATAATTTGTTAAAATTTTGCATAGTAATTGCGTTAAAATAGTCAACCATATATTTAAGTAGTTACAAATGGTAAGTGTAACTTTTATGTTAAATTTCTGGGAAGTAGTTGAGCAGAAATACGCAAATAGGAATAAAAATCCTGTTATACACCGAGCACACACAATTCGCCTCGAACGGCACCCGACCGCCTCGAACGGCACCAGACCGCAAATGGTCAAAATTCGCCTCAAACGGCACCCGACCGCAAACGGTCACAATTCGCCTCAAATGGCACCCATCACAATTCATCTCAAATGGCAACTGACCGCGAATGGTCACAATTCGCCTCGAATGGCATCCAACCACGAACTGTCATGACTCGCCTCGAACGACACCCGACCGTGAAAAGTCATGACTCGCCTCGAACGGCACCCGGCCGCGAACGGTCACGACTCACCTCGAAAGGCACCCGACCGCGAGTGATCATGACTTGCCTCGAACAGCACCTGACCGAGAACGGTCACAATTCGCCTCGAAAGGCATATGACCGCAAACGGTTACATACCACCCCGAACGGAATACGATCTCAAATGATCGTCATTCGTAGCCTAGTAGGATTACCAATCTTTTTGCAGGTCATTAACAGGATATGAACATCTAGCTTATGACATTAAGAAACACACTAGTGGCGAGTGTTATCCCGCCTTTTAGCAAGGCCATGATACCAAAAGATTAATTGGAAACCAAAGACAGTTCTCCTTGATTGCCAGTTATGTATAAGTCAGCTATGGATGTCGGTAAATTTTGACCTAGTCCGGATCAAGCTGAAATTGATACGATGAGACAAGCAAGCAACGGAAGCCAACGTTTCAAATTTTAGGTCAATCGGAGTTCGTATGCTAAAGATATGATCGATGCAAACCAAGAAAATCAACTTACTCACCATTTCGCATTGATCTGTTCATATCCATAATTTCGCATTGAACGGTTTCGTTCCATCAAGCGTCCATCTATTCGTATCCATCACCATCTAACCGTCCTATTCATATCCATCAACCCTCGGACCTCATCTTGTGTCCATTCATCTTCGCATCCATTGATGTCCACCTCCTACGTATCCATCAGCAATCATGTTCACTTCGAATCAATAGGCCACTATCCACTTCGTATCCGTCGACGGTGACATGGAAGTCTATTTCACATTGATCTAGGTTTCAAGCGCACTTTGTATCGATCGGCCACAGGTCGAAATAAAGTAATTATCTCACATCGATACGAAGTAGACTACATTGTGATTGATACGAAGGGACCATTAAGCAATCGAGGCGAAGTGACTATTTAGCAATCGATACAAAGTGACCATTAAGCAATCGATACGAAATGAACGCTTCCCTTCAATACGAACTAAACACAAAACATAGATACGAATAAGGCCAAGATAAGTCAATACAAATGAGGCGTAAACATTGGAAAAATTCGGTCGATTGAGCATAATAAATGGATCTCCCCTGAATTCTCGAGCTACGTCATTGATGCGCGTGGCATGGATACAAAGGATGATGGATGTACAACTCTGGATCGACACGAACGTAACAGCCTACCTATAATCTCAAACTTGCATCGATCATAACTAAAAATCTACAAGTCCAACTGCAACCAAATTTTCACAGGAGCTTGCGTACATCTTCAAGAATGTTCATGATCGATTTTGACTCAATTGGACAATATATTGATAGATATAAAATTCGTTCGTATCGATCATAGACCGAGTGCAAATGTCATAGGATCGATCGTATGGGCCCACCAACGTGAGAGAAGAGGTTTCCGAGATTTGGCGAGACATTTGCAGCTTACACCTATAAATAGCAGTCCCAGAGCTTCAGAAAATGGATCTTTGGCTCTTCTACATCCAGACTCTGTCGAAAATACATTTGTACTTCGGTTCTATTATTGTAATTCATTGTAACCAGCGAACCAAGATCAATAAAAGTCGGCCATTTCATAGTGGACGTAGGCCATAAGACGAACCACTCTAAATCTACGTGTTTCTGTGTGCTTCCTTTTATATTTGAGTGTTCTTCAAATTTATTCTCTCTACATTTCTACTATCTATGATCTGAAATTGTAAATGGGTGCTTTCATCGACAATTGGGTGTTTGTAACCAATTTTGGCGCAAATAATTTTGTAATTTGAAATCAATTGCTTTGTATAACATTCGTATATAAATATAGGGAAATTAAATTTCATAGTTGGATTTTGCTACTATAGGTGAAAATATCTTGATAAATATAAATTTAACTTATATATTACGGTAATTTTTTTAAAGCAGTACAAAAAGAAATTTATAATCGTAAGTCACATATTTTTCACTGAACCACTACACTTCATATTGAGACTCAATTGATTGGGTAAAATTTATACTTTTAGAAAAAATATTTACACTGCGCTTGTCAGTACACTAGATTAACAAATCTTCCTTTGATTATGCATATATATACAAGTGTAGTTTAATTAGTTTAATCTTGTAAAATGTAAGTGGAGTTTTGTTTATCTGTTAACTTATGTTTAAAGCTTAATTAATCATGAATTGTTAGCCTTCTTTATGGAAATAAACTTGATCAAAATAGGTATTTTCGATAACTAATGTAATTAACAAACATATAGTGTGTTGCTAAAAGCACCCAAAAATTGCTTCCTAATACCATAATTTTTTTAATCGATCATAATTAATTTATGCGCTTTCTAATACCACGTTTACCTCTCCACTTGTTTATTACTCAACCGAATGTATTCACATTTTTTTCTCTCAAGCGCCTTTTCTTCTTATCCTTCACGTTCAAACCTAAACACTAGCTCACATCTCTTTTTCTTTCCATCTAAATGTTTAAACCGAAAACCCTATTATTCAAATTCTTCATAGTTGAAAGTCTCCTTGTCAAAGAGATTAAATTTTTTTGGACAATGAAGGGAGAGGACTTTTCTAAAGAAGAAGGCGATTTAGTGATTAATCAATGTTCAAAGGAAAGAGCAGGGGTAATTTTGGTTTAAATGAATTTTGTATGTTTTTAATGTTATTTGCAATGATTATTTACATGCTTTGTTCCTTCTTTTTTGTAATTTTTAAATAGTACAACTAGTCTTTTGTTATTGATTTTCTCACTTGATTGATAGGAGACATCGTGTATGATAAAATTAAATAATGAAAAAGAAGAAAAAAACTCGATTTAAATGAGATATTTATAGGTTAGTTTAGTGTTTGAACTTTTATCTTTCATTTGAAGAATTTAATATAAGATTGAATTTGTAGGCTTTTCTTAATGATTTTGTTGACTATAAAATGATCAATGATGTGAAGATTGATAATGGCGAGATTGAACCGTCTGATGTAAGTATTTTTTTATTTTTTTCCTTTATTTAAATTTTATATATATACAGATACCGTCAGTAATGTCAAATAGCCAACCATCTGTCGAATATCTCGTCAAGAAGCCAACCAAGTTAACGATATAGAAATGCTAATACCCCTAGTCTTTAAGCTTGCTCACTCAAACTATGTATGTCTACCAAACATATAAAGTAGTTGACTGGCACTTTTGTACCAGACTTATCACAAAATAGAGTAGATCTCGCTAAATAGAGTAGGCAAGCATGGGCAATGATTTCATAATCATTCTCGCTTGTTTCTTCTTTCCTTGATATTTCATTAAATCTCTCCACCAAAAAATCAAGCTTCATGGAGCTTGAATATTTTATTCTTCCCTCGCAATTTCATTTATAACTCCAAGATATTCCACTAAAAGATCAATCTTAGTCTATTCATCTTCTTTCCTAATAATAGAATGACCAACAACCGGAACTTTCAAAATCTGAGAAACATCATCCAGTGTAATGGTCAACTCTCTGAATGACATATGAAATGAATTAGTCTCTAGATGCAATCCCTTGATAAAAGATGAAATAGTAATATAATCTACATGTTTGTACATATATTCAGCCAAATTGTACATACCCAATTTCTTTAATATTTCAACAACCTGACTTGGCAAATCATCCAACTTCCACTCATCTAGCTTTCTTCAATGGGCAATACATTTAAGTGGTTCTGTCTCCTATAAAGAAAATTTCACAAATTAAAACATATTTATAACTAATACACATAAGTAATAATGTTACAAAGTGTTGAACAACATCTTTCTTGCTCTAAATACTATATGCAATATGAGTTTCAAAACTTTTGAGTACATAAGAAGCATTAGTTGGCTGGGAACCAATGGCCGCGGTTGAAGTAGAACGATTCACATTTGATAAGTTCTTCTATGGCACCTCTTCGGCCTTCGAGTTATTCGAACTCGATCCAACATCTGAATCATCATCATCGGAACCTTCTTCGCTAGACTGATTTTCCTTCTCCTTTCCATCCTTTGATTCATCATCGTGGGAACTACAACCGTTTACTTCCTCTTCACTAGTACTTGTTGCAACTTCATGTGCTTCCACTAATTTTTATACAATGGATATTTTTTTAGCTTTTTAAAACTCTAATGCACATTTCCTTCGATAAGATACATTCAGGTGCCCTCTCTCTTTTCCTATAATTATGACCAATAACAATTTAATTAACATTTCCACGATAAAATAATGTAAACAATCTTTCCTACAAAAGAAAATAAACTAAAATATAATTATAAACTGTTTAAATAATATATCATTATTTCAACTATGTATTTCAATATATTTTTTCTGTTCGACGTTTTCTATTTATTTAGCTATAAGTATTTTTAACTAAAAGTGTAAGTGAACTATGTATTTTAAATAATAATTTTTTTCCCATTTTTTTCCTTTCAACTATGTATTTAAGTATAACATCAACCCTAAACTTATTTTATCATAGAAAACATTCACTTATTAATTATATATAAGTATAGTTGAGATTTTTTTTGTAATTTCAACTATGTATTTATTAATCGGCTAGCTACAGGCGCCGCCCAGCTGGTGTCAAACGGCAAAGTACAACCGCAACGGAAATAAATTTAGCGGCAGTCACGGACTAAATCGAGTTCTGTATCGACTATTTCAACATTTACCGAGACAAGAAATGTAACGACCCAGTATTTTCAACTATTCGCATCCGCACATGTCGGACTTGAATTGTTCAAACTACCGCGTTGTAATTTATAATTTGGCAAATCTCAAAATATATAGTAAATAATTAATCACAGAATCACAGACACAGAATCATAATACTCGCAGCGGAATTTAAAAATACTTAGTGGTTCATGAAGCCACTATAAATAGTCTCAACAAATACAAATTACAAAGTCTTCCATCCCAAATGTAGTTTAAATCATCAAATAAAAATCCCAAAGTCTTGATTTCATAAATAAGATAACGGACAGAAAGAAGCCAGCAACTTGAAAGTATCTACAGAAGTCCTAGCTCCGGGATGATGACTGAACTGCAACTCAGGCTGACCCAAGCGTAAAATAAAACATAAACAATCGAGTTAGGACATACATACTTATATAGTGTAAGCTAATTCAAGTGTACTGTAATATAGAGCAAGTAACTTAAATGATGCTTGGGACCGTCCATCCTCTAAGGATCCGTTAAACTATTTACTATATAGTAATATATTCGCTATTATAATAGTGTCTATATTAAAATAAACTTACTTTTAAATAGCGTTAAGGAGTGACCCAATATTCCCCTTAACACATAATAGTCCCAGTAGTCCATCCAATATCATGGTCCCTCCTGATCGGGAAGCCACCAGAGGATACCACACGGGCTATGGGAGAAAAACAAAATCGTACAAGGCTCGCTATGGTAGGTGACACGGCACAACTAGGCAATGCCAGGGTAGATATACCAATTACGCTTCCGGACCGATGGTAACGCGTAGCGCGCAGCTACCACCCACCTCGAACAACACACCCAAATCAAAGGTGCGCACCAATACAATCACATAAGTAATAGAATGGCATACGAAGAAGTGCGTCCGATCAGAGGTGCTACCTCATTAATCCGTCAATCGCTCCTGTTTTAGCCACCTTATGCCAACTCACGGGAGTCGGGTCCACGTATTTACCTCATAGAAAACGCCACCACCATCCTACTTCATTCTGGAATCTCCACCGCGTACACGGTTGTCAAAGTGGTTTTCGGTATCGACAGAGAGTATGCCAGACATCCGATCCCGGTCTCTTTAACAACCAAGCGTTATTATAACCCGTGGTTACAACTTTTAAAAAAAATGGTATTTATACTTTAAAAATCAAAATAAATTTCAAATACATTTCAATATCATAATATCCTTTCAAACATCATTTATTTAAACATCAGTCATTTCATTTAATATAAAATACCATTTAAATCTATTCAATTTATTTAAGAATTAATTGCCTTTCAACTCACATTTAAAAGTTAAATTCTTCCATTTAAAACCATTTAAAGTCAATTCCTTATTCTTATTTATTCATATTATATTCCAAAATTTAAGCTTTTTTTCCAAAGATTATTTCCATAAATTTTATTAAAACAATCAAAATTCAGTTTCCGTAGCACTTATAAAATGCTACCTAAAGTTATAGGTTAAAACAGTCTATTTACAAAAGACAGCATTTAAGTGCTGTAATTTATTAACTTAACCATTAAATTTTAAATTCCCAAATAAAACTTAATATCAATTATTTTACTTAACTAAAATCTCACTTTTAACAAAAATTCATAATTTTCCAAAATAAGTTATACTACAAAATTTTACATAAACATTTATTTATTTAACATTTGACTCATTCAAAAATCATTATAAATAAATAAAAAAATAAAATCCTTCAAATACATTTAAACCAGAAAACTATAACCGTTCTATTTAAAAATATTTTTTAAAACATTTCATAAAAATATTATATAAACCACGGGTCTGTATATAGTTTTCTAGCCTAGGTCAAGTGATACGGATATATATCATTTCAATCCGTAATTTACAAAAACCCCGGGTTCTATCATTTCAAACCCGCAATCCCAAGTTAAATATTTAAAATTAAACAATTGAATAAATAAATGAATAAATAATTATCGTACAGGCCTATCATTTAAGCCTACAACGATCTCAATTTACATGGAACTTGCAGTGATGATTTAACAGTAAATAAGCATTAAATAATATAACTGCAACTATATTACAACAGATAAACAACTGATGAGCTGTCAATTGAAAATGGGGTTTAACATCATACGTTATATTACAGACTGATGACATTTAATAAATAATTTACAAATACACTTGCGATAATTCACATAAATATAGGTATGTTTGTCTGGTGAGAAATACTCACATTAAACTGCAGATAATCAGATTCAAACGATTTTACCACTTGATAAAGGATCGTACAAATGGCACGATTAGGTTTCCGCGGATGCCACGCCTTGATTCAAATCTAAAATAAGATCTAAATACCAAATACGCGACTTTTAAAATTACGGTCAAAGCAAAATTTTTGAAACAACTGGAACGAATAGAATAAAAGAAATTTTGGTTAAGCTTTTGCTCGACTGCCTCACCCCACATCCCGACCCCAACTTCATAGGCTTGGCAATACTATTTATTATTATTATACATTTTATTATTATTATTATTATTATTATTATTATTATTATTATTATTATTATTATTATTATTATTATTATTATTATTATGATTATTATTTCCACCGGCATATCCTAACTTATCTAGTTTTGAAAAATATGTATTTACACAAACTTGCGTCTCTGCCTAAACTATTCTTCAATGCAAACTCTCTCTGTTTCTTAATTACAACACGTCTCTGCCACTTCAATTTCAAAACATTGTCGAATTCAGAAACATTAAAATTTAAATTTTTAACCATTCTTAACTTTAAAAATCATATTCCTACTTCAGACAAATGTTCATTTGGATACCATTTATCTTATGATTAAATAAAATAAATTTTATAAATAAAATATCCAAATTTACTATGAATCATTTGTAAGTCAGAATTTCCCAATTTTACTTAACTTGTACATATATTTTTCCAAATAACTTTACACTTAATTTAAAAATACCCATTTCCTAAATAAAACTAAATTCTCATTTATTTACTTAACTTAACAATTTTATTTAAAACCCAATTTCAAAATTTCAAGTTAAGTCATAAATTGAAATTTCACCTTTCCATTTGAAAACAACATTTTCAATTATTTACTCACAAAACACATCCGTTCCATAATTTTTTTTTCCTTTTTATAGTTAATATACACTAAATTTTCTTCACAACTTTATTCATTTAGACATCAATTCAACTATGATTCAAGTTAAATAAAAGTTATTCCAAAATGTTCCATTTCAACCGTCTTTCATTTTATCAATTTAAAGTACATTATTTATTATACCAAACATATCCATTTTCGGAAATAACTTCTATTAAAATTTCTAGGTTAGATTTCAACTCCATATTAAATCAAATTTAATTATTATGTCAATTATCGTAAATAAAATCTTTAAATTCACTTTAAAACTAATTATTAACTTACAAAAATTTAACTTAAAAAAACAAAACACCTTTAAAATTTTAAAGCCTTAAGTCAAATTTTTAGTTAAATTACATAAATTTTATTTCAAAAATACTTAATAATTTTTAGAAAAATATTATAATATATTAACCATGGGCTTGTTCGGGATATAAGCTCGGTTATGAAAACTTAGAGGGACGTGACGTGGTGGAGAAGTAGCCGAGCATGGCAAAAGGGAAACAGAGAACAACAAGAAGAAGAAAGGGAAAAACTGGAAGAAGAAAAGAAAAAGTAAAACCATTACCCGATAGAGGCTTCAGCACAAAAGAAGAAGAAGGCTAAACTATGAGATGCAGAGGAAAGTTTTGGACGAGGCTATGTATTTATAAAGAGGAGTTGCTTTGTATGCAAGGAAGTAAAATATACTCGGTCCAAAATGGAACATAGGCACGGCATGCAGGGAAACAAATAGGTGAAAATTGGCAAGAGATTTCTAGAAAAAAATATGTGCGATTTACTTTCCAGTTTGTTATGCTTGAACGTTGTTTCTCTTGTTTTTTTTTTTTTTTTTGAATTCATGGATAAGCTTGCATGATTTTAGGAAAAACGGTCAGCGAATATAAATTGGCTCTGTACTGAAAGGGCAAATGAAATAAATGTTTACATAATTTGCTTGATCAGTTGTACGAAAATTTGCAAAACAAATTGCAGTGGGAAACAAGAAGCAAGAGATATGGATTCGTGCTTTATGAAATAGAGGAGCGTGATTCAATATTCCCAGTTATACGAAAATCTTGATTAAATGCTTGCGTTGATTACTTTCCAGTTTCTTTAGTTTGAACGTTATTTTATATGCGTGATTTATGCTGCCAATTTATGAAAATTTGATTTCAACATTTTATACCATTTAATAGTTGCGTGATCAGCTATATGAAATTTTGATCTTTATTAAATGAAAGGCAAGAATTGGCAAAGATTTTGGAATGAAAAAGTCATATACAAAAATTAAAACCCAATTGAAAGCTATGGAAAAGGTAACGTTTACTATAAAACTACTGGCTGATATTTTAATCCGTATAGATAAAAAAAAAAATTTAAACTACGCCAAACTGACGCATTACAATACACCCAAAAATTTATGCAAAAGTAACATTTTTAATTTATACATTTTTACGTTACTTATCATTACAATGCATGCCCTTTTTAAATGCGAAATTTAACAGTCTGTAAAACACAAAATTTTACAAACTTATTACTTAAATTAAATTCGCTTACAATTTTTGTATTTTAAATATACAAAATTCATTTTTATTTTTAATCACTTTAAAATTTAGATTTTTATATAAATAAACCCCAAAGTTTTTAAAATACAAGTGAAAAATACTTGTTAAAAATTTGGGCTGTTACACTCTCCCCCACTCAGAACTTTTCGTCCTCGAAAAGGAAGAAGGTAGGGGAATAGAAACAACCTGAAAGAAAACTAAATTGAAACTTAAATTAGAATCATTAATCTAAACAATAAAAATTCAATTTTAAATTAATCATTGATTTCATCTATTTATACTTAAAATTTTAACATTTATTTATTTACATATTTACTTGTATAATATCCCTACACTAAAAAAAACATTCATTTTTTTTTATCCAAATTTTACACAAGGTATTATAACATTCTAATTTAAAATGTTTAATTTTAGTCCAAATTTGAAATGGTAATGAAATGGTAATTTAACTTAATTTTTAAAGTAAATTTACCATTTCCCAAAATAAACTAAATTCCTCATTTAGTTTCTTCTTTATTCCAAACTATAATTAAATTTATTTCTCTCAATATTTTTCTCATCTATGTCAAATATGTTTACACTTATTACAACTGTTTAAATTTATTCTTAGTTCCTTAACATCATTTTATATTAAAAATTATTCCATTACCCTTTAATTTTATTTTCCTCTGTTAATCTTTTTATAACTAGAGTTTAAGTGTATAACATTTATTATAACCACTCAAATTTTATTTATAAAATCCTTTTATATTATACATTATCCAATTACATAGTTAATTTATGAATGATTTAGGTAAGTTATATTGGCATGCAATTATACAAGTAAAAATTTTCCAACTATATTATTCAAGTTTAAATATTCATTCCAAATTTGACTTTATTTTATCATTAGAATCACCTTTTAACATAAATTTATGAATTAAATTTCCAATTAACTTCAAACCCTTTAGAGATAAATAAATACATACATATAGCATATGTCAGATCAAATTTAAATCATATATCTATATATATTATAAATTAAGTCATATTTTAGAAATTCAAATCAGTTAAATTTTTGAAGCAAAACTTACAACGTGGTCTCTTTACTTCGATACTCGAAAATGAATGTCGATGATGTTGTAGTCATCACTGAAATTATATTCCAGCGACAAAGAGAAGAGCACTAATTTTTAAAACTTTAAAATTCTTTGGAAACAAATTTATATTCGAAAATAATTTAAATAATAATATATCCTTTTAAGACTTTAAACACAAGGTTTGAAACTATCAGAAATTAAATTCTTAAATTCTTGTTTCAAATCCATTTCTGTTTCCAAATAAATTTATAACCATGTTTTTATAGTTCAATTATTTATATAAGACAAAACCAATTGTTTACAAAACCATAAATAAAATCAAACACTATTATCTCTAAACAACTAGTTAAATTCTGAAAATTATACTTATGTATACAATATTAGATTTTTCCCAAATATAGGAATAAATTTTTCAAAACAAGGATAGAGATTCAAATTTGAAGGACTCAAATTAAAGAGAATTTTGATTTAAAGACAAGTTGGAATCAGAAGATCCGATGGTTAAATAACAGAATAAGGAACTAGATAAGTTTATATAAATCGCGGGCAACCTTAACCTGGTCAACCGTGACTTAAAGAGTAAGATCGATGTGGATTTTCTAGGGTAAATCTACATTCGATCTGAAGAAATAAAGTTCAGAATAACCAAAGATACTAGCATCTAAACCGAGGATAAATATAAATCTCTGGTGAATCAATGCAATTGTAAAGGAGTTTCACCCCTTTATTAGAATATTGGCGAGACCGCCAATTCAATATAAAGATCATCCGAAGTGGAGTTATGGGATACTCCAGAAATCGAAAGAAAATGAATAGTGAGGGACACGAATGAACTTCGGAACCGTAGGGAACGTTACAAAATTCGAAAAGGAAGAGATTCAAGCTCAAATGAAAGTGATTCTGTAAATCAATTTTACCATACATTCTAAGTATTGCCTAGAGCCAAAGCTCTGATACCAAATGTAACGACCCAGTATTTTCAACTATTCGCATCCGCTCATGTCGGACTTGAATTGTTCAAACTACCGCGTTGTAATTTAAAATTTGGCAAATCTCAAAATATACAGTAAATAATTAATCACAGAATCACAGACACAGAATCAGAATACTCGCAGCGGAATTTAAAAATACTTAGTGGTTCATGAAGCCACTATAAATAGTCTCAACAAATACAAATTACAAAGTCTTCCATCCCAAATATAGTTTAAATCATCAAATAAAAATCCCAAAGTCTTGATTTCATAAATAAGACAACGGACAGAAAGAAGCCAGCAACTTAAAAGGATCTACAGAAGTCCTAGCTCCGGGATGATGACTGAACTGCAACTCAGGCTGACCCGAGCGTAAAATAAAACATAAACACTCGAGTCAGGACATACATACTTATATAGTGTAAGCTAATTCAAGTGTACTTTAATATAGAGCAAGTAACTTAAAGGATGCTTGGGACCGCCCATCCTCTAAGGATCCGTTAAACTATTTACTATGTAGTAATATTTTCGCTATTATAATAGTGTCTATATTAAAATAAACTTACTTTTAAATAGCGTTAAGGAGTGACCCAATATTCCCCTTAACACGTAATAGTCCCAGTAGTCCATCCAATATCATGGTCCCTCCTGATCGGGAAGCCACCAGAGGATACCACACGGGCTATGGGAGAAAAACAAAATCGTACAAGGCTCGCTATGATAGGTGACACGGCACAACTAGGCAATGCCAGGGTAGATATACCAATTACGCTTCCGGACCTACGGTAACGCGTAGCGTGCAGCTACCGCCCACCTCGAAAAACACTCCCAAATCAAAGGTGCGCACCAATACAATCACATAAGTAATAGAATGGCATATGAAGAAGTGCGTCCGATCAGAGGTGCTACCTCATTAATCCGTCAATCGCTCCTGTTTTAGCCACCTTATGCCAACTCACGGGAGTCGGGTCCACGTATTTACCTCATAGAAAACGCCACCACCATCCTACTTCATTCTGGAATCTCCACCGCGTACACGGTTGTCAAAGTGGTTTTCGGTATCGACAGAGAGTATGCCAGACATCCGATCCCGGTCTCTTTAACAACCAAGCGTTATTATAACCCGTGGTTACAACTTTTAAAAAAAATGTTATTTGTACTTTAAAAATCAAAATAAATTTCAAATACATTTCAATATCATAATATCCTTTCAAACATCATTTATTTAAACATTAGTCATTTCATTTAATATAAAATACCATTTAAATCTATTCAATTTATTTAGGAATTAATTGCCTTTCAACTCACATTTAAAAGTTAAATTCTTCCATTTAAAACCATTTAAAGTCAATTCCTTATTCTTATTTATTCATATTATATTCCAAAATTTAAGCTTTTTTTCAAAGATTATTTCCATAAATTTTATTAAAACAATCAAAATTCAGTTTCCGTAGCACTTATAAAATGCTACCTAAAGTTATAGGTTAAAACAGTCTATTTACAAAAGACAGCATTTAAGTGTTGTAATTTATTAACTTAACCATTAAGTTTTAAATTCCCAAATAAAACTTAATATCAATTATTTTACTTAACTAAAATCTCACTTTTAACAAAAATTCATAATTTTCCAAAATAAGTTATACCCCAAAATTTTACATAAACATTCATTTATTTAACATTTGACTCATTCAAAAATCATTATAAATAAATAAAAAAATAAAATCCTTCAAATACATTTAAACCAGAAAACTATAACCTTTCTATTTAAAAATATTTTTTTAAACATTTCATAAAAATATTATATAAACCAGTCTGTATATAGTTTTCTAGCCTAGGTCAAGTGATACGGATATATATCATTTCAATCTGCAATTTATAAAAACCCCGGGTTCTATCATTTCAAACCCGCAATCCTAAGTTAAATATTTAAAATTAAACAATTGAATAAACAAATGAATAAATAATTATCGTACAGGCCTATCATTTCAGCCTATAACGATCTCAATTTACAGGGAACTTGCAGTGATGATTTAACAGTAAATAAGCAGTAAATAATATAACTGCAACTATGTAACAACCCGCATATTTATCGAGTTTGTATTTAAATATTTTATTTAAATATTAACTCGTTAATCGGATTTTGGTCCAAAAAGCTACTTTTTGCAAACGGTCAAATTAGGACTCGAGACCACTTCCATTGAGTTCGAAATGTGGTTTACAACTTTTTTAAGTATAAACATCGATAGGTTTGGAGTTAGTGAAATTTCACTAACTTTTCCTGCTTTGGACTTTGGGTTAGTTTAGCCTATTAAGCCCAAGTTCCAACCCTCTTCTCCTCACTCTTCATAAATTTCCTAACTAATCAAGCTTTGGCATTAATGGTGGAGGGAATGGGAAATTAAAATTCCAAAACTCAAATTCAATTGCAATCCATCTTTCTATTCCAAATTCAAGAAGAAGACATTGGATTCAAGCTTCTTGTGCTTAGATAGAAGAAGGATTGATTCTTGCTTGCTTAAAACTTCATTTTCATTGATATTTGGTGCAAAGGTGAGATTTTTATCTCACAAATCTAGTCTATAACTATATTGGACTGTTGGGAATGATTCCCTATCCCTTTTGCATGCACATTTGCATTTGGTTTGGATTGGATTGGCGAAAAACTCCAATTTTTAGCGTTTTGGTGAATTTTCTGCACTTAGGTCGTTCTGGCCATTTTCGTGTGTTCGGAGTTAGGTCGCTCACGACCTAACCCTTAGGTCGTAGGTCGTTTCTGGCCTTGAATTCCCCCTGCAGCGTTAGGTCGTTAGCCTCGGAATTAGGTCGTTGAGCCTTAGGTCGTAGGTCGTATGGACCTTAGGTCGTAGGTCGTCCTGGCCATTTCTAACGTCTTCGGAGTTAGGTCGTATGGACCTTAGGTCGTAGGTCGTCCTGGCCATTTCTAACGTCTTCGGAGTTAGGTCGTATGGACCTTAGGTCGTAGGTCGTCCTGGCCATTTCTAACGTCTTTAGAGTTAGGTCGTATGGACCTTAGGTCGTAGGTCGTATGGACCTTAGGTCGCTAGGTCGTATGGCTTTAGGTCGCTAGGTCGTATGACCTTAGGTCGTTAGGTCGTATGGCTTTAGGTCACTAGGTCGTATGACCTTAGGTCGTTAGGTCGTATGGCTTTAGGTCGCTAGGTCGTATGACCTTAGGTCGTTAGGTCGTTTGGCTTTTAGGACGCTTCCACGCTAGGTCGTTCGACTCTTAGGTCGTAACACTTAGGTCGCTCTCCTCTTAAGTCGCTAGGTCGCGTGCCTTTAGGTCGCGTTTCTTTCTTAGGTCGCGTGTCTTTGTTAGGTCGCTGACCTTCTTAACTCGCATGACCTAACCCCTAGGTCGTTGGGCCTCGTTTCTACTTAGGTCGCTGCTTCTTATAGGTCGCTCGGCTCCTTAATTTCTTTAGGTCGTTTGAGTGTTAGGTCGCGAACCAATTTTAGGTCGCATGACCTTTACCCTTTAGGTCGCTGGACCACTAGGTCGTGCCCTTTAGACCCCTAGGTCGCAACCATTAGGTCGCTCGACCCTATCCCTCTTAGGTCGTTAGACCTCATTTTGTCTTCACTAAGTCGTACCGTTTTGGACGGGGCGCTGCCCCGCACCCCCACCTTGGGGGGTTGCCACCCCCGCTGGACCCCCCCTCCGTAGGGGATCTTATCTGAAAAATATTGAGCTGATTTCCTTGGATTTTATTCACATCTCCGTATGCGATTTTTGTGACTGATTGTTTCTACAATTGCTTCTGTGTTATGTCACTTTATAATATAAAGGTTTTAATACTAGTAGTAAATATCAAAACTCTTTTAACAAAAAATTTCAACTCTATTTTTAATAACAAAGCTCCTTTCTTAAACCGTTTTCCAATCTATTAGTATATACAAACCTTTACCTCACTCGGATGAGAAATCTAATTAAACGACTTAGTAAAACAAGTGGTATGAAACGCTTGCGTTCACTTCGTCGGTTAATTCTTGGACTTGTTCGATTGAATCTCTTGTGACAATTTATTTAGTGAAGATTTACAGTTTGTTCGTAAATATTTAAGTTAAACAAGTGGTTATGGGACATGAAGCTAAACTTCTATATTTACTAGCTTAGTGTAATTGACACTTCTCGTTGATCATGACGATCATTCTGATGATTTAGACTAGCAATTGTGCGATGTCTCTTGTTGCGAGGTTAGACTAGACACCACTTGTGTGATTCCACTCACACATACCTTTTTGCTTTTTGGTTAGTCTGGACCTTAATCTGTGTGATTCCATTCACACATGTGGGGTAGCTCCCCTTGGTCTTCGGACCGTCATGTGATAGGCTTCTTTCTCTTTTCTATGATTTCTGGACTTCTTGCATTGATTTCTAGAATTTATGTCATTGACTTGTTATGAGTACAAGTTTGGGGTATGATGCCCTTTCCGAATCTTTGAGAAGATTCTTGTGGTATTGATTATCTCTTATTAATTGATCTTCTGTTGATCATTATTTACATACTTATAGTGGTATGTCGTTATGGATGTTTATGTTTATGCCATATCTTTTATGTTATATCATGTCATCTGATATTTATAGCTAGACTGACCTGTTTATTATTTTCTTAAATAATACTCGGGTCAGACCGAGATGTTACAGGTGCTTCTGCTTGACTTCTTCCCAGGGATTCATCACTCTGACTTTTGGCTAACTGTTTAGATTAGCAGTTTTTGTTGTATACACTTGAGATATAGACTCATAGTTGTATTCTTTTGTATAGCACGTGTTGCTATTCTGTTGTATTATCGTGGATCTTACTGACCACTACTCTGATGTACACTTTCATGTGTTAGTTATATATTCATATCTTCTTCCGCCTTTGTGATATGGATAACTGTGGCTGATTTGTGATATGATTATTTCTATGTTTGTTTCCGAAGATTATTTATAGCCACCGTGTGATAAGCAATTACATGGATGGTCGCTCCTCAACAGCCTTATTCTCCGTGCTAGTTGACAGCACTACTCCGGAGTGTTCTTGGCTAGCGTGGGTATAGAGGTGGGGCGTCACAAACTATATTACAACAGATAAACAACTGATGAGCTGTCAATTTAAAATGGGGTTTAACATCATACGTTATATTACAGACAGATGACATTTAATAAATAATTTACAAATACACTTGCGATAATTCACATAAATATAGGTATGTTTGTCTGGTGAGAAATACTCACATTAAACTGCAGATAATCAGATTCAAACGATTTTACCACTTGATAAAGGATCGCACAAATGGCACAATTAGGTTTTCGCGGATGCCACGCCTTGATTCAAATCTAAAATAAGATCCAAATACCAAATACGCGACTTTTAAAATTACGGTCAAAGCAAAATTTTCGAAACAACTGGAACGAATAGAATAAAAGAAATTTTGGTTCAGCTTTTGCTCGACTGCCTCACCCCACATCCCGACCCCAACTTCATAGGCTTGGCAATACTATTTATTATTATTATACATTTTATTATTATTATTATTATTATTATTTCCACCGGCATACCCTAACTTATCTAGTTTTGAAAAATATTTATTTACACAAACTTGCATCTCTGCCTAAACTATTCTTCAATGCAAACTCTCTCTGTTTCTTAATTACAACACGTCTCTGCCACTTCAATTTCAAAACATTGTCGAATTCAGAAACATTAAAATTTAAATTTTTAACCATTCTTAACTTTAAAAATCATATTCCTACTTCAGAAAAATGTTCGTTTGGATACCATTTATCTTATGATTAAATAAAATAAATTTTATAAATAAAATATCCAAATTTACTATGAATCATTTGTAAGTCAGAATATCCCAATTTTACTTAACTTGTATATATATTTTTCCAAATAACTTTACACTTAATTTAAAAATACCCACTTCCTAAATAAAACTAAATTCTCATTTATTTACTTAACTTAACAATTTTATTTAAAACCCAATTTCAAATTTTCAAGTTAAGTCATAAATTGAAATTTCACCTTTCCATTTGAAAACAACATTTTCAATTATTTACTCACAAAACACATCCGTTCCATAAATTTTTTTTTCCTTTTTATAGTTAATATACACTAAATTTTCTTCACAACTTTATTCATTTAGACATCAATTCAACTATGATTCAAGTTAAATAAAAGTTATTTCAAAATGTTCCATTTCAACCGTCATTCATTTTATCAATTTAAAGTACATTATTTATTATACCAAACATATCCATTTTCGGAAATAACTTTTATTAAAATTTCTAGGTTAGATTTCAACTCCATATTAAATCAAATTTAATTATTATGTCAATTATCGTAAATAAAATCTTTAAATTCACTTTAAAACCAATTATTAACTTACAAAAATTTAACTTAAAAAAAAACAAAACACCTTTAAAATTTTAAAGCCTTAAGTCAAATTTTTAGTTAAATTACATAAATTTTATTTCAAAAATACTTAATAATTTTTAGAAAAATATTATAATATATTAACCATGGGCTTGTTCGGGATATAAGCTCGGTTATGAAAACTTAGAGGGACGTGACGTGGTGGAGAAGTAGCCGAGCAAGGCAAAGGGAAACAGAGAACAACGAGAAGAAGAAAGGGAAAAAATGGAAGAAGAAAAGAAAAAGTAAAACCATTACCTGGTAGAGGCTTCAGCACAAAAGAAGAAGAAGGCTAAACTATGAGATGCAGAGGAAAGTTTTGGACGAGGCTATGTATTTATAAAGAGAAGTTGCTTTGTATGTAAGGAAGTAAAATATACTCGGTCCAAAATGGAACATAGGCACGACATGCAGGGAAACAAATAGGTGAAAATTGGCAAGAGATTTCTAGAAAAAAATATGCGCGATTTATTTTCCAGTTTGTTATGCTTGAACGTTGTTTCTCTTTTTTTTTTTTTTTTTGAATTCATGGATAAGCTTGCGTGATTTTAGGCAAAACGGTCAGCGAATATAAATTGGCTCTGTACTGAAAAGGCAAATGAAATAAATGTTTACATAATTTGCTTGATCAGTTGTACGAAAATTTGCAAAACAAATTGCAGTGGAAAACAAGAAGCAAGAGATATGGATTCGTGCTTTATGAAATAGAGGAGCGTGATTCAATATTCCCAGTTATACGAAAATCTTGATTAAATGCATGCGTTGATTACTTTCCAGTTTCTTTAGTTTGAACGTTATTTTATATGCGTGATTTATGCTGCCAATTTATGAAAATTTGATTTCAACATTTTATACCATTTAATAGTTGCGTGATCAGCTATATGAAATTTTGATCTTTATTAAATGAAAGGCAAGAATTGGCAAAGATTTTGGAATGAAAAAGTCATATACAAAAATTAAAACCCAATTGAAAGCTATGGAAAAGGTAACGTTTACTATAAAACTACTGGCTGATATTTTAATCCATATAGATAAAAAAAAAATTTAAATACGCCAAACTGACGCATTACAATACACCCAAAAATTTATGCAAAAGTAACATTTTTAATTTATACATTTTTACGTTACTTATCATTACAATGCATGCCCTTTTTAAATGCGAAATTTAACAGTCTGTAAAACACTGAATTTTACAAAGTTATTACTTAAATTAAATTCGCTCACAATTTTTGTATTTTAAATATACAAAATTCATTTTTATTTTTAATCACTTTAAAATTTAGATTTTTATATAAATAAACCCCAAAGTTTTTAAAATACAAGTGAAAAATACTTGTTAAAAATTTGGGCTGTTACAAGAAACCAAAACCCTAGATGTGATTTTACCTAAATTAGTGATAGAGGAATTATGCGATGGTTGAGAAGAAAAGGTATTCATGTTGCAAGATGGTTGAGTTAGCTGACTTTGCTTCTTCGTCACTTTGGTTGATTTCCGCATAGTGTAGAGCCTTATTTCTTGTGATGACCCGCCTTTCATTCCACAGAAAGACGCATCATCAATAAGAAAGAAAGAGGTAGAAATAAAATAGATAGAAGAAAGAACTCAACAATATCAGAATCTCACAGGGGAAACAGAACAAAATATAATATATCACATAGATATTACATAGTCAATACATCGGAGTTACACAGATTACAACAACATTTCACATTAGACAGTTATAAAGTTTTGTCTAATCCATTACACTTCAAGGTGCAACAGAGAAAGACTTCAACACAGTGGAAATAGATAGATATAACACGTCTGGACTCCTGCTCCACGCTATCCAATATTCGTCAAGCCAAAACCCGATCACTTGGCTACTGGTAAAAATTTGAGTACCCAAGAGTTTAAGAAAAACAGAAATAAACTCCGGGTCAGACATGGGTCTGGTGTGAGTAAACAGTTAAGCTGTTTAACTTGGAAAACCTTTGAAAGAAAAGGTATCTCATAATGCTCTCCGCTAATAAATATAGACAAGTTTTTCCCTTACGATAACCTAAACATTTGATAGGAAATCTGATTATATTATAATAGGGTCTAGGTTTCTCAAATAAATATTCACATAGCTGAAATTATTACATGATTACATTCCAGCATATTAGCCATAAAGTGGATTATACAATCAAGTCCGAGGGCACCTATTGGAGATTGGATTCCATACAATGGCAGGGCTACTGGGGTACCTCCGTCACATTATGTGGCCTAGATCAACGTACCAAGGATCACTTCCGACCCCTACAACACAAAGCCGGAACCATCCCTTACTAGACAGTTTTGAATAAGACAACCACGCTGTTGGCTGCAGACCAACTGCCCAGTAAGTCGAATAAAAAGGTACCTCTAGACAGGGGAAGCTCTTATCCTACTTGAGAACGACTCACTTAGTCTTCCTTCATCTCCCCCGTTTAGCCATTCCCGGTTGATGAGGCTTGAGGCTACGATTGCCTTTATATAACACATCTATCTTAGAATACTCATCATCCACTTGATGATGTTTTGAAAGCATTCAATTCATACAAGTTCGTTCTGGGTTCGAACGAAACCGAAGACAATATCCCGTTACACTCATTTTGGAATCACCCTCAGAGTTAACGACAATAACCCTTGCGCTTTGAAACTCCATCTCGATCTTCACTTTGAGATGTCATGACCTATCGTTTAACTTGGATCAATGTGGTTTTCGGATAATCAAATTTGATACCCGATCCCGGTCTCATCGAAATCCAAACGTATCTTAAAGGTCAAGTTGTTTAAGGTTTAAACAATTCATTTCAATTCAATACTTTGAATTCACACAACATTTAACATAGATAAATATCACACATTTATCATTGATATATCCAATATCACATCATAGAATGTCACAACATATCATCCAATAGATATCATCCAATTCAGACATTCTACACAAACAATCATCCACAAACATGAATTATTAATCCATGTTATAATTAATTTAATCAACGTAAATTAAATTAATTACTTAAGAATTGATCACCTAATCCTGCTTAATTTATCATTAATTAATTGCAAACAAATTAATTAATCATCACTTAAATTAATCATTCCCTTAATTAATCATTCTTGATTAATTATCCTTTAATACTTTATCGATCAATTAATTACTCTCTCATCACAAATTAACTATCCTTCAATTATCAATTAATAAACCTTAATTATTAATTAATCTCCTTCAATACAAAGTAATGAATCCTTAATTACTTTTATAATCAATTAATTAAACTTTGATTAACTGATTAATTATTCCTTAATTATTAATTAATAATCTTAATTATTAATTAACAACCAATTAATTAATCCATAATTACCAATTAATCAATCCTTAATTACTATTAGATTAATCCTTAATTACCTTGATTAATCTTTAATTACGCTTTGATTAATTAATTAACCATTAGTTATAGATTAATCGCCCTTTAAGTATTAATTAATAAAACCTAATTATTAATTAATAAAAATTAATTACAAATTAAGCACTTCTTAATTTCTAGTTAATTAATCTTTAATTACTTAATCGACTCTCTCTAGTTACTTAATTAATCAATCTTAATTACTTAATTAATTAATTCTTAATTACACTTAATTACTTTATTAATTAATCTCTAATCATTAATTAATAACCTTTAATTACTAATCCTTAATTGCAATTAACTAACCTTTAAATTAATTAACTTTTAATCCTTAATTATTTATTAATGAAATCAATTAATTACTCTTATTTAATTTCTTAATTAATCCTTATTCATTAACTAATCAAATTAATTAGTTATAATTAATTTCCTCAATTAACTTAATTGATCTCAAGATTTTAGAACCTTAATTATCTTAAGATAAAATATTATCCTAATAATACCTTTATTTCCATTATCATTTTTTAAAACATTTTATCATTATAATGAACGTTACTTAATTATATCATTTAATTAAAATAAAATAACCATTTAACTTGATAAATTAAATTTAACAAATCTTCCTTTAAATGCTTTAAACATTATCAAGTAGTAGTTTTAAAACTAGTTTCAATTTAAATTTTAAAACTTGCTTTTATAAAAACTTTTAAAATTTCATTTCTACTTAAGTTTTAAATCACTTTAAACTTATCTTAACAAAATTTAAATTAAACGAATTTTAAAACTCCATAACCTATTGTTAAAGAAACTATTATTATATGTAAAGTAGGTTTATATAAAAAGTTTAAACTAGATTAAATTTTAAATTTCAAAACATTGATTTTTAAAACCTTTAAAATCTACTCATCACTTCACTTCAGGTCAAACCCGAAGATCCCTCAAGTCTAGCCTCGAGTAAACCATCTTCTTCCCATTTTAAAAACTTAGATTTATATTTTAAGTTTTAAAAACCTACAGGCCTAACTTCCACAAATTACTCGAGTGCAAACTCGAGACTTTTTCCCAAACACTCGAGCAATTCTTCGAGTAAAATCCCAAACCAAAACATCGGTCATGAACAAGCCACCGTGCACATGCACCAGTTATCGATGACGATCCAGCCTCCAAGATCACCTCTGACACGTCTCCCTCTACCAACACTTGCCACATGACCCCCATAAATGCAAATCAACCTCGAAGACGAAATCGAGCTACCTTGACCAAATAGGTTCAGCTGCCATTGCCAGGAAAATTGCCTCGAACTCCCTATACGGACCACCGACATCCTATAACTCCGGCCATACCTCCACTAACCTTCCACGCTGCCTTCGCCAGAGCCCGATGCTACTCGATCAACCAGAGAACTCGCATTGCTTCCGTTACCAAACTCTACCAAAATCAGGGTTAAACACTTAAGTCAACTCACCGCCGACGCCACAACGATCAGGAACCCCTCTAGCCATTTTTGCCGAACTCCCCGAACCTTCCCCTTCTTCCAGCCAAGATCCTGACCCCCAGCAACAGCCGATCACTAGAGATTACTTAAATATCGATTCCTGGTTAACTTAAAATTACACATAAGTTTCCAAACTAAAAATCATGACTTCCATTCTAAAAATCGTATTTTACAACGAAGTTTTAAGTTATGTAATTTGATCAACAATTTATAACACTTGATTTTAACATGCATTTAAATTTTCTTCTGCACTATCTTGATTCCAGAAATATTTCAAACTTTTTTTGCTTGAAATAAATTTTAAACTTTAATTTATGATTAAACAAACATATTATGTTTGAATCTCTAGGCCTAACAAAGATCAGGTGAGTAGGTTTTGGATTTTTGATCAAAACCTTTAAGTTCAGAAATAAGAACAGAGATGTTTAATACAACAGGCATGCACACTTACATATATTCATAAACACAGATATATCTCTTTTATATGCCCAAACAAAGCATCATTCATTTCAGACTTCACAAGCAAACAAATATTTATTTACTTAGCTTTTGATTTAAAATGTTTACTCACCAGTTTTTAAAAGCAAAGACTTGATTTTTTACTGGGGAGCTTTGATTTCTGGGATTTGAAACCTGGAAAACTTGAAACTTTGAATTTCTGAAGAAAATACTATGAAACAGACATGCTTTGATCTAGATGATGTATAAAACTGGAGACTTGATGCTCTAAAACCAGTTGTTGAGAAGATTGCTTGACACTTTACTTCAGGTTGCATTTGTAAATACATCTTTGTTTATAGGCTTTGAAAGGATTATAGGTTGAGCTTCTGATTTTGACAAAGATTTACAGGGTTGGAATTTGTTCCAGAGCATGTTTACAGGCCTGAGTTTTGATTTTTTAGAATAAGATTATAGGCTTGATACTCCAGGTTTGAGAAAAGAGGTTTCAGACTTGAGGTTAAAATAGCTTACAGGGTTTTGATCTTCCCTGTTTTGATTTTTTTTTGTTTGAGAAGGTTTTTAGGTTTGTTTTCTGGTTTTGAAGAATAGTTATACATGGTTAAGTTTTTAGAAGTTGAGAAGATAAGAAAAGAGATAGGATGAAGAAGATGTATGTTTATATTATGTAAATTAGGATTTATTTAGAATTAAAGAAAATAAGAATTAACTATTACACTTTTTCAAATGTTAACACTTGTCATTACCACTCTTTAATTAAACTACACATGTACTTAACATGGTTTTAAAGGCTACACTTGTAATACACAATTTTTTTATTTATTTGAAAATGATTTAAAAGCTTTTAAATTAAATTTCCTAATTAATAAATACCGTTGTAAATTAATAAATGCTTTTCTAAATTTATATAAATAAAACCTTTAAAAGAAAATAAAAACTAATTATATTCTAATTAAATCATATAAAATATATTTAATCCATTTTTAAATGTTAATATAAATCTTTTGTATTTTTTACTATTTAATAAATACTTTCCAAATTTACATAAATAATATTCTTTTAGGAAATTTATATAAAACAATTCTTATTCAAATAAAAACCTTATTCATATAATTTTATGTCCAAAGTATTGTTAAGATATATCCTTTGAATTCAAATTCAAATACAATTTTTAAATTCAAATTTAATTTAAAAAAATCAAATATAAAATCAATTTAAATAAATATATATATTAGTTTAAACAAACACATTACTACTTTAAAATAATAATTGTTTTAAATATCTATTTATATAACAACATAAATTAAATTTGAAAATAGTTATTCTTTTTTAAAATCCATTTATTTATATATATAAACATCAAATTATTAATTATTGATTGAAATAAATAACAGTTTTACCAATTTTAATTAATTTAAATAAGGATATTATCACATTTAAATTCCTAGAAATTTCGGGATATCACATTCCTGCCCCCTTAAAAGAATTTCGTCCTCGAAATTTACAAAAAGATAATCCAAAACTTTTGTTTCACATCCACAATCAAGCATCCATATCAACCACGCAACAATTCACCCAAACAAATAGTTTATTCAAACAAACAATTTATTCGAACAAACAATTTATTCGAACAAACGTCATTAGCTATCCGGACACAATTCTGGATAAGCTTTCCTAAAACTATCTAGAGTTTCTCAAGTCAAACTTTGGAACCCTAGCTCCACAGAACCTTAACTAGCTATACCACTATGATCCAGCGCTTCCTTCCACCCTGATCCATAAATCTGAACCAGATATCAGACCACACTTAAAAACAAGCTCAACTACCAGATCCTACTGAACTGTAGATCCCAACTAAGATGAATCATTCACGTATTTCCTTAGATGTGATATGTGAAAAACATTGTGAATTCCAACCATCTGGACTGGAAATTCAATCCTGTAGTCCACAACACTAACCCTCTACATCTTGGAGCAAATTTTCTTATCTTTCCAAATTTGATAACTCCTTTAAATCGGGAAACTTTGACAAAGACTAAATCCTTTGATCCCAAGTTCCAATTGTCCTTGTCTCTTGTCCACATATTCCTTCTGGCGATCCTGCGTTGCTCTCAATCTCTTCTTGATAAGCTCCACCTCCACAGATGCCTCACGGATCAAAACTGGACCAAGAACCAGACGATCTCTCGACTGTACCTAACATAATGGAAATCTTCAAGTTCCTCCATAAAAAGCTTCATTGGGCGCCATCTAGATACTCGTTTGATAACTGTACAAGAATTCCATTCAATGCAGATGGTCCTTCCAAAATCCATCAAAATCCAAAACACAGTCCTCAACACAACCTCAAAAATTCTATTCAGCCTTTCCGTCTGACCGTCCTTCTGGGAATGATAGGCTGAACTCAAATTCAAACTCGAACCCAAAGTTGATCGCAAAGCCTCCCAAAATTTGCGGGAGAAGATAGGATCACGGTCGCTAACAATGTTGACCGAAACACCAAGTAGTCAGACAAACTCCTTTAAGAAAAACTCAACCAAAGATGCTGTTGAACGGGTTGCCTTTACCTTAATAAGATGGGCGCTCTTAGTTAACCGGTCTATAATCACCCAAGTTCCTCCACTTCTCTCCTTGGTCCTTGGCAAACCCGTTGAAAAAATCCAAAGAAATCGTTTTCCACTTCCACATCGGAACTTCCAAAGCAGCAACATACCTGTGGTCTTATGTTGATCACCTCCACCTGCTGACAGATCGCACATCTTTTGACGAAAGCAGCAACATCCTTCTTCAGGCTCAGCCACCAGAAGACTCTCTGACATAACTCCTTGCCTCCAATCCTTGAAATTCGAAACACAAATTTTTCCGATGATCATCAATGTTCCTTGGCCATCAATCTCAAAACTGGAACTCTGACCATTCTTGACTCAATCCATCCATAACAGGCGCACACAACATCCGTGTAGACCTCTAACTTGCTCTTGCCATCAAGTTATAGCTAGAATAGGCAAACTGGTCAGCCTTGCCTTCAAATCCAAGAAAACCTCTTCACACTCAGGGTCCACTTAAACCTTACATATTTTTGATTTAACTTGGTTAAGTGCGATGAAATCTTAGGATAGTCCCTGACAAACTTCCTTTAGAACCCAGCCAAATCTAGAAAACTATGGACTTCTGTCGGAGTCTGCGGCTGTTTCCACTCTTAAATAGTAGCTACCTTGGCTGGATCTATAGAAATACCTTCACCAGAAACAATACGCCTCAAAAATCTGACTTTTGATTTCCAAAAATGGCATTCCAAAAACTTAGCCTTCAGAACATGCCTCCTCAATGTCTCTAACTCTAACCCCAAATGCCGCTTGAGCTTCTCTCCGGACTTAGAGTAGATAAGAAAATCATAGATGAACACAAGAACAAACTACAGCACATCTCAAAAACTCGGTTCATCAAATTCCCAAAATCTCAAAGATATATCCAACTTGGTCGCAAAGGCTACAACGGAACCTCAGCAGGAAAAACTAGGCCGGATCAAACCTCCTCAAAAAATCCTAGGTCCGGTTCTCCAACTCTTCTCTCTCCTTCGGCACCATCCTTCCACTAGTGCTGAACAACAGGCACTGCTCCTGGAACTAAGATGATCTGAACTCTATCTTCTGATGGGGACAAACTTCACTCCTCGAAAACATACGAAAAATCTCTTACCACTTTGATGGACTCTACGCCTTTTGGAGATGCCTCAACTCCATGAAACAAGTGCTTAAAAGAACTTTGGAACCATCGCAAGTCACTTTTGCAATTCTTCCCAACTTAGTCTCCAAAGGAACAATCCATATACTATCCATCGATTCTATAACCAGAATAAAATCAAACCATTTGAAATCCAATATAAAGGGCCACCAAAAAAACTATGGGGGAGATAAGAAAACCTTAAGCCTCTACAGATCTTATCTAACTCAATTGCTCCGCTTATAGGATTAGATACAAGGATAGGACGGTCAACCAAAAAAAGAGAAAGATGAAACTTCTTTAGAACTCATGTTGGAAATCCGAACAGATACCCACCAAATTTAGATAGGTATATAATTATATAAAAATTACAAATACGCGATCTTAAGATAGACACTACTCCGGAGCCTAGGTATTATGTCAACCTATGCTTTGATACTAAGTGTGATGACACGCCTTTCATTGCACAGAAAGACGCATCATCAATGAGAAAGAAAGAGGTAGAAATAGAATAGATAGAAGAAATAACTCAACAATATCAGAATCTCACTGTGAAAACGGAGAAAAATATAATATATCACATAGATATTACATAGTCAATACATCAGAGTTACATAGATTACAACAACTTTCCACATTAGACAGTTATAAAGTTATGTCTAATCCATTACATTTCAAGGTACAACAGACAAAGTCTTCAACACAGAGGAAATAGATAGATATAGCTACGTCGTTACTCCTGCTCCATGCTATCCAATATTCGTCAAGCCAATACCTGATCACTTGGCTACTCTGAAAAATTTGAGTACCCAAGAGTTTAAGAAAAAAAAAATAAAGTCCGGGTCAGACATGAGTCTGGTGTGAATAAACGGTTAAACTGTTTAACTTGGAAAACCTTTGAAAGAAAAGGTATCTCGTAAGACTCTCCGCCAATAAATATAGACAAGTTTTTCCCTTACGATAATCAGAACATTTGATAGAAAATCCGATTATATTATAATAGGGTCTAGGGTTTTCAAATAAACATTCACATAGCTGAAATTGTTACATGATTAAATTCCAGCATACTAGCCACAAAGTGGGTTATACAATCAAGTTTGAGGGCACTTATTGGAGATTGGATTCCATACAATGGCAGCGCTACTAGGGTACCGCCCGTCATAGTACGTGGCCTAGATCAACCTACCGAGGATCACTCCTGACCCCCTGCAACACAAAGCCGGAACCACCCCTTACTGGACAGTTCCAAATAAGACAACCTCGCAGTTGGCTACATACCAACTACCCACTAAGCCGAATAAAAAGGGACCTTTAGACAGGGGAAGCACTTATCCTACATGAGCGTGACTCACTTAGCCTTGCTGCATCTCCCTTGTTTTAACCATTCCCGGTTGATGAGGCTTGAGGCTACGATTACCTTTCTAGAACACATCTATCTTAGAATGCTCATCGTCCACCTAACGATGTTCTGAAAGCATTCAATCCATACAAGTTCGTTCCGGGTTCGAACGATACCGAAGGCATTATCTCGTTACACTCATTTTGGAATCACCCTCTAAGTTAATGACAATAACCCTTGAACTCTGGAACTCCATCTCGATCTTTACTTTGAGATGTCACGACCTATAGTTTAAATTGGATCGATGTGGTTTTCGGATAATCAAATTTGATACTCGATCCCGGTCTCATCGAAATCCAAACATATCTTAAAGGTCAAGTTGTTTAAAGTTTAAACAATTCATTTCAATTCAATTCAACACTTTGAATTCACACAACATTTAACACAGATAAATATCATACATTTATCACTAATATATCCAATATCACATCATAGGATATCACAACATATCATCCAATAGATATCATCCAATTTAGACATTCTACACAAATAATTATCCATAATCAGGAATTATTAATCCATGTTATAATTAATTTAATCAACTTAAATTAAATTAATTCCTTAAGAATTAATCACTTAATCCTGCTTAATTTAGCATTAATTAATTACAAACAAATTAATTAATCATCACTTAAATTAATCATTCCCTAGTTAATCATTCTTAATTAATTATCCTTTAATCATTTATCAAGCAATTAATTAATCTCTAATGATAGGTTAATTATCCTTTAATTATCAATTAATAAACCTTAATTATTAATTAATCTCCTTCAATACAAAGTAATCAATCCTTAGTTACTTTTATAATAAATTAATCAAAATTTATTTAACTGATTAATTATTTCTTAATTATTAATTAATAACCTTAATTACAAATTAACAAATCCATAATTACCAATTAATCAATCCTTAATTACCATTAGATTAATCCTTAATTACCTTAATTAATCTTTAATTACCCTTTGATTAATTAATTAATTAATCTTTAATTATAGATTAATCACCCTTTAAGTATTAATTAATGAAACCTAATTATTAATTAAAAAAACTTAATACAAATTAAGCACTTCTTAATTTCTAGTTAATTAACCTTTAATTACTTAATTAACTCTCTCTAATTACTTAATTAATCAATCTTAATTACTTAATTAAGTCTTAATTACACTTAATTACTTAGTTAATTAATCTCTAACATTAATTAGTAATCTTTAATTAATAATCCATAATTACAATTAACTAACCTTTAAATTAATTAACTTTTGATCCTTAATTATTTGTTAATTAAATTAATTAATTACTCTTAATTAATTTCTTAATTAATTCATTATTCATTAATTAATCAAATTAATTAGTTATCATTAATTTCCTTAATTAACTTATTCATTAATTAATCCCTTATTCCTTAATTAATAAAATTTCAAAACATTGATTTTTAAAACCTTTAAAATCTGCACATCACTTTACTTCGGGTCAAACCCGAAGACCCCTCGGGTCTACCCCCGAGTAAACCATCTTCTTCCCATTTTAAAAAATTAGATTTATATAAGTTTTAAAAACCTACAGGCCTAACTTCCAAAAATGAGTCGAGTACAAACTCGAGTCTTTTTCCCAAACACTCGAGCAATTTTTCGAGCAAAATCCCAAACCAAAACATCAATCACGAACAAGCCACCGTGCACATGCACCATTCATCGGCAACGATCCAGCCTCCAAGATCACCTCTGACACATCGTCTTCTACCCACACTTGCCACCTGACCACCCAGAAGTGCAAATCAACCTCGAAGACGAAATCTAGCTACCTCGAACAAATAGGTTCAGTAGCCATTGCCAAGAAAATCGCCTCGAACTCCCAATACCGACCACCGGCATTCCTATAACTCCGTCCATACCTCCATGAACCTTCCACGTAGCCATCGCTAGTGCCCGATGCTACTTGATAACCCAGAGAACTCGCATTGCTCCCGTTACCAGATTCTACCAAAATTAGGGTTAAAAACTTAAATCAACTCGCCGCCGACGCTCCGACGATCAAGAACCCTACCAGCCATTTTAGTCGAACTCCATGAACCTTCCCCTTCCTCCAGCCAAGATCCCGACCCCCCAGCAACTACCGATCACCAAAATTACATAACAACCAATTCCTGTTAACTTAAAATTACACACAGGTTTCCAAACTAAAAATCAAGATTTCCATTCTAAAAATCATATTTTACAATGAATTTTTAAGTTATGTAATTTTATCAACAATTTATAACACTTGATTTTAATATGCATTTAAATTTTCTTCTGTACTATCTTGATTCCAAAAATATTTCAAACTTATTTTGCTTGAAATAAATTTTGAATTTTAATCTACGATTAAATAAACATATTATGTTTGAATCTCTAAGCTTAACAAAGATCGGGTGAGTAGACTTTGGATTTTTGATCAAAACCTTTAAGTTCAGAACTAAGAACATAGATGTTCAATACAACAGGCATGCACACTTACATATACTCATAAACATAGATATATCTCTTATATATGCACAAACAAAGCAACATTCATCTCAGACTTCAGAAGTAAACAGATATTTATTTACTTAGATTTTGGTTTAAAATGTTTACTCACCAGTTTTTGAAAAGCAGAGACTTGATTTTTTAATGGGAAGCTTTGATTTATGGGATTTGAAAACTGGAAAACTTTAAACTTTGAATTTCTGAAGAAAATACTTTGAAATAGACATGCTTTGATCTAAATGATGTAAAAAACTGGAGAATTGATTCTCTGAAACCAGTTGTTGAGAAGATTGCTTGACACTTTACTTCAGGTTGCATTAGAAAATACATTTTTGTTTATAGGCTTTGAAAAGATTATAGATTGAGCTTCTGCTTTTGACAAAGATTTACAGGTTTGAATTTGTTCTGGATTATGTTTACAGGCCTGAGTGTTGATTTGTTAGAATAAGATTATAGGCTTGATACTCCAGGTTTGGGAAAAGAGGTTTCAGACATGAGGAAAAAACAGTTTACAAGGTTTTGATCTTCCCTTTTTTGATTTTTTTTTAGTTTGAAATGGTTTTCAGGTTTGTTTTCTGGTTATGAAGAATAGTTATACATTGTTGAGTTTTTAGAAGTTGAGAAGATAACAAAAGAGATGGATAAAGAAGATGTATGTTTATATTATGTAAATTAGGATTTAGAATTAAAGAAAATAAGAATTAATTATGACACTTGTTCAAATGTTATAACTTGTCATTACCACTCTTTAATTAAACTACACATGTATTTAACATGGTTTTAAAGGCTACACTTGTAATAAGCAATTTTGTTATTTATTTTAAAATGATTTAAAAGCTTTTAAATTAAATTTCCTAATTAATAAATACCTTTGAATGCATTTCTAAATTTATATAAATAAAACCTTTAAAAGAAAATAAAATAAAAACTAATTATATTCTAAATAAATCATGTAACATATATTTAATCCATTTTTCAATGTTAATATAAAGCTTTTGTATTTATTTACTATTTAATAAATACTTTCCAAATTTACATAAATAATATTCTTTTAGGAAATTAATATAAAACTATTCTTATTCAAATAAAAACCTTATTCATATAACTTTATATCCAAAATATTTTAAGATATATATCCTTTAAATTCAAATTTAAATCCAAATTTTAAATTCAAATTTAATTCAAAAACAATCAAATTTAAAATCAATTCAAATATATTTATATATATTAATTTAAAAAAAACACATTACTACTTTAAAATAATAATTATTTTAAAAATCTATTTATATAACAACACAAATTAAATTTGAAAATAATTATTCTATTTTAAAATCCATTTATCTAAATATATAAGCATTAAATTATTAATTATTGATTGAAATAAATAACAATTTTACCAATTTTAATTAATTTAAATAAGGAGATTATCACATTTCAAATTCCTAGAAATTACAGGATATCATATTTCTAAAGAGAACGAGGATGAAGGAGGGAAAAGAAATTAGGGTTTTTTTGAAGTGGTGTCCTGATTTGTATATTTATGGTATAAAATAGTACACACACTGTTATGCACGGTGCTATGTAGAAATGGTATTAGGAAGCATTTTTTAGGTGCTTTTAGCGGCACACAACATATATCAAAGTTATTAAAACCGTACGCATCATTTTTGGTGTTAATCTTATTAATCATATTGGAAAGTGTGTGGATTTATTAACCTCAATGGAGAAAACTAACAATATTAACTTTATATATTTTTTCTAACTTGATTTATTATCAATTAATTTTTTTTTGATGTTCAACAAAAAGAATCTGGATGGTGCAAAATTAAGACTGTTAATGGAACTCAATAAATATGAAATCCATCCACGTCCATGCCTGAATAGAGAATAAATATTCGATATTTAAAAAAACAAATTCAAATGCGGATAAGAAGATATCTGCATTCAAAAATTATTTGTTTAGTTTTTGTCATGGTTATAGTTTATATTATGTGTATTCTAGTATAATGAAAGATATTTTTTATTAAGTTAATAGTTTATATTATATGCATTTTATGCATATTAAGTACTCAAAACAATTTATTATTACATTATTTATTGATTTTGCATACTTTTATAATTAATGGGATTGAAAAAATATTCACGTTAAATTGCTACTATCTATTTATGTTTCCTAATTTATTTTTAGTGCATAGAATAATATCTGATATCGAGTATACCTGCTTATAAACTTTTGGTAGAGTAAACTATTTCAAGCATAATTTTTCTTCCGACCAATTTTTTACTAATTAACTATACAGATTGGACAATATTAATACGACGCTTCAGTGGTTCAAATTTGGCCTCATTTGAAGGTCATCTAGCAAGACGATCTTCGAACGGAGGAATTTTTTTCCGAATGTAACGACCCGGGATATTGGCCATATTATTATAATAAGTATTTAATATAATTTAAATAAAATACAAGCTTTTCATTTTATAAATAAATAAGATCTTTGGACATTTACCATTTATATATGTATTGTGAAGGAAATTTTGATTTGAAAATTTAAAATAAAATCTTTCAAAAATATTTAAAATAAAATTGATCTTATTCAATTAAATTAAAGGCTCTACATTATTGACATTTGATATAATATATGCAAATGAATGTAATATAAATAATAATGTTTAAAACGGAATAAGTCTTATCAATACAAAATATAGGTATAAAATATAATTTTAAAACATGTGAATATAAATTAAATGTTGGGATAGTTAAACTTTAAATAGAAATAAAAACAAGAATTTGTGTTGAAAATATAAGATAACTTATATGGTTTTATGAAAATATAAGTAAAACATAAGTAAACATATAAGATAACTTTAGAACTATAACTTATGTAATACATTTATAAGCAATGTAAGAGAACAAATTAGCTACCTGCAAAATATCCATGTGCAGAAAAAAATGATAATTATATGTAAACATATAGGGAATATATGCATTAAATAACATAATCTCAGCACTAACAAATATCATTTCAATATGCAGTAAATAAAACACAAAAACCAGATCAAAGAACAAGCTTGTACCAGTTGTAGCCTACACTGTACAAAACTGCTTATATATATATATATATATATATATATCTATGTATGTATATATGTATGTATGTATGTATGTATGTATGTATGTATGTATCTTTTACTCCTGTTCGTTCATAACTTAGCAAGCTTGAAGAAAAAGAAAAAAATAAATAAACATCATTATCTACCAACTTAAACATCATTCAAGATCAAAAGCAGGGAGGATTTACAGGAAATTCTAACTGCAGCTTTTCAACACAACAATTGTTCTATGTTCAAAATATTTTAGGTGAGTAAACATACTGTTTTTCAAATTTAAATTGGTGTATTTGATTTATGAATGGTATGTGTTTTGCTGTATAGTTTAAACAAGAAGTTCTGTGTATTTCTGTTTACTGTGAATTTTTATATGGTTTTTTCTCCTGTATTTCTAGTCACAGAGCAAAATAATGTAGAGAAAAATTAATACTTTTTCATACAAAATATTATAAGCTTAGGATTTTAAACAAAATAATTTGTTTAAACTTAAATCATAGCCTTGAATTTTGTTTTGAAGCTTGACAGTGGAATATGGACTCTGTACATTTAGTTTTACAGTAAAAAGGGAATTATTAGATTTATTAAAATAATTTAAATTGTTGATTCGAATATATAACTTGAATAAACGATCAAAGATAGGATTTTTAAAACAAATATGATGATTTTTAGTTAATTATGCAAGGTGCAGTTCTTAGATGAACCAAAAAATGCTTTTTTTTTATCAATTTCTGATTATCAAACTAATTTTAGATGTTGAATTTTGTTTTAAAGCATGCTGGTTGATTTACGAAGACAAGAAAAATGTTTAAAAAAATTTCTATTGCAAGAATTGTTGGGTCGAGACGAATTTAGGGTTTTTGGTTCGAGTTTTGTAGTGGTCTGTAAACGTGGTGATTTTGTCACCACGGGTTGATCGAGTTGCATGAGCTTCTAGGGTTTGGTAAAGTGGGGTATCAGCAAGGTGATGCTGAGTTGCGTCGCCACTAATGGTCGGCGTTAGTGGGTCGAGGCGTTTTTGTTCGGTGTGGTTAAGTTACAGTTTCGACGAAATGGGTAAAATTTGATTTTGAGTTTTTCGCGTCAAATCGAGTTTTGCTTTCATGAGTGGTGTTGTTTCGTGACTTGCTGGAGGTGCCGTGGTTCGCCGGAGCACCGACGAAGTGCCATGCACGTGCACGGCAACGAACGATGTCAGCAAACTTCGAGTGATGATCGTCTCGAGTTGTTACTCGAGAAAAATGAGAGGTGGCTTCGGGTTATATCCTGGTGCGTCAACATGTTCGCGTAGTACTGCCGTTTTTAATTAAAACTTAGCTGAAAAAAAAAGAGTAGAAGAAGAAAAAATGTAGGAGGAGAAGAAGAGAGAGGGACTCAGGAAAAGTGTGAGAGGAACTCGAGTTTTACTCGAGTAAACAGGGGGTTTTTCTCAGGTCTCATTTTCTAAGGGTTAAGCCTGATCACTTTTAAGTTAAAATGTTAAACAAGCTTAGTATTAATAAAATAAATAATGTTGCAAATTTTTAAGCAAGATTTGATTCAAAAGTTATTAAGGGAAGTTTTCAAATGTAAGATTAATAATTAATTTATATTGTAAGTGAATTAATTTATAATTGTAGTCAACTAAGTAACTGGAGAATAAATAAATTTGTAATTAAGATTGGTATTAATAATTAAGTGTTTAATTCATTTGTAATTAAATTCTATTAATTAATAATTAAGGTTATTAATTAATAATTAATACATAATTAATTAAGCGAGCAAAAATGTAAATTAATTAATAAAATAGTAATTAAGTAGTAATTAATAAATTTAATGAGCTGATTAATTAGTGATTAATTAAGCAGGATAAAATGGTTAATTGTCAAGAAATTAATTAAGTTCAAGTTAATTAAACTAATCTGGTGATTCTTGTTTGATTGATTGTGATATTTATTTGGTAATATTATGCGATACTCTGTAATCTGCTTGGATATATCTTCGGTGACTGTATATGATTATCTGTGACAAATGCTATGTGAATTCAAAGTATTGAATTAAATTGTTCAAACTATTAAACAACTTGGCCTCTAAAATGGCGTTTGTATTTCGATGAGACTGGGATCGAGTGTCAATTATGATTATCCGAAAACCACATCGATCCAAATTAAACGATAGGTCGTGACATCTCCAAGTGAACATCGAGATGGTGTTTCAGAATGCAAGGGTTATCGCCGTTTACTCTGAGGGTGATTCCAAAATGAGTGTAACGAGATAATGCCTTCGGTTTCATTCGAACCCGGAACGAACTTGTATGGATTGAATGCTTTCAGAACATCGTCAGGCAGACGAGGAGCATTCTAAGAGATGTGTTCTATAAAGGTAATCGCAACCTCAAGCCTCATCAACCAGGAATGGCTAAAATAGGGGAGATGCAGCAAGGTTATGTAGGTAGCACCCAAGCAGGACGAGATATACCCCTGTCTAGATGTCCCTTTATTTTCGGCTATGTGGGCAGTTATTGGCCACAACTGCGGGGTTATCATGTTCGGGACTGTTCGGTAAGGAATGGTTCTGGCCTTGGGTTGTAGGGGGTCGGGAGTGATCCTCGGTATGGTGATCTAGGCCCCGTACTATGACGGGCGATACCCCAGTAGCCCTGCCATTGATGGAAAGCCATTTTCCCTACGAGATCCTACGGTTTTGATTCGTATTACCCACTTTTGTGGCTAGTAGCTTGAATTTAATCGTGTAACAATTTCGGCTATTTTCTATTTACTTGAAAACCGTAGACACTATGATAATATCACTGGATTTCCTATAAAATGTTTTGGTTAGCGTAAGGTAAAAACTTAATCGTGTTTATGTGTGGGAAGTCTTACGTGATACCTTTATTTTCAAATGGTTTTCAAAGTTAAACAACTTTAACCCGTTTATTCACACCAGACCCATGTCTGACCCGGAGTTTACTTCTATTTTTTATAAACTCTTGGGTACTCAAATTTTTATGAGTAGCCAAGTGATAGGTTTTGGTTTGTTGAGTTCTGGAGGAGCTTGGAGCAGGAGTTCAGACGTATGTATCTATCTATCTAGTTCCGTTGTGTAGTTGACGTGTGTTGTATTTTGGATGTATGTAATGACAGATATATATATATATATATATATATATATATATATATGACTGCCCTATTGTATAATGTGTAAATCTGATATATGTAAAACTATGTAATAGTTATGGGATGTATTATATTTTTTTCCGTTCCGCTGTGAGATTCTGATGTTGTTATTCTTTCTTTCTATCTTTTCTATTTCTATCCCTTTCTTTTCTTATTGATGATACGTCTTTCTGTGGTTAGAAAGGCTGGTCGTCACTGTTGGTATCAGAGCATAAGTTGAGATAATACCTAGGCTTTGGAGTAATATCTATCTTGAGAGTGCGTATTTGTATTTTCATATAATTATATACCTATCTAAATTTGTTGAGTTACCTGTCCAGGTGGCCAATATGAGTTCTGGAAGGAGAGGCAGAGGTAGGGGCAGTACCTCGACTGATAATGGACGAAGTCAAACTGCTAGTGAGGCTGTAGATCCAACACCGCCTTAGGTTAGTTTTGTCGCTTTATGCAAGGACTTCATCAACCTTAGAGGCAAACCATTTAAAGGGTCAGAATCGATAATTGAAATTCAAGCTTAGCTACGCTTTTGTGAGCGCATCTTTAAGAGTACGAAGTAGTCTGATGAACGGAAAAGGAAAATGGCTTCACGGCAATTACAGGAAGGCGCATCAGCCTGGTGGGATGCAACAGTAGCAAACATCTCTGAGGACGACATTTCTTGAGAAAGATTTAAAGAATTATTTGAGGAGAAATTCATGCCAACAGCAGGGAAAACTCGTATGTACCAGGATTTTATGAGTTTGAAGCAGGGAAGCATGTCTATATCTGATTATGAGACCAAATTCATTGCTATGGACCAGGGCTCATTGATACTCCCCTCAAAAAGAACGAAATGTTTGTGCAAGGATTGAGGCAGGAATTTCATGAAAAGATGACGGTGCATTTGAAAGGATTTTTTGTTGATTTAATTTATATGGCACTGAGATATGAGGACTTGGTGAACAAGAAATCAGTGGCACCAGTATCAGCATCGGGAGGGAATTTTGCTAATCCGAATAAGTGAAAGTTCAATCCCAATTAGAGGAGGCAGAACAAGAAGAAGACTGGAAGTAACAACGGACCTCGCAAATGCTATATATGTCAACAAGGAGGTCGCTTGGCGAATAAGTATCCCAGGAAAGGATTTACGCAGTAGCAACAACAACCGCATTATAGTGGACTGGGTTCGGCTTTGGTTCGGAGATCTCTATGCTTTAATTGCCACCAACCAGGTCATATGATCAAGGATTGCCCGTTACTTCATAAAGCTCAGCAGAATAAGGTTTTTGCTTTGGAAGGTGCATCATCTACTTCATCTAAAGGCAAGGGAGTATTGGAAGGTACATTACTTTTAGATGGCAAGTATATTAAAGTTTTGTTTGATTCGGGTGCTTCTTTGAGTTTTATTTCTCTGGAATCTGTAAAGAAGTTCTTTCTTACCCCTAGTACTGTGGACTGTCCCATCTTTGTGTCTAATCCTATAGGAGGGGTGACCAAATTAGATATGATCTGTAAGGACTTGAAGATTTCCTATTTATCCCATAGTTTTTCTTGTGACCTTTATGTGTTGAATTTTAAAGGTTTTGACTTTATCTTGGGGATGGATTGGCTTGATAAGTATAAAGCAGTCCTGAATTGTGATGAGTGAACAGTTTCGTTGGAAACTGATTTAGGTAGAGTTGCAAGAGTGGCGTGTGATGATTCTGGAATTCACTTGAGTAGTCTTTTGCATGGAGTTGAGACTTCTCAAAAGATGGTTGAAGATATCGATGTGGTCCATGATTTTCCAGATGTATTCGAGGAAGTCAAATGTTTGCCTCCGCATCGAGAGATAGAGTTTCACATTGACTTGATTCCAGGAGCAGTACCAGTGATTCAGCCTAGTAGGAGGATGGCCCCTAGGGAAAGAGAGGAGTTAGTTAAGCAGACTCAGGATCTTTGGGAGAAGGGGTTGATTAGGCCCAGCTTTTCTTGTTCGGGCTCTGTTGCGGTGTTTGTCACCAAATCGGATGGATCGCTAAGGTTCTGTGTAGATTATAGAGAATTGAACAAAGTGACCATTCGAAATAAATATCCTCTTCCTCGTATCGATGATCTATTTGACCACTTGCATGGAGCTTCTGTCTTTTCTCAACTGGATTTAGCTTCAGGTTTCCATCAGTTAAGGGTAGCTGAGGACAGTATTCCCTTGACTACATTTAGGGGACCAAATTGTTTCTATGAGTGGATGGTTATGCCTTTCGGGTTAACCAATGCTCCTGCCTACTTTGTTGACCTGATGAACCGAGTCTTCCAAGGTGTATTGAATAAGTTTGTTCTGGTGTTCATTGATGATATTCTGGTCTACTCTAAATATGAAGAAGAGCACAAGCTGCATTTGAGAGTTGTGTTGGAGAATCTGAGGAGGCATGTTTTGAAGGCGAAGTTCTCTAAGTGCTATTTTTGGAAATCAGAAGTCAAATTTTTTGGGCGGATTGTTTCTGGAGAAGGTATCCCTGTAGATCCAGCGAAGATTAAAACTATTCTGGAGTGGAAGCATCCGGAGACACCGACTGAAGTTCGCATTTTTCTGGGATTGGCTGGCTACTACAGAAAGTTTATCAAGGATTATTCTAAGATTTATTCGCATCTGACTAAGCTAACAAGGAAAGGAGCTAAATTCAAATGGACACCTCAGTGTGAAGAAGCTTTCCAAGAATTAAAGACGGGGCTAACCAGTGCACTAGTGTTAGCTATTCCAGATGGGAAGAGCAAATTTGAGGTTTATACCGATGCCTGAATAGTTGGACTGGGAGTAGTTCTGATGCAGAATGGAAGAGTTATTGCGTATGCGAGTCGGCAATTGAAGCCACATGAGAGGAACTACGCTACGCACGATCTTGAGTTGTTAGCCATTGTTTTTTCTTTGTAGATCTAGAGACATTATCATTTGGGAGAGAAGTTCGAGTTATTTACGGATCAAAAACCGTTGAAATACCTTTTCTCTCAAAAAGATCTTAATCTGAGGCAGCATCGATGGGTCGAGTTTCTGGCATCCTATGATTTGGGTATTCTGTATACCCTGGGAAAGGCGAATGCTGTAGCTGATGCTCTTAGCAGGAATGTTGTTTTGTCTCTTTTGGAAGTGGTTCCATCTCTTCTAGAGAGGATAGCGAGTAGCCAAGAAGCAGATAATTGATTAAGAGGAATCATTAGGAGAGTTAAGAAATGTCAATGTTCCAGTTTCAAGATTGATGAACAAGGGACATCGAGGATCAACGGGGGGATCTGTGTTCCGAATTTCAAGGAATTGAAACAAGAGGTCTTATCTGAGAGTCATCGCTCCAGATTAAATATTCGTCCGGGAATATCAAAGATGTATAAGGATATGAGAAGAGTTTTTTGGTGGCCGGGCATGAAGAAAGATATTGCTAGGTTCGTGAATAGTTGTGCTATCTACCAACAAGTTAAAGGAGATCAGCAGAAGTCATCCGGATTATTGTAGCCTTTGGAAATTCCGATGTGGGAGTGGGAGATGATTTCGATGGATTTCATTGACGGTTTTCCTGGAACCAAGAAAGAAAACGAAGGAATATGGGTTATTGTGGATCATTTAACTAAGAGCGTCCTTTTTATACTGGTTAAGGCAACTCGTACTGCAGCTTCTCTGGCAGAGATTTTCTTGAGGGAGATAGTCAGATTGCATGGTGTTCCTGTCAGTATAATAAGTGATCGAGATCCTATCCTTCACCAGCAAATTCTGGGAGGCTCTCTAATTAGCTATGGGAACGAGTTTGAGATTGAGTACAGCCTATCATCCTCAGACAGACAGACAGACGGAGAGGCTTAATCGTATTCTAGAAGATATGCTACGAGCTTGTGTTTTGGATTTTGGTGGATCGTGGGAAGACCATCTTCATTTAGTGGATTTCTCTTATAATAACAGTCACCAAGTGAGCATTAAGATGGCGCCTTATGAAGCTTCATATGGAAGACCGTGTAGATCCCCATCCTATTGGATAGAATCGAAAGATCGTCTTGTGCTTGGACCAGATTTGATTCATGAAGCTTCTGCGAAAGTTGAGCTTATCAAGAAAAGAATGAAAGCTGCTCAGGACCGTCAGAAGAAGTATGCAGATAAAGATGAAGGCCGTTGGAATTTGAGATCGGATATTTTATTTTTGTCAAAGTTTCCCCGATCAAAGGAGCTGTTAAATTTGGAAAGATGGGAAAATTTGCCCTAAGATATATCAGACCATTCCGAGTGCTGGAAAGAATTGGAGTTGTAGCTTATAGAATTGAATTGCCAGAACGGATGTCCAGAATTCATAATGTATTTCATGTATCCCATCTAAGGAAGTTTGTCCATGACCCATCACTGGTTTTAAAACCAGTAGTCCGGGAAGATTTAGAAGTCGAGCCAAACTTGACTGTGGTCAGGAATCCTGTTCGAATTGTTGATCAAGGCGAGAAGCAACTCAGGAGCAAAGTAGTGAAGCTAGTCAAAGTACAGTGGAGCGAGGATCCCAGAGATTGTACCTGGAAAACTCTGGATAGTTTTAGAAAAGCCTATCCGGATTTGTGTCCGGATAGCTAGTGATGTTCGTTAGGATAGACTGTTTGGTTGATTGTTATTGTATGGATGATATGTATGCTTGGATTTTTAATATAAAAGCTTTTGAATTAACTTTGGTTTTAAATTTCGGGGACGAAATTCTTTTAAGGGGGGAGGAATGTAACGACTCGGGATTTTGGCCATATTATTATAATAAGTATTTAATCTAATTTAAATAAAATACAAGCTTTTCATTTTATAAATAAATAAGATCTTTGAACATTTACCAGTTATATATATATATATATATATTGTGAAGGAAATTTTAATTTGAAAATCTAAAATAAAATCTTTCAAAAATATTTAAATAAAATTGATCTTATTCAATTAAATTAAAGGCTCTACATTATTGACATTTGATATAATATTTGCAAATGAATGTAATATAAATAATAATGTTTAAAATGGAATAAATCTTATCAATACAAAATATAAGTATAAAATATAATTTTTATATTTTAAAACATGTGAATATAAATTAAATGCTGGGATAGTTAAACTTTAAATATAAATAAAAACAAGAATTTGTGTTGAATATATAAGATAACTTATATGGTTTTATGAAAACATAAGTAAAACATAAGTAAACATATAAGATAATTTTAGAACTATAACTTATGTAATACATGTACAAGCAACGAAGAGAATAAATTAGCTACCTACAAAATATCCATGTACAGAAAAAAAATGATAGTTAGATGTAAACATATAGGGCATTAAATAACATTATCTCAGTACTAACAAATATCATTTCAATATGCAGTAAATAAGACACAAAAATCTGATTAAAGAACAAGCTTGTACCAGTTGTAGCCTACACTGTACAAAACTGTTTATATATATATATATATATATATATATATATATCTGTGTATCTCTTTACTCTTGTTCGTTCATAACTTAGCAAGCTTGAAGAAAAAAAATAAACATCATTATCTACCAACTTAAACATCATTCAAGATCAAAAGCATGGAGGATTTACAGGAATTTCTAACTGCAGCTTTTCAACACAACAATTATTCTCTGTTCAAAATATTTTAGGTGAGTAAACATACTGTTTTTCAAATTTAAATTGGTGTATTTGATTTATGAATGGTATGTGTTTTACTGTATGGTTTAAACAAGAAGTTTTATGTATTTCTGTTTACTGCGAATTTTTATATGGTTTTTTCTCCTGTATTTCTAGTAACAGAGCAAAATAAAGTGGAGAAAAATCAATACTTCTTCATACAAAATATTATAAGCTTAGGATTTTAAACAAAATAGGTTGTTTAAACTTAAAGCATAGCCTTGAATTTTGTTTTGAAGCTTGACAGTCGAATATGGACTCCGTACATTCAGTTTTACAGTAAAAAGGGAATTATATGATTTATTCAAATATTTTAAATTGTTGATTCGATTAAATAACTTGAATAAACATTCAAAGATAGGATTTTAAAAAAAAATATGATGATTTTTAGTTAAGTATGCAAGGTGCAGTTCTTAGATGAACCAAAAAATGCTTCTTTTATCAATTTCTGATGATTAAACGTTGAATTTTGTTTTAAAGCTTGCTGGTTGATTTACGAAGACAGGAAAAATGTAAAAAAAATTCTATTGCAAGAATTGTTGGGTCGAGACGAATTTAGGGTTTTTGGTTCGATTTTTGCAATGGTCTGTAAACGTGGTGATTTCGTCACCATGGTTTGATCGAGTTGCACGAGCTTCTAGGGGTTGGAAGAGTGGGGTACCAGCAAGGTGATGCCGGAGTTATGTCGCCACTGATGGTCGGCGTTAGTGGGTCGAGGCGTTTTTGTTCGGTGTGGTTGAGTTACAGTTTCGAACGAAATGGGTAAAATTTAATTTCGAGTTTTCCGTGTCAAATCGAGTTTTGCTTTCGTGAGTGGTGTTGTTTCGTGACTTGCTGGAGGTGTTGTGGTTCGTCGGAACAGCGGCGAAGTGTCGTGCACGTGCATGGCAACGAACGGTGTCAGCAAACTTCGAGTGATGATCGTCTCGAGTTGTTACTCGAGAAAAATGAGAGGTGGCTTCGAGTTATATCTTGGTGCATGAGCATGTTTGCGTATTACTGCTGTTTTTAAATAAAATTTAGCTTAAAAAAAAGAAGAGTAAAAGAAGAAAAAAGGTAGGAGGAGAAGAAGAGAGGGGGACTCGGGAAAAGGGTAAGAGGAACTCGAGTTTTACTCGAGTAAACATGGGATTTTTCTCGGGGATCATTTTCTAAGGGTTAAGCCTAATCACTTTTAAGTTAAAATGTTAAACAAGCTTAGTATTAATAAAACAAATAATGTTGCAAATTTTTAAGTAAGACTTGATTTAAAAGTTATTAAGGGAAGTTTTCAAATGTAAGATTAATAATTAATTTATATTGTTAGTGAATTAATTTATAATTGTAATCAACTAAGTAATCGGTGATTAAATAAATTTGTAATTAAGATTGGTATTAATAATTAAGTGTTTAATTCATTTGTAATTAAATTCTACTAATTAATAATTAATGTTATTAATTAATAATTAAGACATAATTAATTAAGCGAGCAAAAATGAAAATTAATTAATAAAATAGTAATTAAGTAGTAATTAATAAATTTAATGGGCTGATTAATTAGTGATTAATTAAGCAGGATAAAATGGTTAATTCTCAAGCAATTATTTAAGTTCAAGTTAATTAAACTAATTTGATATGATTTGGTGATTCTTGTTTGATTGATTGTGATATTTGTTTGGTAATATTCTGTGATACTCTGTAATCTGCTTGGATATATCTGCGATGACTGTATATGATTATCTGTGACAAATGCTATGTGAATTCAAAGTATTGAATTAAATTGTTCAAACTATTAAACAACTTGGCCTCTAAAATGCCATTTGTATTTCGATGAGACTGGAATCGGGTGTCAATTATGATTATCCGAAAACCACATCGATCCAAATTAAACGATAGGTCATGACATCTCCAAGTGAACATCGAGATGGTGTTTCAGGATGCAAGGGTTATCGTCGTTAACTCAGAGGGTGATTCCAAAATGAGTGTAACGAGATAATGCCTTCGGTTTCGTTCGAACCCGGAACGAACTTGTATGGATTGAATGCTTTCAGAACATCATCAGGCAGGCGAGGAGCATTCTAAGAGATGTGTTCTATAAAGGTAATCGCAACCTCAAGCCTCATCAACTGGGAATGGCTAAAACAGGGAAGATGCAGCAAGGTTAGGTGGGTAGCACCCAAGCAGGACGAGATATACCCCTGTCTAGATGTCCCTTTATTTTCGGCTATGTGGGCAGTTGTTGGCCACAACTGCGGAGTTATCTTGTTCGAGACTGTTCGGTAAGGAATGGTTCTAGCCTTGTGTTGTAGGGGGTCGGGAGTGATCCTCGGTACAGTGATCTAGGCCCCGTACTGTGATGGGCGATACCCCAGTAGCCCTGCCATTGATGGAAACCCATTTTCCCTACGAGACCCTATGGTTTTGATTTGTATTACCCACTTTTGTGGCTAGTAGCTGGAATTTAATCACGTAACAATTTCGGCTATTTTCTATTTACTTGAAAACCATAGACACTATGATAATATCACTGGATTTCCTATAAAATGTTTTGGTTAACGTAAGGTAAAAACTTACCCGTGTTTATGTGTGGGAAGTCTTACGTGATATCTTTATTTTCAAATGGTTTTCAAAGTTAAAAAACTTTAACCCGTTTACTCACACCAGACCCATGTCTGACCCGGAGTTTATTTTTGTTTTTCATAAACTCTTGGGTACTCAAATTTTTATGAGTAGCCAAGTGATAGGTTTTGGTTTGTTGAGATCTGGAGGAGCTTGGAGCAGGAGTTCAGAAGTATGTATCTATATATCTAGTTCTGCTGTGTAGTTGATGTATGTTGTATTTTGGATGTATGTAATGACAGTTATATATATATATGACTGTCCTGTTGTATAACGTTGTGTAACTCTGATATATGCAAAACTATGTAATAGTTATGGGATGTATTATAATTTGTTCCATTCCGCTGTGAGATTCTAATGTTGTTATTCTTTCTTTCTATCTTTTCTATTTCTATCCCTTTCTTTTCTTATTGATGATACGTCTTTCTGTAGTTAGAAAGGCGGGTCGTCACACCGAACGTCGACGATCGGCTATAACTTTAAAATTTAGGATCGATACCTTATAGTCGTTAATATTTTTAGTCAAATTTTGGAAATAGGTCCAAAATACTTTAGATCAATATATGATCCAATAGGTTAATTTTTCAACCAAATATTTTATTTTATATAATTTTATTACATTAAATATGCTAAAAAATTCATAATTAGGACCCAACGGTTTGAAAATATTATTTAATTCATAAAAATGTTACACATCATCAACTTTTTCGAAATTGTATAACAGACCGACTGAAAATCACATAATTTAGTGAGTTAGTTTTTTAGTAACAATAAATGAATTACAGATGATAGATTATCAAAAATACCAATATGCTAAAAATATCTTTTTTAGGAATTAAATTAGTACATTAAAAAAATTTAAATCATAATATGAATAACAAAAATAAAAAATTGACATACCATTAGTAGCCATCACTAGCCGTCGACATGTCGAGTATACATAGCAGGCAGACACACCCTCCTCATAATTCTTCCCCGATTCTGGTTTTGGAAAGAATGAAGAAAAAACATCCTGAGCTGTCGCTACCCCCAAAAGCCACCGCCACTCATCGTCCTCGTTGTAGGTCGCCACAACTTGCCGAAATCTCCATCCTCCCCATTTTCATCTCAAATTTAATAAAAATTTAACCCTAATTCAAGATTTGGGACTAATTTTGTATGATTATGGTTTTAAATATTATGATTATTGTGTATTAGTTGGTGATAATAGTACTTGATTTCGAGTATTAATTTTTCAGTGTAATTGTTTAATTAATAATTATGAATTAGGATTAATTTAAAATCAGAAAATTAGCATATAATTATTGGTAAACAAGTATGTTGATTAGTGTACATGATTGTTTATTATAGTTTAGACTAATTTTAGGGCTAATATGTATGGTTGAATAATGAATATGTTAAATATAAAGATTAGGAAATTTTGTTTTAATTAATTAGTGTGTGTTAATTATAAGTGTTAGTGGTAATTATAAAATAAATTTATTTTTAATGATTAATTATTTTTAGTTCATACATGTGCATGCAGTGTTATCAAGGCGCGCATCTAGGCTCAAAAAAGGCTCAGGCACACATTATGCTCCTTTTTCCAATTTGAATGCGACATTTTCGTAGTTTCAAAAAAAAATTCAAAATCCAAAATTAAGTTTTTGAAAATAGTTAAATAAAATTTTTGAAGAATTAAATGAATTATAAAATATGGTTTACAATTAAAAATTTAGTTAATAAAATATTTAAATAATTGAATGAATTATAAAATACGATTTAAATTTAATCTGTAGTTAGGAAATAGTATATTAAACTTGTATAAAAGGCACGCAAGAAGGCCTAAGGCACAAAAAAGCTAAAGGCTCAAGGCTTGCATGTATTGCGCCTTAGCACCTTAACTACTTTGTGCGTATGTCTTTTTGGAAGAAGTGTTAAATAATAAATTGCTTTTAGAACAAATATTCCACTAAAATGGATTTGTAAAAATTAAGAAATAAACATAATGTTTATTTGAAAATACGGGGTAAATGTTATTTTAACAAATACGAAAACAATAAATTAAAGCATTTAGTCTCAAATGACTTTAATTTATTTTAGCATGTGCAACCACACATGACACCCATTGGATGAAAAGTTTTGCATACGATATAAAGAAGTGAAGTGTTGTCAAAATTCTTTAAAAAAATTAGGAAAAATGTTCAATTGTTTTCTCGATCACGGTTGGATGGATGAAAATCGAACTAGTAAAAAAAGTTTAGTGAAGGAATATTTTACAACGATGCACACAAATTTATTAAATTCACTAGAAATAATAGAAATGATGTAGAAATTTGTTGCCTTTATTGTAATTGTAAACAATTGGAGCAGTAGGAACAAGATGTGGTTATAGTATATTGGTGTCAATATGATTTTTATGCGAAACTGTTATTAATATGAAATGACCCATAGTATTCGATAATTAGAGCATTAAATTTAATAAGACTTTTTGAAATTAATATTGTGAGAAATTAAGTTGATTTATTAATGAGAAAATATAATTAGAATATGATTTAATAATGTTGATTTAATGGTAGACAGCTACTTTAAAATAATTCCAGTCGATTGATATAATTGTAAGTTAATATTGTTATAATTGCAAATATGGAATTAAATTGGTAATCAAAAGAATTAATGAAATTTAAATAATATAAGTAATGTGGTAAAAGATGATAACTGTAAAATATGAATGTAATAAAATGTAAACCAATGTTATTATATCCATAAGGTGATAGTTGATTTAATAATAAGAGTGGAAATCAAATAAAAGAATTTATTTGGATTTAAAATATAATTATTTAGGGTTTTATTATAGTAAAATTGAACGTTGAATTCAATGAAATATTTTAATAGTGAATTCAACATAGGAAATTTATTTCGATAGGTTATTAATTTCTTTGAAATATAGAATGATGTAATTGTTTACTATTAAATTTGAATTTAAAAGTGATTAAATTAAATCAATTTATTTAATTAATGTGAAAATAATCATGTTGGCAACTATCTTGGATTTTGATGAAACAATTTCTTCGAATCTGTAACAGTGAATTATTGTAGAATTTCAAGTTTCATAGCAATCTTACTTATCGTTTGATTGTGCCAGCTCATAACGCGTTGAAATCAATTTAATGAATTCAATTAAAATAAGCTGATTCTAAAAAGCTAACTTCTGTATACAATGGAATTTGGGTTTAGAACTTGTTCCCTTGAGTTTAAAAATATCGAAAATCTATATTTCGATATATTGGATGAACCACTTTCGTTTTGAAAACGGAACGGGCTTTTCGGGTTCGCTTAATCATTCGACCAATACGATCTGTCTACTTATTCTTATCTATCCTTGTCCATATAAATAGATATTTGTTTCTATAACCCTAGCAGCCTTTCTTATTTTTGTATATACTATTTAAGACGACTCAGAATTTTGAATTTTTATATTTGGAAGTTGATTTAACTTGAATTTCAAATATCAGAATGAAATTGGCAATTAAATTTTTTATTTAATAATTGAAATTGTGTAAAATGTTGTATCTTCAGTTTATGCTTGTTAAAAATATTTTCAAGGCTTCGAAAATTTATACTGATGATACTGAAGATAATAGAAGTTTCAGAGTTGAATTTGAAACAATTTTGTTCAGTTTTAAAATTATATAGTTTAAATCGATATTTAAAAATAGCCTTCCGGGGTACAGTCTTGGAATTCGATGAAACAGGTTCCATTGGATCTGTAATATTGTATTATTTTCGGATTTTAATTTTCGCAGTGTTTGGAGTAATCGTTTGGCTGTACGATAAGAAAATGCGCTGAAAATTTTATCGAAATTTAATTTAATAACTGGTTCAGAAAGCTATCTTCTCCATACGATCGAATTTGGACTCGAAACCTTTTCCAATGCATTTGGAATAGGCGAATAACATTATAAACACCTAGCGGCATGCATCGATAGGAGCTCAAGAATTTAAAATATAGATCCATGACGATTTAAATTCAAAATTAAAATTTAACTATTTAAAATAAATATATGTATTCAATAATGTTTTTTTTTAGGAGAATGTTTGCATGTTCAATCCTTTACAACACCTAAAATTTTTTTTACACGCGTTGTTTTTTTAAAATGAATGTCGCACAAATTAAAAAAGAAAAAAAGAGAAAGAATCGAGCCCCCTTTAAACAATTTCTCATTCAAGTTCAATATCATGGTTGCATCCCTTTTCAATCTTAAAAAAAAAAAGAACGGTTGATGCAAATTGGGGCTAGAGTTTTGCTGTCGAATGGTCTCACGATTCGAGCTCGCGATCTCGTCAAGCTTCGATGCTAGGGTTTGATCAAGAATTGGTTTTTTCTTGTTTGGGTCTGACATGGGAATGTTGAGTGTCGCGATAGGCGAGGTCGTCACGGGTAATGGTCATAGCTAATCACGTCTACGAGTTCAACATGTCACGGCGGCACTTGGAAGGATTGTCATTCGTAAATTAAGTCGATTTAAGTAACGCAAGTATTAGAGGCGGCGCTCGCGAGTGGGACATGGTCAAAGCAGCCGCAAGCGTTGTGGGATTTGTCGCAATCTTCAGCAGCGCTAGAGGAACGGAAGCAGGAGCAGTGGCCTAAGGTTGAGTTATCGACAGTCATTTTCTTCGATTTGAGTAAAGCCAGAGTGGATTTTTTTGGGATAGAGCCGTGTTTGAAAAGTTGGTTAATCCCAATTTTGATTGAATTTCATACATGCACTTATCTAACTCAGTAAAGCAGGAGAAGAAATTTTTATTAAAAGTAAGTAAAGAAGAATTTTGTTTTAATTTATATATATGTATATCTACATGCAGAAAGTTTATTCACGGTGAGGTTTAAATTAAAGATCTGTTTAAAAAGTTTTACAGTAAGAAAAAAAATATGAATAAATTTTATATAACGATCCTGAATCGTCCTTCGAAAATCGGCACCCATACTTCACTTGTACTCGAATGCCGTAGATTCAAACGCCGAATCTGGCTCGCCGGAGCTTGTAACACATTAAGTAAAAACGCAGCAGAAGAAAAAGAAATGAATATCAAATACAACTCCAATGATACAATATCCAAATATACAACAATGATCAGTATCAGAGATACGATAAAATGCTGCAGTGGAAACAACAATGAACTAGCGGCGGAAACAACTAGAAGTTGAAACTCTAGAAGAAACACTAATATCAGCAATCTCCATAGATAACTTGGACCACCATCAAGTTGCACCAAGCTAAGCATGGTCAATCATCCTAACCAAAGGCTTCAATATCCAAAGTCTCCAAAGAATTACAAAGAGAAAGAAGAAAGCTACTGAATCGATATCTGCCATCTGAAAAACCCAACTTTAGACTACCCGTGTGGAAGATTGTGGGCACCCAGAGTTTAGGAAGGGAACAATAAACTCCGGGTCAGTCATGGGACTGGTATGAGCAAACAAAAATAGTTTATCTTTAAAAAAACAACAAAAGATTTTAAACATTGAAAACCGCAATTCTTTTTCAAAAAATGAAACTATCATAAGGCCTCCCGCCAAACACACAATGCAAGCGCACACTTAGGGGAGATTTCTCCTTATGACAGTCAAAAATGCTTGATATGCGAAAACCATTTTGATATTATTATTATTGCATAGTGCATAAAACATTTCGAAAGTATAATATCAATCTTAGCCAGCATACCACAATTTTTCGTATGCCTACTATAGCTACCATTTAAGAAAGGCAGGTTATACAATTGAAATCGTAAAGGCGCGTATTGGATGATTGGATTTCCAACAAATGGTCAGGCCAAGGAACTTCCCACACCGAAATGGAAAGCCTCTGGAAGGACGCCACCGAGAACCTAACCGAATCTCTGCCAAACATGGCGGACGCTACCTCACACTTTAACCAAGCTATAACTAGGTAACTAACACACGAGCTATGCCATCCCCGGTCGTTATCGACCTTTATCCGAGCACTCGACACCAACAACCACAAAGTAATAAATTTGTCGTAACCACATAGGTTAAATATCTGGGCTCCATACCATGATAACACCTCTTATCCAAAAGGAAATGGACATACCCAAGGGGCACGACCCCTAAAAACCTTGCCGCAACATTCCTGTTTCGACCATTACCGGGTTGTGAGGCTCGACGAAGTCTCGTCCACAAAGCTATGCTTTTTCACAAAGCCATGCTTCGATCAAAAAATGATCAGCAGCACTTCGTATGCCACATTACCAAATTGGAAATGTATCACTAGTAACCATCAACTACATAACCTTTGAGCTCGTACGTCTCAGAGAAGGGCGTTAAGCTAAGAGAATAAATCTCCTCTACCAAGCGGAAATGTATTTGATAGAAAAAAGCTTTACATGTCAAAGTGTAACGTCAGACACACATCCATACAAGTCTGTTCCGGGATCGAACAGAACCGAAGGCACTTCCAAAGGAGCCCTTGCAAATCCGGGTATCAACAATCCCGATCGAACTTCCCATCACTTAGGGAATTTCTATACCGGAGCCATGATGCAGATAAAATCGACAGGCAATCCTTCCATTTTCGAAAATACCCGGTCTTCACCACCGGTCTTCAAATGCTATCCATATACGTCGTATCATTATTCGAAATGGGTTATATGACACAAAGGTCCTTTCCCGGCTAAACCCAATAATGAGCGCAATATTTAAAATCATACGGATATGGGATCTCAGTTAAGTCACAATTTAAAACCCAAAACTTTCTTTCAAATGGTTTAAACAAATTGCCATTTTCAATCTTTTTAAACGAAAAGATTCATTTCACAAAGTTCACAAAGTTCACAAAGTTTACCAATCTTTCACAAAGATTCATTAATATCTTTCCAATTCAAATCTTTTATACAAAGGATACGCTTTTCAGATCCCTTTTCAATTTGAAAACAAACTTCACCAATTTTAACAAAGATAGATTTGTAGCACTTTCCAAAACAGTTTCCATTTCAATGGGATTAACTCATTCAATCTTTAAATCAAAGATTTAACTTATAGCTTTCAAAACCTTTTCCAAAGATTCATTCATAACTTGGAAAACCATTTTCATTTCAAACTTGAAATTCCTTTAATACAAATTGGAAATTCATTTCTTATATGAAAGCTTTTATCATTTGAAAACAAACAGTTTTCATTTCGGGAAAATCTGATTTCATTTATACAAGTTAATTAAAATCTTTGGATTAAATTCAAGTTCGCAAAACGACACTTTAAAAATGGTTTAAAACCCATATAACTTGCATAACCTTTTTAAATCATAAATTCTCAACATAGAATTCAATTTCAAATTTTGAATTCAAATTTAAACCAAATTTCAAAACTAAATCAAGTTATTCAAAAAAATAACTTTTATCTTTGAAATTCCTTTTCAAAAGCTTTTCACTTTAAACCCAATGCATTTCCAAAACCATTTGGATTTAATATTCATTTTTCAAAACAATTTCAAATATCTGTGACTTAACCGATTTCCTCGTGAAATCCATATTTGTGTGTGTATAGTATGGTCCAGGGGTTTTACACAATAGTGCAACAACATCAATCATCACAAATTCAATCATATCAATATCGATAAGCGGTATAATACATAACGCTTATCTTTATTCACAGATTAACAGATAAAGTCAATTTATCAATCACAAAGATTCACCATTATGATTCGATGTGGGTTTCGGATAACCAACTGGAATCCGACTCCTTGTCGCATCGAAATTCAAATGTCATTTTTTGGGCCAAGGGGTTTTCATATTCATACAACAGTATATTCATCACTGTTCTTCTCAGCACAAAGCATTTCATATTACATAGCATCACATCACATATCAAATATGTCAATCCATTACACAGCATTACACATTAGAGATATCAAACAATTCACAACAGCTCAATAGAGTACAGTCATCCATAAGGAAGATAAATTAGTTATCTGATAATTTCAAATAAGATTAATTACTAGTTAATTAACATAAATTAATTACAATCATCTTAATTAATTATCCTTAAATCATTTATTAATTAACCACTAATAATAAATTGATTAACCCCTTAATTATGTAATTATCCTTTAATCAATTATTCCCAAATTAATTACCTTGATTAACTAATCACAGAAATTAATTATCCTTTAAATAATTAAGGAAGTAAACCTTCAATTAATACATCATCCCTTTATCACTTTCAATAATTAATTTGACCTTAAATTAGTTAATTATTCCCAAAATTAATTACCTTTACTAATTTATCATTCAAATTAATTAGGCTTAATTTAATTATCCTTCAATCGCTTGATTAATCCACCTTTAATCATTAATTACTTTCAATTAAGTAATTATCTTTAAGTAATTAATTATTTTCAATTTCAATTTAAACATCAATTAAGGAATAAATCAATTATTCTTTAATTTAATCTCAAATAAATTAATCTTAATTGAATTACGCAAAGTGATTATCTTTTTAAATCAATTAACTTTAAAACATTTAATCCTTAAACCATAAATCTTTGAAACAAAGTACTTTTTTATATTCATAAATCAAATTGAGACTTTACATCACTTTTATTAATCACATCATCAAGTTCCATTTGAAATACTTAATAATATTTTAAATAATCATTTCAATAAAATTATTAAAACCCAAAACAATTCTAACATATCTTTGACTTTAAAACCAAGTCTTTGAAACTTATTCTAAAGCTTGAAAAACTTGCTTTTAACTTGTTGATGCTTTATTTTGAAAACTTTGTTAAACCTTTCCCCTTGAAAATTAACTTAAATTTTGAACTAGATCATCACTCAGTTCAAACTCGAGCCAAAAGCCCCATCAACCCGAGCCTGCCTCGAGTTCTCTTGCATCCTCATCTGCTTCGAGTTTCCATGCCAATTACTTCGAGTTCGACTCGTGTATTCTACTGCTTCTCCTTCCTTCAACAACAATTGATACACAGTCAAATGCTCGTTGTAATGACCCGCCATCCGTCTCCACAGAATGACGCATCATTAATAAGAAAGAAAGGGATAGAAAGAGAAAGAAAGAGAATAAAGAAGAAACAACACATCAGAATCTCAACGGCGGAACGAATAAATTATATTAATAATTAGAAGTATTACATAGATATATAACAATTATCAAAGTTACACAATTAATACAACACATACTAGACAGTTATAAACACCTGTCTAGTTATTACATCACAGTACAAAACAACTCAAACAAACGACTCAGAGATACCAACACAGCGGATACTAGATAACTACAACGCAGAAGCCTCCTACTCCATTTGCTCCTCCATAACTCGTCAAAGCTAACCTGAATCCCTTGGCTACTCGTAAAAATTTGAGTACCCAAGAGTTTATGAAAAAAAAAACAAACTCCGGGTCAGACATGGGTCTGGTGTGAGTAACAGATTAAAGTTGCTTAACTTTTGAAATACTTTTGAAAAGAAAGGTATCACGTAAGACTTTCCACACATAAACATGGAAAAGTTTTTACCTTACGCTAACCAAAACATTTGATAGGAAATCCGGTGATATTATAATAGTGTCTAGGGTTTTCAAGTAAATATGAAATAGCCAAAATTGTTACATGATTAAATTCCACCTACTAGCCACAAAAGTGGGTAATACAATCAAAACCGTTGGCACTTATTGGATTTTGGATTCCATACAATGGCAGGGCTACTGGGGTACCGCCCGTCACAGTACGTGGCCTAGATCACCGTACCGAGGAGTACGCCTTCTCCCCTGCAACACAAGGCCAGACCCATTCCTTACTGAACAGTTTCGAACAAGACAACCCGGCAGTTGTCGCGAATCAACCGCCTATACAGCTGAATAAAAAGGGACTTCTAGACAGGGGTAAATCTCGCTCTCCAGTGGGAGCTACCGACGAAGCCTTGCTGCACCTCCCCTGTTTTAGCCATTCCCGGTTGATGAGACTTGAGGATGCGATTACCTTTAAAGAACACATCTCTTAGAATGCTCATCGTCCTCCTGACGATGTTTTGAAAGCATTCAATCCATACAAGTTCGTTCCGGGTTCGAACGAAACCAAAGGCATTATCTCATTACACTCATTACGGAATCACCCACAGAGTTAACGACGATAACCCTTGCACTCTAAATCACAATCTCGAACCTATAAGTACTATTCCATCAAACTCATTACGGAATCACCCACAGAGTTATACTGACGTATAGTTCTTACACCTCGAGTCTTCACTTGCTCCACTTAGATTCACAACCTAACATTAATTGGAATCGATGTGGTTTTCGGATATCCAAATATAGAAACCCGATCCCGGTCTCATCGAAATCCAAAGCGTGTCTTTTAGGTCGAAGTTGTTTTAAGTTTAAAACAATTCAATCTAATTATCTATATACACACAGATAGATAATTCACATCGTCATAATAGATAATCATCATTATTATCATAAACAGATAATCATCACAAATTGATAATCTATATTATCATCACCAATAGATAACTTATATCATCATCATAATGCAACGAATGCATCCATATCACACAACACTATTTATCTCATGTCTGAGATTCAAACCATTCAGGGTAAACTATATCATCCATTCATAAGCAAGGATCTATAATCACTCCATCTATAATTAATTTAAAATGAATTAAATTAATTACTTCTATTTCTAATTAATTTAAAGTGAATTAAATTAATTACTTATCTTTAATTAATTTAAAATGAATTAAAATAATTACTTCCTCATTTTAAATCCTGCTTACTTAACTCTTAATTGATCACAAATCAATCAATCAATTATCCTCAAATTAATTACCTTAATTAATCACCCTTGATTAATTATCTTTTAATTACATTCAAGTAATTATCCTTTAATTAATTTCATAAATTAATTATTCTTAACCAAATACAGTAATTAACCTTTAATTACTTCATTAATTATCTAATTATAATTAATTACATTAATCCTTAATTAATTAATTACATTAATTAATTACTTCATTAATCACTTATCATTGATTAATTAATCTCAATTAATTAATCCTTCATTTCATCGTTAATTTTATTAATTAATGATTCCTAATTACATTTAAATTAATTACATTTAAATTAATTACATTAAGTAATTAACCTTAATTAAACCAAAATTATTAGTCACTTTCGATTAATCACATTCAGTAATTAACTACTCTTAATTACTTTCTTAATTACTCCTAAATTAATTACATTTAATAATTAATTATATTTATTAATCACTCCGGGTTAATCTCATTAGTAATTAATTCCCTTAATTAATTACATCACTTAATTATTTTCCATTGACTTAATCAATTAATGCTTAAATTAATTATACTAAGTAATTAATTATTAATCCCTTTCACAAAGTAATTATCCTCATTATTAATTACACAAAGTAGTTAATCCCAAAATTCTACCATACTTCAATTAATTACCTCCAGTAATTTACTTAACTAATTACTTCTCTAAGTAATTATTCCTCATTGATTACTTATCAACCCATACAATGATTATTCTAAATTAATTAAACTTAATTAATTAATTTAATCTAATCTAATTTATTAATTAATTACAATTAGTAATTAATATCTTTAATTACTTTCATAAAGCAATCATACTTAACCAAATACCATAATTGATTATCTAAATTAATTAATTCAATTAATTATTAAAATTAATTACATTAATTAATTAATAAATAATCACAAGTTAATGACCTTTATTAACTTATAAACAAATTCTTAATTACCTTTCTTAAGTAATTAACTTAAATTAATTAATATTAATTTTCAAATTTAATTTATCTTAATTACTTAATTTATCCTTAATTAATTTAATTAAATCCTTCATTAATTAACTAAATAAATTAATTATCCATTTAATTACCTTATTAATTTAATGACTCAAAAAACATTAAATTCTTTGATTTACTTAAAAATAAAACATCTCTTGTTAATGATTACATTATCATTAACAAAGTATTTTAAAACAACTTATCTTAAAATTTGTTTTCAAATTACATTTTAAATTTTAAATTTAAAATGAAATCAAACTTAACTTATCAAAGTTTTAAAAACATCTTAAAACCCTTTTAAAAACTTATGCTAAATAATTTCTTATTTTATAAAGAAGTTTTAAAGGATATTTAAACCAATTTCATTTTTAAGATACAAATCATATTTAAAATATGTTACAACATCAAAAGTTGTTTAAACATTTAAAATATTTAAATCTTCCCTTATTTTTAAACATGAATTCAAATTGGATCTTGGTCTCAGATTTAAACTTATGTTAAATCTTTTACTTTAAATTCAAAGCTTTATCTTTAATTTCAGATTTATTTAAACCATTTTTAGTTGTTTAAAACATTTTAATTTAAAAAGTTTAAATATATTTTCAAACCTGGAATTCAAACTCAGATTGAAAATCATACTTTAAATTTAGTTTTAAATTCTTGTTTAAAAACTCTGCTCCAGATTTTTAAATCAAATCTCTTTGAATTGAAATGTACAGGTTTCTAAAACCTGTTAACTACAGAAAATAAATTACCTGAGCTCCCCTTCAGTTACTCCAAGCAAAATTCCTAACCACTTCGAGAAAATGATCAAATCACCCGAGGAAACAACATCTTCCCAAAACCCACTTCATACTTGATACTCTGTGCACTCGTGCACCTCCACCGGCGAACCACGCCACTCCGACCATCCCTGATGATCCACACAAGTATAGTTCAACCTCGCACGCAGTTCCAACATTCAGATCACCAGAAGTAGCTCAATATCGAGATCGAGCCCTAAACCCCAAACTCGAACACAAATTGGAAACCTGGAATCAAAAGGCCATTCCCCTCCCAAAACCTATCATCGCCAACGTCACCGCCCTCCGTCCACCAGAATAGCAGCAACTCTGGTCACCATCTCGTCAGTGGCCATACTCCTATCTTCCCAAAAATTGTTGCACTCGATCGTCCCTAGACTTCATGATGATCGAAATTCCCAGACCAGTTAAAATTAGGTTTACTGAACAAAATGATCCATCACCGTCACTCCGATGATCTTCCACTTCCACCCCTATTTTTCCTCCACTCACCTATCACTCGTCCATCTCCGGAAGAAATTCCGATCCCCTAGACTACTGAGTTCATCAGATATCGCTAAATTACCTTTTTCTGGTTGAACTAGAAATATAAGAAAATCTCTTCACTAAAAATAGTTATTTTAGTTTTAAAAATCCAATTTTGGATTAAGAATTTGATTTAGATTCCTAAATACAAGAATCATGGCAATTGAAATTTGACTTATTAAATGTTGTTATGATGTTTTCTTATTTCCAGAAGCAAATAAAAATTGATTTATCTTAATCAGATTTCTTAAACTAACAACTATGATACAACAAAAATAATTTGCCCAATACTTAAGTTTTACCAAAGGTTAAATTAATAGCAAGAGAATTTTGACTAATTCTTGAGCCTGGAACAAAGTACAACAACATATTCATCCAACAATACATTCTTAAAGAAACATGCACTTTATAAATAATCTCATATCAGAATTACTTCAGATAAAATCAAGCAACCAAATTATATTTATAATTTTTTTTAAAAAAGATTGTTACTCATCTGAAAACAGTGATGAAGCAGAGCAAAAATTATTGAAAAGCTGTTGTTTTGTTTAAAAACCAGAGTGCCTTGCTGATTTAAACTTGCATGCAGGTCCAAAGTTCCACATGCATTTGAATCTTTAAATTGAAAAGATATAATTTGCAGTTGCATTTTGAGATGGCTTTGAATGTTTATGATTAAAACTTGGGTTGAAGGATGCATGCAGGCTTATGCTTTTGCAGGTTTGGTTTCCAAAATGTTGAAATGCAGAGGCATTCATTATGCTTTTGAAATGAATTTCAGGTACAGGCTTTTGGAAATGGATTTCAGGTTGATGAAATTACAGGTTAAAATGCTTTGCAGGTTGGTGAATATGAAGAGAACTTTAGATTTTGGTTAGAGAGGAGTTCAGATCTTTGAATTTGAATATGAAATTTGGTTTTGAGGGAGTATTATAGTTGTAAATATGTTTGAATAAATTTCCAGCTGAAACCTTTCTTTTTCTTAACTTTGGAAAAAAAGAAGATTAGAAAAGGTAGAGCTTAAAGAAAACATGTTTTAAATGAGTATAAATGATTTATTAAAAATTTAAAAGAAAATAAAAGACACTTGTTACACTAGCTTTTTAATTCATTTACACTTGTCATAAACACAACTTAGTTTAATAACATGTGTCTTAAGTAATTTAATTTATTTTTATTTGATTTAAAGGTAATGGAAATCTTCCTTATTTATTAAACACATATAAAGTAGTTTCATAAATAAATGTATATGTATTTCTTTTTTAATGAAAATGAAATAAAACAATTTATATAAAGATAAAAGCTTATTTATATAATTTAAATATGTTTATTCATTTTAATTTCAAAATTAAATTCAAATTTCAAATGCTTATCTATACATTTAAAAATTCCAATTTTAAAACTAATTTATCAACATATATTAATTTTAAAATAATAATATTGTCTTTTAAAATCTGTCTATATTTATACATTTATCATTATTTAAAAATAACATATTTATCAAATTTCAATAATTTATAAAAGAAATCATAAATTACTTATCTTATTTAACTTATTTAAATGCATTAATGTTTTTAATATATAAATGGTATTTTAAATGTACTTATATAATTCAAATTATCAAAATGAATATTAGAATTTAAAAACAAGATTTTATTTGTTTATTTAACTTCAATTCAAAAATTATCTATTCACAATATATATATATTTATATATACACATACATACATACATGCATTATAAATAGGAAAACATTCTATTAGCTTTTAAAGGATAAAGTTCACCAATTAAACATCTATTTAATTAGATTATTAAATCAAGTTAATTTTTTATTAACAAAATTTTATCAAATCCATTTAATTTTAAATACAGATTATTAAATCGATATTGCTAAAATTTCCGGGATATCACATTCCTCCCCCGTTAAAAGAATTTCGTCCCCGAAATTTAATAGCAAAGGTAATTTAATAATCTCATTAAAGATTTTAAATTTAAACACAAGCATATATCGATTATATGCTAACAACCATAGCAACCAATTTATCTAATCAAACAAATTTAATTATCCAGATAAGATTCTGGATAAAATTTTCTCGAGTTTTCCCCAAGTATATATATACCAGGATACTCGCCCTACAAAATCCAAACAATCAAATCTACTAAGCTATAGAGCTCCTACTCATCCATTTCTACAGAACTAAACAGGATATCAGACCACAGACGAGTCTGACTTAACAACCAATCCTTCCTGAACAGCTGGTTCCACAACCAGAGATAGCTCATACACGTACTCCCTTAGAGATACGTGAAACTCATTGAATCCAACTATCCAAACTGGCAATTCAATTCTTAAAAGCCAAACACCCATCCAACCAAAACACAGAAGAGATCCAAAACACCTTGGAGCTAGCTTCTCAGTCTTACCAAAACTTATAGCTCCATGGATCGGAGTAAAACTTAACCAAATTAAATTTCCGACTCCGGAATCCAATTTCCTTCATCTCTTATCCATAAAACTCTTCGGATGATCCTGGGCTGTCTACATCCAAACTGATCAGCTTAACCATAGCTGATGTCTCTAGAAACGAACAGAACCAAAAACAATCCAACACAACGATCTCTTCAAGATCAACCAAACCAAATACACAACTCTACTCTTCAAATCTCAAAAGAACAAACTCACTTCTTTTATGGAAACACTTCCAAACTGCTTCCGCTGCACAACTCTGATCTAGAAAAGAAGAAACTGCTGATGAAGAACATGAGCACAGACTGGACAACATATCCTAGAATATGGTTCAACAGATCCATAAAAGAAAACTCAGAAGTTCCACCATTCCGAGCTGCCTCACCAAACCTATCTCGAGAAACCATCCTTCTACTAGCTGATCCACCGGTAGCACTCCTGGAATCCGGTCGATAAGAAAACTCAATCTACAGATACAAACAAACCTCTGACTTCTCAGAAGATACCCAGCAAATTCTCTGATAACACAAGAGAACACTCAAACAATCGCAAGTCACTTTTGCGATCAACACAGACCAATTCCCAAAGTAAACTGTTCTTCCCTTACCAAACAGAACAGCTTACTCTTAATTAGCCAATCCACCGAAGAAACAGGTCCACTCTGCTGCTTCTGAATTCCACCTCAGAAAAACTGCTAACCAAAATACTTCCTGCCAACACAGAACATTCCGAGCTGAACTGCTGACATCAATGCTAAAAACTTCCTAACCCAAAGCTCTTCGAGAAATTCGGACCTCAAAGCCAAACACAAACATCCAGCTGAACACAGTCACAACACTGAAGCAGACACACTTCCCAAAACTTGTTCCAAAGAAAACATCTTCGGAGACATACATATTCACTGCATCTCATCATGCAGCTACCACTTCCTGAGGTATCAAAATACCATTACACTCTTCTGCCAAACCGACGGATTCAAACTCAACTCATCCATCCTCAAAGATGAACTCTGAACCTTTGCAGGTTTCCTTCAGAGATCGATTAAATCTCTACACCACTGCACAACTCACTCGAGACGGTATTAGGTCTACAGTCTCGACAAATACACTTCCAACCTCAAATATTCAAACTCCAACCAATGGTAGTAATCGTATTACATACACCACTACTTTATTTACCTTTTTAACCTATATTGGAAAACCTGAACGGGTAACCCAACAGATAGGTTAGAAATAGCTAAATATATATATTGATATATATCAAAACTACAAACACGCTCTCTCAAGAAGGACACCACTACAGAGCCTAGGTATTCGCTCAACCTAATGCTCTGATACCACTGTAATGACCCGCCATCCGTCTCCACAGAATTACGCATCATTAATAAGAAAGAAAGGGATAGAAATAGAAAGAAAGAGAAGAAAGAAGAAACAACACATCAGAATCTCAACGGCGGAACGAATAAATTTTATTAATAATTAAAAGTATTACATAGATATATAAAAATTATCAAAGTTACACAATTAATACAACACATACTAGACAGTTATAAACACCTGTCTAATTATTACAACACGGTACAAAACAACTCAAACAAACGACTCAGAGATACCAACACAACGGATACTAGATAACTACAATGCAGAAGCCTCCTTCTCCATTTGCTCCTCCATAACTCGTCAAAGCTAACCTGAATCCCTTGGCTACTCGTAAAAATTTGAGTACCCAAGAGTTTATGAAAAACAAAAACAAACTCCGGGTCAGACATGGGTCTGGTGTGAGTAACAGATTAAAGTTGCTTAACTTTTGAAATCCTTTTGAAAAGAAAGGTATCACGTAAGACTTCCCACACATAAACATGGAAAAGTTTTTACCTTACGCTAACCAAAACATTTGATAGGAAATCCGGTGATATTATAATAGTGTCTAGGGTTTTCAAGTAAATATGAAATAGTCGAAATTGTTACATGATTAAATTCCAACTACTAGCCACAAAAGTGGGTAATACAATCAAAACCGTTGGCACTTATTGGATTTTGGATTCCATACAATGGCAGGGCTACTGGGTTACCGCCCGTCACAGTACGTGGCCTAGATCACCATATCGAGGAGTACGCCCGCTCCCCTGCAACACAAGGCCGGACCCATTCCTTACTGAACAGTTCCGAACAAGACAACCCCGGCAGTTGTCGCGAATCAACCGCCCACACAGCCGAATAAAAAGGGACTTCTAGACAGGGGTAAATCTCGCTCTCCAGTGGGAGCTACCCACGAAGCCTTGCTGCACCTCCCCTGCTTTAGCCATTCCCGGTTGATGAGGCTTGAGGCTACGATTACCTTTAAAGAACACATCTCTTAGAATGCTCATCGTCCTCCTGACAATGTTCTGAAAGCATTCAATCCATACAAGTTCGTTCCGGGTTCGAACAAAACCAAAGGCATTATCTCATTACACTCATTACAGAATCACCCACAGAGTTAACGACGATAACCCTTGCACTCTAAATCACAATCTCGAACCTATAAGTACTATTCCTTCAAACTCATTACGGAATCACCCACAGAGTTATACTGACTTATAGTTCTTACACCTCGAGTCTTCACTTGCTCCACTTAGATTCACGACCTAACGTTAATTGGAATCGATGTGGTTTTCGGATATCCAAATATGAAAACCCGATCCTGGTCTCATCGAAATCCAAAGCGTTTCTTTTAGGTCCAAGTTGTTTTAAGTTTAAAACAATTCAATCTAATTATCTATATACACACAGATAGATAATTCACATCATCATAATAGATAATCATCATTATTATCATAAACAGGTAATCATCACAAATTGATAATCTATATTATCATCACCAATAGATAACTTATATCATCATCATAATGCAACGAATGCATCCATATCACACAGCACTATTTATCTCATGTCTGAGATTCAAACCATTCAGGGTAAACTATATCATCCATTCATAAGCAAGGATCTATAATCACTCCATCTATAATTAATTTAAAATGAATTAAATTAATTACTTCTATTTCTAATTAATTTAAAGTGAATTAAATTAATTACTTATCTTTAATTAATTTAAAATGAATTAAAATAATTACTTCCTCATTTTAAATCCTGCTTACTTAACTCTTAATTGATCACAAATCAATCAATCAATTATCCTCAAATTAATTACCTTAATTAATCACCCTTGATTAATTATCTTTTAATTACATTCAAGTAATTATCCTTTAATTAATTTCATAAATTAATTATTCTTAACCAAATACAGTAATTAACCTTTAATTACTTCATTAATTATCTAATTATAATTAATTACATTAATCCTTAATTAATTAATTACATTAATTAATTACTTCATTAATCACTTATCATTGATTAATTAATCTCAATTAATTAATCCTTCATTTCATCGTTATATTTATTAATTAATGATTCCTAATTACATTTAAATTAATTACTTATTTAAATTAATTACATTAAGTAATTAACCTTAATTAAACCAAAATTATTAGTCACTTCCGATTAATCACATTCAGTAATTAACTACCCTTAATTACTTTCTTAATTACTCCTAAATTAATTACATTTAATAATTAATTATATTTATTAATCACTCTGGGTTAATCTCATTAGTAATTAATTCCCTTAATTAATTACATCACTTAATTATTTTCCATTGACTTAATCAATCAATGCTTAAATTAATTATACTAAGTAATTAATTATTAATCCCTTTCACAAAGTAATTATCCTCATTATTAATTACACAAAGTAGTTAATCCCAAAATTCTACCATACTTCAATTAATTACCTCCAATAATTTACTTAACTAATTACTTCTCTAAGTAATTATTCCTCATTGATTACTTATCAACCCATACAATGATTATTCTAAATTAACTAAACTTAATTAATTAATTTAATCTAATCTAATTTATTAATTAATTACAATTAGTAATTAATATCTTTAATTACTTTCATAAAGCAATCATACTTAACCAAATACCATAATTGATTATCTAAATTAATTAAATCAATTAATTATTAAAATTAATTACATTAATTAATAAATAAATAATCACAAGTTAATGACCTTTATTAACTTATCAACAAATTCTTAATTACCTTTCTTAAGTAATTAACTTAAATTAATTAATATTAATTTTCAAATTTAATTTATCTTAATTAGTTAATTTATCCTTAATTAATTTATTTAAATCCTTCATTAATTAAATAAATAAATTAATTATCCATTTAATTACCATATTAATTTAATGACTCAAAAATCATTAAATTCTTTGATTTACTTAAAAATAAAACATCTCTTGTTAATGATTACATTATCATTAACAAAGTATTTTAAAACAACTTATCTTAAAATTTGTTTTCAAATTACATTTTAAATTTTAAATTTAAAATGAAATCAAACTTAACTTATCAAAATTTTAAAAACATCTTAAAACCCTTTTAAAAACTTATGCTAAATAATTTCTTATTTTATAAAGAAGTTTTAAAGGAAATTTAAACCAATTTCATTTTTAAGATACAAATCATATTTAAACTATGTTACAACATTAAAAGTTGTTTAAACATTTAAAATATTTAAATCTTCCCTTATTTTTAAACATGAATTCAAATTGGATCTTGGTTTCAGATTTAAACTTATGTTTAAATCTTTTACTTTAAATTCAAAGCTTTATCTTTAATTTTAGATTTATTAAAACCCTTTTTAGTTGTTTAAAACATTTTAATTTAAAAAGTTTAAATAAATTTTCAAACCTGAAATTCAAACTCATATTGAAAACCATACTTTAAATTTAGTTTTAAATTCTTATTTAAAAACCCTTCTCCAGATTTTTAAATCAAATCTCTTTGAATTGAAATGTACAGGTTTCTAAACCTGTTAACTACAGAAAATAAATTACCCGAGCTCCCCTTCAGTTACTGCGAGTAAAATTCGTAACCACTTCGAGAAAATGATCGAATCACCCGAGGAAACAACATCTTCCCAAAACCCAATTCATACCTGATACTCTGTGCACTCGTGCACCTCCACTGGCGAACCACGCCACTACGACCATACCTGATGATCCACACAAGTGTAGTTCAACCTCGCACCCCGTTCCAACACTCAGATCACCAGAAGTAGCTCAATATCGAGATCGAGCCCTAAACCCCAAACTCGAACACAAATTGGAAACCTGGAATCAAAAGGCCATTCCCCTCCCAAAACCTGTCATCGCCAACATCACTGCCCACCGTCCGCGAGAATAGCAGCAACTCCGGTCACCATCTTGTCAGTGGCCATACTCCTATCTTCCCAAAAATTGTTGCACTCGATCGTCCCTAGATTTCATGATGATCGAAATTTCCACACCAGTTAAAATTAGGTTTACAGAAAAAATGATCCACCACCGTCACTCCGATGATCTTCCACTTCCACCCCTATTTTTCATCCACTAGCCTATCACTTGTCCATCTCCGAAAGAAATTCCGATCCCCCAGACTACTGAGTTCATCAGATATCGCTAAATTTCCATTTTCTGCTTGAACTAGAAATATAAGCAAATCTCTTCACTAAAAATAGTTATTTTAGTTTTAAAAATCCAATTTTGGATTAAGCATTTGATTTAGATTCCTGAATACAAGAGTTATGGCAATTAAAATTTGACTTATTAAATGTTTTTCTGATGTTTTCTTATTTCCAGAAGCAAATACAAATTGATTTATCTTAATCAGATTTCTTAGACTAACAATTATGATACAACAAACATAATTTGTCCAATACTTAAGTTTTACCAAAGGTTAAATTAATAGCAAGAGAATTTTGACTAATTCTTGAGCTTGGAACAAAGTACAACAGCATATTCATCCAACAATACATTCTTACAGAAACATGCACTTTATAAATAATCTCATATCAGAATTACTTCAGATAAAATCAAGGAACCAAATTATATTTACAATTTTTTTAAAAAGATTGTTACTCACCTGAAAACAGTGATGAAGCAGAGCAAAAATTATTGAAAAGCTGTTGTTTTGTTTAAAAACCAAAGTGCCTTGCTGATTTAAACTTGCATGCAGGTCCAAGGTTCCAGATGCATTTGAATCTTTAAATTGAAAAGATATAATTTGCAGTTGCATTTTGAGATGGCTTTGAATGTTTATGATTAAAACTTAGGTTGAACGATGCATGCAGGCTTATGCTTTTGCAGGTTTGGTTTCCAGAATGTTGAAATGCAAAGGCATTCATTATGCTTTTGAAATGAATTTCAGGTACAGGCTTTTGGAAATGGATTTCAGGTTGATGAAATTACAGGTTAAAATGCTTTGCAGGTTGGTGAATATGAAGAGAATTTCAAATTTTGGTTAGAGAGGAGTTCAGATCTTTAAATTTGAATATGAAACTTGGTTTTGAGGGAGTATTATAGTTGTAGATATGTTTGAATAAATTTCCAGCTGAAACCTTTCTTTTTCTTAACTTTGGAAAAAAAATGATTAGAAAAGGTAGAGCTTAAAGAAAACATGTTTTAAATGAGTACAAATGATTTATTAAAAATTTAAAAGAAAATAAAAGACACTTGTTACACTAGTTTTTTAATTCATTTACACTTGTCATAAACACAACTTAGTTTAATAACATGTGTCTTAAGTAATTTAATTTGTTTTTATTTGATTTAAAGGTAATGGAAATCTTCCTTATTTATTAAACACATATAAAGTAGTCTCATAAATAAATGTATATGTATTTCTTTTTTAATGAAAATGAAATAAAATAATTTATATAAAGATAAAAGCTTATTTATATAATTTAAATATGTTTATTCATTTGAATTTCAAAATTAAATTCAATTTCAAATGCTTATTTATACATTTAAAAATTCCAAATTTAAAACTAATTTATCAACATATATTAATTTTAAAATAATATTATTGTCTTTTCAAATCTGTCTATATTTATACATTTATCATTATTTGAAAATAACATATTTATCAAATTTCAATAATTTATAAAAGAAATCATAAATTACTTATCTTATTTAACTTATTTAAATGCACTACTGTTTTTAATATGTAAATGGTATTTTATATTTACTTACATAATTCAAATTATCAAAATAAATATTAGAATTTAAAAACAAGATTTTATTTGTTTATTTAACTTCAATTCAAAACTTATCTATTCACAATATATATATATATATATATATATATATATATATATATATGTATATATATATATATACATACATTATAAATAGGAAAACTTTCTATTAGCTTTTAAAATATAAAATTCACCAATTAAACATCTATTTAATTGGATTATTAAATCAAGTTAATTTTTTATTAACAAAATTTTGTCAAATCAATTTAATTTTAAATACAGCTTATTAAATTGATATTGTTAAAATTTCCGGGATATCACACTCGTGCACGATGCACACAAATCTGGCTACCTCCGATCGGTCTTGCCACCACCTACACGTCGACTATGACCACCTCAACCTAACCGACCACCCAGTATCACCACATCCACCATGAAATAAAAAGGAGCTATCGATCTCAACCTAGAAACCAAACAAGTTGCCTAAATCAATGCTGTGCCGACGATCTCGACCTCCAGTCACCCTGCCTTCAAGTCCAAACCCTCACAACTCATCCACGAAGCTTCTCCCCTGGGTGCGATCGGTCCAAATCTCTCGACGACGTCGCAGTGACCACATGAACTCCATCAAAAAAAATCTCATCAAACCCTAGTTCGCCGTTGTGATAATGCCACAACGATGGTAAAATTGCATCACCATTTTTCTAATGATTCCCACGGGCTACCCTACCTCCACGCCCAATCCCGATGACACCGACCATCACGTTCGCCAGTATTAGCCCAAAATACCATTTCTGTTTAACTCGAAATCTCTTGATATTTAATAATTTAAAAATCCAGATATAAACATTAAAAATCATGGTTTTCAAAAATGAATTAATTGATATGACTGAATCTTGAATTCATGCAAGTCGAAATCTTGATAAATTTGAGTTTCCATGTATATTTTCATTTCCAGACAAAATAACCTTCAAATTTCTCTTGAAAAATATTTTTTTTAAATTTAAGATTGTGTTAGTTCAAACACATTCTATTCAAACCTCAGAGCCTAAGAGAGATTAGTGGGTTAGATGTTTGAATTTTGATCAGGGTTTAAAGCCTGTAACCTGTACAGAGCATCAACATGCATATGCACACAAGCATACACGGGCATATTCACATATTTATATAGGTATGTAGTACATTTTCATTAATTCACTTCATTTATATCAAGTTAACAAACCAATTCAGGGTTTTAAAGAGAGATTTGCTCACCTGTATATGCACAGAGCAGAGAAGCAACAGAGAATGAAGTCTGGAAGTTTTAAAACTACGATGATCTGGAACCTAGATTTTTGAATTCAACTTGCTTTTATTTTTGATTTGCTCCTGTCTGGACTTTAGTTGTTGAGTTTGATCTTTGCATTTATTCTAGTTGCCTCAGATCTTCCAGATTTTGATTTGCACCTTTTTTGATTACAGGTTGAAGAGTTTCTTTTCTTTCTTCTCTGTTTGATTTTATTTTTCTGATTTTCTTTTGAGATGATCTAATCCATATTTTGATTTGCATTGTATTCCTCAGTTGAAAACATGAGGTAGATCTGGTTTTCAGTTTATTTTCTAGGTTGAAATCTGAAACTTTTAATTGTCTTTTAAATTTAAACTTCTCAGATTTTTTTTATTTTGATTTTCAGGTTGAAGCTCCTCGTATCTTTTTCTTTTGAAGAGCTTGAGAAATGAAAATAACCTGGTTTCTTTTATTTGACATTAACATTTTGATTTTTTTTAAAGAAAATAGGTGTGCCACTTATAATTAAACTCAACACTTGTCTATTACTTGATCTTATTTGGTTTACATTTGTCATACATAATAAAATTGTGTTTAAATCCTTAATTTTAATTAATTTATAGATTTATGTTTTTAACCCATTCACTTATTAATATTTCATAAATGTATACATTATGTTTTTCTTATTTATACTCTTATACATTTTAAAACTATAATTTTAAAAGAAAATTTTCTTTTCTATTATTAAGATATAGAGTTTTACTTTCAATTAACTTTCAAAATACACATGTATTACAATTCCAAACAGATTTTTTAATAATTTTATATTATAGAGTTTTTCAAACTCAAATTTATTTTCAAAGGTTTTTATTTTGGAATTCACAAACCAAAATTTCAATTCATAATCTATTGGATTTCAAATCACTTAATTTTATTTAAAATCTTTTCATATATATCTAGTCAAATCTTCAAATTAATCCACAATTAAATTTGTAATTAAAATATTATTCAAAATATTTATTTCAGAATTTCCAATTATAAATTCTATTTAAAAATCATATTTAAATCCATTCAACTTAATTCACAATCTAATCTAAATTTATTTTAATTACCAATTTAATTCGATTCAAAAACGGGATCATTACAGATTCCCCCCTTAAGAAAATTTCGTCCCCGAAATTTGCCAGGGAGACAACAAAGAAAGGGTAGATACACAAAGATAGAGAATCGACTCACAAATCAAGACGATTATCTATTCTGTACTTGGTTTACCAAATCAGAATATCACTAATAGATATGAGAACAAACTCATTCAATGCTATATAAGATACTCGGGTCATCAGATATACGAATATGCCGGGGCACTAGTTAGTCCGGAGGAATAACTAACCACTTGTAGAATATATCGAGACCAAAATGATAGATAAATGGATTTAATCTTCCACAATTCTCAAACAGTAGATATGGATTCCAAACTCAAGTTGGAATACCACATAGTATATATATAATTTATCCCTCTTTAAACTTTGATACCCATAAGAAATTACAATAGAATTTCGAATTTGATTTAATCGAAATCATGTTATCGATACAAATTAATTTAACTTGATATTTAATTAACCAATTTATTCCAATTTAAATTTTCAAATTTATCAAAGATAAAAATGAAAAGCTGATAGAAAACCAACGAAGAGAATACGAAATGGAAATTATCTATAAGGATTCGTAAGGCCACCATCACACCGAGGCTTCTTCCTCGAGCTACCACGAATACATCGAAGAGATTGGAAAGGCGAATTAAAGAGGATTGATAGAGAAAGTTGTTTCTGCTATTGTAGGGTACTGACCATTTGTAGTGGTACTCCCTTGTTCCCTATCTCGTCCTCTTCTTGCACTCATACTCACTATTAGTGGATAGTAAGAGAATTTACTGAGACGCTTGGACGGATATCTTAGGGATATACTAATTCTAGGGTATACTTCACCCTATCTCTAATGAGTTACCTAATGTGTTATACTCCTGAGCTAAAGTTTCAACCTTCAGCTCTGATACCACTTATAACAATCCTGACTCGGCCTTCGAAAATTGGCACCCGTACTTCACTTGTACTCGAATGCCGCAGACTCAAACGCCGAATCTGGCTCGCCGGAGCTTATAACACATTAAGTAAACAACACAGTGGAAGAAAAAGAAATGAATATCAAATACAACTCCAATGATACAATATCCAAATATACAACAATGATCAATATCAGAGATACAATGAAATGCTACAGTGGAAACAACAATGAACTAGCGGCAGAAACAACTAGAACTTGAAACTCCAGAAGAAACACTAATATCAGCAATCTCAATAGATAACTCTAACCACTATCAATTTGCACCAAGCTAAGCACGGTCATTCGTCCTAACCAAAGGCTTCAATATCCAAAGTATCCAAAGAATTACAAAGAGAAAGTTGAAAGCTACCGAATCAATATCTACCATCTGAAAAACCTAACTCTAGACTGCCCGTGTGGAAAATTGTGGGCACCCAGAGTTTAGGAAGGGAGCAATAAAATCTGGGTCAGTCATGGGACTGGTATGAGCAAACAAAAATAGTTTATCTTTAAAAAACCAACAAAAATTTTAAAACATTGAAAACTACAATGCTTTTTGAAGAAATGAAACTGTCGTAAGGCCTCCCGCCACATACACAATGCAAGCGCACACTTGGGGGAGATTTCTCCTTATGACAGTCAAAAATGCTTGATACGCGAAAACCATTTTGATATTATTATTAGTGCATAGTGCAGAAAACATTTCGAAAGTATAATATCAATCTTAGCCAGCATACCACAATTTGTGGTATGCCTACTATAGCTACCATTTAAGAATGACAGGTTATACAGTTGAAATCGTAAAGGCGCGTATTGGATGATTGGATTTCCAACAAATGGTCAGGCAAAGGAAATTCCCACACCGAAATGGAACGCCTCTGGAAGGACGCCACCGAGAACCTAACCAGATCTCTGCCAAACATGGCCGATGCTACCTCACACTTTAACCAAGCTGTAACTAGGTAACTAACACACGAGCTATTCCATCCCCGGTCGTTACCGACCTTTATCCGAGCGCTCGACACCAAAAATTACAAAGTAATAAATTTTCTGTAACCACATAGGTTAAATATCTAGGCTCCATACCATGATACCACCTCTTATCCAAAAGGAAATGGACATACACTAGGGGCGCGACCCCTGAAAACCTTGCCGCAACATTCCTTTTTCGACCATTACCAGGTTGTGAGGCTCGACGAAGTCTCGTCCACAAAGCTACGCTTTTTCACAAATCCATGCTTCGGTCAACAAATGATCAGCAGCACTTCGTATGCCACATTACCAAATTGGAAATGTATCACTAGTAACCATCAACTACATAACCTCTGAGCTCATATGTCTCAGAGACGGGTGTTAAGCTAAGAGAATAAATCTCCGCCACCAAACAGAAATGTATTTGATAAAAACCAGCTTTACATCTCAAAGTGTAACGTCAGACACACATCCATACAAGTTTGTTCCGGGTTCGAACAGAACCGAAGGCACATCCAAAGGAGCCCTTGCAAATCTGGGTATTCACAATCCCGGTCGGACTTCCCATCACTTAGGGAATCTTTATACCGGAGCCATGATGCAGAAAAAATCGATAGGTAATCCTTTCGTTTTCGAAAATACTCGGTCTTCACCACCGGTCTTCATATGTTATCCATATACGTCATATCATTATTCGGAATGGATTATATGACACAAAGGTCCTCTCCCTGCTAAACCGAATAATGAGCACAATATTTAAAATCATATGGATATGGGATCTCAGTTAAGTCGCAATTTAAAACCCAAAACTTTCTTTCAAATGGTTTAAACAAATTACCATTTTCAATCTTTTTAAACAAAAAGATTCATTTCACAAAGTTCACAAAGTTTACCAATCATTCACAAAGATTCATTGATATCTTTTCAATTCAAATCTTTTATACAAAAGATACGCTTTTCAGATCCCTTTTCAATTTGAAAACAAACTTCACCAATCTTTAACAAAGATTCATTTGTAGCCCTTTTCAAAACAATTTCCATTTCAATTGGATTAACTCATTCAATCTTTAAATTAAAGATTTAACTTATAGCTTTCAAAACCATTTCCAAAGATTCATTCATAACTTGGAAAACCATTTTCAATTCAAACTTGAAATTCCTTTAAAAAAAATTGGAAATTCATTTCTTATATGAAAGCTTTTATCATTTGAAAAAAAAAAGTTTTCATTTCGGAAAAATCTTATTTCATTTATACAATTTAAACTTTGGATTAAATTCAAGTTCCCAAAACAACACTTTAAAAATGGTTTAAAACCCATATAACTTGTATAACCTTTTTAAATCATAAATTCTCAACATGGAATTCAATTTCAAATTTCAAATTCAAATTTAAACCAAATTTCAAAACTAAATCAAGTTATTAAAAAAAATAACTTTTGTCTTTGAAATTCCTTTTCAAAAGCTTTTCACTTTAAACCCAATCCATTTCCAAAACCATTTGGATTCAAAATTCATTTTTCAAAACCATTTTGAATATCTGTGACTTAACCGATTTCCTCGTGAAATCCATATTTGTGTGTGTATAGTGTGGTTTAGGAGTTTTACACAATAGTGCAACAACATCAATCATCGCAGATTCAATCATATCAATATCGATACGCGGTATAATCCATAACGCTTGTCTTTAATCACAGATTCACAGATAAAGTCAATTTATCAATCACAAAGATTCACCATTATGATTCGATGTGGTTTTCGGATAACCAACTGGATTCCGACATCCTGTCGCATAGAAATTCAAATGTCATTTTCCAGGCCAAGGGGTTTTCATATTCATACAACAATATATTCATCACTGTTATAACAGCTCAGCACAAAGCATTTCATATTACATAGCATTACATCACATATCAAAAATATCAATCCATCACACAACATTACACATTAGAGATATCAAACAATTCACAACAGCTCAATAGAGTACAGTCATCCATAAGGAAGATAAATTAGTTATCTGATAATTTCAAATCAGATTGATTACTAATCCTGGTTAATTAACATAAATTAATTACAGTCATCATAATTAGTTATCCTTAAATTATTTGTTAATTAACCATTAATAATAAATTCATTAACCCCTTAATTATGTAATTATCCTAGAATCAATTATTCCCAAATTAATTACCTTGATTAACTAATCATACAAATTAATTATCCTTTAAATAATTAAGGAAGTAAACCTTTAATTAATACATCATCCCTTTATCACTTTCATTAATTAATTTGACCTTAAATTAATTAATTATTTCTAAATTAATTAACTTTACTAATTTATCATTCAAATTAATTAGCCTTAATTTAATTATCCTTCAATCGTTTGATTAATCCACCTTTAATCATTAATTACATTCAATTAAGTAATTTTCTTTAAGTAATTAATTATTTTCAATTTCAATATAAACATCAATTAAGGAATAAATAAATTATTCTTCAATTTAATCTCAAATAAATTAATCTTAATTGAATTACACCAAGTGATTATCTTTTTAAATCAATTAACTTTTAAACATTTAATACTTAAACCATAAATCTTTGAAACAAAGTATTTTTTTATTCATAAATCAACTTGAGACTTTACATCACTTTTATTGATCACATCATCAAACTCCATTTGAAATACTTAATAATATTTTAAATAATCATTTCAATAAAATTATTAAAACCCAGACTAATTCTAACATATCTTTGACTTTAAAGCCAAGTCTTTGAAACTTATTCCAAAGCTTGAAAAACTTGTTTTTAACTTGTCGATGCTTTATTTTGAAAACTTTGTTAAACCTTTGCCCTTGAAAATTAAATTAAATTTTGAACCAGATCATCATGCAGTTCGAACTCTAGCCAAAATCCCCATCAACCAGAGCCTGCCTCGAGTTCTCCTGTATCCTCATATGCTTCGAGTTTCCACTCCAATTACTTCGAGTTCGACTCGAGTATTCTACTGCTTCTCCTTCCTTCAATAATAACTGATACACAGTTAAATGCTCGTGCACGATGCACACAAATTTGGCCACCTCCGATCGGTCTTGCCACCACCTACACGTCGACCATGACCACATCAACCTAACCGACCACCCAGTATCACCATATCCACCATGAAATAAAAAGGAGCTATCGATCTCAACCTAAAAACCAAACAAGTTTCCTAAATCAATGCCGTGTCGATGATCTCGACCTCCGGTCACCCTGCCTTCAAGTGCAAACCCTCACAACTCATCTACGAAGCTTCTCCACTAGGTGCGATCGGTTCAAATCTCTCGACGACGTCGCAGTGACCATATGAACTCCATCAAAAAAAGCTCGTCGAACCCTAGTTCGACGTTGTGACAACGCCACGACGATGGTAAAATTGCATCACCATTTTTCTAATGATTCCCATGGGCTACCCTACCTCCAGGGCCAATCCCGATGACACCGACCGTCACGTTCGCCAGTATTAGCCCAAAATACCATTTCTGTTTAACTCAAAATCTCTCGATATTTACAAACTTAAAAATCCAGATATAAACATTAAAAATCATGGTTTTCGAAAATGAATTAATTGATATGATTGAATCTTGAATTCATGCAAGTCGAAATCTTGATAAATTTGAGTTTCCCTGTATATTTTCATTTCCGGACAAGATAACCTTCAAATTTCTCTTGAAAAATATTTTTTTAAATTTATTAATTCAAACACATTATATTCGAACCTCAGAGCCTAAGAGAGATTAGAGGATTAGATATTTGAATTTTGATCAGGGTTTAAAGCCTGTAACCTATACAGAACATCAACATGCATATACACACAAGCATACACAGGCTTATTCACATATTTATATAGATATGCAGTACATTTTCATTAATTCACTTCATTTATATCCAGTTAAGAAATCGATTCAGGGTTTTAAAGAGAGATTTGCTCACCTGTATATGCACATAGCAGAGAAGCAACAGAGAATGAAGTCTGGAAGTTTTAAAACTGTGATGATCTGGAACCTAGATTTTTGAATTCAATTTGCTTTTGTTTTTGATTTGCTCCTGTCTGGACTTTAGTTGTTGAGTTTGATCTTTGCATTTATTCTAGTTGCCTCAGATCTTCCAGATTTTGATTTGCACCTTTCTTGATTACAGGTTGAAGAATTTCTTCTCTCTTCTCTGTTTGATTTTATTTTTCTGATTGGCTTTTGAGACGATCTAATCCATATTTTGATTTGCATTGTATTCCTAGTTGAAAACATGAGGTAGATCTGGTTTTTAGTTTATTTTCCAGGTTGAAATCTGAAACTTTTAATTGTCTTTTAAATTTAAACTTCTCAGATTTTTTTATTTATTTTGATATTCAGGTTAAAGCTTCTCATATCACTTTCTTTTGAAGAGCTTGAGAAATGAAAATAACCTGGTTTCTTTTATTTGATATTAACATTGTGATAATTTTTTTCTAAACAAAATAGGTATGCCACTTGTAGTTAAACTCAACACTTGTCTATTACTTGATCTTATTTGGTTTACATTTGTCAGACATAATAAAATTGTGTTTAAATCCTTAATTTTAATTAATTTATAGATTTACGTTTTTAACCCCTTCACTTATTAATATTTCATAAATGTATACATTATGTTTTTCTTATTTATACTCTTATACATTTTAAAACTATAATTTTAAAAGAAGATTTTATTTTCTATTATTAAGATATAGAGTTTTATTTTCAACAAACTTTCAAAATATAGATATATACATGTATTACAATTCCAAACAGATTTTTTTATTTATTTTATATTATAGAGTTTTTCAAACTAAAATTTATTTTCAAAGGTTTTTATTTTGGAATTCACGAACCAAAATTTCTATTCATAATCAATTGGATTTCAAATCAATTAATTTTATTTACAATATTTTGATATATATATCTATTCAAATCTTCAAATTAATCCACAATTAAATTTGTAACTAAATTATTATTCAAAATATTTATTTCAGAATTCCAATTAGAAATTCTATTTAAAAATCATATTTATATACATTCAACTTAATTCACAATCTAATCCTAATTTATTTAAATTACCAATTTAAATTCGATTCAAAAATGGGATCATTACATTTTATTGGTTAATTTTTGGAATGCTATGGTTACACTTTATTTATAGAATGTTAATCAATTCATTAAATTTATGGATTTATGTAATGTATATACATATATAGGTAAACAGAAGTTGTTGTAGATTTGGAAAATACAAGGATTTAAATGCAAATTAGATTTTTATTTCTATGGATTTTTTACAAATACATATATATATATAGTTTCAAAAGAAGATAAATGTATATTTTAAAATTTACAAGTTTATTAATATATTAAGGAAATAAATTGTTTAACTGATTAATCAATTATTTTGGTTATTAAAGATAAGTTGTTAAAATAAATCAGTTTTAAACCAAATCATTAGCTAATTAAAAATTAATAAATGATAATTTAATTGTTCGACTACTTCGAATATTAATCAACTGTATAATATTTATACAAGGTGAAAACTACAAAGGAAACAAACTAGAATGGAAAATGGATTGTATGCATAGCAAAGGTGAGATCTTCTCACTCAATCTAATTTTCCGATTTAATTTTAAAGAGTTAAATTTAAATTATTGATTGTGTGCTTGGATGATAAATTATTATCAGTTGTATTGAATTAGACCCTGTGCGTCGCATAATTGCGGAGTATATTATATAAACCCATAGACTGTGATATTCCACATCAAAATGGAATTGGTATTATATATGTATTTGGATTGATTGATTTCCCGTATTATATAGCGGATGAGACCCTATGCGCCGCATAATAGCGGATGATATTATATTGGTCCCATATACCGCGATATTCCACCTCAAAGTGGAATTGGTATTTAATTGTTGTGCTAACGTCTGTGGATGCATGGAAACACGTTGGAGGGATCCAACTAAATTCCTTAAATATTTGAATTTGTTTCAATATTGTGTGTTGATTATTTATAATCTGTGTGTGATCATATTTGCGATTGAAATCATTGAAGGCTATATTTAGCCGAATATATTTTTTCTATTGTAGGATATCGAAAATAAATAAAATTGGATTTTTGAAATTCAAGTAGAAAATTTGTAATAAATTCATTTAAAGAATTGGGTGAATTTTGGAGAAGAAATTAAAATAGATAAAGTTTTATTTTTTAAAATTTATCGAATAAATTCCAAAATATGGGAAAAGATTTTTTTTATCAACGGGTTTTGAGTAATATTGTTTAATAGTTGAAGAATTTATTTAAAATTCAGATTTTAAATAATTTGAAAGAGAAAAAGGTATTTATTTTAAAAGGAAGTAAATTAGAAATCAAATTTAAAAATTGATTTTGGTGTTCGAAATGATTTTGGAAATTTATTTGGTGTTTAATAATGAATCTTTGGGAAATCAATTTGAAATTTGAGTTGGTGTCTGAAATAAATTTTTAGAAATTAATTTGGAATTTGATTTGGTATTTGAAACTGAACATCTGGAAAACGATTTAAAAATCGTACATCAGTGGATATTTGGAAATTTAAATTCACAATGTGAATTTTATAAAGGAAAGGGAATTTTGTTTTAAAAACAAATGTTGGTTTATTTTCTAAAAGTGTGGAAGGGAATTTAAGGATTTCGAATGTAAATTTAAAATAAATCTAGAAATATTTATAAATTGATTTGAATTAACCATTTTAGAATGGAAGGTGTACTTTTCTTGGAAAGCCGGGTATGTTTTCAATATAGTTTACAAATATAAATTGAAGTTGTCAAGATGGTTTTAAGGAAAGAATATTTTGGAGAAATTGTTTTCTTAAGTTGTTTTAAAAATCTTTAAAGTAAAGATTTATTTAATTTATTATAGAAGTGATTATTTAATAATTTAATGGATATTTGATTTGGAAAATGGGTATTTATAATAGTTGTACTCTATCTAATAATTTTATTTTAAAATTATTTTGGACTTAAGTTTAGATGAGATATTAGTATAATATTTTCATAACTAATATTTAAGCAAGTGTTTTAAAATAATTTTAATTTAAATGTTTCTAGGTATATTTTGGATAAGCGTATTAGATTATTTTAAAAGTATTTGAACTCGGCAAATTTTCAGTGGAATTAAATAAATAGTTGAAAATTTATTCCACGTGAGTAAAATGATTTGAAATTTGTTTTCAAAGGATTGAAAGGCGAAAGGTGATTTGAAATTTGTTCTCAAATGGTTGAAGTGTGAAAATATATAACTTGCAAAGATATTATGAAAATAAATAATTGGGAAAAAATGATTTAAAATCTGGTGATTGTTGTGAATATTGATTGATAGTTAAATAACCGACTGTCAATATTAGCCTTTAAACGACATTTGATTTTCGATGCGACCGAGGGTTAGATGCTGAATGGTTATTCGAAAACCACATCGAATCTTTGTGATAGTGATGGATCTTTTGTTTAAAAGATCAAAGTGGAAATTTGTTATGATTTGTTTGAAATCGGAATGAACATTTATTTTTTTAAATGAAGTGCTCATTATTTGGATTAACCGGGGGAGGACTTTGTGTCATAAAACCCATAATGATATGGCAAAATGGGATTGCATTTGAAGATGGTGTTCAAAAGCTAAAGGATTACATGTCGAATGTCTCTGCACTAGGTTGCTCTGGTATAGAGATTTTATCACCCTTTATGACGGGGATTTCGGACGTGGTTAGTGAATATCCGAATTTGCAAGGGCTTCTTTGAAGTGCCTTTGGTTCCATTGATCCTGAAACAGACTTGTATGGATGTGTGTCCGACGTTCCACTTTGAGATGTAAAACTGGTTTTTATCAAATACATTTCTATTGGTGGTGGAGAATTTATTATCTTAGTTTAACACCCTTCTCTGAGACATACGAGCTCAAAGATTATGTAATTGATGGTTACTAGTGATACATTCCCAATTTGGTAATGTGGCATACAAAGTGCTGCTGATCATTTGTTGATCGAAGCATGGCTTTATGAAAAAGCGTAGCTTTGTGTATGAGACTTCGTCGCACCTCACACCTTAGAAATGGTCAAAATAGGAAGGATGCGGTAAGGTTATTTGGGAGTAGCATCCCCTGAGGGTATGTCATTTGCTCTTGGAAAAGGGTAGTATCATGGTATGGAGCCCATGTATTTTACCTATGTTGTTGCTGCAAATTTATTACTTTGTGTTTGTTGCTTTGTGGTTGAGGATCCTTGAATAAAGGTCGCAATCGACCGAGGGATGGCATACTCGTGTAGTAGTTACCTAGTTACAGAGGTAACCCCAGCCTTGTGTTCGCAGAGATCTAGTTAAGTTCTCGGAACATCCCCCAAGAGGCGTACCCATGTGGCAATAGTAAGTTCCTTAGCCTGACCATTTGTTGGAAATCCAAAGAAAAAGTACGAGCCCTTTATGATTGCGATTGTATAACCTGCCTCCTCAGGAGGTAGCTATAGCAGGCATAATATAAGGGTACCTATGCTGGCTAAGATTAATATTATACTTTCGAAAGATTTTCTACACTATGAAATAATAATAATATTATCAAAAAGGATTTTGCGTATCAAGCATGTTTGACTATCATAAGGAGAAATATCCTCCAACCGTGCACTTGCATTATGTGTGTGCGGGGAGGCTTTATGGTAGTTTCATTTTCCAAAAGCATAGTGGATTTTTTTTCCTTTCTTTGTGAAAATAACTATTTTTAAGATCTCACACCAGTCCCATGATTGACCTGGAGTTTATTATTCCCTTTCTAAACTCTACGTGCCCATAATTTTGCACACGACAAGCCTAGAGTCAGGTTATCATTATTCTGGAGCGAAGTCAGAAAAGTTGCTGTGGAGATCTGAAGTTCAAGCTGGATGGAGAGACGTATCATTATACTATGTATTTTCCACTGCGTTGGGATTGCTGCAAGTTCAGTTTTAGTATGGATTAGCTGTTGTAAATGCCTAGTGTTGAATGGTGTCGTTATATACTCTGATAATGTGATGTATGTAAAAACGGATATAGTGCTTTTGTTTTAAAGATTATTCATTTATCTATTATATATTATTCTACTGCGAAATGTGAGATTCTGTTATTGTTTTTGTTTCTTCTTCTATCTTCTTCTTCTTTAACCCTAACAGTTCGGTTTTTCGACATTCGATTGTGCGGCATTTGGGGATGTACTAATGTCAACTTTTGGAAGTCGAAAAATCGGGTCGTTACAGATTGGTATCAAAGCATTTGGTTAAGTGACAACCTTGGCTCTGGTGGGTGATATCCATTAGAGATAGAGTCAGTAGTTTGGGTGTAATAATAGATATAAGCACGTATTTGTTAGTGAATATAAATTGTTTTATATTCTGTTGACCTATCGGTTGATTGTTTATAGATTCTGGTCGGTGTAGTTGGCCAACTATATCCATAGGGGTTTCTAAACTCTTAAACAAGATAAACCGACATAGTATTGTTTTAAAATTGGGTAAATGGAATAATTTTTACCCAAATATAAAAGGAAATCATTTTCCGTATATTATTATAGTATATGGTTGCTTGGATATTAGGAGGTGATAATATTACATTATTATCATTATTGTTGAATAAGAAATTGAAAACATAACCAAAGGTTAAGAAATAAATTTATATACAAATGGGATTTGTAAATATAAATTGTAAATGTGATTTATAACTTTAAGTAGAATTCCAGAGAAATATTTGTAAAGAAATTGAAAGGATTTCAAGTTTTGGAGATTTGGAAAATTTTTAATCCCTTTTTAGTTTGAAAATGGTTTTCAAAGGTTTGGAAAAAAGTTTTAAAAAGGGATAAAAGCACTAAACTCTTTTCGGTCGTTGGAAAATAACTTCGGTGATGACTGCAACATCATCGATGTTCATTTTCGAGCTTCCAAGGTAGGAATTGCAACCCAAATATTTTGAATTGGGAATATTTGCGAAATTGAGCTTGATTTTGAAATAGTTTGATTTTGGAAATAATTGATTTCAAAGAAGATTTTGAAATGTTGAGAAATTGTTTAAAACTCTGGAAGATTTATTAGAAGTGTTTATGAGTTGATAACTTATATAATTTGAATTTTGATAGAATGAATTTAACTTAAAGAAATGAGTTAAATGAAAATGAGTATGAAAACAAAATAAGTTGGGAAAGTAAAATTATTAAATGAAATGAAAATCAGCGAGAAAACTTATAGGAGTTAAGAATTGAATTTGAATTGTGTGAAATAAAATGAAGTTGTAAAATTAGTTCAAAGTGAACTAAAAATAATAAAGGTGGAGATAAAAATGGTTTGAGATAAAATGAATTGGAATTCATAATGGATTAGTAAATGAAACTAATTTAAAATAGTGATATGAATCAGTTGTGAATGAAAGATAGTTGATAAAATTTAATATTCAGAAGGTAAATTGAGACCAAATAGAATTGAAATTGTAAATTGAATGCAAATGAAATTGAAAATGCAGGATTAAATGAAAATGGATATATATCTTCAATCGTAAAGTAAAAATGGTATGAGAAGTATATATTGAAAAATTCTGTAAAGAAATGAATTAAATGATTTTGGATATGGTAATTGGATATTATTACTAGTAGGATATACATGCAATTTAAATGCAAAGGAAAGTAGATTTTTGATTTCAGAAGATAAAATTGAATTGCTTGGAAAAAGGTAAGTATATCTGAAATTTGATTGGGTTTTTGATCTAGCCGTTTGGCTTTATGTTTTCTTTTTGAAATCTAGGGGCTCGTAGTGGCATTTTGTAGTCGTACCGAGCTAGCCGCACAAAGGAGACGCTGGCAAAATTTTTGGGTGTTAGAAAAATTTTGAGCAAATTTTAAAAATTTAAAATTTAAATTTAAATTTCAATTGTTAAGAAAACATTGTTATTTGAAACTTATGGTTGATTTTGGAAAGTTAGTTGAAGTAATAATGAGTTTTAAATAAAAGGATTTGTTTTGGCAAGTTGATAAAACTATTTGGTTTGGAAAAAATAGTAAATGGGTTAAGGATCATACTTCTTAACTAGTAATTTCGGTACGAAATTCTTTTAAGGGGGAAGAATGTGATGACCCAGAATTTTGAACATTTCAAATTGAAATATTTGGTTGAATTTTTATATTTGGAAGTTGATTTAACCTGAATATCAAATATCAGAATGAAATTGGCAAATAAATTTTTGAATTTAATAATTGAAATTGGGTTAAATGTTGTATCTTCAGTTTTATGCTTGTTAAAAATAATTTCAAGGCTTTGAAAATTTATATTCATGATACTGAAGATAATAGAAGCTTCAGAGTTGAATTTGAAACTGTTTTGTTTAGTTTTGAAATTATGTAGTTTAAATCGATATTTAAAATTAGCTTTCCGGGGTACGGTCTTGGAATTTGACGAAACAAGTTCCATTGGATCCGTATTATTATCAGATTTCAATTTTCGTAGTGTTTGGTAATCGTTTGGCCGTACGATGAGCAAACACGCTGAAAATTTTATTGAAATTTAATTTAATAACTGGTTCAAAAAGCAATCTTCTCCATACGATCGAATTTGGACTCGGAACCTTTTCCATTGCGTTCAAAATAGGTGGATAATATTATAAACGTCTGGTGGCATGCCTCGGTGGGAGATCAAGATTTTAAAATACATATCCAAGGCGATTTAAATTCAAATTTAAAATTTAACTATATAAAATAAATATATGTATTTAATAATGTATTTTTTCAGGAGAATTTTCACACGTTCTATCCTTTACAACACCTGGCAAATTTTTTTACACGTGTTATTCTTTTTAAAAAAAAATGAATGTCTCATACAAATTAAAAAAAGAACAAAAAAGAAAGAATCGAGTCCCCTCTAAACAATTTCTCATTCAAATTCAATATCATGGCCGCATCACTTTTCAATCTTAAAAAAATCAAAAACGACAATGCGAATTGGGGCTAGAGTTTCGCTGTTGAATGGTCTCACGATTTGAGCTCGCGATCTCATCAAGCTTCGACGCTAGGGTTTGATCAAGAATTGGGTTGCGCGTTTGGGTCCGACACGAGAATGTTGAGTGTCATGATAGGCGAGGTCGCCATGGGTGATGGTCGCGGCTAATCACGTCTGCGAGTTCAACATTGTTGCAGCGGCACTTGGAAGGATTGTCATTCGTAAATTTAGTCGATTTAAGCAATGCAAGTATCGGAGACGGCGCTCACGAGTGGGTCGTGGTCAAAGCAGCCGCAAGCGTTGTGGGATTGGTCGTGATCTTTGGTGGCGCTAGGAAAACGGAAGCAGGAGCGGTGGCCTGAGGCTGAGGTATCGGCAGTCACCGTCTTCGATTTGATTGAGGCCAAAGTGGATTTTTTTGGGCAGAGCTGTGTTTGAAAAGTTGAGTAATTCCCTATTTTGATTGAATTTCATACATGCAATTTTCTATTCAGTAAAGCAGGAGAAGAAATTTTTATTAACAGTAAGTAAAGAAGAATTTTGTTTTAATTTATATGTATGTATATCTACATGCAGAAAATTTATTTACAGCTAGGTTTAAATTAAATCTCTGTTTAAAAAGTTTATAGTAAGAAAAAATTTGAATAAATTTTATTGTTTAATTTTTGGAATGCTATGGTTACACTTTATTTATAGAATGTTAATTAATTCATTAAATTTATGGATTTATATAATGTATATACATATACAGGTAAACAGAAGTAAATATAAATTTGGAAAATGCAAGGATTTAAATACAAATTAGATTTTTATTTCTGTGGATTATTTTTTTACAAAAATATATACATTGTTTCAAAAGAAGGTAAACGTATATTTTAAAATTTAACAATTTATTAATATATTAAGGAAATATGATTAATCAATTATTTCGGTTGCAAAAAATAAGTTGTTAAATTAAATTAGTTTTAAACTAAATCATTAGCTAATTAAAAATTAATAAATGATAATTTAATTGTTCAATTACTTCGAATATTAATCAATTGTTTAATATTTATACAAGGTCCAAACTTCATAGGAAACAAACTGGAATGGAAAATGGATTGCATGCATAACAAAGGTGAGATCTTCTCACTCAATCGGATTTTCCGATTTAATTTTAAATAGTTAAATTTAAAATTGTTGATTGTGTGCTTGGATGATAAATTATTATCAGTTATATTGAATTAGACCATATGCACCACATAATAGCGGAGAATATTATATAAACCCATATACCGCGATATTCCGCCTCGAAGTGGAATTGGTATTATATATGTATTTGGAGTGATTTATTTCCCGCATTATATAGCGGATGAGACCCTATGCGCTGCGTAATAGCAGATGATATTATATTGATCCCATATACCGCGATATTCCACCTCGAAGTGGAATTGGTATTTAATTGTTGTGCTAACTTCTATGGATGCAGGGAAACAGGTTGGAGGGATCCAACTGGATTCCTCAAATATTTGAATTTGTTTCAATATTGTGTGTTAATTATTTATAATCTATTTGTGATTATATTTGTGATTGAAATCGTTGAAGGCTATAGTTTAGCCAAATATATTTTTGGTATCGTAAGATACCGAAAATAAATAAAATTGGATTTTTGAAATTTAAGTAGAAAATTTGTAATAAATTGGGTGAATTTATGATAAGAAATTCAAAAAGATAAAGTTTTATTTTTGAAAACTTATCGAATAAATTCTAAATATGGGAAAAGATTATTTTTTATAAATGGGTTTTGAGTTATATTGTTTAATAGTTGAAGAGATAAAGGTATTTATTTTAAAAGGAAATAAATTTAAAAGTCAAATTTAAAAATTGATTTGGTGTTTGAAATGATTTTGGAAATCAATTTGGAAATTGATTTGGTGTTTAAAAATGAATCTTTGGGAAATCAATTGGAAATTTGAATTGGTGTCTGCAATAAATTTTTGGAAATCAATTTGGAATTTGATTTGGTATTTGAAAGTGAATATTTGGAAAATGATTTAAAAATCGTACATCAGTGGATATTTGGAAATTTAAATTCACAATGGGAATTTTATAACGGAAAGGGAATTTTGTTTTAAAAATAAATGTTGGTTTATTTTTGAAAAGTGTGGAAAGGATTTTACGGATTTGGAACGTAAATTTATAATGAATCCATAAAGATTTATAAATTGATTTGAATGAACCATTTAATAATGGAAGGTGTACTTTCCCTGGAAAGCCGAGTATGTTTTCAATATAGTTTATAAATATAAATTGAAGTTGTAAAGATGGTTTTAAGGAAAGAATATATTGGAGAAATTGTTTACTTAAGTTATTTTAAAAATATTTAAAGTAAAGATTTATTTAATTGATTTTAGATGTGTTTATTTAAAGATTTATTGGATATTTGATTTGGAAAATGGGTATTTAAAATATTTATACTCTATCTAATAATTTTATTTTAAAATTATTTTGGACTTAAGTTTAGATTAGATATTAGTATAATATTTTCATAACCAATATTTAAGCAAGTGTTTTAAAATAGCTTTAATTCAAAATGTTTCTAGGTATATTTTGGATAAGTTTTTAAAATTATTTTTAAAGTATTTGAACTCTGAAAATTTTCAATGGAATTAAATAAGTAGTTGGAAATTTATTTCATGTGAGGAAAACGATTTGAATTTTTTTTTCAAAGGATTGAAAGGTGAAAGGTAATTTGAAATTTGTTTTCAAATGGTTGAAGTGTGGAAATATATATCCTTTGAAGATATTATGAAAATAATTGGGAAAAAATTATTTAAAATCTGGTGATTGTTATGAATATTGATTGATAGTTAAATAACGGACTATCAACATTAGCCTTTAAACGGCATTTGAATTTTGAAGCGATTAGGGTCGGATGCCGAATGGTTATTCGAAAACCACATCGAATCTTTGTGATAGTGATGGATCTTTTGTTTAAAAGATCAAAGTGGAAATTTGTTGTGATTTTTGGAAATCTGAATGAACATTTTTTTTAAAAAATAATCGCTCATTGTTCGGATTAGCCCGGGGAGAATTTTGTGTCATAAAACCCATTCCGAATAATGATACGACGAAATGGGAATGCATTTGAAGATGGTGTTGAAGACCGGGTATTTTCGAAAGCGAAAGGATTACCTATCGAATGTCTCTACAATGGATTGGTTCGGTACAGAGGTTTTATCACCGTTTGTGATGGGGATTCAGGTCGTGATTAGTGAATATCCGTATTTGCAATGGTTTCTTTGAAGTGCCTTCGGTTCCGTTCGATCCAGAAACGTACATGTATGGATGTGTGTCTGACGTTACACTTTGATATGTAAAGCTGGTTTCTATCATATACATTTCTGTTGGTGGTGGAGAATTTATTCTCTTAGCTTAACACCCTTCTCTGAGACATATGAGCTCAGAGGTTATGTAGTTGATGGTTACTAGTGATACATTCGCAATTAGGTAATGTGGCATACGAAGTGTTGCTGATCATTTGTTGATCGAAGCATGGCTTTGTGAAAAAGTGTTGCTTTATGGACGAGATTTCGTCGGACCTCACACCCTGAAATGGTCGAAACAGGAAGGATGTGGTAAGGTTATTTGGGAGTAGCTCCCCCTGAGGATATGTTATTTCCTTCTGGAAAAGGGTAGTATCATAGTATGGAGCCCAGATATTTTACCTATGTTGTTGCTGCAAATTTATTACTTTGTGGTTGTTGCTTTGTGATTGAGGATCCTCGGATAAAGGTCGCAAATGACCGGGGGATGGCATACTCGTGTAGTAGTTGCCCTGTAATAGAGGTAACCCGGCCTTGTGTTGGCAGAGAGCTGGTTAAGTTCTCGGGACATCTCTCCAGAGGCATACCCATGTGGCAATAGGAAGCTCCATAGCCTGACCATTTGTTGGAAATCCAAAGAAACAATACGAGCCCTTTACATTGCGATTAAATAACCTGCCTCCTCAAGAGGTAGCTATAGCAGGCATAATATAATGGTACCTATCCTGGCTAAGATTAATATTATACTTTCGAAAGGTTTTCTGCACTATGCAATAATAATATTATTATCAAAAAGGATTTTGCGTATCAAGCATGTTTGACTATCAAAAAGAGAAATCTCCTCCAATTGTGCACTTTCATTGTGTGTGCGGGGAGACCTTATGGTAGTTTCATTTTCCAAATGCATAGCGGATTTTTTTCATTTCTTCGTGAAAATAACTGTTTTCAAGATATCACACTAGTCCCATGACTGAACAGGAGTTTGTTGTTCCCTTTTTAAACTCTGGATGCCCATAATTTTCCACATGGGCAGCCTAGAGTCAGGTTATCATTATTCTGGAGCGAAGTCAGAAAAGTTGCTGTGGAGATCTGGAGTTTAAGCTGGATGGCGAGACATATCATTATACTATGTATTATCCGCTGTGTTGGGATTGTTGCAAGTTCAGTTTTAATATGGATTATTTGTTGTGAATGCCCAGTGTTGAATGGTGTCGTTGTAAACTCTGATAATGTGATGTATGTACAAACTGATGTAGTGCTTTTGTTTTAAAGATTATTCATTTATCTATTATATTTTGTTCTGCTGCGAAATGTGAGATTCTGTTATTGTTTCTGTTTCTTCTTCTATCTTCTTCTTTAACTCTAACAGTTCGGTTTTTCGGCATTCGATTGTGCGGAATTTGATACAGTGGACATATTAATGTCGACTTTCGGAAGTCGAAAAATCGGATCTTTACACTATTATCCTATTTGTTCCTCCTTGCATCAGAAACATCAAAACCCTATTTCCAAATTTCAATATTAAATCAAAATTAATACCAAAAATTTCAAACTCTTCAAACCGTAGCGAATCATATATCACTGGAAAGTGCTCGATGAGCGTAATCTATTGCAAGAATTCATTTTTCGATTTGGTGCATCGTTTGACCAGAAATCGGTGATGAACCTCAGCCGTCCATTTCTAGGGTTTGTCGTTTAGCAGTGGATCTTCGACAATGGCTCGATCGGAGGACATCGGAGTGTAGAGGGTGTTGAGGAAAGTCAGTTTGTATGGTTCGTTTAGTTTTTTAGTTGCTTGGATGGACAAAAATTTATGACCAATGTGGTGACGGCGGCGGTCACCAATGGGAGGCAGAGGAGTCGTGCCCATCGCTGTTGGGGCGGCTCATGGAAAGAAAGGCTCGCGTAGTGGTGGATCTTGGCGTAGGCTGCTGTAGGAGGCCCGGCAATTGGATATACGATCGATGGCATTGGTTTCATGCATCTGGAAGATCGCGATGGCTAGGGTTAAATAAATAAGTGACGTGTTTTTTGTTTTATTATTTTATTTATTTTATAATTTAAATCGTATAACTTCTAACATCAATAATTTTTCCATATGAGTTTGGATTCACACGCAATTTTCTCTGTTGCGATCGTATCAAAATTCCGGACATTACATAGCCGGTTTGGTTGAATTCTGAAACTGTTTGATTTTTGGGCTTTAAATTGGATTTTATTCGGCTGAAAATCATAGGTGAGTGTTTTAACTCACTCATAAATGCTAAACTATCTTATGTTAGTTAATTTATTCTTGTAACGATCCTGAATTTTTGAACAATTTAAATTGAAAATATTTAATTAATTTTAAATATTTGAATGATAATTTAAATTGAATTCCCAATATAACTGTGAATTTGGCAATTAAATATTAAGATTTGATCTATTGAAAGTTGAATAAAATTTGAATTTGACTTTGGAGTTGAAATTGAATATTGAATTTGTATTTTAAATTCAAACTAATGACTTAGAAAAATATTTTGGATTTAAGAATTTTTATTTATGTAAATTTATAAATTAATGGTTGATTTTAATAACATTTTTCTTTAACTTAAATAATAATATTGCAAGATCTTTGGTACACAATATATTATAACTTTTCAATCAGTTTAAAATTCATTTAAAAAAATGTTAAAAAGAGGTTGTGGGCTTTAAATAATTTTATAGTGGTCCATGTGTTTTCTGGGCCGTGATAATTTACAAGGGGTAAAACCCGTCCCCATTTTCTCTTCCACACTTCGTAAAACCTAAGCAAAGAAACGAAAAAAAAAACAATGGCGGCTCTCGTTCCTCTTTGCAACAGAAATCAGGGCTCGTTGAATTCGATGGCGCCGGCTTTGATCTGCTGCTTCGTTCTCGTTCGTCCTCTTTAAAAAGAAATTTGGGCTTTCGTATTCGCTTCGACAAAGGTGAGTTTTCTCACAATTAATCGTTACTCAAGTTTTTAGATTTGTTTGAATTGGATGCTTGGTTGCATGCTATGATTTGGGGTGTTATTTGTTATCATTTGCTCGGTCAATCCAATTTAAACTGATATGAACAAGATAAGTCACTGCATGTTGGTTGTTGGGTGTTATTTGCTATCATTTGCACTTTGCTCTGATAATTTGTTTTAAACTGATAAGAACAGATGCTACTTGATAATTTGTTTTTAAATTGATAAGAACAGATGCTATACCAAAAAAAAACTTTGCTTGTTTGTTGTTGCTGCATGTGATGGATCTTTGAATCTGGTTAAGTAAAATGTAGTAAAGAAAATTAATACTTGTGAGTAAACTTCTTAACTTGGTTATTTAGGTGGAAGTTCGAGTTAATATCGCAGTATGCTTTGATAAATGTATGTTCAATTGTGATTATTGGTCGCATGGTTGTTTTAACTGGATTTTTGATTTGAAATACAATGCACACTTGTGTGTATGCTTAAAGATAAGCTCAATCCAGTTTGTAGTTTTCAAACTAAAGAAAGAAAAAAAAATCTTGAATATAGTATGGGATTGTGGCTTGGGGCAACTGCAGTTTTTAAAAAAGTTTTAAAGCAAAGCTTGAAAATCAAAGGCTTGATTCTTTTACAACCTGGAATCAACTTAGCAAACCAAATCCTTTTTCTCTGTTTACCTGTAAATAAATGACTTAGGCCTAGTGTGGGTTGTGATTTTTGGTTTGGTACCTGGAATTGTTTTGAATAAGTGATAATGTACATGTATGAATGTGAATCATTTTTGGCTGTGAATGATTGCTATTTAAGCTATGAATTCTGGAAGTTAAGATGATGATATGGATGTAAATCTTATTTTTGAATGTTTATTCACAAAGTTTTCTGGCTTGGGTTTTAAAAATCTAGTCTTGGGTATAATTGGTGTTTAGTCTCAGATTTTAAAACCTGTAGTGTTTTGTACTAAACAATTTTCAAATTAAGGTTCATTAAAAATATGAGTAAAAGTTTTAAATTAAAGTTTAATCTAGAATTAAATTTAAGTTTTATCTCGTTTTGAAATGAGAAAGTTTGTTTTTTTTTAATTTAAATTTTATTCATTTTTAACTTTAAATTTAAAAAGGAAATTGGAAGTACTTGGAAGTGAACTGTTTCAATACTTATTGATCTCTGCTTGTGATGTTCTTTGTTGTTGCTGTGCATTATGTTTGCATGCCTTAAAATAGGCAAATCTTGCCTCTGTATGTCCATTTCAGGTTTTAAACCTATCACGAAATTCCAATCACCACGACCAACGATTTTGAATTATAAACTCTGAATGAAAGAGGGTTGTTATAAGTGAAATTATTCTAAAAAAATAAATTTCAAGTGTCCAAATTGAATATTCTTTTAGAAAATGAAACATGACTGTGAGTAAAATTTTCCCTTCTGTTTTGAATTAACAGTTTTGGTTTCAAGTTTCAATTTAAAACTGCTATAAATAAAACTGTTCTGTCTTCATTTTTAAAGTGTATGCTCTGTATGGCTGTATTGTGATGGATATTCTGTGTATACAATAAAGTAAATATATATCTGGGTTTACAGGTATTTGTATACTTGTTTTTTTCTTAAAAAAAAAACTAAAACTTTAAATAGAATCCATTACCTCTTGATTTGATCTCAGCTAGGAATTGATATGTAAATGAAACATGTTTGGTTAGTATGGTTCAAGTTTATAAATTATAATCAAGTTAAATTGAAAATCTGTTGTCACTGTAAACTATAAGAACAGTTATTGTTTCAAATAAGTAAAATTTCAAACTTCTTAAAATATTAAATTAGGGTTATAACTTGAATGCATATATTGAAATCATGATTTTTAAAATATGGAGTGAGTATTGCTGGATTGATATGTGTGTGCTCCTGTACACTTATTTTCTCAAACTGTCTTGGGTCACTGTGTTGAACCCAGTTTCATTGTTTTGACTTGATCATTGCTTTGAGTTCACTGTCATACTCCCATGTATTCAGTTGAGTTGTCTGCACACTTGTCCACTTTTTGTTTGAACCCATGTATTTCATTTGAAGTAAGTTGAACTAGTTGCCTGAGTTGTTCAGGTGATATACTTAAGACTTTTAGACTTGATTTTGCTGTTGCATGCAGTGGCAGTTCCATATATATATATATATATATATATATATATATATATATATATATATATATATATATATATATATATATATATATATATATATGTCCATGTACTTGAAACTACTTGATGCCGCACACTTGTGCTTTGCCTTGATCACTTCTGCTGTTGTCACTTTTGCAGTTTGGTCTTGCATTTGATGTTATTTATGTCTTCATGTTCATGTATGTCTTTCCATTCACTGGTATCTTTCATTTTTGTCTGCACTGTCCACTGCCCTTGTGTTGCACACCATGTTGTTAATATTCACGGTGGAGTTCTGTTGCACCTGTACCATTCTGTTGCATTTGACTTGGTGTTTCTGGTCTGCATATTATTCAGTGCTTCATTGTTTCATATTGTACTTCTTTTGCCACTGTTTGGTTGATGACACTCGAATTTGATATGTAGCTGACCTTGTTTCGGTCTGATAGCTGTGTTTTTGTTTGGTGCACACGAGTTGGCGAGGCAGTTCACATGTGTATGAATATACGTGTGTACTGCAGCCACACAGGATTGACAGATTTTTTTTAAAAAAAAAAATTGAAGTTATTAATAAGGAAATCCATAATAGATTTAAATTGATTCATGTGATCCATCATCTCTGTTGCTTAGTTTACATGAATGCATTTTTGTTTGGCCATAGTCATTTTTGCTCTGTTACATCCCTGATTTTAGTCGCTGGTTTGAGATATGTGTACCCCTGTACACTACTTATCATCACTTGTGGGCATTTACATCATTTATACTATGTGTTGATCCAATTGTTGTTATCTCCGCTGCCTACACCTTGCATCTTTACCGCCGTTACCATTTTCTTTCAATTCATTGCAAATTTATTTACTTGAATTAAGATTAATCCTGACTCGAGTGTTTTTGTGGTTTGCAATAAACGCTCGGGTCAGACCGAGTATTTTTGCAGCTTGGAGATTTTCTCGCAGCGAAGTTAGAGAGAGAGGGGAAAGCACTTCACTAAAGTTTTTTCAAGAAATTTTTCTTGTACTTTAAAAAGATATATGTATATTCCGCTGTATTAAAATGTAATTCATTGTATAACTCTGATATTTGTATATAAAAGAAAAGTTCTTTTATAAAATATATTATTGTTTCTGTGATTCTGTGACTGATTCTGTTTAAATGTTATAAACTAAATAGCAATCCGTCATTTTGAACGTTTCTAGTTGGTTTAACTACCGACTAGAGGCGGTCAGAGCGGCGGGTCGTTACAAAAGTGGTATCAGAGCTTTGGTTTACACAAAGCTTAGTTTATGGCGTTTAATATGAATAGTTACTAGAATCACTTTAAAGAAAGTGTTTTCAAATCTAAAGAAGTATAAAATTGTTTTCTTTAATAAAAGGTATTTTGAAAATTAGAATCTTTTCAGAAATTCCCCTCTCTAAATGTGAGTTTGCGATAGTTTCTCTTCGGTGAGGTCTCCTTAGATTTGAGTTCCGATCATTCGAAAACTCCTTATCGAATTGTTGAGATTTACGGAAAGTGAAATATAAGTTAAGTGAATTAATGAATTGGTTTAAATCGGTTTTAAACCCAATATTGTGAAAAGTATTCAGAATTCAAACTATGAATTAAGTTGAAGTTGAAAAACTTAAATGGGAATCTTTTTTTTTTGGGAAGCAATATTATAAAATGGAGTTAATCCATTTTAAGTTGTTTTAAAATGTGTTAAGAATCGAAAATATAGATTTCAACATTATTGTTGAAATAGACGTTTACGAGAGAAATGAAAGGAAATGGTGGACTATGACATTGTTGTTATAGTAAATGGTTTCCAAAAGGAAATGTTTTTATATAGTATTGGGATTTATATATCTATCTTAAATTGAATCCCTATATTAGTGATTTTGGGTCGTCGTAACGATGTTTTACGCAACATTCGTTTTGACTCAAGTTAATATGTTTAAAGAATGATTTCCTTTAAGAATGAAATATATACTTGATTATGATTTAAGTATATTGAATGTTTTCCAAGTGTTGGAAATAAATGGATTTGTGAATTACTTATTATTAAATAAGTATGGAAATATTTTCCAATGTGAAATGAAAGGTTTGAAATTTTATCTTTTAAAGATAAAGTGAAAAGTGAATGTTTTGAGATTTTATCTTTTAAAGATAAATTAAAAATGAATATGTGAAATCGATTTGAAAATCGTATATTCATAGATATTTTGGAAATGTAAATTCACTATAGAATTTATAAAAAAAGGGAAATTTGTTAAAAATAAATATTGATTTATTTTTGAAATATGGAAATAAATTTACGGATTTGGAACGTAAGTTTAAAATAAATCGGTAAGGATTTATTTGATTGATTTAAGTGAACCATTTTAAGTTTAAAATGGATAAATATTTGAAAATATTTCCGTTTAAGGAAATTGCTTTGAAATTTATTTTTAAAGATTGAAAGGTGAAAAATGATTTGAAATTTGTTTTCAAATGGTTGAAGTGTGAAAAATATATCTTGTAAAGATATTTTTGGGGAATTATGAACAATTAGTTCAACTTGGAAATTTTCAAAATGATTGAATCTTGAGTTAAATTGAGTTTAACTTTGACACCCAAAAACAATATAAGTTGAACTTTGAATTTTGAATGGTTGATTTGGATTGTATGTCTAACATTGTGAATTGATGACATAGCAATTGATCTCTATTAAATATATATCTACTTGGTGGCGGAGAATTTATTCTCTTAGCTTAACACCCTTCTCTGAGACGTACGAGCTCAGAGGTTATATATCGATAGACATCAATTATCTGTTGAGAATTGACGATGTAACATGAAATCCAAATCGAGTGTGAAGTCGATAATAAATTGGATTATGAATGTGAATTAGGTTTGAGATAACCTTAAATTTCCAAATCGACTTAGAGGAAAATTTTAAATGGATAATGAAATGGAAAATTTGTGAATCCTCTATTTGTTATGGGTATGAGATATTGAGGTTTTCAGAACGTATATATGAGAATACGATAAATTCGAAAACCATTAATTTGGAAAGTAATTGTTATGGAAAACTTATGTAAGTACATGAGTATGATATGTACGAATTGTGAAATGAAATATTATATATGTATGTATGATATTATGTTTTCCAAATTGAGGATATGGAAAAGTACCTTCCATTTAAAATTTGTGAAGGTTGTTGGAACTCGAGATGAGTGTCCATTTGAAAATCATAGCTACATAGAATTCCATTAGTTGGATGGACCATTTGATTTCCATTAGTTGGATTGGCCATTTGTTTTCCATTAGTTGGATTGGCCATTTGTTTTCCATTAGTTGGAGTGACTAGCGTAATTTGAGGGGCGTGATGCCTACAGTTACAAGCGATTCCACTGGGATAGTGGCGCAACCGCCGAGTAAACTGCAATCTAGAAGCCAAAGAGAAATTTGAGGGGCGAGATGCCTACGGTCACAAGCGATTCTACTGGGATAGTAGCATAACCACCGTGTGGACCGCGATCTTTGGCAACAACCATGGCGAAATTCAAGAGATGAGAAATCTACAGTTACAAGCGATTCTATTGGGATAGTAGCGTAACCGCCGGGTAACTGTGATCCATGGGGGAATGTGCTTTCCATATCCATTTTTTAAAAGACTTTCAAAAGTATTTTCACTGGGAATTGAAGCAAGTATATTTAGTACTTGGAGATTTTTAGACTTGCACCTGTCCAGCGTATGCCTAATGTCTTTAAGAACGACAATAGACTTGTTAAATTTCGAGTTAGCAAGTATTTTCAAACTTTAAGTAGAAAATCAATAATCTGAAATTAAAGTAACATAAATTCCAACCTAATAAACTAAGGAAGAGGATCTTTGAAATGTTTTGAAAGTCCACAGCTTTGGAAAATATATATTATGTAAATCTCTTAAATGAAGAATTTCAAATTTAAATTTGAGTATTGCTAGTCGAAAATTTTGGTAAAAGACTTTTGCGTCTTGATTGTAGAGATTAATGAACCAGGAGATAATGAACAAAGCTAGTGAGATAAAACAAATAGAATGAATCCTATATTCATTTATTTTTAATAAGTTTCGAACTTGATAAAAATTCTGTAAAATATAAATATCGGTGAAATTTCAACAATCATTTTTCCTTACTTGTAATTTCGGGGCGAAATTCTTTTAAGGAGGGGAGATTGTAACGATCTTGAATTTTTGAACAATTTAAATTGAAAATATTTAATTAATTTTAAATATTTGAATGATAATTTAAATTGAATTTCCAATATAACTGTGAATTTGGCGATTAAATATTAAGATTTAATCTATTGAAAGTTGAATAAAATTTGAATTTGACTTTGGAGTTGAAATTGAATATTGAATTTGTATTTTAAATTCAAACTAATGACTTAGAAAAATATTTTGGATTTAAGAATTTTTATTTATGTAAATTTATAAATTGATGGTTGATTTTAATAACATTTTTCTTTAACTTAAATAATAATATTGCAAGATCTTTGGAACACAATATATTATAACTTTTCAACCAGTTTAAAATTCATTTAAAAAAATGTTAAAAAGAGGTTGTGGGCTTTAAATAATTTAATAGTGGTCCATGTGTTTTATGGGCCGTGATAATTTACAAGGGGTAAAACCCGTCCCCATTTTCTCTTCCACACTTCGTAAAACCTAAGCAAACGAACGAAAAAAAAAACAATGGCGGCTCTCGTTCCTCTTTGCAACAGAAATCAGGGCTCGTTGAATTCGATGGCGCCGGCTTTGATCTGCTGCTTCTTTCTCGTTCGTCCTCTTTAAAAAGAAATTTGGGCTTTCGTAATCGCTTCGACAAAGGTGAGTTTTCTCACGATTAATCATTACTCAAGTTTTTAGATTTGTTTGAATTGGATGCTTGGTTGCATGCTATGATTTGGGGTGTTATTTGTTATCATTTGCTCGGTCAATCCAATTTAAACTGATATGAACAAGATAAGTCACTGCATGTTGGTTGTTGGGTGTTATTTGCTATCATTTGCTCTTTGCTCTGATAATTTGTTTTAAACTGATAAGAACAGATGCTACTTGATAATTTGTTTTTAAATTGATAAGAACAGATGTTATACCAAAAAAAAACTTTGCTTGTTTGTTGTTGCTGCATGTGATGGATCTTTGAATCTGGTTAAGGAAAATGTAGTAAAGAAAATTAATACTTGTGAGTAAACTTCTTAGCTTGTTGATTTAGGTGGAAGTTCGAGTTAATATCGTAGTATGCTTTGATAAATGTATGTTCAATTGTGATTATTGGTTGCATGGTTGTTTAAACTGGATTTTTGATTTGAAATACACTGCACACTTGTGTGTATGCTTAAAGATAAGCTCAATCCAGTTTGTAGTTTTCAAACTAAAGAAAGAAAAAAAAATCTTGAATATAGTATGGGATTGTGGCTTGGGGCAACTGCAGTTTTTAAAAAAGTTTTAAAGAAAACTTGAAAACCAAAGGCTTGATTCTTTTACAACCTGGAATCAACTTAGCAAACCAAATCCTTTTTCTCTGTTTACCTGTAAATAAATGACTTAGGCCTAGTGTGGGTTGTGATTTTTGGTTTGGTACCTGGAATTGTTTTGAATAAGTGATAATGTGCATGTATGAATGTGAATCATTTTTGGCTGTGAATGATTGCTATTTAAGCTGTGAATTCTGGAAGTTAAGATGATGATATGGATGTAAATCTTATTTTTGAATGTTTATTCACAAAGTTTTCTGGCTTGGGTTTTAAAAATCTAGTCTTGGGTATAATTGGTGTTTAGTCTCAGATTTTAAAACCTGTAGTGTTTTGTTCTAAACAATTTTCAAATTAAGGTTCATTAAAAATATGAGTAAAAGTTTTAAATTAAAGTTTAATCTAGAATTAAATTTAAGTTGTATCCCGTTTTGAAATGAGAAAGTTTGTTTTTTTTTTAATTTAAATTTTATTCATTTTTAACTTTAAATTTAAAAAGGAAATTGGAAGTACTTGGAAGTGAACTGTTTCAATACTTATTGATCTCTGCTTGTGGTGTTCTTTGTTGTTGCTGTGTATTATGTTTGCATGCGTGAAAATAGGCAAATCTTGCCTCTGTATGTCCATTTCAGGTTTTAAACCTATCAGGAAATTCCAAATCACCACAACCAACGATTTTGAATTATAAACTCTGAATGAAAGAGGGTTGTTATAAGTGAAATTATTCTAAAAAAATAAATTTCAAGTGTCCAAATTGAATATTCTTTTAGAAAATGAAACATGACTGTGAGTAAAATTTTCCCTTCTGTTTTGAATTAACAGTTTAGGTTTCAAGTTTCAATTTAAAACTGCTATAAATAAAACTGTTCTGTCTTCATTTTTAAAGTGTATGCTCTGTATGGCTATATTATGATGGATATTCTGTGTATACAATAAAGTAAATATATATCTGGGTTTACAGGTATTTGTATACTTGTTTTTTGCTTTTAAAAAAAAAACTAAAACTTTAAATAGAATCCATTACCTCTTGATTTGATCTTAGCTAGGAATTGATATGTAAATGAAACATGTTTGGTTAGTATGGGTTCAAGTTTATAAATTATAATCAAGTTAAATTGAAAATCTGTTGTCTCTGTAAACTATAAGAACAGTTATTGTTTCAAATAAGTGAAATTTCAAACTTCTTAAAATATTAAATTAGGGTTATAACTTGAATGCATATATTGAAATCATGATTTTTAAAACTAAAATTACATTTTTAATTTAGTATGGAGTGAGTATTGCTGGATTGATATGTGTGTGCTCCTGTACACTTATTTTCTCAAACTGTCTTGGGTTACTGTGTTGAACCCAGTTTCATTGTTTTGACTTGATCATTGCTTTGAGTTCACTTTCATACTCCCATGTATTTAGTTGAGTTGTCTGCACACTTGTGCACTTTTTGTTTGAACCCATGTATTTCATTTGAAGTAAGTTGAACTAGTTGCCTGAGTTGTTTAGGTGATATACTTGAGACTTTTAGACTTGATTTTGTTGTTGCATACAGTGGCAGTTCCATGTATATATATATATATATATATATATATATATATATATATATATATATATATATATATGTCCATGTACTTGAAACTACTTGATGTTGCACACTTGTGCTTTGCCTTGATCACTTCTGCTGTTGTCACTTTTGCAGTTTGGTCTTGCATTTGATGTTATTTATGTCTTCATGTTCATGTATGTCTTTCCATTCACTGGTATCTTTCATTTTTGTCTGCACTGTCCACTGCCCTTGTGTTGCTCACCATGTTGTTAATATTCACAATGGAGTTCTGTTGCGCCTGTACCATTCTGTTGCATTTGACTTGGTGTTTCTGGTCTGCATATTATTCAGTGCTTCATTGTTGCATACTGTACTTCTTTTGGCACTGTTTGGTTGATGACACTCGAATTTGATATGTAGCTGACCATGTTTTGGTCTGATAGCTGTGTTTTTGTTTGGTGCACACGAGTTGGCGAGGCAGTGCACATGTGCATGAATATACGTGTGTACTGCAGCCACACAGGATTGACAGATTTTTTTTTAAAAAAAAATTGAAGTTATTAATATGGAAATCCATAATAGATTTAAATTGATTCATGTGATCCATCATCTCTGTTGCTTAGTTTACATGAATGCATGTTTGTTTGGCCATAGTCATTTTTGCTCTGTTACATCGCAGATTTTAGTCACTGGTTTGAGATATGTGTACTCCTGTACACTACTTATCATCACTTGTGGGCATTTACATCATTTATACTATGTGTTGATCCAATTGTTGTTATCTCCGCTGCCTACACCTTGCATCTTTACCGTTGTTACCATTTTCTTTCAATTCATTGCAAATTTATTTACTTGAATTAAGATTAATCCTGACTCGAGTGTTTTTGTGGTTTGCAATAAACGCTCGGGTCAGACCGAGTATTTTTGCAGCTTGGAGATTTTCTCGCAGCGAAGTTAGAGAGAGAGGGGAAAGCACTTCACTAAAGTTTTTTCAAGAAATTTTTCTCGTACTTTAAAAAGATATATGTATATTCCGCTGTATTAAAATGTAATTCATTGTATAACTCTGATATTTGTATATAAAAGAAAAGTTCATTTATAAAATATATTATTGTTTCTGTGATTCTGTGACTGATTCTGTTTAAATGTTATAAACTAAATAACAATCCGTCATTTTGAACGTTTCTAGTTGGTTTAACTACCGACTAGAGGCGGTCAGAGCGGCGGGTCGTTGCAATTCTATGATGTGATTTGAAGTTTATTGATTGTTATTTAGTATTTTAAATTGTCATCTAAATTTAATTTGAGTTTATTTGAATTGAATTGTCGTATAAATTAATATTGAAATTTAATTGCCATTAAACACCTTATAATGATAATTATTTTATTTGTTGTGATTTATCGGTTGATTTGAATGATGATTGTGATGGATGCTTGATTGTTGATATTTGTATAGTTGGATATTATATTTATTTTGTATGTTGTTATCACACAACAAGTTCCCTTAGTTGGTTATTAGAAAAATCTTTATGGGTTGAAATGATACATACCCGACTGGTCTTATAGATTAGGAAAAAATTTCTATGGGTTGAAATGATAAACTCAAGCGATTTTATGGATTTTTGAATTTTACTTGGAATTGCATGTTGAAATGATACATACCCGTAAATTTAAATGATTGCGGATTGAAATGATATATATCCATATCACTTGACCATAGGGTAGAAAATTATATACGGTCACCGGATTGGTTAAATTTAATGATTTTAAAATCATTAATTTTTGAATTCAGTCAAATGATATTATGAAATGAAATTTGATTTATATGAACTGAATTATTTTCGAAATCCATGATTTTAAAATGTTGGAAGTGAAATCGTTTTAAATAAATTGTTTAAAGGATTTAAATTGAAATTATTGGTTGAATTTTGAAATATATATGAAATTATCAAAAATAGAGTTATTGCAAATGTTTGAATATTTACACTTTGAAATCTATTGAATTTGATGTGGTTTAAATTTGTAGCTCAAACATGGATTTGAAATTGATAGAGATTGAAATGGTTTCTAATGATAATATGAATTGAAAGATTTGAATTGAATTTTGTTGATTTGAAATCTGGGTATAGTCCAGATTTGTTGAAACGGAAGAAATAGTTTAATTTGATATTACTTTAAAATTCAAATTTTAATATAAACTGTTTAAAAATGTATTATTTTAGAATTTAGATTATTTAGATTTTCAACTATTTACTAAATAAACCATTCCAATAATCAAACCCATTTGTACTAAACTATTTTAACTATTTTGAAATCCTTAAACAATTTAAAATATTAAACTATTTTAGACAAATAAAACTATTTTAAACTATTGTAACTATTACAACTATTTTAATATAATAGCTATTTTAATATATATAACCTATTTTAATATATAAACTATTTCTAATATATAAACCATTTTAATCTATAATCTATTTGTAAAAAATTCTGAACTATTTTTAGTGTATAACTATCTCACAATATAAACTCTTTCAATATTTAAATTGTTTTAAGTTGAGATTTAATTGATTTAAATGTGAATACTTTGATATGATGGTTTAACCATTTTGTGGTTATGATTTGGAAACGAATATGATTTTAGGTGAATAATGATTTTGAAAGTGAATATGAATTTGAAATGATTATGATTTGGAAGTGAATATGATTTTGAAGTAAATAATGGTTTTGAAAGTGATATAATTTTGAAATGAATATGATATTTTGATATGAAGTATGAACTTTTTAAATGTAAAAGAACCAACCGGTGTGAAATAAGCGTTTGGTTATGAAAGAGACCAAGATCGAATATTGTCATACTCTCTGCCAATACTGAAAACCATTTTAGCAACTGCACACATGGTGGAGAATCCAAAATAATGTAGGATGTTTTGGCGAACACTACTGTAGGAGGTACGAATGCAGCCCTCACCCACTCGGGTCAGCTTGATATGACTAAAACAGAAGCCACACCGAGCCAAGTGAGGTCGCTCCTCCGATCGAACATGCATCTTCGATACCATATCTATTACTTTGTGATTGATTTGTTGGCCACCTTCGAATTTATTTTGGGAGTGTGTTCCAAGTTATGCAGTAGTAGCTGCTATGCGCTACCACCAGTCCGAATCCACAAAACGGTAGTATTTAGGCCTGGGCATTGCCTGGCTTGCCATGTCATATGCCTTATAATGCCCACTACGAGTTTGGATTGTACCGTATCTATGGAGTGCACCCTGAGTGTCCCACCGGTTTGGTGGAGCTTATAGTATCTGTATAGACTATGCGAACTAAATAGAAATGTGTTAAGGGGAATATGAATAACGCCTTAATGATATTTTAATACTTTACTATAGACATATTATAATAGTGTACAATATTATGTATGTAGAAAGTTTAATGGATTCTTAGGAGATGGAATCCCGAACAACTATTAAGTTGTTGCACACATGTTAGACACTGAATAAGAGATGTAAAACCCCGTAAACATCTCTGAAGCCATTACACTCATATTTACTTACCTTGATTTAACTTACGTAAGAACTTTTAGTTCTGACTCAAGTGTTTTGTTTTTTCATTACGCTCGGGTCAGTCTGAGCTTTTCAATGTATTGAATACCTTATTTCTGGAGGACAAAGATAAGGATTTAGTATATTATTACTATTTATTATATTTATTCCACTACATCACGTTGTTCCACTACATTATTTATTTATTCATGTTGTATGTCTAACTCTGATAGTATTGTAAAATCTAATTGAATGTTATTTGTAAACAGCTTCATGTACTGTTTATTTGATTATTATATTTTGTCATTCTACTGTGAGATTCTATGTTTTGTTTTTCTTTCTTTCCCTTATTTTCTTATTTACCCATAATGATCCCGCCTTTTGAATGGTTTGAGTCCGATATATGTGGTTTATAGTTGATTTAAACGGTTCAAAAAGGTGGGTCGTTGTTATGTTGCGCCCTCCGAGTGCCAAAGTAGACACACATATCCCACGGCATTGGTGCAGTCGAGAGGCAAGCCATAAAAGTAGAACACGGGTACTAATGTATCCTATGGTAGGAAATACCCTACTGGCTGGTGTCCTGTTACATTTGGCATCAGAGCTTTGGTTTAGCGATAACCTTAGCTTTGTGGGTCTGACTAATTAGAGATAGGGTTGTAATATCCTAGAATGAGTTTGCTTAAGCGTATATATGAGAAAGTGTACTTGTTAGTGTTATAAAAAATTTATATTGTGTTAATTTTTCGGTTTAGTATTAATAAATTCTGGTCGGGATATAGGATGTTATGGCACTGATAGGGATTTCTAAACAATTAATAGGGCATGCTGACACAATACTATTTTTGAAATATAGGCAAATGAAATAATTTTACCTAGCATTATATTTTGGTTATAAAAGAATAATTTTTATAAATGGATATAGTTGTTTATGATATGTATGTTTGTTAGGAAGTGAAATTTTTTAAATATTGGTTGCAAAATAGGATTTATAGATAAAGTAAATAAGAATTGGGAATTTGAGAACTTAAGTGCTGGGGTTTTGAAATTAGTTTTCAAAGATTTTGAAATAAGATATTAGTATTAGTGGGAAGTATTTTTTGGATATAAATATTTTCACAATGATTTGGAAAAATGTTTTGAAGGAATTTGAAAAGGAAATAAGTTTTGTACTCCCCTCACTTGTCGTTGGAAAATAATTTTGATGATGACGGCCACATCATCTGTGACGCCCCACCTCTATGCTCATAGTAACAAAGAGTATTAAAAGAAATACTGTTTGTTATTATGAAGAATAAGGCTGGATAGGAGCGGCCATCTGTAGTTAGGCCTTACACCAGTATTGGTTATCTCGATAGGAGTGGTACATATTTATTTTTCATTCCTTATTTATTTACTCCCATTGACATACCCAATTCCAGTATAAAACGAACTATGATGGTTCATAATAGTTTAGGATAATAAATATAATAATAACATGGATAATATAAATGCATAACACAGATAACAAAATGCCTCATATATATATATATATATATATATATATATATATATAACTTTTGTCAGTTACAATACATGTGATACAGTACATATGATACAACTAGAACTGTCGACTCTGGAAGTTACATATACAAGTACATTATCGCATATAATATACATGAATACATATCTTCCTATACAAATACATTGACTACAATAGATGACAACGACTACTCCAAAAGATATGAAGAGGCTTCATAGCTCAAGCAGCAACCCAAAGTAAGATCTCTACAACCTGTAATAACTCGGTCTGACCCAAGTATTAAATTCAAAAGAAAATAATACACGGGTCAGTCTAATTCAAACTCAGTTATTAGTGCATAGAAGCAATAATAATTAAGTAACAAATAGACGACAGCCACAATAAATCTCGTCTATCCGATCCTTAAATAAAGAAATCGGATAACGATAAATATAATACGTAACAGTGTTAAACAATAAATCAGCTAATCCAAATTATCAACAAAGATAAATTAAAAGGATTATCAATGAAGATAATTTAGAAAACAACAGAATTGCCTAAACGGCAATTAACGACAAATTCTAATTATTAAATAAATAATTAGAAACTCATAAACTAATTATCAAAAAGATAATTAGATATAAAAAAACCATCAAATTAAACCAAATCAGAATACGACACAAAATATTGAAATATCAATTAAAATGTCAATTCGGGTAGGACAGCAGTACACGCACGCGTGTACTGCCCCGCCACTACAGTGATTAAATACACAAAAGATCAATAATTCAAAAGCAGTAGAATATTAATAAAAGCAATATCTTGTGGCTACAGTACACGCTTGCATGCACTGCCTTGCCACTACAGTGATGATGTACACAAAAGCTCAATGGAAGTTCACAAACGGGCACAAGGTCAAACCCGAATTACCGGATTCAACTCAAGTGTAATTCGAAAAACAAGCAAAATGCAAAGGTCAAGTCACTGCTGTCATGACTCAACTCAATGCCCCAGTATACAGAAATACACTCAGCAAAGCTCAAAGGCCAATACACAAGAATTCACAGTGCAAACTAATGCGCTAAGCAAGTGGCAGCAGTATAAAGCTTCAACCAAGTGAATATGAAATATGTACACAAATGAATGTACATAACAAATTGTACATGACAAAATGAATCAGAGGTGCAACATGGAACTGCACATGGCAGTAGTACACATGAAGAGACAGCCGAATAAAGGTGTAAACAAACAAGAATATGGCCGGAACCAAACGGCATACTCAAGGCATAAACAAGTATGCCAGGGATGTGCAGAAATAAACAAAGAAATGGTTCAGGTATATGCAGGTCTGACCACAAGGGCAGTGACCGCATTTTTATGCAATATAAGTTAAAAGTGAACAATGCACAAGGGCAACAACTTCCAGTGAACTAATGCACAATGAAGTATAACATCAAGACCAAATGCAAATGAATAATGAAATATATCAGTTTCTAACATATGACCAAGTGCAAATGCAATATGGACCTGACAGTACACAAGTGATACTGTCTCGAGGTAAATAGCCTCAAACAACACTGGGCAGTGCCATCAGAGATGAACACTTCATATTTGCAGACCAAATTTGTGTGATAACAAGTACTAAATCAACCAAGTCAAATGGGTAACCAATGCAACAACTAAGGTTAGTGAATACAGCCTCTACAAAAATCAAATATACAATTACAACTAAGTTCAGTTGAAATTGGACAGAACATTTTTGAAAAGTATCTGAGTATTCAAGAGCAGTAAAGAACAACAGCAAGTGTTGACCAATCGACAACAGAATGAAATGCAACAGGCTACATTGACTACAGCGTATCAAGCATACAAGTCTGATGTAGACAATGCCAACAAGACTTAGTTCCTAGGTGCAACCAAGAAGCTACAGAGCTCAATACTATCAAGACTACATGAATCAAACTCGAAGCAACACTCACGTGCAGCTTCAGCTACAAAATGTATGCATATAGTCAGGTAATGACAAAGACAAGGAAACACAAAATTTCCAGATGAATACAAGTGTAACATTCCTGAAATTCATTAAGTTTAAATTGGCAATTTAATTTATTTTTTTGAAAATAAAATGAGAATTAATTAGAATAAATAAATAATTTTGATCATAAACAGAAAAATTTAATAAGAAATTTAAGTATAAGTAGCTTAAAAATATATATTGGATTTAGGAAAATAAGATGTATATTTATATAAATGAATACAAGTGTATGTAAGTAACTTGCAAATAAATTGATAAAGGGCTAAAAGCATAAATCATGTTTCATAAATCAAAAATTCAAATTGCTTTTTTTTTTCTTGAAAATAAATACAATATAAAGTTATGTTTAAAACTATTTAAATTGTTTAAAAATGAACATAAGTATTTAACTTAAAACAAAGGTTAAAACAAAGAAAACATGTATACAAATGTAAACATATACACATGAGGGTGGAGTAGAAGAATTAACAAGATCTTAAGCTTAAGATTGTTTTTAACAAGTGGCATAAAAACATCATTTCCTTAATAAAATAATTAAAAAAAAATTGAGGAAAACTTTTGAGTTCCCCATATGCAATTATAATAACATCTCACCAAATCTGAAACTACAGTACCAAAGATTGGTATCTCAGAAACCACAACACCAAAGATTCAAGAGCAAATCAAAGCTAAAAAGAAAAAGAAAAAAACTCAGTAAACATGCAAGTTCAAATCTGAAAAATCTTCTTCAACAACAAGAACCTGAGGAAGAAAATCAAAAGAGAGATCAAATCTGAAAGCAACTCAACTTAAAAGCATTTCACAAATCAATGATTCAACCTGAAGCAATTGAAAGGAGTCAGAGCTACAACCTGTTAGCTTCAGATTTTAAACATCAAACAAACAGAATCAAAACTGCTGATTTATAAATCAACATCAAAGCTTCAGTCTTTGGCCAGAGATAGTGCAGATCCTCTTAAGAAATTCAAAGGCCAGTAAATTTCTTTTTAATTTTTGTTTTTTTTTTGAGTTTGAAGTTGTTACACAATATTAAGGTAGAGAACTTAAACAACTTTATCAATCTGTTGCAGGAGAAAACCAAGATTTAAGGGTTAAAACAATTTCTGGTTTTAACTGCAGAGAAGCTTTCTCTGTTGTATAAAAAATTTAAACAGTAAGTAAAAAAAAATTAAAATTGTTGTTATTAATGAATTAAGTAAACAAATATAACAGAGACTAAGAAAATTTGTATTTAAAAGTTGCAGACTTAACTTCAAGATTTAAAGGAAAGAAAGACAAAAATGTACATGCTCAAGATGCTCCTCTGTTCCTTCTTAAGCAACATCCAGTTTTTGCTTTGTCCAAATATCCAATCCAGGTGAGCAACTTTCCCTCCTGAAACTTATTTTTCTTGTTAATGCTTGTGAGAATCTATATTTAAAGACAGTTTCTTCTTTTAAAATCCAAGCTATTAAGAACTTGTAGAAATTTAAAGTTTAATTCAAATGCCTTTTAAATGAGAAAATTAAAACAGTGATAATTAAGAACTGCTCTGTTCTTTTTGATAGTGAGTGACCCCAAATTTATATGTTGTTTAAAATTTATTTGTGCATGAGTTGAATACATGCTTGACTGTTGAGTGTGATTAGGCCTGCATACATAAATCTTGAGTATGCAGATAAGTGTGAGGAGAATTTCTACAGACATGTTTCTGTTACTACTGGTGTTTAAACACAAATTCATTTCTTTATGACTGGATCTTATTTAGAATTTATTGTGTATACATGTTGTGTTTGTTCTGCATAGATTAGGTTTGTAAATTTAATTTAAAAAAAAATTAGTTTAGGGAAGCAAAACCTGTTACTACTGGAAATAAGAGACAAGTTTTCAAAGTAAAAGTTTTCCAACATCTCTAAATTATTCAAAACAAGTTTAAAGCCTTAATACATGTTTTAAAACATGATTATTAAAAACAAGCATCACAGTTTTAATATCTGCTGAGGAGTTAGAAATTTAGTCTGTGCAGAATTTATTATATTTGGGGATATCAAAGCATAAAATGGATTTTGAACCTGTATTTCTGCCTGGAATGTGAAGTTTTATTGGGAAATGAGGGGAAAATAAGGGAAGTTAGTCATAGATTTTGTGTTGATGGCAAGAGTGGTTTTCAGGTTTGAACTCCAATTGAAAAGTGACGAAGTTTTGTCACTGTTTGAAACTATGTGGTGGTTCGAGTGGACTGAGAATTTGGGGTATTGCAGAAGGGGTATAGGAGGAGCAGTGGCCGGAGTTAGAGGCCATAAGATGACCAGAGTGAGTTGATATGATGGTTGACAGGTTTGGTCTGTCTTGGTGAAGTAGTTTCCAGGTTGTCATTTTGATTGAATCTGATTTTCAAGCTACAGAGTATTTATGTTGGTGTTTGTATCAAGTGGAGAGGTGGATAGCTTCTTGGAGAAGTTGGTGAAGTTTGCTGGAAGTCGCCGGAGTGGTGGTGCATTTGCATAGTGTAGTTTGAGGCTCTGGTGAAGTTTTGATGTGCAGGCTTTGGGTGACTCGAAGTCACTCCCGTGCAATCCTTGTGGTGACTCGAAGATAGAGGGGTACTGACTCGAAGTAAATTGAGGGTGGTCCCGGGTTAGCTGTGCAGACCTGATAGTTGTGTTTTTTTTAAAAATCTGGGAAAACTCAAATGTTTAAAAAGCTATGAGTTAAATTTAAGAATAGTTTGAATTGAATTCAAATAAGTTTATGAATTCAAAAAGTTTAAAAGATGAATTTAAATTTAAATAAGGTTTAAGTTCAAATTTGAAACCAAGTGTAATATAGGTTTCAGGATTCCTTGAATCCAGTTTTTATTTAAAAACTGTTTTGTTCTTTTAAAAATTTAAAAGAGAATTCAATATTTAAAAACAAGATTCAAATTTAGGTTTGAATTGGAATTAAGTTTGAATTCAAAGTGTTAAAATGAAACATTTAAATTTTTAAGTAAGATTTAAAATTGGGTTTGGAATCATATTTAGATATGATTTCAGTTTTGCTTTAAAACAATTTGAATTCAAATCAGTTTTGAGAAGTTTTAAATATTGAATAGAAATGGTTTTAAGTAAAATTTAAATATGAATTTGATTTCAAATAAAGGTTTAGATTTTTGAAAAAAAATTCTTTCCTTTAAGTATTGAAATAAAATTATGATAAGTTTAACTTTTAATTGAAAAGTTAAGATAAAATAAGTAGATTTGAAATAAAGTTTATATTAAACTTTATTAAATAAATTTGGAAAGGTTTTAAATATTTTAAAAGTTCAATTTAAAATATGTTTAAATTTAATTGATTTCTAAATATTAAATTTTATTTAAATAAAGTTTAATGATTTAGAATTTGATAATCGATTGTACTAAAGATTATTATTAGTTATTTTGAATTTGATTTAATTAAAGATAATTAAATTTGTAAAGATAATTGAGATAATTGAATCATTTTTAATTATCAAGTTTTATTTGTCATAAATGATTTAATTAAGATGATGTTTTCTTAATTAAGAATCTTTTAATATAATGAGTTAAGAATCATTTAATTAATTTTAAATGATTAAGTTAATTAGTTAATTAAGTAATTAAATTATGATTGATTAAGATAATCACTTTGGATTAATCTAATATAATACTTAGGGAAGTAATTAAGTGATTAATTACTAAAGGTAATTAAGTAAAGGATAAATACTTTATTAAAAGTAATTAAGTAATGTGATTAAGAGTTAATCATTTGAGTTATTAATTGAAGAATTAATTAATAATTAGTTAAAGGTTTAAATTATTTGATTAATGATTAATGAATAAAAGAGTTAAGAATAATTAATTAAGTGATTAATTACATGTTAAAGTAATTAAGTATGGATAATTAATGATTAAAGATTTATTAATCAAATGTTCGAAGGTTAATTAATTTAAAGAAAAATTAATTAATTAAGTAATGAAGGTGATTAAGACTTAATCAATTGTAATAAATGATAATTAATCATTGATTAAAGATTACCAATGAAAGTAATTATGTGGTTGATAAATTTAAAACCACGCAAATTTATTCATCTTAACTGAAGATGTTTGATTGTTATTGAATGTTTTGTGATGGATTGATATATTTGATATATGATGTGATGCTATGTATTGCTTTGTGCTAAGTTGTTATATCTGTGATGTATATGTTGTTATATGTATATGCAAACCCTTGACCCGTAAAACGACATTTGGATTTCGATGCGACAGGGAGTCGGATTCCATTTGGTTATCCGATACCCACATCGAATTGTAATGATTGAATCTGTGCTGATTGATGATGTGCTCTTATTGTGTAAAACCCCTGGACCACACATATACACACACAAATATGGATTGCACGTGGAAATGGGTTAAGTCACAGATTTTGAAATTGTTTTAAAAATTGAATTTTTTAAATCCAAAATAGTTTTGAACTAGAATTGAAGCTTTTGAAAATGGTTATTTTTAAATAACTTGATTAAGTTTGAAAATTTAGATAATTGGATTTAAATTTGAATTCAATATTTGAAATTGAATTCTAAAATTTGGAAACCAAGGTTTAAAAAGGGTATTCAACTTATAAATGGGTTTATATGGGTTTTTAAACCATTTTAAAGGTGGTGTTTTGGAATTTAAATTCAAGCCAAGATTTCAACTTGTATAAATTGGATTTTTCTACAACGAAAACTATTTGTTTTCAAATAATAAAGCTTTCACATAAGAAATGAACTTTCAATTTGTGTTAAAGGGCTTCAAGTCTAAAAATGAAAATAGTATTCCAAGTTTTAGATAAATTTTTGGAAACGTGTTTTGAAAGTTATAAATCTTTAATTTAAAGATTTAATTGGGTTAATCCAAATTGAATGGAAATTGTTTTTGAAATCTATGGATAGATCTTTGTGAAATTGGGTGAAACTTTGTGAAATAAATCCTTTTGGTTTAAAGATTAAAAATGGTAATTTGTTTAACCATTTGAAAGAAAGGTTTGGATTTTATAAGTCGTGACTTAACTGAAATCCCTTATCCATATGTTTTTAAATATGGCGCTTACTATTCGGTTTAGCCGGGAGAGGACCTTGTGTCATATAGCCCATTCCGAATAGTGATACGACGTTATGGATAGCATTTGAAGACCGGTGGTGAAGACCGGGTATTTGTGAGAACGATAGGATAACCTATCGATTGACTCTGCACTGAGTTGCTCCGGTATAGAGTTCTCCTTAGTGATGGGAAGTCCGATCGGGATTGTGGATACCCGAATTTGCAAGGGCTTCTTCGGAAGTGCCTTCGGTTCTATTCAAACCCGGAACAGACTTGTATGGTTGTATGTCCGACATTACACTTTGAGATGTTATCTGATCTCTATCAAATACATTTCTGCTTGGTGGCGGAGAATTTATTCTCTTAGCTTAACACCCTTCTCTGAGACGTACGAGCTCAGAGGTTATGTAGTTGATATTTATCAGTGATATTCCCAATTTGGTAATGTGGCATGCTGAGTGCTGCTGTGTGATGATCATTGGTTGATCATTTGTGATATGTTCATTTGTTTGATCATTTATCTTTGTGATCATTGCTTTGGTCATCTGTTGACCCAAAGCATGGCTTTTTTACCAAAGTGTAGCTTTGTGGACGAGACTGCATCAGGACCTCACACCTCGAAAATGGTCGAAACAGGAAAGATGCGGCAAGGTTATGAGGGTCGCGCCCTTTAGGGTATGTCATTTCCTTCTGGAAAAGGGTGGTATCATGGTATGGAGCCCAGATACTTACTCATGTTGATACACTATACCTATTACTGTGTGGTGTTGTTGTGCGCGCACTCGGATAAAGGTCCCAAAGGACCAGGGTATGACATATTCGTGTAGTAGTTACCTAGTTACAGAGGTAACCCGGCCTTGTGTTGGCAGAGATCTAACCGTAACATTAGTTCTCGGGACGTCCCGCCAGAGGCGTACCCATGTGGCAATAGGAAGTTCCTTAGCCTAACCATTTGTTGGAAATCCATTCATCCAATACGTGCCTTGTACGGTTTTAGTTGTAGAACCTGCCATTTAACATGGCAGCTATAGTAGGCATAGCATCATGGTACCTATGCTGGCTAGGATTTATATTATACTTTCGAAAGATTTTCCACTATGCACTAGTAATAATATCAAAGAATTTTTCTCGTAGTAAGCATGTTTGACTATCATAAGGAGAAATCTCCCCCATGTGTGCGTTTGCATTGTGTGTGTGCCGGGAGGCCTTATGGTAGTTTCATTTTCCAAAAAAGCATTGCGGATTTCAAATTTAAATTCTCTTGTTAGTTTCAAAGACCAAATGCTTTTGTTTGCTCATACCAGTCCCATGACTGACCTGGAGTTTATTGTCCCTTTCCTAAACTCTGGGTGCCCACTATTTCCCACACGGGCAGTCTAGAGTTGGGATTTTCAGATAATCCATAGTAGGTGTAGATTCGATAGCTTTCAGCCATTAGGATTTGGCAATCGCATTTTGGATCGAGTTGCTTCTCTTCATCTTGAGTGGGAGTTCGAGCTATTGCTAGATTGGTGCTTTGGAGATGGAGATTACTGATATTGGAGTTCTTTCTTGAAGACTATTTTGGAGATTTGTTCCGCTGCTAGTGTTATCTTTTATTTCCGCTGCTATTCTTTGTATCTCTGAAAATGTTGATATCTATTGTACCATTCTGTTGTATCATTCATGTTGTATCAGTTATTGTATCAAATGTTGTATATTGATATGCATATTCTTTTGATTCCGCTGTGTTATTTACTTAATGTGTTATAAGCTCCGGCACGACTCGAATTTCGACGTTTGAATCTGCGGCATTCAAGTACAGTGGAGTACGGATGTCGATTTTTGAACGCTGGAATTTGGATCGCGACATTTTGGTATCAGAGCTGATGGTTAAAACCTTAGCTCAGGAGTATAACACATTAGGTAACTCATTAGAGATAGGGTGAAGTATATCCTAGAATGAGTATATCCCTAAGATATCCGTTCGAATGCCTTAGTAAATTCTCTTACTATTCACTGATAGTGAGTATGAGTGCGAGAAGAGGACGAGATATGGGACAGGGGAGTACCACTACAAATGTTCAATACCCTGCAACAGTGGAAATATCTTTTCTCTATCAATCTCCTTTGATTGGATTTCGTATCCTTTTGATTGCATCGTGATAACTCCAGAAAGAAGTTTCGGTGTGATGGTGGCCCTACGTATCGTTGTCGAAAATTCTTACTTCGTATCTTCATCCGTTTATCAGCTTTTCGGTCTAAACTTTAATAAATTTGAAAATTGGAATAAATTGGTTAACAAATATGAAGCTAAATTTGAATTGTATCAATAAAATGATATCGATTAAAAACCAAATCTGAAATTCTATCGAAATTTCTTGTGTTGATCGAAGTTCAAAGAGGAACAAATTGGTATATAGTTTGGGATAATTCGACCCGAATTTGGTATCCATATCTAGCATTTGGGAATTGTTGAAAATTAAGCCCATCTATCCATTCTCTGGGATCCGATATATTCTACGAACGATTAGTTATCCCTTCGAACTAATCAATGCCCTTGCATATTCGTAGACCGGTGAGCCCGAGTATCTTGTGTAATAATTATATGAGTTTGTTCTCATATTGTCGATATTCTGATTTGGTAAACCAAATGCAGAATAAATATTTCGATCTAATGTGATCAATAATTTCTTTGTCTATTATCTTTTCTTTCTCGTCTTTCTTGCAATTTCGAGGACGAAATTCTTTTAAGGGGGGAAATCTGTAACATTCCTGAAATTCATTAAGTTTAAATTGGCAATTTAATTTATTTTTTTGAAAATAAAATGAGAATTAATTAGAATAAATAAATAATTTTGATCATAAACAGAAAAATTTAATAAGAAATTTAAGTATAAGTAGCTTAAAAATATATATTGGATTTAGGAAAATAAGATGTATATTTATATAAATGAATACAAGTGTATGTAAGTAACTTGCAAATAAATTGATAAAGGGCTAAAAGCATAAATCATGTTTCATAAATCAAAAATTCAAATTGCTTTTTTTTTCTTGAAAATAAGTACAATATAAAGTTATGTTTAAAACTATTTAAATTGTTTAAAAATGAACATAAGTATTTAACTTAAAACAAAGGTTAAAACAAAGAAAACATGTATACAAATGTAAACATATACACATGAGGGTGGAGTAGAAGAATTAACAAGATCTTAAGCTTAAGATTGTTTTTAACAAGTGGCATAAAAACATCATTTCCTTAATAAAATAATTAAAAAAAAAAATTGAGGAAAACTTTTGAGTTCCCCATATGCAATTATAATAACATCTCACCAAATCTGAAACTACAGTACCAAAGATTGGTATCTCAGAAACCACAACACCAAAGATTCAAGAGCAAATCAAAGCTAAAAAGAAAAAGAAAAAAACTCAGTAAACATGCAAGTTCAAATCTGAAAAATCTTCTTCAACAACAAGAACCTGAGGAAGAAAATCAAAAGAGAGATCAAATCTGAAAGCAACTCAACTTAAAAGCATTTCACAAATCAATGATTCAACCTGAAGCAATTGAAAGGAGTCAGAGCTACAACCTGTTAGCTTCAGATTTTAAACATCAAACAAACAGAATCAAAATTGCTGATTTATAAATCAACATCAAAGCTTCAGTCTTTGGCCAGAGATAGTGCAGATCCTCTTAAGCAATTCAAAGGCCAGTAAATTTCTTTTTAATTTTTGTTTTTTTTTGAGTTTGAAGTTGTTACACAATATTAAGGTAGAGAACTTAAACAACTTTATCAATCTGTTGCAGGAGAAAACAAGATTTAAGGGTTAAAACAATTTCTGGTTTTAACTGCAGAGAAGCTTTCTCTGTTGTATAAAAAATTTAAACAGTAAGTAAAAAAAAAATTAAAATTGTTGTTATTAATGAATTAAGTAAACAAATATAACAGAGACTAAGAAAATTTGTATTTAAAAGTTACAGACTTAACTTCAAGATTTAAAGGAAAGAAAGACAAAAATGTACATGCTCAAGATGCTCCTCTGTTCCTTCTTAAGCAACATCCAGTTTTTGCTTTGTCCAAATATCCAATCCAGGTGAGCAACTTTCCCTCCTGAAACTTATTTTTCTTGTTAATGCTTGTGAGAATCTATATTTAAAGACAGTTTCTTCTTTTAAAATCCAAGCTATCAAGAACTTGTAGAAATTTAAAGTTTAATTCAAATGCCTTTTAAATGAGAAAATTAAAACAGTGATAATTAAGAACTGCTCTGTTCTTTTTGATAGTGAGTGACCCCAAATTTATATGTTGTTTAAAATTTATTTGTGCATGAGTTGAATACATGCTTGACTGTTGAGTGTGATTAGGCCTGCATACATAAATCTTGAGTATGCAGATAAGTGTGAGGAGAATTTCTACAGACATGTTTCTGTTACTACTGGTGTTTAAACACAAATTCATTTCTTTATGACTGGATCTTATTTAGAATTTATTGTGTATACATGTTGTGTTTGTTCTGCATAGATTAGGTTTGTAAATTTAATTTAAAAAAAAATTAGTTTAGGGAAGCAAAACCTGTTACTACTGGAAATAACAGACAAGTTTTCAAAGTAAAAGTTTTCCAACATCTCTAAATTATTCAAAACAAGTTTAAAGCCTTAATACATGTTTTAAAACATGATTATTAAAAACAAGCATCACAGTTTTAATATCTGCTGAGGAGTTAGAAATTTAGTCTGTGCAGAATTTGTTATATTTGGAGATATCAAAGCATAAAATGGATTTTGAACCTGTATTTCTGCCTGGAATGTGAAGTTTTATTGGGAAATGAGGGGAAAATAAGGGAAGTTAGTCATAGATTTTGTGTTGATGGCAAGAGTGGTTTTCAGGTTTGAACTCCAATTGAAAAGTGATGAAGTTTTGTCACTGTCTGAAACTATGTGGTGGTTCGAGTGGACTGAGAATTTGGGGTATTGCAGAAGGGGTATAGGAGGAGCAGTGGCCGGAGTTAGAGGCCATAAGATGACCAGAGTGAGTTGATATGATGGTTGACAGGTTTGGTCTATCTTGGTGAAGTAGTTTCCAGGTTGTCATTTTGATTGAATCTGATTTTCAAGCTACAGAGTATTTATGTTGGTGTTTGTATCAAGTGGAGAGGTGGATAGCTTCTTGGAGAAGTTGGTGAAGTTTGCTGGAAGTCGCCGGAGTGGTGGTGCATTTGCACAGTGTAGTTTGAGGCTCTGGTGAAGTTTTGATGTGCAGGCTTTGGGTGACTCGAAGTCACTCCCGTGCAATCCTTGTGGTGACTCGAAGATAGAGGGGTACTGACTCGAAGTAAATTGAGGGTGGTCCCGGGTTAGCTGTGCAGACCTGATAGTTGTGTTTTTTTTAAAAATCTGGGAAAACTCAAATGTTTAAAAAGCTATGAGTTAAATTTAAGAATAGTTTGAATTGAATTCAAATAAGTTTATGAATTCAAAAAGTTTAAATGATGAATTTAAATTTAAATAAGGTTTAAGTTCAAATTTGAAACCAAGTGTAATATAGGTTTCAGGATTCCTTGAATCCAGTTTTTATTTAAAAACTGTTTTGTTCTTTTAAAAATTTAAAAGAGAATTCAATATTTAAAAACAAGATTCAAATTTAGGTTTGAATTGGAATTAAGTTTGAATTCAAAGTGTTAAAATGAAACATTTAAATTTTTAAGTAAGATTTAAAATTGGGTTTGGAATCATATTTAGATATGATTTCAGTTTTGCTTTAAAACAATTTGAATTCAAATCAGTTTTGAGAAGTTTTAAATATTGAATAGAAATGTTTTTAAGTAAAATTTAAATATGAATTTGATTTCAAATAAAGGTTTAGATTTTTGAAAAAAAATTCTTTCCTTTAAGTATTGAAATAAAATTATGATAAGTTTAACTTTTAATTGAAAAGTTAAGATAAAATAAGTAGATTTGAAATAAAGTTTATATTAAACTTTATTAAATAAATTTGGAAAGGTTTTAAATATTTTAAAAGTTCAATTTAAAATATGTTTAAATTTAATTGATTTCTAAATATTAAATTTTATTTAAATAAAGTTTAATGATTTAGAATTTGATAATCGATTGTACTAAAGATTATTATTAGTTATTTTGAATTTGATTTAATTAAAGATAATTAAATTTGTAAAGATAATTGAGATAATTGAATCATTTTTAATTATCAAGTTTTATTTGTCATAAATGATTTAATTAAGATGATGTTTTCTTAATTAAGAATCTTTTAATATAATGAGTTAAGAATCATTTAATTAATTTTAAATGATTAAGTTAATTAGTTAATTAAGTAATTAAATTATGATTGATTAAGATAATCACTTTGGATTAATCTAATATAATACTTAGGGAAGTAATTAAGTGATTAATTACTAAAGGTAATTAAGTAAAGGATAAATACTTTATTAAAAGTAATTAAGTAATGTGATTAAGAGTTAATCATTTGAGTTATTAATTGAAGAATTAATTAATAATTAGTTAAAGGTTTAAATTATTTGATTAATGATTAATGAATAAAAGAGTTAAGAATAATTAATTAAGTGATTAATTACATGTTAAAGTAATTAAGTATGGATAATTAATGATTAAAGATTTATTAATCAAATGTTCGAAGGTTAATTAATTTAAAGAAAAATTAATTAATTAAGTAATGAAGGTGATTAAGACTTAATCAATTGTAATAAATGATAATTAATCATTGATTAAAGATTACCAATGAAAGTAATTATGTGGTTGATAAATTTAAAACCACGCAAATTTATTCATCTTAACTGAAGATGTTTGATTGTTATTGAATGTTTTGTGATGGATTGATATATTTGATATATGATGTGATGCTATGTATTGCTTTGTGCTAAGTTGTTATATCTGTGATGTATATGTTGTTATATGTATATGCAAACCCTTGACCCGTAAAACGACATTTGGATTTCGATGCGACAGGGAGTCGGATTCCATTTGGTTATCCGATACCCACATCGAATTGTAATGATTGAATCTGTGCTGATTGATGATGTGCTCTTATTGTGTAAAACCCCTGGACCACACTTATACACACACAAATATGGATTGCACGTGGAAATGGGTTAAGTCACAGATTTTGAAATTGTTTTAAAAATTGAATTTTTTAAATCCAAAATAATTTTGAACTAGAATTGAAGCTTTTGAAAATGGTTATTTTTAAATAACTTGATTAAGTTTGAAAATTTAGATAATTGGATTTAAATTTGAATTCAATATTTGAAATTGAATTCTAAAATTTGGAAACCAAGGTTTAAAAAGGGTATTCAACTTATAAATGGGTTTATATGGGTTTTTAAACCATTTTAAAGGTGGTGTTTTGGAATTTAAATTCAAGCCAAGATTTCAACTTGTATAAATTGGATTTTTCTACAACGAAAACTATTTGTTTTCAAATAATAAAGCTTTCACATAAGAAATGAACTTTCAATTTGTGTTAAAGGGCTTCAAGTCTAAAAATGAAAATAGTATTCCAAGTTTTAGATAAATTTTTGGAAACGTGTTTTGAAAGTTATAAATCTTTAATTTAAAGATTTAATTGGGTTAATCCAAATTGAATGGGAATTGTTTTTGAAATCTATGGATAGATCTTTGTGAAATTGGGTGAAACTTTGTGAAATAAATCCTTTTGGTTTAAAGATTAAAAATGGTAATTTGTTTAACCATTTGAAAGAAAGGTTTGGATTTTATAAGTCGTGACTTAACTGAAATCCCTTATCCATATGTTTTTAAATATGGCGCTTACTATTCGGTTTAGCCGGGAGAGGACCTTGTGTCATATAGCCCATTCCGAATAGTGATACGACGTTATGGATAGCTTTTGAAGACCGGTGGTGAAGACCGGGTATTTGTGAGAACGATAGGATAACCTATCGATTGACTCTGCACTGAGTTGCTCCGGTATAGAGTTCTCCTTAGTGATGGGAAGTCCGATCGGGATTGTGGATACCCGAATTTGCAAGGGCTTCTTCGGAAGTGCCTTCGGTTCTATTCGAACCCGGAACAGACTTGTATGGTTGTATGTCCGACATTACACTTTGAGATGTTATCTGATCTCTATCGAATACATTTCTGCTTGGTGGCGGAGAATTTATTCTCTTAGCTTAACACCCTTCTCTGAGACGTACGAGCTCAGAGGTTATGTAGTTGATATTTATCAGTGATATTCCCAATTTGGTAATGTGGCATGCTGAGTGCTGTTGTGTGATGATCATTGGTTGATCATTTGTGATATGTTCATTTGTTTGATCATTTATCTTTGTGATCATTGCTTTGGTCATCTGTTGACCCAAAGCATGGCTTTTTTACCAAAGTGTAGCTTTGTGGACGAGACTGCATCAGGACCTCACACCTCGAAAATGGTCGAAACAGGAAAGATTCGGCAAGGTTATGAGGGTCGCGCCCTTTAGGGTATGTCATTTCCTTCTGGAAAAGGGTGGTATCATGGTATGGAGCCCAGATACTTACTCATGTTGATACACTATACCTATTACTGTGTGGTGTTGTTGTGCGCGCACTCGGATAAAGGTCCCAAAGGACCGGGGTATGACATATTCGTGTAGTAGTTACCTAGTTATAGAGGTAACCCGGCCTTGTGTTGGCAGAGATCTAACCGTAACGTTAGTTCTCGGGACGTCCCGGCAGAGGCGTACCCATGTGGCAATAGGAAGTTCCTTAGCCTAACCATTTGTTGGAAATCCATTCATCCAATATGTGCCTTGTACGGTTTTAGTTGTAGAACCTGCCATTTAACATGGCAGCTATAGTAGGCATAGCATCATGGTACCTATGCTGGCTAGGATTTATATTATACTTTCGAAAGATTTTCCACTATGCACTAGTAATAATATCAAAGAATTTTTCTCGTAGTAAGCATGTTTGACTATCATAAGGAGAAATCTCCCCCATGTGTGTGTTTGCATTGTGTGTGTGCCGGGAGGCCTTATGGTAGTTTCATTTTCCAAAAAAGCATTGCGGATTTCAAATTTAAATTCTCTTGTTAGTTTCAAAGACCAAATGCTTTTGTTTGCTCATACCAGTCCCATGACTGACCTGGAGTTTATTGTTCCTTTCCTAAACTCTGGGTGCCCACTATTTCCCACACGGGCAGTCTAGAGTTGGGATTTTCAGATAATCCATAGTAGGTGTAGATTCGATAGCTTTCAGCCATTAGGATTTGGCAATCGCATTTTGGATCGAGTTGCTTCTCTTCATCTTGAGTGGGAGTTCGAGCTATTGCTGGATTGGTGCTTTGGAGATGGAGATTACTGATATTGGAGTTCTTTCTTGAAGACTATTTTGGAGATTTGTTCCGCTGCTAGTGTTATCTTTTATTTTCGCTGCTATTCTTTGTATCTCTGAAAATGTTGATATCTATTGTACCATTCTGTTGTATCATTCATGTTGTATCAGTTATTGTATCAAATGTTGTATATTGATATGCATATTCTTTTTCTTCCGCTGTGTTATTTCCTTAATGTGTTATAAGCTCCGGCACGACTCGAATTTCGACGTTTGAATCTGCGGCATTCAAGTACAGTGGAGTACGGATGTCGATTTTTGAACGCTGGAATTTGGATCGTGACAACAAGCATCATGTAGCAGTTTCAAGAAATGATCAACAGCAGTACAGAGAATCAAAACGGTAGTGACAAGTTCGAGCAAATCTCAACAGCACTAGATCAAGCTACAACTAATGTACCAGTCATTGAAGTTCCAAGTCAAGGCCGAGGTCATCAGAAAATTCACGAAATCAAAATGCCAGAAATCAAAAATCGTGATAGCCAAAGAAGTCAACATCGAAAAAATCATTTCGAAACCGAGGCCAACATTATCGCATTTTAAAGTAATCAAAATAGCAGTTTTCACAAAAATCAACTTATTTACAACTAGCCAACAGAGAGTCCAAATCAACAGTTAATGGCCGAAGTCAAGAAGAACGACAAGGCCGAAATAAAAAAGAACGACATCAACATCGTCAATTCAAGTAAGCGAAATTATTTGACATGAACAAATCAGAAATCACCAACATCAAACAAAATCAAACTAACTAAACATAGCACATGAATCAGATGTGAGTGGATAACACTCACCTTACTCAAAGCGAAGACGAACTCAATCAATTTCAAAGAGCCGTGAGCAGATCAGAGGAACGTGCGATCGACGAAGTAATCGACGTGAATCCTTCATTCGGTCGAACGACTAAAGTCAACATCTTTGAAATTAGGAAAGCCCTAATTTTTGGAGGAACGATCTACGAAAATTGAAGCCGCCATTTTTTTCGTTTTCTTATTTTAGGGTTTCGAATGAACGAACGAAAAAGGGGGAACGGGTTTTTGGAATGGAGGAACCGGTTTGCCTCTTGATATAACACAGCCCAAAGATAGAAACATGGACCAAAATTAAAATTTTAAAGTCCACATAATATTCAACGAATTACTAAAAGAATTTCAACCGATTTAAAAACTCCAAATAGCCATTAGCTAACACATTAATCGTTTAATGACGATTATAAATTGTTACAAAATCCCAGGGTTGTTACAGACTCCCCTCCTTATAAAAATTGCATCCCCGCAATTTTCATAATTAAAGGCGTTAGTAACAATTATTTTTCTAACCTAAACTGGTTAAGCTAGAAAAATAAAAGTCAAGAACACAAACACCAAAGAAATCTTTTAATTCCATAAAAGAAATTCATGAATTTTCAACAAATCTAGCTATCAAATAGATAATCAGAAGACAACAAAACTGGATAAATGCAATTATCAGCAATATTCAATTTATCAATTAGACAATTAGAATTTAGAAATCACAAACAACAATATCTAATCATCGATACGACAATTAGAAAACAACAAAAATCTAATTATCAACAAAGATAATTGGAAAACACAAATCACAATTCACAAAACTGCAATTATCTAGTTATTAACCAGATAATTGAAAAACAACAATTATCTAATCACCAAAAACGATAATCAGAATTCTCAAATCATCAAACATCTCATTATCACATACGATAATCAAATCTCAAATCAACAAATACTCAATTATCACAAACGATAATCAAATCTCAAATCAACAATATTTAATTATCACAAACGATAATCAAATCTCAAATCAAAAATATTTAATTATCACAAACGATAATCAAATCTCAAATCAACAAATATTTAATTATCACCAACGATAATCAAATCTCAAATCAACAATATTTAATTATCAAAAATGATAATCAAATCTCAAATCAACAATATTTAATTATCACAAACGATAATCAAATCTCAAATCACCAATATATAATTATCACAAACGATAATCAAATCTCAAATCAAAAATATTTAATTATCACAAACGATAATCAAATCTCAAATCAAAAAATATTTAATTATCACAAACGATAATCAAATCTCAAATCAACAATATTTAATTATCACAAACGATAATCAAATCTCAAATCAAAAATATTTAATTATCAAAAATGATAATCAAATCTCAAATCAACAAATATTTAGTTATCACAAACGATAATCAAATCTCAAATCAAAAATATTTAATTATCAAAAACGATAATCAAATCTCAAATCAAAAATATTTAATTGTCAAAAATGATAATCAAATCTCAAATCAACAAATATTTAATTATCACAAATGATAATCAAATCTCAAATCAAAAATATTTAATTATCACAAACGATAATCAAATCTCAAATCAATAATATTTAATTATCACAAACGATAATCAAATCTCAAATCAAAAATATTTAATTATCAAAAATGATAATCAAATCTCAAATCATCAAATATTTAATTATCACAAACGATAATCAAATCTCAAATCAAAAATATTTAATTATCAAAAATGATAATCAAATCTCAAATCATCAAATATTTAATTATCACAAACGATAATCAAATCTCAAATCAAAAATATTTAATTATCACAAACGATAGTCAAATCTCAAATCAAAAATATTTAATTATCAAAAATGATAATCAGAAACAACAAATATCTAATTATCAAAAACGATTACCAGAAACAACAAATATCCGATTATCAAAGACGATAATCAGAAATAAAAAATATCCGATTATCAAAGACGATAATCAGAAACAACAAATATCTGATTATCAAAAGCGATAATCAGAACTCATATCAACAAATATCCAATTACCAAAAACGATAATCAGAAACAACAAATATCTAATTATCAAAAACGATAACCAGAAATAACAAATATCCGATTATCAAAGACGATAATCAGAAACAACAAATATCAGATTTTCAAAAACGATAATCAGAACTCATATCAACAAATATCCAATTACCAAAAATGATAATCAGAAACAACAAATATCTAATTATCAAAAACGATAAACTAAGACAACAAATATCCGATTATCAAAGACGATAATTAGAAACAACAAATATCCAATTATCAAAAACGATAATTAGAACTCATATCAACAAATATCCAATTACCAGAAACGATAATCAGAAACAACAAATATCTAATTATCAAAAACGATAACAAGAAACAACAAATATCTGATTATCAAAGACGGTAATCAGAAACAACAAATATCAGATTATCAAAAACGATAATCGAAACTCATATCAACAAATATCCAATTACCTGCAGATAATTGGAAACAACAAATATCTAGAAATCAATTAAGATGACTAGAAAATCAACATAAAAGGTTGGATCAATCCCATCAGATGGTGAGTTTTAGCAATGCCGCACGTGCATCAACAAATGGCCGAAGCCTACCAAGTACCGTCAACATAATTTTGGCGCCCAACAAATGACCCGAAGGTCCAACATATGACCAAAAGTTCTGGTACTAGTATTGACCCGAAGGTCCAACCTATGACCTGAAGGTCCAACATATGACCCGAAGGTCCAACATGCTGGCTCGAAAGCACACGAAAATCATCAAAACGGCAAATATTTCAATTAACGTGTCCGGAATTAACCGAAATAGCAAACGCACATGTCCCATAACCACGAGTTTTACTAAATCGTTTAATTCTCTTCATCATTTTCTTTAAAGTGCAAAATTGTGTACTCCAAAAATAACTTTTCACATTCTCAAACGGACAAGTCCGGAATTAAGCGAATCGGTAAAAGAAAGGGGTCATAGTCCTCGATTTTGCTGAAACATTTAAATCGCTTCCTCATTCTTTTGAAAACGCAAACTGCCAAACTTCTACAAAAAATTTCATTTCTTTTATTAAAGTAATAATTTACATTCTCAAACGAATAAGTCCGGAATTAAGCGAATCAGTAAAAGAAAGGGGTCATAGTCCTCGATTTTGCTGAAACGTTTAAATCGCTTCCTCATTCTTTTGAAAACGTAAACTGTAAAAATTTGGAAACAATTTTTATTTTGAAACAATTTTTAAAACACGAGATTAAAACAGCAACATCAGTAGCAACTTCGACAAGGAAATTGCACTTCTCAAAATACCGTAAAAACGGACAACAAAATCAGCATTGCGGGATAACCGCTTGAAAATCCACTTTAAAATTTGACGGTTACTGAAGCCAAAGCGACAGTAATATTCATACATCAAAGTCTCATCAAAATAATTTGCATCAAACTATAATATTAGTGAATTTTCATTCATTAAAATGGTCAACAAGACACCGTGCTTCAAAAACTTAGCACCAGTGTGAAAACCCCGTTATAAAAATAACGGCAACAAAATACGTTTAAACCCAAACACCGGTTCAACGTAAAATTAATGCAGTAATGTGCAACATAAATTTGCACGTATACCACAAAATGAACAAAGAAATCATTCAAATTTATCTTCAACGAAGATAATTCAAAACAGCAAAAATCTCAACAAAAGCACATAACTGCAATCGCTTCGAATCCTCAAATCGGATTTGAAATTTTCAAAGAAAACAAAATAAACACAGCTATGTGAACAACAAATGAAATTTATTTCAATTTCATATTTTGATTTTTAAATCAAAAAGGTTATAAGCTGTACTCAGCGAAGACAGTCTCACTGTTTTCGCTGCGCACTCTGATAAAAAAACATGAATCAACCAATCATTAAAACACAGTTTCACTTTTATTTTTAAATAAAGATATTTAGAAATTTCATCATAATTTCAAAACTTTAGTTTTAACTTAAAGCACAATAAAACATCGACAAATAGTTGTAACACATGTTCCATCTAAGTTATGTTTTATATTATGTCCATAAACCCCAAGCTCTGATACCAAGATGTGACGCCCCACCTTTATGCTCACAATAACAAAGAGTATTAAAAGAAATACTGTCTGTTATTACAAAGAATAAGGCTGGATAGGAGCGGCCATCCGTAGTTAGGCCTTACACCATTATTGGTTATCTCGATAGGAGTGGTATATATTTATTTTTCATTCCTTATTTATTTACTCCCATCGAAATACCCAATTCCAGTATAAAGCGAACTACGATGGTTCATAATAGTTTAGGACAATAATATAATAATAACACAGATAATATAAATGCGGAACATAGATAACAAAATGCCTCATATATATATATATAACTGATGTCAGTTACAATACATGTGATACAGTACATATGATACAACTACAACTATCGACTCTGGAAGTTACATATACAAGTACATTATCGTATATAATATACATGAATACATATCTTCCTATACAAGTACACTGACTACAATAGATGACAATGACTACTCCAAAAGATATGAAGAGGCTTCATAGCTCAAGTAGCAACCCAAAGTAAGATATCTACAACCTGTAATAACTCGGTCTGACCCGAGTATTAAATTCAAAAGAAAATAATACACGGGTCAGTCTAATTCAAACTCAGTTATTAGTGCACAGAAGCAATAATAATTAAGTAACAAATAGACGACAGTCACAATAAATCTCATCTATCCGATCCTTAAATAAAGAAATCGGATAACGGTAAATATGACACGTAACAGTGTTAAACAACAAATCAGCAAATCCAAATTATCAACGATGATAAATTAAAAATATTATCAATGAAGATAATTTAGAAAACAACAGAATTACCTAAACGGCAATTAACGACAAATTCTAATTATTAAATAAATAATTAGAAACTCATAATCTATTCATCAAAAAGATAATTAGATATCAACAAAACCATCAAATTAAACCAAATCTGAATACGACACAAAATATTAAAATATCAATTAAAATGTCAATTCGGGTAGGGCTGCAGTACACGCACGCGTGTACTGCCTCGCCACTACAATGATTAAATACACAAAAGATCAATAATTCAAAAGCAATATAATATCAATAAAAGCAATACTATGTGGCTGTAGTACACGCTTGCGTGCACTGCCTTGCCACTACAGTGATGATGTACACAAAAGCTCAATGGAAGTTCACAAACGGGCACAAGGTCAAACCCGAATTACCGGATTCAACTCAAGTGTAATTCGAAAAACAAGCAAAATGCAAAGGTCAAGTCACTGCTGTTATGACTCAACTCAATGCCCCATTATACAGAAATACACCCGGCAAAGCTCAAAGGCCAATACACAAGAATTCACAGTGCAAACTAATGCACTAAGCAAGTGGCAGCAGTATAAAGCTTCAACCAAGTGAATATGAAATATATACACAAATGAATGTACATAACAAACTGTACATGAAAAAATGAATCAGAGGTGCAACATGGAACTGCACATGGAAGTAGTACACATGAAGAGACAGCCGAATGAAGGTGTAAACAAACAAGAATATGGCCGGAACCAAACGACATACTTAAGGCATAAAGAATTATGCCAGGAATGTCCAGAAATAAACAAAGAAATGGTTCGGGTATATGCAGGTCTAACCACAAGGGCAGTGACCGCATTTTTATGCAATACAAGTTAAAAGTGAACAATGCACAAGGGGAATAGCTTCAAGTGAACTAATGCACAATGAAGTATAACATCAAGACCAAATGCAAATGAATAATGCAATGTATCAGTTTCTAACATATGATCAAGTGCAAATGCAATATGGACCTGACAGTACACAAGTGATACTGTCTCGAGGTAAATAGCCTCAAACAACACTGGGCAGTGCCATCAGAGATGAACACTTCATATTTGCAGACCAGATTTGTGTGACAACAAGTACTAACTCAACCAAGTCAAGTGGGTAACCAATGCAACAACTCAGGTCAGTGAATACAGCCTCTACAAAAATCAAATATACAATTACAACTTAGTTCAATTGAAATTGGACAGAACATTTTTGAAAAGTATCTGAATATTCAAGTGCAGTGAAGAACAACAGCAAGTGTTGACCAATCAACAACAGAATGAAATGCAATAGACTACATTGACTACAGCATATCAAGCATACAAGTCCGATGCAGACAATGCCAACAAGACTTAGTTCCTAGATGCAACCAAGAAGCTACAGAGCTCAATACTATCAAGACTACATGAATCAAACTCGAAGCAACACTCACGTGTAACTTCAGCTACAAAATGTATGCATATAGTCAGGTAATGACAAAGACAAGGAAACGCAAAACTTTCAGATGAATACAAGCATCATGTAGCAGTTTCAAGAAACGATCAACAACAGTACAGAGAATCAAAACGGTAGTGACAAGTTCAAGCAAAGCTCAACAGCACTAGATCAAGCTACAACAAATGTACCAGTCACTGAAGTTCCAAGTCAAGCCCGAGGTCATCAGAAAATTCACGAAATCAAAATGCCATAAATCAAAAATCGTCATAGCCAAAGAAATCAACATCGGAAAAATCATTTCGAAACCGAGGCCAACATTATCACATTTGAAAGTAATCGAAATAGCAGTTTTCACAAAAATCACCAACTAGCCAACAGAGAGTCCAAATCAATAGTTAATGGCCGAAGTCAAGAAGAACGACAAGGCCGAAAACAAAAAAAACGACAACAACATCGTCAATTCAAGTAAGCGAAATTATTTGACATGAACAAATCAGAAATCACCAACATCAAACAAAATCAAACTAACTAAACATAGCAATTAAATCAGATGTGAGTGGGTAGCACTCACCTTACTTGAAGCGAAGACGAACTCAATCAATTTCAAAGAGCCATGAGCAGATCAAAGAAACGTGCGATCGACGAAGAAAATGACGTGAATCCTTCATTCGATCGAACGACTAAAGTCAGCATCTTTGAAATCTGGAAAGCCCTAATTTTTGGAGGAACGATCAACGAAAATTAAATCCGCCATTTTATTCGTTTTCTTATTTTAGCGTTTCGAATGAACGAATGGAAAAGGGGGAACGGGTTTTTGAACGAATGAATGGAGGAACCGGTTTGCCTCTTGATATAACACAGCCCAAAGATAGAAACATGGACCAAAATTAAAATTTTAAAGTCCATATAATTTTCAACGAATTACTAAAAGAATTTCAACCGATTTAAAAACTCCAAATAGCCATTAGCTAACACATTAATCTTTAATGACGATTATAAATTGTTGCAAAATCCCAAGGTTGTTACATCATCGACATTCATTTTCTAGTTTCAAAGTGGGAAGGCCACTGTAGTAGCTTTACTACACATTTGTTTTGATAAACAAATTTTAATTTTATTTTCTTAAATATGATTTGATGTATATATAATTTCAAAATGATTTGAAAGGAAACCTGAAATTTAGTTCTTAAACCTTTCTGGTAGTTAGTAGCTTTCAATTATTGTAATAGAATGAAATGTTAACTATTTTAATGATTGGAAGCTTCTAAAATGAAAAATAATAAAAATTATATGCTAAGTGACTAAAGGAATATATAAAAACTTGGAAATTTGTAACTTGTAAATCAAAAGATATGAAAATTTAGAAGATGTAATTATTGAACATTTTGTTAACTAAAATGAATAAGATAAACTTATGTAACTTTCAATTACATTCTTAAAACATATATAGATATAACTTACCGGAAATGTTTAAAAAGTTATGTGTTAAATAGGAATATGTAATTGCTTTCACAGAGAGTTGGACTCATGATTCTATTGCTTAGAAATTGAATATGAAAGTTTAAGGATTCAGATCTTAAACACCATGACAAGGCAATCAAGTAGAAGGCCAAGAACAGAGAGACGTCAACATGAAGGAAGCCACGAGGCTTCGTCAGGAGCGAACCAGACTTCAGCTTTCATCACCCGAGACATAATGGAAATGATGATGGGAGCGATGCACGAAGAATTTCTTTAAAGGCAAGAAGAGATGATTCAAAATTTTCTTCGACAAACTGGACAAACCGGAGTACAAAATCAAGCCAATACAACCGCAGGAGATGCGGGAGATAGGAATCGGGAGCACGAAGCTGCTAGAATTCAGAATGGAGAAGGACCATCTGGCGCAGCCCTAGAGCTACGGGCACTCACTTAGAGCATGTTAACCCAATACCGAGAAGAACATCAGGTGGACCCGAACAGCCTGACATTGGTAGAGGAACGAATGCTCCTCCAGGAGAACATATTCTATGATTCCCTCGTGAACTCGGGGGGGCCGTTCGAAGGTAGTGGGCGAGGACTACAGCATGAGATAGTGACAGATTGGCGTAGATGGTTAGATGGATTATGATAGGTGGATTGGTAAACAGAGACTTGGAGGATGTGAATAGGAGTCCCTTTACTCCAAATATCAGGTGAGCTAGGAACCGACCGGATTTTAAGCTGCCATCATTGGAGATGTATAATGGGAGGATATACCCTACGGTTCATCTAAAAAAGTATGTGAGGCATATGGAAGTGCTGGGGGCATCAGAGGAGGTCATGGCCGGTGCTTCCTATTATACCTGGGAGACATTGCGGCGCTATGGTTTAGGCAACTGGAGAGGTGGATCTATCGGAACATGGACTGATTTGACTGAAAGGTTTATGAGACAATTCAGGGTTCACATTTCGAGACCCAAGAATGTGATGAGTTTGGTAGCACTGAAACAAAGAGCTAGGGAATCATTGAGACGCTTTTTGACGCGATTCAATGCAGCTACGGCGTCGGTGGATCGACCGGATCTATCCTTGGTTTTGATGGATGCTGTATCATGCATAGCTGACGACATAGAATTCAAAAACTCGCTAACAAGAGATCCCCCTATGGATCTAGGGGAATTTTATCATGAGGCTGAAGGATTTTAATGGTTAGAGGATGCAAATGCTGAAAGAGAGGAAGGAGATGGAATCGATGTTTATGCAATCAAGGACGGAAATCCTCCTGAAAAAGTTGCAGAAACTAGCAAAAGGAAATGAAAGGTTGAGGATAACAATAATAGATCAACATGACCATGAAAGGAACCAAGATTTACCTCATATACGGAGCTGAACAAGAAATTGGAGCGGATCGGACGAGGAGAGATCCAACTAGCAACGAGAGAAGGTCAAAAAAGTATTGCTCATTCCATGAGTTGAATGGTCATAGCACAAATGACTGTAGACACTTGAAAGATGAAGTCGATGGGCATATGCGGAATGGTTTGCTATCGTAATTTGTGAGAAGGAGGGCCACGACGGCGAAACAAGAATGACCACCGCCTGTACCAACTGAAGGAGGCACAGGGTCGAGGCGTCAGCTTATTATCAATTGATTGAGATAATGACGAACAAGTGCCAAACTCCACACCAACGCGATTAAGTTGTTTACACATATAGGGGACCGCGAACGATCCTCGGGCATGCTCTGATACAACTATAAACCACATCGATGTAGGTGTTTGCACTCTGATGTCACTATTTTTCTTTTGTTTTTTGCTTCCCATGTTTGGATTTGATTTTATCGGACATTTCTGTTGAAAAACTCAGTTGAATGTATATTTGGTTTTGATAATTCTGAAACGGCTAAGCTACTTACACATGTACGGGGTCGCGAACGGTCCTTGGGCATGCTCTGCGATGGTGATAAACTGCCCTAACAAACAATCCAGAAACTCACTCCAACGTGAAATCTGGTATTGATGGTACTAAGTCCCCCCGGGCAGACTCACAGCTCGCCTCGAACGACACTCGACAGCGAACGGTCACAATTCGCAACGAACGACCACCGGTCGCAAACGATCACAATTCGCTACCAACGGCACCCGATCGCGAACGACCACAATTCGCCACGAACGACACCCGACCGCGAATGATCGTAATTCTCCACGAATGGCACCCGATTGCAAACGATCACAATTCGCCTCGAACGACACCTCAACCGCGAACGGTCACCATTCGCCGCGAATGGCATCTGACTATGAACGGTCACATATCACCTTGAATGACATGCGATCTCGAACGATCGTCATTCGTGGTCAGAGAAGACTCATTTTCTTTGCAGGTCATCAACGGGATATGAACATCCAGCTTATGGCATTGCAAAACACCTTCCTACAGTACGACATGTTTTCAGGGGCAAGAAAGTGTTATCTCGCCTTTTGGCAAGGTCGTGATGCCAAAAGATTAACCAAAAACCAAAGACAGTTCATCGCGATGATGATTTGTACATAGGCTCACTATGGATATCGATGAATTTTGTCCAAGTCCGGATCGAGCTATAATTAATATGACAAGACAAGCAAAGCCGTAGAAACCCGTGCTCCAAATTTCAGGTCAATCGGAGTTCATATGTACAAAATATAATCGATGCAATCCAAGTGGTCACTCTCGAATCGATCAGATTGGTATCCATCCGAGGCCACTTTGTTTGAATCCATCTAAAGGGACCTTATTCGTATTGGTCGAGCTTCGCATCCATCTACTATGCATGATTTTGAATCAATGAGTTCATATCCGTGCAATGCTCATCTATTCATATCCATGGAACTCGTGTTCGCATCGGTACATTCGCATCCATCTGAACTACGCAGTTCATATCCATCATGTAATAACTGTTCGTGTCGATCGTGGAGCCACAATTTGTATCCATCAAGATATACTACATTTCGTGTCCACTAATAAGAGAACTTCTCTTTGTATCCATCGGCGACTGGTCTATTGGAATCCATTGGAAGTAACACGGGGGTCTTTTTCTTATCGATCCCATCGATACGAAATCGGCTGCCGTACGATCGATACGAAGGGGCCATCAATCGATCGATACGAAGTTAGCACTGAGCGATCGATACGAGCAAGGCATATGCATGGGGATGACTCAGTCAATTCGACGTAAAATGTGGATTGATTCTAAAGTCGCACGCCACGTCAACGCCTGGGCACGTGTCAAATGTGCAATACGAACATTTGGATAGGAAGGCTATGGTTCGAACTCGGCAGCCTTTGAAAAACACTAAATTGCATCGATCATTTCTCACAAAAAACAGGTCCAAATGCTATGAAATTTTCACAGGAGCTTATGTACAAGCCAAAGAAGGTTCGTGCCAAGGTTCGACTCCATTGGACAATATCTTGATCGATACGAAATTGGTTTGTGTCGATCACGGATTGAGTCAAAACTTCATGGGATCGATCACGTGGGCCCACTCACATGTCAGAAGGAGTCTCCCGAAGTTTGGACGAGATATCAGCCTCCTACGCCTATAAATAGAGCCCCAGAGCCAACATAACAGGTATCATTTTTGAAAATCAAACGTACAGACTATGCTAGATTCAACATTGCATTTCAGCATTGCTGTTGTACTCGAATTATAGAGCTATAACTCATTGTAATCCGCTTTAATCGATTGTAATCATCAAGTGAATCAATAAAGTCATCAACTTCAAAGTGGATGTAAGCCAGATCACCGAACCACTATAAAGTCTGTATTGTTTATAGTTTTCTTTTGAATTTTCTGAGTACTCTTCATCCTTATTTCTCTACATACTTGTTATCTATGATATATGATTATGAATTGGTGATTTTATCGGCAATTGGGTGTTTGTGAAAATTTTTGGCGCAAACAGTAATAGAACATTATACAAGTAAAACTTAAGTAATGAAAGTGTTCTAATGGAATTATTTCCATAAATAAGAATTTTGATGTTACAAAAATGATTATAAACTTAAGTTAATGTTTGAAGCTATTTATAATTAAAATGAATAGTAAAAGTGAATGCTATATTAAGTAATAATTATAACTTCAAAAAATGTTGAAATGATTAAGAAATAGATTGAATATTCAATTATACTATATACAAAGGAAATAAATGGGAAAAAGAAAAGGATTTAAAAAATTAATTACGAGTTGCTTTATGAATGAATATTGATATTAAAAGGAAATCAAAGTAAATAATAATCGTGAAATAAATTTGCAAGGAAACTTACATAATATTTTACGAATTTGTAACGATCCCCATTTTTAATAAAATTTAAGTTGGTAATTTATTTAAATTTTAGAATCTGATTAGTAATTAATTTGAAAATTACAAATTAAATAAGAATAAGTGTTATATATATATTGATTTTAACAAGGATTCTGATTTGAAATTCAAGATTAAAAATCTTATAAATATATTGTATTTGAAAACATTTTATTTTCAATTAATAAAGATTTGTTTTCCATATTACATTAAATAGGAATTTTGATTTGGAAGTTATATTTTTAAATTAATACAATCATTTTTGAATTGCTATTTGAAAGTTATAAAAGTATAAAAATATAAACAACTGAAAATGCATAAATATAAAACATATGTCAAATAAAAAGAAATGTTTTGTAAATATAAAGCTAAAAAGGATTTGAAACAAAGTTTATAAAATTATTTAAAAGAGGGATTTAAACACAAAGTTTTAACAAGTGACATTTGTAAATTTATAGATTCATGCATTGACAAATTTTGGATAAGTAACATTAAATTTAACAAGTGGCTTTATCTCTTTTTAATTAAAATATATAAAACATTTTGGTTAAGAAATAACCAGGCTATTTTCAATTGTCTCAAACCTGAAACAAATCTGGAAACACAAAGAAAAAAAAATCTGAAACAATCTTCAAGCATGTAAACTATTCAAAGATCAAGCCTAGAAATCAAACAATCTTCAAACTGAAACCATTTCAAATCCGAAACTACAAAATTGAAAAGCCAGATCAAAGTAAAGATCATCTCAACATCCAAACCCGAAACAAGTCAGCCTGGAAACAAGAAAGTAATGCAAGGATTCAAAATAGAAAACCTAGAGACCAAAATAGTGAGGAGTAAAAGGAAATCAAGAAATCAAACTTCAAGTTTTTAATCTGGAAACAAGTTTTAGATTCAAAGGCCAATTAATACAAGTAACCAAAACAAATTCAGAAGAGTAGATAAAACCAAATCTCGTATTTAAACAAAAAAGTCCAAATCATTTTCCAAATTTAAAATAGGTTCATGTTCTCCGTTCTTTCATGTCAGGTGAACAAACTCTTTTTGTTTGAAACTAAATCTGCCATGATATCTTGATAATATTAGAGTTGGTTGTATTAAGGTTGATACGCAAGGAAATCTGTGAGTAAATATGTGTAAATTTGTATGCATGTCTGTTTAAAGATCACTGTTTAAAACAATCACAGCTAAGAACAACATAAATAAATCTACACCTCTCCAAATAAACATTATTAGGTGATGATTTCTGAATGACAAAGGATAGCGATGGGGTAATTTATATTTTAAAAATAATTACAAGTGTTTATGTTGAAATATCGTTTCAAAAATTGATAAAAGTCAGTAATGATCCAAATAATCAGAAAATCAAGTATTTTAATTTCCCTTTTCTTATTATACAATTAGATTCGAATTTCAAATCAATCATATTTGATAATTATTTCAAGATTTTTAAGTAAGTAATTGGCAAGTTATCTCGAATTTATTAAAACTAGCATTTTCGTCAAATTCCAACCAACGGCGATGAACTGCTTATCGAATCCAAGTCTGGAGGTGGCTAGTTTATTGATGGCTATGGGAAAAATGTTCATTGAGGTAAATTTGTGCTGAGGTAGTTGAACGTCGACAATATAGGCTTTTATTCTTTGTTTTGGTTGTGGAGGTTCTAGTGACGATTTCGTCAACGATGAAGCAACAGTGATGATTGGACTGAGTGGGTTCGATGCGTATCGATGCAGCGAAGCTATGGTCTAAATCACAGACCTTCTAGTGGTCGGTGGAGGCTACACGAGGCGTTTTTCCAAAGGTCGATTTTGCTCTAGGTAAAATCGATATGCTAAATTTAGATTCCAGGTTGAATTCGACAATCTGAGCTTATGTAATGATAAAAGAGGTTGCCGGCGATGTAATGGAGGCCATGGCGATGGTCAGAGCAGCGTCGGCCGGTTGTACACGTGCACGAGGTGTCTGAATTGGTTGTATCGAAAGGTATTGGGAAAGATGGTAGACGTTTGAAATTTATTTGCGAAAAATGGCTTGTGGCTCGGGTTTTGGTATCGAGTATTCGTGAGTATTTTTATGGGTAACAGGTTTTAGTTTTTTCTGTATAGAAGTAAAGTATAAAAAGAAAAGGTAGAGATATGCTCGGGAAAAATGGCATTTGGCTCGGGTAAGTAATCGACTATATTGGGTCTCGGTGATTATGTATATGACAGTTTTTAAATTTTAAAATAAATCAGGTTTTAATATTTAAATAAATCCAGTTTTGACTTGTTTTCTTAAATAACATTTTTGTAAATTATTGATACTCATTTAAGGTTTTAATAAATGAGAGTTGTAAAAAAATTTTAACTTGAGTTTATTTAAATGTATAATTAATTAATTGATCAAGAAAGAGAAAATGTTTATTGTTAATTAACTTAAAGTCTTTAGTTAATTTATAGGATAATAAATAAGTCCATTTTAAAGGTTCATTAAACTTAGATTCAAATGTTGTAATTAAATAGTTAATTAAAGGTAAAAAGGGTTTGTCTTTAAAATTAATTAAGTTTTTGATAAATTAAAGAATGTGATTAAGTCATTAAGTAAGAATAATTACTTTGTGTAATTAAATTTAAAGCCAATTACTTTGGGTAATTAATTTCAGGCTAATTAATTATTTTGATTAGTTAAGGAATAATTATTTTGAGTAAATTTGTTAAGGATAATTAATTAACGAAGTTAATTGATGATAAGTAATTACTTAAAGATAATTACTTAATTAAGAATAAATGATTAAAAGTTGATTAATCAAAATGATTAAAGGATAATTACTCAATGTATTAAATTTGTGATTTATTTATGGTAATTAATTAAGAATAATTAATTTAAGGGTAATTAATTAAGGGTTAATTAATTAATTAATTAAGGGTAATTATTAGAGGATAATTTAATAATTAAAGGTTAATTATTTAATGATTAAGGGTTAATTGATTTATTAGTTAAGGTTGATTAATTAATAATTAAAGGTACATTAATTTATTATTAAGGTTAATTAATGAATGATTAAAGGATAATTAATTAAAATGGTTTGTAATTAATTAATGTTAATTAACCAGAATTAGTAATTTATTCATAAGCGATCAATCTGATTTAAATTTATCAGATAATTAATTGATCTTACTTATGGATGTTTGGATTCTATTGAATGTTGAATTGTTTGATATCTATGTTCTGTGATGCTCTGTTTTGATTTGAGTTGTGATGAATGTAATTTATTTATCTGTGATGAATTTATATTATTTATCTGTTAATCTGTGAATGAAGATAAGCGTTATAGGATTATACCGCTTTTCAAAATTGCTGTGTTTGGACTATGATGATTGATGATGTTGCACTATTGTGTAAAACCCCTGGCCTACACCATACACACACAAATATGGATTGCACGAAGAGACCGGTTAAGTCACAAATATTTGAATTAAATATTATGAGATGGTTTTAAAATTGAATTTTGAATCTAAATTATTTTGGAAATGGAATTGGGTTGAATATGAAAGGCTTTTGAAAAGGAAGTTTGAGATTGAAATTTAATTTGAATATAATATATCTTGTTTAAATTTTGAAATTGTTTTGGAAATTTGGTTTGGAAGGTCTATCCAAGTTATAATATATATATATATATATATATATATATATCTTATATATATATATCTTATATATATACGGATTTTAAAAACATCTTTAAAGTATTTTAAAAGTATTATTTTTAGGGATTTAAATTTAACCCAAGTTTATATTTGAAAGGCTTTAGACATGAGAAAATGTAATCGGATTTTCTCGAAACGAAAACTATTTGTTTTCAAATAATAATAGCTTTCATATAAATAAAGGATTTCCAATTTGTGTTGAAAAGATTTCAAGTTTGAATTGAAAATTGTTTTGAAAGCTATTAATGAATCTTGGTTAAAGATTAGTGAAATTTGTTTCCAAAATAAGAGGATCTTAAAGGTGTATCTTTTGTATAAAAGATTTGAATTGTGAATTATTTTGAAAGCTATAAGTGAATCTTTATGAAAGATTGTTGAACTTTGTTTTGAAATCGAAGAGGATCTTAAAGGTAAATCTTTTGTATAAAAGATTTGGAATGGAAATAGTTTTGAAAACTATGAATAAGTCTTTGTGAAAGATTAGTAAACTGTGTGAAGTAAATCTTTTGTTTAAAAGATTTGAAAATGGTAATTTGTTTAAACCATTTGAATGAAAGGTTTTGGGTTTTAAGTTGTGACTTAACTAAGATCCCACTATATCCATATGTTTTTAAATACTGCGCTCATTATTCGGTTTAGCCGGGAGAGGACTTTATGTCATATAGCCCATTTCGAATAATGATACGGCGATATGGATAGCATTTGAAGACCGGTGGTGAAGACCGAATATTTTCGAAAGCGAAAGGATAACCCGACGAATGTCTCTGCACCAAATGGCCCCGGTATAAAGATTTGATCACCCTTTGTGATGGTGTAACGACCCAATAATTTTTAATAATTTTATTTGTTTTATTTATTGAATTAATTTAGTTTTTGTGAAACTTTAAATAATAAAATCTTGAAATAAAACTTGATATTTGGAATATGCATATTTAAACATAGAAACTGGTAAATTTTCGTAAGATAATATTGAAGTTTATTTTCTTGTGTAATTTTATTTAAATTCAGGTCAGTCAAATTTAATGATAATAAAATGTTTTCCAAACCTGAATATTTTTCTATAGGTAAATTGTAAATCATCTTCTGAGCAAGACGTCATATTTCGTTTCTCCAAATTTTGGCTGTTATTGCTCTGTCGATCTTACTTTCGGCGAAATAGCAGCATTTTCGTTCCGATACCAACTTTTGATCAGATGATCATAACGCTAATATCGGTACACCATTTTGATCGTCTCGTCGTGCTGATCTTCATAGTATATTCATCTCTGTAATTCGGTGTTCGGTACGAGGTGGAAAACGACAAACGGTTTACCGTACCGATTTTTCTATATGGGCTTTTGGGTTTCCAATGCCTTTTCATCTAACAGTCATTTGCACTTATATCTCCTATATACTTGTGCTTGACTTTTTGGTTTTCTACACTAGTTCCAACATATATTGGTTCAGGCACTTCGTTCATTCCCACTGCCTTTTATCTCTGTTCACTCTTTTTACTTTCTCTGCCACCTCACTTTCCCATGTTAACTTTATAACATTTGCTATTTCATTTTTCAATGCATTCATTCAAAAAATTTGTTTTGAAAGAAAGAAAATGAAAGCCTGAAGCCATCAGTTTCGACACCACCTTTAACCTTTTCATTTATTTATTTTTTCTTCCACCCATTTCATATTTCATTTCACATTCTCTTGCCTGCTCGCCTCCTAATGCTTTCTTCTCTTCTTTCATGGCCGAGGCCATCCTTCTTAAATTAAAAAAAAATTCGTGTATAAGCTTGATAGCAGGAAATGGTTCGGCCTCCTCTTCCTAAGCAACCCGCCTTCACCATCTTCTACTCCTCTGATTGACAAAGGCCACAGCCCGACAGATCTCAGCCTCTCCCGCTCCTTCCTCCAGCCTGGTTGAGCACGGGAACTCGTCCCCTCTTTTCCACGCAACTCTTCCAACTCGGCCACCTTTGCTCGCACACGTCCTCACACAACCCCGTGTGTAGCCACTCCGATGAGCATAACCTTGACGAGTGTCGAGCCTGTGTTGGCCACGCATCCTCTGCCCGTCCACCTGAGTCTCATCGTTCTACATCTCCGGCTTTATCTTTCACCATCACAGGTTAAATATATTTACTTATCTGCACGTATTGACTGTGTAGTTGCATTTGTTAACAAAAAGGTATAGATTGATATATATATATATATATATATATATATATATATATATATATATATGCGAGTATATTTACATATTACTTATTTGTACAAATATAATCTATTGTAGTGGAATGTTATAAAATATTGTTCCTGTATTACCCAAGTAAGTTTTATATATAGTTATATTTAAATAAGCGGTATTGCATAAAATTATGTACACTTGATTTTTCCATACACGTATATTGATTATATATATGCGAATTTAGGATTTATGTTATATAGGTTTTATATTTCGGTAAGTTATAGATCTGAATATATATTGTGTAGAGTCTGTAAGTTATATATAAGCTATTGAACTAGTTACGTGTATATAGGATATTTGAGACAAACAGTGAAGGAATAGTTTTGTTTTGTTTCGTATGTATATATTTTTGTATACAAGTTATATATAGTCTACATACACTATATGAAATTTTCAGAAGATAAAATATTTGTTTTGTAAAATACTGATCTTTAAACGGTGTATATATATATATATAATTAGTTAAATATATATGTATAATTACAGTTTGGGTTGAACTAAGCCTGCCTTTATAAACATTATTGTATAAGGTTGAAATTTGCTATTCGTATATGTAAATGGTAAAGTATGTTCATTTTAATGGGATAGCGTCTACAATATATTATTTTATAAAGGAAGTCATGTGTTATGTCAGTTAAATATATGTTACGTTTGGTTTATATAAATATATTATAACTGTAGTTTGACTTCTTTCATTTTACTCCTTACAGTTTAGCTCGAACATTTAATGTTATATTTATATTATATACGTATGGTATAAGTTACATATTGGTATGTCATATATATATTTGAAGTGTTACTTACTAGTTTACATAATTGTATGAGTTAATTTAATAATGATTTTGAATTTCTTATATTATTTAAATATTTGTCTATAATTTAAAATATTAAAATTTTATATATAAAATAATAATAGTATATATTCTATCTCTATCTAGATGATTCTGATTTATTCTCATCAATTCCCATTTATCAGATCTGTTCATCGAATTCGTGCCAATTCAGCATTGCTTTGAAATTCGTTATGGGATCTGTAACTCATCTCATTCTCGAATCTACTCCAGCCTCAAAAGGTGAGCAATCACTCAAGATTTACATTCTTATATATATTAAACTTGATTTCAATTGAAACGACAATTGAAATATGCTGCTGCTAGTTATTTACATTGTTATATATATGCTATTACCTATATATTTTCACCAGTGACATCTGACACCATTATCTGTTATTTATATTATTGATATATGCTTGTTAAATTATTATCATATCTGTTATCACTCTACAAGTTTTCTGTTAGTATATAATTCACTATGCGTTGAAATGATACATACCCGAATGATCTGTAGAATAGGAGAAAATCATTATGGGTTGGAATAATAAACCCAAGTGATATTCAATGAATTGAATTTGGGAATGCGGGTTGAAATGATATATATACCCGTATATATTTAAATTGCGGATTGAAATGAATAAATATCTGTATCACTTGACCATAGGATAGAGAATTATATACAAACACCATTGGTCTGTATGTAAATATTTCAAAATGATTACTATAGTTTTGGAAGGAAATATATGATTTTATATAAATATTGATTTTAGATATTATATAAATGTTACTATATATATAGTTAGATTCTTGATTTTAAGCTATGCAAAAATTTGTTTTAATATAAAATAAGCTTAATAATAAAGTATGATTTTTTTAAAATATATTATGGCTAAATATTTATTTAAATTATATTTTAATATAGAGTTTATAATGATTTAACAAATAAAGGTTGAGAAAATAGATTTGAAATTGATTTGAAATTGTATTTAATTAAGAAATATATTTAATTAGAAATCGATTGGGAAATTATTGGATTTGAGATTTTGAAAGGTTATAATTTTATAACTTGATTTCGGTTAAGGTAATTTAAATGAATATTTCAAGTTTAAATAAGTTGAAGGAAATATTTAGTTTATTTGTAATTTTGTGTTTTATTTGAATAATATTGGATTTATTAAGTGAATATTATAAAACTAAATAATATTAAAGTTGAATTAAGATATATGTGAAATTATCTAATTTAGTTTTGAGATTGTGAAATATTTAGAGCTTTAGAATATATCAAAATTTAAAGGGTTTATTTTTGGTTCAAATCTGTATTTGAAATTGATATAATGGTTTATTGAGAACTGAATTGAATTGAAATTGATGATTAAGAGTCGACTAAATTTGAAATTTTGGATTGGTGTTGACTTGGAATTGATTTGCGAAATTTGAGGAAGCTATTTTATTATATAAAGTATTTTTAAATTATATTTAAAACTATTTATATACGTTACTTTATAAATTTATTTCATATAAACTATTTTAATATAAATTATTTTTAATATAAACTACTTCAAATTATAACTATTTTTATATAAACTATTTTAAATTATAAACTATTTTATTATATATACTATTATTTATAAACAGTTAAGTGGGAAGTGTTATGATTCCAAAGCATTATGATTTCTAAATTTTGATTTCCAAAGTATTATTATTTCCAATGTGTTTGATTTAGAAAGTGTTATAACTGTGAAGTACTAAGGTTTTGTAAATGGATATATTTGAGATGGATATATTTAAAATGGAAGTGATATCATATTGATATGGTTTTGTAATGGAAATAATATTTTGGTTTTGAAATATAAACCATTTTGAAAGTTTATTAAATGACCAATCGGTGTAATAATTGCGTAGTTATTGAAGAGTCCTGGATCGGTTTGGGACATACTCTCTGTCTAAACCGAAAACCACTTTAATAACTGTTATATGCGAAGTGTGATCCAGAATGAAGTTGTGGAATGATGACGTTGCTGGATTTGAAGAAAGAGAACGATAATGGATAGCCTTGACAGTTGTGTCAAATTTGAAATGACTAAAATAGGAGCCATGCCAGGCCAATGAGGTTAGCTGCCTCTAGCGGACACACTTCTTCGTAAACTGCTCATTACTTGCTATGATTGGTGCGCACACTTGAATTGAGAGTGTTGTTTCACAGTGTTGTGATCGTTGCGGTGATGCATTCTCACCAGTACGGATCAGACAAACGATAGTTTCACTACCTTGGGTATTGCCTCATGTGCCATGTCATACTCATATCGCTATGCATGACCACTACGATTTGTTTGTGTTATACCTATGGTGTATTCCCTGATAGCCCACTAGTTTACGGTGGAGTTTACAGTGCTGTATAGACTATGACGCTTATATAAAATGTGTTAGTAGGGATAATGCAAACGCCTTAACACAAATTTTAATATATATTATACTTTACTTTAGATATTATTATAATAGCGTATATTACTACATGGTAGATAGTTTAACGGATCCTTAGAGGATGGTTATCCCAAACATCATTTGAGTTACTTGTATTTCAGTTGTTATTTCAATTGAGTTGGATTTATTGATATAAGAATGTTAATCCTGACTCGAGTGTTTTGTGTTTTGGTTTATACTCGGGTCAGAACCAGTATTCAATACTCACCTTTGGAGTCGGTGCTTCGCTTGGAGATCCAATATCTATCCAGCCACCAGATATTCAGTTGATTCCAGTGATGTATTCTAATCTTGTATTTGACTATTGTATTTGAGACTTTTATTGTATCTTATTTAACTCTGTTATATATATAGTAGCTTTATGAACTACTATTCTCTTGTTTCCACTGCATATTGTATATTACTCTGTTTCTGTGATTTTGTGATTATTTATTTACTGTATATATTGAGTTTTTCCAAATATAAACTTATAATCTGGCATTTTGAGCAATTTAATCCGGCATGTTCGGATGCGAATGATTTAAAATATAAGACCGTTACATTTGGTGTCAGAGCTTTGGTTTTAGGCAAAACTCAACGTACAGAGTAGATTTAATTATGGAATCACTTTCGTTCGAGCCTGAATTCCTTCTTTTTCGATTCGGTTTCCTTTAAATTTTGGAACGTTTCCCTCGGTTCCAAAATCCATATTGCCTCTCCCTATTCGTACTCTGGAGTATCCCATAACTCCACTTCGAATGATCTTTATAATGAATCGACGGTCTCGCCAATCTTCGAATGATTTATAAATGGGAGAAACTCCTTTACAATAGGCATCAATTTACCAGAGATTTATATATCCTTGGTTTACGATGTTGTTATCTTTTGCCATACCCGAATTCTATCTCTTATGATCTGATGCCAATTTGCCTCGGAATTCTGCATCGATCTTATTATTGAAGTCGCGTGTAACAGGCCACCTTTTTGGATAGTTCAAATCGACAATAAACACACATGTCAGAATCAAAACATTCAAAAGGGAGGATTGTTAATAGGGTAAATAAGAAAAAAAAGAAAAAGGAAAGAAAAACAAAATACAGAGACTCGCAACGTAACGACAAAATATAATAATCAAATAAACAGTTCATGAAGCTGTTTTAAAAATAACATGTCATTACACTTTTACAAATTCAAATCAGAGTTATACATATATCATAAATAACCTAATAATGCAGCGGAACACAGAATGTAGTGGAATAATAAATAGCAATAATATACTGACTCTTCGTCTTCGTCCACCGGAAATAGTCTTCAATGCTGAAAAACTCAGGCTGACGCGAGCATAAAGGAAAATAATACACTTGAGTCAGAACTAAAATTCTTATGCAAATTAAATCAAAAGTATATGAAATAAGGAATGCAGATAACTACATTTTTTAAGGTTCAAAATTTTGGAAATGTTATTGCTTCCACATTCAAAATAAAATGGATTTCACAATAGATCCATTCTAGTAAATTACAAATTTACAGAATAATTTCCAGTTAAATTTCATCGTTTTAGAGATTTAATTTATAAAAATGTTTCAAAGTTTCAATATTCACTTTTTTTTGGAAACTTCCCAATGTTTCAAAATTAATTTTGAAAACTTTCAAGTAAGGTAACGACGGTTTACTTACCAAAATCATTTTTATGGTTCAAATAGTAAATCTAAACATACTATTTTTTCTCTGATGTAAATACTTGAAATTCATGGGTTTTACATCCTTATTCAGTGTGCAAATAATCAATATGAAATTTAAATAATTACAATAAACTATAGGGTGATAACAAAGATATATCAAATAAATGAACAAATATACATTCAATCACAATAGCACCCATCACAACATACAATCAACATTCAAATCAATCAATTCAACAAATCAACCAATCCAATAATATGTCACAGTAATTATTAGTCATCACATATTGGAATTTAGCTATTTAAATTAAATATTAATAAATATTCCAAACCAACAACCAAAAATTTATCACTATATGACCTGGTTTAACTTGCAATAAAATTTTAGTATTTCGTGAGTGAGTTTATGTATTTTATATGCTGTGTACAGTATTGTATATACATAGATTTTAATATGTACATGTTTTAAAATTTGTTACTAGTTTTTATATAGATTTGCATAGAATGGCTATATTGGTTGTTTACGTATTTGATTACATTAGTCTGTTTATATAAGTATTTATTTCAAATTTCATATTGTACATATGCTTGATTCTAATTTATGTGTTTTGAATTCAAAAAAAACAATGATTTTGGAAAATATAAATACATATATATTTGATTTAATTTAATATGTGTTGAATTTAGAATATGACTTTATATATATAGTTATGTATAGCTATATATATGAGTCTATTCATACCATTATCTTCGCCGATCCTGTTCTGACTTGTTCCATCAATTCTTGTTATCAGCTTTGATCGTTGAATTCGTACCGATGTTGCTTTGCTTCGATTCATAATTCAAATTTCAGTGTCTGTAGCAGTATGCATATCCATGTCATCTTCTGTACTCTCTAGGCTCGAGAGGTGAGCAATCACTCACGATTACCATTCTTTTATTTATTAAATTTGATTTCAACTGAAACGACAGCCGAAATATGCTGCTGTAGTTATTTAAATTTTTATATATGTTATTATCTGTAACTGTTCACCTGTGGCATATGACACCATATCCTGTGTTTATATTATATTGTTATTGATGATATATGCTTTTATATTATTATCTGTTATCACTCTGCAAGTTCCCTGTAGTTTAGAATTCACTATGGGTTGAAATGATACATACCCAAACGGACTTTAGATTAGGAGAATTTCGTTATGGGTTGAAATGATAGACCCAAGTGATTTTCATTTAATTGAATTTGGGATTACGGGTTGAAATGCTATCCACCAGTATATATTTAGTGTACGGATTAAATGATAAATATCCGTAGCACTTGACCATATGATAAGAAATATATACAGACACCGTTGGTCCGTATATAAATATTTTGAAAATAAATTCATTGTTTTGGAAAGAAATATATGGTTTTAATAAATGTTGATTCTTAAATTATTATATATAAAGGGTAATGATATATATAGATTTAATAGTATTTAATTTAACTAAGATTGATTTAATACATAAATTATGTTAAATATTTATGTAAATTATATTTCAAATTGATTTTTGCAATAATTGGGATAAATTGAGGTAGGGAGATAAATTTGGATTTAGCTGAAATGGTATCAAATTAAGAATTTTGTTTAGTTAAATCGATGTGAAGCTATTGAATGTGAAACTTAAAGATATGATTTTATAACCGGATGTTGATTTAAGTGATTTAATGAATATTTCATGTTTTAAATAAATTAAAGGTAAATTAAGGATATTTAAATAATACTGAATTTATTAAATTAATATCTCAAGACTAAAAAAATAACGAGGTTAAATCGAGATCTATATGAAACTGTTAAACTGAACTTTGAGATGTTGAATATTAAAGCTTTGAAATATATTGGAATTTAAATGGTTCATTTTGTGGTTCAAATCCGTATTTAAAATAGGTAAAATTTGAATTAGTTTAGTCAGAAACTAAATTGAATGGAAATTGATAAATTTTGATTTAATAAAATTTGAACCGGAAGGTCGAGTTGATTTTTGAAGCGATTTGTGAAGTTTGAGGAAATAAAAATACTTTACTTCATAAATTATTAGATATATATACTAATTTGGAAAATAGAGATATTTGAAATGAAAATGATATTCTAGTTTTGAAATATAAATAAAATTGAAATGACCACGGTGTTATAATGTATATTTCTACCCTGTAGATAGTTCCTTGGATCCTTAGAGGATGGTTATCCCAAACATCCTCTAAGTTAAATATATTTCAGTTGATATTTCACTTGAGTTGGATTTATAGATATAAGAATGTTAATCCTGACTCGAGTGTTTTGTGTTTTGCTTTACACTCGGGTCAGACCGAGTGATACAGCATTTGAGACTCGCCTTCGAAGTTGGAGCTTTGCTTGGAGATCCAGCTATCTATCCCTTCAGTCATCCAGTTGATTGGTTCAGAGAAGTCATCTGCTCGTACTGGAGACTTCACTGCATCTGGGATATTATGATGTATTTTATTCTAAACTCCGATGTATATAGTAGCTTCATGAACTACTATTCTTTATCTATTCCGCTGCATTTTTATTACTCTTTGTCTTTGATCTATGTTTATTTATTTACTGTTTGTGCTGAGTTTGCCAAATTAAATTAACAATTCGGTATTTTGAATTATTCAAGTCAGACATGTATGGTTTTATTGTCGATTTGAATGGTCCAAAATAGCAGGTCGTTACATCGTGGTTGACCCGGTTGAGGTTGTCCACGATTTACACAAACTTATCCATCTTCCTTTTTTGTTATTTATTCATCTAATATTTGTGTCGAACCTATCTTCGAATCAAAATTCTTTAGATTTGAGCCCTTGAACTTGCATCTCTATCCTTGTTTTGGAATCTATTCTGTGTAATCGAGCGAGGGAGTGTATTTGTATCAATATTAAAATGTTTTATTTATATCGATCGATTCATCTGATCAACCCAATCGATATTATTTCCAAAACACTTGAACAGAACAAACTGACACAATATTGTTTTCAAATTTGGTAAACAAAATAGTTTTGTATGATTATATTATATATAAGTATAAATTTCTATGAAATTAAATTTTTAATGAATTTGTTGTCAGAAATGATAATATTTGATTTTCATTCATTGTTTTGTAAACCATTGACTATTGCATAATATGAATAAATGAAATAATAAAACTTAGTTATAATTTGATTTGGAATTTGAAATGAATTTAAATGAAGAATTTGAGAATTTAATTTCTGGTGATTTCAAACTTGTGTTTAATAGTTTAAAGGATATATTATTTAAAGTATTCTCAAATAAGAATGATTGCAAAGAATTTTAAAATGTTAAATTTACGCTCTTCTTTTCTATCGTTGGAAAATAATTTCGGTGATGGCGGCCGCATCATCGATATTCATTTTCGAGTTTCGAAGTGGAGAGACTATTCTATAGCCCTGCTACACTTTTGTTTGGAAAAATAAATTGATTTGAATTTCTAAACAAAACTTGATTTATAATATATATTGAAGATTTTAAATTTGATTTGATATATTATGTATATATACATATTTATTTTATCTCTATATGGTGTGAAGTTAATCGGAAATTTAATTCATAAATTTTACATTTAAGAGTGATTCCTAATTTTAAATGAAATCAAAATTTTGAATAAATATTTAAACTTGAATAATTCAAGTGGGAAAATTTTACTGTTATAATACTCAATTGCATTCTAATATAACTTACCTTAATCATTCAGAAGTTATCTATGTAATTGAATAATATATAGTATAAAATGATGTTAAAGGAATTTATAAATAAATATGAGTGGTTATAAAAAGTGTAAATATACTTATTTATGTGATAAGATATATTAAGTGGAGTAAATTTAATAATAAGTTGGAATGAAGAAGAATTAAATTTGTCGAATAAAATATGATTATAATAAATAATTATTAAAATTTATTATCTTTGAAATTGTTAATTTATGATAATTGGATAATATACAATATAAAATGTCTTTATAAATAAAATTTGAGTGCTTGTAATAAATGTTATACACTTAGTTTAATTATAAAATGATTAATGGAGATAAATAGAATACTAAGTTAGTTGAATAAATGGATTAACAAAATAAATAGTTGTTTGAAATAAATTTTGTAACAAACAACAATAGATTGAAAAGAAACTAATCAATTATTGAATATTAATTAGTTCAATTGAAATTTATATGGTTTTAAATTAATTGTTCTATTTTGTATTTCAAATCTGTTTTTCTTTCTGGTTGTTTCTATTGTCCTACCTCCTTCTTTTTCGAGGACGAAAAGTTTTGAGTAGGGAAGAGTGTAACGACCCGATAATTTTTAATAATTTTATTTGTTTTATTTATTGAATTAGTTGAATTGTTATGAAATTTTAAATAATAAAATTTTGAAATAAAACTTGATATTTGGAATATGCATATTTGAACATGGCAACCGGTAAATTTTCGTCAGATAATATAGAAGTTTATTTTCTTGTGTAATTTTATTTTAATTCAGGTCAGTTAAATTTGATGATAATAAAATGTTTTCCAAACCTGAATATTTTTCTATAAAAAAATTGTAAATCATCTTTCGAAGAGGTCATATTTCATTTCTCCAAATTTTGACTGTTATTGCTCCGTCGATCTTATTTTCGGCGAAATAGCAGCTTTTTCGTACCTATACCGACTTCTGATCGGATGATCATACCGCTGATATCGGTATACTGTTTTGATCGTATCGTCGTACTGATCTCCATTGTATATTCATCTCTATAATTTGGTGTTGGGTACAAGGTGGAAAATGACAAGCGGTTTACTGCACCGGTTTTTGTATTTGGGCTTTTGGGTTTCCAATGCCTTTTCATCTAGCAGCTATTTGCATTTAAATCTCCTATATACTCCTGCTTGAGTTTTTGGTTTTACACACTGGTTCCTACATATATTGGTTCAGGCGCTTCGTTCATTCCCACTGCTTATTATCACTATTCACTCTTTTCACTTTCTCTGCCACATCACTTTCGCATGTTAACTTTATAACATTTGCTGTTTCATTTTATCAATGCATTCATTCAAAAAAAAATTTTTGAAAGAAAGGAAAGGAAAGCTTGAAGCCATCAGTTTCGAGACCACCTTCAACCTCTTAATTTATTTATTTTCTTCCATCCATTTCATATTTCATTTCATGTTCTCTTGTCTGTCCGCCTCCTAATACTTTCTTATCTTCTTTCATGGCCGATGTCATCCTTCTTAAATAAAAAAAGAAATTTTTTTCGTGTATAAGCTTGATAGCAGTAAATGGTTCGGCCTCCTCTTCCTAAGCAACCCGCCTTCACCATCTTCTACTCCTCCGAATGACAAAGGCCACAGCCCGGCAGATCTCGCCTCTCCCACTCCTTCCTTCAGCCTGGCCGAGCACAGGAACTCGTCCTAAATTTTCCACGCAACTCTTCTAACCCAGCCACGTTTGCTCGCGCACGTCCTCACCCAACCCCGCATGTAGCCACTCTGAAGAGCACAGCCTTGCCGAGCGTCGGCCCTATATTGGCCGCGCATCCTCTACCCGTCCACCCGAGTCTCATCTTTTCGCATCTCTGGATTTATCTTTCACCATCATAGGTTAAATATATTTACTTATCTGTATGTATTGACTGTGTAGTTGCATTTTATAATAAAGAGGTATATATTGATATATATGTGAGCTATATTTACATAATACTTATTCATACAAATATATTCTGTTGTAGTGGAATGTTAGAAAATATAGTTCATGTATTACCCAAGTAAGTTTTATATATAGTTATATTTAAATAAGTTGTACTGCATAAAATTATGTACACTTGATTTTTCCATACACATGTATTGCTTATATATATATATGCGAATTTAGGGTTTATGTTATATAGATTTTACATGTCAGTAAGTTATAGATCTGAATATGTATTGTGTAGAGTCTGTAAGTTATATATATAAGCTATTGAACTAGTTACATGTATAAAGGATATTTGAGACAAACAGTGAAGGAACAATTTTGTTTTGTTTCGTATGTGTATATTTTTGTATACAAGTTATATATAGTCTACATACACTATATGAAATTTTCAGAAGACAATATATTTGTTTTGTAAAATATTGATCTTTAAACGGTGTGTGTGTGTATATATATAATTAGTTGAATATATATATGTATAATTTACAGTTTGGGTTGAACTAAGCCTGCCTGTATAAACATTATTATATAAGGTTTAAATTTGTTGTTCGTATATGTAAACGGTAAAGTATGTGCATTTTTATGACATAGCGTCTACAGTGTATTATTTTATAAAGGAAGTCATGTGTTATGTCAGTTAAGTATTTGTTACGTTTGGTTTATATAAATATATTATAACTATAGTTTGACTTTTTCGCTTTACTCCATACAGTTTAGCTTGAACATTTAATGTTATTTTTATATTATATACGTATGGTATAAGTTACATATTAGTATGTCATATATATATTCGAAGTGTTACTTACTGGTTTACATAATTGTATGAATTGATTCAATAATGATTTTGAGTTTCTTATATTATTTTAATATTTTTCTAAAATTTAAAATATTTAAATTTTATATATAAAATAATAATAGTATGTATTCTTTCTCTATCTAGATGATTCTGATTTATTCTCATCAATTCCCATTTATCAGATCTGTTCGTCGAATTCGTGCAAATTCAGCTTTGCTTTGAAATTCATTCTGGGATCTGTAACTCATCTCATTCTCGAATCTTCTCCAGCCTCGAAAGGTGAGCAATGACTCACGATTTACGTTCTTAAATATATTAAATTTAATTTCAATTAAAACGACAATTGAAATAAGCTGCTGTTAGTTATTTACATTATTATATATATGTTATTACTTGTATCTGTTCATCTATGACATCTGACACCATTATCTGTTATTTATATTGATGATATATGTCTGTTATATTATTATCATATCTGTTATCACTCTGCAAGTTCCTTAACTTGCATAGAATTCACTATGTGTTGAAATGATACATACCTAAACGATCTGTAGAATAGGAGAATTTTATGGGTTGAAATGATAAACCCAAGCGATTTTCATTGAGTTGAATTTGGGAATGCGGGTTAAAATAATATATATACCCGTATATATTTAAATTGCGGATCGAAATGAAAAAATATCCGTCTCACTTGACCATAGGATAGAAAATTATATACAAACACCGATGGTCTATATATAAATATTCTGAAATGATTACTATGGTTTTGGAAGGAAATATATGGTTTTATATAAATATTGATTTTAGATATTATATAAATGTTATTTTATATATAGTTAAATTCTTGATTTTAAGCTATGCATAAATTTGTTTTAATATAAAATAAGCTTAATAATAAAGTATGATTTTATTGAAATATAATATGGTTAAGTATTTATTTAAATTATACTCTAATATAGAGTTTATAATGATTTAATAAATTAAGGTTGAGAAGATAGATTTGAAATTGATTTGAAATTGTATTTAATTTAGAAATATATTTAATTAGAAATCGATTAGGAACTTATTGGATTTGATATTTTTAAAGGATATAATTTTATAACTTGATTTTGATTAGGGTAATTTAAATGAATATTTCAAGTTTAAATAAGTTGAAGGAAATATTTAGTTTATTTGTAATTTGGGGTTATATTTAAATAATATTTGATTTTCAAAACTAAATGATAATAAAGTTAAATTAAGATATCTATGAAATTATCAAATTTAGTTTTGAGATTGTGAAAAATTTAGAGCTTTAGAATATATCGAAATTTAAAGGGTTTATTTGTGGTCCAAATCTGTATTTGAAATCGATATAATGGTTTATCAAGAACTGAATTGAATTGAAATTGATGATTTGAGAGTTGACTAAATTTGAAATTTTGGATTGGTGTTGACTTGGAATTGATTTGTGACGTTTGAGGAAGTTATTTTATTATATAAAGTATTTTTAAATTATATTTAAAACTATTTATATATGTTACTTTATAAATTTACTTCACATAAACTATTTTAATATAAATTATTTTTAATATAAACTACTTTAAATTATAAATATTTTTATATAGACTATTTTAAATTATAAACTATTTTATTATATATACTATTATTTATAAACAGTTAAGTGGGAAGTGTTATGATTCCAAAGCATTATGATTTCTAAATTTTCTTTAAAACCCTACTCCTAAGAGTAGAGCTAGGGAATACAGCTGTCCGCCACACTGATCCCATTTTTAGCTAGCCCAGCCCAGAACATGATTTCTAAATTTTGATTTCCAAAGTATTATGGTTTCCAAAGTGTTTGATTTAGAAAGTGTTATAACTATGAAGTACTAAGATTTTGTAAATGGATATATTTGAAATGGTATATTTAAAATGGTAGTGATATCGTATTGATATGGTTTTGTAATGGTAATGATATTTTTGTTTTGAAATATAAACTATTTTGAAAGTTTATTAAATGACCAATCGGTGTAATAATTACGTAGGTATTGAAGAGTCTGGGATCGGTTAGGTACATACTCTCTGTCTAAACCGAAAACCACTTTAATAACCGTTATACACAGAGTGTGATCCAAAATAAAGTGGATGGAATAATGACGTTGCTGGATTTGAAGAAAGAGAACGATAATGGATAGCCTTGACACTTGTGTCAAATTTGAAATGACTAAAATAGGAGCCGTGCCTGGCCAATGAGGTTAGTTGCCTCTAGCGGACGCACATCTTCATAAAATACTCATTACTTGTTTTGATTGGTGCGTACCCTTGAATTAGGAGTGCTGTTTCGCGGTGTTGCAATCGTTGCGGCGATGCGTGCTCTTCAGTCCGGATCAGGAAAATGGTAGTTTCACTACCTTGGGTATTGCCTCATGTGCCTTGTCATACTCATATCCCAATGCGCGACCACTACGATTTGTTTTGTGTTATACCTATGGAAAACTTCCTGATAGCCCACTAGTTTACGGTGGAGTTTGCAGTGCTGTATAGACTATGACTCTTATAATAAATGTGTTAAGGGGGATAATGGTAACGCCTTAACACTATTTTTAAAATATATTATACTTTACTTTAGACAGTATTATAGTAGCGTATATTACAACAGAGTAGATAGTTTAACGGATCCTTAAAGGATGGTTATCCACAACATCATTTGAGTTACTTGTATTTCAGTTGTTATTTCACTTGAGTTGGATTTATTGATATAAGAATGTTAATCCTGACTCGAGTGTTTTGTGTTTTGCTTCACGCTCGGGTCAGACTGAGTGTACCAGTATTCAAGACCCACCTTTGGAGTCGGGGCTTCGCTTGAAGATCCAGCTATCTATTCAGCTTTTAGATATTCAGTTGATTCCAGTGATGTATTCCGATCTTGTATTTGACTATTGTATTTGAGACTACTATTGTATCTTATTTTACTCTGTTATATATACAGTAGCTTTATGAACTACTATTCTCTTATTTCCGCTGCATATTGTATATTACTCTGTGTCTGTGATTCTATGATTATTTATTTACTGTATATGTTGCGTTTTGCGAAATATAAACTTACAATCTAGTATTTTGAGCAATTCAATTCCTGCATGTTCAGATGCAAATGGTTGAAAATATCAGACAGTTACATTTGGTATCAGAGCATTGGTTTTTGGCAAAACTCAACATACAGAGTAGATTTAATTATGGAATCACTTTTGTTCGAGCCTGAATTCCTTCTTTTTCGATTTGGTTTCCTTTAAATTTTGGAACGTTTCCCTCAGTATCAAAATCCATCATTGCCTCTCCCTATTCGTATAGTGGAGTATCCCATAACTCCACTTCGAATGATCTTTATAATGAATCGGCGGTCTCGCCAATCTTCGAATGATTTGTAAATGGAAGAAACACCTTTACATTGGGCATCGATTTACCAGAGATTTCTATATCCTCAGTTTACGATGCTGTTATCATTTACCATATCTAAATTCTATCTCTTTTGATCTGATGCCAATTTGCCTCGGAATTCTACATCGATCTTATTATTGAAGTCACAGTTGACCTGGTTGAGGTTGTCTGCGATTTATATAAACTTATCCATCTTCTTATTTTGTTATTTATTCATCTTGTCTTTGTTTCGAACCTATCTTCGAATCAAAATTCTTTTGACTTGAGCCCTTGAACATGAATCTCTATCCTTGTTTTGGAATCTATTCTGTATAATCGAGTGAGGGAGTGTATTTGTATTAATATTAAAATGTTTTACATATATTGTGTTCTTTGAGTTGTTGATGTTGATTTGGGTTTTCGATCGATTCGTCTGATTAACGCAATCGATAGAATTTCCAAATACTTGAACAGAAAAAACTGACGCAATATTGTTTTCAAATTTGGTAAACAAAATAGTTTTGTATGATTATATTATATATAAGTATAAATTTCGCTGAAATTAAATTGTTAATGAATTTGTTGTCAGAAATGATAATGTAACATCCTGCCTTTTCGCACACTTTAAACCGACACACGTGCCAATTCAAACCATACGGAAGGTCGGATTGTTATGGGGTAAATAAGAAAAATAGAGAAGAAATAAAACAAAAATAGAATCTCACAGCGGAAGGATAAAATATAATAACAAATATACAGTTTCATAAACAGTTTACAAAGGCTTGATTCTTCTTTTACAATAAATATCAGAGTTACACATACCAATACAAGCAATGCAGCGGAATAGAAAGAGTGTGGTGCAATACTATATGTAAAATAATACTGATTCTTCGCCTTCGTCCTCCAATGCTAAAATCTGCTATCCTGAAACGCTCGGACTGACCCGAGCGAATTTGAAAAGACAAAAACACTCGAGTCAGACTAGAAAATCTTATGTGAGTTAAATAAACAGAAATAAATATGAGTACAGTAACTCAAGAGATGCTCGGGATTTACATCTCCTAAGGATCCGTTAAACTATTTACTATGTAGTATATTGCGCTATTATAATAGTGTCTAATTGTAAAATAAACTTACTTTTAAATAGCGTTAAGGCTTTACATTTTCCACCTTAACACGTAAAATGCCAATAGTCTATACAGTACCGTAATACCTCCTGATCGGGAAGCTACCAGAGGATACTCCATAGGTACGACACAAATAGAAACTCGTAGTAAAGGCTCGATATGGTAGGTGACACGGCACAACTAGGCAATGCCAGGGTAGATATACCAATTGCTATCCAGGCTGGTGGAAATGCGTAGCCGCAGTTACCGCCCACCTCGGACTAACTCCCCAAAATCAAAATATAGAAGTGGCCACTGAATCAAATCCAAGTCAAAGTATAATATCGAAGAGGAGCGTCCGATCAGAGGAATGACCTCATTGGCCTGAGAATCGCTCCTGTTTTAGCCACCTTATGCCAACTCACGGGAGTTGGGTCCACGTATTTACCTTACAGGAAACGTCGCCACCACCTACTTCATTCTGGAATCTCCACCGCGTACACGGTTAGTCAAAGTGGTTTTCGGTATCGACAGAGAGTATGTCCATATCCGATCCCGGTCTCTTTGCCAACCAATCGTTATTATAACACCGCGGTTATTTAAAAACAGTTTATACTTTAAAACCAGAATATAATCCCTTTCAAAACCATAATATTACGATATCATTTCTTCTTTAAAAACACAAACAATTTATTTTCATATTATTTTATAAAAGCCCAAATCAATGATATCGTTTCCCAAATAAAATTTTCCTTTCCAAAAATTATGTCACTTTTTATTATTTAATATCCCATGTAACCAATATTTTGTTTGTAACTTTCAACATAATTCTTCGAAAATCCATAGTATTTTAAAACCATTATTTTCAAAACTAAATGGTTTGGATATTCAACGGTATGCGAATTAAAAAGGTTTAACTTTACTGTTGCTTTATAAAGAATAAATTACATGGCTTTCCAAATATTTCTTGTTTTAAAGTTAAACCAAAATCCAAAATATTACTTCAAGTCCCAAAACAATTTCAATTTTATATATATTTATATCCATTTTTGAGCATTAATATTTCAACTAAAGTTGGATTTTTATCCTTTCAAAATCAATATTCTATTAATTAATCTTGACCATTCACATAAAATCCATAATTAATAAGACTTCAATTTCTAGTAAAATATATATATATATATATATATATAGAATTTTTCCACTTCAAATTATACTAGAATATCCATTTCTATTTATTTTGGGAAAATCCAATTACAAATATCATATCTTAAAATTTCCAACTTTACATTTAAACATAGGATATAAATTTACCAAACTCCATTTTCTAAATTTCTTCCATTTTCAATAAAGAAATTTATATTCCTTTTAATTTCAAAATTTCAACTTCATAGGTATATAAATATGGAATAAAATATTTATACAATATAAATTTAAGATTTATAGACCGTATTCAATCCAAACCATAGAAATCACATTAAAATAGTTATATATAGACCGCGATGCCTGTATATAATTTTCTATCCTATGGTCAAGTGATATGGATATTTATCATTTCAATCCGCAATTTAAAAAATAAAACTTTGCGGTTTTATCATTTCAAACCACAATCCCGAATGAAATGTAAAATGTATGCTAACTTGCAGTTTAATGATATCAAATAAAACATCCATTCAACAACACATCCATCATCCAGTCACAAACATCAAGCAATATCAACCAATAACAAAATATGTTTGGGAATATACAACAGGTAATAATTGGCAGTTTAATTCAAATTATATTTATCAACTATAAATCTAACAGTTTATTTTCAGTGATAATTGACATAACTGTTAACTAGCAGTTCTTATGCAAACAATAATTTCTAACAGCCAATTAATACGCAATCAATCAATTTAATTAACAGCTAAATTCAAAAAATGCAATTCAACAGATATGGGTGAAATAACATGCCAAAAGCTCATAAATAAATTTCTATTCATTTCTAAAATTTATTTAACAAACATAAAAGCTTCTAGCAATTGTGAGTGAGTTAAAACACTCACCTTTTGAATTTAAATCGAATGTAAATCCGATTTAAACCCAAAATTTGACGGTCTCTAAATTTATCCAAACCAGCGTCATCAGATCCGGAATTTAATTACGATCCTAACAAAAGAAATTTCGTGTGAAACGGAGTTCGTATGTGAAAGTTATCACAATTAAACGATTTGCAATTGAAATAAAAAAAATTAAAAATAAACAAAACAAAAATAAAATACCGTGCCGCATTGTAATAACCCGCATATTTATCGATTTTTATATTTAAATATTTTATTTAAATATTTTATCGTTAATCGGATTTTGGTCCGAAGCTACTTTTTGCAAACGGTCAAATTAGGACTCGAGACCACTTCCATTGAGTTCGAAACGTCGTTTGCAATCTTCTAAGTATAAACATTGATATGTTTGGGGTTAGTGGAATTTCACCACTTTTTCACTCGAGCCTTTGGTTTGGACTTTTAGCCCATTAGGCCCAAGTTCCACCCCCTTCTTCTTCATTGCTTCATTTCATTTCCTAACACTAAAGCTTCAACAAAAATGGTGAATGGAATGAGAAATTAAAACTCCAAAGTCTTTGTTTTATTGCAACTCCAACATTCAACTCCAAATTCAAGAAGAAGACATCGGATTCAAGCTTGTGGTTGCTTCTCCATTTGCCTTCAAGCTTTGTTCTTCATTTTCATTGGGTTTTGGAGCAAAGGTGAGATTTTTATCTCACAATTCTAGTCTATAACTATATTGGACTGTTAGGAATGATTCCCCATCACTTTAGCATGTACATTTGCATTTGATTTGGATTGGATTGGCGAAAAACTCCATTTTTTAGTTGTTTGGTGAATTTCCGGAGCTTAGGTCGCTCTGCCTAGGTTAGGTCGCTCGGAATCATTAGCTCGCGTGTTATCGCGCTAGGTCGCACTGCCTTGAATCTTCACTTCGGAGTTAGGTCGTTTCACTTTAGGTCGTAGGTCGTTTCTGGCCTTAAATCCCCCCTGCAGCGTTAGGTCGTTAGCCTCGGAATTAGGTCGTTTTCGACCTTATATCACAAGGCGGCTCTAGGTCGCTCGATCCTGCTAGGTCGTAGGTCGCGCATCACTTTAGGTCGCTTGCGTGTTAAAACCTTAAGTCGCTCGTGTGTTAAAACCTTAAGTCGCTCGCGTGTTAAACCCTTAGGTCGCTCGGCCGATGCACGCGCTAGGTCGCGAGTATTTAAGTCCTTAGGTCGCTTGGCATGGTGACCACTTAGGTCGCACGACCTTGTTAGGTCGCTCACCCTTAGCTCGCATACCTTCTTAGGTCGCGCATCCCACTAGGTCGCTCGACCCTGTTGTATTTTTAGTTCGCAACCATTAAGTCGGTCGACCTTGCCTAGGTCGTTAGGTCGGTCGGTCCTAACCCTTAAGTCGCGTGACCATGATAGGTCTCTTACCTTTAGGTCGCATGACCTATGGCCACTTGCTCCAGTTAGGTCGCTCGGCCACTTTGTTAAGTCGTCCACCTTTTTAAACTTAGGTCGCATGACCCATTAGGTCGCATGGCCCCTTAGGTCGCTTGGCTTCACTAGGTTGCCCCCGCACCCCCACCTTGGGGGGTTGCCACCCCCCCTGGACCCCCCCTCCGTAGGGGATCTTATCTGAAAAACATTGAGCTGATTTCCTTGGATTTTATTCGCATCTCCGTATGCGATCTTTGTGACTGATTGTTTCTACACTTGCTTATGTGTTTTGTCACTTTATAATATAAAGGTTTCAATACTAGTAGTAAATATCAAAACTCTTTTAACAAACATTTTCAACTCTATTTTTAATAACAAAGCTCTTTTCTTAAACCGTTTTCCTATCTATTAGTATATACAAGCCTTTACCTCACTCGGATGAGAAATCTAATTAAACGACTTAGTAAAACAAGTGGTATGAAATGCTTGCGTTCACTTCGTCGGTTAATTCTTGGACTTGTTCGATTGAACCTCTTGTGACAATTTTATTAGTGAAGATTTACAGTTTGTTCGTAAATATTTAAGTTAAGCAAGTGGTTATGGGACATGAAGCTAAACTTCTATATTTACTAGCTTAGTGTAATTGACACTTCTCGTTGATCTTGATGATCGCTTTATGAATTAGACTAGCAATTGCGCGATGTCTCTTTCATTGCAAGGTTAGACTAGACACCACTTGTGTGATTCCATTCACACATACCTTTCTGCTTTTTGGTTAGTCTTGACCTCAATCTGTGTGATTCCATTCACACATGTGGGGTAGCTCCCCATGGTCTTCGGACCGTCATGTGATAGGCCTCTTTCCCTTTTTATGATTTCTGGATTTCTTGTGTTGATTTTTGGAATTTATCTCTTTGACTTGTCATGAGTACAAGTTTAGGGTATGATGCCCTCTTTGGATCTTTGAGAAGATTCTTGTGATATTGATTTATCTCTTATCGGTTGATCTCCTGTTAATCATTAATTGCATACTTATAGTAGTATGTCAGTATGTCAGTATGGATATTTTATGTTTATGCCATATCTTTTATTTTATATCATGTCATCTGATAGTTATAGCTAGACTGATCCGTTTATTATTTTCTTATAAATAATACTCGGGTCAGGCCGAGATGTTACAGGTGCTACTGCTTGACTCCTCCCCCAGTGATTCACTACTCAGATTTTTGGCTACCTGTTTAGATTAGCAGTTTTTTTGTTGTATACACTTGAGATATAGACTCATAGTTGTATTCTTTTGTATAGAACGTGTTGCTATTCTTTTGTATTATCGTGGATCTTACTGACCACTACTCTGATGTACACTTTCATGTGTTAGTTATCTATTCATATCTTCTTCCGCCTTTGTGATATGGATATCTGTGATTGATTCGCATGTTATGCTTACTTCTATATTTGTTTCCGAAGATCATTTTATAGCCACCGTGTGATAAGCAATTACACGGATGGTCGCTCCTCAACAGCCTTATTCTCCGCGCTAGTTGACAGTAGTACACCATAGTGTTCTTGGCTAGCGTGGGTATAGAGGTGGGGCGTCACACGCATCCACCTTCCCTCGTGAAAAACGCATATGCTTCTTCTTGATTGCTAACTTTGTTCCGTAATTTTTCTTTTATTTCGATTTACTTTAATTTTCCTCCTTATTATATGAATGTATGTATTTTAAAAGGTTTGAAAGAAAAAGAAGATTTGAAAAAGAAGAATTGAAAAAAAATGATTAAAATAAGAACTGAAAACGGAAGAGAAGATCTAGATTTGAAAAGAAGAAAGTTTGAAATAGAAGTAAATTTGAAGAAGAAGAAGAAGAATATTTGAAGAGAAAGAAAAAAAAATTAAAATGAGAGATAATAAGGAGCTTTGAGAAAAACAAGAAAAAAGAAGAAGAAGAAGAAGAAGAAGAAGAAGAATAGCATGGAGGCTAGGGTTAGAGTTAGGAGAAACAAAATGTAATAGAAGAATAAGAAGTAGGTTATTTATAAGGTTAGAGTTAGGTTTAGGGACAAATAGATTTGAAAGGAGAGGCTGCTATTAATTAGAAATAAAGTGAATATGAACACTTGGTATTGAAATATAGCAAATATGAACAGTCCTTTTTTTTTTTTTTTTAAAGTAGCAGGTATTAAAAAGAGGTATTTATTAATTAGAAAGAAAATGAATATGGAGGGACAAAAATAAATGACACGTTTCGTTAGTTTGATTCTAAATTAATTAAGTGCTAGATATAGAAAAATTTGAATACATCATATATATATATATATTCATACTTTAACTGTGTGACAAAATTGCTAAACATACATCAAGTACGATTAATTGGTGACAATATATAGGAATAATCAACAATAAATGTGGATGCAATCACATAAGGATCTAATAAGGAAGGAGATAAAAGTAACAACGTTGATTAATTCCACTTTCCCACTTTAGCCAATCCAATTACAAAATTTAAAATTTTATAAAATTTCTCTCCTTTGATTTCTTAAACAATTTTAATAACTAACAACAAGTTCTATGTTAATTAAATCATTAATCATTTCGCCAATTACCAAATTAAATTTCAATTATTCGCAATAAATCAAATTATAAATTTTTCATTCCAATAAATAAAATAAAACTTGATTTTTTTTTCTTCCATCCTTATTAATTCCACAACTTGTTCAATTTGAAAATCATTATCATATTTTCCAAATGTTACCTTAATTTAACACTTATGTAACGTATTATTAGATTCGTTGCAAGATTTCAATTTCAATCCCCATTTCTTAATATACTCAAATTCTGGACATTTTTATTTCCTTACCCATAAGTGTAACATTTATTGCCAATTCCATCCAAATTTAACAGGTAACCCTTAACAATGTTTTCAATCCAAAGGTTATACTTAAGTTTACGTTGTATTCTACAACTTATCATATTATGAAGAAAATTCACATTATTCCCCAATATTACCTTAATTCATATTAACTTAACATTAAATTTACTCTTCATTCTATTATTAACCTATTAGTATTAAATAGATGAAATTAACATTGGTTTTACACTCTATTACGTAGATATCCTTAAATTTTATCTAAGTTTATATTTACATAATATTCCAACATTAAATTTCATCCAATTTTTTTTCTTCCTTTTTATTTTAATTAAATCCAATTTCCCTAAAGTTACATTCAAACAAGTAAATTTTGATTTCCAATCAATCATTATACTATAACATTCTTAACATTTTTTCATTACACTACTAAATTCTACCTTGATAAGTTTACGCTTCTATTGCTTTACTTTCACACTTCCGTTAAAATATAAATTAATTCTAAAGTAACGTTTATTGTTGACCCCGCCATTTTAATTACTCATATTTAGATGAACGTTATTTCAAATAAGTTCATTGACTCATTTAAATTAGGTACTTTATAGTAGTTGTTATCCCACCCTTACAATTATTTCCTACTAACGTGCTACCAACTCCTTTAATTAAAATTTGAATTCCAAACCTTATTTAATATACTAAGTAAGATAAATAACATATATAGATTGCTACCAACTTTCCTTTTCTTGCATCTATGTGTTTATTACTTGACACACCAGTAAATATTACATATACACAAATTCCGTTATCACTTGCCTAACAAGGTTATTATCACTTAAGATCTCACTGCATCCACATTTTCACATTTTCATTTCCTAGTTTCTTTACTTTATTCTACATAATTTATTACAAATGGGATTTTCTTTGGTTTACATCTTATTTGTATTTAACATTTCTCAATCACCAATTCATTTCACTTTAACTGCGGTAAATTGGCGGATAAATTGAATTTGATTCCCAAAATCTAAATTAACAAGAAACAAGGGTAGGTAACATACAATAGTCATTACTCCAAATTCTAGTCACCTAAATAGTCTTTTATTCCTTGCAAATAAATGTTACTATTTATTTTCATAGTACAAATCTCAATGATTATCCCATTTTAATTTGCTTAGGCCATTTATTTCACTATACATATCTACATAAATGGGTGATTTATTCAATTCATTAAGTGTCAATTCTATTAATCCCTGTTTATATCTTTATGCATTCTTCTATAACTTTACAAAAGGGAATAACTTTTAAACTCATACACTTAATAACAAAACCGTTATAAATCCAATAAACTTCCAAATCCAAGTTTGTACACATTTTACACAACTATTATGATTTCTCACAAACGTTGAATTTATTAAATGACCATTTATTAAAATTTAATTCCCTTAATTGAATCAAATGCTTATTATTATATATATTCTTTTCATTCTACCATTCCTTCCCATTATAAATTCATTAACGTATTTACACATCTCTATCTTTCAAATATAAAATAACCAAACTGATTACAAACACTGTTTCTATCAATTTTCATAAGTTTGTTCAAAACTATACTTTTGTTTACATAAAATAAATTTTATGTTTCTATTAGTTTTCTTTTCCTTTCACTACATGCATAAATTATTACTATCTACACTAATTACATCTTTGTATTAATGAACACCATTTAAGTTAATATTTATACTAACATTCACAAATTCAACATTTATTTGTTTCTTCAAAATTACTTTAAATCAAGTTGTGAAAATTTACATTATCCACATCTATTATCATAAAATTTTATAGTTACACTAAATTGCAACCACTATACCAAATTTCTACATTTATTCTTAACCAAATTAGAAATTATATTAATTCATTTTATTAAATATCATAAATTTAACGGGTCGTTACAGATAATATTTGATTTTCATTTATTGTTTTGTAACCATTGACTATTGCATAACATTAATAAATGAATTTATAAAACTTGGTTGTAATTTGATTTGGAATTTGAAATGAATTTAAATCAAGAATTTGAGAATTGAATTTTGGGTGATTTCAAACTTGGGCTTTAAAAGTTTAAAGGATATATTATTTAAAGATTTTCAAATAAGTATGATTTCAAAGAATTTTAAAATGTTAAATTTGTGCTCTTCTCTTCTGTCGTTGGAAAATAATTTCGGTGATGGAGGCCGCATCATCGATATTCATTTTCGAGTTTCGAAGTGGAGAGACTATTCTGTAGCCCTGCTATACTTTTGTTTGGAAAAATAAGTTGATTTGAATTTCTGAACATGATTTGATTTATAATATATATTGAAGACTTTAAATTTGATTTGATATATTATGTATATATATTTATTTATTCATTTTATCTCTATATGGTTTGTAGTTAATCGAAAATTTAATTCTTAAATTTTATGTTTATGGATGATTCCAAATTTTAAATTAAATCAAAATTTTGAATATATATTTAAACTTGAATAATTGAATTGGGAAAATTTAACTAGTATAATACTCAATTGCATTCTAATATAACTTACCTTAATCATTCAGAAGTTAACTACATAATTGAATAATATAGAGTATAAAATGATGTTAAAGGAATTTATAAATAAGATTGAGTGGTTATAATAAGTGTAAATATACTTAATTTATGTGATAAGATATATTAAGTGGAGTAAAATTAATAATAAGTTGGAATGAAGAAGAATTATATTTGTCAAATAAAATATGATTAAAATAAATGACTATTAGAATTTATGATCTTTGAAATTGGTAATTTAAGATAATTGGATAATATACAATATAAAATGTCTTTATAAATAAAATTTGAGTGCTTATAATAAATGTTATACATTTAAAGTTTAAATATAAAATGTTTAATAGAGATAAATAGAATACTAAGTTAGTGGAATAAACGGATTAATAAAATAAATTGTTCCTTGAAATAAATTTTGTAACAAATAACAATAAATTGAAAATAAACCAACTTAATGAAATTTCATGAGTTTAAAATCAATTATTGAATATTAATTAGTTCAATTGAAATTTATATGGTTTTAAATTAATTTTTCTATTTTGTATTCAAATCTGTTTTTCTTTCTGCTTGTTTCTATTCTCCTACCTCCTTTCTTTTCGGGGACGAAAAGTTTTGAGTGGGGAGAGTGTAATGACCCGATAATTGTTTGATGCTGCCCAGCCTACAAATTCAATAGAGTTAAGTCGTTCCAGATCCTTAGGTCGCTTACGACCTAAATCAAGCGAGCTGCGACCTCGCAAAGCCTTTAAGTCACCCCAGCGACCTAACGGAGGTTATGAGTTATCTGAAAGTCGCGAACGACCTAACGAAGTCTCGAAGACTCGACCTATCAAACGACGACCTGAAGCATCAGGACGTTATGAAGTTGAAGCGCGTGAAATGGTTGCCTTAGGTCGCCCTGGCCTTTTGAGTTACAACCTATGATAAGTCACTCGAATCCTTAGGTCGCTGAAGCCTAAGTCGCTTTCATAAAGCAGTGTTGTTTTGCTTGAGTCGCTTTGTACTTAGGTCGTAATTCGTTGAGTTGTATATATGTTATGTTGTGTGTTGTAACTGGGTAAGTTTCTTGTATATAAGTCGTGGGTCGTGTGGCGTATTTGTGTTGTTATGTCACTGTGTTGTAACTAGAGTTGCTGCATTGTTTGAAGTATTAGGTCATTAATGACCTAAGATAGGTCGCGAGTGTGTGATAGGTCGCGTGTTGTAGGTCGCGGACGACATAGTGCAGTGTGTTGTAAAACCTATAAATATGGGTGCTGGGTCATTTGTAATGGTGGTTGATTTTGAATGAAACTTTGTTTGAGTGCTTTGTGCCTCTTTTGAAATTGGTAGTTGAGTGAGATCTCCTATCTCCACTTTCGGTATTCGAGTGCGCTCGAATCAACGATTGTTGAAGCCAATTCACGGAATCAAGTGCGCTTGATCAACGATCGAAGAATTGTAGATCTTCTCTCACGGTATCATGCGCGATCTACGTGTCGAAGATAGCTAGAATTCGGTATCTTTCGAGATCAACGAATTTGGGCATTTGGGTATTTTCAATCCATCGATTTATATTGCTTCACCTAATCGTTCTTCGATTAGTTTGACACGAAATCATCATTTCGTCGTCAACCGTTATATCTGCTGCATCATTTTGGTATCAGAGCAAGACTTAGCAAATCATAGCTAAGCCGAGTCTTGGAGCCAAAGAGAAGTGTTTGTTCAAAGCCGAGTCAAGCTTGTTCAAATTTGTGGGAGATTTGTTCAAGTGTAGATCCGAGCTAGTTGAAGGTCGTGCATCACTTTGTTGTTCAAGGCCGAGAGTTTAGTTGAAGATTTGTTGCTTGATTCGACAATGCCTCCGAGAAGAGCTAATCGCCATCAGAATGTTGAAGATTTGTACAAGAGAGAAGATGTTGAACAGATGGAACAACGCATTAGCAATAAATTCAATGAGAAGTTGGATGAAGGCATTGGTAGATTGGAGAAATTGATGATAGATATGAATCAAAGGAGAAGGTCGCCAATCTCGAACCATGGCGGAAACAGAGTTTCTCCATCGGTTACAGAAGCGAAGAGGGCGTCGCCACAATCTTTTAGAGAAAGAAGAGAAACATCAATTTCATCGAGAAGAGATCACCTTGAATATAGACATGAAGAGAGAAGAACTCCACGTGAGTTTGAAGATGAGCCATATCGAGATGAAGAGAGACATAGTAGATAAGACATGCGTGATCGAAGGGATGTTGATGGTCGAGATCGATATAGACGTACATTTGATTTTGATGAAGAGGTTGATAGAGCTAGCATTCATTATCGAGATCGAGACCAAGTTCGAAACTCATATCAGGATGTTGAGGATGACCGACGATGGGAGTTGGGTATGAAAATAGAAATTCCAGAATTCAAGGGTGGAATGGTAGCAGAAGAATTTTTGGACTTCAAAGAAGTTCCTGAGCATAGAAGAGTTAAGTTAGTTGCTACAAGGTTGAGAGGGAGAGCTTTAGCATGGTGGCAGCAAACTAAACTTGCGCGGGAGAGAATGGGGAAGTCAAAAATTGAGTCATGGGAGAAGATGAAGAAACTGATGAAGGCTACGTTCTTGCCTTACAATTATCAATCACTCATGTATCAGAGGTTGCAGAATCTGAGGCAATGGACGAAGACTGTTAATGATTATGCTGATGAATTTTATCAACCGATTGCTCAAAATGACATTATGGAAACAGAGGAACAATTGACTGCTAGGTTTGTTGGTGGATTGAGGATCCAAATACAGGATATGGTGAATATGTTTGATCCTAGATCTGTAGCTGAAGCGCACCAGAAAGCGTTGGCTTGGGAGAAGCAGGGAAGACGCGGAGGTGGTGTGTTTCCAAGTTCCAATACTCAGAAAAAAGGTGCTAGTGGGAGTTCCAATGTTTCGAAAGCTGTCTGTAAACCAGTAGTGAATGAGGTTGCAAAGGAAAAGGTCAACAAAAGTTTCAAATGCTATAATTGCCAGGAAGGAGGTCACAAGAGTAATGATTGTTCGAAGCCAAAGAAGCGAGCTATGATTGCTGAAATGGAAGGTGATGATGATGGTGAAGGTTATTCTAGTCCAGTTGAAGGGGATGAACATGATATCTTGTCGGGAGATGAAGGATGTAATCTAATGATGAGGAGGTCATGTTTGAAACCAAAGGAAGAGGATGAGGCTAGTTGGTTGAGGAGTAATATCTTTCAGTCGACATGCACTATACTGGAAAAGGTTTGTAAATTTGTGATTGACGCGGGAAGTTGTGAGAATATCATTTCTACCGAAGCTGTGAGAAAATTGAAGTTGAAGACGGAGAAGCATCCAAATCCTTACAAGTTAGCATAGTTAAGGAAAGGAGGAGAGGTGAAGGTGAACAGGCGAGTTCATGTTCCATTTTCTATTGGGAAGAAGTATAAAGACGAGATCTGGTGTGATGTGGTGGAGATGGATGTTTGTCACTTGCTTTTGGGAAGACCATGGCAGTATGATCGAGCAGTGCAACATGATGGTCGAACCAATAGCTACAGTTTTATGTTTGAAGGTACTAAGATCATTTTAGTTTCGAAGAAGAGACAGCAAGAAGAGAGCAAGTCAGAAGAGATTGAGGAACTGAAGACTCTGTTGACTTTGAAGGAGTTTATTGAAGAAGTAGAGGAGAGTCCAGAGGTGTTCTTGTTGATTGGACATGAAGCTAGTGAATCTGTTGAAGTTCCAGAGGGAGTAAAGCCAGTATTGGAGGAATTTGAAAACGTGTTTCCTAAAGAGTTGCCCAAGGAGCTACCACCATTGAGGGACATTCAACATCAGATAGATCTTATTCCAGGAGCAGTATTACCTCACAGGCCACATTACAGGATGAGTCCTAAGGAGCATGAGGAACTAAGAAGGCAGGTGGAGGAGTTGTTAGAACAAGGGCGTGTTCAGGAGACCCTGAGTCCTTGTGCAGTGCCAGCCTTATTGGTAAAGAAGAAGGATGGGACTTGGCGGATGTGTACGGACAGTCGGGCTGTAAACAAGATCACGGTGAGATACAGATTTCCTATGCCAAGGTTCGATGATTTGATTGATCAATTGAGTGGGGTTGTTGTGTTCTCAAAGATTGACTTGAAGAGTGGATACCATCAGATTCGTATTAGACCAGGTGATGAGTGGAAGACTGCTTTTAAAACTAGGGAAGGTCTATACGAATGGCTGGTTAAGCCGTTTGGCTTGTCAAATGCTCCTAGTACTTTTATGAGAGTGATGAACCAGATTTTCAAACCATTCATTGGGAAGTTCGTAGTAGTTTACTTTGACGATATTTTGATCTATAGTGGGAGTATGGAAGAGCATGTCCAACATTTGCGAGAAGTGCTGTTTATTCTACGACAGGAGCAATTTTATGCTGCAACGAAGAAGTGTGTGTTCATGACGCACAGTATTTTGTTTCTGTGATATATTTTGTCAAAGGAGGGTATTCAAGTGGATGAAAGTAAAGTGGAAGCTGTCAGGAGTTGGCCTCAACACAAGACAATTACTGAAGTGAGGAGCTTTCATGGGTTGGTATCTTTTTATCGGAGATTCATTCCACATTTTAGCAGTGTAATGGCACGTGTAACCGATTGCATGAAAGGAAAGAAGTTCGTGTGGACAGAGGAAGCAGATCTAGCTTTTGAGAAGATCAAGACACTTTTGACGACAACACCAATTCTAGTTTTGCCGGATTTTCAGTTGTTGTTTGAGTTACATACTGATGCATCGAAGGTTGGGATTGGTGGAGTATTGAGTCAGAAAGGAAGACCAGTTGCTTATTTCAGTGAGAAGTTGTCTGGAGCCAAATTGAGATATAGCACTTATGATGTGGAGTTTTACGCGATTGTTCAAGCTGTGAAGCACTGGAGACATTATCTGTTTCAGAAGGAGTTTGTTCTTTATACGGATCACGAAGCATTGAAACATTTGCAAGGGAAGGACAAAATTTCAGCCAGACACGCTTCATGGGTCGTGTATCTGCAACAGTTTACTTTTATTATAAAGCACAAATCAGGGGTGACAAATCGTGTAGCTGATACCTTGAGCAGGAGGAATCATTTGTTGACAACAATGAAGGTTGAAGTGACAGGATTTGAACTATTGCCAGAATTGTTTGAAGAAGATCCTTGCTTTACGAAAATTGTTGAGAAAGTCAAGGATGGGAGTACTGATGAGTTTGTGTTGGTAGATGGATTCTTATTCAAGAGGAATCGATTATGCATACCAGATTGCAGCTTGAGGATGAAAATTATAAAAGAGTTGCATGAAGAAGGACATGTTGGACGGGATCGCACATTGCAGTTGATTTCTCAATCTTACTATTGGCCCTCGATGAAGCGGAAAGTTGAAAAGTTTGTGCGTAGGTGTCATGTTTGTCAAGTTTCGAAAGGGACAGCTACAAATGCGGGATTGTATATGCCTTTACCTGTTCCTACAAAACCGTGGGTAGATATAAGCATGGATTTCGTGTTGGGTTTGCCAAGGACTCAACGGGGAAATGACTCTATATATGTTGTGGTGGACGGTTTCTCGAAGATGGTACATTTTGTTGCTTGTAAAAAGACGGCAGATGCAGTCCATGTGGCATAGTTGTTCTTTAGAGAGATCTATCGCTTGCATGGTTTTCTAGAATCTATAGTTTCAGACAGGGATACCAGATTTCTGAGTCATTTTTGGCTGAGTTTGTGGAAGATGGTAGGAACGAAGCTGAATTTCAGTAGTGCTTATCATCCACAAACTGATGGACAAACGGAGGTTGTGAACAGATCGCTGGGAAACTTATTGCGGTGTCTCGTGAAGGATAATCTGAAGTGCTGGGATGTGAAGTTATGTCAAGCAGAGTTTGCTCATAATCATGCTATCAACCGCAGTATGAGTTTCAGTCCATTTCAAATTGTATATTCAAGCTTGCCAAAGGGGCCGTTGGATTTGACGATAGTGCCACAACCGAAGGGAACAGTTAAGCAGGCTGCTGATTTCGTTGATGGGATTACAGAATGCCATAAAATCGTTCAGGAACGATTGGAGAAGTCGAATGAGAAGTATAAACGATCCGCGGATCTGAAGCAAAGAAGTGTTCAATTTAATGAAGGAGATTTAGTATATGCTGTACTAACGAAGGATCGTTTCCCAGTGGGAGCATACAATAAACTTAAAGCTCGAAAGATTGGTCTTGTAAAGATTGTGAAACGGGTCAATGAAAACGCTTATAGGTTGAAGCTGGCGGAGGATGTGTACACTTCTGACGTGTTCAATGTTAAACATCTTATAACTTATTATGGAGATGAACAATCCAATGGGGAAGAAATTTTAAATTCAAGGACGAATTTTTCCCAACCAGGGGAGAAAGATGCAGCCCAGCCTACAAATTAGATATAAATAAGTCGTTCCAGATCCTTAGGTCACTCACGACCTAATTCAAGCGAGCTACGACCTAGCAGCGCCTTTAAGTCACCCCAGCGACCTAACGGAGGTTATGAGTTATCTGAAAGTCACGAATGACCTAACGAAATCATGGAGACTCGACCTATCAAGCGACGACCTAATGCATCAGGACGTTATGAAGTTGAGGCGCGTGAAATGGTTGCCTTAGGTCGCTCTTGCCCTTTGAGTTACGACCTATGATAAGTCGCTCGAATCCTTAGGTCGCAGAAGCCTAAGTCGCTTTCATAAAGCAGTGTTGTTTTGTTTGAGTCGCTTTGTACTTAGGTCGTAATTCGTTGAGTTGTATATATGTTATGTTGTGTGTTGTAACTGGGTAAGTTGCTTGTATATAAGTCGTGGGTCGTGTGGTGTATTCGTGTTGTTATGTCACTGTGTTGTAACTGGAGTCGCTGCATTGTTTGAAGTATTAGGTCGTTAACGACCTAAGATAGGTCATGAGTGTGTGATAGGTCGCGTGTTGTAGGTCGCGAACGACCTAGTGCAGTGTGTTGTAAAACCTATAAATATGGGTGTTGAGTCATTTGTAATGGTGGTTGATTTTGAATGAAACTTTGTTTGAGTGCTTTGTGCCTCTTTTGAAATTGGTAGTTGAGTGTGATCTCTTGTCTCCACTTTCGGCATTCGAGTGCGCTCGAATCAACGATTGATGTAGCCAATTCATGGAATCAAGTGCGCTTGATCAACGTTCGAAGAATTGTAGATCCTCTCACGATATCGTGCGCGATCAACGTGTCGAAGATAGCTAGAATTCGGTATCTTTCGAGATCAACGAATTTGGGCATTTGGGTATTTTCAATCCATCGATTTATATTGCTTCACCTAATCGTTCTTCGATTAGTTTGACAAGAAATCATCATTTCGTCGTCAACCGTTTTATCCGCTGCATCATTGTTTTATTTATTGAATTAGTTGAATTTTTATGAAATTTTAAATAAAGAATTTTTGAAATAAAACTTGATATTTGAAATACGCATATTTAAATATAGCAACTGGTAAATTTTCGTCAAATAATATTGAAGTTTATTTTCTTGTGTAATTTTATTTAAATTCAGGTCAGTTAAATTTGATGATAATTAAATGTTTTCCGAACCTGAATATTTTTCTATAGAAAAATTGTAAATCATCTTCTGAGCAAGACGTCATATTTTGTTTCTCCAAATTTTGGCAGTTATTTCTCCGTCGATCTTATTTTCGACGAATTAGCATCATTTTCGTACCGATACCGACTTTTGATTGGATGATCATACCGCTAATATTGGTGTACCGTTTTGATCGTCTCACCAAGCTGATCTTCTTAGTATATTCATCTCTGTAATCCGGTGTTTGATACGACGTGGAAAACGACAAATGGTTTACCGTACCGGTTTTTGTATTTGGGATTTTAGGTTTCCAATGCCTTTTCATCTAACAGCTGTTTGCATTTATATCTCCTATATACTAATGCTTGACTTTTTGGTTTTCTACATTGGTTCCAACATATATTGGTTCGGGCACTTCGTTCATTCCCACTTCCTTTTATCTCTGTTCACTCTTTTCACTTTCTCTGCCACCTCACTTTCCCATGTTAACTTTATAACATTTGCTGTTTCATTTTTTAATACACTCATTCAAAAAATTTGTTTTGAAAGAAAGAGAATGAAAGCCTGAAGCCATTAGTTTCGAGACCACCTTCAACCTTTTCATTTTTTTTTCTTCCACCCATTTCATATTTCATTTCATGTTCTCTTTCCTGTTCTCCTCCTCATAATTTCTTCCCTTCTTTCATGGCCGATGCCATGCTTCTTAAATAAAAAAAGAAAAAAAATTCGTCGATAAGCTCAATAACAGGAAATGGTTCGGCCTCCTCTTCCTAAGAAACCCACCTTCACCATCTTCTACTCCTCCGATTAACAAAGGCCATAGCCCGACAGATCTCCGCCTTTCCCACTCCTTCCTCCAGCCTGGCCGAGCACAAGAACTCGTCCCCACTTTTCCATGAAATTCTTCCAACCTGGCCACCTTTTCTCGCGCATGTCCTCACGCAACCCTGAATGTAGCCGCTCCGACGAGCACAGCCTTGTGAGCGCCGAGCCTGTGTTGGCCGTGCATTCTCTACCCGCCACCTGAGTCTCATCTTCCGCATCTCTGGCTTTATCTTTCACCATCGCAGGTTAAATATATTTACTTATCTATACGTACTGACTGTGTAGTAGCATTTGTTAATAAAGAGGTATAGATTGATATATACGCGAGCTATATTTGCATATTACTTATTCGTGCAAATAAATTCTGTTGTAGTGGAATGTTAGAAAATATAGTTCATGTATTATCCAAGTAAGTTTTATATATAGTTATATTTAAACAAGCTATACTACATAAAATTATGTACAGTTGATTTTTCCATACAGGTGTATTGCTTATATATATATATATATATATATGCGAATTTAAGGTTTAAGTTATATAGATTTTATTTATCAGTAAGTTATAGATCTGAATATATATTGTGTAGAGTCTGTAAGTTATATATATAGGCTATTGAACTAGTTACATGCATATAGGATATTTGAGACAAATAGTGAAGGAAAAGTTTTGTTTTGTTTCGTATGTATACATTTTTGTATACAAGTTATATATAGTCTACATACATGTAATATTTACAGTTTGAGTTGAACTAAGCCTGCCTGTATAAACATTATTATATAAGGTTTAAATTTGATGTTCGTACATGTAAATGGTAAAGTATGTGCATTTTTATGAGATGGCATCTACAGTATATTATTTTATAAAGGAAGTCATGTGTTATGTCAGTTAAATATATGTTACGTTTGGTTTATATAAATATATTATTACTATAGTTTGACTTCTTTCATTTTAGTCCTTACAGTTTAGCTCGAACATTTAATGTTATATTTATATTATGTAGGATGGTATAAGTTACATATTGGTATGTCATATATATATTCGAAGTGTTACTTACTGGTTTACATAATTGTATAAGTTCACTTAATAATGATTTTGAATTTGTTATATTATTTTAATATTTGTCTAAAACTCAAAATATTTAAATTTTATATATAAAATAATAATAGTATGTATTCTTTCTCTATCTAGACGATTCTGATTTATTCTCATCAATTCCCATTTATCAGATCTGTTCGTCGAATTCGTGCAAATTTAGCTTTGCTTTGAAATTCATTCTGGGATCTGTAACTCATCTCATTCTCGAATCTTCTCCAGCCTCGAAAGGTGAGCAATGACTCACGATTTACGTTCTTAAATATATTAAATTTGATTTCAGTTGAAACGACAATTGAAATATGCTGTTGTTAGTTATTTACGTTGTTATATATATGTTATTACCTGTATCTGTTCACCTGTGACAGATGACACCATTATCTGTTATTTATATTGATGATATATGCCTATTATATTATTATCATATCTGTTATCACTCTGCATGTTCTATGTTAGTATAGAATTCACTATGGGTTGAAATAATACATACCCGAACGATATGTAGAATAGGAGAAAATCGTTATGGGTTGAAATGGTAAACCCAAGCGATTTTCATTGAATTGAATTTGGAAATGCGAGTTGAAAAGATATATATACCCGTATATATTTAAATTGCGGATTGGAATGAATAAATATCTGTATCACTTGACCATAGGATAGAAAATTATATACAAACACCGTTGGTCTATATATAAATATTTTGAAATGATTACTATGGTTTTGAAAGAAAATATACGGTTTTATATAAATATTGATTTTAGATATTATATAAATGTTATTTATACATAGTTAAATTCTTGATTTTAAGCTAAGCATACATTTGTTTTAATATAAAATAAGCTTAATAATAAAGTTTGATTTTCATAAAATATAATATGGTTAAGTATTTATTTAAATTATATTTTAATATAGAGTTGATAATGATTTAATAAATTAAGGTTGAGAAGATAGATTTGAAACTGATTTGAAATTGTATTTAATTAAGAAATATATTTAATTAGAAATCGATTGGGAACTTATTGGATTTGAGATTTTGAAAGGATATAATTTTATAACTTGATTTCGGTTAAGGTAATTTAAATGAATATTTCAAGTTTAAATAAGTTGAAGGAAATATTTAGCTTATTTGTAATTTGGTGTTTTATTTAAACAATATTGGATTTATTAAGTGAATATTTCAAAACTTAATAATATTAAAGTTAAATTAAGATATATATGAAATTATCAAATTTAGTTTTGAGATTGTGAGAAATTTAGAGCTTTAGAATATATAGAAATTTAAAGGGTTTATTTTTGGTTCAAATCTGTATTTGAAATTGATATACTGGTTTATTGAGAACTGATTTGAATTGAAATTGATGATTGAGTGTTGACTAAATTTAAAATTTTGGATTGCTATTGACTTGGAATTGATTTGTGAAATTTAAGGAAGCTATTTTATTATATAAAGTATTTTTAAATTATAATTAAAACTATTTATATACGTTACTTTATAAATTTATTTCATATAAACTATTTTAATATAAATTATTTTTAATATAAACTACTTCAAATTATAACTATTTTTATATAAACTATTTTAAATAATAAACTATTTTATTATATGTACTATTACTTATAAACAGTTAAGTAGGAAGTGTTATGATTCCAAAGCATTATGATTTCTAAATTTTGATTTCCAAAGTATTGTGATTTCCAGAGTGTTTGATTTAGAAAGTGTTATAACTGTGAATACTAAGATTTTGTAAATGGATATATTTGAAATAGTTATATTTAAAATGGAAGTGATATTGTATTGATATGGTTTTGTAATGGCAATGATATTTTGGTTTTGAAATATAAACTATTTTGAAAGTTTATTAAATGACCAATCGGTGTAATTTAAATGATATTTGTAATCATCTTTTATTATGGTTTTGTGCTCTGATATATGTTGGTGACCAGTGTTGTATCATATTTGGATATTGCATTCATTGTTGTATCAATGATATTATTCATTTTCTTTCGCTATATTGTTGTACTTCATGTGTTATATGCTCCGGCGAATCAGATTTGAACGGTTGAATTTGCGGCATTCGAATACGAGTTAAGTATGGATGTCGATTTTCGAACGCGAAAATCCGAGTCCTCACAGAATTGATTATGGATGATCTAAATAATTGAATGGAAATAATTTATGTAAGTAAATGAATGTAAATTAATGGAATAATGGCGTTGTATGAATGAATGTGAAATGAATTCTGTAAGTATAGATTAATAAAAGTAATCATCCTATGAACGAATGAAAATAAATGAACAATAAATGATGTGAAAGGAAGTTAATGAAAATAAACGTATATAATATTTGAAATTTTTGGTTGTTTTGGCTTATGGGATGTTTGGAACGGATAATTTTAATTGTTCAAGGTTGTATAAATAATCAATTAAGCAATTATCTAAGGCTGTCGAGCATATGGTGCACTTAGTAGTTTATTTATCACCTTGAACAATGAGAAGTTTCAAAACCTGAATAAACCATTTGTTTTGGTTGCTATGGATGTATGGTTGATTTCCTTATTACATATGATGGTCGTGTTGTTTTGTTTGCATATGTTTTATGTTGATTTGATTTTGTTACTAATTAAAACAACTAAATATTTCTCTTGTACATAATTCTCACTATTTTGGATTTTATAAGTAAAATACAGGTTTATGGAAGCAATAGCTACTGCTTTTGGTTTCATATATAAAGTTTTTTTGCCCGACAAATAGGTACGTTATCGGATTACGGTTTTATAGTGATATTTTATTGTTTTTCTCGTGGTTTGGGATATTTTATTTTTGAAATATGATATATATATATATATATTGTAATTACTAATATTGTTATTTTTTGGACTTATCCGTACAAAGGAGACTCTACCGAAATTTTCTGTGAACTTAGGACATAGAATTTTTTTGTGAATAAATATTTTCAAACTTTTATTAAACTTGAACATGAAAGATTTAATTGTTTATAAATTGATATATCTTATTTAATACTTAAGTAAGTTTAAAGTGTTTATAAATTGATTATTCTGAATAAAAAATATATTAGTTTCTTAATTCCTCCTTTTCCCTTTTCGAGGATGAAAAGTTTTGACTGAGGGAGAGTGTATCGAGCTGTAGTTTTCGATAATTAAAATATTAAATTTAATAAGATTTTTTGAAATAAATATTGTGAGAAATTAAATTGATGATTTATTAGTGAGAAAAATATAATTAGAATACGATTTAATAATGTTGATTTAACGGCATTGAAAACTATTTTAAAATAATTCCAGTCGATTGAAATAATTGTAAAGTTAATTTGGTTATAATTGCAAATAAGGAATTAAATTGGTAATCAAATGAATTAACGAAATTTAAATATTTTAAGTAATATGGTAAAATATGATAACTTAAAACTATGAATGTAATTAAATGTAAACCAATGCAAATTATATCCATAAGGTGATAGTTGATTTAATAATAAGAGTGGAAATCAAATAAAAGAATTTATTTGGATTTAAAATATAATTAACTAGGGTTTTATTACAGTAAAATTGAATGTTGAATTTAATGAAATAATTTGATAGTGAATTTAACATTGGAAATTTTATTTTGATAGATTATTAATTTCTATGAAATCAAGAATGATGAAATTGTTAACTATTAAATTAGAATTTAATAGTTATTAAACTAATTTAACACTAATTTATTTAATTAACGTGAAAATAGCCATTATGGCCACTATCTCGGATTTCGATGAAACCAGATTCAATGGATCGATAAAAATGAATTATTATAGGATTTCAATTTTCGCAGCAATTGGACTAATCATTTCATCATGCGGGCTCGAAATGCGTAGAAATCAATTTAATGAATTTAATTAAAATAAGCTGATTTTAAAAAGATAACTTCTGTATACAATGGAATTTGGGATTGAAACTTGTTCCGTTGAGTTTAAAAATATCGAAAACCTATATTTCGATATACTGGATGAACCATTTTCGTTTCGGAAACGGGACGGGCTTTTCGGGTTCGCGTAATCGTTTGACCAATATGATCCATACATTTAATCTTATCTATCCTTGTCCATATAAATAGATTTTTGTTTCTATAACCTTAGCGGCCTTTCTTATTTCTATACGTTCTATTATCCTATCTGTTCCTCCTTACATCAGACACATCAAAACCCTACCTCCCAATTTTAATTTCAAATTAAAATCAATTCCAAAAATTTGAAACTCTCCAAACCCTAGCAAATCATGTATCGTTGGAAAACTCTCGATGAACGCAATCTACTACAACAATTCATTTTTCGATCTGGTGCATCGTTTGACCAGAAGTCGATGATGAACATCGGCCATTCATTTCTTAGGTTTGTCGTTTAACGGTGGATCTTCAACGATGGCTCGATCGAAGGACATCGGAGTGTAGAGGGTGTCGACACCAGTCAATCTGTACAGTTCATTTGGTCCCTAAGTTGCTTGGTCCACCTGAAAATGATGACCAATGTGGTGGTGACGGCGATCACCAGAGGGAGGTGGAGGGGTCGTGGCTGCTAGGGCGGCTCTTGGAAGAAATGGCTCGCATAGTCGTTGATCATAGCTTAGGCTGCTGTAGGAGGCGCGGCAATTAGATATACAATCAGCGGCGTTGTATTCGTGTAACTGGAAGATCGCGATGTTACGTGAATAGGTAACGTTTTATTGTTTGATTATTTTATTTATTTTATAATTTAAATCGTATAACTTCTTACATTAATTACTTTTCCATACTAGCTCGGATTCACGCGCTGTTTTCTCTTTTGCAATCGTATCGAAATTCTAGACATTCCGAAACTTGTTTAGTTAGATTCCGAGATTGTTAGATTTTCGGACATTAAATTGGCTTCTTATTGATTAAAAATCAAAGGTGAGTGTTTAACCCACTCATGAACGCTAAACTGTCTTATGCTAGTTAAATTAAATTTATAATGTGACTAGAAATTTACTAATTGTTGTTTGATATTTTAAATTGTCATTTAAATATAAATTGAGTTTATTTGAGTTGAATTTCCATATAAATTAATATTGAAACTTAATTGCCAGTTAAACACTTGATAAAGATAATTAGTTTATTTGTTGTGATTTATTGGTTGATTTGAACGGTGATTGTGACGGATGCTTGATTGTAGATATTTGGATGATTGGATATTATATTTATTGTATATGTTGTTATCACATTGTAAGTTCGCTTACTTTGTTGCTAGGAAAATCATTATGGGTTGAAATGATACATACCCGAATGGTCTTACAAGCTAGGGAAAAATCGCTATGGGTTCAAATGATAAAGTCGAGCGATTTTATGGATTTTTGAATTTTAGTCGGGAATGTGGGTTCAAATGATATAGACTCGTAAATTTAAAATATTGCTGGTTGAAATGGTATAGATCTGTATCACATGACCATAGGGTAGAAAATTCAATACGGACACCGGATTGGTTAAATTTAATTATTTTATAATCTTTAATTTTTGAATTCAGTTATTATGAAATAAAAATTCGATTTATATGAACAGAATTATTTCGAAATCCAAGCTTTTAAATGTTGAATGTGAAATTGGTTTAAATAAATTGTTTAAAAGATTTAAATTGAAATCGTAAGTTGGTTTTTGAAATATAAATGAAATTTATCAAAAATTGAGTTATTGCAAACGTTTGAATATTTAAACTTTGAAATCTATTGAATTTGAAGTGGTTTAAATTTGTATTTCAAACATGAATTTGAAATCGATATAGATTGAAATAGTTATTAATGAGAATTTGAATTGAACGATTTGAACTGAGTTTTGTTGATTTGAAATAAGGATATGGTCCATATTTGTTGAAACGGAAGAAATAGTTTAATTCGAAATTATTTTCAAATTCACATTTTTAATATAAACTGTTTAAAATACTATTATTTTAGAATTTGTATTATTATATTTTCAACTATTTAGTATATAAACCATTCCAATAATCAAACACTTATGTACTAAACTATTTTTAAGTGTTTTGAAATCCTTAAACTATTTAAACTAACGAAACTATTTTTAATTATTGTAACTATTATAAACTATTTTAATACATTAAATATTTCAATATATAACCTATTTTAATATATAAACTATTTCTAGTATATAAACCATTTTGATCTATAATCTCTTTTCTAAATAATATAAACAATTTTTAGTGTATAACTATCTCAATATATAAACTACTTTCAATACCCAAACTGTTTAAAGTTGGAATCATTATGGTTAAGATTTAATTAATTCAAATGTGAATTCTTTGATATGATGGTTTAACCATTTTGTGATTATGATTTTGAAACGAATTTGATTTAAGGTGAATAATGATTTCGAAAGTGAATATGACTTTGAAATGATTGTGATTTGAAAGTGAATATGATTTTGAAGTAAATAATGCTTTCGGAAGTGATATGATTTTGAAATGAATATAATATTTTGATATGAAGTATGAACTATTTGAATGTAAAAGAGCCAACTGGTGTGAAATAAGCGTTTGGTTGTTTAAAAGACCAAGATCGGATATTGTCATACTCTCTGCCAATACCGAAAACAACACTAACAACAGTGCACATGGTGGGGAATCCAGAACGAAGTAGGATGGTTTGGCGAACGCTACTGTTTGAGGTATGAACGCATACCTGACCCCCTCGGTACATTCTGACATGACTACAACAGGAGCCATGCCGGGCCAAGTGAGGCCGCTCCTTCGATTGGACATGCTTCTTCAATACAATATCTGTTACTTTGTGGTTGATTTGGTGGTCACCTTCGATTTGATTTTGGAAGTGTGTTTCGAGGTGGGCAGTAGTAGCTGCTATATGTTAAGGGGGATATGAGTAATGCCTTAATGCTATTTTAATACTTTACTGTAGATATATTATAATAGCGTATTGTATTATGTATGTAGATAGTTTAATGGATCCTTTGGAGATGGAATCCAAAACAACTATTAAGTTATTGCACACAAGGTAAACACTGAATAAGAGATATAAAACTCTATAAATATCTCTGAAGCCGTTACACTCATATTTACTTAATTTGATTTAAATTACATAAGATCTTTTAGTTCTGACTCGAGTGTTTTATTTTTTCATTACGCTCGGGTCAGTCTGAGCTTTTCAGTGTGTTGAAGACTTTATTTCTGGAGGACGAAGGCGAAGATTTAGTATATTAGTACTATTTATTATATTTATTCCACTCCACCATGTTGTTCAGCTGCATTATTTATTTATTTCCACTGTATGTTTAACTCTAATTGTATTGTAAAGTGTAATCGAATGTTATTTGTAAAACAGCTTCAAGATTTTTTATTTGATTACTATATTTTGTCATTCTGCTGTGAGATTTTGTGTTTTGTTTTACTTTCTTTCCCTTATTTTCTTATTTACCCCATAACAATCCTCCCTTTTGAATGATTTGAGTCCGACATGTGTGGTTTATTGTCGATTCAAACCGTTTAAAAAGGTGGGTTGTTTCGAATGGGATCATCATGGAGAAATTGCACCTAATTCTATATTATCAGTGGATGAGGCGAATAAAGATTATGTTATAGTGAATCTAATAGAAGATATAATGGATGATGCAGCATGATCAATGTCCCTTACTGTTCAAGTTGATGATGAAGACGTAAATGTCAAAGAAGAATCGACTGTGGGTGCAAAATGAATTTTGTGATTTTATTGGATGCTACTAAGAGGCCATTGTGGGTTTGTTGTAAAAGCGAAATCGATTTATCAATAAACATCGAATACAATACTATGAAATTAAAATTCAAATTTGCAAAAGCTGGATTCACTGTATTTGTACAAGCTCCAAGATGACTTATGCCATCCAATAATCTGATGTGCAATAGTTATTATGAAGTGAATAAACATATATCGACTTTCGGTCTGCCATTCCAAAAGATAGATACATGTATAAAAGGTTGCATATTGTATTGAAAAGATGACATTAACCTTATGAAATGCAGAATATGTAATAAGGAAAGATACAAACCAAAAAAAGAAGTTCCATGCAAGAGAATGCATTCTTTACCCATCACTCCTAGACTTTAAAGGTTATACGCATGTTCTGCTATCGCATCTCATATCTGATGGCATAACATGAGATCTTAGGAAGTGGAAACTTTGAAACATCCATTTGATGGAGAAGCATGGAAACGTTTGATAATACTTATCTCACGTTTACTACAGAGAGCCATAATGTCAGACTTAGTTTATGTACAGATGGATTTTCACCATTCTCTTAATGTGGTAGTAAATATTCATCTTGGCTTATTATCATTACACTTTATAATATACCTACGTAGATATGTATGAAAACTTCATATAAGTTTCTCACTATTGTCATCCCTGGTCATGATAATCCGACATAAGGAATTGATGTTTATTCTCAGCTATTGATTGAAGAGTTGAAAACATTATGGCATGAAAGGGTTGATACATACGACATTTCTATATAAAAATAATTCATATGTTAGCACCTTTGTTATAGACTGTTGGTGATTTTTTAGCTTATGCGATGCATTCAGTTTGGACGATTAATCATCTAGCTTGTTCGTATTACATGAAAGAAACATGAGCATTTTCATTGCAGAATGGAAGGAAAATTACATGGTTTGATTGTCTTCGATGTTTTCTTCATGATAATCATACTTTTATAAGATACGTAAAAACTTTATAGATAACAGAGTAAAGGCTAGACAATGACGAACGATTTTTTCAAGTCAAGAAATATATTAACTTATTAACGAATATCCAAAGATACAAGAAATTGGAGTATAGACTGAAATTCCAGGAAAATTGATAATTCATAATTGGTGAAGAAAAGTATATTTTGAGAGTTGCCTTGTTGGAAATGTAACAACCCCTCTTTTTAATCCATAAAATTCGACACTAATACATCCACGGTATTCACGTACCAAGCATCCAATGCTAGAAAGGTAGATCGTTGGAGCGAAAGAAAGAATAGACAGAAAAAAATCTCACATCATGACGAGTAATATATAATATATAATAGATCTTTGCAAAAGGAAACTGTAATATACTTACATTAATCAAAGTAAACTAATCTATCATCAGCCTAGATAGTTACAACAACATGTCCTCACAAATGTTGGTAAATACAAAACAACAAATGCAGTAGAAATAAAATATACATGAATATGTCTTAGAGGCATCCGACTCATTTTTTAAGCTCCAAGGCGTCCAAACTAAATTAGAAAATATGATCAGGCTGACCCGAACAGTATAAGAAAATAACATCCAGATCAATTTGGTATTCTAGTAAACCAGTGTGAGAAACCCACGTTATGTGGATTTTAACTTTACAGAACCTTTCAAAATAAAGACATCTTGTAAGATCACGCCATACATAAACATGAACGAGTTTTTACTACATCCTTAGGATTAGTAGCAAGTAGCCCTTGCATTTCAAAGAACTCTGTCTTCGACTCTATCATCTTCAAGATATCTTCGAATGTTTATGTTGGGTCGAAGTGGTTTTAGATATTTGATCGCGATCTCTTTGAATCGACGACTATAATTTCAAAAACTGAACAAGATTTGATAGTCGGTTATTTAACTATCAAATAAACAGTCAACTAAATCAAAGATTTAATTTCATTATAAAACCAAGCATGGTTAAGCATATAGTAACCACTAAGCCTCTTTAATTAATCCTTTCATTAATTAGAACTACTTTGTAAATTCTTGAATTAAAATACTTTTACAACGATATATTCACAAATCCTCTCTACTCCTTTCAATACTTGAAAAATATCAATATACTTATCTCAACTATATAATTATATTTCCAAACCATTTCGCTTTCAATACTTAGAAAACTTTCCATGTACCTATATCAATGGTATAAGTATATTCACAAAAAACATAACATTTCCAATACTATAAAATGTACTAATATATTTATCTTAATGGTATAAGTATATTCACAAATCTTAAGAAATATTTCATTTTCAAAACCATAATTAATTAGGTTAAAACAAATGTAATTTAAAAACAGTGATAACAATAAACTCAAAACACTTTTCTCTTTTGGTGTAAGCAAATAGATCGTAAGGAAATTAGACGAAATATACTTAACACCACTTTCTGATTTTAGATAGTACCATTCCACAATTAACAATGAAATCGAACAAGTCGAAAAACTATCTCTGGCTCGATACACAGTTTTAATTCTCAAGATAAAGACGAGTTTTGATACCGCAAATTTTGGTGTTGAATATGAAAACAATATTTTCCATACCACCAATGTAACAAACCGTAGATTTAACCGATTTTAATAACGTTATTATTTGAAATTTCGTGGAATTTTTAAACGATAAAATTTTGAAATATAAATTTGATATTTGGAATGTGTGTAGTTAAACATAGCAATTGGTAAATTTTCATCCAAAAATATGAAAGTTTATTTCGTGCGTAAACTTACTTCAATTTAATCAGTTAAAAAGCGATGAAGATAAAACGTTTTCGAAACCCGAATATTTTTACATAGAAAAATTCTAAACCATCTGTGATGTCCCGGGATTTTAGCAATACTTATTTAATAATTTCTATTTATAATTTATTTTAAAATATGTTATATTGAATTAAAATCTAATTTAACCAAATATTTTATATTCAAAACTAATAATTAATCTAATTTGACAAATGATTTTTTTTTTAAAATTCAATAATAATGATAATTTAATTTGAATGTTTATTCATTTCAAATAATAATAATATATATGTGTAATTAATAATAATTAATCTTTTTAAGTTAATAAAAATATTCTATTTGTAATGTATATATGTATACATTGTAAATAGGAAATTGGTTCAATTTGAATTTAATAAAAATATTTTCAAACTATAATATACATATTTATATATTGTGATTTGGTGTTCTTTTTTAAAATTCAAATAATTTCTGAAGTTAATATTTAGGATGTTCTATTTATAATGAATATTTATATTTGGGTATTTGTTGTAAATGGAAATATATGAATTAAACTTAAATAGAAAATATGCTTTCAAAATTTTATCATACATATGTTTTTATCGTAATTTGGAAGTTTTTGATTTAATCTAATAAAAATGTTTTCCAAAAGCTATTTAAAATTTATGTTTATTTATAAAACACTTAAAGGAAAATTTAATTTTATTTAAGAGAATAATAACTTGCAAAAATAAGTACATTATTATAAAGATTTAAATTGTTTTCTTTAAATTGGATTTTGGAAACAAATTTAGATTTTTAAATATAATATCAATATAGCTATAATGACTTTAGTTTAAACTTTTAAAAATAAAATTTAAATAAATGTTACTTTCTTTTAAAACTTATCTTTATGGAGTAAGTTTTAAATAATTATAAACTAAATCACAAGGATATAAATATAATACATTTCATAGTTACATTTATAACATGAGTATTAAATTAGTAGTAATTAAGGTTTATTCATTTATAAACAAATAATTAAGGTTTAATTCATTTTTAAACAAGTGATTAATGAAATTCTTAAAAACACATGGCATCATAAGAATATGGGATAACACACTTGTTTACAAATTGATAAGGGTTTGGACATTTGTAATACATGAATTTATTCATGTAACAAGTGGCATATCCTGGTTTAATTTTTTTTTTTTATTAAAGTTTAGAAAGGATCTGCTTGTTTTTGTTTCCTTCAACCAAACTTCTTTAATTCCCTTCAACTAAAGAAGAAAAGAATTCAAATGTAAAGAGATTCAAACTGAAACCAAAGAAAACAAATTCACAGATTCAAACTTTAAGAAAATATGAAGCTTACAAACCCAGATCCAAATTGCTACCTGAAAATCATGGTTTCAAGCTCATCTGGAAATCAACATGCAAATTCAACTATTAGCAAGATTTTAGCAAATTCAATTTAATCAATAGCAAGATGCAAATCAGATTGAATGATCTAGGAATCAAACTGCAGTATTGCAGTGTTCTCTGCTTTTTGACTCTGGTGAGTAAACACTTTTTAAAAACAGTTTAAATCCTTCATATTTTTGTTTTGTGGCATGAATGTTATAGTAAACATAATATCAATGTTTCCATGCTCGATTTGAAGAATTGAGTGCATATTTGTTTAGCAGTTTCAAATGCCTGTGAATATGAAGTTTTAAAACACTGTTCTTATGCATAATCCAGTTTTATAAAAATTTCCTAACTTCCAAGTTGATCATTATTAATCACTGAACATTGAAATAAATTTGAGCATAACAAAGTAATCTTGTGATTAAAAATAAATTTAGAAATTTAGATTGAACAATGTACTGTAAATATTAGATTTATAGTGAAAAACCAAAATTGAGTGAAAATCAATTTCCATTATTTAAAATTCAAATCATACGACTTGAATTGGAATTCAAAATTATGAATTTTAACATGAATTTGGGAATTTATAATTTAGTATTCAAAGAGAAATTAACGGTTTTATGAATTTGGGTTTGGGGTCGTTTGCCGTTGATTGGGGTTGAATTGGAGGTTGAGCTTCGGCATGGAGGTAGTCTTGGTTCTGGGTGATGCAGGAAAAATGGTGGTTGATTTTTATGGTGAACGTGCTGTCCGTGATGGGGCGTAGTAGGGTTTTGAACATGTTTTTGGTTCGAATCAATAACAACATGAGTGCGTCGTCGTCGTTGCTTCGGGGTGGATCGCATGGAGGGGTATCGCATTGTTGAAGTACTAAGTGGCTCTGGAGGTGAAGCCGTGGTCTCCGGCGTTGGGGTTCGCCATTGACGGTGAACTTTGGGTTCAAGTATTTTTGATTTAGGTGCTGTAATACTCTTTTTTGTTTCTGTGGCATTTTTGTTTATTCTTGGGGACGTGGTGGTTGTTGAGGACGGAGACGACTTGTGGGGTGTCGCGTCAGGGTTCGCCGTCGACCGACCTTAGCGTGCACGTGCGCGAGCTCAATGGGTATATCAGATGTGTTTGGGAAGACAATGTTTGGCCATGGATTTTTTTCTGTTGTGGCTCGAGGGTTGGCTCGTTTTAGGATCGCATGCAACTCGAAGTTGTAGGAGGGGTTTGTCGCGTGTGTTTTGGACTCGAGTAGTTTGTTTCAGGACTTGTTCTTGTTTGTTTTTAACAGTAAACTGTATTTTAGAAAATTAAAAAAAAAATAAGTTTTTGAACAAAGTTTAAAACAGTTTTAAATATGTTTGAAATGTTTTAATTTAAAATTTGTGTTTTAACAAGTTAAGTTAAATTTGTTTTTAGAATAGTTGTTTTTAAAAAAATTTGTATTAATCGGGTTTATACTTTATAAAATGAAGTTTCAATTTGAAAGCGAATTGATGTTTAAACAAAGTGTTTAAATTAGTTTTATTAAGAATGAAATGTTGACTTTAAAGAAATTTTAGTTTTAAAGTTTGGATTTTTTTATAATTTAAACTTCTGTTTAAAATGGATTGTTTTCATTTAGTTTTGTTAATGATATAAAAATATTTCAAATAAATTGTATTTGAAGTTATTTTTAAATATGAGTAAGTAAAGGAATTTAAAAAAAATGATAAATTAAAAGATAAATGTTTTTGTATAAACCAAATACAAGTTTTCAAGTTTAAATAATTAATTGATTCAAGTTAATAAAATGTCTGGTTTATTTTAATTAAGTTTTATTTATAAGGGTAGTTAAAGTAAAATACTTAATTTACTTAAACAATTAACGCAAGTAATGAAATTAAGGTAAATTAGTTGTGTAATCAATTAAGTATAATTAATTACTTGATTAGAAATTAATTGAATCAAGTTTAAATAATTAAGAAATAATTATTTAATAAGTAATTAAGAAGTTAATTACTTAATCATTTTTAAGAATTATAAAAATATAATTACTTAATGAAGTAATTAAGGTAATTAATTACTCAGGTAATTAATTAAGTTAAGTATAGTTAATTTTAATTAATTAATTAAGTTTAATTAATTAAAAGGATTACTTAATGATGAGATTAAGTGTAATTACCTATTGTAATTAAAGATGTGTAGTTACTTAGTGAAGTAATTAATGAATAATTACTAAGTATAATTAATTAAGGAAATTACTTAATGAATAGTAATTAAAGAGGTATAATTACTTAAGGGAAGTAATTAAGGATAAATACTCAGTGTAATTTAAGAATTGATTAATGTAATTAATCAAGGTGTTGGTTTAAATAGTTAAGTAATTAAGGAAGTTAATTACTGACTTTGATTTAATCAGGTTTGATTAATAATTGTAATTAATTTCATAATTAATTAATAAATGTAATAATTGATTAATAAAGTAATTAGAGTTCATTAATGTAATTAATGAATAATTAATTCTTTTAATTAATTTATAAATGTAATTAATTATTAGATAATTAATCAACGAAGTGAGAAAGAAGTAATAATTAATTAATATAATTAATAATTGATTAATGTAATTAACTAAGGATTTATGTAATTAATTATTGTTAATTAATAAATTAGAAATTAATTAAGATTAATTAGTGATTAAAGATAAATTAATTTAGTGTAATTAAAGAATAATTAATCTAGGTGATTAATAAAGAATATGATTAAAGATAATTAATCTATAATTGAAGATTAATTAAGTGAATTTTGAAGATGATTAAAGAGTGATTAGTTAATTAATTGTAATTAACTAATGATTATTTAAGCAGGATTAGTTGTTTAATTCTCTAGTAATTAATTTGATTTAACATGATTAAATTAATTATAAAGGAATTAATGATGCCTGTTTGTGTATGATTGTTTGTGAAATATCTGAATTGGTTGATATCTATTGGATGATATGTTGTGATATTCTGTGGTAAGATATTTGATATATCAATGATAAATGTATGGTATTTATCTGTGAATGATGCTGTGTGAATTCAATAATTAAATTGAATTAATTTGATAAACTTAAATCACTTGGACATTAAGATGGCGTTTGGATTCGATGAGACCGGGATTGGATTTCCAAATTTGGAATTTCGAAAACCACATCGATCCAAGTTAAACGTTAGGTCGTAAATCCAAGGGGAGTGCAAGTGAAGACTCGAGGTGTAAGAACTATTCGTCAGTATAACTCTGGGGATGATTCCGTGATGTGTTTGACGGAAATAGTACTTACAGGTTCGAGATGGTGGTCCAGAGTGCAAGGGTTATCGTCGTTAACTCTGAGGGTGATTCCAATACGAGTGTAACGAGATAATGCCTTCGGTTTCGTTCGAACCCGGAACGAACTTGAATGGATTAAATGCTTTCAGAACATCGTCAGGTGGACGATGAGCAATCTAAGATAAATGTGTTCTATAAAGGTAATCGTAGCCTCAAGCCTCATCAACCGGGAATGGCTAAAACAGGGGAGGTGCAGCAAGGCTTCGTGGGTAGCCCCCACTGGAGAGCAAGATTTACCCCTGTCTAGAGGTCCCTTTATATTTAGGCTGTGTGGGGCGGTTGATCATGACAACTGCCGGGGTGGTCATGTTCGGGACTGTCCAGTAAGGGATGGTTCTGGCTTTGTGTTGCAGGGGAGTGGGCGGACTCCTCAGTACGGTGATCTAGGCCACGTACTGTGACGGGCGGTACCCCAGTAGCCCTGCCATTATATGGAATCCAAAATCCAATAAGTGCCTGTACGGTTTTGATTGTGCCCAACTATGTTGGAACGTGAGATGTAAGCATTCCAGCTATTTCTGTATTTTATTTTGAAAACCCTAGACACTATTATAATATCACTGGATTTCCTATCAAATGTTTTGGTTAGCGTAAGGTAAAAACTTACCCATGTTTATTTGCGGGAAGTCTTACGTGATACCTTTCTTTTCAAAGGATTTTCTAAAGTTAAGCAACTTTTAACCGTTTACTCACACCAGACTCTTGTCTGACCCTAATGTTTATTTTCTGTTTTATTAAACTCTTGGGTACTCATATACATATGAGTAGTCAAGTGATTCAGGTTATTCTTGACGAATTCTGGAGGAGATATGGAGCAGGTGGCTTCAGCATATAGATATATATATATATAGTGGTTCCGCTGTGTTGAGTCATTTCTGTATCTGTGATGTACTTGAGTTGTAATATCTAGACAGGTGTTATAACTGTCTAGTTTTGTGTAGTTTGAGCTGTATAACTCTGATGTATATGATACTATGTAATATTTTATTTGATTTATTTAATTTATTCGTTCCTGTAACGACCCAAAATTTCTATTAATTAAAATTTGAATATTTAACTGAATTTAAATATTAATAAGTGGAATTTATAAGTCGAATAATTTATTTTCGAATAATTGGATTTAATTGAATAATTAAATCGATAATTTAATGTTTGAAAATACAGAAATAATTGAAATTTGGATTAAATATGATTGAAAATGATTTGTAAAATTTTATTTTATCATATTGGAGTTAGAATAATATTTTAGAACTTTAAAAATTGAATTTAAAGTTTATTTGTGAAAATTGAATATTTTAATATTTAATCGACTATTAAAATTAGCCATTTTTCGAACAGTCTCAGAATTGGACGAAACTAGTTCCATTGGATCCGTAATAGTTTGTTATTATCGAATTTCAATTTTCGTAGCAATTGGAGTTATCATTTGACCGTGGCAGCTCGAAACGCATCGAAATTGTTTTAATATTAATTTGGCGAGTTAAAATAGTCATTTTTCAAACAGTTTCGGATTTCAAAGAAACCAGTTTCATCGGATCCGTACTGTGATATTATTGTATGGTTTCAAATTTCGTGTCAATCGGATTTACCGTTTGTTTGGGGCAAGCCAAAACGCTTAGAAAATCGTTTAATCGGTTTAATTTTAAATTGAACGTTTATTGCCATAACTCGCACAGATGTCCGAATTATCTCCTGAAACATGTTCCATTGTGTTCGGAACGTGGGGTAAACCTTAGAAACGCCAATTGGCATGCTTCGTTTGGAGTTCGAATTTTTTTGGATGAATAGTGTTTCGTAGAATTTTCTATATAAGCACCTCTATTATTTCATTTGCAAAAAAAGAAAACAAAGCCCTAGGTCAAAACTACAGCCGCCGCCTCCATATAAACCAATGTCCATAAATTAGTTTCATTCTTCCCTCAATTACTTTAAATCCGTGAACAATTAGCAAAGGTCATCAACTGCAAACTTGAAGAGGATGATGAGAGCTTCGATTCTATACGGTGATGATCGAATTTGGAGCGTCGTGATGGTCGCTAGAGGGGCATGTTCACATCAGGTTGCACACGTTTTTCTGAGCTTTAGGCAAGGCCGAGCTTCACCAATCTCTGGCCGAGCATAAGGGAGGCGACGAGCTTCGATTTGGTGGTGGAGTGATGGAGTTTAGTGCGTCGTGGTGGTCGTGGTTTCAAACCCTAGGTGGAGGCTATGGGTTCCAACGTGATATTCATGTACGTGAGTTAATGAGGGAGAAGCATCAGGTCACGGCCTGATTTGATGAAGTTGAAATCCAACGGCTCTGATGGTTTTAGGGTTAGAAAATATGTTGTAATTTTATAATTAAAAATTCGTGTAACTTCTAAAATTCGTATCTTTTTCGTACGAGGTCGAAAATACGCGAAACCAATTGCATTGGAATCGTATCGTCGAGCACCACGCTATGGAATTGGATTGGAGTCGTTTGGAGTTAGTGAGAATTTCGGATAAAATTAAACGTCCGTTTAATTTTATTCGAAATAAATCGCTAAAAACGAAATTGAAATCAATGTGAGAACTTCTCACTCAATCGAATCGGTTTCGATTTTTATTTTAAATAGTTAGATTTAAAATTGTTGATTGTATGTTTGAATGATGATTGTTATCTATTGATTGTTAAAATAGACATTATGCGCCGTTAGTAAGCGTATGTTATTTATTAAAAACATATACTGCGAATATTTCATAGTAATGTGAAATTGGTATTATTTATGTACTTGGAATTGATTTCCCGCATTGTATAGCGGATGAGACCCTATTGTGCCGTCTTTTAAGCGGATAATATTTTATAAATCCCATGTACCGCGATAATTCCGTACTGGAGCGGAATTGGTATTGTGCTAACATCTTTGGATGTAGGGAAACAAGTTGGAGGGATCCAACTGGATTCCTCAACTGTATTGATTTATTTATAGATATTGTGATATTTGTTGATATCATATCGATATATGATATTTGGATGTCGTGATTGACTATTTGGTGCTGCTGCATCATCGGATCCATTTCTGAAGTTTCAAAAATAATGATTTTGGTTTTAAAAGGAATTTTAAAGTGATTTTCGAAAGTATTCGTTTTATTAAATTTTGAATTGTTAAAAATAAATAAACGTTAAAATTTTAATGTTATAAAAGTATGATTTTTATGAAATGAAAGTGAAAAGTGATTTTTGAAATAAATAGTTAATAAGTTTATGAAATGGTTTAAATTGGAATTTTTGGACTATTACAAACAATTTTTATAAAAGATTTATAAAATGGATATTTATAAATTAAAAATATTGGAATTATAAAACGAAGTTTTTATAAGTGTTAAAATGAAGTATAATGGATTCATAAGTGAATGAGAATTTATAAGATTTATAATTTGTGAAGTTTAAAAGAACGATTTTGTAAATAAATGAATTATAAGTATTTAGCTTATAATATGGACTGTTGGTATATATTTGAGATATATAGATTGAATTGGATTAATAAAGGAGATTTATAAATCGAAGTTTATAAATAGAAATGGAATTTATAGACATTGTTTATAAATTCGAAATCAATGGAATTTGATAAATTTAATGTTGAAATTGGTTAAGGAAGTATATTCACGATTTTGGACAGTGAATATATTATCAAATAAAATGTATGTGCTTGGGAAAATGAATATTTTAAATTGAAGTTAATCGTTTTAACGATGTTTTAAAAGGTGTAAACATCGAAAACATAGATTTCAACGTTCATTGTTGAAATAGACGTTTTCGAGAAATAGAAGGAAATAGTGGACTATAACACTGTTAATATAGTAAATGGTTTCCGAAAGGAAATATTTTGTATAGTATTGGGATTTATATATCTATTTTAATTGTGAATCCCTACACTAGTGATTTTGGGTCGTCGTAACGATGTTTTACGCAACATTCGTTTTGGCCCAAACAAATGTGTTTAAGAGAATGATTTCTTAAAGAATGAGATATATACTTAATTTTCGATTTAAGTATATTGAATATTTTACAAGTGTTGAAAATGAATGGATTTGTAAATTACTTATTATTTAATAAGTATGGAAATGTTTTCCAATATGAACTGAATATTTTGAGTCTTTATCTTTTAAAGACAAATTGAAAATGAATATTAAAAATCGATTTGGGAATCATATATCCATGGATATTTTGGAATTGTAAATTCACTAGGGAATTTATAAAAGAAAGGGAAATTTATTTAAAAATAAACATTGATTTATTTTTGAACTATGGGAATAAATTTACGGATTTGGAACGTAAATATAAAGTAAATCGTTAAGGATTTATTTAATTGGTTTAAATGAACCATTTTGAAAGGAAAGTATTTCCGCGTAAGGAAAATGATTGAAATTTGTTTTCAAAGGAGATAAAGGTGAAAAGTCATTTGAAAATTTGTTTTCAAATGGTTGAAGTGTGGAAAATTATATATCTAGTAAAGATATTTTGAAAAATAAATAATTTGAAAAATTATTTGGAATCTGGTGATGTTGAGCATGCCTTTTGATAGTTAAATAATCCGACTATCAATATTTACCTTTAAATAGGTATTTGTTGTGATTGTTTGAATTTGAATGCCACACTTATTTTTGAATAAGCGCTCACTATTCGGGTTAGCCGGGAAAGGACCTTGGGGTCGTATAACCCATTCCGAATATGTGATATGTCGTAATGGATTGCATTTAATGACCGGTGTTGAAGACCGGATATTTTTGAAAACGGAAGGATTACCGTTAAGTTACTCTGCATCGGCTGATCTCCGATATAGAGGTTTTATCACCCTTAGTGATGGGAAGTCCGGGCGTGATTAGAAATTATCCGAAATGCAAGGACTTCTTTGTAAGTGCTTCAGTTCTGTTCGAGCCCGGAACAGACTTGTATGGATTGTATGTCTGACATTACAAATTGAGATATAAAGCTGATTTCTTTCAAATATATTTCTGTTGGTGGCGGAGAATTTATTCTCTTAGCTTAACACCCTGCTCTGAGACGTACGAGCTCAGAGGTTATGTAGTTGAAGGTTATTAGTGATATACTCCCAATTTGGTAGTGTGACATGCTGAGTGTTGCTGTGAAATGATCATTGATTGATCATTTGTGATATGATCATTTGTTTGATCCTTTATCTTGGTGATCATTTCTATGATCATTTGTTGACCCAAAGCACAGCTTTTGTATAAAGCGTGGTTTTGTGGATGAGACTTCGTCGAGCCTCACACCCCGGAAATGGTCAAAACAGGAAGGATGCGGCAAGGTTATTAGGGGGTAGCGCCCCTTTAGTGTATGTCATTCCTTCTGGATAGAGGTGGTATCATGGTATGGAGCCCAGATATTTTACCTATGTTGCTGCTGCAAATTTTGTGGTTGTTGGAAATCGAGGATCCTCAGATAGATCGGTTACGATCGGGGGATGACATATTCGTGTCAGTAGTTACCTAGTTTGAAAGGTAATCCGGCCTTGTGTTGGCAGAGATCTGGTTAGGTTCTCGGGACGTCATTCCAGAGGCGTTTCCATGTGGCAATGGGAAGTTCCTTGGCCTGATCATTTGTTGGAAATCCAAAGAAACAATACGAGACTTGTACGGTTTTAGTTGTAGAACCTGCCATGGATTGTGGCGGTAACCTGCTATTCAACATGGTAGCTATAGTAGGCATAAGTGCGAAATGTCTATGCTGGCTAAGATTTATATCTTTATTTTCGAAATGATTTTTCCTACACTATGCACCAGTGATAATATCAAATGTTTCTTTTTAATGCGTATCAAGCATCTTTGACTATCATAAGGAGAAATCTCCTCCGATTCTGCGTTTGCATTGTGTGTGTGCGGGAGGCCTTATGGTAGTCTCGTTTTTAAAAGAATTGCGAATTGACTTTAAAAATATCCCTCTATTTTGTTTTAAAGATAAACTGTTTTAGTTCTCACACCAGTCACATGACTTACTCAGAGTTTATTGTTTTCCTTCCTAAACTCTGGGTGCCCACCAATTTCCACACGGGCAGTCAAGAGTTTGGTTTATCAGGATATTCTGGAATTCAGGAGTTGCAGGAGGCAAGTTGGATGGCATGGCGTATTACTAGTATATAATATTTCTTTTCCACTGTTCATTTGTTTGTTGTTGTACACTCTGATGATGTAATGAAATGTAATTTAATGTAATAACTGATATAGTTCTTTGTTTAAAGATTATTTATTTATGTATTATTTGTTGTTCCGCTGCGAATTGTGAGATTCTGATATTGTTCTGTTATTTCTTTCTGTTCTGTTCTATCCTTTTCTATCTTCTTCTATCTTTTTCTTCTTCTTTAACCCTAACGGTACGGTTTTCCGGCCTTCGATTGCTCGACAGTTGATACAGTGGACATATTGATGTCGGCGTTCGTGGACGAAAAATCGCGAACGTTACAGTTCCGATGTGAGATTCTGATGTTCTTTGGTTCTTTCTTTTCTTTCTTTTCTCTTTTCTATCCCTTTCTTTCTTCTTAATGAGGCGTCTTTCTGTGTTATGAAAGGCGGGTCGTTATACTGTGGTATCAAAGCGCTAGGTTGAGCGAGTACCTAGGCTCTGGAGTGGTGTCTTTCTTGAGAGAGCGTATTTGTAATTTTGAATATATATATATATATATATATATATATATATATATATATATATATATCTACCTATTTGTTGGATTACCTGTTCGGGTTTTCCAATATAAGTTATAAAGGTAGATAAGGTAGTGGTGTGTGTAACACGACTATTACCATTGGTTGGAAATGTATTTGTCGAGACTGTAGATCTAATACCGTCTCAAGTGAGCTTTGCAGTTGGGTGTATGGAATTCATTAATCTCTGAAGGAAATCTTTTAAAGGTTCAGAGTTTATCTTTGGAGTATAAGTTTGGATTGCGCTCGTGCGAGCGAATTTTCTAGAATTTGGATCTGTCGGAAGTGCTGATATTTTGGCAATCGTAGGAAGGATTCTTATCTGTATTGGAGTGGAAGACTCAGTTCAGCTAGGTTTTTGTGCGTGGTCTGAAGCCCGAGTTTCTTGAGAGGTTTCTGCTCATCTTGAAGACTCTTTTTGTGGAGTTGGTTGACATAAATTTTGGAATTCAAGGAACTTTTGGAATTAGGAGGTCTGTGGTAGCAAGGGCATCTCAGAGATTGAACGTGCTGTCGGGAAGATCTTTTGGATCAGCAGTATCCTAGAGGGAGTTCAGAAACAGTTATGTGGTCCGTTTCTTCGATGGTTCAAAAGTCTTTTGAGATTCTTCAGACAATAGATCGAGCAAATGGTGAAGGCTTGTCTTTTTCTTCTGGAAGCTCATCTAGGGTAAGGTGTCTGTGGTTGAGGTGGACCATCAGTTTTCTTTTGAAGGGCTTAAGCTGTTTTGTTATGTAAGAGAGAATAGTTCCTTTGGAATCCGAACTGGGTAGTATCGCAAAAGTGACTTGCGATGGTTCGGAAGTTCTTTTAGTAATCTTTGCTTTAGTTTTAGACATCTCTAAAGATGTTTGAGTTATCGAAGTGGTTTGAAACTCTCTGAATATTTTCGAGGAAGTCAAAGGAGTTTGTCCGCGTCGGGAGATGGAGTTCTGCTTTGATTTGGTTCTTGGATTTTCTAGTGGTTTAGTCTAGTAGAGAGAAGATTCCTGGAGAGAGTATTTTGTGAGCAATCAGGGTTGATTGGATCTAGTTTTCCGTTTGCATTTCTGTTGTAGTATTTGTGACCAAATCGGATAGGTCATTAAGCTTTTATGGAATTTGATGAACAGTGTTTCTTGACGAGTTGACCTAGTTAGTGCTTGTGTTCATCAGAAGCTTTCTCGTCTTCTTTGGATCAGAGTTATGCAGCGGAAGCATGGTGACAGCTATTCCAGAATAGAAGCAACCTCGGATTCATCGGAAGATTTGTATTTTCTTGAATTTAAGGTTTTCTTCAGAAAGTTCTTTCGGGATCTGTAGGCTTGGATGTCAGGAGCATCAGTTCTGTTTTCCGGATAGGAGAAACAAGTTTGAAGTTCTTGATGCTTGTATAGTAGATTGGTGTTTGGATTTCAATGGATTTTGGGAGAATCATCTTGTTGAGTAGAATCGTGAAGTCATCTCATTCTTGATTCAGTTTTGATTTGAGATGCATCTGTGAAGTTGGATTGTCAGGAAGATTGAGGGCAGTCCAGGATCAGTAGAGGTTATGGTCAAGAAACGAAGAGATTCAGAATTCGCAGTCGGAGATTTAATTTTTGGATAAGTTTTCTTCGATCATAAGAGCGATGAGATTGGATAAGATGGGAAGCTAGCTCGAGAGTGTATGGGAATCTTTCTGTATTCTCTTAAGGATAAGTGTTTGATCTATCACTGGTTTAGAACCAGCAGATCATGGAGATTTGGAAGTTGATCAGGCTTGTCTGTGGTCCGGTATCCTGTTTAGATTGTAGATCTGGATATATAGGAGTTCTAGATCTGAGTAGAGCAGCAAGCTTAGTTTCTGTAGGGCAAGTAACCCGGTGTTTGTACCTGGGAAACTCAAGGAAATTCTGTCCAGAATTTGTCTGGATAGTTAGAATTGATTGTTTGAATTGGATGTTATGGTTTCTAGTATATGGTTGATAGCATATGTTGCTATTTTAAAATTTAAAATCAGTATCGAATTATTAAATTATCTTTTCTTTTAAATTTCGGGGACGAAATTCTTTTAAGGGGGAGGAATGTGATATCCCGGGATTTTGGCAATACTTATTTAATAATTTCTATTTATAATTTATTTTAAAATATGTTATATTGATTTAAAATCTAATTTAACCAAATATTTTATATTCAAAACTAATATTTAATCTAATTTGACAAATTATTATCTTTTCAAAAATTCAATAACAATGATAATTTAATTTGAATGTTTATTCTTTTCAAATAATAATAATATATATGTGTAATTAATAATAATTAATCTTTTTAAGTTAATAAAAATATTCTATTTGTAATGTATATATGTATACATTGTAAATAGGAAATTGGTTCAATTTGAATTTAATAAAAATATTTTCAAATTATAATATACATATTTATATATTGTGATTTGGAGTTCTGTTTTAAAATTCAAATAATTTCTGAAGTTAATATTTAGGATGTTCTATTTATAATGAATATTTATATTTGGGTATTTGTTGTAAATGGAAATATATGAATTAAACTTAAATAGAAAATATGTTTTCAAAATTTTAACATACATATGTTTTTATAGTAATTTGGAAGTTTTTGATTTAATCTAATAAAAATGTTTTTCCAAAAGCTATTTAAAATTTATGTTTATTTATAAAACACTTAAAGGAAAATTTTATTTTATTTTAGAGAATAATAACTTGCAAAAATAAGTAATTATTATAAAGATTTAAACTGTTTTCTTTAAATTGGGTTTTGGAAACAAATTTAGATTTTTAAATATAATATCAATATAGCTATAATGACTTTAGTTTAAACTTTTAAAAATAAAATTTAAATAAATGTTACTTTCTTTTAAAACTTATCTTTATGTAGAAAGTTTTAAATAATTATAAACTAAATCACAAGGATATAAATATAATACATTTCATAGTTACATTTATAACATGAGTATTAAATTAGTAGTAATTAAGGTTTATTCATTTATAAACAAATAATTAAGGTTTGATTCATTTTTAAACAAGTGATTAATGAAATTCTTAAAAACACATGGCATCATAAGAATATGGGAGAACACACTTGTTTACAAATTGATAAGGGTTTGGACATTTGTAATACATGAATTTATTCATGTAACAAGTGGCATATCATGGTTTAAAGAAAATTTTGTTTTTATTAAAGTTTAGAAAGGATCTGCTTGTTTTTGTTTCCTTCAACCAAACATCTTTAATTCCCTTCAACTAAAGAAGAAAAGAATTCAAATGCAAAGAGATTCAAACTGAAACCAAAGAAAACAAATTCACAGATTCAAATTTTAAGAAAATATGAAGCTTACAAACCCAGATCCAAATTGCTACCTTAAAATCATGGTTTCAAGCTCATCTGGAAATCAACATGCAAATTCAACTATTAGCAAGATTTTAGCAAATTCAATTTAATCAACAGCAAGATGCAAATCAGATTGAATGATCTAGGAATCAAACTGCAGTATTGCAGTGTTCTCTGCTTTTTGACTCTGGTGAGTAAACACTTTTTAAAAATAGTTTAAATCCTTCATATTTTTGTTCTGTGGCATGAATGTTATAGTAAACATAATATCAATGTTTCCATGCTTGATTTGAAGAATTGAGTGCATATTTGTTTAGCAGTTTCAAATGCCTGTGAATATGAAGTTTTAAAACTCTGTTCTTATGCATAATCCAGTTTTATAAAAATTTCCTAACTTCCAAGTTGATCATTATTAATCACTGAACATTGATAGAAATATGAGCATAACAAAGTAATCTTGTGATTAAAAATAAATGTAGAAATTTATATTGAACAATGTACTGTAAATATTAGATTTACAGTGATAAACCAAAATTGAGTGAAAATCAATTTCCATTATTTAAAATTCAGATCATATGGCCTGAATTGGAATTCAAAATTATGAATTTTAACATGAATTTGGCAATTTATAATTTAGTATTCAAAGAGAAATTAACGGTTTTATGAATTTGGGTTTGGGGTCGTTTGCCGTTGATTGGGGTTGAATTGGAGGTTGAGCTTCGGCATGGAGGTGGTCTTGGTTCAGGGTGATGCAGGAAAAATGGTGGTTGATTTTTATGGCGACCGTGGTGGCCGCGATGGGGCGTAGTAGGGTTTTAAACATGTTTTTGGTTCGAATCAGTAACAACATGAGTGTGTCGTCGTCGTTGCTTCGGGGTGGATCGCATGGAGGGGTATCGCGTTGTCGAAGTACTAGGTGGCTCTAGAGGTGAAGCCGCGGTCTCCGGCGTTGGGGTTCGCCATTGACGGCGAACTTTGGGTTTAAGTATTTTCTGATTTAGGTGCTGTAGTACTCTTTTTCGTTTCTGTGGCATTTTTGTTTATTCTTGGGGACGTGGTGGTTGTTGAGGACGGAGACGACTTGTAGGGTGTCGCGTCAGGGTTCGTCGTCGACCGACCTTAGCGTGCACGTGCGTGAGCTCAATGGGTGTATCAGTTGTGTTTGGGAAGACAGTGTTTGGCCATGGATTTTCTTCTGTTGTGGCTCGAGGGTTGGCTAGTTTTAGGATCGCATGCAACTCGAAGTTGTAGGAGGGGTTTGTCGCGTGTGTTTTGGACTCAAGTAGTTTGTTCCAGGACTTGTTCTTGTTTGTTTTTAGCAGTAAACTGTATTTTAGAAAATTAAAAAAAAAATTAAGTTTTTGAACAAAGTTTAAAACAGTTTTAAATATGTTTGAAATGTTTTAATTTAAACTTTGTGTTTTAATAAGTTAAGTTAAATTTGTTTTTAGAATAGTTGTTTTTAAAAAAATTAGTATTAATCGGGTTTATACTTTATAAAATGAAGTTTCAATTTGAAAGCGAATTGATGTTTAAACAAAGTGTTTAAATTAGTTTTATTAAGAATGAAATGTTGACTTTAAAGAAATTTTAGTTTTAAAGTCTGTATTTTTTTTATAATTTAAACTTCTGTTTAAAATAGATTGTTTTCATTTATTTTTGTTAATGATATAAAAATGTTTTAAATAAATTGTATTTGAAGTTATTTTAAATATGAGTAAGTAAAGGAATTTAAAAAAATGATAAATTAAAAGATAAATATTTTTGTATAAACCCAATACAAGTTTTCAAGTTTAAATAATTAATTGATTTAAGTTAATAAAATGTCTGGTTTATTTTGATTAAGTTTTATTTATAAGGGTAGTTAAAGTAAAATACTTAATTTACTTAAACCATTAACGCAAGTAATGAAATTAAGGTAAATTAGTTGTGTAATTAATTAAGTATAATTAATTACTTGATTAGAAATTAATTAAATCAAGTTTAAATAATTAATAAATAATTATTTAATAAGTAAGTAAGAAGTTAATTATTTAATCATTTTAAAGAATTATAAAAATATAATTACTTACTAGTAATTAAGGTAATTAATTACTCAGGTAATTAATTAAGTTAAGTATATTAATTTTAATTAATTAATTAAGTTTAATTAATTAAAAGGATTACTTAATGATAGGATTAAGTGTAATTACTTAATGTAATTAAACATGTGTAGTTACTTAGTGAAGTAATTAATGAATGATTACTAAGTGTAATCAATTAAGGAAATTACTTAATGAATAGTAATTAAAGAGGTATAATTACTTAAGGGAAGTAATTAAGGATAAATACTCAGTGTAATTTAAGAATTGATTAATGTAATTAATCAAGGTGTTGGTTTAATTAGTTAAGTAATTAAGGAAGTTAATTACTGACTTTGATTTAATCAGGTTTGATTAATAATTGTAATTAATTTCATAGTTAATTAATAAATGTAATAATTGATTAATAAAGTAATTAGAGTTCATTAATGTAATTAATGAATAGTTAATTGTTTAATTAATTTATAAATGTAATTAATTATTAGATAATTAATCAATGAAGTGAGAAAGAAGTAATAATTAATTAATATAATTAATAATTGATTAATATAATTAACTAAGGATTTATGTAATTAATTATTGTTAATTAATAAATTAGAAATTAATTAAGATTAATTAGTGATTAAAGATAAATTAATTTAGTGTAATTAAGGAATAATTAATCTAGGTGATTAATTAAGAATATGATTAAAGATAATTAATCTATAATTGAAGATTAATTAAGTGAATTATGAAGATGATTAAAGAGCGATTAGTTAATTAATTGTAATTAACTAATGATGTTTAAGCAGGATTAGTTGTTTAATTCTCAAGTAATTAATTTGATTTACAATGATTAAATTAATTATAAAGGAATTAATGATGCCTGTTTGTGTATGATTGTTCGTGAAATATCTGAATTGGTTGATATATATTGGATGATACGTTGTGATATTCCGTGGTAAGATATTTGATATATCAATGATAAATGTATGGTATTTATCTGTGAATGATGCTGTGTGAATTCAATAATTAAATTGAATTAATTTGATGAACTTAAATCACTTGGACATTAATATGGCATTTGGATTCGATGAGGCCGGGATCGGATTCCAAATTTGGAATTCCGAAAACCACATCGATCCAAGTTAAAGGTTAGGTCGTAAATCCAAGGGGAGTGCAAGTGAAGATTCGAGGTGTAAGAACTATTCATCAGTATAACTTTGGAAGTGATTCCGTGATGAGTTTGACGAAAATAGTACTTACAGGTTTGAGATGGTGGTCCAGAGTGCAAGGGTTATCGTCGTTAACTCTGAGGGTGATTCCAATACGAGTGTAATGAGATAATGCCTTCGGTTTCGTTCGAACCCGGAACGAACTTGAATGGATTAAATGCTTTCAGAACATCGTCAGGTGGACGATGAGTATTCTAAGATAAATGTGTTCTATAAAGGTAATCGTAGCCTCAAGCGTCATCAACCGGGAATGGCTAAAACAGGGGAGGTGTAGCAAGGCTTCGTGGGTAGCCCCCACTGGAGAGCAAGATTTACCCCTGTCTAGAGGTCCCTTTATATTTAGGCTGTGTGGGGCGGTTGATCATGACAACTGCCGGGGTGGTCTTGTTCGGGACTGTCCAGTAAGGGATGGTTCCGGCTTTGTGTTGCAGAGGAGTGGGCGTACTCCTCGGTACGGTGATCTAGGCCACGTACTGTGACGGGCGGTACCCCAGTAGCCATGCCATTGTATGGAATCCAAAATCCAATAAGTGCCTGTACGGTTTTGATTGTGCCCAACTATGTTGGAACGTGAGATGTAAGCATTCCAGCTATTTCTGTATTTTATTTTGAAAACCCTAGACACTATTATAATATCACTGGATTTCCTATCAAATGTTTTGGTTAGCGTAACGTAAAAACTTACCCATGTTTATTTGTGGGAAGTCTTACGTGATACCTTTCTTTTCAAAGGATTTTCTAAAGTTAAGCAACTTTTAACCGTTTACTCACACTAGACTCCTGTCTGACCCGAGTGTTTATTTTCTGTTTTATTAAACTCTTGGGTACTCATAATACGTATGAGTAGTCAAGTGATTCAGGTTATTCTTGACGAATTCTGGAGGAGATATGGAGCAGGTGGCTTCGGCGTGTAGATATATATATATAGTGGTTCCGCTGTGTTGAGTCATTTCTGTATCTGTGATTTACTTGGGTTGTAATATCTAGACAGGTGTTATAACTGTCTAATTTTGTGTAGTTTGAGCTGTATAACTCTGATGTATATGATACTATGTAATATTTTATTTGATTTATTTAATTTATTCGTTCCGCTGTGAGATTCTGATGTTCTTTGGTTCTTTCTTTTCTATTTTTTCTCTTTTCAATCCCTTTCTTTCTTCTTAGTGATGCGTCTTTCTGTGTTATGAAAGGCGGGTCGTTACACCATCTTCTGAGCAAGACGCCATTTTTCGTTTTTCAAATTCGGACTTCTTTAGCTCCATCGATCTTATTTTTCTACGTTTTTCATGCATTTTCCGCTAGTATAAAAATTCGAATTTTTATAATTTGAATTTACCACTGATATCTGTATACCGTTTTGATCGTCTCGTAGTGCTGATCTCCGCAGTTTATTCGTATCTGTGTTTCAGTGCCCGGTACACGACTAAACCGTGAAACGGTTAACCGGATCGATACACGTTTTTGAACCTTTTGGTTTTCAATGTCTATTCAATTTTCAACGTTTAAACCAAATTGTCGCCGACTATTAACAATTGCTGGAATCCAATTTAGACTTTTACTATTCCCCATTGCAATTTATTACATTTTGGTTCATTTTCCCAGTCTTTGGTTTCGTTTGGAGATAAACTGATATAAGTTGTATTTGTTTATTAGGACTACTATTACTCATTTTCCTCTCTCCTGTAACTAGCTTCCCCTCAATTTTTCTCCAAATCCTCTCTGCTCTTTCCTTTTCCTTCTTCAATATTCCTTACAACCTAAATTTTCATGGCCAAACTAGAAGAAAATTTTTTGAAAGGAAAATGTAGCATCTGCCACCTTCCTCTTCCTTATTATTTCTCTACCGAGCACCAAGGGGCTGCCACTAAGCCAACCAGGTCACCATCATCTTCCGCCTTCTCCTACTACTTCCACGCCACCAACCGAGCCACCTCGGACCTACATGCATCTTCCCTCGGCGAGCAACCACCGCAGGCCTATCAGAAGTGCTCGCCGTCTTCTCTTCGTCCATCGGCCTCCCCTCCTGCCATCTCAAATCCACGCTAGAAACCGCCATCGCACCCACGTGATCCACCTCTCACGTAAACCCTGTTTCCTTGTAACGACCCGTAAATTTCGACAATTAAGGTTGTTAATTAAATAGGATTTTGTAATTGAAATTTTGTAAAAAAAAAGGTTGATAAAGTAGTATTGAAATGAAATCCAATTGAAGAAATAGTGGAAAGCAGTATAATTTGTAAATTAAATTTGATTTGTGAAATTAATACTGGAAGAAATAAATTGGAAATAGTATTAATGAAATAATAACTGAATTGAATTACAACTATATAAATGAAAGTAAATTTTTTTAGTGGATGTCAACATTGAATAAATTAATTAAAATAAAATCTAAATACATGTATGGATAGAATCAATAATTGATGGATTAAATGGTAAGTAATTAGAATTTAATTCTATAAAATTTGGAAACTGAATGTAATGTAAAGTAATAAGGTTAGTGCAATACCCATTAATGAATGGAAGGAAATGGGACTAATATAAATGTATATTAGGTTATGAATCAATTTGAATAAAAGGAAAAACAAAAACGTAAATATTGATTTATAAATAAATATACAAGTATATTAAGGGTTATAATAGTGGGTTACTAGTAAATTCACTCATTTACCAATAAAGATAATTAGATGTGCCTTGATCATAATTAATATCATAACGGAAAAGAGTAAATGTATTCATTAGAATATTAATTGCAATTGGATAGGGATTTTAAGTAACAATGTTAATGCAAGGTAAGTAATGCTAAATTAAAGTCAATAATAATGAATAATGATTAATTAAAAATTTGTAACGTAGATCATAAATTACCTGCTTATTTGTTAATGGAATTAGAATTTGTAATAAGTGATAATAAAATAAATGAATGTTACACTAATGGAAAATGAAATAACGTTCGTTTAAATGTTGAACAATTATAGGGTCGTATTTATTATAAGCGTTACTTTAAAAATTATGATTAATTGTGAAATTTATACGAGAAGTATGTAAATAACTAGGAAAGTAACACGTTATAAATTGATTATGACCTAAACTTAAGTGTAAGTTAAAGGTTGGAATTGAATCTAATCCATTTAATTGGGAACTTATTAAAACAAATTGGATTCAATGTATAATAAAGGGGTTATTTTAAGAAATTGAAATAAATTCTATAATGGATGAATTTAGTTACTTTAAAATTGAGATAGGAAATGGTTTAAAGAATTATAAATTTATAAGTAAATTAAGACGTTAAAATTTATGAATTATAGGATTTGAATTTTAATAGTGGTTAATTTATTTAATTTATAATAGTTGGATTTATTGCAAATGAATGAAATCAAATATGAAATTATTACGTTAATTTAAAAATTAAGTTGAAAACGGGAAGTATTTATGTGATAATTTTAAATCCAATGGTAAACCCTTCTATTAAAATTATGAATGGAATAATTATGGGTAAATTCAATTTAATGGAAATTTTGGAAATTTATCTATAATTTTGAATTTTATGAAATTGAAGATTTCTATTGATTAATCTTTAATAAATTGACTTTTAAACAATTTTAAAACATTGTAAATGTTTGAAAATTTTGAAGTGATAAAGATTGCAAAGTTCAGAATATAAACGCGAAATTTGATTTAATTAATTTATTTTAAATTTATTTAATTAATATAAAAATAACCATTTTGGCCACGGACTCGGATTTCGACGAAACCAGTTTCATCGAATCCGGTACAGTGAATTATTGTAGGGTTTCAAGTTTCGCAGCGATCGGACTTGTCGTTTGATCGTACGAACGCGAAACGCTTTGAAATCGATTTAATTGAAATCAATTTGAAATCAATTTGAAAATATTGGTTTCTTCATAAATTCTTCATACGATCGAATTTGGACGTGAAACTTTTTCCATCGTGTTCAGAATATTTTTAAACACCTATTGTGATATATGGGTTGACCCAATTTCGTTCCGGGGTCAGAACGGGCTTTTTGGGCCAAATTATCGTTCAGCACGTTTGTTTATCGGATCCATCTAATCTATTTCTAACCTACATATATAAGCCCAGTTATAAACCTTAGCCTCTATCTATTCTCATTTATTTGTGCATTCATTTCCTCAACTCTTTCTCTTCCTCAATGGATGCAAACCTTAGATCCAAACACAATTGCAAATCAAATCAAAAGCTAAAAATTCAAAGTCATCAGAAAAATCTCAAAAAAATATATGTTGATGCTCTCGGCCAGCGAAATTCAACGGTGTAATTCGTTTTTCAATCCGAGTTTCGGTGTGGCCGAAAATTGATGATCTATTTACGGCCGTTCATCGTGCCGGAATCAATGGCGTCTGATCGGGAAACCCATTCTGGGTATCGTAGAGAGCACCGAGGGAAGTCGATCAGTATGGTTCGTTTGTGATTTTAACGGTTGGATTCAGAGCATAATAGGATTAGGGTTATGAGTTTATGTGGCGGCCGGTGGTTTGTACGCGTCGTTCGAATCATGGGGGGAGGCGCGAGCCGGTGGAGCGTCAGGAGGAGGACGGCGCGCCTCCTGGCCGAGCGCAACGGCACGTGGTGGCGGCGGTCTGTGGTGCGTTTGCGAGCAGTTCAATGTATTAGGGTTTCGGGTTCTCCTGGGCGCGCGTGCGTATTGTTTCTGGAAGGAAGATGGATGACGTGGCTTAGAGTTTGGGTTTGTTTTCTTTTAGTTATTTAATTTAATTTGAATTTCAAACATTTTTTTCGAATAACTTTCCCATATGGACTCCGTTTCACGTGAGATTTTTTTGTTAGGATCGTAATAAAATTACGGATCTAATGATGCTGGTTTGGATAGATTTGGAGACTGTCAAATTTTTAGGTTTAAATTGGATTTGAATCTAATTTAAATTCAAAAGGTGAGTGTTTTAACCCACTCACAACTTCTAAAATTTCTTATGTTTGTTAAATTGACTTAAGATATGAGTAGAAATTTATTTATGACTGTTTGGCATGTTTTATTCATCATATCAGTTGAATCGCATTTATTTAATTTAACTGTTAATTAATTTTATTATTGCATATAATTTGACAGTTAAAATTTATTTATTTGCATATAAACTGCTAGTTAAACAGTTATTAAATTTATTATTGAATACAAACTGTTAGTTAATACCTGTTATTTATTTCCTGTTATATTTTATATGCTCTGTATTGATGTTTGTTTAAATTGGATGATGATTGAAATAAATGGTTGATGATTGATATTTGGATGAATGGATGCTATATTTTATATTGTATAAACTGCAAGTTATTATGCATTTTCATTTTCATCCAGGATTGCGGTTTGAAATGATATACAACCGCAATTTTTATTTTTAAATTGCGGATTGAAATGATAAATGTCCGTATCGCTTGACGATATGATAGAAAATTATATACAGGCACCGCGGTATATATATAAAATTATTTTTGAAATGATTTTTATGGTTTGGATATGATACGGTTTAATAAATATTAAATTTGGATATTATATAAATATATTCTATATATATATACATATATACATATATAGTTAAATTTTTTGAATTTAAGCTATGTATAAATCGGTTAAATAAAATTAAATAAGTTGAACAATGGAGTTTGATTATTTATGTTAAATGGTTAAGTACATGTTTAAGATAGAGTTTTAATGATTTAAATCAGTTAAGATTGGGAGGTAAATTGGAAATTTATTCGATGGAACTTATTTAAAAATTTCTCTTCGTAAGTTGATGTAAAACTTATTTAAGCTTGGAAATTTTAGAGGTACGATATTTATAACTGGATTTTGCTCAAAATAAATTAAATGAATAATTCTAGTATAAATAAATCGAAGGAAATATTTATTTGTTAGAAATTTTGAGTTTTATTTTATGGATTTATTTGGTGAATATTTCAAATCTAAATAATAGGAAAATAAATTGTTAAAATAGAATTTCCAACCTGAGTTTTGAAATTGTTAAATACTCAAAGTTTGAATATATTGAAATCGAAGTGTTTTATTGAAACTAAAAGAAATATAAATTTATGGGGTTTAGACCTAAATTTCAAATAAATAAAAATTGTGAAATCGTGGAAATTATTTTATAAAGTAATTTTAAAATTCAAACCATTTTATTTTATATACTGTTGAATATCCAAACCATTCAAGTTTTAGAAGTTTTGGTTTTAAAGCTATGAATTTCGCAGTATTATGTTTTTAAAGCTACAATTCAAATGTTTGGTTTCCAGATATTATAAATTTTAAAGCAGTATGATTTTGGAGGAGAAATATATTTGAAATAAATGATATTATTGATTTGGGTTTTATAAAAATAATATCAAAATGAGTTTTTTTGGAAATGGAAATGATATCGTATTTATGGGTTTTGAAATAGATAAATTATTTTCTGGTTTTAAAGTATAAACTATTTTAAAGACCGCGGGGTTATAATAACGTTTGGTTGTTAAAGCGACCAGGATCGGAAGTTGTCATACTCTCTGCCAACTCCGAAAACCACTTTAACAACCATGTACGCGGTGGAGATTCCAGAATGAAGTAGGTTGGTGGCGGCGTTTCCTATAAGGTAAATACGTGGACCCAACTCCCGTGAGTTGGCATAAGGTGGCTAAAACATGAGCGATTGACGGGTTAATAAGGTAGCACCTTTGATCGGACACATCCCTTCGATATTATACTTTGACTTTTGGATTGATTCGGTGGCCACTATTGTTTTTATTTGGTGGTGTGGCTCGAGGTGGGCGGTAGCTGCGCGCTATGCGTTACCACCGACCCAGAAGCGTAATTGGTATACCTACCCTGGCATTGCCTAGTTATGCCGTGTCACCTACCCTATCGCGCCTTATACGAGTTTGGTTTTCTCCCGTAGCCCGTGTGGTATCCTCTGGTGGCTTCCCGATCAGGAGGGACTATAATATTGGATGGACTACTGGGACTATTATTTTGTTAAGGGGGAGATTGGGTAACTCCTTAACGCTATTTTAAAGTAAGTATATTTTACAATTAGACACTATTATAATAGCGAAATATACTACATAGTAAATAGTTTAACGGATCCTTAAGAGATGTGAATCCCGAGCATCATTGAAGTTACTACACTCATATTTATCCCTGTTGATTTAACTTACATAAGATCTTTTAGTTCCGACTCGAGTTTTTTGTCTTTTCAATTTGCTCGGGTCAGTCCGAGCGTTTCAGGATTTGAAGATTTAGCTCTGGAGGACGAAGACGAAGATTTATATTATTATTATTTATACTAGTGCACTACACTCATATTGTTCCGCTGCATTGATATTTATTGGTATGCGAACTCTGATATTTATTGTACAAAAGAAGAATCAAATGTTTTTTAAAAGATTTTATGAACTGTATATTTATTATTATATTTTATCCTTCCACTGTGAGATTCTGTTTCTTTCTATTTCTTTTTTTTTCTTATTTATCCCATAACAATCCGCCCTTTCGTATGGTTTGAATTGGCACGTGTGTCGATTAAAAGTGTGTGAAAAGGCAGGACGTTACATTCCTTCCCACTGTTAGCCGTGCTTGCATTCAACTCGAACCACTTCCTGGCATCTCCCAATTGCATAAACACACCTATCACCAAAACTTCGGGCTCTGCACCGTGAACCTCTCCGACCTCGCCACACCACCGCGGTCGTACGCCCACGCGCACCTCTTCCACAGCCTTCATCTCGTCCAGAGCCACCACACGCAGCATGCACCACCAGATCCAGTGCCGCATCTTCCCACTTTCTCATGCCGATACTTTCACGTTGGCCTTCATCGACCTTCCAGTCAAATTCCTGGCAGTTTTCCTTCGTGCCGCAGTCGCATCCATCCATGTATACATGTGAATAGCTTAGGTAACTATTGTTTATTTTATTGATTTTGATTATATTAATATATCATATATACGTATAATTGTTGTATATTGGTTTGTGTAGGCTCTGTTGTTTATTGTTTTTAAATTCAGTACCGGTTTCGATTTTCTTTTTATAATATAGAGGTTATAAAATTCATATAATAAAAGTCTATTGTACATTGTGTTCTGTTGGCTTTAGATATGTTTGTAAGTTTATAGTGTCTGTGTATTTTGTAATTGGCCTACATGTATAGGTGCATAAATATTTTGTAAAGCCCGCGGTTTTTGATTTGAAAAAAAAATAAAAAAATAAAAAATTGTTTCCGTATATAGTGTACGTGTTATTTATAAAAAGGTTTGCTTTACTATTTAAACTGTAGAGTTCTTTATATGTGTAAGTAGTTTATATATATGTTATATTTTGTATATAGTTACAGTACTGATAAGCTTACAAATCAGTAAATATAAGTGATTTCATATTAAGTATGTGAAATGTGTTTATAGTAGTTATAATACTGGTTTTACACTATACTGATTTTACAGAGTATTATTTGATTACAGAGTATCATATACGGGATTTCACATAAAGTTATATATATATATTGGTCTGCATATTTGTCCATCTGATTTCTTTAGATATATATTATAATAATGTAAGTTATTTTGATTTTAAGAAATATTGATTTTAAACTTATATTAGATGTACATTAAAATATATGGGTTTAAATTTAATAACGATCTTAAGTATATACTTATAAATATTTTGATATATATATATATACATATTCACTTATTCCAGTTATTTTCATCGACCTAGTTTGAACTAGATTTCAGCCATGTCTATTCATCAGTTTGCTCGTCGATTTGTGCCACTGTGTTTTTCTTTGGGATTCATAGCTTCTTCCGTTGCTAAACTCTCTAGCCTCGAAAGGTGAGCAATCACTCACGATTAATGTTCTTTTATTTATTAAATTTGATTTCAATTGAAACGACAATTGAAATTTGCTGCTAATAGTTATTTACACTGTTTTTATGTTATTACCTGTATTAGTTCACTTGTGACATCTGACACCATTATCTGTTAATTATACGATGATAATCCCGTTTGGTTGATAATTGATTGATTGCTTGTTGTTTATATTGGATGTAAATAATAATGTATAAAGTGATAAATGTTATGCAATTGGATTTGATGTAGGATAAAAAAAATTTAAATTGACTTATGTGTTGAATTTGATTAGTCAATTTGTATAAGATGACCCCTTAAATGTTTAATTCTTTGACACGAAGAGATGGTTAATTGCCCTTGAACCATTTGAATTTATGTTGTATGAAATCGCATAATGAATCACAAGTGAAGAACTGTATAAATATTAATGTAATAATCTTTAATCTACATGAAATGATAATGTAGATTCTAGAAATAATTATATTAATTTACACAAACAACAATGTGAATTAATACGTTTATTTCGGGATTATTTGAATTAATTATTGGATTGTTGTTATTGTTTGTTTATTTACTTTGACACCATCCCAGTTATCACACTGCAAGTTCCATTTGCTATGTTTTGATTTTTGAATTGAAATGGAATCGGGTTGAAATGATAAATACCCAAGTGAACTTGACTTAGGATAGCGAATTAAATAAAAACCCGATTGGTCAATAATTTGATTTAAAAATAAAAATGAAGATTTTATTTGAATAAAATAGTAAGGGTTTTAAATGAAGTTGAAATTTTAATTATAGTGAAATATAAATGTTTATATTTAATAATCGAAAACAAAATATTAACATAGTAGTTGTTGAGAGAACGCTGTTTTAAACTAAATTATTTGACAATAAAATTTGGGATTTTTCATTGAATTAAATTTGGAATTATGTAATAATTAAGTTCGAAATTATTGAATGATTATGTTTGAAATTAGTAAGTTTGAAATTATTTAATTTATATTTGAAATTAATTAATAATTAAATAAAATTGAATTATTTGATAATTAAGTAAAAATTTGAATTCTTTGATAAGAGAAATTGAACTTTTGAATAAGTGAATTGGAGCTTCGTTAATAAATGAAATTGGGTTTCCTTTATTAATTAAGCTTTGGAAAATTTAAGTAAGTTAATAAGTAAAATTGAACTTCTTGAATATGTGAAATTTAGTTTTTATTTATTTAAGTTTTGAAATTTGTAACTAAGTAAATAAATAAGTGAAATTGAATTTCTTTTACAAGAAATAAAATGCGTTTTATTGGAATAAATGTAAGACTTGTAATGTAAAGAATTTGATTTGTCGAATTTAATATAAATTCAACTTGTAAATTTTGATATAATGAAGTTGAATTTAAGTAATTAATTTAATGAATTGGAAATTTAACAGAAATCGTTTGAATGATAAATTAACTTAATGAATATTGAATGCAATCGATAAATGAATTTAATTTGATTTGAATGTTAATAAAACGGATTTAATGATTTCGGAATGAAACTTATATACGAACTTGAATCAATTTTTGAATTGTTTTAATTAAAGGTTGAAATTGAATTATAAGATTTTGAAATGGTAATTTGGAAGTTTGAACGTAAAATATGGAAATTGATTTAGAAAGACCAATGAAATGTTGGTTTACAAATTCTAATTGAAATTGAAATTGATTTGGTATTGAAATTTATTAAATGACCAATCAGTGTAATAATTACGAAAGTTATTAAAGAGACCGAAATCGGTTATGGACATACTCTCTGTCTAAACCGAAAACCACTTTAATAACTATACGCGGAGTGTGATCCAGAATGTAGTGGTTGGAATGATGTACTTTATGACTGAAGAAAGAGAACGATGATGGATAGCCTTGACACTTGTGTCAAATTGGAAATGACTAAAACAGGAGCCGTGTCGGGCCTAATGGGGTTAGCCGCCTCGAGCGAACACACTTTTTCGTAAACTACTCATTACTTGTTATTGATTGGTGCACCCTCGAAATTGGAAGTATTGTTTTGCGGTGTTGCGATCGTTGCGGCGATGCGTTTTCACCAGTCCGGATCAGGCAAACGGTAGTTTCACTACCTTGGGTATTGCCTCATGTGCCTTGTCATACTTGTATCCTTATATACGTGACCACTACGAATTTGTTTCGTGTTATACGTACGAAGTACTCCCTGATATTTCACTAGTTTATGGTGGAGTTTACAGTGCTGTATAGATTATAACGCTTATATAAAATGTGTTAAGGGGGATAATCGTAACGCCTTAACACTATTTTGATATTTATATTACTGATAGGCATTATCTATTTAGCATATGTTATTACATAGTAGACAGTTTAACGGATCCTTAAAGGATGGTTATTCCAACGTCCTTTGAGTTACTTGTATTCTAGTTGTTATTTTACTTGAGTTGGATTTATTGATATAAGAACGTTAATCCTGACTCGAGTGTTTTGTGTTTTGCTTTACGCTCAGGTCAGACTGAGTGTACCAGTATTAGAGACTCACCTTTGGAGTTGGAGTTTCGCTTGGAGATCCAGCTATCTATCCATCTTCCAGATATTCAGTCGATTCCAGTATTGTATTCTGTTATTGTATTTGACTATTGTATTCGAGACTTCTATTGTACCTCATATTACTCTGTTATATATATAGTAGCTTCATGAACTACTATCTTTTGTTTCCGCTGCATATTATTACTCTATGTCTATGATTCTGTGATTATTTATTTACTATATATCTGAGTTTTGCCAAATTTAAATTAACAATTCGGTATTTTGAATTATTCAAGTCCGATATGTGCGGATGCGAATAATCCAAAATAGCGGGTCGTTACAGTTGGTATCAGAGCTTTGGTAGCTCCAGGAAAAAATTAGCACATATGGAAAATGTATTTACAGAATCACTCCCACTCGAGCTTCAATCTCTTCCTTTTGACTCAATTCCTTTGAATTTTGGAACGTTCCCAGCGGTTCCTGTAACGACCCGCTATTTTGGACTATTCAAACATCTGCACATGTCAGACTTGAATAATTCAAAATACTAAATTGTTAATTTAAATTTGGCAAAACTCAGATATACAGCAAATAAATGATCACAGAATCACAGACTCAAAGTAATAATATGCAGCGGAAGTAAAAGAGATAGTAGTTCATGAAGCTACTATATAAATATATATGATACATCAGACTTTACAACAGAAGAGTAACACGATACATCAGGTACAAATCAGAATACATCACTGAAATCAACTGAATATCTGAAAGCTGGGTAGATAGCTAGATCTCCAGGCGAAGCTCCAACTCCAAGGTGAGTCTCGAAAGCTAAACCACTAAGTCTGACGCGAGCGTAAAGCAAACACAAAACACTCGAGTTAGGATTAGCATTCTTATATCAATAAATCCAACTCAAGTGAAATAACAATTGAAATACAAATAACTCAAAGGATGTTGGAATAACCATCCTCTAAGCATCCGTTAAACTATCTACTATGTAGTAGTGTACGCTAAGTAGATAATGTCTATCAGTAACATAAATATCAAAATAGTGTTAAGGCGTTACCATTATCCCCCTTAACACATTTTATATAAGCGTTATAGTCTATACAGCACTGTAAACTCCACCGTAAACTAGTGGGATATCAGGGAGTACTCCATACGTATAACACAAAACAAATTCGTAGTGGTCGCGTATATAGGAATACAAGTATGACAAGGCACATGAGGCAATACCCAAGGTAGTGAAACTACCGTTTGCATGATCCAGACTGGTGAAAACGCATCGCCGCAGCGACCGCAACACCGCGAAACAACACTCCCAAAAGTACAAGGGTGCACCAATCAATAACAAGTAATGAGTAGTTTACAAAAAAGTGTGTTCGGTCGAGGTGGCTAACCCCATTTGGCCCGGCACGGCTCCTGTTTTAGTCATTTCCAATTTGACACAAGTGTTAAGGCTGTCCATTATCGTTCTCTTTCTTCAGTTATCACGTACATCATTCCAACCACTTCATTCTGGATCATCACTCCGCGTATAGTTATTAAAGTGGTTTTCGATTTAGACAGAGAGTATGTCCATAACCGATTCCGGTTTCTTTAATAACCTTCGTATTTTTTTACACCGTTTGGTCGTTTAACAAATTTCAAAACCAAATCAAATTCAATTTCAATTAGAATTCGTAAATCAACATTTCGTTAGTCTTTCTAAAACAATTTCCATAATTTACGTTCAAACTTCCAAATTACTATTTCGAAATCTTATAATTCAATTTCAATATTTATTTAAACAATACAAATATTGATTCAAGTTCGTATATAAATTTCATTCCGAAATCATTTAAATTAATTTAATTTAATGTTCAAATCAATTTAAATTCACTGATCGATTTCATTCAATATTCGTTAAGTAAATTTGTCATTTAAAACAATTTCTATTAAATTTCCAATTCATTAAATCAATTACTTAAATTCAACTCCATTATATCAAAACTTCAAATTGAGTTAAATTAGATTCGTCAAATCAATTCTTTAAATTACAAGTCTTACGTTAATTTCAATAAATCACATTTTATTTCTTGTTAAAGAAATTCAATTTCACTTATTTCATTACTTAGTTACAAATTTCAAAACTCAATTAATAAAGAAACTAAATTTATAACATAACTATCAACTTCATATTCCAGAGAACACAATACCATGGGCCAAAACAAGATGTCATTACCTACTTACCGACAAGCATACACACATGTTGTATTGAAATTTAAAATTTAACAATATGATCTTACTTGCTATAACTCAATAGATGAATGTACATTTATACAAACTTACAAACTTAGTCTGAATACATTTTAAACCTCAAACATAAGTCAATATTTTAAACCCTGTACATGTATAGTTCAAAACCAAGGAAATCTTTTAATAATTTTTAAGTAGAACCTTAATTGTACAAAACTGACACATAAATATATATACCGAACTAAGCTATATAACACAACAATACTACACTAGTTTATATAGTTTCAAAATATTTATCATACTTCAAACAATTACTAGCACATATATATATCCATTAATACACACACACACACACACACACACACACACACACACACATATATATAATCCAATAGATATGTTTATAGATTTCTAACCCATAATAAAAGAAATTTCAATGGGAAGCTTACTCGGAAAAGATGGCTGAAAATGGTGATAGCGCATGGAAACGAGAATGGAAACAAGCACGCGGGTAAGAAAAAGAGGAGGCAGGTTGTCTGTTGCACTACGATGAACGTGCCGCGGCCGAGCTGGATGGAGGCGTGAGTTGGGTTTCGGCGTTGGAGGAGAGGCTGAGCTTGAGGGAATTAGTCGGCCGATGGTGGAGGCGTGATGCGCAGTGAGATGCGGCGAAACAGTGATGGGCGTGGTTGCTGACGCGCTGTGAGTTAGGGTCGGGCTGTAGGGCTTTGGCGTGAGACGATGCTGTGCTCAAGGCATGGGCAGTGGAAAGTGGTCGCCAGGGCGTAGGACGAGTATGGTGGCGAGCTGTTTGAAGCAAAGGAGCAGCAAATAAATGAAGTAATATAATTTAAGCTTGAGAACAATGGACACACGTTTCCAGAGGGCAAGCAAAAAAAATATGAGCATCTTTCCCTGAACCAAAAGATTTAGCTTTCACAATACGTATAAATGCTCAAATGAATGGGCACGTTGAAGATTTCAAGGAAAAATGAATGGGCTATAGCTATAGGTTATAAGGTGGAAGTGAAAAGACATAAGGAATCAAAACATATCGGATACCGATACGGTTACCGTTTACACGGATTCTGTTTCGTAGCGAGCTTCAAAACACAGAATTGAATATATCGTGGAGATCAACACGACGAGACGATCATAACGGTGTACAGATATCAGTGGTACGATTGAATTATAAAAATTTCAAATTTTCTACTACGGAAAATGCAAGAAAAACACAGAAGAATAAGATCGACGGAGCTAAACAAGTCCGAATTTGAAAAAACGAAAAATGACGTCTTGCTCAAAAGATGGTTTAAAATTTTTCTATGTAAAAATATTTAGGTTTCGAAAACGTTTTATTTTCATCGCTTTTTAACTGATTAAATTGAAGTAAATTTACGCACGAAATAAACTTTCATATTCTCGGACAAAAATTTACCAGTTGCTATGTTTAACTAGACGCATTCTAAATATAAATTTTTATTTCAAAATTTTATCATTTATTTTTATTAAATTTCACACAAATTCAGTTAATAACGTTATTAAAACAGTTAAAATTTACGGGTCGTTACATTCTTCCCCACTCAAAACTTTTCGTCCTCGAAAAGGAAGGAGGTAGGAGAATAGAAACAACCGGAAGAAAATAGATTTGAATTACAAAATAAAAAAATTAATTTAAACCGTATAAATTTCAATTTAAATTAATTTATATTCGTAATTTGTTTTTAGATTCAAGATTTTCATTAAATTGATTTGATTTCACATTCATTAATGTTAGGTACAAAAGGTTTCTTTCAAATGAAATTCAATTTAAATTCAATTAATTCAAGATATCTCATTAAGTTGATCTAATTTCAATTTTATTAACTTTCAAAACAAAAATTTTATTTTATTACTCACATCTATTATCCAATTAACTTATTATTTATTATACGCACTCACACTTTAAAGACAATTTATATTATATATTATCCAGTTTTCTTGAATTAACAATTTCAAAGATCATAAATTTGAATAGTCATTTACTATAATCATACTTTATTCGACAAATTTAATTCTTCTTTATTCCAAATTATTATTAAATTTATTCTACTTAATATATTTTATCACATATATATTAAGTATATTTACATTTATTATAACTACTCAAATTTATTTAAAAATTCCTTTGATATCATTTTCTACTGTATAATATTCAATTACATAATTAACTTTTGAAAATTTAGGTAAGTTATATATAATGCAATTGAGTATTATCCGAATAAAATTTACAATTCTCTTATTTCAAATCAAGTGTTTAGTCAAAAAATTTGGCTTCATTGAAATTCATCTTTAAATCAAAATTTTAAGAATTAATTTCCATTTAATCTCAACCATTTTATAACTAAAATAAATAAATATATACATAATATCAAATCAATTTAAAATATCCAATATATATTAATAATTAAGTCATGTTTAGAAATTCAAATCAAATTTTCAAACAAAAGTGTAGCAGGGCTGCAGAATAGTCTCTCCACTTCGAAACCTGAAAATGAATATCGACGATGCGGCCTTCATCACCGAAATTATTTTCCAGCGACAAAAGAGAAGAGCTCTAGTTTAAGCATTTAAAATTCCTTGACAACGATTTCTATTCGACAATACTTTAAATAATATACGTTTTAGAATTTTAAAACCAAAGTTCGAAATTGTCGGAAATTAAATTCTCAAATTCTAGTTTAAATTCACTTCAAATTCCAAATCAAATTATAACTAAGTTTTATAAATTCATTTATTTATATTATGAAATGGTCATTGGTTTATAAAACAATAAATGAAAATCAAATATTATTATTTTAGACAACAGATTCATTAACAGTTTAATTTCAGAAAAATTTTATACTTATTATAATATAATCATTCAAAAATTATTTTATTTATCAAATTTGAAAACAAGATTGTGTCAGTTGCTCTGCTCAAGTGTTTTGGAAATTCTATCGATAGCGTTGATCAGACGAATCGATCGAAAATCCAAATCAACATCAACAACTCAAACAATACAACATATAAAACATTTTAAATATTAATTTACCAACACACTTCCTCGCTTGATGATATAGGAATGGATTCCAAAGAAAGGATAAAGATTCAAATTTGTGGACTCAAATCAAAGAAAATTTTGATTCGAAGATAAGTTTGAAACAAAGATAAGATAATTAAATAACAAAATAGGGTGATGATAAGTTTATGTAAATCGCGGGCAACCTTAATCGGGTCGACCGTAATTTCAAGAATAGGATCAATGCAGAATTTCGAGGCAAATCAACATTTGATCTTAAGAAATAGAATTCAGGTATATCAGGGAATAGATAGCATCGTAAACCGAGGATACAGAAATCTCCGGTAAATCAATGCCTATTGTAAAGGAGTTTCGCCCTTTTACAAATAATTCGAAGCTTGGCGAGACCGCCGATTCATTATAAAGATCATCCGCAGTGGAGTTATGGGGCACTCCTGAATTAAAAGAAGACGAATAGTGAGGGACACGAATGAATTTTAGAACCGTAGGGAATGTTCCAAAATTCAAAGGAATTGAGTCAAAAGGAAGAGATTGAAACTCGAAGGAGAGTGATTCTGTAAATACATTTACCCTATATGCTAAGTTTTGCATAGAGCTACCAAAGCTCTAATACCAACTTTAACGACCCACTATTTTGGACTATTCGTATCCGCACATGTCGGACTTGAATAATTCAAAATACCGAATTGTTAATTTAAATTAGGCAAAACTCAGATATACAGCAAATAAATAATCGCAGAATCACAGACTCAGAGTAATAATATGCAGCGGAAGTAAAAGAGATAGTAGTTCATGAAGCTACTATATAAATATATATGATACATCAGAGTTTACAACAGAAGAGTAACACGATACATCGGGTACAAATCAGAATACCTCACTGAAATCAACTGAATATCTAAAAGCTTGGTAGATATAGATCTCCAGGCGAAGCTCCAACTCTAAGGTGAGTCTCGAAAGCTGAACCACTCAGTCTGACCCGAGCGTAAAGCAAACACAAAAACTCGAGTTAGGAATAACATTCTTATATCAATAAATCCAACTCAAGTGAAATAACAATTGAAATACAAATAACTCAAAGGATGTTGGAATAACCATCCTCTAAGGATCCGTTAAACTATCTACTATGTAGTAGTGTACGCTAAGTAGATAACGTCTATCAGTAATATAAATATCAAAATAGTGTTAAGGCGTTACCATTATCCCCCTTAACACATTTTATATAAGCGTTATAGTCTATCAGCACTGTAAACTCCACCATAAACTAGTGGGATATCAAGGAGTACTCCATAGGTATAACACAAAACAAATTTATAGTGGTCGCGTACATAGGAATACAAGTATGACAAGGCACATGAGGCAATACCCAAGGTAGTGAAACTACCGTTTGCCTGATCCGGACTGGTGAAAACGCATCGCCGCAGCGATCGCAACACCGCGAAATAACACTCCTAAAAGTACGAGGGTGCACCAATCAATAACAAGTAATGAGTAGTATTCGAAGAAGTGTGTTCGCTCGAGGTGGCTAACCCCATTTGGCCCGGCACGGCCCCTGTTTTAGTCATTTCCAATTTGACACAAGTGTTAAGGTTATCCATTATCGTTCTCTTTCTTCAGTCATCACGTACATCATTCCAACCACTTTATTCTGGATCATCACTCCGCGTATAGTTATTAAAGTGGTTTTCGGTTTAGACAGAGAGTATGTCCATAACCGATTTCGGTTTCTTTAATAACTTTCGTAATTTTTTTTACACCGTTTGGTCGTTTAATAAATTTCAAAACCAAATCAAATTCAATTTCAATTAGAATTCGTAAATAAACATTTTGTTAGTCTTTCTAAAACAATTTCCATAATTTACGTTCGAACATCCAAATTACTATTTCGAAATCTTATAATTCAATTTCAATATTTATTTAAACAATACAAATATTGATTCAAGTTCGTATATAAATTTCATTCCGAAATCATTTAAATTAATTTAATTTAATGTTCAAATCAATTTAAATTCACTGATCGATTTCATTCAATATTCGTTAAGTAAATTTGTCATTCAAAACAATTTCAATTAAATTTCCAATTCATTAAATCAATTACTTAAATTCAACTCCACTATATCAAAACTTCAAATTGAGTTAAATTAGATTCGTCAAATCAATTCTTTAAATTACAAGTCTTACGTTAATTTCAATAAATCACATTTCATTTCTTGTTAAAGAAATTCAATTTCACTTATTTCTTTACTTAGTTACAAATTTCAAAACTCAGTTAATAAAGAAACTAAATTCCACATATTCAAGAAGTTCAATTTCACTTATTAACTTACTTAAATAATTTTCCAAAACTTAATAAATAAAGAAACCCAATTTCATTTATTAACGAAGTTCAAATTTCACTTATTCAAAAGTTCAATTTCTCTTATCAAAGAATTCAATTTTTATTCAATTATCAAATAATTCAGTCTTATTCAATTATTAAATAATTTCAATCTTAATTATTAATAATTTCAAAACTTAATAATTTCAAACCTGATTATAAATTCAAACTTAATTCTTAAATCATTTCAAACTTAATTCAACGAATAATTCCAAATTTAATTGTTAAATAATTCATTACAAAACAATGTTCTTTCATCAGTTATTACATTAATATTTTGTTTCAAATTTCAATATTAACATTTTCCTTTTATCAAAATTTACGTTCCCATTTTTATTTCAAAACCTTATTATTCAAATAAAATCTTTATTTTATTTCAAATCAAATTATTGACCAATCGGGTTTATTTAATTCTCTATCCTAAGTCAAGTTCATTTTGGGTATTTATCATTTCAACCCTATTCCATTTAAATTTACAAATCAAAACATAGCAAAGGGAACTTGAAGTGTGATAACTGGGATGGTGTCAAAGTAAATAAACAAGCAATAACAAACATTAATAACAATCCAATAATTAATTCAAATAATCCCGAAATAATCGTATTAATTCACATTGTTGTTTTTGCAAATTTATATAATTATTTCTAGAATCTACACTATCATTTCATGCAGATTGAATATTTTTACATATGTTATTTATACGCTTCTACACTGGACATTTATTATTCAATTTCATACAACATAAACTCAAATGTTTCAAGGATAATTAACCATTCTACGTGTCAAATAATTAAACATTTAAGGAGTCATATTATTCAAATTAACTAATCAAATTCAATACATATGTCGATTCAATTTTTTTTAACTATCCTACGTCAAATTCAATTGCATAATATTTATCACCTTATACATTTCCATTTGTCATCCAATATAAACAACAAACAATCAATCAATTATCAGCCAAACTGTATTATCATCGAATAATAATTAACAGATAATGGTGTCAGATATCACAGGTGAACTGATACAGGTAATAGCATATATATAACAGTATAAGTAACTAACAGCAGCATATTTCAATTGTCGTTTCAATTGAAATCAAATTTAATAAATAAAAGAATATTAATCGTGAGTGATTTCTCACCTTTCGAGGCTGAAGATTGGATGATGAAACTGAGTTACAAAATGCAAGCATGACTTCTAAAGAAAAGCTAGATGGCATGATTTTGGTGAAGAAAATAGGTACGACGGACAAAGCTGATAATTGGAAAAACGATGAGAACTAATCAGAATCAGTTCGATATATCCAAAATATTGGTTGATTTATAAAATCAATATTGTATCCCTAAAACGCATATATTTTAAAATTGAAATGGATACAAAATTTACATTTTAAAACCAATACATAAGCCAATAGTTTTGACGCATAAAATAAAACATATGTATTTGTTTCAAGTTCTGTGAATATGTAAGCGAAAGTATAAACAAAATAAGAGTAAAAGAAGATATAGCTACTGTATATAGAACAGTAACTAGTACATATAAAATAGACTTATAAAAGATAAAGTAAAACCCATATATTCAAGTATATATACACACGCGACACGCATATCACTGATATATGTAAGCAAATATATTTGGATTCATATTAGTACATAACTTACGTATATCTCTAAACCTGGTGATATGCACTAAATATATACAAAATTTAAAAATCAATATTAAAATAAACAAGTATATTATATATATTTTTCAAAATCTCGTATAATATATGCAGACAGTATACATATTCTTGACAAATATATGCGGCCTTGATGTGTAAATGGTGTACACAGGTATATGCGAGCATTAGGTAGTGCACACGCGGTAGGGAAAAAATCAACTGCAGAAAGGGGTTTGCGAATCTGAACGGGGAATAAGGTCTTATTCAAAACTTCTTAATTTATAAAAATACACTGCTATCCACTTTATAACATAACTATCAACTTCATATTCCAGAGAACACAATACCATGGGCCAAAACAAGTTGTCATACCTACTTACTGACAAGCATACGTACATGTTGTATTGAAATTTAAAATCTAACAATATGATCTTACTTGTTATAACTCAATAGATGAATGTACATTTATACAAACTTACATACTTAGTCTGAATACATTTTAAACCTCAAACATAAGTTAATATTTTAAACCCTGTACACGTATAGTTCAAAACCAAGGACTTCTCTTAATAATTTTTAAGTAGAACCTTAATTGTACAAAACTGACACATAAATATATATATACAGAACTAAGCTATATAACACAACAATACTACACTAGTTTATATAGTTTCAAAATATTTATCATACTTCAAACAATTACTAGCATATATATATATATATATCCATTAATACACACACACACACACACACACACACACACATAGGCCGATAGATATGTTTATAGATTTCTAACCCATAATAAAAGAAATTTCAGTGGGAAGCTTACTCGGAAAAGATGGCCGAAAATGGTGATAGCGCATGGAAACGAGAGTGGGAACAAGCACGCGGGTAAGAAAAAGAGGAGGCGGGTTGTCTGTTGCACTACGATGAACGTGCCGAGGCCGAGCTGGATGGAGGCGTGAGTTGGGTTTCGACGTTGGAGGAGAGGCTGAGCTTGAGGGAATTAGTCGGCCGATGGTGGAGGCGTGATGCGCAGCGAGATGCGGCGAAACAGTGATGGGCGTGGTTGCTGACGTGCTGTGAGTTAGGGTCGGGCTACAGGGCTTTGGCGTGAGACGATGTTGTGCTCAAGGCATGGGCGGTGGAAAGTGGCGGCCAGGGCGTAGGACGAGTATGGTGGCGAGCTGTTTGAAGCAAAGGAGCAGCAAATAAATGGAGTAATATAATTTAAGCTTGAGAACAATGGACACACGTTTCCAGAGGGCAAGAAAAAAATATATGAGCATCTTTCCCAGAACCAAAAGATTAGCTTTCAAAATATGTATAAATGCTCAAATGAATGGGCACGTTGAAGATTTCAAGGAAAAATGAATGGGCTATAGCTATAGGTTATAGGGTGGAAGTGAAAAGACACAAGTAATCAAAAAATGCATCGGATACCGATACGGTTACCGTTGACACGGATTCTGTTTCGTAGCGAGCTTCAAAACACAGAATTGAATATACCGTGGAGATCAATACGACGGACGATCACAACGGTATACAGATATCAGTGGTACGATTGAATTATAAAATTTTCAAATTTTCTACTACGGAAAATGCAAGAAAAACGTAGAAGAATAAGATCGACGGAGCTAAAGAAGTCCGAATTTGGAAAAACAAAAAATTACGTCTTGCTCAGTAGATGGTTCGGAATTTTTCTATGTAAAAATATTTAGGTTTCGAAAACGTTTTATTTTCATCGCTTTTTAACTGATTAAATTGGAGTAAATTTATGCACGAAATAAACTTTCATATTTTCGGACGAAAATTTACCAGTTTCTATGTTTAACTAGACGCATTCTAAATATAAATTTTTATTTCAAAATTTTATTGTTTATTTTTATTAAATTTCACACAAATTCAGTTAATAACGTTATTAAAACATTTAAAATTTACGGGTTGTTACAGTTCCAAAATTCATTCGTGTCCCTCACTATTCGTCTTCTTTTAATTCTGAAATATCCCATAACTCCACTTCGAATGATCTTTATAATGAATCGACGGTCTCGCCAATCATAGAATTATTTGTAAATGGGTGAAACTCCTTTACAATAGGCATTGATTTACCGAAGATTTCTGTATCCTCGGTTTACGATGCCATTTATCTCCTGCTATGCATGAACTATATCTTTTACGATCGATTGTTGATTTACCTCGGAATTCTGTATCGATCTTATTCTTGAAGTTACGGTCGACCCGGTTAAGGTTTCCCATGAATTAAATAAGTTTATCCATCTCCCGATTCTGTTAATTGAATTTTTTTATCTTATGTTTCGAACTTATTATCGAATCAAACTTCTCTTTGATTTGATGTCCATTAAATTTGAATCTCTGTCCTTGCTTTGAAATCTATTATTGTATCGTTGAGCGAGGGAGTGTATTTATATTTATACTAAAATGTTTTATATATATTGTGTTGTTTGAGTTGTTGATGTTGATTTGGATTTTCGATCGATTCGTCTGATCAATGCTATCGATAGTATTTCCAAAACACATGAGCAGAACAAACTGACACATATTATTTACGAATTTGGTAAAAGAAATAAATTTTGTATGATTATATTATACATAAGTATAAATTTTTCTGAAATTAAATTATTAATGAATTTGTTGTCCAATATGATAAAATTTAATTTTCATTTATTATTCTATAAACCATTGACTATTGCAATATAATTAAATGAATTTATAAAACTTGGCTATAATTTGATTGAAATTTGAAGTGAATTTAAATTAGAATTTGAGAATTTAATTTTCGATAATTTCGAACTATGGTTTTAAAGTTTTAATGTGTATATTATTTAAAATATTTTCAAATAGAAACCGTTTCAAAAAATTTTAACTGTTTAAATTAGAGCTCTTGTCTTTTGTCGCCGGAAAATAATTTCGGTGATAACGGCCACATCATCGACATTTATTTTCGAGTTTCAAAGTGGAGACTATTCTGTAGCCATGTTACACTTTTGTTTGGTAAAATAAATTTGATTTGAATTTCTAAACTTGACTTGATTTATAATATGTATTGAAATTTTTAATTTTGTTTTGATATATTATGTATGTATGTATGTATGTGTGTATATATATATATATATTTATTTTATTTCTAAATTATTGAAGATAATCGGAAATTTAATTCTTCAATTTTCTTAAAAGATAATTTCAATTATAATTGAAGCAAATTTTTTGAATGAATAGTTAAATTTGAAATAATTGAATTAGAAAATTTACTTGTATAGTACTCAATTGCATTTTATATAACTTACCTAAATTACTCAAAGGTTAACTATGTAATTGAGTAGTATACAATATAAAATGTCTTTATAAATAAATTTGAGTACGTATAATAAATGTTATACACTAAGATTTTAATTATAAAACGTTTACGGAGATAAATAGATTGATAAGTTAAATAAATAATAGGTGTGATTAATAGAAGAAAAATTTGTTTTGGAAGTTAATAAATTGAATTAAATCAACTTAAGGGAGTATCTTGAATTAATTGAATTTAAATTGAATTTCATTTGAAAGGAACCTTTTGTACCTAACATTAATATATGTAAAATCAAATCAATTTAATGAAAATCTTGAATTTAAAAACAAATTGTAAATATAAATTATTTAAATTGAAATTTATATGGTCTAAATTATTTGTTTATTATGTAACTCAAGTCTATTTTCTTTCGGTTATCATTATTCTCCTACTTCCTTCCTTTTCGAGGACGAAAAGTTTTGAGTGGGGGAGAGTGTAATAACCCGTAGATTTAACCGGTTTTAATAACGTTATTATTTGAAATTTCGTGGAATTTTTAAACGATAAAATTTTGAAATATAAATATGATATTTGGAATGCGTCTAGTTAAACATAGAAACGGGTAAATTTTCGTCCGAAAATATGAAAGTTTATTTCGTGCGTAAACTTACTTCAATTTAATCAGTTAAAAAGCGATGAAGATAAACGTTTTCGAAACCCGAATATTTTTACATAGAAAAATTCTAAACCATCTTCTGAGCAAGACGGCATTTTTCCTTTTTCAAAATTCGGACTTCTTCAGCTCCGTCGATCTTATTTTTTTACGTTTTTCATGCATTTTCCGCTAGTATAAAAATTCGAATTTTTATAACTCGATTGTATCACTTATATCTGAATACCATTTTGATCGTCTCGTAGTGCTGATCTCCACAGTATATTCGTATCTGTGTTTCAGTGCCCGGTACGCGACTAAACCGTGAAACGATTAACCGGATCGGTACACGTTTTTGAACCTTTTGGTTTTCAATGTCTATTCAATTTTCAACGTTTAAACCAAATTGCCGCCGACTATTAACAATTGCTGGAATCCAATTTAGACTTTTGCTATTCCACATTGCAATTTATTATATTTTGGTTCATTTTCCCAGTCTCTGGTTTCGTTTGGAGATAAACTAATATAAGTTGTATTTATTTATTAAGACTACTATTACTCATTTTCCTCTCTCTTGTAACTAGCCTCCCCTCAGTTTTTCTCCAAATCCTCTCTGCTCTTTCCTTTTCCTTCTTCAATCTTCCTCACAACCTAAATTTTCACGGCCTAACTAGAAGAAATTTTTTTGAAAGGAAAATGTAGCATCTGCCACCTTCCTCTTCCTTATTGTTTTTCGACCGAGCACCAAGGGGCTGCCACTAAGCCAACCAGGTCACCATCAGCTTCCGCCTTCTCCTACTACTTCCGCGCCGCCAACCGAGCCACCTTGGCCCTACGTGCATCTTCCCTTGGCGAGCAACCACCGCAGGCCTATCAGAAGTGCTCGCCGTCTTCTCTTCGTCCATTGGCCTCCCCTCCCACCATCTCAAACCCACGCCAGAAACCGCCATCGCACCCACGTGATCCACCTCTCACGTAAACCCTGTTTCCTCCCCACTGTTAGCCGTGCTTGCATTCAACTCGAACCACTTCCCGCCATCTCGCATTTGCATAAACACACCTATCACCAAAACTTTGGACTCCACACCGTGAACCTTTCCGATCTCGCCACACCATGGCGGCCGTACGCCCACGCGCACCTCCTCCACAGCCTTCACCTCGTCCAGAGCCACCACGCGCATCATGCACCACCAGATCAAGCGACGCATCTTCCCACTCTCTCATGCCGATACTTTCACGTTGGCCTTCATCGACCTTTCAGTCAAATGCCTGGCAGTTTTCCTTTGTGCCGAAGTCGCATCCATCCATGTATACATGTGAATAGCTTAGGTAACTATTGTTTATTTTATTGATTTTGATTATATTAATATATTATATGTACGTATAATTGTTGTATATTGGTTTGTGTAGGCTCTATTGTTTATTGTTTATAAATTCAGTACCTGTTTTGATTTTCTTTTTATAATATAGAGGTTATAAAATTCATATAATAAAAGTCTATTGTACATTGTGCTCTGTTGGCTTTAGATATGTTTGCAAGTTTATAGTGTCTGTGTATTTTGTAATTGGCCTACATGTATAGGTGCATACATATTTATTTTGTAAAGCCTGCGCTTTTTGATTCGAATAAAAAAATAAAAATTGTTTCCGTATATAGTGTATGTGTTATGTATAAAATGGTTTGCTTTACTATTTGAAGTGTAGTCTTCTTTATATATGCAAGTAGTTTATATATATGTTATATTTTGTATATAGTTATAGTATTGATAAGCTTACAAATCAGTAAATATAAGTGATTTCATATTAAGTATGTGAAATGTGTTTATAGTAGTTATAATACTGGTTTTACACTATACTGATTTTACAGAGTATTATTTGTTGAATTTGACATAAAGTTTCATATATATATATATATATATATATATATATATATATATATATATATATATATATATATATTGGTCTGCGTATTTGTCCATCTTATTTTTTTAGATATATTATAATAATGTAAGTTATTTTGATTTTAAGAAATATTGATTTTAAACATATATTAGATGTACATTAAAATATATGGGTTTAAATTTAATAACGATCTTAAGTATATACCTATAAATATTTTGATATATATATATATATATATATATATATATATATATTCACTTGTTCCAGTTATTTTCATCGACCTAGTTCTAACTAGATTTCATCCATGTCTATTCATCAGTTTGCTCGTCGATTCGTGCCACTATGTTTTCCTTTGGGATTCGTAGCTTATTCCATTGCTAAACTCTCTAGCCTCGAAGGGTGAGCAATCACTCACGATTAATGGTCTTTTATTTATTAAATTTGATTTCAATTGAAATGACAATTGAAATATGCTGTTGATAGTTATTTACACTGTTTTTATGTTATTACTTGTATCAGTTCACCTGTGACATTTGACACCGTTATATGTTAATTATACGATGATAATCACGTTTGGTTGATAATTGATTGATTGTTTGTTGTTTATATTGGATGTAAATAATAATGTATAAAGTGATGAATATTATGCAATTGGATTTGACGTAGGATATGTTATCCCGCTTTTTGGCAAAGCCGCGATACCAAAAGATTGATCGAAAAACGAAGGACAGTTCGCCTCAGAGGTTGATCGTACTTCCTTTAGCCATGGATATCACTGAATTTTATCCGAGTCCAGAATGAGCCACAATTGATAGGACACGGCAAGAAAGGCTACAAGTGTCAGCATTTCAAATTTCAGGTCAATCCGAGGTCGTATGCTCAAGTTATGATGGATTCAAGTTGAGAAAGATGGACGTTGCTCTGTTCGAAACCATGACCTTACCTATGTTCGAACCCATCTGGTTCGAACCCAAGAAGTGAGGCAGTGCCTCGAATCCATGCACATATACCAAAGTTCGAATCGATGAGTTCGTATCCATCGGTTCGACTCCACTTCGAACCCAACTAGTTCAAACCCACCATGTTCGAATCGACAAGAAGGGACGACGTTCGAATCCATCAGCTAGAACCTCGCTTCGACTCCATCAAGTAAATCCCCAGATAGCCTTGCTTCGAATCCATCCACGACCTAACTTCGAATCCACCAGACAAGCATGCTTCGAACCCATCGATATGCTTCGTTCGAACCCATCCCTGGAATCATGTTCGAACCCATCACAGTGCCATCTTCGAACCCATCACAGAGTCGTGCTCGAACCATCCCTGATGCCATGTTCGAACCCATCCTGTGCTGCCTTATTCGAACCCACTGGGTCAACCCACGTGTCTTCCATCGGTTCGAAATCACCGAGATACACGGAGTCGAAGCGGTCAACACGGAGAGAAGTCCGGATCGATTCGAAACTTGCGCTCCACGTCACCACGAGGTCGCGTGCCACACTGGTTTCGAAACCATCGTTTCGAGTAACAGGGATTCGAACCAAACAGCCTTGCCGTGAAGTCTATTTCGAACCCAACATATCTCCTAACCTACTGATCCAAATGCAATGAAACTTTCACAGATGCTTGCATACATGTTGAAGAATGTCCACGCCAAATTTCACCTCGATTGGATGAATTCTTGATCGGTTCGAATGGAGTTCGAACCGATGCCAAAGTGGGCCCAAACTTCCTGAGACCGTACGTGTGGGCCCCCTCACGTGCCAGAAGTGGTCTCCCGAGTTTTCACCAAGATACCAGCAGCCTACACCTATAAATAGAGCTCCAGGGCCAACAGAAAAGGGACTTCGGGATCTTATTACTCTAAAGCGCCCAGACTCTGCCGGATTGACATCTCCATCATAATTTCACTATTGATTTCGAATTTCCAGTTGTAACTTCCTGTTGATTGCTGTAACAACTTGTAAACATTGAAAGATAATCAATAAAACATCAAAAAACTTCACAGTGGACGTAGGCGACACGCCGAACCACTATAAATCGCTTGTCTACGCATTTTCCTTTACTGTTGATTGGAGTTTTTGTTAGATAATATTCATATTCAGTTCATACTATTGATTGTTATCTCTTCAACGACTCCCGAAGAGTGTTGTGACCAATTTTGGTGCAAACACTTTGGTGCTTTCACTGAGAAAACCCAGCTTTTCTCCTTCTCGTTGGATCTGTCATCGATACCGGATTGAATAAATCTAAGAGAGAGATCCAGATCTTTGAATTCAAATTCCTTCCATTCTATTCAGATTTGCAAAAGTCTAAGGAAAGGAATCCAGCGTTCGAGATGGTTAGCACAAGAACCACTTCTAACGCCGTCGTTCAAGAAGAACAGGATCGACAGAATCCCGTAACTCTGCCTCCACCTAATCAGGATACTACTGCACACTCGGAACCCTCAGCTCCGGTAATCCGACAAGAGTTGCAGTCGCTAATCCAAGAGCCGACCCAGAGTCAGCAACAACTGAAAATTCAGCTACGCGCTAACGCTGAACTAATCAACAAATTGGATCGCCAGAAGCGAAAGAGATCCAAGAGAGACCACGTGTCTCGTTCCTCCAGCGAGAGTTCTTCATCTTCTGATTATCACAATCGACCTCCACGACCCCAGTTAGATGGGAATCGCATGCCAACTGCTGGAGATCAACCAACACTGACAGTTGGACAACTGAGAGTCGGTCCATCAGCCAGTTTCCAAACCAGGCCCTCCTCCCGAGGAGGCGCTACCCCTCATCCAACAAAGCAAAGCTGGGATGAGATGAAGACGTATGCCAGTCCCACTAGGCATGCGGATTTTGCATGCTGTAGAGATTTGAAAGATGGAGTTCCGGTTAAACGACGGAAAGCAATGACTGATGACATTGTATTCCAGTGTGGTAATGATGACAGAATCGTAGTCCCGACTACCGAACCACTAGTCATATCAGCTCAGATAGGCCACGTATGGATGAAAAGGATTCTGATCGACAGCGGAAGCTCCGTGAATATAATATTTAAGCGAGCCTACGACCAAATGAATCTAAAGGCCAAATACTTGAAACCATACCGGTCCAGAATCCATGGCATCAACGGGAACGCAGTCATACCCATCGGAGAACTAGAAATACCAACGGAGTTGGGAACAGGGCAGCGCCGCAGAATCCGGACGTTGCGATTCGCGGTGATGGACATAGATTCACCGTACAATGCTTTCTTAGGCCGACCAGCCCTTGCTGAATTCAGGGCTGTTATCGCCCCGTGGTGCCTAACCTTAAAATTCCCCACCGAAAAAGGGGTTGGTGTTGTCATGGGAGACCAGGCCGACCTTAGGACCATCGTACTCCGAAAGCGAGTTTTCCGGTCACACGATGTCAATGGTCAACCCCAAACCTTCGAAATTGGTGATTTAGTCCACGGGAGAGTACACTCAACACCACCGCACGCAAAACCAACGTGGAAAGGGCCCTATGTAATTGAGCAAAAGTTTGGGGATGACTTATTCTTGTTGTCAACGTTGGGCGGTCCTATTTTGCCAAGAATCTGGAAAGACAAGGACCTTCGCCATTGCCACACATGACAGGCTCATTCTGTCTATGAAAAATTTGCAATTTCCTTTACATTCTGAAATTTGATTTTGTAATAAGGCACTGACTTTGCCATATTTTCTTATTTCAGCAATAAAACATTATCTCTTCAAGCTAGAGCTGTGATTCACCGAATGCAACGTTCAACAATCACGACACACGAAGAGCTAAATTCCATCAAACAATGGAGTTTATTCAAATAGCGAGTGACTGCGATACAACCGGCCACTCACTAAGTGAAACCCCAGCTCGGGGGCAATCCGTCACACTAAAGGCTGAACTGGACCGACACACGACAGTCCTACAACCAACTCCAACTTCCCACAACGTGAATTGGAGTATAAACATTCAACAATTCGTTCCCAGAGCGCGAACGGACTCCAACTTCCCACAGCACGAATTGGAGTATAAACATTCAACAATTCGTTCCCAGAGCGCGAACGGACTCCAACTTCCCACAGCGCGAATTGGAGTATAAACATTCCATAATTCGTTCCCAGAGTGCGAACGGACTCCAACTTCCCACAGCGCGAATTGGAGTATAAACATTCAACAATTCGTTCCCAGAGCGCGAACGGACTCCAACTTCCCACAGCGTGAATTGGAGTATAAACATTCAACAATTCGTTCCCACTGCGCGAACGGACTCCAACTTCCCACAGCGCGAATTGGAGTATAAACATTCCATAATTCGTTCCCAGAGTGCGAACGGACTCCAACTTCCCACAGCGCGAATTGGAGTATAAACATTCAACAATTCGTTCCCAGAGCGCGAACGGACTCCAACTTCCCACAGCGTGAATTGGAGTATAAACATTCAACAATTCGTTCCCACTGCGCGAACGGACTCCAACTTCCCACAGCGCGAATTGGAGTATAAACATTCCATAATTCGTTCCCATAGTGCGAGCGGACTCCAACTTCCCAGAGCGTGAATTGGAGTATAAACATTCCATAAATCATTCCCAAAGTGCGAACGGACTCCAACTTCCCAGAGCGTGAATTGGAGTATAAACATCAAACCCATCGTTCCCGGAGTGCGAACGAATTCCTAAAAAAGCTCAAATAGGTGTGACTGACCATCTATCGGCTAACTCCAACTTCCCAGAGTGTGAATTGGAGTATAAACATCTATTCCAGGTTCCCGGAGTGCGAACCGACCCATCGATGCGAACTCCAAGTTCTCAAGGCATGCATTGAAGTATAAACACAAATTGCAGGTTCCCGGAGCGCGAATCGAAGCACCCGTGCTAACTCCAGATTCCAAAGCGTGAGTCGGAATACAAACGACAATTCGAAGTTCCCGAAGTGCAAATTGAGATGTCAACATCAACTCCCAGTTCCCAGAGCGTGAAGCGGAGTGTAAACATCAATTCTAGGTTCCGGGAGCGCGAACCACAATACAAACATCGATAACTCTCAAACTCCTGGAGTGCAAAGCAGATTATCGATCTCAAATTATCCTAAGTCCCCAGAACGCGGACGTGTGCTTACGATTTGCAACAAGTGCGATCAACCGCCAAAAATACAAGTGTTGTTCCCCGAAACTGGGGGGCACGAAAGCTAAGTGTCAATCACTAACCGAAGTGATACAACGTCCGAAGTTCAACTCATTCATCAATCACAACTTGTGACCAAGATTTTCAGACTTGGAGAATAAAAATGAACTCCACTTAAACGGTAGAAACACCACAAGTACACCGGACCGAAAGCAAGACACTGCAAGTACTTAAGCACAAATAAAACAAGAGTTGAAACAAAGAAACTGAAGTCTATTTCAATTAACTAAAATTAAGGACTTACATCCAAAAAAAGTTCTCCAAAAAAACATTCCCTACTAGCAGGAGCCGAACCTGCATCTATACACGGCTTGACAAAAAAAAAAAAAAAAAAAAACAAGTACCTATCTACTAAAACATCTACTTGTAGAGTCGGTCTATGTCTTCTTCTTTTTCGTCTTTCTTACTAGTGGTTCCTCATCGGAATCACTAGCGACAGAAATTCTTTTTGAGTGCCTCCTCTTCGGCGGTGACTCTTCGGCTAGGGACATGATATCGATGTCCTCGGAGCTCGAATCTGCAGGAAGGCTTCCCGCCGGAGGAGTTGGAGGGACTGGATCCGTGACGGAGGTTGGGATAGTGCCACCCGACGACACTACCCTAGCAGATGCTGAATTTTGCGCCGTCGTGCTGCCACCAGCGCTACCACTGTGCCCCGCAGCTTCTATTTCAGCATTGATTTCTGCCAAAATTTCCTCTTCTCGAATCGTTTGGGCTTGGCTGGGGGCATCCGCAGCTTGCATCGAAGAACTTGAGGTCGGCAGGGGATCACTGACGAGGATAAACGGCAAGTCCGTGGAGAAACCGCCCGGCTCACCGAGCAGCTCGCTCACCATTTGTTCCTCAAGCGACAATCCACTCCCCTGTGCCGCCTCGGTCGATACCGCAGTAGTCTCGGTGGCGATAGCCTTATCCCTCTGACTTGATTCTTGGGCCGCGACGATCGGCGCAACTCCAGTCACTAAGCATAAATAATAAGTTATTAGTAACTTCTTCCAAAACAAACTCTTTATTTGGAAAACACTTGAGATAATTTCGAAGTACCTTCCCCAGTTTGACTCGCAGACGGCAGAACGGCCTCGGAAGTGTGCTCACAGATAGGAGATAAGCGCGGCTGCTCCGGGTCATAAGCAGGAACAGGTGGCAAGCTGACCGCAGACGCAGGCACTGACAAAGGCGATGTGGTGACTTCAGTGACATCCGCATGGTGCTCAACACCCGATCCCTCTCCAACTTCCAGGGAACGACCACCCACCATCTCCTTCTCATGAGCAATGATAGCATCGTGAAGGACCTTCTTTTCATCCTCAGTTAATAACCGGTTCTCAAGCTCGAATCGGTCAACCGATTCGCCCGGATGCGCTTCCCCCTCTTCCTCGACCAATCGCTCCCAAGCGCTGCGAAGGTGAACGGGATAATCTTGAAGCCAGGCTAAATTTCGGTGTTTTAACACGTTGGCGTTATAAGTTATAAGCAGATCTTCGATATCGGCCTCTAGCCTGGCCTCTGCCTGTTGAACTTTCTCCTCCACCTCTGTCTCGACCGCTTGAACTTTCGCCACCGCAGCATCCCTTTCGGTGCGAAGAATCACAGCTTGTTCGCACGCCTCCTGAGCTGCGCTATTCGCATCATCCCTTTCCTTGGCAATTTCAGCAAATTTTGACTTAAGCTCGTTCAACTCCTTCAGGGCAGCGTCCCTCTCTGCAGTAACCAATGTGTTTCGATGACCCATGTCCTCAACCGTGGCATAGTGTTCGCGTTTCATCCTATCCATGATTGCCTGGGCTTCATCGGCTTTTTTAGTGGCCTCTATTTCAGATTTACGGGAAAATTCAGCCTCAGTATTCAGCACTTGAATGATGCGATCTTTTTGTGCTAACTCGGCTTGCAATTTTTCAATGGTGGCCGCCCGTTCGAAGGCCAGCGCCGATGCTTTTTCAGCTGCCTTATACCACACCTTATACTGTGCGTAGAAGTCGTGCACATAATCAAGCGCCCACCGCTCGGCCTCCGGTGGGATTCTTTTCAAGTTCGGGGGAAAGACATAATTGTCGAAGCAGATATTCGGGAATTCTCTCTTCAGCTGCGCAAGCCTAATCGCTCCTTCTCCCGTAATTTCAGTAGGAGGTTCCTCCGCAACTGTCGGCGCCGACACCTCAGATCTAGAAGCTTGAGAAACCGACACATGTCGAGAAGAATCACGAGGGACGCGAACGGGAGGTTGTACGGGATCTCTGGAAGGAGGAGGGGTGCGCGATCGTGATCGACGCCTATGGCCCTTGTCCGAATCATATCTCTCATGACTAGAATATCCGGAACGTCCCTGGTCATGATACCCGGAGCGTCCTTGGTCATAGTCTCTATCCCCCTCTCGCCTGCACGAATCATAATAAGAAGACTTGCGGGCATGTCGAAGACTCCCAAGCATTGAACCTCGTTTAGACATAGTATCTGCAAAGCAAAGTAAAATCGAATTAGTCACTCTTCGAATCAGGTAGTTTACAATCAAAGGTTATGCAGTGTCGTGAAGTGTGTGTGAATATGCATTCCCCCCGACCAACCAGAAATGTCGACCTCGCTAGTAATAAGAGGCTCGCTCAATTCTAGATTACGATGGAACTCCTCCAACCCGGCATCATGTTGAAAAGACACATCTTCCGGGATTGGAAGGTCGGCAAGCCCTTCGTAGAGACTTTCGGTACGCGGAGGAGACATCTCAGAGATTCTAACTCCGGAAGAGGGCCGGGCAATGACAACCGATTTCCGTCTCCCCCGCTTAGTTGGCTTAACCATGGCAGCCTTGCCTTTTTTCTGCTCCGCGACATCCGAAGCCACATCCGTAGGCTCAGTCAGCGGCTCATCATCAGTGTGAGTTCTTTCAGAATCAGCCTCCTCGGCTATGACAACTTCGGGCTCCTTATGTTTGACTCGTTTCTTAGGAACGATCCTTTGTGCCACCTCAAATCTTATACTCTGCCTTCGTTCAATCAGCCCATAAGTCCGGAGATTCCTATCGGTCAAAAGCAACTCGATGTCCCTATCTTCGCTCGGGACTTCTCGAAGTACTCGCACCATCTCCTTAAACTCTTCACCTTCGGGTCGCGAGATCGTTGCTGTAAAAAGAAAAAATTAATATAAGTTCCACTTCGGCAGCAATTGTCGTAGTAACTATTTAAGAACTTGGTTATACTCACGTCTGAATAACCATCGTCGAGCAAAGCCTGGAGGGCACCTGACATAAAACCATTCTGTCCTATAGTAACTCAGCCTTGTCCAGGATCCGGTGACCACTTGACAATTTCTCACCGCCTCCAGAAATGTGAAAGAAGGATAATCACCACGAGTTTTGAAGTTGAACAAGTATCTGATTTCGATTGGGAGTGGCGGTCGATGGAGACATTCCATAAATGCAATGAACAAGCTATTGATCGACGCATATCCGTTCGGATGCAGCTGAGATGGGGCGATCCTCAAAAACGACAATACTTCTCTTATATACTCGTTGAACGGGGGAAGTGTCCCGGCCGCACACGCGTGGCGATTAAATGCTGTATACCCTTCTGGCGGGTTATGTGGTCTATCATTCGGCCCCGGCAGTAATACATCGTCCAGTGACAAGCCGTGCCTCAAACATATTCTCCCCAACATGTCTTCAGAGATATTCGATGGAACGGAATCCGATGGATTGGCTATGAACGACGCATCAGGAAGTTCGTCCGGAGCCGGACCGATGATCTCAGGATCTATATCCGGAACTTCTAGCCTCGGAGAGGCTGTACCTTGAATCTCCTGCTGCTGTGAACTTGAAGATTCCATAACTAACTAACTCATGAGAAACCATCGTTAGACGACAAAGAACCCGTGTGTTCCCCAGTGTAAAGTGTATGAATGTGTGTGGTACCGTGCCATGCATTGCTTGAACAAATGTTGCAGAGTTAAAGTGAACATTCAAACGACAAAGCTACGAAGTCCAGCTATAATGACCATCATCGCTGACCGTCATCACTAAATCGTTTATATGATGGAAGTCGGTTCGAATGGAAGTTGTTATAGTTCCATCGACGAGCTTCAAAGGGCAGTCAAGTATGCAGTTCAATGTTCAAGTCCAAATATGCAGGGATGAAGCTCGTCGGAGTTATACTTAGAAAAATTTTCAAATTTTGGAGTCCATCATATAGGGTTCGAAACCATCACAGAGGCTTCGTTCGAACCCAACCGAACAGCTCTTCCTTCGAACCCATCCAAACTTCTTTCGAACCCACGCGTTCGAAACCATCATGACATTGCTTCGAACCCATGCGTTCGAACCATCCTGACATCGCTTCGAAACCATACAGTTGGGCGCTCTTCGAACCGATAGCCAAATGACAAGTTCGAACCGATGCCAAAACCCTTAACTTGACATCGGTCGCTTTCGAACCGATCCGCTTCGTATCGATACGAAGTTGCCGACTTCGAAGCGATAGCCTATGGTTTCGAATCCATCGATTCGAATGGATCCCTCGAATCCCCCAATCAGTGCGAACTACGCGTCCCAGCGAAGACAGTCCAGGGATCGATTCGAAATCTAATGGAAACACACCACCGTCATCGATTCGAACTCGCCCCTACTCATCGGTTCGAATCCTCCCTAAACCAGATCTGTTTTTGCCAAATTCTAGGTTAAGCATATCGATGAACAGAAGTGGATTCGAAATAGCTTCGCCGTTTGAAACCGAGGCTAATTACCTAGTTTAAGCAATGGATTCGAGAGATTTAAGTCTTAGATCTTGATGGATTCGAAAACGCAACGCAGTGTTTTATCCTTAGAAGCTTCGAAGCGACGAATAGAGAAGTGAAAAAGTAAAAAGTGAAAATGGGGCAGGTCCACTGCTATTTATATGGGGGGTTGAAGATGACCGGGTCGATTCGAATTCCGGTAAAAATTGACCGAGTACAACAGGTCAGAGGGCAGAATGGTTTCGAAACCTATCTTCGAACCCAAATGCTTGAGGCTCCATTGTGTGAAGCACACAGACCACTGCCGCGAACGATAGTTTCGTACCCATCCAAGTCATCGGTTCGAAGATCAGTTTCGAACCCACCGAAACGAACTACTTGTTCGAAACCATCCTCTCACATCGGTTCGAATGCTAGTTTCGAACGCATCACAGCACAAAGAATACTCCATCTTCTAACATCGGTTCGAAAGTCAACTTCGAACCCATCATGACACGAGTATACTCCGTTGGGTCGAATGTCAATTTCGAATCCATCCATGCTCCAACGCATCGATTCGAAATCTCATATTCACACGACCCATCATTGCACAGGCATATTGCGTCCATACAAAATTGAACTTCGAACCCATCAATGCTCAAGTGCATCGGTTCGAAACATTACACTTGCGCAATACAAATTCTATTTCTTCAACCTTCAATGTCGGTTCAGGAGAGGATCGATACGAAGGAACTTTTCAAAACAATCGTCAAGCGTTGTTTCAAATTCAAATTTCAAAAATCAATTCAGGAGAGAATCGATACGCAATTCTATAGCAAACAAAACTGACAGCAACTCGCGGACGCACGACGTTAACAAGGATCATATTAACATACGTGCATACATGTCGGACTAACGTTCGATTTTGAATATTCACAGGGATCAAACACTCATCCTATTACAAATGCGACAGCCAACGGCTAAGCACTATTATACAGCAGTCAACCATATCAACGCAGGGTTACAGCAGTACAGCATACGAGTTTCAACAAAAAAGAGAACAATGATTGTTCAGAGAGAAATGCCAGCTATTCAAAGCACGTCATGTTCCCACAAGACGTACTTTGGGGGGCAAAATGTTATCCCGCTTTTTGGCAAAGCCGCGATACCAAAAGATTGATCGAAAAACGAAGGACAGTTCGCCTCAGAGGTTGATCGTACTTCCTTTAGCCATGGATATCACTGAATTTTATCCGAGTCCAGAATGAGCCACAATTGATAGGACACGGCAAGAAAGGCTACAAGAGTTAGCATTTCAAATTTCAGGTCAATCCGAGGTCGTATGCTCAAGTTATGATGGATTCAAGTTGAGAAAGATGGACGTTGCTCTGTTCGAAACCATGACCTTACCTATGTTCGAACCCATCTGGATCGAACCCAAGAAGTGAGGCAGTGCCTCGAATCCATGCACATATACCAAAGTTCGAATCGATGAGTTCGTATCCATCGGTTCGACTCCACTTCGAACCCAACTAGTTCGAACCCACCATGTTCGAATCGACAAGAAGGGACGACGTTCGAATCCATCAGCTAGAACCTCGCTTCGACTCCATCAAGTAAATCCCCAGATAGCCTTGCCTCGAATCCATCCACGACCTAACTTCGAATCCACCAGACAAGCATGCTTCGAACCCATCGATATGCATCGTTCGAACCCATCCCTGGAATCATGTACGAACCCATCACAGTGCCATCTTCGAAACCATCACAGAGTCGTGTTCGAACCATCCCTGATGCCATGTTCGAACCCATCCTGTGCTGCCTTATTCGAACCCACTGGGTGAACCCACGTGTCTTCCATCGGTTCGAAATCACCGAGATACACGGAGTCGAAGCGGTCAACACGGAGAGAAGTCCGGATCGATTCGAAACTTACGCTCCACGTCACCACGAGGTCGCGTGCCACACTGGTTTCGAAACCATCGTTTCGAGTAACAGGGATTCGAACCAAACAGCCTTGCCGTGAAGTCTATTTCGAACCCAACATATCTCCTAACCAAATGATCCAAATGCAATGAAACTTTCACAGATGCTTGCATACATGTTGAAGAATGTCCACGCCAAATTTCACCTCGATTGGATGAATTCTTGATCGGTTCGAATGGAGTTCGAACCGATGCCAAAGTGGGCCCAAACTTCCTGAGACCGTACGTGTGGGCCCCCTCACGTGCCAGAAGTGGTCTCCCGAGTTTTCACCAAGATACCAGCAGCCTACACCTATAAATAGAGCTCCAGGGCCAACAGAAAAGGGACTTCGGGATCTTATTACTCTAAAGCGCCCAGACTCTGCCGGATTGACATCTCCATCATAATTTCACTATTGATTTCGAATTTCCAGTTGTAACTTCCTGTTGATTGCTGTAACAACTTGTAAACATTTAAAGATAATCAATAAAACATCAAAAAACTTCACATTGGACGTAGGCGACACGCCGAACCACTATAAATCGCTTATCTACGCATTTTCCTTTACTGTTGATTGGAGTTTTTGTTAGATAATATTCATATTCAGTTCATACTATTGATTGTTATCTCTTCAACGACTCCCGAAGAGTGTTGTGACCAATTTTGGTGCAAACAGGATAAATAAAAACAAATTAAATCGACATATATGTTGAATTTGATTAGTTAATTTGTATAAGATGGCCCCTTAAATGTTTAATTCTTTGACACGTAGAGATGGCTAATTACCCTTGAACCATTTGAATTTATGTTGTATGAAATGGCATAATAAATGACAAGTGAAGAGCTGTATAAATATTAATGTAATAATCTTTAATCTATATGAAATGATAATGTAGATTCTAGAAATAATTATATTAATTTGCACAAACAACAATGTGAATTAATACGTTTATTTCGGGATTATTTGAATTAATTATTGGATTGTTATTGATTGTTGTTATTGTTTGTTTATTTACTTTGACACCATCCCAGTTATCACACTACAAGTTCCATTTGCTATGTTTTGATTTTTGAATTGAAATGGAATTGGGTTGAAATGATAAATACCCAAATGAACTTGACTTAGGATAGCGAATTAAATAAAAACCCGATTGGTCAATAATTTGATTTAAAAATAAAAATGAAGATTTTATTTGAATAAAATAGTAAGGGTTTTAAATGAAGTTGAAATTTGAATTATAGTGAAATTTAAATGTTAATATTTAATAACCGGAAACAAAATATTAACATAGTAGTTGTTGAGATAACGTTGTTTTAAAATAAATTATTTGACAATAAAATTTAGGATTATTCATTGAATTAAATTTGGAATTATTTAATAATTAAGTTTGAAATTATTGAATTATTAAGTTCGAAATTAGTAAGTTTGAAATTATTTAATTAAGATTTGAAATTAATTAATAATTAAATAAAATTTAATTATTTGATAATTAAGTAAAAATTTGAATTCTTTGATAAGAGAAATTGAACTTTTGAATAAGTGAATTGGAACTTCATTAATAAATGAAATTGGGTTTCCTTTATTAATTAAGCTTTGGAAAATTTAAGTAAGTTAATAAGTGAAATTGAACTTCTTGAATATGTGAAATTTAGTTTCCTATTTATTTGAGTTTTGAAATTTGTAAACATGTAAATAAATAAGTGAAATTGAATTTCTTTAACAAGAAATAAAATGTGTTTTATTGGAATAAATGTAAGACTTGTAATGTAAAGAATTTGATTTGTCGAATTTAATTTAAATTGAATCGTAAGTTTTGATATAATGAAGTTGAATTTAAGTAATTAATTTAATGAATTGGAAATTTAACAAAAATCGTTTGAATGATAAATTAACTTAACAAATATTGAATGCAATCGATAAATGAATTTGATTTGATTTGAATGTTAATAAAATGGATTTAAATGATTTCGGAATGAAACTTATATACGAACTTGAATCAATATTTGAATTGTTTTAATTAAAGGTTGAAATTGAATTATAAGATTTTGAAATGGTAATTTGGATGTTTGAACGTAAAATATGGAAATTGATTTAGAAAGACTAATGAAATGTTGTTTTACAAATTCTAATTGAAATTGAAATTGATTTGGTTTTGAAATTTATTAAATGACCAATAGGTGTAATAATTACGAAAGTTATTAAAGAGACCGGAATCGGTTATGGACATACTCTCTGTCTAAACCGAAAACCACTTTAATAACTATACGCGGAAAGTGATCCAGAATGAAGTGGTTGGAATGATGTGCGTGGTGACTGAAGAAAGAGAACGATGATGTATAGCCTTGACACTTGTCAAATTGGAAATGAATAAAACAGGAGCCGTGTCGTGCCAAATGGGGTTAGCCACCTCGAGCGAACACACTTCTTCGTAAACTACTCATTACTTGTTATTGATTGGTGCACCCTCGAAATTGGAAGTGTTGTTTCGCGGTGTTGCGATCGTTGCGACGATGTGTTTTCACCAGTCTGGATCAGGAAAACAGTAGTTTCACTACCTTGGGTATTGCCTCATGTGCCTTGTCATACTTGTATCCTTGTATACGCGACCACTACGAATTTGTTTTGTGTTATACCTATGGAGTACTCCCTGTTATCCCACTAGTTTACGGTGGAGTTTATAGTGCTGTATAGACTATAACGCTTATATAAAATGTGTTAAGGGGGATAATGGTAACGCCTTAACACTATTTTGATATTTATATTACTGATAGGCATTATCTATTTAGCGTATGTTATTACATAGTAGATAGTTTAACAGATCCTTAGAGGATGGTTATTCCAACGTCCTTTGAGTTACTTGAATTCTAGTTGTTATTTCACTTGAGTTGGATTTATTGATATAAGAATGTTAATCCTGACTCGAGTGTTTTGTGTTTTGCTTTACGCTCGGGTCAGACTGAGTGTACGAGTATTTGAGACTCACCTTCGGAGTTGGAGCTTCGCTTGGAGATCCAGCTATCTATCCAGCTTCCAGATATTCAGTCGATTCCAGTAATGTATTCTGTTATTGTATTTGACTATTGTGTTCGTGACTTCTATTGTACCTCATATTACTCTATTATATATATAATAGCTTCATAAACTACTATCTTTTGTTTCCGCTGCATATTATTACTCTGTGTCTGTGATTCTGTGATTATTTATTTACTGTATATCTGAGTTTTGCCAAATTTAAATTAACAATTCGGTATTTTGAATTATTCAAGTCCGACATGTGCGGATGCGAATAGTCCAAAATAGCGGGTCATTACAACCAAAATGTAAAATGATCGTTTGTAGCAATCAAACCTCCTTTACTCTATAAAGTTCCTTTTTATTAACCTCTTTTATATTTGCAAGCTCCAATTATAAATTCCTTTATAAAACTTCCTTTATAAATCTCCTTTATAAAATACCATTTACAAATCTCCTTTTACAAATCTCCAAATATATTTATAAAACTCCTTTCATAAATCTCCAAATATATTTATAAAACTAAGTTTATAAATCTTTAAATATAATTATAAACTCCTTTTAAAAAAATCCTTTATAGAAACCCTTTATCCAGAAATCAAATTTATAAATCTTATGCACTTAACACAAATCTAAATTGTCAAGATAGGACTAAATACTTCCATAAAACGGTCATTGCATATCTCACTATAAATTCACAAATGTGATTTATTTTCCAATTTATAAAAGTGACCTTTTCTCTTTTATAAAGTACCATTTAAAATCCTATTCTTTTATTTATAGAATACCATTTATAAATCTATCTCGTTTAATATAACATTTTATATAAACCCATTTCAACAATATTTATATCAAAATATTTCTATCTTCTTTTAAAAACAGAATCATTTTATTTTAAAATAGTTAAATTCCCTTTATTTTTCTTTAAAACAAACATTCATCACTATAATAACTTTTCTATAAAAATAAATACTTCTCAAAATACCATTAAAACATTTCTATATATATTATAAAAAACTATCAAAAAGTTTTAAGTAAAATAGAGAAAGTCAAAAACCATTCATAAATAAAATCCTATAAAAAATTTCAAAAATCATATTCAAAATCATCATCTGAATCAAAACCATTTCCAAATCCAAAATAGCAACCATAGTATATTTAAATACTAAAATGAGGTCAATAGCTACCGTATCACTTAACCAATGCTATACTATCTTTATCAGTAAAGAGGTTCAACTTTTAACATATATTAATGTCATATCTATAATGGCCAACAATCCAATTTTAACATTTAATAATTTAAACAACAGATATATAACTGAAATCCATAATCAACAATAATGAGGAATCTGGATTCCACTGCAAAATTCTTTGTATTTCATTTTAAATGTCAATTGATTTATAAGGCAAAAATTCAACCATACCAAACCAATATTCATTCAAACATGAAAACAATATTTTATATCTACTCCATATCATTACAGTATTTCATCGAGAGGTGGAATAAATCATCAAAATTCCAGTTGACGCTTAAGCGTTCCTGTTTGTAACAACCTGCATATTTATCAATTTAATATTTAAATATTTTATTTAAATATTAGGTCGTTAATCGGATATTGGTCCGAAAAGATACTTTTTGCAAACGGTCAAATTAGGACTCGAGACCACTTCCATTGAGTTCGAAATGCCGTTTACAAATTTTTTAAGTATAAACATCGATAGGTTTGGAGTTAGCGAAATTTCACTAACTTTTCCTGCTTTGGACTTTGGGTTAGTTTAGCCTATTAAGCCCAAGTTCCAACCCCCTTCTCCTCACTCTTCATAAATTTCCTAACTAACTCAAGCTTGGGCATTAATGGTGAAAAGAATGGGAAATTAAAACTCCAAGCACAAATTCAATTGCAAATCCAACATTCAACTCCAAATTCAAGTAGAAGATATTGGATTCAAGCTTTGGATTGCTTCTCCTTGCTTTCAAGCTTCATCTTCATAAACTTTAGTGCAAAGGTGAGATTTTTAACTCACATTCTTGTCTATACCTATCTTGGGTTGTTGGGAATGATTCCCTATCACTTTAGCATGAATATTTGCTTTTGGTTTGGATTGGATTGGCGAAAAAACTCCGATTTTTGGCGTTTTGGCGAAATTTCTGCATTTAGGTCGTTCTGGCCATTTTTAGGTCGTTCGGAGTTAGGTCGTGTGGGTCTTAGGTCGTAGGTCGCGTACGAGATAGCTCCTAGATCGTTCTGACCACTTTTCGTGTGTTCGGAGTTAGGTCGTTCACGACCTAGTACTTAGGTCGCTCGTGAGTTGGTGGCGTAGGTCGTAGGTCGTTTAACTCTTAGGTCGTTAGGCCTTGTGTGTGGAGTTAGGTCGCCTGCTTTCCTTAGGTCGTAAGTCGCGTGTGCTTTAGGTCGCGCACTTTCTTAGGACGCGAACCCTTTTAGGTCGTTGACCACGCTAGGTCGCTTGGCCTCTTCACTGCTTAGGTCGTTAAACCCTTCCTCTTTTGGGTCGCTCCCCTTTATTTCTTAGGTCGTTGTGGCCTTAGGTCGTGATATTTATAGGTCGCGGCAAAGTTAGGTCGCTCGACCCATGTTGCCGTTAGGTCGCTCGATCCTTGTTGCCGATAGGTCTCGTGCTTTCTTAGGTCGCGTACCTTTAGGTCGCGTGTCCCCTCTACCTCGTTAGGTCGCAAAGAACTTTAGGTCGCTCGACCTCCTTACCCACCAGGTCGCGCACTTAGTTAGGTCGCTCAGCCATTGTGTTAGGTCGCGTGAACCCTTAGGTCGTAGACCTCATTTTGCTTTAGGTTGTAGGCCTCTTGCCTTCACTTAGGTCGTACCGTTTTGTCGGGGCGCTGCCCCCTGGACCCCCGCGACCTGACCGGGCAGGTCGAACCCCGTAAGCGGTGGCGTTGCCCCCGCACCCCCACCTTGGGGGGTTGCCACCCCCATGGACCCCCCCTCCGTAGGGGATCTTATCTAAAAAACATTGAGCTGATTTCCTTGGATTTTATTCACATCTCCGTATACGATCTTTGTGACTGATTGTTTCTACAATTGCTTCTGAGTTTTGTCACTTTATAATATAAAGGTTTCAATACTAGTAGTAAATATCAAAACTCTTTTAACAAAAAATTTCAACTCTATTTTTAATAACTAAGCTCTTTTCTTAAACTGTTTTCCAATCTATTAGTATATACAAACCTTTACCTCACTCGGATGAGAAATCTAATTAAACGACTTAGTAAAACAAGTGGTATGAAACGCTTGCGTTCACTTCGTCGGTTAATTCTTGGACTTGTTCGATTGAACCTCTTATGACAATTTTATTAGTGAAGATTTACAGTTTGTTCGTAAATATTTAAGTTAAGCAAGTGGTTATGGGACATGAAGCTAAACTTCTATATTTACTAGCTTAGTGTAATTGACACTTCTCGTTGATCATGACGATCATTCTGATGATTTAGACTAGCAACTGTGCGATGTCTCTTGTTGCGAGGTTAGACTAGACACCACTTGTGTGATTCCACTCACACATAACTTTTTGCTTTTTGGTTAGTCTGGACCTTAATCTGTGTGATTCCATTCACACATGTGGGGTAGCTCCCCTTGGTCTTCGGACCGTCATGTGATAGGCCTCTTTCTCTTTTCTATGATTTCTGGACTTCTTGCATTGATTTCTAGAATTTATGCCATTGACTTGTCATGAGTACAAGCTTGGGGTATGATGCCCTTTCCGAATCTTTGAGAAGATTCTTGTGATATTGATTATCTCTTATTGACTGATCTTCTGTTGATCATTATTTACATACTTATAGTGGTATGTCATTACAGATATTTTATGTTTATGCCATATCTTTTATGTTATATCATGTCATCTGATATTTATAGCTAGACTGATCCGTTTATTATTTTCTTAAATAATACTCGGGTTAGACAGAGATGTTACAGGTGCTTCTGCTTGACTTCTTCCTAGGGATTCATCACTCTGACTTTTGGATAACTGTTTAGATTAGCAGTTTTTTGTGGTATACACTTGAGATATAGACTCATAGTTGTATTCTTTTGTATAGCACGTGTTGCTATTCTTTTGTATTATTGTGGATCTTACTGACCACTACTCTGATGTACACTTTCATGTGTTAGATATATATTCATATCTTCTTCCGCCCTTGTGATATGGATGTCTGTGACTGATTTGTGTTATGATTATTTCTATGTTTGTTTCCGAAGATTATTCATAGCCACCGTGTGATAAGCAATTACATGGATGGTCGCTCCTCAACAGCCTTATTCTCCATGCTAGTTGACAGCACTACACCGTAGTGTTCTTGGCTAGTGTGGGTATAGAGGTGGGGCGTCACACTGTTTGATCCAAAATAGAATGATGTTTAATTTTACCTCAAAATTCCACTTGTTCCAAACTCAAAATCCAAGTGCATAGATATCACTCCTACGAGCGCAACACAAAAGACAACGTCTTGACTGGGCCTCATACGCAAAATTTATTCATTTTATAAGAATTTGATTTAAATAATATAATTAGTATCCACAACAGTGAATGCATGCTCCAGATCATCAATCTCTCAATGTAAATGTAATTTGTTTTCTCCTACGAACCCCACTTCATCTTCTCCCCGCAATGCACCCCACCACACGAGGCTCAACCCACCATATCAAAATCTGACCCAAAAACCTTCTTTACGACACGTTACAGGTTGTGACTCCCAAACATCCATAAAGCTCCACCATTTCCTGGCTATCGACTCCCCATGCCACTACAAATTCAAATCCCTCCAACTCTACCTAGATTTTTCTCAAATCAAAACCCTAGCTCCGCCTCAAAACTGTCGATCATCACAACCCATCACTGCATGCCACCACAGTATAGGGATTTGAAGATCTTGACCTCACCAGTTCAAAGAATCCAACATTTTATTTTTTTAGTTAAGTAAATGGATTGGTTTTGATATTTGAATAGAGATTAGCTTTCTTTTGTTTAACAGGAAATGAAAATGTAAAAGAGAGAGGGAAAAATAAAAAGTAAGAAGCGTTGAACTATCTAAGGGTAGAGTTTGGCTTATACAAATATTTTTAGCACTTCTTTACATAGGATTCCGTTCATGTACAAATTGCGAACGACAAAAATAAAAATACGATCGCACAAAAAAATATGACACGATCCCAAAACAACAATAAAATACACTAGTTATGTAACAAACCCGTATTTTGTGATTATTTTAATTTTATATTTTAATCATTTTAATTTGAATTTATAATTTAAAAACTTTATTTTATTTATTAAAATGGATAAATTTTTTGTTATATTAAATATAAATTTTGATTTATTAGTGAATTATATGTCTGAACCTGAATAAATGGAATATTTCCAAAAAAGTGGATTTTGGAGAAAATGGTCAAACTTTGACTTTTAAATTTAAAAGTTAAATATTTGAATTTTTAGTTTTATCTTTTATTATGAAAGTAAATAAAATTTCAAGAATAGTGCTTTTCGTTTCATTGAAATCTGATTTATATTGTGAAAGTTATGTTTTTTACAATATTGTGTGTAAGTTGTTTTATTTAAAAAAATTGTCAATTTTAATTGATATAAATAATATTTTGATTGTCAAATCATGTTCTAGTTTGTGTATACATGTCTACTATGACATATATGTATATATTTTATTTTTGAAATTGAAAACATTTTATAAGTGTAGTTATAATTTTCAAATGTTAATTGTATTTTGTTTTTAATTTTTTAAGTCTAGTTTCAATTTATTAACTATTTTCTTATTTATTTTATATTCTTCCTTAAAATTCATTATTTATTTTTCTTTCTCACTTTATTTTGTTTTGTTTTCTATTTTATTTTCTGAAATTTATTTAATTTATTTTAATTTAAAAGGAATGGAAAACAAAGAGACAAAACTTTTCATTTTCCTTGTGACTTTTCAATGCCTTGCCTCTTCATTCTCTTTGGCCGTGAGTTTTATTGTGTATTTCACATGAGAAAACATCTCATTTCATCATTTCTTTCAGCCATTTCAGATCTGAGAAAATTGGTAATGGCTTCTTTCTTTTTTTCTAGTTTTTCTTTCACTTTCTCTATTGATTTTTCAATTATTTTTGCTTGTTCTTCATGTATTTTGCTCGACTATCACCTCGCCACCTCCTCAAACCACCACATCACCTTCTTCCCACCACCATACAAGGCATTACATCCCTCTCCTCTGGCCTATATTGGCTGTGCCCATCCAATGGTGCAATCATCTCAAAAAGATGCAAAATCCTTGAAAAATATGCCATAGCCAAACCTAGTTTGCACATACCCTTCATTTTCAACTTCGGCCTCCTCCTTAGCCATCACCACTTGGTTGTTCACCACCACAAGCCATCTCTCCAGCCACCATCAGGCCTGCACTTGCCAAGGCCAAGCCCATTCTTGCATGGTTGAACCAAAGTTGCACCGAAAACTCCACTTTAGCCTTGTACTTGACTTGCTTCATGTTGTAACTCAAAAACCCTTCACATATCATTGTAGCCGCGACCCTACATGCCATACCCTAGCCCAAAATATCATCATGGTCATACCAAAATAGTGTTGTGGTCGAGCAAACATGATTTGGAGTCAAGCAAAATCAATTGAAAGCTTGATGATGTGTTTTATAGACTATATTCAATTTTGTTCCAATAAATTTAGTAGTGTATTTATATTTATATTTTGCTTTGTCCTTTTTATGGGTTGAATACCAGATAATCATTTTGACTCTCTCTACTCACTTGAAACCATTGTCATCCTATGTCATGCTATCGTGCTTTTCTGATTTATTCGGTGTGTTTTGATTTGCTATCTCCAGCGTAAAAAGGTGAGTATTCACTCATGACATTTATACTTATATAAATGGTGAATTGACAACAAGTGAATGTGTAGAAATATTATATCATGTTATACCTGCCTGTGATATGAATCATATGATGTTAACCGTACTTACAAACCTGTCATATCATTTGATAATGCTATATGTTGTTATATTGTTTATTTTATTCTGTTCTCACACTGCAAGTTCCCTGTAGACTAGAATCACTATGGGTTGAAATGATACATGCCCGCACGGACTTTAGAATTGGGGAAAATCATTATGGGCTGAAATGATAGGCCTGAACAATATTTATTTATTTTATTTAACTTGGGATTGCGGGTTTGAAATGATAGAACCCGGATTTTCTTTGTAAATTACGGATTGAAATGATATATTATCCGTATCACTAGACTTAGGTTAGAAAATTTAAGACAGACCCGTGGTTATTTTATATAATTTTTTTTGAAATTTTAAAATTATTTTAAAATGTAAAATTATGATATTTTAATTCAAATCGAATTAAAAATGATTTTCTTAAAGTGTTAGTGATTTTTTTACAAGCTAAGTATGTTAAATAAATAAATGGCAAAGTTGTATTTAAAATATAAATTGATTTTGAAATTTGTGATTTTTTTTAAAAATGGAGTTAAGTTAATTAAATAAAATATGATAATTTGATTATATTTGAATTTAGAATGACTTAATGAAGTGTTATTGATTTTTCTATGAATTAAAATGGTTAAATAAATGAATGTTTAAAAGTGTAATTTGAAATATAACTTAACTTGGAAATGTGAAATTTGTTTTAAAAATAAAGGGTAAGTTAAGAAAATAAAATGGAAATTTAATTTAATTTATGAAATGGTAAATTAAATTAGAGTGTAAAGTAAATGCAATAATTTGGAAAAATTGTAAATTGATTTTCATAAATAAAACATTGAGAAATGTGATATTTTTTTGTGTAATTTACTTTATAAAAATCATAAGTTAAAGGGTATTTAAATGACCATTTTTAAAGTGGAAAATATGAAATTTATAAGTTAAAATGGTTTAAAATGAAGTTTAATTGTTGCTAAAGTTCTATTGTAAATTTGGAAATTCTTTAGTAGCACTTCAGAAATGCTATCGTTTCTGAAATGAACTAAAAATCTGGAATAAAATGAATCTGCAGCACTTTGTAAGTGCTGTAGTTGCAAAAGTGAACTAAAAGGCTGAATTTAACAAAGTGACATCACAACACTTTGTAAGTGCTGTACTTGCAGAGACTAAACTAAAACCAGAAACTAACAAAAGGGCTGCAGTAGCACTTGTTAAGTGCTGGAGTTGGCTGAAATGAGATTTTTGATACAATTGAACCCTAAACTATTACAGCAGTTCTATAAATGATTTATTTGCTGAATTGAACTATTTTTCAATTAAAATTGAACTATTATAATAGTTTTTAAATGCTGTCTTTGCTGAATTGAATTTTTTTCAAATGTAACTTACCGTAGCATTTTCTAAGTGCCGCGAAAGTTGAAATTTCACTATTTTAATGTATTTAATTGAATAAATAAACACTGAAAAGGCTAAAATTTTGGGAATTTAATATTTGATTTGAAGGTATAATAACTCCACCTTTTTATGGTTTATATGAATGATTTTAATTCGAAATTATAAACCTTTTGGAATTTTTAACCATGGGTACACTTCTCTGTATGCCTTGTGATTTTTGGATGTTCACCTTAAATTTGAGAGTGTGACTAGAGGTGAGCGGTTGATGCAGCTCTGTGCCTCCCTTGCCACATTAGCACCGTTATTTGCATAGTTTACTTTAATATAGACATTTCCATGATAGCGTTTATTACTATTAAATTGATGGTTTAACGGATCCTTGAAGGATGGGCGATCCCAAGCATCCTTTAAGTTATTGTGCATTACTACTACCGTTCACTTGAGTTGGTTTACATTGTATAAGTATGTATGTCCTGACTCGAGTGTTTTGTGTTTTACTTTATGCTAGGGTCAACCTGAGTATTCACAGCTTTGGACTTCTCATTCTGGAGCTAGGAATCACTGGAGATTCTCCTTGTCTAGTTATTTATATTTTCTAGTTTTGGTTGTTCTGTTTCAGCTCTTGTATTAGTGATCTTCTATGTATTTGAGATTGCTATTGTATTTTTTTAGACTAATATTATGTATTTGTTTCGAGACTTTGTTATAATAGCTTCATGAACTACAATGGTACTTCATTTACGCAGCGAGTTATTCTGATATTTCTGTGTCTATGATTCTGTGATTGCTTTCATTTGCTGCAAATTTTATTACAATGCGGTATTTTGAGCAATTCAAGTCCGACATGTGTGGATGCGAATGGCTGAAAATATTGGGTTGTTACAGTTGGTATCAAAGCTTTGGTTTTAGGCAAACCTTAGCCTGTGGAGCAAAAACTCATTAGAGATTGGGTAGGAATATCCTAGAATGAGTGAAATCAATCTCAGAATCTTCTCTTTGTGAGAGAACTTATTTTCGAAGTAAAATGATTTCCAAATGATTTTAAAGGACTTTCAAAGACTATATTGGTATAAATTTTCTCATTTTGGAATCAAAAATTTCCAAACTTCGGCCCTTCTGTATCCACCTTGTTAGTAATCTCTTGGTTAGGATTCTTATCGATCTGGATTCCTTTGAAATTTGGAACGCTTCCACTTGTTCTGAAATCCAGTCTTGTCTTCCCTATTTTTATCCTTTTGATTTTGAGGCATTCCATAACTCCACTTTGAATGACCTCTATAAAGATCGGTGATTCCGCAAATCTTTGACTGATTTGTAAAGGGATGAACTCCTTTACAATTGGCATTGATTCACTGGAGATTTCTATATCCTCGGTTTACGATGCTACCTACCTTCTGCTATATCTGGATTCTATCTCTAGTGATCGAATGTCGATTTGCCTTAGATTTCTACATTGATTATATTCCTAAAGTCACGGTTGACCGGTTATGGTCGCCCGTAATTTATATAGGCTTATCCATCTTCTACTTGGTAATTAAATTATCCCGTCTTCATTCGAGCTTATCTTTTAATCAGAATTCTATTTGATTAGAGTTCTTCTAAATTTGAATCTCTGTTTATTTGAAATATATTCTTGAATCATCCCTTGGAAATTTGTGTTTGGTTGTATTTTGAAACTGTGCATATATTGAAATTATTATTTTGATAAGGATGTCCGCATTTTATATAAGAGTGAAATGTTTTCGATAAGGATTATATACCCTTTATAAATAAAGATTTGAAGCTTTGAAAGGATTTGAAATTTTGAAAATTTATAAGAAATTTGAATTATATAAAAATGATTTATAATTGAAATGGTTTTAATTTTAAATTCAAGAGATTGAACTCCTGTATTTTGAAAATTGGTTTAAGGAAAAAATATGTAATAATACGATTTAAAAGTATTTTGATTAAGTATTATATAAAGGATATTTTGATCAGTTATTTTCCTTTCTAAAAGATTTTAAAGTGTTTTAAATATTGTTTATTTATTTTATTTTTAACTAAAAATTTGAATTTAAAAGACTTTTATAGATGTAATAAAATGGATTTAACCAAATTATTGAATATTATAGAATTCTAATTAAAGTTATATAGTTTTAAGTTAATGGTTCATCCTTGTCTTTCAACCTATTTTCCCTTTTAGCTATGCATATTCTCCACCTTGTTAAACTTACCTATAACAATAGTTATCAGGTATAACTTTAATCTTCTTGTCATCTTTTCTTAATTCTACTTCATTCTATCTTTTTCTGTGTTTTTCGTACCTCATTCCTTTTCAAGGACGAAAAGATTTGAATGGGGGAGAGTGCAACAACCCTGTATTTTGTGATTATTTTAATTGTATATTTTAATCATTCTAATTTCAATTTCTGATTTAAAATTTTTATTTTATTTATTAAATTGGATAAAAAAATTTGTTGTATTAAATATGAATTTTGATTTTTTTAGTGAATTATATGTCTGAACTTGAATAAATGGAATATTTCCAAAAAAGTGGATTTTTGTCAAAATGGTCAAACTTTGATTTTTAAATTTAAAATTTAAATAGTTGAATTTTGAATTTTATCTTTTATTATGAAAGTGAATAAAATTTCAAGAATACTGCTTTTCGTTTCGTTGAAATCTGATTTATATTGTGAAAGTTATGCTTTTTACAATATTGTGTGTAAATTGTTTTATTTAACAAAATTATCTATTTTAATTGATATAAATAATATTTTGTTTGTCAAATCATGTTCTAATTTGTGTATGCGTGTTTAATATGACATATATGTATATATTTTATTTACAAAAACATTGTATAAGTGTAGTTATAATTTTCAAATGTTAATTGTATTTTGTTTTCAATATTTAAAGTCTAGTTTCTATTTATTAACTATTTTCTTATTTATTTTATATTCTTCCTTAAAATTAATTATTTATTTTTCTTTCTCACTTTATTTTGTTTTCTTTTCTATTTTATTTTCTGAAATTTACTTAGTTTATTATAATTTAAAATAAATGGAAAACAAAGAGACAAAACCTTTCATTTTCCTTTTGACTTTCCAATGCCTTGTCTCTTCATTCTCTTTAGCCGTTCATTCTCCTTGATAACCATGAGTTTTATCGTGTAATTCATGTGAGAAAACCTCTCATTTCATCATTTATTTTGGCCATTTCATATCTGATAAAATTGGTGATGGCTTCTTTCTTTTTTTCTACTTTTTCTTTCACTTTTTTTATTGATTTTTCAATTATTTTTGCTTGTTCTTCATGTATTTTGCTCGGCTATCACCTCACCACCTCCTCCAACCACCACACCACCTTCATCCCACCACCATACAAGGCCTGACATCCCTCTGCTCTGACCTATATTGGCCATGGCCATCCAATGGTGCAATCAACTCAAAAGGTTGAAAAATCCTTGAAAAATATGCCATAGCCAAACCTAGTTTGCACATACCCTTCGTTTTCCACTTCAGCCTCCTCCTTAGCCATCACCAGTTGATTGTTCACCACCACAATCCATCCCTCTAGCCACCATCAGGCCTGCACATGCCAAAGTCGAGCCCATTCTTGCATGGCCGAACCAAAGTTGCACTAAAAACTCCACTTTTGCCTGTACTTGACTTGGTTCATGTTGTAACTCAAAAACCCCTTCACATATCCTTGTAGTCGTGCCCTACATGCCATACCCTAGCCCAAAATATCATCAGGGCCGTACCAAAATAGTGTTGTGGACGAGCAAAGATGATTTCGAGTCAAGCAAAATCAATTGAAAGCTTGGTGATGTGTTTTGTAGACTATATTCAATTTTGTTCCAATAAATTTATTTTGTATTTATATTTATATCTTGCTTTGTCTTGTTTATGGGTTGAATACAAGATAATCATTTTGATTCTCTCCACTCACTTGAAACCATTGTCGTGTTGTGTCGTGCTATCGTGCTTTCTGGATTTATTCGGTGTGTTTTGATTTGCTATCTCCAGTGTAAAAAGGTGAGTATTCACTCATGACATTTATACTTATGTAAGCAGTGAATTGAAAACAAGTGAATGTGTAGAATTATTATATCATGTTATACCTGCCTGCGATATGAATCATATGATATTAACCGTGTTTACAAACCTGTCATATTATCTGCTACTGTTATATGTTAATATATTGTTTAATTTATTCTGTTCTCACACTGCAAGTTCCCTGTAGATTAGAATCACTACGGGTTGAAATGATACATACCCGAACGGATTTTAGAATAGGGAAAAATCTTTTTGGGCTGAAATGATAAGCCTGAATGATTTTTATTTATTTTTATTTATTTTATTTAACTTGGGATTGCAGGGTTTGAAATGATAGAACCCGGATTTTGCTTTGTGAATTACGGATTGAAATTATATATTATCCGTATCACTTGACTTAGGTTAGAAAATTTTATACAGACCCGTGGTTATTTTATGTAAAGTTTTTCTGAAATTTTAAAAGTATTTTAAAATGTAAATTTATGATATTTTAATTTAATTCGAATTAAAAATGATTTTCTTAAAGTGTTAGTGAATTTTCTACAAGTTAAATATGTAAATAAATAAATGGCAAAGTTGAATTTAAAATATAAATTGATTTTGAAATTTGTGATTTTGTTTAAAAATGGAGTTAAGTTTAGTAAATAAAATATGATAATTTGATTAAATTTGAATTTAAAATGACTTAATGAAGTGTTATTGATTTTTCTATGAATTAAAATGGTTAAATAAATGAATGTTTAAAAGTGTAATTTGAAATATAACTTAACTTGGAAATGTGAATTTTTAAAAAAAAAAATAAAGGGTAAGTTAAGATAATAAAATGGAAATTTAATTTAATTTATGAAATGGTAAATTAAATTAGAGTGTAAAGTAAATGCAGTAATTTGGAAAAATTGTACATTGATTTTTATAAATAAAACATTGAGAAATGTGATATTTATTTGTGTAATTTACTTTATAAAAATCATAAGTTGAAGGGTATTTAAATGACCATTTTTAAAGTGGAAAATATGAAATTTATAAGTTAAAATGGTTTAAACTGAAATTTAATTGTTGCTGAAATTCTATTGTAAATCTGTAAATTCTTTAGTAGCACTTCAGAAATGCTATCATTTCTGAAATGAACTAAAAATCTGGAATAAAATGAATCTGCTGCACTTTGTAAGTGCTGTAGTTGCAGAAGTGAGCTAAAAGGCCAAATTTAACAAAGTGACATTACAGCACTTTGTAAGTGCTGTAGTTGCAGAGACTAAACTAAAACCAAAAACTAACAAAAGGGCTATAATAGCACTTGTTAAGTGCTGCAGTTGGCTGAAATGAGATTTTTGAATATAATTGAACCCTGAACTATTGCAGCAGTTCTGTAAATGCTTTCTTTGCTGAATTGAACTATTTTTCAACTAAAATTGAACTATCACAGCAGTTTTTAAATGTTGTCTTTGCTGAATTAAATTTATTTCAAATGTAACTTACCGTAGCATTTTCTAAGTGTTACGAAAGCAAAATTTCACTATTTTAATGTATTTAAGTGAATAAATGAACTTTGAAAAGGCTAAAATTTTAGGAATTTAATATTTGATTTGAAGGCATAATGACTCCACCTTTTTATGTTTTAAATGAATGATTTTAACTCGAAATTATAAACCTTTTGGAATTTTTTTACCACTGGTACACTTCTGTGTATGCCTTGTGATTTTTGGATGTTCGCCTTCAATTTGAGAGTGTGACTAGAGGTGAACGATTGCTGTAGCTCTGCGCTACCCTAGCCACATTAGCACTGTTATTTGCATAGTTTACTTTAATATAGACATTTCCATGATAGCGTTTATTACTGTTAAATTGATGGTTTAACGGATCCTTGAAAGATGGGCGATCCCAAGCATCCTTTAAGTTATTGTGCATTACTACTACAGTTCACTTGAGTTGGTTTACATTGTATAAGTATGTATGTCCTGACTCGAGTGTTTTGTGTTTTACTTTACGCTCGGGTCGGCCTGAGTATTCACAGCTTTGGATTTCTCATTCTGGAGCTAGGAATCGCTGGAGATTCTTCTTGTCTAGTTATTCATATTTTCCAGTTTCGGTTGTTCTATTTTGGCTCTTGTATTAGTGATCTTCTATGTATTTGAGATTTCTATTGTATTTGTTTTCAGACTAATATTATGTATTTGTTTTGAGACTTTGTTATAGTAGCTTCATGTACTACTGTGGTATTTTATTTCTGTTGCGAGTTATTCTGATATTTCTGTGTCTGTGACTCTTTGATTGCTTTCATTTGCTCCAAATTTTATTACAATGCGGTATTTTGAGCAATTCATGTCCGACATATGTGGATGTGAATGACTGAAAATATTGGGTTGTTACAAGTTATCTCATTCTATAAAATTCCAAAAATACCATCATTTGTTGTAAAATACTCAAACGATAATTTTAATATTTTCCAAAGTAAAAATTATGGAAAAATCATATAAATAAAAATAAAAATACATTATTAAAAATCATGTTGTTTTAATAAAAATTTATTTTCTTATTATTTATCACATTTGAATCTAATTTTAATATTTAAATAAATTAAGTATTCCCATTCGAAACATTAAAAATTCTGGGTCCTTATAGGAAAGGTCTCTTATTTCGACATAATGTGGACGTGATGTAAAACTAATTTTTTTTTCCGATAATGTGATTAGTATAATTTTGAATGTTAAGGCGAAAAGTAAAGTCGATCTGAATTCAAGATGTGATATATCAGAATTATGTAAATGTCCCGAACTTCATATCAAGCCTAATGACAGTGAAAACCCGAAGAATGCTATGAATTAGATAACAAGCGAGTGAAACTTATGCTATAGTGAATGGAAGGACTAGGATGTCCTGATGGGATTTCTTCTAATCTCTAGATGTGTTGACTTTAAAAACAATAAACAAAGTGAGATGAAAAGTCATGATTGTCATGTTATGATGGAAAATGTGACGCCCCACCTCTATACCCACGCTAGCCAAGAATACTACACAATGGCTATAATCATCTTCGGAAACAAATATAGAAATAAGCATAACACAAATCAGTCACAGATAATTCATATCACAAAGGCGGAAGAAGATATGAATATATAACCAAAACTTGAAAGTGTATATCAGAGTAGTGGTCAAAATTATCCACAATAATACAAAAGAGTAGCAACACGTGCTATACAAAAGAATACATCTATGAGTCCATATCTCAAGAGTATACAACAAAATAAACTACTAATCTAAGTAGTTAGCCAAAAGTCAGAGTAATAAATCCCTAGGGAGAAGTCAAGCAGAAGCACCTGTAACATCTCGGTCTGACCCGAGTATTATTTAATAAGAAAATAATAAACGGACCAGTCTAGCTATAAATATCAGATAACATGATATAGAATAAAAGATATGGCATAAACATATAATATCCATAATGGCATACTACTATAAGTATGCAATTGAAACTCAACAAAAGATTAATCAATATCACAAAAATCTACACAAGGATCCAAAAAGGGTTTCATACCCAAAACTTGAATTCACAACAAGTCAATGACACACGAATTCACCAATGCACAAAAATTGATAAAGCATATCAATAGAAATCACAAAAATAGGTGAAGCATAAATTCCAGAATTCAACACACTAAATCCAGAAATCACACGAAAAGAGGGGGAGGCCTATCACACGAACGAGAGCATTAAAGCTCTCCAACATATGTATCACACGAACGAGAAGCTATCTCATGGTAGCTAGCCATTAATTTTTGGCACACGAATGGCCCGAAGACCATGGGGAGCTACCCCACATGTGTGAGTCGAAATCACACCGAAACAAAGAGACATCGCACAATTTCTAGTCTAAATCTTAAAATGATCGTCATGATCAAAGAGAAGCGTCAATTACAGTAAGATAGTAAATATATGAGCTTAGCTTCATGTCCCATAACCACTAGCTTAACTTAAATATTTACGAACAAATTGTAGATCTCCACTAGAAAATTGTCACAAGAGTTTCAATCGAACAAGTCCAAGAATTAACCGACGAAGTAAACGCAAGCGTTTCATACCACTCGTTTTACTAAGTCGTTTAATTAGATTTCACATATGAGTGAGGTAAATGCTTGTTTATACTAATAGATTGGAAAACGGTTTAAGAAAACGAGTTTTGTAATAAAATAGTGTTGAAATCATTTGAAGAAAGAGTTTTGATATTTACTACTAGTATAGAAAACCTTTATATTTTTAAAGTGACAAATCACAAAGAAGATTGTAGGAACAATTAATCACTAAAATTCACATTTTAAGACGTGAGAATCCAAAGAAATCGATAACGAATCCATCGAAATGGATATTCCAAGAATTCCCGAAGAAAATAAGTCATCAAAGTCAATAACTAATGATAACAACAAATAGGGAAATAATACAAATCGATTAAAGTTGGAATTCAGACAACTAGGCAAAATAGGCATAGTTGGCAAATAGTAGCAGGTCGGTCAACCAGACTCCCTGAGTCGGTTGACCGAACCAGGGGTTGGGAGTGCTCGGGCACCAGGTCGGTCGACCGGCCCAGGGGCTCGGTCGGCCGCAGCCTGTAACCAGCACTTCCAAAACAGAGGCAGGAAGTGCCTGGGCTAAAGGTCGGTCGGCCTGCCCAGGGGCTCGGTCGACCGAACCTGTTGCCAGCACTCCCATGCGCTATTTCAAATGAGGTGCAAATCTCGATCAAATTGCAATTGCTCGAGCAACGGCGCTAAGAGTTTATGCCAATCGACCACCCGGCCCTATAAGCTCTTCGATGCATAATCAAAAACACATTCAAACATCAAAGCTATGATTTTTAAAGAATTGAACCCAAAAAACTAAAAATTGGAATATTCACCAAATCAATCCAAACCAAAAGAAAATGCACACGAATAAGTGTTAGGAATTCATACCTAACAATCGAAGATAATTATATACTAAGATGTGAGATAAAAATCTCAACTTTGAACCCAAACAAATGAAGAAGAAGCTTTAAAAACAAGCTAAGATCAATTCCTCTTCAATAACAAATCAAGAAGCTTCAATCTAAGCTTAAAAGAGAAACATTTCCTAAATTAGGTTTAGGAAATTTCTGAAATCAAAGAGAGAATGAGTTGGAGAAGATGAAGAGAAAGCTTACCAATGGGTTCTCTTGAGTTTGGAGCTAGAAGATGGATTTGCTAATGAAGACTAGGGCTTGGAGTTTTAATTTCCTCTTCCACTCCTCCATTATTATAAAAGCTTGAGTATTAGGAAATGAGGAATGAAGTAATGAAGAGGAGAGGGGGTTGGGACTGAGTTAGTAAGTGATTAATGGGTTCAGCCCAAACCAAAGCCCTAAGTGAAAAAGTGGCAAAAATCAACTTACTCCAATCATATCGAAGCTTATACTCAAAAAGGTCACAAACGTCATTTTGAACTCAATAGGAGTGGTCCCGAGTCCTAATTCGACCGTATGCAAAAAGTAGCTTTTCTGACTAAATTCCGAGTATCGATAAAATATTTAAATATAAAATCGACAAATATGCGGGTTGTGACAGACTCCCCTCCTTAAAGAAATTGCGTCCTCGCAATATATAAGAAGGAGATATATAGTAACAACCATAAAAGCATATTCAACACAAAAGAAGTTTGAAATAAGAAGTTCACCTCAAAGAGCACGAGAAAGTAAGTCCGGATGTGTTCGCTCGATGAACTCTCTAGATTCACAAGAACAATCCTTAGGATTTGAAGACCATTGAACTTTAACAAGCGGAACATCTTTATTTCGAAGTCGTTTGACTTCCGAAGCAATGATACGAACAGGATGCTGCTCATAAGTTAAATTCGGTGAAACTTCAATCTCTTCCACAAACCGGGCTCAAGAATAGAATCGGAATCTCGAAGACATTTTCGAAGTTGAGAAACGTGAAACACGTCATGGATAGCAGAAAATTGAGCCGGTAGTAAAAGGCGATAAGCCACAGAACCAATACGTTCGGTGATAGGCAATGGCCCAATATATCGAGGCGCTAATTGTCCCGATCGACTGAAACGTACAACACCTTTCATAGATGACACACGAACGAACACAAAATCTCCCACAGAAAATTCTAATTTCCTTCTTCGGTTATCGGCATAGGATTTTTGGCTACTCTGGGCTTCTTTCATCCTATGTCGAATAAGTTCAATCTTTTCTGTGGAATCACGAATAAAATCTGGACCTAAAACCAGCTTCTCACCGGCCTCAAGCCAACAAGAAGGAGATCGGCATGGCCTTCCATAGAGTGCCTCGAAAGGTGCCATACCAATACTAGATTGGAAGCTATTATTATAGGAAAACTCAACAAGAGAAATATGATCTTCCCAACTTCCATCAAAATCAATCACACAAGCATGAAGAAGAACTTCAAGAGTTTGATTCACACGCTCGGTTTGTCCATCGGACTGGGGATGATAAGCGGTGCTAAAATTAAGCTTCGTTCCCAAAACTTTTTGAAGACTCTTCCAAAATCCACTAGTAAACAATGGATCACGATCACTAACTATAGAAGTAGGAACTCCATGTAATTTAACAATCTCTTTAACAAAGAGTTTGGCCAAAAGAGGAACGGTTCGGTTAGACCGAACGGGAATAAAATGGGCAGATTTAGTAAGCCGATCGACAATCACCCATAAGCTATCATGACCCGAACGAGAACGGGGAAGGCCATCTATAAAACCCATGGAAATTTGGTCCCACTTCCAAATTGGAATCTCTAAAGGTTGTAATAACCCACCGGGCCTTTGATGTTCGGCATTAACGAGTTGGCAAGTCATGCAATACTTAACGAAGTTAGCGATGTCAAGTTTCATTCCCTCCCAATAACAAAGTCGCTTCATATCCGCGTACATTTTAATACCACCGGGAGGAATGGTAAATTTAGAATGATGAGAATCTTCTAAAATATTTTTACGAAGATCACTAATATTTGGCGCGATAAGTCTACCAAATTTCTGAATGCCGCCACGAGAATCGATATCAAGGTCTTTCAAACCTTCAGTATCAATTTTATCCTTAATATTTTGGCCAAGAAGAGCCAATTCGGGATCTAGACTTTGAGCTTCAAGAATGCGGTCTAAAAGAGAAGGATGAGCCTCAAGGCTACATAAAACAAGAGATGAACATAAATCGGAAACACGGTCTCGAATTTCGCAAGTGGATAAAATCTCGAGATCGTTCCATTCGGATATCATCATAGAAACAACAGCTTGTTGTTTACGGCTAAGAGCATCGGCGACACGATTACCCTTACCGGGGTATAAAGAATATCAAGATCATAAGGAGCAAGGAACTCGAGCCATCGTTGTTGACGCAAATTAAGTTCCTTTTGAGAGAATAAATACTTCAAAGACTTATGATCGGTATAAAGAATAAATTTCTCTCCAAAAGATAATGACGCCAAATCCGAAGAGCAAAAACAATAGCCGCGAGCTCTAAATCATGAGTGGCATATCTAGTCTCAACAGGCTTCAATTGCCTAGAAGCATAAGCAATAACACGTTCTCTTTGCATAAGAACGGCACCCAAACCAACGCGACTAGCATCGGTATAAACAACGAAATCTTGATTCCCCACGGGAATCACAAGAATAAGAGTATCGAAAAGAAAGAACTTCTTTTAAATAATTTTCTTTCCCGAAAAGCTGAAACTTTCAAAATCACAATTATCTTAATGTAAAAATCTTTCTAGAAAAATTTACATTTTTACAAGTCAATACATCGTGTCTGATTGTCTCCTCAAAGCGTTTAGGAAATTCCTATTGATAACGTTGATCAAGCGCATCGACCAGAATTCCTAAAGCACCCAACGGGCAATACAATCACAAAATCATCTTCTATATGATGAAAATATCTCTTAAAAGTTTTGAGAATAGTCTTTGCTTGTTTAAGATCAAAATCCAATTGTACTTATAAATAAATCTTATGAAAAAGATTTGCAAAATTTTAAATTTCTATTTTTATCCAAATTCAATAAATACAAGGATGGAATCATCGAAATATTCATAGAATATTTGATTTATAAAATGGATGAAATAAGCTGGACAAACTGAATGACAAAATAAGTCATTCATAAGAATCGTAATGAGTGCGGAATGCGTAAGTGGAATGCGAACTCCCGCAACTCGTAGCCAAATGAAAATCGATGGCAAGGTCGAGCTGAGAAGACCTTATCACCACACAAGATATTGCTTAGGTGATAATTCTAAGACAAGTCTAAACAAACCGGAAAATGTCACAAACTATTTAAATGAGAGAAGTAAAACTTTCCTCATCATGAGGGTTTAAAGAATAAAAATCAATGCCACCAAAAATTTGAAATCGAAATCACAAAGAAAAATAGAAATCTGCTTATCAGATTAAAAATGTCGAAGATGAATAGTCCACTAGGGACAAAGGATATGGCTTCGTAATGAAAAAGCCAATCCTTTAACACAAATCAATTCCGAAACCTAAGTAAAAAAAAAATATCGGCTCGGAAAGAAAAATCACATAAAATAATTTCGACATCAATAGAAAGCAAATTGAGTGTTGCACATCTACCATCCGGATTGGCAATTCTCAAGGAAGACATCAAGCCCAAAATTGTTTAATGGGAAAGAATCAACAAGTTCTTTTGATATAAAATAGTGAGGTGGAACCCATATCAAAAGGAACGCGAACAAGATAATCACAAAGCAAATGTCATCAAGGATTGAATGAGAAATACCTTGACCAAGAGAAGTGTCACAAGGGGCTTGCACGACTTTCAACTTTCCCTCCCTCTTGCTAGGGAGTTTGGGACATGTAGATAAGTAATGACCCAAGCCTTTGCAATAGCGGCAATAGAGGGGTTTTGGGCACTTAATTACATAATGGTCCGTGGAATCACAATTGTAGCATTGACCATGACTAGAGGTAGGAGTCTTTTCTACCGGAATTTGTTGTTCCACCTTCTTCTTGCTTTGAAGTCTGGGACATGAAGACACATAATGGTCCGCACCTTTGCAATAGCGGCAATAGATAGGTCTAGGACACTTATTTATATAGTGGTCCCTAGAGCCACAATTGTAGCATTCTCCACGATTAGGGATTGGAGTCTTTGCTACAAAAGTAGTTTACTTCACTCTCTTATTGGGATTAAGGCTCTTGAACTTAATATGCCTCCTCTTTTGGAAGTCCCAACATCACAAACACTTCCTTTACCAACCTCTCCGTGAAGAAGAGTAACATCCACAAGCTGATTGAAATAAACTTCAAGTTTCAAAGGTAGAACCATTTCGGGGTTCTTACTCAAAGCACAGATAAACTCTTGATTCTTTACAAGATCCAAAAGTTGTTGGGCAGACATGAATGCGCCATCCAGAGAAGGGCTACTGGATTGACCAACGCTATGACTAACCATTTCTCTTCCTTTAGAAAAGAAAGAAGGAGAAAAGTTATTCTCAAAATAAATATCAAGCACTCTTGATAGATAAAACAAGGAATTATAAAAGAAAATAGGATAGGACGGTACGAAGGCCCGAATAAAATCCTAAGGCACGACTCCTAAGATGGACTTAGGACGATGATCCTTGTTAAATTATTCTACATTGTTCCGAAGTTTGGCTTTGATACCAAGCTGTGATATATATATATATATATATATATATATATAAGTAATTGAAAATCAACAAGAGATTAATCAATATCACAAAAATCTACACAAGGATCCAAAAAGGGTTTCATACCCAAAATTTGAATTCACAACAAGTCAATGACACACGAATTCACCAATGCACAAAAATTGATAAAGCATATCAATAGAAATCACAAAAATAGGTGAAGCATAAATTCCAGAATTCAACACACGAAATCCAGAAATCAAACGAAAAGGAGGGGAGGCCTATCACACGAACGGGAGCATTAAAGCTCTCCAACATATGTATCACACGAACGAGAAGCTATCTCATGGTAGCTAGCAATTAATTTTTGACACACGAATGGCCCGAAGACCATGGGGAGGTACCCCACATGTGTGAGTCGAAATCACACCGAAACAAAGAGACATCACACAATTGCTAGTCTAAATCTTAAAATGATCGTCATGATCAAAGAGAAGTGTCAATTACAGTAAGCTAGTAAATATATGAGCTTAGCTTCATGTCCCATAACCACTAGCTTAACTTAAATATTTACGAACAAATTGTAGATCTCCACTAGAAAATTGTCACAAGAGTTTCAATCGAACAAGTCCAAGAATTAACCGACGAAGTAAATGCAAGCGTTTCATACCACTCGTTTTACTAAGTCGTTTAATTAGATTTCTCATACGAGTGAGGTAAAGGCTTGTATATACTAATAGATTGGAAAACGGTTTAAGAAAACGAGCTTTGTAATAAAATAGTGTTGAAATCATTTGAAGAAAGAGTTTTGATATTTACTACTAGTATAGAAAACCTTTATATTTTTAAAGTGACAAATAACAAAGAAGATTGTAGGAACAATTAATCACTAAAATTCACATTTGAAGACGTGAATAGAATCCAAAGAAATCGATACCGAATCCATCGAAATGGATATTCCAAGAATTCCCGAAGAAAATAAGTCATCAAAGTCAATAACAAATGATAACAACAAATAGGGAAATAACACAAATCGATTAAAGTTGGAAATTCAGACAACTAGGCAAAATAGGCATAGTTGGCAAATAGCAGCAGGTCGGCCAACCGGACTCCCTGAGTCGGTTGACCGAACCAGGGGTTGGGAGTGCTCGGGCACCAGGTCGGTCGACCGGCCCAGGGGCTCGGTCGGCCGAAGCCTGTAACAAGCACTTCCAAAACAGAGGCAGGAAGTGCCTGGGCTACAGGTCGGTCGGCCGGCCCAGGGGCTCGGTCGGCCGAACCTGTTGCCAGCACTCCCATGCCCTATTTCAAATGAGGTGCAAATCTCGATCAAATTGCATTTGCTCGAGCAACGGCGCTAAGGGTTTATGCCGATCGACTACCCGGCCCTATAAGCTCTTCGATGCATAATCAAAAACACATTCAAACATCAAAGCTATGATTTTTAAAGAATTGAACCCAAAACACTAAAAATTGGAATATTCAACAAAGCAATCCAAACCAAAAGCAAATGCACACGAATAAGTGTTAGGAATTCATACCTAACAATCGAAGATAATTATATACTAAGATGTGAGATAAAAATCTCACATTTGAACCCAAACAAATGAAGAAGAAGCTTTAAAAACAAGCTAAGATCAATTCCTCTTCAATAACAATTCAAGAAGCTTCAATCTAAGCATAAAAGAGAAACATTTCCTAAATTAGGTTTAGGAGATTTCTGAAATCAAAGAGAGAATGAGTTGGAGAAGATGAAGAGAAAGCTTACCAATGGGTTATCTTGAGTTTGGAGCTATAAGATGGATTTGCTAATGAAGACTAGGGCTTGGAGTTTTAATTTCCTCTTCCACTCCTCCATTATTATAAAAGATTGAGCTTTAGGAAATGAGGAATGAAGTAATGAAGAGGAGAGGGGGTTGGGACTGAGTTAGTAAGTGATTAATGAGTTCAGCCCAAACCAAAGCCCTAAGTGAAAAAGTGGCAAAAATCAACTTACTCCAATCATATCGAAGCTTATACTCAAAAAGGTCGCAAACGTCATTTTGAACTCAATGGGGGTGGTCCCGAGTCCTAATTCGACCGCATGCAAAAAGTAGCTTTTCGGACTAAATTCCGAGTATCGATAAAACATTTAAATATAAAATCGACAAATATGCGGGTTGTTACAGAAAATTTCTTACCTGTAGTTTTCAAGGAATTGTTGCACGTAAAAGTATAGAGTGTTATAGTAGAATTAATTTTTTTTTATAAAGAGCTTTGTTCGACTATGTTAAAAGTCGACCTTATATGTATACTTGAAGAGGATATCCCTATACAACTCTACAAACTTGAGAAAATATTTTCACTAGGATTATTTAATGTAATGGAGCAGTTACCTGTTCATCTTCTGTCTGAAGCACTTTTTCAAGGTCCTGTTCAATATGGATAGATGTATCCATTTGAGAGGTAATATTGAGTATCAGTAATATTGATTTTAGCTTCAAATTTATATTTACATAAGTAAATTTAAATTGAATTAATTTTGTAATAGATACCTGAATCAGCTGAAGAAAAAGTTAGTCAAAAGCACGAGTTGAAGGTTCAATTTGCAAATCATATGATGCTTTCGAAGCTTTTTCGCTCATTATTTCAATGACCGTGTGAACTTATCATTTGTAACCATTCTTCGTACTGATGACATTGTTGAACTCTTCTTAGGCAATGTTATCTATTTTTAGATAACATGGCCGACCTATTATGAAATGTGTGAAACTATGATTAGATGATAGAGGTTACCATGTAGCACACACATATGTTCTTCTTAATCGAGCTGAAGTTGCACCATTTGTTAGGTAATATTAAATAATAATTCTTGATATATGAGTTTCCAAATTCATATTTATTTCAATTTCATTTATGGATTATTATGCAATATATTATATACATTTGTAGTATTTACGAACCATAAAATCCACGTGGTGAGCTCAACAAAGAATTTGCTAGTTGGATTCGAACTACATTTATGATCAAATAAATTTTATTAGTGATGATGTATTGAAACATTTTGCGATAGGACCAAAACAAAATGTCAAGGCTTATCCAATATTCTTCGTCAATGGATTTAAATTCAATGCCAAGGAATATGTTGATCAAAAATTAACTTACGACATCAAGTATTTGTCAAAAGTAGTGATGATCCAGATGAAGATATAAAAGATTTTTACGGCGTTTTAACCTAGGTTTTAGAAGTGATATATTTTATACGACCTATAGTAAAAGTTTTTCTATTCAAATGCAATTGGTTCAGTAACATTCCTAGCTCTGGATTCAACATGCATAAAGATTATAAGCTTATTGAAATGAAGCATAATTTGAATTACTATAAGTATGATCCTTACATATTAGTCAAACAAGTGTTACTAGTTTATTATACTCCGTATCCATCCCTAATAAAAGATAAAGCAGATTGGTCTGCTGTTTTTTAAAGTAAAGGCAAGATTTATATTTGATGGAAATAATATTCCAAACGAAGTAGCTTATCAAGCAGATCTTCGGCCATATAATGAAATAATAACAACAACAGATTGTCATACTGATTTGGGGCCTTTAAACGATGAATCAAATAATAAAATCATTTAAGAGTATAGGGGGAAATGATATAGAGTAAGACACCGAGTCTAAATCGAAAAACGATAAAGACTGATTATTAATTACTGCTCATATAGTGTATATATGACAGATATTTTTTTTTCTTGTATATTATACACTTTGAATTTCCATTGTTATTGATGACGATAAGTATGTTGTGAGATATGGATTATTCTGTTTCATTTATTCTACGTATTTGTGCGAATTGTTCCATTTTTGTAGTTTTAGTGAAAGTTTTATATGATTATTAATGAGATATGTTTTATAACAATAAAAGGATATGTTTTTTCATTATATGAAACGATGTGTTTTTGACAGATATATATTATGTCTCATAGGAGACCTTCTCATTCTATCGACTCTCCCGCTGCTAGTGTGGCCGGTGCCAGTGGCTCGCATGCTGATCCTGGACGCCCTAAAGTTTCTTTGTTACCAAAATCTGGAGGTAAGTATCAAATTTATTGCAATATCATTAATATTTAGGGTATGTTATATGGTTTATGATTTATTATATGTCTACATCAAAATTAATACAAGGGATTTGAGATGTAGCCTTCTAACCTCATCTTGTCTACCTCGAAGAAGTCCTACATGAGTAGGATGATGACCTATTGATCGTTGTAGGACGAAATCCCATCTCATTTGAATATGGCTATATGGAATGATCTCTTAGTAAGTATAAATTTACAATTCATTTTAAAGTGACATATTTGATCTTGGAAAATATACTTTATCTAAATTAATATGCTGTGTATAATTCATTTTAATTTCACTATGTAGGCTCAGGTTAATATAAACGAGGAGACATATTTAGAGCTGGTTAGGAACTATTGGAACAAGAAGATGAGGAAGAATTACAGACACATCATCTTGGGAATAAAACAAAAAAAATACTCGATTGGATGTTTGGTAGTGTTTATGTAGCTTTTCTGGAACATTGGCAAAAAACAGTTGTGATAGTAAGTTTTTAGTTTTGTAAGTTTGTTATAATTTGTTAAAATTTTGTATAGTAATTGCATTAAATTAGTCAACCATATATTTAAGTAGTTACAGATAGTAAGTGTAACATTTATGTTAAATTTATAGGAAGTAGTTGAGAAGAACTGGACAAACAGGAATAAAAATCCTGTTACACACCGTGGCGGTTCAAAATCCTTTCAACAATACCAGAAGGAACTGGTAAATTTATAAATTGCAATTATAAAATACTTATAACATTGTTTAATCACATGCCTTTATATATATGTATGCATATGTATATGTGTATGTGTACGTGTATATATATAGTAATTTTAGGAGCATGAGCGAGGTGGTCCCATTTCATATTTGGTAGTTTTCACTCGCACCTACACCATTACGCACACTAATAAGGATGGCTCAACATCGTATACTTGGTCAGAAACCAAAACTAGAGCCATCATGGTAAACATTTTTTGATTTATTCCCTTATTTCACATTATATAAATTATAATTTTAAAATTCATTTTGGCATAATTCTATTGAAAATCGCAGGCCAAGTTCAAATGGAGAAAGCGAGAGTGCTTGAGGGGACTGGTCAAAATGAGCTGACTCCTCAATAGGAGGACATGATTTTTGATGCTGTGACCGCTAAGATGACGTAGAATAGACGTTATGGTTATGACAATCAGGTGGTAATTTTATTGAGTTAAACTAATTCATTAACTTATTAATAAATTTTATTTAATATTGAGTATAACTTACAAATTATAACCAATTTATTAGCTAATTTGCTAGCAAAGTCTTCTCAAGCCAGTTATAAGAAAATTCAGGATGTGATAGAGATAAAAGCTCAATGGTAGAGTTTAACGATTGATTCAAGAGGGGAGGATTGATGGAGTTGCTAAATGAGAAAACTGTGGCTTATATAGAATCACATGGGACATTTTCGCATTCATAGGGATCGGGAAATGAGGACGGGTAGGTCTATTTATCATATATTCATTTTTAGTTGGTGATATATATAAACATTGATTATGTGTCGAAGAACTTTGTTTATTTAGCTTGAGAACTTATGATGTGGATTAGGATGATTTGGAAATTTGGATTGTTGATGTGAATATTGAATTTTTCGATTTAATCTTGATTTTGAGTGATGTGTGTGATATTATGTGACATATGTGATGTTTATAGTTGTGAAATTGAGTGTATATGTGTTGTTTATGAGTTGGATATATATATATATATATATATATATATATATATATATATATAGTGTGTGTGTGAGGGGGAGGGTTTGAGGGATGTAATAGCTACTGTTCTTTAAAACAAAGGTTGCAGTTTAGCAACGGCTCATGACGCTTAATGGCGGCCAAAATTTTATAGTTTAGTAATAGTTGTGAAAGTATGATATGGATCATGTAATATGGATATATGATAATATAAAGTATAGTGACGATTGATATACAATAAACAGTGTGGAATATAATTGCAGTATAATAAAAATAACACCAGAGATTTTTATACTAGTTCGGAGCCCCGTCCTACGTCCAGTCCCAAACTCCTTCTGGAGTTCCACTAAAACAACAACCCTCACTTAACCCGGAGGAACAGGTCTATACAACCCCTGAACAACTGAACAAGGACCTGAGCAGCAGAACAGGATTTTGCCGCAACAGTCGAAGAGAACTTCACACGCCTGAGCAGTAGAACAGGACTTCAACAAATACAAAAGATTTTTTGACCTTTTGTGTTCTGATAACTGTTTATAGTACATCCTTCATGTGATCTTCTCCTCGAGTATAAATGTGTATATTCGAAGTTTATGAAGATTAGAAAGTAATAGTATTGCTTAGAATATGATATATAAATCTAATTCAAGCAAGAAGTATGTTAAGAATGCTGAATATTTGAGAGTATAATCGTAAGAATATTCAAGAGAGTTAGATAAGAGAGATAAGAAGATTGTTATATGGAATGAAGTTAGGATATGCATTTATAGTTGTTAAATAACAGTGACATTGGCGAAGAGTTTCGGTTGAAGCGTCGCGTCCAAGTCTCTTCGTAGAGATTCGTAACTCTTCACGAATGATCATGTCTTTTCAGAAAATATAGCCGTTATAGAAATTCAGTCAACTGAGCCTCTAGGTCGGTCGACTAAATATTCAAATTATTTTTATTATATATTGATATAAATACTTATGCACCTGTGCATGTTGCACAGATACTAGCAGGTCGGTCGACTGACCTAATAGGTCAGTCAACTGACCTGGTATTATCTATGCACTTTGCACAGTTTGCACAGGTATATAATATATATATATATATATATATGATTCTAACTTTAAATTTTTTATTATATATATGCTAATATGTGTATAAATCATTTTAAAATAAGAATATTATATGTATAAGCTAATATTTATGTAAAAGAGGAGACATCTTAATAATATTGACTTAAGACTCAAAACAAAATAATATAAAATTTGATGCATCGATTCAGATGTCTTGTCTCCATGTAGTATATATTCTCGTTTTGTCATAACAGTCATCGAATCTGTATGTTGCAGTGAGAGCTTCATGTCATGAATCAAAACCAAGTCTCAACATTCTCCCCCATTTTGATTGATGACAACCTGTAAAATAGATATAGATTTCGACTGTATATAATATAATATGAATACTTATTCCCTCTGAATCTTTGGCGATATATAACCTGAATTCTTAATGTTAGTGATAATTTTCTCCCCCTTTTTCATCAACAAAAAGGAATAAAAACATGAATAATCGTATGATGCATGTATAGATATTCAAATCATAAAAATAAAAGAAACAAGTATTCATACATTGCAATATCACAAACAAGATTTTGAGGGTAACAACATCATGTATAAAACAAATAATACGGAACATTGGCTATTTAGTATAAGCCAAGTTTCAATGTTTTGAAATGAAAGACTAATGTTTGTAGATCATAAAAAGCAAATACCAAGACAAGCAACAACTTACTCTGTTATACGCTTACCCCTATCATCATGAGAACTTTGACCACTTACGTCACCACCATCGCCTCCATTTCCATAATTGTTGCTACTAATCGCTTAATCATCGAAAGAGGAGGACCAAGTGAAGATGGGTTGTTTGCTTGGATCACCTAGTGTACACGTGGAAGATCCCGATGAACACGAGAGTGCTTGTCATAACTTTGTGAAAAATCCTTTCACTTTATCAAGCTTTTTGTCAACCCTAGTGATATGTGAGTCAAGAATTTGTTGGTTACGGCATATCATGGAAATAGACTCATGTGGAGGAAGACCCGAATTTGGAATCATATTTTCGTCTTGTTGACGAATAGTTGATCTTTGGCGAGTTGGACGGTGAGATGATGCTTCGCCTTGTTATTGAGGTGGTTGATTTTGAGGTATTTGGTGTTGATTCCATTCTTGAAAGGAAATGATGGGAGGAGGTCAAGCAACCAGTAATTTCATCAATGCTAGAGTACGGGAGTTTAAGTAGCCGACGGCAGAGACCAGTGAGTCGGGTTCCAAAATCTCACATTCTTTTCGTAAGCGCATAATGTACTCACTGTAATATATAACATTCGTGCGGCCATTGTCGAAACTTAAAAACTCATCAAAAATTAACCAGAGCCAATTAACTTTGATATTTCCGAAGATGGCATATAAAGCTTTGAAATTGTGTTCATAAACAAGTTCATAATTTCCGGTTCTCGGAGTTATTTAACACGTGGTGCATACTCCTAGCTTTAGGCCTTAAGGACATAGATTTGAGTTGGCACATGTCATCCTCTAAAAAAAAAAATGACATATACGATCACGAACAACCATATCACAATCAACACACTTAATTCAATTCCATCATTCTCAGATTTTAGGATGTGAGCCATTCGATCTAAAGAGAAAATTGCCGGTTTTCCACAAAGTAAACTCCATACGCAATCAACTTGGTTTTTTATATTTTGGTGACCCAAATTGAGATTAGCATAGAATAGCTTAACCGTAGTTTGGTTTATCTTGTGCTTGTTTTCATCAATATTAATTAAAGACTCAGAATTGCTACGACCAGCCAATTCTTGTATATAATAGGAGAGAAATCGTCAAATTTCATAAACAAACCTTCAAAAATACTAGAATCTTGCATTCTCCTCCATCTTCTAACCGCGGTATCGTTGAAAAGCCATTGTTGGATTTGATCGTTGGAAGGAGGTTGGGAGGATGAAGTTGCTTGACCTTTTCTTTTTGGAGCCATTGAATATGAGTTTTGTAGGTTAAAATTTTGGTTTTTGAAGTTTTTAGGGTTTGAAGAAAATTGAAAAATCTGAAGTAAAAATGAAGAGTAAAGGTGAATTTGGAGGATAAAATGTGAGGTTGTGTTGGTAGTAGTAATTAATGTGGCTCAGATCTACGAACTAGTCGATTGAATTAGGTGTTCAGTCGACTGAATCTGAATTTCGATATTTTTTAACTTCTGGTTCAATCAACTGAATGCCTGATTTAGTTGATTGAATCTGGGTGAAAAAGATTTTAACTTCTGGTCTAGTCGACTGACCCAATGTGGAATTCGACTAAATCTGCTGTAGTCATATTTTGATTAAAGAGTCAGTTGACTGACCTACTAGTTCAGTTGACTGGTATGTGCCACTTTTCCCAATAAGCCTGTTTTTGTGAAGTTTTTGTGTATATTTGTTTATATTATATATACATACTAATGAAAATGTAATTTTATTTATATGATTGTTTGTACCGGTATATATGTTGTGAATATATGAAGGAAGAAAAAATGATTCTTTTATTTATATTAAAAAGTTGTACATGGTTTATTAAATTATTCGGAAAATGAAATACAATGACAACTTCTCTTATTTTGAAGGGCAAGGTGTTTTGTAGCTCTATAGCTCTTTGCGTCGAACGTTGGACGCTTCATTTCGATCCCATGAGTTCGGTGAGACCAGTGGTCGAGGTAGGGATGAAGTAATAGGATGACGAATGGGCGTAGCGTAACCACTTGTTCGTTTATTGGATGGGATGAAGCAGCATAGAATTTCAAGGCAATATGTATGATAATGCCTAGACGTCGTGAATTGATTTTTTGCTCGTAATACATTTCGTGCCGACTCCTGCTGATAGTGATGTATATCACTTATCTAATGTTTAGTCGTTGGAGAGTTTTCAAGCATAATTTCCTAATTTTCTTTCCTTTCTTTCTCTCCGGAGCGTATCTGGTATGATTGTGAGAAGTAGAAAGTTGTGTGGAGTGATGAACGGGTGTTTTTGTTAGGGATTCGGAGGAGGTTATGATTTCTATGGAGTGAGTTGAATGTGAGGAATTTGACACAGTGGTAGTATTTGGTATTTTTCAGTTTAGTTTTTTTTGAGTAGTGAATAAGAACGCCTATTTATAGGCTATAATGGAGAATAAAAAGGATTAACTGAGTGGATTGAATTGTTTTTAGTTACAACAAATTTATTAGTTAAGGATGATCATTGCTATTGTTTGGTGGTTTTCTGTTATTGTAGTTTACTTTTGTCAATGTAATATGTTTGTATATACAGTAAACATATGTACATAAAAGTAAGTGTTATAAAAAATTAGAGCATAGTTGTAACCACATAAGAAAAGCCCTGACCTGGACCTTAATGCAAATAATTAATAACTCAGGTGGTTAAGACATCTGGGCTATTCACAACAGGTCACAGGTCCGAGTCACAACATGGTCAAAAAAATGAATTTTTGTCAAAAAAATTCATTTTTGAGTTTTAGTCAAAAATTTCATATTTTATCACTTTAAAACTATTTATATATGTTTAATTGACATTATACGGAGTTCTCGACGTAGTTTTATAAATGTGTTTTGTAACAGCGGTTTTGTAAAAATATCAGCTAATTGATTTTTAAATGGAACGTAATCTAAATTTATCACATCTTTTTCTATACTTTCATGTAGAAAATGATGTCGAATATCTATGTGTTTAGTTCTAGAGTGATTTACTGAATTTTTAGATAGATTAATTGCACTGGAATTATCATAGTAAATTGTTGATTTTGATAAATTAACTCCAAAATCTTTAAGTGTCTGATGTGCACAAGCTAATGCGGCAGATATATACTCAGGTTCACAAGTTGATAGTGAGACACTATTTTGTTTCTTCCTATACCACAATATTAATGATTTGCCAATGAAATGACACGTACCACTCGTACTTTTTCTGTCCTTTCATGATCCTCCGAAATCAGCATTGTTATAGGATACTAACTCGAAAGAGCGATCTTTTGGATAGAAATGTTCGAAATCTTTAGTATTACTAAGATAACGAAGTATTCGTTTATGGCTCGTAAGTGTGATTCTTTCGTGTCAGCTTGAAATCTTGCACATAGACATACACTCATCATTATATCTGGACGACTAGTTGTTAGGTATAGCAATGATCCAATCATACTAGGATACAGTTTTTGGCCTATGCTCTTGCCGTTTTCATCTCTATCGAGATGTGCTGTTGTAACGACCCAGGATTTTTAGTAATTAAAATTTGAATATTTAATTTATTTTAAATATTAATAAGTGAATTTATAAGTCGAATAAATTTTATTTCGAATAATTGGATTTAATTGAATAATTAAATCAATAATCTAATATGAGAAAATGCAGAAATAATTGAAAATTGAGTTAAATATGATTGAAAATGATTTGTAAAATTTTATTTTATCATATTGAAGTTAGAACGATATTTTAGAACTTTTAAAATCGAATTAAAAGTTAATTTGTGAAAATTGAATATTTTAATATTTAATCGACTAGTGAAAATAGTCAATTTTTGAACAGTCTCAGAATTGGACGAAACTAGTTCCATTGGATCCGTAATAGTTAGTTATTACCGGATTTCAATTTTCGTAGCAATCGGAGTTATCGTTTGACCGTGGCAGCTCGAAACGCATCGAATTATTTTTATTACTAATTTGGCGAGTTAAAATAGCCATTTTTCAAACAGTCTCGGATTTCGACGAAACCAGTTTCATCGGATCCGTAATGTGATATTATTGTAAGTTTCAAATTTCATGTCAATTGGATTTACCGTTTGTCCGGTACAAATTAAAACGCCTAGAAAATCGTTTAAATCGGTTTAATTTAAATTGAATACCATAACTCGCACAGATGTCCGAATTAGCTTTCGAAACCTGTTCCATTGTGTCCGGAACGCGGGGTAAACCCTAGAAACGCTGGTTACGGCGCGTGAATCGGAGTTTGGAAATCCTGGGATGAATAGTGTTTCGATGATCTCTATAAATAGCCCCCCTTCCTTTGTAAATTAAAAAAAAAAACCTAAAACCCTAGCCGCCTCAGCCTAAACCAATGGCCGAAAATATGTGTGTTTCTTCCTCCAATTTCTCGAAATCCACACATTAATAGCGAAATCTTCCAACTAGAAAGATGTCAGGCTCGTCGAGATCCATCGATCCAACGGTGGAGGTTGAATAATTCACGACGTGGAGAGGGTTAGGGGCTCGCGAACGTGGTAGGTTTGGACGCGTTTCTCGAAGCACAAGGGGAGCCGAGCTTGGCCGCGTCTTGGCCGGTGGTGGCTCTGGGGAAGGCGCGCAACGTGAGGGTGGTTGATCAACTTATCGGTGTTCGTGGAGGTTGCGATCTCTAACCCTAATAATTTGTATATGGGTTCGGCTACTGGAGTTGAAGCGCGTGAGGGAGATGATGGGGTGGACGGGCCTGATGCTTCCATGTTGGATCGAATGGCAGTGAGCTAGTGTGGGTTTAAAATTTTAAAGTTAATGTTGTAAAAATTATAAATAAATTCGTGTTAACTTCAAAAATTCCTAACTTTTTCATACGAGGTCGAAAACGCGCGAAACCAGTTGGGTTGTAATCGTATGGACGAGCACTACGCGATGAAATTGGATTGGAGTCGTTTGGAGTTAGTGAGAATTTTGGGTAAAATTAAACGTCCGTTTAATTTTATTCGAAATAAATCGCTAAAACGAAATTGAAATCAAGGTGAGAACTTCTCACTCAATCGAATCGGTTTCGATTTTATTTTTAATAGTTAGATTTAAAATATTTGAATGCATGTTTGAATGATGATTGTTATCTATTGATTGTTAAAATAGACATTATGCGCCGTTAGTAAGCGGATGTTATTTATTAAAAACATATACCACGAATATTTCATAAACAGTGAAATTGGTATTATATATAATAGCAATATATATATTGGCATATGTATATATTGGAGTTATTGATTTCCCGCATTTGTATAGCGGATGAGACCCTATTGCGCCGTCTATTAAGCGGATAATACTTTAAATCCCATATACCGCGATAATTTCGTACTGGAGCGAAATTGGTATTGTGCTAATGTTTGTGGATGCAGGAAAACAGGTTGGAGGGATCCAACTGGATTCCTCAACAGTATTTATTTGAATTCAGATATTTTGATATTTGATGGATTATCATATCGATATATGATATCGTTGTTGTCGTGATTGGCTATTTGGTATGTAGCATCATTGGACCAAATTTTGGAATTTTAAAATGATTTTTAAAGTGATTTTTGAAAGTATACGTTTATAAAATATTTTTGGAACTGATCCACTTTAAATAAATAAACGTTATAATTTTTAAAGTTATAAAAATTATGATTTTGAGAAATACGGTTAAAGATTGATTTTTGAGAAATATGGGTTAATGTTTTTATAAAATAATTAAATTGGATTTTTGAATTTATTATAAAAAGTTTAAAAATAGGATTTATAAAATTTGATTATTTTATAAATCAAGAGAATGGTGAAATTATAAAAGAGATTAAAGATGTTTTAAAATAATAGTATAAATTGATTTTATAAAAGATTTATAAATTGTTAATTTATAAATTAAAACATTTGAATTATAAAACGAGTTTTTATAAGTGTTAGAATGAATTGTGAATGAATTTCATAAACGAATGAAATTTATAGAATTATAAACGGTGAAGTTATAAATGGAATTTTATAAGCAGTAGGTTTATAAAATTTATAAAGTTATTGAAAGAATAGATTTGGATGAATAATTGAATCTTATAAGTTATAAGATTTATAATTATGAAGTTCAAAGGAATGATTTTGCAAACAAATAATTATAAGTATTTCACTTATGATATGAACTTTTGTTTTATAATTGAGTTATAAATTGAATAGGTTAATAAAGGAATTTATAAAAGGAAGTTATTATAAAATAAATAGAAATGGAATTTATAAACGTTGTTTTATAAATCCGCAAACGACTTATTTTGATAAGTAAATTGTTGAAACCTATTAATGGAGTTATATTCACATTTTTGACTGTGAATAATCCTTTGAGATAAAATGAATAAAAGGATGAAAGTTGTTAACGTAGTATATTCACGTTTTTGAATAGTGAATAATATATTAAAGAAAATGTTTAGAATGTGATATTTTAAATTGAATTAAAACGATCTAACGATGTTTTAAAATGTGTTGAGATTCGAAACCATAGATTTCAACATCTATTGTTGAAATAGACATTTTCGAGAAATAGAAGGAAATGGTGGACTATAACACTGTTGTTATAGTAAATGATTTCCGAAAGGAAATGTTTTGTATAGTATTGGGATTTATATATCTATTTTAATTTTGAATCCCTATACTAGTGATTTTGGGTTGTCGTAACGATGTTTTATGCAACATTCATTTTGGCCCAAATAAATATGTTTAAGAGAATGATTTCCTTAAAGAATGAAATATATACTTAATCTCGATTTAAATATATTGAATATTTTCCAAGTGTTGAAAATAGATGGATTTTAGAATTACTTATTTTTAAATAAGTATGGAAATGTTTTCCAATATAAAGTGAATATCTTGAGAATTTATCTTTTTGAAGATAAATTGAAATTGAATAAATGAAATCGTATATTCATAGATATTGTGAAATATAAATTCACTAAGGAATTTATAAAAAGTGGAATTCGTTTAAAAATAAATATTGATTTATTTTTGAAGTGTGAAAACATATATCTTGTAAAGATATTTTGGAAAATAAATAATTTGGAAAATTATTTGGAAACTGGTGATGTTGTGCATATCCATTGATAGTTCAATAACCGAATATCAATATTTACCTTTGAATGGGTATTTGATGTGATTTGTTTGAATTTGAATGCCACACTTATTTTTGAATAAGCGCTCACTATTCGGGTTAACCGGGAAAGGACCATGGGGTCGTATAACCCATTCCGAATATGTGATACGTCGTTATGAATTGCATTTGAAGATCGGTGTTGAAGACCCGGTATTTGCGAGAGCGATAGGATGACCTATTGATTGTCTCTGCACTAGGTAGCTCCTGGTATAGAGATTTCCTAAGTGATGGGAAATTCGATCGGGATTGTGAATACCCGGATTGCAAGGACTTCTTTGTAAGTGCCATCGGTTCTGTTCGAGCCCGGAACAGACTTGTATGGATTGTATGTCTGACATTACAAATTGAGATATAAAGCAGATTTCTTTCAAATATATTTCTGTTGGTGGCGGAGAATTTATTCTTTTAGCTTAACACCCTTCTCTGAGACGTACGAGCTCAGAGGTTATGTAGTTGAATGTTATCAGCGATATATTCCCAATTTGGTAATGTGACATGCTGAGTGTTGCTGTTAAATGATCATTGTGTTGATTATTTGTGATAGGATCATTTATTTAATCGTCTATCCTGGTGATCATTTCTATGATCATTTGTTGACCCAAAGCATGGCTTTTGTATAAAGTATGTTTTTGTGGACGTGACTTCGTCGAGCCTCACACCCCGGAATGGTCAAAACAGGAAAGATGCGGCAAGGTTATGAGGGGTAGCGCCCTTTAGGGTATGTGCATTTCCTTCTGGAAAAGGGTGGTATCATGGTATGGAGCCCAGATGCTTACTCATGTTGAAAACACTTTATGATTGTGTGATGATGGTGACGAGCGCTCGGATAAAGGTCCCAAAGGACCGGGGGATGGCATATTCGGTCAGTTGTTACTCAGTTAGGGGTAACCCGGCCTTGTGTTGGTAGAGATCCGGTTTGGTTCTCGGGGATGTCCATCCAGAGGCATTCTCATGTGGCAATGGGAAGTTCCTTGGCCTGATCATTCGTTGGAAATCCAAAGAAACAATACGAGACTCGTACGGTTTTAGTTGTAGAACCTGCCATTTAATATGGTAGCTATAGTAAGCATACTATAATGGTACCTATGCTGGCTAAGATTTATATTCTACTTTCGAAATTGTTTTCTACACTATGCACTAATAATAATATCAAATGTTTCTTTTTAATGCGTATCAAGCATCTTTGACTAACATAGGAAGAAATCTCCTCCAAGTCTGCGTTTGCATTGTGTGTGTGGCGGAAGGTCTTATGGTAGTCTCATTTTTTTAAAAAAAACATTGCGAATTGACTTTAAAAATATTCCTCTATTTTTGATTTTAAAGATAAATAAACTGTTTTGAGTTCTCACACCCGTCACATGACTGACTCGGAGTTTATTGTTTTCCTTTCTAAACTCTGGGTGCCCACCAATTTTCACACGGGCAGTCAAGAGTTAGGTTTATCCGGATATTCTGGATATTCTGGAGTTGCTAGAGGCAAGATGGATGGCATGGCGTATTATTATGTATAGTATTTCTTTTCCGCTTGATGTTGTTGTTGTTTTACACTCTGATGATGATGTAATGAAATGTGATGTAATGTAAATAACTGATATAGTTCTTTGTTTAAAGATTATTCATTTATCTATTATATGTTGTTCCGCTGCGAATGGTGAGATTCTGATGTTGTTCTGTTGTTTTTCTGTTCCGTTCTATTTTCTATTTTCTTTTCTCTATCTTTTCTATCTTCTTCCTCTCTATTTTCTGTCTTTTCTCTCTTCTTCTTCTTTTTCTTTTTCTTAAACATTGAGAATTCGTATTTCTGTTCATCTTGAATTAATCAATGGATATTAGTGTATATTCAAGGGGTACGGATTTGCAGATCCTCACAGGTGGTATCGGAGCATATGGTTAAGCGACAACCATGGTTCTGTTGGGTATTACTCATTAGAGATAGAGTCAGCAGTATTCTAGAATGAGTTTGAGTGTAATAATAGCAATGAGAGCGTATTTGTTAGTGAATATAAAATTGTTTTATATTGTGATGATTGGTTTATTGAGTGGCATATGAACTTTAGTCAGCGCGGTCTGCAAAACTATGCCGAAGGGGTTTCTAAACACTTGAATAGAACAATTCGACACGGTATTGTTTTAAGTTCGGTAAATGAAATAATTTTACCTTGATTATATTTTATATATAAAAGAAATAATTTTTCAGAATTATTAAAGTGTATGTAAATTGATTGTTTAGTTGTTTGAATAATCTAAATAAAAGAATAATTGTATAAGCAAAAGAATTATAAGAAATGGAATTATAATTAAAGTGATTTACAATTGTGAAGTAAACTTATATATATAAGAAGTGAAACTATATGAATATATTTATGAATATGGGTTGTAAATTAAAAATGAATTTAAAGTTAAATGGAAATTTACTTTAAAATTGGAATATAACTTAAGAAATGTTGAATGAAGTTGATATGGGTATCAAAGAAAATTATTAAAGTTAAGTGATAAATGTGAACTAAAGTTATATAAATGAAATTCAACTTTAGAAATTGAATTGAATGAATGGATTGAATGTTAATCAATTGAATGCAAATCAATTTAATTAAACCAATTGAAAGTGAATGTGTTAAACCAAATTGAATGAAATGAATATAAGCAAAGGAATTTGGTTGAAATTAATAAACATTGGTTGATATATGATTGTTAGTTGATTGTATATAATTCATTAAGTATTAATGAAATTGGAATCTAAAGTAATTGAAATCCAATTGGAAGTTAAGTGAATCTTAAATAGAATTGAAGTTGATTTGGAAGTGAACCAACTTGAATATGAATTAGTGAATATAAACTAAGTGAAAATGAATGTTAGTAAAAACATCCACTGTTAATAAATCAAATGTGACTAAATTGAAAACCATTTCATTGAATATTAATGAGAATATGAATGAACATTTATTAGTTATGAATGTTAGTTGGATGATAGTTGGTTGATCATTTGTTGCTTTTACTACATTTGATATGTTGACATATATAGTTATTATGTTTCTATATGATGTATATCGATACTATTATCTATATGCATGATTCTCATGTTGTTTGTTGAGTGTTTAGTAGGTGCGGATCGCGTTTGCTTCGCATTTGGAGCTCGCTTTCGCGCTATATTAGCCGTATATGCTCGCTAATAAAATATAAGGTACATATCTCGGATTACATACCGTACTTTTACACTTTTTGCCCTGCGGGATGCCTCATTACTTGATGAGATGTATATTTGTGATATATATACTGTCATTTTTTTTTCCGGATCGAGCCGCGCAAAGGAGACTATGGCGAATTTTTCCGAAAATTTAAGGCGTTAGAATATTTTTGGAAAAAAATGGAAAAACTTTGAAAACTTTAACTGATTTGGAATTGAAAGATAAACAATAGTAGTTGTTTTTGAAAAGATAACTAAGTATGATTTGAAAACTTAGTAAGTTATTGTAAGAAATTTAACTATGGATTTTGGAAAGTTGATAGATTCTGTAACTTTTCTTACTTGATAATTTCGAGGACGAAATTCTTTTAAGGGGGGAAGATTGTAACGACCCAGGATTTTTAGTAATTAAAATTTGAATATTTAATTTATTTTAAATATTAATAAGTGAATTTATAAGTCGAATAAATTTTATTTCGAATAATTGGATTTAATTGAATAATTAAATCAATAATTTAATATGTGAAAATGCAGAAATAATTGAAAATTGAGTTAAATATGATTGAAAATGATTTGTAAAATTTTAATTTATCATATTGAAGTTAGAACGATATTTTAGAACTTTTAAAATCGAATTAAAAGTTAATTTGTGAAAATTGAATATTTTAATATTTAATCGACTAGTGAAAATAATCAATTTTTGAACAGTCTCAGAATTGGACGAAACTAGTTCCATTGGATCCGTAATAGCTAGTTATTACCGGATTTCAATTTTCGTAGCAATCGGAGTTATCGTTTGATCGTGGCAGCTCGAAACGCATCGAATTATTTTTATTATTAATTTGGCGAGTTAAAATAGCCATTTTTCAAACAGTCTCGGATTTCGACGAAACCAGTTTCATCGGATCCGTAATGTGATATTATTGTAAGGTTTCAAATTTCGTGTCAATTGGATTTACCATTTGTCCGGTACAAATTAAAACGCCTAGAAAATCGTTTAAATCGGTTTAATTTAAATTGAACGTTTATTGCCATAACTCACACAGATGTCCGAATTAGCTTTCGAAACCTGTTCCATTGTGTCCGGAACGCGGGGTAAACCCTAGAAACGCTGGTTACGGCGCGTGAATCGGAGTTTGGAAATCCCGGGATGAATAGTGTTTCGATGATCTCTATAAATAGCCCCCCTTCCTTTGTAAATTAAAAAAAATAAAAAATAAATAAAAACCTAAAACCCTAGCCGCCTCAGCCTAAACAATGGCCGAAAATATGTGTGTTTCTTCCTCTAATTTCTCGAAATCCACACATTAATAGCGAAATCTTCCAACTAGAAAGATGTCAGGCTCGTCGAGATCCATCGATCCAACGGTGGAGATTGAATAATTCGCGACGTGGAGAGGGTTAGGGGCTCGCGAATGTGGTAGGTTTGGACGTGTTTCTCGAAGCACAAGGGGAGCCGAGCTTGGCCGCGTCTTGGCCGGTGGTGGCTCTGGGGGAGGCGCGCAACGTGAGGGTGGTTGATCAACTTATCGGTGTTCGTGGAGGTTGCGATCTCTAACCCTAATAATTTGTATATGGGTTCGGCTACTGGAGTTGAAGCGCGTGAGGGAGATGATGGGGTGGACGAGCCTGATGCTTCCATGTTGGATCGAACGGCAGTGAGCTAGTGTGGGTTTAAAATTTTAAAGTTAATGTTGTAAAAATTATAAATAAATTCGTGTTAAATTCAAAAATTCATAACTTTTTCATACGAGGTCGAAAACGCGCGAAACCAGTTGCGTTGGAATCGTATGGATGAGCACTACGCGATGAAATTGGATTGAAGTCGTTTGGAGTTAGTGAGAATTTTGGGTAAAATTAAACGTCCGTTTAATTTTATTCGAAATAAATCGCTAAAACGAAATTGAAATCAAGGTGAGAACTTCTCACTCAATCGAATCGGTTTCGATTTTATTTTTAATAGTAAGATTTAAAATATTTGAATGCATGTTTGAATGATGATTGTTATCTATTGATTGTTAAAATAGACATTATGCGCCGTTAGTAAGCGGATGTTATTTATTAAAAACATATACCACGAATATTTCATAAACAGTGAAATTGGTATTATATATAATAGCAATATATATATATTGGCATATGTATATATTGGAGTTATTGATTTCCCGCATTTGTATAGCGGATGAGACCCTATTGCGCCGTCTATTAAGCGGATAATACTTTAAATCCCATATACCGCGATAATTTCGTACTGGAGCGAAATTGGTATTATGCTAATGTTTGTGGATGCAGGAAAACAGGTTGGAGGGATCCAACTGGATTCCTCAACAGTATTTATTTGAATTCAGATATTTTGATATTTGATGGATTATCATATCGATATATGATATCGTTGTTGTCGTGATTGGCTATTTGGTATGTAGCATCATTGGACCAAATTTTGGAATTTTAAAATGATTTTTAAAGTGATTTTTGAAAGTATACGTTTATAAAATATTTTTGGAACTGATCCACTTTAAATAAATAAACGTTATAATTTTTAAAGTTATAAAAATTATGATTTTGAGAAATACGGTTAAAGGTTGATTTTTGAGAAATATGGCTTAATGTTTTTATAAAATAATTAAATTGGATTTTTGAATTTATTATAAAAAGTTTAAAAATAGGATTTATAAAATTTGATTATTTTATAAATCAAGAGAATGGTGAAATTATAAAAGAGATTAAAGATGTTTTAAAATAATAGTATAAATTGATTTTATAAAAGATTTATAAATTGTTAATTTATAAATTAAAACATTTGAATTATAAACGAGTTTTTATAAGTGTTAGAATGAATTGTGAATGAATTTCATAAACGGATGAAATTTATAGAATTATAAACGGTGAAGTTATAAATGGAATTTTATAAGCAGTAGGTTTATAAAATTTATAAAGTTATTGAAAGAATAGATTTGGATGAATAATTGAATCTTATAAGTTATAAGATTTATAATTATGAAGTTCAAAGGAACGATTTTGCAAACAAATAATTATAAGTATTTCACTTATGATATGAACTTTTGTTTTATAATTGAGTTATAAATTGAATAGGTTAATAAAGGAATTTATAAAAGGAAGTTGTTATAAAATAAATAGAAATGGAATTTATAAACGTTGTTTTATAAATCCGCAAACGACTTATTTTGATAAGTAAATTGTTGAAACCTATTAATGGAGTTATATTCACATTTTTGACTGTGAATAAGCCTTTGAAATAAAATGAATAAAAGGATGAAAGTTATTAACGTAGTATATTCACGTTTTTGAATAGTGAATAATATGTTAAAGAAAATGTTTAGAATGTGATCTTTAAATTGAATTAAAACGATCTAACGATGTTTTAAAATGTGTTGAGATTCGAAACCATAGATTTCAACATCTATTGTTGAAATAGACGTTTTCGAGAAATAGAAGGAAATGGTGGACTATAACACTGTTGTTATAGTAAATGATTTCCGAAAGAAAATGTTTTGTATAGTATTGGGATTTATATATCTATTTTAATTTTGAATCCCTATACTAGTGATTTTGGGTTGTCGTAACGATGTTTTATGCAACATTCGTTTTGGCCCAAATCAATATGTTTAAGAGAATGATTTCCTTAAAGAATGAAATATATACTTAATCTCGATTTAAGTGTATTGAATATTTTCCAAGTGTTGAAAATAGATGGATTTGAGAATTACTTATTTTTAAATAAGTATGGAAATGTTTTCCAATATAAAGTGAATATCTTGAGAATTTATCTTTTTGAAGATAAATTGAAATTGAATGAATGAAATCGTATATTCATAGATATTGTGAAATATAATTTCACTAAGGAATTTATAAAAGGTGGAATTCGTTTAAAAATAAATATTGATTTATTTTTGAAGTGTGAAAACATATATCTTGTAAAGATATTTTGGAAAATAAATAATTTGGAAAATTATTTGGAAACTGGTGATGTTGTGCATATCCATTGATAGTTCAATAACCGACTATCAATATTTACCTTTGAATGGGTATTTGATGTGATTTGTTTGAATTTGAATGCCACACTTATTTTTGAATAAGCGCTCACTATTCGGGTTAACCGGGAAAGGACCATGGGGTCGTATAACCCATTCCGAATATGTGATACGTCGTTATGAATTGCATTTGAAGATCGGTGTTGAAGACCCGGTATTTGCGAGAGCGATAGGATGACCTATCGATTGTCTCTGCACCGGGTAGCTCCTGGTATAGAGATTTCCTAAGTGATGGGAAATTCGATCGGGATTGTGAATACCCGGATTGCAAGGACTTCTTTGTAAGTGCCTTCGGTTCTGTTCGAGCCCGGAACAGACTTGTATGGATTGTATGTCTGACATTACAAATTGAGATATAAAGCAGATTTCTTTCAAATATATTTCTGTTGGTGGCGGAGAATTTATTCTTTTAGCTTAACACCCTTCTCTGAGACGTACGAGCTCAGAGGTTATGTAGTTGAATGTTATCAGCGATATATTCCCAATTTGGTAATGTGACATGCTGAGTGTTGCTGTTAAATGATCATTGTGTTGATTATTTGTGATAGGATCATTTATTTGATCGTCTATCCTGGTGATCATTTCTATGATCATTTGTTGACCCAAAGCATGGCTTTTGTATAAAGTATGTTTTTGTGGACGTGACTTCGTCGAGCCTCACACCCCGGAATGGTCAAAACAGGAAAGATGCGGCAAGGTTATGAGGGGTAGCGCCCTTTAGGGTATGTGCATTTCCTTCTGGAAAAGGGTGGTATCATGGTATGGAGCCCAGATGCTTACTCATGTTGAAAACACTTTATGATTGTGTGATGATGGTGATGAGCGCTCGGATAAAGGTCCCAAAGGACCGGGGGATGGCATATTCGGTCAGTTGTTACTCAGTTAGGGGTAACCCGGCCTTGTGTTGGTAGAGATCCGGTTTGGTTCTCGGGGATGTCCATCCAGAGGCATTCTCATGTGGCAATGGGAAGTTCCTTGGCCTGATCATTCGTTGGAAATCCAAAGAAACAATACGAGACTTGTACGGTTTTAGTTGTAGAACCTGCCATTTAATATGGTAGCTATAGTAAGCATACTATAATGGTACCTATGCTGGCTAAGATTTATATTCTACTTTCGAAATTGTTTTCTACACTATGCACTAATAATAATATCAAATGTTTCTTTTTAATGCGTATCAAGCATCTTTGGCTAACATAAGAAGAAATCTCCTCCAAGCCTGCGTTTGCATTGTGTGTGTGGCGGGAGGTCTTATGGTAGTCTCATTTTTTAAAAAAAACATTGCGAATTGACTTTAAAAATATTCCTCTATTTTTGATTTTAAAGATAAATAAACTGTTTTGAGTTCTCACACCAGTCACATGACTGACTCGGAGTTTATTGTTTTCCTTCCTAAACTCTGGGTGCCCACCAATTTTCACACGGGCAGTCAAGAGTTAGGTTTATCAGGATATTCTGGATATTCTGGAGTTGCTAGAGGCAAGATGGATGGCATGGCGTATTATTATGTATAGTATTTCTTTTCCGCTTGATGTTGTTGTTGTTGTACACTCTGATGATGATGTAATGAAATGTGATGTAATGTAAATAACTGATATAGTTCTTTGTTTAAAGATTATTCATTTATCTATTATATGTTGTTCCGCTGCGAATGGTGAGATTCTGATGTTGTTCTGTTGTTTTTCTGTTCCGTTCTATTTTCTATTTTCTTTTCTCTATCTTTTCTATCTTCTTCCTCTCTTCTTCTGTCTCTTCTCTTTTTTTCTTTTTCTTTAAAACCATAAGTGTTCGGTTTTTCGGCAACCGATTACTCGGCAGTCGATAAAGTATGTGTTGATGTTGAATTTTTGGAAGACGAAGAATCGGGTCCTTACAGCTGTTGTGCTCATATGGGTCAGTTTGGTAGAAGTGTTTTCCATTTCGAATCGCTTGATTAGATTATTACAGTATTTTTCTTGATTTATAAATTCCATTTGAAAAAAATTATTTGAAGACCTAGAAAATACGATAATTCTCCCATATGAGACATCTCGAATTTTCTAGTCATTATTTTAGAGAACTCTTTACATAATTTATTATTAGTTGAATCAAATATAATGTCGTCTACATATATTTGAACTATTAAAATATCATTTTTGGAATGTTTTATAAATAGAGTCTGACCTACTTTTCCTATTTCGAATCCTGATTCAATTAAATAGCTTTTAAGGCGTTTATACCAAGCACACGATGCTTGTTCTAAACCATATAAAGCTTTCTTAAGTTTATACACATGAACTAGATATTTTTCATAAACAAATAAAGGCGGTTGTTCAACAAAAACATTTTCTGTAATATAACCATTTAAAAATGCACTTTAACATCTAGAGTTTAAAGTTGTTAAAACAGGCGTAAGCCAGTAAGATTCGTATTGCTTCTAGTCTAGCGACTGGAGCAAACGTTTCTTCATAGTCTATTCCTTCTTCTTGGTTATACTCTTGTGCTACTTATTTGGCTTTGCTTCTAGTTATATTTCCTAATTCGTCTTCTTTATTTTTGTAAACCTATTTAGTTCCTATAACAGTCTGATCGATCGGTCTGGGTACTATTTCCCAAACTTCATTTCGTTCAAGCTGATTTAGTTCTTCTTGCACAGCAATAATCCAATTTTCATCAGATGATGCTTCCTTAGTATTCTTAGGTTCTATAGTAGAAAGAAAAGCTAAACGACCCATTAAATTTAGTTGATTTCTAATTCGAATATTTGAATTTATTTCTCCAATTATATTTTCTGTAGGATGTTTTCGCAAGATTCTTGGAGGAGATCTTATTGTATTGGTGATATTTCTATTTTCTGAATTATGAATAATTTTTTCATCTTCTCTAGAATTATGAATAATGTTTTCATCTTATCTTAAATTATTTATTTCTGTATTCGTGTTATCATCAAGTAAATCATCATCGTTATTAAAACTTGAGATATATATAAAGTTTTCATCGAAGGATATTTGGAGTGTTTCTTCAACAGTATTAGTCCGTTTATTGAAAATTCGATAAGCTTTGCTTCGATCCGAATATCCAAAAAATATTCCTTCATCACATTTTGGATCAAATTTGCCAAGCTGATCTTTGGTATTTAACACAACATTTTGATCCAAATACTTTAAAATAAGATATGTTTGGTTTTCTACCGTTTAAAAATTTGTAAGGTGTATTAGTTAGGGGTCTAATAGAAACACGATCCAATACATAACAGACAGTTGCAACGGCTTCTGCCCAGAAATGTTTTGGTAACATGCTTTCATTTAGTAAGTTTCTAGCACATTCTTGTAGAGTCCGACTCTTTCGTTCTACAACTCCATTTTGTTATGGAGTTCTAGGAAATGAAAAGTAATGAAATATTCCTTTCTCTTTACAATAGTTACCAACAATTCCTTTTCAAATTCACCTCTGTGATCACTTCTCATACTTTTAATTTTAGTACCTTTTAAATTTTGAATTCGTTTAACAAATGTTTTGAAAAGTATCACTTTTATTTTTCATAAAGATAGTCCACGTATATCTAGAAAAATCACCAAAACACGTATTTATGTGATTTATGCATTGAACTGGGGTCGGTCCAAATAAATCCATATGAAGTAATTCAAGTGGTTGTAATATTAAAATGACTTTCTTAGATTTAAATGACGATTTAGTTAATTTACCTAATTTACATGCGTCACAGATATTTTTAACTTTACAACTCATCTTTGGTAATCCTTTTACGAGATTATTTTTAGAAATTTTATTTATAGTTTTGAAATTTATTATACAGAATCATTTATGCCATAGTCAGGGATCATTTACTTTGGCTATTAAACACATTTCTGAGTTACGATTAACTTACATATTTAAAACGCAAATGTTTCTCTCTCTATCTCCTTTGAATATAAGATTCTGATTTTGATCGAATATACTACGTTTATTTTCAAAGAAAGACGTTTTAAATCCTTTGTCGAATAATTGACTTATACTTAATAGATTATGCTTTAGATTCTTAACTAATAAACATTTGTAATAAGAGGTAAATTAGATGTACCGTAATTGCTCATCACCTTTGCCGATGATATATCCCTTGGAATTATCTCCAAAAGTGGCAGAACCTTCATTTGAATATGTAATGTTTGTCAGCATATCTTTGTCTCCTGTCATGTGTTTTGAGCAACCACTGTCGAGTATCCATTTTCCTTTTTTCTTGAGTGGGACCTGCAAAAAATATGACCTGACGTTGGTACCTATTTTTTAATAGAGTCCTAAGAGTTAGATCTCAGGAAACCAAACCAAAGTGGGTTCAGTATCCCTTTTATAAATATAATTCTTATTATTATGAACGTTTTCTATGAATGATCTAATATAATTATTCCTTATTAACTTGTTATTTGTTTTAGGAACCCGTATATTGATAGTTTTAGAAACTGATCTTTTTGAAGATATGGGTGTTTTATTAGACTTAACATTGTTTAAATTACAGGACTATGAATTCTTGACTTTCCTCTTATAACCTAGTCTGTTTTTATTGTTAGTAGGTTGTGAATTTTTAATAATTCTAGATAAATTCTCTCTGCTTTTTTAAAATTCAAGACATTTTTGGTGATTCCTTATAGTTTGGTCTTTAGACTCGAATTTTCTAGTTCTACCATTTTGATATTAGTTTTCAAATCATGATTTTCAGAAACAAGAACATCATTCTTTTCTTTTTTAGTCTCAGTTTCTTGACCAAATAATATCAGTTGAGAATTAACATTTGAAAGCGATTCTTGAGTTTTCTCTAATTCTTCTTCTAATATTTTTTTCTCGTCTTTAAGCGTATCTCTTTCGAATTCTTCCTTGTTCTGATTGTCAACAGCCTCTTTATATTTTCTTTTGAGACTTTTTAAAGTATCTAACAATTCTCAGTTTATCTCTATCATATCATCAAAAGTTAAATCATTAACCTCATTATCTTTGGCCATAAAGCATATGTTGGCGTGTTCGTTATCATGGTCACTCTCGCTTTCTAGGGAGGAGGAGGAATTTGAATCATCCCATGCAATTGAGAAAGTTTTCCTTCTGAATTTGTCCTTCCTTTTATTGTGATATTCTTTCTTTTGATCCAGACAATCTTTCTGTATATGCCCTTTTTATGGCAGTTAAAGCGCTCCAGAACTGATGAAGACGATGGTTTATTGCTGTTTGAGCTTCTCTTGCCATTATTTCTGTTTCCTTTTCTATACTTCAAGAATTTCTTGAAGTTTTTGGCAATAAAGGCTAGGTCGTCTTTGTCTGAATCCGATTCTTCTTGTTCTGAATGGAATGTTATATTCTTTTTATCTTGTGCTTGAACTCGTTTAGCCTGCATATTCACTTTATAGGACATTAGATTTTCTATTAACTCTTTCGAAGTTATTTTGGAAATATCGTACGCTTCTTCAATTGCGGGAACTTTTCTTTCTCATTCTTCCATTAAAGAGTTATGAATTTTGGATACGATATCAAAATCTGAATATTTTTCTCCTTGTCCTACTAATGAATGATAGATATCCTGAAATCTTGAATACATATCATTTATAGATTCACTATCTTTCATTCTAAAGCTTTGAAACTAACTTTTGAGCATGGATATCTTGCTTCGTTTGACCTTGCTAGTTCCTTTGTGTGTTACTTTGAGTGTAAGCCATATTTCATATGCAGTGTTGCACATGTTAACACGGTTAAACTCATTTTTTTATCTAAGGAACAAAACAATATAATCATGGCTTTTGCATTTGCTGTGGCATCTAGTTTCTGTGTATTTTTCCAAGCAGAATACTCCTCGGTAGGAATAGTGTACTCTTTCTGAGTTATATTCCATGAATAAAAACCATTTGCTTGCATATATATTCTCATTCATGAGGCCCAATAGTTACAGTTCATGCCATTGCATAGTAGTGGACGTGCAGTGGATTGTCCTTCTATGAAGCTAGTGTTAACGCTAGTGCTGGTGTTAGTTTCCATATTATTATAGTATAAGATAACTCTGTTACAGTTATATGAAGATACTTCTCTAATACCTAATGAAAGTATGCTATGGATCGTGTAATATGGATACACGATAATACAGAGTATAGTGATGATAGCTATATAGTAAATAGTGCGGAATATAATAGTACTATAATAAAAATAGCACCAGAGATTTTTATACTTGTTTGAAGCTCCATCCTACGTCCAGTTCCAAACTCCTTCAGCAATTTCACTAAAACAACAATCCTCACTTAACCCGAAGGAATAGGTTTATACAACCCCTAAGCAGCCGAACAGGGAATTGAGCAGCGGATCAGGATTTCGCCTCAACAGCCGAAGAGAACTTCACACGCCTGAGCAACAGAACATGACTTTAATAAATAAAAAAGATTGTTTGACTTTTTGTGTTCTGATAACAGGGATAAGTCTGTTTATAGTACACCCTTCCTACGATCTTCTCCTCGGGTATAAATATGTATATTTGAATTTTATGAAGATTAGAAAGGAATAGTATTTCTTAGAATATGATATGTTAATCTAATTCAAGTAATTAGTATGTTAAGAATGCTGAATATGTGAGAGTACAATCGTAAGAATATTAAAGAGAGTTAGATAAGAGAGATAAGAAGATTAAGTTGTATGGAATGAAGTTAGGATATATATTTATAATTGTTGCATAGCAGCGACCATTGGCGAAGAGTTTTGGTTGAAGCGCCGCGTCCAAATCTCTTCGTAGAGATTCGTAAATCTTCGCGAATGATCGTGTCTTTTCAAAAAATATAGCCGTTAAAAAATTTAGTCAACTGAGCCTCTGGGTCATTCGACTAAATATTCAAATGATTTTTATTATATATTAATATACATACTTGTGCACGTATGCATGTTGCATAGGTACTAGCCGGTCAGTCGATTGACCTTCTAGGTCAGTCGACAGACCTGGTATTATCTGTGCAATTTGCACAGTTTACACAGGTATATATATATTATATGATTCTCACTTTAAAACTTTGAATATATATATATATATATATATATTATATGCATATATATGTATGAATCATTAGAAAATAAGAAGATTATATGTATAAGCTAATATATATGTAAACGAGGAGAGATCTTAACAATATTGACTTAAGACTTAAAACAAAATAATATAAAAGTTGATGCCCCGATTTTGATGTCTTGTCTCCATGTAGTATATAATCTCGTTTTGTTATAACAATCGTTGAATTTGTAAGTTGCAGTGATAGCTTCGTGTCATGAATCAAAACCAAGTCTCAACAACCTGGTGACGACCAATCTGCATTTTTGGATAGTTAGGGTCTCGACATGTTTATTTCGGGTAGTGATGGCTAGTGTCGGCTATATTCTCGATAGCTGTCGAAAATGCTTCGATGAGGCCATCGCTTAAGCCGTTGCTTTCGCTTGCTTAGATGAGGAAAATAACGAAGCTGTTTCCAATGGCTACCGACGGCTCTCGGCAGTCGCCAATGGAAAATAGCCATCACCTTTACTGTTTTTCTTTATAGCGATATCCGAAAATGATTTCAGATGTGGATGCGAATATGACACAATCGCATCCGAAAGTATATGTTGGCAGACTTATGTACACTATGTTTATATTTTTTGCAGGAGTTATATTGTTTTTAGTTTTCCTTTTTCTTTCTTAAATTTTTCTTTCATAGTTTGCAGTTGTAGAGCCCTAATTAAACTTCTACCTATTGTCCAAAATAGTTGTGACGACCTGGAAATTTTAACTTTTGAAATTGAAATATTTAACTGATTTAAATATTTGAATGATAGTTTAAATTGAATTTCAAATATAACTATGAAATTTTCAATTAATTATTGAATTTAATTTATTGAAGTTGGATAAAAATTTGAATCTTCAATTTTAAGCTGATTAAAAATATTTCAAAGGCTTAGAAAATTTATATTGATAATACTGAAGATAATGGAAGCTTCAAAATTGGACTTGGAAATGTTTTATTCAGTTTTGGAATTATATCGTTTAAATCGATATTTAAAAGTAGCCTTCCGAGGCACAGTCTCGGAATTCGACAAAACCAGTTCCATTGGATCTGTAATAGTGTATTATTATCGAATTTCAATTTTCATAATGTTGGGAGTGATCTTTTGGCCGCATGATAAGCAAACGCGCTGAAAATTTATATCGAAATTTAATTTAACAACTAGGTTCAAAAAGCTATCTTCTCCATACGATCGAATTTGGATTCGAAACATTTTCCATTGCGTTCAGAATAGGAGCTTAACCTTATGAACACCTGGCGGCACGCCTCGATTGGATATCGAGATTTTTAGTTGCGTTTATCAAAGCGGTTTGAATTTAAATTTAAATGTAAAATATGATAATTGTTTTATTAGAAAAATTTTACATCAATTTTTTTTCACAACACCTGTACAAAGGAAACAACACTTGTCATTCATGTAATGAAATTTAAAGCACGTTGCAAACAAACAAATAAAAAAATATAAGTAAAAGAAGGGTCGAGCCTTTTCTTTTGTTCAAATCAAAAGAAATCAAAAATGGCCGCGTCCTCATCTGTCTGGTTTCTGAATCAAAATCAAATTTTGTCTCCCCCTCCTATCAGCTACATTCACAAATTGATATGCACTAAAAATACGAAGGATGGAAACAAATTAAAACCAAAATTCAAAAATCAAACTGCTCCCTCCTTATCCTCTGATTCGAATTCATTTTCAGATTTTGATGGAACGACTCGTACTCGTACTCGGAATCGCGCTCGGATTCATTACTCTCGATAAATTCGTTACCTGGATTTTCGGTCGAACTTCATTACCTATGAGAGAGAAAGAGGTTTCAGGATAGGAAGCGCGTGCGAAGTCCCTGGCGGTGCGTCATCAGATAGGAGTGTGGTGGAACCTACAGTGGCGAGAATTTGGGTTAGCAGCTCTCGGTTTGGGGTTGGTTAAGGCAAGCAGCAGCAGGCATATACCAACTCGTTCGTGAGTAAGGAAGTTTAACCATAGGGTGAGGTTTTTGCAAAAGCTCTTTCATGAATAAATACGTAGTTCATTGTTTACAGATTTTATAATAATCCTTAACAACTTGTGCTTATTAGTAGTTTTGTTGCTAAATATGACAACTCGTAATTAATTTTCTTCTAAGATACCGCTAGAAAAAAGTTTCGGAGTATAGAATGGATAACTTCATTTGGTTTGTTTTAATTGCTGAGATTTAACTTCTGTGCCTTGGATAGCATCATCATTATTTTCAACAACAACAATCGTAACAGTACTTGTAACATCGTATTCATCATTCTTAGAAAATATAAATATAAAACTTGGATGAACGAACATATGACAGTGTCAAATCTTTTGCTTGGTTGATTTCATATGTTCATATTTGGAGCTACTCCACATGTAGTGTTGTTTATAAGTTATATACAAACAAAGAAGGAAATTAGTTAGTTATAATGACTAATGTTTTAAGTCGACTAAATTCAAAGAAGAAATTTAAATTATCACAACGATTAATAAAATTATTAAATGGTAATGAATTGTCTAATTATTTCAAACATTAACAAATCCATATAATGCTTGTACAAGGTCTAAAATCGTGGAGAATCAAGCCGAAACGAAAATGGATTGCATGCAAAGCAAAGGTGAGATATTCTCACTCAAGTTACAATAATTAAATTTTTTAGTTATTGATTGATTGTTGAATTGTGTTAGTTAAATTTAAATGGTTGATTGTATGTTTGGATGATTACTCATTATCAGTATATTGAAATAGACCCTATGCACTGCATAATAGCGGATGATATTATATTAAACAGATATACCACGATATTCCACCTCGAAGTGGAATTGGTATTATATATGTATTTGGAGTGATTGATTTCCCGCATTATATAGTAGATGAGACCCCATGCGCCGCATAATAGCGGACGATATTTTATAAATTCCATATACTGCGATATTCCACCTCGAAGCAGAATTGGTATTTAATTGTTGTGCTAACGTCTGTGGATGTAGGGAAACAGGTTGGAGGGATCCAACTAGATCCCTCAAACATTTGAATTTGTTTTATATGTTGTGTGTTGGTTTATCTATAATCTGTGTGTGATTATATTGTGATTGAAATTGTGGAAGGCTATGATTTAACCAAATATATTTTTGGTATTGCAGGATACCAAAAATAAATAAAATCGGATTTTTGAAATTTAAGTAGAAAATTTATAATAAATTCATTTAAAAGAATTTGGTGAATTCAAAAGAAGGAATTCAAATAGATGAAGTTTTATTTTTGAATCCAATTGAATAAATTCCAAAAATATGGGAAAGAATTTTAATAAATGGATTTCAAGTAGTATTTTTTAAAGGTCGAAGAATTTATTTAAAATCGGATTTTTAAATAGTTTGGAAGAAATAAAGAGATTTATTTTAAAAGAAAATAAAGTTGGGAAATCGATTTGAAATTGATTTAGTGTTTGAAAATAAATCTTTGGGAAATCAATTTGAGAATTTGATTTGGTGTTTGGAATGATTTTGGAAATCGATTAGAAATTTGATTTGGTGTTTGAAAGTGAATATTTGGAAATCGATTTGAAAATCGTATATCAGTTGATATTTGGAAATCTAAATTCACAATGGGAATTTGTAAAGGAAAGGGAATTTTGTTTTAAAAATAAACATTGGGTTATTTTTTTAAAGTGTGTAAAGGAATTTACGGATTTGGAACGTAAATTTAAAATAAATCGAGAAGGGTTTATTAATTGGTTTAAATGGACCATTTTCAAATAGAAGCGTATTTTCCCTGGAAAGCCGAGTATGTTTTCAAAGTAGCTTTCAAGTATAAATTAAAGTTCTAGAGATAGTTTTAAAAAGAATATTTTGGAGAAATTATTTTCTTAAGTTATTTTGAAAATCTATAAAGTAAAGATATATTTTAAATTATTATAGAAGTGATTATTTAAAGACTAAATTGATATTTGATTTAGAAAATAGTTATTTAAATATTATACTCTATTTACTAATTTTATTTTAAAATTAGTTTTGAACTTGAATTTTTATATGAGATATTAGTATAATATTTTCATAACAAATATTTAAGCAAGTGTTTTAAAATAGTTTTTATTCCAAGTATATCCAAGTATATTTTGGATAAGTGATTTGAATTATTTTAAAGTATTTGAATTTGGTAGACTTTCAGTGGAAATAAATAGTATTGGGAATCTTATTCCCCGAGTGAAAAGTGATTTGAAATTTGTTTTCAAATGGTTGAAATGTGAAAATATATCTTGCAAAGATATTTTGAAAATAAATAAGTGGGGGAAATTATTTGAAATCTAGTAATTGTTCTGAATGTTGATTGATAGTTAAATAACCGACTATCAATATTGGCCTTTAAATGGCGTTTGAATTTCGATGCGACCGAGGGTCGGATTTCAAATGGATATTCGAAAACCACATCGAACCTTTGTGATTGTGATGGATCTTTTGGTTTAAAAGAACAAAGTGAAAATTGTTGTGATTTGTTTGAAATCTAAATGTAACACTTATTTTTAAAAGTAAGCGCTCATTATTCGGATTAGCCGGGAGAGGACTTTGTGTCATAAAACCCATTTCAAATAATGTTATGACGAAATAGGATTGCATTTGAAGATGGTGTTGAAGACCGGGTATTTTCGAAAGCGAAAGGGTTACCTGTCGTATGTCTCTGCACCGAGTTGCTCCGGTATAGAGATTTGATCACCCTTTGTGATGGTGATTCCAGACGTGATTAGTGAATATCTGGATTGCAAAGGCTTCTTTGAAGTGCCTTTGGTTCCGTTCGATTCCGGAACGGACTTGTATGGATGTGTGTCTGACGTTACACTTTGAGATGTAAAGCTGGTTTCTATCAAATACATTTCTGTTGGTGGCGGAGAATTTATTCTCTTAGCTTAACACCCTTCTCTGAGACGTACGAGCTTAGAGGTTATGTAGTTGATGGTTACTAGTGATATATTTCCAATTTGGTAATGTGGCATACGAAGTGCTGCTGATCATTTTTTGATCGAAGCGTGGCTTTTGTGAAAAGCGTAGCTTTGTGGACGAGACTTCGTCGAGCCTCACAAACCGAAAATGGTCGAACCACGAATGTTGTGGCAAGGTTTTTAGGGGTCGCGCCCCTAAGGTATGTCCATTTTCTTCTAGATAAGAGGTGGTATCATGGTATGGAGCCCAGATATTTTACCTATGTTGATGCTGAAAATTTATTATACTTTGTGATTGTTGCTTTGTGGTTGAGGATCCTCGAATAAAGGTCGGTTACGACCGGGGATGACATACTTATGTGGTAGTTACCTATGTTATAGCTTGGTTAAAGCGTGAGGTAACGTCGGCCTTGTTTGGCAGAGATCCGGTTAGGTTCTCGAGGGCGTCCTTCCAGAGGCGTAACCATTTTGGTGTAGGAAGTTCCTTTGCCTAACCATTGTTGGAAATCCAAAGAAACAATACGCATCCTGTACGGTTTTAGTTGTACAACCTGCCATGGAATGTGGCGGTAACCTGCTATTGAACATGGTAGTTATAGTAGGCATACGACAAGATGTGTTATGCTGGCTAAGATTAATATTATACTTTCGAAATGTTTTCTGCACTATGCACTAATAATAATATCAAATGGTTTTCGCGTATCAAGCATTTTTGACTATAATGTGGAGAAATCTCCTACAAATGTGCGCTTATATTGTGTGTGGCGGGAGGCCTTATGGCATTTTCATTTTCCAAAAGCATAGCAGATTTCTTTTTATTTGGTTTGTGAAAACAACTGTTTTTAAGATCTCACACTAGTCCCATGACTGACCTGGAGCTTATTGTTCCCTTTCTAAACTCTGGGTGCCCATCAATTTCCACACGGGTAACCTAGAGTCAGGTTATCACTTATTCTGGAGCGAAGTCAGAAAAGAGATGCTATGGAGATCAGGAGAAAGCTGGATGGCGCGGCGTATCACTAGTATATGTAATATTTCCTTTCCGCTGTTGTGTTGTTGTGCACTCTGACAATGTATGTATAAACTGATATAGTGTTTTTGCTTTAAAAATATTCATTTATCTATTGTATATTGTTCTGCTGTGAAATGTGAGATTCTGTTATTGTTTCTATTTCTTCTTCTATCTTCTTCTTCTTTAACCCTAACGGTTCGGTTTTCCGGCGTTCGATTGTGCGGCATTTGATACAGTGGGCGTATTGATGTCGACTTTCGAAAGTCGAAAAAATTAGGCCGTTACAGTAGTCTTTTAAAGACTTGACCTAACAATGGTTTGTGTAAAGACCCAGAATTTCGAACACTTCGTATTTAAATATATGAATTGTTTAAATGTTATTAAAATGATTTAATAAGTTTTTTTACCCCCTTTTAAATTCATAACTAAAGATGGTAAACTTATATTGGAAAAATATTTTGAAAAATATATTCTTCGAAGAAAAATCGATAATGTTACTGAATATCGGTTTACTGGTAAACAATTTTTCAATCGATATAAATTGTTCAAACTCTTATGCACTTTGCTAATGATCAGATGAACATGTTAGCAACTAATTAACACACATACATCTCTTTACTGGGATTGGAAGGTTCTTAAAGCTTCCTCTAGGATAAGAGGTATTATCTGGTGAGGGTATAATGGTAATTAGCCTAAAGAATAAGTGCCGTAAAGAAAAGGTGATGGGAGGTGAACATTCCATGGCATGGTAGGGGGGTTGAGTGCAAGCTTAGGCAACATTATTCATTGCCTATATAAGGAGAGGCATACCTTAGAGTATAATCACAAAATCACAAAGGAAACCAAGCTCCTTTAATGGCTTCTTCACCACCTTCTTCACTAAATGTTCTCAAATGAAATAGTTGCACATCAACTCTAAATCACTTCGAACTTTCCCACAAGATTACTATAAAATTATAAAACTTTCCATCGTGTTAAAATTTAAAGAAGTGGAGCCACACTCCCCCATCGTGGAATGGCCGTGAGCAATATCAAGGAGGAGGAAGGAAAATTCAAGTGCAAAATCAAGGAGGAGGGGTAAGGTGGTTGCAAGATGGGGTTGCACTTTGGTTCTTGGATCTTTGTTCTTTCTATGGTTAAAGGTGAGGTGACGCCTCACTTTGAATGAAAATATAACACATACATATGTTGTGTTGTTTTTAAATATGTTGTTTGAATTGTTGTTGACCTATGTTAAAACATTGGTTAGGATTCTTACTTTGAAAGTAAATGGCATATGTGATCCATGTATATGGAATTGAATGAAATTAGAATGGAGTTGAAAGGACTTGTATAACTTATGACAAGACATTGAACAAAGAAAGTAGATTATAGATGGACTTTGGTTTAGATCAAACTCGAATTTGCAAATGCACATATAGCGATAGCCGCTGTAGATGCAGTTGTGAATTGCTTTGTTTTGGCGATTGCTATAGAACTTTGTACAGAGATCCTTAGGGGTTTCGTTCCATATTTATGGTGTTATATATATATGTATGTATGTATGTATGTATGTATGTATGTATGTATATGTATATGTATATGTATATGTATATGTATATGTATATGTGTGTGTGTGTGTGTATATATATATATCTTTGTTGCTATTAAAAGTTTTAATAGTAAAAAGTTAAGTTATATCTTAAAACGTGGACAAAACATCACAAGTGCAAAACTGCTCCGCTTAGACTTGATTTTGGACTTTAAAGGGTTAAAAAGATACTTGAATTTAAGTATTTGTTTCAATCTTTTTATTAATGTTTACTAACTCATGTTAGAGTATTTCAAAAGTGGTTTGAGATACTTATGAATTTTAAAGAATTAGTTGTGAATTTTTTAAGAAGAGGTATTTTGTTAAAATATATAGAAAACACACCGTTCTCAAGTTTTTAAGGAAAATGGTAAAGTTGTTATTTTCAAGTGATATTTTGAGTAAATGTTTTAAAACCTATTATAAGTATTTTGAAGTATATTAAAAGTATAAACAAAAGTTTTAGAAAGAGGTTAGAATTGCTGTCAAATGGTTGATTGTTTAATTACATGTTATAAAAGTTATTAACTATGCTTAATGCTAAAAGCCGACAAAGTAAAGATTATCTATTTGTGAGAGTTAAGATTAACGTCTAGTAGGGACAGAGAAATAGAGCACTAACATACCAGTTTCCCTCTTGACTGAGAAACAATAAGTTGGAAAATGTAGAAAACGTGTTATTCCTGTTGATTTATTATTGATTATTGAAATCATTAGTACTATACTTAACACTAAAAGCTTACGAGGTAGACTTATCTATTTGTCAGATTCAAGAATCAAATGTCTACGCAAGGCTTTGATGCAACCAGTGCTCTAACTTACTTGGCTTCATTCTTGAACGAGGAATAGTTAAGTTGGAATGTCGAAAATGAATTAAGTGTACTGTTAACTCGCCTTTTGGAAAGGCTATAGGTAGGCGTTTAACTAAATCGATTGCTTGGTTATCGAGACTGGAATACGATAGGTTTATATCGACTTGATGGGTAGACAATCAATTGCGAATGATAAACATGATTATGAAGCCGGGATTTGGCATAGTCGATGGACAGATGACGTGGGATACTTGTAATACAAGTTTCGACAAAAGTAGAGTCATTTCAGATTGCTTGGAGTTTGCTCCTAGTCGCTTGTGGGTCAGCTTTGGGTTTTCAAGTAGGTTGCTTCAGGTCGGGCAGAGTCCTGCTTCGAGTCACTCGAGGTCGGTGTATATTTCAGAGGGATCGATGCTTTAGTGCTTCGGGTCGGCATCCTCCAAACTTCGGGTTGGCATGTACAAAACTCCGGGTCGACATGAATGGAGGGGTCTGCATCGAGGAGATTGAAGGGATCGGCAAGGTTGGAGTAGCTCGAGGTCGGCATGGACTTGACTTGGGTCGGCATCGTACAGGGGTCGGCTATAAGAGTTGAAAGGGATCGACATCGTATAGGGGTCAGCTATAAGAGTTGAACGGGATCAACATAAGGATATGGGGTCGGCTGCTTCAGGTCGGTACTTGTGAAAGTGTGTAGGATCATATAATATGGAATATACTTAAATCTAAATGTGGAAACAAATGATAATAGCAAAATAAATGGAAATAAGTAAAATAGAACAAGAACACCAGGAATTTTTATACTGTTTCGAACTTCCCGTTCTACATCCAGTCCTAGACTCCTTCTGGAATTTCAACTACAATAACCCTTACTTAACCCGAAAGAACAAGTATATACAGTCTGAGCAGCAGAACAGACACCTGAGCAACTGAACAGGATTTCCACCTCAACTGCAGAAGAGGACTTCACTAATAAAAACTAATATCTGACATTGTGTGTTCTTGATAACACTAATTTGTTACCGATAGTACAAACCTCCTATAATCAAATCCTCAAGTATATGAAGTATATGTGAAGATATGAAGAGAAGGTAATGCTAAGAATCGAAGATTATGAAAGTTATTTGCAGATTCAAAGTAGTAAAAACATATGTTCGCTGTTTGAATGCAAATATTAAAGCACAAAAGAATAGTAGAGAGTTAGAACGAAATTCGGTGTATATGAAATGTCTGGGAGTATCTATATATAATAGTTGAAGAGTTACTGCCATTAGTGAAGGGTTCTGACGATGTTGAGAGAAGAGTTGCATCCTTTCGGAGAAGAAGATGTCTTTTCGAAAATATGGTAGTTGGTCTTGGGTCAGTCGACTGGTCGTTTATAGTCAGTCGAATGACTATGCAAAAGATTTAAAAATTAAACAGTGCACTATGTATATGACACAGTCACTCGGCTGAATGGTTATGGCCAGTCGACTAGCTGTGACATTTTTACATAGTATGCTTCTGTTTTGATTTTAATGTGAAATATGAAGTGCGGATTACTTGAGGATAGATTTTAACAAATTTCTAAAACTCCATCATACATACTAGACAGTGAAATCATAGATTAAAAGTCTTGATGTAGCATAGTCCATTGATTATTTCTTTTGGTCGTGAATACTCTTTTTCTTCTAACTTGCTTTGTCATGAATCAAAACTAGTGATTCAACATTCTCCCCCTTTTAGATTGATGACAAACCTATATTTAAAAGTCCTAGAGAACAAATATAAAAACTCCCCCTGAATATATGATACTTCTTGTACCTGCAAAAAAATGATTAGGACAATTCTTCTCCCCCTTTGTCATCGACAAAAATAGATATAGCAAAAATAATTTCAATATAAAGTGCAGAAATAAATATCAAAGTGAGACTATTTAGTACAAGTCTCAAAAGATAAGTCTCAATATGTTTGAATTGACAGAAAATTATAGATAATCAAATAATTCATACCCAACTCACTCACCAAAAGACCTACTCATCAATATCCCAATTGTATTCTCCCTCTTATGCGGGCTCCTTTCCTGGTCTAGAAGAGCCTTGAGCACCACTGCCTGCTCTACTAGTGTCTCTAATAGTATGCTCCTCGGATGTAGACCATGTCAATCGAGGTGCGGGGCGTTTTCCTTGGGCGAAAGCCGTGGCAGCAGTTGAAGAAGAACATGATAATGCATCCCATAATGTATAAAAAAACCTTAGATTTTATCGAGCTTCTTATCCATTTTCTTGAGTCTAGAATCCAAAATAAGTTGATTGCGGGAGAGAATTTCTATGGATTCACGGGTGCTAGAGGAAGTAGCTAAGCGAATATCGCCTTCTTCTTGTTGCGCTACTGGTTCTCTAATTGAAGGACCTTCAGATTGTTGTTGTTGAGCCTGTTGTTGCTTCCAATCTTCAAATGAAGTAATAGGTGGTGGATGTGTTGGTAGCTTCATAAGACTTATGGTCCTTATATTTATCATTTCGACAGTAGAGAATTCGAAATCCGATTGACGAACACCCGCATCTAGAAGAAGTCGCATAATATATTCTCTAAAATAGATAACATGCATATTCCCATGTGTAAAGGTGAGAAATTCATCCACAATACGAGGCAACCAATTAACGCGTATATTTCCCTATATGGCATAAAGAGCTTTGAAATTTTCCAGATAAATTAATTCATACGATCCGGTTCGGGGAAGAATAGATCGCATAAGCGTCTTGTGTAAAATTCTTGCTTTAGGACGAAGAAGCTTAGAACGCAATTCAATCATGTCATCACCCATGAACATATGACTTATTCTATCTCTTTTTCATGGATTGCATTCAACATCATTTAAATCTATTCCTTCATTCGGAGATTGAAGTATATGTGCCATTCTATCAAGGGAAAAGAAGACTTGTTGTCCACATACCAAACTCCACACACAATTATTTGGATTCAATGGTTGTTGGTGACCAAGATTAAAATTTGCGAAGAAAAGTTTTGCCATAAGAAGATTAATATTGTGGGGGTTTGCATTATAGTCAAGGAGTGACTCTAGACCATATCTTCGCATTAATTGTTGAAGAGAGTAAGCAACAAAATCAGAATAAACCATGAAGGAGCCTTCAAAAATCCTAGACTTCTTCATCTTCTCCCATCGTTCAATTGTAGTTGCATCATATAGCCAATGAGCAACGTGAGTATCAACAAAGGATGAAGAGCCTTGTTTTGAGCATTTAGATCTAGGAGGGGCCATTAATTTGGTGTTTTTTGAGGATTTTGTGAAAGAAAAACGGTGGCTAGGGTTTTGGAGGCAGTAAAAATGAAAAAGGTAAAGTGAATAGATGGTGAAAAAAGGTTTAAAAAGACACAAGAGAAGCCCTTTTTTGTACAGCCAGTCGACTGGTCGGGGTAGGTCAGTCGACTGGTTGATAACCTGAGAGCTTTTTACTCAGTAATCAGTCGACTGACCCATATGACTCATTCAACTGGTTGACAACCCGAGAAATTTTTCACTCTGTAAACAGTCAACTGGTTTTAAATATCAGTCGACTGACTGTAGATATGAAATGCAGTGAAGCTTAAAAACAAAATTTTATTAAAAAGGCATATACATAATCAAAATCCAAGTAAGCAAGAACAATAATATACAAGAAAAGATGATTATTTAGGAGTTTTTGGAGAGCATTCATGTGGTTCAACCTTGGTGTTCTCAACATAAGGTTGCAAAGGAGACCAATAATTTTGGCGTTCCCAAGAGTTTGGAGATGCTGTAGGTTGATGTGGTGTTTGCTCCCATTGATTCCAGCCGGATGACTTTGGTTGACGAGATGTTGAAGGTTCAACAACATCATGCTTAGATGATTTTCCATAGAATTTAAGGGCAATTGATTCTATAAGGCTAAGGCGACTGGAATTCATCCTTTGTTCATAATACATTTCTCTTTGTAGATTGATTTGCTCCTTTTGATAATGATGGATTTCATTAATTTTTTCTTTTGTTTTTGGAGAGACAAACAATGATCTTCGAGACTTCTTAGGTTTTGGAGAAAATCTGGTGTGATATAGAATTGGTTCATGTACAAGGGTAGGAGTTGGCAAGGATGGAGTAGAGCTACTGATAGAAGATGTGGGAGTAGCAAAGGACAATTTGGAGTTCGAGGAGTCGTAGGAGTCGTGAGAGGCCATTGATAGAAAATGAGAAACTTGAAGTTTAAAGTTTTGAAAAAAATGAAAGGAATGCGGATTTATAGATGAATTTGAGCTGTGATTGAGTGGTTAGAAACAGCAGAACATTAATAGCCAGAGAGGAAAAAACCGATACAAGGAATGGATGAAAATTGACTGAAATATGAATGGTTAAGAACGAATGAAAAATAAGAATCAACAGGAAAACATACATAGCACAATTGGTAAGATATTGAACTACCAGCTAAGAGACCCGAGTTCGAGCTCCAGTAGCTATGTATTTATTTTTTTTGAACTAAAGTTTGCAGAATAATTAAAACCAAACTTCTAGTTGTGACAAGAAATAATCATAGCTCAATTGGTAAGAAGCAATTGTAATACAATAGAGGAGAGGTCATGGGTTCAAGTCTCTCTAGAGTCATATTTTTTTTAATTTAATTTGATAAAATTTGAGTGAGTGTTTATATATATATATATATATATATATATATATATATATATATATATATATATATTATCAAGTTGTGTTATGAAAAACTACAAATACAAATAGTACATATACATATACATATATATATATATATATATATATATATATAATTTATAAATTTTTAAAAGAGACAATTCCAAGTTCTCATCTTAAATTGATAAAAGTGTTTTCATATAAAGGTTTTGTAAAAATATCTGCCAATTGTTTATCAAAGGAAACAAATTCTAGATTTATCAAATCCTATTCAATATTATCACGAAGAAAATGATGATGAATGTCAATGTGTTTTGTTCGTAAGTGATTAACAGGATTTTTAGATAAATTAATAGCACTAGAATTATTACAGTAAATAGTTGACTTAGATAAATTAAAACCAAAATCTTGTAGTGTTTGTTGCATATAGATAACTTGAGCACATGCCAGAGCTGTAGAAATATATTCTGCTTCACATGTCGATAATGAAACACAGTTTTGTTTCTTACTAAACCAAGATACAAGAGACCGCCCAATGAAGTGACAAGTCCCACTTGTACTTTTTCTATCTGTCTAGCTACCTCCGAAATCAGCGTCACTATAGGACACTAATTCAAAAGGACATTCCTTTGGATAGAATAGTCCAAAGTCCTTGGTTTTATTAAGATACCTCAGTATGCGTTTCACTGCTCGTAAATGTGATTCTTTGGGATCTGCTTGAAAACGTGCACACAAACAGACACTCATCATTATGTCAGGTCTACTAGCTGTTAAATATAGTAACGATCTAATTATACTTCGATATAATTTTTGGTCCATACTTTTGCCACTTTCATCTTTATCAAGATGTATGGTTGTACTCATAGGAGTAGTGTTGGGTGTGTTTTCACCCATATTTTCCCACCCTTCACCTAACCAAGTCCATCGATTAAACCAACCTACTGCCGAATCAAGTCCTCACCTCCAACAACTACCGGTCCAGATCATGGCCGAACCAACACAGGTGCTACCGAACCAGACACACCGGACCAACCTACCACATCTCACCACCGAACCAATCTTCTCCTCTACCACCGAACCAGCCACACCGGACCAAGTCGTCTCCAACTATTTTCGGACCAAGTGGATGCCAAACCAACTCCGCCAGGTCCGATTGCTTCAGCCCAGGCCCACCAGCAGCTATATACATCCAGGACCCCTGCCCCCAACATCACTCTATAAATAGAGGGGTAGGGGTACAACAATGGGAGAAAAGTTTGAGAGCTCAAGCGTGGGTAGAACTTTGAAACAACTTTCAGTTACTTGTAATCAAAGCTCTGTACTTGTAATCTGAATAGAAAAGGAGAATAACATATAAAGTGGACGTAGGCATGTTCTGGCCGAACCACTATAAATCTGCATGTCTTTTACAGTTTAGTCCCTGCTTTTTATATATTTGCATAAATCACCTAAATCACTAAGAATAACTTAAAATTGACTAAATCATACGACTTGGAGGTGTTTTCCCATTTTTTGTGCAAACATTTATGGTGCTTTCACTGAGAACGGAGCTCGAAGCTTCAGCTTCTCCTACTTAACCCTTTTTCTATCGGCATCGTTCATTACTTGATAAACATGCCTCCCGGACGGAAGAAAGATGCTAACAAAGGAAAGACATCGCAACTGGCAATATCCCAGATCCAGTGATCAGAGACCAAGACAATCGTCCGGTTCCAACAGCAAATTTAAATCAGGCAAACCCGACAGCCCCTGCTATGGAACAACCAATTATAAGGGCGGATCTGGACAGGGTTGTGGCTGAAGTAACTAACCGCTTTGCATCTCAACAAGAAGCCTTAGTAGATCAACTCATGTCACGCTTAAGGGATGTTGAAGAAACCAACCGCAACACTGAATCATGAGGTGAGTCCCAGTCTGGAGGATCTAGGAGACGACAAGGGTCTTTCTTCTTCGAAGAGGCTAACAACAGGAACAGCTATGGTAGGAGCCGAGCCCGGACTCAGCCCGAATCCCGACCCGAGGAAGCGCTTGGAACCGAACCCAACGGGGGAGGTACCAGGCAAGGGTCGGATGTAGCTGAGCCCGCCATGCTACCTAACCGTGGAGATACTAAGAGACGGGGCCGAGCTGGAGTCCTGCCCGAAGTTGGACCCGAGGAAGTGCTGAGGACATAACCCAGCAGGGAAAGATCAAGGCAAGGGCCAACTGTGGCTGACCCCAGCATGCCCCCGGAAGACCAGAGGCAGCCGTTGGAGAATGTTAGGAGTGATAGACGATACCATCCTTACAGGTCATCTGGACGGAATCAATCCCGCCGAGAGGAACCAAACTCATTTCTATCCGCTCCAAGTTCTGATGAAAGGATGGCGTGATTGTTCAGAGAGTGCGTCCAACGGGACTAATGAGATAGAGGGATAGGCGCTAGGGTAACCAGCCCCTTCACCCGCAATATCGAAATTGCCATCACCCCCCGAGAATGGAAAATGCCAACAATGGAACCTTACAAGGGGACCTCTGACCCGTTGTACACTTACAGAGGTACATGCAACATATGCTCATGAGCGGAGCAACAGAAGGAGTGTTGTGCAAATGCTTTCCGCTATTCTTGGCAGATCTGGCTACCTCCTGGTTCTTCCATCTGCCCCATGGATCCATCAGCTCATGGGAAATGTTGAAAGAAAAGTTCATCAGCCAGTTCCGCATTCATGTGGAACAACCCAAGGATGATTATTCCCTATCTAATATCAAACAAAAGCCCGAGGAGACAGTACAATAATATCTAACCCGATTCAACGCTGTAACAACCGCAGTCCAAGATGCCGACGAGAAACTTATCCTAATGGCCCTCTGCAGTGGTGTACATCCGGATACTAAGTTTTCTAGGAGACTAACGAAAGAAAAGCCAGCTACCTTACCCGATTTCTTCCACGAAGCCGGGAAATATATGAGACTTGAAGACGCTGCCATTGAAAGGCAGGCAGGGCAACAAACAAGGACAGCTCATGGCAACACATCCGCAGTAGCAAAGGACGTTCGGAGAAATAACTCCATATATAGTGCTGGGGGCAAGAAGGGGAAAAAGAGCTTATATAGGCCAGGGCCGAGATTTGACTCTTACACTCCTCTAAATGAAACAATCGAAAACATCTTCTTGGCTACCTAGGATGAAGTTAGATACAAGCGCCCCCCGCACAAGAAGGAATCAGATAATGCTATTAAGACTGGAAAGTTCTGCCGATTCCACGAATCTCATGGGCATGACACCAATGAATGCCATCATCTCCGGGACTTGATCGAAGAACACATCAGAAGGAAGAGGCTAGAACGCTATGTGAAAGGTCAGAACAGGACTTCAACTCCTGTCAATGAGAACCCAGGGCTGCCCCCCCGGAAGTAGGCAGAGGAAATCGCAACAACAGCGGCTCCAGTCAAGAGAAGATAGTAGTCCTCACCATATCGGGAGGACCACACATCGTCGACGGAAGCTGGGAGATGGAGAGATACGGTAAGTCACTTAGAAACAATGAAGGCTACGTTAATTCTATTACTAAAGAACGCCACCCAAAACGGAAAGAGAATGATGACATCACCTTCAGTAGGCGTGATCTAGAGGGAAGGCAGTACCCTCACATGGATCCTATGGTCATCTCTGCCTGGTTCGGTCCAGCCAAGGTTTTTCGAATTCTAGTAGACACTGGAAGCTCAGTAAATATCTTACTCAAAAATGCTTTCGACAAAATGAAGCTATCAATGAAGTATGTGTCTCCCTGCAGCAAACCGCTACATGGCTTCACTGGAGATGCGAAGATGCCCCTCGGGCAACTGGACCTCTTTGTCGAGATAGGAAGTCATCCCCGCTCCGTTGTGCGAAAACAAACATTTGTGCTAATAGAAATCCATTCGGCCTACAACGCCTTTTTGGGGAGACCAGCCTTGTCTGACTTCCAAATTGTCCTAGCCCCGTGGTGCCTGAAAATGAAATTCCCAACAGATAATGGAGTAGGGGAAATAGAGGGAGATCAAGACGCCGCTCGAGATTGCTATGTGACTGAACTTCGCAATAACCGCAGGAAGGATAAAGGGAAGGATGCAGAGACTTCTCTCTGCAAGAAAAACTTGGAAGCATAGCAATTAAAGAAAGCCCCTCCTCTTCGATATACCAACGATCCTTTCAACGAATTAGACCCCAGGGACAAAGAGGAAGAGGCCACCACCGAGCCTGCAGAGGCTATGGAATTTGTATCTGTAGACAAACACGACCCAAGTAGACTGCTGAGAGTTGGGTCTCAGTTAAGAGCAAAGTTGAAGGATCAACTCGTCGATTTTCTTCGCCACAACATGGATGTATTTGCATGGACGCACGCCGACATGACAGGAATCTCCCGAGACGTAGCATGCCACGTACTGAACATCGATCCCACCAAGGTGTCGGTAAAGCAGAAAAAGAGGAGCATGGGGGCAGAACGATCAGCAGCCCTCGAGGAAGAAGTAAAGAACTTACTTGCCAATGACTTCATACGAGAAGCCATCTACCCAGAATGGATCGCCAACCCGGTACTGGTAAAGAAGGCTAACGGGAAGTGGCGAACATGCATCGACTTCTCCAACTTAAATGACGCTTGCCCGAAGGACTGCTTCCCACTCCCCCGAATCGATCAGCTCATGGACAACACAGCCGGACACGAACTCTTATCCTTTATGGATGCATACTCAGGATATAACCAGATCCCTATGCACGCCCTCGATCAAGACCACACTAGTTTTATCACTGACCGGAGATTATACTGCTACAAAGTAATGCCTTTTGGACTTAAAAACGCCGGAGCTACTTATCAGCGCCTCGTCAACAAGATGTTTGCGGAATTAATAGGACGAACTATGGAAGTTTATATGGATGACATGCTGGTAAAATCGAGGAAAGCCATGGATCATATAAACCATCTGGACGAGATGTTTCAAGTACTTTGCCAATATGGAATGAAGTTGAATCCTCTAAAGTGCTCCTTCGGAGTATCGTCGGGAAAGTTCTTGGGATTCATCGTACAAGCCAAGGGGATTGAAGCAAACCCCGAACAAGTCCGGGATCTGCAAGATATCAAGATACCATCCACTCGAAGAGAGATGCAAAGCCTAAACGGGAAGTTGGCTGCCCTAAGCAGGTTCATCTCTAAAGCAACCGACAAATGCATCCCTTTCTTCGAAGCTCTTAAGAAAGACAAAGGAAAGTTGGAATGGACTGACGAATGCTCGACGGCCTTCCTTAACCTAATCGAACACCTTCAGAGACCACCAGTACTCTCAACTCCAAATGAAGGCGAAAAACTATACCTATACCTTGCTGTATCGTCCCATGCTTTAATCGCCGCTCTGGTAAGAGAAGACAACCGCACGCAGTGGCCCATATACTTTGTAAGCAAGAGATTTACAGGGGCAGAAGCCAAATACCCTAAATTTAAAAAGCTAGCATATTGTTTGCTAATCACGTCACGGAAACTACGACACTATTTCCAATCTCATTCCATCAGAGTTTTAACCGATCAACCGCTAAGGCAGGTACTCCATCGCCCCGACACTTCTGGGCGACTACTTAAATGGTGCATTGAACTGAGTCAGTATGATATCACCTACCATCCTCGCACCGCCATCAAGGGACAAGCCTTGGCCGATTTCATTGCCGAATTCACTACCAACGAAGGTAAAGATCGATCTGAAATAGCAAAGGATATCAAGTGGGATCTCTTTGTAGATGGAGCGTCAAATGAACAAGGCTCGGGGGCAGGTATTGTGATAGTTACCCCCAGGGGAAGGAAGCTGCACTATGCCCTAAGATTAGAATTCGCTGCCACCAACAACGACGCAGAATACGAAGCAGTGATAGCCGGATTAGAACTTGCCCTAGAAATTGGAGTCGGTTCTTTATGTCTCCATAGTGATTCTCAACTTATTGTAAATGAAATACTGGGAGAATTCCAGACTCGAGGAGAACGACTCACAGCATATCTAAAGAAGACCAAGCTGCTGCTCAATCAATTGGATAACTATTTAATTAGACACATTCCTCGAGGAGAGAATCAGGAGGCCGACGAACTGGCAAAGCAAGCTAGCATGAAGGACGACATCACTTCCGGAACGATAACCATCTCAAAGCAACTAGCCTCGAGTTTTGAGCCAATGAATCTGATAGCTGCAATCGAAGAGGAAACTTGGATGACTCCCCTCCGAAAGTACTTGCAAAGTGGCACACTACCCGACGGGCGTAACGAAGTTAAGAAAATTTTGAGGAAAGATTCCCGCTACACAATACAAGAAGGCATCCTCTATCGGCGCGGCTTCTCGAACCCCTTATTAAGATGTGTCGCCGGAAGGGAAGCCAAGGAAATCTTATCCCACATCCATCAAGGAAGTTGCGGAGACCATAATGGAGGGCAGACTCTGGCAAAGAAGATACTCCGATACGGATATTTCTGGCCCACTTTAAACAAAGACGCCTTAGACTTCGTCAAAAGATGTGACGTGCCAGAAATTTGCTAAGATTCCTCGACTACCAACAAATGAAATTACTCAAATGACCAGCCCTTTGCCCTTTGCAGTATGGGGAATTGACTTGATTGGCGAATTGCCGACGGGCCGAGGCGGAGCCAAATATGCTATAGTGGCAGTCGACTATTTCATCAAATGGGTGGAAGCGGAACCTTTAAATAAAATATCTTCGACGAAAGTTATTAATTTCTTGATCAAAAATGTTTATGCAGGTACGGGGTTCCACTGAAAATCGTATCGGACAATGGACTTCAATTTCACAGCAAGGAATTCACCGACTGGTGCTGAGAACACGGAACTCACAAAAGCTTCTCATCTGTAGCTTATCCCCAGGCAAACGGACAAGTCGAAGCTGTCAACAAAATTCTCAAAACTCTAATCAAGAAGAAACTTGAAAAGTCAAAAGGCGCTTGGGTGGATGAACTTCCTACGGCACTTTGGGCCTACCGTACATCTTACAAAACATCAACGGGACATACTCCTTTCTCTTTGGCATACGGATCGGAGGCCATGCTCCCAGTTGAAACTGTAGTGCCCTCCCACCGAAGGATCCACTACAACCCAGAAGAGAATGAAGAACTCCTACATATGTCTTTGGACCTAATTGAAGAAAGAAGAAATGATGTAGCACTTAAAGCGACAGCTCACAAGCAAAAAGTGGCAACACGATACAACTCCCAAGTCAAGCACTGTAGCTTACGAGAAGGAGATCTTGTTCTCAAAAGGATCTTCCCGCGCCCCGGAGCACTAGATCCTATCTGGGACGGACCCTATGTAATTCATAAAGATCTCCACAACGGAGCCTATATTTTGTCAACAGTGGACGGAGAGGTGTTCCAGAGGGCATGTAACATCCAACACCTTCGTCGATACTTTTCTTAACTTGTACTGCCCATATGAAATGAATTAACAAAGAGAATCAGTGGACGTAGGCATTTTCGTGCCGAACCACTTTAAAAATCCTGTCTCTTTTTAACTTGTTCCTTTATATCTTAGCTTCTTGTTAAGCTTTATCCTTTTCTGTTGAACAAAATCCTGTATAACGACATTTCCATTCTGGACACTTTACGGCACAACCTCGCCTGGACAAGACCTAACACGTACTGTACGAATCTATGCCCTCGTCAATGTGACACTTTTGCTCCAACATCCCTCTGCTGCGGGCTAACTCATTGCTCGCGACGGCCCTCAAAGCCAACTGTAATGAGCCGATCATAAGCCACCGAGAAGGCCGATTATAGCCGAGACAGCTCATTACGGCGTTCGGCTCGCCGGCGACTGTGAACCGATTATAAGCCCCAACATAAGGTGTGGCCAGCCAGGGGCAGTTCACAGTTGACGATCGGCACCCACGCTAGCCGGCCACGGTAAATCGAATAATACCCACGATTACGGACCATAATGGCACGGGTAGTTACTGTGCGCGATCTCGGCTCTGATGTGTCTTAAGTGCGGCTGTGGTAAAAAAGAAAACTCCCCGTGGAGGCGTAAGATAGGTGACAAATGTCTCCAAGACCCGCAGCTAGGGAAAGTGACTACAAAACCCGTTTGCCACGAAGTTAAGCACATCGAAGGCCTTCCGTGATTGGAAGTTTTACTATTTCTTATATTTCCATTTTATTTATAAAAACTCTCCTCCTATCCTCTATAACGATCACTAAAGTACAGGACACAAAATGGGAGACACTCGCTAGTGGAAATGAGAACTCACAACTGGATAACAGGTCACTCAGCTGCACTCCATTCTCAGTCACACAAGACATTCAAAGCTACCGTCTACAACTAAAAATGTGAAGGGCGGTACTTCCTTTTCTTGTACATAAACCCGTAGCTATAGTCTATTCACACATCACACTAACATTGCGAGACATGAGATTACATTTTAAACAAGAGCTTAGCATCAAACACGATTAAAGCACATGCATATACACAGCTATATTTCTTATGCAACACATCAAAATAACGATAGCATTCAAATATGACAGAGTCTGCTCATGTTATAAGATTATATAAGAATAAAATCAATCGCTACAATGACATAATTACATAATTACAGCCTGAAAGTACATTAATGTTTTGGACTAGTATATTCAGGAATGCCAAGTAAACCAAAAATGTAGTCAGCTGCAGCAGGGCTCCGCCTCTATCCTGCTAGCCCTCCAGGACCTACTTGACCGCATGATCAGAACTCCCAGGGTGTTGACCAGAGGTCCCACCTGTCCAATTTAGGAGAAGAATCTATTAGACAAACGATACGCAGTCGAGTTAACAAAAGATTGAGAGGGAAGACTTACCAGCATCTGCTCCCTGATCATCATCCCCCAACTACACACCCACTTCCTCGGCGGTAAGCAGCCGCATGCCCTCCTTCACTGCCACTTTCTCCTCCTCAGTAAACTGGGCCGTGACCACATCCATTCTGAAAGCTACACCACCCTCCTTATCCGCCTCAGCCTTGGCCTCCTCCAAAGCCCGGAGATATATCCTAGCCATGACCCGGGGATAATCGTCCATCCAGGATAGGTTGCCCTGCTTCCAAGTACGGAAGTACATGCCCCGGAGCATCTCATCCATCATCCCCTCGTTCTCCTCAAACTCCCTCATTTGGGCCTCGGAAGCCGACAGCCTTGCAACGGCAGCATCTCTCTCCAATCAGTATCTCGAGCAGTCAGCCTGAAGGGATTTCCGCATCGCCTTCATCTCCTCCTTCAGCTTAGCTTGAGCAAGCTCTGCGGCCTCAAGCTTCTCAGATAACTCCTCTATCTGCTCAAGATCTGCTCTCCGAACCTCATCCACAGTGGCAATGGCCATATCGATTCGTTCCTTGCAGGTGGCCTCCATTTTTGGCAGCTCGGATCTACTTGTCTCCTCCATAGTTTTCTTTAGCCGTCTGGAGGCCGCCTCATGCTGGGAGATCTGAATGGCCTGATCGGCAAGCTGTTTGGCCTGATCGGAAACCATTAGCCGCATCCGGATGTTAGCACTTCCAATTTCCTCTCCAGCCTTGACTAGTCGGGCGTGATGCTCCATTAACTTCTTGGTCTCTTCAGCCACCCGATCGATGTTTGCCTTGGCCTCATCCCCCATAGTCACAATCCGAGTAGTCAACAAGTCGAGGTCCAAAGCCTTAGCCTCATCAAGTACCCTTACCATAGGATTGCGGGGTAGGAGGTGCTCACTGGTAACCTCATCGAAGGAAATATCATGAGAACCCGGGTCAAGATCTGGATGACCCGCAAATGGGTTACGAACCAAGCCGGGATGATCAACATGAGTAATGGAAGGATTCTCTGATGGATGCGGAGAAGGTATGGACTCGGTATCCTCCCCCGTGATGTCATGAATAGGCTGGGTTGGGGGATGAGGTCCAAGTGAAGGTTCGAACATGAAACGCCTCCTCTTTCTCTTTTGAATATCCTCTTCGATGACTCCAAGAAGAGGACGACAACTGACTACGCCCCCGGAACGCTCAGTCGAGGGCTTCGGTTTATCAGAAGCTTTGAAGAGTTTGAATTGCTTGAGGCGATGCCGAATGTCTGATGTCTTGGCCGCCTTACCCGTTCCTGAAATAAAAACCAAGTGTTACAAGCATGTATGAGACTATAATCCAAGAAACATGTGAAGTTAAAAGAGGAGTCAAGAATTCACCTTAAACCGTCGGAGCTGAAATACTCTCAGAAGATGCACTAGCACCAGTCCCGGCCTTATCAAATTTCTTCGTTTTCTCCACCAAAGCCGACCCTTCCTCCAACCCCTTGAAGGCTTGGCGGAAAGCATCATTCGTCCACTCTTGAATCTCACCCGCTTGCCCAGAGGTCAGGGCACCAACGCCACTACCACCCTGACCTTCGCCACCGTTACCACCATCACCTTCTCCATCGCCTCCGCTCTCCTCCTCGCCTCTTTCCTCCTCTCCACTTTCCTCCTCCGGAACATCTGGGCATGTGCTGGGAGAGGGTCCATCAGATTTCTTGAGCTTCTTCCCCCTGACAACTGGAGGTATCGAGAAGGGTCTCCTCTTGCTACTCTTTGTCATGGCCCCTCCTTTGGCTTCGGCAGCCCTCTCCTCGGCTGTATCTCTCTGCTTAACCACAGATTGACGTGGCAGAATCAAGTTGTGCTCCAGGAGAGTGGCATTCCTGATCAGGTAAGAAGCCGACCTATCCCTTTCTGAGATGGCCTCAATCTCCGCAGCCATCTATACCAGGCGATCATTATCCACGACCGCAAAGCCACCTGTCGCTAGCAAGAATAAAAGCATATAAGGAGAAGCATTGAAGACGGGACAAAGAAATTACAAACGAAATTCAACTTACAGGCAGAAGTGAAATGGCGAAAAGAAACAGAGTCTTCCTTGACGAAGAACCATTCCTTCTTAAACATAGTAAACTTAGAGCTTAAAGGACACGGCCGACTCTAAACTAATGTACGGAGACCCCTTCTTGTAGCCCCTCAGATTATACAAATATCGGATTTCCTGGTTAGAAGGGGGCGCCTATACCTCCTCTGGAAGATAACGAATAGACACACTAAGATGGCATAGGAGTTGGGCTGAAGCTGGAAAGGAGCCACCTTCAGGTAGGTAATGAAGCTGACTATCCACGATCGGAGGAATGGCCCCGCACATGCAATGTTATCGGCTATAGGAGAGATATCCTTCAGGAGGATCATACGGCATCACACCATCTCCCGGCAACAGCATACTCGCTCTGTCAATCCCAAAGGAGCGAGCGATGACATCATGTTGCCCCTCTTTGAGGGAGCTCGAAAAGCAGTCGGGCGGAGAGTTCAGAAGCTCCTGAGGGCCGTACCCGTCTACTAGTGACCTCGGGGCGGGTCCATGACGTTCCGGTCTTGGCTGAGCCGGGGGCACTGAAGGGGACTCTCCTTCGCCCTTGGACTTCCGTTTATCTGATCGAGTTTCCACTTTGTGAGACATTTATCTGCAACACAGGAAAAGTATATCGTTAAAACATACAAACAATGTAGTCTGGAATTTCACTCATAAAACAAAAAGTCATTCGGCATTTAAACACTCCCGAATTCATTCGGAAAAACAGAGGCAATATATCATTCGGCCTTATACTCTCAGGTTCATTCGGTATTGAAAGTTTTCAAGTTCATTCGGTATCGATGGTCTTTGAGTTCATTCGGTGTTGAAGGTTTTCAAGTTCATTCGATATCAATGGTCTTTGAGTTCATTCGGTGTTGAAGGTTTTCAAGATCATTCAGTATTGAAAGTTTTCGAATTCATTCAAAGGAAGTTTACCTGATCCGGCAGTTAAAGATCGGCCCAGTACAATAGCTGATTCAGCAATCCAATTAATTCGGCAGTTCAGAATTTGATTCGGCTGTTTCGATCGGTAAGGCATAACGAAGGCCTGGGGATCCTACTTATAGAGGAAAGTTGGATAGCCGGACCAACCGGTTCGTTTCTCGGGCCGGATATGGTTGTCCAAATAAACAAAGCACGGCAAATACTAGCATATGCCCCACTTTGGGGGGCAAATGTTGGGTGTATTTTCACCCATGTGTTCCCACCCTTCACCTAACCAAGTCCATCGATTAAACCAACCTACTGCCGAATCAAGTCCTCACCTCCAACAACTACCGGTCCAGATCATGGCCGAACCAACACAGGTGCTACCGAACCAGACACTCCGGACCAACCTACCACATCTCACCACCGAACCAACCTTCTCCTCTACCACCGAACCAGCCACACCGGACCAAGTCGTCTCCAACTATTTCCGGACCAAGTGGATGCCGAACCAACTCCGCCAGGTCCGATTGCTTCAGCCCAGGCCCACCAGCAGCTATATACATGCAGGACCCCTGCCCCCAACCTCACTCTATAAATAGAGGGGTATGGGTACAACAATGGGAGAAAAGTTTGAGAGCTCAAGCGTGGGTAGAACTTTCAAACAACTTTCAGTTACTTGTAATCAAAGCTCTATACTTGTAATCTGAATAGAAAAGAAGAATAACATATAAAGTGGACGTAGGCACGTTCTGGCCGAACCACTATAAATTTGCGTGTCTTTTACATTTTAGTCCCTGCTTTTTATATATTTGCATAAATCACCTAAATCACTAAGAACAACTTAAAATCAACTAAATCAAACGACTTGGAGGCGTTTGCCCATTTTTTGTGCAAACACTAGGTTTGGTAAAAGTATTTTCCATTCCAAAGCATTTAATTAGATTGTTATAATACTTTTCTTGATTAATTAAAATACCATTTTCTAGTTGTTTTATTTGTAAGCCAAGAAAATAATTTAACTCACCCATATGTGAAATTTCAAATTCTTTAATCATTATTTTAGAAAAATCATGACAAAGTCTTTCATTTGTAGATCCAAAAATAATATCATCAACATATATTTGAACGATTAAAATATCCTCTTTATTTCTTTTAAAAAAAAGATTTTGATCAACCTTTCAGAATCTATTAAATATCTTTTAAGACGATCATACCAAGCACGAGGTGCTTGATTCAAACCATATAAAGCCTTTTTAAGCTTATAGACATGGTTTGGAAATCGTTCGTGTATGAATAACGGAGGTTGTTCAACATAAACATTTTCTTTTATAAAACCATTTAAAAAAGCACTTTGACATCCATTTGATATAATTTAAAGTTATGAAAACATGCAAATACTAGTAAGATTCGTATTGCTTCTAGTCTAGCGACTAGAGCAAACGTTTCTTCATAGTCAATTCCTTCTTCTTGATTATATCCTTGAGCAACTAATCTAGCTTTATTTCTAGTAATATTTCCTTGCTCATCTTCTTTATTTTTGAAAACCCATTTTGTACCAATAACTGATTGATCACTAGGCCGTAGAACTAAATCCCAAACATTATTTCTTTCGAATTGGTTTAGTTCTTCTTGCATAGAGATTTACCAATTTTCATCGATAGATGCTTCTTTAATATTTTTAGGTTCAATATTAGAAAGAAAAGCTATATGATCCATTTGATTTAGTTGACTTCTTGTTCTGACAGATGAATTGAGTTCTCCAATAACATTAACAGAAGGATGATCTCTTAATATTCTAGGTGTAGATCTTGATTCATTGTTATTGTGATCAATGTTTTCATTATTTTCAACATTTGAAATTTCTGTGTTCGTGATATTATCACGGAATTCTTCATCGTCTCTTATACTTGGGATTTGTTTCAAATTTTCATCGAAAGATCCATTAAGTGTTTCTTCGATGATATTTGTTCTTTTATTATAAATTCGATAAGCTTTTCTTCGATCCGAATATCCTAAAAAGATTCCTTCATAGGATTTTGGATCGAATTTACCAAGCTGGTCTTTTGTGTTTAAATCAAAACATTTTGAACCGAAAACTTTAAAATAAGAAATATTTGGTTTTTGTCCATTAAGAAGTTCATAATGAGTATTCTTTGTTAATGGTCGGATAGAAACACGATTCAAAACATAACAAGCTGTTGAAACTGCTTCATCCCAGAAATGTTTTGGTAACGTACTTCCATTTAACGAAGTCCTTGCACATTATTGTAAGGTTCTATTTTTACGTTCTACAACTCCATTTTGTTGTGGAGTTCTAGGAAATGAAAAATTATGGAATATTCCCTTTTTATTACAAAAATGTTCAAAGGCTTCGTTTTTGAATTCACCTCCATGGTCACTTCATATGTTTTTGATTTTCAAACCTTTAAAATTTTGAATTCTTTTGACAAAAGTTTTGAAATTATAAAAGGTATCACTTTTATTTTTCATAAAGATAGTCCAAGTATATCTAGAAAAATCATCAACAATAACAAGCACATATCTACTATGATTAATGGATTGTACTTGTGTTGGTCCAAATAAATCCATATGTAGTAATTGTAAAGTTGAAATGACCTTTTTAGATTTAAAAGATGACTTTGTTAACTTTCCTAACTGACATGCATCACAAATATGATCAATTTTAAAATTCATTTTTGGTAGATCTTTCACTAAATCATTTTTAGAGAGCTTGTTTATAGTTTTAAAGTTAATATGACAGAATCGTTTGTGCCATAACCAAGGATCATTTTCTTTGGCTATTAAACACATATCTGAATTATGATTTATTTTCATATTCTGAACATAGATATTTCTATCTCCATTTCCTTCAAAGATAAGATTTTGATTTTGATCAAAAATACTACATTTGTTTTCAGAAAAAGTGATTTTGAATCCTTTGTCACACAATTAGCTGATATTATGTAAATTATGTTTTAAATTTTTGACAAGTAAAACATTTGAAATAAGAGGTAAAATTGAAATACCGTTGTTGCTCACATCGCCTTTTCCGATGATATAGCCTTTGGAGTTGTCTTCAAATGTGACAGAGACTCCATCTGAGTAAGTAATATTGGATAGCATATTTTTGTCTCTTTTCATATGTTTTGAGCAACCATTGTCGAGTATCCATTTTCCTCTTTTCTTGAGTGGGACCTACAAAAAATATGAGATAATGTTGGTACCCACTTTTTCAATAGGTCCCTAAGAGTTAAATCTTAGGAAACCAAACCCAAGAGGGCTTAGTATCCCATTTAGAAATGTAATCTTTATTTTTATGAACAGTTTCAAAAAAGGTGTTTATATATTTCTTCCTAATCAAACTGTTGCTTGCTTTAGGAACCCTGATTTTTATACTTTTTGGGTTAGAATTCCTTTTTGTATGTTCAATAGTAGGATTAATATTTCTCCTAATTTTCTTTCTAGGTGAAATTGTTGTTTTCTTAACATATCATAATCCTTTTCTACTTGAAACAGATTGAGAGCTATCAATAATTTTAGATAAAGTTTCTCTTCCTTTATTAAAATTTGAAACATTTTTGGTGATGCTTTCTAAATTAGCTTTGAGACTACTATTGTCCAACTCTATCAACTTTACCTTAGTTTTTAGTTCATGATTTTCAGAAACAAGAGCATCATTCTTCTCTTTTTGAGTTTCAATTTCATGACTCAAAAGAGTAAGTTGAGAATTTATATTAGAGAATGATTCTTGTAATTTTTCAAGTTCTTCCTCTAGTATTTTCTTCTCATATTTAAGCATATCTCTTTCGAATTCTGCTTTGTTTTGATGTTCACGAGTCTCCTTATATTTTCTTTTGAGATTTTTCAGTGTATCAACTAGCTCTGAATTTATTTCTATCATATCATCAAAAGTAAAATCACTAACCTCGTTTTCAGTAGCCATGATGCAGACATTTGCTTGCTCGTTTTCACTTTCACTACTGTTATCTGATGAAGAAGTATCTGAATCATCCCATGTTACGGAGAATGCTTTCTTTTTCTTATCTTTTCTGCTCTTGTTGAAGTATTTTCTCTTTAATTCTGGACATTCTTTCTGGAAATGACCTTTCTTATGGCAATTAAAGCATTCTAGAATTGAAGATGATGGTTTGTTTGGAAAGTTCCTTTTTCCATTATTTCTATTGTTTCCCTGAATTTCAAGAACTTTTTGAAATTTTTGGCAATACATGCTAGATCTTCTTTATCCGAATCTTCATCTTTTTCTTCTTCAGCATGGAAAGCTATGTTCTTTTTGTCTTGTGTTTGTACTCGTTTTGCCTGCAAATTCACTTCATAGGACAATAGATTTCCTATTAACTCTTCAGGTTTTATGGTAGAGAGGTCATTAGCTTCTTCAATAGCCAAGACTTTTCTTTCCCATTCATCCTTAAAGATTTTAGGATTTTTGATACAATATCAAAATCAGTGTACTTTTCTCCTAATCCTAATATTGAATGATAGATATCTCGAAACGTAGAGTACATATCATTAATGGATTCATCATGTTTCATTCTAAAGTTTTGAAACTGATTTTTGAGCATGGAGATTTTGCTTTGTTTGACCTTGTTAGTTCCTTAATGAGTGATTTTCAGCGTTCTCCGTATTTCATAAGCAGTTTGACACATGCTAACATGATTAAATTCATTTCTATCTAGTGCACGGAATTGCATGTTCATTGCATTAGCATTGTCTGTAGCATCTAATTTTTGTGTGTTTGACCAAGTGGAGTATTCTCCGGTAGGAAGAGTGTATTCATTTTGTGTAATATTCCATGATTCAAAGCTATTTGATTGCATATAGATTCTCATACGAGTTGCCCAATAATTATAGTTCAGACATTGAAAAATGAAGGTCGTCTAGTGGATTCATCTTCAATAAAACTAGTGTTAGTGACAGTCTTAGTGGTAGTGTTGGTGTTGTTTTCCATATTAGCAAAATATCAGATAACTATGTAACAGTTATAAGATGCCTGGCTCTGATACCAAATGAAAGTGTGTAGGATCGTGTAATATAGAATGTACTTAAATCTAAATGTGGAAGCAGATGATAATAGCAAAGTAAATGGAAATAAGTAAAATAGAACAAGCACACCAAGAACTTTTATACTGTTTCGAACTTCCCATTCTACGTCCAGTCCCAGACTCCTTTTGGAATTTCAACTACAATAACCCTCACTTAACCCGGAGGAACACGTATATACAGTCTGAGCAGCAGAACAGACACCTGAGCAACTGAACAGGATTTTCGCCTCAACAGCAGAAGAGGACTTCACTAATACAAAAGAATATCTGACAATGTGTGTTCTTGATAACACTAATTTGTCACTGATAGTACAAACCTCCTATAAAAAATCCTCGAGTATATAAAGTGTATGTGAAGATATGAAGAGAAGGTAATGCTAAGAATCGAATATTATGAAAGTTATTTGTAGATTCAAAGCAGTAAAAACGTATGTTCGCTGTTTGAATGCAAATATTAAAGCACAAGAAGAATAGTAGAGAGTTAGAATGAAATTCGGTGTATATGAAATGTTTGGGAGTATCTATATATAATAGTTGAAGAGTTACTGCTATTGGTGAAGGGTTCTGACGAAGAGGAGCACCTATTTCCGTTCAGAGAAGAGTTGCATCCTTTCGGAGAAGAAGATGTCTTTTCGAAAATATGGCAGTTGATCTCGGGTCAGTCGACTGGTCGTTTATGGTCAGTCGACTGACTATGCAAAAGATTTAAAAATTAAACAGTGCACTATGTATATGTACACAGTCAGTCGACTGAATGGTTATGGCCAGTCAACTGGCTATGACATTTTTACATAATATGCTTCCGTTTTGATTTTTATGTGAAATATGAAGTGCGGATTACTTGAGGATAGATTTTAACAAATTTCTAAGACTTAATCGTACATACCAGACAATGAAAACATAGATTAAAAGTCTTGATGTAGCCATGGCCCATTGATTATTTGTTTTTGTCATGAATTCTCTTTTTCTTCTAACTTTCTTTGTCGTGAATCAAAACTAGTGATTCAACAACTTGTTCATCTTCGGGTTTGTGAAACACGAGCTTCGTATCGGCTATGGAAAATGGGGATCGACGTGTAGGAAAAGGCATGGGGTCGGCAACATCTTGCCTCGAGTCATGACACGACTTACTTCAGGTCATATGCAGGCGTGCTTCAGGTCGGTGATGTGAAGACTTCAGATCGGCTAAAGAGGATCGGGTCGGTAACTCAGAAAGGGATCGACACCAAGTTACTCCGAGTTTAAACGTGGGTAACTTTGGGTCACAAGCGAGTTTGCTCCAGGTCCTATATATGTTTACTTCAGGTCATTCTCGGAGCAACATTAGATCGACATGTTCTGAGCTTAGGGTCGGCAGTGATGGTGGATTAGTGTTCGACTATGGTGTTGGTGGGCCTAGATCAATCAGGAAACCCAGTAACACGGATTTTGCATATAAATACTGCAGGCGAGGCTTAAGAAAGGGGATCTTCATTCTGTTTCTCTTCTTCTTCTCCATTAAGGCTACTCTGCCATTATTGTTTTGAAAACTTTGGATTGTAACTGTAATTGATTCCCATATCAATAAAAAAAGGAAATTTCTTCAGTGGATGTAGGTCGGAGTCTACCGAACCACCACAAATTCTCTGTTTACTATTTTCTTTTTAATTTCTATTGTTTTTCATATTTATACTCTCTACATACACTCTATCTGTTATTTGTGACTATGAATTGGTTCTTTCAATGACGTTTGGGTATTAGTGACCAATTTTGGCGCTAACATTTTGGTTCTTTCACTGAGAAAGCTAGCACTTGGGAATTCTAGAGCTTGGATTTTGGATTTGAAGACTTAGGGACTCAGATTCTGGAGATTATGGAAAAGAAATCAACAAGGAGACTGAGGGTGGAAAGGAGTCGGCAAGAACGAAGTCAAGAGGTTTCCTCTAGAGCTAACCAAGCCTCAATCTACATTACTAGAGACGAGATGAAAACAATGTTGAAGAGGCTAGAGGACATGATACATAATCTACTCCAGCAGATTGGACAAGTTGGAGTACAAAGTCAAGGGACTGGACCAACCACAGCTAATGGAATTGCAGAGGGAGGAGCCAGAGCTGTAAAAGTATCTGGAGGTCAGAACCAGACCTAGACTGGAGAGATTGAAGGAAATCACCAAAGGCCTGGGGCAGACCCCCCGGATTGGATACTGGAAGGGTTGTGAGTGAAGCTCGGCGATCTAGGACCAATGAGAACATGAGTGACCAACATAAAGAGCACTCCCTAGAGTACCCTCCAAGACATAGGGGGCAAGGTGAAGATGCAAACAAGGGACCGCCCATGGATGGAGATGACCAGATGGTTGGATTAATAAGAAGAGTTATGAGAGGAGGACTACCGTGCAGAGCTTGGAGGAAGTCTATCGAAGTCTGTTAACTTCGAGTATCAGAAATGCAAGGAACCCTCCAGAATTCAAATTACCAACACTGGAGGCCAATGATGGAATGTCGGACCAATGATGCATGTGACTGGATAGATCAGACATATGGAAGTGCTGGGGCATCTGTGGTGATGGCAAGATGTTTCCCTCTATACTTGACAGATTTCGCTGGACTCTGGTTCAGGCGGTTAGAGAATGGATCAATCTGGACATGGGGCGAGCTAGTGGAACGCTTCATGAGACAGTTCAGGGTCCATTTGACACGACCAAATAATGTAATGACGCTGGCATCGATGAAGCAGAGGACCAAAGAGTCCGTGATGGGTTTTCTAATGCAGTTTAATATAGCCGTAGATTCGGTAGATCGCCCGGATCCATCAATGATTTTGACGGCAGCAGTAGCAGGGATTGCGGAAGGCACCAAGCTTAAGGATTCATTGGAAAGGGATCCACCACAGGATCTTGGAGAGTTCTATCATGAGGTGGAAAGATTCATTTGGTTAGAGGATTCACGCGTCAAGAGGCAGGAGATAAGCGCCGTGCAAGGCGAGGGAATGTCTGGAGAAGGACGAGGAATGGATAAAAGAAAGTGAAAGCAGGACGATATATATGGTGGTTCTGACAAACGGAGGAGAGGTCAGGAATCCAAATTCACGACATATGTGGAATTGATAGATAATATGAAATGGATTTACCCGGAAATACGTGGGTAGCTCCCCTATCGGAAACTACCCAGGAGGGATCCCACAGAACGGGAATGCAGGAGCAAGAAGTACTACTATTCCATGAACTGGAAAGGCATGCCATGGATGAATGTCACCAACTGAAGGATGTGGTAGAGGAAAATGTTATAATTGGAAGATTGCCATAGTATGTGAGAGATCGGACGAGAGCGATAGAGCACAAGCAGCTACCGCTTGGATCACAGAGGAACGACCCTATTTTGGGGTCACAACTCATCATCTACCGATCGTGATGGCAAGGGCCGAGTCCAGGACTTGGAGTTCGGTCATCGAATAATTTTTATGATTTTGTTTTGAAAAATAAAGCAGCTATGCCACTTACACATGTAGGGGAACCAAAGCGATCCCTAGGCATGCTCTGAGATGGTAATAGGTTTCTCTGCTCGGAGAGGCAGCACTTAGTTTTTTTTTGTTTTTCTTATCGGACATTTAGAACTTGGATTTAATAAATGATTTGGACTTTATGAAACAAACCCCTAACTAGAGAGTTACGGGAAGGATATTGGATGTCAGCTTGAAATTAATCGCTTTATGTTCAGGGACACTAAACCGAAGTGCAGGGAGCGACGTCGCTTCACCATAGACCAACAGGATCAGCTCGCTCATCGTTGTTTCCCCTTCATCGGAGAGTGATAGGACGGGATCCAGCAAGAGCTCGAGAGGCTTTAATCGGTCTAGGACTTAGGCCATGACATCGCTTAATGTTCAAGTTTATTGAACCGAAGTGCAGGGAGTGATGCCACTTCGCCAGAGAGCCACATGATCGACTTGCTCAGCACTGTTTTCCTTCACCGGAGAGTACATGATGGAATCTAGTAAGAGCCCGGAGAGGCTGATATCGGTCCAGGAGGATCAGGGCATCCTTTAATGTTCAGGGATATTGAACCAGAGTGCAAGGGATAGGTTGCTTCGCTGGAGCACGATAGGATCTGCCTATTCAGTCGTTAAGTTTGGATCAATCTTAATAAGGGTCCGAAGCGGTCAACAGTCCGGAGTTATCATGGGACTTTATTACTGACTCCAAGGTGTGAAATGGATTCGAATAGCAACTTCGAACAGCTGTGGATTTGGCAAAGGACTCCAAGGTTTTGGATATGGATGCGGTGAGGTCCTCGTTTCGAATTATAAGACCCGGCGAGGTATCGGTTTTGGAGATGGACCGAGCGAGGTCCTAGATACTAATTATAGGACCCGGTAAAGTCAAGGCTTTTGATTTTGTCCCGGCGAGGTCACGGATTTGAATTACAAGACCCAAAGTTGTCTCGGACTTCGATTAAACGATCTGGAGAGGTCATGGATTCTGTTAATGTATTTGGAATGGATTTGGAATTGGATATCGACTACAAACAGTAGCAGATTTGGCTATCGAATTTGGAGTCATTCAAAACACACCTTCCAATAGTAAGGCATGTTTTGGTGGGCAAATGTTAACCCTCCTTTTGGCAAGGCCATAGACAAGCGATTTACTAAATTGATTGCTTAGTTATCGAGGGTGGAATACGTTGGGCTTGAATCGACTGGATGGATAGATGTTCAATCACGAATGATAAACATGATTATGAATCTAGGATTTGGCATAGTCAATGGATAGAAGACTTGGGATACTTGAAATATGAGTTTTGACAAAAGTTGAGTCATTTTAGATTATTTGGAATTTGCTCCGAGTCTCTTGTGGGTTAGCTTCGGGTTTTCAAGTAAGTTGCTTTGGGTCATCTAGAGTCCTACTTCGAGTCACTCGAGGTCGGTGTATATTTTAGAGGGATCAGTACTTTAGTGCTTCGAGTCGGCATCCTCCAAACTTCGGGTCAGCATATACAAAACTTTAGGTCGGCATGAATGGAAGGGTCAGCATCAAGGAGATGGAAAGGATCGACATGGTTGGAGTAACTCCGAGTCGGCATGGACTTGAACTCGGATTGACATCGTATAGTGGTCGACTATAAGAGTTGAAAGGGATCAGCATCGTATAGGGATTGGCTATAAGAGTTGAATGGGATCGGCATAAGGCAAAAGGGTCGGTTGCTTCAGGTTGGTACTTTCTCATCTTTGGGTTGGTGAAACACGAGCTTCGAGTCGTTTGTGGAAAATGAGGATCGTCGTGTAGGTGATGATATGGGGTTGGCAACGTCTTGCCCCGAGTCGGGACACAACCTACTTCAGGTCAAATACAGGCATGCTTCAGGTTAGCTAAAGTGGATCGGGTCGGTAGCTCGAAAAGGGAACGACACCATATTACTTCGAGTCCAACAGTGGCTTACTTCGGGTCACAGGCGAGTTTGCTCCGGTTCCTATACATGTTTATTTTGGATCATTCCCGGGGTAACATTGGTTCGGCATGTTTTGAGCTTCGGGCGGGCAGTAGTGATGGATTAGGGTTTGATTATGGTCTTGGTGGGCTCGGATCAAACTGGAAGCCCAATAACTCGAATTTCACCTTTAAAAACAGCAGGTTGGGCTTCAAAAAAGGGATCTTCATTTTTGTTTACCTTCTTCTCTGTTAAGGATACTCTGCCATTATTGTTTTGAAAAATTCGGATTGTAACTGTAATTGATTCTCATATCAATAAAAAAAGAAATTTTTGGAGTGTACGTAGGCCAGAGACAGCGGAACCGTTATAAATCCTCTCTTATTACTGCTTTCTTTTTAATTTTTACTGCTTTTCATATTTATACTCTCTACATACACTCTATCTATCATCTGTGGCTGTGAATTGGTGCTTTCAATGGCGTTTGGGTGTTAGTGACCAACTTTGGCGCTAACACGTATGAATCATGATTTCTATATTCAATCATTTTTAGAACTTGATAATTAACTCGTCAAATACTGAACTTGTTCGATTATGAACTTAGATCTTCAAAATAAATCTTTTAAGGATAATATAAGTATGGAATGGTATTGGATTTGTTATGACATTGTTTTAATAACATTAACCTTTGACCCTTTTTTGTTATACTTATGGATGAAAATAGATTGTTAAAAGAATGATTTAAAGATAAGCATAAGCAAAAAGACTTGGGTTCATAGTGACAATGTTTAAGTAACATTAGTCTAAAACCTTTTGAATGAGTTTGTGAAAGTACTTAAATCCTTAATATGGATATTTTGAAGAAAATTACAAGTATGAAATCTTTTGAAAAAAAGATAGAAGTTTACTAGGTAAAAGAAGCTTACTAATAAATAAGTTTTTAACTAATAAAAGGATTAATTAAATAAAAGGGATCAAGAGTTGCTTAAGTAGCTAAACCAAACATTGTGTGGCTTAATAGTACTTTGTTTGATTTGATAGTATTTTGTATGTTCATTTATTTGTGGAAAGTATACTAGACTTGGTTTCCATTTACAAACAAACATTTTGTACTAGATAGTCGATTAGTCGGTTATTGAAATTGTCCAAATATAATTTTAGGAATATCTAGCAGAAACACAAGTGCTATATGGTACAGTTATCTTCGAAAATTTTATATTATACGTACAAAGTTTTATGACTTTTCTAGGACAAATGATAAAGAAATCCGTCCGCTTAAACAATTAGGGGGTGATCTACATTGTTATGTATTATTTATTTATTTCTAAAAGAATTGGGGTTAAGTTTAGTAGGAATTCATCGATTGGTTTTTGAGAGTCTGATAAGTGGAAAGAGTGTATTTATATGAGATGACTCGAACCCGAAACCAATTCAAAACCATATGCGATCTATGTTTTAGAAGCGACTGTGAAGTGGAATTTTATAGAGCTGAACCGTTTATCTGAAGGTTAATTCCAGGAGAAATGTCAACATTAACATTTCGAACGATGCTATCATGTGGGACTGTCTATCTTGAGGAGTATTCCAAGAGAGAGGACAGCGTTAGCATTCATCGGAGGACTTATGCAGAGAACCTATGTGGAGGTTCGAGATTCGTTCGAGATGATGGAAATTCATTTGGGGATTTGTGTTTTTCTCGAGTGATGAAAAACTCGTGCGAAAGATGTCGAATGTAGCCACGACATTGAGGAAATGACAAAAAACAGAGAAGGGGCATGGTCATGGAGGTTTAATAAACCTCAAGGGTACATCAACTCCATTCTGGAGATGCTTAGCGATTGTTGCTACGGGAGTTAATATGGCTCAGATCACACACCAAGTGTGGTCTAGTTATGTTTGTCTTAGAGTATATCACATTTATAGATATACGTTGCTCGGAAGGTAGGTTCTGATCCTTGTCTGGAGTTCGGATTCGGTTTGATCCAATGAGCTATCCATGGAAAATCCATATATGCAAAGCTCCTTAGCCATATTGATTATATACCTATAATTGTTGTGGTGTTTACACAGCAGCTATTTGATATTACTTATGTGCTACACTCTAGATATTATCTATCATATCACTATATGTTAAACTTAATGAATGGTTGGTTTCTTTTAGGGAATAAACTTTATGGAAATCCATACAGTCTCAAAAGTTATTGTTATGTGTCACTCATATTTCTTAGTTTTTCATGCTTGTTTACCAGACTGATTCGGGTGTTATTTTTTTATAATACTTGGGTCAACCCCATGTATGTTTTCAGATTTAACTTTGGATGCTTTAGAGCTTCTGGAGAAGAGTTGGAGTTCTACCTACCGTAATATTTATTTTTGCAGCATTACTATTGTATCATCAGCATTTTTAAGGACAAGTTGTTATATTTGTGTAGGTTGATTACTATAGCTCTGGAAAAATTTGTATCTTAGAATAATAGTTTATACTGTATTTTAATATTATATATGACCGTTCCATTGTGAGATTTTGATATTGTGTTACTTCTTCCTTCTTCTGTTTCGTTTTCTTTTATTTAACCATAACAATTCGTATTTTCGCCACTTGTATGCTCGACACATAAATATGTTGATATATTAATGTCGACATTTGGAGGTCAAAAATGCGAATCATTACAGTTCATCCACAGTAGTAAAGTGCTACGTTTTAAAAATGAAAAAAAAAATCAACTCAGTTCTTATAGTTTAGACTGGTTGAACCATTAGAATATTTAACCTTGCATCAACAAGATTCGACTTACGGTCTTCAAAACCACGGTCCAAGACCAATCTTGAAAATATATATGATCCTGATCAAATAACGAACTTTGTAATCATCACACCTTGGACTTATGCTTAAACTTGATCAAGTTGGCACTTAGAATTTGGTATTTAGAAATGATAGGATCCTAGGTATATATTATATAAACAGTGGACATTGATCTAGAAACACCAAACACTACTGAAATTTTCAATATTAGTCGCAAGTAGGTTTGTCGCTATTAGTTACAGTAGAGGCATGACAAATAGCTATTCTACCCAAATAAGAATGAGAGGCAATTTAGCATTTTCCTCTAGAAGCAAAGCCCCTAATAACAATTAGAGGCCAATTCAACTACAATTTTGCCCCTACTACTTTTCCTGCCACGTAGGATAAGTAAATTGAAAAAAGTTTAGAGGCACTGATAAGTGCCCTTACTATCAATTGTATTATTTTAAAAAAAATCAACGAAACACTCAAACGACCATATGTAATCATATATTAGATCAATTATAAATATTTGATTGTATAGCAAACATAAATTATCAGCAAACAAAACATCAACCAAAATCAAATCATTCAAATAGATAATATTATATACAATTATATTAATGGATTAAATGCATATAAACACAAAATACCATACAGTATTATAAAGTCATACTCATTGCTGCTATACATATTAAATGCAATACTATACATAATAGTATAAGGTCATACTCATTGCTGCTATATGGACAAAAGTACTACTATGTACAGTACTATAAAGCCATACTCATTGCTGCTATCGTTGTTGCCTCCTAGCTAGCATTTGGCAGCTAATTCGTGTACATTTCCCCTACAGGCAATGGTCGATGAAACTCCCATCCCAAATATTCACTCTTCCATCAATTGTATTAACTATAGATTTCAAGGAAATAAAACTTCGAAAATTATAAAATGTATCACAAACTCTTTAATAACCGGTGCGTGTATCATCTACTTAGTTAACCAAATAATTCTCTCGAACTGAATTCAGATTAAATGTTTTTTTAGAGACTTGCTGAATAAAGTTTCGCTTGTAAACCCCAAGGATGGTTAATAAATTTTTATAGCATAAAAATATAAAATTTTAATGTAGGTTAAGAATATTTATCTTGAGCTGAGTTTATATTATTTCTTGTTTTACGCTATACTTAAGGCATATATATCTAAGCTGAAATAAATAGTTCATTCCTAACCTTTTTTTTAGCAAATAAGAAGTATTTTCTATGGATATATCATGGACAGACAGTCAATGAAAAACTTAGAGATGTACACTCTTTTCATTTACCAAAATAAAAAATCTTTAAAGTTAATGAAAAGGTTTATACCGCTTTCAACTTTAAATAAAAACACTAAATGACCACTTAAGTAAGCACTTACAATTCTAAAGTAAAATATTACAAAGTAGATAAGTCATTGACTTAAACAAAGATAGGACAATAATTTGTTGAACATGAATATCTATCTTTTCTCTTCATGTATATTTCACAAGTTATGGACAAGAAGAAAAAATAGACTTGACTATATTGTTTAGAAAATATTTGTTTTTAGGTGAAATAACTTGTCTATAGCTAAAAAATATAAGGAATTCATATGCAAACTCGCAATATCAAGAGTGAAATTATCTTACAATAGGAGCAAAACCAATATATGATTGCAAATAATGAAACATATAATTACCTGGCATACAACATCAATTAACTGGCGCTCGTACATTTATTTCAACATATTCAGTTATTGGTCCTGCAAAATTCAAAAATAAAACAATTACATCAGGAAAAATAGTATAATAAATGTAAAACCCTCTAAACGCCTAAGAAAATATCAAACATAGTCATCAATCTTTTCCTTCCAATAAAATTGTGTGTACATGTGCGTGTACTGCTCGTTTGTATGTGTGTGTATGCATATAAGTACATTACTAAAGATTATATTTTGGAAACCTAAAATTAAAATTGTAGGATCGATTTCACCCTAGAGGGGGTGAATAGGGTGATACTATTAATTATAAAAATTTATCGTGGAAGTTTATATAAAATAATCTCAATACAGATATATCGGAATCATAGTAGCACAGATAATAGAAGAATAATAAATGCAGAAATAGAACGACACAAAATTTACCCAGCTTCGGCAAACCCTGCCTACCTGCTGCCCCAAGGTTTCTATTAGAAATTAAGCAGTCAGACGCTTACACATGTAAACTCACGACACCCGCTATCGACTAGCCTTAACTCTACGCTCAAAACCCTACCACAACTCAGCCATTGAGTTGCGAATTCTCAAACTACGCCACATAGTTTGTCCCCTAGTCATGCGACTAGAATTTACACCAGTTTAAAAGAAAAACACAAATTAAAAGACAATTTAAAAAACCCCAATTTATAAACTAAATCCTTATTATAAACCTAGAACAAAGCTGGCCCAAATAAAAGTAAATATGAATCAATTTTCGTTTGTTTCTTTGGCCCGTCCTTGTTTCCTTTTCCTTTGTCGTTCGTTCCTCTATGCGAAATTAGGGCTTGTGAAAATTGAAGGCGCCGCTTGAATGTAGATCGACTACAGTGGATACTACTTTGTTTTGATTCGGCAATCGACCCTCTAGCTTTGTCTTGCTTTTGGTTACTTCAATTCGTCGAGGTTAAATGTTGCTTTGAATTTAGTACGTTTGTCCCCTTTTCAATTTATATTACCGTCGAATTTGATTCGAGTTAAATGATTGTTCTTTTGATGCTTGAACTCGAATGCCTCTTGGTTGCTGATGATGTTATGGTTTATATAGGGTTTTAACTGCCTAAAGTTTCGCTCGAATTTATTATTTGAATTCGTCAATTATTTTGTTCTGAATTCATCTCGGCCACTTGATTTTAGTTGAATGCTTGAGATTGACCTGACTTGTTCAATTTGTTCTTTTCGTTGCTTGATTATCACGGTGTTGATTTCTGACTTGGTTTGTTTACTTGGCTATCATGGTTTTGAATTCTTTGACTTCGGTCAATTGACTGTGATATTGTCTTGACTTTGTTTAATTAAATGATTCTTGGATTTTGGCATGTCCGTTCGTTTATTTTTATGATGAACACGGCTTTGAATTTTTTTTTTTGGACTTTGAGATGAAAGTTGACTTTGTTCATTCACATCTAGATTTGAACTGTATTAGTTTGAACTTGCTATCACCATTTGACTCTCTGATACTTTATTGATTTCGGTCACTTAATGCTGCTATGTGAATTTCTGACTTGACTGAATCTTCATTGACTTTGTGTATGTGTGCAGTGTTGTTTTGAACCTATTACTTTCTGTTTGGTTTCAATGTACACATGTGTTTGCATATGAATTGGGTTATAGCCTCGGCTCTGTTGCATTTTCCACTGTTGCATTTCTTCTAATCACATGTCACTGTATATCACTACATGTTGTATTTGCATGCCAGGCTTGTTTATGCTGTTTCACTGGCTTGTGTTTTGTATTGAGTTGTACTCATTTCTAGTTTGCATTGTGTTGTTATTTCGAGCCAGTGCATATGAACTCTTTTCATCCATAACATATATGTCAGTGACCTTTGCGCATCCTTCTCTGGCTTGATGTACCATCTGGAGCATTTGTTCGTTCATCATTGTTTTATGTACTTTAGGTTTTGGTTTGTAGTCTCTTGAAACTGTCTTGCTGTCATGTGTTGGTTCATCACTTGTGTTTGCATGCTTGGAGTTGCCTCTGGTCATCAAACCACTTGATATATATTCTTGCCTTTTGTCATTGCATTTATGTTTATGTTAGAACTGTGCATGTTTGAATGCACTTGGTTTGGTTCATGTACAGTCTGGATTAGCTCGTATGCTTGTTTGCACTAAGTATATGTATGTTGTAAATGTTGGTTCCCTTGTTATCTTCACCTGCATATTTGTTCATCATGTAGTTCATTGTATCGGGTTTTGTTGCACCAATGTTGTCCTCTGTTGTAGTTTGAATTATAATGAGTTTCATCCTTGATCTGGTATACATGTGCACCGCCTTTGTTTTGACTAGTTCATTTCCTTGAGTTTGACTTGGACTGTCTAGTCTCTGCTTCATGTGTATATTAGTGAACTTTTTGGTCGAGGCTTGTTTTAGTTGTCGTGACCATTTTATTTGCATTTGTGTTGAATCCGACATATAAGATCGGGTTTGGCCTTGTGCTCATGTCGTGACTTTATTTGTATTGCACTTGAGTTGAACCCGGCTTTTCATTTGGGCATGACCAGTGCTCACCTGTGCCTGTAGTTTTATCAAGTGTATATCGGTGCGCACGGCCTTGTGGCTTGCATAGTGATCCACTGTGCATGTCACAAGCTATTCGTATATGATGAATTCATATTTAAATGATGACGAACAACCCAAATAACTGAGGAAAATAATATTTTCAAAATTACATTTTATTTTATACTGCAAAAATATTTTATTTCCAATTTTATTACGTCAATTAATATTTTTGCAGATTGCTCAGATGCTGGATTCAATCTAGAACATAGTTAAAGATAAATACGAGTGAATGAGTGAAATGTAGGGAGGTGCATATGTAAAAGATAACTGTGATGTAATCGAAATTGTATTGTCATTGAATATGTATATATAGTGAGAGTTTAAATTTGTGCTATTCAAAATTGTAATAAATATTTGTTTGAATAAAATGTCCGTTTGAATTCAAATTTTGTGTTATTTTTTTCATTCAGCAAATACTTATTTAATTATGTGAAAAATATAACAGTACATTAACAAAAGCATTTAAATGTGTCTATATATATATATATCTATATATATACATATGTTTATTATCATTAAACAAAAATCATATACTCGCATATTCAACAATCTCCTCCTTTTGATGGTAATAAACATATATTTAAGATTTTGAATTTGTTAAATGTATTTGATCATTCAATTTGCTCTCCCTATTTGAATGCTCCCTCTCTACACAAAGCATTTATTCAGAAAATATTTATTTAATTATATGAAAAATATAATAGTACATTAAAAAATATATTTAAATGTATATATATATATATATATATGTTTATTATCATCAAACAAAAATCATATACTCGCATATTCAACAATCTCCCCCTTTTGAAGATAACAAACATATATTTAAGATTTTGAATTTGTTAAATGCATTTGATCATTCAATTTGCTCACCCTATTTGAATGCTCCCTCTCTACACAAAGCTCCCCGTTCATATATGCATGTAAATAAAAATATGCAAAGAAGCCTAGATGCAAATAGAAAATATTTGACCTTTATTAGTCAAAATCTTCACTTTTCTCTCCCTCTTTGTTATCAGTAAAAGAGTAATAGTGATAGAAAAATAGAGATAAAGTGATATACATTAATACAACATTAAAACTCAATCAAATATAAATATTAAATTTCAATAAAAAATCAAATAAAAATCTTAATTACTTTGTTTGACGCATATTCCACTTTAGAATGATAGGGATGATGTCATCACATAAAACCATACAGTTGTGTCTATTTATGGGAAATTATTTCAGAAATTTGAATATCTACTAACCATGCATAACCATTAAGACTTTTCAATAAGATTAGTAGTATTCCATTTTTTTCTTTTAAAAAAATGAATTCAAGTATCTTCTAACCACGCATAACCGTGAAGACTTTTAAATGAGATTAGAATCAACTTGTCTTTTTAATTAATTAATTTTAATATGTGTTCCATACATGCACAACCGTGAGGACTTTTAAATGAGCATGGGAGCACATAAAAAATTCCAAGTAATTCACCCATGTATAACCATGTGGACTTTTAAATGAGAGTGAATACTTTGGATGTTTCTAAAAAAAATGAAAAACGAATGATTTCCTGTTTAAAATACCACATATGGACAAACTATATTGAATTTTGATGAGTGATGGTCGTTAGAAATATGATAGAAATAGAAATGGTCATGGAATTTTTACGAACAAAAAGTTTTTATAACTCTTGTTTAAATTTCCATAGAAATTTACTAATTATACTATCTTGAGTTATAATATATGATCAATATCAACACTCATCACTTTATCAATCACCATTTATCTTTTCGATAATCAGCAGGGAGTCAGATTAGTTAATGTAATCGTTTAAGCTTAAATTCAAAAATAATTAACAAATTTTCTAAAAATGAGTAATCTGAAACAAGGTCAAAAAATTATTTTTTAGAAGGGGTTTTATAAGAAAATAATGTCTGCTATTTGAAAATTATTTAAAGTGACAAATATGTAGATATTTTCTTTTAAAAACGATGCAGTTACTAAATGTCTCGACATAAATCACATTCCACTAGTAATTTTTCTATCAACTAGATTACCAATGTAATCTATATCTGAATTTCTTTTCACTCAAAATTATTGTTAGTTGAATGTTACAGACCAGATCATGAAGTGTGCAACAATATATCTCAAAATCATTTTTAACAACCTTTGAAATGAAACTCTCTTGAATTTGAATTGAAGCCATGTAAATAATAAAAAACCATGAATATAGAGTTAGCCGTAAAATAATCAAATGTATTATCAACCAATAAAACACTATTATTAATACAAACAAATATATATGAAGTAGTTCAAATATTCTAAAGATTTTTATAGTGTTTTTGGCATAAGAATATAATTGGCCAACAATTTTGAATAAGTAAGAATCAAAATCATCATCCACTTCATCATCACATTACTGGCTGATTTAGTTCAGATTACGGTGCAGATTATCACATTTAATATATCGTTCAAAATAAATACACCATTACCTGTTTTACCTTTACGATATTTTTCGTTGTTGTCCATTGGGATTCTATCACCTTTGTACTAGGCTAAGGAAATTTGATTTGTCGCCCGTTGTGTCCCAAGAACAGCCAGAATCCAAGTATCACTATTTTAGTTCCTTAGCCTGCCACCACACCTGCACGATGAAAGATTTTTGTGACCAATTTGTTTTTATAGATCCATGATTGTTAGTGGCAGAATATTTTGAAAAATAATTTTGTGGAGACCCATAAATATTTATATATGTTCCTTTTGGCACTCAGATTTTTTTAACTTTGAGGGATTTTATATTTGTGTCTTTTGAAACCTAAATTGGTATGGTTTTCACATTTTTGGATCTACATCAGCAAATACTATGATTGTGTCCAAATTTTCCACAAATTCTGCACTTGAATTTGACTTGATTAAATTTATTTCTAACATATTCATATTGATTATACCCAAGTCCTTGTCTAACCGTATTAACAGTTTGTTTCCCTAATAGCATATTCAACAATCTTTCTCCTTTGGAAAATTTTCCTAGAGCCGTTGAAAGTTGTTGGAATTGTGTTTTGAGTGATTCGTTTTCATTCAATAATTGAGTGCATCTTTTAATAGAATTTTCTCTTCTAGTATTTTCACTCTCTTTCAAAATCAGAATATCATTTTTAAGCGATTTAATTGTACTTTCTGATTTTTTAATTTCTTCTTCAAATGTTGGACATTTATCACACTTAGGGATCCTACTTTGATAGTTTTTAACTGATTGGTCAAGTTGTTTATTTGATTCTATCAAAGTATCTCTTTGTGATTCAAGTTTAGCGTATGTCTCCTGAAGTCTTTCAAAATAGCCATTTACTTCATGGAAATATATAAGTAATTGTGAGTGAGTTTTGATACCTCGCTTGGCTCATCATCATTGCTATCAGTTATATCACCTCTAAAGCACATATCTGCTTTATCACTCTCACTGCTAGTGCTTTTATAATCATTATCACTTTTATTCCACGTGGCTGCAAAGCTTCTCCTTCTTGATTTCTTTTCTTGGTCGTGTTGAAGTCGAGGACAATTGGGCTTGATGTGTCCGGATTTATTGCACTTATGATAGATGATCTTCCATTCTTCTGGATTGTCTAGTGCTTTGGCTATTCTGCTTTTCAATTTCTGATTTAGAGCTGGATTTCCATATTTGTGATTCCACTTGTTGAATTTCTTCATTAATAGTGCCAGCTCAGCTACTCCATTTTCATCATCATCACTGCTGCTTTTAGTCAATCCTGTTAAGCATGTTTCTATGTCGATTATGGAGGATTTCCCATTGCTATTGACTTTTGCACCATATATTGCATCAAAAGTATTCCAGATATCCTGTGCACTTTCAAAATGAGAGATAAAATTAAAATTATCTTGATTAATATGAGAATATAATATATGCATAGCAAGAGCATTAATCGAGATAATTTTCTCGTCTGTTATATCACACCCATTTTCAGTAATATCTCAACATTTAACATTAACAGATTTTAAATAAAATTCCATTTTTAATTTCCAAATCAAAAAATCCATTCCATCAAAAATAGGAGGAATAATATTGAAACGACCCTCATTTGAAGAAGCCATTTTAAAAATTCAAATTTGTAAAAAAAATTTGATCTTTGAAAAAGCAATCTTTTTAAAACAAAAACGGCTTTTGTTCCTATCCCTGATACCACTTGTAGGATCGATTTCACCCTAGAGGGGGAGGGGGGGTGAATAGGGCGATACTATTAATTATAAAAATTTATCGTGGAAATTTATATAAAATAATCTCAACACAGATATATCAGAATTATAGCAGCACAAACAATAGCTGAATAATAAGTGCAGAAATAGAACGAGACAAAATTTATCCAGCTTCGGCAAAACCTTACCTACGTGTTGCCCCGAAGGTTTCTACTAAAAATTAAGCAGCCAGACGCTTACACACGTAAACTCGCAACACCCGCTATCGACTAGCCTTAACTCTACGCTCAAAACCTTGCCATAACTCAGCCACTGAGTTGCGAATTCTCAAACTATACCACGTAATTTGTCCCTTAGTCAAACGACTATAATTTACACCAGTTTAAAAGGAAAATACAAATTAAAAGACAATTAAAAAACAAAACCCCTAATTTATAAACTAAAGCCTTACTATAAACCCAAAACAAGGCCGACCCAAATAAAAGTAAACACGAATACCTTTTTCGTTTATTTATTTGGCCCGTCCTTGTTTCCTTTTCCTTTGTCGTTCGTTCCTCTATGAAAAATTAGGGCTTGTGAAAATTGAAGGCGCTGCTTGAATGTAGATCGATAAAAGTGGATACTTCTTTGTTTTTATTCGGCAACCGACCCTCTAGCTCTGTCTTGCTTTTGGCTACTTCAATTCGTCGAGGTTAAATGATGCTTTGAATTTGGTACGTTTGTCTCCATTTCGATTTATATTACCCTCGACTTTGATTCGAGTTGAATGAATGTTCTTTTGTTGGTTGAACTCGAATGCCTCTTGGTTGTCAATGATGTTGTGGTTTATATAGGGTTTTAATTCCTTAAAGTTTCATTCGAATTTATTATTTGAATTCGTGAATTATTTTTTTCTGAATTCATCTTGGCCACTTGATTTTTGTTGAATGCTTGAGATTAACCTGACTTGTTCAATTCGTTCTTTTCATTGCTTGATTATCACGGTGTTGATTTCTAACTTGGTTCATTTACTTGGCTATCACGGTTTTGAATTCTTTGACTTCGGTCAATTGACTGTGATATTGTCTTGACTTTGTTTATTTGAAATGATTCCTGGATTTTGGCAAGTCTGTTTGTTTAGTTTTATGACGAACATGGCTTTGATTTTTTTGGTCTTTGAGATGAAAGTTGATTTTGTTCATTCACATCTGGCTTTGAAAAGTATAAGTTAGAACATGCTATCACCATTTGGTTCTTTGATACTTTGTTGATTTTGATCGCTTGATGCTGCTATATGAATTTCTAACTCGACCGAATCTTCATTGACTTTGTCTATGTGTGTAGTGTTGTTTTGAACCTGTTACTTTCTATTTGGTTTCAATGTACATGTGTATTTTCATATGAATTGGGTTGTATCCTCGGCTCTGTTGCATTGTCCACTGTTGCATTGCTTCTGATCATATGTCACTCTATATCACTACATGTTGTATTTGCATGCCAGGCTTGTTTACGCTCTTTCACTGGCTTGGTGCATTGAGCTGTACTCATTTGTGGTTTGCATTGTTTTGTTACTTCGAGCCAGTGCATATGAACTCTTTTCATCCATATCATATATGTCAGTGACCTTTGTGCAGCCTTCTCTGGCTTGATGTACCATCTGGAGCATTTGTTCGTTCATCATTGTTTTATGTACTTTGGGTTCTGGTTTGTAGTCTCTTGCAACTCTCTTGTCTCATGTGTTGGTTCATCACTTGTGTTTGCATGCTTGGAGTTTCCTCTGGTCATCAAAACTTTGATATATATTTTTGCCTTTTGTTATGTCATTTATGTTCATGTTAGAACTGTGCATGTTTGTTTGCGCTTGGTTTGGTTCATATAAAGTCTGGATTAGCTCGTGTGCTTGTTTGCACTAAGTATATGTATGTTGTAAATGTTGGTACACGTGTTATCTTGACTTGCATATTTGTTCATTATGTAGTTCACTATATTGGGTTTTGTTGCACCACTGTTGTCATTTGCTGCAGTTTGAATTATAATGAGTTTCATCCCTGGTCTGGTATACATGTGCACTGCCTTTGTTCTGACTAGTTCATTTCCTTGAGTCTGATTTGGACTGTCTAGTCTCTGCTTCACGTGTATATCATTGAACTTTTTGGTCGAGGCTTGTTTTAGTTGTCATGACCATTTTATTTGAATTTGCACTTGTTTTGAATCCAGCTTATACGCTCGGGTTTGACCTTGAGCTCATGTCATGACTTTATTTGTATTGCACTTGAGTTGAACCCGGCTTCTCATTTGGGTTTGACCAGTGCTCACCTGTCCCTGTAGTTTTATCAAGTGTCCATCGGTGTGCATGGCCTTGTGGCTTGTACAGTGATCCACTGTGCATGTCACAAGTTGTTCGTGTATGATGAATTCAAATTTAAATGACGACGAACAACTCAAATAACTGAGGCGAATAATATTTCCAAAATTACATTTTATTTTATACAGCAAAAATAATTTATTCCATTTTACTGCGTCAATTTATATTTTTGCGGATTGCTCAGATACAGGATTCAATCTAGAATATAGTTGAAGATAACTACAAGTGAATGAGTGAAATGTAGTGAGGTGCATATGTAAATGATAATTGTGTTGTAACCGAAATTGTATTGTCATTGAATTTGTATATATATAGTGAGAGTTCAAATTTGTACTATTCAAAATTCTAAATAAATATTTGTTTGAATAAAATATCCGTTTGAATTCAAATTCTGTGTTATTTATTTTATTCAGCAAATATTTATTTAATAATGTGAAAAATATAATAGTGCATTAACAAATACATTTAAATGTATATATATGTTTATTATCATCGAACAAAAATCATATACTCGCATTGTGACCACCCGCCCTTCTCGACCCTCAAAAATCGATGCAAAATACCCCACAGTATGATATGTCGACGATCAAGTGCCGGAGAAGACAGATTGTTGAGGAGAAAGAAAGAAGGTAGAAGAAAGAAGGAACTAAACAATATCAGAATCTCACAATCGCAGTGGAATAAAATATAATATATAATATTAGATCTTTACACAAAATGAAAACTATATCTATTTTATACAATATATCATCAGAGTATCTCAAACAAACAACATTTACCAGTCAGACAATCTCAAACAGTCACAGCAGCGGATATATATAAGTACGGATAATACAGTCTCGGACTCCATATCCTCTCCTGAGCTCCATAGCATCCTATCCTGAACATATAATACTCAGTCTGACCCAAGCATTATAATGAAATAACACCCGAGTCAATCTGGAATACCAGCTGATATAAATTCACTCAAACTTATTATTAAAGTTTCAAAAATCCTTTGGAAACAAAAACATCTCGTATGACCACGCCACAAATAAACATGTCGGGTTTTTACCTTACGATAGCTAAAACACTTTTTCTTAAAATCCTCTGATATTATAATAGGGTCTATATACAAATTTTTATAAAATAACCGAAATTGTTACATTCATTAAATTCTAGCTACTAGCCACAATCAAGGGTAATACAAATAAAACTCTTAAAAGGCGTAGGGAGAATGGATTTCCAACTAATGACTAGGCACTGGGGTACCACCTGTCACAGTACCTGGTCTAGATCAGTGTACCGAGGACTACGCCCGATCCCCTGCCACACAAGGCCAGAACTACCCCTTACTGGATAATCCCGAGTAAGATCACCCCACGGTTGGGATCAGCAACCGCACCACTAAGCCGAAATAAAAGGGATATCTAGACAGGGATGACCTCACCCTGAATGGGTACGACCCACATAGTCTTGCTGCATAACCCCTGATTTTTAGTCACTCCCGGTTGATGAGGCTTGAGGCTAAGCGTTACCTTTAGAACATTTCACTTAGAATGCACATCATCCACCTGACGATGTTCCGAAAGCATTCATCTATACAAGTCCATCCCGGGTTTGAACGGAACCGAAGGCACTACTCCTACTACATCCATTTTGGAAATATCCTCAGGATTAGTAGCGACTAGCCCTTGTACTTCACTGCTCCATCTTCGAATCCAAACTCGTTTTTTCCACGAAAACGTACATACCAGATCGAAGTGGTTTTCGAGAAATTAATCCCGATCCCGGTCTCTTCGAAACGATATACACATTTGTCCAATATTGATAGTCGGTGATTTAACTATCAATTAACATCCATAAGCATCCATCACATAATAAATAATTTCCCACATTATTTATTTTTCTTAAAAATATCTTTGCAAGATATATTTCCATTCTTAAATCCCGTTGAAAATACTTTTCAAAACCCAACTTTTCTCAAGGAATAAATTCCCCAAATTGTTACTCCCCTTGAAAACATCCAAGCACCAATACTTAAGATTTAAAATAATTTAAATTCTTTATTATTGAAAATACATTAAAACATTTATATTAAATCTACTTACATACTTAATTTAATATATATATATATATACACACACATATACTTTTAAAAATATTCCGAACAAAACTTCTTTATAAAATATAAACTAGTTTCTTTAAAATAAAGTTAAGTCATACTAATGTTAAAATAAGTTATGAAATCCTATACAAGTTTCAAATAAAATTTTAATCAATTATCTTTAAAATAAAACCATTTTATAAAGTACAAATGTTAATAATATTCTTTTAAACATAATACTACTTACCATTAAAATAATTACTTCTATAACTAATTTGATAGATGTTCACTTTAAAATTCTTACAACTTAACTAATTTCTTGAAACCATTTTTTTTTATACAGCTTCAACTTCTAACTCTTTCAAAAATATGCTTTAAAAACATACTTGGCTTTTCAGGGAAATACAATTCCATTTTAGGATAACCCAAAGAATTCTTTTTATCACCCCAACACGATTTATTCCAATTCAATTTTACGTTTATCCCGTAAACCCCTTTTCATATTTTAAAAATAAACACCCTTTTATTTTAAGCCCATTGCTATTTCCTGAAAATCACTTTCAAATATATGTTTAAAATATTCAAAATAAATTATTTAATTGAAAATAATACTTAATGAGATATATAGAGGTTTCCTAAGTACTTTAAGTCAAATTTAACTTTTCAAAGGAAAGTTAATAAATCAAATATTTATATTATAATTTGCTTTTGAGAACTTAATACTACTTTACTTTTTAAAAATAATTAAATACCATAATTACCAAATCAAATATTTGCTTTCACTTAAAAACAATTTAAAATAATATTTCTTTCTAAAATATTCTAAACATATTTAAACTGTAGATTTATATTTGAAAACTTTTCTTAAAAACAAACTAAAGTTTCCAGGAGGAAGCACACTTCCCATTCTTTAAAAATAAATCTCGCTATTATTTTAAACAATCAACATTTCCCTTTAAATTCACAATTTCAAACACTTCAAATTTACCAACCAATTTCTTGAATTTAATTCCTTTTAAATTCTTTACTTAAGAATTTCTTTTATTTCCTTTAAACCCAATTTATTTAATTATATTTAAATTCCCAGGTTGTATTCACCCAACTATAGCACAACACAATCAAATTTTCAATTTAATATATCACAGTATATAAATAGAGCATAACATAACAGGATCTAAAACAATTTATCACAGAATATAAATGAGATATATCACAGAATATAAATAAATTTCTATTTGTGAGGAATCCAGTTGGATCCCTCCAACCTGTTTCCCTACATCCACAGATATTAGCACAACAAATAAATATCGATTTAATTTGATAATAATTATCATATTCAAGTAAACAACCAATCAAACATATAAATATTAGCTATTTGAATTACGGGTATCCAGATGTGAGTTAGATTAACTCACCTTAGGTTTTCGACGAGCGTTCAAATTTAAATTAAATCGAACGGAGTTCAATTTAAACTAAATTTTTAATTGCTCAGAATGATTCCAGAATTGCTCCACTTTATAGTATTCGTCTCTGCGATTCCGGCGTTTCTTGTTTCGTTGAAATCTGACAACGAATGCATTAGATATGAATTTTCAATGTTTAATTACCAATTTAAAACAAATTTTTGTTTTATATATTACCTAATGAAAATCAGCCGCGCCTTCATCATCTCTTCCTCGATCGCGTACCAGGTTCAACCGCACTGAGAAACCCATATATGCGAACAAAGGCTCGATACTGTTTCCACCACGTCGCTCAAGAACTAGATTAGAACCCATCACATCGAAGCCCCCTAGGCCACCTACCCACGGCCAAGATCTAACGGAGCTCGGTCCTCCTATAGCATCGAAAAGCATGCTCGAACGGAACCCTATCGGCCTCGATAACTACCTCCATGCGATGCTAAAACCCATCACCACCGTACGGATGTGAAGTCGACGCCGAGCTCTTCGATTTTCATGTAGAAAGTTTTTGGAATAAAAGCTTGGATTAAGAGAAAAATTGAGATGAAATTCGAGGATTTTTGGCCATTGAATTGTTATAAGCGGCGGCTCCAGAATTCAGCTAGGGTTTGGCTTATAAACGTGAATTTATATAGGTATATAAACAATATTATAATATTAAATCCATTTAAAGCAACTTTTTCGAACGATCTCCAAACGACACGTGCCAACGGGCGTTTCATAGGTTTTACCCACGTTTCGGACACAATGGAATGTGTTTCGGAGGCTAGTTTGGTCGTATGCGCGAGTTACGGAAATAAACGGTCAATTTTAAATTAAATCGATTAAAATAGTTTCTATGTGTTTTAAGCTGCCAGGGTCAAACGACAACTCCGATTGCTACAAAAATTGAAATATGATAATAACTAACTATTACAGATCCAATGGAACTGGTTTCGTCGAATTCCAAGACTGTGTCCCGGAAGGCTATTTTTTAACTCATCGTGAGCGATTTCCGAAATCGTCGAAATCATTTAAAATTTCACTTTTAAAATTTCACTAACTCTATTATAACTCATATAAAATTTATATTCACATTAGAAATCATTCTGATTCAGTTTAAGTCAAAATCTGATTATTTGCATTATTATATTATTAAATTCCATTATTAAGTTAATATAAAATTCCAAAATCAAACTATCGACTTTTAATTCCATCCAACAGTCCAATATTATAATTCAAATCCAAATAGACTTAAAATAAAATTTAGAATCTATTTTTATATCTATTTACACCCAAAATCACCAATTATCCCAATTCTAATATTGAATTACTATTATTCGAATTTCAATTAAATTCCCGTATTTGAAATTTAACTAATTCTATTAAATTAACCCAAATCTTTTATTTCAAAATTCAAAATTATAATACATATTAAACATTTAAAATGAATTAAATGTTCACATCTAGCGACCCAAAATTCCGGGTCGTTATATTCCTCCCCCCTTATAAAAATTTCGTCCCCGAAATTTGCTAAGATGGAAGAATGTTCCAAACCCAATAGTAAAACCAACTTATTGAAAATCTCAAATTCACTTTGCCTAAAGTCTTTAGTTTCAAATCAAAACTACTAGTTTCAATTCCCATCCCAAATTCTTTTCTATTTAATTTTATTTTGAAATCAATTTGTCGTTAAAAAATGTTCAAAAACTTTCCAACTCCCAAGATTTCCGGAAAATTTTGGCAGAGTCTCCCTTGTAAGGAGGAGCTTTTGCAATATCACAACAGATATAAATATATATACATCGACCCACACGGTCGGAAAACCAAAAACAGTTCATATTTCCTATTTTTATTGCGTAGGTGTACCTTTTATTAGCATTTTTAAGGCAAGCTGCTAAATAATATTGCATATACGCGCTCCAACTCTATCTACTATCTCCCGTACTTGTATTTACTTAAAGAAACACATCAGTTTTTGATTATATGAGAATTTAACAACATTCCATTCATTAAACTAGCCAAACACATCAATTTCATAGTTTAACCAAGCAAACTACATAGTTTAACAATGTTAACCATATTTTATCAACACTTCAAAGATTTCAATCACCATTTTAAATTTCCTGACAAATCCAACTCCATTTTGTTTCACTTGAATGATTTAAATTCAAGTTTACTTCTTATAATTCATGTTCACATCAATAGGATTAACATGTGTATTACTTGCATCAATTTACTTCAATTCAATTCCAAATTGATTCACAACCAATTTCACTTTCAATTTGAAGTATTTGCATTTTTTTTATGATCCATTCTCGTTTATATGCAAAACCGCTTAATAAAATTTCAATTCATTCCAATTGATTCAAAAACCAATTTCATTTGCTTCTTTAAACCAACTCAAATCCGAATACAACAAAACGACCAATTCCTATGCAAATTTTCATGTCATTCAAGCAAATAATCATCACCTAAGCTTACAACCATTAAAATTAATTCCAGTTTAAATTTATATTAATTTTATTCCATTCGGAATTTTTCACAATCCCAAATATTCTTATTTCTTTGCAATTTTAATTCAATTCCTTATTCTCACTTCAAGTTCATCATCCAACTTAAGTTTATATTAATCTCATCCCATTATATAATATTTACAACTCATACACCTTTATCTTATCACAATAATTAATTAAAATTATTTCACTTGCATTTAAATTTTATTATCTGAACAAATTTCATTCAAGACCCCTTGCAAAACTCGACCACAATCATTTTCCAATTTGCTTAGTTTGTTTCAATTACACAATATTTCTATTTCTGATATCAACTTTATTTTATTTTATTTTCATTTGATTCTTATCCAAATCAAACTCCAATCCATTCACAAATTTTAACTCAATTTTTTTATTTATTCAATCTATTTTACATTTTAGTTCATCTCCTCGATTCATTCTGAATTTTATTAATAATATGACCATTTTCAATTATCTTATACCCAAACTGAATTTTACATGCATTCTGGACCATATCCATTTTAAATTGATTTTGATTTTTTTTAATTCAATCCAAATACAATTTCCATTTAATTTAGCTTACACTAAATTCAGTTCTAAACAATCCTTTAGAATTTATTTGAGTGAAAATTTAATTATTCAATATCATTTCAATTAAATTAAACTTTCCTTCAACTCAATTCTATTTAATCGAAGTTAAATCCAATTTTAATTCTCTATATACAAGTTAAAAACTTATTTACTAACTTAAGTTCATTCACATCTTTTATATTTTCTTCACCTTATTTCAATTCACATTTCATTTTAGATTTAAATTTTTGAATTCACCATACCATTCAACTATTTCCCATTTGTGATTATAATTCCATTTTACTTGGGTTTACAATTTGATTTTCTATTCTTAAGTTCACCAACTTATTTATTTAAAAGATTATATTGCTCATTTGAGTTATTTTCATCTTATAATCACAATTCCAAATTTTATATATATGTATCACTGAATTCTTAAAGATACAAATTTTCTTTCACGTTAATCCTTTGCAAATTTTAAATTCGCAATTTCAAATTATAAAAATAACACTTAATAGCTTATGGGTACAATTCATTACACAATAACCCACAATTACAAAGTCATTTTACATTTCAATTTAACCCAAATCAATTTAATTCTAAGTCCAATTTGTTTAACTTATCCCAAGTTAAGTTCAAATTTTCTATTCACTTCAATATATTTTATTCACTTCCATTTACTCAAGTTAAATTTTAATTCCAAAATTAAAATTTTCATTTCCTTCTTATTAATACCAACCTCGCTTAATAAGTTCAATGTTGATTCATTTTAACTATACACATTATTTAAATAGAATTTTCCAGAATTCAATTACCCAGTTTTATTCCCAATCATTTGAAATAATAATCAACTCATACCCATTTGGTATATCAATCAAATCTCCGGATTTCCAAAACAACTTGGTTGTACCAAAACAATTTCCCCCTTTTGAAATTTCTAAAATCACTTGTATCTCAAACAAGTCCTACTAATATCATAATCACTCAACATGGTAGCAATCCATCACTTAAGAAACTCGAAAATAAATTCTAATGATGTGGCCATCATCATCAGGATTATTTTCCAGCGACTGAAGTGAGTTCAGTGCTTCCTTACTTTCCTAAATTCATTCCAAAACAATTTCCATTCAAAAAATACTTCCCAAAATGATATTCCGTCATTGCCTTCAAACACTTTGGAAAACATTTCAAACATTCCCAAGATTTTAAATTTCCTAACTTATGTTTTCAATCATTTAAAACACTTTTCAAAATTTTCTGGATTTAAATTCTGCTTTAATTCTAATTTATTTATTCTTCTTTTGTATAATTTATACTCATAGAATTTTATTTTATTATAACCATTTCAAATTTTAGATTAAATTTTAGATTCTTATTTGATTAAGATATTAACAACCAAACATCCAAATGTATATAATAATTTCAGAAAATTATTTCTTTTATATCAAAATATAATTTTGAGTAAAATTATTTTATTTACCCACTTTAAAAACAATACTGTGTCAGTTTATCTTGTTTAAGAGTTTAGAAACCCTATCGATACGGCTGTACTTCCCGTACCGACCAGAATTCATAAACACTCAACCGTTAAGTAAACACAGTATAAAAACAATTTTTATATTCACTAACAAGTATGCTCTCATATCTATTATTACCCTCAACTCATTATAAAGCCTAGGTTGCCGCCAACCTAAGCTCTGATACCAAGTGTGACTACTCGCCCTTCTCGACGCTCAAAAATCGACACAAAATACCCCCACAGTATGATATGTCGATAATCAAGTGCTGGAAAAGACAGATTGTTGAGGAAAAAAGAAAAAAGGTAGAAGAAAGAAGGAACTAAGCAATATTAGAATCTCACAATCGCAGCGGAATAAAATATAATATATAATATCAGATCTTTACACAAAATGAAAACTATATCTGTTTTGTACAATAAATCATCAACGTATCTCAAACAAACAACATTTACCAATCAGACAATCTCGAACAGTCACAGCAGCGGATATATATAAGTACGGATAATACGTCTCGGACTCCATCTCGTCTCCTGAGCTCCATTGCATCCTATCCTGAACATATAGTACTCGGTCTAACCCAAGCATTATAATGAAATAACACCCGAGTCAGTCTGGAATACCAGCTGATATAAATTCACTCAAATTTATTATCAAAAATCCTTTGAAAATAAAAGCATCTCGTAAGACCACGCCACAAATAAACATGTCAGGTTTTTACCTTACGATAGCTAAAACACTTTTTATCAAAATCCTCTGATATTATAATAGGGTCTATATACAAATACTTATAAAATAGCCGAAATTTTTGCATTCATTAAATTCCAGCTACTAGCCACAATCGTGGGTAATACAAACAAAACTCGTAAAAGGCGCATAGGGAGAATGGATTTCCAACTAATGACTAGGCACTGGGGTACCACCTGGTCTAGATCAGTGTACCGAGGACCACGGCCGATCCCCTACAACACAAGGCCGAAACTACCCCTTACTGGATAATCCAGAGTAAGATCGCCCACGGTTGGGATCAGCAACCGCACCACTAAGCAAAAATAAAAAGGACATCTAGACCAGAATGAACTCACCTTGGATGGGTGCTACCCACCTAGCCTTGCTGCATAACCCTTAATTTTCAGTCATTCCCGGTTGATGAGGCTTAAGGATAAGCGTTACCTTGAGAACGTTTCACTTAGAATGCCCATCGTCCACCTGACGATGTTCCGAAAGCTTTCGTCTATACAAATCCGTCCCGGGTTCGAACGGAGCCGAAGGCACTACTCCTACTACATCCATTTTGGAAATATCCTCGGGATAGTAGCAACTAACCCTTGCACTTCACTGCTCCATCTTCAAATCCAAACTCATTTTCCCATGAAAACGTATAAGCCGGATCAAAGTGATTTTCGAGAAATTAATCCCGATCCCGGTCTCTTCGAAACGATCTATGCATTTGTCCAATATTGATAGTCGGTGATTTAACTATCAATTAACATCTACAAGCATCCATCACGCAATAAATAATTTCCCACATTATTTATTTTTCTTTAAAATATCTTTGCAAGATATATTTCCATTCTTAAATCCCATTGGAAACACTTTTCAAAACCCAACTTTTCTCAAGGAATAAATTCCCCAAATTGTTACTCCCCTTGAAAACATCCAAGCACCAATACTTAAGATTTAAAATAATTTAAATTCTTTGTTCTTGAAAATACATTAAAACATTTATATTAAATCCACTTACATACTTAATTTAAAATATATGTATACTTTTAAAAATATTCCGAACAAAACTTCTTTGAAAAATATAAACTATTTTCTTTAAAATAAAGTTAAGTCATACTAATTTTAAAATCAAGTTATGAAATCCTATACAAGTTTCAAATAAAATTTTAATTAATTATCTTTAAAATATAACCATTTTATAAAGTACAAATGCTAATAATATTCTTTTAAACATAATACTACTTACCTTTAAAATAATTACTTCTATAACTAATTTGATAGATGTTCACTTTAAAATCCTTACAACTTAAATAATTTCTCGAAACCATTTTTTTATACAGCTTCAACTTCTAACATTTTCAAAAATCTGCTTTAAAAACGTACTTGGCTTTTCATGGAAATACACTTCCATTTTATGATAACCCAACAAATTCTTTTTATCAACCCAACACGATTTATTCCAATTCAATTTTACGTTCATCCCGTAAACCCCTTTCCATATTTTAAAAACAAACTCCCTTTTATTTTTAAGCCCATTGCTATTTCATGGAAATCACTTTCAAATATATGTTTAAAATATTTAAAATAAGTCTTCTAGAAATTATTTAAATGAAAATAATACTTAAGGAGATATATAGATGTTTCCTAAGTACTTTAAGTCAAATTTAACTTTTAAAAAGAAAGTTATTAAATCAAATATTTATATTATAAGTTGCTTTTGAGAACTTAATACTACTTTACTTTTTAAAAATAATTAAATACCATAATTACTAAATCAAATATTTGCTTTCACTTAAAAACAATTTAAAATAATATTTCTTTCTAAAATATTCTAAACATATTTAAACTGCGGATTTATATTTGAAAGCTTTTCTTAAAAACATACTAAAGTTTCCAGGAGGATGCACACTTCCCATTCTTTAAAAATAAATCTCGCTATTATTTTAACAAACCACATTTCCCTTTAAAGTCACAATTTCAAACACTTCAAATTTACCAACCAATTTCCTGAATTTAATTCCTTTTAAATTCTTTACTTAAGAATTCATTTTATTTCCATTAAACACAATTTATTTATTTATATTTAAATTCACGGGTTGTATTCACCCAATCATAGCACAACACAATTAAATTTTCAATTTAATCTATCACAGTGTATAAATAGAGCATAGCATAATAGGATCTAAAACAATTTATCATAGAATATAAACGAGATATATCATAGAATATAAATAAATTTCTATTTGTGAGGAATCCAGTTGGATCCCTCCAACCTGTTTCCCTGCATCCAAGATATTAGCACAACAAATAAATATCAATTTAATTTGATAATAATTATCATATTCAAGTAAACAACCAATCAAACATATAAATATTAGCTATTTAAATTACGGGTATCCAGATGTGAGTTAGATTAACTCACCTTAGGTTTTCGATGAGCGTTCAAATTTAAATTAAATCGAATGGCGTTCGATTTAACCTAAATTTTTAATTTCTCAGAATGATTCCAGAATTGGTCCACTTCGTAGTATTCGTCTCTGCGATTCCGGCGTTTCTTGTTTCGTTGAAATCTGACAACGAATGCATTAGATATGAATTTTCAATGTTCAATTACCAATTTAAAAACAAATTTTTGTTTTATATATTACCTACGAAAATCGGCCGTGCCTTCATCAACTCTTCCTCGATCGCGTACCAGGTTCAAACGCACTGAGAAACCCATATACGCGAACAAACGCTCGATACCGTTTCCACCACGTCGCTCAAGAACTAGATCAGAACCTATCACATCGAAGCCCCCTAGGCCACCTACCCATGGCCAAGATCCGGCGAAGCTCGGTCCTCCTACAACATCGAAAAGCGCACTCGAACGAAAACCTATCAACCTCGATAACTCCCTCCATGCAACCCTAAAACCCATCACCACCGTACGGATGTGAAGCCGACGCCGAGCTCTTCGATCTTCATGTAGAAAGCTTTTGGAATAAAAGTTTGGATAAAGAGAAAAATCGAGATGAAATTCGAGGGTTTTCGGCCATTGAATTGTTATAAGCGGGGGCTCCAGAATTTAGCTAGTGTTTGGCTTATAAACGTGAATTTATATAGTATGTAAACAATATTTTAATATTAAATCCATTTAAAGCAACTTTTTCAAACGATCTCCAAATGACGCGTGCCGACATGCGTTTCTAAGGTTTTACCCACGTTTCGAACACAATCAAACATGTTTTGGGAGGCTAATTTGGTCGTACGCACGAGTTACGGAAATAAACGGTCAATTTTAAATTAAATCGATTAAAATATTTTCTATGCGTTTTAGGCTGCCAGGGTCAAACGACAACTTCGATTGCTACGAAAATGGAAATCCGATAATACCTAACTATTACGGATCCCATAGAACTGGTTTCGTCAAATTCTGAGATTGCTCCCCAGAAGGCTATTTTAACTCGTCGATTATTTCGAGCGATTTCCGAAATCGTCGAAATCATTTAAAATTTCACTTTTAAAATTTTACTAACTCTATTATAACTCGTATAAAATTTATATTCACATTAGAAATCATTCTGATTCAGTTTAAATCAAAATTTGATTATTTGCATTATTATATTATTAAATTCCATTATTAAATTAATATAAAATTCCAAATTCAACCTATCGACTTTTAATTCCATCCAATAGTCTAATATTATAATTCAAATCCAAATAGACTTAAAATAAAATTTAGAATCTATTTTTATATCTATTTACACCCAAAATCACCCATTATCCCAATTCCAATATTGAATTACTATTATTCAAATTTCAATTAAATTCTCGTATTTGAAATTTAACTAATTCTATTAATTTAACCCTAAATATTTTATTTCAAAATTCAAATTATAATACATATTCAACATTTAAAATGAATTAAATGTTCACATCTAGCGACCCAAAATTCCGGGTCGTTACACGCATATTCAACAAATATTACATATTAATACCCTTAGTAGACAACTAAATACAAACATATATTAAATCATCAACACATGTATAGGTAGTTAGATATGGTAAAAAACTGACAGCTAAAGTACCTTGGATTTTGTAACCTATGTATGAATACTTTTCCAAAACAGCCAACAAGATTGATTTCCAATTATACTTTACTACTGAAAAGTGTGATTTACCATAAACCCAAATAATTATAAGATAATTTCAAAGATTAATGCATAGTAAAATATTCATCTATAAAAAATTACATGGTTGTGATAAATATATTATAAATATTAAGAAGTACTAGTGATGCCAATGAAAAAATTAGATTCGGTTAAAGTTTATTTGTCTTCTCATTATGTATCTCATCCTACCGAGACCAGATGAATTCATACCAGTCAATGGAATAAATAAAAAATTGCTATAGTCAAGCAAAAAATAAGAATGGTATACATTTTATTGAGAACAAATATACTACATATAACTTCCTGAGGGACAGACAACTCATGGAAACAGATTAGAAATAAAAAAATTAGGAGTACATAAAATCAATGCATTACCTTGAGGGCAAGAGCATCATCAGTAGTTGGAATTTGGAACTGCTACTCCATAAACATTAATTATTTGTTTCCTTTTGAATTTTTGACTAATTCTGGACATTGCAAAACAAAACAAAAAAAGATTCACAACATTAATTCAAAGAAATGCAACAATATATTTCATAGATGTAAGTGAGCTGATAATGAATATTATTATTTATTCCATACTTTTTTCTTATCTCTGGCAAATCCTATCTAGACCATTATTCTATGCAAGATCATCCATAAGAATGGCCACAAGGCAAACAACTACAACGTTGTCTATAACGACCAGATATTTCATGTCATTCACATCCGCACATGCCAGACTTGAATTTCTCAAAATATCAGATCGTTAATTTATATTTGGCAAACTCAGCATATACAGTGAATAAATCAATCACAGAATCACAGACACAGATAATGATAATGATGCAGTGGAATAGATAAATAGTAGTTCATGAAGCTACGACATAAACATCAGAGTTAGAAATAAACAAACAACAGAATATCTCAAATATGCTGAAGTCTCCAATACAAACATATGACAACTCTGAACAAATCAACTGGAAAAGCTGAAAGTTGAATCTATAGTTGGATCTCCAAGCGAAGCTCCAAACTCCAAAGTTGAGTCTCAAACGTTGTATCACTCAGTCTGACCCAAGCATAAAGCAAAACACAAAACACTTGAGTCAGGATTAACATTCTTATATCAATAAATCCAACTTAAGTGAAATATCAACTGAGATACAAATAACTCAAAGGATGCTTGGGATAACCATCCTCTAAGGATCCGTGGAATTATCTACAATTTAGATACACGCTATTAACAACTAAACGTCATTATAACACCGTGGTCATTTCAAAATAATTTATACTTCAAAACCAAATTATCATTTACATTTCAATATACCTATTTCCAAATTATAGTACTTTTAAAGTTACAACACTTTCGAAACCCAAAACACTTTGAAATCATAACTTCTACAACTTAAACAGTTTAATAATAATATATAAAATAGAATAGTTTGTAAAATAAAATAGTTTGTATTCGAATAATTTATATTAATTTTTTTTTAAATTAAGATAGTTTATAAAGTAGGATATAATTTAAGATAATTTATAAAATACATTGGTTTCCTCAAATTTCACAAATCGATTCAACTCCATTAAAACCCCACATTCAACTTAATTCATTTCAATTCTTCAACTTCAATTCAATTCAGTTTCTCAAATAAACTATTATAATTTGCATCGATTTCAAATGTCGATTTTTAAGCCATAAAATATACCATTTCAATTTCAATATATATTAAGGTTTAAATTTTCAACATTTCAATGCTAAATTTGATAATTTCTTACATATCTTATTTTCAACTTCATTATTATTTAATATTTGAAATATTCACCTAATAAATTCACTATTATTCAAATAACCTTAAATTACATTTTACTAAATATTTCCTTCAGTTAATTTAAACGTGAAATATTCATTTAATTTACTTGAATGAAAATCATATAAATCATGTCATTAAATTCCAATTTTACAATTTCATATCAATTTAACTAAATCAAATTCTTATTTAAATACAATTTCAAATAAATTTAAAATTGTCTTCCCAACCTTAACTTATTCAAATTATTACAAAAAAATCTATTTTTGAAATATAAATTTTAATACGTACTTAAACATATTACTTATTTATTAAATCAATCTTAATTAAATTAAATATTATTATTACATCTATATGTAAAATAACATTTAATTTACGAATTAATATTTATTAAGCCATATATTTTTTCCAAAAACTACAAAAAAAAAATTTCAAAAAATTTATATATAGAGCAACGGTGCTTGTATATAATTTTCTATCCTATGGTCAAGTGATATGGGTATTTATCATTTCAATTCCTAATTTAAATATATAGGGTATATATCATTTCAACCCGCAATCCCAAATTCAATTCAATGAAAATCGCTTGGGTTTATCATTCAACTATAAGATTTTCTCCATTCTATAGATCGTTCGGGTATGTATCATTTCAACCCATAGGGAATTCTGTACTAACATGGAACTTGCAAGGTGATAACAGATATGATAATAATAATAACAGGCATATAACATCAATAACAATATAATATAACAACAGGATATGGTGTCATATCCCACATGTGAACAATTACATATAAATGCATATCCCAGATGAAAATTTAAATAATTAACAATTCAATTTAGTAGTATATTTCAATTGTAGTTTCAATTGAAATTAACTTTAATAAATATAAAAACGTTAATCGTGAGTGATTACTTACCTTTCAAGGCTAGAGAAGAATGATAATGAGATGAATCACGAATCCAAGCATTAATTCCAAATCAAAGCTAGATTGGCATGAATTTCGATGAACAAAGCTGATAAATAGGAAAAGACGAATTCAAATCAGAACTGGATCGATGAAGAAAATTGATATAAATGAACTTATATAACTATACATAACTGTATATATCATATTCTAAACTTCAAACACATTTTAAATTTAAATATATATATATATATATATACATATTTCAAAATCATTGTTTTTAAATCAAAACACATATATTTATCATCTATATATGTAAGAATTTTCGTCCATGAATCAATATCGAATTTAGACATATATACATATATCGAAAATCAATATATATATATATATATATATATATATATATATATATTCCAAGGTCTTTATAAATCTTAACTCATACAAATTTTAACTCACAAATTTTAACTCATATACATATATTAAAAAAAAATTATATTTATAAAAAAAATCAAAATCAAAATCAAACTGGTTTGTATACATGCAGATAATATAAAATTCCCGCACTAAGATACATATATGTAGACTCACATACCCATTCCATTTTAAACTCAATATCTATTTAAACGACATAACTTACTTTATATAATATATTTAACTCACAGATCCTATACACACTTATGTCCCCATATATACAAGTAAACAGGTCGTAAACTTATATAACTTTCTTATCTAATATATACAAACAACCAAGTTATGTCTATGACTTCTAAAAATTTATAACAAATTTTGTACAGACTTATGTATAAACTTTTTATATAACAGACCTTTAAATATATATAAAATGCCTAGAGTATAACGTATGTCTATCTACATATTATCTAAATACTATACAAACTTTACACTTTACATATATATGTTTCAAAGCTATCACACAAACTATTTTAACAGTATTAACACAAATGTAAGTAAGTATTCCCAATATCATATATTTTTAAAACATAAACAACTGTTACATATAAATATTTATTACATAATACATGAACACAATCAATATTAAACCAACATTTGCCTTTCAGAATTCATACGTGACTACCCAACTTTATGTGCTAAATACACCTATATATATCTATATATATTTAACTAGTATAAACTTTGAATAAGAAAGATGTAAAACCATAGAAATCCACAATATAAACAATTATATATATGCTATATTATTTATACATTCCACATATATACAAACCAGATGGTGTTAGCCTTGGATGAGGTGGTGGGAAATTGTAACATCCCGCCTTTTCGCACACTTTAAAACGACACACGTGCCAATTCAAAGCATACGCAAGGGCGGATTGTTATGGGGTAAATAAGAAAAACAGAGAAGGAATAAAACAAAATAGAATCTCACAGCGGAAGGATAAAATATAATAATAAATATACAGTTCAAAACAGTTTACAAAACAGTTATTTCACTTATACAATGAACATCAGAGTTACACATACCAATACAACAATGCAGCGGAATAAAAAGAGTGTGGTGCAATACTATATATAGGATAATACTGATTCTTCGTCTTCGTCCTCCAAAGCTAAAATCTGCTATCCTGAAACGCTCGGACTGACCCGAGCGAATTTGAAAAGACAAAAACACTCGAGTCAGACTAGAAAATCTTATGTGAGTTAAATAAACAGAAATAAATATGGGTACAGTAACTCAAGAGATGCTCGGGATTTACATCTCCTAAGGATCCGTTAAACTATTTACTATGTAGTATATTGCGCTATTATAATAGTGTCTATTTATAAAATAAACTTACTTTTTAATAGCGTTAAGGGGTTACCCATATAGCCCTTAACACGTAATAGTCCCAGTAGTCCATCCAATATCATAGTCCCTCCTGATCGGGAAGCCACTAGAGGATACCACACGGGCTACGGGAGAAAACCAAACTCGTACAAGGCGCGATAGGGTAGGTGACACGGCACAACTAGGCAATGCCAGGGTAGATATACCAATTGCTATCCAGGCTGATGGTAACGCGCAGCGCGCAGCTGCCGCCCACCTCGAACTAACTCCCCCAAAATCAAAATATAGAAGTGGCCACTGAATCAATCCAAGTCAAAGTATAATATCGAAGAGGAGCGTCCGATCAGAGGAATGACCTCATTGGCCTGAGAATCGCTCCTGTTTTAGCCACCTTATGCCAACTCACGGGAGTTGGGTCCACGTATTTACCTTACAGGAAACGTCGCCACCACCTACTTCATTCTGGAACTCCACCGCGTACACGGTTAGTCAAAGTGGTTTTCGGTATCGACAGAGAGTATGTCCATATCCGATCCCGGTCTCTTTGCCAACCCATCGTTATTATAACACCGCGGTTATTTAAAAATAGTTTATACTTTAAAACCAGAATAAAATCCATTTCAAACCATAATATTACGATATCATTTCTTCTTTAAAAAACACAAACCATTTATTTTCATATTATTTTATAAAAGCCCAAATCAATGATATCGTTTCCCAAATAAAATTTTCCTTTCCAAAAATTATGTCACTTTTTATTATTTAATATCCCATGTGACCAATATTTTGTTTGTAACTTGCAACATAATTCTTCGAAAATCCATAGTATTTTAAAACCATTATTTTCAAAACTAAATGGTTTGGATATTCAACGGTATGCGAATTTAAAAGGTTTAACTTTACTGTTGCCTTATAAAGAATAAATTACATGGCTTTCCAAATATTTCTTGTTTTAAAGTTAAACCAAAGTCCAAAATATTACTTCAAGTCCCAAAACCATTTCAATTTTATATATATTTATATCCATTTTTGAGCATTAATATTTCAACTAAAGTTGGATTTTTATCCTTTCAAAATCAATATTCTATTAATTAATCTTGACCATTCACATAAAATCCATAATTAATAAGACTTCAATTTCTAGTAATATATATATATATATATATATATATATAGAATTTTTCCACTTCAAATTATACTAGAATATCCATTTCTATTTATTTTGGGAAAATCCAATTTCAAATATCATATCTTAAAATTTCCAACTTTACATTTAAACATAGGATATAAATTTACCAAACTCCATTTTCTAAATTTCTTCCATTTTCAATAAAGAAATTTATATTCCTTTTAATTTCAAAATTTCAACTTCATAGGTATATAAATATGGAATAAAATATTTATACAATATAAATTTAAGATTTATAGACCGTATTCAATCCAAACCATAGAAATCACATTAAAATAGTTATATATAGATCGCGGTGCCTGTATATAATTTTCTATCCTATGGTCAAGTGATACGGATATTTATCATTTCAATCCGCAATTTAAAAAAATAAAACTTTGCGGTTTTATCATTTCAAACCACAATCCCGAATGGAATGAAAAATGTATGCTAACTTGCAGTTTAATGATATCAAATAAAACATTCATTCAACAACACATCCATCATCCAATCACAACATCGATCAATATCAATCAATAACAATTATATATATGATCATATATAACAGGTGATAACTGGCAGTTTATTCAAATTAAATTTTATCAATTATTAATCTATCAATTTATATTCAGTGATAATTGACATAACTGTTAACTAGCAGTTCATATGCAAACAATAATTTCTAACAGCCAATTTACACGCAATAAATCAATTAAATTAACAGTTACATTCAAAAAAATGCAATTCAACAGATATGAATGAAATAACATGCCAAAAGCTCATAAATAAATTTCTATTCATTTCTAAAATTTATTTAACAAACATAAAAGCTTCTAGTAGTTGTGAGTGGGTTAAAACACTCACCTTTTGAATTTTAAATCGAATTCAAACCCGATTTAAACCCAAAAATTCGCCCGTCTCAGAATTCGTCCAAACCAGCGTCATCGAGTCCGGAATTAAATTACGATCCTAACAAAAAAAAATTCGTGTGAATCCGACTTCGTATGAGAAAGTTATGGCGAAAAATGGTGATTGAATTCAAAAATTGGAAATAAACAAATGACACACATTCACCTTCACAAGCCACGTCACCTAAAGAGAAGCGCATAGCTACAGCAACGCACGCACCTTCGAACAGAGGAAAACACGCACGCAACCCATACTTTATCAACCCTAATCGAAAATTCCCGCCAATCCAACCGTTGAAACTCGAAACAAACTACACAGATGCGATCCCCTCGGTTCCCTCTCCAAAACCCAGAAATGTTTTTCCGATCCGACAACTTTTGTTACGGCGATGATGAACGGTTTTGGTGCTGTTTGAATTTATTCTGGATAAACGACAGCTCCAATTGAAAAACGAATTTCACCAGTATATTACGCGTATCGAATACTTCAACATATATTTTTTCTGGAATTTTCTGAAATTTTTGAGTTTTGACTTTTGATTTTGAACTGTGGATGGATCTGGAATTGGATCTGAGATGTATACATTTGGGAAAGAGAAAAGAGTGAAGAAATGAACTTACAGCAAATGAAAAAGAAAGGAGCTAGGGTTTATAGATGTATATTTATAGATAGGCTAGAGGTAGGGTAGCTAGACTGGATACGCGAACGTGCGTGACAAACCATGGTCCAAAAAGCCCGCTATGCCTCCGGAGTCGAATTTGTTAAAACTATATATCCAAATAGGTGTTTTAAAATATTCTGAACGCGATGGAAAAAGTTTCGTGACCAAATTCGATCGTATGAAGAAGTTATGCTAAAAAAACAAAATTTCAAATTGATTTCAAAATGCGTAAATTTCAAGGCGTTTCGAGTCCGTACGATCAAACGACAAGTCCGATCGCAACGAAACTTGAAACATTATTATAATTCACCGTTACGGATCCGATGAAACTGGTTTCGTCGAAATCCGAGTCCGTGACAAAAATGGCTATTTTTAATATTATTAAATCAATTAAATAAATCATAAAAAATCAATTTTTATGTTTCAACTCCTATTATTGGCCAAATTTCATTACTTAGATAGTTCAATTAATCCCAATAAATTTAACAAGCTTGGATGTGAATAAAAATTTATAGGTATATAAATTTGCAATTTTAATTTCTGCACTTTCTTATTAATTGGGAATTATAAATTTATTCTCACAAATTACCTAATCTTATACTTATACACTCTCATCTTAAACCAAATTAAATAAATAACTTGATTTCCATCTCAACTTACTTTTAATTGCAGTTAACCCTTTTCACCGTAATTAAAATTCCAAATTATAAATAAATTTTTATTCTCATTCCCTTAATTTTCTTAACTATTTATTTATTCAAATTTTCAATATTCAACATAAATAGTTTGGTTAAGTTCATTTATTTACCTTCTTCCTATGATTCACAGTTATGGATGTCAATATGATGAAGTTTACATTAGTTAAGATTTCACTCAATTGTTCTCTAAGTCAAATGTTTACAGCTTTCATTTAACTTTAATAACGTACAAATTTACGTTAAATTCCATTTTTAAATGAAGTAATTACCATTCGTTGAATCAAATACTCAATTCATAAATAAAGTCTTGTTTTCAAAAAGTTATATCACAAATGGTAAACTAAAATTTGAATAAGCTTTACTAAATTCTATGGTATTAAATGTTGCAATAAATCCAAATTGCCATGTCTTAAATCCAAATTACTAATTAAGTCTTGATTCCTTTATTATTCCTTTGGTTTTCAAATAAGTTTTTATGATGAATGTGAATTCAAATGAACAATGGAAACCCATTCCCATTTGATTTCACTATTCCATTAAATATCTTCATATTCCAGCTAAATCAACTAACGTATGAATTTGCTATTTCAATCTTCATTAAATTGCGGTTTTTATACAATAGAAATTAAATCCCATTAACATATAAATAAAGGTTGATATCCATCTATTTACATTATATCACACTTGTGCTTCTATTTAGCTTTGTATAAATGTATGAATGCGGAGTCTTGCCTATTAACGTATTAAATAAGCCTTAAAATCAATTAATGTCCCTCCTTAGTTTAACCTCTTTTTATCCGTATTTATTTTTAGAGTAACCCTTGGATTAAATTCCCAAATCACCAATTCAATTAATTATACCTTTCAATCCAAATGTAAATCTTCCACCTTTGAATTCTTATATTAAATGAATTTTATTCTAGGCAATATTTTTTACAAATGTTTACTGATTCCACATTTATAGGTTTCTTACATTTTACTCCATCTAAATGTGACACATTTTTATTTCATTTCAAACCAATATATATATTCATTCCCATTCAATATATATATTCATTCCTATTCCTTTCATTTGGTTACTGCATTGAAATCTATTTATTAGCTAATACTACGTTACTATCATTAATTAAATTTTGGATTATATTCCAATTCCTATAACTAGGCCTTAAGTCACCATTTTACATAGTTTTAATTTAGCGTTTATTTAAATCTTCGTTTATCGTTTAGAATTTCTACTAAATTGAAATGCACAACTTATGAACTTTAACCAATTTAGTCCACCTAATAAATTTTTCAAATGTTTGTGTGTATGTAATCCAATTCAGTTATTGTTACATTAATACCATTAAACCAACAAATTAAGACTTATAACTACAACACAACTTTCAGTTATTTTCAAATCTATGTCATATAACCTTTTAAATCTCTACCTGTAATTACAGTTACTATCTAACTCCTACATTCATCCTTTTAAAATCCTAAGACTTTAATTTTATACTGGATTAAATTAGCAAACATATAAATTAAATTTATAAAAATATCATAAATTTATCAGGTCGTTACAATCTCCCCCACTCAAAACTTTTCGTCCCCGAAAAGGAAAAATGAAGGGAGAAGGAAGAATAAACAGTACTTTTTATTTCAATTTTTAATTTATAAACAATATTTTCCTGGATTAATCCTCCTAAATGAAATATTCTTGTTTTATAATCATTATATCCTTTAATACTTGAGTTATTAAAGTTGGAAAAATATTTTTTTTTTTTTTTTTTTTTTGGCAGAGTCTCCTTTGTACGGAGGGACTCTGGAGAAAATATAATATCCAAATATACAAATATATTACATATATATATCCAAAATAAAATATCCCGCACGGGAGAATATATGAAATAGCACTTTAAACGTAATCCGGAAACGTACCTATTTGTCGGGCAATACGCTTTTATTATTTTGGAACCAAAAGCCGTAGCAGTTGCTTCCATTACCTGTATTCACTTATATAATCTAAAAGGTTAAATATTTATTTTACAGTGAAAGGTTTAGGTGGATTCAATCATTCATATCCAATCAAATGCAACAACCACAATTTTTTTCAACAGCACACACCACATTCAACAAACAATCATTTAATCAAACAACAATTTGTTGTTCGGGTTCAAATTCTGAAGTTGTACGAATGAAGAATAACTATCAAGTACATCCATTGCTCAACAGCCTTGGATGGAACAAAGATAGATTATTTGTAAATCTAACAACTCCATAATTCCTTACCCAACAACATACATCAACCAACAATTCAAATCAAGACCAAAATATCTCATTATACATTTATTTCATAATTCAGTGTTTTGATTTTTCTTTCCTTCATTTATGAGGGATTTCTTTGTTTCTTACAAGTTTATTTTCCAATTATCACCAAATTCATTATATTTGTATTTCCTTTTTATTACTTAAGTTTCCTTTTATTACTTAAGTCTATAAAATAAATTCTCATTAATAACAACAAATATTTTGAATATCTTCACTTGTAAGATTTCCCTTGAATTCTCATTAATAACATTCATTAACTATGAATTGCAGTCATTAAAATTTTCCTACTTTCCATTATATTAGAATAGGGGAGATAAAACATACTTAAGTGAATACTCATATAATAAATTCTTATTTTGAATTTCATGTTATACACTCAGGTTCCTATCATCTATTACTAATTCTTAACTTTATTTTCAATAAAGTTATAACCTAAGTTTATACCATTAAATTCTTGTTATAACCGTAATTTATTGAATACTTCATTATTCCTAAATCCCTACTTGTAAAATATTCAATTCTAGTTTCTTGTTTAACATTTCAACTTTTATATTTGGGTAAGTTATTTATGTTAAAGAAATGCAATTGAACCTTATACAAGTTAAATCTCCATTCTTTTAATTCATTGATTATTCACTAAGTCTTTACCAATATTCATAAGTTAAAATATTTATCTTCCTTTATCCTTAGCATTAATTCTCTTATTTCAATTAGGGGTTTCAATTCATTTATTACCTAACTTTTATTTCACTAAAATTTTCAATTAGTTAACGGAAAATTTTAGAATTAAATACCGAGTTGAATTTCCATTTATTTCAAAATAATAGATAAATAAGTTCTTACTACTCAATATCTCTAATTATAGTTAGAACAATAAAAGAAAATTTTTAGAAAGTTCTAAAATAAATCTGTAGTAGAATTTACTACAGTGGCCTTTCCTCTTCGAAACTCGAAAATGAAAGTCGATGATGCGGCCGTCATCACCGAATTTATTTTCCAGCGACAGAGAAGAAAGTACAAAATAAAAATTTTCCAAAATCTTCTTTAAACAGTTTTTTTTTTCGAATTATGCTAAATATTTACATAAGAAAATACTTGTAAACCGAATCATTATATCTCATAAATTCTTTGAAAACGAATTCGGAAAAATCCCGGACTTAAGTTCTAAAATCTCCAAATTGGGTTTATTATGATTTCACCTAGCTTCAGTTATTATAAATATTTTATTTCCTAACACCCAATCTATAGCAACCAAAAATATATATATATCTTTATAAAATATTTTTATATATGGAAAATATAATAGGCAAAATTATTTCATTCACCTATATTAAAAACAAATATTATGTCGGTCTGTCCTATTTAGTGTTTAGAAATCCCTATTGATGGCATAGCGTCCCATGCATCAACCAGAATTTATAAATACAAAGCGGAACAGATTAACACAATATTAAAATCTTTTATGAATACTAACAAATACGCTCTCTCATATATATACACTCAGCGACACCCATAGGATATTACTACCCTATTAACAAAGAGTCAAACCCCACAAAGCCAAGGTTTATCGCTAAACCAAAGCTCTGATACCAGATGTAACATCCCGCCTTTTCGCACACTTTAAAACGACACACGTGCCAATTCAAAGCATACGCAAGGGCGGATTGTTATGGGGTAAATAAGAAAAACAGAGAAGGAATAAAACAAAATAGAATCTCACAGCGGAAGGATAAAATATAATAATAAATATACAGTTCAAAACAGTTTACAAAACAGTTATTTCACTTATACAATGAACATCAGAGTTACACATACCAATACAACAATGCAGCGGAATAAAAAGAGTGTGGTGCAATACTATATATAGGATAATACTGATTCTTCGTCTTCGTCCTCCAAAGCTAAAATCTGCTATCCTGAAACGCTCGGACTGACCCGAGCGAATTTGAAAAGACAAAAACACTCGAGTCAGACTAGAAAATCTTATGTGAGTTAAATAAACAGAAATAAATATGGGTACAGTAACTCAAGAGATGCTCGGGATTTACATCTCCTAAGGATCCGTTAAACTATTTACTATGTAGTATATTGCGCTATTATAATAGTGTCTATTTATAAAATAAACTTACTTTTTAATAGCGTTAAGGGGTTACCCATATAGCCCTTAACACGTAATAGTCCCAGTAGTCCATCCAATATCATAGTCCCTCCTGATCGGGAAGCCACTAGAGGATACCACACGGGCTACGGGAGAAAACCAAACTCGTACAAGGCGCGATAGGGTAGGTGACACGGCACAACTAGGCAATGCCAGGGTAGATATACCAATTGCTATCCAGGCTGATGGTAACGCGCAGCGCGCAGCTGCCGCCCACCTCGAACTAACTCCCCCAAAATCAAAATATAGAAGTGGCCACTGAATCAATCCAAGTCAAAGTATAATATCGAAGAGGAGCGTCCGATCAGAGGAATGACCTCATTGGCCTGAGAATCGCTCCTGTTTTAGCCACCTTATGCCAACTCACGGGAGTTGGGTCCACGTATTTACCTTACAGGAAACGTCGCCACCACCTACTTCATTCTGGAACTCCACCGCGTACACGGTTAGTCAAAGTGGTTTTCGGTATCGACAGAGAGTATGTCCATATCCGATCCCGGTCTCTTTGCCAACCCATCGTTATTATAACACCGCGGTTATTTAAAAATAGTTTATACTTTAAAACCAGAATAAAATCCATTTCAAACCATAATATTACGATATCATTTCTTCTTTAAAAAACACAAACCATTTATTTTCATATTATTTTATAAAAGCCCAAATCAATGATATCGTTTCCCAAATAAAATTTTCCTTTCCAAAAATTATGTCACTTTTTATTATTTAATATCCCATGTGACCAATATTTTGTTTGTAACTTTCAACATAATTCTTCGAAAATCCATAGTATTTTAAAACCATTATTTTCAAAACTAAATGGTTTGGATATTCAACGGTATGCGAATTTAAAAGGTTTAACTTTACTGTTGCCTTATAAAGAATAAATTACATGGCTTTCCAAATATTTCTTGTTTTAAAGTTAAACCAAAGTCCAAAATATTACTTCAAGTCCCAAAACCATTTCAATTTTATATATATTTATATCCATTTTTGAGCATTAATATTTCAACTAAAGTTGGATTTTTATCCTTTCAAAATCAATATTCTATTAATTAATCTTGACCATTCACATAAAATCCATAATTAATAAGACTTCAATTTCTAGTAATATATATATATATATATATATATAGAATTTTTCCACTTCAAATTATACTAGAATATCCATTTCTATTTATTTTGGGAAAATCCAATTTCAAATATCATATCTTAAAATTTCCAACTTTACATTTAAACATAGGATATAAATTTACCAAACTCCATTTTCTAAATTTCTTCCATTTTCAATAAAGAAATTTATATTCCTTTTAATTTCAAAATTTCAACTTCATAGGTATATAAATATGGAATAAAATATTTATACAATATAAATTTAAGATTTATAGACCGTATTCAATCCAAACCATAGAAATCACATTAAAATAGTTATATATAGATCGCGGTGCCTGTATATAATTTTCTATCCTATGGTCAAGTGATACGGATATTTATCATTTCAATCCGCAATTTAAAAAAATAAAACTTTGCGGTTTTATCATTTCAAACCACAATCCCGAATGAAATGTAAAATGTATGCTAACTTGCAGTTTAATGATATCAAATAAAACATTCATTCAACAACACATCCATCATCCAATCACAACATCGATCAATATCAATCAATAACAATTATATATATGATCATATATAACAGGTGATAACTGGCAGTTTATTCAAATTAAATTTTATCAATTATTAATCTAACAATTTATATTCAGTGATAATTGACATAACTGTTAACTAGCAGTTCATATGCAAACAATAATTTCTAACAGCCAATTTACACGCAATAAATCAATTAAATTAACAGTTACATTCAAAAAAATGCAATTCAACAGATATGAATGAAATAACATGCCAAAAGCTCATAAATAAATTTCTATTCATTTCTAAAATTTATTTAACAAACATAAAAGCTTCTAGTAGTTGTGAGTGGGTTAAAACACTCACCTTTTGAATTTTAAATCGAATTCAAACCCGATTTAAACCCAAAAATTCGCCCGTCTCAGAATTCGTCCAAACCAGCGTCATCGAGTCCGGAATTAAATTACGATCCTAACAAAAAAAAATTCGTGTGAATCCGACTTCGTATGAGAAAGTTATGGCGAAAAATGGTGATTGAATTCAAAAATTGGAAATAAACAAATGACACACATTCACCTTCACAAGCCACGTCACCTAAAGAGAAGCGCATAGCTACAGCAACGCACGCACCTTCGAACAGAGGAAAACACGCACGCAACCCATACTTTATCAACCCTAATCGAAAATTCCCGCCAATCCAACCGTTGAAACTCGAAACAAACTACACAGATGCGATCCCCTCGGTTCCCTCTCCAAAACCCAGAAATTTTTTTCCGATCCGACAACTTTTGTTACGGCGATGATGAACGGTTTGGGGGCTGTTTGAATTTATTCTGGATAAACGACAGCTCCAATTGAAAAACGAATTTCACCAGTATATTACGCGTATCGAATACTTCAACATATATTTTTTCTGGAATTTTCTGAAATTTTTGAGTTTTGACTTTTGATTTTGAACTGTGGATGGATCTGGAATTGGATCTGAGATGTATACATTTGGGAAAGAGAAAAGAGTGAAGAAATGAACTTACAGCAAATGAAAAAGAAAGGAGCTAGGGTTTATAGATGTATATTTATAGATAGGCTAGAGGTAGGGTAGCTAGACTGGATACGCGAACGTGCGTGACAAACCATGGTCCAAAAAGCCCGCTATGCCTCCGGAGTCGAATTTGTTAAAACTATATATCCAAATAGGTGTTTTAAAATATTCTGAACGCGATGGAAAAAGTTTCGTGACCAAATTCGATCGTATGAAGAAGTTATGCTAAAAAAACAAAATTTCAAATTGATTTCAAAATGCGTAAATTTCAAGGCGTTTCGAGTCCGTACGATCAAACGACAAGTCCGATCGCAACGAAACTTGAAACATTATTATAATTCACCGTTACGGATCCGATGAAACTGGTTTCGTCGAAATCCGAGTCCGTGACAAAAATGGCTATTTTTAATATTATTAAATCAATTAAATAAATCATAAAAAATCAATTTTTATGTTTCAACTCCTATTATTGGCCAAATTTCATTACTTAGATAGTTCAATTAATCCCAATAAATTTAACAAGCTTGGATGTGAATAAAAATTTATAGGTATATAAATTTGCAATTTTAATTTCTGCACTTTCTTATTAATTGGGAATTATAAATTTATTCTCACAAATTACCTAATCTTATACTTATACACTCTCATCTTAAACCAAATTAAATAAATAACTTGATTTCCATCTCAACTTACTTTTAATTGCAGTTAACCCTTTTCACCGTAATTAAAATTCCAAATTATAAATAAATTTTTATTCTCATTCCCTTAATTTTCTTAACTATTTATTTATTCAAATTTTCAATATTCAACATAAATAGTTTGGTTAAGTTCATTTATTTACCTTCTTCCTATGATTCACAGTTATGGATGTCAATATGATGAAGTTTACATTAGTTAAGATTTCACTCAATTGTTCTCTAAGTCAAATGTTTACAGCTTTCATTTAACTTTAATAACGTACAAATTTACGTTAAATTCCATTTTTAAATGAAGTAATTACCATTCGTTGAATCAAATACTCAATTCATAAATAAAGTCTTGTTTTCAAAAAGTTATATCACAAATGGTAAACTAAAATTTGAATAAGCTTTACTAAATTCTATGGTATTAAATGTTGCAATAAATCCAAATTGCCATGTCTTAAATCCAAATTACTAATTAAGTCTTGATTCCTTTATTATTCCTTTGGTTTTCAAATAAGTTTTTATGATGAATGTGAATTCAAATGAACAATGGAAACCCATTCCCATTTGATTTCACTATTCCATTAAATATCTTCATATTCCAGCTAAATCAACTAACGTATGAATTTGCTATTTCAATCTTCATTAAATTGCGGTTTTTATACAATAGAAATTAAATCCCATTAACATATAAATAAAGGTTGATATCCATCTATTTACATTATATCACACTTGTGCTTCTATTTAGCTTTGTATAAATGTATGAATGCGGAGTCTTGCCTATTAACGTATTAAATAAGCCTTAAAATCAATTAATGCCCCTCCTTAGTTTAACCTCTTTTTATCCGTATTTATTTTTAGAGTAACCCTTGGATTAAATTCCCAAATCACCAATTCAATTAATTATACCTTTCAATCCAAATGTAAATCTTCCACCTTTGAATTCTTATATTAAATGAATTTTATTCTAGGCAATATTTTTTACAAATGTTTACTGATTCCACATTTATAGGTTTCTTACATTTTACTCCATCTAAATGTGACACATTTTTATTTCATTTCAAACCAATATATATATTCATTCCCATTCAATATATATATTCATTCCTATTCCTTTCATTTGGTTACTGCATTGAAATCTATTTATTAGCTAATACTACGTTACTATCATTAATTAAATTTTGGATTATATTCCAATTCCTATAACTAGGCCTTAAGTCACCATTTTACATAGTTTTAATTTAGCGTTTATTTAAATCTTCGTTTATCGTTTAGAATTTCTACTAAATTGAAATGCACAACTTATGAACTTTAACCAATTTAGTCCACCTAATAAATTTTTCAAATGTTTGTGTGTATGTAATCCAATTCAGTTATTGTTACATTAATACCATTAAACCAACAAATTAAGACTTATAACTACAACACAACTTTCAGTTATTTTCAAATCTATGTCATATAACCTTTTAAATCTCTACCTGTAATTACAGTTACTATCTAACTCCTACATTCATCCTTTTAAAATCCTAAGACTTTAATTTTATACTGGATTAAATTAGCAAACATATAAATTAAATTTATAAAAATATCATAAATTTATCAGGTCGTTACAGAAATCGAGCTCGGCACTGGAAACACGGGTGGAGGCGGTGATGAGGAGAGCGGCTGGAGTTGACCTGATCGAGTGAGAGGGAGGGGAGGTGTGACGACCCAGAATTTTGAACATTTGAAATTGAAATGTTTAATTGATTTTAAATATTTGAATGATGGTTTAACTTGAATTTCAAATATCAGAAAGAATTTGGCAATTAAATTATTGAATTTAATTTATTGAAGTTGGATAAAAATTTGAATCTTCAGTTATAAGCTGATTAAAAATATTTCAAAGGCTTAGAGAAATCTATAATGATAATAATGAAGATAATGGAAGTTTCAGAATTGGATTTGGAACTAATTTGTTCAGTTTTGAAATTTTATCGTTTAAATTGATATTTAAAAATAAGCTTCCAAGGCACAGCCTCGGAATTCGACGAAACCATATCCATGGGATCCGTAATTAAATTGAATCTCTATAAGGACAGGGCTTTCGAGCGCAATACGACTGGAGGGCATCGCGACTTCGCTCTATCACGATGGCGGCCGAGCTTAGAAAATTGCGCGCGCGAGGAGTTTGGCAATTGGATTTGGAGAGGTCGCGATAGCAGTATCGTGCGCGCACGTGTGAATCACAATTTGGGTGGCTCAGTCACGATTAAGGTGCGGCGGCAATCGGTGGGCAGGGCGGGGAAATTGACGTCGAGGATGCAATTGCGATCGACGGCAAATAGACAAGGTGGGAAGGCGGCATTCGTCGCATAAGCACGTGATGGTGGTACTGTTTCAGTAAGGTATAATTCTTTTTCAATTAATTTTTTTTAATCAAATTGCAGTAAGCTTTTATAAAGACAGTGATATATACATATGTGTGTGTGTGTGTATATATACGAGTTAAGGAAATTTTGTTAACAGTAAGGCACTCATTTCTCCAATTAATTTCTCAGTTAAATTTAAATTAAATTTATATATGTTTTGGTAATATAGAAGAAAAAAATTATTTACAGTAAAAGATAATTTGATTTATAGGAAAGAAATTTTTAAATATAACTACAAATGATAATTAGTTATTCAATTTATTTTGAATATTAATAAAAATACTTTACAAATATCCATTTTAATTTTCTAAGTCATTTAAAAAAAATAAAGTATTAAGATGATCAATTTGTTCAATTAATTTATTTAATTAATCTTAAGCTGCTAAAATGTTTCTTTAAGGAAAAATAATTACTTTATTTAATTATTAAATGCTAATAGATTGTTCGATTTATTCGTATATTAATAAATTGTATAAAAATTGTTTATACAAGGTCTAATACAATGAAGAAAACTATCTGGAATGAAAATGGATTGCATGCAAAGCAAAGGTGAGATCTTCTCACTCGAATTATAATAATTGAAAATTTCAACTGTTGATTGATTGTTGAATTGTGATAGTTAATTTAAATTGTTGATTGTTTGCTTGGATGATTAATTATTATCAGTATGTTGAATTAGACCATATGCACCACATAATAGCGGATGACATTATATTAAACCCATATACCACGATATTCCACCTCGAAGTGGAATTGGCATTATATATGTATTTGGAGTGATTGATTTCCCGCATTATATAGCGGATGAGACCCGATGCACCGCATAATAGCGGATGATAGTTTATAAATCCCATATACCATGATATTCCACCTCGAAGTGGAATTGGTATTTAATTGTTGTGCCAACGTCTGTGGATGCTGGGAATCATGTTGGAGGAATCCAACCGGATTCCTCAAATATTTAATTTGTTTCATATGTTATGCGTAGATTATTTATAATCTCTTTATGATTCTATTTGTGATTAAAATCGTTGAAGGCTATAACTTAGCCGAATATAGTTTTGGTATCGTAGGATACCAGAAATAAATAAAAAATTGGATTTTGAAATTTGGGTAGAAAATTTATAATAAATTCATTTAAAGAATTGGGTGAATTTAAAAGAAGAAATTTGAATATATAAAGTTTTATTTTGAAAACTTATTGAATAGATTCCAAAAATATGGGAAAATATTTTAAAAAAGGAATTTCGAGTAATATTGTTTAATAGTTGAAGAAATTATTTAACATACGGATTTTAAATATTTGAAAGAGATACAGGAATTTATTTCAAAAAGGAAATAAATTTAGAAATTAAATTTGGGATTTAATTTGAGGTTGAAATTAATTTTAGAAATCGATTTGGCAAATTAATTTGGAGTTCAAATAAATCTTAGGAATCGATTTTGATATTTGATTTGGTGTTTTGGAAATAGATTGGGGAATCGATTTGAAACTAATTTGGTGTCAAAAATAAACCTTTGGGAAATTCATATGAAAATTTATTTGTTGATTGAAATAAATTTGGAATTGGATTTGGTAATTGAAATAAATTTGGAAATCAATTTGAAACTTGATTTGGTGTTAAAAGTAAATGCTTGGGAATCGATTTAAAAATCGCAAATCAGTGGATATTCAAAAAATTTAAACCAAAATGGGAATTTTATAAAAGAAAGGGGAATTTGTTTTAAAATAAACATTGTTTTATTTTTAAAAGTGGGGAAAGGAATTTACGGATTTGAAGCGTAAATTTAAATGAATTTATGGATTTGAAATGTAAATTTTAATATAATCCACGAAGATTTATAAATTGATTTGGAAAGTTTATTTTTTCTGGAAAGCCGATTGTATTTGCAAAGTAGCTTTTAAAATATAAATTAAAAGTTCTAATTGGTTTTAAAAGAATATTTTGGAGAAATTATTTTCTTAAGTTATTTTGAAAATCTTTAAAGTATAGATTTACTTAGTAAATTATAGAAGGGATTATTTTAAAGATTAAATTGATATTTGATTTAGAAAATGGTTATTTAAATATTTATACTTTAACTACTAATTTTATTTTAAAACTAGTTTGGACTTGATGTTTTTATATTAGATATTGATATAAAAATTTCATAACCTATATTTTAAAACAAAATGTTCCAAAATGGATCTATTTTAGATGTTTCCAAATATATGTTTTTGGATAAGTGATTTAAATTTTTTTGAAAAGTATTTGGACTCAGTAGATTTTCAGTGGAAATGAATAAGTATTTGGAAATATATTCCGCGTAAAGAAATTGATTTGAAATTTGTTTTCAAAGATTGAAAGGTGAAAAGTGATTTGAAATTTATTTTCAAATGGTTGAAATTAAAATTATACGTCGCGAAGATATTTTGAAAGTAATAATTGGGGGAAAATTATTTGAAATCCAGTGATTGTTGTGAATGATGATTGATAGTTAAATAACCGACTATCAATATTGGCCTTTTAATGGGATTTGAATTTCGATGTGACCGGGGGTCGAATTCCAAATGGATATTCGAAAACCACATCGAACCTTTGTGATTGTGTTGGATCTTTTATTTAAAAGATCAAAGTGGAAATTTGTTGTGAATTGTTTAAATCTGAATGTAACACTTATTTTTAAATAAGCTCTCGTTATTCGGATTAGCCGGAAGAGGACCTTGTGTCATAAAACTCATTCCGAATAATGATACGACGAAATGAGATTGCATTTAAAGATGGTGTTAAAGACCGGGTATTTTCGAAAACAAAAGGATTACCGTCAAATGTCTCTACACCGAGTTGCTTCGGTATAGAGATTTTATCACCCTTTGTGATAGGGATTTCGGACGTGATTAGTAAATATCCGGATTTTCAAGGGCTTCTTTTAAGTGCCTTCGGTTCTGTTCGATCCCGGAACGGACTTGTATGGATGTGTGTCTGACGTTACACTTTGAGATGTAAAGCTGGTTTCTATCAAATACATTTCTGTTGGCGACGGAGAATTTATTCTCTTAGCTTAACACCCTTCTCTGAGACGTACGAGCTCAGAGGTTATGTAGTTGATGGTTACTAGTGATACATTCCCAATTTGGTAATGTGGCATACGAAGTGCTGCTGATCATTTGTTGTTCGAAGCATGACTTTTGTGAAAAGCGTAGCTTTGTAGACGAGAATTCATCGGACCTCACGACCCAGAGCGGTCAAAACAGGAAGGATGGAGCAAGGTTACTTGGGGGTAGTTGTGACGCCCCACCTCTATACCCACGCTAGTCAAGAACACTACGGAGTAATGCTGTCGACTAGCATGGAGAATAAGGCTGTTGAGGAGCGACCATCTGTATAATTACTTTGTGCGAGTACCGATATGCCGGATAAAAATATAACTTTTCATCTCAAGAGGAAATCCGACATACCGACACAAACTCAAAGCTACTACACAGTGGCTATAAAGGTCTTCGGAAACAAATATAGAAATAAACATAACACAAATCAGTCACAGACAATTCATATCACAAAGGCGGAAATAGATATGAATATTACACTAGCTTGTGTACATCAGAGTAGTGGTCTAAAAAGATCCACGATATCACAAATCGATTAGTTACACGAACTACACAAAAGAATAAGTATACATTATGGAGTCTATATCACAATTGTATACAATCCAAAAACTACTAATCTAAGTAGTTAACCAAAAGTCAGAGAAATCAATCCCAAGTGAGAAGTCAAGCTGAAGCACCTGTAACATCTCGGTCTGACCTGAGTATTATTTAATAAGAAAATAATAAACGGATCAGTCTAACTATAAATATTAGATGAAATGATATAGAGTAAGAGATATGACTAAACACATAATAATCACAATGCCAAGGTGTGATATATATAAGTAGTTGAAAACCCACAAGAGATTAATCAATATCACCAAATCTACACAAGAATCAAAGGAAATGTCATACTCCTTATTTCGTTCACCAAACCATAAATATTGACGAATATATCAATGTCAATCACAAAAGTCAATGACACACAAATTCACCAATGCACAAATATTGATAAAACTTATCAATGGAAATCACGAAAATTGGTGAAGCACAAATTCTAGAAATCATCTCAAGAAATCCAGTCAATGACACACGAATTCATCTATGCACAAAAGTTGATAAATCATATCAATAGAAATCAAAAAAATAGGTGAAGAAGAAAATTCCAGAATTCGACACACGAAATCCAGAAATCACACAAAATAGGGGGGAGGCCTATCACACGAACGGGAGCATGAAAACTCACCAACATATGTATCACACGAACGAGACGCTATCTCATGGTAGCTATCCATTAATTTTTGACACACGAACGGCTCGAAGACCATGGGACGCTACCCCATCAATTTGTGTCGAAACTCCACAAAACAGGGTTTAGTCTCCCTCGCAGACAAAGAGACATCGCACATTGCTAGTCTAAATCACAAAAATGATTGTCATGATCATCAAGAAGTGTCAATTATAGTAAGCTGGTAAATATATGAGCTTAGCTTCATGTCCCATAACCACTAGCTTAACTTATATATTTACGAACAAATTGTAGATCTCCACTAGAAAATTTGTCACAAGAGTTTCAATCGAACGAGTCCAAGAATTAACCGACGAAGTAAACGCAAGCGTTTCATACCACTTGTTTTACTAAGTCGTTTAATTAGATTTCTCATACGAGTGAGGTAAAGGTTTGTATATACTAATAGATTGGAAATCCGTTTGAGAAAACGAGCTTTGTTATAAAATATTGTTGAAATCTTATGAAGAAAGAGTTTTGATATTTACTACTAGCATAGAAAACCTTTGTAATTTTAAAGTGACAAATCACAAAGAAGATTGTAGGAACAATCAATCACTAAAATTCACATACGAAGACATGAATAAAAATCCAACGAGATCGATAAAGAATCCATCGAAATGGATATTCAAAAATCCCTAAAAAAAGGAGTCATCGAAGTCATAGCAAATGATAACAACACGTAGGAAACAACACGAATCGATTAAAGTTGGATATTCCAACAACTAGGCGAATTAGGCAAAAATGCACCAGGTCGGTCGGCCGGCTACAGAGCTCGGTCGACCGGACCCTGTTCCAAAAAAGTCTCGGGAAGCAGGTCGGTCGGTTGAGCCCTGTAGCCAGTCGATCGGACCAGAGACAGAAAGTTGCCTATGCACCATAGTAGCAGGTCGGTCGACCGGCCACAGGGCTCGGTCGGCCGAACCTGTTCCCAGTCCCTTCCTAGCCCATTGAATACAATGGCCAATCACTACCAAATCGCAACCGTACGAGCATCGACACTAAGGATTTATGCCAATCGACTACCCGGCCCTATGAGCTCCTTGTTGCATCACCAAAAACACATTTGAACATCAAAGCTATGGTTTTTAAGAATTTGGCTTTCAAAACACCAAAATTGGAATATTCACACAACCATTCCAAACCAAAAGCAAATGCACACGAATAAGTGTTAGGAATTCATACCTAACAATCGAAGATCATTCATAGACTTAGATGTGAGATTAAAAATCTCACCTTTGAACCCAAAAACAACGAATGAGAAGCTTGAAGACAAGGGAAGATCAACCACACTTCAATCTCAACACTAGGAGCTTGAATCTAAGCTCAAAAGAAGAATATTCCCTAAGTCAGGTTTAGGAAATTTCTGAAATTGGAAGGAGAATGAGTTGGAGAAGAAGAAGGAGATGCTTACCAATGGGTTCACTTGAGTTTGGAGCAAGAAGATGAATTTGCTAATGGAAACTAGGGTTTTGGAGTTTTAATTTCCCATCTCTCCCACCATTGATGCTTTAAAACTGAAAAGAGGAGAAAGTGAGGGTGAATGGGGAGGAGTGGCTCAGATTTGAGTATAAGTTAAACATAGGTCTGAGCCCAAACCCAAACCCAAAGTGAAAAGGTAGCAAAAATCAACTTTCTCCAAACATATCGAAGCCTATACTCAAAAAGGTCGCAAACGGCATTTTAAACTCAATGGGAGTGGTCCCGAGTCCTAATTCGACTGTATGCAAAAAGTGGCTTTTCGGACTAAATTCCGATATGCCGGATAAAAATATAACTTTTCATCTCAAGAGGAAATCCGACATACCGACACAAACTCAAAGCTACTACACAGTGGCTATAAAGGTCTTCGGAAACAAATATAGAAATAAATATAACACAAATCAGTCACAGACAATTCATATCACAAAGGCGGAAATAGATATGAATATTACACTAGGTAGTGTACATTAGAGTAGTGGTCTAAAAAGATCCACGATATCACAAATCGATTAGTTACACGAACTACACAAAAGAATAAGTATACATTATGGAGTCTATATCACAATTGTATACAATCCAAAAACTACTAATCTAAGTAGTTAACCAAAAGTCAGAGAAATCAATCCCAAGTGAGAAGTCAAGCTGAAGCACCTGTAACATCTCGGTCTGACCCGAGTATTATCTAATAAGAAAATAATAAACGGATCAGTCTAACTATAAATATCAGATGAAACGATATAGAGTAAGAGATATGACTAAACACATAATAATCACAATGTCAAGCTGTGATATATATAAGTAATTGAAAACCCACAAGGGATTAATCAATATCACCAAATCTACACAAGAATCAAAGGAAATGTCATACTCCTTATTTCGTTCACCAAACCATAAATATTGACGATTATATCAATGTCAATCACAAAAGTCAATGACACACAAATTCACCAATGCACAAATATTGATAAAACTTATCAATGGAAATCACGAAAATTGGTGAAGCACAAATTCTAGAAATCATCTCATGAAATCCAGTCAATGACACACGAATTCACCTATGCACAAAAGTTGATAAATCATATCAATAGAAATCACAAAAATAGGTGAAGAAGAAAATTCCAGAATTCGACACACGAAATCCAGAAATCATACAAAATAGGGGGGAGGCCTATCACACGAACTGGAGCATGAAAACTCACCAACATATGTATCACACGAACGAGATGCTATCTCATGGTAGCTATCCATTAATTTTTGACACACGAACGGCCCGAAGACCATGGGGCGCTACCCCATCAATTTGAGTCGAAACTCCACAAAACAGGGTTTAGTCTCCCTCGCAGACAAAGAGACATCGCACATTGCTAATCTAAATCACAAAAATGATCGTCATGATCATCAAGAAGTGTCAATTACAGTAATCTAGTAAATATATGAGCTTAGCTTCATGTCCCATAACCACTAGCTTAACTTATATATTTAAGAACAAATTGTAGATCTCCACTAGAAAATTTGTCACAAGAGTTTCAATCGAACGAGTCCAAGAATTGACCGACGAAGTAAACGCAAGTGCTTCATACCACTTGTTTTACTAAGTCGTTTAATTAGATTTCTCATACGAGTGAGGTAAAGGTTTGTATATACTAATAGATTGGAAATCGGTTTGAGAAAACGAGCTTTGTTATAAAATATTGTTGAAATCTTATGAAGAAAGAGTTTTGATATTTACTACTAGTATAGAAAACCTTTGTAATTTTAAAGTGACAAATCACAAAGAAGATTGTAGGAACAATCAATCACCAAAATTCACATACGAAGACATGAATAAAAATCCAACGAAATTGATAAAGAATCCATCGAAATGGATATTCAAAAATCCCTAAAAAAAGGATTCATCAAATTCATAGCAAATGATAACAAAACGTAGGAAACAACACGAATCGATTAAAGTTGGATATTCCAACAACTAGGCAAATTAGGCAAAAATGCACCAGGTCGGTCGGCCGGCTACAGAGCTCGGTCGACCGGACCCTGTTCCAAAAAAGTCTCGGGAAGCGGGTCGGTCGGCTGAGCCCTGTAGCCAGTCGACCGGACCAGAGACAGAAAGGTGCCTATGCACCATAGTAGCAGGTCGGTCGACCGGCTACAGGGCTCGGTCGGCCGAACCTGTTCCCAGTCCCCCAGTCTAGACTCCCAAGAACAATCCTTAGGATTTGAAGACCATTGAACTTTCACAAGCGGAACATCTTTATTTCGAAGACGTTTGACCTCCGAAGCAATAATTCGAATAGGATGCTGCTCATAAGTTAAATTAGGCGAAACTTCAATCTCTTCCACAACACCGGGTTCAAGAATAGAATCGGAATCTTGAAGACATTTCCGTAATTGAGAAACATGAAACACGTCATGCATAGCAGAAAACTAAGCCGGTAATGATAGGCGATAAGCCAAGGAACCAATACGTTCAGCGATAGGGAATGGTCCAATATAGCGAGGCGCTAACTTTCTCGATCGACTGAAACGTACTACACCTTTCATAGGTGACACACGAATGAACACAAGATCTCCCATAGAAAATTTTAACCTCCTTCTCCGGTTATCGGCATAGGATTTTTGTCTACTCTGGGCTTCTTTCATTCTATGACGAATAAGATCAATCTTTTCTGTGGAATCCCGAACAAAATCTGGACCTAAAACCAGCTTCTCACCGGCCTCAAGCCAACAAGAAGGAGATTGGCATGGCCTTCCATAGAGTGCCTCGAAAGGTGCCATACCATTACTAGATTGGAAGCTATTATTATAGGAAAATTCAACAAGTGAAATATGATCTTCCCAACATCCACCGAAATCAAGAACACATGCATAAAGAAGATCTTCAAGAGTTTGATTCACACGCTCGGTTTGTCCATCGGACTGAGGATGATAAGCGGTGCTAAAATTAAGCTTCGTTCCCAAAGCTTTTTGAAGACTCTTCCAAAATCCACTAGTAAAAAATGGATCACGATCACTAACTATAGAAGTAGGAACTCCATGTAATTTAACAATCTCTTTAACAAAGAGTTTGGCCAAAAGAGGAACGGTTCGATTGGACCGAAGGGGAATAAAATGGATGGATTTAGTGAGTCTGTCAACAATCACCCATAAGCTATCATGACCCGAACGAGAACGGGGAAGGCCATCTATAAAGTCCATGGAAATCTGGTCCCACTTCCAAATTGGAATTTCTAAAGGTTGCAATAACCCACCGGGCCTTTGATGTTCGACCTTAACGAGTTGGCAAGTCATGCAACGCTTAACGAAGTTAGCGATGTCAAGTTTCATTCCCTCCCAATGATAAAGTCGCTTCATATCCGCGTACATTTTACTACTACCGGGATGAATGGTAAATTTAGAATGATGAGAATCTTCTAAAATATCTTTACGAAGATCACTAATATTTGGCACGATAAGTCTACCAAATTTCCGAATGCCGCCACGAGAATCGATGTCAAAGTCTTTCAAACCTTCAATATCAATTTTATCCTTAATATTTTGGCCAAGAAGAGCCAATTTAGGATCTAGCCTTTGAGCTTCAAGAATGCGGTCTAAAAGAGAAGGATGAGCCTCAAGGCTACATAAAACAAGAGATGAACATAAATCGGAAACACGGTCTCGAATTTCGCAAGTGGATAAAATCTCGAGATCATTCCATTCGGATGCCATCATAGAAACAACAGCTTGTTGTTTTCGGCTAAGAGCATCGGCGACACGATTACCCTTACCGGGAGTATAAAGAATATCAAGATCATATGGAGCAAGGAGCTCGAGCCAACGCTGTTGACGCTAATTAAGTTCCTTTTGAGAGAATAAATATTTCAAAGATTTATGATCGGTATAAAGAACAAATTTCTCTCCTAAAAGATAATGACGCCAAATCCGAAGAGCAAAAAGTATAGCCGCGAGCTCTAAATCATGAGTGGCATATCTAGTCTCAGCAGGCTTTAATTGCCTAGAAGAATAAGCAATAACATGTTCTTTTTGCATAAGAACGGCACCCAAACCAACGCGACTAGCTTCGGTATAAACAACAGAATCCTGATTCCCCTCGGGAATAACAAGAATAGGAGCATCATAAAGAAGTTCTTTTAATTTCTGAAAAGAAGTTTCACATTTGTCCGACCAAATGTATTTAACACCTTTCTTTCTTAAGCTAGTGAGAGGCACGGCAATCATAGAAAAGTCTTTGATAAAACGGCGGTAATAACCTGCCAATCCAAGAAAACTACGAATCTCCGTCACATTCTCTGGTCTCTTCCAATCTTGAATCGCTTCAATCTTTGAAGGATCCAAGGAAATTCCGGATTCGGAAATAATATGACCGAGAAACTTCACACGAGATTGCCAAAAATGACATTTAGAAAATTTTGCTTTTAATTGATTACTCCTAAGAGTTTCCAACACAATCCGAAGATGTTTTTCATGCTCCTCCTCGGTTTTTGAATACACAAGAATATCATCAATAAAGATGAGAACAAAATCGAGGAAGTATTTGAAAACTATATTCATAAGGTCAACGAAATAAGTCGGAGCATTCGTTAGACCAAATGGCATAACAAGCCATTCATAAGATCCATAACGAGATCGGAACGATGTTAAAGTGATGTTATCCTCTGCAATACGAAGCTGATGAAATCCGGTAGCTATGTCTAGTTGTGAAAAGACTCTAGTACCACTAAGTTGATCGAATAGATCATCAATCCGAGGTAAAGGATATTTATTTTTAATAGTAAGATCATTAAGCTTGCGGTAGTCAACGCAAAGCCTAAGTGTTCCATCGGATTTCTTCACAAAAATAGCTGAAGCTCCCCAAGGCGAGGAACTAGAGCGAATAAATTGCTTCGTCCCCAATTCGGATAATTGTTTATGCATCTGCTCGTTTTCTTTATTGGACATACGATAAGGAGGGCGAGTGATAGGTTGAGCTCCAGGAATGAGATTAATTCTGAACTCAATTGCTCTCTTAGGTGGTAATCCTAAAACGGGCTTGAATATGTCGGAAAATTCACGAACGATGTGAATAAGAGAAATAACATCACCCTCATCATCATCATCATCATCACGAGGATTTAAAGAATATAAAGATGCAACCAAGCTGGAATTCGAATCTTTAAGATTAATAGAAATCTGCTTATCAGATTCAGGATGTCGAAGGTGAATAATCCGCTCAGGACATAGGATATGAGCTTCATAACGGTTAAGCCAATCCATTCCCAAAATTATTCCAAAGCCTAAATAACGCATGACATGCAAATCGGCTCGGAAAGAAAAATCACACAAAATAATCTCGACATCTTTACACAATAAACTGATCGTCGTGGATCCACCAACCGGATTCGCAATTCTAAAAGAAGTCATTAAGCAAAAAACATCCAAAGAAAAAGTATCAACAAGTTCTTTTGATATAAAAGAATGGGACGCACCCGTATCAAAAAGAACTCGAATAGGATGATCACGAAATAAAATAATTCCATCTAGAATAGAATGAGAAATACCTTGGCCACGAGATGTGTTGCCAGGGGCTTGAGCAACATTAAGCTTTCCCTCCTTCCTATTTTGAAGTTTGGGACATACATGCATAAAATGGTCCGGGCTCTTACAATAGCGACAAGTGCGAGGCTTTGAACGCTTGTTCGCAAAATGGTCTCTGGAACCACAGTTAAAGCATTTCCCTTCAGTAGAGGAAAAGGTCTTTGCAGCAGGAGTTGCTTGCCTCCCTTTCTTATTGGGATAAGGACCTTTGAATTTGTTTGGCCTCTTCTTGTTGTTGAAGTTTGGTTTGGAACCCACCGCTTCAACATCATTCTCCCTATCCGCCTCTTCAAGACGAAGAGCTATATCAATGAGTTGGTCGAAAGAAACTTCTAACTTTAGAAGTAATGGCTTCTTGAGATTTTTGTTTAAGCCATAGACGAACCTCTGGTTTTTCTTCAAAGGGGTGTTGATGTATTCAACCCCATATTTGGAGAGAGATTCAAAAGACCCGACATAATCTACCACGGAAGATTCACCTTGAACAAGGTCTATAAAACGGCGAGCCAAAGTCACCTTCTCACCTTCTGGTATGAATTTTAACTCGAAGCGCTCTCGGAATTTCTCCCAGGTGAGATCCGCTTCATTAATCTCAGAAATAAGAAGTTCGTACCAGTCCAATGCTCTTTCTGGGAGCATACTAGAGGCCACCTGGACTCGGTGAAGGTCAATAAGATTCATGCGAGAAAAGATTCGATCGCATGACCTTAGCCAAGCCTGTACTTCAATAATAGTTTCGGAACCTTTGAATGGCTCCCCACCCAAATTAGTGTAATCGCTGCACAAGCGTGCAAATCCCAACTTTGGGTGAGTAGGTTCCGGGTTAGCTCCAGCTGCTTGAGCATTTGTCACTAAATCAAGAAGCTGTTGAGCAGTCATAAAAACTCCATCCTGGGGTGGAATGCTAGATGGTACGGCTCTGGGGCGGCCTGGTCTAGACATTTCTCTTCCTTTAGAAAGAAAGAAAGAAGAAGAAAAAAGGTTATTCACCAAATTGAATATCAAGCAATCTTGATAGATAAACAAGGAATCATGAGGAAAATAGGATGAATCGGCACGAAGACTCGAATTAAATCCTAAAGCACGACTCCTAAGATGGACTTAGGACGATGATCCTTTTTATAATATTCCATATTGTTCCGAAGTTTGGCTTTGATACCAAGCTGTGACACCCCACCTCTATACCCACGCTAGTCAAGAACAATACGGAGTAATGCTGTCGACTAGCACGGAGAATAAGGCTGTTGAGGAGCGACCATCTGTATAATTGCTTTGTGCGAGTACCGATATGCCGGATAAAAATATAACTTTTCATCTCAAGAGGAAATCCGACATACCGACACAAACTCAAAGCTACTACACAGTGGCTATAAAGGTCTTCGGAAACAAATATAGAAATAAATATAACACAAATCAGTCACAGACAATTCATATCACAAAGGCAGAAATAGATATGAATATTACACTAGGTAGTGTACATTAGAGTAGTGGTCTAAAAAGATCCACGATATCACAAATCGATTAGTTACACGAACTACACAAAAGAATAAGTATACATTATGGAGTCTATATCACAATTGTATACAATCCAAAAACTACTAATCTAAGTAGTTAACCAAAAGTCAGAGAAATCAATCCCAAGTGAGAAGTCAAGCTGAAGCACCTGTAACATCTCGGTATGACCCGATTATTATTTAATAAGAAAATAATAAACGGATCAGTCTAACTATAAATATCAGATGAAACGATATAGAGTAAGAGATATGACTAAATACATAATAATCACAATGCCAAGCTGTGATATATATAAGTAATTGAAAACCCACAAGGGATTAATCAATATCACCAAATCTACACAAGAATCAAAGGAAATGTCATACTCCTTATTTCGTTCACCAAACCATAAATATTGACGATTATATCAATGTCAATCACAAAAGTCAATGACACACAAATTCACCAATGCACAAATATTGATAAAACTTATCAATGGAAATCACGAAAATTGGTGAAGCACAAATTCTAGAAATCATCTCAAGAAATCCAGTCAATGACACACGAATTCACCTATGCACAAAAGTTGATAAATCATATCAATAGAAATCACAAAAATAGGTGAAGAAGAAAATTCCAGAATTCGACACACGAAATCCAGAAATCATACAAAATAGGGGGAGGCCTATCACACGAACAGGAGCATGAAAACTCACCAACATATGTATCACACGAACGAGACGCTATCTCATGGTAGTTATCCATTAATTTTTGACACACGAACGGCCCGAAGACCATGGGGCGCTACCCCATCAATTTGAGTCGAAACTCCACAAAACAGGGTTTAGTCTCCCTCGCAGACAAAGAGACATCGCACATTGCTAGTCTAAATCACAAAAATGATCGTCATGATCATCAAGAAGTGTCAATTACAGTAAGCTAGTAAATATATGAGCTTAGCTTCATGTCCCATAACCACTAGCTTAACTTATATATTTAAGAACAAATTGTAGATCTCCACTAGAAAATTTGTCACAAGAGTTTCAATCGAACGAGTCCAAGAATTGACCGACGAAGTAAACGCAAGCGCTTCACACCACTTGTTTTACTAAGTCGTTTAATTAGATTTCTCATACGAGTGAGGTAAAGGTTTGTATATACCAATAGATTGGAAATCGGTTTGAGAAAACGAGCTTTGTTATAAAATATTGTTGAAATCTTATGAAGAAAGAGTTTTGATATTTACTACTAGTATAGAAAACCTTTGTAATTTTAAAATGACAAATCACAAAGAAGATTGTAGGAACAATCAATCACTAAATTCACATACGAAGACATGAATAAAAATCCAACGAAATCGATAAAGAATCCATCGAAATGGATATTCAAAAATTCCTAAAAAAAGGAGTCATCAAATTCATAGCAAATGATAACAACACGTAGGAAACAACACGAATCGATTAAAGTTGGATATTCCAACAACTAGGCAAATTAGGCAAAAATGCACCAGGTCGGTCGGCCGGCTACAGAGCTCGGTCGACCGGACCCTGTTCCAAAAAAGTCTCGGGAAGCAGGTCGGTCGGCTGAGACCTGTAGCCAGTCGACCGGACCAGAGACAGAAAGGTGCCTATGCACCATAGTAGCAGGTCGGTCGACCGGCCACAGGGCTCGGTCGGCCGAATCTGTTCCCAGTCCCTTCCGAGCCCATTGAATACAATGGCCAATCACTACCAATTCGCAACCGTACGAGCATCGGCACTAAGGATTTATGCCAATCGACTACCCGGCCCTATGAGCTCCTTGTTGCATCACCAAAAACACATTTGAACATCAAAGCTATGGTTTTTAAGAATTTGGCTTTCAAAACACCAAAATTGGAATATTCACACAATCATTCCAAACCAAAAGCAAATGCAGACGAATAAGTGTTAGGAATTCATACCTAACAATCGAAGATCATTCATAGACTTAGATGTGAGATTAAAAATCTCACCTTTGAACGCAAAAACAACGAATGAGAAGCTTGAAGACAAGGGAAGATCAACCACACTTCAATCTCAACACTAGGAGCTTGAATCTAAGCTCAAAAGTAGAACATTCCCTAAGTTAGGTTTAGGAAATTTCTGATATTGGAAGGAGAATGAGTTGGAGAAGAAGAAGGAGATGCTTACCAATGGTTCACTTGAGTTTGGAGAAAGAAGATGAATTTGCTAATGGAAACTAGGGTTTTGGAGTTTTAATTTCCCATCTCTCCCACCATTGATGCACTAAAACTGAAAAGAGGAGAAAGTGAGGGTGAATGGGGAGGAGTGGCTCAGATTTGAGTATAAGTTAAACATAGGTCTGAGCCCAAACCCAAAGTGAAAAGGTAGCAAAAATCAACTTTCTCCAAACGTATTGAAGCTTATACTCAAAAAGGTCGCAAACGGCATTTTAAACTCAATGGGAGTGGTCCCGAGTCCTAATTCGACCGTATGCAAAAAGTAGCTTTTCGGACTAAATTCCGAGTATCGATAAAATATTTAAATAAAATATTTAAATATAAAAATCGACAAACATGCGGGTTGTTACAGTAGTGCCCCCTGAGTGTATGTCATTTCCTTCTGGAAAGAGGTGGTATCATGTTGTGAGCCCAGATACTTAACCTATGTGAATGCTGCAAATTTATTACTTTGTGGTTGTTGGTGTTGAGGATCCTCGGATAAAGGTCGGATACTACCGGGGGATGACACACTCGTGTCAGTAGTAACCTAGTTACATAGGTAACCTGGCCTCGTGTTGGCAGAGATCCAGTTAGGTTTTCGGGGCGTCCCTCCAGAGGCGTACCCATGTGGCAATAGGAAGTTCCTTAGCTTGACCATTTGTTGAAAATCCAATCAAACAATACGAGCCCTTTACGATTGCAATTGTACAACCTGCCACCTAAGGTGGTAGCTATAGCTAGCATAATATAATACTATCTATGCTGGTTAAGATTAATATTATACTTTCGAAATGTTTTCCACTATGCACTAATAATAATATCGAAAAGGATTTTTGCGTAGTGACTATCATAAGGAGAAATCTCTCCCAAGTGTGCGATTGCATGGTGTGTGTGCCGGGAGGCCTTATGTTAGTTTCATTTTCCAAAAAGCATTGCGGATTTCTTTTAAATTCTTTTGTTTTCTTTGGTAAAAGAATGACTATTTTTAAGATCTCACACCAGTCCCATGACTGACCTGGAGTTTATTGTTCCCTTTCTAAACTCTGGGTGCCCATAATTTTCCACACGGGCAGCCTAGAGTCAGGTTATCAGTTATTCGAGAGCGAAATCAAGAATTTGTAGTGGAAATCAGGAGTTAAAGTTGGATGGCGAGACGTATCATTATACTATGTATTATCCGCTGCGTTAGGATTGCTGTGAGTCCAGTTTTAATATGGTTTTGATGTTGTAATTGCCTAGTGTTGAATGGTGTCGTTGTAAACTCTAGTGTTGTATTGTAACAACAGATATGATTCCTTGTTTTAAAGATTATTCATTTATCTATTATATTTATTCCACTGCGAATTGTGAGATTCTATTTATTGTTTCTATTTCTTCTTCTATCTTCTTCTTCTTCTTCTTAAACCATAACGGTTCAGTTCTCCGGCATTCGACTGTGCGGCATGTGGTACAGTAGGCATATTAATGTCGACTTTCGAAAGTCGTAAAATCAGGTCGTTATAAATTTGGTATCAGAGCATTTGGTTAAGCGACAACCTTGGCTCTGGTGGGTGTTACTCATTAGAGATAGAGTCAGTAGTACTCTAGAATGAGTTGAGTGTAATAAATAGTTATGAGCGCGTATTTTTTAGTGAATATATATAAAAAACTTGTATTATGATGATTGGTTTGTTGAGTGGTATATGGATTCTGGTCGGTATAGTATGTACAACTCTATCGATAGGGATCTCTAAACACTCGTACAGAACAATTCGACACGATATTGTTTTAAAATCGGGTAAATGAAATAGTTTTACCCAAATTATTTTTGTATATAAAAGGAAATGATTTCCATAAATTATTGTAGTATATATATGGTTGCTTGATTGTTAGAAAGTGATAATATTAAATTATTATCATTAATTATTGAATAAGAAATTGATATCATAAGAAAATAACTGAGAAATAAAATCCGTATACAAATGGGATTTGGGAATATAAATTGTAAATGTGATTTATAATTCAAAATAGAATTCTAGAGAAATATTTGAAAATGTTTTTGAAAAGATTTGGAATTTTGGAAATTAAATCCATTTGATTTTGAAGATGATTTTCAAAGGTTTTGGAAAAATGTTTTGAAGGGATGAAAAGCTCTAAACTCTTTTCGGTCGCTGGAAAATAACTTCAGTGATGACTTTAGCATCATCGATGTTCATTTTCAACTCTCTAGGAGAGGAATTGCTGCCAAATTGTTTTAAATGGAGGTTGTTTACAAACTGGGTGTGGTTTTGGGAATTCAAAAGATAATTTGAATTGATTTCAAAAATGGTTTTGAAAAGGTTGAAAAGACTCTAGAATCTTATTAAAAATAGTTATGGAATAACAAATAAGTTTGAAAACTTAGAAAATTCAGATTTAAACTGAAATTAACTTGAGTTAATTTGAATAACGGTGAATTATAGAAGTCTAGTAGACTAAAATGATTGAAATAAAATCCATTAAGGTGGAAAGTAAAAATCTTGAATGAATAAATAAATTTACAATTGCAAGTAAATGAAAGTGAATTGAATGTTGAAATTCATTTTGAATTTGTAAATAAATAAAACTAGAACTGAAATTGAATATTGAAAGCCAATTTGAATTGCGTGAAATAAAATGTTGTTGTGGAATTAGTTCTAAGTGAACTAAAGATAATAAAGGAAAAAAGGGGTTGAGATAAAATGAATTGGAATTTGTAATGAATTAGTAATTGGAACTAATTAAAAATAGTGATATGAATCAGTTGTGAATAAAAGATAATTGATAGAATTCAATATTCAGAAGGTAAATTGAAATAGAATTGAAAGTGTAAATTGAATTCAAATGAAATTAAAAATGTAAGATTGAATGAAAATGGATATATAACTTAAATAGTGAAGTAAAAATGGTATAAGTAAGTATTCAAACTTTTGTAATGGAATGTGCAAAATGATTTTTGAATGTACAAACTGGATATGGTTGTTAAATAGCATACACGTATTATAAAGGAAATGGAATTGGGATTTTGATTTCAAAGATAAAATTGAATTTCTCGACAAAAAGGTATATATTGAATTTCAGTATGAAATTTGATGGTTTTCTTATCCAGCCGCTTGGCTTTTCATTTTCCTTTTGAAATATGGGGGCCCATTGTGGCATTTTGTAGTCGTACCGGGCTAGCCGCGGAAAGAAGACAGTGGTGAAATTTTTCGAAAATTTAGGGAGTTAGAAAATTTTTGAGAAAAGTTAGAAAATTTAAAATTTGAATTTGAATTTATATTTGAATTATTGAGAAAACAATGTTGTTTGGAATCTATGATTAATTTTGGAAAGTTAGTTGAAGCAATAATGGGTTGTTAATAAAAAGGATTTGTTTGGTAAGTTGATAAGCTGTTTAGTTTTGGAAAGACAACAAATGGGTTAAGGATCGTTCTTCTTAACTTGTAATTTCGGGACGAAATTATTTTAAGGAGGGAAGTATGCGGTGACCCAGAATTTTGAACGTTTGAAATTGAAATGTTTAATTGATTTTAAATATTTGAATGATGGTTTAACTTGAGTTTCAAATATCAGAATGAATTTGGCAATTAAATTATTGAATTTAATTTATTGATGTTGGATAAAATTTGAATCTTCAGTTATAAGCTGATTAAAAATATTTCAAAGGCTTAGAAAAATCTATAATGATAATACTGAAGATAATGGAAGTTTCAAAATTGGATTTGGAACTGATTTGTTCAGTTTTGAAATTTTATCGTTTAAATTGATATTTGAAAATAGCCTTTCGAGGCACAGCCTCGAAATTCGACGAAACCAGTTCCATGGGATCTGTAATATTGTATTATTATTGGATTTCAATTTTCGTTATGTTTGGAGTGTTTTTTTGGCCGTACGGTCAATAAACGCACTGAAATTTAAATCGAAAATTCGATATTTTAACTGGTTCAAATAGCTATCTTCTCCATACGATCGAATTTGGATTCGGAATCCTTTCCATTACGTTCAGAATAGGGGTATAACCTTATGAACGCCTGGCAGAACGTCCTGATTGGGGTTCAAGATTGTCAGTTGCATTTATCGAGGCAATTTCAATTTGAATTTGAATTTAAATTAAAAGAATATACATATTCTTATGCAATTGATGGATTCTTACACGTTTCATCTTTTGAAACACTTGGCAAAGATTAAATGACATGCATTTGTTTTCAAATATAAAGAAATAAATACCAGAAGGAAAAAATCGAATAGAAGAAAATATATATCGTTAAAATTAGCCGCAGTTTCTTTTATCCAAAATCAAACTGTCGAAGCACCCTTTCATAAAAAAATTAATGGCCGCATCTTCTTTGAATCAATAGCGAATCAAGTTCATTCGATTCGATTAAGAAAAAGAGAAAAGCATTCGTTTTCAAATTGAATTGGATCTCAATCGAGCTAGGGCTCACGAGCGCGATACGACTAGAAGGCATCGCGAGTTCGCTCGTTCGCGATGCCGGCCGAGCTAAGGAAATCGCGCGCGCGAGGAGTTTGGCGATTGGCTTTGGAGAGGCCGCGATAGCTGTATCGTGCGCGTGCATGTGAATCGTAATTTGGATGGCTCAGTCACGATTAAGGTGTGGCGGCAATCGGTAGGAAGGGCGACTTGAAGACGAGGCGACTTAGGGGAAGTTGATGTCGAGGATGCAATCGCGATCGACGACGAACAGACGAGGTAGGAAGGTGGCGTTTGTAGCGTAAGCACATGATGGTGGTACTGTTTCAGTAAGGTATATTTCTTTTTCAATTATAAAATTTAGTCAAATTACAGTAAGTTTTTATAAAGACAGTGATATATACATATGTACATATATATATATCTACGAGTTAAGGAAATTTTGTTAACAGTAAGGTATTCATTTTTCCAATTAATTTCTCAGTTAAATTTAAAATAAATTTATATATGTTTTGATAATATAGAAGAAAAAAATTATTTATAGTAAAAGATAATTTGATTTACAGGAAAGAAATTTTTAACTATAAATAGAAATGATAATTAGTTGTTCAATTTATTTTTAATATTAATAAAAATACTTTACAAATATCCATTTTGATTTTCTAAGTTATTTAAAAAAAATAATGTATTAAGATGATGACTTTTTTCGATTAATTTATTTAATTAGTCTTAAGCTACTAAAAGGTCTTTTAAAGGAAAATAATTAGCTTAGTTAAATTATTAAATGCTAGTAGATTGTTCGATTTATTCGTATATTAATAAATTGTATAAAAATTGTTTATACAAGGTCTAATACAATGAAGAAAACAATTTGGAATGAAAATGGATTGCATGCAAAGCAAAGGTGAGATCTTCTCACTCAAATTATAATAATTGAAAATTTCAGTTATTGATTGATTGTTGAATTATGATAGTTAAATTTAAATTATTGATTGTATGCTTTGATGATTAATTATTATCAGTATATTGAATTAGACCCTACGCGCCGCATAATAGCGGATGATATTATATTAAACCCGTATACCGCAATGTTCCACCTCAAAGTGGAATTGGTATTATATATGTGCGATGACCCGGAATTTTGGGCAATATCAATTTAATAATCTGCATTAAAATTAAATTGATTTGATAATCTTGTTAATAAATTTGAACTGATTTAATAATTTTCTTTTAATTAATAATTAATTTGTGAATTTAGCTTTTAAAAGCTAATAAAATATTTTCTATTTATAATATATATATATATATATATATATATATATATATATTGTAAATGCACTACACCACAAAAGGCTTTTAACAGCGTTTGATAAACGCTGTAATACGATACAACAGCGTTAGTTCAAACGCTGTATAATGACATGCTGTCGTATATACAGAACTTACAACAGCTTTTTGATAAACGCTATTGAAACATCACTTTGACAGCGTTTCGTACAAGCTGTCAATAATATTTTTACAGCGTTTTCAAACATGCTGTATTATGTTTCTACAGCGTTAATAATTTAGTTGTCGAAGATGTTTTAATTCTACTTTAACTGTTTACAACAGCTTTTTATAAACGCTGTTATTGAATCATCAACTATTTCGACAGCATGTACTAAACGCTGTTATTGACTATTTAAAGATAATTACAGCACGAGTTGAACGCTGTTGTTTCTTCATTGACAGCATTAATCAGACGCTGTCCTCTATTTATATAACAGCTTTAATATTCCACTCTATTTTTGAACATTCCTGAACTATATTTTGAGTATATTGAAGCAACTAGTATATATAACATGTTCTAATAACTATTAATTAGTTACATAAACTAGTTAAGACAATATTAATAAACAAAAGACATCCATAAACCAAGTTTCAATAATATCCATAAACAAAAATAAGAAAGTAAACCAAGTTGCCACAAATTCTGTTAAACAAAGACACGTTATATGCTAAACAAAAATGTAATATCAATACAATAAGTCCGCACCAAATGCCAACAACGAAACGTGCATCTAAAAAGTTTCATATGCTTGCTACTTGCTACGGAAGAAGAATGTGTCATCTCCATCTTTAATTACCTGCAATGAAGAAATTTGAAGTCAGTGAGCAAACGCCATCTAAAAATTTAAAGTTTCATATGCTAAAATGCTTAACTACGCCAAAAAATCACTATGGTATGTTAAGCCGAAACCTAGCCAATATACGCATTAGTAGGTTAGCTCAGTTAACGAAGCTAAATTGCTCTACAGTAACATAGTTATATTTCACGATCTAGTTGATCACCTAAATACCTAGTTATATTAGGGTTGTGAAATCCACTAATTATCTTTTTGACAATTAAATACCTCCCTATATAATGTCTTTTTACACCAATTGTACTTTTGTGGATGAAACGATTGTGTAAACAGCTTTGTTGGGATGCTGTACTCTTTTTTCACTACCTAACATTACCAAAGTTGTTGATTAAATTTTAAATCCTGACAAATATATGTGTTTGAACAGGTAAAAGAATTTTTCAAATTTAACCATACTTATATGTGTAATCGTACAAAGGAAATTCAGTTGCCATACAAATATATACTGTAACTATATGTCTATATCATTGAACGTTTCATTGTTCTACCTATTCAACATCACAACCACAGTTACCAATGTATATGCCTCTACTGCGCGTTTTTAAATACAGTGTGTAGACGAGCTGAACATCTCTACTTACATCGCTGCAACAACTAAGAGAAGCAATGTCAACTCAAAGCAGCATTGTTCGGTACGCGACGAGGACAAAAACTTTAAATGCGCATATGTTACTATGTATACTATATTTTGTTGTCTACCACAACTGTTATTAAGCATATGATGATTTTTTTATAGTCTGGTTCTATTGTTTATCTGGCTTAGAATTTATAGTTTAGGTTTTTGAAAAAAGTTAGCTTGATTGTATTTATTATGAATTGATAACATGAAATCATATTTTCCTTTACTCACTAATATGATGTTGTACCACCGATTATTTACTACACTTATTTCTATTTGTACTGAAGGGTGGACATTCAACTACATGCTACCTTTATAATTAAGTTTCACAATCTATATTGTAGAGATGTATGACATATTTTACCAACCACTGTACCTATTTTAACTGTAAACTATCTCACAGCTGTTGTATGAGCTGCATTGTAACTACATATACAACCATGTTCCAGAACTACTTCAATCCTCCTACGAGTTGCAAGGTTTCCTACTTGATGTAATTCTTCCTTCAGTCCATACAATGAACATTACAACTTCATATACATTAGTGACAACTTGGTAGATTGTTCAACAACTAAATGTTAAAAAATATCGAATAAGAATAATAAAACCAATACCTCATCCTACTTACATAAAATGTTATGCATCTACCGTCAACAAGAGTTAATATCATTCCATATCCCTACATCTGTCCGTATGAGAAGCATGGGTATCATTCTAGTCTATTATTAAAGTCAAACGCAGGATCCTAAGACTGCATATGCGGCACTTCATTTATTCGCTATTTTGAAATTAGTGTTTCTTAGCATTCAGTACTAGTCCCAATTTTCTTTTTTCTTTTTTCTTCCCTGCTCTGCTGCATTTATTACATCTGCCACTTTCTCTTCAAACCATTTTTTCTCTCTCCCACTTCCCTACTGCTATTTCCTTCTCCCTTCAATTTCCTCTTTTTAGTTCAAACAATGCCCTCACTTCACACATTTCGCCTTTCATTTCAATTTATTGTACTATCTAATCTCCGATCCCCTTTCCTCTCCACTACTAAATTTGGTTTACAAACAATTGTTATATCCTCGGCTATCCTCTAGGACTAAAACATTTCACTTCCTAACCACTCAGTTTCCAAACATCCGAACAGAAATACATGCTGAAATCACTACAACACTTTTTTCTACCCACGACGTAACTTCGACTGTTTCTCGTCGATTTCTTAATTTTACATCTGCAATCGTTGGGAATAGAGATCCGATCCAACACCCGGTTTAATTCACGGGAAATTAAGGGGGCGAATTCTTCCATTTTTCCAAACCCTTACTTTTTTCAAAAATTTATTGTTGAGTTCACAGTAAATTGTAATTCATCATCACTGTTTGTTAACATTTATAAAGCAATTCCGGTTATGAAGGTTGGTCCTTTATTTTCGTAGACTTACTTTTCATTTCAACTGTTGACATTCTATAAAAAAAAAGTACATATTTATTAGGGTTGTGAAATCCAAAAACCAACAGACCTGCAAAATGAGAGTTGATTGTAAAAATAGGATTTGAGAAGATATCTGATTGGAGTTTTCATATGAAAAAGAGGAGTGTGTGTACATATTTATTGGGTTGTGAAATCCACTAATGATCAGACTTGCTAAGATAATTTTCTCTGGGTTGTGAAGGCGGTAACGAAATGAAAGGGCCATAGAATTAATTGGGGAAAGTGGGAAAAAGTAGGCGGCAAATGATAATTAGGTTTTCCTCAGCGTTTGGGACGTAAACATTTTGCCCTCAAGAAATTCTATGACCGCATTTTAAGGAGAAACGCTGATATTGGATGCTGTTGATAGTATGTTTTCTTGTAGTGAAATTTAGTTAATTTTTACAAACATTTAGTCGACTTGGTTAAAATTTTATAAAACTTAATTATATTTTATAAAGTTAGCTATTTCTTTATAAAATTAGTTAACTTGGTTGTTTAATTTTTATAAAACTTGCTTAACATAGTTCTATTTTTACAAATTAGTTGATTTTTTGAAGTTGGTTAACATAGTTGGTTAGAATTTGCCGAATCCTAAGTACATCACCAACTACGTACAAGATAACGTGTGTTTAGTCATTGTTTGTATAAATGTTTCTATTTTTTATGCCTTGTAGTTTTTATATTGTTTGCATGAATGTTTCTATTTCATATGTAGTTATAATTTTTTTTAATAAAGTCAACACTCATGATGTTTATTTAGATTTATCAATCATTGCCGGGATTTACAACTAAAATTACATTTTATAACGTGTACGCCTAGCTGTATATATTTATATGTATATATATGATTGCCTATTGAGGCCACAAACAATCAAAATAACCCTATGTAAACAGTTTCATTCTAGGAATTCAACAATCCATGTAATGTTTTAACATTAGATGCATTACTGAAACAAATATTCACATCTACACTATATCGACATGTCAACTAATCTAGTAAGGCTAAAAGGAGGTGCAGTAACATACCTGATGAGATTCTGTATGGAAAAGGCTAAGAGATCAATATCTGTACTTTCTACCTTGCACTTCTTAACCATTAAAACTGCTATGTATATGAGAGGCAGACACCATCTTTTCTACTGAGGAGTTTAGCAAAACTAATGAGAGGCAGACACCATCTTTATTATTACACATTAAAGCTGATACCGTTGTGATAGTATTTACAAGATGAACATATCAAAAGTTTGAGCCTGTTCCTTTATGTTGATTTCAGTTTGTCCAATCGAAGCTCCCTCTGTCATTTCCAAAGAAAATTGTTAGGAAAGATATTTCATAACATGTACCAAAATCTTAAAAGGTCTCTTAGCTTTTTGCAACATGAATCAATTGAAAAATAACTTCCCCAATGAATGTCTATATTTAAGTCTATATTCAAATACTCTTAGTGTTGTATAATATAGGTTATATTTAAGTCTATATTCAAAGATTGATAGGTCGACTGCCAGAAATGATGTTTCCTAAACAATCAGTTATTTGTCTGGTCCATGTAAAAAAATGATTTTACTTTGCAAGCACCATATGGTTATACTGAGGATCAAGTAATCATAAATCCTATTTTGGACCAGCTATCAACAAGTTTTAGTGTTAAAAAAGTCAAATTACTTGGTCCCCTTTTATAACATCTTTCCCTTTTACCTCAATCAAGTGATCTCAAAAATTACCTATGGTATAACGTTAAAAAATGAAGCTTAAGGTACAGACCTTGTTCCTTGTTAGTGGATGAGAAAGTAAAATCATTATTAACTTGTGCATGTATCCATTATACATTAAAAATAAATCTACATCTTCTGCAAAAAAAAAATGTATCATAATTTTCAACAGTGAAGCCAAACAGAAATATTTCATTATAGTTTATTTAATAGAGCCTTAAGCTACAAAGGTTTCATATATAAACTTAATTTTTATAAACTCAATTGTTACTATTTTTAAAATAGGGATGAGATTCTTATGAACTTAATTTTTATAATCTAGTTAATTCTAGAGTGCATATAGTTAATTTCAATTTTTGTACAATTTGAAAGCAACATGTGTAATCTAGTTAATTCTTATAAATTAATTACTTTTATAAAACTTTGTTAATTAGTTAAGTTTATAAAACTTAGTTAAATAAACACCAAAACAACAACAATTCCTGGAATATTAAAAAAACACACTAGCCCTACAAGAAAGCATCAAACTGTACAATCAAATCATCAACTATGAAAGCATAAATGAATTACTTTATGCTGCAACAAGTTAAGAAACCTAGTACACACATCCTGTTTCACATTAATGGCCACACACACCATCCTCATTCCCCACCAATTTTAATCCCATTTCCTTTTTCAAAAGTTCACTCTTCAAAATAATAACCATCTCTCGTCTTGTAAAACCTCAACTCTTTACATCCCCAGAAAAAAAGACTTTGCAAAAAAAAAAATGGTCATATGATTTAATGTAAAATTTCATTATTGATAAGAGATCCAGTTCAGTACAGTTTCTCTTTCTTAGGGTTTACAGTTTTTGAATATGTGTCCCTTTCTTTCTTTTTACTGGTCCACTTTGATAATAAACCATTTAAAATAAAATAAAAATGAAAGGAATTGATAGGACTATTGCTAAAATTGTAGGATGGAGAATACCCTAAAACGTTGAATGGAAGTAGGAATTTAGTTAAGTGTACGAGGTATATTGTTTATTAAATTGAAAAAATAAATGCTTAGATGGTTGTAGCTAACTTAGATTAGGGCTTATTTAAAAATGTAATGATAAATAGCATGAAGCAGACATATTGTGCTAATGAAAACAAGAGCAAAAATCATGCAACTATTATATCCACAAAAGTAGTTATCTTGAAATTATTTATACGTGTATGTACCCAAAACGGAAAAAGAAAAAGAAAAGAAAGGTAACATGTCCATTGTAAACCCATCAGGCATACGTGACATATAATCAATCCTTAGATTCCATCTTATCAATTAGCAACAAAATGATGCCTTTAATCAACATAGCTCTCTAGATCTCACAAGAAAGAACCATAACTGCCTCTAAATTCAACCCATCAAAACGCATCTCAAATCTTCGAAATATGATGGAATTCAACATGCTTAATATACATGTAACAAGTACACCAACCAAAAAATTTCAAAAACTTTAATTCTTCTTACAGATCGTGTCTAAAATATGCTATCAGTCATCCACCCTCATACAGTTAACTAGATCCAAAGTACAACTAAACTTAGCACTGTCCTCCAACCAAAATCTAATCAACTGCATCAATAGAAAACACTGTCCTGTGAACTTAACTCCGCTAAATCAAAAAAGCATCTTGATATATATAAAATAATGCATTTTTTACAATTCATCGACAATACACTTCATCCACAACAGTTAAAAAATTAAACAGTGAATAATTCAATGTTAGCTGGGCCAACCAACATGTATTTGGCATAAAATTGCAACAGCAATACCTTATAATATGTTTCTTCATCATTGACACATGTAATAGGTTATAAAGAAGAAAGAGAACTAAAGAAGTTGGGCTTACGGGAACTTCAACTTTGCAAAACATGTTTACCCCTTTTCGAGCATCAATCGATACAACATCTTGAGGAGTTGTGTCTTAATAAGAAAGCAGTCACTTCTGATAATATATACCAATAAAAAGTGAGCTATCATAACTATATACATGGAGGTTCATCTATTAAAGAAATAAATCTGTAAAGTTAGAAGTCAAAAATGTGAAACAAAAAAGCTGTCTTTCTATAGATCTATTACATAAAGATGACCACTCATGTTTAATTAATCACCAAGTCAGTTTGCATGAAAGTGTATGTAGCTACAATATAACTACTCTGATGATAATGATATTCCATGCCTACATGTTATTTTCCACTATCATTAGTCAGGGAAGGCTAGTTGTATTTCATTATGCTATGTTTATATAATTCAAGCCACATTTCATGAGCCTTTATGAACATTCATGTCAACATTAAAGGTATTGGTTCAACAGTAACCACTCAATGAGACTGGGAACTCCAAGTAATAATACTTCAATTTAATATGTGGCCGATAGGTCATATGACTATATGAAGATCAAGCTTGTACTATTTGATTAGTGAATTCATCTTCATAAGCCTATGCTAATATGATTAGTGACTTAGTGGAAAAAATGTTATTAGTTAACTCAATTCATAGACCATTTTGATGTTTGCCTCATTTTGTAATTTGCTTGGGTTGGATAAATTGGACAAAAGTTATTAAATATAGTAAAAGTCTATAAAGGTTATTATACTCATGGTGATTTTTGAAATATCAATTGTGTTACTCAGATATAAACTCAGACCCTGTATAGGAAAACAACATCTTGTGTTTCATCTATGATCCTTAACCATGAACCATGATCTCAAATTTTTGTTATAAAATGCTTAACTAAACTATTACAAAACAATACACACAAAAATGATTCAATAAAATTGTCTCTAGCTCAGATATTACACACTGAGTTAAGACATGCTTTTGTTTCGAACTATTTGATTTAATTTTGTGTATGATATTCTCTAAGGTCCGATGTATACTTCAATTGCATGTTATATGGCAACCAGAACAAGAATTATTTCAAAATATATACTCTTTGAAAAAAACATTTCCCATCAACATAATCAAAATCTAATCATTCTAACCAATTCACACAGAGAAAAAACTTAATAGTGTAAGCCAATTCATTAGAAGCAGATTAGGAAACTCATCATTACCGAAAACTAATGATATTCATCCAGGAATAATTCTTTTCATACCACACTAATACAAACATCAACATTCATCATTCCTTAACTCAGAAAAATAAAATAGTATCAAACATTCAAATGAAATTAGACTCAGGCGTATTAGTTAAATAACAAAGGCTATAATCAAAACGTGCAAAATCAATAACCAAACCGGTGAGCAGTGAATCTTTTAAGCCACATAGCAGTTTCAATAATAATGTTTTTAGAATTTTTCATTTTTGTAAATTTTTAGTTCTGGCCTACTGCAAAGCTTATATAAGTATAAATTTAAGAGGAACCAGGCTTCTTTCAATAATCAACATAAAACAAAAATGTATATGAAAAGCAGTTCAACTTACCATGCCTGAGTGAGATCAAAGTCTGAATCAAAACCTAAAAATCCATGTCAGGATCAAAATATGAATCGAAGTTTGAATCGAAACTGAAGACTTCTGGAATTAACCTTCCAACAAAAACTAAATTAGTATACAATCAATGGATACAAACATCAGAGAAAACAAGACGAATTAGAACTGAATCAGTCAACGTACCTGAACGAGAGAATTAGGGCACTATGAAATTGAAAAATAAAGGAAATAGAGAACGACGAAAATTGAATGGAAGGGAATTAGGGCAGGATGAAATTGAGGAACGAGGGAAATGAAAAGAAGAGGGAATAAGAAGAGGGAAAGCGATTTTTTTCACAAAGTGTAATAATGAGAGAGGCAGTGAGAAATGTTATGAACTTAACGTTATGTAAGCGTTTTGGCGAAAATTAGTTCGTTTAAAATAATTTTTAACTGCATTTGTTTAATAAACGCTGATAATTGTTGCTGTTAAAAGTGATTTTTGTTGTAGTGATGGAAGAGCTTTGGTTTGGAATTTAATAAATAAAGCAAATTTTCTAATTCTAATATTTTTAATAATTTGGAAATTTGATTAAATTTAATATAAGCTTTTCAAAGCTATTTAGTAAATAACTATATGGTTTTAAATTCTTAAGGTAAGTGTTTAAATTTGTGTAAATTGTTTAAAATGATTTTTGCTTAAGTTTAAATTTAAATTAATTAACAAAAAGTTTGTTTTATTTCTTTTTAAATATAGCTTGATAAAATAAGTAATTTTAAATAAAGAGATAATTTCTTTTATAAATTATTTTAATTTGATAAATGAATTATTTTCAAACAATAATAATAATGTTATATATATATATATGTAAATATAGATTTTGGATTTAAAAGTATGACATAAATGATTTTGTATAAAAATAGGTTGTTTTATTCTATTTCTTTAAAAAGGATTATTATTTATAAATTAAAATAAGTATTTAGTTATTAGGAAATTAATTACTAGAAGCTTTATTCACATTTATAAATTCATTTTGCATGTAAAGCTACAAATTTAAATTAGTAAATCAATCTAAGCACATGTTTTAACAACTTAAATAAGGGATATGAAAAGTGTCATCAAATTTAGTTTTTTTACTTTTATTTTTATTTTTTTATTTTAAATCATTTCAGCTTATATAAGCACTGACCTTCTTTCTTTCCTTTTCATTTCTCATTTTCATTTCTAAACTTAAGAAAATTTCTCAGCTGAAACTCATTATCTCTAAAACAAATCTACAATCACTTCCTATAAAACCAGTAGTTCATTTTCAAAACATGTTTGCAAAGCTTTTCATCAATTTGTAAACAAATCTCATTTCAAAAATCAAAATCAATTCCCTGTCAAGCATTTTCCAAAACCCTATAGTTTATCTTCGAATCTGAAGCCTGCATTTTCAAATTAAAGCAAGATCAAGTGTGCATGCAAGCTTATAAATCAAAGCAACATTCAAGCAACTCAAGTTTAAAACAAAGAAGCATTCAAGTCAAAATTTTTAAAGTTTCTCTATCAAAAGTTTTTCAAACAATGGTGCTTTGTCTTCTGTTTAAATGGTGAGTAGCAATTTTTCTAAAAATTTAAGTATATAAATTTTGGTTGCCTGATTAAAATCTGGAATAAGTATGCTTGTTATATATGCATTGTTCTATGTGTGTGTGTGTGTGTATGGACATATAGATGCTTGTGCATGTTTGTTTTATTAGAGATCTCTCTGTCTTTAGTTTCCAGGGTCTAGTCTATTTCGAAATTCATTTTCTATTGATCAAATCACTGATAGGATTTGGTATTTAAACAAAATTTGTTTGTTTATTGATAAAGTAGAGTTTAAAATTTATTTAGAAATAAGTTTGTATTGACTCTAGGAATCATGAACAACAGAAATGCTTAAGGAAAGTCAAAATTCAAATTTAGTAATTCATGGATTCAGGGTTATAAACAAAATCCCTAAACTAGAACATGTATTTTAAGACTAAAATCATAATGTTTAGTTAAGTTTTGAATGGGCAGTTCTTGTTTGAACTGGAAATGATAAACTAGGATTTTCTGGTGATCTCTATGATCGGAGAAGCCAGGATCTTCAGTGATAATAGTGGAGTGATCGTAGATGATAGGAAAATTGGTAGAAGGTTGATCAAATCATGGTGGAGGCAGTAGTGATGCATTCTTGTTTGTAACCCTAGTTTTTACTAGGCTAGGTAAAATCAATCACCACGGCATTTGGAGTTGATCGAGTTCAACAAGATTTTGGGAGATGATAGCAGGGTAGTTGGCGAATGCATGGCCGGAGTTGCTGACCTTCAGGTGGTCGAGGTTGCGAAGGCGAGGCGTTTCCAGGTGAGGTGGTGTTTTCCTGTATCTTGTTCCAGGTTTCGGTTCTTAAACTCGAATTTGATTTCGAGTTTGTAGCATCGATGTGATGGTCAGAATTGAGTTTGTAGATGGTCGCCGTCTTGCTCGATGGTGTGGTGTCGACCGGAGGTGGTCGGAGGCACCGTGCATGTGCAAGGTGCACTGTGGAATTCTGGTGAATGTTTGGTTTGGGTAGAATGGTAGTCTCGAGTTTTACTCGAGGTAGTTGGGTGGTTTTCTCGAAGCAGTATGGGTTTGGACTCGAAGTCATTTAGGTGAGGGCTTGGGAAATGTTTGGTTACAGTTTCTAACCTGTTGTGATTTAAAATTTAAAAAAATGAAGTCTAAATGTAAAGTAAAGTTTAAAACAAGGTTTAAATATAAGTTTAAATCTGGATTTAAGTAAGTTTGAATCTTAGTTTTAAAATGATTTAAGTTTTTGAAATTTAAATGGTTCTAACAACTTTTAAGTGTTTAAAGTGTATTTGGTTTGAATTTAAAAATGGAATTTTGAATTGTAAAGTAAAGGTTTAAACAAAGTTTAAATTAATGTTTTAAATCTGATTCTAGTTTAGTTTAAATCTCATTTTAGAATAAAATAAAGTTTAAGATTTAAATTGTTTTAAACTACTTTAAAATGGTTAAGTAGTTTGAATTTTTAAAATGAAGTTTTAAAATGTAAGTAGAGTTTAAATCTAAGTTTTTATCCGAATCCGAATTTAGTTTGAATCTCAGTTTTGAAATTAAAGGATGTTTTTTTCAAAAAAAATTAAAATGATTTAAACAACTTTAAATGTTTAAAGTGTATTTCAAATGATTTTAATTTAAAAGGAATTTGGTTTAAACGCTTTTAAATTTCTTTTATAGGATAAATATTTCTTTAACTTGTGAAATAAAAAGGTTTTTGAATTGTTTTTTAAACTTTGTTAAAGTTAATTTGTATACATTTTAAATCTTAAATTTATAATGAAATTTGAAAGCAAATTGTTTTTAAATGCTTTGTTAATAATAATGTGATCATTAATAAGAAAAAATGTTTTTATCTTTAAATAAATAAAGATTTAATGTATTGAATTATTAAGTTAATTAAAATAGATAATTAACTTATTCAATTAATTAATGATTTGGATTAATTAAATAATTTATTAAGGTTTGAATTAATTAATTAAAGTTTAGATTAATTAATTAAGGTATAATTAATTTGTAATTAAGGATTTTTAATTAGAATATTAACTAATGATTAAGGATTAATAAATGAAGTAATTAAAAATTAATTAAGTTACAGTTAACACTTAATTAATTAAATAATTAGAGGTTAATTAATGGATTGTTAAGATTAATTAATTTGAAATTAATAATGGTTAATGTAGGTTTAATTACTTAAGAAAGTAATTAAAGAATTGTTAATAGGTAATGAAGGTCATTAACTTATTTAATAATTAATTAATGTAATTAATTTTAATAATTAATTAAATTAATTAATTTATGATAATCATTTGTGAAAATGTTCATGAATAATTACTTAATGAAAGTAATTAAGGAAATTAATTAAGTTTAATGTGATTAGTTTAATTTAATTAATTTAATTTAATTAATTTAGGACAATCACTTGATGATTTGTTAAGTGTAATTACTTAATGTAATTAATAAAGTGTAATTACTTAGTGAAGTAATTAGTAATGGTAATTACTGGATGTAATTAATTAAAGATGACTTAATAATGGAAGTAATTTGGTTTAAATTACTTTGTGGAATTAATCAAGGGATTAATTAGGATAATTAATTAGGAAAAATTAATTTATTTAATGAAGTAATTAGGGGTAGTTAATTCCTAAATGTGATTAATCAAGAGTGATTAATAATTATGGTTTAATTATGATTAATTACTTACTATAATTAATTTAAACAAGATAATTAATTAAATGTAATTAAGGATCATTAATTAATATAATTAATGATGTAATTAAGAATTTATTAATTAAGATTAATTAATCAATAATAAGTGATTAAAGAGTAATTAATTAATGTAATTAATTAAGGATTAATGTAAGTAATTATGGTTAATTAATTAATGAAGTAATTAAAGGTTAATTACTGTTTTGGTTAAGGATAATTAATTTGTGAAATTAATTAAAATATAATTACTTGAATGTAATTAAAGGATAATTAATCATGGGTGATTAATTAAGGTGGATAAATAGATAATAATTAATTAATTGATTTGTAATTAATTAATGGTTAAATAAGCCAGATTTATATTGATGAAGTAATTAATTTAATTCATTTTAAATTAATTAGAGATGGAAGTTGTAACAACCCGCATATTTTTACGATTGAATATCTAAATATTTTTGTTTAAATATTTTATCGTTAGTCGGATTTTAGTCCGAAAATTTACTTTTTGCATACGGTCGAATTAGGACTCGGGACCACTTCCATTGGGTCCAAAATGCCATTTGCGATCTTTTTGAGTATAAACTTCGATATGTTTGGAGTTAGTGGAATTTTGCCACTTTTTCACTTTGGGCTTTGGGTTTGGTTTAGCCCATTAACCTAAACTATTAACTCTAGCTCAACCCCCTCTTCCCTTCATTACTTCACTTTCATTTCCTAACACTCAAGCTTCATCAAAAATGGAGAGAAGAATGGGAAATTAAAACTCCAAGCCCTAGTTCATTTGCAAATCCAACATCTAACTCCAAATCCAAAGAGAAGCCATTGATTCAAGCTTCTTGTGTTGAGATTGAAGTGTGGTTGATTCTTCCTTTTCTTTTATGCTTCTCCTTCATTGATTTTGTGAAAAGGTGAGATTTTTGTCTCACATCTTTGTCTATAACTATCTTTGATTGTTGGGTATGAATTCCTAACACTTATCCATGTGCATTTGCTTTTGGTTTAGATTGAATTGGTGAAAATCCCAATTTTTAGTGTTTTGGGTTCAAATCTTTAAAAATCTTAACTCTGATGTTTGAACACATTTTTGGTGATGCATCGAGGAGCCAATAGGACCGAGTAGCCGATGGGCGTAATCCCCTAGCGTCCGTGCTCGACCGGTTGCAAATTTGAGGGAGTTTTGCACTTCTATCCCCTAGGTCGCTCGGCCTGCACATTTAAGTCACTCGGCCTGCATATAGGTCGCACCAACATAGGTCACGCCATGCTTAGGTCATGCCATGGGATAGGTCGTTCCATTACTTAATTCGCTTGGCCATTAGGTCGTTCCATTACTTAGGTCGCTCATCCTCACCTCCTTAAGGCGCTCTGCCTGCCTTAGGTCGCTGACCTCTTAGGTCGCTCACCTTGCTATGAGTCGGTCTGGTTTAGGTCGTTGACCACTTAGGTCGCTCTGCTTTCCCCTGTACCATAGATCGCTCAGCCTGTTAAGTCGCACCTGTTATGGGTCGCGCCATACCTTAGGCCGCTCGCCTCGCTAATGAGTCGGCCTGTTAGGTCTCACCTCCTTAACTCGCTCGGCTCTCTTCAAGTCGCAACCAGTTAGGTCGCTCGTTCCTTAAGTCGCTCGGCCTGCCGCTATAGGTCGTACCAACTTAGGTCGCTCGGCCTTCTTTATGTCGCACCTGCTTTAAGTCGCACCTGCTATGTTGCTGATCCCTTATGTCGTATGCCACTAGCTCTTTAGGTCGCTAACTTGTGCCACTATTTTCTTAAGTCGCTCAGTTAGGCCACATGCTATGTCACTGATCCCTTATGTCGTATGTCGTGGAGTCGCATGAGTTGAGCCGCTGATTTCTTGTGTTGAATTATGTTAAGTCGTAAGTCGTGGCTATTAAGTCGCAAGGGTATTTTCACTTTGATGGATTTGGAATCGAATTCTTTGGATTTTATTCACGTCTTCGAATGTGAATTTTTGTGACTTATTGTTTCTACAATCATTTTAGTGATTTGTCATTTTAAAAATATAAAGGTTTCAATACTAGTAGTAAATATCAAAACTCCTTCATCAAAACGATTTCAGCCCTATTTTATTACAAAGCTTGTTTCTTAAACCGTTTCCAATCTACTAGTATATATAAACCTTTACCTTACTCGTACGAGAAATCTAATTAACGTCTTAGTAAAACCAGTGGTATGAAACGCTTGCGTTTACTTCGCCGGTTAATTCTTGGGCTTGTTCGATTGAATCTCTTTTGACAATTTTCGAGTGGAGACCTACAATTTGTTCGTAAATATTTAAGTTAAGCTAGTGGTTTGGGACATGAAGCCAAGCTTATATATTTACTAGATTAGTATAATTGACACTTCTTGATGATCGTTGATGATCATTTTTGTGATTTAGACTAGCAGATGTGCGATGTCTCTTTGTCTACGAGGGAGACTAAACCCCGTTTTTGTGGAGCTTCGGCTCAATTTGGTGGGGTAGCGACCCATGGTCTTCGGGCCGTTTTGTGCAGCTTCGGCTCAAAATTAATGGTTAGCAACCATGGAATGGCGTTCCATTTTGTGATACACGTGTTGGTAAGTTTTCATGCTCCCGTTTTGTGATAGGCCTCCTCCTTTTTGTGATTTCTGAATTTCCATTGATGACTTCTAGAATTTGTGTTTCACCAATTTTCGTGATTTACATTGATAAGTCTTATCAATATTTGTGCATTGGTGAATTTGTGTGTCATTAACTTTTGTGATTGGAATTGATATAATGATCAATACTTATGGTTTTAGTGAATAAAAATAAAGAGTATGACATTCTTTTTGTTTTCTGAGAAGATTCTTGTAATATTGATTAATCTCTTGTTGATTTTCAATTACATACTTATCACAGTATGGTTTTATGGTTATCATACGTTTTTGTCATATCTCTTATTCTATATCATTTCATCTGATATTTATAGTTAGACTGATCCGTTTATTATTTTCTTATTAAATAATACTCGGGCAGACCGAGATGTTATATGTGCTTCTGCTTGACTTCACATCTGGGATTATCACCCTGACTTTTGGCTAACCACTTTGATTAGTAGTTTTTGTTGTATACATTTGAGATATAGACTCATTGATGTATCCTTATTCTTTTGTCTAGCACTTGTAGCTATTCTTTTGTGATATTGTGGATCTTGTTTGACCACTACTCTGATACACACTTTTAAGTGTTATATTCTTATCTATTTCTACCTTTGTGATATGAATTATCTATGACTGATTTGTGTTATGTTTATTTCTATATTTGTTTCTGAAGAATATATATAGTCACTGTATAGTAGCTTTGAGTTTGTATCGGTATGTCGGGTTCTCTCCTGAAACCAAATGCATGTTGTACTATCTGACATATCGGTGCTTGCACAAAGCAATTTCACGGATGGTCGCTCCTCAACAGCCTTATTCTCCGTGCTAGTTGACGGCATTACACCGTAGTGTCCTTGGCTAGTGTGGGTATAGAGGTGGGGCGTCACAGCTTGGTATCGGAGCCAAACTTCGGAACAATGTAGAATAATTTAACAAGGATCATCGTCCTAAATCCATCTTAGGAGTCGTGCCTTAGGATTTTATTCGGGTCTTTGTACCGTTCTATCCTATTTTCTTTTGTGATTCCTTGTTTTAACAATCCTTAACGTGTGATATTCAATTTGTGAATAACCTTTTTCTTCTTCCTTCCTTCTTAAGGAAGAGAAATGGTTATACCAGGCTGTCCCAGCAGCATCTTAATCTCGTAAAGAATGCTCAGGCAGCCGGTTCAAATCCGGAGTCTACTCACCCTAAGTCTGGATTTGCACGTTTGTGCAAAGATTATACCAATTTGGGTGGGAGGCCATTCAAAGGTTCTGAAACTATAATTGAAGTCCAGGCTTGGCTGAGAACGTGCGATCGAATATTTTCTCGCATGAATATTATTGATCTTCACCGTGTTCAGGTGGCCTCTAGTATGCTCCAAGAAAGAGCATTACATTGGTATGAGCTTCATATTTCTGAAATAGTTGAAGCGGATCTTACTTGGGAGAAATTTCGGGAACGATTCGAATTAAATTTTGTGATAGAAGCTGAGAAAGTGACATTGGCTCGTCGTTTCATTGACCTTGTTCAAGGTAAATTCTCTGTGGCAGATTATGTCGCATCCTTCGAGTCACTTTCTAAATACGGGGTTGAATACATAAACACCCCATTGAAGAAGAACCAAATATTTGTCTATGGATTGAATAAAAATCTCAAGAAGCCATTACTTCTAAAATTAGAAGTTTCTTTTGATCAACTCATTGATATCTCTCTTCGACTTGAAGAGGCAGATAAGGAGAGTGATGTCGAAGTTATGGGTGCCAAACCAAACTTCAACAACAAGAAAAGGCCTAATAAGTTCAAAGGTCCTTATCCCAATAAGAAAGAGAAGCAAGCAATTTCGGTGGCAAAGACTTCTACCTCTAGTAGTAGGGCTACAATTTTGGCTCTAAGGACCATTATGCGAACAAGTGTTCAAAGCCTCGTGCTTGTCGCTATTGCAAAAGCCCTGATCATTATTTATCTTATTGTCCCAAACTTCAAGGCAAGAAGGAGGGAAAGCTTAATGTTGCTCAAGCCCTTGGCAACACATCTCGTGGTCAAGGTATTTCTCATTCTATCCTTGATGGCATTATTTTATTTCGTGATCACCCTATTCGAGTTCTTTTTGATACAGGTGTGTCCCATTCTTTTATATCAAAAGAACTTGTGATACTTTTTCTTTGAGTGTTGTCGCTTTAATGACTTCTTTGAGAATTGCGAATCCGGTTGGTGGATCTGCAACAATTAATTTGCTTTGTAAAGATGTCGAGATTATTTTGTGTGATTTTTCTTTCCAAGACGACTTGCGCGTTATGCGCTACTTAGGCTTTGGAATGATTTTGGGAACGGATTGGCTTAACCGCTATGAAGCTCAAATCCTATGTCCTGAGCGGACTATTCATCTTTGACATCCTCAATCTATTAAGCAGATTTCTATTGATCTTAAAGAGTCGGATTCCAGCTTGGTTGCATCTTTATATTCTTTAAATCCTCATGATGACGATAATGATGATAAGGAAGATATTATTTCTCTTATTCACATTGTTCGTGACTTTTCCGACATATTTGAGCCCGTTTTAGGATTACCACCTAAGCGAGCAATTAAGTTCAAATTAATCTCATCCCTGGAGCCCAACCTATCACTCGTCCTCCTTATTGCATGTCCAATAAGGAAAATGAGAGATGCGTAAACAATTATCCGAATTGGAGAGAAAGCAATTTATTCGCTCTAGTTCCTCGCCTTGGGGAGCTTCGGCTATTTTTGTGAAGAAATCCGATGATACACTTAGGCTTTGCGCTGACTACCATAAGCTTAATGATCTTACTATCAAGAATAAATATCCTTTACCTCGGATTGATGTTCTATTCGATCAACTTAGTGGTGCTAGAGTCTTTTCACAATTACACCTAGCTACCGGTTTTCATCAGCTTCGTATCGCAGAGGATAGCATTCCTTTGACATCGTTCCGTACTCGTTATGGATCTTATGAATGGCTTATTATGCCATTTGGCTTAACAAATGCTCCGGCTTATTTCGTTGACCTTATGAACCGAGTTTTCAAAGGTTTCCTCGATCGATTCGTTCTCATCTTCATTGATGATATTCTTGTGTATTCAAAAACTGAGGAGGAGCATGAAAAGCATCTTCGGATTGTGTTGGAAACTCTTAGGAGTAATCAATTAAAAGCAAAATTTTCTAAATGCCACTTATGGCAATCTCGTGTGAAGTTTCTCGGTCATATTATTTCCGAATCCGTAATTTCCGTGGATCCTTCAAAGATTGAAGCGATTCAAAATTGGAAGAGTCCAGAGAGTGTGACGGAAATCCGTAGCTTCCTTGGATTGGCGGGCTATTACCGTCGTTTTATAAAAGACTTTTCAAAAATAGTCGTGCCTCTTACTAGCTTAACAAAGAAAGGTGTTAAATACATTTGGTCGGACAAATGTGAAAATTCTTTTCAAAAATTAAAAGAACTCCTTTTTGGTGCTCCTATTCTTGTTATTCCCGAGGGGAATCAAGATTTTATTGTTTATACCGATGCTAGTCGCATTGGTTTGGGTGCCGTTCTTATGCAAAGAGAACGTGTTATTGCTTATGCTTCTAGGTAATTAAAGCCAGCCGAGACTAGATATGCCACTCATGATTTAGAGCTCGCGGCTATTGTTTTCGCCCTTCGAATTTGGCGTCATTATCTTTTGGGAGAGAAGTTTATTGTCTATACCAACCATAAATCTTTGAAGTATTTATTTTCCCAAAATTAACTTAATTTGCGTCAACAACGTTGGCTCAAGTTCCTTGCATCTTATGATCTTGATATTCTTTATACTCCCGGAAAGGGAAATTGTGTTGCCGATGCACTTAGTTGCAAGCAACAAGCGGTTGTTTCTATGATGATATCCAAATGGAATGATCTCGGAATTTTATCCACTTGTGAGATTCGAGATCCTGTTTCCGATTTATGTTCATCTCTTGTTTTATGTAGCATTAAGGCCCATCCTTCTCTTTTAGACCGCATTCTTGAAGCTCAAAAGCTAGATCCCGAATTGGCTCTTCTTGCTCAAAATTTTAGGGATAAAATTGATATTGAAGGTTTGAAAGACTTCGATATTGATTCTTGTGGCGGCATTCGAAAATTTGGTAGACTTATCGTGCCAAATATTAGTGATCTTCGTAAAGATATTTTAGAAGATTCTCATCGTTCTAAATTTACCATTCATCCCGGTAGTAGTAAAATGTACGCGGATATGAAGCGACTTTATTATTGGGGGGTAATGAAATCTGATATTTCTAACTTTGTTAAGTGTTGCATGACTTGCCAACTTGTCAAGGCCGAACATCAATGGCCCGGTGGGTTATTGCAACCTTTAGAAATTCCAATTTGGAAGTGGGATCAAATTTCCATGGATTTTATTGACGGCCTCCCCCGTTCTCGTTCGGGTCATGATAGCTTATGGGTGATAGTTGATAGACTTACAAAATCCACTCATTTTATTCTCATTCGGTCTAACTAGACCGTTCCTCTTTTGGCCAAACTCTTTATTAAAGAGATTGTTAAATTACATGGAGTTCCTACTTCTATTGTTAGTGATCGTGATCCATTGTTTACTAGTGGATTTTGGAAGAATCTTCAAAAAGCTTTGGGAACGAAGCTTAATTTTAGCACTGATTATCATCCTCAGTCCAGTGGACAGACTGAGCGTGTGAATCAAACTCTTGAAGATCTTCTTCGTGCATGTGTTCTTGATTTTGGTGGAAGTTGAGAAGATCATATTTCTCTTGTTGATTTTTCCTATAATAATAGCTTCCAATCTAGTAATCGTATGGCACCTTTTGAGGCACTCTATGGAAGACCATGCCGATCTCCTTCTTGTTGGCTTGAGGCCTGTGATAAGCTGGTTTTAGGTCCAGATTTTATTCGTGATTCCACAGAGAAGATTGACTTTATTCGTCATAGGATGAAAGAAGCCCAGAGTAGATAAAAATCCTATGCCGATAACCGGAGAAGGAAATTAGAATTTTCTGTGGGAGATCTTGTGTTTATTCATGTTTCACCTATGAAGGGTGTTGTACGTTTCAGTCGATCGGGAAAATTAGCGCCTCGATATATTGGGCCATTTCCTATCACCGAACGTATTGGTTTCGTGGCTTATCGCCTTTTATTACCGGCTCAGTTTTCTGCTATTCATGACGTGTTTCACATTTCTCAATTACGGAAATGCCTTCGAGATTCCGATTCTATTCCTGAGCCCAGTGTTGTGGAAGAAATTATTTCTCCTAATCTAACTTATGAGCAACTTCCTATTCGTATTATTGCTTCGGAGGTCAAACGCCTTCAAAATAAAGATGTTCCGCTTGTTAAAGTTCAACGGTCCTCAAATCCTAAAGATTGCTCTTGGGAATCTAGAGAGTTCATCGAGCGAACACATCCAGATTTACTTTCCCGTGCTCTTTGAGGTGAATTTCTTATTTCAAATTTCTTTTGTGTTGATACGCTTTCATGGTTATTACCTTATATTTTCTTCTTAAATATTGCGTGGACGCAATTTCTTTAAGGAGTGGAGTCTGTAACAACCCACATATTTTACGATTGAATATTTAAATATTTTATTTAAATATTTTATCGTTAGTCGGGTTTTAGTACGAAAAGTTACTTTTTGCATACGGTCGAAATAGGACTCGGGACCACTTCCATTGGGTCCAAAATGTCGTTTGCGGTCTTTTTGAGTATAAACTTTGATATGTTTGGAGTTAGTGGATTTTTGCCACTTTTTCACCTTGGGCTTTGGGTTTGGTTTAGCCTATTAGCCTAAACTACTAACTCTAGCTCAACCCCCTCTTCCCTTCATCACTTCACTTTCATTTCCTAACACTCAAGCTTCATCAAAAATGGAGAAAGGAATGGAAAATTAAAACTCCAAGCCCTAGTTCATTTGCAAATCCAACATCTAACTCCAAATCCAAAGAGAAGCCATTGATTCAAGCTTCTTGTGTTGAGATTGAAGTGTGGTTGATTCTTCCTTTGCTTTTAAGCTTCTCCTTCATTGATTTTGTGAAAAGGTGAGATTTTTATCTCACATCTTTGTCTATAACTATCTTTGATTGTTGGGTATGAATTCCTAACACTTATTCATGTGCATTTGCTTTTGGTTTAGATTGAATTGTTGAAAATCTTAATTTTTATTGTTTTGGCTTCAAATCTTTAAAAGTCTTAACTTTGATGTTTGAACACATTTTTGGTGATGCATCGAGGAGCCAATAGGACCGAGTAGCCGATGGGCGTAATCACTTGGCGTCCGTGCTCGACCGGTTGCAAATTTGAGGGAGTTTTGCACTTCTATCCCCTAGGTCGCTCGGCCTGCACATTTAAGTCACTCGGCCTGCATATAGGTCGCACCAACATAGGTCGCGCCATGCTTAGGTCGCGCCTTGGGATAGGTTGTTCCATTACTTAAGTCACTCGGCCATTAGGTCGTTCCATTACTTAGGTTGCTCAGCATCACCTCGTTAAGACGCTCTGCCTGCCTTAGGTCGCTGACCCCTTAGGTCCCTCGCCTTGCTATGAGTCGGCCTGCTTTAGGTCATTGACCACTTAGGTCGCTCGGCTTGCCCCAGTATCTTAGGTTACTCGGCCTTTTAAGTCGCACCTGTTATGGTTCGCGCCATACCTTAGGTCGCTCGCCTCGCTAATGAGTCGGTCTGTTAGGTCTCACCTTCTTAAGTCGCTCGGCTTGCTTCAAGTCACAACCAGTTAGGTCGCTCGTTCCATAAGTCGCTCGGCCTGCCGCTATAGGTCGTACCAACTTAGGTCGCTCGGCCTGCTTTAAGTCGCACCTGCTATAAGTCGCACCTGCTATGTTGCTGATCCGTTACGTTGTATGCCGCTAGCTCTTTAGGTCGCTCACTTGTGCCGCTATTTTCTTAAGTCGCTCAGTTAGGCCACATGCTATGTCACTGATCCCTTAGGTCGTATGCCATGGAGTCGCATGAGTTGAGCCACTGATTTCTTATGTTGAATTATGTTAAGTCGTAAGTCGTGGCTGTTAAGTCGCAAGGGTATTCCACTTTGATGGATTTGGAATCGAATTCTTTGGATTTTATTCACGTCTTCGAATGTGAATTTTTGTGACTTATTATTTCTACAATCATTTTTGTGATTTGTCATTTTAAAAATATAAAGGTTTCAATACTAGTAGTAAATATAAAAAATCCTTCATCAAAATGATTTCAACCCTATTTTATTACAAAGCTTGTTTCTTAAACCGTTTTCCAATCTACTAGTATATATAAACCTTTACCTCACTCGTACGAGAAATCTAATTGAACGGCTTAGTAAAACCAGTGGCATGAAACGCTTGCGTTTACTTCGCCGGTTAATTCTTGGACTTGTTCAATTGAATCTCTTCTGACAATTTTCGAATGGAGATCTACAATTTGTTCGTAAATATTTAAGTTAAGCTAGTAGTTATGGGACATGAAGCTAAGCTTATATATTTACTAGTTTACTGTAATTGACACTTCTTGATGATCATTGATGATCATTTTTGTGATTTAGACTAGCAAATGAGCGATGTTTCTTTGTCTACGAGGGAGACTAAACCCCGTTTCTGTGGAGCTTCGGCTCAATTTGGTGGGGTAGCGACCCATGGTCTTCGGGCCGTTTTGTGGAGCTTCGGCTCAAAATTAATGGTTAGCAACCATGGAATGGCGTTCCATTTTGTGATACACGTGTTGGTGAGTTTTCATGCTCCTGTTTTGTGATAGGCCTCCCCCTTTTTGCGATTTCTGGATTTCCATTGATTATTTCTAGAATTTGTGTTTCACCAATTTTCGTGATTTACATTGACAAGTCTTATCAATATTTGTGCATTGGTGAATTTGTGTGTCATTAACTTTTGTGATTGGCATTGATATAATGATCAATACTTATGGTTTTAGTGAATAAAAATAAAGAATATGACATTCTTTTTGGTCTTTGAGAAGATTCTGGTGATATTGATTAATCTCTTGTTGATTTTCAATTACATACTTATCACGGTATGGTTTTATGGTTATCATACGTTTTTGTCGTATCTCTTATTCTGTATCATTTCATCCGATATTTATAGTTAGACTGATCCGTTTATTATTTTCTTATTAAATAATACTCGGGTCAGACCGAGATGTTACAGGTGCTTCTGCATGACTTCACATCTGGGATTATCACCCTCACTTTTGGCTAACTACTTAGATTAATAGTTTTTGTTGTATTCATTTGAGATATAGACTCATTGATGCATCCATATTCTTTTGTCTAGCACTTGTAGCCATTCTTTTGTGATATTGTGGATCTTGTTTGACCACTACTCTGATACACACTTTTAAGTGTTATATTCATATCTATTTGCGCCTTTGTGATATGAATTATCTATGACGGATTTGTGTTATGTTTATTTCTATATTTGTTTCTGAAGAATATATATAGCCACTGTGTAGTATCTTTGAGTTTGTATCGGTATGTCGGATTCCCTCTTGAAACCAAATGCATGTTGTACTATCTGACATATTGGTGCTCGCACAAAGCAATTACACGGATGGTCGCTCCTCAACAGCCTTATTCTCCGCGCTAGTTGATGGCATTACATCGTAGTGTCCATGGCTAGAGTGGGTATAGAGGTGGGGCGTCACAGAAGTAATTAATTTAATTCAATTTAAATTTATTATAGATGGTGATTAATCCTTGCTTATTTATGAATGGGTTATGTTGATTACCTTGAATGGTTTGTGATCTCAAATATGAGATAAATAATGCTGTGTGATATGGATGCTTTGGTTGAAGTATGATGATAAGGTGGATTATCTGTTTGTGATGATAATGTTAATTATCTATTGTGATATGTGGATTATCTGTTTAGTATGATAATGTGGATTATCTGTTGTGATGATAATGTTTATTATCTATTGTGATATGTAAATTATCTATTTGTGTGTATATAGATAATGAAATTGAATTGTTTTAATTTTAAAACAACTTGGACCTAAAAGATGGCGTTTTGGATTTTGATGAGACCATGATCGGGTTTCCAGATTTGGATATCTGAAAACCACATTGATCCGAATTAACGATAGATCGTGAATCTCAAGTGAAGATGAAGATTCAGAGTGCAAGGGTTATTGTCGTTAACTCTGAGGGTGATTCCAAAATGAGTGTAACAAGATAATGCCTTCGGTTTCGTTCGAACCCGAAACGGACTTGTATGGATTGAATGCTTTCAGAACATCGACAGGTGGACGATGAGAATTCTAAGAGATGTGTTCTCTAAAGGTAATCATAGCCTCAAGCCTCATCAACCGGAAATGGCTAAAACAGGGGAGGTGCAGCAAGGCTAAGTGGGTCATGCCCAAGTAGGATGAGATTTTCCCTTGTCTAGAGGTCCCTTCTTATTCGGCTGTGTGGGCAGTTGGAATGCGCACCAACGGTGGGGTTGTCTTGTTCGGTACTATCCAGTAAGGGATGGTTCCGGCCTTGTGTTGCAGATTGGGAGTAATTCCTGGTACGGTGATCTAGGCCCCGTAGTGTGACGAGAGGTACCCTAGTAGCCCTGCCATTGTATGGAATCCAAAATCCAATAAGTGCCATCGAATTTGATTGTATTACCTACTTTTGTGGCTAGTAGCTGGAATTTAATCATGTAACAATTTTAGCTATTTCATATTTACTTGAAAACCCTAGACCTATTATAATATCACTGGATTTCCTATCAAATGTTTTTGTTAGCTAAGGTAAAAACTTACCCATGTTTATGTGTGGGAAGTCTTACATGATACATTTTGTTTTCAAAGGTTTTTCAAAGTTAAGCAACCTTAACCCGTTACTCACACCAGACCCATGTCTGACCCGAAGTTTATTCTGTTTTTCTTAAACTCTTGGGTACTCAAATTTTTATGAGTAGCCAAGGGATTCAGGTTAGCTTTGATGAATTATGGAGGAGAAATGGAACAAGAGGCTTTAGCGTTGTAGATACTTATAGTGTTCCGCTGTGTTTGTATCTCTGTATTTTATTGAGTTGTAATAACTAGACAGATGTTTATAACTGTCTAGTATGTGATGTATTACCTGTGTAACTCTAATAACGGTTATATACTATGTAATACCTACGTTATTAATATAATTTATTCGTTCCACTGTTGAGATTCTGATGTGTTTTCTCTTCTTTCTTCTCTATCTTTCTCTTTTCTATCTCTTTCTTTCTTATTAATGATGCGTCATTCTATGGAGAGAATGGCGGATCATTACAACACGTATTTGGAGTGAATGATTTCCTGCATTATATAGCGGATGAGACCCTATGCGCCGCATAATAGCGGATGATATTTTATAAATCCCATATACCGCGATACTCCATCTCGAAGTGGAATTGATATTTAATTATTGTGCTAACGTCTATGGATGCAGGGAAACAGGTTGGAGGAAGCTAACTGGATTCCTCAAATATTTAACTTGTTTCATATGTTATGTGTTGATTATTTATAATCTCTGTGTGATTATATTGGTGATTAAAATCGTTGAAGGCTATAATTTAGCGAATATATTTTGGTATCGTAGGATACCAAAAATAAATTAAAAAATTGGATTTTGAAATTTGGGTAGAAAATTTATAATAAATTCATTTAAAGAATTGGGTGAATTCAAAAGAAGAAATTTAAATAGATAAAGTTTTATTTTGAAAAATTATTGAATAAATTCCAAAAATATGGGAAAACATTTTAATAAAGTAATTTCAAGCAATATTGTTTAATAGTTGAAGAAATTATTTAAGATACAGATTTTAAATATTTGAAAGAGATAAAGGAATATATTTCAAAAAGGAAATAAATTTAGAAATTAAATTTGGGATTTAATTTGGGGTTGAAATTAATTTTGAAATCGATTTGGGAAATTAATTTAGAGTTAAAATAAATCTTAGGAATCGATTTGGAAATTTGATTTGGTGTTTTGGAAATAAATTGGGGAATCGATTTGAAATAAATTTGGTGTCAAAAATAAACATTTACGAAATTGATATGTAAATTTATTTGTTGATTGAAAATAAATTTAGAAATAATTTTGGAATTGGATTTGGTAATTGAAATAAATTTGAAAATCAATCTGAAAATTGATTTGGTGTTGGAAGTAAATACTTGGGAATTGATTTGAAAATCGTAAATCAGTGGATATTTAAAAATTTAAAACCAAAATGGGAATTTATAAGCGAAAGGGGAATTTGTTTTAAAAATAAATATTGTTTTATTTTTAAAAATGGGGAAAGGAATTTACGGATTTGAAGCGTAAATTTAAATGGATTTACGGATTTGAAACGTAAATTTAAATATAATCGAGGAAGATTTATAAATTGATTTGAATGAACCATTTTAGAATGGAAACTGTATTTTCTCTGGAAAGCCGAGTATATTTGCAAAGTAGCTTTTAAAATATAAATTAAAAGTTCTAATTGGTTTTAAAAGAATATTTTAGACAAATTATTTTCTTAAGTTATTTTGAAAATCTTTAAAGTAAAGATTTATTTAGTAAATTATAGGAGGGACTATTTTAAAGATTAAATTGATATTTGATTTAGAAAATGGTTATTTAAATATTTATACTTTATCTACTAATTTTATTTAAAACTAGTTTGGACTTGAAGTTTTAATATATGATATTGATATAAAAATTTCGTAACCAATATTTTAAAATAAAATGTTCCAAAATGGTTTTATTTTAGATGTTTCCAAATATATGTTTTTGGATAAGTGATTTAAATTTTTTTGAAAAGTATTTTGACTCGGCAGATTTTAAATGGAAATGAATAAGTATTTAGAAATATATTCCGCGTAAAGAAATCGATTTGAAATTTGTTTTCAAAAGATTGAAAGGTGAAAAGTGATTTGAAATTTATTTTCAAATGGTTGAAAGTTAAAATTATATCTTGCGAAGATATTTTGAAAATAATAATTGGGGGAAATTATTTGAAATACAGTGATTGTTGCGAATGATGATTGATAGTTAAATAACCGACTATCAATATTGGCCTTTTAATGGCATTTGAATTTCGATGCGACCGAGGTTCGAATTCCAAATGGATATTCAAAAATCACATCGAACATTTGTGATTGTGATGGATCTTTTATTTAAAACATCAAAGTGGAAATTTGTTGTGAATTGTCTGAATCTAAATGCAACATTTATTTTTAAATAAGCGCTCGTTTTTCGGATTAGCCGGGAGAGGACCTTGAGTCATAAAACCCATTCCGAATAATGATACGACGAAGTGGGATTGCATTTGAAGATGGTGTTGAAGACCGGGTATTTTCGAAAATGAAAGGATTACCTGTCGAATGTCTCTGCATCGAATTGCTTAGGTACAGAGATTTTATCACCCTTTGTGATGGGAATTCCGGACGTGTTTAGTGAATATCCGAATTTGCAAGGGCTTCTTTGAAGTGCCTTCGGTTCCGTTCGATCGCGGAAAAGACATGTATGGATGTGTTCTGATGTTACACTTTGAGATGTAAAGCTGGTTTCTATCAAATACATTTTTGTTGGTGGCGGAGAATTTATTCTCTTAGCTTAACACCCTTCTCTGAGACGTATGAGCTCAGAGGTTATGTAGTTGATGGTTACTAGTGATACATTCCCAATTTGGTGTGGCATACGAAGTGCTGTTGATCATTTGTTGATCGAAGCATGGCTTTTGTGAAAAGCGTAGCTTTATGGATGAGACTTCGTCGGACCTCACAACCCGGAATGGTCAAAACAGGAAGGATGCAGCAAGGTTATTTGGGGTTAGCGCCCCCTGAGGGTATGTCATTTACTTCTGGAAAGAGGTGGTATCATGGTATTGAGCCCTGATACTTAACCTATGTGAATGTTGCAAATTTATTACTTTGTAGTTGTTGGTGTTGAGGATCCTTGGATAAAGGTCGGATACGACCAGTGGATGGCATACTCATGTCAGCAGTTACCTAGTTACAGAGGTAACCCAGCCTTGTGTTGGTAGAGATCCGGTTAGGTTCTCGAGGCGTCCCTCTAGAGGCGTACCCATGTGACAATAGGAAGTTACTTAGCCTGTCCATTTGTTGGAAAGCCAATCAAACAATACGAGCCCTTTACCATTCCAATTGCATAACCTGCCACCTCAGGTGGTAGCTATAGCTGGCATAATATAATGGTACCTATGCTGGTAAAGATTAATATTATACTTTCAAAATTTTTTCCACTATGCACTAATAATAATATCAAAAAGGATTTATAAGTAGTAAGCATTTTTGACTATCATAAGGAGAAATCTCCCCCAAGTGTGTGATTGCATGTTGTGTGTGCCGGGAGGCCTTATGGTAGTTTCATTTTCCAAAAAGCATTGCGAATTTTTTTTAAATTCTTTCGTTTTCTTTGGTAAAAGAATAACTATTTTTAAGATCTCATACCAGTCTTATAACTGACATGGAGTTTATTTTTCCCTTTCTAAACTCTGGGTGCCCATAATTTTCCACACGGGCAACCTAGAGTCAGGTTATCAGTTATTCAAGAGCAAAATCAAGAAGTTGCAGTGGAAATCAGGAGTTAAAGATGGATGGCGAGATGTATCATTATACTATGTATTATCCGCTGCGTTGGGATTGCTGTAAGTCCAGTTTTAATATGGTTTTGATGTTGTAATTGCCTAGCATTGAATGGTGTCATTATAAACTCTAGTGTTGTATTGTAACAACAGATATGATTCCTTGTTTTGAAGATTATTTATTTATCTATTATATTCATTCCGCTGCGAATTATGAGATCTATTTATTGTTTCTGTTTCTTCTTCTATCTTTTCTTCTTTAACCATAACCGTTTGATTCTCTGGCATTCGACTGTGCGGCATTTGATACAGTGGGCGTATTAATGTCGACTTTAGGAAGTCATAAAATCGGGTCGTTATAGGAGGTGTACGGGGTGAATTGCTGTTCGGCTCCAGGTGGAGGCAGTGGCGGCACTAGGGCAGTGGTTGTGGTCGATGTTGGGTAGGCTGGCGATGGAGGAACTCAGGCAAATGGATAATGGTTTGCAAGCATGGTTTCAGCCATGGGAAGATTTAAGGCGAGATGGAGTTGATCGAAAAGAAGAAAAGGAGTGGTGACAGAAGATGTACAGGAAGATATATAGACTTTTATATATTTTAATTATAATCATAAAACCGTTCACAGTGGACAATGAATGAACAGTCACCTAATAAAAAATGATATAGCAACGATCAGATCCTTTGATTTAGCTGAAAAGTTATTAGAGAAATTTATTGTTGCATGGCAGTCACGGTTAAGATTTGAAACACAAAAGAAAACAAACGGTCACGAATTCAGTACCGATACAGTTACCGGTTTTGTTAGCACCAAAACTGGTCACTAACACCCTTAGAAAGATTATGTAGAGGGATTAATGAAGAAAGTAAATTAAAACAGAGAATAGAGTGTAAATTTAAATGCAGAGAATAAAAACACCAAATTTATAGTGGTTCGGCGCAACTGTCTACATCCACTTTGAAGTTAACTTCCATTGATTTCCTTGATGGGTGATTACAGATACAATCCATTTTTAGTAACTAGAATACAATTGCAAAGTAAAAGAAATAAGTCTGGAATGAGTCTTGAAAATGGCAGAGTCTCCCCGGTGTTCTCTCAAGATCTCTCCCGTTTTTCTGTGCCCCTGCCCCTCTATTTATAGACAAAGGTGGGTTGGACTTCCCTGGTGGGCCTGGTAACTGAATAACTTGGTCCAAATAGGACAAGCCCTGTACGCCGAACCGAGCAGGCCGAACGGTCGAGTACCGATCCATTCTCTTTATGCCGAACGACACGTTTGTTGTGGGGAAGAGGAGGCCGAGCAATGATCGGACGGGACATGCAGGGGAGAATGCCGAACCATCCTTGATTGCCGAACCATCCTTGATTGCCGAACGTCTCGAGAGGCCGAATGAGAATGTCGAGTCTTCATGGATACCTGTTGCTCCTTGAAACCGAACGGTATAGTGCCGAATGGCCTGGGTGCCGAACGAGGCGCTTGATGTTCGAACGCAATCTTGACCGAACGAGTCTCTGGCCGAACGATGTTTTTGGACGAACAAGGCCCTTGACCGAGCGAGGCCTTTGGCCGAACGAGACCATTGGCCGAACACTTCTGAATGACGTTGCAAAGTGATGTCGGACGAACAAGTTGGGCCGAGCAGTGGGTATGTCGAGCGTCATGGTGCTGAACCACTTAAAGGCTGAGCGAGTTTTCTGGCCGGACGATCGCTTTGGCCGAACGATATCTTATGTCGAACGCTCCATCTTGGACCGAACGATAGGGGAGGTCGAGTACGAAGTTGCCCGGCCAATTCAATATAAAACACTTGCCCCCCAAAGCGTATCGCATGACCGAACGTGATACGCTTTGTATTACATATCCTTCATGCTTCGCTCTGAACCTTGGATCATCACTCTTGGGGGTTGTATAATTCTCCTGTGCCGAACGTAGTGTAAAATGCCGAACGGTCCAGTTGAAACCGGACAATCCTCGTATGCCGAACGAGATGCAGGGGCCGGACCGAACGGTGTGGCTTTGACCGGTTTCACCGGGAATAGCCTCTTCATCTTCTTCCTCTTTTCTATAAAGTCCAGCGCCCTCCTCCGTCTCCTCTTTTCACATTTTATCACCGCCGCCTCGTACTTGCTGATTTTTCCAGTTAACAATCTCCGGTGATCCATCAATCCTTTCCAGGTCTTCATCCCACTACCTAGGTATCGATTCTAACTCCTTCCCATAACTTAAAAAGGGTTTGATGCTCGAGTTCCATAATCGATTGGGTGAATCGAGCCTAGGTTTAGATATCCCAAGCGTTTTCAGTGTTAAATGATAAGGTGTGAATAGAGACGAACCTTCTAGGAAGCCATTGGTTCGACATAATTCCCTCGTGCCGACCGAGATGGGAGGAAGAAAGGGTGAAGGAGGAGTAGGAGGTATTCGGGATGCTGAATGGTATGTCCTGCTACGACTTGCCAAACGGTCGGCCCTCATTGCTCGGTCGAGGATGGTGGAAAAGAGGGAAGGATTTATGGGTGGATTGTCGAACGTTGGAGCTCGGCATAATTCTTGTTCGTTGTGACCCATCACATGCTGGACGGTAGGAGCGAAGGTTTGGGAGTGGGCATGAGTTAGCGGAGAGGATGTTGGGGGTTGTTTCGGCCTAATGGGATTCTGGCCGAGCGATACCCTGCCGAGCGCTAACTAGTTCGAACTGCAGTTAGGCCGAACTTGAGTTTTAGGCCGGTCGATAACTTCGCCGAGCGACAGCTTATTCGAACAAATGTAAAGGCCGAACCATGCATGCCGAGCGATATTTAGCCGAACAACACATAAGTGTCGAACTAAAACATGTCGAACGCTATCCAGGCCGGCTAGTGTTTAACCGGTCGACGTCTTGGCCGAGCGATCATGAATACCGATCCATACCCTATCGGCCGAACATGATTTAAGCCGAACGAACATAGATGCCGACCGTATTCCATTGGTCGGACGTAACTTAAATCGATCAAACAATTTCCTTGCCTAATTTCATAACTGAATAAGTACAGGAACTCCAGCATACTTGTATATCGAACTAATTTGGACTAATAACCTTCCCAGCAGATATAAACCTGAACTTAATTCGATGTAACCGGATAACTTCCTCTAACATTTTCTGAACCTGAAACCGTAATCGCCATAAGGAAAGCTTTTGGAGACGGTCAGCGATGACGGTCTTCGAAGGCGGTGATTTTAAGCTTAGTTTTATATCATAATCTTGCAACTTCCAAATTTTCAATGCTTATACACGATTGATTGCACTAGTTCACACATCACGTGGGGGGATTATTCGTGTTGTTAATTCTGACATCGATCATTTTTCGAGTATAGTTCACACAGGTGCTCTACAGGATTCGATTTCCTTCAAAAATGTCTAAAAAATCTAGTTCCGCCACAATCTCGGACAGACTCGGGCCGTCTTCCAAACAAGGGGACGTAGACACTTCTAATCCGTCGACCTCCCGCGCTCATGATTTTGCTCCTGATACCCTAGAGTCCATGATTCTCTTGGATAATCCGATCGATTCACAGGCCTCGAAGATTAACAAAGCCACGCTCCGGCGAATATGTTTGATCCACGGAATCCCTATCACCGACGTGTTGGTTCCGTCGGGCCGTGATCGTCCACACCTGCCCCCAGTCGGATACACCGCTTGCAATAAGTTTATGTGCTAGGTGGGCAGCGTGCCCCCGTTCAATTTATTTCTTCGGGATGTGTTGCAATACATAGACGTCGCCCCGTCGCAGCTGCACCCAAACGGTCATGCGTTCATTTATGGGACCTACCTCCTTTTTATGGCTGTCTTCTCCAGGCCTCCAACTCTCGGCGACATCAGATACATTTATATGATCAAGAAGTGGAAAGATAGCCCCTCCTTCGTGTTCCTTGAGCCGCACCACAAGTGCCAAATTCTAACCGGAGCGTGGAGCAAGTTTTCCCTGTACAAACAGGAATGGTTCTACGTGCGCTGCCCTCCCGATTTCCCGAGGAGATGGGTTGAAGGAAGTAAGTCTTCTTTTTAGAGCGATGCTCATATTTCGGTTGAGGCGATGCTTTTTTGACTCTTGCTTCATTTTTTCAGATATCAATCCACATCCTGAGGGCCGCGGCTATTCAAAGGTTGTTGAGGCTATTAGAGCTCTTCCCATCGAGGAGCGAGACATCCGAACCCTCATTTCAAATGAGTCACTGTCAAGGTTCGGGCTGTTAGCAGAAGGTCGTCGAATGAGCCTTCCTGAGGGCGTCTCCTTCCCCAAGCCCGCATCCGGTAAAAGGAAACAGTTGGCTGAATCGTCGTCACGCCACACCCCCGGTGCACAGGAGGAGGGGGAAATCAGAGAGGGTGAAGCACCTGAAACACAAGGAGAGAATGCGGGTCCTACCCAGGATCCGCTGGTCGAAGTACACGATATTGAAACGTCATCTTCCCCTTCGAAGGGGAGAAAGACGTTGACATATAAGGTTAGAAAGGAGAAGGTTGGTGGAACTTCCAAAGTTACGCTCATTCCGGCAGAGAAGTAGGCTTCTTCACAGCATGCTGAAAGTTCGCTAAAGGGCCTCTCGAACCTCTCCATTCCGAAAGATCTGCTCGACCATGATTTTAGTGATCCGGAGGCATTCAAATTCCATTCGCCCCTCAGAGGCGATGTGTGCATTCCAATCCAAAGTCAGGGAGAGAAAACCCTTGTTAGCAAGGCTATTGGTCCGTCGGGGGGAAACACTAGGACACACACGAACATTTGCACTTCAATTCGCACTTAAATTTTGGTTGTCACATCTCTCCGTGTTAACTCATTGTTATTTGAATTTTGTGCAGGTGACATGGGACGCTTGCACGGATTCGATCGTCTCCGTGGTTCTTCTATTTTTCATCCGTCCGGACGGGACTCGGGTCTCGAGAGACGTCGAGATAGAAATGGTGATGGTGGTGGGGACCGCCATTCTCGGGACTCATCATTTCGAAAGAAGCCATATTACCAGCCCAAGCATCACCGACACCCCCCTTCTCAATCGGGGTAAAGCAAGGATCGGCCTGTTTACAAGGGGTCACAGTCTGATATCCCCTGAGATCAACGCTCTGATTCATCTTCTACTTGAAAGTCCCGAGATTCTCATAGAAGGGGCGAACTTTCAAAGCCGTCTCCTCCTGCTCCTGCATCGGATCCCACGGTATCAAAGAGACTGAGCGAGCTCGAGGCCATATTTCCCAAGATTTGCTTCGATGGGTTGAAGTTCCTTCCGGTGATTCATCCTATACCAAAGATGTTAAGCTGAACGCCATTGCCTGTACCAACGACGTCTACGTTCAACATGACGCGTTCGTTCACCTAGCTGAGAAACTTTCCGCAGTCTCTGTGGAGCGCTAGCATGAAAAAGACCGTTTGAAACTTGAGGCTACCCACGATAAAAACATCATTAAGGCCCAGGTAAAAGAAATCGCCACTTATAAATCTGAACTCGAGGCCGCCCATCGGAGTGCCAGGGATACTACTGAGGCCGTCACTCGATTGGAATAAAATCATAAGAAAGAGCTTGACGAGGCGGTTCAACGATGTGGGGCTTTGGCCTTGGAAAAGGACTCCGTTCAAAAGGAGAGGGATGCGCTCAGCACTCGGGTCAAGGAACTTTAAGAGCTTCTTCGCATAGAGAGGGGGAGAAAGCGGTTGCCCAAGAAGAGTCACAGCGATACTTTGACGAGATTGTCGCCACCCGACTTTTAAAAGAACAACTTGAGGGCGAGGTTTCCAGGGTTGAGATGTTAAAGAGTGAGGTCTGTGAAGAGGGCAAGAAGATGACATTGACGGACATCGATTCCCGTCTTGAGGCAGCCAAGGAGGAAGGTAGAGAAGAGATCAAAACCATGTTCGACACTCTCATTGCCAAATTCAATGCCCGCGTGCTCATGCATCGTGACTTAACTTTTTTGGGCGATGGCTATTTTGAATCGTTGCTCGAGGCATGGGAAACCTTAATTCAGATCAGGAAGGCCAAGCGCGGTGTCGAGGAAGTTGATGAGGAGGATTTGATGAAAGAATTTTTGAAAAAACATGAGCCTTCGTATCTATCAGCGGCGATGACCCTTTATTGCAAAGGCTCCCCCTCTAGAAAAGGGAAAGAAGTTGTCGTTGGTCCATCCGGGGCCGAGTCTCCTGTTCACGTGCCTTCACAGCCGGTCGGTCGGCCGATACTCGATCCCTTCGAACAGCACATTGGCTATGATCCGAAAGCCCCCGGCCTAGGCATTCATGTTTTGTCTCCCATCACGGAGGGCGAAACTCCTTTGATGGCAGAGAGTTTGCCAGGGCTTGGTAGATAACCTTGCACTTTGAGATTTTGAAAGTCGTCATTCTTTGTGAAGTACTATTGCATTCTAATGCTCATCTTTTTTGATTTTGTGCAGGTTGTTCCGACCCCGATCCCACTCCGAGGAGCGATGTCGCCAAGGAGGTGGAAAAGTCCGGTGGAGATGCTCATGCTGGTGAAGTTCCTAGGCTAGATGCTTAAGTGATCGTGGCGCTTGACGAAGGCAAGTCTGATTCACCCTCTGGGAGTTATGAAGTAGAAGCCACAGGCGCCTCTGAGCATACATCTGAATTGAGCATGAAGGAGCGGCTTGAGAAAGAGAAAAGAGATAGCCAAGGTCAAGGTTGAGCCTCGTGAAGTGGACCTGGATGTTCCCTTGAATAAGCCATTGAAGGTCATCCTTCCTGGCAGGTCCAAGCCCTTGGACGTTCCCCCTACTTCTTCAGTTGTTACTCCTCCATCAAGGAAAGGTTCCAAGGGTAAACGCTCTAGGGAAGAGTCGTATGGAAGAAGTTGAAGAAGCACAAGAAATGACTACTGTCCTCGTTCAATGAGAGTCAATTTAAGTCGTGTAATGGTTTTTTTGTAATTTTTGTAGATAGACCGTTGACTCCGAATTTCGGAGTACTTGTAGCAGAAGACTTTTCCTGAATAGAGTTTAATTTCCTTTTCTGTCTTTTCAAAAGATTCTTATTATTTAGTTTTCTTTGTGATTGTGATTCGATTCCATGTTGTTGTGCGTAACATAGACTTCTTGGTTTGTCTTCACATAGCCCGTTGATTCTCTTAGAGTTATTCGTTTTCCTCCCATGCTTCAAGCACTTAGAATATATATTTTAATCTGTGCAACGGAAACTTAGAATATTCCAGTCCGCATTCTAGGGACTTGGAGAATTTTTACTGTTCGTACTCGAGTTCACGCTCCGGGGACTTAGAGTATTCCAGTCCGCACTCCGGGGACTTGAAGATTTTGAAGTCCTTTATACTTGAATCCGCACTCCGGGGACTTAGAGTACTCCAGTCCGCACTCCGGGGACTTTGAGATTTTTATTCGTTTATACTCGAGTCCGTGCTCTAGGGACTTAGAGTACTCCGGTCCGCACTTTGGGGACTTGGAGATTTTTATTCGTTTATACTCGAGTCCGCACTCCGGGGACATAGAGTACTCCAGTCCGCGCTCCGGGGACTTGGAAATTTTTATTCGTTTATACTCGAGTCCGTGCTCCGGGGACTTAGATACTCCAGTCCGCACACTGGGGACTTGGAGAGTTTTATTGTTTATACTCGAGTCCGCGCTCCGGGGACTTAGAGTACTCCAGTCCGCACACTGGGGACTTGTAGATTTTTATTCGTTTATACTCGAGTCCGCGCTTCGGGGACTTAGAGTACTCTAGTCCGCATTCCGGGGACTTGGAGAATTTTATTCGTTTATACTCAAGTCCGCGCTCCGTGGACTAAGACTACTCCAGTCCGCACTCCGGGGACTTGGAGATTTTTATTCGTTTATACTCGAGTCCGCGCTCCGGGGACTTAGAGTACTCCAGTACGCACTCTGGGGACTTGGAGATTTTGTATCGTTTATAGCGTTCATACGCCAGCTAGAATAATATAATTTTAATCGCTTTCCATAGGACTATCTTACACAGAAACATTAATCATTCATAAGAAAAAAAGATGGCTTCAAGCCTTTATTAATGAGAGCAAGCTAAATTGTCTTATTACATGCCAAGAACTAGAAATGAAAACATACTAGAAATAAATGCAACTACGGCATGAAGGAAATAGACTAAGTGTAATAACGTTGCAAGTGCTCGCTATTCCATGCTCGGGGGAGTGTCGCACCATCGACGGTCGCTGGCTTGAAAGTTCCTTCTCCAAGCCTCCGTTCAATGACGTACGGACCTTCCAATGTGGGGTTCATATGAGATGAGGCTGGAAAAACTCGTTTCAAAACGAGGTCTCCCACGTCAAAGATTCTCGGTTGGACTTTTTCGTTATAATATCTGGCGACTCGATGTCTATATGAGGCCGCTCTCAAATCGGCTTCTTCGCGTTTTTCATCAATAAAGTTCAATGATTCGAATAAGAGATCCTGGTTCGACGTAGGGTCGTAGTGAGTTACCGGATGAGATGGAACTTCAAGTTCCACGGGTATGACAGCTTCCGTGCCATATACCAATGAGAATGGAGTGTGGCCAGTCGCGGTCTTGTGGGCGGTTCTATAGGCCCAAAGCGTCGTCGGGAGCTCATCTACCGACTTGCCTCTAGCCTTTTCCAAACGCTTTTTCAATATAGACTTGATTATTTTGTTTACGGCTTCCACCTGTCCATTCGCCTTCGGGTGAGCAATTGCTGCAAACCTTTTCTCAATGCCATACTTCTGACAAAATTCTTTGAACTCCTTGCTTTCGAATTGAGTTCCATTGTCTGTTATGATGGTTCGTGGAAGGCCAAAATGGCATATGATATTTCGTACAACGAAATTAATGACTTTCTTGGTTGTGATTGTGGCTAAAGGTTCCGCCTCTGGTCACTTGGTGAAGTAATCGACCGCTACTATTGCGTATTTCGTGCCTCCTTTGGCTATAGGTAAAGAGCCGATTAGGTCAATCCCCCACATTGCAAATGGCCAGGGACTAACCATTTGTGTGAGTTCCGTTGGTGGTGCTCTTGGAATTTTTGCGTATATCTGGCATTTGTCACACTTTCTCACATAATCTGCAGCGTCCCGATTCACGGTTGGCCAATAGTATCCATAGCAGAGGATCTTCTTTGCTAATGTCTGCCTCACAGTATGGTCGCCGCACTCTCCTTTATGGACTTCCTTTAATACCCGTTTTGTCTCATCATGGGCCACGCACCGGAGTAAGAGGGTCGAGAATCCCCTCCGATACATTATCCCATCCTGTATTACATAACGTGAAGCTTTACGGAGGACTTGACGTCTTTCGCTTCTCTTTTCAGGAAAATCCCCTAGTAACAGGTACTGCTTGATTGGGGTCAACCATGATTCCTTCTCAAGTTCGGTTTCTAACACGAAATCTATCTCCATCACGTCTATACTCGAAGCATGGAGGGTCTCAATAGGGAACAATCCCATTTGCTGTGCATCACCAGTGCTTGCAAATTTACCCAACGAATCGGCTTCTCTGTTTCATTTGCATGGGACGTGTGAGATGTTGTAGTATTCCAGATGCGCCAGCAGCTCTTGAACCCGAGCAAGGTAAGGAGCAAGTCTCTGTCCCTTCGCTTGATAGTCTCCCCGCACCTGATATACTACCAGCTGCGAGTCATATAAGATTTCGAGTGACTTCACTCCCAGTTCGATAATAAGTCTAAAGCCAACAATCAATGCTTCATATTTGGCTTCGTTATTTGTTGCTGTAAACTCGAACTTCAAAGGGTAGCAGATTGATCGGTCGTCCGGAGTTACGAGGATTATACCTGCCCCCGAGCAACGGTCGTTAGATGCTCCATCGGTGTGCATCTTCCATCGAACGGGGGGTAGGTTCTATGATTACTCGGTTCATCTAGCACAGTGAATTCAGCAATGAAGTCGGCTAGTGCTTGTCCTTGTATGGCCCTCCGCGGCAAATAGGTAATATCGAACCGACTCAACTCAATATTCCATTTCAGCATCCTTTCGGAAGTTTCCGGTCGTTGGAGTACCTGTCGCAAGGGTTGGTCAGTGTAGACACCGATTAAGTGTGCCTGAAAGTAGGGGAGAAGCTTGCGTGATGCGATCACCAAGCAATAGGATAGTTTTTTAATCTTTGGATAATTTCTTTCCGCCCCTTTCAAGCGCTTACTAACATAGCAAACCGGCTTTTGAATCCGGTCTTCCTCGCGGACCAAGGCTGTACTGATAGTGTGCTGGGATACCGCCAAGTACACATACAACGTTTCGTGGTCTATCGTCTTGGACAGTACGGGGGGACTTTCCAAGTGTCTTACCAGACCCCGGAATGCTTCCTCACAATCGGATGTCCATTCGAAGTTTCTCTTTCCTTTCTTTATAATGTCGAAGAAGGGAATACACTTGTCTGTAGCCCTGGATATGAATCGACTTTGCGCAGCCACTTTTCCATTCAGGCTTTGCACATGCTTTATGGTTCTGGGTAATTGTATATCTCGGATAGCCTGGATCTTCTCTGGGTTAGCCTCGATTCCCTAGGCATTCACAATAAATCTCAGAAACTTTCCTGATGCTACGCCGAATGAACACTTCAACGGATTGATCTTCATTCCATAATGCCTGAGTATGTCAAACATCTCCATTAGGTCTCGAATGTGGTCGTTCGACTGCCGTGACTTCACTTGCATGTCATCCACATAGACTTCCATTGTTTTTCCAATCTGGTCTTTGAACATTCGATTCACCAGGCTTTGATAAGTCGCTCCTGCATTCTTCAATTCGAATGGCATTACTACATAGCAATACAATCCCACGTTTATAACAAAGCTGGTGTGTTCTTGGTCCGGGATGTGCATCGAAATTTGATTATAACCAGAGTATGCGTCTATAAATGGAAGTAACTCATGTCCAGCAGTTGAGTCGATGAGTTGGTCAATCCTTGGCAGCGGGAAACTATCCTTCGGGCATGCCTTGTTTAAGTCGAAGTAATTAACACAATTCCTCCATTTCCCATTCGCTTTCTTTCCTAACACTGGGTTAGATACCCATTCAGGGTAGAGGGCGTCGTGGACGAACCCGTTGGTTTTGAGTTTGTCCACCTCCTATTTGAGAGACGCGGACCTCTCCGGTTCCAGGCCTCTTCTTTCTTGTTTCACAGGAACATGTCACGGGTCTGTATTCAACATATGCCTCGCGATTGCAGGAGAAATCCCGCACTTATCAGAATGCGTCCAAGCAAAAAAATCAAGGTTCGCTCGGAGGAAGTCAGTAAGATTCTCAGCTGCCACGGGGTCGAGCTATGATCCTATTTTAAGAACTCGTGATGGGTCACTGCAGCTAACTGAGATGTCGATGGTTAGTTCAGCAGGTGCTGCATTTGTTTCCCTGGGTTGCCCATCATCGTCTCTCGGATCTATGTCTCTATGAATCCGAGAATGCCGCCCGAGCCAGAGCTCGGGCGCTAGTTGTCAATCGTCAGAACCTTGAATGCGGACAGGGCTGTCCGCAACCTTTCCTTTCTCCCTACGTCGTGCCTCCCTGAGCTCGGCTACATAGCATGCACGGTCGGTTGCCTGGTTGCCGTGTACCACTCCAACCCCCTGTCTGTTGGAAATTTTAACGTCAAACATCAAGGGGCCAAAGCTGCCCTAAATTCCGCCTGGGCTGGACGGCTCAGGAATACATTGTATGGGGAATCAACGTCCAGTACTATGAACGGTAGGATTCGCCCTCTTCTGCGTTCACCTTATCCCAGTTCAACTGGTAACTCCACATATCCCACTGCATCAGTTGCTGCGCCATTAAAGCCACGGATTCTGGCCTTGGAGGGTTTCAAATCCTTGGTCTCCAGCTTCATTTGGTCGTATGCCTTCCGGAAGATGATGTTAAAGGAACTTCCGCAATCGATTAGAATTCTCTTTATAAATGCCGGCCCGATGGTCGCAGATACGACCATTGGGTCAATGGTAGGAGCCTCTACCTTATCCACATCTCTGTTCCTGAATATGATATCGTCATTCATCGTGCGCTGCTGCTTTGCCAGAGTGAACCACATGGCGGCAATTCCGGACAAGGTGATTATGAAACACCTACACTTGGTTGCATCATTAGCTCTTGCGGAATCCATCATCCATCCGTACCTCATCACATGCTGCCTAGGGTCAGTCTTCCCTTCGTAGGCGGGAATGGTGGGCATGCTGAACTTTCTTGGGTATTCGGCCTATAAAATGGTATCCATGAAGGGAGTATGACTCTTAGACACTCCCCAATCTTCATTAGTTAGACCTTGGTTTTCTTTCATCAACTGCCTGACCATAGCCGTCAAATCCGGGGTTTGTATGGAAGATGGGGGTTGGGTTCCGTTCCACGGGACCGTGCAGGTTGATATCCTATCTGATTGGGGTCTTGGTCTCTAGTAGATCAATCAGTAGCACCTGCATGTGCATCTTCATCCTTACAGCGTCTACGCCTAGGAGGTTCATCAGCAGAAGTCGAGCTATCATCTTCAGAGTAAGGGACAGAGCTTCCTCCAGCATTCTGCTGCTGCTGAGTAAGCTGAGTCATAAGGTCAGCGTTGTCTTGCATTTGCTCAGCAAGTTGCTTTCTACTTTCCTTAAGTTCTCTTATCAGGTCATTGAATTCTGCTCGGGAAACAACTTCTGCTTGGTTTTGGAGGGAGGGCCCTGCACACCGAATCGCTTGCTGATTGCTAGTTCCCAGTTGTTGCACACTAGCGGTTTCGTGGGCATCTGCATTTTGAGAGGCTGATCTAGTTCGTGGTCTTCCCATGGTAGAGTTGTTAGTTGTCACTCTGAGTAGAATAAACAGATGCCTTATGGATGATTATGGATCTCCTTCGGGGGATTTATACAATCCAGTAGCTGCAAAGTAGATCCTTATAGCCTGAGAATTCAAATTCTCAGTGAAAGCACCAAAATGTTAGCACCAAAATTGGTCACTAACACCCTTAGAAAGATTGTGTAGTGGGATTAATGAAGAAAGTAAATTAAATCAGAGAAAAGAGTGTAAATTTAAGTGCAGAGAATAAAAACACCAAATTTATAGTGGTTCGGCGCAACTGCCTACATCCACTCTGAAGTTAACTTCTGTTGATTTCCTTGATGGGTGATTACAGATACAATCCGTTTTTAGTTACTAGAATACAATTGCAAAGTAAAAGAAATAAGTCTGGAATGAGTCTTGAAAATGGCCGAGTCTCCCGAGTGTTCTCTCAAAATCTCTCCCCTTTTTATGTGCCCCTGCCTCTCTATTTATAGACAAAGGTGGGTTGGACTTCCCTGGTGAGCCTGGTAGCTGAATAACTTGGTCCAAAGAGGCCAAGCCCTGTACGCCGAACCGAGCAGGCCGAATGGTCGAGTACCGATCCATTCTCTTTATGCCGAACAACACATTTGTTGTGGGGAAGAGTAGACCGAGCAGTGATTGGACCGGGCGTGCTGGGGAGAATGTCGAACCATCCTTGATTGCCGAACCATCCTTGATTGCCGAACGTCTCGGGAGGCCGAATGAGAATACCGAGTCTTCATGGATACCGGTTTCTCCTTGAAACCGAACGGTATAGTGCCAAACGGCCTAGGTGTCGAACGAGGCACTTGATGTTCGAACGCAATCTTGACCGAACGAGCCTTTGGCCGAACGATGTTTTTGGTCGAACAAGACCCTTGGCCGAGTGAGGCCTTTGGCCGAACACTTCTGAATGACGTTTGCAAAGAGATGCCGGATGAACCAGTTGTGCCAACCAGTGGGTATGTCGAGCGTTATTGTGCCGAACCACTTAAAGGCTGAGCGAGTTTTCTGGCCGGACGATCTCTTTGGCCGAACGATATCTTAGGCCGAACGCTCCATCTTGGACCAAACGGTAGGGGAGGCCGAGTACGAAGTTGCCCGGCCAATTCCCTGGGAAATAGGTTTCATGGATTCCGTTGTTTACCAAACTTCAAAACACATAATTGAATATACCGCAGAGATCAGTACGATGAGATGGTCAAAATAGTATAAAGATATTAGTGGTACGATCATTCGATCAAAAGTCGATAATCGGTACATATATACGTTGCTATTCTGTATGGAAAATCCAACTGGAGCTAGAAACATCCGCATTTCACGAAATGAATTACGCAGTCTGATTTAGAGTGTTCTAAATGAATTTTCTCATGTTGACATATTTAGATTTCGGAATACTTTTAAATTCAATGTTATTAACTGATTTAAAATGAATGAAACTTCGCAATAAAATAAATTTCAATATTACCAGATGAAAATTTTCCAGTTGCTATGTTTAAATAGACGTATTCCAAATAATAAATTTTCATTTTCAAATTTTATTGCTTAAATTTCATAAAATTTCAATAAACTTTCTTATTAAAACCATTAAAATTTTCAGGTCGTTACATTGTCAGTAAGATTTCAGCTCATCAACATGAGATTGTCTAAAACTAAAATTTGGCACCTTCAATAAAAGGTCATAATAAACAAACATATCATGATTCATAAATACCTACTAAACATACATAGAAATTTTATGAGTATCACAAGTTGTCCACTAAATAAAATTATGAACAAACTTATCTTTTCTTTAAGTGTTAATTTTCATGAGAAAATGTCTATATATTAGCTATTAGGTTTCAAATGCTGCTTTGTTCATTAGTACAGCTAAGTTTTTTCTATTTGTGTTCACAATCGAAATGAATCTACCAACAAGAGATAAAAACTGTGTATTTTCCCAAAATGATAAAAGCTTTTATCGACTTTCAAAATGGTTAAACATTATATATTTTATCATTTTTCCAAAAGAATATGTCTCTATAGAAAATGATAAAATAAAACTATCGTCTTTAATATATAAAAAAGTATCCATACCATTTCAAAATTCAGACTGCTGCAATAAAAAGAAATCTTATTTCGCAGAAAGGTAAAAAGATTATATTTCTTTATAGAAGGATAAAATTTTATAATTCTTCCTACAAGAATAATTAAATAACTTGCAGGAGAAGAGCAAAAAATCAAACGACATGGTTGTTATTTCTAGCAAATAGGCAGTTGCTTTCTACACACATCATTGCTCTATGGCATACAAATTTCTCTTTATCTTCAAATGTTCCCACTATCACAATGCTCCAGAAAATTTCTTTTTTCCAAAATCTCAAATGAACTATATATGCTTACTTTCCAATACTAAATACATGATATCTCTACCTACACTCATTCTTTGTACTTGCAACATTTCTCATACCTCACACTTCAACCCCATTTCTGTTTATCAGTGCCCTTTTTAGCATCGACTTCCTTTGGGTCACCACCAATATAATACAGCCTTTTCTAGCTATAAAGGGAAACTTAAAACACATTAAAAATAACAAGTTGATGTAACACGTTGTTAGGAAGAGAAAGCAATAGTCAGCAAGCGAGACACCCGAACATGAGTTACATAACTTGCTTGAACAACCCAGTGTGTTTCTTTATCATCCTCAAAATGTCATTTAGAAAAAGATTTTCTTTTACACTTGTAAATAGTGAAATTATACATTTACTTAAGGTGATCTACGGGACTATGCTTTTTATCATGCAGACGTATAAATTAAGAGACTCATTTTTGAAGGGATAGTAAACATAATGTGCCAGGTTTGCATTTTTTCATATATAAAGACGGCAAGAGGTTTTTTGTTTCCAAGCATGTTGATGTTTGCAAACAATGAAAATGATTAAGAGTGTATACATAAAGTTTCACATGAGTGTTATTTAGCGCTCTCTTTCTTTTTCTTGATGAACAAACCAATGAGAATTTTTAAACTTCACAGTTTAAAAAAAATACAAATTTACCAGCTGCTTAACGGATTTTCAGCCCGGTGCAAGTGTGGTTGATAGGTGGTACATAGGTAGCAATTCTCTTCCTAATTACATTTGACCTTTTTCTTTTTTTTAGTGTTGTCAATGAAGCATTCAAATTCTATCTTATAAAGTGGAAAAAATCTAAAAAATTGTTTTTGACAAAAGGATAAATTTATTTATCCATTGCCTTTGAGAAAAAAAGCAAAATTTACCTATTTATCGTCAAATCATGATTATTTACCTTTTATCCAAAAGTTAACCTAATTATCTTTTTCTTTATAAGATAAATTCTGAAAAGATGATCAAGCAGGCATATTTTAGTAAAATATAAATGCAAAAAGCTAGCTTAACAAAAAGATAAACGGCTTTACCATTTTATTTATCTATCCGCCCCTTATTAGAAACTGGTTTAGCTATCTTTTGTTAAAAGATTAATTCACTTCCCTTACTACTTAAAAGCTTAATATATATGTTGAAAATGTTATGATACAACATACAAGTTCACTTTACACATCCAAAATATCTCCGACAAAAGAAAGAAGAACATTTTTTATAGTTAAACATAATAAAGAGCAAGAACCGAGATTTATACCAGATGACAACTAATACAATTCAATTTTTAGGAAAATAAAAATCCAAATATAAGGTTAATAAAAATAATATCAAAAAATGTGTACACCACCAACGGTCCAAGGCTCACAACATAAGGGATAGCTGCCACAAAGAGATGATGAGGCCATCCAAAGAAATGTTCAAACTTAGGTTTCATTTTTCTTTTGAAGATTGAAAGCTAAAATAGTGGTTTTATAAGAAAATTGTATTATCCTGCACTTTTCAAAGAAAAAAAGTAGAATGGATTTTATTCTTTATTTCATCCTTATAATTTTCCTCTTTACAAAAGGGTAATGCAATCAAATAATGAAAATAGATTAAGTTGCCAAACTCAAATCACAACAAATAACCGTTGAAATTCATGGCTTTCTGTGCTGACCATTGTAATGAAAAATGAATTTATAGCTATGCAAAAGGAGAAAAAAATATACATTTACACTATACAAGTGAAAAAATGTAATTAGAGGATAAATCCATGAAAAGAAGAGTACTGTGTAAATGAACCCTTCCTAATTACTTAAATAATAAGAGACTTCATATTCCAACCATTAGTCAACAAACACAAATTATACCATAATTTTGATACTCAATCTTCTACTAATTCCCAAACTATAAACAGATAAAGATTTGCAAACCTTAGTGGTTTCTTTCATTAATCAATCATTTCTATTTATGTCTCCATTCAATAATTTGAACCTAGAATAAAGATATACAATATTTATATACATGAAATCTAATTATAAACTTAATGTCGAATTATTAAATGAAATTGAGTGAAAAACCAGTCCGATCTCAAACAGATTCAAAATTAGAAGAAAAGTTTCTATAATTATCCAAATCTAGATCGAAAACATCACGAACTGAAAGGGGATTTTTCCATTGAAGCTTCCAGTATGATAGTCGAATTGGGGCTATGGCTTCCAATGGATTTTAGTAGACAAAATTTTGCTAGGGTTACATTGCTTTCCTGGAAGATGGATTGGTTTGAAGACTGACGAATTATGTAATGGGATCGAACCCTCGGGGTTTAGAATTTTAGAATTTGTGATGAATCGAAATCCAACGTCCGAAAATTGACATCCAATAACTCACTTGTATTTGAATGTCGGGGATTCAACGTTGGAATGCAGTTCACTGGAGCTTATAACAACATTAGATTATACACACAGCGGAAAAAAAAATGAATAACTTCGTTGATCACAACATCGATACAACATGGATATGACATCATTACAACAATTGAACACCATCATCAAAGATCAGAATACAAGATACAACAGCTAAAAAATAACAGTGGAACAAAAACAGGCTACAATAACTTCAATAAGGTCTTCAAAAGAAAGAGAGAGAATCCATCATAAGCACCTTCAATCGAAACTTCAAAGCTCCAAAAGACTACCAACCCAAAAGCTTCCAAAATCCAACAACTTCTAAACCAAAGACTCCAAAAGACTTCTAGTTCCAAATCTGAACTAGCTCCAGAACACGGATAATCAGATTCTAGGCTGCCTGTGTAGAAAAATTATAGGCACCCAGAGTTTTGGAAAAGAACAATAAACTTAGGGTCAGTCATGGGACTGGTATGAGTAAACAAGCAGTTGTTTGAACAAAAACAATTTAAAAAGAAATCCATTCATGCTTTTGGAAAATGAAACTACCACAAAGCCTCCCACCACACACACAATGCGATGGCACACTTAGTGAAGATTTCTCCTTATGATAGTCAAACATGCTTGATACGCGAAAATCCTTTGATATTATTATTAGTGCATAGTGTGAAAAATATTTCTAAAGTATAATATTAATCTTAGCCAGCATACGAACCATTATAGTATGCCTACTATAGCTATCATGTTAAATGGCAGTTTCTACAAATAAAACCGTACAGGGCTCATATTGAGTGATTGGATTTCCAACAAATGGCTAGGCTAAGGAACTTCCTTTCCGAATGGGTATGCCTCTGGAGGGGCGTCCCGAGAACCTAACCGGATCTTTGCCAACACAAGGCCGGGTTACCTCTGTAACTAGGTAACTAGCTATCACGAATATGACATCCCTCGATCGTAACCGACCTTTATCCGAGGACCCAACAACAACAACCAACAACCACATAAGTTAAGTACCTGGACTCCATACCAGAATACCACTTTTTATCAAGAAGGAAATGCACATGCCTTAAGGGGGGCGACCCCCATAACTTAGTTGCTTCCTTCCTGTTTCGACCATTTCTAGGGTGAGAGGTTCGATGAAGTCTCGTCCTATAAAGCTACACTTTTCACAAAAACCATGCTTCGATCAACAAATGATCAGCATTTAGCATGCCACATTACCAAGCTGGGAATATATCACTAGTAACCATCAACTACATAACCTCTGAGCTCGTACGTCTCAGAGAAGGGTGTCAAGCTAAGAGAATAAATTCTCCGTCACTACATAGAAATGTATTTGATAGAAATCAGCTTTATATCTCAAAGTGTAATGTCAGACATACAACCATACAAGTCCATCCTTGGTCTGAATGGAACCGAAGGCACTTCTTCCAATAAAGGATGAAGCCCTTGCAAATTCGGGTATCCACAATCCCAACCGGACTCCCCATCACATATGGAAATCCCTATACCGGAGCAACTCAGTGCAGAGCCAATCGAGAGGTAATACTTTCGTTCTCGAAAATACCCTGCCTTCAACAACTGTCTTCAAATGCACTCCCATTTCGTCATATCATTATTCGGAATGGGTTTTATGACTTAATGTCCTACCCTGGCTTACCGAATAAGAAGTGCTTACTTAAAAACACATGGATATATAAGTCACAACAAATTTCCATTTATAATCTTTTAAACAAAAGATTCACCATTAAGATTCGATGTGGTTTTTGGATAACCATTTGGAATCCGACCACCGGTCGCATCGGAATTCAAATGCCGTTTTAAAGGCCAACAATTTTACTTCAATTCTTAAGTTCACAATCACACATCAATATATCACAGATGTCACAGCTCGAAACAAAGAAATTCATATCACAATGTATCATAATCACATATCAGAGATATCAACCCAACCAAGGCATTCAATAATAATCCAATTATCTATGAGTAAGATGAATTAATCATTCAATTCTCAATTAATTCAATTTGATTTTCCAAATAAATAAAATTAATTACTTTAATTACTTTTAAGTCCTTCTTAATTATCATTAAGCAATCATAATTATTTTAATTAATTGAAATTAATTAATCACATAATTACTTTCATTAATTATACTTAATTAATGTTTAGTTATTCCTAATTATTAATTAATTATTCCTTAGTTACCAATTAATTAATCTTAATCACTTTCATTAATAATTATTCATTAATTAATTACATTAATTAATTAATCTGTAATTATAAATTAATTAACCTTTAATTAATAAATTAATTAACCTTTAATTAATAAATTAATTAACCTTTAATTAATTATCTTTTAATTATTAATTAATCATCATTTAACAATATGTCGGTAGTCTAGGATAGTAGAAACCTTGCTAAGGTCTATAGAAATTCCCTCTTCGTTAACAATATGTCCGAGAAATCTAACTTCTTTGACCCAAAATGACATTTAGAAAATTTGTCAAATAGAATGTTCCTCCTCAATATTTCCAAAACAATTCTCAAATGTACGACATGCTCTTCTTCTGTTTTGGAATAGATCAGAATATCATCAATAAATACGAGAATGAATTTATTCAACATTTCTCGAAACACTCGAGTCATCAAGTCTGCTAAATATGCAGGGGCATTGGTTAGTCCGAAGGGAATAACAAACCATTCGTAGAACGCATCAGGACCCCTAAAAGCAGTTGAATGAATACAGTCTTCAGCAATTCACAGTTGATGGAATCCTTGGGCTAGATCCATCTTAGAAAAGAACCGAGTGCCATGAAACTGATCAAATGATCATCAATTCGGGGCAAAGTAAATTTGTTTCTAAGAGTTAATTTATTGAGATCGCGGTAGTCCATGCACAATCTCAAGGATCCACCGGACTTGGCTGCGAATACTACAGCTGAAGCCCAGGTGGAATAACTCGGACGTTTTAATCCTTTCTCCAGTAAATCTCGGGTTTGCTTAACTAGTTCTATTCTTCACTTGGTGCCATCCTACGACTTGCATGCACAACAGGACGAGCATTAGGAACCAAGTCGATTCTGATTTCAATTTCCATATGTGGAGGTAAAGATTTAACTTCTTCGAATACGTCTGGAAATTCCCGGACAACAGGTATAGATTCCGAACTGGGTTCGGGATACCCCAAAGTATACATTAGCTTATCCCTTTTCGAACTTGGGTCCTCACAAGAAATCACAATGAAATTTCCAAATTTGGTTCTAACCGAAATCATTCGATTGTTACAATCTAATTTAGCTTCATATTTGGTTAACCAATTCATTCCGAGTAAGATTTGAAATTCGATAAAGTCGAGAACGAAAAGGCTGATAGGAAACTGATGAAGAGAATACGAGATAGGAACTTTTCTACAACGTAGACAAAGATTCGCAGGGCCACCAACGGGTTCCACACGCAAATGGGTTCGTCTACAAATTCAGATTCAAGTTTTAATTCGTTTACGATTTGTTTGGAAATAAAGCTATGTGTGGCTCCAGTGTCGAACCGAACTCTAACAACTTTATCATAAATATGAAAGTTACCTTCTAAAACTCCTTTCCCTTTATCTTCCTTTGAGGTCGAAGGTTGATCCTTGATCGCATAGACCTTTGCTACTTGAACGTGCTTTATTGCAGGGCATTCTTTAACTACGTGTCTAGGTTTATGGCAATAATAGCATTCCCTGGCTTCCTGACTTGTCTTTATAGGTTGATCCCTCTTTCAATGCTTTTTAGGCTTCTTGCAACTGTTTGAGTAATGTCCCTTCTCCAAACAATTGAAACAAGTAACCTCCTTTGCCTTATTTTCTGGAATGTTCTTCTTTTCTTTTCCTTGCCACGGTTTCTTCCCTTCGAACTTCCTCTTCTTCCAATTCTGATTGCTTCCACTTCCTTTCTTCTCTAAAACATCATGTTTATCCAAGGTATCATATCTATAACCCATATCTATCAAATCAGAAAAAGATTCCTTCACGTGGGCTGTCATACTTTCATGAAATTTCTAGTTTATCCCTCGAATAAATCTTTCATTCTTCTTCAGAGGGATGTTCACCAATTTTTGACCAAATCGAGATAACTCGTTAAACTTGTTCAAGTATTCTTCAAAAGATAAACTCCCCTTCTTCAAGTGTGTAAAATCCTGGTACATCCTGGAAATACCAGCAGACGGCATATAACGTTGCTCAAACACTTCTTTGAATCGATCCCAAGTAAATTCATCCTCCGGCTCAGCTAGTGTAATAGTCTCCCACCAGGCTAAAGCCTCTTCCTGGAGCTGCCAAGAAGCTATCAACCTCATCTAATCATCTTTTATCTTCAATCCTTTGAAAATCCTTTCACAATATTGAATCCAGGCTTGTGCTTCGATAATAGTTTCTTTGCCTATGAATGGCTTCCCCCCAAGTCTTGAAAAACTTCGATGTAGATCAGCCTGATTCGGCTGGGGTTGGAAAGGAAGAGCTGCTTCCGTTGTTGCAAGGTCTCGACCAGTTGTAGTGGTGCTTCTCCGTCCCCTACCTCATCCTCTTTTTCTGCTCATTCTCACTATCTATAAATAGTAAGAAAACTTGATTTAGGCATACGGACGATATATCTTAGGGATATACAAATTGTAGGGTATTTCTAGCCCTATTTCTAATGAGTCACCTAATGTGTTATACTCCAAAGCTAAAGTTCTTACTGAACCTTTAGCTCTGATGCCAAATGTGACAACCCAAAATCCAGCATCCGAAAATCGACATCCAATACCACACTTGTATTCGAATGCCGAAGATTCAACGTTGGAATCCAGTTCGCTAGAGCTTATAAAAACATTAGATGATACACACAGCGGAAACAAAATGAATAACTTCATTGATCACGACATCGATACAACATGGATATAACATCATTACAACAATTGAACACCATCATTAGAGATCTGAATACAAGATAAACAAATGAACAATAAAAGCGGAACAACAACAGGCTACAATAACTTCAATAAGGTCTTTAAAAGAAAGAGAGATAGAATCCATCATAAGAACCTTCAATCCAAACTTCAAAGCTCCAAAAAACTTCCAACCCAAAAGCTTCCAAAGTCCAACAGCTTCCAAACCAAAGACTCCAAAAGACTTCTAGATCCAAATCTGAACTAGCTCCAGAACATGGATAATCTGATTCTAGGGTGGCCGTGTAGAAAAATTATGGGCACCTAGAGTTTACGAAGGGAACAATAAACACCGGATCAGTCATGTGACTGGTATGAGTAAACCAAATAGTTGTTTGAACAAAAACAATTTAAAAATAAATCCATTCATGCTTTAGGAAAATGAAACTACCATAAGGCCTCATACCCACACGCAATGCAATTGCACACTTGGGAAAGATTTCTTCTTATGATAGTCAAACATGCTTGATACGCGAAAATCCTTTGATATTATTTTTCGTCCATAGTGTGAAAAACATTTTGAAAGTATAATATTAATCTTAGCCAGCATGTGTACTATTATAATATGCCAACTATAGCTACGATGTTAGATGGCAGGTTCTACAACTAAACCCGTATAGGGTTCGTATCGAGGGATTGGATTTCCAATAAATGGCCAGGCTAAGGAACTTCCTTTTCGAATGGGTACGCCATTGGAGAGACGCCCTGAGAACCTAACTGGATCTCTGCCAACACAAGGCCGGATTACCTCTATAACTAGATAACTAATTGTCAAGAGTATGCTATACCCCGATCGTAACCGACCTTTATCCGGGGCCCCAACAACAACAACCGACAACCACATAAGTTAAGTACCTGGACTGCATACCAGAATACCGCTTTTTATCCAGAAGTTAAGTTAAGTACCTTGACCCACCGCCTCAGGCCACTAGAGGCCACGCACCTCCGTCCAGAGCTCCGCCTGACTCCTACGCTTCGATTCCTACCTATATGATCGCCTCTAATCCACTGACGATGATGCAGCAACTCGAATTCCGACCACAACCCAAACTTGGGTTAAACCCTAGATCGTCAATGTCCAGCCACCACGGTGGCTAATAAATTCACCTAGTATTTTTCCTAGGTTCGCCAACCTCCAAGCTACCCTCAGTGATGAACACGAGACCACATCCTCCACCGATCGCCAGAATTCGCCATAAACTCAATTCTCGTTCAGCCTCGAATTCCTCAATCAATACGACACTAAAAATCATGATTCTTCCTTTAAAATTCATGGTTTTGCAAGAAGAATTTGGTGATGTAAAGAAAACTGGAAATAATGGTGTTCAAATTTTTGATATTCTTTAAATTCTACTGTATTATATTAAGTCCAGAAAATATTTTAACTAATTTTACTTAAAGATATTTTTACAACTTAGATCCTGATGTTACAAATATATTTTGTTTTAATATGAAGGCTTAACAAGAATTAGAAGAAGTGATTTGGGTTTTTGAACAGATTTTTAAAACCTGGAAAGAAACAGAGAGACCAATGCATGTATAATAGACATGCACAGATCATTTATATGTGCATATGTACATGCAGGCATATTTCACAACTTTACTTCAAGAATTCATCACAAACTTCAAATTTTTAACGTAGATTTTAAAGTAGCTTACTCACCTGGTAAAGAAGAAAACAGAGAAGAGCCTAGAAGAAATGCTTTTGCTTTTAAAATCATTTTGATCTGGTATTTGAAAACTGGAACTTGCTTGATCTTTGTTGAGTTGAATTTATCTTGAATAAGCTTGCTTTCAAATCAGATTGATGAGTTGATTCTTGGCTTGAGATGATTTTTTTCTTGAATTTGTTTTACTGGTTTGTGGAGTTCCAGGTTTTAGTTTGATTTTCTGTTTTTTGAAATAGTTTGCATTTGTTTTTGAAAATTTGTTTTCTGGTTTGTACAGGTCTTAGTTTTGAACAGATAAAAAAATAAGAAGGAAGGAGATAGAGATATATATATATATATATATATGTAGCTTTGTTTTCTTTTTATTAATTATCTCAAAAATAAAAATAAGAGTGACACTTGTTAAATGGATGAATTAAAATCTTAACAGTTGTTAATTCTTATGTTAAAATGGTTACACTTGTATTATGCATGAATAAATATTTTAAATCAATTATTATATTACATTTTCTTATTTTTATAAAGACATTTCCTTTATTTATTACTATATAAAATCTTAAAATAAAATGATTTTGAAATTAATTATATACTAATAAAAATCACATATATATTATTTTTAAATCCAAATATTTTTAAAAAATTTATATTTGAATTTTAAATTCAAATTCAAATTCAAATGACAATCTATTCATATATATATATACACTCTTATCCTTTTTTTTTTTGAAAATTCAAATTCATTCACAATTAATTCTAGAAATTTATGTTAAATACCCAATTAAACTTGATTTAAAAATCGGATCGTTGCAGAATTAGAGGCGTTCAGATTCACCTCTAATGATAGCAATAGTGACATAATAATATTCTGCCCTTGCTTTATTACTAAAAGAGGGGTTTGTTTATTTTTTTCCCCTAAAGTACTACTTCTAAAATCACCAATTTTAGTAGTGAAAATCATGCAAAATATCAAGAGTATTCTTCAATTTTCGGTTTCATTAAGAAAATAAGTGTTGATAATACAACATTCCATATTACATTATTGACAAGAAATTCACACCAAATCTTAAAGCATATAATGTCATGCATAAAATCACAGTCTCAGTGGTTATACTATAATAAACTCTAGTATATCTCGCTTCCCAATTTTACCTTATATATATGGGTACGTATGCACGTCCGATGGACGTGTGCATAGAGAAATGTATTCAAAATTGAAGATGAATGTTTGATTGGACCACGACTGCCTTAACATTGATATATTATTTCAGTGGCTAAGCATTTCACCGATGATATACAAACTATTTGTGTCGGGTGAGTTACCCTGGTATGCTACATTTGATTCATATATATGTTTATGATTTAACAACAAAGCAAAATATAGATTCACCACATGTATATTGATTTAACGGTAATGTAAAACATCATTCATGTAACTCACACGGACACGAAGAAAACACCAAGTAAATTGGTTTGAATTTACTTAAAATTTTCATTAATTTAATTATAGAACTCTAAAATGTTTAACCATACAACTTCAAACAAACACTGTGATAATTCTTCCTTTGTCTAATCTTACAACGTTTTCGAATAACACAGCAACATAATATAATAATTTTTGCATTAACATGATAGGGAAAGAATTCAAAATTTATAAGCTCCTAGGAACATGTACCCATAAAAATATATTTGCTCATGAGAGAAACACTCGTTGATCACTGCACTGGTGTAGCACACCATTACATTCAACTTTTGCGCTCAAAAGGCGTCTATGATCCTGCTTGACCATCTCCATCAATGCAGACTCTAGCTCTTTAGATCTGGAAAACAAAAACCAAACAACTGTAAGTAATTAAAAAAGTTTTGATGCAAAATAAATGTCAGAACATTCACTCGTTACTGTGATAAAAATGCTTTATGATAGATTCAAGGACACTGCATAACTGTAGGATTTACACTCTTTATGCATAATTATTGGCAAGGCACAACAAGCCCTTGTGGAGTCAGAACATTAACTCATAGGTCAAATAAAAATAGAAATCAACATTCACCTAAGCATAGCTGATCTTTTCTCCTCCATTAACCTTCATAACTCAGCCTTCAACCATGTCACCTGATATTAGAAAATAAAGAAGATTAGTCTGCATCAATATAGTCTCTCATCAGCCAAGCAAGAACATAAGTGGTACAGTTGGGTGAATTTAGGAATTTGTAAACCATCCAATTCTTTATTCTTCAGAAACATGATGTCAAAGCCAATTATTTATCTTACTTCTTGACATAAAAATGCAACCTCAAATGGTAACTGAAAAGAAGTAACATGTATTTGATAACCATATAAAATTAACCATAACAATGGAAAAAGAGTACAATATATCAGTAAAAATTTAAAAAGAAATAACACATCCAAAGGAGAAATTTTCAGCTAATTGAAATTCTCATCTCTTTAATTCATTATTTCTGAAATGAAGTTGAAGTCATGTAGTAAATAAAAGTTGTTCCAATCTTACATTCTGCGAACTTCCACTTATGCAGTTGTATAGTCTAAAATGTATCAATTATAATGTAATAATTTAGGTTATTAGTCCTTAAATCAATACAAATTGGATGTTTACAAATTGTGCTTAGAATTCAAGTTGTACAGATCAACGAAAATAAAACCTAATTCCCTTTAGAAATATGTTATGTATCTTCAATTGTAATAATAAACACTAAAAAATTGATCTGTCCACATGTCAAAAAATACATTGATTCATTTATTTATCTTAAAAAAATGATAGACCATAGTTGAGAATTAATCAGATATTGTCAATTGATGTTATATCCTTATGTTCATTTAATAGTGAGAAAACATTCAGTATAAATGCATGCACACCACATGTATAGAAAACATTTCAATGGATTATATATGTTGGTATGTCATTTTATAACAAACATATTAATACAGCAAGTATATTTTTGTATAGTAAACTAAGCTAAAATGAAATCAATTGGAAAAATCAATTGAGCAAATATCATAATCAAAAATCTTAAAGAGCCTAGAACGGCTCTATTCAAAGAGCTTAACAAAAGTGAAACTAATATACGTTTTATAGCAATTGGTATGTCCAAATAGATTATTTGAAAGTTTTTTGTAGGTTTCATGTTAGAAAAAGAGATAGTGTGATAATTGAAGGCTATTTCGATGGGAGACTATATCATGAACTAAAACTACAATTAAATAAGTTGACATTGTTAAGAACCATTAATATCAATAGTAAGACTTCTCCATATATAGTTTTTATTGTTTGGAATTGGATTAAAATGACTTAAATATGAGGTAGCTCCTCCTCTAAACTGTTTAGTGAGAATAGAGTATAAAGTAATTGAACTTCGTAATTTCGAATGTTTCCTAATAATCCTAATATATAGCAGAAAACATATATATATATATATATATATATATATATATGTGTGTGTGTGTGTGGAACTTGAATGAAATATAACAAATAAATGTAAAAATGTAGCTTGGCTTCAGAAGATGAGTTTAATTTGCATAATTGTTTTGACATGACTGGTATGGTACTTTACATAGGGCTGCATAGCAATGAATATAACAAGTCAGTAATGTGTAGTTTTTGATTTCACTACCCTTTGAATTCAAATAAGCCCACGGACATACAACAGCGGTTGCATAAAATGAGGTCTGGTATTTCAAGGTAGGGGCATGAGATGTGCTGCATCATGCTACACTATCAATGCATATAGAGTAAAATTGGACAGCAAGATTTCAAAATACAACAACATAGTGCAATATACAAAACAATAACAACGAATTGCTTAACCATATAAATTAGCACATATTTTACAGTAATAAAATATAAAGTTGGCATGCATATGAGAAAGGTTATACTAAGAGATTCCTAAATTTTCACTGTTGCTTGTATATGCAGCAATTTCTTATGCTAGGTCATCCAATTGCCAGCACTGCTTGATCCGAAAAATAGTACAAAAAATAGTACTAAATCTTGTATAAGTAAAAGGAAAGGCATGAGTACTTGTCAATGGGTTGATAGGATGAACATGGTTAAACTTTTCAACAATACATAGTTACACCAATAAATCAATAATTATTTGTGATCCAAGAACATAGATTGAGAACTACACTAACAACAACCTAAATATAATGATTTTAAAATAAAGCTGAAAGTAATCATGCATTAACCAAATAAATAAAGACGAAAACAATCAAATTCGCAAATAGCTTAATGTGCTAAAGAAAACATAAGTCCCAAAGAAAATGTTAAAGATCAATTCTGCAATTACAAAAATGTCGTCGGAAATTAGGTATACACAATGACTAACCATACCATATGATATGTACTATCAAGATATCGATGTCTTTTTGGATGATGGATTGAAAACTTCCATTTCCAACTCATACTTAATATTTCACCTCCAACAAAATTACTGCCAAAAAAAGTCAACTAAGTGAAGGGAAATATGTCGTCGATCTGCTGTTAAAATGGACAGCTCAATTTAGCTCAGCTTGAAATTGATTAGTTGATTGTAAGAGCGCATATTATAGAATTGTTACTACTCCACTATTGAATATCATTCAATTAAAAAGTCATTGTGAGCTAAATTATATGGAAATATATTTCTATTGTAAGATATAATCAATAGAAAATATGGATGATGGTCATGTTTGTTTATTTAGTCTAAGTGATAATAATTAGTCAAGTTTTTGCTCTCAGTTTGTCATCAGTAATTAACAGATAATATATGTCATAAGTCATCATAAGGTTAGTATCATCAGAAGTAATACTAAGGTGACTAAATAGTTGTTTAATCTGAACTACCATTCACTGTGTTAATAAAATATGCATATTGTTGATATGCTCATCCATATTTTAAGTTGAGATCATACGTTGCTGATATATTTTTAACACAATTTATATGCTTAAGGTTACATGCAATGCCCAAGAAAATAGAAATGAAGATGCAATGAAGAAAAAAACATCTCACAATTTATCAAATCATATTTAGAGGAAAAATACCTCTACTGAAGCAAATTAAAACTGCTGCAATGTTGTAGCTATGTTATTTGTACATGGGAATGCTCAGCAATTTCAGCAAACAATTCCTTTAACTTGCTCTTATTATCAGTAATAATACCCTACATAACATAAATTTCTATTTAGTGTCAATCAATCAAATTTTGGGTTCCATGACACCCCATGCCACCTAAGTTTCTAGTATATCTTATTTATAACGAATGTACTGTAAACACTGTACTGTAAACTCAGCTTTATGTCAGTCGAGACTACCCTAAACTCCTCCACATCTTTGATAGTCAAAAATACCAATATAATATACAGATAAGTGTTTAGCAAGTTAAAAATTATGATGGTACATTTGAATTGGATTGAACAGCAAAACCTCCAATACAATTTGAAACATGCCCGAAGAAATCCAAAGTACAACAAAATAGTGCAATGTACAAAACAATAACAATGAATTGCTTAGCCATATAAATTAGCACATACTTTACAATAATAAAATCTAAAGTTGGTATGCATATGAGAAAGGTTATACTCAAAGTTTCCTAAATTGTCACTGCTCCTTGTATATGCAGCAGTTTCTTATGCTAGGCCATCCAATTGCCAACACAGTTATTCACTGTTTGATCCCAAAAACAGTACTCAAAAATTGTACTAAATCTTGTATATGAACAAAAAAGGCATGAGTACTTCTCAATGGCTTCATAGTATGGACATGGTTAAACTTTTCAATAATACATCGTTACACCAATAAATCAAAAATCGTTTATGCAACATAAAGTTAATCTAATTTTTAAGCTTATGATAACTATATAGAGTTTCACACGTATTTTGAAACAAAAAAGAAAATATCAGATAAAAATGTTATAAATTAGTACCCTGGACAAAGAGTGATAAATTTTTTACAAAGTAGTACCTTGATCAAAGAGTGAAATACTTATCATATTGTTCTTTCTTTTCATCAAAGAGGCATTTATTCAGGCTAACCCAAATCTTAAGGTAATGTGCACCTCCAACATGTTTAAACAAAATAACCAATAACTCATGAATGCGATGTGCATCGGAACGAATAAAAACTTTAGGGATTTTAGGGAAAGATACAACTGGAGCAATTAGAATATGTTCCTACACACAACTTGCTTATTTAACAATATATGATAATTATTCGTAGGGAAATAACTATATATATATATATATATATATATATATATATATATATATATATATATATATATATATATATATATATATATAACGCACGATATTTAGAATTGAAAGATTGTGATATTTTGCAAACAACCCTTCAAAATCAGTAGTTTTGCAGAAACAATGACGGTAGAGAGTAGCGGCGTCAGTAATCGACGGCAGCGCTGGTAGAGGGTGGAGGTAGAATATTTTGAATTAGAAATGCTCCTTTGAGCGTTTTTGCACGAAACAAAATCTTACTATACAGATGCATGCTACAAACGCTTATTTACTTTTATCGGTCGTTAAATTTTGTGATTATACTGAAATACTTGTTGGTGATACTAAGGATCCTAATTTGTTGGGGGTGCACTTGTATATAGGCTAGCATAAATTATCAAAAACAAAACTTCTATTATTACTCCATGATCGCAGAGGTACCTAGATTGATACATAACCTCCTTATTTATTAAACCTCGAGACCTAGATACAACTTCGAAAGAAGGTGACATATTTAGGCTTCAGCTCTTCCTTGACGTTGCTGCTGTGACCTTGGTTCCAAAACGACAAACTCCTCTCCTCTGTTCCACTTCACCAGCCTTGCCTCCTTCCTTGAAATACGGTATGCGTTCATGATCACTTCTTCAGGCAATCCTTTAAGAGCGGAGGCCTTTCCTACAATCGGGCTTGATATAGAGTTGTCGTTGGTCTCGAACGCTACCCACTCGAAATCTTCGCTTGTGGCTTGTTTCAATTGAGCATAGTTTTGTGGAATGACAAGGATTTGACCCTGACGAACCTCCCCATTGAACACGGTCTGACCATGGTTGTTAACCACCTGGCATCGGCAGCTTCCTTGAAGGACGTACATTATGCTGTGGGCATTCACCTTCCACAGTGGAGCCACATATGCATTTCTTCTAAGGGATCCTCTTATAGCGCTAAGCCTGAGATATCTCAGAATTGGCAGCTTTTGGCTGTTCAGAGTGGTAATTCTTCCACCGTTGGGGTTGTAGATGTCTGCACGGTTCGGATCACCAATGTTCTCCTTGATTTTCATTGTGCAGTATGCCTGTTCCAATCCATTATCCCTTGGTGATGATCTTTCTTCTTCGGATCTGCTACTGCTTCTTCTCGAGCCAACGAAATCTAGCTTGCCTTGCACTTGCACAATTTCCCCTCTTTGATCGTTTCTTCCCTTTAGTTTTTCAGCTAGTTGTTGGTTGATGCCCATCGCATTGGCTAGGGCTTCCGTGCTGAATCCACTTAAGACGTTGCTTCCGGAGTTCTCGCTTTCGCTTTCGCTCTCACTCTCGCCATGTTGCTGTCTTCTTGTTTGCTGTTGCTTGCTACCGGCCAGCAAGAATTGCTACAACAAAATAATAATGTCACGTGTGCGTACTTAACATCCAGTGACTGGATTCATATGATACATATATGGTATAGAGCTAGAGACAAGTAGCCACCCTGCGTTGGCGATCAAGCTGGTTAGCAGTGTTGCTAGTGTCCATGATTTGAATGGTAACAAGCTCAGAATCTCCATCGTTATGGCACCAGTGTGCTACTCCAGCTGGGAACGCGATCACATCACCTTCTCTAATGCGATGAACTTGCTGGTGTGAATCTCCCCTTCTCTGCTCCTCCTCCTGCTCACCTCTTCGTTCATGTGACTGTTCTGATTGTTGCTGAAATGACTGGAACGATTCCGGGCAGCCTGGCACCACTGTTCCTGTGATACCTCTGCCTGCATACATGTACAGTTAACACAGTCCTAAGCCTACACTTTTAACTTCTTCTTACACATTATTATTTAACATTAATTAAAAGCACATGAAAGAAAAAGCAACTAACCTCTGATAACATAGACAAGAGAGGGGGCATTGGAGAACTGTGGCAACAGCAATCCATTAGCCCGAATAGTTCTCCTCACAGCGGACACACCAGCACAGTCAAACTCTTGGTTCCTAGCATCAAAGTAATCGCTGTGACCTGCCTCTGACTCGACCCTCCTTTGTGGTTCTTGTGCCTTCAACCTCTCTATTTGACATTGGCTCCGGGAACTCAACCTTCTACTGCCTTCCCAAGGACTGCTGCTGCCTTCCCTACTGAACTCTATTTGAGCCAGTACCGATGCACTTGATACTAAAAAGATAAGAACGTTCAACATGCACATCAACCTCTTCGCCATTATATGTTTGTACGCAGTAGAATATTGATCAGTTTGTGGATAATGTAATATGATGAGTTGAGAGTACTGAAGCTGTGACTTGTATATATACTGGTTTTGGATTGAAGTAGGTGAGCCTACTGAAGGACACTCGTCCATCCATTGCACTACTGCATGCTCTTCATACAATTACGTGTTGCCGCATTGCAGAAAAAGGTGGGATTACCCTTGCAACGTGTTATGGGACTTGTGAACTTGGTTGGTTTTCTTTGGGGCTTTACTGCGTACGCGACGAGCGGTTCATGTGCTGAATGTGTACATCCCGCTTCCAAACAAAACAACCCCGCTGTTCCTTTTCATTTAATCAAAACTAACGCACAGCTGGAGCTCTTATCATCTCCACTCCTTTCCTTCTGCTTCTGTTTTTTCAGCTGTAATTCATACTATTACTACGTTAAAGGTAAAAATTACTTTTGCACTGGTTCTGTCATCATATATAAAAATAATTTGCCCTGCCTGTACAGGGTGACGAGTTTGCACTTGGTGGACAACGTCCATGCTTTAGCAAGATTCAAAACAACATAAATAACTATTTCATCTCGGACTTCAACGCATTATCATCTGCATTTCCAGCACTAACTTGTTCCAGCTAAGCAAGCACTTTAGAACTCCACGTTGATAATGTTTTGAAGGACGCGACTTATGACTAAGCAATATGTAACAGTATGAGATAAACTTTGAAAATCGTAAAAAAAATATTTGTGTATATTGAGAGCTACACATATAGGTAGAACATATCTTCGACCATTTAAATGTTATGACCATTAATAGGGCCGGCCCAAAGCGTAAATGAGCCCTAATCTTGTATGTAATTTTTCAGTAGGAAGGGATAAATTAAGTAAATTAAAAGTGCACTGAGTATGACTTGAACTTGTTCACCATATATAACTATATATGTGTAGCACGACACCAATCAAGCTAGAATAATCTTCCATAAAAAAGAAATAAAAATAGAGTTACTTAACAAATCCGTAGTTAGATTATAATAAAAGATAAGAATTCAAACAACAAATAATCACATCACTGAAAAGCAAATCGAAAGCAAAGAAAAAAAATGTATGCAGAAAAGAAAAGAAAACGGATATAAGACTTTATTTTGGTTGGACGTAACCTTGACCTACATCCACTATTATTTTCATTGTTTGTTTGCTGTTTAATTTCTTATATACAAAATCTAGTCTAGATATAAGAGAGGTTTTTAACGCAGGAGTTGAATATATTTTGATGGATGAAGAAAAAAAGGGTAGAGCTTAGACGTAGCTTTAGTGGAGAATTACTTCTTTATATTCATCGTATTCTTGTACCAGTATATCTATGCTAGATGAGGTTGAAATACTTTTCTTTTTGAAACTTTATTAATAATAGGGCCCAAGCCCATAAGAAAAAATAATAGGATTTACTCAATAGGGTTATACCCGAATACAACACACACAACTCCAAACCCTAGCATTTCTAGGGTAAAACAAGCGCCTCCACTTCCAGAAAACTCCACCATACAAAAATGGCGAAGAAAGAACTTCTATCTCGAGACTCAAAATAAAACACTGGAACCAAAATATAAGGCTTAAGGAGGCTTCCATGTCTTTAACACGAAGCGATGCAACCTTGAAGCTTTAAATTGGAGCAGAAATTACTTTGTAGAGTGATTTCTGTTTCTGCTTCATTAGACAGTCACTTTGCTTTTCATAGCTTCATAAAGCCTTAGATTGGGAGGATCTTTGGTATAAGCTTTGAGATCTGGAGTTTTGATGTCCAAAAAACTTTAGAGGTCTCGAGAACCTGAAGCATCTTTAGCTGAAGCTTTGTAATCTAGAGCTTTGGCATTTAGAACTATTTGAGCCTCTTTGATAGCTTTAGCAGTATGAGTTCGAATATTCCTGTTATCCACGATGTTTGTTGGATTCTCTGGCTCTTGCATCTTACTATTGTCACCTCTTTTCTAGATAGATACGTGATAGACTTGATTGTTAAGATTGTTTTCGTAATGATTAATTATATCCTAATCTCTTGTCATTGATTGCCAGTTGGAACATCCTATCATGATCACGTAAACTGTTGTGAGCACAGCAGGTCCTATTCAAATTAGGCAGAAAAAGATTATGGTTAGTATTATTATTTGTGTAATTAATCGGTTTATTTTTTATAAAAGTCTTATTACTTTCCTTGCAGGTATTATTCATGAGTTGAGTATTATAAATGTTATTTGTCTAGTGTACTAAAACAGATAGCACGCTACAATAAACTCGTCGCACAAGTTTATTAATTAGAATTCAGCTACGCTGGAATTCTGTATTAGATAAATGTAACAATAAGTTACGTTGTAACTAAATTACAACAACAACGTTATACTATTGTAAGAAATAGTATAGCTTATAAACGGGAAAGATTACCGTGAATCTAACCAGTATATAAAGGAAATTCCGTCTGAGGCTTGTCGTAACAATTTCCTTAAGAATTTTATTTCAAAACTCTCCCAAGATACAACAGACGTAATCTGCACGAGATTGTAATGAGTATGTCAACTCTGTGATATATATATGGAATATAGAGCAGTGGAGCAAAGAAGCAGAAGAAATTAGATTGGAATAGAATGAGAATGTGATCAGTATTCTCTCCTATTTATAATTTCATCCGCATCCCTACGAACAGTCGCGTCCGCTTGACGGGTCGCACCCGTTGCCTTTTGATCGCTGCTGTTCGTTAACGGGTCGCACCCGCCCGTCCAACGGTACTGTTTCGTACCTGCTCGCATTGTTTCGCCCGCGCCTGTTCAGTCGGGTCGCACCCGCTTGCGCCGGCGTCCGCTTCAATCGGCTCGCTCGCACCTGTTTGCTTCCAAAGGGTCGCACCCGTTTACTGTTCGCGTCCGTTCATGAACAGTCACATCTGCTCAGGCAAAAAACCCTGCGTCTGTTCACCCGCCTGCTTCTCTTTAAATTCCAGGCTCAGCCCAGTTTCAGACGAAGCCCAAAACTGTTAAACAATGGCCTAGTAAAAAGAATGGTCATTTTAGACCCGTACCCGTACCCGTCCCGGTTCGGTCGGACGGACGGCGGCGGCGGCGCGCGCGCGCGTGTGTGGTGGTGATGCATGATCTCCCTCCTCACAACGAAGCATACATTTGGGAGCCCCAGGCCCCCAACCTGCACTTGAGAAAACCATATATAAACCAATATAGCTCTCAAGAATTTGGCGATGTGGGACTTTGTATATTTCCATTCATTCTAGCTTTAGGAATTCCAACAATCCCCCACATGAATGATAATATACATATCCCCCACACAAAGCGAAATATCACAGAGTACATATGGAATAATGCTTTATCGTGGATAAGTAGATATTTCACTTTGAACTTTCCCTAGTTAAAACTTATCGGATCTACTTGGCTAATCGGTGAATTATTTCATCTTGAACCGTCGGCCTTTATTGTATATCCAAACAATAAGCTTTACGAAGCATTGATTCCCTTCTCATCCAATCTCTTGGTTTTGTTCATTTTGGTCCTGAACATATTTTGGTTCTGCGAGTGTTATAGAGAATTTAAGCCTTTAATATTCTCATAGAGCCGACCCAGCTCACACTAACATAGATGATCGCAACCATTAAGAGTATCCTACATATACCCCACTTGTTATTTTCAAGATATGGTCATCATTAAAAAACATAGTTTTAACCTTTAACTACTTCTGTAGGTATGCATTATATTTTGCACCATAGGAATGGAGTAGGACCAAGTCCAGACAAATGCATTACTTCTTGAGTTACTCATAACTGGTTTGCCTATTGATCCTAGTCCGTGGGATCTCCAGTCGCTAGGATAGGTTTCCGTATAAGGTAACTCTTGTTGGTTTAGGCTTTTTTAAACCCATTCCCCTCGATGCGCAGTCAATTTTCTCTCTTGATAAACCTTTAGTAAATGGATCCGCTAGGTTATCATTTGTTCTCACATAATCTATGGAAATAGTTCCATTTGAGAGTAACTGCCTAACTGTATTATGGCGTCGACGAATATGTCGTGACTTTCCATTATACACAAAGTTTTGCGCTCTGCTTAGCGCTGCTTGGTTATCACAGTGTATGCATATGGCCGGTACAGGTTTAGGCCAAAACGGAATATCTTCTAAAAAGTGACGAAGCCATTCTGCTTCTTCGCCTGCTTTATCTAATGCAATGAACTCTGATTCCATAGTGGATCGAGCTATGCATGTTTGTTTAGTAGATTTCCATGACACCGCTGCCCCTGCTAGGGTAAAGACATAACCACTCGTTGATTTTGATTCCTCTGAATCTGCAATCCAGTTTGCATCACTATATCCTTCTAAGACGGCAGGATATTTTCCATAATGTAAGGAATAGTTAGTGGTATTTTTTAAATATCCAAGCACTCTCATTAGTGCTTTCCAGTGTTCCTTCCCTGGATTGCTTGTATACCTGCTCAATCGACTTACTGCATAAGCTATATCTGGTCTAGTGCAATTCATCAGATACATTAAGCATCCTATTACACGAGAGTATTCCAGTTGCATTACACTCTCATCAGTGTTTTTATGCAGTACTTCCGATGGATTAAAGGGTGTATTTACTCCTTTAATTCCAAAGTTTTGAAATCTTTCAATTACTTTTTCTACATAATGTGATTGAGATAACTCAATTCCATTCGATGTTCTTATTATTTTTATTCCCAAAATAATATCTGCAACATCCAAGTCTTTCATGTCGAAATTGTTGATCAACATTTTCTTTATGGTCTCAATTACCTGAGTATTTGGACCGAATATTAGCATATCGTCCACATATAGACAAATCATCACATATGATTGCCCAACCTGTTTGTAATAAACACATTTATCACATTCATTTATACGAAAACCATTTTTCATCATGACACTATCAAATTTTGCGTGCCATTGCTTTGGAGCTTGTTTTAGTCCGTATAATGATTTGACTAATCTACAGACTTTGTTTTCATTTCCTTTGGAAATAAATCCCTCAGGTTGCTCCATGTAAATCTCCTCATCGAGATTTCCATTTAAGAATGCTGTTTTTACATCCATTTGATGAATCTCTAGATTATAAATGGATGCAATTGCTATTAACATTCTTATAGAGGTTATTCGTGTAACCGGTGAATAGGTATCAAAGAAGTCTACTCCTTCTTTTTGACGATATCCTTTGGCTACTAATCTGGCTTTATACTTGTCGATAGAGCCATCTGCTTTCATTTTCTTCTTGAAAATCCATTTGCAGCCAATTGGTTTTATTCCTGGTGGAATATCAACAATTTCCCAAGTTTTATTACTTAGAATTGAATCAATCTCACTTTGGATTGCTTCTTTCCAACATGAAGATTCAGAAGATGACATTGCTTCCTTGTACGTTTGAGGTTCGTGTTCTAACATATAAGTTAAAAAATCCGAACCAAATGTTTTGGAAGTTCTTGCCCTTACGCTTCTTCTTGGTTCAACCTTCTCGTTGTCCTGATGAGTTTCATCTTCACATGTCTCATCTCTGTTATCTCTTGTCCTTTTTGGGACAGGATTTCCATCGTTTCTTTTATGTGGAAACACATCTTCAAAGAACGAGGCATCTCTTGATTCCATGATTGTATTTACATGAATATCATTTATATCAGACTTGAATACCAAAAATCTATAGGCACTACTATTTTGGGCTGGCCCAAGATAATTACAGTCTACTGTTTTTGGTCCAAGTTTGACTCTCTTGGGAGGCGGAACTGGAACTTTTGCCAAGCACCCCCACACTTTGAGGTATTTAAAGCTTGGTTTGTGTCCTTTCCATATCTCATATGGAATTGTTCCCGTTTTATTGTGAGGAACTTTGTTTAATATGTGATTAGACATATTTAAGGCTTCCCCCCACAAGTTCATCGGCAGACCAGAAGTTAAAAGCATGGCAGTAATCATGTCTTTTAACGTTCTGTTCTTCCTCTCGGCTACACCATTTTGTTGTGGTGAATATGGAGCTGTTGTTTGATGAATTATACCATTTTCGGCACAGAACTGTTCAAATGGTGATTCATATTCTCCACCTCGATCAGATCTCAATATCTTGATCTTTTTATTTAACTGATTTTCTACCTCAGCCTTGTATTTTATAAACGCGGTTATTGCTTCATCCTTACTATTTAAAAGATATACATAACAATATCGCGTATAATCGTCAATAAAAGTAATAAAATACTTTTTCCCACCTCTTGTAGGTAGTGATTTAAAATCACATAAATCTGTATGTACCAAACCTAATGGTTCGGTGCTTCTGTCAACAGATTTAAATGGTTGTTTGACCATTTTTGCTTCTACACACGTCTCACATTTGTAGTTCTTATCTACTTGGAAATTTGGAATCAATCCCAAGTTTGATAATTTCTTCATTTTTCGGAAGTTTATGTGTCCTAATCTATCGTGCCATAGTAAAATTTCGTGCTCAAGCAAGTAAGAGACTTCAATTTTATTATTAGCACAATCAGAATACATAGATTTATTGCCCGTAACGGCTACATTTGCCTTAAATAGGCCATTACATAGATATCCCCTTCCGATATACATTCCAGCTTTGGACAGAACCATCTTGTCTGACTCAAACACCATCTTGAATCCCTTCTTTGATAGGACTGCACCAGAGATGAGATTCTTGCGTATGTCTGGAACGTGAAGCACGTCATTCAATTTGACAGTTTTTCCAGAAGTGAACTTGAGGATAACTGTTCCACTTCCTTCGATCATGGAAACTGCAGAATTACCCATGTAGAGTCTTTCTTTCTGATCGAATTTCTGGTATGTTGAAAACATGGATTTTTCAGAGCAAACATGACGAGTAGCACCTGTGTCAACCCACCATTGGTTAGGGTTCTGAATCAAATTGCATTCAGAAATAACCGCTGAAAAGTTGGACTTATCCATTTTCATGTTGTCAACTGTTAACATCTCTGTTTTAGTGTAAAATAGTAAAATTCTTAAGATGTTATTACGACAAGCCTCAGACGGAATTTCCTTTATATACTGGTTAGATTCACGGTAATCTTTCCCGTTTATAAGTTATACTATTTCTTACAATAGTATAACGTTGTTGTTGTAATTTAGTTACAACGTAACTTATTGTTACATTTATCTAATACAGAATTCCAGCGTAGCTGAATTCTAATTAATAAACTTGTGCGACGAGTTTATTCTAGCGTGCTATCTGTTTTAGTACACTACACAAATAACATCTTAAGAATTTTATTTCAAAACTCTCCCAAGATACAACAGACGTAATCTGCACGAGATTGTAATGAGTATGTCAACTCTGTGATATATATATGGAATATAGAGCAGTGGAGCAAAGAAGCAGAAGAAATTAGATTGGAATAGAATGAGAATGTGATCAGTATTCTCTCCTATTTATAATTTCATCCGCATCCCTACGAACAGTCGCGTCCGCTTGACGGGTCGCACCCGTTGCCTTTTGATCGCTGCTGTTCGTTAACGGGTCGCACCCGCCCGTCCAACGGTACTGTTTCGTACCTGCTCGCATTGTTTCGCCCGCGCCTGTTCAGTCGGGTCGCACCCGCTTGCGCCGGCGTCCGCTTCAATCGGCTCGCTCGCACCTGTTTGCTTCCAACGGGTCGCACCCGTTTACTGTTCGCGTCCGTTCATGAACAGTCACATCTGCTCAGGCAAAAAACCCTGCGTCTGTTCACCCGCCTGCTTCTCTTTAAATTCCAGGCCCAGCCCAGTTTCAGACGAAGCCCAAAACTGTTAAACAATGGCCTAGTAAAAAGAATGGTCATTTTAGACCCGTACCCGTACCCGTACCCGAGCCCGGCCCGGTTCGGTCGGACGGACGGCGGCGGCGGCGCGCGCGCGTGTGTGGTGGTGATGCATGATCTCCCTCCTCACAACGAAGCATACATTTGGGAGCCCCAGGCCCCCAACCTGCAATTGAGAAAACCATATATAAACCAATATAGCTCTCAAGAATTTGGCGATGTGGGACTTTGTATATTTCCATTCATTCTAGCTTTAGGAATTCCAACAATAAAGACCACCATCATTACACTGTAAGTAATTTCCCTTTGAATCCAATCAGATAAGTGATTGTTGTTATATATAAGTTTTCTCTCTGATTGGTTGTCTCTTAACCTTTTGTCGTTGCATGTGGGTTGAGAGTTATCATTTTGCTCGAGCTTGCAGTTAAGAGTGTGGTAGCTCCTATTCAAATCAGGTAAGCAAAACAATTTGTTAGTATCAAAATAATTAACTATATCTATATTATTAACATTATGTTTCTGTTTGCTTCCCTTACAGGAATCTTTTCTGGTTTGAATTGTGGAATGGCCTCCTTCAGCTTTAGGTAAGTTGAAATTCGTGCCCTGATAATCTGCTAGATCATTAATCCATCGACAATTGCTAATTTAGAGGGAATTCTCACAAGAGAATTTTCCCCTTTGTAAGTATTCTTCAACCCTTTCTTCGTAGTTGTTAGTATCACATATGTTTTGACCTTGTCTATTGTGATTGAGTGATTTACAAGATATTTGAAGAATAATATTGTATTCTAATTCAAGGGCTTTCCATATTTGAACACTATCTGTTTCGATGTTTTGATGAAGCCTATTATTTTTTTCCTTTCATAAAAAATATATTATAGTGGTTAGAACAACACATGCTTTATTGAATTCCTTTTTCTTCCCTTTGAAAACTTTTTGAATATGTTGAATACTATCTATGATATTCTAAAGCACCAACTGTGCATTGAGGTTTAATTTTTTTTGACTATAAACCATTTGTGTCTTGAATATGAGCAATCAAAGAAAAGATGATCAATATTAGAAGCATCCAAAGCAAGTAAATTTAAGCATCCAAACACCCTCATCTACTTGTCTTTTGGACTCTATAACTAATCAAAGCACCCTCACCTATCCCGAAGGAATAAATGTTACAAAAGATTGCTGACTTGACAATGTAGTGGTCCATCACATGGATTTTGACTATTGTTACAATTTTCCTGTAATCTGCGTTGATGATTCAACGATGTGTGCAATGTGATTAAGGAAGTGCAATGAATGATCTTTGAGTAAATGATCAATATTTTGTTTAAGAGAAAATAAATATTAAAAAGTTTAGAATTCAAAATAGCGAAATAATTATCCACTTCCAGTCTTAGGATTTATTTGCAGTAGTCAACAAAAGGGTCGTATACTTTTAGAGGGTCATTCCTCTTCGAAGTAGAAGCATTGAACAATCATAACACTTCGAAGTGTTGTTTCATAAAATATAGTCGTTACTGTTCATTCAGTCGACTAGGAATGGTCATAAGTCGACTGAGTATAAGTATAAAATATTGCAAAGAAGATGAATGAATTTAGAAGATGTGTATGTATATTTAGTTGACTGGTTTAAGTCTATTGAATTAAAATTCGGTCAATTTCCCTTAGTCGACTGAATTTGAATTTAGTCGACTAAACCATTGTAAATTGGTTTTTTATATATAAAACCTTGTAAAACTTTATTTGTAAATACTTTCGATTTTTGTATTAGAAATCTTGTATACTAGTGTTATGTGTATATGCGTATGAATCATTTAGAAGATTTTATAAATATTTTCTAAGGACAAAAACATACTTTTTTACTTATAGAGAAATATTTCTTCCTCCTTTTACTTCTTGTCTATTTAAATCATTACTGCGTTCAAAGTCCTGCATAAAGAGATGCTATAAGAGAAATATATATAGTTGTCATTATTAAAACAATCATTTAATCTAGGTTCTAAAATTTATCCCATTTTTGATGATGACAATTATATGTATGACATATGTAATGTATAATCTCTCCATTAATGAATGCTCCCCCTTTCACGATACTTGTAACACTCCATAAAATCAAACATTAAATAAATTAGATAAATTAATTTAAATAAGATAGGGTTAAAATGAAAATTTTGTAAAAGTTATAATTTGACTACAAAAGTTATGCAGTTGCAATTGTGGTGATTTTATAATCAATTTCCATGTATAATATATTGTAAATGGAGCTCAAATGTGGAAGTTATGAACGTTTGATGTTTTTGATTTAAATTTATTTAAATAGAATTCAAATTCAAGTAAATAATTAATTCCAAAATTTGAAATTCAGAAGTTAACAGTAATTATACTTAAGGATTAAGTAAATGTTAATTTTAACATTAACTTTAAATAATAATTAAGAAAGAAAATAAATTAACAACATCAAAAATATTAACGCTCGTAGAATAAGGTCGGCCGACTTCTAACCCATGACCGGTCGACCGCTAGCGGTCGACCAGTGGGAAGCGGCGGTTAACTGGTACTGTTGAGTGGTAGCTAGGATTTTGTGCATTTTAACGTACTAGATTTTATTATTTTCGATCGACCTAAATCCGATGGTTCAAAAATGCGTTCTAACAACTATAAATAAAAGGCCAACTTCTTCACTTTTCTTCACAAATTATTTAGGAACACAACTGAACTCTGTCAGTCTCTCTTCCAAAAAGATTCAAGAAATTATTAGGATTACATGTAAGGAATTTTAAATGTTCTTATTCAATTTCTAATCCCTTTTCTCCTCAAACCTCTTAATTTTTGAATCAAAATCATATGTGATTCTCTTGTTGCATATATTTAAGAGGAGAGATCTAAACGAGATTGTTGTAGGCGCGCCAAATCCAAAGAGAAGCAAAGATAAGGACCTGCGTTGAGTGGAAATCTTAATTTTTCTACTTTAGTAATTGAATAATGTAGTTTGGATTTGATATATGCCTTAGAGAATTTTGGTTTATAAAAACATCACATTAAAACCCCTAAAATTCCCTCAAACTGAAAGGACACTTCTTAGGTTGAAATCTTAACTGTTCTGTATTGAAATAGTAGAGTTTGTGTGAATCTTGTAATTTAACTATGTTACCATCCATTCCACTTCTTATTCTTTTTTTCGGATATGATTAAGAGATTTGATTAGAAAATGGTGGGTAATGTATGAATTCTTATTTGTAGTTAACATCGCCTATTTTTGCAAATTGAATAGAATTTCCCTTGTCTGCTTTCATGTAAAAGAAGTTGAATAGAGCGTGAAACTAATTAAATTATAAGTTTCCGTTATTATTGATCTATTCCACTATTTTAATATAAAATAAGTTGGATTTGGCACTACTAGAAAATGCTAAATAGCGACGGGTGGGAGTGACGGCTTCCGACGACCGTTTTCCGACGGCTTCCGACGGGCCGTCGGCGGCTGTCGGAAGCCATCGGAAATTCGCGATATCTGCAGCTCGGCCGAGCCTTTCTTCCTCATTTTCCAGCTTATCAATTTCTTAAAAAAAAAAACCCAAATCATTTTCCACCTCCAATCGCCGATTTCGTGATTTTTTCTCCTTCCCCGCTGTTAATTCAACGTCTCTTGCCCTTAATCTCAGGTATAATTTCTTATTTTTGTGAAAATTTCAGTTTTTACCCTAATTCTAAATTTGCATAAATTGATAAATTATGGCGAATTAGTGATTGCAATTGTTTCCAATAGCGTAATAATGGTTTATAGCATCACATGGCATACATATTTCATCTTTTACCGTGAAATTGTGAAAAACACGTATAATTTGTGGTTGTTCATGTCACTACAACAAAAAGTGTCTTTTATAGCGGCATATAGCCGCTATTAATGACAACCATAGCGATTTGATAAGCGCTGTATATCGACATGTTATTAAAAACTGTTGAATATTTATAACACAAAATATGCTGCTATGGTTGAGCTTAGTTTTATAACGCAAATTCGCCGCTATGGTACGTTAATTCAATAGCTCATAATAGCCGCTATAATGCAGCTAAATCTCAACGGAATTGAAAATCTTTATAACATCCATTTGCCGCTATATAATATTTATTCAATAGTGGTCATTTAACGCTATGAAATCAACATGTTATAGTATTGATAAATTCTTTTACAGCTCACATATGCCGCCATAAAAATCGTAGATACACTTTTCAAGAGCTATGCCTATATATTACATTTTAATAATAGCAATCAAACTAAATCTTCGTAAATGAATAAAGATTATAATCAACAAATATCTTGTTTAAGGCACGTACTTGCATACATGATCAAAAAGAAGACACGTACTTGCATACATGATCACTGTTACAATTGTGTACATATCTTGTTTAAGACTTTGTCAGATTAAAATGTGCGTGTGTGTGTGGATATGCAGAGAGCAAGAACCATCACCAATAAAATTAGGCTGAAATAAGAATAGGCAGAGACAAGTCGGTTTCTTCTCTAACATAGCTAACATTCTCTATCACTAGCAAATAAGTAGGAATTACAAACCTCAGAAGCAAATAAAACTGTAAATCTACTCAAATATGCCTTCACAATCTTCTTTAACATAGCTAACATTCTCCACGGAATCAATATCCATGTCGGTTTCTTCACAATCTTCCCTAACAAAGCTAACTTCCATAACATGATCATCTGTCTCTAATTGATGATAACCTCTTGGTGGTGCTTTCATTACAACATACCAATTAGAGTGATCATTCTCTCTTGAATAAAAAACTTGTTTTGCTTGAGATGCAAGGATGTATGGATCTTTTACAAATGAAGATTGATTTTGTTGTAAATTGACAAGAGTGTATCCGTCTTCGACCTTCACTCCATTTCCTATATTTGCCCAGTGACACTTAAATACGAGAATATAAAAAACATGATAGTCTAGCAAGATTATGTCCGTCACTACCCCATAATAAGTGACCACATCAACTCTTTGAGAAATATCTTTTGCACTTGCCCTACACATGGTAGTTACATCATAAGTAACTTCGTAGTTTTAGGTTTCTCTTTCAACATCTTTTGTATGAAAATGATGTCCATTAATTATATATCCTTTGTAGGACAATGCATTACTACTTGGGCCAAAAGCAATCCATTTTAGTATTTCATCACTTGTGGATTGAATAGGTATCTGCAAACAAATCATTTTACATAAATTTTGAAGTAAAAAAAGAAATCTTTTTTGTCAATGGAAGGATAAATTAAAATTAAACTAACCTTCTTTTTAATCCAATCTGAGAAATTATCTGTATGTTTTTTCCACAGCAATGTCGCATTTTTTTCCATACGCTTATCGAAATTTTGTAACTCCTCCAAATGCATACTAGTGTTTAAATAATTTTACCCAAGTTATATTGAACATCAAAATTTTAGTATAATGGTATAAAAAAAATATAATATGTACTTACTCTAAATATGGTTCCACCACAGCCATATTCATTAGCACGGCCAAATGAGCAATATCTTTTTCATTCGATGACAATGTAATTGTCTTCGGTTTTAAAATTGGACGTTCTTCGAGTATCACATTGTTTTCATAATCTTCATTTCGGACTTCTTTCTCCTCCATTTGCACTTTCCTTTGTAGAAATTCAGTAAAAAATCTCATTGATTCTTCCACAAGATAAGATTCTGCAATACACCCTTCAGGTCGTGCATAATTCCTTATATAATCTTTAAGTGTTTTCATATGCCTTTCAAAAGGGTACATCCAACGAAAATGAACCGGACCACACAATTGCGCTTCTCTTCCAAGATGAATTGTCAAATGTATCATTATATCAAAAAAGGAAGGTGGAAAATATCTTTCGAACCCACACAAAATTTCAATAATCTCATCATTAAGTTGTTGCAACATCTCTCTTTCAAGAACACGTTGACATATTTTATTGAAAAACGAACATAAACGAATTATTAGTGTTCTAACTTTCTTTGGTAATAAACCTCTAACCGCAACAGATAACAATTGTTGCATTAGGACATGATAATCATGCGACTTCAACCCACTGACTTTGCAATCTTCTAATGATACAAATCTTTTGAAATTTGAGCAATAACCATCAGGACCTTAAAAATCATGTAACCTCTTACAAAATATTTTTTTTTGGGACAATGACAACGTATATGGAGCCGGTGGTAGATATGTTCTATTCCCACGAGGTTGTGCATAAAGACTTTGTCGAATCCCCCAATCCTCCAAATCCTTTCTAGAATTAATTCCATCTTACGATTTATTGTCATGCAACATCGTGCTTAGTAGGCTTTCAGCGACGTTTTTCTCAACATGCATCACACCTAAATTATGTCGTAAGGAAAGTTCCCACAAATATCAATAAAACAACAATTTATTAACTTTTATATTGTTAGGTAAATGAAAGAAAATATAATTTTAATACTAACCTCCCAATATGGAAAATCAAAGAAGATTGATCTTTTTTTCCACCTTATTAGCTCTTTTTTTCTATCATCTTCTTTAGTGTGAGTACTCTTCCTCTTTTTACTTTTTATCTTCTTACTCAACTTCATCTTTAGCTTCTTCTTACTCATCTTCCTTATTTTTTCTTCATTCTTATCTTTTCCAAAAACATTTGGAAAACCATTCAAAATAGCAGAAATATTTCTTCCCGTTAGAATTCTAGGTCTATTACCGTCCTCTACAGTGTTATCAAACCAAGTTTTTTGTTTCCTCCATGGATGTGAAGGATCTAGAAACCTTCTATGTCCGGTGTAAACACTTTTCCGACAATGATTCAACCACCGATGATGTGTTTTAACACCGCATAATGGACAAGCTTTTTTCGCCTTTTACACAACATCCTGCAAGATTTCCATAGGCTGGAAAGTCATATATTGTCCATAGTAAAATTGCTCTTAAATTAAAAACTGATTTACTGAATGCATCATATATATCAATTCCTTTATTCCATAAATAATTTAAGTCTTCTACCAAAGGCGCCAAGTATACATCAATATCATTTCCAGGTTGCTTTGGACCAGGAATTATTAATGTTAGCATAATATTTTCTTTTTTCGTACATAACATAGGCGAGAGATTATATGTCACAAGCATTACTGGCCCACAACTATATTTGGAGCTCATCGAGGCAAATGGATTGACACCATCTGTAGCAAGACCAAGTCTGAGATTGCGTGGATTAGATGAAAATGCATTCCACCTCTCTTCCACTGCATTCCATGTTACTGAATCTACAAGATGTCGCATTTTTCCATCACTGCTTTCATTGTTGAAATGCCACCTTAGATCTTCTGCCATCTTTTGAGATCTATACATTCTCCTAAATCTACTAATGATTGAAAAATACCTCAACACTTTAGCTGGAACACCACGTATAATCTCCTTAGTGCCCTCATTTATCTTCCATCTCGAAGAGTTACATTTCGGACAACTTTCTAAATCTTGAAACTCTTTTCTAAAAAGACAACAATCATTCTTACAAGCATGAATCTTTTCAAACCCCATGTCAAATACTTTGAGAAATTTTTTTACATCATACAAATTCTTAGGAAGTACATTATTCACCAGCAGCAACAACTGTAGTACGTTCAAAAGCTTATCAAAACCAGTATTAGATAATCCAATCTTACATTTAAGATTATACAAAGCAGTGATGGCGAATAGTTTAGTTTGACCTACACAGTCAGGATATAAGGGGGTTTCTGCATCCTCTAAATTCTTAAGTAAATCATCCTCACGTTTTCGAACATCCTCGTCTTCTTTAACATCAGTAAAAAAAGTATGATTCAAAAAATCTTCATCTTCAAAATGAATAGCTTTAAGTAGATCAAATGTATTGTCCAACTTCATGTCTACGCCCATATTTAATTGTTCGACATGATGATACCACTTAGTACTACTCTTATACTTAGGATCCATCCCCCTTATAATTAAATGTTCAACGATAATATCATCATGTTGTCAACTAAGATTTCGGCAATCTAAACAAGGACATAAAAGCTTCTCTACATTTCTTATATTTCTCTTTGCAGCTTCTATGAAACATCTTGCCCCTTGCGAGTACTCCTTGGAAGTTCTATAATGAAAAAAATTCAACAAAATAGTTGAGTTTAACATCAAATATTTTTATTTTATGAAATTAAACATGGTTGAAATTAAACATGGATGCATCTACTTACCTGTGTAAATGAACCCAATCTTTTTCCATTAGCATATAATTAAGGATACACACGGGAAGAAAGAGTGCTCAAGCTCCAAAGCTAAAGAGAAAAAAGATTGCCTCTGATTTCAGAAACACAAAATTCAACAAGAATAAGGAATTTCCATAGATACCTAGAATGTTAGAGGTTTCCATAAACCTAATGTTCATGTTTATAGCTAAACACATGCATGCACATGATCTTTTATATATACTAGTTATGTGTAATTATTGGAATTTATCTTTCTTCATGTATACCGGTTATATGCACATCGAATATTTTTATTTGTAAGTAATTGTTTTTAAATATTAGGATATTTGGAGAATTTTTTTTAAAAGAAGCTAATTTAAATATTTTATTAAGTCATTACTAATCTCTCCCTTTGATTTTAATCCATAGTTTTCACAAAGATTTTATTAACTCCCTTTGGAGAATGTTAGAGGGTACAAGTGAAATATAATACTCTTTGTGAAAATTGCAAATACCAGTAACCTTTATACAACTGCAAGCAGGTATGATCATTCTCACAGGAAAAAGAATTATTGTTAACGATGTTCATTCTCTAACATTTGCACTTCCTCCTCTAACAAACTGCACATCCTCCTCAACACCGTCACAAAAGTGCACTACATACTTCAACTTCCCTGTAGACCTGAACAACTTCTGCCAACATTTGCACTTCATCCACACAACATACAACCAGTGCATCCTTCTACCAGTCACCATCCCATCCATAAGTTCACCAACTTCAACAACCAAACTTCAAACAACTGTGCACGTACTACTGCTACATCCACTTATACTTGGTACAAAACCCATCACTACCTCAAAACTGCATACTTACTTCCATGCTTCACGCACTACAGCAAACTTCTCCATTACAACAACATACACCATCACCAGTCAATCACCAATCGCTACCTTCACCATCACCGGACTGCTTCATCACTTCCCTATGCACTTCCAACCACCAAGCCAACAGCTCCTCACCACTTCCACCTGAACCATCTCCTCGAATTGCAAATTCATCACTGCAAGTTCAACAACCAGGAATCAGACATATAGTGTTGCTCACCTCTGCCGACCACTGCAACATATACTTCTGCCAGCAATCCATTGCACCAACATACGCCTCTGTCATATTCAAATACGACGATGCATACATACCTTACAAGCAGCACTGCCTCAACGTAAAACCTCCATCACCACTTAACTCCAGAAAACTCTGCCATTCACCAACACCTACAACAACCCTACAAGTCACCATCCTCCCTTCTTTCAACCACCACTGCCTTGCTTCTTCCATCTCTGTTCCACTGCCCATTCATCAGTAAATCCACTTTCTTTCTTCCTTGAAATCGCCTCGACCCCCAATAACAGCCGAATCATCTCAACAACCTAAAACTAGCGACCAGCACGAATGCGAGAATCCCTTAATCAAATTCTAATTGATTGACTTTTACTAGAATTTTATATTGAAATAAAGACTGGCTAATTGTTTGTACCTTATAATATCATTTTCTAAAGTAATCCTAGTTCACGAATTCAACAAGCAAATGCCCAGTTTTGAATCAATGAGTAGTGTAATCTTTTTTTCTTGTCAAAATATATTCCTTGATACCTAACAAATGGCCAAAACATGATGTATATCCTTCATTTTATCAGTATTTGTTGAACATCAAACAAACAACCACTTCCTCATAATGATATAAATATAAAATAGTAATTTGGAAAAAGAAGAAAACTAATCTTAGCAACTCAACAGGATCATGGCCAGGGTAAACTTTACTAACTGCTTAGCAAGTCCCATCGTAGGATTAAGGTAATGGACCTCCCAATAATTAAGTTAAACAAAAACTACTAATTTTAGACAAACTAAGAACTCATTTTAATGAACTAAACTCAAAATGCAGGTTTAAAAGAGAAACAATATGGCTTTCAGATTTTCCCATTATTTTCTCAGTATTTCAGATCTTAGACGAATTAAATTTACGTTTAATATATGCTGAAGCAAGCAAACTCAAATTAATGTTGTAGAAGGCAGCAAGCATTAAACAATAAGCTTAAGGACGGTTCATATGATATGTGAAAAAAAATTACTTAGTGAATTTTAAAATTGCTGAACTACAAAACTTCCAAGTTCAATTTTTTTTAGAAGTATAAAAATTTAAAACTACAAATATTTTAATCTTTCCAAAATTTTGCTTCATGGTTCAGCTCTTATAGATTTATGTATCCTAATTAAGATATCCAATATATAATTCTAATAGTTGATTTCAGGAATATCGTTTTAAGAAGAAAGCAATCTTTTAGTAATGAGTTATCAAACTACTCCAAAATGTTTCAATGAACGGTATTTCTTTTTCACGTTAATAGGAATTTCAGCCATATTTTTAGATTATTCCGCACATGTTCCGTAATGATCATTAACATCTCAATTTTATTTACACTTTCACATATACTGAACCCTACAGTTTAGTGTGTAATTCTCTTACTATTTTTTCAAATCATGTAGCATTGGGAAAAAAACTTCCCAAACATACATACAGCTATAATTAATCAATCGTCAGTACACCTATCTAGCTTATATGTGTAAACACTGGGCTTCCAAGAGGAAAAATATTAGTCGGTCAAAATGTTCTAAAGCAACTACAAATGATAGATAAAATATGTTAAAAAGAGATATTTTCTTCAAGTACTTTACAGTAAATAGTAGCTTTTCAGTTGACACTTGAAAGCCTATGCTGATCTCAGTACTTTACAGTTCACAGTAAACTATCAGATCAGCATGGATCGTAAAACTAATGGAATGTTAATTGAACCTGGATTTTATAAATATCATAGTAAATGGTAAAAACATCACAGTAAATAACAATTTTAAGTTTTTAATAGACTATCAAAAAATAGCTAATCTAGTGAAAGCACTGAGGTAGAATTATACCTTAATTTCTGAAGTCAACTTTCTCCCTCTCCTTCCTAATCCTTTACTCGATCAACATAAAGCATGAAAATAAATTTTCATTTACCTGCATAGTTAAAACAAGCAAACAGATATAATGCATTAGTTTGGACACATTTTATGTAAAATAAAATAAAAATAAAGAATGTGCGTTTCAGATATATCAATACATGGTGTAATATTGAAGGATATCAGCAATGTGTATTAGAGGGGCATAAAGCTACAACATGAGGGGATTTCACTCATAATCTTATTTGATGCTTTGTTCTTTTTTTTCAAAATAAAAACAAAAGGAAACAAAATAAAACAAAACGACATCAGTAAGATAATCTTTACATTTGATTTTGTTTGTGGCTTGTGAATCAGTTTAGAATTCACTATGACATGTACACTTCTTCGTAAAAAGATATTTTACAGCATGGATAGTTGCCAGTGGACATCTTACATGCAAACACACTTAGATGAAAAATCAATCAGCATATATTACCATTCATCTTTGATGAAAATATCATGTTTACCTATTTATAAGTAGACACGAGCTAAGAAGTTGTGATTCTAATTGCGTATGTTCTAATATTTTGCCTTATACACACTACATAGTCATTGGACATTCAATGACAGAACAAGTGGTTACAGACGGCCCGTGGACAAACTTTGATTCATCTTCAACTATCATTCAGTCAAGTATCACACTTAATCAACCATATGTTGTAGAACATAGGTATTATGAAATCAGACTTATATATTACGAAAGCACTTTTTATCACATGCACTTGAGATACACTAATTAGCAAAATGGAACCAACATGGCTATTGGGATCAGAGCTTGTTGCAAATCCAAATTATTATGAAATCAAAACTTCTTCAGTCCAAGTCTGAACTAAGGCCTTCTTGAAATATATGAGGATTCAGATTACCCCATTTAGTGAAACAAGGATAGTTGAAATCCAAATAACAAACCCTCAACGATTTTAAATTTATGAAAATAAATTTTGTGGACTAAATTGCAGAACTAGTTTGGTTCACAAAATAAAACAAAATAAGCAAGTTATGAGGTGCCTGCTTTATTGGTTTTACCATTTTTTAAATAACATAAATATTAACATATGTCACACATCAATTGCTAATAAGATTACGATGTGCTCGAGGTAAAACTCTATAGCAAAAAAATTGAGAAATGTTCAGATCACCATAATAAAAATATGAAATAATTTCCAAAATGAAACAAAATAATCTTGCATCGGGAATGAGCTTTTACAATCCAGAATCCACTTATCATGATCATAACCAATTCAACTATAACACAACTAATTATCAATAAGGTGATGTTGGTAAACATCACATAGAATTTCAAACAATATTTCACCTTATATTGTAAAAAGTGGTTATTCTTGTTCTTACAAAAATCAATAATATGACCAAGTGTACATTGCGAAATCCCTAAATTATGCTCTACCATCCCAAGCACATAAACATCACAAGTAATAATACCCAATCTCTCAAAGAATTGCTATACTATCCAATTAAGAATATAACAATAAGAAGTAAATTACCATAAAAGCTAAGTTCTGCTTTCTCCTCTGCTACCAAAACAACCTCAACAGTAGCAACGTTCTCTTCCTTGGACTCGTCCTTTTCCTTCTCCGCTTTCTCCAACTCTTCTTCTTCAGTGACGGCGAAATCGAAGATCGGCGATTAGGGTTCCAGACGCCATCGAGTTGACTACTGAGGAGTGACTACTGAAGTGGAGGAGAACGACTGTGAAGATCTGAGATGGAGCGAACAGTTTTGATTAGGGTTATTTCGTTGGAGACGAAAATTGACAGCGCTATTTTGGGAGGGATATGAAAATGGTTAAGTTTTTTTGGGAGGGAGATGAAACTGTTAATTATTTTTCTGGAGGGCAGACGAAAATTTCAAAGCCAAAAGCGTTACACAGCGGATACAAAACAAAATGGGTTAAAAAAACAGATGATTAAATGTAAACAATAACGCTTTAGAAAAAAGCGTTATTAAATGACGTTATAAAAGACACTTTTTGTTGTAGTGTGTATATGTAAATTGTTGTGTATGCCTTGATTCGACGATTGTATACGTTATTTTGAATAAGATAAAATGATTGAATGAACTAGGAGTATTATACTGTGCACGTATTTATTTATGAAACAAAAAAAATGCATTACTCTAAATTATAATTGTGTGTATTGGAAAATGACAAAAATGTTAAACCAGCCTTAAGTTGATGCGTAATACGTCGAATAAATGGGCTAAACTAATATATATTTTTGTGAATGTGAATAGTGAGTAAAACTGTATTTTTTCGTAAAATACGCGCATGTTAATTGACAAATGTCCTTTAGAGAGTTTTTGGTCCCATCTGACGAGTGTTGTACATGATCGTTTTATAAATAGTCGTTTTTTTCGAAAAACGACCATTTATATTCATCTGGTACAATGTTTGTCGGATTTGTCCCTGTATTGGAAAGTTACGAACACAGTAAGAATTTACATTTTGTATACTACTTCGTCTTAAACGGTTCATAAAATTTCGGCCTAACTTTTCTTTTTTGTTTCCTGCGTACACGCATTTGTGTACAATGCAGGGAACAAAAGGGAAATGCTGCCGAAATTTTGTTGAATCGTTTGAGACGAAGTAATATACGAAATGTAAATGCTTACTGTGTTTGTAATGGGAAGTAGGATGCCTGACCAATGAAAAAAAAAATTATATATATTTTTAAATCGTTACGTTAAAAATAAAATGTGCCGTACTTGAAAATATTTTTAAATTTGTGATGTTGTTCTTTAAATTCAAAATATTATACGACTACGAAAATAATCTTTTTCGAATTTGTATTCTTCAAAATAAATATTAAAATTTGAACTTCTCATTTTGTCAAATAGGAAAAATGATTGATTATTTTGTTGATCGGAGGAGATGGATGTACCAAAGAAAAGGACTGGGGGGCTCAATAAAAGAAGATTTTTATAATGGTATAAACGTGTTTGTTGAATTCGCTTTAAGTAATGACGGAAACGATCCAGAAATTCGTTGTCCGTGTAGTAGGTGTAGACATTTGAAGTATTTGTTACCAGATATTGTGAAAGTTCATTTATGCGAACACGGTTTCACACCCGAATATTATGTTTGGGATCGGCATGGTGAAGTTGTAGCAAATACTTCTGTAGAGTCTGAAAGTGTCATTAACGAAATAGTTTCAACGACCCGTATAGAAAATATGGTCGAAGATGCAGCACGATCAATGTTTCCTATGGTTGAAGTTGACGACTATGATGGAAATGTTGAAGAACCAAATACTAAAGCTAAAAAAATTTATGATTTACTAGATGCAGCTGAGAAACCTATTTGGGATGGTTGTAAAAGCGGCACTCAACTGTCAATAATCGCATAATACATTGCGATGAAGTCAAAATATAAAATCACTGAAGCTGGGTTTACGGCTGTTGTACAAGCTGCAAAAAGACGTATGTCGCCCGATAATTTAATGTGTGAAAATCACTACGAAGTTAAAAAACTTATGTCGGCTTTTGGTTTACCGTATCAGAAAATAGATGCATGTTTAAAAGGATGCATGTTGTTTTGGAAAGAAGACGCAAACCTAAGAAATTGTAAAGTTTGTAACCAAGAGAGATACAAATCAAGAAAAAAGAAGGGGAAGGAAGTTCCATACAAGCGTATGCACTACTTACCCATAACTCCAAGACTTCAAAGATTATATGCATCTTCTTTAACTGCGTCAAATATGAGATGGCATAGTGTGAGAATGGAGGAAGAGGGTACGTTGACACATCCGGCCGATGGAGAAGCATGGAAGCATTTCGATAAAATGTATCCAAATTTTGCAGCGGAGAGTCGAAATGTTAGATTAGGATTATGTACGGATGGTTTTTCTCCATTTTCTCAATTTGGTTCTAAATATTCATTATGGCCAATTATCGTCACACCGTATAATTTACCTCCATGGATGTGCATGAAAACGCAATATATGTTTCTTACTGTTGTCGTTCCTAGTCCCGATGATCCGACACAAGGAATCGATGTATATTTACAACCGTTGATTGAGGAGTTAAAAATATTGTGGAACGAAGGAGTAGAAACATACGATGTGTCCAAGAAGAAAAATCTTCGTATATTTGCTTCTTTGTTGTGGATTATAAGTGATTTTCCTGCCTATGCAATGCTTTCGGGATGGAGTACTGCCGGTCGTCTAGCATGTCCATATTGCATGGATGAAACACGAGCGTTTTCTTTACCTCATGGTAAGAAAATTTCATGGTTTGACTGTCATCGATATTTTCTCCATATAAATCATCCCTTCAGAGGAGACAAGAAAAACTTTTTAGCTAATAGAGTAGAAACCAGACAACCACCGACGATATGGTCAAGCGAAGACATATATGAACTTGCTAAGGACTATCCAAAGATATATGAAACTGGCAAGCAAATAGAAATTGAAGGCAAATCAGTTGTTCATAACTGGTGCAAACAAACAATTTTTTGGGAGTTGCCGTATTGGAAACATCTTCTGCTTCGCCATAACATAGATGTGATGCACAATGAGAAAAATGTATTTGATAATGTTTTTAACACAATTTTGAATGTGAAAGGGTAGACGAAGGTTGATTTGAAATCAAGACGTGACATAGAAGAATTATGCAAACATCCTGAGCTTCATATGAAACCAAATGACAGTAAAAAACCCAAAGCTTGTTACGAATTAGATAATAATCAAGTTAAATGTGTGTTAAAATGGGTGGAAGGGTTAAGATTTCCTGATGGGATATCATCAAATATTCGTAGATGTGTTGACTTTAAAAATGGTAGATTGAGCGGAATGAAAAGTCACGACTGTCACATAATGATGGAAAATTTATTTCCCGTAATGTTCAAAGAACAACTGCCGTTAAAAGTTTGGAAAGTAGTAACGGAGCTTATTATGTTTTACAAAGAGCTTTGTTCGACTACTTTAAAAGTGCAACGTTTACGTAAACTTAAAGTGGACATTCCTATATTGCTTTGCAAATTAGAGAAAATATTTCCGCCCGGTTTTTTTAATGCGATGGAACATTTACCTGTTCATCTCCCATCTGAAGCACGACTTCGAGGTCCTGTCCAATATGAATGGATGTATCCATTTGAGAGGTATGTAATATGTTATAACGTAATTTAATTACATTTGAAAGATGAGGTTAATATAAATTAATTTTGCATAGATATTTGAATAACCTGAAGAAAAAAGTGAGGCAAAAAGCACAGGTTGAAGGTTCGTTATGTAAATCTTACATCGAAGAAGAAGCTTCGTTCTTTTTCTCTCACTATTTCAGTGACCATGTGAATATTTCATTTCAAAGTGTTCCTCGTAATGGCGAAGGCAAAGAACAAGAGTCCTCTCAAGCAATGTTATCTATTTTTAGAGAACATGGTCGGCCTTTTGGAAAATGTGTAGAAATATGGCTAGACGATAGATGTAACGACCCGCCTTTTTGGACAGTTTAAACCGACGATCAAGTACACATGTCGATTCTAAACCATTCAAAAGGGCGGATGGTTATTGGGGTAAATAAGAAAAGAAAAGAAAGAGAAATAAAGGAAATGAAACAACACAGAATCTCGCAGCGGAACGATAAAATATAATAGTCAAATAAATAGTTCATGAAGCTGTTTACTATACTTTGACAATTATTTATACAACATTTATCAGAGTTATACATATACAACAGAACAATTAAAATAATGCAGCAGATAGCATGATGCAAGGGTAATAATAGTAATAGTATACCAAATCTTCGTCTTCATCCTCCAGAATAGATCTTCAAAAATCTGAAAAACTCAGGACTGACCCGAGCATAATGAAAAGACAAAACACTCGAGTCAGGACTAAAATATCCTTATGAAAGTTAAATCAATCGTAAATAAATACGAGTGTAACGGCGTCAGAGATGTTTACGGGGTTTGGCATCTCATATCCAGTGTCAACGTGCGTGCAATAACTCAAGAGATGTTACGGGATTTTCCATCTCTTAAGGATCCGTTAAACTATCTACTATGTAGTAATGTACGCTAAGTGGATAATGCCTATTAGTAATATAAAGTATCAAAATAGCATTAAGGCATTACCATAATCCCCCTTAACACATTTTTATAATGCCATAGTCTATACAGCACCGTAAGCCCCACCGTAAACTGGTAGTTATCAGAGGGTACCCCATAGGTATAACACAAAACAAAACGTAGTGGTCGGGAATAGGATAATCAGTATGACAAGGTACATGAGGCGATACCAACTAGGATACTAGTAGTTGCGTGATCCGGACTGATGTTGGGCATAGCCAGCAGCTACCCCAACACCGCGAAACAACACTCCCAAATCAAGGGTTGCACCCAAATCGAATCACAAATGTAATAGAAATGGTATCGAAGAAGCGTGTCCGCTAGAGGTGGCGAACCTCAATGGCCCGGCGCGGCTCCTGTTTTAGTCATGTCATGGGTCATCCAATATCGTTCTCTTTCTTCAGTCAACGCGTTCACCAAACCATCCAATTCATTTTGGATCAACACTCCACGTATAATAGTTATTAAAGTTGTTTTCGGTATCGACAGAGAGTATGTCCATATCCGATCCCGGTCTCTTCAATAACTACGTATTATTACACTGTTGGCTCTTTTTCATTTCAAATCGATTCATAATTGATATCAAAATATCATGTTCGCTTCAAAAATCAAATCCATTTCAAATATCAAAATCATTTGGAATTTCAATTTAGGTTGCAACTTCATTTAACCCAATTCGTATTTAAATGCAAGATTTAAATATAAACATTTCACCTTATTGACCATCTTAGAATTTTAGAAAATAGTTTTAAGTAGTTTAATAATAAATAATTAAAATACTTAAAAATACTTAAAATCTTTAAAATGGATTTAAAATAGATAAATTAGTTTAAAATAATTTAAATTGGGTTAAGTAGATTAAAAAATAGATTAAAATAGTTTAAATATTCAAAATGGTTTATACAACAGAGTAATTTGGAAAAAAAATTAAAACAGCTTCAAAACCAATCCATTTTAATTATAACTTCCCAATTCAAATAAATTTCAATTTCCAATTTACCGATTCAATTTCGATTTCAATTCAAATCAATGTCAACTTTGACTTCAAATTTATTCAATTTTACATTCACCTTCAACTTATTCAGTTCCAATGTATATCGATTTTTGGCTTGATTTTTCAAAATATCAATTTTTAACACTTAACAAAATTTTCTTCCAATATTCAAATTTAAAACCCAATTACAGTATGATTCAATTTCAAGATCAATTTCAAAATATCCCTTTATATCGCTTTTACTTAGTAATATTCAAAGCTCGAACTAAGGTTAAATCTTTAAAAAAATCAATTTACAAAATTCAATCATATCCCAATTTTTAAATTCCAAAGTCTCCACTTTAATTATTTAACAATTTCTTTTAACCAAATTTTATTTCAACATTCCAAACTCAATTTTTCGATAAATTCGATTTTTATAAATTGATTTCTATTTATAACTTTTAAATCAAAACATTGAAATAAATTTCTAATCGACGATTTTAAAAAATTATTAATTTAGCCAATTCTGTGTCCGTATATAATTTTCTATCCTATGGCCAAGTGATTATTTATTTCAATTAAATGTCAGTGATGGATATATATCACTTAAATCAAATCACAGTTTCATATGTATGCATAACAGGATATATATATAAGCAAATAAACGTCCAAACATTTAAATATCAACCAATAGCATCCATCGAAATACATCATCCAATAGACAATACAATTCATAGCAATTTCATAGTTATCAATGTCAGGTAATTTAATCGCAATTCAATTTTAATTTAAGTTTAACTGTCAATTTAAATTTCAACGGTTAATTCAAATGACTATCTATATGACAATCAAATTTTTATCAAACAACGGCAAATAAAAATCATAACACTTCGTAATGTCAAATTTAACTAGCATAAAGATATTCAGTACGTTGTGAGCGTTACAAAACACTCACCTTGATTTCAATGTAGTTCCAGCGTTTTATTTCGAATAAAATTAAACGAGCGTTTAATTTTACCCGAAATTTTCACTAGCTCCAAACGACTCCATTCCAGTTTCATAGCGTAGTGCTCGACAAAATGATTCCAACGCAAAAGTTTCGTCGAATTCCGACCTCGTACGAACAAGTTATGACATTTATAAGTTTACACAAATTTTTAATTTACAAATTTACAACATAATTTTATATTATTAAACCTAACCGATCTCAGCCCTTGATCCAAGCCCCTGCAAATCCTGGCCGACCATCCTCTTCTCCTCTCCCACGTTCCCTCTACAGGACATAGCCGTATACATGAAACCCATAGCTCGAAATTAGGGTTGAATCTTGCGACCACCACAAGCATCGATAAGTTGATCGGAGACCCCCATCACGTGCGCGCACACGAGAGCCACGCTCGGCCAGAAGAGTACCAATCTCGGCCCCACTATGGCCTAGAAATGCGTGCATGACCTGCAGGCCGTCGGCCCCTCCTAGCAACATCCTCGTTGCTCCAATTCCGATCATCACCTTATAGAATCGAAGTACTCGATGAACCCTATAACTTTGTAGTAGAAAGCTTCGTGAAATATTGCATGGATTGAGAGAGATTAATGGAAGAAAGGTAGAAATTTTTGGCAATTAATATATGAAGTGGCGGCTAAAGGTTTTTGAAACCCTAGGTTGTTTTTCTTTTGCAAAAATGAATTGTTAAGGGCTTTTATAGAAAAATCGACGTACACTATTCATCCCGGAATTTCCGAACTCCGATTTACGCATGGTGACCGGCGTTTTTAGGGTTTACCCCGCGTTCCGGACACAATGGAACAGGGTTCGAAGGCTAATTCGATCATATGTGTGAGTTACGACAATAAACGATCGATTTGAAATTAAATCGGTTAATCAAATTTCTGTGCGTTTGGGCTCGCCCCGGACAAACGGTAAATCCGTTTGACTCGAAATTTGAAACCTTACCATAATATGACATTAGGGATCCGATGAAACTAGTTTCGTCAAAATCCGAGACTGTTTGAAAAATGACTATTTTAACTCGTCAAATTAATATTAAAACAATTTCGATGCGTTTCGAGCTGCCACGGTCAAACGAAAACTCCGATTGCAACGAAAATTGAAATCCGATAATAACAAACTATTACGGATCCAATGGAACTAGTTTCCTCCAATTCTGAGATTGTTCGAAAATTGGCTATTTTTCAGTCGATAATTAAATATTAAAATATTCAATTTTCACAAATTTACTTTTAATTCAATTTTAAAAGTTCTACAACATCATTCTTACTTTACTATGATAAAATAAAATTTTACAAATCATTTTTAATCATATTAAACCCGTTATTCAATTATCCAATAATTTCCAATTTTAAAATCTTATTAACTCAATTATAATCCCAATATAACTTACTTTCACTTTGGAAACCAATTTGAATCATATTAAATCAAATTTCAATTATTCACTCTATTTTCATATATTAAATTTCAATATCAAATTGATCATATAAAATTCGGAATTTAATTATTCAAACATTTGTAATATTAAATTTAAACAATTTCGCTTATCCGAAATTAATTATCCTTTGAAATATTGAAATTGAACTTATAAGATTCAACCTTTACAACCAATTCACAATTTAGAACACTATTTTCATTTTACAGTTATTCAATTATTCAATAAGTTTTAAATATTTAATTTAAACAATTTACCTGTTCGATATTCAATATTTGATTTAAATAGATTTTACTTATCAATCAATTACTCTATTATACCCAATGGATTCAACATTTATTATTATTCCAAACGACTTACAATTTTTTCTAACACTAAATCACGAAATCTTATTAAATTAGCTATTTTAATTATCGAAAATTTACGGGTCGTTACACTCTCCCCACTCAAAACTTTTCGTCCCCGAAAAGGAAAAAGAAGGGAAAAGGAACTAAGTATAGAATTCAACATCAGATATATTTTATTCAAAGTTGCCAACTTATAAAACAATGAAATTCCACTTATAAAGTCATAACTACGCTTCCACTAAGTTACTCCGAACGGCTTTCTAACTTTAAAAGTTAGTTATCAAAACAAGTTATAAAAAATCTTAAAACTTGAAAATTTTTCTAACACCCGGATTTACGGAAAATTTCGGCAGAGTCTCCTTTGCGCGGCACGATCCGAAAAAAAAATGACAGTATATATATCACAAATATACATCTCATCAAGTGATGAAGCATCCCGCAGGGAAAAAAGTGTAAAATTACGGTATGTAATCCGAGATATGTACCTTATATATTGTTAGCGAGCATATACGGCTAATATAGCGCGAAAGCGAGCACCAAATGCGAAGCAAGCGCAATCCGCACCTACTAAACACTCAACAAACCATGAGAAACATGCATATATGAAAATAATATCAATATACATCATATAGAAACATAACAACAACATGTGCCAACATAGCAAATGCAACAACCAACAAATGCATCCAACAAATCAATTATCATCCAACTATCATCCAACAAATCCATAATCAATCTGTAACGACCCAGAATTTTGAACAATTTAATATGAAAATATTTAGTTTATTTTTAATATTTGAAGGATAGTTTGAATTGAATTTCAAATTTTCAGAATAAATTTGGCGATTAAATTTTTAAATTTAATCTATTTAAAGTTGAATAAAAAATTTGAATCTTAAATTTTAAGCTGATTAAAAATATTTCAAAGGCTTGTAAAATTTATATTGATAATACTGAAGATAATAGAAGCTTCAGTTTTGAAATTAATAATGAATTGTTCAGTTTTGAATTTATATCGTTTAAATCGATATTTAAAAATAGTCATTTTTCATACAGTCTCCGAATTCGACGAAACCAGTTCATTGGGTCCGTAATATTGAATTATTGTCGGATTTCAAATTTCGTATTTTTCGGAATTGATATGTGAGCACACGACGTATAAACGCGTTGGAAATTTGAATCAAATTCAATTTGAATTTAAATTATAAAATTGTCAACTCAGCCACCATATCTTTTTTTTATACAGCAGACCTATGCTCTGCAAAGAAAGAAAATTGCGTACCTCCTTGTCTCCCTTCGTACCCGCTGTAAATTCACGCAGCCAAAAGAATAAAGCAAAGCAGGAAAAATAAATAAATGGCCGAAGCCCCCTTTTCAATTTATCTCTCGTTCCCTCTTTCCCTCTCCCTCATTTCTCAGATTCAAATTGAAATCAATGGCCGAACTAAAAAAAAAAAAATTCACAAACGTAAACAAATAACAGCCGAAGCCCTTCATCCTAAATCCAAAACCCCTTCCTCTTCAATTTATCATTTATGCCGTCCCTTCCTCAGAAAAAAAAATGTCAGAGGGGCTCACGATCGAAGGCGGCAACAAGGCGCAGGCGCGCGTGCTCGCGCGTGCGAGAAGGCGGCGTGGTCGCGATGGCTTGACAGCGGCATTGGCTAGGGTTCTCGAGCGACTCGATGGCAGGAGGGATGGAGTCGCGATACTGGGTGAGGCTAGGGCTTTGGTGGCGGCGGCGTTCAGGCGCGTGAGGCAACACAGCTCGAGGCCAAGGCGAAGTCGATCTGGGGTGGCGCGGTGTCAATGGGGGTTGGTGCTCGAAGAGGGCTAAGGCAGTGGTCGAACGATGGCGATTGCGTTTTGGGTGTAGCGGCCGAGCCTTGCAGTGGTGGGGCGGCGAATCACTGATGGCCGTGGGCTAGGGTTTCGAGCTATGGTCTGGGTTCGTCACTTTTGCAGTGAGGTATAATTTTTGTTTAACTTAAAATGATAGATATGAGTTGAAAATATTTGAAAGAAAAAAAAATAGTAATAAATAGTTGGGTTGAAACCGAAAAAAAAAAGAAAAAAAATTATTATTAAGGAGGATAATATATTTAATAGATTTACTAAATTTACCTTGGTTACTGAGAATAATTTATTAAGAAAAATTTAATTTTAAATTAAAATTCTTGTTAAGAAATTCTATTAAAAGAAATCGGTTTGAAATAAAATCAATTGTTCAAATTTAATTGTTAGTAAATTAAGTTTGTCAAATGGTTAGACAATTGGAATTTATAAAGGGAAAAGGAAACTTATTTAAAACAAGTCTTTAGTTAGTTCAAACTATCAAAATGAAAGTTTAATTATTCGATTGGTTCGAGTATTAATAAAGTATATAATTATTTATACTAGGTCAAAATCTGTAAAGGAACGTTCTGGAATGGAAATGGATTGCAAATAAAAGCAAAGGTGAGAACTTCTCACTCAAAAAGTGTTATTTAAATTTTAAATAGTTATATTTAAAATGTGTTGATTGATTTATTGTTTGCTTGATTGTGATATTAGATATTGTAGGATATATCTATATAAAGCAATATATATATATATTGGCATATGTATATATTGCAGTTGATTGATTTCCCGCCTTGTATAGCGGATGAGACCCTATTGCGCCACCTATTAAGCGGATATATATTTTATAAATCCCATATACCGTGATATTCCACCTTGAAGTGGAATTGGTATTGTGCTAACGTCTGTGGATGTAGGGAAACAGGTTGGAGGGATCCAACTGGATTCCTCACAAATATTTATTTGATTATAGATATTGTGTGAATTGTGATTATCATATTGATATATGATATTTGTTGCTGTGATTGGCTATTGGATGCTGTTGCATCATCGGATTCATTTTTAAAGTTAAAAATAACGATTTTTATTTTTAAAAAGGATTCTTTTAAATTGATTTTTCAAGTATATGTTTTTATTTAAATTTTGAATTGATTCATTTTAGATAAATTTAAAATTTCAATTTTTAAAGTTATAGAATTCAGGATTTTTGGAAAATATAACCAAAATGTTATTTTTGAGATAAGTAGTTAATAAATTTATGAAATGGCTTAAATTGAGATTTTTGAATTATTATTATAAACGGTTTATATAAAAGAATTTTTTTTGATATTTTTGAATTTAAAATATTGGAATTATAAAACGAGTGTTATAAGTATTATAAAATGAATAGATGTTGCAAAATAAAGGATTTATAAGTAATTAACTTATAAACTGTGGCATTTAAATAGGATATTAATAGAAATTTTTAATAAAGGAGATTTTATAAGTTGAAGTTGTCCTAAAATATAAACAGAATCTTATAAGTAACAAGATTTATAATTTGTGAAGATTTAAAAAGAACGACTTCGTAAATAAATGATATTATAAGTGTTTAGCTTATAATATAGACTTTTGGTATAAAATTAAGTTATATAAATTGAATTGGATTGATAAAGGAAAATTATAAATCGAAGTAATAAAATAGGAATGGAATTTATAGACATTGTTTATAAATTCGAAAATAAATTGAATTTGATAAATTTAATATTGGAATTTATTAAAGAAAATATATTCACGATTTTGAACAGTAAATATATTATTAAAGAAAATGGATATATTTTGGGAAAGGAATGTTTTAAATAGAATTTAAAACGATTAAAGATGTTTTAAAATGCATCAAGTATCGAAAACATAGATTTCAACATTCATTATTGAAATAGACGTTTTCGAGAAATAGAAGGAAAGGAAGTCGTAGATTTCAACATTCATTGTTGAAATAGACGTTTTCGAGAAAATAAGAAAATAATGGACTATAACACTGTTGTTATAGTAAATGATTTCCGAAAGGAAATATTTTTGTATAGTATTGGGATTTATATATCTATTTTAAATTTTGAATCCGTATACTAGTGATTTTCGGTTGTCGTAACGATGTTTTACGCAACATTCGTTTTGACCCAAGTAAATGTGAATAAAAGAGCGTTTTCCTTAAACAAATGAAATATATACTTAACTATGGGTTAATATATTGAATATTTTCAAATTGTTGAAAATAAATGAGATTTATGAATTACTTATTTTTAAATAAGTATGAAAATGCTTTTCCAATATGAAATGAAACGTTTTGAGAATTTATCTTCTTGAAGATAAATTGGAATTGAATAATTGAACCTATTGAAAACTGTAGATCAATAGATAATTTGAAATATAAATTCACTATGGAATTTATAAATGGAAAGGGAAAATTTGTTTTCAAAATAAACGTTGTTTATTTTCGAAGTGTGGAAAAATTTATATCTTGTAAATATATCTTCGGAAAATAAATAATTTGAGAAATTATTTGGAATCTGGTGATGTTGCGCATCTTTATTGATAGTTAAATAACCGACTATCAATATTTACCTTTAAATAGGTATTTGTTGTGATTGCTTGAATTTGGATGCCACACTTATTTTTAAATAAGCGCTCACTATTCGGGTTAACCGGGAAAGGACCATGGGGTCGTATAACCCATTCCGAATTGTGATACGTCGTTATGAATTGCATTTGAAGACCGGTGTTGAAGACCGGATATTTGTGAAAACGGATGGATTACCGTCTAGTTACTCTGCATCGGCTGATCTCCGATACAGAGGTTTATCACCCTTAGTGACGGGATGTCCGAACGTGATTAGTGAATATCCGGATTTGCAAGGGCTTCTTTGGAAGTGCCTTCGGTTCCGTTCGATCCCGGAACGGACTTGTATGGATTGTGTTTCTGACGTTACAATTTGAGTTGTAAAGCTGGTTTCTATCAAATATATTTTTGTTGGTGGCGGAGAATTTATTCTCTTAGCTTAACACCCTTCTCTGAGACGTACGAGCTCAGAGGTTATATAGTTGATGGTTACTAGTGATACATTCCCGAATTGGTAATGTGGCATGCTGAGTGTTGCTGTGAAATGATCGTTGAATGATCATTTGTGATAGGATCATTTGTTTGATCGTCTATCTTGATGATCATTGCTTTGATCATTTGTTGACCCAAAGCACTGCTTTTGAAAAGCGTGGCTTTGTGGACGAGACTTCAACGAGCCTCACACCCCGGAAATGGTCAAAACAGGAAAGATGCGGCAAGGTTATTAGGGGGTAGCGCCCCTTTAGTGTATGTCATTCCTTATGGATAGAGGTGGTATCATGGTATGGAGCCCAGATACTTAACCTATGTGGTTACTGCAAATTTATTACTTTGTGGTTGTTGGAAATCAGGGATCCTCGGATATAGATCGGTTACGATCGAGGAATGACATATTCGTGTCAGTAGTTACCCAGTTAGGGGTAACCCAGCCTTGTATTGGCAGAGATCCGGTTAGGTTCTCGGGACGTCATTCCAGAGGCGTTTCCATTTGGCAATGGGAAGTTCCTTGGCCTGACCATTTGTTGGAAATCCATTCTTCAATACGCGCCTTGTACGGTTTTAGTTGTAGAACCTGCCATTTAATATGGTAGCTATAGCGGGCATAATATAATTGTACCTATGCTGGCTAAGATTTATATTCTACTTTCGAAATTGTTTTCTACACTATGCACTAATAATAATATCAAAAAAACGATTTGATTTTGAGTAGTAAGCATCTTTGACTAACATAAGAAGAAATCTCCTCCAAGTCTGCGTTTGCATTGTGTGTGTGGTGGGAGGTCTTATGGTAGTTTCATTTTTCAAAAGCATTGCGAATTTTCTTGTAAAATTTCTCCTATTCTTTGTTTTAAAGATAAATAACTGTTTTAGTTCTCACACCAGTCACATGACTGACCTGTAGTTTATTGTTCCCTTCCTAAACTCTGGGTGCCCACCAATTTCCACACGGGCAGTCTAGAGTTTGGTTATCATGTCATCCTGGATTTAGGAGTGCTATGGAGCTCGGGAGGCGAGCAGGATGGCGTAGTCTATTATTTATTGTACCTATGGTATATAGTATTTCTTTTCCGCTGTTTGTTTGTTGTAAACTCTGATGATGAAATGTAATATGATGTGATGTAATGTATAAAATATACAGCTCTTTTGTTCAATGAATATTCATTTATCTATTATATGTTGTTCCGCTGCGACTGTGAGATTCTGATATTGTTCTTTCTGTTGTTCTGTTGTTGTTCTTTTCTTTCTTCTTCTTTCTTTTTCTCTCTCCTTCTACCACTTTCTTCTTTCTTAAACCCTCATGGTTCGATTTTCCAGCCTTCGATTAGGCGGCATTTGATACAGTGAACGTATTAATGTCGATTTTCGGAAGTCGAAGAATCGGGTCTTGACAGCGAGGTATCAGAGCATATGGTTAAGCGACAACCATGGCTCTGTTGGGTGTTACTCATTAGAGATAGAGTCAGCAGTACTCTAGAATGAGTGTGAGTGTAATAATAGATATGAGCGCGTATTTGTTAGTGAATATAAAAATTTTGTTTTATATTGTGTTGGTTGATTTATTGAGTGGCATATGAACCTTCGTCAGCACGGTCTGCAAAACTGTGCCGAAAGGGTTTCTAAACACTTGAGTAGAGCAATTCGATACAATATTGTTTTAAAAATAGGGTAAATTAAATAATTTTGCCCAAAACTATTTTTGTATACAAAAGAAATAATTTTCTGTAGATTATTATAGTATATGGATGCATGGTTGCTAGGAAGTATTAATATTAAGCTATTACTCTTGAAATTGAATAAGAATTGAAATCAATGTTATATGAAAAAAAATTGAGATAAAGATAAGAAAATAAAATCCATATACAAATGAAATTTGAGAATATAAATTATAAATGTGATTTATAATTGGAAATAGAATTCCAGAGAAGTTTTTGGAAATGTTTTTCAAAGAGTTTGGAAATTTTAGAAATTAAATTCCTTTTTGATTTGAAAATGAATTTCAAAGGTTTTGAAAAGTATTTTGAAGGGATAAAAGCTCTAAACTCTTTTCGGTCGTTGGAAAATAACTTCGGTAATGACTGCAGCATTATCGATGTTCATTTTCGGGTTTCCAAAAGAGGAATTGCTGCCAAATATTTTAAATGAAGGTTGTTTGGAAAATTTGGATTTGGTTTTAGAAAAGCTGAAAAGACTCTGGAATCCTATTTAAAATATTTATGGGAATAATAAATAAGTTGATAACGTATACAATTTAAATTTTGATAGGATAAATTTAACTTAAGGAATAGAGTTAAATTAAGTAAGTATAAGTGAATAAATCTGAATAAAGTAAAATTGAAGAAAGGTCTAAGGAGACTAAGTGAAATAATTACTTAAAGAAAATTTATTAAGTTGAAAATAAATTTGGAATAATCAAAATGAATTGGAATTGAGTATTGAATTATGAAAATAAATTGTGAATGAATGAATAAATTTACAATTGCAGTTAAACTAAAGTTAAATTGAAAGTTGGAATTCATTTCGATTTTGTAAGCGAATGGAATAGAATTGAAATTGGATTTGATAAATAAAGTGAAGTATTAAACTAAAATTAGTAAGCGAAACTAATGGAAATAAATGAATTAAATTCATATGGAATATTGAAATCCAGTTTAGTATAAGTGGTTATAAACCAAAATAGTGAATTGAAAATAAATTTTGGGAGTGAACCAAAGAAGAAAACTGGAATTGAAACTGAATGTTGAAAACAAATTTGAATAAAGTGAATAGGAATTTGTTATGAATTAGTAATTGGAACTAATTTAAAATAATGCAGTTGTGAATGAAAGATAGTTGATAAAACTCAATATTCAGAATAGAAGTTAAACTGAATTCAAATATAATTGAAATTGTGAACTGAATTCAAATGAAATTGAAATGCAAAGTTGATTGAAATTGAATATATATAACTTCAATAGTGAAGTAAAGATGATATAAGAAGTATATATTTAAAATTTTGCAATAGAATTGGCAAAATGGTTTGAATGTTGGAATTGGATACTACTACTAGCAGGTTATACAGGTGTATTAAAAGAAATGGAATTGGGATTTTGATTTCAAAGATAAAATTGAATTGCTCGACAAAAAGGTACGTATTTCAATTTCAGTATGAAATTTGATGATTTTCTTCTCCATCCACTTGGCTTTCTCTTTTCTTTTTGATTCTGAGGGGCCGTAGTGCCATTTTGTAGTCGTACCGATCGAGCCGCGCAAAGGAGACGTTGGCGAAATTTTTCGAAAATTTAGGGTGTTAGAAAAATTTTGATAAAATTTTGAAAGTTTAAAATTTGAATTTGAATTTAGATTTAAATTTTGAAGTAAACAATATTGTTGAAACTTATAACTTAAGTTGGAGAGCTAGTTGAAATGATGATGAATCTCTAATAAAAAGATTTAGGTTAGTAAGTTGATAAAACTATTTGAATTGTGGAAAATAGTAAACCAGTTAAGGACCATTTTCTTCCTAACTTGCAATTTCGGGACGAAATTCTTTTAAGGGGGGAAGGTTGTAACGACCCAGAATTTTGAACAATTTAATATGAAAATATTTAGTTTATTTTAAATATTTGAAGGATAGTTTGAACTGAATTTCAAATTTTCAGAATAAATTTGGCGATTAAATTTTTAAATTTAATCTATTTAAAGTTGAATAAAAATTTTGAATCTTAAATTTAAGCTGATTAAAAATATTTCAAAGGCTTGTAAAATTTATATTGATAATACTGAAGATAATAGAAGCTTCAGATTTGAAATTAATAATGAATTGTTCAGTTTTGAATTTATATCGTTTAAATCAATATTTAAAAATAGTCATTTTTCATACAGTCTCGGAATTCGACGAAACCAGTTCCATTGGGTCCGTAATATTGAATTATTGTCGGATTTCAAGTTTCGTATTTTTCGGAATTGATATGTGAGCACACGACGTATAAACGCGTTGGAAATTTGAATCAAATTCAATTTGAATTTAAATTATAAAATTGTCAACTCAGCCACCCTATTATTTTTTTTATACAGCAGACCTATGCTCTGCAAAGAAAGAAAATCGCGTACCTCCTTGTCTCCCTTCGTACCCGCTGTAAATTCACGCAGCCAAAAGAATAAAGCAAAGCAGGAAAAATAAATAAATGGCCGAAGCCCCCTTCTCAATTTATCTCTTGTTCCCTCTTTCCCTCTCCCTCATTTCTCAGATTCAAATTGAAATCAATGGCCGAACTAAAAAAAAAAATCACAAACGTAAACAAATAACAGCCGAAGCCCTTCATCCTAAATCCAAAACCCCTTCCTCTTCAATTTATCATCTATGCCGTCGCTTCCTCAGAAAAAAAAAAGAAAATGTCAGAAGGGCTCACGATCGAAGGCGGCAACAAGGCGCAGGCGCACGCGCGCGTGCTCGCGCGTGGGAGAAGGTGGTGTGGTCGTGATGGCTTGACAGCGGCATTGGCTAGGGTTCTCGAGCGACTCGATGGCAGGAGGGATGGAGTCGCGATACTGGGTGAGTCTAGGGCTTTGGTGGCGGCGGCGTTCAGGCGCGTGAGGCAACAGAGCTCGAGGCCAAGGCGAAGTCGATCTGGGGTGGCGCGGCATCAATGGGGGTTGGTGCTCGAAGAGGGCTAGGGCAGTGGTCGAATGATGGCGATTGCATTTCGGGTGTCGCGGCCGAGCCTTGCAGTGGTGCGGCGGCGAATCACTAATGGCCGTGGGCTAGGGTTTCGAGCTATGGTCTGGGTTCGTCACTTTTGCAGTGAGGTATAATTTTTGTTTAACTTAAAATGATAGATATGAGTTGAAAATATTTGAAAGAAAAAAAAATAGTAATAAACAGTTGGGTTGAAACAAAAAAAAAAGAAAAAAAAATTATTATTAAGGAGGATAATATATTTAATAGACTTACTAAATTTAGCTTGGTTACAGAGAATAATTTATTAAGAGAAATTTAATTTTAAATTAAAATTCTTGTTAAGAAATTCTATTAAAAGAAATCGGTTTGAAATAAAATCAATTATTCAAATTTAATTGTTAGTAAATTAAGTTTGTCAAATGGTTAGACAATTGGAATTTATAAAGGGAAAAGGAAATTTATTTAAAACAAGTCTTTAGTTAGTTCAAACTATCAAAATGAAAGTTTAATTATTCGATTGGTTCGAGTATTAATAAAGTATATAATTATTTATACTAGGTCAAAATATGTAAAGGAACGATCTGGAATGGAAATGGATTGCAAATAAAAGCAAAGGTGAGAACTTCTCACTCAAAAAGGGTTATTTAAATTTTAAATAGTTATATTTAAAATGTGTTGATTGATTTATTGTTTGCTTGATTGTGATATTAGATATTGTAGGATATATCTATATAAAGCAATATATATATATATATATATATATATATATATATATATATATATATATATATTGGCATATGTATATATTGCAGTTGATTGATTTCCCGCCTTGTATAGCGGATGAGACCCTATTGCGCCGCCTATTAAGCGGATATATATTTTATAAATCCCATATACCGCGATATTCCACCTTGAAGTGGAATTGGTATTGTGCTAACGTCTGTGGATGCAGGGAAACAGGTTGGAGGGATCCAACTGGATTCCTCACAAATATTTATTTGATTATAGATATTGTGTGAATTGTGATTATCATATTGATATATGATATTTGTTGCAGTGATTGGCTATTGGATGCTGTTGCATCATCAGATTCATTTTTAAAGTTAAAAATAATGATTTTCATTTTTAAAAAGGATTTTTTTAAATTGATTTTTCAAGTATATGTTTTTATTTAAATTTTGAATTGATTCATTTTAGATAAATTTAAAATTTCAATTTTTAAAGTTATAGAATTCAGGAATTTTGGAAAATATAACCAAAATGTTATTTTTGAGATAAGTAGTTAATAAATTTATGAAATGGCTTAAATTGAGATTTTTGAATTATTATTATAAACGGTTTATATAAAAGAATTTTTTTTTGATATTTATGAATTTAAAATATTGGAATTATAAAACGAGTGTTATAAGTATTATAAAATGAATAGATGTTGTAAAATAAAGGATTTATAAGTAATTAACTTATAAACTGGATTTTGGCATTTAAATAGGATATTAATAGAAATTTTTAATAAAGGAGATTTTATAAGTTGAAGTTGTCCTAAAATATAAACAGAATCTTATAAGTATCAAGATTTATAATTTGTGAAGTTTTAAAAAGAACGACTTCGTAAATAAATGATATTATAAGTGTTTAGCTTATAATATAGACTTTTGGTATAAAATTAAGTCATATAAATTGAATTGGATTGATAAAGGAAAATTATAAATCGAAGTTATAAAGTAGGAATGGAATTTATAGACATTGTTTATAAATTCGAAAATAAATTGAATTTGATAAATTTAATATTGGAATTTATTAAAGAAAATATATTCACGATTTTGAACAGTAAATATATTATTAAAGAAAATGGATATATTTTGGGAAAGGAATGTTTTAAATAGAATTTAAAATGATTTAAAGATGTTTTAAAATGCATCAAGTATCGAAAACATAGATTTCAACATTCATTGTTGAAATAGACGTTTTCGAGAAATAGAAGGAAAGGAAGTCGTAGATTTCAACATTCATTGTTGAAATAGACGTTTTCGAGAAAATAAGGAAATAATGGACTATAACACTGTTGTTATAGTAAATGATTTCCGAAAGGAAATATTTTTGTATAGTATTGGGATTTATATATCTATTTTAAATTTCGAATCCCTATACCTGTGATTTTGGATTGTCGCAACGATGTTTTACGCAAAATTCATTTTGACTCAAGTAAATGTGAATAAAAGAACGTTTTCCTTAAACAAATGAAATATATACTTAACTATGGGTTAATATATTGAATATTTTCAAATTGTTGAAAATAAATGAGATTTATGAATTACTTATTTTTAAATAAGTATGGAAATGCTTTTCCAATATGAAATGAAACGTTTTGAGAATTTATCTTCTTGAAGATAAATTGGAATTGAATAATTGAACCTATTGAAAACTGTAGATCAATAGATAATTTGAAATATAAATTCACTATGGAATTTATAAATGGAAAGGGAAAATTTGTTTTCAAAATAAACGTTGTTTATTTTCTAAGTGTGGAAAAATTTATATCTTGTAAAGATATCTTCGGAAAATAAATAATTTGAGAAATTATTTGGAATCTAGTGATGTTGCGCATCTTTATTGATAGTTAAATAACCGACTATCAATATTTACCTTTAAATAGGTATTTGTTGTGATTGCTTGAATTTGGATGCCACACTTATTTTTAAATAAGCGCTCACTATTCGGGCTAACCGGGAAAGGACCATGGGGTCGTATAACCCATTCCGAATTGTGATACGTCGTTATGAATTGCATTTGAAGACCGGTGTTGAAGACCGGATATTTGTGAAAACGGATGGATTACCGTCGAGTTACTCTGCATCGGCTGATCTCCGATACAGAGGTTTATCACCCTTAGTGACGGGATGTCCGGACGTGATTAGTGAATATCCGAATTTGCAAGGGCTTCTTTGGAAGTGCCTTCGGTTCCGTTCTATCCCAGAACGGACTTGTATGGATTGTGTGTCTGACGTTACAATTTGAGTTGTAAAGCTGGTTTCTATCAAATATATTTCTATTGGTGGCGGAGAATTTATTCTCTTAGCTTAACACCCTTCTCTGAGACGTACGAGCTCAGAGGTTATATAGTTGATGGTTACTAGTGATACATTCCCGAATTGGTAATGTGGCATGCTGAGTGTTGCTGTGAAATAATCGTTGAATGATCATTTGTGATAGGATCATTTGTTTGATCGTCTATCTTGATGATCATTGCTTTGATCATTTGTTGACCCAAAGCACTGCTTTTGAAAAGCGTGGCTTTGTGGACGAGACTTCATCGAGCCTCACACCCCGGAAATGGTCAAAACAGGAAAGATGCGGCAAGGTTATTAGGGGGTAGCGCCCCTTTAGTGTATGTCATTCCTTCTGATAGAGGTGGTATCATGGTATGGAGCCCAGATACTTAACCTATGTGGTTACTGCAAATTTATTACTTTGTGGTTGTTGGAAATCGGGGATCCTCGGATATAGATCGGTTACGATCGGGGAATGACATATTCGTGTCAGTAGTTACCCAGTTAGGGGTAACCCGACCTTGTGTTGGCAGAGATCCGGTTAGGTTCTCGGGACGTCATTCTAGAGGCGTTTCCATGTGGCAATGGGAAGTTCCTTGGCCTGACCATTTGTTGGAAATCCATTCTTCAATACGCGCCTTGTACGGTTTTAGTTGTAGAACCTGCCATTTAATATGGTAGCTATAGCGGGCATAATATAATGGTACCTATGCTGGCTAAGATTTATATTCTACTTTCGAAATTCTTTTCTACACTATGCACTAATAATAATATCAAAAAAATGATTTGATTTTGCGTAGTAAGCATCTTTGACTAACATAAGAAGAAATCTCCTCCAAGTCTGCGTTTGCATTGTGTGTGTGGTGGGAGGTCTTATGGTAGTTTCACTTTTCAAAAGCATTGCGAATTTTCTTTTAAAATTTCTCCTATTCTTTGTTTTAAAGATAAATAACTGTTTTAGTTCTCACACAAGTCACATGACTGACCTGGAGTTTATTGTTCCCTTCCTAAACTCTGGGTGCGCACCAATTTCCACACGGGCAGTCTAGAGTTTGGTTATCAGGTCATCCTGGATTTAGGAGTGCTATGGAGCTCGGAAGGCGAGCAGGATGGCGTTGTCTATTGTTTATTGTATCTATGGTATATAGTATTTCTTTTCCACTGTTTGTTTGTTGTAAACTCTGATGATGAAATGTAATATGATGTGATGTAATGTATAAAATATACAGTTCTTTTGTTCAATGAATATTCATTTATCTATTATATGTTGTTCCGCTGCGACTGTGAGATTCTGATATTGTTCTTTCTGTTGTTCTGTTGTTGTTCTTTCTTTCTTCTTCTCTCTTTTTCTCTCTCCTTCTACCTCTTTCTTCTTTCTTAAACCCTCATGGTTCGATTTTCCGGCCTTCGATTAGGCGGCATTTGATACAGTGGACGTATTAATGTCGATTTTCGGAAGTCGAAGAATCGGGTCTGGACACAATCAATATAAATTCACTTCTCATTAATATTTATTCACTTGGTTTTAAATTTTAATCACAGTTGATTCATTAACGTTGGATTTTACTAACATTCATTCACAATTCAATTAGTTAATATTCACTAATTTATATTTACATTAGTTCACTTCCAATTTGAATCAAATCAAATTAAATTCTATTTGAATTCATTTAACTTCCAATTTGATTTCAATGATTTATAGTTTCAATTTCATTAATCGCTTAATGAATTATATACAATCAACTAACAATCATATAACAACCAAATCATACCCAACATAACCAAATTATTAATTTTACATTCAATTTGGTTTATCTCTTTCATATATATATATATATATATATATATATATATATATCCTGTTATATAATTTTAAAAGAATCATTTTATATTTGGCATCTTAAATTTCCAACATTAACTTTAATTAAGTTCGTAAGCCATACATATATCATCCGTGAACAATATCAATCTAATCGCTTATTCGATCACACAATTTCACTTCCAAACTAGTATCGTTCACACGCCTCTCTAGCGCGGACTCAGATTTGGTTCCTTGATTGGAAACTGTTACTCTCCTTGCATAGCCATATACTATGATAGAGAATTCTAGAATCAAATTAAAAATCCATATCTAGCGTTCGCCGTCGAAAATCAAGTGAAAAATCCTAACTTGGATCAATATAAATTATCTCGAAATTTTGTGCTCGAATTTGGATCAAATCGTTATGCGAATAAAATAATATACGTACAATCACACATATTACCTTCCAATGGATTTCTATCCAATTTATCTATACTAAATTATTTTATTGACTTCTATTTTTTTTCACTTAATTACTCACAATCCATTATTCAGTTAGTATATTCATTTCTTTACATAGCATATTCTTTAACATTATCTTTTCTTAAACATCATATCAAAGAATTTGCTTACTCAAGTTCATTTTAAACATTCTATATAATTTAATTGAATTCAATTTCATTTTCCAATTGACTCTTAGCTATACCAAATTTTTTTGTTTACATTTACTTCATATTCACAGTTTCAGTTAATACAAATTTATTTGTGGAACATTTTATTAATCATCACTTTAGTTTATAGTCATTCCATAAAAGTCTAACTTCTCATATATGACTTTCCTTAGTTTACGGTTATCTCAATTTACAAATTCAAAAATTTTCTATGCAATTTATATTTATTTTCTATAACCAATTTACAAAGATATTATACAATTCATTTGTCTTCTTTCTTAAGTTTACTTACTTGTTTCATTTATCCATTCATCATTTCATGTTATATTTAAGTTTATAACATTTTTATCACAACCAAATTTTCCATTTATATACATTTTAATTCTTTTGAGTTTTTCTTACTTGTATATTTCAATTACTTTCAGGTTCTGTTTATCTATACAATATCTCATTACATATCCAAAACATCATTTTAACTTTTAACATTTGGTAAGTCTTGTTATATGTTATCAGAATGTAATTTTGGTATTATACAAATTTATAGAATTTCATTTTTACTTAATTAGAATGTTCGCAAATTTAATTTATTTAAATCCTCTTTACCTTTAAACTTTAAAGTTTTCCAAAACAATAAGCTTAGATATCTTAATCCTCTTATTTTATAAATTCTAGTTATTCATATTTCATTCAAATAATTTGAAAATTATTAATTAACAGAACTTAGAAATTTAAATGCCCGGTTTTTTTCAAATCATTTGAAATAAACATACATACCTATATCTTTAATACATATCAAATCATACCTTTGGAGTTTAAACCAAAACCCATTTACCCAAAATAATTTCGAAGAAAAGCAAAACTTCTTAGAAGTCTCCCCCACTTCGAGATTCGAAAATGAACATCGATGATGATGCGCAGTCATCACCGAAATTATTTTCCAGCGACATAAGAGAGGAGTACTGAATTCATTCCTTCTTAAAATCCTTCCAAAATATTTCCCATAAATATTTTCCAACTAATATCCCAATATATTTTCTTCAAAACTTTGAGAACCATTTTCAAAATCTCCGGGTCTTAAATTCAATTTTTTTTATCTATTTAAATTTATAAGTCACCTTTATAAAATATTCTTATAGGATTTTTTTCTGTTAAAACAATCCACAAATGTTTTATCATTGTTCATTTTTCAATAAACCTTATTTATTAAAACACAATATTCAATTAATAATAACAATCAATATTATCGTTTCCAACAACCAAATAAGCTAGATAGATCACAATAATTTTGAAAATAAATTCTTTATGTACAAAATATAATTAGGACAAAATTATTTCATTTACCCAATTTCAAAACAATACTATGTCGAATTGTTCTGTTCGAGTGTTTAGAGATCCCTATCAATGACGTTAATTACTTGTATTGACCAGGATCCATAAGCCGCTCAATAAATCAACCAACACAATATAAAACATTTTATATCACTAACAAATACGCTCTCTCATATGTATACACTCAGCGACTCATCATAGGGTATAACTACCCTATTTATAAAGAGTCAGACCCCACAAAGCTAAGGTTATCGCTAAACCAAAGCTCTGATACCAACTGTAACGACCCGCCTTTTTGGACAGTTTAAACCGATGATCAAATACACATGTCGATTCCAAACCATTCAAAAGGGCAGATGGTTATTAGGGTAAATAAGAAAAGAAAAGAAAGAGAAATAAAGGAAATGAAACAACACAGAATCTCGCAGCGGAACGATAAAATATAATAGTCAAATAAACAGTTCATGAAGCTGTTTACTATACTTTGACAATTATTTATACAACATTTATCAGAGTTATACATATACAACAGAACAATTAAAATAATGCAGTAGATAGCATGATGCAAGGGTAATAATAGTAATAGTATACCAAATCTTCGTCTTCATCCTCTAGAATAGATCTTCAAAAATTTGAAAAACTCAGGACTGACTCGAGCGTAATGAAAAGACAAAACACTCGAGTCAGGACTAAAATATCCTTATGAAAGTTAAATCAATCGTAAATAAATATGAGTGTAACGGCGTCAGAGATGTTTATGGGGCTTGACATCTCATATCCAGTGTCAACGTGCGTGAAATAACTCAAGAGATGTTACGGGATTTTCCATCTCTTAAGGATCCGTTAAACTATCTACTATGTAGTAATGTACGCTAAGTAGATAATGCCTATTAGTAATATAAAGTATCAAAATAGCGTTAAGGCGTTACCATATCCCCCTTAACACATTTTTATAATGCCATAGTCTATACAGCACCGTAAGCCCGACTGTAAACTGGTGGTTATCAGAGGGTACCCCATAGGTACAACACAAAACAAAACGTAGGGGTCGCGAATAGGATAATTAGTATGACAAGGTACATGAGGCGATACCAACTAGGATACTAGTAGTTGCGTGATCCGGACTAATGTTGAGCATAGCCAGTAGCTACCCCAACACCGCGAAACAACACTCCCAAATCAAGGGGTGCACCCAAATCGAATCACAAATGTAATAGAAATGGTATCGAAGAAGCATGTCCGTTAGAGGTGGCAAACCTCAATGGCCCGGCGCGGCTCCAGTTTTAGTCATGTCAGGGGTCATCCAATATCGTTCTCTTTCTTCAGTCAACGCGTTCACCAAACCATCCACTTCATTCTGGATCGACACTCCGCGTACAATAGCTATTAAAGTGGTTTTCGGTATCGACAGAGAGTATGTTCATATCCGATCCCGGTCTCTTTAATAACTACGTATTATTACACCGTTGGCTCTTTTTCATTTCAAATCGATTCATAATTGATATCAAAATATCATGTTCGCTTCAAAAGTCAAATTCATTTCAAATATCAAAACCATTTCGAATTTCAATTTAGGTTGCAACTTCATTTAACCCAATTCGTATTTAAATTCAAGATTTAAATATAAACATTTCACCTTATTGACCAGCTTAGAATTTTAGAAAATAGTTTTAAGTAGTTTAAAAGTAGTTTAAATAATAAATAATTAAAATAGTTAAAAATACTTAAAATCTTTAAAATGGATTTAAAATAGATAAATTAGTTTAAAATAATTTAAATTGGGTTAAGCAGATTAAAAAATAGATTAAAATAGTTTAAGTATTCAAAATGGTTTATATAACAGAGTAATTTGGAAAACAAATTAAAACAGCTTAAAAACCAATCCATTTTAATTATAACTTCCCAATTCAAATAAATTTCAATTTCCAATTTACCGATTCAATTTCGATTTCGATTTCAATTCAAATCAATGTCAACTTTGACTTCAAATTTATTCAATTTTACATTCACCTTCAACTTATTCAATTCCAATGTATATCGATTTTTAGCTTGATTTTTCAAAATATCAATTTTTAACACTTAACAAAATTTTCTTCCAATATTCAAATTTAAAACCCAATTACAATATGATTCAATTTCAAGCTCAATTTCAAAATATCCTTTTATATCGCTTTTACTTAGTAATATTCAAAGCTCAAATTAAGGTTAAATCTTTAAACAAATCAATTTACGAAATTCAATCATATCCCGATTTTTAAATTCCAAAGTCTCCACTTTAATTATTTAACAATTTCTTTTAACCAAATTTTATTTCAACATTCCAAACTCAATTTTTCGATAAATTCGATTTTTATAAATTGATTTCTATTTATAACTTTTAAATCAAAACATTTAAATAAATTTCAAATCAACAATTTTAAAAAATTATTAATTTAGCCAATTCGGTGTCCATATATAATTTTCTATCCTATGGCCAAGTGATTATTTATTTCAATTAAATGTCAGGGATGAATATATATCACTTAAATCAAATCACAGTTTCATATGTATGCATAACAGGATATATATATATAAGCAAATAAACATCCAAACATTCAAATATCAACCAATAGCATCCATCGAAATACATCATCCAATAGACAATACAATTCATGGCAATTTCATAGTTATCAATGTCGGGTAATTTAATCGCAATTCAATTTTAATTTCAGTTTAGCTGTCCATTTAAATTTCAACGGTTAATTCAAATGACTTTCTATATGACAATTAATTTTTTATCAAACAACGACAAATAAAAATCATAACACTTCATAATGTCAAATTTAACTAGCATTAAGATATTCAGCATGTTGTGAGCGTTATAAAACACTCACCTTGATTTCAATGTAGTTCCAGCGTTTTATTTCGAATAAAATTAAACGAGCGTTTAATTTTATCCGAAATTTTCACTAGCTCCAAACGACTCCAATCCAGTTCCATAGCGTAGTGCTCGACAAAATGATTCCAACGCAAAAAGTTTCGTCGAATTCCGACCTCGTACGAACAAGTTATGACATTTATAAGTTTACACAAATTTTTAATTTACAAATTTACAACATAATTTTATATTTTTAAACCTAACTGATCTCAGCCCTTGATCCAAGCCCCTGCAAATCCTGGTCGACCATCCTCTTCTCCTCTCTCACGTTCCCTCTACAGGAAATAGCCGTATACATGAAACCGATAGCTCGAAATTAGGGTTGAATCTTGCGACCACCACAAGCATCGATAAGTTGATCGGAGACCCCCATCACGTGCGCCCACACGAGAGCCACGCTCGGCCAGAAGAGCACCAAGCTCGGCCCCACTATGGCCTAGAAATGCGTGCGTGACCTGCAGGCCGTCGGCCCCTCCTAGCGACCTCCTCATTGCTCCAATTCCGATCATCACCTTATAGAATCGAAGTACTCGATGAACCCTATAACTTTGTAGTAGAAAGCTTCGTGAAATATTGCATGGATTGAGAGAGATTAATGGAAGAAAGGTAGAAATTTTCGGCCATTAATATATGAAGTGGCGGATGAAGGTTTTTGAAACCCTAGGTTGTTTTTCTTTTGCAAAAATGAATTGTTAAGGGCTTTTATAGAAAAATCGACGTACACTATTCATCCCGGAATTTCCGAACTCCGATTTACGCGTGGTGACCAGCATTTCTAGGGTTTACCCCGCGTTCCGGACACAATGGAACACGTTTCGGAGGCTAATTCGATCGTATGTGTGAGTTACGGCAATAAACGATCGATTTGAAATTAAATCGGTTAATCAAATTTCTGTGCGTTTGGGCTCGCCCCGGACAAACGGTAAATCCGATTGACTCGAAATTTGAAATCTTACCATAATATGACATTACGGATCCGATGAAACCAGTTTCGTCAAAATCCGAGACTGTTTGAAAAATGACTATTTTAACTCGTCAAATTAATATTAAAACAATTTCGATGCGTTTCGAGCTGCCACGGTCAAACAAAAACTCCGATTGCTACGAAAATTGAAATTCGATAATAACAAACTTTTATGGATCCAATGGAACTAGTTTCGTCCAATTCTGAGACTGTTCGAAAATTGGCTATTTTTCAGTCGATAATTAAATATTAAAATATTCAATTTTTACAAATTTACTTTTAATTCGATTTTAAAAGTTCTACAACATCATTCTTACTTTAATATGATAAAATAAAATTTTACAAATCATTTTTAGTCATATTAAACCCGTTATTCAATTATCCTATAATTTCCAATTTTGAAATCTTATTAACTCAATTATAATCCCAATATAACTTACATTCACTTTGGAAATCAATTTGAATCATATTAAATCAAATTTCAATTATTCACTCTATTTTCATATATTAAATTTTAGTATCAAATTGGTCATACCAAATTCGGAATTTAATTATTCAAACATTTGTAATATTAAATTTAAACAATTTCGCTTATCCAATAATTCATTATCTTTTGAAATATTGAAATTGAACTTATAAGATTCAACCTTTACAACCAATTCACAATTTAGAACACTATTTTCATTTTACAGTTATTCAATTATTCAATAAGTTTTAAATATTTAATTTAAACAATTTACCTGTTCAATATTCAATATTTGATTTAAATAGATTTTACTTATCAATCAATTACTCTATTATACCCAATGGATTCAACATTTATTATTATTCCAAACGACTTACAATTTTTTTCTAGCACTAAATCACGAAATCTTATTAAATTAGCTATTTTAATTATCGAAAATTTAATGGTTGTTACGATAGAGATCTTCATGTAGCACACACTTATATTCTTCTAAATTGTGCCGAGGTTGCACCGTTTGTTAGGTAATCTGAAATAATAATTTGTGTTTTATTCTTTTCTATAATGTATGCGCATGTATAACCTAATGTAATAATTTGTGTATATAAACAGTGTTTATGAACGTGAACATCCGAACGGAGATCTCAGTAAAGAATTTTCCGGTTGGTTTTCAAATTACGTTTATGAGCCGAGAAATAGTGTTGTTGACGAAGGCTTGAAACATCTTGCGATGGGACCAAAAAGAGTGGTCAAGACATATCCAATATATTTCGTCAATGGATATAAATTTAACACCAAAGAATACCGTATAGAAAAATTAACAAATAATACTGGTGTATTTGTTAAAGGTAGTGACCATCCAGAAAATCATTTAAATGATTTTTATGGCGTTCTGACACAAATTTTGCAACTGACATATTTCTCACGACCCGCGGAGGAGCTTTTTCTATTTAGATGCAATTGGTTTGGCAATATTACAGGTTCTGGAATTAATGTGCACAAGGATTATAATCTTATCGAAATAAAGCATACATCGCACTATCACAAGTATGATCCTTTTGTACTAGCCAAACAAGCATTGCAAGTTTGTTACGCTCCTTATCCGTCTCTAAAAAGAGATAAAGAAGATTGGTCTGCAGTTTTTAAAACAAAGGCCAGATTCACATTCGATGGGAAGAATATTCCAGACAAACAAGCTTATCAGGCAGATCTTGAGCAAAATAACGAAATAATAATTACAGACGATCATACAAATTTTGGTCCCTTGATCGATGAAACAAATGTTTGGGTACAAGCGTTTTACAGTGCAGAGGAAAATATCATCGAAAACGAAACCGAATCTGAATCAGAAGACGATGATGACTGATACAAATCTGAATATGTTTTTTTGCAATTGATGTAACTATGTTGAATTCTTGATGTATTATAAAATTGATGTAACTATGAAACCAAATCCGTTTACTATTGTTCGCATGTTTTATGTTATTTCCATTTGTCATTTATTTAGCAATTTTTATTAAAAATGCAATGAATTAGGTATACCCATTATGAATCAGGTATAACACACTTCCATTTCTATTTCCATTTCAGTCAATAATTAAGAAATTTATACCGTTGATGTCATTTTCATATGAAATATATTTCATTATCATGTTTTTATTCTCTTATATAATGATGTGTATATGTCACAGGTTTATCATTATGTCGTATAGAGGTAGGAGCTCTTTCCGATCGTCAGGAGGCGATGGCAGTGGCCCATCGTAAGAGCCACATCGTGCAGTTGTATCGTTAGTCCCTAGAGCAGATGGGTAAGAATTAAATTTTATTCAGCATCTTATTTTTTCTATGATATACATACGTACTTATCTATATCGTACTTAAAAACAGGGGGTTCGACCTACTTCCCTCTAAGGTTGTGCTGGACGTCTCTAGAGCATCTTATCACAGTAGGATGAGTGCATGCTGGCCGAGGTGGGATACCATCCCTCCTCACATCATAGAGTGCATATGGCAGGATGTCCTAGTATGTATAATTTTTCTGTTTTTAATTCGTTTTTGTCGTTTTTTCTATTGTTTATCATTTAAAGTGTAATCTTTTTTTTAATACAGGCTGAGATAGACATCCAGACATACGATATGATGCTAGCATGAGCATACTGGATGAAGAAGATGCGCAAGAACTACAGGGACACGATATCTGAGATTAAGAAATCTGGTAAGAAACCACGGTGGATGGGAGAGAGCGTGTGGCAAGCTTGGTTGAGCTACTGGGAGACGGACGAGGCGAAGGCAAGTATACTATTTTTTTTTGAATTATTAATTTGATGTGATTGAAAAATAATGTATCAAATTTTGAATGTACGGGCAGAGTCGGATAAAAACTCTGTAAATAGAAATAAGAATCCCGTCACTCATCGTGAAGGATCGAAGTCGTTTCAGCAGTATCGACAGGAGTTGGTAAATTTACTGAATAATAAATGTAAATAGTTTATGCTATATGATTTTAAACGTATAATAATTGTATGTAACAATCAACTTCAGGAAGCCGAGACACATGGTCCTGTCAGCTATATGGACGTGTTCACCCGTACGCATGCTGTCGAGCATGTTAATCCAGACGGGACTGTTTCGTACACATGGCAGGACATAAATCCAGCAAAAGCCATGGAAGCATATTTCATGTTATTCAGTATTAGTAATTGTTTTAATTGTTAAATTATGATGAAATAAGATATGATATTATTAATTTGTTAATGCAGGAGATGTTTATGGAGCAGTGGCAGAAACTCCTTGCTGATACGGGTAGAGAGCAGCTGACGACCGATGAGGAGGACGTTATTTTTGAGTCCGTTATGAGTCCAGCAGAGCATGGTCGACGATACGGATTTGGCAATTTAGCAGAAAATAATTTACTTTTTCTTAAAATACTGAAAATATGATATTTTTACCTTTTCAAAACAATAAACTTGGATTTTATTTATTTTTAAATTATTGCAATCCAGTAGTCAAAGTAGGGGACGACGGAGTAGACCTCAGAGCGATTTAGCAGGTATAGAAGAATTGCGGACTAGAGTGTCCCAATTGAAGGAGCAGAACCGCCAACAGGCCTTGCAGACCGCACAGTTGTTAGAGTACATGCAGCAGTTTGGTGGCCGCTTCCCTTCCTCGGCTGGCTCTGGATTTGGAGGAGATTGATTCATTGCTTGCTTATTCGTTCGTGTAGGTATGTTTCGTTTTAGTTTAGAATGATTTGGTAGATGGTGCGATTAATTGTTGATTTGTATAATTATGTATGATACACTTGGTTCTGTAGTTGTATGAGGATATGCATGAGAATGTTGATGAATTTGTGTATTAACAACATGGTAGAACAGTTATTGTTAGGATTATTGTTAATGTTGGAATGGTATGTATATTTTGTATTTTATTTTTATTCTAATTTTATCCATTTGTGTGTTTATTGAATATTTTGTAGTATAGGTTTGGATATTTGGTTGGATTATTGTTTATTGGATTGTGCAGTATTGATATCGTAGTTTTTGGAAGAGAAATGTGATTGGAAGGCTCTATTTGCAGCAAATATAAAAAAAACAGCAGATTTCCGACGGCTTCCGACGGTTTCCGACGGCTTACAGGCAAAATATTCGACGGCTTCCGACATTTTCCAGCGGCCTGTAGCTAAATATTTCCGACGGTTTCCGACGCCCGTCGGAAATTGTCGAGAGCTGTCGGAAACGTGCTCGGCAGCATCCGTCGGAAGCCGTCGGAAATACTGCTCCCCGACGCAGTCTTTTCCGACGGCTTCGGACGGCTGCCGACGGCTTCCGACGGCCGCCGACGGATTCTGGCCGTCGGAAAATGCGTTTCCCCTTGTAGTGTGGGTTCTATATACAAGTCTACTGTTTTGGTTTAGAATATTGGATTTGTGATATATATGTTATTGTGGAAATGTGACTTGTATAATTTTGAAAGATTTCATATTTGAAGGTTGGTTTAGAGTGTAATCTTTGCACGCATAGAAATTAATAAATTCATATATACACACACACACACACATACATACATACATGGAAGCACATATAACATACAATTATGATGTATTAATTGCGTAGCTAATTAGAAAAATAATTATCATTAAATTCTCCTTAGAAAAGTGATTGACTGTTAAGGAAAATTAAGAAGGAACTCTTACGTAACGACACAGAAATTTTAACGATTTAAATTATGTAATTAACTAAAAAAATTCATGAAATTATATAATAAATTTTTTGTAATAAAACTTTAATATTTAGAATGCATCTATTTAAGCACAGCAAGTGTTAAATTTTTATCAAAAAATTTGTAAGTTTGTTTGGTTGTGAAATTTTTAATTTAAAAGTTAAAATCAGTTAAATTAGATGAAAATAAAATATTATTGAAATCTGAATATTTTACATAAGAAAAATGCAAAGCATTTTCTGAGAGAAACATCATATTTTGTTTTGTCATATTTGGACTGCTCTAGCTCCGTTTAATATATTTTCGGCGTTTTAGCCGCAAGTATCGAGTTTTGATAGGATAGTCATGTCTCTCGTGTTTGTGCACCATTTTTTTCATCTCGTCGCGTTGATCTCCGTAGTATATTCATTTGTGTGTTGCGGTATCCGGTACACGGCGAAATCAGCAAAACAATTAGCCGTACGGGTACACGTTTGGAATCTTTTGGCATTCTTTATCCATTGAATGGACACTAACCTTTATAATTCCTAGAATTTAATATTGACCTTTTCTATTCCTATTGGTTTAAAATATATTTGCTTTTCTACCTAGTCATTAGCCTTCGTTGTCATTCATTTTCTTCCCGCCTATTCCTTTCCGCACATTTTCGTTCGTAGAAAATTTATAATAAAGTATATTAAGTATATAAAGTATATCAGTGGTCGAATATATATACACACACACACACACACACACACACACACATATATAACCTACTCCTTCTTGCGAATTCATCCATTTCCACCTTCGCCTTCCATCCCTTCAATGCCGATCGCCAACTTCCACCCAGTTCGCCGAACCCAGCAAACCCATCCTATCATCAACAGCCACCGCATCGGTCCTGCACCACCATTCATCCCTTGGCCGCTATCTTCCCTCTTCGCCCATTGCCAAATGATCCGCTCCATCGCATCAAACAACAGAACGCTTCGCCTCCACTGTCAACCTGTCGAAGCCACCTGAAGCTCCACCATAAAGCGCTACAGCCATCCAAACCTTGACATCCCATGCCTTCCTATGGCCGTGACAGTAGCCCCCTACACCTTTCCATCCGCCATCCCCTGTGATGCCCCACCTCTATACTCACACTAGTCAAGGACACTACGGAGTAATACCGTCAACTAGCACGAAGAATAAGGCTGTTGACGAGCGGCCATATGTGTAATTACTTTGTGCGAGTACCGATATGTCAAACAGTAGTACATGCATTTCCTTTCAAGAGGAAATCTGACACATCAATTACAAACTCAAAACTACTAAACAGTGGTTATGTGATCTTTGGAAACAAATAAATAATAAGCATAGCATAAATCGGTCACATATATTGATATCACTAAGGCGGAAACTGATAAGAATATAACACATAAAATTGTACATAAAAGTAGTGGTCATGTAAGATCCACTAGATCACAAAAGAATAGGTACAATTGCTATATAAAAGAACATGCATACATCAAGGAGTCTCTATCTTGAATGTATAAAACAAAAACTACTGGCTAAGTAGTCCGCCAAAAGTCAGATGATGGACCCTGATAAGAAGTCAAGTAGAAGCACCTAAAATACCTCGGTCTGACCCGAGTATTATTTAAAAAGAAAATAATAAACGGATCAGTCTACCTATAAATATCATATAAAATGAGATAGGATAAGAGATGTAACAAAAACATATGATAACAATAATGTCATACTGTGACAAGAATACATTAAACAACAACAACAAATCATACAATATCTCAACAATCTCAAAACAGCAAAAAGAATGTCATATTCTTTAACATATTCACTAAACCACAAATATTGATAAAACTTATCAATGTAAATTAAAAAATTGGTGAAACACAAATTCTAGAAATCATCAATTAGAAATCCAGAAAACACAAAGGGAGAGGCCTATCACAAACGGGAGCATGAAAACTCACCAACACATGCATCACAAATGGAATGCTATTCCATGGTCGCTAATCATCAATTTTGAGCCGAGCTCCACAAATGGCCCGAAGACTATGGGACGCTACCCCACCAATTTTGAGCCAAAACTCCACAAACGGGGTTTAGTCCCCCACACATACAAAGAGACATCGCACATCGCTAATCCAAATCACAAAATGATCATCATTGATTGATAAGTGTAAATTACACTAAGCTAGTAAATAAATGAGTTTAGCTTCATGTCCCATAACCACTGGCTTAACTTAAATATTTACGAACAAATTATAGATTTCCACTTGAAAATTGTCACAAGAGTTCAATCGTACAAGTCCAAGAATTAACCGGCAAAGTAAACGCAAGCGTGTACCACTTGTTTTGCAAAGTCATTTAATTAGATTTCTCGAACGAATAAGGTAAAGGTTTGTGTACACTAATAGATTGAAAAACGGTTTTAAAATCAAGCTTTGTATTAAAAATAGTGTTGAAATCGTTTTTGTGAAAGAGTTTGAGTATTTACTACTAGTATAGCAACCTTTGTATTTTAAAGTGACAATTCGCAAAGAACGATTGTAAACAATCGATCACCAAAAATTCACATTCCAAAATGCGAATCACATCCATAGAAATCGATACCAAATCCTTTAAAATGGATATTCCCAAAATTCTAGAAAAAGAAGTCATCAAAGTCGATAAACGTGATAATAACTAATCGGATCAACAAAAATTGATAAACATCGGAAATTTAGTCAAAAAATAGGTAAATCGGCTAAACCAAACAGTTCCAAACGTTTGGAGGTTCAATCCAGATGTTTGGATTTGGGTTTTGGAAATAATTCAAAAAACCTCCCAAATGCCTGAACTCTAACAAGACGTCTGAACACTAACCAGACGTCTGAAGTTACCAACCAAACGTCTGATTCTCTTTTCTGCCTTTTTTATTTTCCGCCGTCTTATTTTTTTCTCCAAGGACAATAACCAGACGTCTGGACTTGATCAACCAGACGTCTGGTTGCCTGTTCTGGCAACAGTTTGCCTGGGCCAATGACGGCCAAAATGATTTAGAAGCGATAGGATGAGCGACGGAGGCTAGAGATTTATGCCAAGCGATAACCCAGCCTTATAGGCTCTTCGATACACCCTAAATAACATTTTCAAATATCCAAGATAGGATCTTTAAAGATTTTGACTTCAAAACACCAAAATTTTAAAAATTCACCAAATCAATTCAAATCAAAAGCAATTGAACATGAAATAGATGCTAGGACATCATACCTAACACAATGAAAGCTATAGACATAGATGTGGGTTTAAAAACTAACCTTTAAACTAAAAAACATTGAATGAGAAACTTTAAAACAAAGCAAGACACATTCCTCTTAAATACACCTCTAGAATCTTCAATATATTATCAAAGGTGAAATTTTTCCTAAGTTAGGTTATAAGAATTTCTGGAAATTGAAGAGAGAATGAGATGGGGAAGATGAAGAGGATGCTTACCTATGCTTCTCTTTGATTTTGGAGCTAGAATTTGAATTTCCTAAGAGAACTAGGGCTTAGAAATTTTGATTTTCCTTTCTTTCCCCAATTTTTACTTTAGCTTGAAAGTGTTAGGAAATGAAAATGAATGAAGAGAGGAGGGGGTGGAGTTAATGTGCTGGGTTAATGGGCTGAAACCCAAACCCAAAGCCTAACAGAAAAATAACAAAATTATACTCAACTCCAAACATATCGATGTTTATACTCAAAAAGGTCACAAATGCCAATTTGGACTCAATGGAAGTGGTCTCGAGTCCTAATTTGATTGTTTGCAAAAAGCAGCATTTCGGACTTTAATCTGACCAAGGATGCTATAATTAAATAAAATATTTAAATATACAATCGTAAAATATGTGCGTTGTTACAGACTCTCCTCCTTAAAGAAATTGCATCCTCGCAATATTTAAGAAGAAAATAACGAGTAAGAACCATAAAAGCATATCAACACAAAAGAAAATTTTGAAGTGAGAAGTTCACCTAAAGGAGCACGAGTGAGTAAGTTTGGATGTGTTCGCTCGATGAGTTCTCTGGATTTTCAAGAACAATCCTTAGGATTTGAGGACCATTAAACCTTCACAAGCGGAACATCTGTATTACGAAGGCGTTTAACCTCCGTAGCAATGATACGAATAGGGGGTTGCTCATAAGTCAAATTAAGTGAAACTTCAATTTCTTCAATAACACCTGGCTCAATAATTGAATCGGAATCCCTAAGGCATTTCCGTAGTTGAGAGACGTGGAAAACGTCATGAATAGCCGAAAATTGAGCTGGTAATAAAAGGCGATAAGCCACGGAACCAATACGTTCGGTGATGGGAAATGGACCAATATATCAAGGTGCTAATTTTTCCAATAGACTGAAATGCACAACACCCTTCATAGGTAAAACACGAATAAACACCAAATCTCCCATGGAAAATTCCAAATTCCTTCTTCGGTTTTCAGCATAGGATTTTTGTCTACTTTGGGCTTCTTTCATATGATGAATAATATCAATCTTTTCTATGGAATCACGAATAAAATATGGACCTAAAACCAGCTTCCCATCGGCCTTAAGCCAGCAAGAAGGAGATCGGCATGTCCTTCCGTAAAGTGCCTCGAAAAGTACCATACCAATACTAGATTTGAAGTTATTATTATAGGAAAACTCAACAAGAGAAATATGATCTTCCCAACTTTCACCAAAATAAAGAACACATGAACCAACAAGATCTTCAAGAGTTTGATTCACATGCTCGGTTTGTCCATCGGACTGAGGATGATAAGTGATGATAAAATTAAGCTTCATTCCCAACGCTTTTTGAAGACTCTTCCAAAATCCACTGGTAAATAATGGATCACGATCGCTAATAATGAAAGTAAGAACTCCATGCAATTTAACAATCTCTTTAACATAAAGTTTGGCTAAAAGAGGTACGGTCCGATTGGACCGATCAGGTATAAAATAGGCAGATTTTGTAAGTCTATCTACAATCACCCATAAACTGTCATGACTCTAACGAGAACAGGGAAGACTGTCGATAAAGTCTATGGAGACTTGATCCCACTTCCAAACAGGAATGTCTAAAGGTTAAATAACCCACCGGGCCTTTGATGCTCAGCCTTTATTAGTTGGCAAGTCATGCAACACTTAATGAAGTTAGCAATATCAGATTTCATTCCATCCCAATAATAAAGTCGCTTCATATCCGCATACATTTTACTACTATCGGCATGAATGGTAAATTTAGAATGATGAAAATCTTCTAAAATGTCTTTACGAAGATCGCTAATATTTGACATAATAAGTCTATCGAATTTTCGAATGCTGCCACGAGCATTATTTCAAAGTCTTTCAAACCTTCAATATTTCTATCACTTCAACTTTGTCTAAGATGAGCCAATTCGGGATCATGCCTTTGAGCATCAAGAATAAGGTCTAAAAGAGATGGATGAGCCTCAAGGCTACATAAAACAAGAGATAAACATGAATCGGATTCACGATCTTGAATCTCACAAGTAGACAAGGTCTTGATACTATTCCATTCGGATATCATCATCGAAACAACCGCTTGTTGAATTCAGCTAAGGGAATCGGCAAAATGATTTCCCTTTCCGGGAGCATAAAGAATATCTAGATCATAGGACGCAAGGTACTCGAGCTAACTTTGTTGACGCAAATTAAGTTCCTTCTGAGAAAATAAATACTTCAAAGATTTATGATCGGTACAGAGAACAAACTTCTCTCCCAACAGATAATGACGCCAAATTCTAAGGGCAAAAACGATGGCCGCGTGCTCTAAATCATCAGTGGCATATCTAGTCTCCGCAGGATATTATTGCCTAGAAGCATAAGCTATAACAAGTTTCCTTTGCACGAGAATGGCTCCCAAACCAACATGACTAACATCGGTATAAACAATAAAGTCTTGGTTCCCCTCGGGAATCACAAGAATATGAGCATCGAAAAGGAGTTCTTTTAATTTTTGAAAAGAAGCTTCACATTTGTCGAAATGTACTTAACTCCCGTCTTTGTCAAACTAATAAGAGGCACGGAAATTTTAGAAAAGTCTTTAATGAACCGACGGTAATAGCCTGCCAATCCAAGAAAGCTACGAAATTTTGTCACACTCTCTAGTTTCTTCCAATTTTGAATCGCTTCAATTTTTGAAGGATCGACGGAAATTCCAGATTCAGAAGTGATATGTCCGAGAAATTTCACACGAGATTTCCAAAAGTGGCATTTAGAAAAATTTTCTTTTAATTTATTACTCCTAAGAGTTTCCCATACAATCTGAGTTTTTCATGCTCTTCCTCAATTTTAGAATAAACAAGAATATCATCTATAAAGTTGAGAACAAATCATTCGAGGAAGACTTCGAAAGCTCGATTCATAAGGTCAACAAAATAAGCTGGAGCATTCGTTAAAACAAATGGCATACCAAGCCATTCATAAGATCTATAACGGGTACGGAACGATATCAAAGGAATTCTATCCTCTATAATACGAAGATTTTGAAAACCGGTTGCTAAGTCTAACTATAAAAAGACTCTAGCACCACTAAGTTGATCGAATAGATCATCAATCCGGTGTAAGGGATATTTATTCTTAATAGTAATACCATTAAGCTTGCGTTAGTCAACGCAAAGCCTAAGTGTACCATCAGATTTCTTCACAAAAATATCTGAAGCTCCCCAAGGAGAGAAACTAGAACGAATAAACTGCTTCGCTTCCAATTTGGCTAATTGCTTACGCATCACCTCATTTTCCTTATTGGATACGATAAGGATGACGAGTGATAGGTAGAACTCTAGGGATTAGATTAATTCTGAACTCGATTGCTCGCTTTGGGGTAATCCTAAAACGGGCTCAAATATGTCGGGAAATTCACGAACAACGTGAATGAGGGAAATAACATCTTCCTCATCATCATCATCGTCATGTGAGGGTTTAGAGAATATAAGAATGCCTTCTATTTGGAATCTGAATCTTTAAGAACAATAGAAATCTGCTTAATAGATTGAGGAAGTCGAAGATGAATACTCCTATCAGGGCATAGGATATGGGCTTCATAACGATTAAGCCAATCCATTCCCAAAATCATTCCGAAGCCTAAGTAACGCATAACATGCAGTTTGACTCTGAAGGAACTATCACATAAAATAATCTCGACATCTTTACAGAGCAAACTAAGTGTTGTGGATGCACCAACCGGATACGCAATTCTCAATGAAGTCATCAAGCACATAACATTCAAAGAAAAAGTATCAACAATTCTTTTGATACAAAAGAGTGAGATGCACCCGTATCAAAAAGAACTCGAATAGGATGGTCACAAAATATAATAATACGATCAAGGATAGAATGAGAAATACCTTGACCAAGAGAGGTGTTACTAGGAGCTTGCACAACATTTAGCATTCCCTCGGTCTTTAGATCTACAATTGTAGCATTGCCCACGACTAGAGGTAGGACTCTTTGCTACTAAAGTTGCTTGCTTCCCTTTCCTATTTGGATTAGAGCCTTTGAACTTAATAGGACTCTTCTTGTAACAGCCCGCAAATCCGTACCCCTTGAGTTAACACTATTCTACAACAATCAACTCAAGTTGCACAGAAATACGAACCATTTGGATTTAAGAAGAAGAGGTAGAAGAAGAGAAAACAAAATCAACATCAGAATCTAATCATCGCAGCGGAATAATATATAATAGATAGTAAATAATCTTTACTCAAATCAAATGCATATGTTTACATACATTACATCATCAGAGTACATCAGTCACAGCTCACATCAATAACATACAATGGATACACAACAACTCAACAGCGGAATAATATATATACAAGTACGTGAGTACGTATCGTCATCCAGCTCGCCTCTTGAGCTCCACAGCATCACATCCTGTATCCTATAATACTCGGTCTGACCCGAGCATTACAGTTAAATAACACCCGAGTCAGTCTGGATTACCAGCGTGAGAAAACCACACCCAATTGATTATTAAAGTTTCAAAAATCCTTTGAAAACAAAAGCATCTCGTAAGACCACGCCACAAATAAACATGTCGGGTTTTTACCTTACGATAGCTAAAACAATTTTTATAGAAATACTCTGATATTATAATAGGGTCTATATACAAATACTTATAAAATAGCCGAAATTGTTACATCTATTAAATTCCAGCTACTAGCCACAGAGTGGGTAATACAAACAAAACTCGTACAAGGCATGTAGGGAGAATGGATTTCCAACTAATGACTAGGCACTGGGGTACCACCTGTCACAGTACGGGGCCTAGATCACCGTACCGAGGATTACTCCCTTCATCCCCTGCAACACAAGGCCGGAACCATTCCTTACTGAACAGTCCCGAACAAGATAAACCCCCTGGTTGGCGCGACCAACCACCCACTAAGCCGAAAGATATATAAGGGACATCTAGACAGGGGAATTATCTTGTCCTGCTTGGGCATGACCCACCTGACCTTGCTGCATATCCCCTGATTTTCAGTCATTACCATTTGATGAGGCTTGAGGCTAAGCGTTACCTTTAGAACGTTTTCACTTAGAATGCCCATCGTCCACCTGACGATATTTCACAAGCATTCGTCCATACAAGTCCGTCCCGGGTTCGAACGGAACCGAAGGCACTACTCCTACTACATCCGTTTTGGAAATATCCTCAGGATTAGTAGTGACTAGCCCTTGCACTTCACTGCTCCATCTTCGACTCCGAACACGTTTTTCGCACGAAACGTACAAACCGGATCGAAGTGGTTTTCGAGAAATAAATCTCGATCCCGGTCTCTTCGAAACGATCAACGTAGTTGGCCAATATTGATAGTCGGTTATTTAACTATCAATTAATATTCACAACATCCATCACAGAATAAATAATTTCCCAAATTATTTATTAACCTCAAAAGTATCTTCCCAAGATATATTTTCTATTTTCAACCCTTTGAAAACAGTTTCCAAAACCATTTTTCTTTTCAGAATAAACTTCCCAAATATTTCCTATCTCCTCTAAATATTACCAAGCACAAAACTAGATTTTTAAAATAATTTTAAAACACTTTACTTTAAATTATATACTTATAAAACATTTAAATTATATACTTATAAAACATCTGCTTCAATAATTTGTCAAAAATACATACTATGTGAATATTTGAAAATAAAGTTACTTAGTAAATATAAAACTAGATTTCTTCTTTTAAAAACACAAAATACTAAGTTACTTCTTAATAATTATTACTAAAATAGATTAAAAGAAAATCTTACTTGAGACTTTAAATATTAGAAATAATAAATTTTACAAAACTTGCTTTCTTTAAAAACAACTTTTAATCTTTTAATTTATATTTAAAAATTTACTTTTTAAAAACATGTACTTGGCTATCCAGAGAAAATTCCAACTTCAATCACTTAAATCAATTTTTCCCAAATTGATTTTCAATTTACTTTATTTGAATTCTTTACTTTCTTAATTCATTTTAACATTCATTAATTATGGACTTATTATTAATGTTATTATTTCCCGTTTGTTTTTAAATCTTTTTAAGTGAAATATACGGATTTCAGTTTTGCCCAACTTCTTCATTATTCCTATTAATAATTTAAATCTTAAATTTTAAATAAATGTTTTATTCTTTTAATTAATATCACTGAAGATTAAAATTCATTAGCTCTTTGTTTATTCAAATTTCCTTTCTATACTCAAGATTTATTTACTAGAATTTTTAAGTCACTTTATTTCTTTCCAATTCATTTAAAAATTTATTCAAATTTCTATAATTATTTTACTTACAATTTCACTTCTTTTATTATCTTACAAAAATCCAATTTATATATTTTTGGTAATTCATCATACCCAATTATATCCAATCGAACCATAACATTCAATATACCAATAAAGATCATCATAGGATATCAAATAAATCACAACAGAGGGTATTAAATAATTTAAATAAATATTGAGGTGTCCAGTTGGATCCCTCCAACCTGTTTTCCCTGCATCCACAGACGTTAGCATCACATAATATGCCAATTCCAGAATATATCATACTATAGCACATCAATCAATCAATTTCAACCATTCAAACAATTATTTTAAATTTAATCATTTAAATTTAAATTTAACTGAGTGAGATTAACTCACCTTTGCTTTGTTTTGTAATCCACTTCCATATTGCCTTGGATTTCCAGGTGTTTGACCTTAAATAAACAATTTATATAATTTATTAATATTTAAATTAATCGAACAATTAATTTCTGATTTACAGTTTAGTTTAATCTAACTAACTAGTGGTTTTTTTTTTAATTTTAAAGTTACAATCAATTAATCTATTTATTTAACAAGTTAATTACTTATAATACATTTTTAAAACAAGCTAGTAAATTAAAACGTGCACATACAGGTTTATTTCTATTTACCCCTTTTTGTTCAAACCTTATAAAAATTATTTTCCTGTTTCAGTAAATATCAGCAATAATTAACTTCACTGTATAAACAAATATTTACAAATATAGATCTCTAAATCGAGGATAATTTTTTCCCTTTACAACAGCAGTGTATCTATATCACTGTTTTATAAACCTATTGTTATATTATTATTCTCCTATGTAAATAACAAAACAGTAATTTTGTTTATAGTAAACCCTTCTTTTTTTTTATGCATATATATATATATATGTAAATCTGTAAACAAAATTTCTTTTCTGTGAAGTGTTTACCCTTTAGTTTAATTTTATTGATTCAAACATCTTGTTAATCCCGTTTCACCAACGAGTTAAAGAGTCCACGAGATAAGAGCCCACAAGGTAAGATCTATGAGTTGAGGAGCCTGCGACCTAAGAACTACGACTCAAGAAGCTTACGACCTACGACTTAAGGCAGCAAACAGTTCTAGAAGGACTTACGAGTTAAGCAGTCTCCGACTTAAGGCCTCCACGGTTTAAGGCTTTTACGAGTTAAGGAACCTTACGAGTTAAGGATGGCACGACTTAAGGAGATGAACGACCTACGACCTAAAACATGTTGCGACCTAACAATGGCTACGGTTGAACGGCCTAAGGAAAGCTATGCGACCTAAAGGAGTAACGACTCAAAACATTGGAAGGAAGGGTCAACAACACATAAGTCGTTGACAACTTACGACTTATGATGAGTCGTGTACGACTCATGCTAGCACGAAGGAAGTCATGTTTGGTTAACTCGGGAACGACTTATCACTTGTATCGTTCATTCGAACAAGAGCATAACATTGGACCAAGCCGAGAGTCAAATCCAGTAGGTCGGCCGCGACCTACCATGAACCGCTAACAAGCCCGCGACTTATCATATGAGACAATTCACCATGACTCGTCCACGACCTAAGGTCACTAAGTCGTAGTCCACTGCTATGATGTCCATACTAAAAAAGGATGACTCGTGAACGGGTTAGAACTTGTGCTATATTCAGAAGACCGAAGGCGAGTTTGAGCTCAACATGGTGAGTCGTCCACGACCCAACCTGACTCGGCCACGAGTAACCCATGAGTCGGGTACGACTCACGACTTAAGACCGAAAACCCCTATAAATACACGACCACTTCCAACATGAAGGGGACTTTTGGCCAATCAATTTCAAGCACCATTACTCTGCCGAATTCCAGACTACTTCAACACTTAAAGCTTTTGAGATTCAAAGAACGTCTAAAAGAACTTCATGAAGAAATCATCTACATCCACCATGGATTTGAAGATTTTTGTCAACATCGAAGTTTGAGCCACTTGTTCTAAGTCTTTTGTAATTCAAAGTGTGTTGTACTTGAGAAGATTTGTATCAACTTGTAACGTGATCATCAATAAAAGTACTTAAAGTGGACGTAGGCTATTCCCATAAGCCGAACCACTATAAAATTGCTGTTGTTTACTGCTTTTCTGCTATTACTTGCTTATAATTCTTTCCCGATCTATCGGGTGGTGCTTTCACAACTACGCTTCACACACCGGGGTGTTAGCGTTCAAATTTAAGCGTTAACATTTTTGGTGCTTTCACTGAGAACTGAACTCAGGACAGCTGTCATCATTGCTTTGCAGAGATTTGAAGAAAGAATTTCCTTAAAAACCAGAAGTATATCTGAGATTATGGCTCCTGGAAGGAAAAGTAGATCTATCAGATCTGGGAACATTCAAGAGGGAACCTCCGCTTCCCCTGTGCCTAATCTACCCACTCCGTCTGTTGGAGTTACAAAAGCGGAATTGGATGCTGTGATTCTAGGGCTAAACCAGCAGATAAACGCCCAAAATGCACAACTAGAGGCTCAAAGTGCCCAGAACGCTCTGATTCTGAATAAGTTGAACGACTTACTTGGGGCAAACAATCAACCGGCTGGTAATGAAAGGAACTATGCTGGCAACATTCATGATGTTAATGAAAGGAATGCTCCTGAAAGGCCTACTAGTCCCTTTGAGCAGGCAGTACCTGACGCCGGTGGATCTAGAACTCGGCATGATGAGGAATATCTTTCTGGGATGGTCCGGCAGATCATGAAAGAAAGTATGCAAAGAGTTGAAGATGAGAAGGAATGGGGTTTCGCCCCAAGTAAAACTCCGTTTACTGAAAAAATCTTGAAGGTGGAATTTCCAAGGAAGTTTGTCCCACCGACTATTCCAGCTTACAAAGGGACAAGTGATCCGAATGAGTTCTTGTATAAGTATGATTGGCACATGACGGGTGCCAGGGCCTCCGATGAAATAAAGTGCCGATATTTCCCCGTATACCTGGAAGGCGTGGCTTTACTGTGGTTCACCAAGTTACCAGTCCGATCTATCGATCAATTTTCAGACTTGACCAGAAAATTCAAGGAGCAGTTTAGACTATATGCTTCGAAGGCCAAGGATATTATGTCACTATCGAGTTTAGAGCAGAATCCTGGTGAGTCTATCAGATCCTTCTTGAACCGCTTCAATATAGCACTGGCTGAGGTGGACAATGCTGAACCACGAATGATATTGACTTATCTGATGAGGGCTACCGATAAGTCAAGCGAATTTGGGAAATGGTTAAATATGAAGGAGCCAACCTCTCTCGAAAAGTTCTACAAAAAAGCAGATGAATTCATTCGCTTGGAAAGCCGTCCTTTACCAGTAAAGACAGTGTTGGAAAAAGCAGAAGACAACACTGTCGCTCCACGCAAGAATGAATCGGTGGGGCAAAAAAGGGAGAATAGTAATGGGAAGAAACAGGGTAATCTGAAGAAGCCCCGATCCTTCAAGCCATCAGAATATACTCCATTATCACATACACCGGAGCACATCTACCTGGCCACTAAAGATTCCGTCGATTTCCCTAAACCTATCCCTTTGAGAACTGGGAGAAAAGCCATACAAAGTGGGAAATTCTGCCGCTTCCACAATCAACCAGGTCATGAAACTGATGAATGCCGCCAGCTGAAAAATCTGATTGAAGAGTTGCTAAGAGAAAACAAGTTGCAGCAATTCGTGAAAAAGAATAGCAACAATCCTGCATCGTCGAGTCAGGGGCAGCGGGCTCCTGTTCATCAGCCTGGGGCAGGAGAGAAAGCTACGGGGCATGAATCTGGAAGGCCCGTTATCAATGTCATTTCAGGAGGACCTCACCCAGCTGGTAAAAGTTGGGGTGAGATGGAGAGATATTCCAGGGCTTTGAAATATGCTCCAGCCGAAGAAAACGTCTTTGTTCTAGAAGACACTACGCCCCTTAAACAACAGAAAACTTTCAGTGACGACATTATTTTCAGAGCCAGAGATTCCACAGGTATTGAAGCTCCTACTTTAGATCCCTTGGTCATCTCAGCTGGTATTGGACCAGCCATTGTCAGAAGAGTCCTCATTGACTGCGGAGCATCATGTAATATTCTCTTCAAGAAGACATTTGACCAGATGAAAATCCCTATGATCGATGTGCAAGCCTCATCACAGAAAATCGTTGGCTTCACTGGGGAGCCAAAGCAACCAGTAGGAACCATCGATCTGTTTGTAGAACTTGGGGAAGGAGAAAGGAAAGTGGTCCGAAAGCAAACCTTTGTGATCGTCGACGAATATTCTGCTTATAATGCTTTTCTTGGCCGTCCAACACTCGCAGCATTCAAAGCTATCCTAGCCCCGTGGTGCCTCACTATTAAATTTCCTACTGACAATGGAGTAGGAGTTATAAAAGGGGATCAAAATGCTGCGCGAGAATGCTATTGGACAGAGCTGCGAGAGTCAAGAAAAAGGGAAATGGGAAAGGATGCGGCAACTCCAGTCCGCATCAAGGAACCAGCTTTGTAGCAATTACAGAGCGGACCCTGCACTGGCGAGCACAGCGGGGCACGGAAAGAAATGGATCCCAGAAAAGCCAGTACAGGGGAGAATAGAGTAGTGCCGGTGGAAACAACAGTTCCGGTACCTGTTGACCCAAAGAACCCAAATAAGGTGTTGAATGTGGGTTCGCAGCTTAATGTTTCGATTCAGAATATCTTGATATCTTTCCTGAAGGCGAATTTGGATGTCTTTGCTTGGACTCATGCCGATATGTGTGGAATATCCCCGAAAGTTGCGGTACACGCTCTGAATATTGACCCAAAGTTTACGCCAGTTAAACAGAAAAGAAGAACCCAGGGTCCAGAAAGGTCAGCAGCATTAAAAGAAGAAGTTGATCGACTCATGGAAAATAACTTCATCAAAGAATCTACATATCCGAATTGGGTTTCAAATCCTGTGTTGGTCAAGAAAGCTAATGGGAAATGGAGAGTGTGCATCGATTTTTCTGATCTAAACAAGGCTTGCCCCAAAGATTGCTTCCCATTACCCAGGATCGATCAACTGGTAGACGGAACTGCGGGACATGAATTGTTATCCTTCATGGATGCCTACTCCGGTTATAACCAAATCATGATGCATGAGCCGGATCAGGAAGATACAAGCTTTATTACAGATGTTGGGCTTTATTGCTACAGAGTTATGCCCTTCGGATTAAAAAACGCAGGGGCAACCTACCAAAGACTTGTTAATGCTATGTTCAAACCGCAATTGGGCAAAACTATGGAAGTCTATGTCGACGACATGTTAGTAAAGTCCAGGAAAGCAGCGGATCACATTGAACACTTAGCAGAAATGTTCGCAGTCCTTCGTAGATACAAAATGAAGCTTAACCCCCTGAAATGTACATTTGGGGTCGAATCCGGAAAGTTCTTAGGTTTTATTGTCAGTGCTAGGGGCATAGAGGCTAGTCCAGCTCAAATTGCTGCCTTGAAAGAAGTCAAAGCTCCTAGAACAAAGAAGGAATTGCAGAGTCTCAACGGAAAGATCGCCGCCCTGAGTCGGTTCATTTCCAAAGCTACTGATAAATGCATCCCATTCTTCGATGCCCTGAAAAAAGGAAAGAAGAACTTTGAATGGACTCCCGAATGCCAAAAAGCCTTTGAAGAGTTGATCCGTCATATGGAAACGCCTCCGATACTTTCTAGGCCAGGCAATGGTGAGGATCTTCTTATATACTTGGCAGTATCATCTCATGCTCTAAGTGCAGCGCTGATACGGGAAGACAAAAGGATTCAACATCCAGTTTACTATATCAGCAAAAGACTCACTGGGGCAGAGCTGAATTACTCCAAGTTGGAAAAACTCGCCTATTGCCTACTAGTTGCATCGAGGAAACTGAGGCAATATTTCCAAGCTCATCCTATCAAAGTACTCACTGATCAACCTCTGAAGCAAGTCCTGTTTCGCCCTGAAACTTCGGGTCGTCTTCTAAAATGGAACATTGAACTTAGTCAATATGACATCACCTATCACCCCCGAAAAGCAATCAACGGACAAGCTTTAGCTGATTTCATTGCAGAATTCACAGAGAAAGATAATGGTGAGGAAAAAGCGATCAATGATTCTCCAATCCAGTGGAAGATGTATGTTGATGGCGCAAGAAATGACTACTGTTCTGGAGCCGGAGTGGTACTTGAAACTCCTGAAGGTCGATCATTATGTTATGCACTAAGACTGGAATTTCCTTCAACAAACAATGAAGCAGAATACGAAGCTCTTATTGCAGGTCTGAAAATCGCTAAAGAGCTAAACATTCGAGCACTACAAATTTTCAGTGATTCCCAGCTTATTGTATGCCAAGTCAAGAAGGAATTTCAAGCAAAAGGTGGAAACCTGCCTTCCTACTTGTCAAAGGCTTGGGAACTCCTATGTGAACTCGATCACTATTCAATAAGCCACATTCCTCGGGAAGAGAATATGAAGGCAGATTCCCTCGCAAAATATTCAAGTTCTGGTGAAGCTCAACTACTGGGATTGGTCCCTGTAGAAGTCCTTTCAGCGCCAAGTATAGACGAGATGGATATAGACTGGATTATGAATGTATCTCAAGAACAAGAGTCATGGATGACTCCAATACTGGATTACCTACTCAAAGGTTCTCTGCCAGAAAACTCGATAGAAAGACGAAAGCTACTAAGGAAGGCCTCCCGCTATGTGATTCAGGATGGCCGATTGTACAGACGGGGATTCTCAATGCCATTGCTTCGATGTGTATCCCGGGAAGAGTCCAAAACAATCCTAGCTGAAGTGCATGGAGGAGAATGCGGTGATCATTCAGGTGGTCAAACACTAGCAAAGAAAATTCTCCGATACGGATATTTTTGGCCAGAAATTAATCGGGATGCTGCAGATTACTCCCGAAAATGTGACAAATGCCAAAGATATGCCAAAATTCCTAGAGCACCTTCTACCGAACTCACACAGATGGTCAGTCCATGGCCATTTGCAATTTGGGGAATGGATCTCATTGGGAGAACTGCTAAATCAGGGATTAAATACGCTATTGTTGCAGTTGATTATTTTACTAAGTGGGCTGAAGCTGAACCATTGGCTACTATCACTTCTAAGAAAATGATAAGCTTTGTGACCAAGAATATCATTTGCAGATACGGTGTGCCTCAGAAAATAATCACAGACAATGGTACTCAGTTTGAAAGCGAGGAATTCCAGGATTTTTGCAAACGATTCAAAATCCAGAAAAGCTTTTCGGCAGTAGCTCATCCGCAGGCAAACGGGCAAGTGGAAGCAGTGAACAAGATCATCAAATCAACCATCAAAAAGCAACTCGAAAGAGCAAAAGGTGGTTGGGTCGATAAACTACCACTTGCACTATGGGCATACAGAACTACTCACAAAACTGCAACTGGGCATACTCCTTTTTCGTTAGCATACGGATCGGAAGCAATGATCCCGGTTGAAACGGAGGTCCCTTCACACAGAAGAATCCATTTCAATCAAGCAGAAAATGAAAAGTTGCAACTTGAAGCGCTGGATCTCCTTGATGAAAAAAGAGATGAAGCTAACCTCAGAGTTGCAGCTCATCAGCAAAGGATAGCCAGACATTTTAATTCCAAAGTTCGTCAACGCAGCTTTGAAATTGGAGATCTAGTCCTAAAAAGAATTATGACCGCGACAGGTGTGTTTGGGCCAAATTGGGAAGGACCATATGTAATAGGTCAGAAGCTTCTCGACGGCACATTCAAGCTCACCACTGTTGATGGAGATCAAATTCCAAGGGCATGGAACAGCAACCACTTGCGTCCATACTTTACTTGAAAATTTTGTTGAAACATTGTAAAAAGAATTATGAATGTATGATTCTTGTAATTGAAAGCAATTGTGAAACTGATGCAAGTAAATAATGAAAGAATATAAAGTGGATGTAGGCCCAATTTCATGGCCGAACCACTATAAATCTTGTGTTCCTTATTATCATTATATGTTTGCTTTGTTTTCGATATAAAAATACATAAAATGTATTGCTGAAATGTCGATTTAAATTTTTGCAGACAATGGAAATAAGACTTGCGCATAATAAGACCGAGCGATTCTCACCATCATTCAACAAACAAATTTCAAGTCACAAAGACCCCGAATTCAAATCCTAGATAGGAAATACTTCAATTGAACGGCTAATGATTTCGATAGAAACGAGCCCTTGCTGATAAATTGAGATTGTTTGAACAAACAAACATCCAATTAGGAAGCTAGTGCCCGTTCTCATGAACTTGCCTGGCAATAAAGTACACTTCCTTGGATTAAACAAGCCACTTGTGAGAAAAGGGGAATGAAAACTTGAAAAGAAAAAAAGAAAAAAAAGAAAAGAGGATCGCTGAAAAGGCATAAGCAAGTGAACAGAGGAACAACCAAAGCTACCATCAGCGGCACAAGTCCTCTTCGGAGGCGCAACTCTTCGGAGGAAAAAAGACCTCTAATGGGTCATACGCCACAAAAAAGAAAGTTCTCTACTCAACAAAAAAGATTGGAGAAGTCATGACCCTCCAACCATGAGAGAGTAACTTCCAGGCGATGAAAACCCTCTCTGAGGCACATTTCACCAGGAGTTGAAGTGTTATGACCGCTCTTCGGAATTTCACTTCACCAGAGTTGAAATGCAAACAAAATAAAAGCCCTCTTCGGAGGCCCATTTCACCAGGAGTTGAAGTGTTGTGACCGCTCTTCGGAATTTCACTTCACCAGAGTTGAAATGTAAACAAAATAAAAGCCCTCTTCGGAGGCACATTTCGCCAGGAGTTGAAGTGTAACAACCGCTTTTCGGAATTTCACTTCACCAAAGTTGAAATGCAAAAACAAAGACCTTCTTGAAAGCACACGTTTCACCGAGATTGAAATAAAACTTCCAAGTGTTGAAACGTGAAAAGGCTTTCTTCGAAGGCACAACTCTTTGGGGGTACACGTTTCACCGAGATTGAAATAAAACTTCCAAGTGTTGAAACGTAAAAAAATCCCTCCTTAGAGGTACGACCCCCTCCCGGGGACACAATCAAGAAAAAAAAAAGACCTCTTTGGAAGCACACGTTTCACCGAGATTGAGATAAAACTTCCAAGTGTTGAAACGTGAAAAGGCTTTCTTCGAAGGCACAACTCTTTGGGGGTACACGTTTCACCGAGATTGAAATAAAACTTCCAAGTGTTGAAACGTGAAAAATCCCTCCTCAGAGGTACAATTTTGTATAAAAAAAAATCCTCATCAAAAGCGTACTTTAACTTTCAAATGGAAAATGATTGTAAAAAGAAAAGAAGTTAAAGTACCCTTCAGAGGTCCGCTTTACCACATAGAGGAATTCACTTGGTAAAATATGCACATAAGCAAAAGAGAAAAGTGATTTCTTCGAACGACAAAGCGTAAAAACTTATACGAAGGGAGTTGTACTCAATAAAAAATTTCTTTAAAAAATAAAATAATTATTCTTTAACAAATAAGAGTGCAAGTCCCCTCGAAGTATAAAATATTGCAACAAGCTTAAGGTATGGGGGCAACATGGTATAGTAGTATAGCTGCCTCAGTAAAGTAATACTCAAGCAACATACCATAAGCCCGCTGCAATACTATATAAACAAACTTGTGCAAAAATAAATAGTAAATGCATTCTCAAATTCAAACAGAAGTTTGTACAAACGAAGAATCATTTTATTCAACTATAATGCAGATACAGGTTTCAAAATAAAAGCAGGGGCCGGTACCCGCACAACTCTCGGCCAGTTCATACAAAAGGCAAAAAGCTAAAATCTTCACTTCTTCTTCCCTCCTTTGGACCCTTTACTCGGTCGAATAACCAGCTTTTCAGGTCGGCCAGTGGGTATAAGGGAAGTGGGAGAGGCAGGTGTAACCGGTTCAACTTCCGGCTCCTCTTCAGTGGCGGTGATTTTCTTCCCCCTCCTCTTTGATGTCCCACGCTTCTCTCTCCTTTGTGAGGAAGACTCACTCCCCGGAGTGACAAGTTTTGATAGAACAATGTCGTCAGAAGGAGTCCGTTCCGGGGAAATGTCACCTCCCTCAGGTCTCTCATCTTTCTGCTCTTGCGAAGCGATGGGATCATCCAAGCCATGAAGAGCCTCTATTTGTTCCTCCTGTGATCCAGGTTGCGAGGCAGAAGGAGGCACCGCCTGAAGAGATGAAGGAAGGATGACCGGAGGAGTAGAAGTTTGAGCAGTGCTTGGTACTTTCTCTACAGAAGAAAAAAGGTTAAAGTCAGTAAAAAGAGGAGATGAGGGTTCACCAATGAAGTCAGTAAAGAGAGGAGATGAAGGCTCGTCAAGGTTGAGAAAATAGCCAAGGAGCTCGTGAAACTCATGTGAAATAAACGAGTAACCAGCTTGAGCAGAATTGACAGTAGCGAGATTAACAGTGAAGTTACCTGGAGAAGCTGGTTTCCTGATATCGACTTCATAAGCTTACGCATCAGCGCTCTCTTCACCCTCGTCTCCACCTTGTGTGCTTGTAATATCAGCGGTAACTTTGGTGGGAGAAGCGAGATGGGAACTGGAACCAATAATGTCGACTTCAGACGAAGAAGGTGGCTGGACTAGAGTAGTTGAAGTGGTTTTCCCCAGCTGGTCCCCTTCCGTCACTTCGGTTCTTAGTTTGGCAAGTTGTTCCTTTCCCCTGGCGAGAGCAGCGCGAGCGTCTTCATCAAAATAATGCCTTTCCAGGGCTGGCTCGTCATAACCAGCACCTTCAGCACCAAGCATATCGAGGGCGGCCTCCCACACTTCAGCTAAAGTGATCTCATACTTGGGACCAAGAAAGGCGAGGCTTCCACGCCCCAAGACGCTATGCAAGTAGAAGTCGAATAATGTTGAGCCGAAGCTGTTTTTGGTCGCCTCATGAGATTCTTCGGCTGCGATTTTGCCGGCGACAGCCTCATCGCGCTCCCTTTCAGTTCTGGCAAGCTGAAGCTTAAGCATTTGTATCTCCGCCTCCTGGGAGTTGTTTTTCTTTCGAAGCTCAGCAATATCAGAGACATAGCCTTCACTGATTCTTTTTTGTGCCTCGAGCCTATCTTCGGCATCCCTCTGACTGGCATGAGCATCTCTAACTTGTCTGAGAAGCACTTCTTCTTTTTGAGAGTATGAAGTAGAGGAAGCAGCAAGCTCATCTTTCAACTTCTCAACCTTTGCTTCGAGCTCCTCGTTGTAGGAAGTAATGCTCCTCATTTCAGTGTCGTGCTGCTCAAGGACCTTTTGCCACTCAGCCTTATCATTTTCCATGGTGAGCATGGCCTCTAAGTTGGCACGGTTAACTCTTTGAAGCTCATCAACAAGCTTCTGCCAGTTTGACATCCTCTCGATATCGAGCTTGACTGCATCAAGATTGCGCAACATAGCAGACTTGTCAATGGGGACCAAGTCTAGGTCGAATCTCACGCCCTTTAAGCACCATTGTGGAAAACGGCTTTGTAAAGTGGCTGGGCCAGGTCCCACTTGAAATTTAGGCCTGCTTATTATTGTCTGGATGTCCTCCTTCCCAAGAGCGGGAGAGTCGGAAGTAATGTCAAGAGGGGCAGGGGCAGTAGGCTTTTCGGGAATAGTGGAAGTATGTCTCTCACCATGTCGGGCTCGTTTGCCCGAATCTTCAGTTACATGACCTTTTCCTCGGTCGTCGTAAGATTTCCTTTTGTGAGAGTCGTCACTCCTTTGCAGAGAATCATGGTGCTCATCCCTATCCCTTCTGTCATAACGCTCTTCTGCATCCCTCCTTTCACGAGCCTTTCGAGCAGCCCTCTCTTCGTCAGACTCTCTATAGGAGGGAAAGTAACGCCGATAATCATATTGACCACGCCCCCCGTAGCGTTGGAAATCCTGATAATACGATCCGCCGCGTGTCATTGAAGAATCTAAAATAAGAAAAGATAAGCTTTAGAAATCTCTAAAGTATAAGAAGATAAGTGCATAAATGTGCTGGAAAATCCTTAGTTGTGTGTGAAGTGCAAGCTACTCGCGTTGGACTAACGAACCACTCCTCTGTTGGGGGGAAGTGATAGATTTCACTGTTGATGACAATTCTTGAGATGAAGGAGTTAGAGTCTGTTGGAGGGCAGATGTTGCTTCAATCGTCGGAGGTATAGCTTTACCATGAGCAGGGTCTTCTTTAAAGAGCTCTTGGGAAGTAATAATTATGTCACTTAAATCCCCAAAGACGTCATCACCGGCATGCCCAACCTGATTCCCTCCATCATCTCCTTTGTCAGCACTCTCCCTGGTTTGGGAAAGGGGCTCCTCTTCTTCTTCAATAATGGGAGCAAGTGCGGGCTTTTCGGAGGGTCCTGTATCGTCTCTGTGAGTAGAGCACTTTACTAATAAGGTTTCTGCAGAAATTTCTCCTCGTATGTGCTCTTTAGTGGAGATCGGAAGATCAGGAGTTTTCACCGGAGAGTCAGGAACCTCCGTTGGAGCTTCACGAGGCCGAGTAAAGCGAGAGAGATGGAGGAGTCCGTATTGATGTAAAAGTTCATCGTTTAGCAGAAACTTTATGCTCCTCTCCTCTACCGGCACGGCATTTAATCTTTCAAAAATTTGCTTAAGACTTGGGTCCCTAGCAGGGGGTGGAAGTGCTAAAAACAGGAAAAGAATGAAATTAGCAGCTGAGAGTTCAGATCTCGAGAAAATTTCAAAACGGAAAAAGTAGAGACAGGAAATCTTACTTCCCACTCTCCAGATGGCATAAAACCCTGGAGGGCTGCGAACGAAGAAAAACTGATTCAAAAATCCGTGAGCGCTTTCGGAGAGATCAGTAATAAGTTTGCGATTTCGAGCGCTTCTTACAACCACGATGGAGGGATGGTCTTTAGTTTTCGTGAATGAGCAAAAATAGCAGATCTCCTCGAAGCTTGGTAACCGATCCAAAACTCTCCTGAATAGAACACATAACCCCATCAGAATGGCGTAGCCATTGGGGTGTAATTGGAATGGAGAGATAGACAACCGAAGCAGGAACTGTTGGAGAAAGTCGTTAAAAGGAGGAATCGCCCCACTTAAGCACATTTGGCGATTGACTGCAACAAAGCCGTAGGGAGGATTGTCAGCAGTGTCATTTGGCCCCGGAAATAAGATGTCAGCATCATCAATGCCAAACTGGACGCGCAGTTGGTTAAATACCCGCTGATTCAAAGTTGTGGACGTTCTCTCCGGAGGGTTGTCTATAGGGATGGCTACTGGAAAGACATCTTCAGCCTGGCCCATCGGCTCTTCTTGATGAGAGGTCATTCTACACAAGCAACTGGATGTTCAAATGCGAAGGTGCACGTTTCCTAAAAAGTGTGAAGTGTCGTGCAAAGCTAATAAAAAATAATAATAACAAGTAAAGATAACTGGAATTAAACTGGTTGACGATTGATTGACTATGGTAATTTCGGAACTTGTTATTTAAAGCTCAAGCATAATATTAATGCGGGCTGGTCAGTTTCAATTGACCAATCCAGTGCTGCTTTAATATTCCACTTGAAATCGGTAGCACTTCGTTCACACGATTTATTTAAGTTAATCATCTATCATTAACTAATCTGTCGTTCGATGTGGGCAATCAATGACAGTATATTCGTCCCAGTTTTCTGTGAATGTTGTATTAACAGATTATTAGCTTACAAGTTGAAGTAATCTGTAAAAGAATGCAGCAAAGATCAACAGTTCAAAGTTCAAGCAAAATTTACAAGTGTTAAGTTGTCAACGACTCAAGAATTCTTTGTACGGGTTAAGCTAAGTCATTGGTTATTTGGATGACTCGGCTACGACCTAAGGAAAGTGAGGCAAGTTAAGTTAGGTTGTTCCAACTCTAAATCGCTGATGTTATAAGTCGGCAGTACTATGAGTCATAAGTCAAAGAACAGGGGGAAGGCTCCAGATCGAAGCAACAAGAAACCTTCTAAGTTTTTCATGCTCTTCCTCAATTTTAGAATAAACAAGAATATCATCTATAAAGTTGAGAACAAATCATTCGAGGAAGACTTCGAAAGCTCGATTCATAAGGTCAACAAAATAAGCTGGAGCATTCGTTAAAACAAATGGCATACCAAGCCATTCATAAGATCTATAACGGGTACGGAACGATATCAAAGGAATTCTATCCTCTATAATACGAAGATTTTGAAAACCGGTTGCTAAGTCTAACTATAAAAAGACTCTAGCACCGCTAAGTTGATCGAATAGATCATCAATCCGGTGTAAGGGATATTTATTCTTAATAGTAATACCATTAAGCTTGCGTTAGTCAACGCAAAGCCTAAGTGTACCATCAGATTTCTTCACAAAAATATCTGAAGCTCCCCAAGGAGAGAAACTAGAACGAATAAACTGCTTCGCTTCCAATTTGGCTAATTGCTTACGCATCACCCCATTTTCCTTATTGGATACGATAAGGATGACGAGTGATAGGTAGAGCTCTAGGGATTAGATTAATTCTGAACTCGATTGCTCGCTTTGGGGTAATCCTAAAACGGGCTCAAATATGTCGGGAAATTCACGAACAACGTGAATGAGGGAAATAACATCTTCCTCATCATCATCATCGTCATGTGAGGGTTTAGAGAATATAAGAATGCCTTCTATTTGGAATCTGAATCTTTAAGAACAATAGAAATCTGCTTAATAGATTGAGGAAGTCGAAGATGAATACTCCTATCAGGGCATAGGATATGGGCTTCATAACGATTAAGCCAATCCATTCCCAAAATCATTCCGAAGCCTAAGTAACGCATAACATGCAGTTTGACTCTGAAGGAACTATCACATAAAATAATCTCGACATCTTTACAGAGCAAACTAAGTGTTGTGGATGCACCAACCGGATACGCAATTCTCAATGAAGTCATCAAGCACATAACATTCAAAGAAAAAGTATCAACAATTCTTTTGATACAAAAGAGTAAGATGCACCCGTATCAAAAAGAACTCGAATAGGATGGTCACCAAATATAATAATACGATCAAGGATAGAATGAGAAATACCTTGACCAAGAGAGGTGTTACTAGGAGCTTGCACAACATTTAGCATTCCCTCGGTCTTTAGATCTACAATTGTAGCATTGCCCACGACTAGAGGTAGGACTCTTTGCTACTAAAGTTGCTTGCTTCCCTTTCCTATTTGGATTAGAGCCTTTGAACTTAATAGGACTCTTCTTGTAACAGCCCGCAAATCCGTACCCCTTGAGTTAACACTATTCTACAACAATCAACTCAAGTTGCACAGAAATACGAACCATTTGGATTTAAGAAGAAGAGGTAGAAGAAGAGAAAACAAAATCAACATCAGAATCTAATCATCGCAGCGGAATAATATATAATAGATAGTAAATAATCTTTACTCAAAATCAAATGCATATGTTTACATACATTACATCATCAGAGTACATCAGTCACAGCTTACATCAATAACATACAATGGATACACAACAACTCAACAGCGGAATAATATATATACAAGTACGTGAGTACGTATCGTCATCCAGCTCGCCTCCTGAGCTCCACAGCATCACATCCTGTATCCTATAATACTCGGTCTGACCCGAGCATTACAGTTAAATAACACCCGAGTCAGTCTGGATTACCAGCGTGAGAAAACCACACCCAATTGATTATTAAAGTTTCAAAAATCCTTTGAAAACAAAAGCATCTCGTAAGACCACGCCACAAATAAACATGTCGGGTTTTTACCTTACGATAGCTAAAACAATTTTTATAGAAATCCTCTGATATTATAATAGGGTCTATATACAAATACTTATAAAATAGCCGAAATTGTTACATCTATTAAATTCCAGCTACTAGCCACAGAGTGGGTAATACAAACAAAACTCGTACAAGGCATGTAGGGAGAATGGATTTCCAACTAATGACTAGGCACTGGGGTACCACCTGTCACAGTACGGGGCCTAGATCACCGTACCGAGGATTACTCCCTTCATCCCCTGCAACACAAGGCCGGAACCATTCCTTACTGAACAGTCCCGAACAAGATAAACCCCGTGGTTGGCGCGACCAACCACCCACTAAGCCGAAAGATATATAAGGGACATCTAGACAGGGGAATTATCTTGTCCTGCTTGGGCATGACCCACCTGACCTTGCTGCATATCCCCTGATTTTCAGTCATTACCATTTGATGAGGCTTGAGGCTAAGCGTTACCTTTAGAACGTTTTCACTTAGAATGCCCATCGTCCACCTGACGATATTTCGCAAGCATTCGTCCATACAAGTCCGTCCCGGGTTCGAACGGAACCGAAGGCACTACTCCTACTACATCCGTTTTGGAAATATCCTCAGGATTAGTAGTGACTAGCCCTTGCACTTCACTGCTCCATCTTCGACTCCGAACACGTTTTTCGCACGAAACATACAAACCGGATCGAAGTGGTTTCCGAGAAATAAATCTCGATCCCGGTCTCTTCGAAACGATCAACGTAGTTGGCCAATATTGATAGTCGGTTATTTAACTATCAATTAATATTCACAACATCCATCACAGAATAAATAATTTCCCAAATTATTTATTAACCTCAAAAGTATCTTCCCAAGATATATTTTCTATTTTCAACCCTTTGAAAACAGTTTCCAAAACCATTTTTCTTTTCAGAATAAACTTCCCAAATATTTCCTATCTCCTCTGAATATTACCAAGCATAAAACTAGATTTTTAAAATAATTTTAAAACACTTTACTTTAAATTATATACTTATAAAACATTTAAATTATATACTTATAAAACATCTGCTTCAATAATTTGTCAAAAATACATACTATGTGAATATTTGAAAATAAAGTTACTTAGTAAATATAAAACTAGATTTCTTCTTTTAAAAACACAAAATACTAAGTTACTTCTTAATAATTATTACTAAAATAGATTAAAAGAAAATCTTACTTGAGACTTTAAATATTAGAAATAATAAATTTTACAAAACTTGCTTTCTTTAAAAACAACTTTTAATCTTTTAATTTATATTTAAAAATTTACTTTTTAAAAACATGTACTTGGCTATCCAGAGAAAATTCCAACTTCAATCACTTAAATCAATTTTTCCCAAATTGATTTTCAATTTACTTTATTTGAATTCTTTACTTTCTTAATTCATTTTAACATTCATTAATTATGGACTTATTATTAATGTTATTATTTCCCGTTTGTTTTTAAATCTTTTTAAGTGAAATATACGGATTTCAGTTTTGCCCAACTTCTTCATTATTCCTATTAATAATTTAAATCTTAAATTTTAAATAAATGTTTTATTCTTTTAATTAATATCACTGAAGATTAAAATTCATTAGCTCTTTGTTTATTCAAATTTCCTTTCTATACTCAAGATTTATTTACTAGAATTTTTAAGTCACTTTATTTCTTTCCAATTCATTTAAAAATTTATTCAAATTTCTATAATTATTTTACTTACAATTTCACTTCTTTTATTATCTTACAAAAATCCAATTTATATATTTTTGGTAATTCATCATACCCAATTATATCCAATCGAACCATAACATTCAATATACCAATAAAGATCATCATAGGATATCAAATAAATCACAACAGAGGGTATTAAATAATTTAAATAAATATTGAGGGGTCCAGTTGGATCCCTCCAACCTGTTTTCCCTGCATCCACAGACGTTAGCATCACATAATATGCCAATTCCAGAATATATCATACTATAGCACATCAATCAATCAATTTCAACCATTCAAACAATTATTTTAAATTTAATCATTTAAATTTAAATTTAACTGAGTGAGATTAACTCACCTTTGCTTTGTTTTGTAATCCACTTCCATATTGCCTTGGATTTCCAGGTGTTTGACCTTAAATAAACAATTTATATAATTTATTAATATTTAAATTAATCGAACAATTAATTTCTGATTTACAGTTTAGTTTAATCTAACTAACTAGTGGTTTTTTTTTTAATTTTAAAGTTACAATCAATTAATCTATTTATTTAACAAGTTAATTACTTATAATACATTTTTAAAACAAGCTAGTAAATTAAAACGTGCACATACAGGTTTATTTCTATTTACCCCTTTTTGTTCAAACCTTATAAAAATTATTTTCCTGTTTCAGTAAATATCAGCAATAATTAACTTCACTGTATAAACAAATATTTACAAATATAGATCTCTAAATCGAGGATAATTTTTTCCCTTTACAACAGCAGTGTATCTATATCACTGTTTTATAAACCTATTGTTATATTATTATTCTCCTATGTAAATAACAAAACAGTAATTTTGTTTATAGTAAACCCTTCTTTTTTTTTATGCATATATATATATATATATGTAAATCTGTAAACAAAATTTCTTTTCTGTGAAGTGTTTACCCTTTAGTTTAATTTTATTGATTCAAACATCTTGTTAATCCCGTTTCACCAACGAGTTAAAGAGTCCACGAGATAAGAGCCCACAAGGTAAGATCTATGAGTTGAGGAGCCTGCGACCTAAGAACTACGACTCAGGAAGCTTACGACCTACGACTTAAGGCAGCAAACAGTTCTAGAAGGACTTACGAGTTAAGCAGTCTCCGACTTAAGGCCTCCACGGTTTAAGGCTTTTACGAGTTAAGGAACCTTACGAGTTAAGGATGGCACGACTTAAGGAGATGAACGACCTACGACCTAAAACATGTTGCGACCTAACAATGGCTACGGTTGAACGGCCTAAGGAAAGCTATGCGACCTAAAGGAGTAACGACTCAAAACATTGGAAGGAAGGGTCAACAACACATAAGTCGTTGACAACTTACGACTTATGATGAGTCGTGTACGACTCATGCTAGCACGAAGGAAGTCATGTTTGGTTAACTCGGGAACGACTTATCACTTGTATCGTTCATTCGAACAGGAGCATAACATTGGACCAAGCCGAGAGTCAAATCCAGTAGGTCGGCCGCGACCTACCATGAACCGCTAACAAGCCCGCGACTTATCATATGAGACAATTCACCATGACTCGTCCACGACCTAAGGTCACTAAGTCGTAGTCCACTGCTATGATGTCCATACTAAAAAAGGATGACTCGTGAACGGGTTAGAACTTGTGCTATATTCAGAAGACCGAAGGCGAGTTTGAGCTCAACATGGTGAGTCGTCCACGACCCAACCTGACTCGGCCACGAGTAACCCATGAGTCGGGTACGACTCACGACTTAAGACCGAAAACCCCTATAAATACACGACCACTTCCAACATGAAGGGGACTTTTGGCCAATCAATTTCAAGCACCATTACTCTGCCGAATTCCAGACTACTTCAACACTTAAAGCTTTTGAGATTCAAAGAACGTCTAAAAGAACTTCATGAAGAAATCATCTACATCCACCATGGATTTGAAGATTTTTGTCAACATCGAAGTTTGAGCCACTTGTTCTAAGTCTTTTGTAATTCAAAGTGTGTTGTACTTGAGAAGATTTGTATCAACTTGTAACGTGATCATCAATAAAAGTACTTAAAGTGGACGTAGGCTATTCCCATAAGCCGAACCACTATAAAATTGCTGTTGTTTACTGCTTTTCTGCTATTACTTGCTTATAATTCTTTCCCGATCTATCGGGTGGTGCTTTCACAACTACACTTCACACACCGGGGTGTTAGCGTTCAAATTTAAGCGTTAACACATCTAATCCTACAAAGTACAAGTATCATAACTAAGCAAAAATTATCCAAGAACAATAGATTACCAGAAATCGACTCGATCGCAGCTTCACTTGGCAACGAACACGACATCATTGATGTCGATAACTACCCACAGTCGCGCTCCCCTTGAAAACTGCGACCACCATGACCTCATCGAAGCCGTCCCCATCGTACACGCGACCACCAGTAAAGACGAAAATCGACCCTAGCTTCGCCGTAGCCCCAACACCTCACGCACGCGAGTTCCAATCGCCCAGCTTCACGCGCACCCTAACGCGAGTCCCCTCGTTCGCCGCGTAACTCCGATTCCCCCCCACAAACCCATGCCGCCGTACGAAGCCACCTTGTCACGATAGTTCCCTTCCTCGCGACTTCATCTCGAGCTCAAGCTCGAGTTCACAGCCAAAAACTTCGATCTGATTTTGGGGAAAAGAATTTCGCGATTTTTTTTTATATATGTGAAACGAACGATTTCGTTTCCAGAGGATTTGGGTTTAGATTTGTGAAGGGACCAGAAGGGAGAAGAGAGGTTTCGTTGTGAACGAAAAAGTGAATTTATTCTGCCATGATTCTTTTCTCCCACGAGAACGAGATTGAAATAAAGAAAAGGGATTTTCGATAGATATAATTGTCCCCAGATATTTTTTAGGTCTTAGCTTCTGAGGGAAGACAATGGTAGCGTGCTTGAAACGAGAAGGGGAAAACAACTAGGTCGACGAATATCAAATACTAGGGTGGCTACTGATTTACCCTGATTTGATTCAAATAAAGTTTTATTTTAGTTTCAACGCATTCACTTATCGTACGCTCTCACAACAATTCCAATCAATACGAAATTTGAAATCCGTTAATAATTCAATATTACGGACCCAAAGGAACTTGTTTCATCAAATTCTGAGACTGTGCTCAAAAGGCTATTTTTAAATTCAATTTAAACGATATAAAATTTCAAACTGAACAAACCACTGATAATTTCAATTTTACAACTTCTATTATTTCCAGTGTTATTAATATAAGTTTTACAAACCTTTAAATTATTTTTAACAGGATTTAAAACTCTAGATTCAACATTTTACCCAACTTCAACTTATTTAATTTAAAAATTTAACTATCAAATAATTGGTGATATTTGAATTCGAGTTAAAATTGACTTTGAAATATTTAAAGTCAATTAAATATTCCAATTTCAATTGCTCAAAAATTCCGGGTCGTCACACTTCTTATTGATTTGATGTTTTGTTTGCCATCCACAACATCACTTTCTTTATCGGCTTCTTCAAGTCGAAGAGCGATATCAATAAGCTGATCAAAAGAAACTTTTAATTTCAGAAGTAATGGCTTTTTGAGGTTCTTATTCAACCCATAAAAGAACCCTTGATTTTATTCAATGGGGGTATTAATATACTCGACCCCATATTTAGAGAGAGATTCAAAAGATGTGACGTAATACGTCACAGAAAATTCATCTTGAACAAGGTCAATAAAGCATCGGGCTAAAGTTACCTTTTCAGCTTCCTGCATAAACAACTCGAACCTTTCTCGAAATTGCTTCCAAGTAAGATCCACTTCAACGATTTCTGAAATCAAAAGCACATACCAATCTAGTGCCCTTTCTTGGAGCATGCTAGAAGCCACTTAGATTCGATGTAAATTCACAAGATTCATGCGAGAAAAGATGCGGTCGCATGTTCTAAGTCAAGCTTGAACTTCTATAACGCTTTTGGACCCCTTAAATGGCCTTTCTTCCAAATTGGTATAATCACTGCACAAGTGTGCAAAACTGGATTTAGGGTGAGTAGGCTTTGGAATGTGTCCGACAGCTTGAGCATTCTTTACAAGATCTAAAAGCTACCGGGTAGACATGAATACTCCATCCTGAGGAGTAGCACTGGATTGACCGACTGTGGGACGAGCTGATTTAACCATTTCTCTTCTTTAAGAAAGAAAGAAAGAAGAAGATAAAGGATATTATCAAAATGAATATCAAACAATCATGATTGATAAAACAAGGCATCATAGATGGAAATAGGATAGAATGGGTCGTAAGACTCGGATAAATACTAAGGCACGACTCCTAAGAAAGACTTAGGACAATGATCACTATCATAATATTTAATATTGTTCTTAAGTTTGGCTTTGATACCAAGCTATGACGCCCTACCTCTATACTCACAGTAGCCAAGGACACTACGGAGTAATGCCATCAACTAGAGGAGCGACCATCTGTGCAATTGCTTTGTGCGAGTACTTATATGTCAAATAGTAGTACACGCATTTCGTTTCAAGGGGAAATCTGACACATCAATTACAAACTCAAAACTACAACACAGTGGCTATGTGATCTTTGGAAACAAATATAAAATAAGCATAACATAAATCAGTCACAGATATTGATATCACTAAGTCGGAAACAGATAAGAATATAACACATAAAAGTGTACATCAAAGTAGTGGTCATGTAAGATCCACTAGATCACAAAAGAATATGTATAAGTGCTAGAAAAAAGAATATTTATACATCAAGGAGTCTTTATCTCGAATGTATAAAACAAAAACTACTAGCTAAGTAGTTAGCCAAAAGTCAGATGACGTACCCTGATAAGAAGTCAAGTAGAAGCACCTAAAATACCTCGGTCTGACCCAAGAATTATTTAAGAAGAAAATAATAAACGGATCAGTCTAGCTATAAATATTATATAAAATGAGATAGGATAAAAGATATAAAAAAATGTATGATAACAATAATGTCATACAGTGATAAGAATACATTAAATAACAAAAAAAATCATACAATATCTCAACAATCTTAAAACACAAAAAAGAATGTAATATTCTTTAACATATTCACCAAGCCACAAATGTTGATAAAACGTATCAATTTAAATCACAAAAATGGGTCAAACATAAATTCTAGAATTCATCAATTAGAAATCCAGAAAAAACAAAGGGGGAGGCCTATCACAAACGGGAGCATAAAAACTCACCAACACATGCATCACAAATGGAACGCTATTCCATGGTCGCTAACCATCAATTTTGAAACGAGGCTCCATAGACGGCCTGAAGACCATGGGTCGCTACACCCACCAATTTGGAACCAACACTCCACAAACGGGGTTTAGTCCCACACACAAACAAAGAGACATCGCGCATCGCTAATCTAAATCACAAAATGATCAACATTGATCGATAAGTGTAAATTACACTAAGCTAGTAAATAAATGAGTTTAGCTTCATGGTCCATAACCACTAGCTTAACTTAAATATTTACGAACAAATTGTAGATTTCCACTTGAAAATTGTCACAAGAGTTCAATCGAACAAGTCTAAGAATTAACCGTCAAAGGAAACGCAAGCGTTTCATACCACTTATTTTGCTAAGTCATTTAATTAGATTTCTCGAATGAATGAGGTAAAGGTTTGTATATACTAAAGATTGGAAAACGGTTTTAAAAACGAGCTTTGTATTAAAATTAGTGTTGAAATCGTTTTTGTGAAATAGTTTGAGTATTTACTACTAGTATAGCAACCTTTGTATTTCAAAGTGACAAATCATGGAGAACGATTATAAAACTATCAATCACCAAAAATTCACATTCGAAGATCCGAATCACATCCATAGAAATTGATATCAAATCAATTAAAATGGATATTCCAAAAAATCCAAAAAAAGAAGTCATAAAAGTCGATAAAAGTGATAATAACTAATCGGATCGACAAAAATTGATAAACATTGAAAATTTACTCAAAAAATAGGCAAATAGGAAAAACCGAACAGTTCCAGACATCTGGAGGTTCAATCCAAACGTCTGGATTTGGATTTTGGAAATAATTCACAAAACATCCCAAACATCTGAACTCTAACCAGACATTTAAACCTAACCAAATGTCTGAAATTACCAACCTGAAGTCTGATTCTCTTTTCTGCCTTTTTTTTCTGCCGTCTTATATTTTATTCTCCAGGGACCATAACCAAACAACTTGACTTGATCAACCAGATGTCTGGTTGCATATTCTGGGAAACAGTTTGCTTAGGCCAATGATGGCCAAAATGATTCGGAAGCGATCGGACGAGCGATAGAGGCTAGAGATTTATGCCAAGCGACAACCCAGCCTTATAGGCTCTTTGATACACACCAAATAACTTGTCAAGATATCCAAATAGGATCTTTAAAGATTTTGACTTCAAAACACCAATATTTGAAATATTCACCAAATCAATTCAAATCAAAAGCAATTGAACAAGAAATAGATGTTAGGAATTCATACCTAACAACAACGAAAGCTATAGACGTAGATGTGAGTTCAAAAACTCACCTTTAAACGCAAAACAACAAATGAGAAGCTTTAAAACATAGCAAGACCAATTCCTCTTCAATGCACCTCTAGAATCTTCAATCTATTATCAAAAGTGAAGTTTTTCCTAAGTTAGGTCATAAGAATTTCTAAAAATTGAAGGGAGAATGAGATGGAGAAGATGAAGAGGATGCTTACCTAAGCTTCTCTTTGATTTTGGATCTAGAACTTGAATTTCCTAAGATAACTAGGGCTTAGTAATTTTGGTTTCCCTTTCTTTTCCGCATTTTTACTTTAGCTTGAAAGTGTAGGGAAATGAAAATGAATGAAGAGAGGAGGGTTGGAGTTACGGTATTATGTTGGGTTAATGGGCTAAAACCCAAAGCGAAATAGGAAAATAGAAAAATTCTATTCAACTCCAAACATATTGATGTTTATACTCAGAAAGGTTGCAAACACCATTTTGGACTCAATGGAAGTAGTCTCGAGTCCTAATTCGACTTTTTGCAAAAAGTAGCATTCAGGACTTTAATCCGACTAACGATGCTATATTTAAATAAAATATTTAAATGTATAATTGTAAATTTACGGGTTGTTACATCCCCTCACCCCGAGTAGCAGCTCACCACCACCACTCTAACCTACCTCCACTTTTTGCCGAACTACCATTGCCAAGCACGTAGCGCCGAACTTCCTAGACCCGCCACCCTAACAGCTACTCCTCCGCAAGCCTCTTTGTCTTCCTCCGGATCTGCCTGCAACATCAACCTTGCATCTTCCCCTTCCTGTCCATTATTCCCCGCACCAACAGACCTGAAGCCACCGCCAGCCTCCACCTCTCGACTTGCACTACACCACAACCCAAACTATAGCCCACGTCAACAGCAGCATCACCTCTCCTTTTTCGCAGCACTCCATCTCTATGCACCCGAACACAACCTTGCTTTCCGCCCACCAACAGCGGACGAGCATAGCCTGACCACTACCACACATCTGTCTCCTTCCCTTACAGCTACCGACCAGACCCTTAGCAGCCCCTACACCAGCCGTGCACCACCTAGCCTTCTCCTCTTCTATTTATATAAAAAATTGATATTTGATTACACATATATTACACACACACACATATATATATATTATATTTGTTATTTGATATTTTGCTCCACCTGACAGCTTGGTTCTTGTTCTTCTAAAAAAATGGTGTATATATATAATATGTTTAAAGTATTTATTTAAATTCATGATAAAATTTTAAATTAAATTTTTGTAATAACTTTAATATATATATATATATATTATGTTTAAATATTTATTTGACAATTTTTGAAAAGAAATATATGGGTTTTAATAAATATTGATTTAAAAAAAATATAATATATATTTGTTTTTGCATTGAATTCAAGATCTTGCCGGTCGCTATCCAATTATTTGCTTTTGTGCTTGCTATTTGGAATTTGTTACAACGACTCTTTGACTTGTCATTGGTTCATGTGCATATCTGTGTCACCTTCTTCGTTCTCGTTATTTCTCTAGCCTCGAAAGGTGAGCGATCACTGACGATTGATAGTCTTATATTTAGTAGTGTCCTTGGTTAGTGTGAGTATAGAAGTGGGGCGTCACAGGAGAATGAGGATTATTTTCGACCGGCAATAAGGTAGATGGAGGCTTCAAAAGTAGTGAATGAGTATGGGTTGAATGCTTTTATGGAGGAGAGATTAGAGATATAATTTAGGATCAAGATCCACATTTCTCTCTTATCCATTCTTTCCTATAATCAAATCAAAACCCTATATCCTCTGCCATAATGTGGCGCCTCTACCCGGTACATTCATGGCCAAAATACACATGCCCTTATAACGGCTTCAAATCCATTTAAAGCATGAACAAATTATATTGCATTTAAATACAATTTAAACGCGTTTCGAAATCGTATATCAATTTTTATATATGACTACTAAAATATATATTTACTAATATTGTTCAATAAATTGAAATAAAAAAATTTATAATTAATATTTCATAAATATTAATTTATTTGAATAATTTATGACCATTATAAACTAATTAAATCATTTGGTCAAATAAATATTCGACATTTTGGTTGTGTGACTCTTTAGGTGTAAACTTGGTAAGCGATTAACATCAAACTATTTGAACATTGATGTTCACATGTCATTGAGCAGGTGATATGACATTTTGGTCAAATTTACCGCTAATTTGGTTTCGGTAAAACCCAGTTTTTCTTTTTTAAGGGTTACCCGATTATGACTATTATTTATATCAATTCTCTTCTTTAAAACTATATTACTTTGGACTTATGGAATTTGGTAATGCTCACAATTCCAATATCATCCATACTTAAATCTATAGTCCAAGCACAAAGTCCTTGTTCAACAATAACAATTATTATTAATCGAAATACTATGGGTAGAGACTTTGACTTTGACTTGACTTCAATGGACCGTGATACTTACCATATATAACTGAGGAGACGAATCCTCTCTTGAATAGTGTTTCACTTCCAATGTTTTCAGTTGAACCAACTATGGTCATTTAATAGACGTGTGCCACGATTTAACTATAATCAAAGCAGAGCGTCCACATTGAAGATCAACAATATAGACCTGATCCAGTAACATTAAGTTCAGTTCAAACGAATAATATTAAGGTCAGATCAGATGATTAAGACTCGCATTATTGCAAATGTGAGAATATATTGTTGTCTCATGACATGCAACAACGCATGTGTTATCTATTGAAAGTCAACTTAATATTTTTGTCAAGTATAAGTAAGTCCCGAGGGTAATGAATGAAAGTAGAAGATACAATAATTTTGCTAACAAACTTGAATCTTTTAGGCACAATTTGAGAGCTTTATAGTAACGGTTATGAGAAGTTTTCAAAATACCAGTTTTGATTATTAATAATTGTAGTGATTTTGATTTGTTTACATGAAGTGTTGTTATAACTTATCAATACATTGTTGAGAATTTAACATACACTGGTTTTAAGAGTTTTTCACTAAATAACATCATATTTATACCACTATATTTATTCTCTTGTTTTGTGAGCCATCAAAATTATATTGTATCAATTTTCATTGATTTTATAGCTTGCAACAACCGATATAAAAATATCCTACAAGCAGAGTTTATGACAACACCTATAGAACCATTCAAATCTAGTGGAAAAAAATCCTAGTGGATCAGCCTCGTGGTTATCATTAATTTCTTAATATATGCATATGTGTGTTATATTGTATAAATAATGCAATTTAGAGGGATATTCATTGAATGTACAGGAGTCTAAAATGCCAACTTGTTTTATAAATATATAGAGAGTATGGAATGTTTTCATTATTTGTTAATATAACTTCATGCTTCAAATTAATACTCGTCGGTCATCTTGGATATATATGATGTTGTATTAATAAAAATAATAGGTCTATATTGTTGGAAATAAATTTGGTTTTTAGGAAACGTTGATTATGTTGAAAATATTAATCCTTATATTTCTGGAAATATTAAATTAAACATAGAGGAAAATCTAGAGTTAATTAATATGTAATTTGGAGAATTCTAGAAAATTGATTCATCAAGAGGATTGAAGAAGAGACTAGAGAATGTAATACACTATAAATAAGAATGTTTTATCTCATCTTTTATATGCAAGAAAAAAAAGTTGAAAGAAAAATAAAGTTTGTTTCCTCTTTTACAAAATATTTGTCTCTCAATCTCCATCTTCAAAATAGTAGTTACTTCTTCTTCTTAAAGAAATTTCCTAAAATTAGTATCAGATCTTGGTTGCTAATCAAAGAAGATAGCACACAGAACGACTCTTTTTCAAGTCCCTTTATTAAAGAAGGAAAAATATGGAACTTGGAGCACTTGCATGAAGGCGATGTTTGGGTCGCAAAATGCACGGGATATCGTAGAAAATTTGTATCAAGAACTCATCGATATTTCCATTTTATTCCAAATTGAAAGGGATAATTTGAAGAATTTGAAGAAGAAGGATCGGAAGGATCTTACGCTCATTTGCCAAGGTTTGGATGATGCTATGTTTGAGAAGATAGCTAATGCAAAAACTAGCAAAAATTCATGGGAAATTTTGGAGAACACTTTTAAGGGAATTGACAGAGTGAAGAAAAATAGAATACTAACTATGTGACATGAGTTTGATTCTTTACATATGCAATCATCAGAATCAATTGATGATTATTTTTCTTGAATTTTATCCATTATAAATCAAATGAAAATATATAGACAAAAAATGGAAGACTCTAGAGTTGTTGAGAAAATTCTATGATCTTTGGATTCAAAATTTGATCACATGGTTGTGGCAATTAAAGAATCAATAGAACTAGGATCCATGACCGTTGATCAGCTCAATAGTTCACTTTAAGACCATGAAGAAAAATTGAATAAAATAGTTAAGGAAAAGCGGTTAGGGCAAGCTCTTCAAACAAAACTCACCTTATGAAAAAAATAAGACATTTAAAAATGGAAGAAGTCGAAGCTAAAGTGGAAGGGTCATTATCAAATTTATGGAAGAAGTGATTATCATAAAGAGGAGAAAACACAAAATACATATACCCCAAGAGGTTGAGGAAGAGGAGGCAACATAGAGAGAAATGGAAGGCCAAGGTATGGTAAATCACAAATACAATGTTATAGTTGTAATAAATATGGGCATTTTGCTTTCGATTGTAAATCCACTTTTTATAAAGTTCAAGAGAGAAGAAATTATACTAAAGAAGATGAAGAAAATTCCACGGTACTGTTGGCAAATAAAGGAGATGAAATGAGCAACAATAATACATGGTATCTAGACAAAAGGGCAAGCAATTATATGTATGGAAGGTGGAGCATGTTTATGGAGCTTGATGAATTAGTAAGTGTAAACATTCATTTTGGATATGAATCTACAATTATAGTTAAAGGATAATGAAACATAAAAATTAATTTGAAGAATGAAAAGAATGAATTTATTTCTAATGTTTATTATGTGCCTAAATTGAAAACAAATATATTAAGTTTGGAGCAACTTTTGGGAAAAAGATATGATATACACACAAAAAATAAAAGTCATTTAATGAGATATGGTAAGGAAATTTTACTGCTAAAAGTGGAGGAGATTTCAAAAAGTAGAACATTTACGTTAATTATCTCGAATAATGTTTCTAAATGTCTAAAATCATGGTATAAAGATTCATCGTGGTTTTTGCATTTAAGTTTTGGACACCCTAATTTTGGAGGCTTAAAATTATTAAAGAATAATAACATGGTGAAAGTTTTACCATCAATAAATCATGAGAACCAATTATGTAATGGACGCACATTTGGAAAATAACTAAGAAAATGTTTTCCAAACAATTAACTACAAGAGTCAAAGAACCAGTAGAATTAATCCACATGGATATTTGTGGCCCTATAAACCCGTGCTCACTTGGAAAAAGTAACTATTTTGTACTTTTTATTGCTGATTTTAGTAGAAAAATATGGGCTTATTATCTTAAACAAAAATCAAACGTATTTGATGCTTTTAAGAAATTTAAGGCCTTTGTAGAAAATGAAAGTGTTTATAAGATCAAAGCCACAAGATCCGACCGAGGTGAAGAATTTACATCAAAAGAGTTTGAGAAGTTTTGTGAAGAAAAAAGAATTCATCATCCATTAGCAATCCCAACACTCCACAATAAAATGAAGTTATAGAAAAAAATAACAAATCTCTTCTTAAAATGGCACGAAGCATGCTAAAAAGCAAAAATATTTTAAAAGAATTTTGAGCTAAAGCCATCAAATGCACGGTGTATTTATCAAATTGCTCTCCAACTCGAAGTGTATGGAACAAAACCCCCGAAGAAGCATGGGGTGGTAGAAAGCCATCACTTGAAAGTATTCGAAAGCATTGCATATGCCTATATTCTCGATGAAAGACACTTCAAATTAGATGATAAAAGTGTAACTGGTTATGACTCATGGTCAAAAAACATAAGTTATATAATCCTATTACTGAAAAAATTATTGTTAGTTGAGACATGAGTTCGATGAAGAAAATGCTTGGGATTAGAACAAAAAAGAAGACGATTTTAGTTTCTTTTCGCTTTACGAAGAAGATTGCAATAATGATGTGGAAGAAGAACCCGTTAGTCCAACATCGTCATCTCCTTCAACTATCCATCAAGAATGTCCATTTAAAGAAAGCTCAAATGAAAAACCACCATGCATGAGATGTTTGCAAGAATTATATAAGGAAACTCTAATTTCCAATGATACTACCTTATTTTCTCTTTTTGCCAATTGTAAACCAATTGGTTTTGAGAAAAACAAGACAAAAGATGGAGGGAAGCTATGGATGGAGAAATCAAAACAACAGTAAAGAACAATACATGGTAGTTGGCTACTTTACCTAAAGGATACAAAGCTATTGGTACAAAATGGGTATATAAAGTGAAGAAGAATGCCAAAAGAGAAGTTAAAAGATATAAATCAAGATTGGTAGCTAAGGGATAGAAGCGCAGAGCAGACATAGAAGCACAGGTCGAAATGCGAATCATTACAGTTCATCCACAGTGGTAAAGTGCTATGGTTTCAAAAATAAAAAATAAAAATAATAATCAATTCAGTTTTCACAGTTTAGACTGGCACTACCAAAATTTGAAGTTATAGAGGCATTAAATAAAGGGGAAAAAGGTGTTGTGCCCATATCAAAAAATAATTAGAGGCAAAAGGATATTAAATCTTCAATTAACATAATAAGTTCCTATTCAAACGCCTCTACTTCTTCTCAGATGAAAATAATATCCTATGTTTCTTTGTTGAGTAAATTGCCTAAAAAGTTAAATTAAAAAATACGGCCACATGGTAGAAAGTGGCGATTGATCAGCGAAGGAGTTCGTGCTTCTTCAATTTCCTCCTTCCCCGCCAAATTCATGTCATCTCGTCTTTCATTTAATGCAATCACTCCGAAGACAAAACCTTAGATAGCATATCAACAGGAACTTTTTAAGGTAAATTTTATCGGTATTTTTCAACCTTATTCGCAAGTAAGATTTGTTTTTCACCTTACTGTTATTTCAGCAAAGTTTTCTATTGAGTAAGTTTTCTTCATATATTTTGTTTTCCATTGTTTGATATCTTCCTAAATCAGTTGTAGTTGGTTGTTGTTACTGTCGAAATAAAAGGAATGATTTTTTTTCCATATCCTTATGACAATTAAGTAATCAATGTTGTTCTACAGATTTGTAATGGTTAAAATGATTTTTTGCTTATCAATGCACAAATCACAAAACAAAATATAAAATGATTCTGTTGTGTTTTGGATAATTGGAGAAATTTAGGCTATAAAACTTTTCGTAGTTACTAATTTCATATGATTTTTTTTGTATCCTTGCTATACAACTATGGCTAAAACAAGTTAGCTAACAAGCCATTATATAGAGTCGAAATTGGTCTAATTTTTCATAATTTTAATGAAATGAAATAATTTAATGAAAACTAGGGATAATTCATTCATTTCCAGATCAATTTTCCGATAAAATATCTAGTGTATTAACTTAAATCCAAAGTTACATTTAACTAACATTAGGGAAAATCATGTGTTGGCTAAAAAGTATTAATGGTTTTGTGCGCAAAAATCTATTTTTATGTGTATCGTATCGAATAATGATAGAAGTTCTAAAAATTCAAAGGAAGTTCCATAAAGAAAAATAAACTAAAGATAGTAATGGTTTAGTAATAAATGGACATAATTAATGACTATAGTACTGTCAGCTTGCCCAATTTTGTAGACTATTTTTCCATTATATTATCTATATCTTATTTGTGATATTTTTACATTTATAATAACTCTATAATGTAATTATTTATTTCTTATCTACACCAGTGATTTTAGTAGAGGTGACAACATTTATAATTCCTAAGAAAAAGTAAATATAATGTCAATTCATTCACTACAGAAGGAAAACACTAAATGTCGTGCATGATGAAATATGTCAATTTTCTAATATGTAAATTTAATCAAAATAAATGTAAATCACATAAACAAATATTATAGAATAAATTTCAAAATAACAATTTGTGATGATCCACATTTCGAAAGGTTTAACTCGACAATAATCCACAAATGTCTAACTTAAACAATCTGAAACATAGATAATCAATGGGTTAATTAAGAAGAATTAGAACAGAAGAAGAAAGCAAACACACAATCTCGCAGCGGAATGATAAAATATAATAATAACATAAACTGTTCATGAAGCTGTTTGTATTTTACATTTGATCATATTCTACACAAAATTCATCAGAGTTATGTATATACATCAAAGATAAATAAATAATGCAGCAGACAACATGATGCAGGACTAATAATAGTAATATACCAAAATCTTCGTCTTTGTCCTCCAGAAAATAATTTACAATAAGTTGGAAAACTCAGGGCTGATTCGAGCATAATAAAAAGACAAAACACTCAAGTCAGGATTAAAATATCCTTATGTAAGTCAAATCGATAAGGAATATAACATGAGTGTAATAGCGTAAGAGATGCTTACAGGATTTCACATCTCCTATCCGGTGTATAACGTGCGTGCAATAACTCAAGAGATGTTACGAGATTTTCCATCTCTTAAGGATCCGTCAAAATATTTATATGTAGTAGAATGTGCTATATATATTGCATAATCAATAAAAACGAATATTATTCTTAGCTTAAGGCTTTACATTAATCCCCGTTAACGCGTTTTTAAGCATTGTCGTATAGTTTTCATATAAAACACTGGTTAAATGGTCGGTGGATTGGGGTGCGCCGTAATACTACAACACTAAACCAAAATCATATGGGTCTCATTTAGGGATAAATGTATGACATGCCCAAGGTAGGATACTACTAGTTTACCCTTCCCGGCTGGTGGTAACGCATGATAGCCATGATCGTCCACCGTGTCCAATACTGCCATAATCCGAAGGGTGCGCACCAATCAATCACGCTGTAAATGATAGTAATACGAAGAAGTGCGCTCGCTCTGTTTAGCTAGCCCACTTGGCCAGTACGTCTCCTGTTTAGTAATTTCAAATTGGCACAACTGCCAAGTTAATCCATCATCGTTCTCTTTCTACAAATCCTGTAAACAACTCCAAATTCAACCACTTCGTTCTGGATCATCACTCCACGTACACAGTTGTTAAAGTGGTTCCGGTATCGACAGAGAGTACGCCCATATCTGGTTCCGGTGTCTTTAACAACCAAATGTTGTTTTACACACCGGTTAGCTCTTTTACATTTCAAAAATAGTTCATACTTGATATCAAAATATCATATTTGTTTCGAAATCAAATCCATTTCGAAATCATTATATTTACTTAAAATATACCATTTCGGTTCAAAATCGTTTTTTCCATAACATCATGATTTCGCTTCCAAAATCGTTTTGAATTCCAATTTGGATTATAAATTCCTTTAATACAATTCTATTTAAATCCATGATTTAAAAATAAACATACCAATCCTGACCAGTTTGAATTTTTGAATTTTTTTTTTGTTTGAATTGTTTAAAATAGTTTGAATAACTAAAAATAGTTAAAAATAGTTTAAATTGTTAAAATAGTTTAAATGGTTAAATTAGTTTAATATAAAATAGTTTAAGTATTAAAATGGTTTATATAAAAATAATAATTTGGAAACCAAATAGTTTGTATATTTAAGAAGATAGCCTTTAAATAGTTTTATACTAAATTATTTATTTGAAAATAGTTTCAAAGTCAAAATAGTCCAATTCCAACTTCCCAATTCAAATCAATTCCAATTTCCATTCAATCGATTCAATTACGATCTCGATTCAAATTAATTTCAATTTTGATTCCAAATTAGTTCAATTTCACTTTCAAATCCAAATAATTCAATTTCAATTTTAATTTATCAATTTCGAGCTCAATTTTCAAAATATCGAGTCAAAACGTTTAATTAAAATCATCCTTCAATATTCAGTTTAAAATCCCTATCTTCAAATGTAATTCAATTACGAGCTCAATTTTGAAATATGGCTTTTTTTCACTTTTACTTAGTAATATTCAAAGTTTTACTAAAAGTCAAACATTTTATAAACAATCCAATTTCCTAAATTTCAAATTTTATTTCGATTAGAACTTCAAATCTAAACTTTAATTATTTAAACAATCTCTTTTAACCAAAATTAATTTTTAACATCTCAAATCCAAAGTCGTGATTAATTCAAATTTTATAAATTCGATTTTTCATTTCCTTAAATTCAAAATCATTAAATAATTTCAAAACCAAGACTTCTAAAATCATTTAATTTAACAAATCCGGTGTCCGTATATAATATTCTATCATATGGCCATGTGATTAGTTATTTCAATTTAATTTTTAGGGATGGATATATATCATTTCAATCAAAATCACGGTATCATAGGTATATATCATTTAAACCTATTTTCTAATTTATTCCAAAATAATTCAGTTTAGAGTTATATACTGTAAATAAATTACAGTGTGATAAAACGATGTACATAAAAGAAATAAACATCCAACCATCAAATATCAACCAATAGCATCCATCGCAATCAATCATCCAATAGTCAATACAATTCACAACAATTTCATAGTTATTAAAATCCGTTATTTTATTAGCAATTAAAGTCCTATTTAATATTTACTGTCAGTTTAAATTTTTTACAGTAAATTCAATGACAGTTTTGATAAAAAATAAATTTATCAAACAACAACCAATCAATTTATAACACTTCATAATGTCAAATTTAACTAGCACAAAAATATTCTAGTACTTGTGAGCGTTATAAAATACTCATCTTGATTTTTAGTTTTAAATCAAAACGAAAGACGCTCGATTTAACCTAAAATTTTAACTAGCTCCAAATGATTCCAAATTGGTCTCATGACGTAGTGCTCGTCCATACGAACCCAAAGCCGCTTGTTTCATTCAATTCTAATAATGTATGAAATAAAAGATATGCAGTTTTAAAGATTTCATATTATACAATATAAATAAATATTCAATTTTTTTAACAAATCTAGACTGTTCAATATTTGCATTAGGAATCAAGGCTGTACCTATATTCTTCCTCATCGCATTCATCAGTTAACCCATAGTTGCCTCCAATAGTTTGATGCCGCACCACCATCGTCGCCCAAGAGGATGGTCGAACTCCGACGCATCGTAGCCCATCTCCACGACCGCCTACGGCTAGAATACGAAGCAGCTCGCCCCCCTCCATCTCTAGGAAAACGCGAGCAAAATCACCACGAACACGGCTCGATTTCATCGCCGTCGGTGAGCTGTAGACCATCACAACCACATGGACGGGAAGCTCTCATCGAGCTCTACGATTGTTTAGTTGGAAGGTTTGGATAATATGGCTTGGATCGAGAGAATTTGAGGAAGAAAGCACGATAATTTTCGGCCATGCAAATAGATAATGGCGGCCGTGTTATGAAAGGCTAGGGTTTGACTCTGCAGAGTATTATAAATGTGAACATATTATTTTATTATTATTCTGACTTTTCTTCTATTTTCCGGACTAACTCCAAACGAAGCATGCCACCAGGCATTCATAATGTTTTAACCCTATTTCGAACACAATGGAATAGGTTTCGGAGCCTAATTCGATGGTACGTGCAAAATAGCCTTTTGGATCGAATTAAAACATTAAATTTTCGATATTAAATTCAACGCATTTCTATCCCGTACGACCAAACTGTAACTCCAAATTCTATGAAATTTTAAATTCGATAATAATACACTATTAATGATCCAATAGAATAGGTTTCGTCGAAATCCGTGGATTGTTATTTTCAATGTTTCGATTATAATATAAAATCTCCAATTTATAACTATACACTTTTAAATCTAATTTTAAATGTTAACAATCATCATTTTTTTGAAATAAAATTTAAATCAACTTCCGACATCATTTTCAATCATATTAAATTCAAAATTCAATTAATTGCAATATTAAATTTAAACAATTTAATTGTTCAATACTCAAAAAATTCCAATATTGGATTTTAAATGAATTTTCATTATCAATCGATAACCTTATTTACATCTAAAAAATTTAACATTGTTATCAATTTAACTATTGATGTAAATATATTCAATACGTATCATTACCTTACAATACTTGTTATTACTTAAATCTTTGGAATTAGTTTATTTCAAAAATCTATTGAAGTTCATAGTTCATATCCAATAACTAGCATTCAAAATCATTAAATTTTTATTTTTTAACCATTTTTATTTAATAATTACATTAAATTTAATAATTTAAAATGGTTAAAAATACGAATCGTTACAATCTCCCCCACTCAAAACTTTTCGTCCCCGAAAAGCCCTTAAGTAAAGAATTTGACATTTGTTCAAAATTATCAACTTATAAAACAATAAAATCTTATTGGAAACTTTTACTACTCTTCCGCTATGCTATTTCGATCAGTTTATAGAATTTACAAATTAGTTATCAAACAAGTTACAAAAATTTAAAAACTTCAAAAAAATTCTTTCCGGTAGAGTCTCCATTGCGTGGCTCGATCAGCACAACTACAAAACGTCTCTGCGGACTCCAAACCATCACAAGAAACCAAAATCCAAGTGGCTCAATAAAAAAGCACTAAATCCAATGACAAAGTAAACATGTACCTTTTTGTCTGGCAATCCAAATTTTTCTTGATTTTTAATACGTGCATCTTAATTACCAATGATATCCAATCATAAAAGTTAAAATCAATTTATATTTTGCATTTCAATTTCCAATATTTTCTTTAATTAAGCCCATAGGATGTACATATATCATCCGGATGCAATATCAAATCTGATCGCTTCCTCGATCACACAATTTTACTTACGAATTAGTATCGTTCACATGTCTCTTGTGCGGACTTAGATCTGGTTCCCTAATCAGAAATTTCCATTCTCCTTATATAGGCATATGATATGATAGACAATTCTAGAATCAATCAAAAATCCATATCCAGGGTTCTCCATCTAAGATCGAGTGAAAATCCTAACTCGAATCGATATAAATTACCTCGAAATTCTATTCCTGAATCTGTATTAAATTGTTATGCGAATAAAATAATATATGTATAACTTACACATTTATTCCAACCGATTCTTAATTACACCAAATACTTTTTGATTCACTTTCATTTACATAATTTCCTCTAATAACAGGTTTATTTGTGAAACATTTTATTAATCATCACTTTTAGTTCATAATCGTCCTATAAATGTCATATATAAGAAGTTGGACTTTATCTAAGTTATAATTATCTCAAAAGTTATAAATTTCTATTTCACATTTTCCTTGCAAATTTATATTTAATTCCATAACCAATTTATAGAGATATTATTCATTTCATTTGGCTACTTCCTTAAGTTCGCTTACTTATTCCATTTAGTCATTAATCATTTCATAATATACTTAAGTATATAACACTTACAATTACAACTAAATTTCCATTTGTATACATTTTAATTTCTTTTACATTTTGTTTACTTGTATAGTATCCCATTGCATAACCTAATCATCATTTTAACTTTTTAACATTTGGTATGTCTTATTATATGCTATTAGAATGTAATTTGGTATTATACAGATTAACCTGATTAATTTTACATAATTAGATGATTCACTATTTTAACTGGTCTAAATTTTCTTTACTTTCTATTTAACTCTAAAGTTTCTTAAACATTTAGCTTGGATTTCTCAATTCTCTTATTTTATAAAATCTGGTTATTCTTATATTTCATTTTATTCAATTAATTTGAAGATTATTAATTGAAAGAACTTGAAAATTTAAACATCGGGTTCATTGCAAATCATTTGAAATAAGTATATCTATTTATCTCTTTTATAAATATCAAATCATACTTTGGAGTTTAAACCAAAATCCATTTATCAAAACAAATTTGGAAGTAAAGCTTCTCAGCCCCACTTGGAGACTCGAAAATAAACGTCGATGATGCTGCGTAGTCACCAGTGAAATTATTTTCCAGTGACAGAAGAGGGGAGTACTGAATTCATTCCTTTTAAAAATCCTGTTAAGGAAAAATATTTTTCATAATTACTTTCCAACTAACATCACATATTTTCCAAACTTTGAAAGCCATTTTCAAAATTCCCGGGTCTTAGATTCAAAACCTTTTCAATTTAAATCCATTTTAATTTATGAATCATATTTATAAATTACACTTACATAATTTCCCTTATTAAAACATTTCACAAATTGCTTTATCATTGTTTATCTTATAATAAACGTCTTTTATTAAGACACAATAACCAATTAATGATAATAATCAATTTATCATTCCTAACAATCAAACAAGCTATACAAATCATAATAATTTCTAAAAATTATTCCTTTATATAAAAATTTAAACAGGGTAAAATTATTTCATTTACCCAATTTCAAAACAATACTGTATCAGTTTACCTTATTTAAGAGTTTAGAAACGCCTATCGATAGAGTTGTACCTCCCGTACCGACCAGATATCATAAACACTCAACTGATAAGTCAATACAATATAAAACATTTCATATTCACTAATAAATACATGCTCATATCTATTAATACACTCAAACTCATCCTAGGGTACTACTGACACTATGTCTAATGAGTTACCCTACAAAGCGAAGGTTATCGCTAAACCAAAGCACTGATACCAACTGTGACGACCCATATTTCAGAAGGTTTAAATCGATAATAATCCACACATGTCCATCTTCAACAATCCAGAACATAGATAACCAATGGGGTTAATTAAGAAGAATTGGAACAAAAGAAGAAAGCAAACACAGAATCTCGCAGGAGAACGACAGAATATAATAATCAAATAAACAGTTCATGAGGCTGTTTATATTTTACATTTGATTATAATCAACACAATATTCATCAGTGTTATATATATATATATACATCAGAGAAAAATAAATAATGCAGCAGACAATATGATGCCGGACTAATAGTAGTAGTAATATACCCAATCTTCGTCTTCTTCCTTCAGAGAATAATCTTCGATAAGCTGAAAAACTCAGGACTAACCCGAGCGTAATGAAAAGATAAAACACTCAAGTTAGGACTAAATATCCTTATGTAAGTCAAATCGATAAGGAATATAACATGAGTGTAGTAGCGTTAGAGATGCTTACTGTGACTGCCCCACCTCTATACCCACGCTAGCTAAGGACACTAGGGGTAATGCCGTCAACTAACACAGAGAATAAGGCTGTTTAGGAACGACCATCTATATCCTTGATCTAACTATCTATTGAATACATCGACAATTGTCATGCAAGCAGAACGACATATCCAATGAATATTTAAAACAAAACTATAGGTGGCTGGAGGATCTATCAGAACAGAATACAACAACTCAAATGTACTATACATCACAGAAAAATAGTTCATCATATACACATATATAGATACATAACAGAGTATACAAACTAATACATGTCTAGTGGTATAGCAAACCATAATATACAGACGAGTCAAAAGAATACATATCAGAGTTACAACAAAATAGGACTACACAAAAGCTATGACAAAAAGGAGCAAGCTGAATAGTCCATGCGGAAGCAAAATAGGCTAAGTTCAAAAGCACCTAACCTGAAACAACTCGGTCTGACCCGAGTATGAAATAAATGGGTCAGTGTAGCTAAACAAATTAGTTAGATAAACTGAACAATAATAACCTGCAAGGTCACAAAGTATAACAAATATCTCTAAAAGAGATAACACAATCATCTAACAAAAGGTGAATTATAATAAGGCAAGCCTCATATCATCGGAAACATAAATAAACAAAGGATATGAATATCCCAAAACAAGCCAAAAAGGCAATAACAAATACCAATGAAGGTAACACAAGTTCCACAAGGTAATGGCTATATATCATGCGGCTCAAAAAGACAAACACCGAAGAGCGATACCTAGGGAATATATATACCAATGGAACAAAAGATTGCTCGAGATCAGTACTGTATAAACAAGGATCCATGAGCCCGAAGACTCCAAACCCAAATATCACTTGAGCGGCTCATAAAGACCAACTCCGAAAGTGATACAATAGGGCAACAAACCCGAAGGCACAAACCCGAAGGTACAAACCCGAAGGCAACATACCCGAAGGCAACAAACTTGAAGGAGACAGTTCGAAGATACTATCCCAAAGGCAACAAACCGTAGTGGTGAAGGTCCTGAGGCCCAGTACTGGACACCACTAACTGGCAGAATGTGTCACAACTCTCGAAAAGGAATCCGAAAAGTGGTAACGTGAGTCCCATAACCACCCGTTCGCACTAAACGGTTTACTATCCGTTAGTTAATTTCACACTCAAAGTAGTACAAAGTTTACCTCATCACATTGGTAAACCAGACCAAAAGGTCAAAACAATCAATCGAATAGGTCGGGGATTAATCGGAAAGATAAACGCACGGATTCATGGTCCGTGTTTTACCTAACCATTTAATCTCCTTTCCACTCCGCTCGAAGTGCGAAATTATGTGTGTGCGTTTAAATAGAATTTATAAATTAGAGAAGCAAGCTTTTAATACAATTTAAGAGATTATTTTATAAAAACCCGTGGATTGAAATTAAAAAGGAATCATCAAAGTCAAAATAAATGATAACAACAAATAGGATCATCACGAATGGACTCAAATTGGAAATTCAATCCCAAAAGGCAAAGTGGGCTGAAACAGCAAATTCAGTTGACTAAACATAGATTTCAGTTGACTAAACAGAGATTTTCAGTTGACTAAACAGAGATTTTCAGTTGACTGAATTCTGTCTGGAAACTTTCTGTTTCCAGGTTCAGTCGACTGAACAGAAAATTCAGTCGACTGAATCATGCCTGGAAACTATCTGTTTCCAGGTTCAGTCGACTGAACAGAGAATTCAATCGACTTGATCATGCCTGGGCTGTTTTTCAGCCTATCCAAATGAAGATCAAACTCTTCCAAAATGCAACCGGACGAACATTGGCTCTAAGGGTTTATGCCAATCGGCAACCCGGCCCTATATGCTCCTTGATGCATCACCAAAACATGATCAAAAAATCGAAGTTAGGATTTTAAAGATTTGAACCCAAAACACTAAAAATTGAAATATTCACTAATTCAATCCAAACCAAAAGCAAATGCACTTGAAAAGTGTTAGGAATTCATACCTAACAACCAAGGGTAACTATAGTCATAGATGTGAGATATAAATCTCACCTTTAACCCAAAACAAAGAAGAAGAAGCTCAATCACAAGGAGAAGACCAACCAATCTCTACTTCAACCCAACAAGCTTTAATCTAAGATCAAAATAAGTATTTCCTATGTTAGGTTTAGGAAACATTCTGAAATTGAAGAGGAAAAGAGTTGGAGAAGATGAAGAGGAGGCTTACCAATAGTTTCTCTTTGATTTTGGAGCAAGAATTCAAGTTTGCAAAGTAAACTAGGGCTTGGAATTTCTAATTCCTCTTCCTTTCCCCCATTTTCAGTTTTAGCTTGAGTTTTAGAAGTGAAAATGAGTGAATGGAAGGAGAGGGACCGAGTTAGGTTATTAAACTAGGAAATGGGCTGAACCCAAACCCAAAACCCAATTAGAAAAGTAGCAAAATTCAACTTACTCCAAACATATCAAAGTTTATACTCAAAAAGATCGCAAACACCATTTTGGACTCAATGGAAGTGGTATCGAGCCCCAATTCGGCCGTTTGCAAAAAGTAGATTTTCGGACCCAAAAATCTGACTGACGACGGTATATTTAAATAAAACATTTAAATATAAAATCGTTAAATATGCGGGTTGTTACAGATCTTCCCTCCTTACAAAATTGCGTCCCCGCAATTCCCAGAGACGATATTTGTAACAACTACAAACATACATCATCCCAAAAAGAAAAGGAAATAAGCTTGAGATGAAAAGATATTCTCACCGTTGCCAAGCAAGGATAAAACCCGGATAGGATCGCTCGATATACTCTCTGGTTTCCCAAGTACAGTCATTGGGGTTAGCGGACCATTGAACTTTAACGAGCGGCACGTCCTTGTTCCGAAGGTGTCACGCGAATAGGCTGCTATACAATAGATAAGTCCGGTGAGATCTCAAGTTCTTGCAAATCAGGAGAATCGATAACAGAATCCGACTCTCGAAGACACTTCCGAAGTTGAGAGACGTGAAACACATCATGAATGCCAGATAAATGAGAAGGAGTGAAACCCTATAAGCCACAGGGCCAATACGTTCAGTAATAGAAAATGGTCCTATAAAGGGAGGAGCCAATTTCCCAGTCGTACTGAAACGCATAACCCCCTTCAAAGGAGAAACACGAATAAAGACAAGATCACCAATCGAGAATTCGAGAGGCTTCCTATGGTTGTCCGTATAGGATTTCTGGCGGCTCTGTGCCTCTTTCATTCTCAACCGAATAAGATCAATCTTCTCAGAAGAGTCACGAACAAAATCTGGGCCAAGAATAAGCTTCTCCTCAGATTCCAACCAACAAGAAGGTGATCGACATGGCCTTCCATATAAGGCTTCGAAAGGAGCCATACCGATACTAGACTGAAAACTATTATTGTAGGAGAATTCTACAAGAGGTAGGTGATCCTCCCAACTACCACCAAAATCAAAAATATAGATACGGAGGCGATCTTCCAAGATACGATTCACCCGTTCAGTTTGTCCGTCAGACTGCGGATGATAAGCTGTGCTAAAATTAAGCTTTGTTGCCAAAGCTTGCTGAAGTCTCTGCCAAAAATGACTCATGAATAAAGGATCACGGTCACTCACAATAGAACTAGGAACACCGTGAAGTCTCACGATTTCCTTGATATATAACTTAGCCAAATACGAAGCAGTCCTATTAGACTTAATAGGAACAAAATGAGCAGATTTAATGAGGCGATCAATAATAACCCAGATGCAAGAATGGCCTGATCTCGAACAAGGTAGGGCGTCAATGAAATCCATAGAAATCTGATCCCATTTCCACAATGGAATCTCTAGAGGCTTAAGAAGACCCGAAGGACGCTGATGTTCGGCCTTAATACGCTGACAAGTTATGCAATTACTCAGATAACTCGCCACATCGCGTTTCATGCCTTCCCAATAATAAAGACGATGCATATCGACATACATCTTACTACTACCAGGATGAATGGTATAATTAGAACAGTGACAATCATCAAGAATGTCATGCCTAAGCGCAAAATCAGAAGGCATAAAAAGATGGTTCTTCTTGCGAAGACACCTATGAGAATCAATGCTGAAATCCCGCAATGCCTTATCACAGGATCCAGACTCACAAAGCTGAATAAGATGCAACAAATCAGGATCACGCTGCTGAGCATCGGCAATACGATCCAATAAAATGGGTCGAGCTCCCAAACAAAATAATAGAATAGGAGAATCAGAAGATGAACCTCTATCACGAATTTCACAAAAAGATAGAGTCTCAAGAATATCCCATTCGGCAAGCATCATAGAAACAACAGCCGAATGTTTGCAACTAAGCGCATCAGCAACACGATTACCGTTTCCAGGGGTATACTGGATATCAAAGTCATAGGAGGCAAGAAACTCAAGCCAACGTTGTTGCCTCATATTGAGTTCCTTCTGAGTGAACAAATACTTCAAGGATTTATGATCGGTATAAAGAATGAAGCGCTCGCCCAATAAATAGTGTTGCCAAATCTTCAAGGCAAAGACAATGGCGGCTAACTCAAGATCATGAGTGGCATAGCGAACTTCATTCGGACGTAGTTGCCTAGAAGCATAAGCAACTACCCGATCCTTCTGCATAAGAACAGCACCAAAACCACTACCACACGCATCGTTGTACACAACAAGATCATGATTCCCCTCGGGAACCACCAAAATAGGAGCATTAGTGAGAAGTTCCTTTAATGACAGAAAGGAAGCTTCACGCTTGTCGGACCAAATAAAACGAATGCCTTTCCGAGTAAGGCTGGTGAGAGGAAGCACAACACGGGAAAAATCCTTAATGAACCGACGGTAATAACCCGCCAATCCAAGGAAACTACGAATCTCATGCACATTCTCAGGCCTCTTCCAATTCTGGATGGCTTCGATCTTTGAGGGATCGACAGAAATGCCATCGGAAGATACAACATGGCCTAAGAACTTAACCCTATTCTCCCAAAAATGGCACTTGGAGAATTTGGCTCTAAGCTGATGGTGACGGAGGATACTCAAGACAATTCTCAAGTGATTAGCATGGTCAGCTTCAGACTTTGAATAAATAAGGATATCATCAATGAACACAAGGACGAACTTACCGAGACATTCCCGAAATACTCGATTCATGAGATCGACAAAGAAAATAGGAGCGTTCGTCAAACCGAACGGCATAACGAGCCACTCAAAAGAACCATAACGAGTGTGGAAAGCGGTAAGAGGTATGCTATCCTCCGCGACTCGTAACTGATGAAAACCCGTGGCAAGGTCGAGCTGAGAAAAGACCTTAGCACCACTCAATAGATCGAACATATCATCGATCCTAGGCAATGGATACCTATTCTTGATTGTTAACTCGTTAAGCTTGCGATAGTCAATGCAAAGCCTAAGAGTTCCAACGAATTTCTTCACGAAGACGACCGTGGATCCCCACGGAGAAAAAATGGACTGAATCAACTGCTTGGTCTCAAGCTCTAAAAGCTGCTTCTTGATTTCCTCATTTTCTTTTATAGACATCCTCGTGGGAGGACGACTAAATGGCTGCGCGCCTGGAGTGAGATCAATGCGGAACTCAATTGCCCGTTTGGGTGGCAAACCCGAAATAGGTTCGAAAACATCAGAAAAGTCACAAGCAACAGGAATACGAGATATATCATCATCATCTCACGAGTCAACAGAATATAAAGCCATTTTGGAATTATCCACATCCCCAAGAACAAGTGATAGCTGAGTAAATGTATCTGGATGTCGAAGATATAAAATCCTTTCAGAACAAATAATCCTGGCATCGTATCTCACTAGCCAGTCCATTCCCAAAATCATACCAAATCCCAGACAAGAAACAACGTGCATATTCGCACGAAAAGAAAAGCCACATAAAACAATCTCAACATCATCACAAAGCATACTAAGGGTCGCGGATCCTCCAATAGGATTCGCAATCCTTAAAGAAGTAACCAAACAAGAAACATCCAAGGATAAATCATCAACGAGCTTTTGCGATACAAAAGAATGTGATGCACCCGTATCGATAAGAACTCGAATACTATGGTTATGAAATAAAATAGAATCTTCCAAAATAGATGGAGATATACCTTTGGGTTGAGAAGGACCTTCAGAAGCCTTAGCAGCATAAAGCTTGCTAGACTTGGCACCAGCCGAAACAGTAGGGCAAGTGGAAACATGATGACCTTCCTTCTTGCAATAGCGACAGAAGAGAGGCTTGGAACAAGCTCGAATCATATGATCCGGAGAACCACAATTGAAACACTTCCAAACGAAAGGTGTTCCAAAAGGCTGAGTCTGAGAGCTAGAACTACCAGTCTTCTTCTTCTTGGAAGGAAAAGACCTGGATTTCTGAAATGGAAACTGCTTCTTGTTGGGGTTCTTGGAAACCTCAACATCCTCACCACTATCACACTCCTTCTCGACGGTTTCAAGATGAAGTGCAGAATCAACCAACTCCTCAAAAGTGAGCTTAAGCTGGAGCAACAAAGACTTCTTAAGATATTTCTTAAGACCAGAGACAAACTTCAAATTCTTCTTATAAGAAGTGCTAATGAATTCAAGACCATACTTAGATAAAGCCTCGAATGATGCAACATACTCAGAAATAGAAGATTTCCCTTGCTTCAACTCAAGGAAGTGACGGGTCAATAAAACTTCTTCGGATTCAGAAACGAACTTGAGTTCAAATCGTCCCCGAAACTGAGTCCAAGAAAGAGTAGACTCGTCAATTTCGGCCACAAGAAGCTCATACCAATCAAGAGCACGCCCTTGTAATAAACTAGAAGTTACAAGAACTCTATCATGATTAGAAAGATCCATGCGAGAGAAGATACGCTCGCATGTGCGAAGCCAAGCTTGGACTTGAAGAACATACTCGGAGCCCTTAAACGGCTTTCCTCCAAGATGAGCAAAATCACTGCACTGCCATGCAAAGGCAGACTTGCGCGGTGGAGATAATTGAGGAGGAGCTGGAGGCTGGGTGCTCCTAAACAATTCCAAAAACTGAACAGCAGAAATATAAACGCCATCCGGATGTGAGCCGCTGGATTGCCTAGCATCCGAACGTCGTCCTCTGCCTCTTCTAGCCATACGCTGAAAGTAAGATAAGAACAAGATTATTCACAAGGTAGATGTCATTAATACAACTGTGGAATACTGCAGAATGAAATGCATTCCTAGACGTATTCCCAATTTCTATCTAACCTTTGATGGCAGAAGGAATAGAGAGACACGATGATTCAAGGACTGGTATCACTTATTACACTTTGATGTATCGTCATATGTGCTTCTATTCTGTGTTTATCATATTTTGTTCTGAACTCAGCTTTGATACAAAGCTGTGACGACCCACCTATATACCCATGCTAGCCAAGGACACTACGGGGTAATGCCGTCGACTAACGCGGAGAATAAGGCTATTTAGGAGCAACCATCTATAGCCTTGCTCTAACTATCTATTGAATACATCGACAATTGTCATGCAAGCAGAACGACATATCCAATGGATATTTAAAAAAAACCATGGGTGGCTGGAGGATCTATCAGAACAGAATATAACAACTCAAATGTAATATACATCACAGAAAAGTAGATCATCATATACACATATACAGATACATAACAGAGTATACAAACTAATACATGTCTAGTGGTATAGCAAACCACAATATACAGACGAGTCAAAAGAATACATATCAAAGTTACAACAAAATAGGAATACACAAAAGCTATGACAAAAAGGAGCAAGCTGAATAGTCCATGCGGAAGCAAACTAGGCTAAGCCCAAAAGCACCTAACCTGAAACAACTCGGTCTGACCCGAGTATGAAATACACGGGTCAGTCTAGCTAAACAAATCAGTTAGATAAACTGAACAACAATAACCTGCAAGGTCACAAAGTAATCTCTAAAAGAGATAACACAATCATCTAACAAAAGGTGAATCATAATAAGGCGAGCCTCATATCATCGGCAACATAAATAAACAAAGGATATGAATATCCCAAAACAAGCCAAAAAGGCAATAACAAATACCAATGAAGGTAACACAAGTTCCACAAGGTAATGGCTACATATCGTGCGGCTCAAAAAGACCAACACCGAAGAGCGATACCTAGGGAATATACATATCAATGAAACAAAAGATTGCTCGAGCTCAGTACTGTATAAACAAGGATCCATGAGCCCGAAGACTCCAAACCCAAATATCACTCGAGCGGCTCATAAAGACCAACTCCGAAAGTGATACAATAGGGCAACAAACCCGAAGGTACAAACCCAAAGGCAACAAACCTGAAGGAGACAGTTCGAAGATACTATCCCAAAGGCAACAAACCGTAGTGGTGAAGCTCCTGAGGCCCAGTACTGGACACCACTAACAAGCAGAATGTGTCACAACTCTCGAAAAGGAATCCGAAAAGTGGTAACGTGAGTCCCATAACCACCCGTTCGCACTAAACGGTTTACTATCCGTTAGTTAATTTCACACTCAAAGTAGTACAAAGTTTACCTCATCACATTGGTAAACCAGACCAAAAGGTCAAAACAATCAATCGAATAGGTCGGGGATTAATCGGAAAGATAAACGCACGGATTCATGGTCCGTGTTTTACCTAACCATTTAATCCCCTTTCCACTCCGCTCGAAGTGCGAAATTGTGTGTGTGCGTTTAAATAGAATTTATAAATTAGAGAAGCAAGCTTTTAATACAATTTAAGAGATTATTTTATAAAAACCCGTGGATTGAAATTAAAAAGGAATCATCAAAGTCAAAATAAATGATAACAACAAATAGAATCATCACGAATCGATTCAAATTGAAAATTCAATCCCAAAAGGCAAAGTGGGTTGAAACAGCAAATTCAGTTGACTAAACAGAGATTTCAATTGACTAAACAGAGATTTTCAGTTGATAAAACAGAGATTTTCAGTTGACTAAACAGAGATTTTCAGTTGACTGAATTCTGCCTGGAAACTTTCTGTTTCCAGGTTCAGTCGACTGAACAGAAAATTCAGTCGACTGAATCGTGCCTGGAAACTTTATGTTTCTAGGTTCAGTTGACTGAACAGAGAATTCAGTCAACTGGATCATGCGTGGGCTGTTTTTCAGCCTATCCAAATGAAGAGAAAACTCTTCCAAAATGCAACCGGACGAACATTGGCTCTAAGGGTTTATGCCAATCGGCAACCCGGCCCTATATGCTCCTCGATGCATTACCAAAACATGATCAAAACATCAAAGTTAGGATTTTAAAGATTTGAACCCAAAACACTAAAAATTGGAATATTCACCATTTCAACCCAAACCAAAAGCAAATGCACATGAATAAGTGTTAGGAATTCATACCTAACAACCAAAGATAACTATAGTCATAGATGTGAGATAAAAATCCCACCTTTAACCCAAAACAAAGAAGAAGAAGCTCAATCACAAGGAGAAGACCAACCAATCTCTACTTCAACCCAACAAGCTTCAATCTAAGATCAAAATAAGTATTTCCTAAGTTAGGTTTAGGAAACTTTCTGAAATTGAAGAGGAAAAGAGTTAGAGAAGATGAAGATTAGGCTTACCAATAGTTTCTCTTTGATTTTGGAGCAAGAATTCAAGTTTGCAAAGTAAACTAGGGATTGGAATTTCTAATTCCTCTTCCTTTTCCCCATTTTCAGTTTTAGCTTGAGTTTTAGAAGTGAAAATGAGTGAATGGAAGGAGAGGGACTGAGTTAGGTTATTAAACTAGCAAATGGGCTGAACCCAAACCCAAAACCCATTAGAAAAAGTAGAAAAATTCAACTTACTCCAAACATATCAAAGTTTATACTCAAAAAGATCGCAAACGCCATTTTGGACTCAATGGAAGTGGTATCGAGCCCCAATTCGGCCGTTTACAAAAAGTAGCTTTTCGAACCCAAAAATCCGACTAACGACGCTATATTTAAATAAAACATTTAAATATAAAATCGTTAAATATGCGGGTTGTTAAACTTACAGGATTTCACATCTCCTATCTCGTGTATAATGTGCGTGCAATAACTCAAGAGATGCTACGGGATTTTCCATCTCTTAAGGATCCGTCAAAATATTTATTTGTTGTAGAATACGCTATAGATATATCTAATCAATAAAATAAATAATTTTCTTAGTGTTAATGCTTTACATTAATCCCTCTTAATGCGTTTTTAAGCAATGGCATACAGTTTGCATATAAAAAACACCGGTTAAATGGTAGGTGGATAGGGATGCGCCATGATACGACAATACTAAACCAAAATCGTATGGATCTCATTAAGGGATAAAAGTATGGCAATGCATGTGAGGCAATGCCCAAGGTAGGATACTACCAGTTTACCCATCCCGGCTGGGGGTAACACATCACAGGCATGATCGCCCACCGTATCCAACACTCCCATAATTCAAAGGGTGCGCACCAATCAATCACAATGTAAATGATGGTAATACGAAGAAGTGCGTCCGCTCGAGTTAGCTTGCCCACTTGGCCGATACAGCTCATGTTTAGTCATTTCAAATTGGCACAAGTGCCAGGTTAATCCATCATCGTTCTCTTTCTTCAAATCTAGTAAATGACTCCAAATTCAACCAATTCGTTCTAGATCATCACTCCATGTACACGGTTGTTAAAGTGGTTTCGGTATCGACAGAGAGTATGCCAATATCCGGCTTCGGTCTCTTTAACAACCAAACATCGTTTTACACACCGGTTAGCTCTTTTACATTTCAAAAAAGTTGATACATGATATCAAAATATCATATTTGTTTCGAAATTAAATCCATTTGGAAATCATTATATTCATTTAAAATATACCATTTCGGTTCAAATCATTTTTTCCATAATATCACGATTTCGCTTCCAAAATCATTTCGAATTCCAATTTGGGTTATAACTTCATTTAATCCAATTTGTATTTAAATCCATGATTTAAAAATAAACATACCAATCCTGACCAGATTTAATTTTTGGAAAAAACAAATTAGTTTGAATTGTTTTAAATAGTTTGAATAACTAAAAATTGTTAAAAATAGTTTAAATTGTTAAAATAGTTAAAAATAGTTTAAATGGTAAAATTAGTTCAATATAAAATAGTTTAAGTATTAAAATGGTTTATATAACAAAATGATTTGGAAACCAAATAGTTTGTATATTTAAGAAGATAGTCTTTAAAAAGTTTTGTACTAAATTGTTTATTTGAAAATAATTTCAAAGTCAAACCGGTCCAATTCCAACTTCCCAATTCAAATTAATTCCAATTTCCATTCAAACGATTCAATTTCGATCTCGATTCAAATCAATTTCAATTCAAATTCCAAATTAATTCATTTCCACTTTCAAATCCAAATAATTCAATTTCAATTTATCGATTTCGAGCTCGATTTTCGAAATATAGACTCAAAACACAAAAATCAAATTATCCTTCAATACTCAGTTAAAAATCCCAATCTTCAATTTTGATATATGTTTTTTTTCACCTTTACTTAGTAACGTTCAACGTTCAAATAAAAGTCCAACCTTTTATAAACAATCCAATTTCCTAAATTTCAAATCCTATTTCGATTAAAACTTCAAATCTCCACTTCAATTATTTAAACAATCTCTTTTAACCAAAATTAATTTTTAACATTTCCAACCTGAAGTCGTGATTAATTCAAATTTCATAAATCCCGTAACGACCTGCAAATCTGTACCCCTTGAGTCAACACTATTCTACAACAATCAACTCAAGTTGCACAGAAATACGAACCATTTGGGTTTAAGAAGAAGAGGTAGAAGAAGAGAAAACAAAATCAACATCAGAATCTAACCATCGCAGCGGAATAAAATATAATAGATAATAAATAATCTTTACTCAAAATCAAATATACCAGTTTACATATATTACATCATCAGAGTACATCAGTCACAGCTCACATCAATAACATACAATGGGTACACAACAACTCAACACAGCGGAAATATATATATATACCAGTACGAGAATACGTATCGTCCTCCAGCTCGTCTCTTGAGCTCCACAACATCATATCCTATATTCTATAATACTCGGTCTGACCCGAGCATTACAGTTAAATAACACCCGAGTCAGTCTGGAATACCAGCGTGAGAAAATCACACCCAATTGATTATTAAAGTTTCAAAAATCCTTTGAAAACAAAAGCATCTCGTAAGACCACGCCACAAATAAACATGTCGGGTTTTTACCTTACGATAGCTAAAACAATTTTTATAGAAATCCTCTGATATTATAATAGGGTCTATATACAAGTACTTATAAAATAGCCGAAATTGTTACATTATTAAATTCCAGCTACTAGCCACAGAGTGGGTAATACAAACAAAACTCGTACAAGGCTCGTAGGGAGAATGGATTTCCAACCAATGACTAGGCACTGGGGTACCACCTGTCACAGTACGGGGCCTAGATCACCGTACCGAGGATTACTCCCTTCATCCCCTGCAACACAAGGCCGGAACCATTCCTTACTGAACAGTCCCGAACAAGATAAACCCCGTGGTTGGCGCGACCAACCGCCCACTAAGCCGAATAAAAAGGGACATCTAGACAGGGGAAATATCTTGTCCTGCTTGGGCATGACCCACCTAACCTTGCTGCATATCCCCTGATTTTCAGTCATTCCCGGTTGATGAGGCTTGAGGCTAAGCGTTACCTTTAGAACGTTTCACTTAGAATGCCCATCGCCCACCTGACGGTGTTTCGCAAGCATTCATCCATACAAGTCCGTCCCGGGTTTGAACGGAACCGAAGGCACTACTCCTACTACATCCATTTTGGAAATATTCCCAGGATTAGTAGCGACTAGCCCTTGCACTTCACTGCTCCATCTTCGACTCCGTACACGTTTTTCGCACGAAACGTACAAACCGAATCGAAGTGGTTTTCGAGAAATAAATCTCGATCCCGGTCTCTTCGAAACGATCAACGCATTTGTCCAATATTGATAGTCGGTGATTTAACTATCAATTAATATTCACAAACAACCATCAACCAATAAATAATTTCCCAATTATTTATCCATCTCAAAATATCTTTACAAGATATATTTTCACTTTCAAATTCCTTTGAAATAGTTTCAAACCATAATTCTTTTCTGGATAAACTTTCCCAAATATTTTCTATCTCCACTGAAATCACCAAGTACAAAACTAGATTTTTAAAATAATTTAAAACGCTTTATTGAAAAATACATTTATCATTTAATTTTGAAAAATTACTTTAATGATTAATTTTAAATAATACTAGAAATAATTAAAACAAGGTTACCTTATAACTAAACATTGGATTCCTTCTTTAATCAAAATTCCAAATCATTCTTTAAATAATTACTGTTATAATAGATTAAAAGGAAATACTTGCTCTAGACTTTAAATATTAGAAATAATAAATTTTACAAACATACTTTTTAAAACAACTTCAAAATCTTTTAACTTATATTTAAAAATTTACTTTGAAACGTACTTGGTTATCCAGGGAGAATTTCAAATTTCAATCACTTAAATCAATTTTCCAAATTGATTTCCAATTTATTTTATTTGAAATAAATTCTTTTACTTATCAGTTCATTTCCAAAGTCAGTAGTTATGGACTTTATTATTATTATTATTATTATTTTATTTCTTCTTTACTCTTTCAATAATCCAAATCTTAAACTCTAAATAAATGTTTGTTCTTTTTAATTAATAATACTGCATTTTAAAATTCATTAACTTTCCGTCGATTCAAATTTTCCTTTCCATTCTCAAGATTCATTTATTATAATTTTAAGTCACTTTATTTCTTTTTCCAAGTTATTCTCAAATTTATTCTATAATTAATTTACTTGCAATTTCACTTCTTTTATTTTCATTTTCAAAATCAAATTTATAATTTCGGTAATTTATTATACCCAATTATATCAACCAAGCCATAGCATTCAATACTTCCACATAATTCATTATAGAATATCAAACAATGAAAACAGAGAATATAAAATAATTTTAAAAAAAAAGTTGAGGGGTCCAGTTGGATCCCTCCAACCTGTTTTCCCTACATCCACAGATGTCAGCACAACATAATACACCAATTCCAAAATATCATACTATATTACATCAACCAATTCAACCATACAATCAATTATTAAATTTAATCATTTAAATTTAAATTTAAACTGAGTGAGATTAACTCACCTTTGCTTTTTGTTTTGCCATCTGATCCAATCTTGACTTGTTTTCCCCACAGTATTAAACCTTGTATAACAATTTTTCGATTTATTAATATTTGAAACGAACCGAACAATTTATTTCCATCTTATAAATTTACTTTCATTTAACTTATTTTTTTTAACTAACGATATGTTTTTTTTAAACGAATAATTAAATTTTCACTCATTCATTATAAACTAATAATATAAATTTAGACTCTGCAACTTTAAAACTGGACAGTAAACATTCTTTACTTTAAACATATATATATATATATATATACACTAATTCCTCAAATAAATACACCGATTACTTAAAAGTTGAATGACTTCTATATGCTAAATTAAGTTTAACCGAAGAAGATCGAGAATACCTCACTGCTCCTCTGCTCGAACCCCAATAAACCGAGCACCAGCCAACTCGAACTGCCCTATTCCCGGCCTCGCTCCAAGTCCCTGTGCCACGTGACCCGACGCCATCGCCACTACCACCCACTCATCTTCAAAATTGACCGTGAGCCTTAAATCCCGTAACCTCCAAATCGCGGGCACGAAAATCCCCAAAGGTCGCCACTACATCGCGACCCATCCTCGCCTCACTTGCTCGCTGCCGACCTTGTACTAACCCTATCCCTTGCAAGCTTCCAAAACCGATGCGAGCCTAAATCGAGTTGAGGTTATGAAGCAGAAATACTCGAACCACTTCAAGGACGAAGGAGGCTAGGCGTTTGATTTCGACTTAAATCTGAGAATTTCGTTCGAATTTTTTTTTAACGAATTGAATTCGTGTGAAGGAAAGGGGAAAAGGGGGAACGGGTTTTTTTTTCGAATTCGTGAAGTGGAAGAGGGGAAAGAGTATGGCTCGATTTCTTTCAGAGGAAGCTCGGCCATTTTAATTTCTTTTCGTTGATAAAAACTGGAAATTGAATTGAATGAACGAAAAATGAACAGGCAAATTTTAGAAGGAACAAGAAGTGTACGATAGAAGATAAGGATGGAACGAAATAAAAATGGAAAGGAGTGGCGTATAAGAGAAGACTTCTATTTTAATTGAATTAAATTTCATTAGATTAATCGCGTTCATATATATCGTACACTTACACACTAACTCCGATCACTATGAAATTTGAAATCCGATAATAATTCAATATTACGGACCTAATGGAACTAGTTTCGTCGAATTCCGAAACTATGCCTCGAAAGTCTATTTTTAAATTCAATTTAAACGATATAAATTTCAACACTGAACGAATCACTGCTAATTTTAATTTTACAACTTCTATTATCTTCAGTGTTATCAAAATAAATTTTATAAGCCTTCAAATTACTTTTTAAGGCTTAAAACTCCAGACTCAACAATTTATCCAACTTCAAATTATTTAATTTGAATAATTCAATTATCGAATAGATTGTGATATTCGTAATTCAAGTTAAAATTACTCTGTTGAATATTTAAAATCAATTAAATATTCTGATTTTAAATACTTGAAAATTTCGGGTCGTCACATTCCTCCCCCCTTAAAAGAATTTCGTCCCCGAAATTACTAACTGGGAAGAATGGCCCAAAACCCGTTACTTTTCCAAAACCAAACAGTTTCTAACAATTCAACACTTACCAACTATCTTTTATAAAAGATCCCTTATTATTCTTATTAACTTCCAAACCTTTCCCTAGTTCCAAACCATACCATTTGTTTAACCATTCAAGTTTTAATAATAAAACCAATTTTGAATTATCAAAATTTTCTCAAAAATTTTCTAACTCTCTAAATTCCCGAAAAATTTCGTCAGCGTCTCCTTTTTGCGGCTGACTTGGTACAACTACAAAATGGCTCTATGGCCTCCCAAATCCAAAAAGAAAACAAAAAGTCAAGTGGCTCAATCCAAATCCCAATCAAATTTCATACCGAAATTAAATACATACCTTTTTGTCGAGCATTTCAAAGTTATCCTCTGAAATCAAAATCAATTCCTTTTTTTTATATATATTACCTGCATATCCTGCTTGGTACTAATATCCAATCACAATATTCCCAAATCATCATATCAACTATCTTATAAAATGTCAGTATTGATTCATTCCAATATTGACTTAAATTTTATTAGTAGTATCAATTATCATTTAAGAATTCACCATTCCTTCTTAAGTTAGTATAAGTATGAAATATGTTCCTTGTATTTATTTTCGTTTCTGACTTTAGTTTATATCTATTTCTATTCAAATCGATTCTTTCATTTCCATATGAATTCAATTTATCTTTAACACTAAATATATATATTTTATTTGTCATTTAAAACTAATTTATGTCATTATTTTAATTAGTTTCATTTGCTAATTTATTTCAATTTCCAGTTTGAAACCGTTTTGTCGTTAACAAAATTTTCCAAAAATTTCTAACTCCCAAAATTTCTAGAAAATTTTGGCAGTCTCCTTTGTACGGAGGAGCTTTTGCAATTTGACAAAAAAGATAAATATATATACATCGACCCACACGGTCGGAAAAACCAAAAACAGTTCATATTTCCTATTTTTATTGCGTAGGCATACCTTATTTAGCATATTAAGCAAGCGGCTTATTATTTTTAGCAAATAGCACTACCAAATCCAGCCATACGGCTTCCAAGTACCTATACTTACTCAATTTAAACATGTAAGTGCCAAATATATGAAGTTTAACTATATTTCACTTAGTTGTAATGGTTAAAACATATGAATTCTAAAAGAAATTCACACTAAACATTTTTCTGTAAGCAACTATATAGTTTACATACTAATCTAACTGTTTCAATTAATTTATAAACCATTTTCATTCAATTTGAATGATTTCAATCCATTCGTATACCACTTCATTAATTTGAATGGTTTAAAACTCAATCGCTTACATTTAATTTATTCCAAAGCAAACTGAACTCATATTTAATTCAATTGCTTCCAAAATCAATTTATTTTACTTCTATCAACTTATAGAATTTTAATTACTTACATTTACTTCAAATGACAATGTATTCTATGCAATTTGACGAGATCTATATGAATAAATAAGCATTTGAGTTTTATAATCAATTTTAAATGGATTTCAACTCCATTTATACTCAATTCTATTCCATTTTAAATTTATTCACAATCCATATATCCTCATTTTCATTGCATTTCAAATTTTAATCCATTCACTTGCATTTCATTTTATTAATCAAATTAGTTTATTCAAAACCATTTACAACCTAGGCTCATCTTAATTGCCAATTAAATTTCCCTTTTATTTTAACCCATTCACAATCATTTATTTAGCTCGACTTATTTCCATTTAAATTTCATTTACAATCCATTTATTTACATTTCATTCCATGTTAGTTTATTCCAAACTATTTTATTTAGCCCAAAGACAATCTAAGCTATTTCATTCAATAACTATTTCAATTTTATTCACGATCTATTTAATAGCGTTTCATTCCTTATCCACATTCATTTAAATCCATTCTATTAACTTAAAAACATTCCATTTCCTTATTGTCTCTAATTATTTCAATTCCGTAACAACTTAAATGGTTTTCCTTATTTATTTACGAATTTTCATCCCATTAAATATTATCGGCAACTCACCGAATTTTATTTCAATTAAAATTTATTTTTACTTGATTTAAATCCAATCCACTATTATTAAACTTAATTTTTAGTTGAATTCAGTTCAACTCTTTTCCATCTTTTAGCTTAAGTTTAGTCACTCCAATTTTATACTTAAGCTCATTTCGTTTTAAGTAAATCTTTCTCTTCCATTCAATTTAACTTGATTCTATTTCAGTTAAATCTCATTTTAAAATTTACAATTTCATTTGATATGTTATTATCAAATTTACCTTTCAGATTCAGTTCATCCAATTTATTACATGGCCATTTCCAATTTATTTCCACTTATTCGAATTTTTATTGCAATTCATACCATTACTATTTTAATCCATTTCATTTTTATTCTATACTTCCCTAATTATATTTACTTTGTTTACACTTCAAGTCTAATTTTAATTAATAACTCAAGTTCTGATTCTATTATTCACTTTTAATTTACCATCCAATTTACTAACTCACAATTCAACCTCATTCTCAATTACTTTCACTTCATCAACAATTTGAATCAATTTTAATTTATAACTTGAGTTTATTTCCAACTTCATCATAAACTTACAATTCAATTTCATTAACTAATTTATTATCCAATTAGTTCTCCCCTTATTCATAATCCAACGCTTGAATTTTTATTCCAAATATCACTCCATTTAATTTTCTTAAGTTCAATATTTATTTTATACTTCAAGTTTGGATCCTCATTTCATTTTTCAATTTATCAAAATATTGATTTTGGGCATTGTATTCCATTTTCAATTTAATAAGTCACAACTTATTATTTTATACAATTCCATTCATCAGAAGCAGGAATATATTCATCTTTTATTTTTAACTCAAGCCTTCTATTTATTTATAGCCCAAGCATATTTTACATCCATGGATCTTTAATTCTTTTATAAGTTATTCTGATTTATTGATTTCAATTCTCATTTCTTATCCAATTTACTTTCCATTTATTCAGGTAAGAATCTAATTCATTCAATAATTCAATTGAATTTTTATTCCAATTCAATTTTATTTTAGCTCTGATTTATTCAACTCAATTCGATTTCAACTTAATTTGAATATAACTGGATATTATTTTCAGCTTATTCAATTTATTTTAATCCAGTTAAATTTTGTTCTCCAATCCAAGTTAATTTCATTTTAACTTTTCACTTTAGATATATATTCCATTATCCAAAGCTTAAATTTCTTCCTGATTTAGAAACCATTTCCGTTTATAAGCTTACAACTTATCTTATTCGGATTTTAAAACACCCAGCTTTGGTTTCAAATTGTTTTGAAATCTCCAGCATCTCAAATCATATTTCTCAGTAATTAAACTAATCCTGGTTTTATTCCCAACAAATTTCTTTTGAGATTTTCAAAAATAAACAGGTTTTCCTGAACAAATCAATTTGGCAGCAATTCATCACTTAGAAACTCGAAAATGAACATCGATGATGCTGCAGTCATCACCGAAGTTATTTTCCAGCGATTGAAGTGAAATCAAATGCTAAATCTCTTCCCAAAATTTATTTAAAACAATTTTCCTTTCAGAAATACCCCAAAAACAACAATGCTACTATTTATCTTCAAAATACTTCCCAAATCTCCGGGTTTTAAAGTTACAAATTCTGTTTTAATTTAAATTTTAACTATAATGCATTTGTACAATTTATGCTTATACAAATTCCCACTTAATTATATTTCCATTTACTATTTACGTTTATAATCCATATTTATGAATTTCATTTTATAATTAATTTATTCCTTCAAACTTTGGTTATTTTTTTCAATTTCTAGTTAAATTTACACTTAACAACGATAATACTTTAATATTATCATTTTTAACATCCAAGCAACCATATATTAGCTAAATAGTTTACAAAAACTTTCTTTATATCGAAAATATATTTTTGGGTAAAATTATTTCATTTACCCATATTTAAAACAATACCGTGTCGATTGCTCTATTCAAATGTTTAGAAACCCCTTCGATACAGTTGCGCAGACTGTGTCGACGAAGGTTCATATGCCACTCAATAAATCAACCAACACAATATTAAAACAATTTATATTCACTAACAAATACGCGCTCATATCTATTAATACGCTCAAACCCATTATAGAGTACTACGGACTCTAATTTATGAGTAATTCCCACCAGAGCCAAGGTTATCACCAACCTAAGCTCTGATACCAAGTGTAACGACCCGCAAATCCGTACCACTTGAGTCAACACTATTCTACAACAATCAACACAAGTTGCACAGAAATACGAACCATTTGGGTTTAAGAAGAAGAGGTAGAAGAAGAGAAAACAAAATCAACATCAGAATCTAACCATCGCAGCGGAATAAAATATAATAGATAATAAATAATCTTTACTCAAAATCAAATATACCAGTTTACATATATTACATCATCAGAGTACATCAGTCACAGCTCACATCAATAACATACAATGGGTACACAACAACTCAACACAGCGGAAATATATATATATATATACAACTACGAGAATACGTATCGTCCTCCAGCTCGTCTCCTGAGCTCCACAGCATCATATCCTGTATTCTATAATACTCGGTCTGACCCGAGCATTACAGTTAAATAACACCCGAGTCAGTCTGGAATACCAGCGTGAGAAAATCACACCCAATTGATTATTAAAGTTTCAAAAATCCTTTGAAAACAAAAGCATCTCGTAAGACCACGCCACAAATAAACATGTCGGGTTTTTACCTTACGATAGCTAAAACAATTTTTATAGAAATCCTCTGATATTATAATAGGGTCTATATACAAGTACTTATAAAATAGCCGAAATTGTTACATTATTAAATTCCAGCTACTAGCCACAGAGTGAGTAATACAAAAAAAACTCGTACAAGGCTCGTAGGGAGAATGGATTTCCAACCAATGACTAGGCACTGGGGTACCACCTGTCACAGTACGGGGCCTAGATCACCGTACCGAGGATTACTCCCTTCATCCCCTGCAACACAAGGCCAGAACCATTCCTTACTGAATAGTCTCGAACAAGATAAACCCCATGGTTGGCGCGACCAACCACCCACTAAGCCGAATAAAAAGGGACATCTAGACAGGGGAAATATCTTGTCCTGCTTGGGCATGACCCACCTAACCTTGCTGCATATCCTTTGATTTTCAGTCATTCCCGGTTGATGAGGCTTGAGGCTAATCGTTACCTTTAGAACGTTTCACTTAGAATGCCCATCGCCCACCTGACGATGTTTCGCAAGCATTCATCCATACAAGTATGTCCTGGGTTCGAACGGAACCGAAGGCACTACTCCTACTACATCCATTTTGGAAATATCCTCAGGATTAGTAGCGACTAGCCCTTGCACTTCACTGCTCCATTTTTGACTCCGTACACGTTTTTCGCACGAAACGTACAAACCGAATCGAAGTGGTTTTCGAGAAATAAATCTCGATCTCGGTCTCTTCGAAACGATCAACGCATTTGTCCAATATTGATAGTCGGTGATTTAACTATCAATTAATATTCACAAACAACCATCAACCAATAAATAATTTCCCAATTATTTATCCATCTCAAAATATCTTTACAAGATATATTTTCACTTTCAAATTCCTTTGAAATAGTTTCAAACCATCATTCTTTCAGGATAAACTTTCCCAAATATTTTCTATCTCCACTGAAATCACCAAGCACAAAACTAGATTTTTAAAATAATTTAAAACACATTATTGAAAAATACATTTATCGTTTAATTTAGAAAAATTACTTTAATGCTTAATTTTAAATAATACTAGAAATAATTAAAACAAGGTTACCTTATAACTAAACATTGGATTCCTACTTTAATCAAATTCCAAATTATTCTTTAAATAATTACTGTTATAATAGATTAAAAGGAAATATTTGCTCTAGACTTTAAATATTAGAAATAATAAATTTTACAAAACATACTTTTTAAAACAACTTCAGAATCTTTTCACTTATATTTAAAATTTTACTTTGAAACGTACTTGGTTATCCAGGGAGAATTTCAAATTTCAATCACTTAAATCAATTTTGCAAATTGATTTCCAATTTATTTTATTTGAAATAAATTCTTTTACTTATCAGTCCATTTCCAAAGTCAGTAGTTATGGACTTTATTATTATTATTATTATTATTTTATTTCTTCTTTACTCTTTCAATAATCCAAATCTTAAACTCTAAATAAATGTTTGTTCTTTTTAATTAATAATACTGCATTTTAAAATTCATTAACCTTCAGTCTATTCAAATTTTCCTTTCCATTTTCAAGATTCATTTATTATAATTTTAAGTCACTTTATTTCTTTTTCCAAGTTATTCTCAAATTTATTCTATAATTAATTTACTTGCAATTTCACTTCTTTTATTTTCATTTTCAAAATCAAATTTATAATTTCGGTAATTTATTATACCCAATTATATCAACCAAGCCATAGCATTCAATACTTCCACATAATTCATTATGGAATATCAAACAATCAGAACAGAGAATATAAAATAATTTTAAAAAAAAAAAGTTGAGGGGTCCAGTTGGATCCCTCCAACCTGTTTTCCCTGCATCCACAGATGTCAGCACAACATAATACACCAATTCCAAAATATCATACTATATCACATCAATCAATTCAACCATACAATCAATTATTAAATTTAATCATTTAAATTTAAATTTAAACTGAGTGAGATTAACTCACCTTTGCTTTTTGTTTTGCCATCTGATCCAATCCTGACTTGTTTTCCCCACAGTATTAAACCTTGTATAACAATTTTTCGATTTATTAATATTTGAAACGAACCGAACAATTTATTTCCATCTTATAAATTTACTTTCATTTAACTTAGTTTTTTTTAACTAACGATATTTTTTTTTAAACGAATAATTAAATTTTCACTCATTCATTTTAAACTAATAATATAAATTTAGACTCTGCAACTTTAAAACTGGACAGTAAACATTCTTTACTGTAAACATATATATATATATATACACTAATACCTCAAATAAATACACCGATTACTTAAAAGTTGAATGATTTCTACATACTAAATTAAGTTTAACCGAAGAAGATCGAGAATACCTCACTGCTCCTCTGCTCGAACCCCAATAAACCGAGCACCAGCCAACTCGAACTGCCCTATTCCCGGCCTCGCTCCAAGTCCCTGTGCCACGTGACCCGACGCCATCGCCACTGCCACCCACTCATCTTCAAAATCGACCGCGAGCCTTAAATCCCGTAACCTCCAAATCGCGGGCACGAAAATCCCCTAAGGTCGCCACTACATCGCGACCCATCCTCGCCTCACTTGCTCGCTGCCGACCTTGTACTAACCCTAGCCCTTGCAAGCTTCCAAAACCGATGCGAGCCTAAATCGAGTTGAGGTGATGAAGCAGAAATACTCGAACCACTTCAAGGACGAAGGAGTCTAGGCGTTTGATTTCGACTTAAATCTGAGAATTTCGTTCAAATTTTTTTTTTTTAACAAATTGAATTCGTGTGAAGGAAAGGGGAAAAGGGGGAACGGGTTTTTTTTTTCGAATTCGTGAAATGGAAGAGGGGAAAGAGTATGGCTTGATTTCTTTCAGAGGAAGCTTGGCCATTTTAATTTCTTTTTGTTGATAAGAACTGGAAATTGAATTGAATGAACGAAAAATGAACAGGCAAATTTTAGAAGGAACAAGAAGTGTACGATAGAAGATAAGGATGGAACGAAATAAAAATGGAAAGGAGTGGCGTATAAGAGAAGACTTCTATTTTAATTAAATTTCATTAGATTAATCGCGTTTATATATATCATACACTTACACACTAACTCCGATCACTACGAAATTTGAAATCCGTTAATAATTCAATATTACGGACCCAATGGAACTGGTTTTGTCGAATTCCGAGACTGTGCCTCGAAAGTCTATTTTTAAATTCAATTTAAACGATATAAATTTCAACACTGAACGAATCACTGCTAATTTTAATTTTACAACTTCTATTATCTTCAGTGTTATCAAAATAAATTTTATAAGCCTTCAAATTACTTTTTAGTAGGCTTAAAACTCCAGGTTCAACAATTTATCCAACTTTGAATTATTTAATTTGAATAATTCAATTATCAAATAGATTGTGATATTCGTAATTCAAGTTAAAATTACTCTGTTGAATATTTAAAATCAATTAAATATTCTGATTTTAAATACTTGAAAATTTCGGGTCGTCACAAATTCGATTTATCATTCCTTAAATTCAAGATCATTAAATAATTTCAAAACCAAGACTTTTAAAATCATTTAATTTAACCAATCTGGTGCTCTACATAATATTCTAACCTATGGCCATGTAACCAGTTATTTCAATTTAATTTGTACGGTTGGATATATCATTTCAATCCAAATTATAATTTCATAGGTATATATCATTTCAACCTATTTCCTAATTTATTCCAAAATAATTCAATTTACAGTTATATAATGTAAATAATTTACAGGGTGATAACAAGATATACATAAAATAAATAAACATCCAACCATCAAATATCAACCAATAGCATCTATCGCAATCAATCATCAAATAGTCAATATAATTCACAAAAATTTCATAGTTATTAAAATCGGTTATTTTATTAGCAATTAAAGTCCTATTTCATATTTATTGTCAGTTTAAAATTTTGACAATTAATTCAATGACAGTTTAGATAAAAAATTAATTTATCAAACAACAACTAATCAATTTAAATCACTTCATAATGTCAAATTTAACTAGCACAAAAATATTCTAGCACTTATGAACGTTATAAAACACTCACCTTGATTTTCAGTTTTAAATCAAATCGAACGACGCTCGATTTAACGTAAAATTTTAACTAGCTCCAAATGACTCCCAATAAATTCCATGGCATAGTGCTTGTCCATACGAACCTAACGCCGTTTGTTTCATCCAATTTTGATAACGTATGAAAAAGATATGCAGTTTTAAAGATTTCATATTATATAATATAAATAAATTTTTAATTTTTTTAACAAATCTAGACCGTTCAATATTTGCATCAGGAATCAAGGCCACGTCTATGTTCTTCCGCATCGTGTTCATCAGCTAACCCATAGCTGCCTCCAATAGTTTGACGCCGCACTACCATCGTCGCCCAAGAGGATGATCGAACTCCGGCACATCGTAGCCCATCTCCACGAGCGCCTACGGCTAGAATAGGAAGCAGCTCAGCTCCCTCCATCTCCAGGAAAACGCGTGCAAAATCACCACGAAGACGGATCGATTTCATTGCCGTCGGTGCACTGCAGACCATCACAACCATATGGATATGAAGCCTTCATCGAGCCCTACGATTAATTTGTTGGAAGGTTTGGATAACATGGCTTGGATCGAGAGAATGTGAGGAAGAAAGCACGATAATTTTCGGTCATGGAAATAGATAGTGGTGGCCGCGTTATGAAAGGCTAGGATTTGACTGTGTAGAATATTATAAACGTGAACATATTATATTATTACTATTAGGACTTTTCTTATATTTTCCGGACGAACTCCAAATGAAGCATGCCACCAGGCGTTTATAATATTTTACCCCTTTTCGAACACAATGGAATAGGTTTCAGAGCGTAATTCGATGGTAGGTGGTAGATAGCTTTTTGGATCGAATTAAAATATTAAATTTTCAATATTAAATTCAATGCGTTTCTATCTCGTAGGACTAAACGATAACTCCAAATGCTACGAAATTTGAAATTCGATAACAATACACTATTACGGATTCAATGGAACCAGTTTCGTAGATATCGGAGACTGTTCCTCGGATTTCTATTTTCAATGTTTCGATTACAATATAAAATCTCCAATTTATAATTATACACTTTTAAATCTAATTTTAAAGGTTAACATCATCATTGTTGTTTAAATAAAATTTAAATCAACTTCCAACATCATTTTCAACCATATTAAATTCAGAATTCAATTATTCAATTAATTGCAATATTAAATTTAAACAATTTAATTGTTCAATATTCAACAAATTCCAATATTGGATTTTAAATGAATTTTCATTATCAATCAATAAATTTATATAAATCTAATAAATTTAACGTTATTATCTAATCCAACTATTGATTGTAAACACATTCAATACGTATCATTACCTTTCAATACTTGTTATTACTTAAGTTTTCGAAATTAGTTTATTTTAAAAATCTATTCAAGTTCATAGTTCATATCCAATAAATTGCATTCAAAATCATTAAATTTTTATTTTTTAACCATTTTTATTTAATTATTACATTAAATTTAATAATTTAAAATGGCTAAAAATACGGATCATTACTGTGACGACCCAGAATTTTGAACATTTGAAATAGGAAATATTTAATTGATTTTAGATATTTGAATAATGGTTTAACTTGAATTTCTAATTTTCGGAATGGATTTGGCAATTAAATTATTGAATTTAATTTATTGAAGTTGGGTAAAAATTTGAATCTTTAGTTTTGAGCTTGTTAAAAATAATTTTAAGGCTTAGAAATTTATATTGATAATACTGAAGATAATGGTAGCTTCAGAATTCAAATTGAACACGTTTTGTTCAGTTTTGAAATTTTATTGTTTAAATCAATATTTAAAAATAGTCGTCCGAGGCACAGTCTCGGAATTCGACGAAACCAGTTCCATTGAATCCGTAATATTGTATTATCATCGGATTTCAATTTTTGTAGTGTTTGGAGTGATCGTTTGTCCGTACGATAAGCAAACGCGTTGAAAATTAGATCGAAATTTAATTTAATAACTGAGTTCAAAAAGCTATCTTCTCCATACGATCGAATTTGGACTCAGAACCTTTTCCATTACGTTCGGAATAGACATATAACATTATAAACGTCTGGCAGCACTCCTTGATTGGAGATTGAGATTTTGTGTTGCGGAAATCAAGATGATTTTAATTTGAATTTGAATTGAAATTTAAACAGTATTGTTGCATTAAAATATTGTGTCAGTACCTGTATTGCAATTTTTACCACGTGTTCAATAGTTTACCACGCGTCTCTTTGGTTTTGTAAATTTTGGTCGAGCGTTTAATGGTAAAATCAAATATGCTCAAACGAAAATCAATTCTTTTCGTTCAAAAAAAAAACAGAAGCAAGTTGAATTAAAACAGAGATCAAACTCAAAAGCAAATCCTCTATGAAGTTTAAGTCCTGGAAGCTTTTTTGAAATCATCAAGCTGCAAGTGATTCAAAATTTAGGCAAAAATAAAATGCAGATTCAAAGTTAATCTAAAAAAAGTAAGCAAGTTCAATCTGTAAAACATTCAACTCACTTCAAAAGTAAATCCAACAAGCAAAAACATTCAAGGATGTAACGATCCACCCTTTTGGATGGTTCAAATCAACAATAAACCACATATGTCAGAATCAAACCATTCAAAAGGGAGGATTGTTAATGGGGTAAATAAGAAAAAAAAAAGAGAAAAACAAAATACAGAATCTCGCAGCGTAACGACAAAATATAATAATCAAATAAACAGTTCATGAAGCTGTTTTACAAATAACATTTGATTACACTTTTACAAATTCAAACCAGAGTTATACATATATCATAAATAACCAATAATGCAGCGAAACACAGAATGTAGTGGAATAATAAATAGCAATAATATACTGAACCTTCGTCTTCGTCCACCAGAAATAATCTTCAATGCTGAAAAACTCAGGCTGGCCCGAGCATAAAGGAAAATAATACACTCGAGTCAGAACTAAAATTCTTATGCAAATTAAATCAAAAGTATATGAAATAAGGAATGCCGATAACTACATTTTTGAAGGTTCAAATTTCTGGAAATGTTATTATTTCCATATTCAAAATAAAATGGATTTCACAATAGATCCATTCTAGTAAATTTCAAATTTACAGAACAATTCCCAGTTAAATTTCATAGTTTTAGAGATTTGATTTATAAAAATGTTCCAAAGTTTCAATATTCACTCTTTTTTGGAAACTTCCCAATGTTTCAAAATTTAATTTTGAAAACTTTCAAGTAAGGTAACGACAGTTTACTTCCCAAAATCATTTTTATGGTCCAAATAGTAAATCTAAACATACAATTTTTCCTCTGATGTAAATACTTGAAATTCATTGGTTTTACATCCTTATTCAGTGTGCAAATAATCAATATGAAAATTTAAATAATTACAATAAACTATAGGGCGATAACAAGGATATATCAAATAAATGAACAAATATATGTTCAAGCACAATAGCATCCATTACAACATACAATCAACATTCAAATCAATCAATTCAACAAATCAACCAATTCATTAAAATGTCATAGTAATTATTAGTCACCACATATTGGAATTTAGCTATTCAAATTAAATATTTATAAATATTCCAAACCAACAATCAAAAATTTATCACTATATGACCTGGTTTAACTTGCAACAAAATTTTAGTATTTCGTGAATGAGTTTAAACACTCACCTTTTGGACTTCCCTTGTCTAGTCGGATTTGAATCCGCTACTACTTCCTCCTTTTGATTTATTTCCTTACTATCTTAATCTTTTTTTTTTTGGAATGTTTTGGAAGAGACAGAGAAGTTTGTATAGATCTGGATATGAAGAAAAGGATTAGGAAAAAAGAAGACTGCTTGGAAAAGAAGAAGAAAATTTAAAGAGATGAAGAATTGAAAAAGAAAAGGAAGCTTTGAAAAAGAAGAAGAAGATTTGAAGGATAAAAAAAAAACATAAAAATGAAGCAAAAAAAAGAGAAGAAGGAGATTTAAAAAAAAAGAAAAAAAATGAAAAGGGAATGAGGAAGGTGAAGAGTGAAAAGAAATGAGATGAAAATTTTATTTGGAAAAATGAAGCAACAGAAGATGAGATTAGAAATGAGGCTACAGGAATGAAGATGGAAAAAAAATGAAAAGCTAATAAGGTATAAACAAACAAATTAGGAATTGAAATAAAGTAAAAATATGAATAGCCCTAAAATGTACTATTGAAAGAGGTAAACTAAAGGAATAAATATATCAATAAAAATAAAATTAAATCTTCCGTTTTAAATACGAAGCTTCAAGAATTGCGAATAAAAGGAAGCTACAAGAACTAATGATGCATAAGCAAAATAAACTTTTGAAACGGAAAATAGTAAATGCTAATTAGATGGCATGCATATTAATTTGGATGTTCGCATTAAAAACGAAAAAAAAGAAAAGGAAAAATCTTCAGGTAAAGCATTTAAAAAGAGCAAACAAATAAAGGAGAAACAAATGAAAAAACAAATTAAAAGAATGTGGAAATTATTAATTATAAATAAATCAAATGAAGCAACCATTAATTTATAAGAAATGAATGAGTAGTTTAATTATTAGACTAATTGAAAACGAAAAGCGAGAGATTGCAAGGTGACAATAAATGTAAAGTAAATGAAGGGACCACCTATTTCCTATAAACAAACCTTTTGGGTCCACATTCCAAAACTTGCTCTAGTTAATTCATATCAATAAACCCAAATATACATATATTTACATTATTTAATTCCATATTAAAACATTCTTTTGATGCTAATATATGTGCACACTACATTAACTCAATCAATCAATTAACAATCAACCAATCAATTAATCAAACATTCAATATATATTTACTTACGTTACTCAAACAAATTTTATTGATTAATGAATATAAATCAACCTATGCACTATAAAAATGATTTACTTTACTTTTTAATTACTGTAATTGTCGCATTAATGCAACCCATTTACAAATTTTAACCGTATATAAAATGGAAAAATGAATATAAAGTTATGTAATCAATGTACAACTGTAAAAAAAAGTAATTTCTAATTAATTCCACGATATTTAAACAACATGAACCCTCTGATATATTTAAAAGTTTGAATATTAATGTGCGTGTGTGTGTGTATTATTCTAAAATTCAAATTTTTTATCCAAAATCATTCTTGTTCAAAATGAAAGTTTTATTTTTATACGTCTCAAAACATGCAACAATTAATAACAAAAGAAATGAAGGGACCATGTACATCGCAAAACCTTTTTGAAATTCAATTTGTGAAACGTAACCAAATTGACTTCATTAACTCAAATAATATTCAAATTTGTACGCATTCAATTTTTTTATCTATGCATGATAAATAAAATTACGTACCATAAAAATGAAAACGTTCAATTTGGTTTTCCCAAAATGATCTTTTATTTCCATTAAAACATCCTTTCTGTTTAACGCAAAAGATGCGTTTCTTTTATTAAATCTATTAATTGCAATCAACGTTTTCTTCCCTTCTCATTGAAATATTTCAATTATATTAATTACAGTTACTTATAAAGTTAAATTTCAAAACAGACAACTAAAATGGATGAAAAATAGAATAATTATTTCCTTTAGTCATTTAAGCACATTTATAAATTTGTTACTTATACAGTAGAGAAATAGATAACTTACTTAAATAAATTATTTTTCCACTCTTGTAATCCATCTATATGCTAAAACACAGTTCAAATATACTTATATTTCTTCCTTTAAATCAATCATTCTATTCTTTATTTTAATGAAATTAAAACTACATTTACAAGTGAAAGATCCATTTTATTTGATAATAAATGTTCTTTTCATTAAAACAACTTATATTTAAAGATTATCCCATTAAAGAGTCACAGAAATAATACTTCATACAACCACATCATTTCTTTATCAATTAATTTCATATTATCATTATATTTGTACCAAATTTAAGTGCTTACAATTTGAACGTAATATTTCTCAATAAAATTCTCATTATATTTTTAACATAAAACATATGTTGCACATACATTAATTAATTATCATTTACTTCTATCTCTTATTAATGGAAAGATATAATTACTATTACTTACAACGATTAAATCTCAAAACATACCCTAATACAGGGAAGATAATTACTCCAATTGTTTCCTTTGAAATACAATTTTCTATGTTAAACCCAATATCTATATACTAATTTAATTCCATCATTTAATTACAAATGTAATAAAACCTGTTCATTATATATTTAAATTTCAAACAAATCCTTTTATTTTGATTTACATTCTTATTATTAAATCAACTATTCCCTTATGCAATTGATTGACATAAGTTTTACACTCACCACTCAACAGTTAACGTTTCTTCTTATATCAATTGTAATATTTTAATTACGTTAATTCTCCATTAATTACCAAATAAATTTCTAACCGATTTAATAATAAGAAAATAAATGAAACAATGGTTATACATTAATAATTTATATCTATTAACTTATTTTTACAAATAAAGGTTAATAAATTTACGTACAAAATAATTGATTTCATACTCCATATTAAAACCAATTGCAATTAATAACATAAGATTACATCAATTTATGCATCATTTATTCTATTCCTTATTAACCTTTATTATTTAAATTGATTGAAATTACGTTAACATAGTATAATAGTCAATTACATTCAATCAATATTAGCCAATTATATGTTTTTATCTCATTAAATTATTTGTTTTAAGATTTATCTTAAAGTCAAAATTTCAAATCTAATAAGATTCAATTTAATAAATCATAAATTTTAATTTCTGACAAAATTAAAGCCCAAAACCTTATTAAATTTAATATTTTTAATTATCAAAATATGGGTTGTTACAGTCTCCCCCACTCAAAACTTTTTCGTCCTCGAAAAAGAACAAGAAGGAATTGAGGAGTTTGAAATATTTTATTCAAAATGATCAATTTATAAACAATTTAACTTACATATTTAAATTTAATATAAATTTGAAAATAACTCCATTCGGTTATTGAATAAAAATTTAAGTTTTTTTGTATTTGCCCTTGAAGAGAAAAGAAATATTTCAACATATCTAAAAATTTAGTTAAAACATTTAACCTCGTTCACTTAGTAAAATATAAGATATATTTAAAACATCCTCAAAGCATTATGCAAAGATTTTTCAAAAGTCTAAAACAATGTTAGAAATTTATATCAAACATTATAATAAGTTTTAAAATAGGGTTCCTTAAATCCAAAAAATTTATTATACTCATTATTTTTAAAATAAGTACAAACTCAATATTATTAAAGTGAAACTAATAGTATACTCAAATCTTACATTAAATTTCTAAATCAAAGTATAAAATTTCATACCTTCATAATTAATTTAAACACTTGTTTCAAAATGAATATTCTAATACAAAATTTAAATAGTAAATAAACCTATAAACTTTACTATTAGTACTTTGAAATCAAGTAAATATTTCAAACTATACTTCCAACATAGGTATTCAAATTTATTTGTCAAGTATATTGCTATAAATAAACTTCGCAAATCAAAATTTTCCCATTTATATAATATCTTTGAATTCTACATTCAAAGAAACTTATATAAATTTTACTTGCAATATTCATTTGAAAGCTACATTTGCAATTCAATTATCTTTAGTACTTTAAAAATTTTCAAAACCCATTTGTAAAATTTCCTGCTTCCTTTATAAGTAACATTTATATGATTAAATGACACCTTTATAAACATATGAAAACTATTTGGAAACAGTTATTTGCATCATTAGTTATATTTACAAGGAAGTTATTTGAAAGCATTAAATCCATAATTCATAAATTTATTAATTTACCTCAAGACACTTTGCAAACATTATTAATAAATCAATAATCATTTGCTTTAAATATTTTTATTTAATTAATAACTTCCAAAATATTTATAATTTTCTATTAAACCATGTAGTATATAAGTAAAAAAATATTTTAAAGATTATATTCAAAAAGGAAAGGAAGGTAGATTCTGGAAACAGAATATAGGTGAACAACTAAAGCTGAGCAGATAAGGCAGGTTCAAAAGAATAGTATCGGGCACGAATCGTTAAATCAAACCATAAAATTTTAAATTTCAAATATTAATTCAAAATTTCTTTGTTGGGAAAAATACTTTTATAATAAGTACCTTTATAATAATACTTTTATAATAAAATACTATTATATCAAAATAAATTTTCCTTTCGAAAATACTTTTATAACTCGACGTTTTAACAAGTTTATCCTCATTCTTGCAGACTCTGGCCATGCATTGATCAGGCGCAAAGCTAGAATTCTTCAAGTACTTAGTAGACTTGTTTCAACACCCAGATAATATACTTGAAAAATCTTTAAAACAGATATGGAAAGTACAATCCAAACAAAACAACCAAACCAAAACCTTTGTCCGACCATGGTTCGCAGATACACAATGGTTATGCTTGGATCCCCGAGGAAATAATCTGTTTCCGTAAGCTTTTCAGCCCTGCGAGTTACGCCATGATGACTAGTAGAGTGCAGGATACACAATGGTTATGCTTGGGTCCCCCAGGAAACAATCCGTACCCCTAGGTTGTCTCAGCCAAGCAGTTTCGCTACTATTCGCGACCTACACAGATTGTAGGATACACAATGGTTAAGCCTGGATCACCCAGGAAACAATCCGTACCCCTAGGCCAGACTCAGCCAGGCAATTGCGCTATGCAGTTGCGAGAGAAAAAAAACCATGGGTTACGCCGCGGTGGGAACACTCGAGTATTACATTCGGAAAACCAAAAATCAGAGAGAATAATATCGATAGAGTGAATCCACGATGTGGCCACAAAGCGGATATCAAGCAGAAGGCACTTTCCATATCTTTACTTCGAAAATATATATCATATAGTACCTTTTCAAATCACTTTCAAATATCGTGCTTATATAAAGTCCATATATATAGGATTTCATTTTTCCCAAATCGAATACTTTCCAAATCAATAGTAGATCTAGTCATACTTATATCGACTTCGATTATATAAAATCTCTTTCCAAATTGAGTACCTTCCAAATCAATAGATTTCAAATCAACTTCATACTTGTACAATCCATTTTATATAAGTTCGACCACTCCCAAATCAAGTGCTTAATAATATAAGGTTCTCAAATTTCAAATCATTTCAATATCAATTCAGTTTCAAAATCATATATGATTTCACCAAATTTTCTTCCTAATTAAATATCTAAATTTCAAAGTGCCCAAAATAATAGGTTTAGAAAATTATCCCATTTTCCAAATTAAAATAATTCAAGTCAAACAAATTCATTTCCAAAATCACCATATAAGTACTGGTTTTTAATTCCAATTTAATTTCAAAACCAAATATTTTCCCAAAATCAATTATACTCAAAATGGTTTCCAAATTTATAATTATCCTTTTTTTTTAACTTTTAAACTATCTATTTCTATGTGAAATATCCAATTTATCTTTCTGAAAACCATTATTCAACTAATTTTTTTTTCAAAACATTTCAAAACTAAATTTATATTCTTTATCAAACATTTTATACTCTTCGAAATTTCTTATCTTTGAAAATTTAATCTCGATTTGGAAGTGTTCGAACATTCAAAATAGTTAGGGTAATCAAATTTTCAATTCAAGAGTTGAAAATCAACAATAAATCAATAAATCAATTATTAAATCGAAACTCGAGGACTGAACACCGGTCTCATTTTAGATTGTTTCAAATATATACTTATATCTTTCTAAAATATCAAATTATACTTCGGAATTTGAAATCAAAAACGGTTTTACAAAATCACTTGCATAGCGAAGCTATTAAAGTGGCCTCTCCCCCACTCTGAAACTCGAAAATCAATGTTGATGATGCGTGCACTCAACATCGAAATTATTTTCCAGCGACATAAGTGAGTTCTGAACTTCTATTTTCTTGAAAACCTCTTTGAAATTTCTTCAAAATTATTGGAATTCATTTGAACTCATTTGAAACATTTCTTATTCGGAAAAATACTTTTAAATCATAATTTTTTATATATTTTCCAAAATCTTAAAACCAATTTCAAAATACCGGAATTCAATTCTCGAATTTCAAATTTAACTCTACAGTTATAAATCATTTTTATACAAATCAATTTCTTATAATTTTTCAAAATTTCAAATCCTTTCAAAACCTTTTTATATAGAATAACATTTTTTATTTTCTTTACATATATATGTGTATAATCCTTATCGAAAACATTTTTACTTTTATATATATAAAAAATCATAGTTACCAAAATAAAATAGAATAAGATAGTTTATATAAGAAAAATAAAATAAATAGTTTTGTAAAAATGGTTTTAAATCAATAGTAGTTTTGCATAGAAGAAAATTACAATTTAAATTATGAAGACATCCAACCCTACAACATTCAATTTCAGCGCCAAAACATATCAATAATATTAGAACATAAGATGTACATATGTCATCATTTCGCAAATTCACATTCGATCGCCCGCTCGATCACACAAGTTAGCTTTCGAACTAGTATTGTCCATTCAACTTCCCTAATGCAGACTTCGATATGGTTTCTTGACTAGAAACCATCATTCTCCTTGCAACAACATACTATGATAGAGAATTCTATAATCAAACCAAAAATCCATATCAAATATTCGCCATTAAGAATCGAATGAAAAATCTCAACACGAAGTGATGTAATTCACATAGAACTTGTGTACTCAAATTCGGATCAAATTAATTTTGCAAATAAAATAATATACATACAACTTATGTAATTATTCCAATTTGTTTCATCACAATTTCATTTCAATTAAATTCATTTTTAAACTCATTGATTAACACAAATATCACTTCATACTTTAATATTTGTTTCACAGAATTTCTCCATTTAATATAAACATTAATATATCCATTCTCATAATATAGCTTATATTTCTCTTTAATTTAAATTACATTCATTTCACATGTAATATTTCTCATTTAAAACTAATTTATTTGCAAATCATTTCATAAGGAATTTCTTTACGACCAATTTATAAAACTTATTTCCTTTTTATAAGATATTGTTCGAGTTTAAAGTTATCACAACTTTATTTATAACCATTTATTGCAACATCTATTTATTTCATAACAATTTACAAGTCATGACTTTATTTGAAATCATTTCACTTTTAATTCATATTGCTTATTCCATTTAGTTTCATCTTTACCTTTAAATTTATTGATGACATGTTTCGTAAATGTTAATTAAGTTTATAAACATATTTTTCCAATTTAATCGTATTTACAACATTTCCTTAATCACAATTTCAATTTAAAGTTCCAAAGGCTTAAAGTACACACTTGTATATTATTACATTTCATGCCAAGAATGTATACCCCAATTCCATTCATTTACTAAACATAAATATAACAAATTAAACCTTATTTTACTTGCTTTCAAATTAAGGTTATCAATTCAACTATATAATTCAACCTAATTATCAAGTTTCACTCATATATTAATACAAAAGGGTGTCGATTATCCAAAATATCCAAATATTCCATTTTTTCCAATAGGTGAAACTACATGTCAACAAACAACAAAATTCACATCAACATTTCAATTTCATAAACAAATATCCTAATTGTGACGACCCAAACTCGATGTCCAACAAACGACGTCAAATTCGCATCGCCGGAGTTTACAACAACAATTAGATGAATATAAAACAGCGGAACAGAATCAATATCATAAAAAACATCACTGCTACAACATCAACATAATATCCATACTGCAACAGAGTACATAATACATATACCACAATCTCTAAATACAACATCATGATAATATAACAGTGAACATATATCCAAAAATCCTCAAATGAGAGAGATGATAACGAACTCCCAAAAGCTAACACCTGAAATCTCCAATAGCTCCTAAGATATATCCAAGATAAGAGCTCCAAAATACTGCTACTCCAAAATATAGAAACCTGCTACTAGGCTGCCCGTGTGGAAATAATGGGCACCCAGAGTTTAGGAAAGAAAACAATAAACTCCGGATCAGTCATGGGACTGGTATGAGTAAACAAAACAGTTGTATTTAAATAAACAAGATTTATAAAAGAATTTTCGGAATGCTTTTAAAAATGGAACTACCATAAGACCTCCCGCCACACACACAATGCAAACGCGGAATTGGAGGAGATTTCTTCTTATGATAGTTAAATATGCTTGATACGAGAAAAGAATTCTTTGATATTATTACTAGTGCATAGTGAAGGAAATCATTTCGAAAATAGAATATTAATCTTAGCCAACATACGACCATTATCGTATGCCTACTATAGCTACCATCTAAACGGTGGGGCGCCACCATAAGTAAATGGCAGGTTCTACAACTAAAACCGTACAGGGTTTCGTATTGTTTCTTTGGATTTCCAACAAATGGTCAGGCCAAGGAACTTCCCATTGCCACATGAGAACGCCTCTGGAAGGACGTCCTCGAGAACCAAACCGGATCTCTGCCAACACAAGGCCGGGTTACCCCTAACTGGGTAACTACTGACACGAGTATGCCATCTCCCGGTCGTAACCAACCTTTAACCGGGGCCCCAGCAACAAATCACAAAATCATATATATATATATATATATATATATATATATATATATATATATATATATCTGCGATATCCACATAAGTTAAGTATCTGGGCTCCATACCATGATACCACTTCTATCCAGAAGGAAATGCACATACCCTAAGGGGTGCTACCCCCAATAACCTTGCTGCATCTTTCCTGTTTCGACCATTTCGGGGTGTGAGGTCCGACGAAGTCACGTCCACAAAAACACGCTTTATACAAAGTCATGCTTTGGGTCAACAAATGATCATAGAAATGATCACAAAGATAGACGATCAAACAAATGATCCTATCACAAATAATCAACACAATGATCATTTCACAGCAACACTCAGTATGTCACATTACCAAATTGGGAATATATCGCTGATAACCTTCAACTATATAACCTCTGAGCTCGTACGTCTCAGAGAAGGGTGTTAAGCTAAAAGAATAAATTCTCCGCCACCAACAGAAATATATTTGAAAGAAATCGCTTTATTTCTCGATTTGTAATTTCAGATATACTATCCATACAAGTCTGTTCCGGGCTCGAACAGAACCGAAGGCACTTCCAAAGAAGTCCTTGCAATCCGGATATCCACAATCCTGATCGGATTCCCCATCACATATGGAGAACTCTATACCAGAGCAACTCGGTGCAGAGTCAATCGACAGATCATCCTATCGCTCTCGCAAATACCCGGTCTTCAACACCGGTCTTCGATTGCTATCCATAACGTCGAATCACATATTCGAAATGGGTTATATGACACAAAGATCCTTTCCCGGCTAATTCGAATAGTGGGTGTCAAATTTCAAAACATATGGATGTCATTCACAAATATTCACAGAGTCGATGTGGGTTTCAGATAACCAACTGAAATCCGATTCCCTGTCGCATCGAAGTTTAAATGTCGTTTTACGGACAACAGGGTTTTCACATCAGTATAGAACAAATCATAGTCACAGTGCATCACACAGTATCACAGTCATAACAGAAATATCAATCTAGTGCATAGCAATAGTTAATTATTTACAAATCCAAGTGAATGGGATTTAATAAATTTACCAAATAATTATTTTTAAATCAATGATAAAAATTTGGATAAATAAATTAAATCTTAATTAACTCGATTAATTGTTTCAAAATTAACAAATTCTTAATTACAAATTTAATTAAATACTTAATTGTTTATTAAATCAATTTAATTACAAATCATTCTTAATTACTTTTCATAACCATTAATTAATACCCTAATAAAACTTAATTATTCATTCATTGATTTCTTAATTTCTTAGTTAATCAATGATTAATCCTTAACTCTTAACGAAATTTCTTAATTTATTAACTATTAGTTCATAGTTAATTAATTTTTTTTTCATAATCAATAAATATAAATTATTCACTAATTTATATTTACTGAGAAATCTCCTTTAACTTTTGAAATCAATTCATTGCAAATTTGAGAACTTAAATGTTAATTTAAATTCCAACACTAGTTTTATATTAATTACTTGATTAAAATATAAATTAGATCTAGAAAAACTTTGTTAAGTTTTTACTTATTTCATTAACTTGTAATGAAACTTGATTTAATTGTCATACATCAATTACCACTTAAACTTGTTTAAACAATTTACACACCATTTTTAGTTTGTAGGTTTTGGAAATCAAACCGAGCAATCTTCAGTTCACTCGAGTAAACACTCGACACTTTTCATTTCTTCCCCGAGTCTCTCTCTGTTCGTTCGCGTATCCTTCTTCCTTGTTTCATTTTTTTTTTCTTTTAACTTTCTAGTTTTAAAACCAGATAGCTTAAATTTTTAAGAACTCGAACTATACGAGAGAAACTCAGGCAACTTCAAAAAAAACCCGGAGTCTTCCCTGTTTCATTCACGAGTCCCTCTTCTTCTTCCTGTTATTATTATTATTTTTTTTCACTGGCACATCACCACCACCGTGCACGTGCACGGTGGTTCGCGACCACTCTGATGGCCATCGCGACCATCAACAAGTCATACTTCATTCCCCAAATCGATTCGAGCACCCCCACACTTGAATTTACCCCCAATATAAAATCGAGTCATCTCGATCAATCGAACCCAACAACACGTCACCAGGAAATCCACTCGTGTACCCACGTATGGCCATCAGAAGCCACTAAAATCATACTGAAGCTTCATCGAGATGTGACGCCTCGACTAGCACCGGCGACGTGGATTCCGATCACCCCTAGGTGGAGCGGCGATCCCATTTTCAACGCGAACTGGAAACAGTTCTTAAACCCTAGTTTTCATTCGAATTCAAAATTTATGCAATAGAAAATTTTTTCAACATTTTTCCCGAACTCAACGATGAACAATCTTGCTTTAACCAAAATCTTAGCATACGATTTCGATTCTATCACCAGATAATGATCAAAGTGCTATTTTTGTTCATATTCAAACTGCACGTGTAATACCCAATTAAAAATTCTCATTTTTGTTGTATAAACCATGATTTATAGTAAGAATTTAAGTTATTAACTTGGATTGGCTTTTTATAATACTTGAATTTATCACAATTTTCCTTGATTTGCCTGTAGATCAAATTAACAGTGGTATATTTCTTCACATCATATTGAACCAGTTTTTTTTTTTAAAACTTGCTTACAGATTTAACTGCTTGTTTGATTTAAGACTTTTATTACTTAACAATGTTCTAATGTAAATAAATCAAATTCTTTGAATGAATGATCAAATGCTGTGATAATTACAGAGAAAATGAAATGCAGAGCATACAAAATCCTCTTTATAAACTGAAGCATATATATAAACAGCTTATGAATGGAATTTAAACTGTTTAAATAGATTTAAGCTTTTAAAGATTATTTTACTCACATGAACAATATAGAAACAGAGACTATTTTTGTATTTGAAGAGTTGCAGCAGTTTGTATTTCCTCTGTTTTTTTTTTCCTTCAGTAAATTTTCTTCCAAGCTTAAATAAAAATGATGTTGGCTTTTATTTCTGTTTATTTTCTTTTCTGATCTTTGCAAAAGTTTGTTTGAACGAAAAAACTAAGGCAATTTCCATGTATATAAGGAGGTAGGCAGGTTTTAAGCAAAGTACTGAAACATCATTTTGCATAGTAGTTTTATACAGGTTGTTGTACTTCACATGCTTTTCTCCTTCCTCCCAAAGGTGGCTGAGGAGTAAACATTTAATACAAGCATGTATTTGCAGTTAAGGTCTTACTTGTTGTTACTTGAGTACATGGCATTAAATGAAGCATTAAATGGAAGCATGTATACAATGCTCTTTTGCCTCCTTCTATACTTACAGCATAGTGTTATTTTAGATTTTCTTTTATATGTATAGTTTATATGTTTTATATTTTTATTAGCTAATGTTTTGTTTTTATTTTATATATATATAGGTGTGTTGTTTTAGTTATTTTGCTAAATATAGGAAAAGTTGTTTTATTTTATTTTATCTTCTTTTGCTTACATATTTTACTGGTTTGTATATTTCTTTGCAAACTTGTTTTATATTCCTTCATATTCTTTTGTTATCTTATTTTATTTGTTTATTTGTTTACATTGCTTAAATGTTAGATTATTATGACGCGATTTAAATTTTAAAATTTTATCATAACTTACATTAACAATTTTTTTTATTTCTTTTAAAAGTTTTAACAAAAAAAACACTAAACTTTATCCATCTTTCATTCCTTTATAACTTTTCAATTTTTATTTCAGAAAGTTAAAATATATTACTAAAATTTAAATTCATAAATTTCGGGATGTTACAATATCCCCTCCTTAAGAATATTTCGTCCTCGAAATTGAAAGAGAGAGAGACGTAAACAAATAATATACGAATTCGGAAACAAGGAAATGACTTACAGTTTTAAGTCGAGATGTCAATTCTGCATTTGGGATATGACTTCTTCATATTCTCTTCAGTCTCCCAAGTACAGTCCTTTGGATCGCCACTCCATTTAACTTTGACCAATTTCACAATTTTGTTCCTCAATCGCTTCTCATCACGATCAACAATTTTCATCGGTTCCCTTCTAACTGCCAAGTTGGGAGTGATTTCTAGATCCTGCTGAGTAGCTTCTTCAATTATATCATCTGGATCGTGCACATATTTCCGAAGGTTAGAAATATGGAACACATTATGTACGCCAGACAACCAGCTGGGTAACTGCACTCTATATGCTAGAGAACCAATCCTTTCCAGAATAGGAAAAGGACCAATATAACGCGGTGCCAACTTTCCAGTTTTCCCGAATCTCAACACACCCCGCATCGGAGATACTTTCAGAAATACAGAATCTCCAACTTGAAATTCCAAATTTCTCCTTCGACGGTCATAGTAGCTCTTCTGACGGCTTTGGGCAGTTAATAACTTCTTTCGAATAAAATTTACCTTCTCAGTGGCTTCTTTTATCATATCCGGTCCAAGAACAAGTCTGTCACCTGATTCGATCCAGCATGTAGGTGATCGACACGGACGACCATATAAAGCTTCGAAAGGAGCCATTTCTAAACTGGCCTGATAACTGTTGTTATATGAGAATTCAACCAGATGCAAATGGTCCTCCCAAGAACCACCAAAATCATGAACACAAACACGCAGTAGGTCTTCTAAAATTCGGTTAACTCTCTTAGTCTGTCCATCAGATTGCGGATGATAAGCAGTACTGAAATTTAATTTCGTTCCCAATGCATCCTGAAACGCTTCCCAAAATCTACTAGTGAGGATCGGGTCACGATCACTCACTATACTACTGGGAATACCATGGAGGCGAACAATTTCCTTTATATATATATATACCTGCCAAGCTTGCCGCAGTCCGAGTAGATTTAACTGGAATGAAATGAGCATTTTTGGTTAGACGATCCACAATAACCCAAATCGCTTCATTGCCTTTCTTGGTACGTGGCAATCCATCGATGAAATCCATCGATACCTGATCCCACTTCCATTTCGGTACTTCTAAAGGTTGAAGTAAACCGGCCACTTTCTTTTGGTCGCTCTTTATTTGCTGACAAGTAGCACAGCGACTCACATAAATAGATATGTCTCTCTTCATCGTTTTCCACCAGAATGTTCTTTTAACATCTCGATACATTTTGTTGACTCCTGGATGGATGCTGAATTTGGACTTGTGGCATTCATCCAATACTTCACGTTTCAGTTCTGGAATGTCAGGGACACAAATTCTGCCCTTCATCCTTATAACTTCTCTATTATCTATCTCAAAACTAGTATCCTCTCCTCGATCAATTCTTCTCCGCATTTCTCGAAGAAATTTGTCTTCAGTTTGCTTGCTCGCGATCCTCTTTAGAAGAGTAGGAGTGATAACTAGATATGCGAGAACAGCATGTCTTCTTCTTAAAGTGTCTGCAACTACATTGGCCTTTCCGGGTGTATACAGAATATCTAAGTCATAAGATGCTAGAAATTCCAACCAACGTTGTTGTCGCAGATTCAGATCCTTCTGGGTGAAAAGATATTTCAAGTTTTTATGATCGGTGAATAATTCGAATTTTTCACCTAAAACACAGAGAGTTTATTAGGTATATTTCTTTAGCTAATTTCGCAAATTATTAAGAAAGCTGGAAAGATTCTTACCCAGAAGATAGTGTCGCCATATTTTCGAAGCGAAAACAACAGCCAAAAGTTCCAAATCGTGCGTTGGGTAGTTCTTCTCATGTGGACGTAATTGTCTACCCGCGTAGGCAACCACCTTTCCATTTTGCATTAATACTGCACCTACCCCTTCACCACATGCATCAGTATAGACAGATAAGCCTTGGTTCCCATTAACTATAGTGAGAACAGGAGCAGTGGTCAATCTCTTTTTCAACTCTTGAAAAACTTCCTCACATCTTGAAGTCCAAATGAACTTTGCATTTTTCATTGTTAACTTAGTCAGCGGACTAGCTAACTTAGAAAAATCTTGAACGAATTTCCGATAATAGCCTGCTAAACCCAAAAAGCTTCGAACTTCTCTTGGAGTAGTGGGTTGTTTCCAATCAAGAATAGCGGAAATTTTGCTAGGATCTACTGAAATTCCTTCTTCATTAACAATATGGCCAAGGAATTTGACTTCATTGACCCAGAAGTGGCATTTGGAAAATTTTGCATATAGTACATTTCTCCTCAAAATTTCTAAGACAATTCTAAGATGCTCGGCATGCTCATCTTCAGTTTTGGAGAAAATTAAGATGTCATCAATGAATACAAGCACAAATTTATTCAAAACTTCCCGAAACACACGAGTCATAAGATCTACGAAGTATGCTGGAGCATTGGTTAGCCCGAAAGGCATAACCAACCATTCATAGAACATATTAGGACCCCTGAAAGAAGTCAGATGTACACAATCTTCGGCGATTCGTAATTGATGGAATCCCTGGGCTAGATCCATCTTTGAAAAGAAACGAGCGCCGTGCAACTGATCAAATAAATCATCAATTCTGGGCAGTGGAAATTTATTCTTGAGAGTTTGTTTATTTAGATCGCGGTAATCTACACACAATCTTAAAGATCCGTCTGATTTAGCAACAAATACGACGGCTGAACCCCATTCAGAAACACTGGGTCGAATTAATCCTTTTGCTAGTAGCTCATTAGTTTGATGAACCAATTCAATCTTTTCCCTGGGTGCCATCCTGCGACTTGCGTGAACAACAAGACGAGTATTAGGTACAAGATCGATTCGGAATTCTATTTCTCGATGAGGAGGTAAAGATTTCACTTCTTCAAATACGTCGGAAAAATCCCGAATAACAGGTATAGACTGCAAAGTGGGTTCAAGATTTCCCAAAGTATATATCAATCTGTCGCTCCTTGGACTTGGATTCTCACAAGAGATTTCAATAAAATTTCCAAGGCTTGTTTTGATTAAAACTGTCCGATTACTACACTCTAATCTAGCATCGTATCTCGATAACCAGTTCATACTGAGTAAGATTTCAAATTCGTCAAATTCGAGGATGTAATGCCCCGAAAATTTTCGACTTTCTAAAATTCAACATCGATACTCACTTTATCGACTGCCGAGAAATCGAAGGCCAAAAACCCGAAATGTTATGGTTTAAGAAAAAGAATTTAAGAAAAGAGAAGAAGAAAGAAGAAGAGAGAAGGAAGAGATAAGGTAGAAAAGATAGAGGGAAAAGAGAACAGAAAATAGAAATCTTTAAAATAGAAGAAAAATAGAATAGAACGGAACAGAAAACAACAGAACAATAACAGAATCTCACAATTCGCAGCGGAACAACATATAATAATAAATGAATAATCTTTAAACAAAGACCTATATCAGTTATTACATTACATTACATTTCATTACATCATATCATCAGAGTGTACAACAATAACAACAACAACAGTGCAGCGGAAAAGAAATACTATATAAGTAATACGCCATGCCATCCAGCGTGCCTCCAGCAACTCTAGAATATCCAGAATATCCTGATAAACCTAACTCTTTACTGCCCGTGTGGAAATTGGTGGGCACCCAGAGTTTAGGAAGGAAAACAATAAACTCCAAGTCAGTCATGTGACTGGTGTGAGAACTCAAAATAGTTTATTTATCTTTAAAATCAAAATAGAGGAATATTTTTAAAGTCAATTCGCAATGCTTTTAAAAATGAGACTACCATAAGGCCTCCCGCACACACACATGCAAACGCAGAATCGGAGGAGATTTCTCCTTATGATAGTCAAAGATGCTTGATACGCATTTAAAATAACATTTGATATTATTACTAGTGTATAGTGTAGAAAAATTCATTTCGAAAGTAGAATATAAATCTTAGCCAACATACGACCATTATCGTATGCCTACTATAGCTAACTATGTTCAATAGCAGGTTACCGCCACATTCCATAGCAGGTTATACAACTAAAACCGTACAAGTCTCGTATTGTTTCTTTGGATTTCCAACGAATGATCAGGCCAAGGAACTTCCCATTGCCACATGAGAATGCCTCTGGATGGACATCCCCGAGAACCAAACCGGATCTCTACCAACACAAGGCCGGGTTACCCCTAACTGAGTAACAACTGACCGAATATGCCATCCCCCAGTCCTTTGGGACCTTTCACCGAGCGCTCGCAATCAATTCACACAATCATAACAAAGTGTTTTCAACATGAGTAAGTATCTGGGCTCCATACCATGATACCACCCTTTTCCAGAAGGAAATGCACACATCCTAAAGGGCGCTACCCCTCATAACCTTGCCGCATCTTTCCTGTTTTGACCATTCACGGGGTGTGAGGCTCGACGAAGTGACGTCCACAAAAACATACTTTATACAAAAGCCATGCTTTGGGTCAACAAATGATCATAGAAATGATCACCAGGATAGACGATCAAATAAACGATCCTATCACAAATAATCAACACAATGATCATTTACAGCAACACTCAGCATGTCACATTACCAAATTGGGAATATATCGCTGATAACTTCAACTACATAACCTCTGAGCTCGTACGTCTCAGAGAAGGGTATTAAGCTAAAAGAATAAATTCTCCGCCACCAACAGAAATATATTTGAAAGAAATCGGCTTTATATCTCAACTTGTAATGTCAGGCATACAATCCATACAAGTCTGTTCCGGGCTCGAACAAAACAGAAGGCACTTACAAAGAAGTCCTTGCAATCCGGATATTCACGATCCTGATCGGATTCACCATCACATATGGAGAACTCTATACCGGAGCAACTCGGTGCAGAGTCAATCGATAGGTCATCCTATCGCTCTCGCAAATATCCGGTCTTCAACACCGATCTTCAATGCAATTCACAACGACGTATCACATATTCGGAATGGGTTATACGACCCCATGGTCCTTTCCCGGTTAACCCGAATAGTGAGCGCTTATTCAAAAATAAGTGTGGCATTCAAATTCAAACAAATCACATCAAATACCCATTCAAAGGGAAATATTGATAGTCGGTTATTGAACTATCAATGGATATGCACACATCACCAGTTTCCAAATAATTTTCCAAATTATTTATTTTCCAAAATATCTTCACTAGATATATATAATTTTCAACACTTCAAAAATAAATCAATATTTATTTTTAAACCAATTCTACTTTCTTTTATAAATTCAATAGTGAATTTACATTCCAAAGTATTAATGAATATACGACTTCAATTCGATTTATAATATTCATTTTCAATTTATCTTCAAAAAGATAAATTCTCTAATATTCACTTTATATTGGAAAAACATTTCCATACTTATTTATTCATAAGTAATTCACAAATTTTATTTATTTTCAACACTTAGAAAATATTCAATATACTTCAATCGAAATTAAGTATATATTTCATTCTTTTAAGAAAATCATTCACTTTAACATATTTATTTGGGCCAAAGCGAATGTTGCGTAAAACATCGTTACGACGTCCCAAAATCACTAGTATAAGGATTCGAAATTAAAATAGATATATAAATCCCAATACTATACAAAACATTTCCTTTCGGAAATCATTTACTATAACAACAGTGTTATAGTCCACCATTTCCTTTTATTTCTCGAAACATCTATTTCAACAATCAATGTTGAAATCTATGGTTTCGAATCTCAACATATCTTAAAACATCGTTAGATCGTTTTAATTCTATTTAAAATATCACATTCTAAACATTTCCTTTAACATATTATTCACTATTCAAAAACGTGAATATACTACGTTAATAAATTTCATTCTTTTATTCATTTTATTTCAAAGGATTATTCACAGTCAAAACGTGAATATAACTCCATAAATAAATCATAACAATTTACTTATCAAAATAAGTCGTTTGTGAATTTATAAAACAACGTTTATAAATTCCATTTCTATTTATTTATAACAACTTCCTTTTATAAATTCCTTTATTAACCTATTCGATTTATAACTCAATTATAAAACAAAGGTTCATATTATAAGTTAAATACCTATAATTTATTCGTTCACAAAAATCGTTCCTTTAAACTTCATAATCATAAATCTTATAACTTATAAGATTCGATTATTTATCCAAAACCATTCTTTTAATGACTTTATAAATTTTATAAACCTACTATTTATAAAATTCCATTTATAATTTCACCGTTTATAATTCTATAAATCTCATTCAATTTATGAAATTCATTTTCACTTCATTCAAACACTTACAAAAACTCGTTTTATAATTTCAATATTTCAATTTATAAATATCCATTTATAAATCTCTTAATATAAATCAATTTATATTATTCTTTAAAACGTCTTTAAATCTCCTTTATTATTTCACCGTTCTCTTGATTTATAAATAATTAAATTTTATAAATCCTATATTTAAACTATTCACAATAATTCTAAAATCCCGATTAAACTATTTTATAAGATCATTAGCATCATATTCTCAAAAATCAGTTTTTTTTTAACTATATTTCTCAAAAATCATAATTTTTATAACTTTAAAAATTATAACGTTTATTTATTTTAAAATGAATCAATTCCAAAAATATTTTATAACGTATACTTTCAAAAATCACTTTGAAATCATTTTAAAATTCCAAATTTGGTCCAATGATGCTACACACCAAATAGTCAATCACGACTACAACGATATCATATATCGATATGATAATCCATCAAATATCAAAATATCTGAAATCAAATAAATACTGTTGAGGAATCCAGTTGGATCCCTCCAACCTGTTTTCCTGCATCCACAAACATTAGCACAATACCAATTTCGCTCCAGTACGAAATTATCGCGGTATATGTTTTTATTAAATATTATCCGCTTAATAACGGCGCAATAGGGTCTCATCCGCTAAACAAAAAATGCGCGAAATCAATAACTCCAATATATACATATGCCAATATATATATATTGCTATTATATATAATACCAATTTCACTGTTTATGAAATATTCGCTGTATATGTTTTTAATAAATAACATCCGCTTACTAACGGCGCATAATGTCTATTTTAACAATCAATAGATATCAATCATCATTCAAACATGCATTCAAATATTTTAAATCTAACTATTTAAAATAAAATCGAAACTGATTCGATTGAGTGAGAAGTTCTCACCTTGATTTTAAATTCCGTTTTAGCGATTTATTTCGAATAAAATTAAACGGACGTTTAATTTTACCCAAAATTCTCACTAACTCCAAACGACTCCAATCCAATTTCATCGCGTAGTGCTCGTCCATACGATTCCAACGCAACTGGTTACGCGCGTTTTCGACCTCGTATGAAAAAGTTATGATTTTATGAAGTTTATACACGATTTTATAACTAAATTATACAACAAAATTTCATAATTAAAACTTAACAAGATCATGGCCGTTGATCTCACCCCCCCCTTCATCAGGCCCGTGCGCACACCCCCCCTCCCTTTTCTTCTTCGTTCCCATCTACAGGTTGATGTACGCAACCTAGAACCCACCATGTTGAAATTAGGTTTTCACTTTGCAACTCCAACACTCGACGAAACCACATCAAACCACCGCCATCTCGAAGGGCTCAACCCACTCCATACTCGGCCCAAACCCTAGAGAGCTCGGCCCCCTATGCTGCCTTGAAATCCGTGCGCAAGTTGAAGCAAACGCGGCCATATATCTCCCAAAATACAGCTCCAAATCACATCTCCACCGTTGAAGTTGTAGTTCTTGATGTCCTCTTCAACATTGTAGTTGAACAAATTTGATGAAACTGAATAGATTTGAAGAAATCAAAGAGAGAAGGAGAGAAAGTATCGGCCCTTGGTTCTGTATATGGCGGCTAGGGTTTCATAACCTTATATTTTTTTTTATTTATGAAGGCAATGGTCTCCTTTTATAGAAAATCGAACGTAAACACTATTCATTTCGGAAATTCCGAACTCTGATTTACGCGCCGTAACCAGCGTTTCTAGGGTTTACCCTGCGTTTCGGACACAATGGAACAGGTTTCGAAGCTAATTCGGACATCTGTGCGAGTTATGGCTATAAACGCTCAATTTAATTTAAACCGATTTAAGCGATTTTCTAGGCGTTTTAATTCGTACCGGACAAACGGTAAATCCAATTGACTTGAAATTTGAAACCTTACAATAATATCACATTACGGATCCGATGAAACTGGTTTCGTCGAAATCCGAGACTTTTTGAAAAATGGCTATTTTAACTCGCCAAATTAATATTAAAAACAATTCGATGCGTTTCGAGCTGCCACGATCAAACGATAGCTCCGATTGACACGAAATTTGAAATCCGGTAATAACTAACTATTACGGATCCAATGGAACTGGTTTCGTTCAATTCTGAGACTGTTCAAAAATTGACTATTTTCACTAGTCGATTTTAATATTAAAATATTCAATTTTCACAAATTAACTTTTAATTCGATTTTTAAAAGTTCTAGAATATCATTCTAACTTTAACATGATAAAATAAAATTTTACAAATCATTTTAAATCATATTTAACTCAATTTTTAATTATTTTCATAATTTAACATATTAAATTATTGATTTAATTATTCAATAAAATCCAATAATTCAAATTAAAATTTATTCGACTTATAAATTCACTTATTAATATTTAAAATTAATTAAATATTCAAATTTTAATTAATAAAAATTCTGGGTCGGTACAATCTTCCCTCCTTAAAAGAATTTCGTCCTCGAAATTAACAAGTAAGAAAAGTTATAGAATTTATTAATTTTCCCAAAATTCATAGTTAAACTTCTTATAATACTTTACTAAGTTTTCAAATCATACTTAGTTATCTTTTCAAAAACAATTACTATTGTTTAACTTTCAACTTCAAATCAAAATTAAAGTTTTCAAAACTTTCCAAATTTCTTAAATTTTTTCTAACGCCTTAAATTTCCGGAAAAATTCGCCATAGTCTCCTTTGCGCGGCTCGATCCCAAAAAAAATGACAGTATGTATATCACAAATATACATCTCATTAAGTAATGAGGCATCCCGAAGGGAAAAAGTATAAAAGTACGGTATGTAATCCGAGATATGTACCTTATATTTTATTAGCGAGCATATACGGCTAATATAGCGCGAAAGCAAGCTCCAAATGCGAAGCAAACGCGATCCGCACCTACTAATCACTCAACAAACAACATGAGAACATGTATATAGACAATAGTATCAATACACATCATATAGCAACATAATAAATGAAACAAAAGCAATATACTCAACTATCAACCAACTAACATCCATAACCAATTAATGTTCATTCATATTCTCATTAATATTCAATGAAATGGTTTTCAATTTAAATCACATTTGATTCATTCACAGTGGATGTTTACTAACATTCATTTTCAATTCTCATTAATACTTAACGAATTATATACAATCAACTAACAATCATATAACAATCAATGTATATTAATTTCAACCAAATTCCTTTGCTTATATTCATTTTGGTTCAACTCCTTAAATTAAATTGACTTGCATTCAATTTATTAAAATTTTCAACTTCCAATAACATTAGATTTTAATGAATTAACACTTATATTCATCATTTTATATCAATTATTCACATTCAATTGATTAACATTCAATCCTGTCATTCAATTCAATTACAACAGTTGAATTTCATTTACATAACTCAAATTCATTTTTATTACAACTCATATTCATAAATATATTCATATAGTTTCACTTCTTATATATATATATAAGTTTATTTCACAATTGTAAATTACTTTAATTATAATTCAATTCTTATAATTCTTTTGCTTATACAATTATTCTCTTGTTTAGATTATTCAAACAACTAAACAATCAACTTACATACACTTTAATAATTTTTGAAAAATTATTTCTTTTATATACAAAATATACTCAAGGTAAAATTATTTCATTTACCCATTTTTTTTAAAACAATATTGTGTCGAATTGTTCTATTCAAGTGTTTAGAAACCCCTATCAACAACGTTAATTACTCGTATTAACCAGAATCTATATACCACTCAACAAACCAATCATCACAATATAAAACAATTTTATATTCACTAACAAATACGCTCTCATAGCTATTATTACACTCAAACTCATTCTAAAGTACTACTGACTCTATCTCTAATGAGTAATACCCAACAGAACCATGGTTGTCGCTTAACCATAAGCTCTGATACCAAATGTAACGCCCCGGGAATTTTCGACTTTCGAAAATTCAACATCGATACTCACTTTATCGACTGCCGAGAAATCGAAGGCCAAAAACCCGAAATGTTATGGTTTAAGAAAAAGAATTTAAGAAAAGAGAAGAAGAAAGAAGAAGAGAGAAGGAAGAGATAAGGTAGAAAAGATAGAGGGAAAAGAGAACAGAAAATAGAAATCTTTAAAATAGAAGAAAAATAGAATAGAACGGAACAGAAAACAACAGAACAATAACAGAATCTCACAATTCGCAGCGGAACAACATATAATAATAAATGAATAATCTTTAAACAAAGAACTATATCAGTAATTACATTACATTTCATTACATCATATCATCAGAGTGTACAACAACAACAACAGTGCAGCGGAAAAGAAATACTATATAAGTAATACGCCATGCCATCCAGCTTGCCTCCAGCAACTCCAGAATATCCTGATAAACCTAACTCTTTACTGCCCGTGTGGAAATTGGTGGGCACCCAGAGTTTAGGAAGGAAAACAATAAACTCCAAGTCAGTCATGTGACTGGTGTGAGAACTCAAAACAGTTTATTTATCTTTAAAATCAAAATAGAGGAATATTTTTAAAGTCAATTCGCAATTCTTTTAAAAATGAGACTACCATAAGGCCTTCCACACACACACACATGCAAACGCAGAATCGGAGGAGATTTCTCCTTATGATAGTCAAAGATGCTTGATACGCATTTAAAATAACATTTGATATTATTACTAGTGTATAGTGTAGAAAAAATTCATTTCGAAAGTAGAATATAAATCTTAGCCAACATACGATCATTATCGTATGCCTACTATAGCTAACTATGTTCAATAGCAGGTTACCGCCACATTCCATAGCAGGTTATACAACTAAAACCGTACAAGTCTCGTATTGTTTCTTTGGATTTCCAACGAATGATCAGGCCAAGGAACTTCCCATTGCCACATGAGAATGCCTCTGGATGGACATCCCCGAGAACCAAACCGGATCTCTACCAACACAAGGCCGGGTTAACCCTAACTGAGTAACAACTGACCGAATATGCCATCCCCCGGTCCTTTGGGACCTTTCACCGAGCGCTCGCAATCAATTCACACAATCATAACAAAGTGTTTTCAACATGAGTAAGTATCTGGGCTCCATACCATGATACCACCCTTTTCCAGAAGGAAATGCACACATCCTAAAGGGCGCTACCCCTCATAACCTTGCCGCATCTTTCCTGTTTTGACCATTCACGGGGTGTGAGGCTCGACGAAGTCACGTCCACAAAAACATACTTTATACAAAAGCCATGCTTTGGGTCAACAAATGATCATAGAAATGATCACCAGGATAGACGATCAAATAGACGATCCTATCACAAATAATCAACACAATGATCATTTACAGCAACACTCAGCATGTCACATTACCAAATTGGGAATATATCGCTGATAACTTCAACTACATAACCTCTGAGCTCGTACGTCTCAGAGAAGGGTGTTAAGCTAAAAGAATAAATTCTCCGCCACCAACAGAAATATATTTGAAAGAAATCGGCTTTATATCTCAACTTGTAATGTCAGGCATACAATCCATACAAGTCTGTTCCGGGCTCGAACAAAACCGAAGGCACTTACAAAGAAGTCCTTGCAATCCGGATATTCACGATCCTGATCGGATTCACCATCACATATGGAGAACTCTATACCGGAGCAACTCGGTGCAGAGTCAATCGATAGGTCATCCTATCGCTCTCGCAAATATCCGGTCTTCAACACCGATCTTCAATGCAATTCACAACGACGTATCACATATTCGGAATGGGTTATACGACCCCATGGTCCTTTCCCGGTTAACCCGAATAGTGAACGCTTATTCAAAAATAAGTGTGGCATTCAAATTCAAACAAATCACATCAAATACCCATTCAAAGGGAAATATTGATAGTCGGTTATTGAACTATCAATGGATATGCACACATCACCAGTTTCCAAATAATTTTCCAAATTATTTATTTTCCAAAATATCTTCTCTAGATATATATAATTTTCGACACTTCAAAAATAAATCAATATTTATTTTTAAACCAATTCTACTTTCTTTTATAAATTCAATAGTGAATTTACATTCCAAAGTATTAATGAATATACGACTTCAATTCGATTTATAATATTCATTTTCAATTTATCTTCAAAAAGATAAATTCTCTAATATTCACTTTATATTGGAAAAACATTTCCATACTTATTTATTCATAAGTAATTCACAAATTTTATTTATTTTCAACACTTAGAAAATATTCAATATACTTCAATCGAAATTAAGTATATATTTCATTCTTTTAAGAAAATCATTCACTTTAACATATTTATTTGGGCCAAAACGAATGTTGCGTAAAACATCGTTATGACATCCCAAAATCACTAGTATAAGGATTCGAAATTAAAATAGATATATAAATCCCAATACTATACAAAACATTTCCTTTCGGAAATCATTTACTATAACAACAGTGTTATAGTCCACCATTTCCTTTTATTTCTCGAAACATCTATTTCAACAATCAATGTTGAAATCTATGGTTTCGAATCTCAACATATCTTAAAACATCGTTAGATCGTTTTAATTCTATTTAAAATATCACATTCTAAACATTTCCTTTAACATATTATTCACTATTCAAAAACGTGAATATACTACGTTAATAAATTTCATTCTTTTATTCATTTTATTTCAAAGGATTATTCACAGTCAAAACGTGAATATAACTCCATAAATAAATCATAACAATTTACTTATCAAAATAAGTCGTTTGTGAATTTATAAAACAACGTTTATAAATTCCATTTCTATTTATTTATAACAACTTCCTTTTATAAATTCCTTTATTAACCTATTCGATTTATAACTCAATTATAAAACAAAGGTTCATATTATAAGTTAAATACCTATAATTTATTCGTTCACAAAAATCGTTCCTTTAAACTTCATAATCATAAATCTTATAACTTATAAGATTCGATTATTTATCCAAAACCATTCTTTTAATGACTTTATAAATTTTATAAACCTATTGTTTATAAAATTCCATTTATAATTTCACCGTTTATAATTCTATAAATCTCATTCAATTTATGAAATTCATTTTCACTTCATTCAAACACTTATAAAAACTCGTTTTATAATTTCAATATTTCAATTTATAAATATCCATTTATAAATCTCTTAATATAAATCAATTTATATTATTCTTTAAAACGTCTTTAAATCTCCTTTATTATTTCACCGTTCTCTTGATTTATAAAATAATTAAATTTTATAAATCCTATATTTAAACTTTTCACAATAATTCTAAAATCCCGATTAAACTATTTTATAAAATCATTAGCATCATATTCTCAAAAATCTGTTTTTTTAACTATATTTCTCAAAAATCATAATTTTTATAACTTTAAAAATTATAACGTTTATTTATTTTAAAATGAATCAATTCCAAAAATATTTTATAACGTATACTTTCAAAAATCACTTTGAAATCATTTTAAAATTCCAAATTTGGTCCAATGATGCTACACACCAAATAGTCAATCACGACTACAACGATATCATATATCGATATGATAATCCATCAAATATCAAAATATCTGAAATCAAATAAATACTGTTGAGGAATCCAGTTGGATCCCTCCAACCTGTTTTCCTACATCCACAAACATTAGCACAATACCAATTTCGCTCCAGTACGAAATTATCGCGGTATATGTTTTTATTAAATATTATCCGCTTAATAATGGCGCAATAGGGTCTCATCCGCTAAACAAAAAACGCGGGAAATCAATAACTCCAATATATACATATGCCAATATATATATATTGCTATTATATATAATACCAATTTCACTGTTTATGAAATATTCGCGGTATATGTTTTTAATAAATAACATCCGCTTACTAACGGCGCATAATGTCTATTTTAACAATCAATAGATATCAATCATCATTCAAACATGCATTCAAATATTTTAAATCTAACTATTTAAAATAAAATCGAAACTGATTCGATTGAGTGAGAAGTTCTCACCTTGATTTTAAATTCCGTTTTAGCGATTTATTTCGAATAAAATTAAACGGACGTTTAATTTTACCCAAAATTCTCACTAACTCCAAACGACTCCAATCCAAATTCATCACGTAGTGCTCGTCCATACGATTCCAACGCAACTGGTTTCGCGCGTTTTCGACCTCGTATGAAAAAGTTATGATTTTATGAAGTTTATACACGATTTTATAACTAAATTATACAACAAAATTTTATAACTAAAACTTAACAAGATCATGGCCGTTGATCTCACCCCCCCCCCCCCCCCCCTTCATCAGGCCCGTGCGCACACCCCCCCTCCCTTTTCTTCTTCGTTCCCATCTACAGGTTGATGTACGCAACCTAGAACCCACCATGTTGAAATTAGGTTTTCACTTTGCAACTCCAACACTCGACGAAACCACATCAAACCACCGCCATCTCGAAGGGCCCAACCCACTCCATACTCAGCCCAAACCCTAGAGAGCTCGGCCCCCTATGCTGCCTTGAAAACCGTGCGCAAGTTGAAGCAAACGCGGCCATATATCACCATAAATACAGCTCCAAATCACATCTCCACCGTTGAAGTTGTAGTTCTTGATGTCCTCTTCAACATTGTAGTTGAACAAATTTGATGAAACTGAATAGATTTGAAGAAATCAAAGAGAGAAGGAGAGAAAGTATCGGCCCTTGGTTCTGTATATGGCGGCTAGGGTTTCATAACCTTATATTTTTTTTTTTATGAAGGCAATGGTCTCCTTTTATAGAAAATCGAACGTAAACACTATTCATTTCGGAAATTACGAACTCCGATTTACGCGCCGTAACCAGCGTTTCTAGGGTTTACCCCGCGTTTCGGACACAATGGAACAGGTTTCGAAAGCTAATTCGGATATCTGTGCGAGTTATGGCTATAAACGCTCAATTTAATTTAAACCGATTTAAGCGATTTTCTAGGCGTTTTAATTCGTACCGGACAAACGGTAAATCCAATTGACTTGAAATTTGAAACCTTATAATAATATCACATTACGGATCCGATGAAACTAGTTTCGTCGAAATCCGAGACTTTTTGAAAAATGGCTATTTTAACTCGCCAAATTAATATTAAAAACAATTCGATGCGTTTCGAGCTGCCACGATCAAACGATAGCTCCGATTGACACGAAATTTGAAATCCGGTAATAACTAACTATTACGGATCCAATGGAACTGGTTTCGTTCAATTCTGAGACTGTTCAAAAATTGACTATTTTCACTAGTCGATTTTAATATTAAAATATTCAATTTTCACAAATTAACTTTTAATTCGATTTTTAAAAGTTCTAAAATATCATTCTAACTTTAACATGATAAAATAAAATTTTACAAATCATTTTAAATCATATTTAACTCAATTTTTAATTATTTTCATAATTTAACATATTAAATTATTGATTTAATTATTCAATAAAATCCAATAATTCAAATTAAAATTTATTCGACTTATAAATTCACTTATTAATATTTAAAATTAATTAAATATTCAAATTTTAATTAATAAAAATTCTGGGTCGTTATAGAGGACATAAAGGTTGATAGGAAATTTATAGCCAGCATATGAAATAGGAACTCTCTTACAATATGAACTAAGATTTGCGGGACCTCCAACCGGATTTTTCACGCAAATAAGATCGTCAGCAAATTTAGTTTCAAGTCCTAATTCATTTACAGTTTGTTGGGAGATAAAGCTATGTGAAGCTCCTGTATCAAATAAAACTCTAACAGTTCTATTATTAATAGTAAGGTTACCTTCCAAAACACTTTTCCCTTTGTCAGCTTTTGAAGACGGGGGGTCCTCCTTTATCGTGTAAACTTTTGCCACCTGCGCTGGCTTCATCACTGGGCAATCTTTAACTAAATGTCCCGGTTTATGACAATTGTAACATTCTCTAGCTGGTTTCTTCGGTTTTGGGCAGTCATTTGAATAGTGGCCTTTCTCTTTGCAGTTGTAACAAGTGACATTTTCTGTTGCTCTTCCTTGAGTGTTCCTCTTCTTCTCATTGCCTTGCCAAGGTTTCTTGCCTCCGAATTTTCGCTTTTTATAATTCTGACCACCTGAATTACCTTTCTCCATAGTTGCTTCTTGTATATCAAGAGTAGCGTACCTGTACCCCATATCTACCAAATCCGAAAAAGATTCTTTAACATGACCTGTCATTCTTCCATGATATTTCTGGTTCATTCCCCGGATAAACCTTTCGTTTTTCTTCAGAGGTGTATTTAGCAATTCCGGGCCAAACCGAGATAGTTCGCTGAATTTATTCAAGTATTCTTCAAACGACAAACTTCCTTGCTTCAAATCCAGAAATTCCTGATACATTCTGGAAACTCCCGCCGATGGCATGTAACGTTTCTCAAACACTTCTTTAAAACGATCCCAAGTAAATTCTTCCTCGGGTTCATCTATAATGATCGTTTCCCACCAAGCTGAAGCTTCTCCTTGGAGTTGCCAAGAAGCTATAAGTCTTTTCTGCTCATCCTGCAATTTTAGCCCTTTAAAAATCTTTTCACACGATCTTACCCAAGCTTGAGCGTCAATAATTGACTCTTTGCCAATGAATGGTTTGCCACCAAGCTTTTCAAATTTCTTATATAATTCAGCCAAGTCCGGCTGCTGCTGAATTTCTATTACTGCTTCTGCGGCTGCGGGAATTTGATTTGGTGCTGCAGCATTGCCTTGACCCCTAATTCTTCCTCTGCGTCCACTCATTTTCACTATCTAAGATTAGTAAGAAAATTGATTCAGATATACAGACGAAATATCTTAAGGAATATCAGCAGTAAAAAGAAATAGGCTAAGAAATTTCAAAGTTTCAATTTTGATTATACTCATTCTAGGGTATACTTCACCCTATCTCTAATGAGCCATCTAATGTGTTATACTCCGTAGCTAAAGTTCTTACTCAACCAACAGCTCCGATACCAATTTGTGACGACCCAAACTCGATGTCCAATAAACGACGTCAAATTTGCATCGCCGGAGCTTATAACAACAATTAGATGAATATAAAACAGCGGAACAGAATCAATATCATAAAAAACATCACTGCTACAACATCAACATAATATCCATACTGCAACAGAGTACATAATACATATACCACAATCTCTAAATACAACATCATGATAATATAACAGTGAACATATATCCAAAAATCCTCAAATGAGAGAGATGATAACGAACTCCCAAAAGCTAACACCTGAAATCTCCAATAGCTCCTAAGATATATCCAAGATAAGAGCTCCAAAATACTGCTACTCCAAAATATAGAAACCTGCTACTAGGCTGCCCGTGTGGAAATAATGGGCACCCAGAGTTTAGGAAAGAAAACAATAAACTCCGGATCAGTCATGGGACTGGTATGAGTAAACAAAACAGTTGTATTTAAATAAACAAGATTTATAAAAGAATTTTCGGAATGCTTTTAAAAATGGAACTACCATAAGACCTCCCGCCACACACACAATGCAAACGCAGAATTGGAGGAGATTTCTTCTTATGATAGTTAAATATGCTTGATACGAGAAAAGAATTCTTTGATATTATTACTAGTGCATAGTGAAGGAAATCATTTCGAAAATAGAATATTAATCTTAGCCAACATACGACCATTATCGTATGCCTACTATAGCTACCATCTAAACGGTGGGGCGCCACCATAAGTAAATGGCAGGTTCTACAACTAAAACCGTACAGGGTTTCGTATTGTTTCTTTGGATTTCCAACTAATGGTCAGGCCAAGGAACTTCCCATTGCCACATGAGAACGCCTCTGGAAGGACGTCCTCGAGAACCAAACCGGATCTCTGCCAACACAAGTCCGGGTTACCCCTAACTGGGTAACTACTGACACGAGTATGCCATCTCCCGGTCGTAACCAACCTTTAACCGGGGCCCCAGCAACAAATCACAAAATGATATATATATATCTACGATATCCACATAAGTTAAGTATCTGGGCTCCATACCATGATACCACTTCTATCCAGAAGGAAATGCACATACCCTAAGGGGTGCTACCCCCAATAACCTTGCTGCATCTTTCCTGTTTCGACCATTTCGGGGTGTGAGGTCCGACGAAGTCACGTCCACAAAAACACGCTTTATACAAAGTCATGTTTTGGGTCAACAAATGATCATAGAAATGATCACAAAGATAGACGATCAAACAAATGATCCTATCACAAATAATCAACACAATGATCATTTCACAGCAACACTCAGTATGTCACATTACCAAATTGGGAATATATCGCTGATAACCTTCAACTATATAACCTCTGAGCTCGTACGTCTCAGAGAAGGGTGTTAAACTAAAAGAATAAATTCTCCGCCACCAACAGAAATATATTTGAAAGAAATCGGCTTTATTTCTCGATTTGTAATGTCAGACATACTATCCATACAAGTCTGTTCCGGGCTCGAACAGAACCGAAGGCACTTCCAAAGAAGTCCTTGCAATCCGGATATCCACAATCCTGATCGGATTCCCCATCACATATGGAGAACTCTATACCGGAGCAACTCGGTGCAGAGTCAATCGACAGATCATCCTATCGCTCTCGCAAATACCCGGTCTTCAACACCGGTCTTCGATTGCTATCCATAACGTCGAATCACATATTCGAAATGGGTTATATGACACATAGTTCCTTTCCCGGCTAATTCGAATAGTGGGTGTCAAATTTCAAAACATATGGATGTCATTCACAAATATTCACAGAGTCGATGTGGGTTTCGGATAACCAACTGAAATCTGATTCCCTGTCGCATCGAAGTTTAAATGTCGTTTTACGGACAACAGGGTTTTCACATCAATATAGAACAAATCATAGTCACAGTGCATCACACAGTATCACAGTCATAACAGAAATATCAATCTAGTGCATAGCAATAGTTAATTATTTACAAATCCAAGTGAATGGGATTTAATAAATTTACCAAATAATTATTTTTAAATCAATGATAAAAATTTGGATAAATAAATTAAATCTTAATTAACTCGATTAATTGTTTCAAAATTAACAAATTCTTAATTACAAATTTAATTAAATACTTAATTGTTTATTAAATCAATTTAATTACAAATCATTCTTAATTACTTTTCATAACCATTAATTAATACCCTAATAAAACTTAATTATTCATTCATTGATTTCTTAATTTCTTAGTTAATCAATGATTAATCCTTAACTCTTAACGAAATTTCTTAATTTATTAACTATTAGTTCATAGTTAATTAATTTTTTTTTCATAATCAATAAATATAAATTATTCACTAATTTATATTTACTGAGAAATCTCCCTTAACTTTTGAAATCAATTCATTGCAAATTTGAGAACTTAAATGTTAATTTAAATTCCAACACTAGTTTTATATTAATTACTTGATTAAAATATAAATTAGATCTAGAAAAACTTTGTTAAGTTTTTACTTATTTCATTAACTTGTAATGAAACTTGATTTAATTGTCATACATCAATTACCACTTAAACTTGTTTAAACAATTTACACACCATTTTTAGTTTGTAGGTTTTGGAAATCAAACCGAGCAATCTTCAGTTCACTCGAGTAAACACTCGACACTTTTCATTTCTTCCCCGAGTCTCTCTCTGTTCGTTCGCGTATCCTTCTTCCCTGTTTCATTTTTTTTTCTTTTAACTTTCTAGTTTTAAAACCAGATAGCTTAAATTTTTAAGGACTCGAACTATACGAGAGAAACTCAGGCAACTTCAAAAAAAACCCGGAGTCTTCCCTGTTTCATTCGCGAGTCCCTCTTCTTCTTCCTATTATTATTTTTTTTTTCACTGGCACATCACCACCACCGTGCACGTGCACGGTGGTTCGCGACCACTCTGATGGCCATCGCGACCATCAACAAGTCATACTTCATTCCCCAAATCGATTCGAGCACCCCCACACTTGAATTTACCCCCAATATAAAATCGAGTCATCTCGATCAATCGAACCCAACAACACGTCACCAGGAAATCCACTTGTGTACCCATGTATGGCCATCAGAAGCCACTAAAATCATACTGAAGCTTCATCGAGATGTGACGCCTCGACTAGCACCGGCGACGTGGATTCCGATCACCCCTAGGTGGAGCGGCGATCCCATTTTCAACGCGAACTGAAACAGTTCTTAAACCCTAGTTTTCATTCGAATTCAAAATTTATGCAATAGAAAATTTTTTCAACATTTTTCCCGAACTCAACGATGAACAATCTTGCTTTAACCAAAATCATAGCATACGATTTCGATTCTATCACCAGATAATGATCAAAGTGCTATTTTTGTTCATATTCAAACTGCACATGTAATACCCAATTAAAAATTCTCATTTTTGTTGTATAAACCATGATTTATAGTAAGAATTTAAGTTATTAACTTGGATTGGCTTTTTATAATACTTGAATTTATCACAATTTTCCTTGATTTGCCTGTAGATCAAATTAACAGTGGTATATTTCTTCACATCATATTGAACTAGTTTTTTTTTTAAAAACTTGCTTACAGATTTAACTGCTTGTTTGATTTAAGACTTTTATTACTTAACAATGTTCCAATGTAAATAAATCAAATTCTTTGAATGAATGATCAAATGCTGTGATAATTACAGAGAAAATGAAATGCAGAGCATACAAAATCCTCTTTATAAACTGAAGCATATATATAAACAGCTTATGAATGGAATTTAAACTGTTTAAATAGATTTAAGCTTTTAAAGATTATTTTACTCACATGAACAATATAGAAACAGAGACTATTTTTGTATTTGAAGAGTTGCAGCAGTTTGTATTTCCTCTGTTTTTTTTTCCTTCAGTAAATTTTCTTCCAAGCTTAAATAAAAATGATGTTGGCTTTTATTTCTGTTTATTTTCTTTTCTGATCTTTGCAAAAGTTTGTTTGAACGAAATAACTAAGGCAATTGCCATGTATATAAGGAGGTAGGCAGGTTTTAAGCAAAGTACTGAAACATCATTTTGCATAGTAGTTTTATACAGGTTGTTGTACTTCACATGCTTTTCTCCTTCCTCCCAAAGGTGGCTGAGGAGTAAACATTTAATACAAGCATGTATTTGCAGTTAAGGTCTTACTTGTTGTTACTTGAGTACATGGCATTAAATGAAGCATTAAATGGAAGCATGTATACAATGCTCTTTTGCCTCCTTCTCTACTTACAGCATAGTGTTATTTTAGATTTTCTTTTATATGTATAGTTTATATGTTTTATATTTTTATTAGCTAATGTTTTGTTTTTATTTTATATATATATAGGTGTGTTTTATTAGTTATTTTGCTAAATATAGGAAAAGTTGTTTTATTTTATTTTATCTTCTTTTGCTTACATATTTTACTGGTTTGTATATTTCTTTGCAAACTTGTTTTATATTCCTTTATATTCTTTTGTTATCTTATTTTATTTGTTTATCTGTTTACATTGCTTAAATGTTAGATTATTATGACGCGATTTAAATTTTAAAAATTTATCATAACTTACATTAACAATTTTTTTATTTCTTTTAAAAGTTTTAACAAAAAAAACACTAAACTTTATCCATCTTTCATTCCTTTATAACTTTTCAATTTTTATTTCAGAAAGTTAAAATATATTACTAAAATTTAAATTCATAAATTTCGGGATATTACACTAATTATTCATTTTATTCTCTTTAATACACCATTATTAAACTAGTGTTTAGTCCATTAATTCAATCATCAATAATTAACCAATGTTTATAATTTGATTGCTATTGAATGCTATGTACTGGATTGATATCTCTGTAATGTGATTGTGATGCTATGAAATATGAAATGTTTTGTGTTGAGCTGTTATATCTGTGATGAATAAACTGTTGTATGAATATGAAAATCCCTTGGCCCGTAAAACGGCATTTGAATTTCGATGCGACAGGGAGTCGGATTCCAGTTGGTTATCCGTAACCCACATCGAACCTTTGTGACTGTGATGGATCTTTTATTTAAAAGATCAAAGTGGAATTTGTTGTGATTTGTTTGAATCTGAATGTAACACTTATTTTTAAAATAAGCGCCCGTTATTGGGATTTTGATTTCGAAGATAAAATTGAATTCCTCAACAAAAAGGTATGTATTTAAATTTCAGTATGTATTTAAATTTCAGTATGAAATTTGATGATTTTCTTGCCCAGCCACTTGACTTTTTCTTTTCTTTTGAAATCTGGGGGACGTGGTGCCATTTTTGTAGTCGTACCGAGCTAGCCGCGCAAAGGAGACGCTGGCATAAAATTTCGAAAATTTAGGGAGTTAGAAAAATTTTGAGAAAATTTTGGAAATTTGAAATTTGAATTTAAATTTGAATTTAAATTTAAATTTGAATTGTTAAGAAAACAATGTTGTTTGGAATCTATGATTAATTTTCGAAAATTAGCTGAGATGATAATGAGTCTTTAATAAAAAGGATTTGTTTGGTAAGTTGATAAAACTGTTTAGTTTTGGAAAGATATCAAATGGGTTAAGGATCGTTCTTCTTAACTAGTAATTTCGGGACGAAATTCTTTTAAGGGGGAAGGATGTGGCGACCCAAAATTTTGAACATTTGAAATTGGAAATATTTAATTGATTTTAGATATTTGAATAATGGTTTAACTTGAATTTCAAATTTTCAGAATGGATTTAGCAATTAAATTATTGAATTTAAGTTATTGAAGTTGGGTAAAAATTTGAATCTTTAATTTTGAGCTTGTTAAAAATAATTTGAAGGCTTAGAAAATTTATATTGATAATACTAAAGATAATGGTGGCTTCAAAATTGGAATTGAAAACGTGTTGTTCAGTTTTGAAATTTTATTGTTTAAACCGATATTTAAAAATAGTCTACCGAGGCACAATCTCGGAATTCGACGAAACTAGTTCCATTGAATCCGTAATATTGTATTATTATCGGATTTCAATTTTCGTAGTGTTTGGAGTGATCGTTTGGCCATACGATAAGCAAAAGCGTTGAAAATTGGATCGAAATTTAATTTAATAACTGAGTTCAAAAGGCTATCTTCTCCATACGATCGAATTTGGACTCAGAACCTTTTCCATTGCGTTCGGAATAGGCATATAACATTATAAATGCCTGACGGCACGCCTTGATTGGAGAACGAGATTTTGTGTTGCAAAAATCGAGATGATTTGAATTTGAATTTGAATTCAAATTTAAACAGTATTGTTGCATTAAAATATTGTGCCAGTACATGCATAAGAACGTATTGCATTTTTTACAACGTGTTCAATAGTTTACCACGCGTCTCTTTGGTTTTATAAATTTTGGTTAAGCGTTTAATGGTAAAATCAAATATGTTCAAACGAAAATCAATTCTTTTCGTTCAAAAAAAACAGAAGCAAGTTGAATTAAAACAGAGATCAGACTCAAAAGCAAATCCTCTGTGAATTTTAAAGCCAGGAAGCTTTTCTGAAATCATCAAGCTTCAAGTGATTTAAAGTTTAGGCAAAAAGTAAAATGCAGATTCAAAGTTAATCCAAAAACATTAAGCAAGTTCAATCAGTAAAACATTCAACTCAGTTCAAAAGTAAATCCAATAAGCAAAAAAATTCAAGGATCAACATCAAGTTAAAACAAGGCAGATCAAAACACTTCCATATTTCATTCCAGTCCTATGTTCTTCTTTCCAAGGTGAGAAAACTTCCTTTTTAAGATCCTTAACCTGTTTATTTTGATGTTCTTTGAAATGTGTTGGAATGATGTGGTGGAATTTGGTTTGCATGTTGATAAATATGTAGATATAAGACTGTGCATGCCTGTACGCATGTGTACACCTCTATTTTTATAGTTACAGGTTCTAAAACCTGATTTGAAAATTCAAACTATCCACCTAAATGATTTTTAGGCTTTAATTCTTAAACAAAAAGTGTTTGTATGTGAATACACTTTATTTCAAAATAGGTTAAAAAAATTTGAATCTAAACTGCAATGCAAGTTTTGTTGTTGGCATATATATTGGATTAGAATGCATGTTATATATTTGTATTTGTCTGTGTGTATATGTTCCTCTGTATGTTTCAGGAATCATACTCTCATAACAAAAATAATTCATTTCTTTCTATTGGATTGATTTTAGACCAGAGTGTTTAAAAGAAAAAGTACTATAACATGTTGATGTAAATTCTAAAAGTGATTTCAGGAATGTATATCAGGTGTTTATTTCAAAAATTTATAAATGACAGTAAAATCTAAAATAAGTTGAAAATAATTGTATTTATATGTATAAGTATGCTCTCTGTAGTTTACAGGTTTGGATCACTCAATAAATTCAAAATCTCAACATACTATCAATCTTAAGTCTTGATTGATAAATGAAAGATGATTGAATTTATGTAAGATCGTTACTAAAAATAATCACAGGAATTTATATTTAATATTTGTCTTGAAATTTTGTAAAAAACAGTAATATATATAACTGGGTCAAAAATCGGTGAATTCAATTTCTGTTTTGAATTACATGAATGAATTAGTAATGGAAAATCATGATTTTTAATATACATTTCGTGATTTTTAGTTTGATATTCTTTGGGAATTTTCGAGATGAACGTTTGGGGCATTTTTGGGAATTGCCGATGATCGGCATGGTGGAGTTGGTCGAGCTTTGGGTTGGAGGATGCCGAAGTGTTGTCAGTCCTAAGAAAAATGGTTGAAGAATTTTCTGATGGCCATTGTGATCGGGAAGGGGCGTAGTAGGGTTCGTGTCCAGATTTAGGTCTGTGATGTTGTCAAGGTAATCTCGTCAATCTTGGTGAATCAAGTTGAATCTCGAGTGAGGGAACAGATGTAGGGGTTCGAGACGAAGCTAGGAGGTTGATGGCGAGGCTCATCAAGGTCTGGTTCATCATGGAAGGGGCGTTTTTCGATCGTCTTTTGGGTTCAAGTTCAGATCGAATGGTCGATTTCGTATTTCTGCTGGATTGTGATGATTATTGGGGTCGATTGCGAGTGGATGGTGGCCAAAGAGATGATCGGTGACGAATTTCCTAGTCATACACGTGCACAGAGGTGTTGGGTAAATCTGGAATGTGAGGATGGAGAAGAAGGAGTAATGGCTCGGTTTGGTTCTCGCGTTTTTGGGTGTAGTCTCGAAATTTTGAGTTGCTCAGTTTTCCTGTGTTTAGCTCGGGTTCTACCAGTGTTCTGCTCGAGTTTAGGGTTGTTAAGATTTCCAGATTTTAATTTTGCAAATACTTGAATGAAATTGTTAAGTTTTCGCCAGATTTAAATTTTAAAAAATTATGTGTAAAGTTTGAACTGAATAAATTGGGGACCAGATTTGATTATGTAAGGAAGATTTTAAGTAAGCAAATTTTGGTAAAAGGCTGGAACAAGTTTTAAGTCAATAAAGTAATAAAAGTAATAACTTTAATTTAGTTTTATTTAACGAATTTTATCATCTTTAAACATATAAAACAATTAGAAATACCAAAATGTAATGAGATGTTGGAATAATTAAATTTTCAAAATAATGAATTTGTTTAATTTTATTTAAACGGGTTAATTAAAGTTTTTTCAAAGTTTTAAAAAAGATAAATTAAAATGTTAATAGATTTTGACTTAAATAAATTATTTATCTTCAATCTTAAGAATTGATTTCTAAATGTTACTAATAATGTTAAATGAGGTAATTAAGTTAATTTAATTGAAGAATTCATTTTTAAAATTAATTAGGATTATGAATGATTAAAGTTAATAAATTTGGAAAGTTAATTTAAAGGTTAGTTAATTAATTCATGAGATTTATTAATTAAGGTAAATAATTTGAGAATAATTAATTTAATTAAATGTTAATTAATTATAATTAAGAAAAGTAATTAAGGGATGATTAATTAAGGAAGGTGACTAAGATTTAATTAATTGTAATTAATGATAATTAATCGTTGATTAAAGATAATTTATAAAAGTAATTATGTGGTTAATTAATTTAAACCACACGATTTATTCATCTTAATTGAAGATGTTTGATTGCTATTGAATGATGTGTACTGGATTGGTATCTCTGTAATGTGATTGTGATGCTATGAAATTTGAAATGTTTTGTGCTGAGCTGTTATATCTGTGATGAATATACTGTTGTATGAATATGAAAATCCCTTGGCCTGTAAAACGGCATTTGAATTTCGATGCGACAGGGAGTCGGATTCCAGTTGGTTATCCGTAACCCACATCGAACCTTTGTGACTGTGATGGGTCTTTTATTTAAAAGATCAAAGTGGAATTTGTTTTGATTTCTTTGAATCTGAATGTAACACTTATTTTTAAAATAAGTGCCCGTTATTGGGATTTTGATTTTGAAGATAAAATTGAATTGCTCAACAAAAAGGTATGTATTTAAATTTCAGTATGTATTTAAATTTCAGTATGAAATTTGATGATTTTCTTGCCCAGCCACTTGGCCTTTTCTTTTCTTTTGAAATCTGGGGGACGTGGTGCCATTTTTGTAGTCGTATCGAGCTAGCCGCGCAAAGGAGACGCTGGCAAAAAAATTCGAAAATTTAGGGAGCTAGAAAAATTTTGAGAAAATTTTGGAAATTTGAAATTTGAATTTAAATTTAAATTTGAATTGTTAAGAAAACAATGTTGTCTGGAATCTATAATTAATTTTGGAAAATTAGTTGAGATGATAATGAGTCTTTAATAAAAAGGATTTGTTTGGTAAGTTGATAAAACTGTTTAGTTTTGGAAAGATAGCAAATGGGTTAAGGATCGTTCTTCTTAACTAGTAATTTCGGGACGAAATTCTTTTAAGGGGGAAGGATGTGGCGACTCAAAATTTTGAAAATTTGAAATTGGAAATATTTAATTGATTTTAGATATTTGAATAATGGTTTAACTTGAATTTCAAATTTTCAGAATGGATTTGGCAATTAAATCATTGAATTTAATTTATTGAAGTTGGGTAAAAATTTGAATCTTTAATTTTGAGCTTGTTAAAAATAATTTGAAGGCTTAGAAAATTTACATTGATAATACTAAAGATAATGGTGGCTTCAAAATTGGAATTGAAAACGTGTTGTTCAGTTTTGAAATTTTATTATTTAAATCGATATTTAAAAATAGTCTTCCAAGGCACAATCTCGGAATTCGACGAAACTAGTTCCATTGAATCCGTAATACAGTATTATTATCGGATTTCAATTTTCGTAGTGTTTGGAGTGATCGTTTGGCCATACGATATGCAAAAGCGTTGAAAATTGGATCGAAATTTAATTTAATAACTGAGTTCAAAAAGCTATCTTCTCCATACGATCGAATTTGGACTCAAAACCTTTCCCATTGCGTTCGAAATAGGCATATAACATTATAAATGCCTGGTGGCACGCCTTGATTGGAGATCGAGATTTTGTGTTGCGAAAATCGAGATGATTTGAATTTGAATTAGAATTCAAATTTAAACAGCATTGTTGCATTAAAATATTGTGCCAGTACCTGCATAAGAACGTATTGCAATTTTTACAATGTGTTCAATAGTTTACCACACGTCTCTTTGGTTTTATAAATTTTGGTTGAGCGTTTAATGGTAAAATCAAATATGTTCAAACGAAAATCAATTCTTTTCGTTCAAAAAAAAGAAGAAGCAAGTTGAATTAAAACAGAGATCAGACTCAAAAGCAAATCTTCTGTGAATTTTAAAGCCAGGAAGCTTTTCTGAAATCATCAAGCTTCAAGTGATTCAAAGTTTAGGCAAAAAGTAAAATGCAGATTCAAAGTTAATCCAAAAACATTAAGTAAGTTCAATCAGTAAAACATTCAACTCATTTCAAAAGTAAATCCAATAAGCAAAAAAATTCAAGGATCAACATCAAGTTAAAACAAGGCAGATCAAAACACTTCCATATTTCATTCCAGTCCTCTGTTCTTCTTTCCAAGGTGATAAAACTTCCCTTTTAAGATCTTTAACCTGTTTATTTTGATGTTCTTTGAAATGTGTTGGAATGATGTGGTGGAATTTGGTTTGCATGTTGATAAATATGCAGATATAAGACTGTGCATGCCTGTACGCATGTGTACACCTCTATTTTTATAGTCACAGGTTCTAAAACCTGATTTGAAAATTCAAACTATCCACCTTAATGATTTTTAGGCTTTAATTCTTAAACAAAAAGTGTTTGTATGTGAATACACTTTATTTAAAAATAGGTTAAAAAAATATGAATCTAAACTGCAATGCAAGTTTTGTTGTTGGCATATATATTAGATTGGAATGCATGTTGTATATTTGTATTTGTCTGTGTGCATATGTTCCTCTGTATGTTTTAGGAATCATAATCTCATAACAAAAATAGTTCATTTCTTTCTATTGGATTGATTTTAGACCAGAGTGTTTAAAAGAAAAAGTACTATAACATGTTGATGTAAATTCTAAAAGTGATTTCAGGAATGTATATCAGGTGTTTATTTCAAAAATTTATAAATGACAGTAAAATATAAACTAAGTTGAAAATAATTGTATTTATATGTATAAGTATGCTCTCTGTAGTTTACAGGTTTGGATCACTCAATAAATTCAAAATCTCAACATACAATCAATCTTAAGTCTTGATTGATAAATGAAAGATGATTGAATTTATGTAAGATCGTTACTAAAAATAATCACAGGAATTTATATTTAATATTTGTCTTGAAATTTTGTAAAAAACAGTAATATATATAATTGGGTCAAAAATCGGTGAATTTAATTTCTGTTTTGAATTACATGAATGAATTAGTAATGGAAAATCATTATTTTTAATATACATTTCGTGATTTTTAGTTCGATATTCTTTGGGAATTTTCGAGATGAACGTTTGGGGCATTTTTGGGAATTGCCGATGGTCGGCATGGTGGAGTTGATCGAGCTTTGGGTTGGAGGAGGCCGAAGTGTTGTCGGTCCTAGGAAAAATGGTTGAAGAATTTTCTGATGGCCATTGTGATCGGGAAGGGGCGTAGTAGGGTTCGTGTCCAGATTTAGGTCTGTGATGTTGTCAAGGTAATCTCGTCAATCTTGGTGAATCAGGTTGAATCGCGAGTGAGGGAACAAATGTAGGGGTTCTAGACGAAGCTAGGAGGTTGATGGCGAGGCTCATCGAGGTCTGATTCGTCGTGGAAGGGGCGTTTTTCGATCGTATTTTGGGTTCAAGTTCAGATAGAATGGTCGATTTCTGTATGGGCATTGATTTCTTATTTCTGCTGGATTGTGATGATTTTTGGGATCCATTGCAAGTGGATGGTGGCCAGAGAGATGATCAGCGACAAGTTTCCTAGTCGTATACGTGCACGGAGGTGGTGGGTAAATATGGAATGTGAGGATGGAGAAGAAGGAGTAATGGCTCGGTTTAGTTCTTGCATTTTTGGGTGTTGTCTCGAAGTTTTGAGTTGCTCAGTTTTCCTGTGTTTGGCTCGGGTTCTACCAGTGTTTTGCTCGAGTTTAGGGTTGTTAATATTTCCAGATTTTAATTTTGCAAGCACTTGAATGAAATTGTTAAGTTTTCCCCATATTTAAATTTTAACAAAATTATGTGTAAAGTTTGAACTGAATAAATTGGGAACCAGATTTGATTATGTAAGGAAGATTTTTAGTAAGCAAATTTTAGTAAAAGTCTGGAACAATTTTTAAGTTAATAAAGAAATAAGAGTAATAACTTTAATTTAGTTTTATTTAATGAATTTCATCATCTTTAAACATATAAAACAATTTGAAATACCAAAATGTGATAAGATGTTGGAATAATTAAGTTTTCTAAATAATGAATTTGTTTAATTTTATTTAAATAGGTCAATTAAAGTTTCTCCAAAGTTTTAAAAAAGTTAAATTTAAATGTTAATAGATTTTGACTTATATAAATTATTTATCTTCAATCTTAAGAATTGATTTCTAAATGTTACTAATAATGTTAAATGAGGTAATTAAGTTAATTTAATAGAAGAATACATTTTTAAAATTAATTAGGATTGTGAATGATTAAAGTTAATAAATTTAGAAAGTTAATTTAAAGGTTAATTAATTAATTTATTCATCTTAATTGAAGATGTTTGATTGTTATTGAATGCTGTGTATTGGATTGATATCTTTGTTATGTGATTGTGGTGCTGTGTAATATGAAATGCTTTGTGCTGAGCTGTTATATCTATAATGAATATATTGTAGTATGAATATGAAAATCCCTTGGCCCATAAAACGGCATTTGAATTTCGATGCGACAGGGAGTCGGATTCCAGTTGGTTATCCGAAACCCACATCGAATCGTAATGGTGAATCTTTGTAACTGATAAATTTACTCTATCTGTGAATCTGTGAATGAAGATAAGCGTTATGGATTTCACCGCTTATCGAGATTGATATGATTGAATCTGTGATGATTGATGATGTTGCACTATTGTGTGAAACCCCTGGACTACACCATACACACACAAATATGGATTTCACGAGGAAATCGGTTAAGTCATAGATATTTGGATTTAATTCAAAATAGTTTTAAAAGTTGAATTTTAAATCCAAACGGTTTTGGAAATGAAATTGGGTTAAATATGAAAAGCTTCTAAAAAGGTGTTTTGAGGATAAAAGTTATTTTGAATAACTTGATAAAGTTTTGAAATTTAAATAATTTGATTTAAATTTGAATTCAAGATTTGAAATTGAATTCTGTCTTTTGGAACTTTGGTTAACAAGTATATACAAGTTATAAATGTGTTTATATGGATTTTAAACCATTTTGAAAATGTTTTAGGAATTTGAATTTAACCCAATTTTTATATTTGAAAGGCTTTAACTTGAGCAAATGCAATCGAATTTTTCCAAAACGAAAACTATTTGTTTTTAAATAATAATAGCTTTCATATAAAGAAAGGATTTCCAAATTATGTTGAAATGATTTCAAGTTTGAAATAAAATGGTTTTGAAAGCTATAACTGAATCTTTGCGAAAGACAGTTGAACCCTGTTTTGAAATTGAAGAGGATTTTAAATGGTGTATCTTTTATATATAAATGATTTGAAACGGGAATTGCTTTGAAAGTTATGAATGAATCTTTGAAAATTGTTTTGAAAGCTATGAAATGAGTCTTTGATTTAAATACCGGATGAGTTAATCCAATTTGAAATGGAATTGTTTTGAAAGGCTATGAACGAATCTTTGTGAAAGATTGGTGAACCTTGTTTTAAATTAAAAGGGGTCTTAAAGTGAATCTTTTGTTTAAAAGATTTAAGTGTGGAAATTTTTTAAACCATTGAAGGTTTTTGAAATGAATCATTTTGTTTAAATAATTGAAAATGGTAATTTATTTAAACCATTTGAATGAAAGGTTTTGGGCTTTAAGCTGTGATTTAACTGAGATCGAATATCCATCTGTTTTTAAATATTGCGCTCACTATTCGGTTTAGCCAGAAGAGGACTTTGTGTCATATAACCCATTCTGAATAGTGATACGACATTATGGATAGCAATTGAAGACCAGTGGTGAAGACCATATATTTTCAAAAGCGAAAGGATAAACCGTCGAATGTCTCTGCACCGAATGGCCCCCGGTCTAGAGATTTGAGCACCCTTTGCGATGGGGAGTCTGGACGTGATTAGGGATTATCCGGATTTGCAAGGGATTCTTTGTGAAGTGCCTTCGGTTCTGTTCGAACCCGGAACAGTCTTGTATGGATGTGTGTCTGACGTTACACTTTGAGATGTAAAGCTGGTTTCTATCAGATACATTTCTGTTTGGTGGTGGAGATTTATTCTCTTAGTTTAACACCCTTCTCCGAGACGTACGAGCTCAGAGGTTATGTAGTTGATGGTTACCAGTGATACATACCCAATTCGGTAATGTGGCACATGAAGTGCTGTTGATCATTTATTGATCGAAGCATGGCTTTGTGAAAAAGTGCAGCTTTGTGGACGAGACTTCGTTGAGCCTCACAACCCGGAAATGGTCGAAACGGGAATGTTGCGGCAAGATTTTTAGGGGTCGCGCCCCTAGGGTATGTCCATTTCCTTCCGGATAAGAGGTTGTATCATGGTATGGAGCCCAGATATTTAACCTATGTGGTTACTGCAAATTTATTACTTTGTGGTTGTTGGTGTCGAGCGCTCGGATAAAGGTCGGTAACGATCGGGAATGGCGTAGCTCGTATGTTAGTTACCTAGTTACAGCTTGGCTAAAGCGTGAGGTAGCGTCGGCCTTGTTAGCAGAGATCCGGTTAGGTCCTCGGGGGCGTCCTTCGAGAGGCATTCCCATTTCAGTAAGGAAGTTCCTTAGCCTGACCATTTGCTGGAAATCCAATCTCCAATATGCGTCCTTTACGATTTCAATTGTATAACCTGCCATTCTTAAATGGTAGCTATAGTAAGCATACGACGAAATGTGGTATGTTGGCTAAGATTGATATTATACTTTCAAAATGTTTTCTGCACTATGCACTAATAATAATATCAAAATGGTTTTCGCGTATCAAGCATTTTTCACCGTCATAAGGAGAAATCTCGCCCAAGTGTGCGCTTGCATTGTGTGTGTGGCGGGAGGCCTTATGGAAGTTTCATTTTCCAAAAAGCATTGCAGTTTTCAATATTTTAAAATCTTTGTTGTTGTTTAAAGATAAAAATGTTTTTTCTTTGCTCATACCAGTCTCATGACTGACCCGGAGTTTATTGTTCCTTTCCTAAACTCTGGGTACCCACAATTTTCCACACGGGCAGCCTAGAGTTAGGTTTTTCAGATAGTAGATATCGATTCAGTAGCTTTCATCTTTCTCTTTGGAATTCTTTGAAGACTTTGGATGTTGAAGTCTTTGGTTAGGACGATTGACCTTGCTTAGCTTGGTGGAACTTGATGGTGGTTCGAGCTATCTATGGAGATTGCTGATATTTGTGTTTCTTCTAGAGTTTCAAGTTCTAGTTGTTTCCACTGCTAGTTCATTGGTGTTTCTGCTGTAGCATTTTCATTGTATCTCTGATATTGATCATTGTTGTATATTTCGATATTGTATCATTGGAGTTGTATATGATATTCATTCTTTTCTTCCGTTGTGTTGTTATACTTAATGTATTATAAGCTCCGGCGAGCCAGATTTGACGTTTGAATCTGCGGCATTCGAGTACAAGTGAAGTACGGATGCCGATTTTCGAAGGTCGAGTCCGGACCGTCACAGTTACACAATTGGTATTTTCTGTCAAAATTGACATTTGTGTTGAAATTAAATATGCATCATGTCACGACCCGCCTTTCTATCACCAGAAAAACGCATCATGATTAAAGAAAGAAAAGGATAGAAGAAGAAAAGATAAGGAAGATGAAACTCAACATCAGATACTCATAGCGGAACGAATGAAATATAATATATCACATAAGATATTACATAGTATCATATACATCGGAGTTACACAACCTATACAACCCATATTAGACAGTTATAAACATCTGTCAATCATACAACTCAAGTACATCAATACAAGATAGACATAACACTAACACAGCGGAACCATAATATATCTACACGATGAAGCCTCCTGCTCCAAATCCTCCTCTAGAATTCGTCAAGCTAACCTGAATCGCTCGACTACTCATACATAATATGAGTACCCAAGGGTTAAATAAAATAGAAAATAAACACTTGGGTCAGACATGGGTCTGGTGTGAGTAAACTGTTTAAAATTGCTTAGCTTTGAAAACCTTTGAAAAGAAAAGGTATCACGTAAGACTTCCAACACATAAACATGGAAAAGTTTTTACCTTACGCTAGCCAAAACATTTGATAGGAAATCTAGTGATATTATAATAGTGTCTAGGGTTTTCAAGTAAATAAGAAATAGCTAAAATTGTTACATGATTAAATTCCAGCTACTAGCTACAAAAGTGGGTAATACAAATCAAAACCGTAGGGTCTCGTAGAAAGAATGTGTTTCCATCAATGGCAGGGCTACTGGGGTACCGACCGTCGTAGTACATGGCCTATATCACTGTACCGAGGATTACTCCCAATCCCCTGCAACACAAGGCCGGAACCATCCGTTACTGAAAAGTCCCGAGCAAGACCACCCCGTGGTTGGCGCGATCAACCACACACTAAGCAAAAATAGAAAGGGACCTCTAGACGGGGTAAATCTCGTCCTACTTGGGCATGACCCACTTAACCTTGCTGCACCTCCCCTGTTTTAGCCATTCAAGGTTGATGAGGCTTGAGGCTGTGATTACCTTTATAAAATATATCTATCTTAGAATGCTCATCGTCCACCTGACGATGTTCTGAAAGCATTCAATCCATACAAGTTCGTTTCGGATTCGAACGAAACCGAAGGCCCTATCTCGTTACACTCATTTTGGAATCATCCTCAGAATCAATGACCATAGCCCTTGCACTCTGAATCACCATCTCAAACCTGAAATTACCATTTCCGTCGAACTCATCTCGGAATCACCCTCAGAGTTATACTGACGAATAGTTCTTACACTTCGAGTCTTCACTAAGCTCTTCTCTTGGATTCACGACCTAACATTTAATTTGGATCGATGTGGTTTTCGGATATCTAAATATGGAAACCCGATCCCGGTCTCACCGAAACCCAAACGCCATTTTAATGTCCAAGTTGTTTAAGGGTTTAAACAATTAAACTTATATTCAGAATAACATAAACAGATAGATTATTCACATTATCACAATAGATAATTCATATCAACCAATCATCTCATAAAGCAGCACATATCACATATCAGAGATATCACACCCAAATCATCCAATATTAATCAATCATCCAATATCAATCATCCAATATTAATCAATCATCTATAAGTAGGTTTGATTCTCTCTTAATCAATTGGATTACCTTAATCCTTCTTTCTCAACATTAATTAATTACAAATTAATTAATTAATCACCTCTTAACGATCTTCCTTAATTAATCTCCCTTGATTAATTATCCTTTAATTACATTCAAGTAATTATCCTTTAATTCTTTAATTAATTACACAAATTAATTATCCTTAACCATATATAGTAATTAACCTTTAATTACTATCATAAATTACATTAATTAATGATCCTTCGTTTGCTTCCATTAATTAATCAACCATGATTAATTTGCATTAAACCTCAATTAATTACAATTAATTAATCATACTTTAATTAATCACTTTTATTAATCAACCTTGATTAATTATATTAACTAATGATCCTTATTAATTAACCCTTTAATTAATTAAATAATTAATTTGTAACTAACCATCTCATTAATTAGTCTTAATTAATCATAAACAGTAATTAACACCCTGTAATTACTTATCTTAATTAATTAACTTCTTAATTAATTATATTAATTCTTTGATTAATTGCACTAATTAATCAATCTTTAATCACTTTATTAGGTAATCATTAATTAATTGCATTAATTAATGACCCTTAATTAATTACTTCATTGATTAATCACATTTTTAATTAATTACATATAGTAATTAATTTTAAATTAATCGCATTCATTAATTAATTAATCACATTAATTAATTAACCAAATTAACTTAGTAATTAACCCTTAATTATTACCAAAAGTAATTATTCTCTAATTACTTTCATTAGTTAATTACTCTCTTAATTAATTACCTTAACAAGTAATTAATCCCACCATTAATTAACCTTTATTCTTTAATTAATTAATTACTCTTTAATTGATTAACTTTCAAATCAATTATATTAATTAATCTTTAAATTAATAACATCGAGTGATTATCCCTTAATCACTTTCACTCAATTACTTCCTTAAGTAATTTCTCTTTTTAATTACATTCAGTAATTATCCATTAGCTACTTCATTAAGTAATTACACTTAATTAATTCACAATTAAGTGATTATTTAAATTAACCAAACAATTAAGTAATCATTTAAAATTAATTAAATAATTAGTTAACTTCTTATATTTTAAAAAAATCCTTAATTAATTAAGAAAATCATTTATCTTACTTAATCTTTTACATATTAACAAATCATTAATTAACTATTCTTAGATAATAACAATAATTAATTAATCTTATTATCTTTACAAATTGATTATTTTAAATTAGTCAAAATTTTGATAACTTAAAAACAAACCTTTATACTTGATTTACATAATTATCATAAACCTTATTTAAAAATAAAACATTTAGAAATAAATTACAAATTAAAAACAATTTAATCATCTAATTCAAACTTTAAAATCTTTGAAACCTTTCAAATACGTTTAATTTAAATTTTACAAATATTTATCTTTTGGAAACTTAATTATCATATCTTTAAACTTATCCATTTCAATATAATTTGAAAACTTAGTTTTTAAACATTACTTATAATTACTTAAAAACTTTGATCTAATATTTTAAATGAAAAACACCCCTTTGATTTAAAATTCAAAATTTAATTAAGTTAATTACTTTCAAAAGCAATTATCTTAAACATTTTAAATTTGAAAATATATTCAATTAACACTTTTGAAAGTTTGATTAACATTTATTTCAAAAGAACACCTTTTAAATTTGTAAATTTATTTCCTTTTATAAAACTTTAGCTTTTGATTAGCACAGGAAAACATCTCGGGTTAAACCCGAGTCGAACACACCAAAAACTCGAGCTAGCCTCGAGTCAAACACCAACTTAACTGCTTCGAGACCAACTTCCACTCGCACGAACCAAAACCCGAGTCCAACCCTTCATTCCCAAACTTTCCCTCTTACCTGATACATCGTACATGTGGTGCACGTAGCCCATCGACTCCGACCACCGTAGGTCATCGCGGCGACTCTCGCCGATCACTCCTACCTACGCAAGCCCCTTCGAACCCTCAGATCGAACAAATATCACGCGAATCAAAATCGAGGCATTCAAGACCAAACAAAAAAAACACCATGGCCAGAAAGCTTCACCATTCCGACGCCTTAGACCTCGAGAAGCTTCACCATCCTCACCGTACCTTCGTCTCGACCACCAGCTCCTCCAGCAAGCCACGCATTCGACTCCGATCGTGCCTCGTTGCTGCAAAACTTTCTGAAACATCGACTACAATATCAGGGTATTAAACCCTACTTCGATCGATTCTGATCGTCTCGGCCATAGGAAAAATTCGAGGCCATTTTTCCCTTCATCATCGATACTCCAGCTAGCTTCGACCAAGAATTCGGCCCCAACCATCGTGTTAATCATCGGCAATTCATCAAATTGCCAAAAACGTTCATCTCAAAATTTCTAATCGAATATCAAGTTAAATATTTTGAAATGTATGTTAAAAATCATAATTTTTAACCACTAATTCATTTATACAATCCAAAACAGGAATTAAAGTTGTTGATTTTTAACATGAATCAATATTTTACTATTATCCCTATTTTTTTTAAAAATTATTAATTCAAAATTCCTGAAAATATTTTAAAATTACCATCATACATTAATAGAAAACTTCCATTTAATCATTAAAGTCTAATATTGATGTTATTGGGAGATTTGAATTTTTGTAAGTAAACCTGCACTGAAACAATAGACAATAGGGTATTTATATATACAGACCTATTTACACATATATACATATCTACCAATTCAATTATATTAACACTGAAAGATTTTCATGCAACATCAATATCAATTCACAGATTAACAAATGCATTACAACCAATCACAACTTAAACTGTTTTTTTAAAAAAATTACTCACTTAATTAGCAGAGAACAGAGATATTCCCAGGCTTAAATTTTGTTCTGGAAAGTGCTTTGATTGCTTTGCTGCTAAAATCCTTGCATGCTTGTTAATTGATGATTTAAGTGTTGAAACTTGCTGAGTTGATGCTTTGAAGGTTTGAAACTGAAGTACTGGAATTTAATTTTCTGTTTACTTTGATTTCCAGGATTTCCAACATCTTTCTCCATTTATATTTTGTTTTTAATTTTGAAAAGATGAGAAGAAAATGATTTGAGGTAGAAAAGAATTTTTCTGAAATCAGATTTTCTCCCAAAAACACTAATTAGTAAAAATGTAGTTTCTAATGAAAAAAAAATTCTCTGCCACTTGTAAATTCAAATCACCCTTAGCTTACACATGTTTAAATTCATTGTCATCATTTTACAAATGTCAAAAGCTAGCTTAAATTGTTCACAAGTATTAACTTTCTTTTTATTAATTCATTTAAGTTATATATGTATTTATGAAGTATATTTATGTGTATAAGAAATGTTTGTCTTCTTTATAAATAAGCTTTTAAATTTTAATAAATATACAAGTGTGAAATCTTGTAAACATTTGTTTATAAATAGCTTATGTTTTTAAATCAAATAAATGTATTATATGTTTTCCTTTAAATTGTGTAATATGAATTTGTATTTATATTTATGTAAGTGTGAATTTAGCGATTTATTTATATATTACTTATGTTTACAAACTATTCTAGTTTAAGAGATGTATTAAAAAGAAAGCTTATTTAAAACTATATATATATATATATATATATAACAATTTTAATTTAAGCACTTTTAAAGAAAACAAAATAAAACTTTGATTAAATCTTATTTAAACTATCACATTTAAAATAAAAAAATAAATAATTATCTTATATTTTAAAAATATAGAATTAACCTTAAATTTGCTTTCGAAAAATATTAAATTTAAAACAAAGCTTCAAATCACAATATATGTTATAATTTGAAACATATTTCTCCTATTAAATTTTAACCAAAGCTTCCTATTATAATGTATATACATACATATATATATTATCAATAGATTATATTAAATTTCAAAAAAACTTCAAATTATAACATATACACACATATACATTACAATTTGAAAATACATCTTTTATTTAACAAAAGACCTCCTATTCACAATATATATACCAAATATATATATTATAAATAGAATAAAAAAAATTATTAACTTTGAAAGTTAAATCTTATCAATTTTAAATTGTTAGAAAGATATTGATCAATATTGCCAGATTAAATATTTATTAACCTTTAAAAGATTAAATTTACCAATTTAAATTAAAATTATAAAGGAAAATTATCAATCAATTTAATTATTAATACAGATTATTAAATTGATATTGCCCAAAATTCTGGGTCGTTACACATCACATTTATTCTCTTACAGTTGTATGCTTCTTTGCAAAAAATTTGTGCATTTTCCGAGTATTACTTAATGCTCATCTTCAAGTGTTTTTTTTTTGAATTGGTACTTTATATACAACAAATCATTGGGACAACATATCCCATGTCAAATAAACGTTCGAAAGCAAGTTTCGAACTTGTGACATCCTGCACCAAAGCCGAATCAATTAACCACTTGGACAAAGATGCTTGTCCTCATCTTCAAGTGTTTATATCTTTCTTCGTATTTTGAATAAACCTCCATCTTTGTTTTGTATGTTTTCTTTCTAAATTAGTAAAATTAAACAAGTGATTAATTAGAATATCGATGGAGTAAATCAAACCACTCAGTTTAAAATGGATTATAAAACTTATTATAGACTGTAAATAAGGAGTTCAAAGAGTAATGAAATAGATCAAATAGGAAATTAGGCGATGAAATAGCAATGTGATCCCCTTATCCAATTTTACATGGAGAATTAGCGTTTTTAACCTTGTCTAGGAAAATTTTGTGTTTTTAATATTGCCCAGGTTATATCTTATATTAAAGGAGCACCTAAATTTATTAAGAAAGAGTAAATTATATATTAGTACACATACATTCAATTTTTTTAGCTTTAGGATTTTTTATTTTTATATAAGCAATTATGATTAACATAACTATTCCTTCATTCAAATCTTGTTTGCATTCTATTATTGTTACAAAAATAATGATTCTTTTCCTTTATTTCTTGCTGCATAAATCAATATGTTTGAAAATTGTAATTAATTCATTGTTTGGTCACTTGAACAACTGTTATACATAGGGTTGTTATGGTAGTGGTTACCGTTACCATTTGACACATGCCATTATCATATCATTTTTACTGGTAATCTAAAATTGCTTACCGTTACCGTTACCGATTGACTGGTATACCAATAATCTGGTAACTGTTATATTGGTAATGGTAAATTACCATTTGTCCAAAAAAATCCATAACTTGACATGTTTATACACTATAGTCATCTTCGGTATACTAATTATAGTGTTACTTGATAAAAGGCATAAATGAGAAAGAAAAGAAGTGTATTTGGCATTATTTGACCTGATTACCTGTAACGACCCGTTAAATTAATAATATTTAATAAATTAAATTAATATAATTTCTAATTTGTTTAAGAATAAATGTAGAAATTTGGTATAGTAGTTGTAACCTAGTGTAACAATAAAATTTTATGACAATAGATTTGGATAATGTAATTTGTCACTTTTTGTTAAAAGTAAATTTTAAGAAATCAATAAATGTTGAATTGAGAATATTAATAAAAAATATTAACTAAAATGAGATTCATTAATATAAAATCAGTAGTGAAGATGTCACCTTTGGTGGTAATAAAGGTGAATGCTATTAGTGGATGTCAACACTTAATAAAATTTATTTAGAATAAAAAGAATTTAAATGCATGTTTGAATAGAGTATTAAATTGATAGATTAAGCGTAAGTAATTAGAAGTTAACCCTATAAGATATGGAACTGAATGTATGAATATAATTTTGTAGAAATAGTTAATTAACAACTTATTTGTGCATACCCAATTTAATATAAATAACAAAAGGGCTAGCACTTGATGTGCCTAAGTATTAATATATTGGAACTATAATAAAATAGAGAGTTTGGTAGTAAATAGAAATAAAAAGACTGTTATTAACTAGTAAATTAATAAATGGATTCTAACAATAGGTAGCAATTAATGCGTGTATATTGGGCATTTGCGGATTACCAATTTTTCTACCTATTTATATAATTTATTTATGTAAATCTAAACCTATGGCAACATTTTGTTAATAAATGTTGGAAGTGAATTTGAATATATCAAAGGATAACAAGTGTTTAGGTTAACCATTTATTTTATTTAGTTAAGAAGGGAAATAGATTAAAATAAAGCTAATTTAAATTTTTTTGGTTGTTAATGGGTATAGTTAAATAAGGAGAAGTTATAGGAAATAAAACGCGCACTAATGAGATGTAATATAATTCCAAAATTATTTATACCCACAAATAGGTTAATTACTGTATAGAAAGAGTCTAAATCAATAAATGAATTTATTAAGATTACATTTATAATTTTATAACCTTTATGCTGATTTAAGTTCAATTAATTTATTTGATTAAATAGTGCAGTAGCGTAGTTTTGTGCGGTAGTTGAAATAGCTAATTCTTTTAGGTAAAGTTAAGGCTAATTCTATGTATATATTTGACCTATTGTTGATATAGATTCTAGAAAGCAGGATCTATTAATTAAATGGAGTATTAGATTCAATAATTGCATTTATCGCATAAATAAAGAGAATATAACGGTTAAATTTGGCGTTATTGAAATTAAAAAGGAATGGGGGAATAATAATTTGAAATCATTGCAATAGATATTAATTTAAGGTTACCTTAAATAAATTAAGGTAATAAATGGAGGATAGTGTAAATATCTTTATAATACGATGATTTGTGTAGTTAGGGTAGTTTTGATTTGTCACTTAAGATGGAGGATTTTTATAAAATGTAATAAATGCGGTTTAAATTAAGGCATTGACGTTTGGGAATTTAAGAAGTGATAAACTAAAATTTATTTATTTATTTGAAAATTTGAAATCCAATTTGTGGATTTATTGCAAATAAGTGAAATTTGTGTTTAACCATTACATCGATAGGAATAAATTAAATTTAAGGTTATATTAATAAAATTTGGACTAGAGAAATGATATGAATCGGTTTTAGAAGCCTTAAATATAAAATGGGAAGTAGACGAGATTTCACGTTACAACCATTTTTAAAAATCCTGATGTATGTAGAAATATTTATGAAATATAACGTAAACCAATGTTGAATCAAAAGAATAAAGTCAACACTTATTTATTCATTTAATGTGATATAACTACGAGTATGATTTATTGCAAATTACATGGAAATCTAATATATAGGACATTACCTAAAAAGGAAGAGTAGATAAAATTTATGATAAACATATTTGTATATGAAGGTTATTGATTTAAGGAGAAATTGGGCAAGTTTTATGTATTTGGGTTAAGTGCAACCTTTAATAGATAAATTTAGTGCAATTAAAGAAATTGACATTTAATATTTCGATAACTTAAAATTTGATGGGATAAGAACATTTGGGTAATGAAGGGATGACAAATATTAGCTATGATTCTAGAAGGAATTAAATAGATAATGGGAAGATTAAAATCAGGTTCTAAGCAATAATTATTAAATAACAGAAGTTTAGGAGTAAAGTGAGATAATTGAAAATTTTAATCATTCATATAAGTCATTTGTTTATTAATATGAGTTAGCTAATAAATTTAACTTGGACAATACTTATATATTGGAAACACATTTGTAAAGTGTAATTAATTGAATTTGGTGAATTGGGAATGAATCCAAGGTTATAGGAATTGATGAAATACTACGCAAATAAAAGGTAACTGCATAAAATCAATGTTTCGTAATAAATTGTAATTGATAATTAAGTAGGAATGGGTTTGAATTTGACAAAAAGGAAAATTTATTATTTGCTTACCCATCTATTCAATCTATTAAATTTGATCAGATCCATTTGCAATTAAACGAATTTATTTACAAGTTAGTATGTATTTAGCTGATAACTATAAACCAATTAGGGCAATTGGGTATATATATTACCAGTTAAGTTATATAAGATAATGGTTGACTTAATTAAGGGAGTTTATGTAATAATTTCATTTATTTTGTAAGTGGAAATAAAACGTTAATGATAACAAGTATTCAAAATTTACCATCTATTTAGTATATTAAGTATAATTCATAATCAACTGCAGCAAGTAATAAATAATAAATACGTAACGTTAAATGAAGTAATATTTGAAATTTAAGATTTAGAAACTATGTAAAAATAAACGCAGATGAAATTGGGGATATTTGCATATTGAAATATGAATCCAATGATAAATCAATCTAATTGACAATAAATAATGGAAAGTAAATTTAATTAAATTTTGGAAATTTAATATATATATATACAGTTATGAACCCTAGCTCCATCCTATTGTCATTTGCTGTATATTCATTTCTTCATCTCCTTCTCCTCCTCAAATGGTTGCAAAACCTAGATCTACTTCAATCCAAATTTCAATGAAAATGCAAACACTTCAGAAAAAAATTCCACAAAAAAATATATGTTAATGTTCTCAAGGCACGTAATCTACTAGTGCAATTCGTTTTCTGTTTTGAACATTCGTTTGACCAGAATTAATTCAAACAGTCCGTGACCATTCATCATCGTCGTCGCAAACTTCGTCAGATCGTCAAACCTTTTCTGGGTTTTGTAGAGTGGACGATGGGGATCGCATCTATATGGTTTTTGTGTCGATTCAACGGTTAGATCGTTGTAGATCTTCGATTAGGGTTTCTGGAAGGGGGCCGTGTGCGTTTCTGGGAATAGAAGGAGTGACGTGGCACATATATTTGTAAGTGATGAATGTGTGTCATTTTATTTATTTTCAATTTTGAATTCAATCATCATTTTTTGCCATAACTTTCTCATACGAAGTCGGATTCACACGAAATTTCTTTTGTTAGGATCGTAATTTAATTCCGGATTTTATGACGCTGGTTTGGACGAATTCCGAGAAGGGCGAATTTTTGGGTTTAAATCGAATTTAAATTCGATTTAAATTCAAAAGGTGAGTGTTTAAACCCACTCACAACTACTAGAAGCTTTTATGTTTGTTAAGTTAATTTTAGAAATGAATAGAAATTTATTTATGAGTATTTGGCATGTTTATTTCACTCATATTTGTTGAATTGCATTTATTAAATTTAACTGTTAATTTAATTTATTTATTGCGTATTAATTGATAGTTAGAATTTATTTATTTGCCTATAAACTGCTAGTTAACAGTTATATAGATTATTACTGAATATAAACTGTTAGATTAATAGTTGTTAAATTTAATCTCAATAAAATTGCCAGTTATTACCTGTTATATATTATCAAATATAAATTGTTATTGATTGATATTGCTTGATGATTGTGATTGGATGATGGGTGATGTTGATGGATGTTTTATTGTATATCATTAAATTGCAAATTATCATGCATATTTCCTTTCATTCGGGATTGTGGTTTGAAATGATATACAACCGCAAAATTGTATATCTTTTAAATTGCGGATTGAAATGATAAATATCCGTATCACTTGACCATAGGATAGAAAATTATATACAGGCACCGCGGTATATATATATAACTATTTAAATGTGATTTCTATTGTTTGGATGGAATACGGTTTATAATAATCTTAAATTTTATATTGTATAAATATTATTCTTCCATATATATACATATGAAGTTGAAAATTTTGAAATTAAAAGGTGTATAAATCTCTTTATTAAAAATGGAAAAATTTAAGAAAATGGAGTTTGATAATTTATATCATATGTTTAAATGTTAAGTTTGGAAATTTTAAGATATGATATTTATAATTGGATTTTTTCCAAGATAAATTGAAATGAATATTCTAGTATAATTTGAATTGAAAAAAAATATTGGAGTTCTTATTTATTTATGGAGTTTATGTGAATATTCAAGACTAAATAATAGAACATTTAATTTGGTTGAAGGAATAAATTCCAACTTTAGTTTTGAAATATTAATACTCCAAATGGATATATATATATATATAAATTGAAGTGGTTTTGGAACTTGAGAGAGATAATACAAATTTTGGTTTAGACTTTAATAAAGAAATGTATTTGTAAAGCCATGAGAACTATTTTCTTTACAAAGTAACATTTAAGTTAAACCTTTTAATTCATATACCGTTGAATATCCAAACCATTCAAGTTTTAGATGTTATGGTTTTAAATTATGATTTTCAAAATACTATGCTTTGAAAATATTTGATTTTCAAACGTTATGAAGTTAAAGCATTTTGATTTTGGAAAAGAATTATATTTGGGATAAGTGATAAAATATGGTTTTGGGTTTTGAAATGATATCGTATTCATGGTTATGAAAAGGGATGTTTATTCTGATTTTTAAAGTATAACCTATTTTTAAATGACCGCGGTGTTATAATAACGATGGGTTGGCAAAGAGACCGGGATCGGATATCTGACATACTCTCTGTCGATACCGAAAACCACTTTGACTAACCGTGTACGCGGTGGAGATTCCAGAATGAAGTAGGTGGTGGCGACGTTTCCTGTAAGGTAAATACGTGGACCCAACTCCCGTGAGTTGGCATAAGGTGGCTAAAACAGGAGCTATTCCCAGGCCAATGAGGTCATTCCTCTGATCGGACACTCCTCTTCGATATTATACTATGACTTTGGATTGATTCAGTGGCCACTTTTATTTTGATTTTGGGGAGTTTGTTCGAGGTGGGCGGTAACTGCGGCTACGCGTTTCCATCAGCCTGGGTACGCAATTGGTATATCTACCCTGGCATTTCCTTGTTGTGCCGTGTCACCTACCATACCGAGCCTTTACTACGAGTTATGTTTTGTACCATACCTATGGAGTGCCCTCTGATGACGCCCAGTACGGGGGAGATTACGGTACTGTATAGACTATGGGAATATATAAATGTGTTAAGGTGGAAAATGTAAAGCCTTAACGCTATTTAAAAGTAAGTTTATTTTATAAATAGACACTATTATAATAGCGCAATATACTACATAGTAAATAGTTTAACGGATCCTTAGGAGATGTAAATCCCGAACATCTCTTGAGTTACTGTACTCATATTTATTTCTGTAAATTTAACTCACATAAGATCTTTTAGTCTGACTCGAGTGTTTTTGTCTTTTCAAATTCGCTCGGGTCAGTCCGAGCGTTTCAGGATCGAGGACTTTAGCTTTGAAGGACGAAGACGAAGGAGTCGTATTATTATTATCTATAGTATTGCACCACACTCATACTGTTCCGCTGCATTGATTGTATTGGTAGGTGTAACTCTGATATTTATTGTATAAAGCAAATCAAGTGTTTGTAAACTGTTTTGAACTGTATATTTATTATTATAATTTATCCTTCCGATGTGAGATTCTATTTTTTTTATTTCTTCTCTGTTTTTCTTATTTACCCCATAACAATCCGTCCTTCCGTTATGTTTTGAATTGGCACGTGTGTCGGTTTAAAGTGTGCGAAAAGGCGGGATGTTACAGTTGGTATCAGAGCTTTGGTTTAGCGATAAACTTAGCTTTGTGGGGTTTGACTCTTTGTTAATAGGGTAGTAATACCCTATGGGAGTCGCTGAGAGTATATATATGAGAGAGCGTATTTGTTAGTTTTATAAAAAGATTTTGATATTGTGTTAATCTGTTCCACTTTGTATTTATAAATTCTGGTTGATGCATGGGACGCTATGTGATCAATAGGGATTTCTAAACACTTAATGGGACAGACCGACATAATATTTGTTTTAATATAGGTGAATGAAATAATTTTGCCTATTATATTTTCTATATATAAAAATATTTTTATAAAGATATATTTTGGTTGCTATAGTTGGGTGTTAGGTAATAAAAATATTTGTAATGAATTAAAGCTAAGTTGAATTTTAATAAATCAAATTGGAGATTTTAGAACTTAAGTCCGGGATTTTTGAAATCTTCTTTCAAAGGATTTATGAAATATAATGATTTGGTTTATAAATATTTTCTTATATAAATATTTAGTATAATTCGAAGGAATTGGTTTAAAGAGGATTTTGAAGAAAATAAGTTTGTACTTTCCTCTCTGTCGCTGGAAAATAATTTCGGTGATGACGGCCGCATCATCGACTTTCATTTTCGAGTTTCGAAGGGAAAGGCCACTGTAGTAAATTCTACTGCAGATTTGTTTTGAAATTATTTAAAATTTTAATTGTGTAAAGGTAATTAAAGATATAAAAGTTGTAAGAAATTAATTATCTATTATTTTAAAGAAATTTTGGAATTTGACCCGGTATTAATTCTTGAATTTCCATTAATTAGTTGTAAAAATTTAGGTTAGTGAAATAAAAGAAGTAATCAATGAATTAAAAGAGTTGAGATTAAAGGTAAGTTGAAATTGTAATTTATAAAACAAATATGTATTAACTAAAGGAATGGAGAAGAAACTTGTAAATTTTCACTTACATTCTTAAAACATACATAACTTACCATATAATAAAAAGTTGCAAATGTTAGTATGAAAATGTAAGGGGAAATCTTACTAGTGAAGAGTAAGGTAATAAAGGTATTCTATTAATTTGCTATTATTAATGAGAATTAATTGTGTAGACTTAAGTTAAATTGGAAATTTTACTATAAGTAAAGGTAAGTAGTATAAATAGATGATAGAAACTTTAGTAAATAAATTGGAATACAAATATAATGAATTTTGTGATAAATGGAAAATGAAAATTTGTAAGAAATAAAGAAATCACTCCATAAATGAAAGAAAGAAAATCAAACCATTGAAGCATGAGATAAATGTATAATAAATAAATTTGGGTGTTGGTTTGAATTGTGTTGTTTGATTTATGTTGTTGGGTAAGAAATTTGAAGTGGTTAAATGAATAAGTATATATCTTTGTTCCATCTAAGACTGTTGAGTAAAGGATGCACTTGATAGTTAATTTCATTTTATACAAATTTCAAGTTTGAACCCAAACAACTATTTGGTTGATGGATTAAATGGTTGCTTTGTTGTGTATGTATGTTGTTTGTAAGGTTGATGGTTGTTGAATTGTTTGGTTGATTAATGATTGAATCCACTTGAATAGTTCACTTTAAAATAAATATTTAACCTTTTAGATTATATAAGTGAATACAGGTGATGGAAGCAACTGCTATTGCTTTTGGTTCCAAAATAATAAGCGTATATTGCCCGACAAATAGGTACGTTTTCGGATTACGTTTAAAGCGCTATTTTTCCGTGTTGGGATATAATATTTTGATAATATATGTAATATATTTGTATATTTTGATATTATATTTTCTCCAGAGTCTCTCCGTACAAAGGAGACCCTGCCAAAATTTTCCGTAAATTTTGGACTTAGAATTTTGTGAAAATATTTTCCCAACTTTAATAATTAAGTATAAAATAATATAATGATTATAAACAGGTATATTTTATTTAAGAAAATAAATTTAGTAAATTATTGTTATAAGTTAATATTTGGAATAAGATGTACTGTTTTATTCTTCCTTCTCCCTTCTTTTTCCTTTTCGGGGACGAAAAGTTTTGAGTGGGGGAGATTGTAACGACCCGTTAAATTAATAATATTTAATAAATTAAATTAATATAATTTCTAATTTGTTTAAGAATAAATGTAGAAATTTGGTATAGTAGTTGTAACCTAGTGTAACAATAAAATTTTATGACAATAGATTTGGATAATGTAATTTGTCACTTTTTGTTAAAAGTAAATTTTAAGAAATCAATAAATGTTGAATTGAGAATATTAATAAAAATTATTAACTAAAATGAGATTCATTAATATAAAATCAGTAGTGAAGATGTCACATTTGGTTGTAATAAAGGTGAATGCTATTAGTGGATGTCAACACTTAATAAAATTTATTTAGAATAAAAAGAATTTAAATGCATGTTTGAATAGAGTATTAAATTGATAGATTAAGCGTAAGTAATTAGAAGTTAACCCTATAAGATATGGAACTGAATGTATGAATATAATTTTGTAGAAATAGTTAATTAACAACTTATTTGTGCATACCCAATTTAATATAAATAACAAAAGGGCTAGCACTTGATGTGCCTAAGTATTAATATATTGGAACTATAATAAAATAGAGAGTTTGGTAGTAAATAGAAATAAAAAGACCGTTATTAACTAGTAAATTAATAAATGGATTCTAACAATAGGTAGTAATTAATGCGTGTATATTGGGCATTTGCGGATTACCAATTTTTCTACCTATTCATATAATTTATTTATGTAAATCTAAACCTATGGCAACATTTTGTTAATAAATGTTGGAAGTGAATTTGAATATATCAAAGGATAACAAGTGTTTAGGTTAAACATTTATTTTATTTAGTTAAGAAGGGAAATAGATTGAAATAAAGCTAATTTAAATTTTTTTGGTTGTTAATGGGTATAGTTAAATAAGGAGAAGTTATAGGAAATAAAACGCGCACTAATGAGATGTAATATAATTTCAAAGTTATTTATACCCACAAATAGGTTAATTACTGTATAGAAAGAGTCTAAATCAATAAATGAATTTATTAAGATTACATTTATAATTTTATAACCTTTATGCTGATTTAAGTTCAATTAATTTATTTGATTAAATAGTGCAGTAGCGTAGTTTTGTGCGGTAGTTGAAATAGCTAATTCTTTTAGGTAAAGTTAAGGCTAATTCTATGTATATATTTGACTTATTGTTGATATAGATTCTAGGAAGCAGGATCTATTAATTAAATGGAGTATTAGATTCAATAATTGCATTTATCGCATAAATAAAGAGAATATAACGGTTAAATTTGGCGTTATTGAAATTAAAAAGGAATGGGGGAATAATAATTTGAAATCATTGCAATAGATATTAATTTAAGGTTACCTTAAATAAATTAAGGTAATAAATGGAGGATAGTGTAAATATCTTTATAATACGATGATTTGTGTAGTTAGGGTAGTTTTGATTTGTCACTTAAGATGGAGGATTTTTATAAAATGTAATAAATGCAGTTTAAATTAAGGCATTGACGTTTGGGAATTTAAGAAGTGATAAACTAAAATTTATTTATTTATTTGAAAATTTGAAATCCAATTTGTGGATTTATTGCAAATAAGTGAAATTTGTGTTTAACCATTACATCGATAGGAATAAATTAAATTTAAGGTTATATTAATAAAATTTGGACTAGAGAAATGATATGAATCGGTTTTAGAAGCCTTAAATATAAAATGGGAAGTAGACGAGATTTCACGTTACAACCATTTTTAAAAATCCTGATGTATGTAGAAATATTTATGAAATATAACATAAATCAATGTTGAATCAAAAGAATAGAGTCAACACTTATTTATTCATTTAATGTGATATAACTACGAGTATGATTTATTGCAAATTACATGGAAATCTAATATATAGGACATTACCTAAAAAGGAAGAGTAGATAAAATTTATGATAAACATATTTGTATATGAAGGTTATTGATTTAAGGAGAAATTAGGCAAGTTTTATGTATTTGGGTTAAGTGCAACCTTTAATAGATAAATTTAGTGCAATTAAAGAAATTGACATTTAATATTTCGATAACTTAAAATTTGATGCGATAAGAACATTTGGGTAATGAAGGGATGACAAATATTAGCTATGATTCTAGAAGGAATTAAATAGATAATGGGAAGATTAAAATCAGGTTCTAAGCAATAATTATTAAATAACAGAAGTTTAGGAGTAAAGTGAGATAGTTGAAAATTTTAATCATTCATATAAGTCATTTGTTTATTAATATGAGTTAGCTAATAAATTTAACTTGGGCAATACCTATATATTGGAAACACATTTGTAAAGTGTAATTAATTGAATTTGGTGAATTGGGAATGAATCCAAGGTTATAGGAATTGATGAAATACTACGCAAATAAAAGGTAACTGCATAAAATCAATGTTTCGTAATAAATTGTAATTGATAATTAAGTAGGAATGGGTTTGAATTTGACAAAAAGGAAAATTTATTATTTGCTTACCCATCTATTCAATCTATTAAATTTGATCAGATCCATTTGCAATTAAACGAATTTATTTACAAGTTAGTATGTATTTAGCTGATAACTATAAACTAATTAGGGAATTGGGTATATATATTACCAGTTAAGTTATATAAGATAATGGTTGACTTAATTAAGGGAGTTTATGTAATAATTTCATTTATTTTGTAAGTGGAAATAAAACGTTAATGATAACAAGTATTCAAAATTTACCATCTATTTAGTATATTAAGTATAATTGATAATCAACTGCAGCAAGTAATAAATAATAAATACGTAACGTTAAATGAAGTAATATTTGAAATTTAAGATTTAGAAACTATGTAAAAATAAGTGCAGATGAAATTGGGGATATTTACATATTGAAATATGAATCCAATGATAAATCAATCTAATTGACAATAAATAATGGAAAGTAAATTTAATTAAATTTTGGAAATTTAATATATATATACAGTTATAAACCCTAGCTCCATCCTATTGTCATTTGCTGTATATTCATTTCTTCATCTCCTTCTCCTCCTCAAATGGTTGCAAAACCTAGATCTACTTCAATCCAAATTTCAATGAAAATGCAAAAACTTCAGAAAAAAATTCCACAAAAAAATATATGTTAATGTTCTCGAGGCACGTAATCTACTGGTGCAATTCGTTTTCTGTTTTGAACATTCGTTTGACCAGAATTAATTCAAACAGTCCGTGACCATTCATCATCGTCGTCGCAAACTTCGTCGGATCGTCAAACCTTTTCTGGGTTTTGTAGAGTGGACGATGGGGATCGCATCTATATGGTTTTTGTGTCGATTCAACGGTTAGATCGTCGTAGATCTTCGATTAGGGTTTCTGGAAGGGGGCCGCGTGCGTTTCTGGGAATAGAAGGAGTGACGTGGCACATATATTTGTAAGTGATGAATGTGTGTCGTTTTATTTATTTTCAATTTTGAATTCAATCATCATTTTTCGCCATAACTTTCTCATACGAAGTCGGATTCACACGAAATTTCTTTTGTTAGGATCGTAATTTAATTCCGGATTTGATGACGCTGGTTTGGACGAATTCCGAGAAGGGCAAATTTTTGGGTTTAAATCGTATTTAATTCGGTTTAAATTCAAAAGGTGAGTGTTTAAACCCACTCACAACTACTAGAAGCTTTTATGTTTGTTAAGTTAATTTTAGAAATGAATAGAAATTTATTTATGAGTATTTGGCATGTTTATTTCACTCATATTTGTTGAATTGCATTTATTAAATTTAACTGTTAATTTAATTTATTTATTGCGTATTAATTGATAGTTAGAATTTATTTGTTTGCCTATAAACTGCTAGTTAACAGTTATATAGATTATTACTGAATATAAACTGTTAGATTAGTAGTTGTTAAATTTAATCTGAATAAAATTGCCAGTTATTACCTGTTATATATTATCAAATATAAATTGTTATTGATTGATATTGCTTGATGATTGTGATTGGATGATGGGTGATGTTGATGAATGTTTTATTGTATATCATTAAATTGCAAATTATCATGCATATTTCCTTTCATTCGGGATTGTGGTTTGAAATGATATACAACCGCAAAATTTTATATCTTTTAAATTGTGGATTGAAATGATAAATATCCGTATCACTTGACCATAGGATAGAAAATTATATACAGGCACCGCGGTATATATATATAACTATTTAAATGTGATTTCTATGGTTTGGATGGAATACGGTTTATAATAATCTTAAATTTTATATTGTATAAATATTATTCTTCCATATATATACATATGAAGTTGAAAATTTTGAAATTAAAAGGTGTATAAATCTCTTTATTAAAAATGGAAAAATTTAAGAAAATGGAGTTTGATAATTTATATCATATGTTTAAATGTTAAGTTTGGAAATTTTAAGATATGATATTTATAATTGGATTTTTTCCAAGATAAATTGAAATGAATATTCTAGTATAATTTGAATTGAAAAAAAATATTGGAGTTCTTATTTATTTATGGAGTTTATGTGAATATTCAAGACTAAATAATAGAACATTTAATTTGGTTGATGGAATAAATTCCAACTTTAGTTTTGAAATATTAATACTCCAAATGGATATATATATATATATATATATATATATAAATTGAAGTGGTTTTGGAACTTGAGAGAGATAATACAAATTTTGGTTTAGACTTTAATAAAGAAATGTATTTGTAAAGCCATGAGAACTATTTTCTTTACAAAGTAACATTTAAGTTAAACCTTTTAATTCATATACCGTTGAATATCCAAACCATTCAAGTTTTAGAAGTTATGGTTTTAAATTATGATTTTCAAAATACTATGCTTTGAAAATATTTGATTTTCAAACGTTATGAAGTTAAAGCATTTTGATTTTGGAAAAGAATTATATTTGGGATAAGTGATAAAATATGGTTTTGGGTTTTGAAATGATATCGTATTCAAGGTTATGAAAAGGGATGTTTATTCTGATTTTTAAAGTATAACCTATTTTTAAATGACCGCGGTGTTATAATAACGATGGGTTGGCAAAGAGACCGGGATCGGATATCTGACATACTCTCTGTCGATACCGAAAACCACTTTGACTAACCGTGTACGCGGTGGAGATTCCAGAATGAAGTAGGTGGTGGCGACGTTTCCTGTAAGGTAAATACGTGGACCCAACTCCCGTGAGTTGGCATAAGGTGGCTAAAACAGGAGCTATTCCCAGGCCAATGAGGTCATTCCTCTGATCGTACACTCCTCTTCGATATTATACTATGACTTTGGATTGATTCAGTGGCCACTTTTATTTTGATTTTGGGGAGTTTGTTCGAGGTGGGCGGTAACTGCGGCTACGCGTTTCCATCAGCCTGGGTACGCAATTGGTATATCTACCCTGGCATTGCCTTGTTGTGCCATGTCACCTACCATACCGAGCCTTTACTACGAGTTATGTTTTGTACCATACCTATGGAGTGCCCTTTGACGACGCCCAGTACGGGGGAGATTACGGTACTGTATAGACTATGGGGATATATAAATGTGTTAAGGTGGAAAATGTAAAGCCTTAACGCTATTTAAAAGTAAGTTTATTTTATAAATAGACACTATTATAATAGCGCAATATACTACATAGTAAATAGTTTAACGGATCCTTAGGAGATGTAAATCCCGAACATCTCTTGAGTTACTGTACTCATATTTATTTCTGTAAATTTAACTCACATAAGATCTTTTAGTCTGGCTCGAGTGTTTTTGTCTTTTCAAATTCGCTCGGGTCAGTCCGAGCGTTTCAGGATCGAAGACTTTAGCTTTGAAGGACGAAGACGAAGGAGTCGTATTATTATTATCTATAGTATTGCACCACACTCATACTGTTCCGCTGCATTGATTGTATTGGTAGGTGTAACTCTGATATTTATTGTATAAAGCAAATCAAGTGTTTGTAAACTGTTTTGAACTGTATATTTATTATTATAATTTATCCTTCCGATGTGAGATTCTATTTTGTTTTTATTTCTTCTCTGTTTTTCTTATTTACCCCATAACAATCCGTCCTTCCGTTATGTTTTGAATTGGCACGTGTGTCGGTTTAAAGTGTGCGAAAAGGCGGGATGTTACATTACCGAACTAAATTTAGTCACTTGTTCAGTGTTAAATGTCAATATTAAAGCATATCACATGAATATACATGTGTTTTAAATCGATCGGTAAATTTACCGTTACCACTGGTTTTAAAGCAATGATACCGATAATTTACCATAGAAAATGATAAATTTACCATTACCATACCGATTAAACTGGTATACCAATATCAATCAATAATGTCAACCAATTAACCAGTAATGGTATGGTAACGTAAATTTACTGTTACAATAACAGTCCTAGTTATACATATAGTAATCAAATAATTATACGAAAATATGTAAGATCGTTATTTAACTTATTTTGTTGTTATATACGATTAACAATGCAATAATCATAATATTTATTAAGGGGAAGGCTGGAATGACTATTTAAAAGGTTACTAAATTCATGAAACCCCTCAACAAAGTAATGCTATTTTTTTAGTTTTCCACTCCTTTGGTATATTTTTTCGATCCTCCAATAACCTATTTTTTGATAAAGGTTAGTCGAGTAAAAAATCTTATCCCAATTTATGATTAATTAATTTGGACCTTGTCTAGATTCAGTAATATAATAGAATATAATTAATCTATTAGCTAGAACAAAAACATGGATAATTATGAAAATTGTAGATATAGGACTACAATTTGCATCTTTGTGGAACATAACTACTTGTTAATGTAGTTGTATCTTTTTCATTTGATAAGTATGTAAGATCTTTAAGTAATTACTATATATTTATATCATATCGACATTAAATGGGAAGAGTATTTATGAGCCTGATATTTTTATTTTTTGACAGTAGTTAACCTATGGACAAAAGTTGTGTAAATCTTGATCGTAATTCAGATGAGTATAGAAACAAGATGGAACTATTTTTGAATGAGGCTTTTTCCAAATCTATTTGAAAAGATAGAATCATTTGTCCTTGTAAAATGTGTTCCAATTGTTATTTCAATGATAAAGTTACTGTTGTTGGTCATCTTCTTTCATATGGAATGCATCCCCTTTATATGATGGCACGATGGACTCATCATGGTGAACCTTACATCGGGGATTCTTATGTAAAAAGCGAGACTTATTCTAATCAAGTTAATGATACACAAATGAGCACTGATCAAAGAGAGAGAGGTGAAATAAATGATTTTCTCGATGAACCGCTTGTGCCTTTAATTATAGAAAATACTAGTTTTTCAGGCCAGCCATTTACTTCTGAAGGTCAAATTCCCGAGGCCATGTGTTTCTTTAAGTTATTAGATGAAGCTAATATGGAATTGTATGCTGGTAGTAAGTATAAGAAAATGGATGCCATTGTAAAACTATACCAAATCAAGTGTTTAGAAAATGTGAGTAATTCAGCATTCTCTATGTTTTTGGAAGCATTCAAAGAATGTTGCCTAACAGAAATTGTATGCCACAGTCAAATGCACAAGCCGAAAAAAATTATTGACGATTTGGGTCTCAATTATGTAAAGATTGATGCTTGTCCGAATGGTTGCATGTTATTTTCAAAGGAAGCTTCACATTTGGTTGCTTGCTCTTATTATGGTTTTTCAAGATATAAAGTAAACAAAGAAGATCAAAATTTTAAAAAATTTATATCAACCAAGGTGCTTCGCTATTTTCCTTCAATTCCTAGACTAAAGAGGTTTTATATGTCAAATTATACATCAGAACATATGAGATGGCATTCAACTGGTTGTTCAAATGATGGTTTCATGAGGCATCCAGTGGATTCTCTAGCTTGGAAACATCTAGATTCTTAATACCCTGATTTTGCATTAGAAATTCGTAATGTTCTTTTAGGTCTTGCAAGTGATGGTTTCAATCCTTTTGCGCACATGAGTAGTAAGCATAAAACTTGGCTAGTAATTATTTCTATTTATAGTTTACCTCCATGGTTGTGCATGAAGAAACCTTATCTACTTATGTCTTTGTTAATTCTAGGGCATCATGAACCCAAAAAAAGATATTGACATTTATATGCAACCTTTTGTAGATGAGTTAAAAGAATTTTGGGAGGTTGGCACAAATACGTATTATATTTTTTCTAAATAAACATTTAATATGAGAGCGGCTATTTTATGGACTATAAATGGTTTACCTGCATATGCTAACTTATTTGGTTGGAGTACGTCTGGAAAGCTTGCATGTCCGCATTGTGCTCATCAAACATGTTCAATGCGATTACCAAATAGCAAAAAGTAAGATTATATGAGGAATAGAAGATTTTTACCTATTACACATAGATTTCAAGTTGATAAAGAATCATTTAATGGTTAATGTGAGAATGATCCTCCACCTAGACTGCTAACTAGAATTGAGTGTTTGAGATAACTATCAAATTTATGATTTTCTTTTGGTAAGCCACCAATAACTGAATCCATTAATCGTCAAAAACGTCAAAGGGGTATGAATGCCGCTAAGGAATATTAGAATTGCTGGACCATGGAAAAAAAAACATGTTTTTTAGTTTACCTTATTGGCAACACCTTTTGATACAACATAACATTGATGTGAAGCATTTGGAGAAAAATGTAAGTGAAAATATTTTGGGAACTTTACTTGGTAGCTCAAAAAAAGAAAAGGATGGACTTCAAGTTTGAGCTGACTAGATAAGAAAGCCACTTCACACTGTTTGTGAGGCAATAGGACATTTATACCTCCGGTAATATTCTTTATGACAAATGATGAAAAAATATTATTTTGCAAAGTACTCTCAAATGTACATGTTATGGATGGATATTCCACTAACATTGCTCGTTGTGTAGATGTGAAGGAAAAAACTACAAGGATTGAAAATTTGTGAGCATCATGTAATTATGTAACATCTACTTCCACTAACGACATGACGGATTTTGCTTAAACTTCTTGTCCTTGTTCTGCTTGAGTTATGTGCAATTTTTACAAATTTTTGTAGTAAAAAGCAACATGTTGCATCCATGAACCAACTAAAATATAGGGTAGTGTTAGCCTTATGTATGATGGAAAAGATGTTCCCTCCTTCCTTCTTCACAATATCCGTTCACTTTATAATCCATTTATTCGACAAAGCTGCGGTCGCTGGACCGATTCAATATCGTTGGATGTATCCTATAAAAGGTAACCGCTTTCCTCATTTCATTTTTAATTCCATTTAGTATTATATTTTAGGTACAAAGGCTTAATTTTATTATCTACATATAAAATTCAAAGTGGGATAATAATATCTTGATTTGATATTCAAATTATTATTAAGTTTATAACTTGAAGTAAGTACATTTTATTATCACGAACTGTAACATTAATGATGCGTTTTTCATAACATCTAAATAAATGATAATAAGATGATAAGTATCCGCGTTTGGATTTGATGCTCTACATTTTAGTCAACAAGTATAACATTAGTATAACATTTTTTACAGTAATAAGTCAAATTAAAAATATTTAGTTCATTATATAACATTATCAAGCGTGGATACATATTTTTGTAAGCAAACGCATGAGTGTAGAACTAATTTAAGTATGTGAAACTAGGTCCCTTTTAAAACCGGTTTGTCAACAAAAATACATAAGTCTTGTATTATGGTTTTTTAAGGTACTTGCAGACGTTGAAACGATATGGTCGCAACAAAAGCAATCCTGAAGGAAGCATTGCAATAGGATATCTTATAGAAGAATGTGTTTCTTTTGTTCATTGTACTTGAAAGGTGTAGAAACTCGTTATACACACCGTGGTCGTAACGCTGATGCATCATTGCCTCGTGAGATCAGTAGGGGATTATCAATATTTGCAAATTCAGGTCATTAGTTAGGGAAATGCTTGGAAGTCAATCTTGAGAAAAACGTTTGGGAGCAATGTCATATCTACATCCTACACAATTGTAGTGAACTAAATATTTTTCTAGAGTAAGACCATTACTTCAATATGAAGTATATACTCTTAATTTCAACTTTTGAATAGGTAACCAGCATTTCTTTCTTGATTTGATTTTTATAGTAAAAGGTTGAGGGAACTACGTACAGTTCACAGGTGGAAAACTATCCATGAAGTAGAGAATTTAAGAAATAAAGAATTTGCTATCTGGATTAGAAACCATGTAAGTACCTTATACTTTAACATTATTTTTTTTGCAATTTCTAATAAGAATATCATATAATGAAATAGTGAATTGCTTTGGCATAGGTAAATGATCTTCAGGCCATCGACCACTTTTCGATAACAAATGATTTAGTTTGATTAGCAAATGATTCAAGCCGGATGGTGAGGAAATACAAAAAATATGTTATAAATGGTTATAGGTTTCGAACTAAATCAATAGATGATAGATACAAAAACCAAAATTACGGCGTATTTGTTAGTGTTGCAACATCATGTTATTCAAGTGTGAGGGACTCTAATCCAATTGCTGGTAATGTCGATTATTATGGTGTTTTACAAAATATTTATGACCTTGATTATAGGTTTCCTGGTGAAAGTGATAGTTCAAACTTGCAAAGTTGTCTTATTTGAGTGTGATTGGATGAGCAAGTCTGGGAAGAAAACTGATCGATATGGCTTCAATTTAATGAACTTTAATTCCGTGACACAAAATAATGATAGGTTTATACTGGCATCACAAGTTATTCAAGTATTTTATGTTACTGATCCAAAACAAATAGATTGGGCTGTCGTGGTTAAAACAAAGCCTAGAGAATTCTATGATTTAGTGGTGGATGATAATGAAGCTGATGTTGATGATTACTATGCAACTCCAAACCTTGATGATCCTAATCTCGACACTGAAGAGCTACAAATAAGAACTAATATTAATGGTGTTTATGTTAATAAAGTGTTACCGAAGTCTAATGTAAACGTTCCCAATCTTGAAGATGTCGATAGTGATGAAGAAGAAAATGAGAATGAGACCGCGAATGAGTGCGACAATGAAATATAGCAGTATAAACAGTTTATAATCATGTTAAACTTTATTCTATTTAAGCCTTTGTCTATATTGTAATTTTTTTGACATGTTCATTTTGACATATGTTAAGTCTTGTACATATCAATTGTTAATTCAATTTTTTGGCTTCTCTTTTCGTTTATTAAATAGTACGATATTTGTACTTTACGTTATGTTTAACTATTATTTAGATGTGTAGCTTTGAATCTTCTGATTCGGATGAAGTGAATCATCATAATAATGAAATACATGAGGATGACGAGTCTCCAAATAATTGTATTATTCCATAACTTAATTTTGATATAGTGTATGTTTCAATTATGTACAAATTGATTTTATAAGGAAAGATCGGATTTTTTTAATAGATTTCTTTTGCTCCCTATGATTGTAAAATCATGTAATTATTAATACACCACTTTTCTTGTAACAAACCACGTTAAATACCATTAGTTTAGTATTCCATTGCTATAAAATAGATTCATATATGTTTATATAATGTTGTTTTTGGGGGGTCAAAAGTAGAAAAGGACGCGGTTATAACAAACCTATATGGGGTAAATCAGACAAGGAAAAAATTGAGTTTACAAATGATGGACTATGCATTGTTCCAGAAGATGCCAGATTAGCAAGGTACCTAATTAATTTAGCAAGAAACTACAATCTTCTTCCTCTTTCTCCACTGGACTGGCGATCTCAACAAGATGTTGTTTTGGATAGAATATGGAAAATAATATTGATACGTATATATTTATAAATATTATAATATTTAAAGAAATTTGGTAATTTAGCTTTATATCTTACAGTGTTACTTTTTGTATAGATTAATTAGAGCTTGATAATTGTTGCATACTTGCTAATTGTGATTTGTAATATTACCATCTAAAACTGTATGAATAATTAAAAACATTACAAAATAGGAATTCTGTATATTGCATCTAATGTATAAAAACGCTATTTGGAAAGAAGAAAGAACGGTAACATGATTCTAGAGTTTAGGGTCACTTGGTATTCAAAGCTTATAAATTCTAGAAAATTGTATTTCATGGAGGTTAATACAAGACTAAATGATTTGTTCCATTTGTGAATAATACATGATATTTTTCTTTTGATAAGAATTCATATTTGTTGTTCAATTCGCTGTATTTGGACTGAACCTTCTCTTTTTTCCATGATTTCAAAAATAAACATAATATGAAGTCGTTGTGCAAGTAAATGATGACAAATTTATAAATACAATGTATTGTCTTTTTATTTAAAAAATGAATGATCATGGGATAGGTTTCAAACCTGCTATTGTTAATTGGGACAGTCAATTTATGTCGTGTGGAATATGATATGTTATATTTGGTAAATAGAGCCCAAGATTGACAATCAATTCAACCCACGATAACTTTTTCCTACATTAATATATCTATATTCTCTTTTACCCATATGACTGTGGTAATATCTACATATAGTATGAACATATATGGCAAGAGGTCACACATGATTTATAGAACATTAAATGAGAATATTTCATGACAATTTGATTACACTATAGATTCTTAAAGAAAAATAAAATCTTGAAATATAGTTGTAAATATAAAAACCACTGTAATATTATATTATACTATAACTAATATGAAATATTTGGATTTGATTTTTAAAACTATAAGTTTAGAATTCAAGTGTACTACAATTACGTACTATATTCTAGAGGAAAATTAGGTGAATAAGCATAATATATCCCCAAAGTAGTCATGGTTAACGATAAAACAAGAACTGAAATATAATGTAAAGCGTTAAAGTTCTAATTTTTTTAAATGATCATTGCTTAGAAAACAATTTTATCTGCATTAAATAAAATAATGCTTCGCTAAAGCACTTTCAAAAAAATATTGTTGACATTCTTTGTTCAAGTGAAGATGAAACCTAATAAACTGATGGTGTATACTTCAAATTTTTTTAGATGTATTACAGTGAATCTTAATTTTAATTTGCAATAAATACTGCTATAACATAAACCTTTTGTATCATATAAGATATAATATACTGGCGTCCCGAAGACATTCCCTACCCTCCCACAACTAAACATTCAATATTGAAAAGACTAGCAAAAAGAGTTAGAAATAATAGGGTAGACTTGAAAGCAAAATATTACACTCCATACATTGGCTTACCGCTTTATGTGTGGAGATGAACGTGTGGACAATGAACAATGGAGAAAAATGGTAAATTATTGGGATAACGACCATAAAAATAAAGTAAATCTCTCTTTCTTTACAATTTTTTATTATAATAAATATTTTATGTATAAATATTATCATATTATACCTTTTTCATGAATAATAGATGAAAGTTGAAAAAAATGTTGAGAACCGTAAGAAGCTGAAAATGAGTCATACAGGTGGTTCAAAGTCATCTGTAAGGAATCATGCAGAATATGTAAGTAATATTAATCACATATTTACTTTAGCTTCATTTGTTTGCCCAATAGTACATAATCTTATGAACAAAAAGTAGTATCTATATTATTTTAATACAATTTAGATGTTTATATTGTGGTATTATTTTGGCATAGAAACAAAAATATGGCCATGAACCCGATCCGATTGAAGCATTTGATTTGGTTCATAAGAGAAAGGATAAAAACAAAAACTAGGTTGATGATACATTAGAGCAAATAGAGGTAAGTATAATATCCTTTAACCGATACTTTCTATTTTTTGGAGCATATGTGACAAACTATAGTTATGTTCTTATATCGAACTATTTTTGTTCATGAATAAATTGCCTTTAGTAAGATATAAGTATAGTTAATCGTATTAATAGAATGATTTGTGCTCTTTAAGTAAACAAATTTTGCATTAAATATAGAAGAATTCGGTTGCCTGTAATTAAACCTAACGTGATAGTTACTGTAAATGTATCTCAAATACTACTTTATTGGTATATTTTAATAGTTTGAACAAAGCAATTAGGTCTCTGACAAAATTTGGTAAGGTTTTATGATGGAATATTGATTTGATCATTAACTTTTGATGATTTGTATTCATAATTAAGTAAACATTTGCTATATTAATTTACAGAGGTCATAGTTTCTCAATCCCTGCAAATTAGATCAAATTTATATCCACTCTGCACTTGGTCCTTGTCCGTAGTTTGATGCCACCGTTTATCAGATTTATATCCACTTTGATAAAGTTAACTATATTAAGTAAATTTGATTACAATTTAATCATTAGGTAAATTATTATTAAATGTCATGGCATCATTTGATCGTTAATTTTTGATGATTTTTATTCATAATTAAGTAACATTTGCTATATTAATTTTTAGGATTACTATATTACTAATTAAGTAAATTTTTAGGATCTGCCTAATTTAGGATTACTATATTAAGTAAACATCTTCTATATTTGTAGGATATGCCTAATTTTCTATATTAAGTTTTAGGATTACATTAGAATCTTCCTAATGTATATCCACTCTGCCTAATTTGCTATATTTGTAGGATTTGCCTATTTTCTATATTAATTTTAAGGATTACGTTAGAATCTTCCTAATTTATATCCACTCTGCCTAATTTGCTATACTTGTAGGATCTGCCTAATTTGTAGGATTACTACATTAAGTAAATTATGATCAAAATGTAATGGCATCATTTGATCATTAATTTTTGATGATTTGTATTCATAATTAAGTAAACATTTGCTATATTAATTTGCAGAGGTCATGTAACAACCCGAGGTTTTGCACCATTTATAATCTTCATTAAACGATTAATCTGTTGGTTTTTATCGCAATTAGGAGTTCTAATCAGCTGAAATTCATTTAAAAAAAATTTGCTAAAGAATTCAACGGGCTTTAATTGAAATCCTGGCCCAAGAAGACTCTCTCCTTCATTTTATTTGGCCGTTCCCTTATTCAATTCGACCTGTTTCCCCCTCTCCTTTTCATTTTTTCGAACCCTAAATTAAAACAAGCGGAAGAAATATGGCGGCTCGTTTCTTCCTTCGTTCGTCCCCCTTGCAAAAATTAGGGCATAGAAATCGAAGACAATGGCCGCAAGGGTTCGAACTTCACTCGCTTCCCTCGATTTCTACGGCTTCGACTCGTAACTGGTCTTTGTGTAGCTTCGCTCGCGACTGCTTCAATTCATGGCTAAGGTGAGTGGCCTTCTAATCACATCTAATTCAAGTCGTCTTTATTCCTCTATTGCTTTAATTTCTTGACTCTTGTTGTTTTGATAATTCGTGACTATCATGGCTTTAGCTGTTTTGGAATTTGGCTTGTTCGACTTGTACATTGCTGCGTTCAAATTGAATTTGGCCTTGATTACTAATTTTCCTATTTGTTTGAATAATACAGTGTTGAATTTGATTTGGTTTCTGACTTGGTCATCCGGTTTCGTGGATTCAACTCCATGAATTTTGGTTCCGTTGCGTTGATATTATACTGGAGTAATTTCACTTGATTCGAACTATGCTTTGTCTAGTTCATTTGATCTGTATTTTGTAGTGTTTGACTTCTTCATTGCTTTGACTTCGGCCATTAGGTCTCTGACATGTTCACTGTCACCTGACTTTGATTGGTAAAACCTGTAAATTTCTCTGTTGTAATTTTAACCTGATGCTTGAATGCAGTTTATCACCATGTTATCTCGATGCCTTCTCCTTTAACTTACTCTTGTACCATGAATTTTGAACTCGTCTTAAGTATAATTTGGAACTAGTTTATATGATTATATGTGGTAGGTTTGTGTATGACACTTCACTGCTGTCTGCATTTGATAATTCGTGACTTGATCGAGTTGCTGCCATTATTGTTGGCACTGACTTCATCATGTTTGCATTTTTAATCTAGTGGTTGTTGACCCTATGTGCTTCGACTCTGGCATTTAAGTCTTGTTCAAAACTGATACTTGTATTTGACTTCGGTCACTTGACATTTTTGACTTGTTCATTTGTGAATTTTGCACTTCTGTTCATTTGGAATATTTACCAGTACCTGCTGTTGTATAACTTCGGGATTTTGGAACCCCTGATTTTAGGAAGATATTGCTCCGACATTTAAAACCTGACTTGTTTGAATTCAAGATTAACACGACTTGAAACTGCATGCTATAGCTGCATATTGGGTAGTTGGGCCACTGTGTACTTGTCTTCATTGTGTGTCTGCTGCACATGAGGTCTTTGCTTGCATATATGTGTCATTTGCATTAATCTGGAGTTGTTTGTTGTATTCAGTCTTCACTTTAGAACTTCATGTGTAGTTCTGTCTACATCCATGCCTTGGTTTCACTGCATAGTCATGTGTCTGGTTCATTTTATGTTAGATTCAGTCTTGTACCGCTTGAGTCTGCACTTGCACTGTCTCTGACCTTTTGGCACTTATGTTGCATTTCAGTCTGTTGTTGGTTGGTCAACACTTATTGTTGTTGTCACTGCACAGTGCACTTAGTCTCCTTTGCCTGTTTTTCGAGACATGTTGTCTAGTACACTTGTAGTCTTCATATTTGTTTCTAACCATTCTTTGTGCTACCTGACTGGAATGGATGTACACTTGTGATCTTGTGGTGGCTGCAGTTTTTGGTTGCAGTTGCCCTTGTTGTTTTGCATTGCATTGATGCAAATGGATTGTTTTTCTAACTACAATTGAGTTGAATCCGGTATTCGGGTTTGACCTTGTGTTCGTTTGTGAATTTTCATTGTGTACATACGTGCACATTGTCCATGTCTGTCTACTTTGACCACTGAGGCCGTAGCAATGATATTTGAATCTTCATTGATTTTGGTTCGTTGATCTTTTGTGTACATCATCACTATAGTGGCAAGGCAGTGCACGCAAGCATGTACTGCAGCCACACGGTATTGCTTTTATTGATATTCTAATTGCTTTTGATTTATGGATCTTTTGCGTATTTCCATATGCAGTAGTGGTGAGGCAGTACACGCGTGCGTGTTCTGCAGCCCTACCCGTGTTGACCTTTTAATTGATGTTTCAATTGTTTGAATTGTTTCGTGTGTCAAATCCAATAATTTGAATTTGTTGATTTGTTGTTCAACACCGTTATGTGTTATATTTACCGTTATCCGATTTCTTTATTTAAGAATCGGATAGGTAAATTTATTGTGATTGTCGTCTATTTGATTATTTAATTATTATTGCTTCTGCACATTAATAACTGAGTTTGAATTAGACTGACCCGTGTATTATTTTCTTTTGAATTTAATACTCGGGTCAGACCGAGTTATTACAGGTTGTAGATATCTTACTTTGGGTTGCTGCTAGAGCTATGAAGTCTTTTCATACCTTTTGGAGTAGTCGTCGTCATTTTATAGTAGTCAGTGTATTTGTATAGGAAGATATATATTCATGTATATCATATACGATAATGTACTTGTATATGTAACTTCCACAGTCGACAGTTGCAGTTGTATCATATGTACCGTATCACATGTATTGTAACTGACATTAGTTATTATATATATGAGACTTTTTGTTTTATCTGTGTTCCGCATTTATATGATCTGTGTTATTATTATATTTATTGTCCTAAGCTATTATGAACCATCGTAGTTCGTTTTATATTGGAATTGGGTATGTCGATGGGAGTAAATAAATAAGAGACGAAAAATAAAAATATATACCACTCCTATCGAGATAACCAATACTAGTGTAAGGCCTAACTACGGATGGCTGCTCCTATCCAGCCTTATTCTTCGTGATAACGGACAGTATTTCCTTTAATACTCTTTGTTATTGTGAGCATAGAGGTGGGGCATCACAGTTGGTATCAGAGCATGGGGTTTATGGACATAATATAAAACATAACTTAGATGGAGCATGTGTTACAACTATTAGTCGATGTTTTAGTTGTGTTTTGAGTCAAAACTAAAGTTTTGAAATTTTGATGAAATTTTTAAATATCTTTATTTAAAAATAAAAGTGAATTTGGGTTTTGATGATTGGTTGATTCGTGTTTTGTTTATCAGAGTGCGCAGCGAAAACAGTGAGACTGTCTTCGCTGAATACAGCTGATATCCTTTTTGATTTAAAAATCAAGATATGAAATTGAAATAAATTTCATTTGTTATTTACATAGTTGTGTTTAATTTGTTTTCTTTGAAAATTTCGAATCCGATTGAGGATCCGAAGCGATGGTAGTTATGTGATTTTTGTTGAGATTTTGTTGTTTTGAATTATCTTCATTGAAGATATATCCGAGTGATTTCTTTGTGCATTTTGTGGTATACATGCAAATTTATGTTGCACGTTACTGCATTATTTTTACGTTGTACCGATGTTTGGTTTTAAACGTATTTGTAGCCGTTACTTTTATAACGGGATTTTTACACCAATGCTAAATTTTTGAAGCCCGGTAATTTGTTGACATTTTAATGAATGAAAATTCACTGATATTATCTTTTGATGTGAATTCTTTTGATGAGATTTTGACGTATAAAATTTCTATCACTTTGACTTCAGTAACCATCAAAATTTTAAAGTGGATTTTTAAGCGGTTATCCCGCAATGCTGATTTTGAGATCCGTTTCTACGGTGTTTTGAGAAGTGCAATTTCCTTGTCGAAATTGTTACTAATATTGCTGTTTTTATCACGGATTTGCAAATCGTTTTAAAAATAAAATTTATTCCAAATTTTTTATAGTTTACGCTTTCAAAAGAATGAGGATGCGATTTAAACGATTCAGTAAAATCGAGGACTATGAACTCTTTCTTTTACTTATTCGCTTAATTCCGGACTTGTCCGTTTGAGAATGTAAATTATTACTTTTATAAAATAAATGAAATTGTTTTCAGAAGTTTTGCAGTTTGCGCTTTCAAAGGAATGAGGAAGCGATTTAAACGTTTCAGCAAAATCGAGGATTATGACCCCTTTCTTTTAATGATTCGCTTAATTCCGGACTTGTTTTTTTGAGAATGTGAAATGTTATTTTTGGAATACACAATTTTGCATTTTCAAGGAAACGATGAAGAGATTTAAACAATTTAGTAAAACATGCGGTTATGGGACATGTGCGTTTTCTATTTTGGTTAATTCCAGACTCGTTAATTGAAATATTTGATGATTTTCTTGTGTTTTTGAGCCACTATGTTGGACCTTCGGGTCATTTGTTGGACCTTCGGGTCAATACCAGTACCAGACCTTCGGGTCATTTGTTGGACCTCTGGGTCATTTGTTGGGCGCCAAAATTATGTTGGGTACTTGATAGGCTTCGGCCATTTGTTGATGCACGTGCGGCGTAGCTAAAACTCGCCATTTGTTGGGATCGATCCACCTTTTATGTTGATTTTCTAGATTATCTTCATTGATTTCTAGATATTTGTTGTTTTCAATTATCTGCAGATAATTGGATATTTGTTGATATGAGTTCTGATTATCGTTTTTGATAATTGGATATTTATTGTTTCTGATTATCGCTTGTGGTAATCGGATATTTGTTGATTTTGATTATCGTTTTTGATAATCGAATATTTGTTGTTTCTGATTATCGTTTTTGATAATTGGATATTTGTTGATATGAGTTCTGATTATCGTTTTTGATAATCGGATATTTGTCGTTTCTGATTATCGCTTGTGGTAATCGGATATTTGTTGATTTTGATTATCGTTTTTGATAATCGAATGTTTGTTGTTTCTGATTATCGTTTTTGATAATTGGATATTTGTTGTGAGTTCTGATTATCGTTTTTGATAATCGGATATTTGTTGTTTCTGATTATCGCTTGTGGTAATTGGATATTTGTTGATTTTGATTATTGTTTTTGATAATCGGATATTTGTTGTTTCTGATTATCGCTGGTGGTAATCGAATATTTGTTGATTTTGATTATCGTTTTTGATAATCGAATATTTGTTGTTTCTGATTATCGTTTTTGATAATTGGATATTTGTTGATATGAGTTCTGATTATCTTTTTGATAATCGGATATTTGTTGTTTCTGATTATCGCTTGTGGTAATTGGATATTTGTTGACTTTGATTATCGTTTTTGATAATCGGATATTTGTTGATTCTGATTATCGTTTTTGATAGTCGGATATTTGTTGATTTTGATTATCGTTTTTTGTAATCGAATATTTGTTGTTTCTGATTATCGTTTATGATAATCGGATATTTGTTGATTTTGATTATCGTTTTTGATAATCGAATATTTGTTGTTTCTGATTATCGTTTTTGATAATCGGATATTTGTTGATTTTGATTATCGTTTTTGATAATTAAATAATTGTTGATTTAAGATTTAATTATCGTCTCTGATAATTAAATATTTTTTGATTTGAGATTTAATTATCGTTTTTTATAATTAAATAATTGTTGATTTGAGATTTAATTATCGATTGTGATAATTAAATATTTGTTGATTTGAGATTTGATTATCGTTTGTGATAATTAAATATTTGTTGATTTGAGATTTGATTATCGATTGTGATAATTAAATATTTGTTGATTATTTGTTGATTTGAGATTTGATTATCGATTGTGATAATTAAATATTTGTTGATTATTTGTTGATTTGAGATTTGATTATCGATTGTGATAATTAAATATTTGTTGATTTGAGATTTGATTATCGATTGTGATGATTAAATATTTGTTGATTTGAGATTTGATTATCGATTGTGATAATTAAATATTTGTTGATTATTTGTTGATTTGAGATTTGATTATCGTTTGTGATAATTAAATATTTGTTGATTTGAGATTTGATTATCGATTGTGATAATTAAATATTTGTTGATTATTTCTTGATTTGAGATTTGATTATCGATTGTGATAATGAAATATTTATTGATTTGAAATTGGATTATCGTTTTTGATAATTAAATATATGTTGATTTGAAATTTGATTATCGTTTTTGATAATTAAATATTTGTTGATTTGAAATTTGATTATCGTTTTTGATAATTGAATATTTGTTGATTTGAGAATTCTGATTATCGTTTTTGATAATTAGACCTTTGTTGTTTTCTAATTACCGTTTTGGTGACTAGATATTTACGGTTTTGCAATTTGCGATTTGGGTTTTATAATTATCTTTGTTGATAATTAGATTTTGCTGCTTTCTCATTATCGTATCGATAATTAGATATTGTTGTTTGTGATTTTTGTATTCTAAATATCTAATTGATAATTGAATATTGCTGATAATTGTAATTATTCAGTTTTGTTGTTTTCTGATTATCTAATTGATAATTAGATTTTGTTGAAAATTTGTGAATTTCTTTTATGAAATTAAAAGATTTCTTTGGCGTTTGTATTTTTTACCTTTATTTTTCTAGCTTAACCAGTTTATGTTAGAAAAATATTTATTATTGACGGCCTTAATTATGAAAATTGCGGGGACGTAATTTTTATAAGAAGGGGAGTCTGTAACAACCCGGGGTTTTGCACCATTTTATAATCGTCATTAAACGATTAATATGTTGGTTTATCACAATTAGGAGTTTTAATCAGCTGAAATTCGTTTAAAAAAAATTTGCTAAAGAATTCAACGGGCTTTAATTGCAATCCTGGCCCAAGAAGACTCTCTCCTTCATTTTATTTGGCCGTTCCCTTATTCAATTCGACCGGTTTCCCCCTCTCCTTTTCATTTTTTCGAACCTTAAGTTAAAACAAGCGGAAGAAAATATGGCGGCTCATTTCTTCGTTCGTTCGTCCCCCTTGCAAAAATTAGGGCATAGAAATCGAAGACAATGGCCGCAAGGGTTCGAACTTCGCTCGTCTTCCCTCGATTACTACGGCTTCGACTCGTAACTGGGCTTCGTGTAGCTTCGCTCACGACTGCTTCAATTCGTGGCTAAGGTGAGTGGCCTTCCGCTCGCATCTAATTCAAGTCGTCTTTATTCCTTTGTTGCTTTAATTTCTTGACTCTTGTTGTTTTGATAATTCGTGACTATCATGGCTTTAACTGTTTTGGAATTTGGCTTGTTCGACTTGTACCTTGCTGCGTACAAATTGAATTTGGCCTTGATTAATGATTTTCCTATTTGTTTGAATAATACAATGTTGAATTTGATTTGGTTTCTGACTTGGTCATCCGGTTTCGTGGATTCAACTCCATGAATTTTGGTTCCGTTGCGTTGATATTATACTGGAGTAATTTCACTTGATTCGAACTATGCTTTGTCTAGTTTATTTGATCTGTATTTTGTAATGTTTGACTACATCATTGCTTTGACTTCGGCCATTAGGTCTCTGACATGTTCACTGTCACCTGACTTTGATTGGTAAAACCTGTAAATTTCTCTGTTGTAATTTTAACCTTATACTTGAATGTAGTTTATCACCATGTTATCTCGATGCCTTCTCCTTTAACTTACTCTTGTACCATGAATTTTGAACTCATCTTAAGTATAATTTGGAACTAGTTTATATGATGATATGTGGTTGGTTTGTGTACGACACTTCACTGCCATCTGCATTTGATAATTCGTGACTTGATCGAGTTGCTGCCATTATTGTTGGCACTGACTTCATCATGTTTGCATTTTAATCTAGTGGTTATTGACCCTATGTGCTTCGACTCTGGCATTTAAGTCTTGTTCAAAACTGATACTTGTATTTGACTTCGGTCACTTGACATTTTTTATTTCTTCATTTGTGAATTTTGCACTTCTGTTTATTTGGAATATTTACCGGTACCTGTTGTTGTATATCTTTGGCATTTTGGAACCCCTGATTTTGGGAAGATAGTGCTCCGACATTTAAAACCTGACTTGTTTGAATTCAAGATTAACAAGACTTGAAACTACATGCTATAGCTGCATATTGGGTAGTTGGGCCACTGTGTACTTGTCTTCATTGTGTGTGTGCTGCACATGAGGTCTTTGCTTGCATATATGTGTAATTTGCATTAATCTGGAGTTGTTTGTTGTATTCAGTCTTCACTTTAGAACTTCACGTGTAGTTCTGTCTACATCCATGCCTTGGTTTCACTGCATAGTCATGTGTCTGGTTCATTTTGATGTTGGATTTAGTCTTGTACCACTTGAGTCTGCACTTGCACTGTCTCTGACCTTTTGGCATTTATGTTGCATTTCAGTCTGTTGTTGGTTGGTCAACACTTATTGTTGTTGTCACTGCACAATGCGCTTAGTCTCCTTTGCCTGTTCTTCGAGACATGTTGTCTAGTACACTTGTAGTCTTCATATTTGTTTCTAACCATTCTTTGTGCTACCTGACTGGAATGGATGTACACTTGTGATCTTGTGGTGGCTGCAGTTTTTGGTTGCAGTTGCCCTTGTTGTTTTGCATTGCATTGATGCAAATGGATTTTTTTTTCTAACTACACTTGAGTTGAATCCGGTATTCGGGTTTGACCTTGTGTTCGTTTGTGAATTTTCATTGTGTACATACGTGCACATTGTCCATGTCTGTCTACTTTGACCACTGAGGCCGTGGCATTGATATTTGAATCTTCATTGATTTTGGTTCGTTGATCTTTTGTGTACATCATCACTATAGTGGCAAGGTAGTGCACGCAAGCGTGTACTGCAGCCACACGGTATTACTTTTATTGATATTCTAATTGCTTTTGATTTATGGATCTTTTGCATATTTCAATATGCAGTAGTGGCGAGGCAGTACACGCATGCGTGTACTGCAGCCCTACCCGTGTTGACCTTTTAATTAATGTTTCAATTGTTTGAATTGTTTCGTGTGTCAAATCCAATAATTTGAATTTGTTGATTTGTTGTTCAACATTGTTATGTGTTATATTTACCGTTATCCGATTTCTTTATTTAAGAATCGGATAGGTAAATTTATTGTGACCATCGTCTATTTGATTATTTAATTATTATTGCTTCTGCGCATTAATAACTGAGTTTGAATTAGACTGACCCATGTATTATTTTCTTTTGAATTTAATACTCGGGTCAGACCGAGTTATTACAGGTTGTAGATATCTTACTTTGGGTTGCTGCTAGAGCTATGAAGTCTTTTCATACCTTTTGGAGTAGTCGTCGTCATTTTATAGTAGTCAGTGTATTTGTATAGGAACATATATATTCATGTATATTATATACGATAATGTACTTGTATATGTAACTTCCAGAGTCGACAGTTGTAGTTGTATCATATGTATTGTATCATATGTATTGTAACTGACGTCAGTTATTATATATATGAGACTTTTTGTTTTATATGTGTTCCGCATTTATATGATCTGTGTTATTATTATATTTATTGTCCTAAACTATTATGAACCATCGTAGTTCGTTTTATATTAGAATTGGGTATGTCGATGGGAGTAAATAAATAAGAGATGAAAAATAAAAATATATACCACTCCTATCGAGATAACCAATACTAGTGTAAGGCCTAACTACGGATGGCCGCTCCTATCCAGCCTTATTCTTCGTGGTAACGGACAGTATTTTCTTTAATACTCTTTGTTATTGTGAGCATAGAGGTGGGGCGTCACAGGTCATAGTTTCTCAGTCCCTGCAAATTATGATCAAATTTCATGTCATGGCATCCTTAATATAGCAAATTATGATCAAATTTCATGTCATGGCATCCTTAATATAGCAAATTATGATCAAATTTATATCCACTCTGCCTTTGGTCCTTGTCCATAGTTTCTCAATCTCTGCAAATCTTTAGTTTGAAAAGGTTTTATGAAGAAATCCTCTAACCCAATGTCATGGCATCCATTGTTTAAAATATTGAACTAGAGTTAAAAAGAATATAAAATCAATATTTCAAAATGAAGTTTATTTTTTTCAGTCAGTCAAAAAATAAAAAGTTGGGTTTAAGAGAAGGTAGAGATTGACGACAAAAAATAAGTCATGATAAGAAGACTTTTAGGTGGAATTATCTTTACTTGTTAACATGCTGGTCCTGAATTGCGATGATCAATTTATATTGATAAGATCTTCAGAATCTGACCTAATTAAAAGTATTTGTCATATTACATTTATGCACTTGTCCATATGTTATTACTTCAGTATATCGATTCATCCATGCAACTGTCCATTTAAATGCGCACAGTGCGATTAGATTATAATTTATATACCAAATGCAAGTCAATTATGTTTATGGCGCAATTCCAATTTTTTATGGTATGCTTGCTCCACGTAGTTTATATTATACTTATACATGCATTTATCTTTAAGTGGATTGCTTTTAAACGAAAAGAAAATTCTTATTAATAATTTAATAAACGTGAATACTAATTGACAGATTATGGTGAAATTTGTATTCTCTCGTAACAAAAACTTCAATATATCGTATTAGTAATAGTGATCTAAGGCAATACATTAAAATTATAAGAGAGTTGTTAAATTTGTTTTCATAATCAAGTGGATTTCTTTACACGGTGATAGCAGGCAATAAATAATTTCGAATCAAGGAGATTCTAATTCAAAATTAAATGCATTAGCATGAGGCAATAAATTAGTTAGAAACTTAATAATAACTCTAAACCATTATGCTTTTTATAAAATAATTTTGAATTGTTTATCAGGTTTATATTGTAGTTTTATAGTAATAGTGATCTAACGCAATACATTAAAATTATAAGAGAGTGATCAAATTTGTTTCCACAATCAAGTGGATTTCTTTACATGGTGATAGTAGGCAATAAATAATTTCGAATCATGGGAAGTCTAATTCAAAATTAAATGCATTAACATGAGGCAATAAATCAATTAGAAACTAAACAATAACTCTAAACCATTATGCTTTTTACAAAATAATTTTGAATTATTTATTGGGTTTACACCGTACTGTTATAGCATACATAGAAAAAAAATTATGTATTTGTTGTCTTGTATGAAATTTATATTGGATGCTAACTCCAACATAATAGTTTATAGTATATTTAATTGTTTTTATTCATTTTATTTGATGGCTTTCCTATTGGAAAAAAATCTCAGTGTCGATATGGTTACCCAGGCACTTTTATCTCAAAAGTTAACAGAATTGGTTGCTACTCACGGCGAGAAGACGCCGAAATTGAGATTGCAAGCGTATGTACCAGTAAGAGGTCATGAGGCTGGAGGAATGGTTTGTGGTTATGGCGAGGTGGTAACACCAAGTATGGTTACTTGGGTGCAACAAACCCAACATATTTCATCTACGCGTAGATCAAGAAGAGGATGAGATTACGCATCATTGCAATTTAAAATTTTGAAACTACAAGCAATGTAAGAACAGAAAAAGAAGGAGACTGAAGAGCTGCGACATATGGTTTTGTATTTACAACATCAATCCTCTAATTCAGAGTCTCCTTCCGATCAACAAGCGCACAACCATCATGAATCCCCCAACCAAATTCACATCCAACCTCAGTCGCCAACCCAACAATAGTTACCTCACATATTTCAATTCACATACAGCCACATCCACCGTATCTGCAAACTGGCCATTTATATTACCCTCACCCATATCATCCACCTTTGTACACACCAATTTTCCACCATGTAGGAGATTTCACATCAACACTAAGTGATATGGATTTTCTACAGCAACTCATCCCTCCACATAATGTAAGTAATTAGTTTTAGAAAAATTTAGACTAATTTTGTTTTTAGTTTTAGTTTTATGTAAGTGGTTTGATCATGTGTACTTTTGCCTGTTTATGGGAACAAAAGTTTCTTGTTTTTGTTAGTTGAAATGAAAAAGAATGACACTAGTTTTTGATTGTATACTTGTGTGTCTGGGTGGTATATGATGCAAATATGCATGGTATGTATGATATGTTTTGTGCTATAATAGTAAATATATATTGTTCAATATGAATTCCATCTCTTTTGTATATATGTTACAGTAAATATATAGATGTCTTTTCGTGTTGTTCATTAATAGAAAAATGCATTGTAATGTCAGTTCGATAGAGAAATGCATAAATGTTGAGTTATATTTAGTATAAATTAGGGGCATTTATATATGGTGACAAATTTATTAGGGGCATTACTCAAATATTGGAGGTATTTATGAGAGTCTTTATTATTTTAAAACTTTTATAGGGACTTATACAGTTGCTTCTAACAGATAATGAATAATGTTTTGAACCACACAACATTAAAGGCAAATGAAGATGCAAATATGCCTCTATTTCTTTTTAGGGGTGTCTTCAAAACCACGATCCAGGATGACGCAGCGGATATAACGCATGACAACGAAATGAAGATTTCGCGTCAAACTAACCGATGAAACGATTAGTTGAAACAAGATAAATCGATGGATTGAAAATACCGAACGCCCAAATTCGTTGATCTCAAGAGATACCGAATTCTATCCAACACGTTGATCACGCACGATACCGTGTTAAAAGATCTACGATTCTTCTTCGTTGATCTCGCGCACGAGATTCCGTGAATCGGCTTCAAATCCGTTGATTCGAGCGCACTCGAATAATCGAAAATGGAGAAAGGAGACAACGCTCAACTTCCAATTTCGAAGAGGCACAAAGCACTCAAACAAAGTTTTATTCAAAATCAACCAACTCAAATGATACAAATCACCCGCTATTTATATAGTTTTACAACACTGGTCGGCGACCTAACAGGCACGACCTAACAGACCCACGAGCTAACACATGCAACCTACGACCTAACTCAGGTCGTTAGAGACCTAACAGACGCGATATAACAAACAACATATTTTCACCATATACCAACGACTCAGCATAACGACATAACGACCTAAAAACAAACGAGTTAACAAACATACAAACAATATACGACCTAACAGTTACAACACATTACAAGACAAATGACTTATCAACCCATGCGACCTAAACAAACACGGCCGTGATATATCACATGAGCATCAGCGGCTTCAGAAATATCTTCATGTGACCTAGGCCTTCGCGACTTAAGAAATAGCTTCTGAAAATTCTGGAGCGACTTATCTTCTGGAGCGGCTTCGATCTTGAGACCTAAGATAGGTCGTGAATTGCTAGGTCGTTCGCGACTTAAAGATGTCCGGTAATGCTAGGTCGCTTTGTACCTTGCCATGCTTCATTCCCCCTTTGTTCTTCGTTATGTCGTATAGCACTAGGTCGCTGGTTACTCTGGCTTCTCGATTCAGACGACCCACGACCTAAAATATAATGCGCTGTATTCTCCTTCATTGCTCGATCTATCTCGTTAGATCGTAAGTGGTTAGGTCGCTCTCGACCTAAGATTTGCGACTTAGTGTAACGTGCTACATCATCCTCCCCCGGTTGCAAAGAATTCGTCCTCGAATTTGAGCCTTCCTCTCCTTTAACAAGCTCATCCCCATGATACGGAATCAAATATTTAACGTTGAAAACGTCTGCAGTGTGAATATGATCTGGCAACCTTAATTGGTATGCATTATCATTGATCTTCTTCAAGATCTTTATTGGGCCAATCTTTCGAGCTTTCAACTTATTGTAAGTTCCAACCGGAAAACGATCTTTTGTCAATACTGCGTAAACCAAATCACCTTCTTTGAAGTCTACACTCCTTCGCTTCTTATCTGCTAGTTGTTTATACTTCTCATTTGACTTAATCAATCGTCCATGAACTGTCTTGTGACATTCCTGCAACTCATTCATGAAATCACAAGCTCGCTTAACAACCCCTTTCTGATATGGCGCTGTCGTCAAATCCAATGGTCCCTTCAGAATTGCTGAAGATACAACTTGAAACAGACTAAATCCAGTATTTCGATTAACAGCATGGTTATGTGCAAATTCTGCCTGACATAACTTCATATCCCAGCTCTTCAAATTATCTTTCACAAGACATCTCAACAAGTTTCCCAATGATCTATTCACCACTTCCGTTTGCCCATCTGTTTGTGGATGATAGGCGCTATTAAAATTCAGCTTAGTCCCAACCATCTTCCACAGACTCAACCAAAAATGACTTAGAAATTGAGTATCCCGGTCAGAAACAATGGTCTCAGGTAGCCCATGTAGTCGATAAACCTCTTTGAAAAATAATTGAGCAACACGAACTGCATCACCTGTCTTCTTAAAAGCTATGAAATATGCCATCTTCGAAAATCTATCCACCACAACATATATAGAATCGTTTCCTCGTTGAGTTCTTGTCAAACCCAAAACAAAGTCCATGCTAATATCAACCCATGGTCTAGTAGGCACGGGCAATGGCATATACAATCCTGCATTCGTAATTGTCCCTTTGGAAACTTGACATATATGACATCTCTCCACAAATCTTTCAACTTCTTTCCGCATGGAAGGCCAAAAATATGATTGAGAAATCAACTGCAAAGTACGATCTCTTTCCACATGTCCTTCTTCAGGCAGTTCTTTCACAATTTTCATTCGCAAACTGCCCTCTGGTATACATAATCGATTTCCTTTGAAAAGAGAACCATCTACCAACACATACTCAACCGTCTTCCCTTTCGTGACTTCATCTACAATCTTCGCAAAGTAAGGATCCTCAACAAACAATTCTGGCAAAATATCAAACCCCATCACTTCAACTTTCATCATGGTCAACAAATGATTCCTTGTACTCAATGCATCTGCCACACGGTTTGTAACTCCCGACTTATGCTTTACCACAAATGTAAATTGTTGCAAGTATGCGATCCATGAAGCATGCATGGCTGCAACCTTATCCTGTCCCTGCAAATGCTTCAAGGATTCATGATCAGTATACATGACAAATTCTTTATGGAACAAATAGTGTCTCTAATGCTTTATAGATTGAACAATAGCAAAGAATTCCACGTCATAAGTATTATATCTCATCTTTTCTGCCGAAAGTTTCTCACTGAAATAAGCAATTGGAAGGCCCCTCTGACTTAACACTCCTCAAATTCCAACTTTAGATGCATATGTATGTAATTCAAATAGCAACTGAAAATCCGGTAAAACTAGAATGGGTGCGGTCGTCAAAAGTTCCTTGATTCGCTCAAAAGAAAATTCTGCTTCCTTCGACCATGAAAACTGCTTGCCCTTCATACAATCAGTAACAGGTGCCATCACGCTATTGAAATGTGGAATAAACCTTCGGTAGAATGATGCTAAACCATGAAAACTTCTAACTTCTGTTATCGTCCTGGGTTGTGGCCAATTTCTGATTGCTTCAACTTTACTTTGATCCACCTGGATACCTTCGTTGGACAATACATACCCCAAAAACAAAACACTATGCCTCATGAACACGCATTTCTTTGTTGCCGCATAAAATTGTTCCTGACGAAGTATCATCAACACTTCCCGTAAATGTAGTAAATGTTCTTCGGTGCTCCCACTGTATATCAATATATCATCAAAGTATACCACCACAAACTTTCCAATAAACTGTCGAAAGATCTGGTTCATCACTCGCATAAATGTACTAGGTGCATTCGAAAGACCAAATGGCATGACCAACCATTCATACAACCCTTCCCGTGTCTTGAAAGTTGTCTTTCATTCGTCTCCTGGTCGAATTCGAATCTGATGATACCCACTCTTCAGATCAATCATTGAAAAGATAGCAGCTCCATTCAACTGATCTAACAAATCATCCAATCTAGGCATCGGAAATCTATACCTCACTGTAATCTTGTTTAGTGCTCGACTATCTGTACACATTCTCCAAGTTTCATCCTACTTCGTCACTAACAATGCTGGTACTGCACAAGGACTTAAACTTTCGCGCCCTTGTTCAAGTAACTCCTCCACCTGCCTTCTCAATTCTTCGTGCTCCTTTGGACTCATTCTATAATGTGGTCTATGTGGTAACACGGCTCCCGGAACAAGATCAATCTGGTGTTGTATGTCTCTCAACGGTGGTAACTCTGTTGGCAATTCTTCAGGAAATACATCTTCAAACTCCTTCAACACTGGCTTAACTTCTTTAGGAATTTCAACCGCTTCACTACTTTCACGTCCAATCAAAAAAAATACTTCAGGCTCATCCTCCACTTCCTTGACAAATTCTTTCAAAGATAACAGAGTCTTTAGTTCTTCAATCTCCTCCAACTTGCTTTCACTTTGTTGTTGCTGTTTAGGAACTAAAGTGATTTTGGTGCCCTCGAACATGAAACTATAGCAGTTAGTCCTCCCATCATGTTGCACAACTCTATCGTATTGTCACAGTCTCCCCAACAACAAATGACATACATCCATATCCATAACATCACACCAAATTTCATCTTTATACTTCTTTCCAATGGAAAAAGTTACACAAGCTCTTCGATTAACTTTAACTTCACCACCTCTCCTCAACCAAGCTAACTTGTAAGGTTTGGGATGCTTCTCTGTCTTTAACGCAATTTCTTTACAGCTTCTGTAGAGATGATGTTATCACAACTTCTTGCATCGATGACGAACTTACAAACCTTTCCCAGAATAGTGCATGTTGACTGAAAAATATTACTCCTTAGCCAACTTGAATCATCCTCTTGCTTCGGTGTCAAACACGACCTCACCATCATCAAATTACAACCCTCGTCTGCTGACAATAATTATGCTTCCTCCACAACTTGTGGTGAATTGGAACATTCTACTTCTGCATCCTCATCCTCAACCTCAGCAACCATCACTCGCTTCTTAGGCTTCGGACATTCATTGCTCTTGTGACCAAACTCCTGACAATTATAACACTTGAAATTGTTGTTGACCTTGATCTTACCAACTTCATTGACAACCGGTTTACTAACAGCCTTGGAAACATTCGTATTGCTACTAGCCCCTTTCAGTTGATTGTTGGAATTTGTAAACACACCACCTCCTCTTCTACCTTGCCTCTCCCAAGCTAGAGCCTCCTGGTGTGCTTCAGCAACGGATCTTGGATCAAACATATTCAACATATCCTGAATTTGCATTCTCAATCCTCCAACAAATCTAGCTGTCAATTGTTCCTCTGTTTCCATGATATCATTTCTAGCAATCAGTTGATAAAACTCATCTACATAATCATTTACCGACTTTGTCCCTTGTCTCAAATTCTGTAAGCGCTGATACATAAGAGACTGATAATTATAAGGTAAGAAAGCGGCCTTCATCAACTTCTTCATCTTCTCCCATGAAACAATCTTCGACTTTCCCATTCTCTCCCGGGTAAGTTTAGTTTATTTCCACCATGCCATAGCTCTTCCCCTCAATCGTGTAGCAACCAACTTAACTCTTCGATGCTCGGGAACTTCTTTGAAGTCAAAAATTTCTTCAACATTAGATAACCAATCTAAAAATTCTTCCGCAATCATTCCACCTTTGAATTCTGGAATTTCAGTCTTCATCCCCGACTCCCATTTACGATCATCTTCTACACCTCAATATTGATTTCGTACTTGGTATCGATCTCGATAATGAACACTACCTCTATCACCATCTTCATCATAATCAAATGTACTTCGGTATCGATCTCGACCATCAACATTTCCACGATCATGCATATCTCTTCTACTATGTCTTTCAGCATCATGATATGGCTCATCTCCAAACTCACGTGGAGTCCTTCTCTCTTCACTCTTGTACTCATGGTATTATCTTCTCAGTGAAACTGATGATTCTCTTCTATCTCGACAAGATTGTGGTGACACCCTCCTCGCTTCCGCAACCGATGGTGTGACGACCCAAACTCGATGTCCAATAAACGACATCAATTTCGCATCGCCGGAGCTTATAACAACAATTAGATGAATATAAAACAGCGGAACAGAATCAATATCATAAATAACATCACTGTTACAACATCAACATAATATCCATACTACAACAGAGTACATAATACATATACCACAATCTCCCAATCTTTAACATCATGATAATATAACAGTGAACATATATCCAAAAATCCTCAAATGAGAGAAATGATAACGAACTCCCAAAAGTTAACACCTGAAATCTCCAATAGCTCCTAAGATATATCCAAGATAAGAGCTCCAAAATACTGCTACTCCAAAATATAGAAACCTGCTACTAGGCTGCCCGTGTGGAAATAATGGGCACCCAGAGTTTAGGAAAGAAAACAATAAACTCCGGATCAGTCATGGGACCGGTATGAGTAAACAAAAACAGTTGCATTAAATAAAACAAGATTTATAAAAGAATTTTCGGAATGCTTTTAAAAATGGAACTACCATAAGACCTCCCGCCACACACACAATGCAAACGCAGAATTGGAGGAGATTTCTTCTTATGATAGTTAAATATGCTTGATACGAGAAAAGAATTCTTTGATATTATTACTACTGCATAGTGAAGGAAATCATTTCGAAAATAGAATATTAATCTTAGCCAACATACGACCATTATCGTATGCCTACTATAGCTACCATCTAAACGGTGGGGCGCCACCATAAGTAAATGGCAGGTTCTACAACTAAAACCGTACAGGGTTTCGTATTGTTTCTTTGGATTTCCAACAAATGGTCAGGCCAAGGAACTTCCCATTGCCACATGAGAACGCCTCTGGAAGGACGTCCCCGAGAACCAAATCGGATCTCTGCCAACACAAGGTCGGGTTACCCCTAACTGGGTAACTACTGACACGTGTATGCCATCTCCCGGTCGTAACCAACCTTTAACCGGGGCCCCAGCAACAAATCACAAAATCATATATATATATATCTGCGATATCAACATAAGTTAAGTATCTGGGTTCGATACCATGATACCACTTCTATCCAGAAGGAAATGCACATACCCTAAGGGGTGCTACCCCCAATAACCTTGCCGCATCTTTCCTGTTTTGACAATTTCGGGGTGTTAGGTCCGACGAAGTCACGTCCACAAAAACACACTTTATACAAAAGCCGTGCTTTGGGTCAACAAATGATCATAGAAATGATCACCAAGATAGACGATCAAACAAATGATCCTATCACAAATAATCAACACAATGATCATTTCACAGCAACACTCAGCATGTCACATTACCAAATTGGGAATATATTGCTGATAACCTTCAACTACATAACCTCTGAGCTCGTACGTCTCAGAGAAGGGTGTTAAGCTAAAAGAATAAATTCTCTGCCACCAACAGAAATATATTTGAAAGAAATCGGCTTTATATCTCAATTTGTAATGTCAGACATACTATCCATACAAGTCTGTTCTGGGCTCGAAGAGAACCGAAGGCACTTCCAAAGAAGTCCTTGCAATCTGGATATCCACAATCCTGATCGGATTCCCCATCACATATGGAGAACTCTATACCGGAGCAACTTGGTGCAGAGTCAATCGACAGATCATCCTATCGCTCTCGCAAATACCCGGTCTTCAACACCGGTCTTCGATTGCTATCCATAACGTCGAATCACATATTCGAAATGGGTTATATGACACAAAGATCCTTTCCCGGCTAATTCGAATAGTGGGTGTCAAGTTTTAAAACATGTGGATGTCATTCACAAATATTTACAGGTTCGATGTGGGTTTCGGATAACCAACTGAAATCCGATTCCCTGTCGCATCGAAGTTTAAATGCCGTTTTACGGGCAACAAGGTTTTCACATCAATACAGAACAAATCATAATCACAGTGCAATAGCATGGCAATTACATCATACAGAATTTACATTCAATAGTTAACAACAATAGTTAATTACTTCCCAATGTGATTTAAATAAATTTACCACTAAATTAATTTAATTTAATGATGAGAATTTGGATAAATAAACTAAATTTTGATTACTCAATTTATTGTTTCAAAATTTACAAATTCTTACTTACAAATTTATTTAAACACTTAATTGTTTATAAATCAATTTAATTACCTTAATTATCATTTTAAACTACATTATTTACTTATTAAACAATTTTGTAAAATGATGTATCTGGATTAAATAAATTAACCATATAATTTTTTTTTTCTTGACTACTTTAAAACGATGATTTATTATTTATAATTACAATTGAATTAAATCTCAATTGACTATATTAATTTATTATTCCTTAATAAATTATCTTAATGTAACTATCAATTTTGAATCAATCAATTTAAATTATCAACTTAATGATTTTTAAATTTACAACTTTAATTTTAATTGCTTTTATTATTTATTATTATTAATTAAAAAGTAATTTTAAATCATAAATTATTTAATCATTAATTTATTAACTTCACATTCCATTTACAAACTTTCTTCATTTTATAAACAATGCTTATAAACATTGTTTAAACTTAAGTTTTCGACAAGCCTAAACTGAACATGCTGTTTCAGGTGGCCAACCCGAGTCTCCCCCGAGTCACGCTCGAGTTCGAACGCTGCCTGCTTCGAGTTTCATCCCAAAGCTACCCGAGTGATTAAAATTTTACAAATTTTGTTAAGTCCCAATTTTTGTCACGACAAAACCCTGAAACAACTCGACTTCCCCTTCGAGTCTAACCCCAGTTCCCCCGAGAATTACTTCGAGTCTTCCTCCATGCCACTTCTTCTTCCACAACCCACAATTGTTCAGATACGCAATGATACGCGTATACGTGTACGCCTGAACGGTGACGCTCTGACCTTCCTCGCGACCATCAGCAAGTCGATGATGACTAACTCAACCTAGCCGACCACCCAAAAATTCAGATACTACCGTGGTTCAATTTCAGGTGGTTCGATCGAACAAACCCATCGGCACATCACCACTAAATCATCTCGTCTTCCCACGTATGGCCATTAGAAGCCACAAAAATCTTACTGAAGCTTCATCAAGACGTGACGCCTCGACTGGCACCGGAGACGTGGATTCCGATCACCCATAGGTGGAGCGGCGATCTCATTTGCAACGCGAGCTGGAAACAGTCCTTAAACCCTAGTTTGGATTCGAATTCAAGATTTATGCAATAGAAAATTTTTTAAACATTTTTCCCAACATCCTATATGTTCAATCATGCTTCAGTACAAATTTCAATATTTATAAATGATTCGATTTTCAGGGATTGATAAAAATGCAAATTTGATCAAAATCCCAAACTGCTCTTTATCACTTCATTAAAAATCTTCATCTTTGTTTTGAAAATCATAGATTTTGGTATGGATTCATATTATACCATTGAATTTATATTTTTCAACATTTTATTTTTTTATCAAACTTTACTTAAAACCTGTAAACAATATTACAGTGAACATGCTTTACTGTATGTTTAAATAACTTTACAAAAAAACTTGTTTGAGGATTTAAAACAAAAGTTTTAACTTGATTACTAACATTTTTCAGGAGCAAGGAGAATAAGAAGATGTTGGGTTTGTGTATAGTTTACTCTGTAAACCAGAGATTTTAGCATATAAGTACAAAACAGAAACAGAAGGAAAATAAATGTTTGCAGGAAAAATCAAACACAAGTTCAGAGCTATTACATTCATGCAAAAATTCAAGCACCAAGAATTTGAACAATATAGATTTACTCACCTGTTTGTTTTGAAACAGAAAGCACTATGGTTTTTGGAAGACTGCAGTTTAAATTTTTTTCTGGTTTCTTTTCTTCTTTCAGTAATTTCTATTTTTCTTTGCTAAATTTTTTTCTTTCTGTAAGAAGTTTTTAAACGAGATGATGCATAAGTTGATATATATAGAAGTATACAAAGTAAGGGAGGTAGGCAAGTTTTTAACCAAAGTACTGAAACATTTATTTTGCATAGTGGCTTATACAGGCTTTTGTACTTTGCATGTTTTCCTCCTTTCTTCAAGGGAGGCCGAAGAGTAACATTTAATACAAGCATGTATTTACAGTCAATGTCTTACTTGATGTTACTAGAGTAATGGCATTAAATGAAGCATTAAATGGAAGCATGTATACAATGCTTCTTTGCCTCTTTCTATACTTACAGCATAATGTTGTTTTAGATTTTCTTTTATATGTATAGTTTATATGTTTTATATTTTTTTTATTAGCTAATGTTTTGTTTTTATTATATATATATATATATATATATATATATATATATAGGTGTGTTGTTTTGTTTATTTTGCTAAATGTAAGAGTTTGTTTTTATTTTATCTTATTTTCTTTTGCTTACACATTTACTGGTTTGTATATTTCTTTGCAAACTTGTTTTATATTCCTTCATATTCTTTTGTTATCTTATTTTATTTGTTTATTTGTTTACATTGCTTAAATGTTAGATTATTTGTTTATTTGTTTACATTGCTTAAATGTTAGATTATTTGTTTATTTGTTCATATGTTTATTTGTTTACATTGCTTAAATGTTAGATTATTTGTTTATTTGTTCATATGTTTATTTGTTTACATTGCTTAAATGTTAGATTATTATGATGCGATTTAAATTTTAAAATTTTATCATAACTTACATTAACAATTTTTTTATTTCTTTTAAAAGTTTTAACTAAAAACACTAAACTTTATCCATATTTCATTCCTTTATAACTTTTCAATTTTTATTTCAAAAAGATAAAATATATTACTAAAATTTAAATTCATAATTTTCGGGATGTTACAGATGGCGAAACTCTGTTTCCTCCATGGTTCGAGATTGGTGACCTTCTCCTTTGACTTTGATTCAAATCATTCATCATTTTCTCTAACTTCCCAATACCTTCATCAAACTTTTCATTGATACGTTGTTCCATTTTCTCAGCTTCTTGTCTTCGATATACATCTTCAACATTTTGAAATCGATTAGCTCTTCTCGACGGCATGATTAACTAACAACAATCTCCAAACACACACTTCAACTAGCACGACTTTAACTCAAATCTGAACTTGACTTTGCTCAGCCTGCACTTAGCTTGTCTCCGCTTGTAACTCTCGGTCTTGATCCAAAACTTCAACTCGGCTCAAACTCCAAAACTTCCTCTTTACTCCCAGTAGGCTCGGCTTAGCTATGATTGGCTAAGTCTAGCTCTGATACCAAACTGACGCAGCGGATATAACGCATGACAACGAAATGAAGATTTCGCGTCAAACTAACCGATGAAACGATTAGTTGAAACAAGATAAATCGATGGATTGAAAATACCGAACGCCCAAATTCGTTGATCTCGAGGGATACCGAATTCTAGCTATCTCCAACACGTTGATCGCGCACGATACCGTGTTAAAAGATCTACGATTCTTCTACGTTGATCACGCGCACGAGATTCCATGAATCGGCTTCAAATCCGTTGATTCGAGTGCACTCGAATAACCGAAGATGGAGAAAGGAGACAACGCTCAACTTCCAATTTCAAAGAGGCACAAAGCACCCAAATAAAGTTTTATTTAAAATCAACCAACTCAAATGATACAACTCATCCGCTATTTATAGAGTTTTACAACACTGGTCGGCGACCTAACAGGCAGACCTAACAGACCCACGAGCTAACACATGCAATCTACGACCTAACTCAGGTCGTTAGCGACCTAACAGACGCGATATAACAAACAACATATTTACACCATATACCATTGACTCAACAACATAACGACATAACGACCTATAAACAAATGAGTTAACAAACATACAAACGATATACGACCTAACAGTTACAACACATTACAAGACAAACGACTTATCAACCCATGCGACCTAAACAAACATGGCTGCGACCTATCACATGAGCATCAGCGGCTTCAGAAATATCTTCACACGACCTAGGCCTTCGCGACTTAAGAAATAGCTTCTGAAAAATCTGGAGCGACTTATCTTCTGAAGCGGCTTCGATCTTGGGACCTAAGATAGGTCGTGAATTGCTAGGTCGTTCGCGACTTAAAGATGATCTGGTAATGCTAGGTCGCTTTGTACCTTGCCACGCTTCATTCCCCCTTTGTTCTTCATTAGGTCGTATAGCACTAGGTCGCTGGTTACTCTGGCTTCTCGATTCAGACGACCCACGACCTAAAATATAATGCGTTGTATCCTCCTTCATTGCTCGATCTATCTCGTTAGATCGTAAGTGGTTAGGTCGCTCTCGACCTAAGATTTGCGACTTAGTGTAACGTGCTACATCACAGGACAAATCTTGAAAATATATATGATGCTGATTAAGTAACGAACTTTATAATCATCACAACTTGGACTTATGCTTAAACTTGATCAAGTTGGCACTTAGAATCGGTTATGTGTAGAAATGATAGGATCCCAGGTGTATATTATATAAACAGTGGACATTGATCTAGAAACACCAAAATCATGCAAAGTATCAAGAATACGCTTCAATTTTTTGTTTCATTAAGAAAACAAATGTTGATAATCAATCAATAAGATAATACAATACTCCATTTTAGATTACTTACACGAAATTCACACCAAATCCTAAAGCATGAAATCTCAGTCTCACTGGTTAAACTATAATACACTCCAGTATATCTCGTTTCCCAATTTTACATTACATATATAACAAGAACGCATGATAATTATAATCGAAAGCTTGTGATATTTTGCAAACAACCCTTCAAAATCAGTAGTTCGCAGTAACAATGATTGTAGAGGGTAGCGGTGTCAGTAATCGACGGCAGCGCCGGTAGAGGGTGGAGGTAGAATATTTTGAACTGGCAAAACTCCTTTGAGTGTTTTTGCACAAAACAAAATCTTACTATACAGATGAATGCTACAAACACTTATTTACTTTTATCGGTCGTTAAATTTTGTGATTATACTGAAATACTTGATCGTGATACTAAGGATCTTAATTTGTTGGGGGTGCACTTGTATATAGGCTAGCATAAATTATCAAAAACAAAACTTTTATTATTACTCCATGATCGCAGAGGTACATAGATTGATACATAACCTCCTTACTTATTAAACCCCAAAACCTAGATACCACTTCGAAAGAAGGTGACATATTAGGCTTCAGCTCTTCCTTGACGTTGCTGCTGTGACCTTGGTTCGAAAACGACAAACTCCTCTCCTCTGTTCCACTTCACCAGCCTTGCCTCCTTCCTTGAAATACGGTATGCGTTCATGATCATTTCTTCAGGCAATCCTTTAAGAGCGGAGGCCTTTCCTACAATCGGGCTTGATATAGAGTTGTCGTTGGTCTCGAACGCTACCCACTCGAAATCTTCACTTGTGGCTTGTTTCAATTGAGCATAGTTTTGTGGAATGACGAGGATTTGACCCTGACGAACCTCCCCATTGAACACGGTCTGACCACGGTTGTTAACCACCTGGCATCGGCAGCTTCCTTGGAGGACGTACATTATGCTGTGGGCATTCACCTTCCACAGTGGAGCCACATATGCATTTCTTCTAAGGGATCCTCTTATAGCGCTAAGCCTGAGATATCTCAGAATTGGCAGCTTTTGGCTGTTCAGAGTGGTAATTCTTCCACCGTTGGGGTTGTAGATGTCTGCACGGTTCGGATCACCAATGTTCTCCTTGATTTTCATTGTGCAGTATGCCTGTTCCAATCCATTATCCCTTGGTGATGATCTTTCTTCTTCGGATCTGCTACTGCTTCTTCTTCTCGAGCCAACGAAATCTAGCTTGCCTTGCACTTGCACAATTTCCCCTCTTTGATGGTTTCTTCCCTTTAGTTTTTCAGCTAGTTGTTGGTTGATGCCCATCGCATTGGCTAGGGCTTCCGTGCTGAATCCACTTAAGACGTTGCTTCCGGAGTTCTCGCTTTCGCTTTCGCTTTCGCTCTCACTCTCGCCATGTTGCTGTCTTCTTGTTTGCTGTTGCTTGCTACCGGCCAGCAAGAATTGCTACAACAAAATAATAATGTCACGTGTGCGTACTTAACATCCAGTGACTGGATTCATATGATACATATATGGTATACAGTTAGAGACAAGTAGCCACCCTGTGTTGGCGATCAAGCTGGTTAGCAGTGTTGCCAGTGTCCATGATTTGAATGGTAACAAGCTCAGAATCTCCATCGTTATGGCACCAGTGTGCAACTCCAGCTGGGAATGCGATCACATCACCTTCTCTAATGCGATGAACTTGCTGGTGTGAATCTCCCCTTCTCTGCTCCTCCTCCTGCTCACCTCTTCGTTCATGTGACTGTTCTGATTGTTGCTGAAATGACTGGAACGATTCCGGGCAGCCTGGCACCACTGTTCCTGTGATACCTCTGCCTGCATACATGTACAGTTAACACAGTCCTAAGCCTACACTTTAAACTTCTTCTTACTCATTATTATTTAACATTAATTAAAAGCACATGAAAGAAAAAGCAACTAGCCTCTGATAACATAGACAAGAGAGGGGGCATTGGAGAACTGTGGCAACAGCAATCCATTAGCCCGAATAGTTCTCCTCACAGCGGACACACCAGCACAGTCAAACTCTTCGTTCCTAGCATCAAAGTAATCGCTATGACCTGCCTCTGAATCGACCCTCCTTTGTGGTTCTTGTGCCTTCAACCTCTCTATTTGACATTGGCTCCGGGAACTCAGCCTTCTACTGCCTTCCCAAGGACTGCTGCTGCCTTCCCTACTGAACTCTATTTGAGCCAGTACCGATGCACTTGATACTAAAAAGATAAGAACGTTCAACATGCACATCAACCTCTTTGCCATTATATGTTTGTACGCAGTAGAATATTGATCAGTTTGTGGATAATGTAATATGATGAGTTGAGAGTACTGAAGCTGTGACTTGTATATATAATGGTTTTGGATTGAAGTAGGTGAGCCTACTGAAGGACACTCGTCCATCCATTGCACTACTGCATGCTCTTCATACAATTACGTGTTGCCGCATTGCAGAAAAAGGTGGGATTACCCTTGCAACGTGTTATGGGACTTGTGAACTTGGTTGGTTTTCTTTGGGGCTTTACTGCGTACGCGACGAGCGGTTCATGTGCTGAATGTGTACATCCCGCTTCCAAACAAAACACCCCCGCTGTTCCTTTTCATTTAATCAAAACTAATGCACAGCTGGAGCTCTTATCATCTCTACTCCTTTCCTTCTGCTTCTGTTTTTTCAGCTGTAATTCATACTATTACTACGTTAAAGGTAAAAATTACTTTTGCACTGGTTCTGTCATCATATATAAAAATAATTTGCCCTGCCTGTACAGGGTGACGAGTTTGCACTTGTTGGACAACGTCCATGCTTTAACAAGATTCAAAACAACATAAATAACTATTTCATCTCGGACTTCAACGCATTATCATCTGCATTTCAAGCACTTTAGAACTCCACGTTGATAATGTTTTGAAGGACGCGACTTATGACTAAGCAATATGTAACAGTATGAGAGCTACACATATAGGTAGAACATATCTTCAACCATTTAAATGTTATGACCATTAATAGGGTCGGCCCAAAGCGTAAATGAGCCCTAATCTTGTATATAATTTTTCAGCGGGAAGGGAAAAATGAAGGGCTCCGTCTATTCTCACCCTTTTTCCCACCCTGATGTTTTGAGAGAAAAAAATCCACCCCATCTTTTGCTTTTCGCACCCCGTCTACTTTCAAAACTACCATTTCCTTTCTTAAAAAAAAAAAAAAACAAAATTTCTCAATTAAAACAAAACACAAGGTGATTGCGAATTGGATATGGCTTCAAATGGAATCGAAGACTGTGGTTTTGGAGATTGTCGCATTTGGATTTTGGGTATTGTTTGGCTTGTGGAATTGGGTTGGTGAATGTGGTGTGGTGGAGGCGGTTTCAGGTGAGATTGCGGTGATGGTTTGTGGGGATATGATCGAGTCGTAGTGACTAAATGGGTTGAGTTTGTTCTAGGAGATTTGTGTGCGGCTGCTGTTGTAGTTGTGGATGTTATGTGTTGTTTGTGAAATACGGTGGCAGTTTAATGAAGGGGTTGTGAGTGAAGCACTGTTGATGCAGACGAAGTTTGGTGTGAGTAGTGGTTTGTAGGCAATGGCGGTGTTTTTTATTATGGTAGTTGCTGAAGTGTGACTGGAGTGGTAGGTTGATGGAAATAATCAGCAATGTTGGTTGATATGGTGGTGACAGTGGTTGTTGAAGTATGTGTAGTAGATTCTTGTCAGTGGAGAGTGGAATGATGTCAGTAGTAAAGGGGTTGTGACAGTTGATGTTGTAATGGATGGAAGTCATTGGATCTGAGGTCGATATTGGTGGTGGATAGTTGAGTATGTCAGGTGGCTATTTTTTTTGAGTGGATGGTTTGGGTTTGTGGGAAGAAGTGTTGTATGGTGGATGTGCAGTGTGATCGGGGATAGAGGAGGCTGACTGGTGGTTAGAAACTAGCAAACAACAAACTCACCCATACTAAAGGGTATAATTGGAATAAAAAATGTAAGATTTTAACCAGAATGTGAAGAGAAAACACCGAGGGGTTAATAGCCGGACCCAAAATGATGAAGTAAATTAAAAGTGCATTGAGTATGACTTGAACTTGTTCACCATATATAATTATATATGTGTAGCACGAACACCCAATCAATCTAGAATAATCTTCAGTAAAAAAGAAATAAAAATAGAGTTACTTAACAGATCTGTAGTTAGATTATAATAAAAGATAAGACAAACAACAAATAGTCACATCACCGAAAAGCAAATTGAAAGCAGAGAAAAAAATGTATACAGAAGAGAAAAGAAAAAGAATATAAGACTTTATTTTTGTTGGACGTAATCTTGACCTACATCCACTAAAAATTCATTGTTCGTTTGCAATTTAATTTCTTAATATACAAAATCTAGATATAAGAGAGGTTTTTAATGCAGGAATTGAATATATTTTGATGGATGAAGAAATAAGGGTAGAGCTTAAGCGTAGCTTTAGTGGAGAATTACTTCTTTATATTCATTGTATTCTTGTACCAGTATATCTATGCTAGATGAATTTGACATACTTTTTTATTTAAACTTTGTTAATAATAGGGCCCAAGCCCATAAGAAAAGTAATAGGATTTACCCGAAAGGATTATACCCGAATACAACACATACTTATATACGTCTAGTATACCAAAACTGAGACTAATTAATAATAAACTCCTCTGACAAGTTTACAACTCAGATTTTTACTACTTTTGAATTCTGTATTAGTTATTTTAATAGTAAGTATGTTGTAATTAATTATAACAACTAACAACTTTCCAAATAATAACTACAGTGATAAATCAAATGTTATACTATTTAAAGAAATATTACAACGCAGAACGAAAAACGATATGCATATATACATAAATCTTCGTTTGCAATGTCCAGAAACTATTGCAGTTTGCAACAGTCACGTCCAATCCGTTACTATTTGAATTTAAACAGTAGAAAACCGTTTACTTCTATACAGCAAAAATATAACACGGTCCACTCTTATTGGACCCGCACCCGCACTCGCATCCGCACCCGACCCGACCTGGTTCGGTCGGTCGAACGGGAGGGCGACGTCGTGCGCTTGTGTTAGTCCATGGCCATATAAGTCCTCCCCCATGCACAAAATTATCTGATCCTAAGGGCCAATATAGGGATTGAGAGTATACTATATAAACCAGAAAATTGACTTATTTTTGACGATGCGGGATATATCTCATTCACTCTTTTTTGAGAATTCTTATAATCCCCCACATGATTGACGATATATATCTCCTCCACACAAAGTGTAATATCACACAGTTCATATGAAAATAGTGCTACATCAAGGATAAGTAGATATTTCACTTTGAACTTTTCCTAGTTAAAACTTATCGGATATACTTGGCTAATCAGACCATCGGCCATTATTGTATAACCAGACAATAAGCTTTACAAAACATTATTTCCCTTCACATCAATCTCTTGGTTGTGTTCATTTTGGTCCTGAATAATTTTTGGTTTTGCGAGTGTTTTTAGAGAATAAAAGCCTTTAATATTATCATAGAGTCAACCCAGCTCACACTAACATAGGTGATCGCAACCATTAAGAGTGTCCTACATATACCCCACTTGTTATATTCAAGATATGGTCATCATTAAAAAACATAGTTTTAACCTTTAAATACTTTTATAGGCATGCATTTATATTGTGCACCAAAGGAATGTAGTTGGACCATGTCCAAGCAAATGCACTATGTCTTGAGTTACTCAGAACCGGTTTTCCTATTGATCCTAGTCCATGGGATCTCCAGTCGCTAGGATAGGTTTCCGTATAAGATAACTCTTGGTGGTTTAGGCTTTTAAACTCATTCCTATCGATGCGCAGTCAATTTTCTCTCTTGATAAAGCTTTAGTAAATGGATCTGCTAGGTTATCATTTGTTCTTACATAATCTATGGAAATAGTTCCATTTGAGAGTAATTGCCAAACTGCGTTATGGCGTCGATGAATGTGTTGTTACTTTCCATTATACACAAAGTTGTGCGCTCTGTATAGCGCAGCTTGGTTATCACAGTGTATGCATATGGCCGGTACAGGTTTAGGCCAAAATGGAATATCTTCTAAAAAATGACGAAGTCATCCTGCTTCTTCGCATGCTTTATCTGAAGCGATGAACTCTGATTCCATAGTGGACTGAGCTATGCATGTTTGTTTGGTTGATTTCCATGACACTGCTGCCCCTGCTAAGGTAAAGAAATAACAACTTGCTGATTTTGATTCCTCTGAATCAGCAATTCTGTTTGCATCACTTCAGGATATTTTCCATAATGTAAGGAATAATATGTGTTATTCTTTAAACATCCAAGCACTCTCATTAGTGATTTCTAGTGTTCCTTTCCTGAATTGCTTGTATACCTCCTCAGTCGACTTACTGCATAAGTTATATCTGGTCTTGTGCAACAATTCATGAGATACATGAGACATTCTATTGCATGAGAGTATTCCAGTTGCATTACACTCTCATTAGTGTTTTTATGCAGTACTTTTGATGGATTAAAAGTTGTTCTTACTCCTTTAGTACCAAAATTTTGAAATTTTTCAATCACTTTGTCTACATAATGTGACTGAGAAAATTCGATTCCAATGGGTGTTCTTATTATTTTGATTCTCAAAATAACGTCTGCAACTCCTAAGTCTTTCATATTGAAATTCCCGATTAACATCCTCTTTATGGTCTCTATTACCTGAGTATTTGGACCAAATATTAACATATCGTCTACATATAAACAAATCATCACATATGATTCTCTAGTTTGTTTATAATAAACACACTTATCGCATTCATTTATACGTAAACCATTTCTCGTTATGACACTATCAAATTCTGAGTGCCATTGTTTTGGAGCTTGTTTAGTCCGTATAATGATTTCACTAATCTACAGACTTTGTTTTCATTTCCTTTGGAAATAAAACCTTCAGGTTGCTCCATGTAGATCTCCTCATCGACATCTCCATTTAAGAATGTTGTCTTTACATCCATTTGATGAATTTCTAGATTATAGATCGATGCAATTGCTATTAGCAGTCTTATAAAGGTTATTCGTGTTACCGACGAATATGTATCAAAGAAGTCTACTCCTTTTTGACGATATCCTTTGGCTACTAATCTACCTTTATACTTGTCTATAGAGCGATCTGCTTTCATTTTCTTCTTGAAAATCTATTTACAGTCAATAGGTTTAATTCCAAGTGGAATATCAACAATTTCCCAAGTTTTATTACTTATAATTGAATCAATCTCACTTTGTATTGCTTCTTTTCAACATGAAGATTCAGAAGATGACATTGCTTTCTTATACGTTTAAGGTTTGTTTTCTAACACATATGTGAAAAAAATCCAAACCAAATGTCTTGAAAGTCCTAGCCTTACGCTTCTTCTTGGTTCAACTTCCTCAATCTCATGATGAGTTTCATCTTCATATGAATTGCTTGATTCTTCTCTTGTCCTTTTAGGGACATTATTCCCTTCATTCCTTTTATGTGGAAACATGTCTTCAAAGAATGAGGCATCTTTAAATTCCATGATTGTATTTACATGAATAACAGCCATATCAAACTTGAATACCAAAAATTTATAGGCACTACTATTTTGGGCTGGCCCTAGATAGTAACAATCTACTGTTTTTGGTCCAAGCTTGACTCTCTTGGGAGGCGGAACTGGAACTTTTGCCAAGCACCCCCACTTTTTGACTTATTTAAAGCTTGGTTTGTGTCGTTTCCAAATCTCATATGGAATCGTTCCTGTTTTATTGTGAGGGACTTCGTTTAATATGTCATTAGACATATTTAAGGCTTCCCCCCCACAAGTTCTCAGTAGACCAAAGGTTAAAAGCATACCTCAATCATGTCTTTAACTTTCTGTCCTTCCTCTCAGCTACACCATTTTGTTGTGGTGAATATGGAGCTGTTGTTTGATGAATCACACCATTTTTGACACAGAATTTGTTCAAATAGAGATTCATAATCTCCACCTCAATCAGATCTCAATATCTTGATTTTTTTTGTTTAACCAATTTTCTACCTCAGCCTTGTACTTTATAAATGATGTAATTTCTTCATCTTTACTATTCAAAAGATATACGTAGCAATATTGCGTATATTCGTCAATAAACGTGATAAAGTGCTTTTTCCCACCTCTTGTAGGCAACGATTTAAAATCACATAAATCTATATGAACCAAACATAGTGGTTCGGTGCTTTTATCAACAGATTGAATGGTTTTTTAACCATTTTTGCTTCTACACATGTCTCACATTTGAAGTTCTTATCTATTTCGAATTTCGGAATTAACCCCAAGTTTGATAATGTTCTCATTTTTCGGAAACTTATGTGTCCCAATCTATCATGCCATAGTAAAATTTCGTGCTCAAGCAAGTAATATACTTCAATTTTATTAATAGCACAATCAGAATACATAGTTTTACTATCGATAACGGCTACATTTGCCTTAAATAGGACATTACGTAAGTATCCTCTTCTGATATACATTCTAGCTTTGGAGAGAACCAACTTGTCTGACTCGAACACCATTTTGAATCCTTTCTTCGATAGTACTACACCAGAGATGAGATTCTTGCATATGTTTGGAACGTGGATCACATTATTCAACTTGATAGTTTTTCTAGAAGTAAACTTGAGGATTATTGTGCCACTGCCTTCAATCATGGATACTGCAGAATTACCCATATAGAGATTTTCTTCGTGATCGAATTTATGGTATGTAGAAAACATAGATTTGTTAGAGCAGGCATGACGAGTAGCTCCTGTGTCTACCCACCATTGGTTTGGATTCTAAACCAAATTGCATTCAGATACAACTGTCGAGAAGTTGGACTCGTCTACTTCCATGTTGTCTACTATACTTGCCTCTTTATTGCGTTCCTTTTTGTGTCTGTAATCTCCAGCGACGTGTCCAACCTTTCCACAAGCCCAACACTCCCATTAAACTTTTTTGGTTCGTTTGTTGTCTTTTGGTTTGTTGTCTACAGCTTTCCTTTTCTTCTGAAAATTCTTTATTTTTTTTTTGTCTTTGACCCTTCAGTCACAAATGTCTCCTCGCTTGGTTTTGTAACTCCACGGTTATCTGTCTCAATTTTTAGTCGGACTATGAGATCCTGTAAAGAAATTTCCTTCTTCTTATGCTTTAGATAGTTGCGGTAATATCTCCATGACAACGGCAGTTTTCCCGTGATGGCTTCAACCAAAAATGATTCTCCAACCTTATGACCTTCCGCTTTGAGTTCATGAATGATGATTTGCAGTTCATGCAGTTGAGCAGTCACCGATTTGGAGTCAACCATCTTGTAGTACTTGAATTTGTCTACAATGAATTTCTTAATATTAATATTCTTCATCTTGTACTTCATGGCAAGTGCATTCCAGAGTGCTTTTGCTGTCTTTAGAGGCTCATATACTTTTTATAGAACCTTGTCGAGACAATTCAGAATATAGTTTCTGCATAGAAAATGGGAATGCTTCCACGTATCAACATCTGATTCCAGGCCTGGTGTAGGGATCGGTTCCTCCTCCTCGAGATACCGTTGCAGACCGAGTGTGATGAGATAAAATAGCATTTGATTTTGCCATGTTATGAAGTCATCACCATATCCTTTGAACGGATCAGGCCTGTGGTGAGTAGTGGCCTTTGTTGATAGTTCAACTATTGCCATCTCTGTTTTAGCGAAAATAGGAAAGTCATAAGATGATATATGTCTAGTATACCAAAATAGAGACTAATCAATAAAAATCTTGTCTCACAAGTTTACAGCTCGGATTCCACTACTTTGGAATTCTGTATTAGCTACTTTAACAATAAGTATGTTGTAATTAATTAAAATAACTAACAACTATAGCAATAACAACTATAGCAATAAATCAAACGTTATACTATTTAAAGAAATAGTACAATGCAAAACAAAAAATGACACACACACACACACACACATATATATATCAACTAGAAATTTAACTGGTTGAAGAAAGAAATTCCATCCGACGCTTGTCGTAACAATTTCCTTAAGACTATATTCAAAGTCTCCTAAGATACAACAGACGTGATCTGCTCGAGATTGTGATGTGTATGATCTTCTGTGTGATATGCAAAGGCACATGGATTGAAGATATTAAGAAACGAAGAGGAAGAAGAGAAAATTCGGAATTAAAATTAAGTGAGGAAAGTGATTAGGTTTCCTTCTTATTTATACCCGAATTCCCAATGAATACACCCGTTAAGAAAAGTAGCATCCCTTAACGGCCGAAAACTGTTGCGGTTCGCAACAGTTGCGCCTCTTCATTTGCAATTGTCAGAAACTGCCATGGTTCGTAACAGTTGTGCCTCTTCGTTTGCAACGGCCGAAAACTGTTGCGGTTTGCAACAGCTGCACCTCTTTGTTTGCAACGGCCGAAAACTGTTGTTGTTCGCAATAGTCGTGTTTATTCGTTTGCAACGGCCGAAAACTGTTGTTGTTTGCAACTGTCGCATCTCTTCGTTTGCAATGGTCAGAAACTGTTGCAGTTTGCAACAGTCGCGTCCAATCTACTAGTCGCTTCTATTTGAATTTAAACAGTAGAAAGCCATTCACTTCTGTACAACAAAAATATAACACGGTCCACTCTTATTGCACACCCGACCCGGCGCGGTTTGGTCGGTCGGATGGGCGGGCGGTGACATGCGCGTGTGTTTTAGTCCATGGCCATATAGGTCCTCCCCCTCGTACAAAGTTACCTGACCCTAAGGGACAATATAGGGATTGAGAGATACTATATACGCCAGAAAATTAACTTGTTTTTGGCGATGTGGGATATATCTCATTTATTCTTTTTTGAGAAGTCTAGCAATCCCCCACATGAGTGATGATATATGTCTAATGTTATACGTCTAGTATACCAAAACAGAGATTAATCAATAATAAACTTGTCTCACAAGTTTACAACTCAAATTTCCACTAATGTGGAATTCTGTATTAGTTATTTTAACAATAAGTATGTTGTAATTAATTACAACAACTGACAACTATAGCAATAATAACTATAGCGATAAATCAAATATTATACTATTTAAAGAAATAGTACAACGCAGAACAAAAAAAGATATATATATATATATATATATCTGTGTCTATGTGTGTCTGTGTGTGTGTGTATCAACTAGAAATCTAACCGGTTGAACAAGGAAATTTTGTCTGAAGCTTGCCGTAACAATTTCCTTAAGACTATATTCTAAGTCTCCCAAGATATAACAGACGTGATCTGCTCGAGATTGTGATGTGTACGATCTTCTATGTGATATGCAAAAATCCATGGGTTAACGATATTAAGAAACGATGAGGAAGAAGAGAAGATTCAGAACTAAAATTGATTGAGGAAAGTGATCAGGTTTCCTTCTTATTTATAGCCGAATTCCAATGGCTACACCCGTTAAGAAAAGTAGCATCCCTTCATTTGCAACGTCAAAAAGCATTACTGTTCGCAACAGTCGCGCTTCTTTGTTTGCAACTACCGCAAACTGTTGTGGTTCGCAACAATCACGCCTCTTTGTTTGCAACGGCCGAAAACAGTTGCGGTTCACAACAGTCACGCCTCTTCGTTTGCAACGGCCGAAAACTATTATGGTTCGCAATAATCACGCCTCTTCATTTGTAACGGCCAAAAACTGTCGCGGTTCGCAACAGTCACACCTCTTCGTTTGCAACGGCCGAAAACTGTTGTTGTTCGCAACAGTCGCATCTCTTTGTTTGCAACGGCCAAAAACTATTATTGTTCGCAACAGTCGCGTCGCTTCATTTGCAACAACCAGAAACTGTTGCGGTTTGCAACAGTCGCATCCAAACCGCTAGTCGCTTCTATTTGAATTTGAACAGTAGAAAGCCGTTCACTTCTGTACAGTAAAAATATGACACGGTCCACTCTTATTGGACCCGCACCCGCACCGGCCTGGTTCGGTATGTCAGACGGGCGGGTGGCGGCGCGCGCGTGTTAGTCCATGGCCATATAGATCCTTCCTCTCGCACAAAATTACTTAACCCTAAGGGCCAATATAGGGATTGAGAGTATACTATATAAACCAGAAAATTGACTTATTTTGGGCATTGTGGGATATATCTCATTCACTCTTTTTTGAGAATTCTAACACATACAATCTAAACCCTAGCATTTCTAGGGTAAATCAAGCGCCTCCACTTCTAGAAAACTCCACGATACAAAAATGGTGCAGAAAAAATTTCCATCTCGAGACTCAAGATAAAACATTGGAGCTAAAATATAAGGCTTATGGAGGCTTCCATATCTTCAAGACGAAGAGATACAAACTTGAAGCTTTAAATTGGAGAAGAAATTACTCTATAGAGTGGTTTCTATTTCTGCTTCCTTAGACAGAGTCACTTTGCTTTTCATAGCTTCATAAAGCCTTAGATCGGGAGGATCAATTGTATAAGCTTTGAGATCTAGAGTTTTGATGTCCAAAACACTTTAGAGCTCTTAAGAACCTGAAGCATCTTTAGTTGAAGCTTCATAATCTAAATCTTTGGCATTTAAATCTTCTTGAGCCTCATTGATAGCTTTAGCAGTATGAGTTCGAATATTGCTGCTATCTACAATATTTGCTGGATTCTCTGGCTCTTGCATCTTACTATTGTCACCTCTTTTCCAGATAGATACGTGATAGAATTGATTGTTAAGATTGTTTTTGTAAAGATTATATCCTAATCTCTGGTCTTTAATTACCAGTTGGAACATCCTATCATGATCACGTTTACTATTGTGAGCACAGCAGGTCCTATTCAAATCATGTAGAAAATTTTTTTGGTTAGTATTAGTATTTGTGTAATTAATCAGTTTATTTTTGATAAAAGTCTTATTACTTTCCTTGCAGGTATCATTCATGAGTTAAGTATTATAAAGACCACCATCGTTATGCTGCAAGTACTTTCCCTTTGAATCCAATCAGATAAGTGATTGTTGTTATATACAAGTTTTCTCTCTGATTGGTTGGTTCTTAACCTTTTGTCATTGCTTGTGGGTTGAGAGTTATCATTTTGCTCGAGCTCGCATTTGAGAGTGCGATAGCTCCTATTCAAATCAGGTAAGCAAAACAATTTGGTAGTATCAAAATAATTAACTATATCTATATTATTAATACTATGTTTCTGTTTGCTTCCCTTGCAGGAATCTTTTTTGGTTGGATTACGGAATGGCCACCTTCAGCTTTAGCTCGGTTGAAATAGGTGCCTTGATAATCTGCTGGATCATTAATCCATTGGCAATTGCTAATTTAGAGGGAATTCTCACAAGAGAATTTTCCCTTTTGTAAGTATTCTTCGACCCTTTCTTCGTAGTTGTCAATATCACATATGATCTAACCTTGTCTACTGTGATTGAGTGATTTACAAGATTTTTGAAGAATAATATTGTATTCTAATTCAATAGATTTCCATAACTGAAACACTTGTCTTTTTCGATGTTTTGATGAAGCCTATAGTTTTTTCCTTCCATAAAAAATATATTATAGTGGTTAGAACATCACATGCTTTATTGAATTCTTTTTTCTTCCCTTTGAAAGCTTTTTGAATATGCTGAATACTATCTTTGATGTTTTGAAGCACCAACTATTGATTGAGGTTTATTTTTTTTGACTTTAAAACATATGTGTCTTGAATATGAGAAATCAAAGAAAAGATGATCAATATTAGAAGCATCTAGAGCAACTAAATTTGAGCATCCAAACACCCTTACCCATGTGTCTTTTAGACTCTATAACTAATCAAAACACTCTCACCTAGCCAGGAGGAATAAATGTTACAAAAGACTGCTGACTTGACAATGCAGTGTTCCATCACATGGATTTTGACTGTTGTTACAGTTTTCCTATAATCTGTGTTGATGATTCAAAGATATGTGCAATGTGTTTAAGGAACTGCAATGAATGATCTTTGAGTAAATGATTAATATTTTATTTAAGAGCAAATAAATAAATACAAGTTTAGAATTCAAGATAGCGAAATAATTGTCCACTTCTAGTCTTAGACTATATTTATAGTAGTCAACAAAAGGGTTGTATACTTTCAGAGAGTCATTCCTCTTCGAAGTAGAAGCATTGAACAGTCATAACACTTCGAAGTGTTGTTTCATAAAATGTAGTCGTTACTGTTCATTCAGTCGACTGGAATGGTCATAAGTTGACTAAGTATAAGTATAAAATAATGCAAAGAAGATGACTGAATTTAGAAGACGCGTATGCATATTTAGTTGACTGGCTTAAGTCTATTGAATTAAAATTTTGTCAACTGCCCTTAGTCGACTGAATTTGAATTCAGTCGACTAAACCTTTGTAAATTGGTTTCTTATATATGAAACCTTGTAAAAGTTTATTTGTAAATACTATTGATTTTTGTATTAGAAATCTTGTATGCTAGTGTCATGTGTATATGCATATGAATCATTTAGAAGATTTTACAAATATTTTCTAAGGACAAAATCATACTTTTTTACTTATAGAGAAATATTTCTTTTTCCTTCTACTTCCCGCCTATTTAAAGCATTGCTGCTTTCAAGGTCCTGCATAGAAGATGGTACAAGAGAAATATATATAGTTGTCGTTATTAAAACAATAATTTAATCTAGGTTCTAAAATTCACCCCATTTTTGATGATGACAACTATATATATGACATACGTAGTGTATAATCCCTCCATTAATGAATGCTTCCCCTTTCACGATACTTGTAACACTCATAAAATAAAACATTAAATAAATTGGATAAATTAATTTAAATAAGATAGGGTTAAAATGAAATTTTGGTAAAAGTTAGAATTTGACTACAAAACTTATGCACTTGAATTCGTGGTGATTTTATAATCAATTTCCATATATAATATATTGTAAATGGAGCTCAAACATGAATGTTATGAACGTTTGATGTTTCGGATTCAAATTAATTTAAATAGAGTTCAAATTCAAATAAACAAATAATTCCAAAATTTGAAATTCAAAAGTTAACAGTAATTATACTTAGGGATTAAGTAAACGTTAATTTTAACATTAACGTTAAATAATAATTAAGGAAGAAAATAAATTAAAATAAATTAGCAACATCAAAAATATTAACGTTCATAGAACAAGGATTGGCCGATTTCTGACCCATGACCGGTCGACCGCTAGCGGTCGACCAATGGGAAGAGGCGGTTAAGTGGTGCTGTTGAGTGGTAGCTAGGATTTTGTGCATGTTAATTACGAGATTTTATTATTTTTAACCGACCTAAATACGATGGTTCAAAAATGCGTTCTAACCACTTTAAATAAAAGGCCAACTCCCTCACTTTTCTTCACTAATTACTTAGGAACACAACAGAACTCTAACAGTCTCTCTTTTGAAAAAATTCAAGAAATGATTAAGATTACATGTAAGGAATTTTAAATGTTCGTATTCAATTTCTAATCCCTTTTCTCCTCAAACTTCTTAAATTTTGAATCAAATTCATATATAATACTCTTGTGCATATATCTAAGAAAAGAGATCTAAAGGAGATTGTTGTAGTTGTGCCAAATCCAAAGAGGGGCAAAGATAAGGACCTGCATTGAGTGGAAATCTTAGTTTTCCTATTTTAGTAATTGAGTAGTGTAGTTTGGATTTAATATATGCCATAAAGAATTTTGGTTTATTTAAACATCACATTAAAACCCCTAAAATTCCCCCAAAGTGAAATGTCAATTCTTAGGTTGAGAGTAAAATTAATTAAATTACAAGTTTCCATTGTTATTATTTTATTCCACTGTTTTAGTATAAAGTAAGTTGGATTTGGATTCTATATACAAGTCTGTTGTTTTGGTTTTGAATATTGGATTTACGTATATATGTTATTGTGGAAATGAGACTTGTATAATTTTGGAAGATTTTATATTTGAACGTTGGTTTAGAGCGTAATCTCTACATGCATAAAAATTAATAAATGCATATATATATATATATATATATATATATATATATATATATATATATATATAGACACATACAAACCTACAATGTATTAATTGCGTAGCTAATTAGAAAAATAATTATCATTTAATCCTCCTTAGAAAAGTGATTGACTATTAAGAAAATTAAGAAGTAATTCTTATGTAACGACCCAGAAATTTTAACGATTTAAATAACGTAATTAACTAAAAAAAATTCATGAAATTATATAATAATTTTTTTGCAATGTAGCTTTAATATTTAGAATGCGTCTATTTAAGCATAGCAAGTGTCAAATTTTTATCAGAAAATTTATAAGTTTGTTTGGTTGTGAAATTTTCGATTTAAAATTTAAAAACAGTTAAATTAGTTGAAAATAAAATATTATTGAAATATGAATATTTTGCATAAAAAAATTGTAAATCATTTTCTGGGAGAGACATCATATTCCATTTCATCAAATTCGGACTGCTCTAGCCCCGTTTATCATATTTTCGACGTTTTAACAACATTTTGGTAGCAAATACTGAGTTTTGATAAGATAATCGTATCTCTCGTATCTCTGTACCATTTTGTTCATCTCGTCGTGCTGATCTCCGTAGAATATTCATTTGTGTGTTGCGGTATCCGGTACATGATGAAATTTGTGAAACAGTTAGCCGTATCGGTACCCGTTTGGAATCTTTTGGTATTCTTTGTCCTTTCATAATCCACCGTGAAAATGAACGGACACTAACCTTTATAATTCCTATAATTTAATATTGACTTTTGCTATTCCTACTGGTTCGAAATATATTTTCTTTTCTACCTAGTCATTTGCCTTCGTTCTCATTCATTTTCTTCTCGTCTCTTCCGTTCCTCACATTTTTGTTCGGAGAAAATTTATAATAAAGAATATTAAGTATATAAAATATATCAGTGGTCGAATACACACACACACACACACTATATATATATATATATATATATATATAACATGCTCCTTCTTGCCGAATTCATCCATTTCCACCCTCGCCTTCCACCCTTTGAACGCCGATCGCTGCCTTCCAGCTAGTTCGCCGAACCCAGCAAACCCATCCCACCATCAACAGCCACTACATCGGTCCTCCACCGCCATTCTTCCATTGGCTGCTATCTTACCTTTTTGCCCACTACCAATGATCAGCTCCATCGCATGAGACAATAGCATGCCTTGCCTCGCTATCAACCTGCCGAAGCCCCTTGAAGCTCCACCATAAAGCGCTACAGCCATCCAAACCCTGACAGCCCATGCCTTCCTATGGCCGTGACAGCAGCCTCCTCCACCTTTCCATCCGCTATCCCCTCACCCTGAGCAGCCGCTCACCACCACCACTCTGACCCACCTCCGCTTTTTGTCGAACGACCACAGCCAAGCACCTAGCGTCGAACTTCCCTAAACCCGCCACCCTAACAGCTACTCCTCCGCAGGCCTCTTCGCCTTCCTTCGGACCCGCCTGCTACATCAACCTCGCATCTTCCCTTTCAGTCCATCATTCCCCGCACCAACAGACCCGAACCCATTGCCAGTCACCACCTCTCGACTTGCAATATGCCACAACCCAGACAGCAGCCCACGTCAACAGCCGCATCACCTCTCCTTTGCCGCAGCACTCCATCTCTCTACATGAGAAAACGGCCTTGCTTTCCACCAACCAGTAGCGATCGGGCATAGCCTGACCACCACCACACATCTATCTCCTTCCCTTAGAACCACCTACCAGACCTTAGCAGCCCTACACCAGCCGCGCAACACCTAGCCTTCTCCTCTTCTATTTATATAAAAAGAAAATTGATATTTGATTATATATATATTATATTTGTTATTTGATATTTGGCTCCACCTAACAGTTTGGTTCTTCTTCTTCTAAAAAAATGGTATATATATAATATGTTTAAAGTATTTTTTTAAATTCATGATAATATTTTAAATTAGATTTTTGTAATATCTTTAATATATATATTATGTTTAAATATTTATTTTAATTTTTTTGAAAAGAAATATATGAGTTTTAATAAATATTGATTTAAAAAATACATAGAATATATATTTGTTTTTACATTGAATTCAAGATCTTGCTGGTCGCTGTCCAATTATTTGCTTTTGTGCTTGCGGTTCAGAATTTGTTACAGCGGCTCTTTGACTTGTCGTTGGTCCATGTGTGTATCTGTGTCACCTTCTTCGTTCTCGTTGTTTCTCTAGCTTTGAAAGGTGAGCGAACACTCACGATTAACATTCTTATATTTAGCAAATTTATTTCACATTAAATGACGATTAAAATATGCTGCTAAAATTGAATTGGTTAGTTATTTAATTGTTGAATATGATAAGTTAATATTTAAAACTGTTTACCTATGTTGATTGACATATGATACCATAACCTGCGTATATATATTATATTTAAATTGTTAATTATGATATATGTCTGTCATTGATATGTATGTCAGTTATATTATTATTTTATTCTTTTCACTCGCTATAAGAAAATCATCCTTTTACAACATTTTTGTAAGAAATGTTGTAAAAAGGAGTTTTTACAACTATTTTTCGGAAACGTTGTAAAAACTTTGTTTTACAATGTTTTTTAATAAAACGTTGTAAAGCAATGCTTTTTTACAACCTTTTAAAAAAATGTTGTATGCAGTAAGTTTTTGCAACATTGTTTATAAACATTGTCATATTCCACCTTTAACAACAGTTTTAAAATTTTTCGTAAAAACATTGATTTTTTACGACTAGATATTAATTTAATACAACCTTTATAAAGTAATGTTACTTCACTCATAGGTTTACGATAGCTTTTACGAATATGTTTAGTACTGCTTAAAATACTTATAATAATTAATAATTTTAATTAATAAAAAATATTGAATATTTACTTAAATAATTTATAAATGGTAATTTATAATCAATAATTTAAAAATGAAAACTAAGATGAGTTAATTATTTATAATTTATAAATAATGGTCACTAATAAATAATTTATAATCATTAATTATTATCAATAATCAATAATTAATAATTAATAATTAATTTTTATATTTAATAATTTGTTATGGTTAATTACGAATAATTAGTAAATTACAGCCAATAGTAATTTATGAGATAAAATCATGTTCGCTGCAATGTTTCTTAAGTAATAAAAGAAATAACTAGCTCATTGAATACCAAGGATTCGGTAGAAAAAACTTCAAAAAATGGTAGACATATAACTATTTAGTTGATGTAACCAACGTAAAAGGCATTCGTTGATTCGACCAATCTGTTATGAATGATAAATCAATATTAACATCTTATTGATCAGTCTTAATGAATCAACTACGATTCGGTAATTATTTAAAAATTATGGTCAATACTTTAATATTGAAATAGCTAATAGTGTTTCCATTATTAAATAATGCACATTTTCCCAATGTTATACTAGAAGCAAGAGATTGACCAACATGGTCATTACTGTACTTACTTATACCCTTGATTTGGTTTTACTAACTTGTAAAATTTCCAAACTGATTAATTAACATATAACTTCATTTCATTGGACCCTGTTATCAAACCAAACCCGCTTAACCCGACCTTCCACATCGTAGCCTAACTACTGCTAACCCTAATAAAAAAATTCCAACAAAAACATAAACGCTAATAAAAAGAATCCTCACCTAACCCTAATTGGAATACCCTAATCACTCCTCCAACTACTTCTCAGCTGCTACATCAATCTAACGGTATTCAGTATCGTCAATCTCTTTTACCTCTATTCCTACATGATCTATTTGGTTGTGGGTGAGACTATGTTTCGACGATTGATCAAATCTAATGTTTTAACAAAAAATGCAATTTTTCATTTTTCGATCATATCTATTTCGCTGTCCGAGGCCGTAAACACTAGCTTTATTACACTTTTTTAAATGTTAAATTTAAGTTTTTTTGGTCGATTAATTAAATGCTCCAGTGAATATTTTGATTATAAATAGGTCACCAAGGATTTTGATTAAATTTGGGTTTATAATTTAAAGCGTAATACATAGCATGATGCCACACCAAAAGAAGCGATATGCAATGATTGTTAATTTCCAAGATCAGGCTTATAACAATTTGGTTTTACCGAAGTTTCAAATCTTGATGGGAAACTGTCGGAAACTATGGATTTAGTCTTTTTATCCTTCTGCAATGTCGTTTTGAGTGATCACATTTTTATGAAAATCAAGTTAGTGATTTGTATGTGAACATATTTGTTTGGACTTTTATTTAGCTTTAGATTGATCTTTGAATGAATTAATTATGGACTTGCATTGCGTGTAACTTGAGGTGCACTTTTGATGCATGAGCTTATTGACCAAACGAAGGTGAACAAACAGGGCTGCAATCCATATGTTTATAAGCTCCTTCTGGTTTTAGAAGTTGATTTGAATTCGACCTGGTCTGCAATTCACCATGTTTTGTAGTGTTATTTAAATTTTTTTACTTGTGTATTTGTTATGTTATTGTATTGACACATTTACATTTATTCACAACGTCTACCATATACTTCCAATGTTCTTTTAACTTGTCAAAATATTAGAAACATTTTTTTATTTTACAGTTTTACTGTGACGCCCCACCTCTATACCCACGCTAGCCAAGAACACTACGGTGTAATGTTGTCAACTAGCGTGGAGAATAAGGCTGTTGAGGAGCGGCCATCCGTAGTTAGGCCTTACACTAGTATTGGTTATCTCGATAGGAGTGGTACATATATTCTTTCATTTTTAATCTCTGATTTATCTACTCCCATCGACATATCCCAATTCCAGTATAAAACGAACTACGATGGTTCATAATAGTTTAGGACAGTAAATATAATAATAACACAGATAATATAAATGCGGAACACAGATAAAACAGAAAGTCTCATATATACAATAACTGATGTCAGTTACAATACATGTGATACGATACATATGATACAACTACAACTGTCGACTCTGGAAGTTACATATACAAGTACATTATCGTAAATAATATACATGAATATACAACATCCTATACTAAGACAAAGTCTACTCCAAAAAGAATGAAAAGACTTCATAGCTCAAGCAGCAACTCAAAGTAAAATATCAACAACCTGTAAATACTCGGTCTGACCCGAGTATTAAATTCAAAAGAAAATAATACACAGGTCAGTCTAATTCAAACTCAGTTATTAGTGCACAGAAGCAATAATAATTAAATAAAAATTAGACGACAGTCATAAGAAAATCGGATAACGGTAAATATAACACGTAACGGTGTTAAACAACAAATCAGCAAATTAAACCAAATCAGAATACAATTCAGAATATTGAATTGAATAAACAAACAGTTCAAACCATTGAAATATTAATTAAAATATTAATTCGAGTAGGGCTGCAGTACACGCACGCGTGCACTGCCTCGCCACTACAGCATATGGAATATGCTAAAGATCAATAAATCAAAACAAAATAGAATATCATAAAAGCCATGCCGTGTGGCTGTAGTTCACGCTTGCATGCACTGCCCTGCCACTACAGTGATAATGTACCCAAAAACTCAATTCGGTGTGGCTGCAGTTCACGCTTGCGTGCACTGCCTTGCCACTACAGTGATGATGTACACAATAAAAATTCACAAACGAGCACAAGGTCAAAACCGAATACTGGATTCAACTCAAACGTAATAAAATAATGTCACAACTTTCAACACAAGGTCAAATCCGAGCTACGAGCTGGATTCAACACAGGTGTGATTCCAAAATCAATATGAAAGCTCAAGTATAACATAAATCAGTGATGTACACCTGATAGCATTAGTGGACAATGTAAGTAGTGCACAGCATGCAGGCAACTTAAAAACTGGGTCAAGCAAGTGCAACACAGTGACAAGCTACCCAGAAAATAAACATAATAAATGAAACCACATTGCAAACTGTCACACATGAATGTGGCATGTATATACAAGGATAATATGGGTGCAGTGAAGACTGTAGCTCATGGCTACAACAACAAGAACACAAGGCAAATGCACCAGAGGATCATATGTGCAAAGGTAGGACCAGTGATACAAGTAACATGAGCAGGCTCAAAAAATACATGCACCAACAAACAAGATCAAAGGAAAGACAGATACCCATAATGAAGATATGTACACAGTGGCACTAGCAACAACTAGCACCATGAACCAGCAGCATAAAAAAAACTGGAACGCAAGTCAATGCATAGATTAAACAACAATGAACGATTGACAATATCAAGTCAACGTTCGTGACACAGCCTCTAAATGGAATGGCTATAAATATCCATATATGATCACTGCAAATACTTAATGTAGTTGTGAAACATCACTATGAACAGGCCAGGTCTAAACAACATGGCAAGACAATGACTGAATGACCACAACCCAAAAATTTAAACAATGTCAAGCTCGAATATCAGAACCCAAGCCAGGACGTACAAGGATCAAAGAATTCACAAAGTCAACTGTAGCTTGACATGCAAGCTTCGGAAAATATATACATGAAGATTACACTGCAACATGTCGAGAAACAAAACATGTATCATGGCAACAAGTGATGTACACATGAATGCAAAGAGCAACAACAACAAACAATGAAATTAAAGTTCAATTTCAATCAACACAGTATGACCCAAAACATGAACAAGGGTACAAACTGGAATGTAACCAGAAGTCAAAGTCTTAAAGCAAATGCAAAGTCAAAGTTTAATAAAAATCAATGTCGAACCATTTTTGCAGGCAACTGATTCATTCCAAAAAAGTGCCAAATCCAAAATACTTTCACAAAACAAAAAAAATCAATTTCAAGCTTAAAAGTGAAGGCCGATGTCAACTAAAAATCAACGCCGTATTGGCCAAGGCGAAAAGAGCAAACAAGCCAGAAACCAAACTTCCGGATAATCCAGTAGCTGTGGCAATTAAATAGAGTCAATATCAAGACTCGGTTCAAAACACATCAGTAAAACCAAAGGAAACAACATAGTATTTTAGCAAAATCGAAGCTAAGTCCGAAGTAAACATGAATTAGAATACCAGTGAATTCGAGAGCAAAGAAGATAGTGTCAAAGAAAAAAAAACCAAAACTGTGTAATCCAAGTTACCAGAAAATATACAATTTTGATTAAGTCAAATAAATCATTTACGACGAAACCAAATCGAACACGAAGCATAGTACTAAGTTCGAATTATAGATGTGAGTGAAGAGGATCACTCACCTGTGTCGCCAAATCGAAGCATCACAGAGACAAACAAAGCCAAGAACGAACGAAACCCTAATTTGATTTTGAAATGAGAACGAACGGGGCCGCCATTATTTTCGTATGTTATGCTTAGGGTTTGAAAAAAAATGAAAAGGGAGAGGGGGAAACGGGTCAAATGGATTGAAAAGGGGACGGGTTATTTGCTTTGCAAATTTTCACGGCTACAATTAAAACATGGGCCACTATTTAATTCAAAGCCCACAATTCCTTTTAATAATTTTATAAAAGAATTTTAACTCAATTTAAAAAAAAACTTCAATTGGTAATTATCGAAAATATTAATCGTTTAATGTCAATTATCAATTGATGCGAAATACCGGGTTGTTACAGACTCCCCTCCTTAAAGAAATTGCGTCCTCGCAATCATAAGGAATAAATGGACAAAAGGTAACAACCACAAAAGCATCTCATCACAAAATGAAGAAATTTAAAAAATAGGAAGTTCACCATAAAGAGCATGAAAGAGTAAGCCTGAACGCGTTTGCTCGATGAATTCTCTGGATTCCTAAGTGCAATCCTTAGGATTTGAGAACCATTGAACTTCCACAAGAAAACATCTTTATTTCGAAGGTGCTACACCCCCGAAGCAATGATGTGAATAGAAGGTTGCTCAAAAGTCAAATAGGCAAAACTTCCATTTCTTCAATAACACTGGGCTCAAGAATAAAAATCGGAAATCCCTGAGGCATTTCCGTAATTGGAAGACGTGGAAAACGTCATGAATACCAGAAAATTGAGCCGGTACACCGGCGTAGTACAATATAAACACCAAAGAAATCTCTTAATTTCATAAAAGAAATTCACAAATTTCCAACAAAATCTAACTATCAAATAGATAATTCAGAAAACAACAAAACTGAATAAATACAATTATCAGCAATATTCAATTATCAATTAGATAATTAGAATATAGAAATCACAAAACAGCAATAACTAATTATCGATACGATAATTAGAAAACAGCAAAATCAGTGAATCTAATTATCAACAAAGATAATTAGAAAACACAAATCACAAATATCTAACTATCGAAAACGATAATCGGGAATTACCACAACGGTAATCAAATTTCAAACCAACAAATATTCAATTATCAAAACGATAATCAAATCTTAAATCACAAATATTTAATTATCAAAAACGATAATTAACTCTTAAATCACAAAATATTTAGTTATCTCAAACGATAATTAAATCAAAAATATCCAATTATCAAAAACGATAATCAGAAATCACAAATATCCGATTATCAAAAACGATAATCAGAAATCACAAACATCCGATTATCAAAAACGATAATCAGAAACCACAAACATCCGATTATCAAGAACGATAATCAGAAATCACAAACATCCGATTATCAAGAACGATAATCAGAAACCATAAATATCCGATTATCAAAAACGATAATCAGAAATCATAAATATTCGATTATCAAAAACGATAATCAGAAATCACAAATATTTAACTATCAAAAACGATATTAAGAAATCACAAATATCCAATTATCAAAAACGATAATTCAGAAATCACAAACATCCGATTATCAAGAACGATAATCAGAAACCACAAATATCCGATTATCAAAAATGATAATCAGAAATTAAAATTATCCGATTATCAAAAACGATAATCAGAAATCACAAATATTTCAATTAACGAGTCCGGAATTAACCGAAATAGCAAACGCACATGTCCCATAACCATGAGTTTTACTAAATCGTTTAATTCACTTCATCGTTTCCTTGAAAGTGCAAAATTGTGTAATCTAAAAATAACATTTCACATTCTCAAACGGACAAGTCCGGAATTAAGTGAATCTGTAAAAGAAAGGGGTTATAGTCCTCGATTTTTCTGAAACGTTTAAATCGCTTCCTCATTCTTTTGAAAGCGCAAAGTGCAAAACTTCTTAAAACAATTTTCATTTTTTTATTTTGAAACAATTTTAAAGATAGCAAATTTTTAAAACACGTGATTAAAACAGCAACATCAGTATGAACTACGACAAGGAAATTGCACTTCTCAAAATACCGTAAAAATGGACAACAAAATCAGCATTGCGGAATAACCGCTTGAAAATCCATTTTAAAATTGACGGTTACTGAAGTCAAAGCGACAATAATTTTTTATACGTCAAAATCTCATCAAAAATAAATGGCATCAAAACATAATACCTGTGAATTTTCATTTATCAAAAATGTGACAAGAATCTCCTCAAAGATCAAAAAAAGGATATCATACCCTAAATTTTTATTCGCAAATAGCTAGTGACACACAAATTCACCAATGCACAAAAATTGATAAAACTTATCAATAGAAGTCACGAAAATTAGTGAAGCACAAATTCCAGAAGACTACACAAGAAATCCAGAAATCACAAAATGAGAGTATGAAAACTCAAATCGGAGTATGAAAACCCAAATGGGAGTATGAAAACTCAAATGGGAGTATGAAAACTCAAATGAGAGTATGAAAACTCACCTAAATGGGAGCATGAAAACTCACCTACACGTGAGCATGAAAACTCACCAACACGTGTAACGCAAAGCGAGAACGAGAGCATGAAAACTCACCTACACATGAGCATGAAAACTCACCAACACGTGTAACGCAAAGCGAGAACGGGAGCATGAAAACTCACCTACACGTAAGCATGAAAACTCACCAACACGTGTAACGCAAAGCGAGAACAGGAGCATGAAAACTCACCTACACGTGAGCATGAAAACTCACCAACATGTGTAACGCAAATCGAGAACGGGAGCATGAAAACTCACCTACACGTGAGCATGAAAACTCACCAACACGTGTAACGCAAAGCGAGAACGGGAGCATTAAAACTCACCTACACGTGAGCATGAAAACTCACCAACACGTGTAATGCAAAGCGAGAACGGGAGCATGAAAACTCACCTACACGTGAGCATGAAAACTCACCAACACGTGTAACGCATATGCGATGGTGAAACATCACAAAAGCGGGGTCTAGTCTCCCTCGCAGACAAAGAGACATCGCACAATTGCTAGTTTAAAACACAAAAATGATCGTTATGATCATCAAGTAATGTCGAACACACTAAGCTAGTGAATATAAAAGTTTAGCTTCATGTCCCATAACCACTAGCTTAACTTAAATATTTACGAACAAAATGTAGATCTTCACTAGAAAAATATCACAAAAGGTTCAATCGAACAAGTCCAAGAATTAACCGACGAAGTAAACATAAGCATTCATACCACTTGTTTTACTAAGCCGTTTAATTCAATTTCTCATACTAGTGAAATAAAGGTTTGTATATACTAATAGAATTGGAAGACGGTTTAGGAAAAGAGCTTTGTAGTAAAATAGTTTTGAAATCGTTTGGAGAAAAGTGTTTTGATATTTACTACTAGTATAGAAAAACTTTATATTTTTAAAGTGACAAACCACAAAAATGAATGTAGAAACAATCAATCACAAGAATTCACATACAAAGATGTGAATAGAATCCAAAGAAATCGATACCGAATTCATCAAAAGGTATTTTCACAAAAATCACGAAGAAAACGTCACCAAAGTCGCTAATAAATGATAGCAACAAATCGGGGAATTAACAGGAATCGACTAAATTTGGAAACCAAATCAATTCACTAAAATTCACATTCGAAGACGTGAATAAAATCCAAAGAATCTGATTCCAAATCCATCAAAGTAGAAATATCCAAAAATTCCAGAAATAGAAGTTATCAAGGTCGACAAAGGTGATAACAACTAATCGGAAAAGAAGAATCGATTAACAAATTGGAAAAACAAAGCAAAACAATCATAAATGCATAAATGACTTCAACAAAAATAAAAATGAAGTCAATGCCGAAGTCTACAATTATTGGCCAAATTCGAACAAAATCAACATCGGCTAAATCAATTCAAAGCCGAAAACACAAGAACAAAATCCTCATCATCAAAAGCCCAACTTGAGTTCGCAAAGCAAACGGAGGCCGAAGCCAAAATACTTTCACGGAATCAAAATCAAATGCACATGAATAAACGTTAGGAATTCATACCTAATAATCAAAGATAATCATAGGCACAGATGAGAGGTAAAACATCGACAATTAGTTGCAACACATGTTCCATCTAAGTTATGTTTTATATTAGTCCTAAACCCCAGGCTCTGATACCAAGCTATGACGCCCCACCTCTACACCCACGCTAGCCAAGAACACTACGGTGTAATGTTGTCAACTAGCGCGAAGAATAAGGCTGTTGAGGAGCGGCCATCCGTAGTTAGGCCTTACACTAGTATTGGTTATCTCGATAGGAGTGGTACATATATTCTTTCATTTTTAATCTCTGATTTATCTACTCCCATCGACATACCCCAATTCCAGTATAAAACGAACTACGATGGTTCATAATAGTTTAGGACAGTAAATATAATAATAACACAGTTAATATAAATGCGGAACACAGATAAAACGGAAAGTCTCATATATACAATAACTGATGTCAGTTACAATACTTGTGATACAATACATATGATACAACTACAACTGTCGACTCTGGAAGTTACATATACAAGTACATTATCGTAAATAATATACATGAATATACAACATCCTATACTAAGACAAAGACTACTCCAAAAAGAATGAAAAGACTTCATAGCTCAAGCAGCAACTCAAAGTAGAATATCAACAACCTGTAAATACTCGGTCTGACCCGAGTATTAAATTCAAAAGAAAATAATACACAGGTCAGTCTAATTCAAACTCAGTTATTAGTGCACAGAAGCAATAATAATTAAATAAAAATTAGACGACAGTCACAATAAATTTACCTATCCAATTCTTAAATAAGGAAATCGGATAACGGTAAATATAACATGTAACGGTGTTAAACAACAAATCAGCAAATTAAACCAAATCAGAATACAATTCAGAATATTGAATTGAATAAACAAACAGTTCAAACCATTGAAATACCAATTAAAATATTAATTCGAGTAGGGCTGTAGTACATGCACGCGTGCACTGCCTGGCCACTACAGCATATGGAATATGCTAAAGATCAATAAATCAAAACAAAATAGAATATCATAAAAGCCATACCGTGTGGCTGCAGTTCACGCTTGCGTGCACTGCCCTGCCACTACAGTGATAATGTACCCAAAAACTCAATTCCGTGTGGCTGCAGTTCACGCTTGCGTGCACTGCCTTGCCACTACAGTGATGATGTACACAATAAAAATTCACAAACGAGCACAAGGTCAAACCCGAATACTGGATTCAACTCAAGCATAATAAAATAATGTCACAACTTTCAGCACAAGGTTAAATCCGAGCTACGAGCTGGATTCAACACAGGTGTGATTCCAAAATCAATATGAAAGCTCAAGTAAAGCATAAATCATTAATGTACACCTGATAGCATTATTGGACAATGTAAGTAGTGCACAGCATGCAGGCAACTTAAAAACTGGGTCAAGCAAGTGCAACACAGTGACAAGCTACCCAGAAAATAAACATAATAAACGAAACCACTTTGCAAACTGTCACACATGAATGTGGCATGTATATACAAGGATAATATGGGTGCAGTGAAGACTGTAGCTCATGGCTACAGCAACAAGAACAGAAGGTAAATGCACCAGAGGATCATATGTGCAAAGGTAGGACCAGTGATACAAGTAACATGAGCAGGCTCAAACAATACATGCACCAACAAACAAGATCAAAGGCAAGACAGATACCCATAATGAAGATATGTACACAGTGGCACTAGCAACAACTATCACCATGAACCAGCAGCATAAAAAAAACTGGAACGCAAGTCAATGCACAAATTAAACTACAATGAACGATTGACAATATCAAGTCAATGTTAGTGACACAGCCTCTAAATGGAATGGCTATAAATATCCATATATGATCACTGCAAATACTTAATAGTAGTGAAACATCACTATGAACAGGCCAGGTCTAAACAACATGGCAAGACAGTGACTGAATGACCACAACCCAAAAATTTAAACAATGTCAAGCTCGAATATCAGAACCCAAGCCAGGACGTACAAGGATCAAAGAATTCACAAAGTCAACTGTAGCTTGACAGTGCAAGCTTCGAAAAATATATACATAAAGATTACACTGCAACATGTCGAGAAACAAAACATGTATCACGGCAGCAAGTGATGTACACATGAATGCAAAGAGCAACAACAACAAACAATGAAATTAAAGTTCAATTTCAATCAACACAGTATGACCTAAAACATGAACAAGGGTACAAACTGGAATGTAACCAGAAGTCAAAGTCTCAAAGCAAATGCAAAGTCAAAGTTTAATAAAAATCAATGTCGAACCATTTTTGCAGGCAACTGATTCGTTCCAAGAAAGTGCCAAACCCAAAATACTTTCACAAAACAAAAAAAATCAATTTCAAGCTTAAAAGTGAAGGCCGATGTCAACTAAAAATCAACGCCGTAATGGCCAAGGCGAAAAGAGCAAACAAGCCAGAAACCAAACTTCCGGATAATCTAGTAGCTGTGGCAATTGAACAGAGTCAATATCAAGACTCGGTTCAAAACACATCAGTAAAACCAAAGGAAACAACATAGTATTTTAGAAAAATCGAAGCTAAGTCCGAAGTAAACATGAATTAGAATACCAGCGAATTCAAGAGCAAAGAAGACAGTGTCAAAGAAAAAAAAATCAAAACTGTGTAATCCAAGTAACCAAAAAATATACAATTTTGATTAAGTCAGATAAATCATTTACGACAAAACCAAATCGAACACGAAGCATAGTACTAAGTTCGAATTACAGATGTGAGTGAAGAGGATCACTCAACTATGTCGCCAAATCGAAGCATCACAGAGACGAACAAAGCCAAGAACGAACGAAACCCTAATTTTATTTTGAAATGAGAACGAATGGGGCCGCCATTATTTTCGTATCTTATTCTTAGGGTTTGAAAAAAAATGAAAAGGGAGAGGGGGAAACGGGTCGAATGGATTGAAAAGGGGACGAGTTATTTGCTTTGCAAATTTTCACGGCCACAATTAAAACATGGGCCACTATTTAATTCAAAGCCCACAATTCCTTTTAATAATTTTATAAAAGAATTTTAACTCAATTTAAAAAAAACTTCAATTGGTAATTAGCGAAAATATCAATCGTTTAATGTCAATTATCAATTGATGCGAAATACCGGGTTGTTACATTTACTATGTTGCAAAATTTCACCGTGTCATATCAAAAAGTTCGCCGATTGTTTATTATAAAAAAACTATTATCATATTGTTATTGCTTGAGCATGGTGGATAGATTATAACATAAATTCATCGGTTAAGAGGTTGTTAATCGATTCACGTCAAAAAGTCCCTTTCCTCTTAGTTTCTTCTATTTGATTTTTTTGTTTAAAGTTTGATTTTGTAGTTGCTTATTGTTAAGAATTTGCTTATTGTCCCATATAAAAAAATTCACTAGAGTATCCATAGTTGCACTAACAAATTGTTGATGTTTTTACTCAAGTAATGATAGAAAAATAAAAATACGAAGTTAGAGTAAAAAAGGAATGGTAATAAGTTTCTTCTCATCAAAAATAGTGAAAATAATGAAACTTCGATATGCAAAAACATGTTTTTCAAAAGCTGACCCGATCATAATATTGTCATAACTCAACATGGCTGCAATATGTATCATGAGTCAACATGACCAGATCACAAATTTGAAAGTTTAACTGTGTTTTATGAACCTAAATGTCATTTAAAATTTTATTTTGGTGAAATAAATGAAATTGTGAATTTTGAATTATGTTGAGAAATAAAAAATTATTTTAAAATTGTTACAAAGCTAAAAATGTTGAGTTTGTAGTTGATGCTTCAACTTTAACTATAGAGAGGCTTCATATTACAGGGTAAGTTATTTACTTTGTACAAGTACGGATAGGTGTAGGAACTTCAAAATCGTCTGAAACATCAAAAATATGAAGGTGAAAGTGCACCTAACAAGTTTTAAAAGCAGAAATACACGCACAAACCATCTGAAACTGCAAAAACCTCAAGCTTGCGCGATTGCAAGTTTGCACGTGCAAGCTTCCACAGGTGCAAACTTGCACTATTACACTTGTCTCGCAAAGATTAAGTGTACATCCTCCACCCGAGGCTTAATTACCATACATGGCAAACATGAAATGACATATTTCATTCTTTTTCAAATCATTGGTTGGACTGAAATTCAATGTTTCAATACAAAATCACTTTATTACGTGGAGCGAATTTTTTTTTAAAAAATAATTAGGTAAATAAATCAAACTTAGAACGAAACAAGTATATAGTATTACCCTAAAGTCCACTTCATAGTTAATTTTTCAATATTGCTAGAAAAATAAATTATCATGATCAACTATTATTTGTCAGGTCTTCCCTGCCTATTTGTTTTTAAACCTTTGCTCTTTAAAAGAACACGATATTTATGGTAAATAAAAATGCATATCCGTTCGCTGCCTTAATTAAATCATTGGGCACCTTTCTTTCAATCTGAATTGAATCGGGAAGCAAAATATTTTATTTTATTTTTCTCCCATGAAAATTGTGCATGAAGTTTCGATCTACTTTACAATGCAGGGCCTGCAATTTTAACTTCCTACAAAATGATAGCTAGTTTAACTCACTCAACTGTATATCGAAATCTGCTTCTAGTTTCATGTACCTTGCGACTTGTGATTAATCTATTTAAAGGTGTATAAAAGTTTCTTGATTGATATATATATATATATGTCAGTTTTCCATCCTTATATTGTTCAGATCAGACTTACAAAAGTGATATTTTTGTTTGCTTGTTCAGGAATATGAACTGTCTAGATCAGAAAGTAATAGGCCCGACAGCTCAACGTTTGTCTCTAGCCTGTTTTATATTTGTTTATGTATTTTTTCATACATAAAAATGCAGGATCAAATTAATAAGAACTTTAGTCTTTTAACAGGAGTTATATTTTAAAAAGTTCATTATTTAATTTCAGTGGAGACTTATGGAATTCTTTGTTTGCTGAAATGATTTTTTAAAAAAACTCAGGAGAAACCGACAGGCCGACAAACTCTTGAGGAGGGTACAGTAAAGCCATCCGCTGCTCCAAGCCCCCATACCTTCAGGTAATTTATATAGGATGGGGAAGCGCATGGTAGGAATCGAACTTAGGATTTTTACCAGAACCCAAGTCTCCTTTCCATTGCGCTGCACCCATGGACTTGTTTGCTGAAATGATATTGGACTATTAGTTGATTATTTTTAAAATATATATCATACATGGGGATGTTGGAGCATATATGTTCTCAAAGTATTTTATATATGACTCATTCATATTGGAAGGTCATTTAGTTTATGTATGTACAAACTATAAAGTGCATTGTGCATATATAAATACATATAGGCTGTCATTGGATTACTAGCTTGACTATACAAATGCCTATCTTAAACTAGCATATACACAAATGAAAAAAACATGCCAAATTGATTCAAATATTTTTCTAGTATATTATTATTAAACTCATTATTAAACACACACATTGCCATTGCCTTTCATAGCCAGATCAATCTTTTAATAATAAGTAATACTTATGATAACATGCTAACATGAAAGTTTATTTTACAGACACGGTTCTCTATGGATGCATAATATAAAAGTATATTGATTAAGATGTTGGGAAATAGTTGGAAAGAGGCAAAATCAAGACTAATTTCAGCTATAAAAGTTGCCTACAAGAGCGCCAACGATAGTGGATTAGCGATGATAAAGCCTAATAATATAAAGATAGCTGAAGAGTGGAAAGATTTTACTAAAGAGAAACTTTTTGAAGAATTTGAAGTATCTTTCAATCCTCTTCGTATAAGTTTCTTATACCAACACTTATTGTATATTATTAATTTTTTAATTTGTCCTATGTACTTGAAAACCAAGAAATACAAACAGATTAGAGCAAAGAATACAATTCCACACACCATGAGTAGGAAGGGCTATGTAAGGTAGGTTGAGGAATAGGTAAGAAATTTCTAATCCACTATAATAATGCTCAATAATTTTGAAGTGTGTATTTGTATTAGGAATTAGGTTGCTACATCGACGATAATAGAATAGGAATTTTTATCATTGTAATTGTTAGAGTGTTATTAAGGATTTCATCTAATTATTAAGCCTCCAATAATTACTTAAAAACTATTAAAAATTAATACAATATTATTATCATTTTTCTTTTAATTTTTAACATTTATATTTTACAAACACAGTCACAACTCTGATAGACTAAATACTTAACATATTTAATATATTACTTATATAACGTATAAGAGTACATACAATAGAAAACAAAACTTTAAAAATTCTAGCACAAAGGCAAGTGAATTCAAATCCAATACCTAGAAAAGATTGTGCCTTAATAAGAGAAGTAGAAGAAAGGAGAAAATCTGATTTAGAACAAGAAATCAACGGGGTAAAATACGAGACTATATCTCAGAGGACAAATCAAAGCATTTCAGTACAAACAAATTAACAGCGGTATGAAAAAATTAATAGAAGTAGAAGAGATGATGTCGATAAATTAATATATATCTCAGGAGAATTAGTTTTTTTAACATGAAGCTTTCAAAATTGTTAAGCTTGACACAATGATAAAGTGTATAGCGGTAATACATCAACTTAAATTTTTTAACTTTATTTCTTTTACCTGACATGTCAGTAAATTATAACTAAGTTCTTATAGTGTAAAGCATTGATTTTTGATATTTTCAATTTTGTGGAACTAAAAGTTATATTTGTATTGTAGTACATCAACGTTTGTAATGATGTATATTACTTTTATTCAAGAAATTTATCTATTGTTCTATAAGGTTGTGAACTGAAGCTAATTACTACATTGATCCTTCTTTTGAATGTTATTTTTCACCATAGATTACACAAATATGTAACGTTTTTTTAATCTATTCAACTTTACCAGTATTATAACATTTTATCATGATATATATGATTATTTATGAGGCAGATCATCAACTGTAGCGTGATACAAATTGTTAAATGTATTATTATCAAGTTAAAATTAACCAATTTGGTTTGCATATCCTATTCTAATCCATGAATTGAGTATCATTGTAGTTTATAATAAACTAATTTATTGTGTTGCTAATAACAATTTACTGCCATATTTAACCAAGTCCTAAGCTTTAGTATCTCCATCACTACATAATATGCCATAAACTAGCATATTGTGGTTGATGTATAACATGTCATGTCATTGTAGAGGAACCATCTAGTATTTTGGTGGGGATAGAGGGAAAATAAACATAAATAATTTCACTACGGTCAAATTTTTACTACAATATATGTTTGGTTATACGATTATCAAAAAATAACAGGGGAAAATTTCAACATTCTTAACTAGTTAGACAATCCTAGACTAATACGTTAAGTCATGTAATTAGAATACCAAGAAAAAGACTACCATGGCATGCCTACAAGAAATGAGCTCTTGGAAATGTATGTATTCTGACTAATCTTGGAATCATCATTTTATGAATTATTTTATAGCATATTTTATGTGTGGGAATGTTTGGTTTAGCTTTTATTTGAATTTAATTTTGTGCGCTCTGTTGATAAAATGCATCCATCTTCCCTGGCACTATAGGCAATTGCATTTAATGATTATTGTGGATAAATTCCATGTAAAGGAGGCTTGTCTGCTAAATAAATGTGGTGACTTGTAAGGAAAACTCTAGGGCCTGTATGGTTTTGTCATACTTGGGGTATTTTGAGTTTTCGAACACTCAAAATATGCTTGGTTTGTTTTTCATCAATGTTCCAAATTGTTTTAAATGAATGCACAGTAATACATAGCCACTTTTTTGGCAAAAGAAGGAACATGCATCGGATTTTGATAGAGACGATCTATGGTGTAGTGCACACATCAAAAAAAAGGGGAACCACCAAACTAATTGGTTGCTGGATCCATCATAAGAATATAATTAGTGCCTAATGCATAGAGAGAATGCAATATCTAGTTATTATTAGACATTTTTAAAATTCATAGACTAAAATAAAAGAGCACAACAGTCAAAATTCTTAAGGGATTGCTTCATTATGTGAAGATGGTGTGTCAAAGACGTTTGGCAAAACGTTTTGGAAGAATAAGAGGACTCGGTTTTGGAGTTACACCAACTCAATTGGGTGTTCATATGGCCCACTCGAAGACTGTTTCTGCATTGAAAAATGAAGACAGTGGATTGCGGAATAGACTTCAAGAGCTGACAGATTTCATCATCACAGTAAGTTATAAGTTAGTTAGCTATTTTAATTAATAACTAATACATGCATTTTTGAAATCTATGCTTCTTATAGTCTGTTGCAGGAAGTAGAAATCTCATAAATGGACCAGTACCTCCTAATGGTAGTACGTATTAGGTAATTTACTATCATCTATGCTTCTTACATGCCTGATGTACTGGTTGCATCAAGTCTCTCATTGCATTCACCATTCATTATCATTTACTAGCATTCGCCATTCAAGCCTCTCCCTACATTAAGTGTGTGATGATTTAGTTTATACCTATAAAGGGAATATTGTCACTAAAATGTATCTATGAATGGAAACTACAAATGAAAGTAAAATGAAAATTCTTAAAATTGTTGAAAATGATTTTACCGTCATACCTGTTTCTGTCGACCGCTCCAGGAACCCCCTCACTTCTTTTACTTGCTTTGCTAGTTGCATTTGCTAAATGAAACACTATTGTGGATCAGTATCAGTCAATTCGGAGTATATTCATAATTCAAAGGCTTTATCAACTTAAATGTGCCATTAGACACATATAGACAAAGCAAAATCGGGTATGTATAGTACATGATTCATGGCAGCCCCTGCTTTATTGCCATTTCATTCCAACATAAATTAAAGACTTGCATATATTGCCAGATCAGATGTAAAACCACATTATAAACAACGATTTTAAAAAAATCATTGTTTTACCTGAGATATATGGAAATCATTGTTTTACCTGAGATATATTTTAAAAAAAATCATTGTTGTACCATGATTGTAGGGATCGTTGATTAGGTCGAGGGGATTGTATATGTCAAATACAACTAGCTTCGTATCATGATGAATCTTCTTTAGGGCTTCTCCTCCTACTCTCAGCTTATTGTTAAATTTGATTACATCATTGTTGAGATGATCAACACAATTATTGTGCCCTATACCATTGAATAATGTGATGGCTGCTGGTAGACAACCAATTGGTGGCAAGGAATTCACCCTTATTCTCCTTGCTCCAAATTTGTATAGATTCTACTTAAGTGCAATGAATAGAAAATTAAGAGTTCCCGCTCATAATGGATCAAGTTGAGAAGAATAAGGCTGGCATGTTAGAAAATAATCCACACTTTTGTAAAGGTAGAAGTTAAGTTTATTGAATCAGGATTATGACATCCATCTTTGTACATAAACGCATAGTCTCTTTGTGTTTAGTAGTAAGCAAAATAATGAGTTTTTGTTGGTTGTTGGTTTGAGTCCCAAATGCGGCCTATTAAATTATTTGTTTATTTTATCTTTTTTTCAAGGAGAGTATTGAATGAAAAGTTAGTTTTAGATACCAACTTTGTTCATTTGACTCATTCATGTTCTTTTCATTTATCTAGAGGTAATTAATAAGCTCTTTGTTCCTGATTGATCTCATTATCATTGAACATTATAGTTTTTTAAATGGTTAATGGAAAATACAGTAGATTATTTGAATCTTTAGTTGAAATAAATATAAAAGTAGAAAAAAGAATACCAACAATATTAACTGTCTTAAACTTGAAACAATCTATTCTATGTTTCTCACCGATTAAATTTAGCTCTATTATTGGTAATCAATTTGTTGCAAATTCTGCAACCAAATCTGTAGTTGTAAAATTATGAGTTGTCTTTCTTTAGTGGATAAAGGAAAGAAACACCTGAACAATGTTTGTGAACAGTTGAAAAAGCAAATCAGCAAACCGATCCAAGTTGTAAACTATGTTGAGCAGGGATTAATGTAGTAATTCTGCACATAATCACTGCTCTTGGAACTTAAGATATAAATTGAACCCATGATAATATCAGTCTCATTTTGTATATGTTTTACCTGCAGTCAGAGATGCAGTCACATCGTCAGCACTGGTAGTATTAGTTTCCCAAATAGTGGTATAATTGGAAAGAAATGCAAGTTACTCAACTGGCAGAAAAAAATTTATTGTCAAAGGGACGATTTCATCTACCGATCCCACTACTTTGGTGCACCATGTTGCACTTAGGGTGGATACATGGAAAGTTTGGGTGGATGTGCAAGTGGAACCTCAAGCTCCTGTGTGGATAAAGGCTTTAGAAATCTGCAATATTCAGCATGTTATGGGAACAACCGTTGCTTGGCATAAGGATTTCATTGCTCTTGATTAGAACATTGTCTGGTTGGTATGTTTTATCTTTCTATTTGTATATATATGGTCGGACATCTGTTAAATTTTGTGAATTATACATTAGGATTGGCTGACTTGAAACATGTTGTATATTGTTTGGGTTGGAATGTTGTACTTATTTTGAATGACAAGCAATTTGGAAAAGTGTTATATGTTTGAAGCAAATTGGAAAAGTTTTATATGTTTGGGTAGAAAAATTATATTTATTTAAATTTTTGAAATTTTAATCATATAATAAAATTGAGGGAAACAGTTGAAGCATGCATGAAACATTTAAAAAAGTTGCAAAATATATATTACAACGTTTAAAAAAGTTGCAATACATTTTTTACAATGTTTTATAATTCATGTAAAAAGAATATTTCACAACATTGTTAAGAACCTATAAAAGAATTTTTAACAACAATGTAAAAGAGTTGTCAAAAATGGTAATCCTACATTTACTAGAAAATTGAAAATTTGTATAAATGTTGTAAAAACTTTATGACAACATCTAAAAAAGTCGTAGAAAACTCTGTTGCAACAACTATGCAAACACCGCAATTGAAATGTTTTACAACATCATCAAAAATGTTGTAATATAACGTTTTACAACACCTGATAAACGTTGTAAAATACCTTTTTACAATATTTGTCTACAAAATCTAAAAAAAGTCATGGTAGGCACCGACCCTATTACAACTTGGCTAGCATCAATGTTTGTATAACTTTGTAAAATAGCTATTACAACGTTTTTTTTGATGTTGTTAAATGGTATTTTTGTTGTAGTGACTCTGCAAGTTCCCTGAGTTTAGAAATCATTATGGATTGAAATGATACATACCCGAACTATATTATAGATTAGGGAAAATTATTATGGGTTGAAATGATAAACCCAAATGATTTTATTGATTTTGAAATTTAAGGATTTCGGGTTGAAATGATATATACCCGTAAATATTAAATTACTGCGGATTGAAATGATAAATATCTGTATCAATTGACCATAGAGTAGAAATTGTATACGAACATCGTTGGTGTATTTTTGAAAAATGATTTTCAAAGTTTTGAAAGGAAATATATGGGTTTTAATAAATGTTTATTTTCAAATATAATATAAAGATTTTATTTAAATATAGGTGTAAAATTTTAAATTTTAAATTATATGTTTGGAAATTTAAATTTATAAGTTAAGTTTTGAAAAGGGTAAGTTTTAAGATTTTACTTATAACTTTATTATTTTTAAATATGTAAAATATAGACAAATGTAAAATAAAATAGGTTTAATATTGCAAGATTTAATTTAATAATATTTAATACAATAAAATTTAATTTATAGAATTTAATTGGATAAATATATATATATATTATATTTAAAATATTTATTTAAAATCCATATTAAAATTTTGAAATAGATTTTGAAATAACTTTAATAAATTATGGTTGGGAAGATAAATTAAAGAAGATTTATATTTAATTTATTTAAGAATCAAACTTGAATAAAATTGATTTGAAACTTATTGATTTTTTAGATTTTGAGATATGATGTTATAACTTGATAACTGGATTTTGATTAAGGTTGATTAAATGAATATTTTCAAATTTAAATAAAATTGAATTTATATATTTAATTTTGATTTAAATTTGTACTTTGAGATTTTATTTAAATGTTTATAAAAATGATTAAGTGAAAAATTAAATTAAATTAAAGTGGAATTCTGAAGTATAAATGAAATTTATCAAGTTGAGTTAATGTATATTGTTTGAATATTTAAACTTTGAAATCTATTGGAAGTGGTTTAAATTTGTAGTTCAAACCTGGATTTGAAATCGACATAAATTTAAAATGGTTTTAATGAGAATTTGAATTGAACCATTAACCCTTTTAATTGAAATGGTTGAACTGAGATTGATTTAAATTGAATTTGGAATTAAAGTTGTTTTGAATTGATTTGAAGAAACAATTCTAATTTGAAACTACTTTCGATATAAATTATTTTATATATATATAAACTATTATAATATATATTATTTTAAATTTATGAACGATTTTAAATACATATATATATTTTAATATATAAACTATTTTTAATATATGAACTATTTTAATCTATAACCTATTTTTAAATATAAACTATTTTTAATGACTATTCTAATATATAACTACTTTCAATATTCAAACGATTTAACTTGGAACTGTTATAATTTAATGTAATTAATGATTTCGAAAGTGAATATAATTTTGAAAGTGATGTGATTTTGAAATGAATATGATATTTTGTAATGAAGTATGAACTGTCTGAAATAAAAATGACCACGTTGTGAAATAAACGTTTGGTTGTTAAACAGACCGGGATCGGTGTTGTCATACCCTTTACCAATACCGTCAACCACTTTAACAACTGTGCACGTGGTGGAGATTTCAGAACCAAGTAGGATTGTTTGGCAAACATCAATATGAGGTATGAACGCAGCCCTGACTCCCTCGAGTCAGCTTGATTTGGCTAAAACAGGAGCTATACAACGCCAAGTTGGGTCGCTCCCACTATTGGGCACATTTCTTCGAAACCATTTTATTACTTTGTGATTTGATTGGGTGCACCTCTAATTATGGGTGTTATCCCGCCTTTTGGCAAGGCCGAGATATCAAAGAACTGGTTACAAGCTAAGGACCAATCGTCCTGGATATCGAGCATGCACAAGTTCGCTATGGATGTCGATGAATTTTGTCCAAGTCCGAATCAAGCTATAACTGACAAGACATGACAACCTAAGCTATGGAAGCCTACATTCCAAATTTCAAGTCAATCCGAGTTCATATGCTCTAGTTATGATTGATTCAAACTGGCGGAAACAGTCTTGTTTTCGTATCCATCAGTAAACCACGGGTTCAACTCGATCCGGTTCGAATCCATCACCCACTTCGCATCGATCAGTTACTCTCTGTTCGTATCGATCAAGTTGTCAGTATTCGAATCCATCATCTTCGTATCGATCGGCTGGTGACTACTTCGCATCCATCAACAGCGACAAGTCACTATTTCGTATCCATGAAATAACTACCCTATTTGTATCCATCCACCTTTGTTAGCTCATTTCCATCACAAAGTAGACGTTCGTATCCATCAAGGAGCTTCGGTACGCCTCAATCCGGTTCGTATCGATCAGTAGAACTGTCGTTCATGTACATCGAGTTCTTGCTCATTCGTCTCCATCGATGCAAACTAGATAACGTCACTTGATACAAACAAGGCGAGATTCATGGATGCGACCCGGTCAACTAGGAGTAAAGAGTGGAACGATGCGAGGAACGCGCCCACGTCACCGCTTCATCACTCGCATGATCGATTCGAAGCCGATCGACTCGAAGCCATGGATACAAACCAGACAGCCATCCGAGAAATTTGAACTCGTATCGATCATAACTCAAGATCCACCGATCCAAATGCTATGAAATTTTGACAGAAGCTTACGTACAAGCTATGGAATGTTCCTGCCAAGTTTCAGCTCGATTGGACCATTTCTTGATCGACACAAAATCGATTCATATCGATCACAGATCGAGTACAAACTTGGTGGGAACGATCGCGTAGGCCCACTCACGTGCCAAAAGGAGTCTCCCGAAGTTTAAGCGAGATATCATCTACACCTATAAATAGCACCCTGAAGCCTATAGAAAAAGGATCTTTTGATTCTCAATCACCCAGACTCTGTCGGATCGAGATTTGCATCCTACCCTTGCCGAAGAATTCGAATTCCAAGCTATACTTGACTTTTATTCGCTATAATCACTTGTAATCGATCAAAGAGAATCAATAAAATCACAAAAACTTCATAATGGACGTAGGCAACACGCTGAACCACTCTAAATTGCTTGTCTGTGCGTTTGTGTTATTGTTTGTTGGAGTTTTTGTTAGATAATCTTCATTTTAAATTTATATTCTTCACTTTTATCTCTTGAAAAAATTCTAGAGAGTATAGTGCCCATTTTCGGTACAAACACTTTGGTGCTTTCACTGAGAAAACCCAGATTTTCTCCTGCTCCTTAGATCTATCGTCGATACCGGATTGCATAAATCTAAGAGAAAGATCAAGATCACTAATCCGAATTCCTTCCATCCTATTAAGATTTTCACAAAGTCTATGAAAGGAGTTCAACCCTCAAGATGGCTAGCACAAGGACCATCACCAACGTTGGCGATCAAGAAGGCCGGGATAGGCAAAATCCAACGCAGTTGCCACCAACCAACCAAAACGCAGCTGGGCCCCCAGACTCACAAGGCCCGGTTACCAGGCAAGAGTTGCAATTTTTTCTACAGGAATTAACACAGAGTCATCAACCGTTACCAGAACAGCTGCACGCAAATGCCGAGGTGACCAACCAGCTAAACCGCCAGAAGCATAGAAGGCATAGAAGAAATCAGGTTTCTCACTCCTCCATAGAAAGTTCTGCCTCGTTTGGCTACAACCAAAGATCCGTTCGTCCTTGACCGGACGAAGGTCACGCACAGGCCACCGGACATCAACCCACATTGATTGTTGGACAACTGAGAGTTGGTCCATCGGCCAGCTTTCATACTGGACCCTCTTCCCGGGGAGGAACTATTCCTCATTACACCGCTGATAACCGTGCCACGACCACCGCGGTTGAACCAGGGGTCGATGCCCGAAATCAATCGAACCTGGATCGTCGTCAGCATCGGTGTACTCCTAAACCATACGTCCTAGAGGACAATAAGCCAAGAAGGCGAGACGTGGACCGTCGACAACATCCGGTCCAACCTCATAATGTGGAGCCCGACCACACATTGGCTCGACCCACATAGAACATACAAATGCCAGATCTTCCGACCATGATACGTCAGGTGATCCGTGAGAGCCAGGGTATCACGAATGACGACTGGGGAATCTCTCGAACTCACACTCCTTTTACAGACGACATACTTACTGCTGAACCCCCTCGGCGATTCAGGATGCCGACTCTACCCATGTACGAAGGAAACTTCGACCCTAACCAACATATTTTGAAATATGAATGGTCGATGAGCGCTGCTAGAGCTGACGATACAGTGAAATGCCGTAGTTTTCCCATTTCCTTGGGGGGCATCGCAACCATGTGGTTCACCCGATTGCCACCTCGATCCATTTCCTCCTTTGACCAGTTGGCCACTAAATTTGTTGAGAAATTATGCATGCACGCCACAAGGCCAAAAGATGTCAACACTCTACCTAGTGTCACCTAAGCACCCGGAGTAACACTCAAACGCTACTTAGAGCGATTCCATGCTGCGCGTGCGAAAATCAGCAATCCGAAAGATAACTCCATCCTTATGGCGTTGACTAAGGGGATTGATCCCAATTCTGAATTTGACAACTGGCTGGCCAGAAAACCACCTGCATCATTGGACCATTTCTATGCTAAGGAGGCTCAATTCCTGAGAAGGGAAGATGCAAAACAGTCTAGGAAGCCAGATGATGTAGGGCCATGCAAGGAAGGGATCCAAAGCAATGTTGCGGTCAAAAAGTCCGGTGAGAGCTCCGGAAAAGTTTAGTTGAACATTCAAAACAAACAAACTCAGCGGAGGGAGAACGTGAATCAAAATAGAAAGCGAGATCAGAATCGTGTCCCACAGCGCAAGAATCCTATGTTTGACAACTACATTCCTTTAAATACATCACTGGAGAACTTGTATTTACAAACTTGTAATAAAATTCAATATAAAAAACCTGCACCAAAACCGTCGTCTGAAAGGCAAATCCAGACGGGAAATTTTTGCAGGTTTCATGAAAGCTACGGGCACAATACAAATGAATGTCGTCATTTGCAAGATCTCGTGGAAAAGTTGATTAGAGAGAGGATGTTGGAACAATTTGTGCGGGCACCGCAGCATGGAGGAGCGGGCCTGCCAAATCAGAATAATACGCCTGATCGGGCCAGATAGGAGGACCCCGCCCGTACCGGTGGGGGATTAGTGATAAACACCGTTAGTGGCAATCCCGCTTTGTCAAGAGCCTGGAACGACGAGGATCTTCGTCACTTTTACACATGACCGACTTTATTTATTTAGTCCAAAAATCCTTTGCAATTTGTCTTCGCATTTTGAAGTTCGAATTGTAATAAGGCACTGACTTTGCCATGTTTTTCTGTTCCAGCGATAAATTGCCGTCTCTTCAAGCTAGAGATTTGATTCACCGAATGCGACATTTAGCTATCATGACACACGAAGTACTAAGTTCTATCGTACGATGGAATTTACTCAAATAGTGAGTGACTGTGATACGACCGGCTACTCACTAAGTGAAACCCCAGCTCAGGGGCAAGCCATCACATTAAAGGCTGAATTGGACCGACACACGACAGTCCTATAACCAACTCCAAATTCCCAAAGTGTGAATTGGAGTATAAACATCAACTCTAAGTTCCCGGAGTGCGAACCGGGGTATAAACACTATCTCCAATCTTCCAGAGTGCGAGTTGGGGGTATAAACTTGTAAATACGGCTTCGAAGAGGGTGGAGCCGTCCACCTAACGACTTCGACCGTATCCTTAACAAGTTCGAGGAGGATGGATCTGTCCATCTAACGACCTCGCTTGTCGACTCAGGGTGGATGCGAATCGACCATCCACGATCCTGATAATTCCATTGTTCCCAAAGCGCGAACACAATCCAAACGGCCCAAGCAAACGCGACTGACCGTTTGTCGGCCGACTCCAAACTCCTAGAGTGCGAGCTGGAGTATAAACATACAAATGTGGTTCCGGAGAGGGTGGACCCGTCCGCCTAACGACTTCGGCCGTATCCTAACCAAGTTAGAGGAGGATGGACCCGTCCATCTAACGACCTCGCCTGTTAACTCGGGGTGGATGTGACCCGACCATCCATGATCCCGATAAATCCATCATTCCCAAAGTGTGAACGAATTATCAAAAAGCCTAAACAGACGTGACTGACCACCTGTCGGCCCACTCCAAGTTCCCAGAGCGCGAACTGGAGTATAAGCAACAACTCTAGGTTTTCGAAGTGCGAACCGAAATATAAATTCTAACTCCAAATTCCCAGAGTGTGAATTGGAGTATAAATACTAAGTCAAAGTTTCCGTAGTGCGAACTGTGTTTTAAACATCGATAGTTTTTGGATTCCTGGAGCGCGAACTAGATTATCGATTACAAATAACTCTGAGTCCCCAGAGTGCGGTCAGAGTATAGGTATAACTGGAGTGCGAACGACCACTCGCAAATTAACCTAAGTCCCCAAAGTTCGGACATGTGCTTAACAACTTTGGCATGCGCGACTGATCGCATAAATACAAGTGCTGATCCCCGGAGTGTGAATGTGACTATTCATAAATAAACAAGCATGGTCCAACCGCTCAATTCTTACTTATTCAACCGCTCAATTCTTACTTATTTTAGCATCGGTCTGATGATGCAAAACCCGAAGGGATAGAAGCAATTGGCGATCACTAGCCGATCTTTATTAATCATCACCTAGACTGGGGGTAAAGCTCAAGTGTTAATAGTTGACCGTATCAGTACAACGTCCAAGTCCGAGTCGATCCCCAGTTTTGACTTGTTATCACGATTATCAGACTTGGCAAATAATAAAAACTCAACTCAAAGGCTGAAACTCCACTAGTACACTGAACTGAAATTCAAATACCGCAGTACTTAAGCATAAAAGAAATGAAAGTTAAAGCCGAGAAACAAAATTTCATTTCAACTAAATTGTATGTGAAGATGCATGTACAAGTTATTCCAAAAAAATTCTACTAGCAGGGGGCCGAGCCTGCATCTATACATGGCCTATGAAAGAGAAGATGAAAGTACATTGCTAACTGCGAAAAATGCGCCAAAGGGGGTATATCTACTTTTTCTTCTTCAGCCTTCTCTTCGAGGCGAAACCGTCGGAATCACTAACGGTTTTTCGCTTCGAGCCCTTACCCTTTGGCGGACATCCCCTGACGAAGGCATGATATCGACGTCCTCCTCCGAACTTGAACTTAAAGGAATACTCTCTTCGGGGAGGAGTCAGGGGAATTGGGTCTACGACCAGAGGCGGAATGGGCACGCTAGTATCGACGAATGTGCCCTCAGGAGATATCATCCTAAGTGGAGTTGGACCAACCGTCGTCGTTACACTCCTGGAACTACCGCCATATGCTGCCGCCTCCATCTCAGCATTAATTTCATCCAGTATCTCTGCTTCTCGAATAGCATGGGCTTTGCTGGGGGCAGCAGTGACCTGTGTCGTAGCGCTAGAAGCAGGCGGAAGCCCACTGAGGACGAACGGTAAGTTCGCAAAAGGGTCGTTATGTCGGCCTAGGAGCTCGTTCATCATCTGTTCATCGAAAGAAAGTGAGCTCCCTTGTGTCACTTCAATGGGCACGGACGCAGTCATGGTATTCGCCTCAGTAATGATGGCCTTCTACGCTTGATGTGGTTCCTAGGTTGCAGGAGGCGCTGTCAATGTAACCTCGATCACTGGACAAGGAAGAGAAGAAGTAGTTATAACACACTTCAAAAAACAAGTCTCTTATGTCAAGTACACGTGAGATTCGTTCAGAGTACCTTCCTCAGTTTGACCCACCGTTGGTTGAATGGCTTTTTGAGAGTGCTCCTTTATAGGAGATAGACGTGGCTATTCTAGGTCATAGGCTAGAACGGGCTGGGCTCAGTCATTGGAGCAGGCTCGAATCGAGATGGAGTAATGGTTTCAGAGCTTGTAGCATGATGCTCAACTCTAGAGCCTTCCCCAATTTCTTGGCGCTGGGTGCCAAGCTTTTCTTTGGCATGTGATATTATGGAGCCGTGGAGAACTTGCTTTTCATCATCATTCAATATACTATTCTCCAGCTCAAACTCATCAAACGGCTCACCCAGGAATTGGATATTCATCTAATAATGATTATGGCGACAAGCAGCTAAGCACTATCATACAACAATCGGTTACAGCAACGCAGGGTTACAACCTTCAAGGAAAAAGCAATGACTGTTAAGAGTGAAGACTGCAACTTTTCAAAGCACGTCATGTTTCCACAAGACATACTTTAGGGGGAAAATGTTATCCCGCCTTTTGGCAAGGCCGATATATCAAAGAACTGATTACAAGCTCAGGATCAATCGCCTGAATATCGAGCATGCATAGGTTCGCTATGGATGTCGATGAATTTTGTCCGAGTCCAAATCAAGCTACAACTGACAAGACATGATAACCTAAGCCATGGAAGCCTGCGTTTCAAATTTCAAGTCAATCTGAGTTCATATGCTCTAGTTATGATCGATTAAAACTGGAGGAAACAGCCTCATTTTCGTGTCCATTAGTAAATCACGGTTCGACTCGATCCGGTTTGCAGCCATCACCCACTTCGCATCGATCAGTTCCTATTGGTTCGTATCGATCAAGTTGTCAGTATTCGAATCCAAAATCTTCGCATCGATCGGCTGGTGACTACTTCGCATCCATCAATAGCGACAAGACACTATTTCGTATCCATGAAGTAACTACCCTATTCATATCCATCCACCTTTGTTAGCTCGTTTCCATCACAAAGCAGACGTTCGTATCCATCAAGGAGCTTCGGTTCGCCTCGATCCAGTTCGTATCGATCAGTAGAACTACAATTTGTATCCATCGAGTTCTTGCTCATTCGTCTCCATTGATGCAAACTGGATAACGACACTCGATACAAACAAGGCGAGATTCATGGATGCGACACAGTCAACTCGGTGTAAAGAGTGGATCGATGCAAGGAACGCGCCCATGTCACCGCTTCATCACGCGCATGATCGATTCGAAGCCGATCGACTCGAAGCCATGGATACGAACCAAACACCCATCCAAGAACTTTGAACTCGTATCGATCATAACTCAAGATCCACCGATCCGAATGCTATGAAATTTTGACAGAAGCTTACGTACAAGCCAAGGAATGTTCCTGCCAAGTTTCAGCTTGATTGGACCATTTCTTGATCGATACGAAATCGATTTGTATCGATCACAGATCGAGTCGAAACTTGGTGGTATCGATCGCGTAGGCCCACTCACATGCCAGAAGGAGTCTCCCAAAGTTTGAGCGAGATATAAGCTTCCTACAACTATAAATAGCATCTAGAAGCCTATAGAAAAAGGATCTTTTGATTCTCAAGCACGCAGACTCTGTCGGATCGAGATTTGCATCCTACCCTTGTTGTAGAATTCGAATTCCAAGATGTACTTGACTTTTGTTCACTGTAATCACTTGTAATCGATCAAAGAGAATCAATAAAATCACAAAAACTTCACAGTGGACGTAGGCAACACGCCAATCCACTCTAAATCGCTTGTCTGTGCATTTGTGTTATTGTTTGTTGGAGTTTTTGTTAGTTAATCTTCATTTTAAATTTATATTCTTCACTTTTATCTCTTCAAAAACTTCCGGAGAGTATTGTGCCCATTTTTGGTACAACCAATTGGAGTGTGTCTCGAGGTAGGCGGTAGTAGCTACTATACGTTACCACTAGTCCGAGAGTGCAAAATGGTAGTATCATACCCTGTGCATTGCCTGGCGTGCCTTGTCATATGCCTTATCGAGCCCACTATGACTTTGGTTTGTATCGTACCTTTAAAGATTGGAGCTTTTCTTGGAGATTCTATCATTTATCTATTCCGCTTTCAGTTATTCCAGTTATTTGTAGTTATTTATGTTCATACTTACCATTTGCTTTTGTATTGAGACTTCTATGTATTGGATTTCTGTTGTACTTTGTTCAGACTATGATATTCTATAGTAGCTTTATTTGTACTAAAATTAGGCACAACACTCTAGGAAGTATTTGAAGAGATAAAAATGAAGAACAGAAATGTACAAAGAGGATTATCAAACAAACACTTCAAAAACAAATATGAAAACACGTAGAAACATAATTGTTTAGAGTGGTTTGGCTTATGGCCTACGTCCACTATGAAATTGATGACTTTAGTGATATTCACTTGCTGAATACAACTGATTACAGTGTATTACAGTGGTAAAATTCGAGTACAACAATGTAACGACCCGATTTTTTTGACGCCCGAAAGTCGACATCAATATGTCCACTATATCAAATGCCGCAAAGTCGAATGCCAGAAAACCGAACTGTTAGGGTTAAAGAAGAAGAAGATAGAAGAAGAAACAAAAACAATAACAGAATCTCAAATAATCTCAAATGACAGGAACTAGTTATGAAGAATGATCCTTAATCCATTCGCTATCTTTCCAAAACCAAATAATTTTATCAACTTGTCAAAATAAATCTTTTTATTAGATCCCCATTATCATTTCACTAACTTTCCAAAACCTTTCATAAATTCCAAACAACATTGTTTTCTTAACAATTCAAATTTAAATTTAAATTCAAATTTTAAAATTTCAAAATTTTCTTAAAATTTTTCCGAATCCCTAAATTTTTGAAAAATTTCACCAGTGTCTCCATTACACAGCTAGCTCGTTACGACTACAAAATGGCACAACGGGCCCCCAGATTTCAAAAGTATCCTGCTTATCATTTTTCACATTTCTTTACAAAAGTTTGAATATTAATTTCATTCAAATCTGTACAATATACATACATCATTCGTACACAATATCAAATCCGATCACTCACTCGATCACACAATTTCACTTCCAAACTAGTATCGTCCACCCCGACTTCCTAGTGCGGACTCAGATTTGGTTTCTTGATCAGAAACCGTCATTCCCCTTGCATAGCCACAAAGTATGATAGAGAATTTCCAGAATCAACCAAAAATCCATATCCAGGTTCGTCGTTGAAAATCGAGCGAAAAATTCCAACTCGGAACGATATAACTATCTTGAAATTCTGTGCTCGAATTCTTGATCAAATCGCTATGCAAATAAAATAATGTACATACATTCTACGTATTTATTCCAATTGATTATTAGTTATATCAATTTCCTCAATTTCCTTTTCCATTATTCACATTGATTTTTCATTCACTTATTCGCAATTACCATTTCACGATTTCCAGTTTAATCTTCATTCACTTATTAACTTTGTATATTTCCAATATCAAATATAGTTAAGAAGTACACCATTTGTTTCTTAAGTTCGATACAAGTATTTTACATACTTCCTATATTTATTTTCAATTCACCACTTTGGTTTATGTCTACTCATATTTAAACTGGATTTCAAATTCCATATGAATTCAATTCATTTCAAACCATTTTTAATTTGTCATTTCAATTCGTTTCACTTGTAATTTTATTTCAATTTCATTTGAATCCATATCATCGTTTTATTTGACTCAAATTTTCTGTCTCAATTCTTTTATTCAATTTTCATTTTTAATTCCAGTTGAATTAAATTTTCCTTCCAACTTATTTTGTCTCCACATTTACTTTTTATCTAACTTCTCTTTAAGTTAGATTTTATTTTTAACAACTTCAAACTTTACAATTAATCAAACTTAATGATATTCCATAAATATTTTATACAGGATTCCAAAGTCTTTCCAACATTTCAAAATCATTTACGAAATCTATTTAAATTATCTATTGAATTTTCATAACCAATCCCAGTTTTCCAAACAACTTCAATTTTTAAATAATTTTACAGCAATTCCTCTCTTGGAAACTCGAAAATGAACACCGATGATGCTGTAGTCATCACCGAAGTTATTTTCCAACGACCGAAAAGAGTTTATTTTTTTTCAAAACCTTTCAAAACCATTTCCAAATCAAGGGAATTTAGTTTCCAAATTTTTTTTCAAATATCACTCTGGGATTCAATTTCAAATTATAAATCTAGTTTACAGCTTATATTTACAAATCCTATTTGTATATGGATTTGTTTCTAAGCTCTTGATTATGATTTCAATTCCTTATTCAATTTCAATTATAATAATTTAATATAATCGCTTCCTAACAAACAAGCAACCATATACTATAATAATTTACGAAAAATTATTTTCTTTTTATACAAAAATAGTTTGGGTAAAATTATTTCATTTACCATGTTTTAAAACAATACTGTGTCGGTTTATCTCGTTTAAGAGTTTAGAAACCCTTGTCGATATAGTTAGCGAAACTGCACCAACTAAAATCTATAAACAATCAACCGATAAGTCAACACAGTACAAAACAAATTTATATTCACTAACAAATATGCGCTCATACCGATTATTACACTCAATCTCATTCTAGTGTACTACTGACCGTATCTATAATGGGTAATTTCCCCACCAGAGCCAAGGTTGTTGCTTAACCAATGGCTCTGATACCAAATTATATTGACCCGATTTTTTCGACGCTCGAATGTCGACATCAATACGTCCACTATATCAAATGCCGCACAATAGAATGCTGGAAAACCGAACCGTTAACGTTAAAGAAGAAGAAGATAGAAGAAGAAACAGAAACAATAACAGAATCTCACATTTCGCAGCGAAACAAATATAATAGATAAATGAATAACCTTTAAAATAAAAACACAATATCAGTTTATACATCACATTATCAGAGTGTTACAACAATAAGCAGCGGAAAATAAATATCATATACTATTGATACGCCTCACCATCCAGCTTGCCTCCAGATCTCCATAGCAACTTTTCTGACTTCGCTCTAGAACACCGGTAACTGACTCTAGGCTGCCCATTTGGAAAATTATGGGCATCTAGAGTTTAGAAAGGGAACAATAAACTCTAGGTCAATCATGGGACTGGAGTGAGATCTTAAAAACAGTTATTTTCACAAATAAAAGAAATCTTCTATGCTTTGGGAAAATGAAACTACCATAAGGTCTCCTTCCACACACACAATGCAAATGCGGAATTAGAGGAGATTTCTCCTTATGATAGTCAAACATGCTTGATACGCAAAATCCTTTTTAATATTGTTATTAGTGCATAGTGTAGATAGCAATTTGAAAGTATAATATTAATCTTAGCCAACATAGACATTTCGAACTATGCCACTATAGCTACCAATTAAACAGCGGGTCACCGCCATAAGTAAAAGGCAGGTTATACAACTAAAACCGTGCAAGGCGCATATTGGAGATTGGATTTCCAACAAATGGTGAGGCTAAGGACCTTCCTATGCCACATGGGTACGCCTTTGGAAAGATGCCTCGAGAACTTAACCAGCCCTCTGCCAACACAAGGCCGAGTTACCCCACACTGTAATACAACTATAACATGAGTAACTACCGCGAGCATGTCATCCCCGATCGTTACCGACCTTTATCCGAGGATCCTCAACCACAAAGCATAAATTTACAGAAACCACATAGGTTAAATATGTGGGCTCCATACCATGATACCACCCTTTTCCAAATGGAAATGGACATACCCTGAGGGCGCTACCCCTAAATTTTCTTGCTGCGTCCTTCCTGTTTCGACTATTTTAGGGTTATGAGGTCCGACGAAGTCTCGTCCACAAAGCAACGTTTTGCACAAAAGCTATGCTTCGATCAACAAATGATCAGTAGCACTTCGTATGCCACATTACCAAATTGACAGTGTATCACTAGTAACCATCAACTACATAACCACTGAGCTCGTATGTCTCAGAGAATGGTGTTAAGCTAAGAGAATAAATTCTCTGCCACCAATAGAAATGTATTTGATAGAAACCATCTTTACATCTCAAAGTGTAACGTCAGACACGCGTCCATACATGTCCGTTCCGGGATCGAACAGTACCAAAGGCACTTCCAAAGAAGCCCTTGCAATCCGGATATTTACTAATCACGTCCGGAATCCCTATCACAATGGGTGATAAAATCTCTATACCGGAGCAACTTGGTGCAGAGACATTTGACGGGTAATCCTTTCGTTTTCGAAAATACCCAGTCTTTAACACCATCTTCAAATGCAAACCCATTTCGTCGTATCATTATTTGGAATGGGTTTTAGGACACAAAGTCCTCTCCTGGCTAATTCGAATAATGAGCGCTTATTTTAAAAGTAAGTGTTACATTCATATTTCAAATAAATCACAACAATTTCCACTTTGATCTTTTAAAAAAAAGGTCAATCACAAAGATTCGATGTGGTTTTCGAATATCCATTTGGAATCCGACTCTCGGTCGCATCGAAATTCAAACGCCATTTAAAGGCCAATATTGATAGTCGGTTATTTAACTATCAATCAATATTCTCAACAATCACCAGATTAAATAATTTTTCCCCAATTATTTATTTTCAAAATATCTTCATAAGATATATTTTCACACTTCAACCATTCGAAAACAAATTTCAAATCACTTTTCAACTTTCAATCCTTTGAAAACAAATTTCAAATCATTTTACTCACGTGGAATAAATTTTCAAATATTATTTATTTCCACTGAAAATTTTTCGAGTTCGAATACTTAAAAATAATTTAAATTACTTATCCAAAATATATACTAGGAAACATTCAGAATAAAACTATTTTAAAACACTTTATTTAAAACATTAGTTATGAAAATATTATACTAATATCTCATATAAAAATTCAAGACCAAACTAATTTAAAAATAAAATTATTAGATAAAGTGTAATTGTTAAAATATCCATTTTCTAAATCAAATACCAATTTAAATCTTTAAATGATCACTTCTATAGTTAATTAAATAAATCTTTACTTTAAAGATTTTAAAACAACTTAAGAAAATAATTTCTCCACAAACATCCTTTTTAACCAACTTTAAAACTTTTAAGTAATATTTGAAAGTTGCTTTAAAAACATGCTCGGCTTTCCATGGAAAATATACCTTCCATTTCAAAATGGTCCATTTAAATCAATTAATAAATCCTTCTTGATTTATTTTTTTGGCAAAGCCGACGGGGTTAAATGGATCCCTACCATTTATTGCTGCACCAAGAGGACAAAAGAGAACAAGCCATCATCTTGCAAGAAATACAGGGAAACATAGTGCAACAAACATCGAGAAAACAAAGAAAAACACAACACATGAAAAAGAAAAGAAAAAGAATCGAACTAACTAAGGATGCCTGGGTCAAAAGCAAAAGAAACTAGACACAAGTCACGCTTAATTTCCTGCTTCATATGCATCTCGAACTGTTGAGCCGTCAGACCTTTACCTGGTTGAAATAATCGTCGATTTCTTTCTATCCAGACCACATTCATGAATCTCTTGACAACGAACAAGAATAGCCTGTTCGCGCCAGATTTACCACCTGTATTGTCATATATGTACTTCCACTGAACGACGTTATTAACTCCTTTACATTTTCTACCAATTCTCCTTGTCCAGGTCTTCCATAGGGCATTCAAATAGTTTCATTCGAAGAACAAGTGCTCGACCATCTCTGGAAGTTGATTGCAGAAAACACAATTGACAGTAACTTGTATTCCCTTGGTTATTAGCTTCATTTTTGTATTAAAAGCCATGTTCATTACTTTCCAGAGGAAAAGATTATCCTTCTGATTATTATCTTTGCACCAAATTCTACTCCTCCACTTAAATTTCTCTCCAACATCACCTGTCAGGAAAGTATAAGTATCTTTTATACTAAAACTGTCAACTTTACTTCCCTACTGAACTGAGCACTGACCATCGGTTCGAATTTTGCAGTCCGCCGCCATATTCCAGAATTGTTGGATTCGAGAGTTGGATGTCCTAGGAAGCCTTGAGTTAGTACCATGGATGAAGCTCTAAACCTTAGCATCCTGTCACACCCCCGTTTGCACTACCTCGGCATAAGAAAGAACATGCCTTAAGATCATGCCTCGATCAATCCAGGGATCATCCCAAAAGCTTACCACATTGCTATAGTCAACTGGGTATCGAACTAGGGGAAGTAAAGCTTCCCTAAGCTTGAAGATTGCTCTCGACGTCCAGCTAATCTTATTCGGAGTTGTCATTTTCCAAAAGTTGCAACCACGTAGCACGTGAATGTTGGACCATCTAACCCACATACAGTTCTTAGCATTAATGCAATCGTAGATAAGCCTAGCCATAGCTGACTGATTCCAGTGGTACATGTTAATGATTCCAAGCCCTCCATTAGCAATAGGCTTTTCTAATTTCTTGAAACTAACAGGGGCTAAATATCGACCCACTGTTTTTCCTGTCCATATGAATCTCATGAAGGCAGATCATATCATGTTTACGTGCTTCTGAGGTAATATAAATGTTCTAGCCCAATAGACTTGCATGGAGAAAATAACAGCCTTATTTAAGGTGATTCTTCTCCCTTGGCTCAACATTTTGCTTGCCCAGCAATCTAGTCTAGTGGTGATCTTTTCATACAGTGATATGCATTGGTTAACAGTTATTCTGGAGAATGTGAGTGGAAGACCAAGATATGTGATAGTGTTATCTCTGATGGTTAATCCAGTGATATCCTGAATAACATTGTTTTGGGGAGAAATGAGGCTAGAAGTTATCATTTCTGATTTGTCGAGATTGACTGATAAACCTGATATCGCATGAAAAACTTGAAGAGTATTCATAACAGCAAGCATCGTTGAAGTCTCTATTGAGCAGAATATTACCAGGTCATCCACGGATATCAAAGATAAAAACTTCGGGCTAGAACACTTCGGATGGTGCTTGATAATCCCAGATGCTGTTTTTTTTAAAGTTGCGTGAGAAGTTCCATGATGAGAATGAAAATATACGGCGATAATGGGTCCCCTTGTCGAATGCTTTGCTTACTTTCGAAGAAACCCACACTTGAGCCATTAACGTTGAAAGAGAACCGCGCCGTGGAGATACACTCGACAATCCAGGCAATGAAAGGAACAGGAAAATTCATGCACTGCATAACTTTTACAATTTTTTTCCACTGGAGCATGTCGAAAGCCTTCATGACGTCCAATTTCAACATAGCTTTAGGAGAAGAATTCTTATTATTGTAACCATTTAGAAGTTCGTGAGCGAGTAAGACGTTGTCTAAGATGTTTCTTCCCGACAAAAATGCAGCTTGGTTAGAAGAGATAATATTCAGCATGACAGATTTCATCCTGGTCGCAATAATTTTGGAGATACATTTGTAGATAGTGTTACAGCATGAGATAGGCCTAAAGGAAGACACTTTATATGGGTTGTTGACTTTAGGAATCAAAGCCATGTCAGTGTTGTTGAATGAAGATATCAGTTTGGTGTTATTGAAAAAATTCTAAACAGCTCTTAGCACTTCAAATTTAACAATGTCCCAACAAACAAAATAGAACTCAGCATTAAAACCATCCGGACCACCAGCCGAGTTCCTATTTAAGGAAAACATTGCAGACTTGAGCTCTTCTTTAGTAACTTCTAGACTCAAAGAGGCATGATCTACGGCAGATAGCCTGGGAAGGATTAAGGGATCAATGAGGTTAAGATCAGGTTCAAAGCTGGCCGTGTTGCCGAAAAGCTTGGTGAGGTGACTAATAAAAGCCTCGTCCACACCTTCTTTCGATGTTTGAATATTACCTTCATCATCGAGGATGGAAAAAATATTTTCTTTGGAGTGTTTAGCCTTTAAGTTAGCATGAAAGAAAGCACTGTTTCTATCACCATCTGCTCTCCACTGCAGCCTCGCTTTTTGATTCATCATAGATAATTCACTAGAAAGAGCTACAGAGAATTGTCTAGATACGTACGACTCCATGGCGCTAATGGTAGAGTTGAGGGGATCATCCAGCATGTTAATTTGAATCTCTTCCTATTTATTCTTCCAGTATGTACTTTGTTTACTTCCTTCTCCAAATCTATTCCTAGACCACTGCTAGAGAGGTAATTTAGTGTTTTTCAGCTTGACCTGCAAAATAGACATAGGATTACCGAAGATTGGTCTCATCCAAACTTCTTTAACAATGTCAAAAAATCAGGTTCATTAACCCAAGAATTAAAAAATTTGTAACTTAAATTGCCTTTTATGCCATCTTCTCTAAGGTGAATTATTTGAGGAGAGTGGTCTGAAAGAAGAGGAGGAGGAAGGTGGTTATATATGGTAGGCCATTTGGAGAGGGCAAGGAGGTTACCAAAAGCATGGTCAATCTTAGAGAAGGTCATACTTCCTTGTCTACTTTTGTTGTTCCATGAGAATATAATTCCAGTTGTCTTAATTTCCACCAAGTTAGAATCAACTACAGCTAATCGCAACGGTTCTATTTCATTAATTGAAAGAGGATTACCACCTAGCCTATGAGCAAGTTTGTTGCAGCAATTAAAATCACCAAGGATGATCTAAGGATGAGAATCATGTCACAGCATGGGAAGGTCGTGGAGGAAGGATGTTCTGGCAGCTTTATTATTAGTTGCGTAGACGAGAGATATATAGAATGAGCATGGGTTGATGATATTTTTAGCATGACAGTGAATGATTTGAGATGTAGAGAAAACTTGGGAAAGGAGGATCATTTTGGGGTCGTATACAATGAGGATTCTACCATAAGGCACCTCGTCAAGTTTGGAATGACTTCCCACCCCGGGTTAATATATTTAGCTTCTTTGATCGAGAGATCAAGATTTAACTTTGATTCTAAAAAAGATAACATACAAAGGTTGTGCTGAGTTATCATATTTTTGCATTGGGATAGTTTAGTTTCATGGTGCGCCCCTCTAACGTTCCAAGCTCCGATGGTTTGCATCATTGGGAAAACAAAGTTTCAGATGGGGTCATTGATTTCTTGCTTCGAAGGACCATGTTCGAGGCATGTGAGATATGAGGTGAGCCAGCAGGATTCTTGGCTAGCCTGGATTTTTGAAGTTGGGTGGGAGAAAATGCTAGCTGAGGGATACTTACCAACGAAGGAAGGATAATTTGAGGGGGAGTGATCATATTAGCAGAATTATCGTCGGAATTGTTCTGGATACATTGATATGTTGCTGGAGTAGAGGAGGGAGGAGGGAGGAGGGATGGCGATGTGTGAGAAAACTAGAGGTGGGATTTGGTCGACACTTTCGTGCACATGCACGCTGTGCGCGTTGGAAGCTTTACGGAGTGATGTTAGTTGAGCTGTTGTGGAATTTTGATCGAGTATAATTGTTGGATCTTCTACGGCAAGAGTGTTGGATGGTTTGGAATACATTGATTGTATTACCGCATTTAACTGCACTAGAAACGAAGAATTTAAATCAGCTTTGCATTTCTCACTGCACAGTGTTCTTTCCATTGTTAAATTTATAAGGTCTGATGTTCCTTCAATATTTGTAGCTTCATTTGCACTGATTTTTTCATGTGTTGAATCAATTCCTATTGTCCCAGAGGAAGCTCTCGCAGCAAATGCAGGCAATTTCCCATCTAAAGATAAATTGACCACTTGTGATTGCACCATTTCTACTTTAGCATTTTCATGCTCTTCTTCCTTATCATTTTCATGCTATTCTTCCAATATTTGAAGGATTTCAAACCTATTGCTGACAATCAGCTTGAAGATGGATTCTCAATCAGATGGGATTACAGCAACATTCTCTGGATTGTCAATATCCAATTCATAAACAACATTATCAGTTTGAGTTTGTTGAGATCCAAACTTTTCAGATCTCGCCTCATACTCATTAGTTAGAACTAAATTTTCTTTAAACATTTCTTCCACTTTCCCACTTGCTCCATCTTTTTCTTTTACACTATCATGGATACTAGCCTTACCAATCACCCTGCTAATTCTCCTATTCAAGGCCATCTTGCTTCTGTTTTTCCCCACTTTTTACCATATTTGAAATTGCTTGTTAATCTTTTCCTTGTTTTTGGGATGCTTATCCTTGTACTTATTTCCTATTACCTTGCCGTTCATAGCAGTAACTGGTTCTACCTTCCTGTCACACGTCTCCTTTAAGTGGCCAAAGGAGTTGCAAAGAACACAAATATGGGGTTGCCATAAGTACTCAACATATATACGCTGAACACCACCATCTTCCATACTAATAAGGAAATCATTTGGTAGCTCCCTATTCAGGTTGATTTCAATCATGCATTTCGCGAATTCCAACCTTTTGAGCCTCTCAGTCCTTTCGGCCATACAGAGCAGTTTACCAATTCGACTACTAATCCAGTTTATTCCTAGGTGTGACCAAGCAAAAAGAGGAATGTTGCGAAGAAGAACCCAAACAGGCACTGTGGGAACTAAACCACAAATGTTGCTAACAATAGCGTCCTATGGCCGAATGATAAACACTTTGTTGTTCATAATAATAGGGTCACCAAGTAAAATTCTGCTTTTGTCTTCTTCAAACGATAACAAGAAAAGAAAAATCACACCATCTGATTTAACTTGCACTGATCCTTTCAGTTTCCATATGTTTTTCAGTTTAGCAACAACAGTAGGGTACGACAATGGTTTATCAAGAAAGAAACCCACTAAGTAATCCTTCCAAACAGAAGAGCTGGCCTGAATAACCTCGTCAACCAAGTCAAGAACGTCTTCAGAGTAGGAAGGATCGAAGTCAACAGGCTTGCACTTCCCCGCGTTGAGAGGTTTGCATTTGAATAAGGAAGTCGAAGCTTGTTGACAGCAGCCAGGGTGGGACAGAGATGGAACGGCAGGAGGGGGAGGGGAGGAGTTGGCGGTGGGAAGCAGCATTGGCGGCCTGCCCAACAGAGAAGCGCGGAGGGAATCGCTCATGGGAGGAGGGTACAGTGGAGGTTTAGACTTGGCAGCAGGAAGGATGATGGATTGGAAAGAGGAATTAACCACGACGGGATAGGTGTTGGACAAGGTAAGGGAAGGAGGTACGGGTGAAGGAGGAACAGGAGGGGGAGGTACGGGAGAAGAAGGCATGGCGGTTTTTTTAAGTTTAGTTTAGTTTATTTATTTTAGTTTACCTTTCAAATCCGCAAATTTCTTACCACACTTTTAAAAATGAACAAATATTTATTTTTAAAACAAATTTCCCTTTCCTTTATAAATTCCCATTGTGAATTTAAATTTCCAAATATCCACTGACATATGATTTTCAAATCGATTTTCCAAATATTCACTTTCAATACCAAATAAAATCCCAAATTGATTTCTAAATTTATTTCCTTTACCAAATCAAATTCCAAATTGATTTTCAAATTTATTTCAAACACCAAATCAAATTCCAAATTGATTCCCTAATGTATTTCCTTTACCAAATAAAATTCCTAATTGATTTTCAAATTTATTTCAAACATCAAATCAAATTCCAAATTGATTTCCAAATTTGTTTCAACACCAAATCAATTTTCATTCAAACACCAAATCAATTTTCATTCAAATACCAATCAATTTTCATTCAAATACCAAATCAATTTTCATATTGATTTCCTAAAGATTTATTTTCAAATAACAAATCAATTTTCATATTTATTTTTTAAAATTTATTACGTTCTAAAATAAATACGTTCATTCCTCCCAAACCATTTAAAATCGGAATTTTAAATAAATTCTTTAACTTTTAAACAATATTTCTCAAAATCCATTTATTAAATTTTTTTCCCATATTTTGGAATTAATTCGATAGGATTACAAAAATCTACTTTTATACCTTTAAATTCATTCTTTTAAATTTATTCAATTCTCGAAAATAAATTTACTTAAAGTTTTCTACTTTTAAATCCAATTATGTATTTCTGGTATCCTATGATACCAAAAATATATTCGGCTGAACTATAGCCTTCAACAATATAAATCATCAATATAATCATTCACAGATTATCAATAAATCACACCACACATATGAAATAATATTCAGACCATTTGAGCAATCCAGTTGGATCCCTCCAACCTGTTTCCCTACATCCACAGATGTTAGCACAACAATTAAATACCAATTCCACTTCGAGATGGAATATGGTGGTATATGGGATTTATATAATTTCATCAGCTATTATGCAGCGCATAGGGTCTCATCCTCCATATATTGTGAGAAATCAATCGCTCCAAATATATATATATATATAGACACTATATATACTATCATAATTCAACAATCAATTAATAACTGAATTTCCAATTTAAATTTGAGTGAGAAGATCTCACATTTGCTTTTATTTTGCAATCCAATCCAATCCAGCTTGTTTGCACGAATTTTTTGACCTTGTATAAATATTTATACAATCTATCAATATTCGAATAATCGAACAATCAATTTCCTTTTAGTAAATTTAACTAACTATTGATTTTTTATTTTAAACAAATCATTAAAATTTAAAAAAAATCCTTTTGTAATTTTTAGTAATCAAAATAATTATATAAGTTAAGTAAACCAATTATTCACCATATTTCATTATTTTGAATATCTAAAACTAAATTTGAATTTTTTTTCTTTTTTATAGTAAAAATTACATTTCCTGCATGCATAAAAATTTAAAAAAATTACATACATATTTTTTTAGTTTACGCATAATTTAATATATTATAAATCAAAACAGAATTTATAACTACTGCTAACCCAAGATCTAAGCTCGCCGTAGCCTACTACGCTGCCATCATCGCCACTGTTTCGATCGCGCGTGTGCTCGAGTACCTTGTCTTTCCATTGTCCCGCCATCGCGATGCTCGAGAACCCATACCCCGCCTAGCTTCCATCGCGCGCTGCTTCACTTTGTCGCCGCCATTGCCTAGCTTGACTTCGTCCTACCCAGATTCGCAGCAGTTCGACACCACGAGCATGCACGACCTAGTCGAGAAGCGAAAGAAATTCCGCCATAGTTGAAGGAAGAGTAACGATTTAGGCTTCAATCGATTGATTTACGATTCGCGATTTCCCCCTTCCACCATCGACGTTCGAACAGAAGTGAGGAGTAAACGAGAAATTCTCGTTTCAAATGAGAAGGCGAAAACGAACTTGATTCAAGAAATAGGAGGCGGCCATTGTTTGATTTCGATTTTATTCGGCCATTTGATTTTTATTTATTTTTGGTTGAACGATTTTTTCTCTTTTTTCCTTTTAAACGAATTGATACGAGATGAATATTATGATTAACGAAGACGCGTGTAAATCAGGAATGACACGTGTTGAGAATTTCTATACGTGTTGAAAAACTTGCCTCATTATCAAATGCAATAAGATTATATTTTAAATTTAAATTTAAATTTAATGGTATCATTTTTGCAACTCAATATCTCGATCTCCTATCGAGGCATGCTACCAGACGTTTATAATGTTATACCCATATTCCGAACGCACTAGAAAAGGTTCCGATTCCAAATTCGATCGTACGGAGAAGATAGTTTTTTTGGAACAATTAAAAAATCGAAAAAGCGATTCCCGTAGTAGCGGCGAGAGAAATGGGAGCAGCCTAAACCGTGAAAACGGGGTTGTGGGAGAGCAATACAAGCGTCGTGCTGCTAGGCGAACCCCCATTCATAGGTCCGAGATCCACATCTATGAATTGAAAAGTCCGAATGATCAACCCTGCAATCAGTTGTTAGAATCAATAGGTGTTCAAATCGTTCATTTGAATTAATTGAAACCAAATCGTTCTTGAATCAAGGGGTTTATCTTTATCCATTTTGATTTGACTGGAATTCATAATTGTTTGGATTGTGTAATCTCTAATTACTGACATCTTTGTTTCACATCTACATACCGCTTTGTCATCGGCATTATATAGTCCCAATGAATATACCTCAAGCCGTATTCGATGAAAGTCGTATGTACGGCTTGGAGGGAGATCTTTCATATCTTTCAAGATCCACCCTACAATATGGGGTCAAAAAGCCAAAATAAGTGATTCATTTGGTTCGGGACTACGATAGACGAAGGAAGGAAGCGCCCACCCTGGCTACGACCTTTTTTCAGTTGCCCCCAATTGATCGTGGTCGCCTTAGCCCCGTAATTTTGAAGCAACAAAGACCGTGCGCGCAAGGCGACCGATCCAAACTATTATAAACATTGGGGAGCAAGCAACGGCTTTCTTAGTTGCTATTAGCTTGATCCCATTGGATTCCAGAAGCCCGTAACATTGGTCCTGATAAACCCCAATTTATTGCCTCCTCTCCACCAATAATGCCCACTCCTTCAACGCGTTCCAAAAAAATAGGATTACGCGTAATAAGCTTTTGATATTCAACAATTCCTGTTAAAGAATAATCGCAAAAATCCAAACATTTCTCTATCTAGCCATACCTCCACTTAGTTTCACCCAAGCTTCATCCAGTTTAAAAACCTTTACGCCTAAAAAAAGTCGTGGTTGGGCCACACCTCTATTTTCTATTTGATCTAAGCTTACTGTCTTTCTATGAAAGAATCGGTAGAACCCACTACCACTATTACTACATACATATATTCTTTTTTTTTCCTTCAATTTTTACCTTTTCGATTTAAATTTCAGCGTGTTTATCAACCTATGCCCAAACGATCACTCCAAACACTACGGAAATTGAAATTCGGTAATAATACATTATTACGGATCCAATAGAGCTGGTTTCGTCGAAATCCGAGACTATGCCTTGGAAGACTATTTTTTAAATATCGATTTAAATGATAAATTTCCAAAACCGAGCAAAGCATTTCCAAATTCAATTCTGAAACTTCCATTATTTTCAGTATCATCAATATAAATTTTTCAAGCCTTTGAAATATTTTTAATCAGCTTAAAACCGAGGATTCAAATTTTTACCCAACTTCAATAAATTAAATTCAATAATTTAATTGCCAAATAAATCATGATATTTGAAATTCAAGTTAAACTAACATTCAAATATTTAAAATCAATTAAATATCCTAATTTCAAATGTTAAAATTTTCGTGTCGTTACATCCTTCCACCCTTAAAAGAATTTCGTTTCGAAATTACTAGTTAAGAAGAATGATTCTTAACCCATTCGCTATCTTTCCAAACCAAATAATCTTATCAACTTGTCAAAACAAATCTTTTTATTAGAGCCCCATTATCATTTCACTAACTTTCCAAAACTTTCCATAAATTCCAAACAACATTGTTTTCTTAACCATTTAAATTTAAATTTAAATTCAAATTTTAAATTTTCAAAATTTTCACAAAATTTTGCCAACTCCCTAAATTTTCGAAAAATTTTGCCAGTGTCTCCTTTGCACAGCTAGCTCGTTACGACTACAAAATGGCACAACGGGCCCCCAGATTTCAAAAGGAAACAAAAAGCCAAGCGGCTAGACAAGAAAATCATCAAATTTCATACTGAAATTTAAATACATACCTTTTTCCAGCAATTCTAATTTATCTTCGAAATTAAAATCCCAATTTATCTTTTGCCTTGTATATCTTGCTTATTATTGTTCACATTTCTTTACAAAAGTTTGAATATTTATTTCATTCAAATCCGTATGATATACATACATCATTCGTATGCAATATCATATCCAATCGCTCACACGATCACACAATTTCACTTCCGAACTGGTATCGTCCACCCGACTTCCTGGTGCAGACTTAGATCTGGTTTCTTGATCAGAAACCGTCATTCTCTTTGCATAGCCGTAAAGTATGATAGAGAATTTCCAGAATCAACAAAAAACCCATATCCAGGTTTGTCGTTGAAAATCGAGCGAAAAATTCCAACTCGGAACGATGTGACTATCTCAAAATTCCATGCTCGAATTCTGGATCAAATCTCTATGGGAATAAAATAATATATGTACATTCTACATATTTATTCCAATTGATTATTAGTTATATCAATTTCCTTTTCTATTATTCACATTGATTTTTCATTCACTTATTCACAATTACCATTTCACGATTTCCAGTTTAATCTTCGTTTACTTATTAACTTTGTATATTTCTAATATTAAATATACTTAAGAAGTACACTAATTGTTTCTTAAGTTTGATATAGTATTTTACATACTTCCTATATTTATTTTCAATTCACCACTTTGGTTTATATCTACTCATATTTAAACTAGATTTCAAATTGGATATGAATTCAGTTCATTTCAAACCATTTTTAATTTGACATTTCAATTCGTTTCACTTGTAATTTTATTTCAATATCATTAGAATCCATATCATTGTTTTATTTGACTCAAATTTTCAGTCTCAATTCTTTTATTCAATTTTCATTTTTAATTCCACTTGAATTAAATTTTCCTTCCAACTTATTTCCTCCACATTTACTTTTTATCTAACTTCTCTTTAAGTTAGATTTTATTTTAACAACTTCGAACTTCACAAGTTATCAAACTTAATGATATTCCATAAATATTTTATACAGGATTCCAGAGTCTTTCCAACATTTGAAAATCATTTATGAAAGCAATTCAAATTATCATTTGAATTTTCAAAACCAATCCCAGTTTTCCAAACAACTTCAATTTTTAAATAATTTTGCAGCAATTTCTCTCTTGGAAACTCGAAAATGAACACCGATGATGATGTAGTCATCACCGAAGTCATTTTCCAACGACCAAAAAGAGTTTACCGCCTTTATCCCTCCAATTTTTTTTCTTCAAAACCATTTCCAAATCAAGGGAATTTAATTTCCGAAAACATTTTCAAATGTCACTCTGGAATTCAATTTCTAATTATAAATCTCGTTTACAATTTATATTTACAAATCCAATTTGTAATGGATTTATTTCTTAGCTCTTGATTATGATTTCAATTCCTTATTCAATTTCAATGATAATAATTTAATATTATCGCTTCCTAACAAACAAGCAACCATATACTATAATAATTTACGGAAAATTATTTCCTTTTCATACAAAAATAGTTTGGGTAAATTTATTTCATTTACCCTATTTTAAAACAATACTGCGTCGGTTTATATCGTTTAAGAGTTTAGAAACCCTTATCGATACAGTTGGCCTAAATGCACCGACCGGAATCTATAAACAATCAACCGATAAGTGAACACAATACAAAAAAAATTTATGTTCACTAACAAATACGCGCTCATACTATTATTACACTCAAACTCATTCTAGAGTACTACTGACTCTATCTTTAATAAGTAATTTCCCCACCAGAGCCAAGGTTGTCGCTTAACCAATTGCTTTGATACCAAATTGCGACGAACCGATTTTTTGCTCGAAAGTCGACATTAATGCATCACTGTATTAAATGCCACATAGCCGCATCCCGAAAAACCGAACCGTTAGGGTTGAAGAAGAAGAAGATGGAAGAAGAAACAGAAACAAATAACAGAATCTCACATTTCGCAGCGGAACAAATATAATAGATAAATGAATAACCTTTAAAACAAAAGCACTATATCAGTTTATACATCACATTATCAGAGTGTTACAACAACAAAAAGCGGAAAATAAATATCATATACTATTGATATGCCTTGCCATCTAGCTTGCCTCCAGACCTCCGCAGCATCATTTCTGTCTTTGCTCTAGAACACCGGTAACCTTACTCTAGGCTGCCCGTGTGGAAAATTATAGGCACCCAGAGTTTAAAAAGGGAACAATAAACTCCAGGTCAACATGGGACTGGTGTGAGATCTTAAATACAGTTATTTTCACAAAGAAAAGAAATTTGTTATGCTTTTGGAAAATGAAACTACCATAAGGCCTCCCGCCACACACACGACGCAAATGCAGAATTGGAGGAGATTTCTCCTCATGATAGTCAAACATGCTTAATGTGAAAAATCCTTTTTAATATTATTATTAGTGCATAGTGCAAAGAACATTTCGAAAGTATAATATTAATCTTAGCTAGCATAGACATTTCGAACTATGCCAACTATAGCTACCAATTAAATAGCGGGTCTCCGCCATAAGTAAAAGGCAGGTTATAAAACTAAATCGTACAATACCCGTATTGGAGATTGGATTTCCAACAAATGGTTAGGCTAAGGAACTTCCTACGCCATATGGGTACGCATCTGGAGGGACGCCTTGAGAACTTAACAAGCACTCTGCCAACACAAGGACAGTTACCCTACATTGTAATATAGCTATAACATAAGAAACTACCATGAGTATGCCATCCCCGATCGTTACCGACCTTTATCCGAGGATCCTCAACCACAAAGCAACAACCACAAAGCACAAATTTGCAGTAAGCACATAGGTTAAATATCTGGGCTCCATACGATGATACCACCCTTTCCCAGAAGGAAATGGACATACCTTGAGGGCACTACCCCTAAATTGTCTTACGGCATCCTTCCTGTTTCGACCATTTTCGGGTTGTGAGGTCCGACGAAGTGTCGTCCACAAAGCTACGCTTTACATAAAAGCCATGCTTCGATCAACAAATGATCAGCAGCACTTCGTATGCCACATTACCAAATTGGGAATGTAACACTAGCAACCATCAACTACATAATCTCTAAGCTCGTACGTCTCAGAGAAGGGTGTTAAGCTAAGAGAATAAATTCTCCACCACCAATAGAAATGTATTTGATAGAAACCAGCTTTACATCTCAAAATGTAACATTGGACAAACATCCATACAAGTCCTTTCCGGAATCGAACGGAACCAAAGGCACTTCCAAAGAAGCCCTTGCAATCCGGATATTTAGTAATCACGTCCAAAATCCCCATCATAAAGGGTGATAAAATCACTATACCAGGGCAATTCAGTGTAGAGACATTCAACAGGTAATCCTTTCATTTTCGAAAAAACCCAATCTTTAACGCCATCTTCAAATGCATCCCATTTCGTCTTATCATTATTCGGAATGGGTTTTATGACACAAAGTCCTCTCCTGGCTATTAGAACCTCAATTGTTGGATTTTAATGACAACAACTATACAATTATGTCAAAGAATCTCTAAGCTAATTTGCAGGTACATGGGCATCAAAAAGAGATAATCAAATACATTCAAAATGAAGATGACAAACAAAGTATTATTAGTCATAGAGTGTCGTGTCTAGAGTTTACAAATGTTAAAATCTTCTCCAAATGGTATACACACATATACATTCATATTTTAAATGAAAATTCAAGTTTTCAAAAATTACATGGAGCGGGACTCAAACCCGAGTCACTAGTTCAGAAGGCAAGTGCTCTAACCATCTGAGCTATGGTAATTTTTAGTTACAAGTCAAATTCAGACGTATGAATTGACCATTTCAGACGTCTGAATCTGTAATGAAATTTAAAATTTTAACAATATTCAGACGTCTGAATTGGAAATTTCAGACGTCTGAATCTAGGCAAAAATAGCCTATTTCTTTTCTGGTTTGCACGTTTCAAATTTCAGAAGTCTGAAATTTATTTTCAGACGGCTGAACTTCTTCAACTGCTATATTTTTGAAAAGACATTTCATTTTCATGAAGAGTTACAACCTTTTACTAAGAGATGCATCCATACTCTTTCATGATAACTTTTCACGAACGATTACAACTCTTTATACTATATAAACATAATAGAATCATTTGTTTAATTCACCGAATTGATTAAAATCTTTGTATTTCTATACTACACTGATTCTAACATTTTGAGCATTCAAATTTCTACATAATCATCCATTTACTTCCATATTCTTCAAATACACACACATATATATATCAAAAGGAGAAGATTATAGGAAGATTGTACTATCAAGAGACAAATTTGTATTATTGATAACACACTGTGTCATATACTTTCTGTATAAGTTGAAGTCCTATTCTGCTGTTCAGGCAAGTGAAGTCCTCTTCGGCTATTGAGGCGAAATCCTGTTCTGCTGCTCAGGTCCCTTGTTCAGTTGTTCAAGGGTTGTTTTAAACTGTTCCTCCGGGTTAAGTGAGGATTGTTGTTAGTGAAATTACAGAAGGAGTCTGGGACTGGACGTAGAACGGGAAGTTCGAACCAGTATAAAAATTCCTGGTGTGCTTGTTTTATTTTTTCTTATTTACTCTGCTACAGTAACTTTGTTTTTTTTCCACACTAGAATATTATAATTCTTTATAGCACGATCCGCACTAGCTCCTTCATTTGGTATCAGAGTCTGGTTTTCTAGAGATCGTAACAACATCCTAGAATAAATGGCTACAAAGAGATCTAGTCAAGGCAAAAAGAAGAGAAAGAGCAACAAAGAAAAATCAAAGGAGCAAACAAACAACTGCTTCATGGCAAAAGATAATGAGTTTAGTGATCTAACTTTTGATGATATGATAGAAATAAATTTAGAACTTCTAAACATTTTAAAAAGTTTCAAAAGAAAATATAAGAAAGCTTTGGAAAATCAGAAGAAAGCAGAATTCGAAAGAGGTATGCTTAAAGACGAGAAGAGAATATTAAAAGAAGAACTTGAGAAAATTCAAGATTCAGACAATTCTCAACTCGCTCTATTAAGTCAAGAAATAGAAGCTCAAAAAGAAGAGAATAATGCTCTAGCTTCTGAAAATCATGAGTTAAAAACAAAAATTAAAATTGTTGAGTTAGATAACACAAGTCTCAAAACTAAGCTTGATGACATTACTAAAAATATTTCCAATTTTAATAAAGGGAGAGAAAATTTATCCAGGATTATTGAAAATTCTCAACCTGCTTCAAATAAGAAGGGATTAGGTTATGTTAAGAATTCAAAAGATCACAATGATAAAAGCGGTTTAGGCTATAAACAAGCTAAAAGTAAAAATAGTACTAGATATGCATTCATGAATACTAACTTTAGTGCTAGTACTAGTAATCAAGATAGTTTTAAAACCAGTTATAGTCATAATAGTACTTTGTTTAGAAATGATAGAAATTATTCTTCAAGTACTAAGCTAATGACTAGTAGTATTAAGATATGGATTCCAGCTAATATGATTGATCATGATAAACAACTTTATATTAGCAACTATTATAAGAATGTAATTTGTAATGAAAATTATATTTATAAAGGTTCAACCACACCCAAATGGGTATGGTTTCCAAAGACCTAACCCCCCGGACCCTAACATAGTAAGTGGGTACCGAAAATTATTATTACTTTTTGCAGGTACTCAGAGAAACAAAAGGAAAAGGATAGATTTTGGTATTTTAAAGAATGTTCCATACGATTAATAGAATTACGTGCTTACAATAAAATATGGACTTCAGTAAATATGGTAAAAATTATTTTATTTGTTCATAATTAATAATGAGTTTATCTCGTTATATACAAGAAATTTTATATAATTTTATATATTCCATCATTCTTTTTGATAATGACAAAGGGGGAGAAATTCATATGCATATTAATAGAGGGAGATGTTATACTTAGGGGGAGCTTTAAACATATTAATATTATTTTTTATATTGAATGAATATTTTTTTTTAAATTGTATAGTTGTCATCATCAAAAAGAGGGAGAATGTTAGAACCTCAATTGTTGGATTTTAATGACAACAACTATACAATTATGTCAAAGAATCTCTAAGCTAATTTGCAGGTACATGGGCATCAAAAAGAGATAATAAAATACATTCAAAATGAAGATACACAGTAAAAAAGAATAAGAGAATGTATATGGACATACAAGAAGAGATATATACGATAGAGACAAGACAAATGTGACAAACAAAGTATTATTAGTCATAGAGTGTCGTGTCTAGAATTTACAAACGTTAAAATCTTCTCCAAATAGGGTACACACATATAAATTCATATTTTAAATGAAAAATCAATTTTTCAAAAATTGCATGGAGCGGGACTCGAACCTAGGTCACTAGTTCAGAAGGCAAGTGCTCTAACCATTTGAACTATGGTAATTTGTAGTTACAAGTCAAATTCAGACGTCTGAATTGACCATTTACGACGTCTGAATCTGTAATGAAATTTAAAATTTTAACAACATTCAGACGTCTGAATTGGAAATTTCAGACGTCTGAATCTAGGCAAAAATAGCCCATTTCTTTTCTAGTTTGCACGTTTCAAATTTCAAAAGTCTGAAATTTATTTTCAGACGGCTGAATTTCTTCAACTGCTATATTTTTGAAAAGACATTTCATTTTCATGAAGAGTTACAACCTTTGATTAAGAGATGCATCCATACTCTTTCATGATAACTTTTCACGAATGATTACAACTCTCTATACTCTATATAAACATATTATAATCATTTATTTAATTCACCGAATTAATCAAAAGCTTTCTATTTTTGTGCTACACTGATCATTTTGGGCATTCAAATTTCTACATAATCATTCATTTACTTCCATATTCTTCACATACACACACACACAGATATATAAAAATATATATATATATATATATATATACCAAAAGAAGAAGATTATAGGAAGATTGTACTATCAAGAGACAAATTCGTGTTATTGAGAACACACTGTGTCATATACTTTTTGTATAAGTTGAAGTCCTGTTCTGCTGTTCAGGCAAGTGAAGTCCTCTTCGGCTATTGAGGCGAAATCCTGTTCTGCTGCTCAGGTCCCTTGTTCGGCTGTTCAAGGGTTGTTTTAAACCTGTTCCTCCAGGTTAAGTGGGGATTGTTGTTAGTGAAATTCCAGAAGGAGTCTGGGACTGGACGTAGAACGGGAAGTTCGAACCAGTATAAAAATTCCTGGTGTGCTTGTTTTATTTTTTCTTATTTACTCTGCTACGGTAACTTTGTTTTATTTCCGCACTAGTATATTATAATTCCTTATAGCACGATCCACACCAGCTCTTTCACCGGCTAATCCGAATAACGAGCGCTTATTTTAAAAATAAGTGTTACATTAAGATTTCAAATCAATGACAACAATTTCCACTTTGATCTTTTAAACAAAAGATCCATCACAATGGTTCGATGTGGTTTTTGAATATCCATTTGGAATCTGACCACCGGTCGCATCAAAATTCAAATGCCGTTTAAAGGCCAATATTGATAGTCGGTTATTTAACTATCAATCAATATTCACAATAATAACCAGATTAAATAGTTTTTCCCCAATTATTTATTTTAAAAATATCTTCGCAAGATATATTTTCACACTTCCACTATTTGAAAATAAATTTCAAGTCACTTTTCACCTTTCAATTCTTTGAAAATAAATTTCAAATCATTTTCCTCACGTGGAATAAATTTCCAAATATTATTTATTTCCACTGAAAATTTGCCAAGTTTGAATACTATAAAATAATACTTATCCAAAATATATACTTGAAAACATTCAAAATAAAAACTATTTTAAAACACTTTATTTCAAACATTAGTTATGAAAATGTTATACTAATATCTCATATAAAAATTCAAGTCCAAACAAATTTAAAAATAAAATTATTAGACAAAGTGTAATCACTTCTAAATCAAATACCAATTTAAATTTTTAAATAATCACTTCTATAATTAATTAATTAAATCTTTAAATTTCCAAATATCCACTAATATACGATTTTCAAATCGATTTTCCAAATATTCACTTTCAACACGAAATCAAATCCCAAATTGATTTTCAAATTAATTTCCTTTACTAAATCAAATTCCAAATTGATTTTAAAATTTATTTCAAAAACCCAATCAAATTCCAAATTTATTTCCTTTATCAAATCAAATTCCAAATTGATTTTCAAATTTATTTCAAACACCAAATCAAATTCCAAATTGATTTCCAAATTTATTTCACCACCAAATCAATTTTCATTCAAACACCAAGTGTGTTTTCATTCAAATACTAATCAATTTTCATTCAAATACCAAATCAATTTTCATATTGATTTCCCGCAGATTTATTTTCAAATACCAAATCAATTTTCATATTTATTTCCAAAAATTTATTTCCTTTTAAAATGAATCCCTTTATTCCTCCTAAACCATTTAAAATCCTAATTTTGAATAAATTCTTTTTTTAAAACAATATTACTCAAAATCCATTTATTCAAATCTTTTTCCATATTTTGGAATTTATTCGATAGGATTACAAAAATCAACTTTTATACCTTTAAATTCATTCTTTTAAATTTATTCAATTCTCTAAAATAAATTTACTTAATGTTTTCTACTTTTAAATCCAATTATATATTTCTAGTATCCTATGATACCAAAAATATATTTGGCTAAACCATAGCCTTCAACAATTTCAATCATCAATATAATCATTCGTAGATTATCAACAAATCACATCAGACATATGAAATAATATTCAGACAATTTGAGGAATCCAGTTGGATCTCTCCAACCCGTTTCCTGCATCCACAGATGTTTGCACAACAAATAAATACCAATTCCACTTCAAGGTGGAATATCATGGTATATGGGATTTATATAATATCATCCGCTATTATGTGGCACATAGGGTCTCGTTCGCTATATATTACGGGAAATCAATCACTCCAAATATATATACACACACTATATATACTATCACAGTTCAACAATCAATTAATAACTGAGTTTCCAATTTAAATTTGAGTGAGAAGATCTTACCTTTGCTTTTATTTTGCAATCCAATCCAATCCAGCTTGTTTTCATGAATTGTTTGACCTTGTATAAGTATTTATACAATTTATTAATATTCAAATAATCGAACAATCAATTTTCTTTTAGTAAATTTAATTAACCAATGATTTTTTATTTTAAACAGATCATTAAAATTTTAAGAAAATTCCTTTTATAATTTTTAGTAATCAAAATAATTTTATAAGTTAATTAAACCAATTATTCAACATATTTCATTATTTTGAATATCTAAAACTAAATTTAATTTTTTCTTTTTACAGTAAAAATCACATTTCCTGCATGCATAAAATTTAAAAAATTGCATACATATTTTTTCAATTTACATATAATTTAATATATTTTAAATTGAAACAGAATTTATACCTACGGCTAACCCGAGATCCAAGCTCGCCGAAGCCTACTGCGCTGCCATCATCGCCACTGTTTCGGTCACATGTGCGCTCAAGTACCTTGTCTTGCCATTGTCCCGCCATCGTGACCAATCACAGGCCAACATTGTGACAACCCGGAAATTTTTAAAATTTGAAATGGAATATTTATCCGATTTTAAATATTTAAATGATGGTTTAGCTTGAATTTCAAATATAACTATGAATTTAGCAATTTAATTATCGAATTTAATTATAGAAGATTTGGGTAAAATACTAAATCCTCAAATTTGATGCTGATTAAAAATAACGTGAAGGCTTGGAAAATTTATATTGATAATGCTGAAGGTGATGGAAGCTTCAGAATTTAATTTGGAAATGTTTTGTTTAGTTTTAAAAATATATCGTTTAAATCGATATCTAAAAAAATAGCATTCCAAGGCACGGTCTCGGAATTCGATGAAACTAGTTCCGTTGGAACCATAATGCTGTATTATTATCGGATTTCAATTTTCGTAGCAAACGGAGTTGTCGTTTTAACCCTGACAGCTCAAAACGCATAGAAACTATTTTAATCGATTCAATTTAAAATTAATCGTTTACTTCCTTAACTTGCGCATATGATCGAATTAGTCTCCGAAACATGTTCCATTGTGTTCAGAATGCGGATAAAACATTATAAACGCCTGGCGGCACATCTCGATAGGAGTTCGGGATTTCGAGTTAGGTTATACGAGATATTTTAAATATAAGATTATAAAAAAATCATTTAGAAAAATCAAACCCTACCTTCCTCCATACGCCAACATCACTGTGTCTCCTTCTTCTTTTATATTCATAGCCGAGCATTTGAAATCAAAAGAGAAAAAAAATCACTTCGTTTAGGCAAAATCAAAATAAAATCAAAGGGGCCGAATGAAAATCAAAATAAAAACATGCCATTATTGTTCTTTCTCGAAATCAAATCATTCAGCCTTGAAATCGAAATCGCTTTCTATTTATGGCCGATCAGTTTCAAAATAAACGAAATCAAAATTGACTTCGTTCTTTTATGGCCGCGGCATCGTTCGAGATGAGATAGCGTGCACGCGTGGAGTTTAGGGATTGGAGCCGTAGCTCGCGCGTGGTGATTTGGGTTCGCCGAGGCGGCGGCGTCTCTAGGTCGCGATGGATGGCGGCGATGGCGGCATGCGTCAGCGAAGGGGCTGCGCTTGGCGATGGCATGGGCCGAAGATAGTGATGTCGATTATTTCAAGTGGCGAATGAGGGTGAACTTTGAGTGGAAGGAGCTGTGTTCGAATTGGAGGCGGGTCGGTGTCGCGTTCTTGCATGGGAAGTCGCATGGGTGCTGGGGCAGGGGTCGCGACTTCACCAGTTGATCGATGCTCGATCGCGGTTGTGTTGGTGGTTCTCGTGCGAGCGGCAGTATAAGGTATATGCAGTTTTTTTACTTATAATGTACAAAAGAAAAAAATTAATTAATTAATTAATTAAAAAAATAAAAAACATATTTACAGTAAACATAAAGATCTTCTGTTTTAGGATTAATGTAAATTTATATATACATATGAAAGCAGGAATTTGGAAATGTTTATGTGAAAATGGATTTTTAAAGCCTATAATTTATTTTATAAATATATTTATGTAGTTTCAAAAATAAAATAAGTATACATTTTTTAAATATGAATTTAAGTATGGGATTGAGTGATTAATTGTTTAATTCACTCATATTAATTATTTTAGTCACTAAGGATGATTTATTAATAAGGAAAATGGGTTTTACAAAAAATTTCATTTTAAAAATTTAGTTTAGAAAATTAAATTAATAAACAATAATTTATTTTTCATTTAGTTCAAATATTAATAAATTGTATAAATGTTATACAAGGTCTAAAATCATAGAGAATCAAGTTGGATTGAAAACGGATTGCAAAACAAAAGCAAAGGTGAGATCTTCTCACTCAAATTACAATAATTGAAAATTTCAGTTATTGATTGATTGTTGAATTGTGATAGCTAAATTTAAATTTTTGATTGTGTGCTTGGGTGATAATTTATTATCAGTTGTATTGAAATAGACCCTATGCGTCGCATAATAGCGGATGATATTATATTAAACCCATATGCCGCGATATTCCACCTCGAAGTGGAATTGGTATTATATATGTATTTGGAGTTGTTGATTTCCCGCATTATATAGCGGATGAGACCCTATTGCGCCGCATAATAGCAGATGATATCTTATAAATCCCATATGCCGCGATATTCCACCTTGAAATGGAATTGGTATTTAATTGTTGTGCTAACGTCTGTGGCTGCAGGGAAAACAGGTTGGAGGGAACCAACTGGATTCCTCAAATATTTGAATTAGTTTCAATACAGTGTGTTGATCATTTATAATCTGTGTGTGACTATTTGTGATCGAAATTTTTGAAGGCTATAATTTAGCCAAATATATTTTGGTTTCATAGGATACCAGAAATAGATAAAATTTGATTTTTTGAAATTTGGTAGAAAATGTATAGTAAATTAATTTTAGAAAATTGAATAAATTTAAAAGAATGAATTTGTTTCAAAGGATAATAAATTTGGTGTTGAAATAAATTTAGAAATCAATTTTGGAAATTGATTTGGTATTTGAAAATAAAATTGAAATAAATTTAGAATTTAATTTCGGTGCTGAAAATGAAATTTTGGAAATCGATTAGAAAATCGTATATCAATGGATATTTAAAAGTTTAAATTCACAATGGGAATTTATAAAGGGAAGGGAAATTTATTTTAAAAATAAACATTTGGTTATTTCTAAAAGTGTGAAAGTATTTACAGATTCGGAACGTAAATTTAAAATAAATCAAGAAAGATTTATTAATTGATTTGAATGAACCATTTGAAATGAAAAGTGTATTTTCCCCGGAAAGCTGAGTATGATTTCGAAGTAGCCTATAAATATAAACTATAAATTTTTAAAGATGGTTTTGGAAAGGATACTTTGGATAAATTATTTTCTTAACTGGTTTTAAATCATTAAAGTATGGATTTATTTAATTACTTATAGAAGGGATTATTTTAAAGATTAAAATTGATATTTGTTTTAGAAAACTATTATTAAAATAGTTATACCTTATCTACTAATTTTATTTTAAAATTAGTTGGGACATAAAATCTTATATGTGATAATTAGTATAATGTTTTCATAACCAATATATTAAGTAAGTATTTGAGATGGTTTTATTTTAAATGTCCCAAGAATATTTTGGACAAGTAATTTGAATTATTTTAACTCGGTAGATTTCCAGTGGAAATGAATAAATATTTGGAAATGTATTCCACGTAATGGAAAGTGATTTGAAATTTGTTTTCAAAAGTATTGAAATGTGGAAAGTAATTTGAAATTTGTTTTCAAATGGTTGAAGTGTGAAATATATCTTGCGAAAATATTTTGAAAATAAATAATTTGGGAAATTTATTTAAATCTTGGTGATTGTTGTTAACATTTATTGGTAGTTAAATAACCGACTATCAATATTGGCCTTTAAATGGCATTTGAATTTCGATGCGACCGGGAATCGAATTCCAAATGGATATTCGAAACCACATCGAACCTTTGTGATTGTGATGGATCTTTTATTTAAAAGATCAAAGTGGAAATTTGTTGTGATTTGTTTGAAATCTGATTGAACACTTATTTTAAAAAAATAAGCGCTCATTATTCAGATTAGCCGGGAGAGGACCTTGTATCATAAAACCCTTTTTGAATAATGATACGACGAAATGGGATTGCATTTGAAGACCAGGTATTCTCGAAAAAGAAAGGATTACATGTCGAATGTCTCTGCACCAGGTTGCTCATGTATAGAGATTTTATCACCTTTATGATAGGAATTTCGGACGTGATTTGTGAATATACGGATTTGCAAGGGCTTCTTTGAAGTGCCTTCGGATCCGTTCGAACCCGGAATGGACTTGTATGGATGTGTGTCCGGCGTTACACTTTGAGATATAAAGCTGATTTCTATCAAATACATTTCTATTGGTGGCGGAGTATTTATTCTCTTAGCTTAACACCCTTCTCTGAGACGTACGAGCTCAAAGGTTATGTAGTTGATGGATATTAGTGATACATTCCCAATTTGGTAATGTGACATACGAAGTGCTGCTGATCATTTGTTGATCAAAGCATGACTTTGTGAAAAGTGTAGCTTTATGGACGAGACCTCATCGGGCCTCACACCCCGGAAATGGTTGAAACAGGAAAGATGCGACAAGGTTATTTGGTGGTAGCTCCCCCTGAGGGTATGTCATTTCCTTCTGGAAAAAGGTTGTATCATGGTATGGACCAGATATTTTACCTATGTTGATGCTGCAAATTTATTATACTTTGTGGTTGTTTCTTTTTGGTTGAGGATCCTCGGATAAAGGTCCCAAAGGACTGGGGGATGGCATACTCGTGTAGTAGTTACATAGTTAAGAGATAACCCGGCCTTGTATTGGCAAAGATCCGATTAGGTTCTCGGGGCATCCCTCCAGAGGCGTACCCATGTGGCATAGGAAGTTCCTTAGCCTGACCATTTGTTGGAAATCCAATTCCCAACATGAACCAGGTACGGTTTTAGTTATAGAACCTGCCATTTAACATGGCAGCTATAGTAGGCATAGTATAATGGTACCTATGCTGGCTAAGATTAATATTATACTTTCGAAATGTTTCCACACTATGCACTAATGATAATATTAAAAACAATTTTGCGTATCAAGCATGTTTGACTATCATAAGGAGAAATCTCCTCCGAGTCTGCGATTGCATTGTGTGTGTGCCAGGAGGCCTTATGGTAATTTCATTTTCCAAAAAGCATAGCAGATTTTTTTTCCTTTCTTTGTGAAAATAACTATTTTTAAGATCTCACACCAGTCCCACGACTGATCTGGAGTTTATTGTTCCCTTTCTAAACTCTGGGTGCCCACAATTTTCCACACTAGAAGCCAAGAGTCAGGCTATCATTATTCAGGAGCAAAGTCAAGATATTGCTGTGGAATCTGGAGTTGGAGCTGGATGGCGAGGCGTATCACTTATATATGTAATATTTCTTCCCGTTGTTTGTTGTTGTACACTCTGATAATGTAATGTGATGTAATGTAATAACCGATATAGTGATTCTGTTTAAAGATATTTATTTATCTATTATATCTTGTCCCACTGTGAATTGTGAGATTCTGTTATTGTTTTTGTTTCTTCTTCTATCTTCTTCTTCTTTATACCCTAACGGTTCTGTTTTTCGACATTCGACTGTGCGGCATTGGATACAGTGGACGTATCGGTGTCGACTTTCGGAAGTCGAAAAAATGGGACTGTCACATTTGGTATCAGAGCATTTGGTTAAGCGACAACCCTGGCTCTGTTGGATGTTACTCATTAGAGTCAGTAGTACTCTAGAATGATTTTGAGTATAATAATAGATATGAGCGCGTATTTGTTAGTGAATACAAAATTGTTTTATATTGTGATGATTGGTTTGTTGAGTGGTATATGGATTCTGGTCGGTATAGTCTATACAACTCCATCGAAAGGGATCTCTAAACACTCGTATAGAACAATTCAATAGGACATTGTTTTAAATTAGGGTAAATGAAATAGTTTTACCCAAAACAATTTTCGTAGATAAAGGAAATAATCTTTGTAAATTATTATAGTATATGGTTGCTTGATGTTACCCCATTTTATGGTCAAAACGGGAATAACAACAAATTGGCAAGGAATTATGGATAGCAGGACTGGGAATAAAGGCTACGATGGATATCGTCAAAATTCTGTTGAACTCCGATCGAGACGAAATTGATTGAAAATGACGATAAGGACTATGAAAGGCTATGTTTCAAATATCAAGTTAATCGGAGTTCGTATGGAGGAAATATGATGGATTCAAGGTGGGAGAGGAATGTTGTTCGAACCCATCAGGTTCGATCCCATCAGGTTCGAAACCATCAGGTTCGAACCCATCAGGTTCGAACCCATCAGTTTCGAACCCATCAGGATCGAACCCATCAGGTTCGAACCCATCAGGTTCGAACCCATCAGGTTCGAACCCATCAGGTTCGAACCCATCAGGTTCGAATCAACGGGAACTAGATTGGGTTCGAAAGGAATGACTTCAGTGCAATGGACATGGATTCGAATGATGGATATGGACTCAAAGATAGTGGATTCGAACGATGGACATGGACTAGAAGATAGTGGGTTCGAATGATGGACGCGGACTCGAAGATAGTGGATTCGAATGATGAAGCTCGAAGAAGGAAATGGATACGAAGTTTTAATGGATTCGTAGGAAATGATGGATTCGAAGTTCTGATGGATTCGTGAAAAATGATGGATTCGAAGTTCTGATGGATTCGTGGAAAATGATGGATTCGAAGTTTTGATGGATTCGTAGAAAGTAAATGGATTCGAAGTTTCGATGGATTCGTAGGAGGTGAATGGATTCGAAGTTTGCATGGATTCGAGAGTTATGGAGTCGAAGGACTGAAGATGGATTCGAAGGGTATGGATTCGAGAGAGTTGGCCTCGTGGGTTCGAAATACATGGTTTCGAAGTAGACAGACCATGGGTTCGAACCAATCAGGACGCACGAATTCTAGAACTTGGATCGATCATATCTTCCAAACCGTTGATCCAAATGCAATGAAATTTTTACAGGAGCTTACATACATGTTGAAGAATGTTCACACCAAATTTCAGCTCAATTGGATGGATTCTTGATCGATTCGAAAATCACTTCGAATCGATCCCAAACTGGGCACGGATTCCGAGAACACGGGCCTGTGGGCCCCCCACACGTGCCAAGCAACCTCCCCAGGTTTTAGGCGGGATTTCAACCTTCCACGCCTATAAATAGAGCCCCTGGTCATTCAGAAAAGGGGTCGGAAGATTTGGAGAGGAAAAGCAAGCCCAGACGCTGCTAAAAATCATTCCATAGCATTATTTCTGCTATTTTCTTCAGATTTGGTCACTACAACTGTTGTAATCACTTGTAATCTTCAAGGATAATCAATAAAAAAGAAAAAATTGGAGTGGACGTAGGCCGGAGATAGCCGAACCACTATAAAACTTGTGTCTCTGTTCTTTACTTTTGTGGTTGCTGTCTATTATATGTTGAGATCTGTTGTTTGTGTTTGAATATCATTAATTTATATTCATACACTGGTGCTTTCACGGTATTGGGTGTTTGTGGCCAATTTTGGCGCAAACATTTTGGTGCTTTCACTGAGACCAACTAGCACCCGCTACATCGGATTTGAAGAGTTTGAGGAATTTGGATTTGGAAGACAATGGCTAGACAGGATAGCAGAAGGCTAAAGGCTGAGAGAAGCCAACAAGGAGGAAGTCAGCAAGCATCCTCCGGAGGTGAGGAAGGACGGGCTTCAGTCTACATAACTCGGGATGAAATGGAAGCTATGGCCAATTCTTTGCAGGAGAGATTGTTGAAAAGTCAACAGGAAATGATGCAAACTTTCTTGGAACAAATGAGAGCTACAGGAATGCAGAGCTTAGGAACAGCTACAGCAGCTGCGGATGCAGGACAAGGAGCTAGGATTGTGGAACCCAATGAAGGACAGGATACGGAGCCAGAAGGCAATCAACAAGGGCTTGGGGGCAGGCCCACAGGATTCAATGCAGAAGTACCTTTGGAAGGAATTCAGCAAGCTAGAACTAACGTTGCTGCTAGTGAGCCACACGAGGAATATGTACCAGAGTTCCCTCGGGGGCATGGGGGGCAACCCCTACCAGACAATACAGGGTTAGTAGAGATGATTAAGAAGACTGTGCGAGGTGGGTTGACAAACGGAGATTTGGAAGGAGTGAATAGAAGTCCATTCGTTCGGGAGATAAGGATGGCTCGGAATCCACCTAAGTTCAAGCTACCTAGCGTGGAGGTATATGATGGTAAGACGGATCCAACAGATCACTTAATGAGGTACACCAGACACATGGAGGTGCTGGGGGCATCGGAGGAAGTGATGGCCCGATGTTTCCCTTTGTATTTGAAGGACTTGGCTGCAATGTGGTTTAGGCAACTGGGAGAAGGATCTATCAGGACTTGGAAGGAATTAGTGGAAAAGTTTCTAGGACAGTTTCGGGTTCACGTTAAGAGGCCAAAGAACGTGATGACTTTAACATCGGTAAAGCAAAGAATGGACGAATCACTTAGAACTTTTCTAACTCGATTCAGCGCGGCAGTCGCTTCGGTGGATCGGCCTGATTCATCAATGGTTTTAATGGCAGCAGTATCAGGAGTCAAGGAGAATTCGGATTTCAAGGTATCTCTGATATGAGATCCCCCGCGAAATCTCGACGAATTCTTTCATGAGGCAGAAAGGTTCCTTCGACAAGAAGATGCAAGTACGGATTTAAAGTCAAAAAAGGTTAGCACAATCGAGGTTGGAGCGGTATCCAAAAACGGTTCGGATAGGGATAAAGGAAAAAGGAAGTTAGATGACGACTCTGGAAACGCTAGAAAACGATGGAAGGACCCAAAGTTTTCCACATACACTGGATTGAACGAGACGCTGGAACGGATATACTTGGAAACTCGGAATCGCCTTCCCTACCGAAGGCCGGCTAGGAGGGAACCAACAGAGCGGGAAAGGACATCAGGAAGGCACTGTCTCTTCCATGATCTGGATGGACACGATACCAACAGCTGCAGGCACCTAAAGGATATAATCGAGGAGCATGTAAGGAATGGACAGTTGCAGCAATATGTTGGAACTCGGGATGCAACGGTGGAGCAGGAGCAACCGCCGGCCACCTCACGCCGTGATGATGGGAGGCCCAGGGATGATCGTCGATTGATCATCCATTGACCAAGGTAATATGGAATAAGTAGCAAGCTGTTAGCAAACGGTAAAGTCATTTACACATGTACGGGGACGGAGATAGCCCCTAGGCACGCTCTGAATGATGATAACCCGGGACGCTATGGTTTGTGAAATTTATTTCTTGCTTTCAGATTGGACATTGCTTTTCTTTTTGGATTTGGTTTTGGAGCTTGGATTGAGCTCCTGGTTTTTCTTGCTTTTTTTATTTGGATTTTCCTTTGGACAATTGTTTTTGGTTTTGGATTCTGGTTTGGATTTCTGGTTTTCTGGTTTTGGATTTGAATTTTTGGGTTTGGATTTGGATTTTGGATTTGGATTTCGGATTTGAATTTTTGGATTTGGATTTTTGGGCTTTGGAAAAGATTTTTGGTTAGACTTTTATCTGGTTTTTGATAAATGGTCGTCGGGTATGGATTATGCCTGGCAAGGGGTGAGTCACTTTACCCAAACAAGGTGGGATGACTCATTCAGGTCGTCGAGTATGTACTATGCTCGGCAAGGGTCCGGAGTGACCAGGATTCGACCTAGGACTTAGGCCCTCTATTATCATATATTATTTTCAGGTCGTCGAGTATGGACTATGCTTGGCAAGGGTCCGGAGAGATCAGGATTCGGCTTAGGACTTAAGCCATGGCATTTTACAGCGCCCAGGGACACTGGGCCAAGGTCGTTGAGTATGGACTATGCTCGGCAAGGGTCCGGAGAGATCAAGATTCGGCTTAGGACTTAAGCCATGGCATTTTACAACGCCCAGGGACACTGGGCCAAGGACATCAAGTATGGATCGCGCTTGGCAGGAACCCGGAGAGGTTATGGATTTGGCTATTGACCCGAAGAGGTCCTGGCTTCAGTTATTGGCTATTGGATAAGGATGGATTGGAACTCGGTTGTCGACTTCGAATGGATACGGAATTGGCTAAGGCTTTGGTTATTGGATATGGAACTGGACATCGACTCGAAGCAGTCAAGAATGATATACTCTGGCAATATGGCTTTGGACTTCGAATATTGGATTCGGAACTATTCAAAACACGTCTTGTTATCACAAGGCATGTTTTGGGGGGCAGACTGTTACCCCATTTTATGGTCAAAACGGGAATAACAACAAATTGGCAAGGAATTATGGATAGCAGGACTGGGAATAAAGGCTACGATGGATATCGTCAAAATTCTGTTGAACTCCGATCGAGACGAAATTGATTGAAAATGACGATAAGGACTATGAAAGGCTATGTTTCAAATATCAAGTTAATCGGAGTTCGTATGGAGGAAATATGATGGATTCAAGGTGGGAGAGGAATGTTGTTCGAACCCATCAGGTTCGATCCCATCAGGTTCGAAACCATCAGGTTCGAACCCATCAGGTTCGAACCCATCAGGTTCGAACCCATCAGGTTCGAACCCATCAGGTTCGAACCCATCAGGTTCGAATCAACGGGAACTAGATTGGGTTCGAAAGGAATGACTTCAGTGCAATGGACATGGATTCGAATGATGGATATGGACTCAAAGATAGTGGATTCGAACGATGGACATGGACTAGAAGATAGTGGGTTCGAATGATGGACGCGGACTCGAAGATAGTGGATTCGAATGATGAAGCTCGAAGAAGGAAATGGATACGAAGTTTTAATGGATTCGTAGGAAATGATGGATTCGAAGTTCTGATGGATTCGTGAAAAATGATGGATTCGAAGTTCTGATGGATTCGTGGAAAATGATGGATTCGAAGTTTTGATGGATTCGTAGAAAGTAAATGGATTCGAAGTTTCGATGGATTCGTAGGAGGTGAATGGATTCGAAGTTTGCATGGATTCGAGAGTTATGGAGTCGAAGGACTGAAGATGGATTCGAAGGGTATGGATTCGAGAGAGTTGGCCTCGTGGGTTCGAAATACATGGTTTCGAAGTAGACAGACCATGGGTTCGAACCAATCAGGACGCACGAATTCTAGAACTTGGATCGATCATATCTTCCAAACCGTTGATCCAAATGCAATGAAATTTTTACAGGAGCTTACATACATGTTGAAGAATGTTCACACCAAATTTCAGCTCAATTGGATGGATTCTTGATCGATTCGAAAATCACTTCGAATCGATCCCAAACTGGGCACGGATTCCGAGAACACGGGCCTGTGGGCCCCCCCACACGTGCCAAGCAACCTCCCCAGGTTTTAGGCGGGATTTCAACCTTCCACGCCTATAAATAGAGCCCCTGGTCATTCAGAAAAGGGGTCGGAAGATTTGGAGAGGAAAAGCAAGCCCAGACGCTGCTAAAAATCATTCCATAGCATTATTTCTGCTATTTTCTTCAGATTTGGTCACTACAACTGTTGTAATCACTTGTAATCTTCAAGGATAATCAATAAAAAAGAAAAAATTGGAGTGGACGTAGGCCGGAGATAGCCGAACCACTATAAAACTTGTGTCTCTGTTCTTTACTTTTGTGGTTGCTGTCTATTATATGTTGAGATCTGTTGTTTGTGTTTGAATATCATTAATTTATATTCATACACTGGTGCTTTCACGGTATTGGGTGTTTGTGGCCAATTTTGGCGCAAACACTTGATTGTTAGGAAGTGATAATATTATTATCGTTTGAATAGGAAATTGAAATCGTAACTCCAAAGTTAAGAAATAAATTCACATACAATTGGAATTTGAGAATATAAATTGTAAATGTGATTTGTAATTTGAAACGGAATTCCAGAGAAGTATTTGGAAATGTTTTGAAAAGAATTTGAAAATTTTGGAGATTTGGAAAGTTTAAATCCCTTTTGATTTTGAAGATGATTTTCAAAGATTTTGGAAAAAGTGTTTTGAAGGGATGAAAGCTGTAAACTCTTTTCGGTCGCTGGAAAATAATTCCGATGATGATCGCGACATCATCGGTGTTCATTTTCGGGTTTCCAAAAGAGGAATTGCTGCCAAATTATTTTAAATGGAAGTTGTTTGGAAAAATTAGGGTTTGGTTTTAAAATTCAAAAGATAATTTCAATTGTTTTCAATAATGGTTTTGGAAAAGGTGGAAAGACTCAAGAATCTTATTTAAAGAAATTATGGAAAGATGAATAAGTTTGAAAACCTAGAAAATTCAGAGTTAAACTAAAATTGACTTGAGTTAATCTGAATAAAGGTGAATTTTAGAAGTCTAATAGACTAAAATTATTGGAATAAAATTATTAAGATGGAAAATAAATTATGAATGAATAAATGAATTTGCGATGGCAAGTACATGAAAGTGGAATTAAATGTTGAAATTCATTTCGAATTTATAAGTAAATAGAACTGGAATTGGAATTGAACTTGGTTTGTATTAAACAAAGTGAAATATTGGAATAAAATTAGTAAATAAAACTAATTAAAGGAATGATGAAGTTGAATATGATTCGAAATGAATTAAAATTCAATAAAAACGAACGGTAAATTAAATTCATATAGAATTAGAAATCCATTTTAAATATAAGTGGTTATAAACCAAAATAGTGACTTAAAAATAAATTTTTGGGAATGAACAAAAGAATAAAAATGGAATTGAAACTGAATATCGAATTCCAATTTGAATTTGTGTGAGATAAAATGAAGTTGTAAAATTAGTTCGAAGTGAACTAAAGTTAATAAAGGTGAAATAAAGAAATGGTTTGAGATAAAATGAATTGGAATTTGTAATGGATTAGTAAATGTAACTAATTTAAAAATAGTACTGTTGTGAACGAAAGATAATTGATAAAAATTCAATATTCAGAAGGTAAGTTGAATCCAAATAGAATTTAAAGTGTAAATTGAATTCAAAGGAAATTGAAAATGCAAGATTGAATGAAAATGGATATATAACTTCAATAGTAAAGTAAAAAATGGTATAAGAAGTATGTATTGAAAATTTTGTAATAAAATGTGCAAAATCATATTTGAATGTTGTAATTGGATATTAGGGCTACCAGGATATACAGGTGTGTTACAGGGAAATGGAATTGGGATTTTGATTTCGAAGATAAAATTGAATTGCTCGACAAAAAGGTATGTATTTAAATTTCTATATGAAACTTGGTGATTTTCTTGTCTAGCCACTTGGCCTTTGTTTTCTTTTGAAATCTGGAGGCCTGTGGTGCCATTTTGTAGTCTTACCAAGCTAGCCGTGCAAAGGAGATGCTGGCGAAATTTTCGAAAATTTAGGGAGTTAGAAAAATTTTGAAATTTTTTTGAAAGTTTAAAATTTGAATTTAAATTTGAATTTGAATTGTTAAAGAAAATATTGTTGTTTGAAACCTATGGAAAACTTTGGGAAGTTAGTTAAAGTAATAATGAATCTTTGATAAAAAGATTTGTTTTGGGCAAGTTGATAAAACTGTTTGTATTTGGAAAGGTAGCAAACGGGTTGAAGATCATTCTTAACTAGTAATTTCGGGAAGAAATTCTTTTAAGGGGGGAAGGATGTGACGACCCAGAAATTTTTAACATTTGAAATGGAATATTTAATTGATTTTAAATATTTGAGTGATGGTTTAGCTTGAATTTCAAATAAACTATGAATTCAGCAATTTAATTATCAAATTTAATTATAGAAGATTTAGGTAAAATACTAAATCCTCAAATTTGATGCTGATTAAAAATAATTTGAAGGCTTAGAAAATTTATATTGATAATACTGAAGGTAATGGAAGATTCAGAATTTAATTTGGAAATGTTTTTTTTTCAGTTTTGAAAATATATCGTTTAAACGATATCTAAAAAAATAGCCTACCGAGACACAGTCTTGGAATTCGATGAAACCAGTTCCGTTGGATCCGTAATATTGTATTATTATCAGATTTCAATTTTCGTAGCAATCGGAGTTGTCATTTAACCCTAGCAGCTCAAAATGCATAGAAACTATTTTAATTGATTCAATTTAAAATTGATCTTTACATCCGCAACTTGCGCATATGATCGAATTAGTCTCCGAAACACGTTCCATTGTGTTCGAAATGCGGATTAAACCTTATAAACGTCTGGCGGCACGCCTTGATAAGATTTTGGGATTTCGAGTTAGGCTATAGGCGATATTTTAAATATAAGATTATAAAAAAATCAATTAGAAAAATCAAACCCTACCTTCCTCCATACGCCAACATCACCGTGTCTACTACTTCTTTTATATTCATAGCTGAGCATTTGAAATCAAAAGAGAGAAAAAAATCACTTCGTTCAGGCAAAATCAAAATAAAATCAAAGGACCGAATGAAAATCAAAATAAAAACATGTCGTCATCGTTCTTTCTCGAAATCAAATCATTCAGCCTCGAAATCGAAATCGATTTCAATCCATGGCCAATCGGTTTCAAAATAAACGAAATCAAAATCGACTTCATTCTTTTATGGCTGCGGCATCGTTCGAGATGAGATAGCGTGCGCGTGTGGAGTTTGGGGATTGGAGCCATAGCTCGCACGTGGTGATTTTGGTTCATCGAGGAGGCGGCGTCTCAAGGTCGCGATGGATGGCGATGATGGCGGCATGCGTCAGCGAAGGGACTGGGCTCGGCGATGGCGTGGGCCGAAGATAGTGACGTCGATTATTTCAAGTAGCGAATGAGGGCGAACTCCGAGTGGAAGGAGCTTTGTTCGAATTGGAGGAGGGCCGGCGTCGCAGTCTCGCGTGGGAAGTCGTGTGGGTGCTAAGGCAGGGGTCGCGACTTCACCAGTTGATCGATATTCGATCGCGGTTGTGTTGGTGGTTCTCGTGCGAGCTGCAGTATAAGGTATATGCAATTATTTTTACTTATAATGTACAAAAGAAAAAAAATAAAAGAATATATTTATAGTAAACGTATAGAGATTCCGTTTTAGGATTAATGTAAATTTATATATACATATGAAAGTAGGAATTTGGAAATGTTTATGTGAAAATGAATTTTTGAAGCCTATAATTTATTTTATAAATTTATTTATGTAGTTTCAAAAATAAAATAAGTATACATATTTTTAAATATGAATTTAAGTATTGGATTGAGTGATTAATTATTTAATTCACTCATATTAATTATTTTAGTCACTAAGGATGATTTATTAATAAGGAAAATGGGTTTAGAAAAATTCAATATAAAAATTTAGTTTAGAAAATTAAATTAATAAACGGTACGTTTAGTTCAAATATTAATAAATTGTATAAATGTTATACAAGGTCTAAAATCATAGAGAATCAAGCTGGATTGGAAACGGATTGCAAAATAAAAGCAAAGGTGAGATCTTCTCACTGAAATTATAATAATTGAAAATTTTAGTTATTGATTGATTGTTGAATTGTGATAGCTAAATTTAAATTGTTGATTGTGTGCTTTGATGATAATTTATTATCCCTTGTATTGAAGTAGACCCTATGCACCGCATAATAGCGGATGATATTATATTAAACCCATATACCGCGATATTCCACCTCGAAGTGGAATTGGTATTATATATGTATTTGGAAATCCATGGTCGTGGCTTTGCATGTTCCCGGGATTAGAATTTCGAAGGCTCCTCCCTCACAGGTGGAAAACCTTTTCGAAGGGCTCGCCAACATTCCAATAAAGATTATGTGTCACTTCAACATGATGCCGGATTGGAGGGGCTTCAGCGTGCTTTAGACTTAAGCGAGTCTCTTCCCATTGGTGTGGCCGACATTTCCGGTTTGTTGGGGGGTTGCACATACATATACACTTCACTACACTACACGATTCCCGATCATAAGTTGCTTACTTTGTGAGATTACCAACTTTATCCTTCTTTTACTTTGCAAGTACAATGACTAGGCGAGATTCTATGCTCTGAAGCCTCTGTTCAGCACGCCAGTCATCAAGTTCATATTATGAGTCCCATAGGAGAGAAGATGATAGAAACCGCGACCGTGATTACTCCAGTCAGGAATACTATGATAGAGATGGGAATAGGGATAGGAACCTAGAGCAGAGGTACCGATCCTGATCGCGCACTCCATCTCCTCGAATCCCTACACAACCTTCTGATTATGTTACACATCCCCCGGATCCTCCACATCACAAACCGCATTCCCATGCTCATAAGCCTAATCCTCATCGCCATAGACATGAGATCGAAACTCCTTTTGCCATTAAACATGCTATTACTGAGCCCACCGAGGAAGGGGCTATTAAAATTGCACAGCTAAAAATGGATTTCGCGAACATCTGCTTTGATGGCTACATCTTTCCTCCGCACTTAAAGAGAATCCCGATGGAGGCGAAGAATACAATGCACGATTATATTCACTTCTATACTTAGTAAAAGGAATGGTCTAAAGCTGTAGAGAAATCGTCTAAACTGGCCTTTGAGCGGGCGGCCACCTTAGAGAAGTTAGAGAATGAGTTTGCTCAAAAGGACCAAATTATCCAAGTGCTTAATAGTGAAGCTGAATCCTCCCTAAAGTTAGAAATAGATGCCATTTAAAAGGCCAACGAGACGAACTTAGCCATGGAGAGGATGAGGTAGACGCGCTTTGCCCTTGTGGAGGAGATGAGCCATCGGAACACCACCGTTACTGCCGAATAGGATGCGGATCTCAAAGAACTCAATGAGCTTAAAGCCAAATTCTCTGAAATCATCAATGAAAGGGATTATGCTAATACTGCAACCCAGGAGGCATGTGAGCAGGCGGTAGTGCTCCGTGGTGAATGGGATGCGGTAGTGGCTAAAGTCCGCATGGTGGAGGCTGAGGTCGTGGAGCGGATCCGAATGGCGGAGTCCAGGCTAGAGGCTGGTATCAAAGATCTCCTCATCACTTATAATGCTAATGTTCTGAAACACAAGAACCTAGCCTGGCTCGAAAATTATTTGATGCATCTTCACAATGCCTGGGGCCGTTTGATTGAGGAGGAGAAGGCGGTGCATCTAAGTGAATTAATCAACGAGTTTGATCTTGAGAACCGTATGCTAATCGAAGATGAAAGAAATATTCTCCATGAGTTGATGATTTCACACGTAAAGGAGAAGCTCGTGTCCAGTACTCGAAGGTTGGAGAAGGTTCAGGTGTTCAGCATCACGATGCTAGTCTTGAGATTCCTATGCCAATCCAACCTAAACCTGCGCCAGCGGTTGATCCCCAATTCGTCCCTGCTTATAATCCGGACCAACCGTAGTTATCTTCGGCTAAAGAGCACACTTCTGAAGTCGTTCAGCCATCCACGAGCCAAACTGAGGATGGTAATCTGAACATTTCTCATGTGTGTTCAAAATAAGGAGCTCAATTTGAAGCATTTACTAATAGCCTGTCCTTTTCTTTATCCAGTGACTGGAGTTAAACTGACTGCACCTCCTGCAACTCAAGAATTGCATCAAGCGTAGGAGGCCATCATTACTAAGGCGAAAACTGCAACAATGACTATACCGATCTATGAAAAGCAGGGGTACACACTCTCCTTCGACGAGCAGATGATGGAGGAACTCCTCAGTTACCACAGTGACCCTTTTGAGGACCTACCATTTGTTAAGGGTGGAATCGCACCTACTATTGGCTCTTTAATGCCGACTACTGATGTTCCCAGCAAGGCTCAAGCAGCTCATGAGGTAGAGATATTGGTCGAAATCGACGCTGAAATGGAGGCAGCGGCTCGTCACGGTAGTTCTGGAGGTGGAATGGCTGCACCTGGCCCGGCTCCGCTGAGAATGATATCGCCCGGAGGTACAGTTGTCAACACCAGCGTGCCCATCCCACCTCCTACACTTGATCCTGTTCCCCCAACTCCATCTTCAAGAAACATCCCCATACACTCGAGTGCGTAGGAGGACGTTGAGATCATGCCACGGCCTGGAGATCGTCCGTCGAAAGGCAGGAGCTCAAGGAGAAAAACTAAGCAGTAGCTCCAACGGGTCTACACCGAAGAAGAAGCCGAGGAAGAAGAAAGAGTAGGTATGCCTCTTTGGCACATTTTTGGTAGGTAGATAGGAATCCATTTTGTTTTCCTTTCGCAGGCCGTGTATAGATGCGTGTTCCGCCCCTACTAGTAGGAATTTTGGAAATAACTTGTACATGAACTTCTTTCACAGTTAGTTGAAATGAAATTATGTTTTGACTTCATCTCAATTACTTTCTACTTTGCCTAAGTGTTCCAGTATTTTAAATCTAGTTCAGTGCACTTGCGGAGTTCCAACCTTTGGGTCGGGTTTGTTTTTATTTGTCATGTCCGAAAATCGCAGATACAAGTCATGACCGAGGATTAAGTTAAATTATGATATTGCACTGCTTCGGTCAATGGTTAACACTTAAGCTCTGCCCCCAGCTTCGGGGATGAGTTGTGAAGATTGGCCAGCGATTGCATTTCGCCTTCATTTCTTCGAGCTCAACATCGTTGAATCGATGCTAAAACAAGTGAGAGTCGAGTGATCGAATCACACTTGCTCACTTATCAATGATCATGTCCACACTCCAGGGACTTGCATTTGTATGTTGGTGGTTTATCACGCCTGTTTAAGTTTTAAGTATGTGTCCATGCTCCAGGGACTTGAGTTTGTTTACATGTGGTCATTCACACTCGAGCTATGTTTATACTCTAACCACACTCCGGGGACACAGAGTTATTTTCGATCGATAATTTGGTTCACACTGGGAATACAGAAATAGCCGACGTTTGTACTCCAGTCCGCGCTCCAGGAACTTGAAGTTGATTGATGTTTATACTCCAACTCACACTCAGTTCGATATTTCATTTGAGTAACCTACCAGACATCTCAGGCCACGTAAGGACCTGTCGTAATGGTTGTTTGGTGTAAACTGTGATAGGATGAGCTTGGAAATAGGAACGGAGTTTCCTTGAGGCAATAACGAGACAATAAGCCAACTTTTCTAGCTTCGGATAATTCCTCTCAGCTTCGGTTGGTCATTACTGATATAGTAGATCGCTTTCTGCACTCGGTCTTCCTCTCGAATTAGGGCAGCACTGATTGCGTTTTGTGATACTGCCAAGTAAAGGTACTACTGCTTGCAATCGATAGGCTTTGACAAAATCGGCCATGTGGAGAGATGTTGAATTAATGCTCGGAATATGCCCTCGCATTCCGTGGTCCATTCAACATTCTGTTTCCTTTTTCAAATCAAATCAAAGAAAGGAATGCATTTGTCGGTGGACTTTGAAATGAACCTGCTCAATGCTGCCACTTTCCCATTGAGGCTCTAGACTTGCTTTATGGTTCTCAGAGTTTCAAGACCTCTAATTTCTCAGATCTTTTCGAGGTTTGCTTCGATTCCTTAAGCGTTAACGATAAATCGAAGGAATTTTTCGGATGTGACCCCAAAGTAACATTTCAGTGGACTGAACTTCACCCTGTATTCTTAGAGGATACTAAACATTGATTCCAAGTCTTTACTATGATCAGTGGAGAATCATGATTTTACCAGCATGTCGTTCAAATATACTTCCATGGTCTTTCCGATCTGGTTGGCTAACATTCAATTGACTAGTCGTTGGCATGTTGCCCTACCGTTCTTGAGTCTGAAAGGCATGACTTTGTAGATATAGAGTCCTAGATCGGTTACGAAGATGGTATGTTCTAGGTTGGGTAAGTACATGGGTATCCGGTTGTAACCGGAGTAAGCATCCATAAAAGATAATAATTCATGCCCAGCCATTGAATATACGAACCGATCAATCCGAGGAAGTGGAAAACTGTCTTTCGGGCAAGCTTTCTTCAGGTCTGAATAATCAACGCACGTTCTCCATTTCCCATTTGGCTTTCGGACAAGTATGAGATTGGATACCCACTACTGGTATAAGGCATCTCGAATAAACCCATTCGATTTCAACTTATCGACCTCTTCTTTAAGGGTGGCAGTTCTCTCTGGATCCATATCATACCTTTTTTGTTTCATGGGGTATTCCGCGGGTCAATATTCAAAGTGTGGCTCGCGATGTCCGGCGAGATCTCACACATGTTAGAGTGCATCCAGGCGAATGCATCGAGGTTCAACTGAGGAAATTCAACCAATTCCTTCTCTGTCTGTTGGCTTAACTGAGATCCAATCTTTATCATCTTTGAATCGTCATCATCGTCGATCGGGACATCGATTATCAGTTCAGCCGGGGAAGCTTGACTATCTTTAGTTTCATCTTTACTTTCAGTTCCTCTCGGGTCAAGATCCCTTTGGAATTGGTTGGGGTGCCCGGTCCTGGCCCCAGGAATCAATTGTCAATTGTCAGCAAAACGGATGCAGAGAGATTCCTCTGCGGCTTTCCCTTTCTCCTTTCGCTATGCCTCATGCAGCTCAGCAACATAACAGGCTTGTCCAGCAGCCTAATCTCCTTGAACGACTCCAACCCTATGATCAGTGGGGAACTTTAGAGTCAAGCACCATGGGGCAATGGCTGCCCTGAATTCAGCAAGGGCCAGTCGGCCCAGGAAATCATTGTAAGGTGAGTCTATGTCCAATACAACAAACTGCAGCATCTGGACTCTCCGACATTCTCCAACTCCCAACTCCACTGGTAGTCCACCACCCCAGTGGGTATAGTAGCACTCCCATTGAAGCCGTGAATGCGAGATTGACAAGGCTTCAAGTCTTTAGCTTCCATTTTCATTTGATCATATGCCCATTTAAACAAAATATTCACAAAGCTTCCACTATCAACCAAGATCCTCTTCATCCAAGCAGGACCTACCTGAGCTGATATGACTAGTGGATCGATAGCGGGGGCTTCGACCTTACCAGCGTCTCTATTTTGGAACACGATGTCATCGATCGTCGTCTTCTGTTGCTTGGCTGGAGCCCCATCATCACAACTACTGCAACATTCGATGTCCGCATGTCTAATAGAGTTTGCATACAACTCCATTTCCCTCCAGCTTCGGTCTGCTAGATAAGGACCACCACTTACTGTATTTATCACCCATCGATACGAGCGGGTTCCTCCTGTCATGCCTGATTGGGAATATTATTCTAATTCGATAGACTCACACCTCCAGATTGTGGCGCCCGAAACTGTTCCAACTTTCTTTCTCAAATTGGCTTCTCAACGAGATCTTGCAAATGGTGACACTCATTCGTGTTGTGGCTATAACTCTCATGAAACCTATAAAATTTTCCTCTTTGGATCTGCCTTTTCGATGATGGCTTCGAAGCAGGTTTCTTGTGATGGATAGTATTGTAGGTTTGTAGATATACATTCTCCAGTGACGTATTTAGAGGCGTGTAATTATCGAGCATAGGTGCTCTGCGTCGTGGACTACGATTTTGATCTCGTTTTTTGTTTGATTTCCATTATCCCTCTGCTGATTTTGCTTGTTTTGATTGTTTAACTAAACTTTTCTGGAACTCTCCCTAAACAGCTTGACTGCAACATTACTTTGAATTCCTTCACCACTAGGCCCCACGTCATCCTTCTTCCTAGATTATTTTGCATCCTCCCTTCCCAAGAATTAGGCTGCTTTGGAATAGAAATGGTCCAACGTCGTGGAAGGTTTTCCAGCCAACCAATTTCCGAACTTGGAATCGGGATCAATCCCTTTAGTTAATGCCATCAAGATAGAGTTGTCATTGGGATTGCTTTTCTCTCCACATACAGCATGAAATCTCTCTAAATACCATCTGAGTGTCTCTCCAGGAGCTTGAGTGACACTAGACAGAGTATTAACATCCTTTGGCCTTGTGACATGCATCCGAAACTGCTCAAAGAACTTGGTTGCCAGTTGATCAAAACAAGAAATAGATGGGCGTGGCAAACGAGTATACCACATAATAGCTATGCCCCCGCCAGCGAGATCGGGAAGCTCCGACATTTATCTGCATCGTCAGCCCGTGCAGCATTCATCGACCACTCGTACTTCGGAATGTGTTGGTTTGGATCAGAACTTCCTTTATAGATTGGTAAAGCCGGCATTCTAAATCACCGGGGTGGTTCAGCATATAGTATGTCATCAGTGAAAGGGGTATGACTCTGGGGGATCGCCAGTCGTCATTAATGAGACCATGACTGTCATGGATCATCTGAAGAATCATAGTTGCTATATCCGACATCTGGACATTCTGTGCACGTTAAGCCAAGGTGTAGTCGTGTTCCACAATGCAAGGCTAGACCGGACGCGGTCGACGGTCCATGTCTTGCCTCCTTGGTTCCAATTCTTTGAGGATGTAGGGTTCGGGAGTATGTCCATGCTGATGATGATTCAGATTTGAATGATTTCGGGCACCAACCCCTGGTTTAACAGCGGTGGTGGTAGCGCAATTGTCTATGGTGTAGTGAGGAACAGTACCTCTTTGGAAGAAGGGTCCAAACTGGTAGCTGATTGATGGGCCAACTCTTGGTTGTCCAGCCTTCAAAGTAGGTTGATGTCCGATGGCTTGAGTGTAGCTTACGTCCAGTCGTGGGCACGTAGATCTGTGATGGTAGTCAGATGAGGCTGAACTTTTGGTGGATGAGTAGGAGGCCTGATCCCATCTGGATCTCCTACACCGTTGGCGGTTTGGATTATTAGTCAACTCTGCGTTGGCGCGCAGTTGTTCGGTAAGCTACTGACGACTCTGAGTCAGCTCTTGCATAAGCATTTGGAACTCTTGTCGGGTGACAGGGCGTGACGAATCTGACAGTTCGACAGCATTCTGGTTGGATGGAAGCAGTTGTACGGGATTATGTCTGTCCCATCCTTCTTGATCTACAGCTGTAGAGTCGGTCCTTGTGCTAACTATGATGGATGACGAAGTCCTTTCCTAGATTTAATGCAAATCTGAATAGGTTGGAAGGATTCTGAACTTGAGATCTGGATCTTCTTCTTAGATTTGTGCAATCCGGTAGTGACAGTAGATCTAAAGAGCAAGAGAAAAACCGTGTTGTTATCAATGAAAGCACCAAAGTGTTTGTATCAAACTTGCGCACAACACTCTTCGGAAGTATTTGAAGGGATAAAAATGAAGAATAGAAATGTAAAAAGAGGATTATCTAAAAAACACTTCAAAAACAAATATGAAAACACGCAAAAACACAACTATTTAGAATGGTTCAGCGTATTGCCTACGTCCACTATGAAGTTGATGACTTTATTGATATTCACTTGCTAATTACAACAGATTATAGCGAATTACAATGGTAAAATTCGAGTACAACAGCAGCCTTGGAGTATGAGAATGGTTTCGGCAGAGTTTGGACGTCAAAGAGCCAAAAGATCTTTTTTCAGTAGGATTTGGATGCTATTTATAGGCGTAGGATGCAGATATCTTGCTCATATCTCGGAAGACTTCTTCTGGCATGTGTGTGGGCCCACATGATTGATCCCAGGAGATTTCAACTAGATCTGTGATCGATATGAATGAATTTCGTATCGATCAAGATTTGATCCAAACGAGTCGATATTTGTCAGGAACATTCTTTAGGTTGTACTTAAGCTCCTGTGAAAATTTCAAAGCATTTGCACTTATGGATTGCGAGTTATGATCGATGCAAATTAGAGGATTTTTATTTCGGTTCCTTTCATATCGATATGGTTCGCATTGATCACTTCGACTCGATGCTGGTCACGCGCCTGTGAGTTGACGTGGCGCTTGAATTTTGGATCGCTCCACCTACGATGCCGAGTTGACCGAGTCATTCCAAGGTTTCTGCCTCGTTCTTATCGAAGACCATTGCCTCGTTCGTATCGATGGAGGCGGCTTAGTTCGTATCGATAAAAGTGGCTCTGTTCGTATCGATCCAAGTTGCTCGGCTAGTATCGATTGTGTGGCCTTATTCGTATCGATCGAAGTTGCTCCAACTTGGTGGATACAAACAAATGGCAATGTGATGGATACGAATAGGTGGCGGCTCTGCTTAGCCTTGATAGATACGAACAGTGGTTTCATGATGGATATGAATTAATATTTACTTGATGGATACGAACCAAGGTCACCTGATGGATACGAACTAACGAGGCTTGATGGATTCGAACAAGGTTCTTCTAAGATGGATACGAAGTAGACCATCCTCGATGGATAGGAACTAGACAACTGCCGTATGAAGTGGAGCTTGTTCGATGGTGGAGTCAAATAGATCGATAAAAACAAGCATATTCTCTCAATGGATACGAAGTAGTGCATCCTGATGGATACAAATAGATGCTTGCCGTTGGACACGAACAAGATCGATGTGAATAGACGGTTGCGAAGTGATGTACGTGGTTGTTCTAATTTCCTTGGTTGTAACGATCATATCTTAGGCATGCAAACTTCGATTGACTTGAAATTTGGAAAGTTGGCTTTCTCGGCTTTGCTTGTCATGTCATATTAATTGTAGCTTGATCTCGACTCAGGAAAAATTTATTGATATTCATTGTGAACCTGCGCTTACTCGACATTCGGGATGAGTGGTCTTTGATCTTTCAGCCAATTCCTTGATATCTCGACCTTGCCAAAAGGCACGATAACAAGCTTAATAAACTAGTATTTATCTATTCCCACTACTTATTGTTATATTATTCTGTGTTTGTAATTCTATGATTGATTTATTTACTGTATGTGCTAAGTTTTGCCAAATATAAATTAACAATCTATTGTTTTGTGTAATTTAAGTCTGATATGTGTAGATTATTTTCGATTTAAATGGTTCGAAATGGCATATCGTTACAGTTGGTATCGGAGCCAGATTTAGGAAAACTTACTATATGGAGTAAAAACTCATTAGAGATAGGGTAATAATACCCTAGAATGAGTAAAATTAATTACTGAATCATCTTCGTTCAAGCTTGAAATTCTTTGTTAGGAACCTCTTTGATTTGGATTTCTTTGGAATTTTGGAACTTTACCTTCGTTCCAAAATTGATTCTTATCTTTTTCGGTTCATGTTCTTCTTGATACTAAAGCATCCCATGGATTTATTTCTATTAATCTCTGTAATAAATTTGAGCACATGTTGCAACCTCAATTGGCAACTTCATCCTCATGTATGACTAATCTCATCGACGGTCCGACTAATCCTAGTATGATTTTTAAAGGGGTGAAACTCCTTTACAACAGGCACTGATTCACTGGAGATTTCTATATTTTGTGTTTCGATGCCTTACTAGGGCGTGATTGGTTAAAGAATTATGATGCGGTTATTTCTTGCAAAGCCCGAACCATTTCTTTTGTATATGACCAGGGTAATTCTCTTGTGATTGAATATCGAATGCCTCAGGAGTATGCAGGCAGTTTTTATTTTCGCTCGATTCTCAGCCTAGTGATCTTTACTCCACATTGTTGTCCAACTACTTCCCAATGTCTTTGGTGAAGTCATTTCTCTTCTTCCCAAGTGGGAAATTGAATTCCGCATCGATCTTATTCTTGGAGCTCGACCTGTCATCCTTCCTTTAGACGAATGGTTTCTATGAATGGTTAGTCATGCCATTTGGATTAACAATTTCTCCTGCCTTCTTTGTCGATCTCATGTAACGCATTTTCCGCGATCTTCTCAACAAGTTTGTCCTAGTTTCCGTTGATAATATTCTTGTTTTTTCTAAGTCAGAGAAGGAGTATGAATCTCATTTGGGCTATGTGCTGGAAACTCTTAGGAATCATCAGTTGAAAGACAAATCTTCTAAATTCCATTTATGGAGGGAGGAAGTCCAATTCTATAGGTACATTGTTTTAGAAAATGGAGTCTTGGTTGACCTGGTTAAGGTCGCCACGATTAATATAAGTTTATCCATCATTCCTGTTTTGTCATTTAATTATCTTATCTTCCTTTCATGTCTATCTTCTTAGTTGGAATTCTCTTTGATTAGGGTTCCACTAAGTTTAAATCTCAATCCTTGTTCTAAAATCCATTCTTGAATCATCCTATGAGGGAGCGTATATGTAATTGATATAAAAATATTTTATATTATGTTGTTTGAGTTGTTAAGTTTGAATTTTGGGTTTCGATCGATTCGTCTGGCCAACGCTATCGATAGGAATTCCAAAATACTTGAATAGAGCAAATAACATAATATTATTTTTTAAATTATTAAATGAAATTATTTTATATATGATTAGATTTTAAATGCGTAAGTAGAATTTTCTGAAATTAGATTGTTAAATGAATTGGTTGTTAGAAATGATAGTACTAGATTTTTATTTACTGTTTTGTCAACATTCTTAAACCAGTAACTATTGTTGTACGTTATATGGAGATGTTATTTAAAAAAAAATGGTTTATAAATCTGATTTGCAATTGAAATCAATTTAAATTAAGGATTTGAGAATTTATTTTTCGGTGCTCTGCAAACTTTGGTTTTCAAAGTTTTGAAAAATATATATTATTTGAAAGTGTTTTCGAACGGAAATTGTTTCCAAAGAATTTTAAAAGAAGTAAGTCGGTACTCTCCTCTTATGTCGATGGAAAATAATTTAGATGATGACTGCAGCATCATTAACATTCATTTTCTAGTCTCGAAGCAGGAAGACCACTTAGTAGCTTCGCTACACTTTTGTTTTGGGAAATGGATTTGATTTGAATTTCTTGAGTGTGATTTGATGTATAATATATATGTATGTGTGTGTATATGTATGTATGTATGTATGTATGTATTTATTTCAAAATGGTTTGAAGTGAAACTGAAAATTTAACTCTTAAGTTTTATTTTAAGTGATATTTTTAAATTATTGAAATGAAGCAAATTCTTTGAATAATTGGAGTGTTTAAAATAAGAAATGAAAATGAAACAACTTGAACAGTTGAACTATGATAAAATAAAAATTATATAATACTCAATTGCATTCTAAAACATATATAACTTGCCTGAAATATTCAAAAAGTTAAAATGTTAATGTGAATATGTAATTGAATAGTATACAATATAAATTGAAGTAATAAAATGTACAAAAATGGAATTTATTTGGTTTGGATTAATTGTTGTATATATAACTATGTATTTCGAATCTATCTTTCCTTTATGTTGCTTCTATTCTCCAATCTTGTTCCTTTTCGGGGATGAAAAGTTTTGAGTTGGGAGAGTGTAACGACCTGGGAATTTTTACGTTTTAAATAACGTGATTAACTGAAAAAATTCATGAAATTATATTAAAAAAAATTGTAATGAAAATTTGATATTTGGAATGCATCTATTTAAACATAACAACTGTCATATTTTTATCAAAAAATTTGTAAGTTTGTTTGGTTGTGAAATTTTCAATTAAAAATTTAAAATCAGCTAAATTAGATGAAAATAAAACATTATTGAAATCTGAATATTTTTACATAAGAAAATTGTAAATCATTTTCTGAGAGAGTCGTCATATTCCTTTTCTTCAAATTTGGAATGCTCTAACTCTGTATATCTTATTTTCGGCGTTTTAGCAGCATTTTTGCAGCAAATATCGAGTTACCATTTTGTTCGTCTTGTCGCACTGATCTCCACAGAATATTCATTTGTGTGTTGCGGCATCTGATATACGGCGAAATCTGTGAAACGGTTAGTCGTATCGGTACCTGTTTGGAACATTTTGGTGTTCTTTGTCCTTCCATAATCCACTGTGAAAATGAATGGCCACTAATCTTTATAATTCCTAAACCTATATTGACTTTTTGTATTCCTACAGGTTCAAAATACATTTTCTTTTCTGCCTAGTCATTAGCCTTCGTTGTCATTCATTTTCTTCCAGCCTCTTCCTTTCCTCACATTTTCGTTCTGAGAAAATTTATAGTAAAGTATATTAAGTATATAAAGTATATAAGTGGTCGAGCTTATATATATATATATATATATATATATATATATAACCTGCTCATTCTTGCCGAATTCATTCATTTCCACCCTTGCCTTCCACCCCCTCAACGCCGATCGCCACCTTCCACCCAGTTCTTCGAACCAAACAAGCCTATCCCACCATCAACAACCACCACATTGATCCACCACCGCCATTCTTCCCTTGGCCACTATCTTCCCTCGTCGCCCACTGCCAATGATCCGCTCCATCGAATCAGACAACAGCATGCCTCGCCTCCACCATTAACCCGCCGAAGCCACCTGAATCTCCACCACAAAGCGCTATAGCCATCCAAACCCTGACAGCCCATTTCTCTCCACCGAACAGCAAACCTTTCACCCATGCCTTCTTATGGCTGCAAAAGCAGCCTCCTCCATATTTACATCCACCATCCCCTCACCCTGAGCAGTGGCTTACCACCACCACTCTAACCCGCCTCCGCTTTTTGCCGAACGACCATAGCCAAAGCACCCAGCCCCGAACTTTCCTAAACCCATCACCCTAACTGCTACTCCTCCGCAAGCCTCTTCGCCTTCCACCGGACCTTATTGCCACATCAACCTCCATCTTTCCCTTCCAGTCTGTCATTCCTCGCACCAGCCGACCCGAAACCACTACCAGCCATCACCTCTCGACTTGCACAATACCACAATCCAGACTACAGTCCATGTTAGTAGCCGCATCACCTTTCCTTTGCTGCAACACTCCATCTCTATGCACCTGAACATATCCTTGCTTTCCCCCACCAGTAGCAACCGAGCACAGCCTGACCACCACCATACGTCCGTCTCCTTCACTTGTAGCCACTGACCAGACCCTTAGCTGCCCCAACACCAGTAATGCAACACCTAGCCTTCACCTCTTCTATTTATAAAAATATATATTTGATATTTGATTACACATATATTACATATATATATATATATTATATTTATTATTTGATATTTGGCTCCACCTTACAGCTTAGTTCTTCTCTTTCTGAAAAAAATGGCACATATAAAATGCTTTAAGTATTTATTTAAATTCTGTAAATATTTCAAATTAGATTTTTTTCAATAGCTTTAATATAAATATTATGTATAAATATTTATTTGAATTTTTTTGACATGAAATATATGGGTTTTAATAAATATTGATTTAAAAAAATATAATATATATTTGTTTTTACATTGAATTCAAGATCTTACTGGTCGCAGTCCAGTTATTTGCTTTTGTGCTCGCTGTCCAGAATTTGTTGCAGCGGCTCTATGACTTGTCAATGGTCCGTGTGAAATCCCGTGTCACCTTCTTCATTCTCATTGTTTTTCTAGCCTCGAAAAGTGAGAGATCACTCACGATTAACATTCTTATATTTAGTAAATTGATTTCACATGAAATGACGATTGGAATATATTGTTACATCTGAATTGGTTAGTTATTTAGTTATTGAATATGATATGTTGATATTTAAAACTATTTACCTATGTTGATTGAAATACGATAGCATAACCTGTGTATATATATTATATTCAAATTTTTAATTATGATATATATCTATCATTAATATGTATGTCATTTATATTATTATTTATTGTTCTCACTCTGCAAGTTCCCTGGTAGTTTAGAAATCCCCATGGTTTGAAATGGTACATACTCAAATGATATTATAGATTAAGGAAATCGTTACAGTTTGAAATGATAAACCCAAGCGATTTTATTGATTTTTTAAATTTTGGAATTATGGGTTGAAATGATATATGCCCATAAATATTAAATTATTGTGAATTGAAATGATAAATATCCATATCACTTGACCATAGCATAGAAAATTATATATGGGCACTGTTGGTCTATTTTTGAAAAATGATTTCCAAAGTTTTGAAAGTAAATATATGGGTTTTAATAAATGTTGATGTTTAAATATAATATAAAGATTTTATTTTAATATATGTGTAAAATTTTAAATTTTAAATTATTTGTTTGGAAATTTAAATTTATAAGTTATGTTATGAAAAGGGTAAACTTTAAGATTTTACTCATAATTTTATTATTTGTAAATAGTGGAAAATAGGTATAAGGACAAACTTTGGAAATAATTTAGGCTGAAGGACAAAAAGTTACATTTTTAGGCTGAAGGACAAACTTTGAACATAATTAGGCTGAAGGACAATGCTAGTTAGAACTAGCATTTTGTATAGTGTAAAAAAGGAATTAAATGCTAGTTAGAACTAGCATTTTGTATAGTGTAAAAACTGAATATAATGCTAGTTAGAACTAGCAGTGTACTTCAGCCTAATTTTTCTCAAAGTTTGTCCTTTGGCCAAAAAATAAATCTTGGTGTCCTTGAGACAATTTTTTATCAAAGTTTGTCCTTTTCCCTAATTCCCTCTTTTAAATATGTAAAATATAGTTTAATATAAAATAATACAGATTTAATATGGTAAAATTTAATTTAATAATATTTCATATAATAAAATTTAATTTAATAGAGTTTAATTGGATAAGTATATATATTGTATTTAAAATATTTTTTTAAATCAATATTAATATTTTGAAATATATTTTGTAATAACATTAATAATTTAAAGTTTGGAAGATAAATTAAAGATGATTTGTATTTTAATTTGTTTAAGAAATGAATTTGAATAAAAATTGATTTGAAACTTTTTGATTTTTGAGATGTGATGTTATAACTTGATAACTGGATTTTGATTAAAGGCGATTAAATGAATATTTTCAAATTTAAATAAAATTAAAAAAAAATTGATTTAAATTTTTAATTTGAGATTTTATTTAAATATTTATAAAGATGATTAAATGAATATTTTTAAAAGTAAATTAAATTAATGTTGAATTTTGAAATTTAAATGAAATTTATCAAATTGAGTTATTGTAAATTGTTTGAATATTTAAACTTTTAAATTTATTGAATTGGAAGTGATTTAAATTTGTAGTTCAAACCTGGATTTGAAATCAATATAAATTAAAAATGGTTTTAATGAGAATTTGTATTAAACCATTAACCTTTTTAATTGATGTTGTCGAACTGAGATTGATTTAAATTGAATATTGAAACTAAAGTTGTTTTGAATTGATTTAAAGAAACAATTCTAGTTTGAAACTACTTTCGTTATAAATTATTTTATATATATATACTATTTTAACATATATTATTTTAAATTTATAAACAATTTTAAATATATATATATATATATATTAAGATATAAATTATTTTTAATATATAAACTATTTTAATCTATAATCTATTTTTAAATATAAACAATTTTTAATAACTATTCTAATATATAACTACTTTCAAATTCAGATTGTTTAAGTTGGAAATTTTATTTTAAAGTAAATAATGATTTTGAAAATGTGTATGATTTCTAAAGTGATATGATTTATAAATGGATATGATATATTTATATGAATTATGAACTACTTGAAATGAAAATGACCATGGTGTGTAATAAGTGTTTGGTTGTTAAAGAGATCGGGATCAGATATTGTTATATTCTCTGCCAATACCGAAAATTACTTTAACAACTGTGCATGTGGTCGAGATTCCTGAAGGAAGTAGGATGGTTTGGAGAATGTCTATATGAGGTGTGAACGCAGCCCTGACTCCCTCGAGTCAGCTTGATGTGGCTTAAACATGAGCTATATCGGGCCAAGTGGGGTCGCTCCCCCTATCGGGCACATTTCTTCGAAACGACTCTATTACTTTGTGATTTGATTAGGTGCACATACGATTATAGGAGTGTGTCTCGAGGTGGGCAGTAGTGGTTGCTATGCGTTACCACCAGGCTGGGAGTGCAAAATGGTAGTATCCTACCCTAGGCATTGTCTCATGTGCCTTGTCACATGCCTTATCGAGCCTACTATGACTTTGGTTTGTACCATACTTATGGAGTGCTCACCGAGTATCCGGTCGGCTTGGTGGAGCTTACAGTATCTGTACTAACTACGGGAATTATAAAAAAATGTGTTAAAAGGGATATGGGTAAGGCCTTAAGGCTATTTTAGTGGTTCACTTTACTGTAGACATTATCTATTTAGCATATTGTACTATTTATGTAGATAGTTTAACGGATACTTAATGGATGGGAACCCCAAACGTCCTTTAAGTTGTATTACATTTCACTTGAGTTGATTTACATGCATAAGAATGTTAATCCTGATCCAAGTGTTTTCTTTTTTGATTTATGCTCGGGTCGGCCTAAGTGTCACAACATTTGAGACTCACCTTTGGAGCTTGGAGCTTTGCTAGGAGATTCTATCGTTTATCTATTCCGCTTTACGTTATTCTAGTTATTTATGTTGTGACATGTCACTTGCTTTTCTATTGAGACTTTTATGTATTGGATTTCTGTTGTATTTTATTTAGACTCTAATGTTCGATAGTGGCTTCATGAACTATTATCTAACTTACTCTGTGTATGTGATTCTTTGACTGATCTATTCACTGTATATGCTGTTTTGCCAAATATAAATTAACAATCTCTTGTTTGGAGCAATTCAAGTCTGACATGTGTGGATTATTGTCGATTTGAATGGTTTGAAATGGCATGTCATTATAACTTATAAGGCCTAAAATAATGAATAACAGTGAGATGTGATGTATTAAATGGTCTAGATTGGGTTTAGGCACGGCTGAGGATATCTTGGAAAGGTCCGCTCAATGGTAAGCAGTAAGTGTCCCAAAAGATTTATATGCAATGTCAGCTAGATAGGCGTCTTTAAGGAGTCCACCTTAAAAGTGGGTATTAAATGATGGATGTCTACCTCAATTAAGGTCTTACATGGTCACAGTCTGCCTATTTTCCATTAAAAAGGTATTAAGTGTCTTAGGTACAATCTCTGGCATTGGTAGACATTAATAATGTGGTTATGAGTTATTGGTTATGAAACTGGATAAGCCTTAGGCTTATAGTTCGAATTTTTTTTAATATAACTAAAATGCATAAGACATATCCCTATTTAAATTATATTGCCTAGGTACTAATATAGTAAGGAATGAGATTTTATTCACCAGACATTGTTGTTATGACCCCCACCTCATACAACATAAGTTATGGAAGGAGATGATGATTTAGATGGAGATGATGATGAGAGTAGCTTGTGGCAGTAGTCTATTTATCTATTTATGTTATTTTCTGATGGACACAAATGTCAATGTATTATTGAACATGATGAATCATGGTTATGTAATGGTTATTGTTCACATTGTGTTATGGTTTATTGACATTTGAGATTTTAAATAAAATGGGTATTATTTACATTATTATACTTTATCCTTCTGATATGAGTTCTGAATGAGTAGATAAATAGATAGTTATATATTATTCTTTTAACCAACCAATAACGAGCTTTGGAATGGGTTTAAGTTTCGATGGGTCTTTTTTAGATTAGGATTTAGGCCCATTTCATGCTGGGTTGTTACAGTTCATGTTAGAGCTTAGGTTACCAAATGTGGAATGGGACATTTTACAATTTTAACGTGAAAAAAAATCTAGAATATTGGTAGACACTAATATAGGTATGTTTCACTGTGAGTACTGAATGAGTAGATAAATAGCTTTGTATTGTTCGTTTTTCCAACCAACAGTCGGCTTTGGACTGGGTTCAAGTTTCAATGGCCTTTCTTGGGTTAGAATTTAGGCCTGTTTTGGGGTAGGTCGTTACGTTTGGTATCAGAGCTTAGGTTACCCGGTCAACGAGAGTAGGTAAATGTAGGAAACACGTACTTGTTATTTTTGAAATTTTTTTTAAAAAATCCTACTATATATATTAAACGTATGCGAAAACACTACGCAAATCTTTGGTTCAACATATAATACTATCATAAGAAATGTAGAAGAAAAAGATTGTAACTCCAAAAATAAGTAAGGCAATAAATGGACAACAAATATGAAGTTGTACGAATTTAATAAAGATATAAATGTACCAATTAAAGAGATAATTAGGGTAATTATCGGGAAATAAAGTAGGCATAAAAGGAAAAAAATTAAGTGAATAAATGAATGCCTACTAAAAAATCGTCCGATAGAATATTATAAGGCAGTATAAAGCATAATAGGAAATAAGAAAGGCCCATCAACAATCGTTTATTACGGACATTTATAGAAATATCAAATAAACATTCTAGAAAGTAATCAAATATTATAAAGTAGTATAGTTGTCGTTATAGTAAATTATATAGCCATAATTATACAGACGAATGTTAGTGGGCCTAGCCCAATGAATAAAAAGAGGTGAGAGATAAGAATCTATGAGTTATAAATATTCAGAAGCAAAGAATGATAGGAGTAGTGCAAGATGTAGTGGAGCAACTTTTCGTAGGGAGCTAGGTGTATATTAATCATCACAAGGAGATCATCAAATTTTCAAAAAGATTGAGTAAAAAGGAAAGAAAAATCAAAAGAAAGGAAAATTAAAGTCGATTTCTAAATCCAAACCCATGAAAGTTATTTTGACAAAAGATTACTGGAAAATTTCTTGAAATATTATGAATAAGTTTTTCAAAGGATTTATTGGGAAGTTGTTGTTTGAAAAAGCAAGGAAATTCATAATTTCAAAAAATTGTTGAGTCAAAAGTTTCCGATTAGAAGATTTTTGGCAAAAAGGATTTTTTTTCTACTATTAAAAATTCTGTTTAAAATTGGTTGAGTCAAAAAGTTTTTCGTTTTTAGAGAAAGAGATTCTTTGTTTTTGAAACAAATGTAAAATAGAGCATAGGTTAGACTTGACGATTTTTCTTCTATTTCATGAATTTGGAGGTTTCATTTTAACAATTCTTTCTAACAAGGAATAAATGAAAATGGTACTTAATCAAATTAAGAAATAGAGAATAGAAGGATAAGAATAAGTAAGATAGGAGGAACATTTCCGTATAAGAAAAATACGGAGAATAATAGCTAAAGTAGGAGCCAGTTAGTTAGGAGAAATATAAATAGAGGCAATATCAGGAGATTTGGATAGAAATAGCATTAGGAACTTTTATAAAACAAGATCAGCAATCTAGTTAAAAATTTATAGAATATAAGTTATCCTTGTCTACTCCACTTTTCATTTTTTAAGGTTATAGAGGATGTTTTTGAACCTTTTTAACAATTGGATGTAATTAAATAATGAAAATTTATAAATGAGTTGGGATAATTTTGTAAATATTATAAGGAAAAGCATTTACGAGAGGATAAGAATTTTATATATACATTTTTCTATTTTGAACTTGTTTGAATAAGAATAGAATACTGTTGAGTTTACAATGGTAATGAAGGAGAAATCAATTGGGATGATAAGAAAAGGATTGTGAAAGATTATAAGAGTTTAAACAAGACTTAAACAAAGTTATAAAAAGAATATAATTAAGTGACGGTCCATTTTGAGAAATAAAACAATAAATGTTGATGTATATTTTTGAGGTAATATAGCAACTTGAAGTTCGAAATTCAGCATGCATGCTGTTTACTAAAATAATTGTCTTGTAACTAGAAATGTCTTTGAAATAATGAATGTCTAATAATGGAAAACCTACTATTTTGAAATTTTATTGATGTTATATTATTTTTAATAGATTTAAAAGGAGCTAAATTTGGAAAATAATAATAATATATCTATAAAATAGTACTTGGTGAACTTTTCATAAGTATATGCCATAATTTCATGAACTAATGGATACCCATTTTGAATTTAATGTAACCAGTTTGCATGAAAACAACTGTTTTGTACGTTGTAGAAGGTTTTTGAGAAGGGAAATTGTTTTGCAACTTCATGGAATTAAGTAATTTTTGAATTTTTGAATTAATAATGCTTGGTTTAATAACTGAGTTTTAAATATTTGAAAAAGTCCAACTTTTAAAGAAATAAATCTTTGTTGTAGAAAGTCCTTAAAAAGGAAAATTGGTTAGAAGAAGAAGAAAAAATTATGGATCCTTTTAGGAACTAAGAAATTTTTGAAATTTACAAAAAGGATTTTCCAAGTTTATATTTATAAAGATAAAGGTTTTCGATAAGGTTCATAATCATTAAGAAATTTTAGTTCTGAGAATGGCAAGGACTAAACCAAATTTTTTGTAGGTATTGCATAAGGACAACTACCTAGGTAAGGCGGTGTAAAAGTTTTAAGACATGAACAAAAGAGGAATAATATATACAACTTGATTTGGAAATTTTAAATTAGTCTCAGATATTTAATTGCATTATATGGTTAAATTTTTGAAAATATTCCAGATTTATAATTGGGTTGTAAGTTACGTTGACCAAGTTGACTTAGAATGTGAATTTCTATATTTTGATTTACTTGGAGCGGTTTTCATGTAACTTCCATAATTTTTCCAATTTTAAAATATGTATAAAAGTGTGGCGTTTGAATTAATAAGGGATATACAAAAAAGGGAAAAGAGATGTGTAAGATATGTATATTCTTTTCCATAGTTTACACTGTCTATTTCGTTAAAAGGAAAATAACAATTCCTTATAATTTCAAATGAAGCAAAGATTTCACTTTGGTTAATTTATGAAATATTATAACAGTAATTCTTTTTCGAAGGATAGCTTTTATACATTAAAATGTAGAAATGAATGTTCTACTTTAGAAATTAATGACTATAAATGACAAATACACACACACATGTATAACCATTTTTGACATATAAAAATAGAAATATATAAATTGCATAATTTATGACTATATACGTATCAGTTAGTAACTAACATATTTGGGTATATAGACATTAATCACAAATTTAATGGGAAATAAATTTATAATTAATGAAAGGAATTAAACAAGAACTAATTAGGGAATTTAATATGGTATTTATGAAGGAATTGAATTAGTATAACCGAGGGATCTTGAAACTGGTAAATAAGAAAAAAGGATTAAATGGTGGTTTATTAGAGACGGTCCAAATTTGGCAATAAAAAATTGATTATTAAGGGTATATCAACTGAAGTAATGAATGGACCATATTTATTAGAAACCAAGATGGAAAATTAAGGAAGATGGATAATTAAGTGGAATGACATACTAAGAATGTTTATCTTATTTTAATAAGGAGTATTAGGGACCCAACATCATTAATATCAGTTAATAATAAATAGCAACTTCCAGAAAAATTTTCTTTTAGAGTTTTTGGGATTGTTATCGCTAGTTTTCTCCCTTAGTTTATGGAAGGAGCATATGATATGGTATAAAATATGTTCCTGTTTTATCGTTGGGTTGATTTAATGGACGAGATTAGACCGCCAGATTAATATATATGGAGAAACAACGTAAATAAGGAAATTTCTTAAAGACACTTAACTAGCGATAAATTGTAGGTAAGACTAGAAGTTAATGAGGAAATTAAGTTAGTAACTAGGAATAAAGGATGTTTTAATCCCAAAAATTTGAGGAATTTGGAAAAAATAAATTTTAACTTATGGAGAGGCACCATTCAAGGATGATTCTTCACCTCGAAGGAAATAAGATGAAAATGGACAAGAAAAAAATTTCACTTGACAGGAATGAAGAAAAAGATGGCATAATTTGCACTAGGTGTTTGACGTGCCAAAACTAAAGGAATAGAATTGATTAGGCAACAAAAGAAGGGCGCACAAGATCGCCAAAAATCCTATGCGGACAAGTGAAGAAAAGAGTTAGAGTTAGAAGTAGGGATATAGTGTTTATCAAAGTTTCCATTTTTAGAAAGGTCATGGGATTTGGAAAGTCGAGAAAGTTGGCATCAAAATTTGGTGGACCTTTCCCAATTTTAGAAAGAATAAAAAGACTTGCTAACCGCATGGAGCTAACTGATAAGTTGGTAGGATTCCATGACGTTTTTCACATTTATATTTAAGGGAAATGCATTCATAGCACAAACACTATGGTAGAGCCTGATCAATTGGGAGACTCCAAGACGGAGCTGACGACATCCCATGCCACTGCACGTAGTGTAGAGAACTAAACTAGGAAACTTCGTAACAAAAAAATAGGCTGGTTCAAGTACAATGGGTGAAAACTCAGTGGAAAGCATGAGGACTTCTCATCCTAAGCTTCTCACTGGCAAAATTTTCTCTCCTAAACTAGGTTTTGGTTGCATCGTGGTTGCTAGATTGGATGGTAAGAGATGGTTACTTCACTTTTACTATCACTTTTGTGCTCATATTGAACACATTTTGTATGTTTAGGATGTTTTCCTACTTGCATATATGTCACGACACTTGCATTCACGTTATGGTTGAGCTCACCTGTAGTAAGTCTGCACACATAATCACATTGTACTTTTGGTTGAGTAGATAGTTGTGTAGATAACTTGGTTATATAACATGGATATTCGTTACACATTATTTTGTCCACCCTTGTAAAGATTTCGAGGATGAAATCCTTTTAAGCGGGGATAAATGCAATAACCCGTAAAATCAAACATAAATAAATAAAATGAATAAATAATTTAAATAAGATAGGGATAAAAATGAAAATTTTATAAAAGTCATAATTTGAACACGAATCTATTTTGCTGCATTCTTAATGATTTTTCGATTAATTTCCACACGTAATATGTTGGAAACGGAGCTCAAACGTGGAAACTATGGATGTCTGAAGTTTAAAGTTCAAATTAATTTAAATAGAATTCAAATTCAGATAAATAAATGATTCCAAAATTTGAAATTAAAAAGTTAAGATTAATTATATTTAGGGTTAAAGTAAATAATAAAATTAACGTTAGATAATATTTGAGGAAGAAAATAAATTAACAAGAAAAATATATTAATGTTAATAGGGACTTACCGACCCCTGACCCATGATCGTCGACCGCTAGCAATCAACCAGTGGGAAGCGGTGGTTGACCTGTGCAATTGAGTGACAAGGCTTTTATTTTGAAATTTAAGTGTTTTACCTTCCAGTACACTTCCTTTTCTTTTTCTTTGGATTTGATTAGCAAATGATGCGTAAGGTACGAATTCTTATTCATAGTTTACACTACCCAGTTCTGCATATTGAATAGAATTTCCTATGCCTACCTTCACATAAAAGAAGTTGAATAGAGTGTAAAATGAATTAAAATGTAAATTTCCACTATTCTTGATTTATTGCATTGTTTTAATATAAAATAAGTTGGATTTGGATTCTGTGTAAAAGTCTACTGATTTGATTCTAGAATGTTAGATTTATGGAATATATATTATTGTGTAAATAAGACTTATATTATTTTGGAAGATTTGATATTTGAACGTTAATATAGAGCGTAATCTCCACATTGATAAAAAAATAACAAATTCACGCGCGCGCGCACACACATATAAACAAGTGTAAATAATGTATGATTATGACGTATTAGTTGCATAATTAATTGGGTAATAATTATCTTTAAACCCTCTTAGGAAAATAATTGATTCCTAAGACAAATTAAGAAGGAATACTTATAAGGCCTAAAATAACGGTAAGATGTGCGATAATATATTTAGAGAGTGTTATGAATTGTGACTAAGTTATAGGGATGCAATGGTCAGCCAAAAGCACGTAGAAGTTGTCTTAGCTAATCTAACCATCACCAGTGTGGCTTTGGGCTAATGTGAGGCATCGTCTATGATAAGTAACTATGGTTGATGCAGGTTAGTCCGAACTATATAGAGTAAATTTTCCTAGCTAATCTGGCTACCGGTTCCTACGAATATTCAGATTAATGTGAGAGGTCTCTGTAGAGTACAAAAGGACCCGCTTCAAGGTTTGAAGGTACTAAGTGGTTGCTTGAGGGTTCGTCTCTTTCCTATGTATGAAGTATTAAATTGTCGAAATTGAGTTTAGGTACGATTAAGGATATTTTGGAAAGGTCTGCTTCAATGGGAAGTAGTAAGTATTCGAAGAGATTTCCATGCAATGTCAGCTAGATAGGCATCTGTGAGGAGTCCGACTTGGAAGTAGGTATTAAATAATGAAGGCCTACCTCAATTGTGGTCTTAAATGGTCAGAGTGTGCTGATTTTCCATTAAAAAGGTATTAAGTGACTTGGATACTATCCCTCACATTGGTAGATATTAATAGTGATGGTTATGGTTATTGGTAATATAATTGGAAAAGCCTACGGGCTTATGATTAGAAAGATTTTGAATATTGCTTAAATGTTGTTATCCGACCATTTGACCAAGCAATATTTGAATAGACCGAACAAGTAAAACTTTAACACGATTGAGCCAGGAAGCTCGAAGAGATAGCCACAGAATTTAGAAACTAAGTGCAACAAAGATCACAAGATGGAAGCTAAGACCATCCTAAAAAATTACAAGGCAAGATTCATCAAGGTGATGACTAATGGATCAGTACCGATCCACAGAACCCCATCACAAATGCCCCCATTTTACTCCTATGCTCTGGTATTAATGTTGGAAACTCGATCTAAGATTCATTGTTCAATTGCATGTCAATTTCTATCAATGCCTCGAGCATCTGAAATCAACAACTCTACTCCTCCACCGATCCATCCTATTGGCCCCAAAACAAGCCGATAACCATGAAAACAGGATATGAATTGAATGAAAAATTGCTTTATCCTAAAATAGCAAGAAAGGTTCATTTGAAGATCTTATGGATCAGTATCGATCCATCAATATTGCTGACCTGGCCACATTTTTCAAGGAAAACTGTTGCTTGGTAGTGGAAATCATAGCAGAAGATGTGGTAGAGCATTTCCTGGTAAACTACAACTATAAATAGAAGGCTAGGGGCTTATTTTTGGGGATGTCTTTACTTTCCTGCAATTATTATATATTTTCTTGTAATCACTCCTGGAGTGGTAATGAACTATAAGAACTATACTTGTAAAACAATAAGATAATCAATAGAAATCTCGAGTGGACATAGGCAATAATTGGCCGAACCACTATAGGCGTTCATTTTCTTGTTTTTTCTCATTTTTTATTTACATTTCTTCATTTTTATTCTCTACTTAACTTCTTGGATGTTCATGCCACTTTTTATGCTCACTTTTGGGTGTTTTCACTGAGAACATGATTCTCAGTCTGTTTTGATCCATCATCACTATTGGATTGCCTAAATCTGCGAGATGGATCCTGTTTTCGTCATTTTGGAATTTCTAATTACTCATATTTTAAGAAATCTACACAAGTGATTTTTACCATAGCCTCTAAAAGAGATCAACCACCACCTTGTGTGCTACTAAAGATGTTGAAGATATCGATCCTCAACAAGTTGAAGAAGTCACGCAGCCTGATGATGTAGATGTTCAGACACTGACGGATGTGGTCACCAGAGTTGAGATGGATCGCATGTTGAAACAAATGGAAGACATGCTCCAAGAAAGTCGTAATGAATTGAATCCACAAATAAAACAGAGCTTGAATTTGTTGAATCAATTGACAAACAGCCGTAGGAGAAGTAGGAGGGGTAGGACATCTTCTGGTTCAGAATCTGATAGTTCCTTATTATTGGATCAAGGGCAGAGTGATAAAAAATAAAAGATGCTTATGATGGAAACCGAAAAGTCAATACAGATGTCGGGATCGAACCACGACAAAGATCTATGGTTCAGTACCATTCCATCAAGAGAGAGTGGATCAAACCATCTAATCTTGATTTGAGTAGTCGTCTTCTGGGCAGTGGTACTGGTTTGGCTTCTAATCATGCTGTTGATGGCCAGAATGTTGGAGATCAGGCAGCTACTGTGGATCTGCGAGGAAGAGACTATGTACATAGAATTGTTGAATGAACGGTTCTTCTAGAGTTAGGGGAACTCAAGTATTGTGAAACTAAATGACAGCATTTGTCAGGCCAAACACTCGGGATGGATCATGACTCCCACTGTTTAGTAGATCCAAGCAAGCTGGGTTTGATTGAAATGTAAAGGAGACTTATAAGTGAGAGCCAACATCGGACCAATGATGATCGGGGCTTCTCCTCGAGACGGAATCTGTTCATAAAATAGATCCTACACGAGGAGTGCCCAAGGAGATTTGTGATGTCGACGATGCCATCGTATATGGGAAGATGAATCCATGGCAACATCTAATGAAGTATGATTGGCACTAGGATTCTGCTAGAGCTACTGATGTTGTACGATGTCGTTGTTTCTCGATATTCCTAGAGAGAGTTCAACGATGTGGTTCACCCGCCTGGTGCCAATATCCAAGTCATCTTACGAGCAATAAGCGTGAAAGTTCATTGAGCAATTCCATATCCATACTATCCTTTCAAAGGATCTCATGTCACTTTCTAACCTCTTCTAGGGATCAGGAGAATCTTTGAAAGATTTTTTGCACAGGTTTAATACTGAAATGACTGAGGTAAGCAATGCTCAGGAAGATATTGTATTGGTGGCATTGTTTAGGCGAATTCATCCCAATACTAATTTCGGGAGGTGGTTGAAGATGAAACCGCCATCGACGATGGATATGTTCTATAGAATGGGAAATTAGTTCTTGTGCATAGAGGAAGCAAGCATTACCGCAAGGAAGGTCGATGCTAGTCAATTGGTTGAAGTGATACAAAGAAATGTTACTATAAAATTATTCGAAGGAAATTCCGGCAATGTCAACGTTAATGTGCAAAATAAAAGAGGTGGATAAGAGAAAAGCGATAATGGAACTAAGGATAAGAAACCGGATTCAAGGAGGGATCCAAGAATCTTGAAGTTAGACAATTACACTCCATCGAATAACTCGATTGACAACATATACTTGGCTTCTTAAGGAAAAAAGCAATATAGAAAGCTGGCTTCGAGGGAGTCGACTGAAAAAGAGAAAAAGTCTAGCAAGTTTTGCAGATTTCATGAATCACATAATCACAACACCAATGAACGCAGGCATTCGCATGAAGCGAATGTAGAGTTGATTCGTAAGAAGTTACAACAGTTTATGCATGCCCCATACGATGGCGGGCAAGGAACTTTAAACTCCCAGTAGAGACAAGCCGGGGCTAGTGTTGATGAGGCCAGGTGGCTTGAGAAGGGATTGGTGATCGATACTACTATAAGAGGACCACATCCAACTGAGAAGAGCTGGAATAAGATGGTACGATTTGTTGATGCATTGAAGCATGTAGTAAATGAGAGCAGTTTCTCCATTGAAGATGATGTTCTGGCAATGCATCTCAGAAACATAACAGACGATATTGGTTTCCAAATGGAGATTCCGATGTGGTATAGGCTTCGACGATTCATTAGTGATATTGTCCATGGTTGGCCCTACTACTGTAAGGAAGGTGTTGGTTGACTGTGAGAGATTAGTCGACATTCTATTCAAAAAAGCCTACGACTAAATGCTTCTAAAAGGCAAGGACTTAAAGCCATGTAAATCTTGGTTCCATGGATTTAACGGGACTGTTACCATGCTACTAGCTTGTGCGGATCTATTGGTGGTGCCTTGAAAGTGCGACTGCAAGAGAGTGTGGGTCGTGCCCTTTATTGAGTTGGGTATTTATTCAACTTATAATGCCTTTTTGGGCTGACTAGCCCTCGTTGAATTTCCAATGGCCATTGCTCCTTGATGCTTGACAATGAAGTTCCCGACAGAGAATGGTGTAGGAATAATATTGGGTGATCAGGGACTGGGCTACAAGTGCTATGTCATTGAACTAAAATCGTGAGTCGAAGAGAGAAAGGAAAGGGTTTGGAGAGGACTCTTTGCATCAAGCTGTATAGTTAATGCCCCGCTGTTACCCCGCTATAACCCTGCTATATCTCATAGCGGACTTCTACCGCTATGATTTTTCCATATAGCTCCAAAATATAGCCTTTCCACTTTAATCCCCGCTATATCACGTTATTCCCGCTATATTTTGCTATTTCCGCTATATCTTATTTAATAAAATGAATTAAAAAATTGCATTTATACATTATAAAAATTATGAAACTAATTTATTTGATTTAATTTTTAATATATTTTCAGAAATGAAAATACTCTAATATTCTACTAAATTCAATTATGTTATATAACAGTTACATTTATTTAAAGTATATTCGCACATGTTTTTTGTTTAAAATTATTTATGTATTAATTATAATTTAATTGAATGATAATTTTTTATTTAATTACCATTTATATATTTGTAAAAACATTAAGTACGAGTTTTATATGCTATTTTAGAGCCATCCGCTGCCAGAGCCCTGGCTCTGGTAACACAGTTAGTTCCATAAGGATATGGAACTATGGAAAGAGTTGGAGGATGAAAGAGCAGCAGCAACCTGGTTGATCGGCTAGTTGACGATCAATATCCTAATCAACTAGGATGATCCTACATGGGTCCCGAAGGTCAGACCACAGCTCGATGTGAAGATGATGAAAGATTTGGTCGAATTTCTTCGGGCAAACCTAGATGTGTTCACTTGGGCTCACTCAGACATGTATGGATATCGCCAGAGATAGCGAGCCATGCATCTAACATAAATCCAAAATGCGTTCCTATGAAATAGAGGCACCGCAACCTAGGCTCGGAGAGATCCACTGCACTCAAAGAAGAAGTTAAGAAGATGAAGGAAAACAGCTTGATTTGTGATGCCATATACTTGAAGTGCGTTGACTATTCAAACCTAAACAAGGCGTTCTCGAAGGACAGCATCCTAGTCCCGAGGATTGATCAGCTGGTAGACTCGATGGCCATAGATGAATTGCCATCGTTCATAAAAGCATACTATAAGTATAGTGAGATTATGAGGCACGTCTCGGACTAGGAACACACCAGCTTTATCATTAACTTAGGACTATATCTCCATCTAATTATGCCCTTTGGATTGAAAAATGCCAGAGCAACTTACCAAAGATTAGCGAACAATATGTTTAGAGATCAGATAGGGTGCTCAAAGGAGGTCTACGTAGATGATATGCTCATGAAGTCATGGCGATCGACGAACCACATCGATGACTTGGCAGAGATGTCCGACGTCCTTTGGAAATACGGATGAAGCTTACCCATTAAAATCTCATTCAGCATTGCTTCGGGGAAATTCTTAGGCTTTATCATGAACTCCCGTGGAGTCAAAGCTAATCCAGAGAAGATCGAAGCATTGAGGAAAATCAAAGTCCCGGAAATGATCAAAAAGATCCAGAGCTTGAATGGGAAGGTCACCACCTTGCGTAGCTTCATTTCTAGAGCCATTGGCAGATGTGTCCCTTTCGTCGATGTGATCAAGAAAGGGAAGAGAAATTTCACATAAACGCAAGAGTGTATAGAAGCATTCCAGACTCTGGTGGATCACTTAGAGAGACTCCCTATTCCGTCAAAGCTCCTCGAGGATGAGGTCTTGTTTATTTATCTAGCAATGTAGGTGCATGCTTGGAGCCCCATACTCATAGTCCCAAATTTAGAGGTTGGTGTACTACTTCAGCAAACAGTTTACCGGAGTAGAAAGAAACCATCCAAATTTGGAAAAGAATGCATATTATCTGATGATTTCTTCGAGAAAGTTCCGCCCTTATTTTTAGGCTCATTCAATCAAAGTTTCAACAAACTAGCCTTTGAGACATGTCCTACAACGACATGAGACTTCTAGAAGGCTGTTGAAATGGAACATTGAATTAAGTCAGTATGACATAACTTAACACCCTTGAAGGGAGATCTAGGGTAAAATTTTGGTGGATTTCAATGCTGAATAAACTGCGCGAGATAATACTCTAGAGATTAGTAGAGAGCAGAATGCTTGATGGAAATTGTACACCGATAGTGCATCCAACAAACATTGTTTTGGTGCTGGAGTCGCGCTGGTGGCACCCGAGGAACGTTCAATCTCCTACGCTATGAAACTCGACTTTCATGCAACAAACGATGAAGCGAAGTATGAGGCCATAATCATATGACTCAAGATCATAAAGAAGCCAGGAGTTAAGAATTGGCATATCTTCTGCGATTCCAGCTAGTGCTATGTCAAGTGGGGAAAGAGTTTTAGGCTAAAGGAGTGAGACTAGCTCCTTATCTCAACCAAGCCCTTAAGCTAGTGCATATTCCCAAAGAGGAAAGTGCGAAGGCTAACTCACTGGCATAGTTAGCCAGTTCCGGAGTTGAGTAGCTCATGGGCTTAGACCTGATGGAAGTGCTATTAGCTCCAAGCATCGATCAGAAAGATGTCGATTGGATCTTAAAGGCCAAATGTGGGTGTAGCGACCCATAAATTTTCGACAATTAAAATGGTTAATTTAATAAGATTCTGTAATTAAATATTGAAAGAAATAAAAATTTGTAATTGAATAATGAAATGAATGCTAAAATGAAATGTAACAATGGTAACTAAAGCTAATTATTAACAATTGAAATGAAATTCCAATAATGAAATAGTGTAAATTGTTATACTTGGTAATAAGATTGAAAATAAGAAACAAATGTAAATATTTAATTATTGTATGAAATAGATAGTTAATGGTAATTGAATAAAATCGGTATTACACAAGAACTGTAACATTTGTTCGCAAATAATGAATTCATAAGTGTAATTAAAAGTTATGGTAACGATTGTTATAAGTCACCTGTTTATTTAGTCTATTACATTAAAATGGGAAATCAATTTGGATTAAATGAACTTTAATGTTACATTAATAAGATTAAGACAATGATTGAGACTGTGAATGTAACAAAATGAATAGAAATGCTAATTTTATTCATAAAGTAATAATTGATGAAATAAAAGAATGGAACCCAGATAAAATAATTAATTGGATTTAAAATCTTAATTAATGTATGAAATTGACAAATTTTCAATATAATTAAGTTATAGTAGTAAATATAAATAAAAGTTGGAAATTGGAGTATTTTATTATAACGAAATTAAAACAAATGTCAGTTATATTATAAAATAATAATTGATAGAATATGCGGATTGAAATTCAAATAAAATCAATTTATTGAAATTAATTATAAATAATTGGATTCATTTACAATTGAAATTAAATGCTGTAAAGGGGTAAATTAACTAACTTTGAATTTGACATCTTGATTTGTTTAAATTATGGTAAATGTTTAAGCAATCAAAAATGATGAAATTTTTTAGTTATTAACTTTGAAATAAAATGTGATTTAATTAATTTAATTAGTAAATATTTAATTAATTTAATTAGTAAATAATTTAATTAATATGAAATATAGCCATTTTGGCCATGGACTCGGATTTTGACGAAACAAGTCTCATCAAATCTGTAATGGTGAATTATTGTAGGATTTCAAAATTCGTAGCGATCGGACTTGTCATTTGATCGTACGAGCTTGAAACGCCTAGAAATCAACTTAATTGAAATCAATTTGAAATAAGCTGAATTTATCATAACTTCTTCATATGATGGAATTAGACTTGAAATATGTTCCATCGAATTTAAAAATAGTGGAAACATCTATTTTGATATATGGGATGACCTATTTTCATCCCAGAGGCAGAACGGGCTTTTCGGGTCATTTATCATTTAACCTTCAAATAATTCTTGTCCATTCATTCTATTTTCAGCTTTGTCTATAAATAGCCGGTTATAAACCCTAGCCACTCCTTATTTTCATTTGTCTATACGTACATTTCAATCTTCTCCTCCTTCTCAATGGCAGAAAAACGAAACAAACTTCTCAATTCAATTTCAAAATCAAATTCAAATCAAAAACATCGAATCTCCTCAAACTATATCGAATTATATATCGATTTGAAGCTCTCGACGAGCGCAACTCAAATCTAAAGTTCATTTTTGGATCTGGGTTTCTAGGTAGTTAGAAATTAGAGGATAAGTCTCGACCGTTCATCACGTTGTGATGAATGTCGACGGATCGCCGATTCGAACGTGCAGTCATGTAGAGCAAGTCGTGGGGATTGCATCGATGTGGGTGAATGGGGAATTGCTGGCTAGATCGTCGTGAGTAGGCCTTTAGGGTTTCGAAACCCTAAAAATTCGTCGGCGGTGGCGGCCTCCAGGGCGGCATGCAGAGGGTGCGTAGGAGGTGGCTCGTCGAAGGTGGGTCAGAGGGAGTGGACGGAGATTGCCTGGTGGTCGAAGGCGAGCGTTATTCGAGGTCAAAGGGGTCGGTCAACGGCAGGGTTGGGTTTGGTTTTGTTCCAGAAGTTCGCGTGCGTGAAGGAGATGCATGTGAACATAGTGGGGTATTCGCTGACGTGGTAATGGCATGTTTTTTCATTTATTTTATTTTCTTTATTTTTGATTTAAAACCGTATGACTTCTAATCTGAATAACTTTTGCATACAAGGTCCAATTCATGCACTGTTTGCTCCGTTAGGATCGTATTTAAATTACGAAAATTATGATGCTGATTTGGACGAATTCTGAGAATACTTGAATTTTGGGTTTAAATTGGATTTAAATTCTATTTAAATTCAAAAGATGAGTCTTTCAATCCACCCACAACTTCTAAAATTTCTTTTGTTTGTTAAATTAAGTTTATGAAGTGATGTGATTAGAAATTTATTTATGGCTATTTGGTATATTTTAAATCATCATCTCAGTTAATTTGAATTTATTTGAATTAAATCATTGTTTAATTTATTATTGAATATAAATTGCCAGTTAAATACATGTTATTGATTATCAGTTCTACATTGATATTTATTGATTGATTTGGATGATGATTATGATAGATGTGTGACTGTTGATATTGGATGGATGGATGTTTTACTTTATATTGTTATAAACTGTAAGTTCACCATGGGTTGAAATGATACATACCCGAATGATCTATTGAATAGGAGAAAATCGTTATGAGTTGAAATGATAGACTCGAGCGATTTTATGGATATTATTTATTTCGAGATTACGGTTTGAAATGGTATATAACCGTAAAATTTAAATTGCGGATTAAAGTGGTAAATATCCATATCACTTTACCCTAGGGTAGAGAATTATATATGGACACCGGATTGGTTAAATTAAATGATTTTTAAATCCCTAAATTTTCGAATTTAATTAAATGATATTTTGATATAAAATTTGATTTATGAAAATTGATGTATTATTGGAAAATCAATTTTTATGATGAAATGTGAAATGGTTTAAAGGAATTGCTTTAAGAAATTTTGTTGAAAGTTTGAAGTTATGTTTTAAGTATAAATGAAATCCTATCAGAAGTGAGCTATTGAATTTGTTGAAATATAACTTCGAAATAATTTGAAATTGGAGAAATTCGAATTGATATTTGAACATGGATTGAAAATGATTTGAAATTCAATAGTTTATTGGAATCTTAAAATTGAAAGGTTTAGAAATAGGGTTTGTTGATTTGAAAATTTGAAATGGTCTAGATATGTTGAAATAAAATAAATAGTTAAATTGATATTTATTTCAAGCTCATTTTTTTCATATAAACTATTTTAAAAAACATATTACCTTAAAATTTCAAAATTTTAAGATTTTCAAATTTATTAAACTACTTAACCAATATTAACTATATAAATCATTTTAATCTATTTTAAACCAATTTAATTTATATTAAACCGATTAAACCATTTTAATTCATTTTAAATCAAATTAATCTATTTTAAAGCTATTTTAGAGTATTTAACTATTTATAACTATTTTAACTATTTAAAATCATTTAAACTATTTTCTAAATTTCTAGAATAAGTGAAGTGGAAGTGTTTAAATTCAATTCATTGGTTTAAAAGAAAATAAGGTTAAGCGATGTTATAACCTAAGTTGGGATTTTAAATGTTATAATAAATTGAAATAATGATTTTGAAGTAAGGATTTAACCTATTTTGGAAATAAGATTTTTGGAAGAAATTATGACTTTTGAAAGAAAATATAATTTTGAACTATGATCTCAAAGTGAATATGATTTGAAAGTGAATATGATTTGAAATGATATGGTTTGAGAATATGATATTTTTATATCAATTGTGAATTTACTTTTGAAATGTAAAAGAACCATCCGGTGTGAAATAAGCGATTAGTTATTATGGAGACCGGGATTAGATATTTGCTCTCTGCCAATACCGAAAACATTTTAACAACTGTGTACATGGTGGAGATTCTAGAAATGAAGTAGGATGGTTTGGTGAACGATTTCTGTAGAGATATGGCGTGACCCTGACTCCCATGAGGCAGCTTAGATGTGACTAAAATCAGGAGCCATGCCGGGCCGAGTTAGGTCATTCCTCCCAGTTGACACATTTCTTCGATATTATATTCTGATATTGTGATTGTTTTGGTGGCCAACCCTTGATTTTGATTATAGGAATGTGTTTTGAGGTGGGCAGTAGTAGCTGCTATGCGTTACCACCAGTCCAGATCTACAAATACCTTGGAAATTCCTCATGTGCCGTGTTCACATGCCCTAGCACGCCTTCTACGAGTTTGTTTTGTACCATAACTATGGAGTGCCTTATGATATCCCTTTAGTTTACGGAGGAATTATGATACTGTATAAACTATGAGAATACATAAAAGTGTGTTAAGGGGATATAAGTAAAGCCTTAACACTATTTTAATTGTTTACTTTACTATAGACATATTATAATAGCGTATTGTAGTACATAGTAGATAGTTTAACGAATCCTTAGGAGATGTGAATCCCGAACATCTCTTGAGTTACTGCACTCTCTTCAGACACTCGATAGTAGATGTTAAATCTCATAAACATCTCTGATGCCATTCCACTCATATTATGTTCCGTTGATTTAATTTATATAATATCTTTTAGTTCTGAATCGAGTGTTTTGTCTTTTCAATTTGCTCGAGTCAGCCTGAGCATTTCAAGGATTGAAAACCTTATTTCTGTAGGACGAAGAAGAAGAGTTGTATTATTACATTTATTCCACTGCATATGTTATTCTACTGCATTTATTTATTTGTTCTTATTGTCTGTAACTCCGATTTTGTGTTGTATAAATATAATAAAATGTTTTGTAAACAGCTTCATGAATAGTTATTTGATTATTACATATTTGTCATTCCACTGCGAGATTCTATTTTGGTTTTTCTTTCTCTTTTCTTATTTACCCCAATAACAATTTTCCTCTTTTATATTTTGAATCACCATATGTGTCTGCTCAAAACGACCAAAAAGACAGGTCGTTACAGTGAGAAGGAGCCATGGATGACTTTAGTAAAGAATTATCTCCAAAGAGGAGTCCTTCCTAGTAGAAAAGGCAAGCGACGTCAACTCCTTCATATAGCTTCAAGATTCATCATGCAAGAGGAGTACTTTGTAGAAAGGGATTTTTAGGTCTTATGCACCGATGTGTTTCCAACGATGAGGCCAAGCAATTCCAAAGAGAAGTATATGAAGGGGCATGTGGCGACCACACTTAGGGAAAAGCCTTAGCAAAGAAGATCCTTCATTATGGGTATTTCTGGCTACTGTCAACTGAGACGCGGTTGATTACACCAAAAAGTGTGATAAGTGCCACAGGTTCGCAAAGATTCCAAGAGCCCTGCCATAGAAGATTACTCAAATGGTTAGTCCTTGGCCCTTTTCATTTTGGGAAATCTATATCGTGGGTGCACTGCCAATGTCCAAAGGTAGCGCAAGTACGCTACTGTCACTACTGATTACTTAACCAAATGGGCTAAGGCAAAGCCATTAGCCTACAAAGAAAGTAATCAACTTTATGGTCAGAAATATCATATGTTGCATTCCAAAAATGATTATTTCCAATAACAGAACCCACTTCGACAACACCAAGTTCGAAGATTTCTTCCGTCGCCATCACATTAGGAAGAGATTTGCAGTGGTCGAACACCCTTAGATGATTGGGAAGGTCAAAGCAGTTAACAAGATTATCAAGTCCATTCTTAAGAAGCGATTGGAGAAGGACAAAAGCAAGTGGGTTGATGAACTTCCGTTAACATGTTAAGCTTATCGAACGACCCATAAATCCATGACCGGTCATTCTTCACTTGCCCAGGCTTATAGATTAGAGCCTATGATCCTAGTTGAACTGAAGTACCATCTCCGCGAGTGATTTACTACAATCCATGGACGAATGAGAAACTCCAGTTGGAGTCTCTCGATATGACTGATGAGAAGCATAATGAAGTTGACTTGAGGGCAGCTACACATCGAAGTCGAGTCGGCCGACACTATAATGCCAAGGTCTGGACTCGGGCCTTTAAAATTGGCAGCCTCATTCTCAAACAAATCTTCCTAGGCCCTGGGAGATTATGACAAGTTTCAAAGGTCCGTAAGCAATTGAACGAAGCTTGAGGATGGCACGTTCAAGCTAGCAATGGTTGATGGGATCTCAATCTCGCGGGCATTGAGTAGCGAGCACTTGCAATGCTATTTCACATGAATGTAAATTTGTACATATTTAATCAAAGCCATATAGCCAGACATAATCTTTCATTTCTAATGTTTATGAAAGAAGTGACTTTTGGAGCTCTTAAATCTATTTATACTTGATTTTACACTATGAACAGTATTGTTCTTAAATGAACTTGCATATGCAAAATGCAGCTGTGTAGGTACCTAGAGATAGGTGCCAACTAAGCTTCCATAGTCTATGATCGGATGCATGAAACTTAACCATAGTTGGTATTTGGAGATAGATACCCAACAACTACTCTAATTCATGACTTGGAGCAGGAGTATAAATATTCAAAGGCTGAACATGATATTTTGCCTTTATGTCTCGTGCCAAGAGTTTGGCAAAGCATTCGTACCTTTCTTGATGTAGGTAAGATGAAAGGTCTACTCCCAGAGTTAGGCAGATCTCCTACAAAGTTTGATCGATGCCTGAATTTAGGCGGGATCGCAAGTAAACATCCTAAATAGATTTGTCCCAAAGCACTATCTTAAGTGGCCAACTCTCAACCGATGTCCAGAGTTTGGCATGGTCAAAGCACGCATCCTGAAGTAGATGCCCAAATTATCAATCGGTGATGAATTAGATGGACGCCTAGAGTTAGGCAGGATCACACTCAAAACATCCTCTAAAGGAATGCTTAACTCATTTTTCCAAGGAATTGGAATTCAACCAAGTTACAAAGTTGGACATGGTCATGTACGGGCATGTGCGAATAGATGCTCTAATAATCGTCCCTTACTCACCTACACTATGGAATGGACTAGTAACTTAGTCCAATGACGATGATGAGAAGTGAATCATAAAAATGTTGAATATAAAGCACATTTCTCAAACACTTAGTCAAATTCACATAAGATTTGAGTGAAACAAAAAGTCTATATTATTCATAGTAAACATAAGACTTGGAAGAAAAGAACAAGCGTTATTGACAACTAAACTGAAAGAAAAAGCGGGGTTCGAACCCGCATAAAGCCGGCCTGAAAGAAAAAAGTGAAATAGGTCCTACGGCTACACAACCAAGAACATAAAGGACACACATGTCCACATCTTAGACTTCTTCATCTTCTCATCCACAGAGGATGGCGCACTGGACCCCTCTAGTTTCTTCTTTATTCTTCCTTCACTTCCTTTGCCCTTTAAAGGTGAGCTATGCAATAAGACTTCACACATGCTTTGAGTGCTTCCGGCCATAGGTAGCGTGACTGAAACGATAATGGCCTCACTAGGCAAAGCATATGATAGAAGAGGAGGGATGAAATCGACCTTTGAGCAAGATCAGTCTACTCGGTAATCTGAACATCATCTTTAGCTTGCATACCCTGGAGGTCACCAGGACTCTCTTCTTGCAAAGCGTGAATTATTTGAATGCCAAAGCCCAGAGTGTTGCCAATTGGAATTCTTAGAATTGTCCTAGAAATAGCCACACCGTTGAACCGATCATTTTCGCTTGTTGTCCTAGTTGGGAGCCCTCCTTCGAGTGATTAGAATCGCAGGCTAACCTGAAATTTGAGAAAGATGAAAGGAGAGATTGGTGTCATGTGCACCTTCTCAAATATGGGTGAGGGCAACGATATATCTCTATAGGATTGAGATTCTATATAGGCGGACATACTATTTGAATTCTCTTCTTGAATGGGAGGTAGCATGCTTATTTTTTGTTTAAGGTGCATTCAAATTATACAGAGGGAAAGACGGAGCAATAGATGTAGCAGGTGGTCCACAAGTGAGACCCGTAGCAAGCTCCTAAGGAGTAGTGTTGGAGCCTTCGGCTTGATCGTTGTACTATGTAGTAGCCAACTCTAGGGTAAGATAAGCTCACCTGCTCTGAGGGCCTCAATTTCTGTTGGACTTAGAATCTCGCTCTCTAGCTCTATCAGTGTTACTTCACCTCCTTCTGATATTATTGCTTTTCCCGTATAATTTGCTCCCAGGCTAACGCTAGTGATCGGGGATGACCTTTACTAAGCCATGCCAAATCTCAAAACCTAAGTGTGATGGAATTATGATTGGTGATGAGTGGCTCAAACTTGTCTTTAACCTACCTCCTCGCGGTTGCCATCCACTTTCTTGGCGTTGTCCAATGCATCATCCTTTTGTTTTCGAGTTTCGGGCATTTCTTCACAGCAGTTTTAGGTTGTTTGAAGGACTTCGTATTTCTTCTTATTTTCTATTTCAAGTAATACCTTCAACTCCTTTACCTCTTCAGCCAGCTCATAATTTCTATGATGAACAGATTCAACTTGGTTGAGGTGGACTTTTCTTTCCCACTTGATCGCCTCGTTAAGTCGTTGACTTTCTGGTCGGCTTCCACCTTTGCTTTCTTCAGCTCAACGACCTTTGCATCAAGATGAGCAATGGTCTTATTATTTTGATTCTGCGTAAGCCACAGTCCCACGACCTTAGTCTCCAACTCTTGGTATATTCATAAATTTGCTTAACCAACCCCTTCCAAGTGGAGTACTGATCGTACAAATCACCAACATACGCTATCGTCCGACCCTTGATATCATAAGGAATGTCATTCAAATTAGGGACAAACTTGTAACCTTTGAAGTTGATTTTCAGGAAGCGATGTTGCAATTTAACTATTTGAGAATTTAAAGCTATCGTCTACTCTATCTCGATAATAAACCATTTTGTAGGCTGCTAGATAGGCGCCTTATCAGCTCGGTTTTGAGATGAATCAAAAGCAGTAGGTTTTGAAACACGATCAAAAGGTCGAGAAGCACAAGATAGCACTGTCTATTTAGTAGAGAGGGAACACAAGAAGGTTCATCATGAGGAATGTCATCATGGCGGCTATAGTGCCTTTCTAAACCTCTAGATTGAGGCGACTTGGATTTAGATCGATGCCTAGATGACGAGTCATATTACCTGAAGTCTTTCTCTCTGCCCCAATGATCACGGCTCAAGCGCCAGCTCGAACCATAATCATAATTGGATTTGTGGGGTCCTGTGACTGGCTTGCGTCTCGATTGATATGCCATCGGATCCTCAAGATCCTCGTACAAATCACGTCGTTCCATTGAATCCGCAAAAGAAACAAAGACAAATCAGCCTTGATAAAATGAGAACACAACATAAGCTGAGCAGAGTGCAGTGTGTGCGTGCATGTGTCCTAGTGTCCCCCAAACGGAGCGTGGATTTGAATTTTTGCTGACAGCGGTAAACTCCCCTACTTTAGTTGAAGCCACATCTTCTTGGAAATGAATGAGGGGTCCAACGTCCCTAATGCTCATATTGCCAATGCTGAATGAGTCGATTATGTCCGTGATGAGACTAAAGTTTGCATAAGTATCCTCCGAATGCTGTACAAGAATTTCAAATGCAGCTATGATTAGCGAAGGTAGAATCCAAGTCTGCCTTTTGGCAATTTTAATCTTGAGACTTCTTCTTGTAGAGGCTCTTGGTCGTATTCTTCATCAACCGATGGATCATGGCCTGCATCAGGTTCTGCCTGGCCCTCTTTTCCTCAGTTACCTCCTTCTATACCTTCTTCTTTGATTTAACTTTCTTGTATATTTCCAGCCTTGATCATTGGAATGTGAATTGGAGGAACTGACAAATGATCCCTATTATCTCCGAAAGAAGATTCATCGTCATCGCCGTCGGTGGCTTTAGGAGCGAGACCGAAACTACGATCTAAGTCCAACAGGTTACAGGCTTGCATATTCTCATCAGTAAGCAATGTCTTTGCCTTTGTCCCTACCACTAGAATTTTGTGAAACTTTCGGAGAATCTCCACTGGAGAAGCTTTGCTGGGCCTATGCGGTACTTCCGTAAAGAATAAAAAAGAAATTCCGTAGTAGCAAAATTATGAAACTGGACTTGCGTGAAAAGGAAAAGAATATAACTTATGGGGAGACAACCATCGCTATGCAAATCCAGGAGGATAATGAAATAAAGAAGAATTCATCTTTATAATAGCTAAGTTCATTCTAGACACAAACCATAATTAGGCAACCCCTGGATCGCTCAAAGAAAACGAAGGAAGGATTTCCCTTGCGGTTTGTAAAGCTGAATAGATATTATATCTCTTGATTATTGAGAACCCTATTGAAACAACAAGCGAAGATTATAAACAAGCTATGAAGGAATGCATGGCTGTTCAGATGGAGCTGAGATGGAACCAGCCTCATAAACACATAGAACTTGTTGAATGACCTAATTAAATGGTGGGATGATCCTGCCAAGCACATATATTTGTTCCATGTCGTGCCCCTGTCTGAGGGATGTTGTGCCCTTTGGTGGCATGTAGGAAATAGCACGTCCTCAGATGGTGTATCATATTTCTCGCAGATCATCCCTAGTGATTCCTCCTCAATTTTAGATGACACATATACTACTAGATCATCTAATATAACATCATCATTAAGAGTGTCGAGAGCATCATTGACTGTTGGGCCTTTTATAGGCTCTATTGGAATTTTCCAGGCAGGTTGACCTACTTGCGTGTTTACAGGTTGTAGAATAGGTTGCATCGGAGTTTTGTCTTGTAGATTAAACTGTAATCAAGCTTGACTCGGTAATTGACTCAACGTATCTAGAAATTGACAGACCTATTTCTTGAGTAGCAGGATGCTTGGAATGCCTATGACCCATAACTATCAAAGATCAACATACAAGTTATACCAAATGAATTAAAATATTACCCATTGCTAAAGTGGAAATATAGTGCAGTGTTGCACAGTGTTGATTCCGATATTGTACAACAGTTCATTTGAAAATCTAGACGCTATACAAAGCGACCGTCTTCGCTGACTATCCTAATAGGCTTTATGTCAGTGGCCATGTATTCGAAATAACTTGGGATTCAGGAAATGTCATAAGGAGAACTCAAGCTTCGTGTATATTGAATAATTGTCGAACAGAACCAAAGGCAAAAATTCACCAAAGGGTTGGATCAAAACCGATCCATACACTTGGAACGAATTTTTGCCCTAAGTCTTTCTCTTCCCCGTTCCCTGGCAAACCACCCAACAACCCAGATTAATCAGTAGCCTCATCACTTGCCTATTTCAACAAGTCTTGAATAGATATGAATAATTCGGGTCTAAGTTCATATCTAAAAGCGTGTTCAAGCGTGTGGTTATGGATCGAGTTCAAGTGTGATATGGTTAGTCGTCTTGGACGAACGATGTTGAGTACAAATAGAGGGTGGCGGTTCAATGTATCAAAGGGCGGCAGTGTAAATTTCAGCTTGGAGGAAAAGTGTTTCAATGGAAGACAAAAGCTTGGAATTGAATAGCAAGAATAAAGTGAAGAAAGAGTAAATGGGTAAGGTATATAACCCTCGATCCAGAAAAATAAGCAATATAATCGCCTAATCTCAAGGGCTGGATAAGTATTGATCCATGCCCATGGATCGTTACCAAACGATCCATTCTAAAAAGAGAGATAGAGGAAAAGAGAAGAGTGATAGTTTATACATGCATGTACATATGCATAGAGGACTCTACAAGGGTGCGTATATCTATATATGTACATGTTCATGTTTGACATTCGATGATTAGAATTGAGGAAAAGCATGTTCAAACCTGAAAAACCCGAAAAAGGAACTAGTACAAAACTGATAAGCTCGAAACGACGGATCATGAGAGCATACTCCAGTTTTATAGTCCTAGATGCTAGTGAAACGTCGTAACAAACAGCTAGAAACATGGAACTTTACTGAGAAGGTCCGAAGGAAGGATAACAACTATTCGAAGCACAGATTGGAGTCCGATATGGCAATCCCAACTTATCCCGATTCAAAGCACATTGTGTTTGAAATAAGATGCACTTTGGTAGGAAATTGTTATCCTTCCTTTTGACCAGGCAATATTTGAATAGATCAGACAAGTCAAACTTGAAAGATATCAAGGTAGGAAGCCTAGAGAGATAGCCATAGAGTATAGAAACCAAGTACAACCTAGTCATAAGATGGAAGCCAAGACCATCCTAAAAAATTACAAGGCAAGATCCATCAAAGTGGTCGATCTGTACCAATCCATCCTTATGGATTAGAACTAATCCATAGAAACCCATCATGAATGCCCTATTTTCCTTCTATGCTAAGGTATTGATGGTGGAAACTCAATCCAAGCTTCATTGATCGATCACATGTCAATTTCTATTAAACGCCTCGAGCACCTAAGATCAGCAACCCTACTCCTCCGCCGTCAATCCTATTAGCCCGAAAACAAGCTGATAAACATGAAAACAGGATAGAAATCGTGAAGCTAATGACAAGTTGCTTCATCCAAAAATAATAAGAAGGATCCATGTGAAGATCTTATGGCTATGGATCGGTAGCTATCCATGGCTATGAATCGGTACTAATCCATCAACATTGCTAATCTAGCCATGTTTTTTCGAGGACAACTACTGCTAGGTAGTGGAGACCATAGAGGAGGACATGGTAGAGCATTTCCTAGCAACTTATTGCTATAAATAGAAGGCTTAGGGATCATTCTCGGGGATATTTTTACTTCCTTGCAATCATTATATATTTCCTTGTAATCACCCATATAGTGGTACCAAACCATAAGAACTGTACTTGTAAAATAGAAAGATAATCAATAGAAATCTCATGTGGGTGTAACGGTGCAGAGGCCAATGGACAATTGGTAATGTCGAAAACTAGCCGTGCTTGAGAGATTGCAAATGAGTAAAAGGAAATCTGACGGGTGAAGATAGTTATATAAGAGATAAGAGAAATCACAGCTGTCAGAATCTAAATAGTACAAAGATATGGATGTTGGATGTTAATTAATAATAAAGAGAATTCTCAAAATATGAAGTGGATTCTTGGAACATGAAACAATGTAATCGACAATGAGAAGATAAAGTCACCCATCATAACATGCTATGTATAAGAAGTATCAAATGTAAAAACGACTGACTGGACCGCTTAAAAGCCGAGTGTGAAATGACAAGTCTACGCCTTTATGCATTAGCGTAGACTTCGGAGAAAGTGTTACTTCTTTTTTCAATTAAATAATCAGAGAAGATTCATGTAAATGAAGTCAATAGGCAAAGCAACATAGCAGAGAGTAAAATGGGCTGGACGCTACATTACATATGAACTGTACGAGTTCCAAGTACTACATTCGGAGCCCAACAACCTCGGAACTGAATTACACAGTCCAAAAGGCTCCACACCAACTAACGCATCCCCATTTCCAAGGTACACCATCAAAATACTTAATACTAGAATTCTCAATAATCTTTTTTATAGAAAGGTAGTGGAATCACTTAGAAATCTCTAAGCTTACCACGCCATATTTATAATAAAGTAAAAGTATACAATCATCAAGCTATAGCACCACATAGCTCACATAAAAGCTATAAAATAGAAACATCAAGCTACAATAACAAGACCATTCTTGCATAGGAGCAACAAAATACAACACCATCAAGACCTGACATGCTTACACAGGAGCTAAGAAAGGAAAACAAAAGGAACACACTTTAAACAATACATTACACTACATAACTTCCCACACATAGAACATAGCAAACAACAAAAGGAAAATACCTTCTTCAATTGTTGCTGCCCTGCACCTTCTAAGTACTTTAGCACCAATTCTATCCTCAACCAAGTCAACATGCTCCCACTTGTCCAGACTTGCCCATATATGCAAAAATTGTAAGCACTTGAAATAATATTATATTAGAGTTTCTAGCGGGTTCCTTTAAAACATCTAGTGTTTCTTTCATTCCACATTATCAAGCAATATGCAAAATTGAGTAAAAAAAAAATTACTAACCATTTCTTTGTTTGTGAGCTAATGGTATGAATAACTCCAAAACTTAAACTGATCACTAATAAATTCTCTCCATTCTAAATCAATATTAAGATGCACCAAAATTTAGTCCATGCATAAAATGCAACATCACATTCACAAAATAAATGAGTATAAGTTTCCTCCCCTTCACCACAATACAAACTTTTCGCTTTGATATTCCTGTTTTTATTCCTCACCATGCTCATGGTATTGAGTTTACCATGCATTAATATCCACATGTGGATTTTAACCTTCATAGAAATCATTTAGCACTTCATACATTTTTAAAACCATCTTATTTCCTGCCATAGAAGTTTATGAACTTATAGAAGTTTTTTCACCCTGAATATCTACTTACTAGACAAGTACTAGTTAACTCGATCTCTTCACTGCTTAACTCTTTATGTTCCAACAATGTGATAAGCTTCATCAGTTGAATTTGTGCTCCTCCTATAATTTCTATTGAAGGATAATTTTCATTTAATTCTTGACATATTTGCTACTAAACTTCTCTTATTACTCACCAATTATAACAATGTATCTAATTATATAGTAAATGGAATTGGCATTACCAATTGTCTAACCAAAAAGAAGCGTTAACTCCATTATTCACTGTTATGCTTGTTCCAGGTCTGAACATATGTGAGTTACTCATAATATCTTTCCAGAATTTATAACACTTTCTAGGATTAGCAAGCCATGAAAAACATACATCATAATAAGCATTTAAAATCCACTCTTTCAACAAAACATTATTGTTACTCATCATATCCCACAACCACTTACAAAGTAAGGAAGGGTGCATGTTAGTTAAATTCAAATACCTAAACGTCCCTGCTCAATTGACTTACACAACTTATCTCAAAAAATTAAGCAGCTCAGCACACTAGTTTCTAATATGAATCAGATTGTGTACAAGCAAGCGTTTACATATGAAGTCAAGGCAGATCGCATATCATTGAGCAGATCAGTACTAGATACTACTAATAATATTATTCTCATTTATGTATCATGGGCCATGGGCTTATTATCTGGCCTAACATATTATTACATCGTTATAAATACAGCAAGTGTATCTGTAATATTGTATCTTTCAAATATCAAATACAAGCAATAAAATTGCAATTACTTCTTCTTCAATAGTTTTACAGTTTCATTTTCCTCAGTCTAGATAAATTCCTCATAATGGCATCAATTTTCCTCAAGACCCAGATAGGACATTTATAAAAAGAAAGTTAATATAGAGGCAAAGCTAAGAGCACTGTGTTTACCGAAACAAATCCCCTGTTTTCGATAATGAACAAACTTTCCATTTAACAAGCTTACTATTAAACTAATTTATTAGTGGAAACAAATATTCTCAATGCAGTCTACCAGGCCTGATACATAGCCTTAAATAATTCAAAGGTAAAATTCCCGCCTTGTAATTAAGCATTTTAGCTTTCATTTACCAACTTCATCATCTAACCCAATGATCCAAACAGAGCTCTAATGGAAATTAATTTGAAGTCCAGATGAACTTTCAAATGCATATTAAATGAATTTAAGAGCAGCTATATATTTACAATCAGGATTACTAAAAATGATAGTGTCATCAGCATAATGCAATGAATTGATACCACCCACAATGAATTCTTTTCCCAAACTTTTGAGTATTCCACTGTTACTACCGTCTCTCAATATTTATGTGAAAACATCAGTGGTTAAATCAAATAGTAATGGAGATAGTGGATCACCTTGCATAAAAACTCTTTTGGAGCTAATTATTTTCTTAACAACCCCGTTAAAAAATGCTTGCCTTGATCAATGAAAAGATATTTACAATCCATATAATCTATTTCTCATTGAAACCTCTTGCTCTAAGAAAATAAATTATAAAAGTCGAATCAACCGCATCAAAAGTTTTAGCAAAATCCAACTTCAAAATAGTACAACATACCGAGTTCTTATAACATAAGGATACAACTTCATGAACTAATGTGGCTCCTTCAAGAATTGACCTGCATTTTATAAATGCAATTTGAGCTCTATCAATCAAACTATATATCTTGTCTTTCAGTATATTAGCTTGTACCTTATTTATCAACTTGCCATTTAATAAACTAATAGGTCTAAAATATGCCAAAGTTGCATTCCCTTCCTTTTTTAGTGCCAACAACACATTTTCATAGCTTATTTTCTAAAAATTCAAAATCCCAGTATCTACTTCATTAGACATTCTCATTATACCACCTTTTAGCCGATTCTAATATATTTTTTAAAAAATTTGGAAAGTCATCTGGTGCAGGAGCTTTATCATTAGGCATTTCATTGAAGGCATTCCAAACTTCTACTTTAGTAAATTACACATCTAGGCTAGAAAAATTAATATTACAAGGATGTAAAAGCTTCCAATCAACATAAACTATATTCTCTCTACATCTTCCAAATATTCTTCGACGATAATCAGTGAGGGCGATAATTAAATCCCCTTATTTACTTATTTCTACATAATCACACGTCACACTGCAAATCTTATTTGACGGTATTCTTATCACCTTCCTTTAACCATGTAGTTCTAGACCATTGCTTCCAAAATATTTCTTTTTAGTCAATCACTTTTAACAATTCCTTCTCCATAACCTACAAATAAATTTTCTCTTCTTCATTCAAATTGCTTTGTTCAGCAACAATGTTCAGATATCAAATTTCATTTCCAACTTCTCCTTCTTTAGATTAATATTTCTAGAAATTTCATTATTCCATTTCTTCAAAAATAATCTGAGATATTTCAGTTTCTTACTTATAATCATGTAGTATCACCTACCTTCCAATAATCATTTACTTCCTTTAAATTATATCTTCAAATCCCTCTTCAAGGCGCTATATCATCTCAAATGTTAAAATAACCTTCCTCTTAACATTATCACTAGAATCAAATACAATAGGACAATGATCTGATATTAAATTAGATAGTCCTTTTTGAAAAAAAGTTGGTGGATATCTTTAAATTTTGGGTTTATAAAAAACCTATCAAGCTTCGCTAAAGTAGGACATTCCCTTCCATTGCTCTCAGTGAACTTTCTATTGGTGTGTGGAAGGTCAATCAATTTACATATTCTCGTAAATTCACTAAAATCATCAATATCATCTATATATTCATTTTCTTTTCTATTCCTTTCATAACCAAATCTGGTTACATTAAAATCTCCACTAATAATTGATAGAGTTAGAGGTATGCCCAAGGGGCGATTATGTAATTTGTGACAAACAACTAATTTGATAACCAATCTTGTTTGAAACAAAAGGTATTTTCTTTCTGTTATGTATTTGATATAATGTGTTATATTAATTAATTAATTAATTCAAAGTATACTTAATAGAAAATCCATAAATAGTAAGTTTTGTGATAGTAGTTACAAGGTGTTATAACGACGATTAATTTATCACAATAATATTAAACATACCATTTTAAATATTTCTAGTCAAGATGTATTGTAACGACCAGATAATTTTAACGATTCTAATAAATGTAATTGACTAAATTTTCTTGAAAATAAACAATTAAATTATAGCTATAAAACTTTGATTTTTGGTAAATGTCCATTTTAACGTAGCAAGTATCAAATTTTTATTGGAAAATATGAAAGTTTATTCAGTCGTGAAATTTTTAAAATTTAAAATCGATTGAAATTTGATGAAAATAAAATATTTTTTGAAATCTGAATATTTTTATATAATAAAATTGTAAATCATTTTCTAAGTAAGTGGTCATATTTCGTTTCACCAAATTTTGACTGTTCTAGCTCCGTTTATATTATTTTCTGCGTTTTAGCAGCATTTTCGACAGCGAAATCGAATTTTGACAGGATGGTCGTATTTTTAATATCTGTGTACCATTCTGTTCGTATCATCGTGCTGATCTTCACAGTATATTCATTCATGCATTTCAGCGTCCGGTACGCGGCGAAATCTGTGAAACAGTTAGCCGTATTGGTACTCGTTTTTGAACTTTTTGGTTTCCTTGTGTCTTTCCATTGTCCACGTAAACCTAATAGCCAGTAGCTTTTAATGATTTGTGATTTCGATCAATGTCCTTCGCTTTTCCCAATTTTTAATATATTTATTGCCATGCGACCATTCTCTTTTCCTTTTTTTTGTTTTGAAGAATTTAGACTAAAGATAAGATTTCATTTTTTTGCAAATTGTGCTTGCTTGTTTTTTTTCTTGCGGAGCTTCCCATTACCCTCACCATTGACTTTTCCACTAGTCCTGCCACCCTATAACTGACAACCGCCTGTCCCATCCACTCTAACTTGCCACGCAAGCTACTCACCCATCGACAGCCTTCCCCTCCCTGATCTGACCCTCCAGTTGCCGCACGCAGCACATCATCCCATACCCCTTTAAACAAAACAACCGCAGAACTCCATTTAACAGCTGACCCACCAGCATACCACAGTCGCTCACCCTCCGCAAGCCTCTATATCCGTGCATACACCACCCTCCATGCCCTCATCTCAAATGTCAGCCTTGAACTCGCTCACCGCCCTGCCACCTTTAGCCCTGAATTATAGAGCTCATCCTCCATCCTTTTTGCTCGACCATCCACCACAGCTCCACGTCCAGATCCATTTCCAAGCTGAACGGGTAATGACCCAGAATTTCAATCATTTGAAAATGGTATATTTAATTGATTTTAAATAGTCACAAGTTAATTTTATAAGTTGAATAACTTATATTTCGAATATCTTAATTTAATTGGATAATTAAATTGTAAATTTAATATTTGAAATAGCAGAAATAATTAAAATTCGAATTTAATATGAATGAAAATGATTTATATAGTTAAATTAAATTTTATTTGAATTAGAATGGAGTTAGGGAACTTTCAAATTAATTTAAAAGCGAATTTATAGAAATTAGATATTTTAATATTTAATTAACGTATAAAATAGTCATTTTTCACACGGTCTTGTATATCGACAAAAACAGTTTCATTGGATCTGTAATGTTATATTATTGTAGGATCTCAAATTTCATGTCAATCGGATTTACGGTTTGGTCGTACGAAGCTAAAACGCGTAGAAATTTGTTTAAGTAAATTTTAATTAAAATAAGTCGATTCGAAAACCTATCTTCTAGTTATAATCGAATTGGCTCTCGATATATATTCTATTACGTTTGAAGTAGGAGTAAACATTATAAACGCCTGGCAGCATGCTTTGATTGGAGTTCGAATTTTTTTTGGATGAATAGTGTGTGAAAATTTTATATAAAAGGACCTCAACATTCTCTTTTTCAACTCAAACCCTAATTGTTCATGCCCTAACCACCACATACCATTTCAATGGCCAGGAAATTTGAATCTTTCCCCTCCGATCTCTCTTGATCCATTCACTTTTATCAAAAACTATCAACTGCAAAAATGTCAAGCTTGTCGAGATCTATATTTTCAACGGTGATGATCGAAAACTGCAAAGCGGATCGACGGGAAAATGGATTTGAACATCGTGCGTTCATGTACAAAAATCAAGAGCGGGGGAGGCTGAGCTTCATGGAATCGTAGACATTGGTGGAGTGTGTTATGGCGCTTCGAATGGCAGCGTCTGATAGACGTCCAAGTGGTCATGGGAAATGCGGCATCGAGTGGAAGGAGGCGGCGTTGGGATTGATGTTGCGGCTACGAATGTGGGAAGAAGAAATAAAAAAACACGCAACTGGATCTCTTCAAAGGAATCGATGGACCAGATTGACAGAAGGTTTAAAAAAAAAGAAATAGTAAATTAAATATATTTAAATTGTATAATCTTTAAAATAGCGTAACTTCTTCATACGAGGTCGAAAATTGATGAAACAAGTTGCGTTGAATTTGCATTCGTGAACATTATGCGACGAATTTAGTTTGGAGTTAATTGGAGCAAGTGAAAATTTTGGGTAAAATTAAATGTCTGTTTAATTTATTCGAAATAAAAAGCTGCAACTGCTATTGGAATCAAAGTGAGTACAACTCACTTTTTCTGACTCGCTGATATTTTTATGTAAGGGAGAATAAATTTATTTTGGGCTGACTGATGATTGTTTGGATGATATATGATTTTATATATATATATATATATATATATATATATATATATTGATTAGTATTTGGATATATTCTTATCTATTTGAGCAGATGAGATCATATACGTTCATTGTATGAGCGGATGATCCTTTGTACGTGCGTCTGCCTCGAAGCGGATATTGTACGTATTTTCGCATATGTATATTTGTTGCAGGTGATAGGTTGGAGGGATCCAACTGGATTCCTCACCGGTGTTGATTGTTATTTACAAATATTGTTATATATGTTATTATAATGTGATATATGATGTTTAGATATGATGATTGATGTGAATCACCTTATTTGGTGTTATTGCAGCATTGGGCCATATTTTTGGTAATTTAAAAATGTTAAATGATGATTTCAAATTAAAAAGGCTGTTTAAGTGATTTTTGAAGTTATATAAGTTTTAATAATGATTTGTTAATTATTAAAGGAATAAGTTTATTTAAATTGAATCAAAATGTGATTTTTGAAATATGGAGTTAACTATTTTGTAAAATATGTTAGATTGGGATTTTGAACTTATTATAAATGATTTATGTGTAAGATTTATAAAATTGACATTTTATAAATAAAAGGTAATGGACTTATAAATGATTTTTAGAAATGTTAAAATGAACTTAAAAATAAATCTTTTAAGTGAATAAGATTTATGAATTGATGAAGTTATAAAATAATGAATTTGCAAATAGTTGATCTATAAGTAAATTAACTTATAATTGGATTTGAAATATAATTGAGATATAAATGAGATTTGTTGGGAAATCAAATCTACAGTTTCGATGACAACAACTATACAATGAAAATCGAATATGCATATATATTTTTATTTGCAGATACTTGAGTAACATCACTAGAAATATAAGAACAAGGCTCAAAGAACGTTACAAGAGACTACAAGTCGATAGGATCAATGGAGCAACAAGACAGATGCACAAAGTAAACATGCATAGGTTTCAGACGTCTGGGTGCACTAGCCAGACGTCTGAAGAAATCCTCTAGAATACAAAACAGACAGGATTAGACGTCTAGTCAATGCACTCAGACGTCTGAAAGGCTACTGTATACAAAAAATATACATAGCAAGACGTCTGAAACAAATACCATACGTCTGATGCTGAACTCGGAATTTAAAATCCAAATTACAACTCCCGCATTTAAAAAGATATCTTCGCTTCTCTTCGCTGCAACTCTTCATCACCATCGGAAGCTACTATAGAGCACTTGTTAATGGATGCAACTACTCAAGGAATCTCTCTATCACTATATATAACATCAAGAATCAAAAAGGAATACTCTTTACTTACTTGCGATCTTTACTCATATACTCTGTTATATTCTTGATTTCTAGCAATCTATACTTGTATTTCACTCTTTCATATATTAAGATCTCCTTAATCAATACTATCTAGATATATATATATATTGGAAGCATTTGTACTTAATAGTCAATATCCGTGTTATAGAACACATACTTGACAAGAACAAGCTATTATAACTAAGCCTATTCCTCCGGGCGAAGTGAGGGTGTTTGATAGTCGAATTCTGAAGGGGAGCTTCGGGACTGGACGTAGGACGGGAGGTCCGAAGCAGTATAAAATCCTGGTGTGCTTATTCTATAACTACCTAGACTGACTTTATCTTAGTTGTATCATATAGTTTGTCACACATATTTGCATATACACTATACGATCCACCCTATAGACTTTCAATTGGTTTCAGAGCAAAGTTTGATCAGAGTACAGTAACACATTTTTAAATAACTTTAATATGGAAAGTATTTTTCAAGAAGGACAATCCACAGCACGACCCACACTTTTTAATGGCTCTAACTATGCATATTGGTCAACACGTATGAGAATTTTTATAAAAGTGTAACGACCTGCTATTTACAATCATTCGCATCCGCACATGCCGGACTTGAATTGCTCAAAATATCAGATTGTTAATTTAAATTTGGTAAAATTCAGCATATGTAGTAAAATAAAACAATTACAGAATCATAGATACAGAGTAGTACAATAATACACAGCGGAATAAATAAATAGTAGTTCATGAAGCTACTATATAAACATCAGAGTTAGAAATAAAAATACAACAGAACATCTCAGATGCGGTGAAGTCTTTAGTACGAGCAGATGACTTCTCTGAACCAATCAACTAGAAGGGTTGAAAGCGGAATCGATAGTTAGATCCCCAAACGAAGCTCCAAACTCCGAAGGTGAGTCTCAAAAGCTGTATCACTTAGTCTGACCCAAGCGTAAAGCAAAACACAAACACTCGAGTCAGGATTAACATTCTCATATCAATAAATCCAACTCAAGTGAAATATCAACTGAAATACAAGTAACTCAAAGGATGTTTGGGATAACCATCCCCTATGGATTTGCAGAACTATCCACAAGGTAAAAATATACACTATAACACCTGGTCATTCAATTTTATTTATACTTCAAAATCAAAACATCCTTTCCCTTTTAAATATATCTATTTTCCAAAATAGTGTGTATATATATATTAAATAATTTATAAAGTAAAGTATTTGAAATTTCCTCAACTACACAAATTGATTATGACGATCCAAAATTTTCAATGTTTGAAAATTAAAATATTTAATTTATTTTAAATGTTTGAAAGTTATTTTAACTTGAATTTTAGATATCAGAATGAATTTGGCAATTTAATTTTTGAATTTAATTATGGAAATTTGGGTAAAATTGTAAATCTTCAATTTTGTGCCTGTTAAAAATAATTTGATGGCTTTGAAATTTTATGTTGATAATACTGAAGATGACAGAAGCATCAGAATTGAATTTGAAACTGTTTTGTTCAGTATTGAATTTTATCGTTTAAATCGATATTTAAAAATCGCCTTCCGAGGCACGGTCTCAAAATTCAACGAAACAAGTTCCATTGAATCCATAATATTGGATTATTATCGGATTTCAATTTTCAAAAAGTTTGAAGTGATCGTTTGGCCATACGATAAGCAAACGCGCTGAAAATTATATCGAAATTTCAATTTAATAACTAGATTCAAAAAGCTAACTTCTCCATACGATCGAATTTGGACTAAAAACATTTTCCATTGCGTTCAAAATTGGGTTTAAACATTATAAACGTCTAGCGGAACGCCTCGATAAGAAGTTGAGATTTTGATTCACGATTTTGAGACGGTTTAAATTTAAAAATTTAAATATAATACATATAGTTATACTAGTCAAAATTTTATTGATTTTGGCCACTTGTCTTCTAAGTCATAACATTTGATGTACATGCAAAAGATTGTTGTTACACTTGTTTTTTTATATAAAAATCATAGCCGTATGTTTAAATATAAAAAAGACGAACGAAACTTTTCTCTCGTTCAAATCAAAATCATTATCTAGTTCAAACGAAATTCATGGCTGATGATAATACCCAGATCCAAATCAAATTCGAAGCAGCCGAGAAGAAAACATGATCGTCTCCTTCAATCAATGGCCGAACAAGTTTACTCTTCAAATTAAAAAATCACGGCTTCCTTTGGAAAAGCTGGAGTTCGCGTGCGAGTTCGTCGAGCATCGGGGAATTGCGGCGATGTGGGGTTCGTCGTTGTCTGGGGGATAGCGCGCGCGAGGATGATTAGTGATTGGGGACGTGGAAGGCAGCGATTTCAAAGCCAGATCGATGGCGTTGAGGCAAGGGCGAATCTCGCGAAAGGGGTTAGGCTCGATTTCGAGCGTCATAGGAGTTGGGGACTTCGATGGCGATTTCATCTGCGGCATCTAGGGCAGAGGCAATGGTCGATGGCGTACGCGTTGTCAGTTCGCGGTGGCGAGCGCGGTAGAGGAAGTGGAGGCTGAGGCTAGGGTTTCGGCAATTAGTTGGAGGTGGGCTTGATTCGAAGTCTGTAGGTAATGTGTTTCTATTTTATTTAATTTATATATATAGAAGTTTATGAAAAAAATGTGTTACTGTGATAATTTTGTTATAAGGCAGAAGCATTTAAAGTAAATAAAATAATAATAGTAAGTTATAAAATAGAAATTATAAATATATACATATACATATATATATATAAGATTTTAGGGATTTTGAAATATTTGGAAGTTTATAAAAATAGATTTTTGGAAATCCTTAACTTATTTTCAAAGTGGAAAAATAAAATGAATATACGTATTTTAAACTACTTGTTTTAAAATAATGAATTGGGTGAATAAAGTGTTAAATTAACTTATTCAATTATTTTAATTACTGAGATATTTTATTAAAGGAAATTTGGTTTTAAATTTCATTTTTAGTTAAATAAAATTGTTAAAAGGAATTTGTTTAAAATTTAACTTTGTTTAAAATAAATCATTAGTTTGAAATTTAAAAATAGTAGTTGAATTAAAATTATAAAATGCTAATAGGTTGTTCGATTTATTTCGAATAATTTAATAATCCGATATTTATACAAGGTCAAAAATTCATGAAAACAAGCTGGATTGGATTGGATTGCAAAAATAAAAGGCAAAGGTGAGATCTTCTCACTCAATCACTGATTTAATTTTTTTTAGTTAAATTTAAAATTGATTGATTGTGTGCTTGAATAATTAATTTATTATTAGTTATATTAGTTTAGACCCTATTGCGCCGCATAATAGCGGATTATATTTTATAAATACCATATACCGCGATATTCCACCTCGAAGTGGAATTGGTATTTAATTTGTTGTGCTAATATTTGTGGATGCAGAGAAATGGGTTGGAGGGATCCAAATGGATTCCTCAAAACATTTTGATTTGTTTTCTAAATTTTGTGTTGATTATTTATAATCTATGTGTGACTATTTGTGATTGAAACCATTGAAGGCTAAAATTTAGCCGAATATATTTTTGGTATCGTAGGATACCAGGAATATGAAATTGAATTTTTGAGAATTAAAGTAGGAAAGCCTAGACCGTTACAATTAAAATATTAAAGTTGATTTTTATAATGCGATCGAATTAATTCCATAAATATGGGAAAACATTTTAATAAAGGAATTTCAAGTAATATTGTTTAATAGTTGAAGAATTTATTTAATATACGTATTTTAAATATTTAAAAGAGATAAAGAAATTTATTTCAAAAGGAAATAAATTTAGAAAATTAAATTTGGAATTTAATTTAGAGTTGAAATTAATTTTAGAAATCGATTAGGGAATTAATATGGAGTTAGAATAAACTTTAGTAAACGATTTAGAAATTTGGTTAGGTGTTTTGGAAATAACTTAGAAAATCAAATTGATTTGATATTGGAAAATTAATTTGGGAAATCAAATTGGAATTTGATTTCTTGTTTGAAATAAACTGGAAATCAATTTGGGATTTGATTGGGTTTGAAGATGATATTTGGGAATCGATTTAAAATTCGTATATCAGTTGATATTTGGAAGTGTAAATTCACAACGGGAATTTGTAAAGAAAAAGGAAATTGTTTAAAAAAATAAATATTGGTTTACTTTAAAATGTGGAAAGGAATTTACAAATTGGAATGTAAATTAAAATAAATCAAGAAGATTTATTAATTTATTGGAATAAACCATTTTGTAATGGAAAAAGAATTCTTCCCTAGAAAGCCGAGTATATTTTTGAAAATAGCTTTTGAATAAAATTTAAAAGTTTTTGATTTGGTTTTAAAATAATATTGTTGGGGAAATTTGTTTGGAAATTTGTTTGGAAATTTGTTTAAAGTAAAAAAAAATTATTTAATTAATTATATAAGGGATTATTTTAAAGATTTAAAATTGATATCTGATTTAGAAAATAGTTATTTAAATATTTATACTCTATTTACAAATTTTTATTTTAAAATTAGTTTTGGGCCTGAATTTTTATATAAGATATTAGTATAATATTTTTCATAACTAATATTTAAGTAAATATTCTAAAATAGTTTATTTTAAATGTTTCCAAGTATACTTTGAATAAGTATTTTTATATTATTTTAAAATATTTGAAAATGGGTAGATTTTCAGTAGAAATGAATAAATGTTTGGAAATGTATTCCGCGTGAGAAGAGTGTTTTGAATTTGTTTTCAAAAAAGATTGAAATGTGGAAATTGATTTGAAATTTGTTTTCAAAGGATTGAAGTGTGAAATTTTATCTTGCGAAGGTATATTGAAAATAATAATAATTGCGGAAAATTATTTGAAATGCAGTGATTGTTGTGAATGATGATTGATAGTTAAATAACCGACTATCAATATTGGCCTTAATCGGCATTTGAATTTCGATGTGACCGGGAGTCGAATTCCAACTGGATATTCGAAACCCACATCGAACCTTTGTGATTGTGATGGATCTTTTGTTTAAAAGATCAAAATGAAATTATTGTGATTTTTTTGAATATGAATGTAACACTTATTTTTAAAATAAGCGCTCGTTATTCGGATTAGCCGGGAGAGGACCTTGTGTCATAGAACCCATTCCGAATAACGATACAACGAAATGGGATTGCATTTGAAGATGGTGTTGAAGACCGGCTATTTTTGAAAGCGAAAGGATACATGTCGAATGTCTCTGCACAGGGTTGCTCCGGTATAGAGATTTTATCACCCTTTGTGATAGGGACTGCGGACGTGATTAGTGAATATCAGGATTTGCAAGGGCTTCTTTGGAAGTGCCTTCGGTTCCGTTCGATCCCGGAATGGACTTGCATGGATGTGTGTCTGACGTTACACTTTGAGATGTAAAGCTGGTTTCTATCAAATACATTTCTGTTGGTGGCGGAGAATTTATTCTCTTAGCTTAACACCCTTCACTGAGATGTACGAGCTCAGAGGTTATGTAGTTGATGGTTACTATGGATACATTCCCAATTTGGTAATGTGGCTTACGAAGTGCTGCATATCATTTGTTGATCAAAGCATGGCTTTTGTGAAAAGCGTAGCTTTGTGGACGAGACTTCGTCGGACCTCACACCCTGGAATGGTCAAAACAGGAAGAATGCGGCAAGGTTATAGGGGGTAGCGCCCCTTAGGGTATGTGCATTTCCTTCTGTATAGAAGTGGTATCATTGGAGCTCAGATACTTAACTTATGTGGATATCGCAAATATATATTATTTTGAGATTGTTGTTGTTGAGGATCCTCGGATAAAGGTTGTTTACAACAGGGGGATGACATACTCGTGTCAGTAGTTACCTATTTTTGCAGAGGTAACCCGGCCTTGTGTTGGCAGAGATCCGGTTAGGTTCTCGGGGCGTCCCTCCAGAGGCGTACCCATGTGACCCAGGAAGTTCCTTAGCCTGACCATTTGTTGGAAATCCAACTACCAATACGCGCCTTGTACGGTTTTAGTTATAGAACCTGCCATTTAATATGGTAGCTATAGTAGGCATACTATAATGGTACGTATGATGGCTAAGATTAATGTTATACTTGCAAATGTTTTCTGCACTATGCACTAATGATAATATTAAAAAGATTTTGCGTATTAAGCATGTTTGACTATCATAAGGAGAAATTTCCTCCAATTCTGCATTTGCATTGTGTGTGTGGCGGGAGGCCTTATGGTAGTTTCATTTTTCAAAAAGCATTGCGGATTTCTTTTAAATTCTTTTGTTTTCTTAGTTAAAAATAACTGTTTTAAGATCTCACACCAGTCTCATGACTGACCTGGAGTTTATTGTTCCCTTTCTAAACTCTGGGTGTCCATAATTTTCCACACGGGCAGCCTAGAGTCAAGTTATCAGTTATTCGGGAGCGAAGTCAGAAAAGAGTTGCTGTGGAGATTAGGAGTTGAAGCTGAATGGCGAGACCTATCTTTACTATGTGGTGTCTGTTGCGTATGGTTAGTGCAAATCAGTTTTTATATAGTCAAGTTATAATAACTGCCAGTGATGTATGATGTCGTTGTAAACTCTGATGTTGTACTGTATTATCAGTGGTGAGTCATTTTATTAAAGATTATTCATTTATCTATTATATATTGTTCCGCTACGAAATGTGAGATTCTGTTATTGTTTATGTTCTTCTACCTCTTCATTCTTTAAACCCTAAAGACTTGTAGGTTTGTTCCTCTTTGGCTAAGTTGTTGTGGAAATTTGCCAGCTCAAAGGGGTACGGATTTGCGGGCCTTTACAAGTGGTATTAGAGCATTTGGTTAAGCGAGAACCTTGGCTCTGTTGGGTGTTACTCATTAGAGATAGATTCAGTAGTACTCTAGAATGAGCTTGAGAATAATAATATATATGAGTGCATATTTGTTATGAATATAAAAAATAGTTTTATATCGTGATGATTGGTTTGTCGAGTGGTATATGGATTCTGGTCGATATAGTCCATAAAATTCTATCGATAGGAATCTCTAAACACTTGTACAAAACAATTCGACACGATATTGTTTTAAATTAGGGTAAATGAAATAATTTTACCCAAAACTATTTTGTATATATAAGGAATGATTTTTCATAAATTATTATAATATGTGGTTGCTTGTTCGTTAGGAAGTGATACTATAAAATTATTATCATTGAAGTTGAATAAGGAATTGAAATCATAATCAAAAGTTTAGAAAATAAAATCCATATACAAATGAAATTTGAGAATGTAAATTATAAATGTGATTTATAATTTGAAATAGAATTCCAGAGAAGTTTTTGGAAATGTTTTTGAAAGGATTTGGAATTTTGGAAACTAAATTCCATTAAGTTTAAAAATGAATTGTCAAAGATTTTGAAAAGTGTTTTGAAGGGATGAAAGCATTAAACTCTTTTCGGTCGCTGGAAAATAACTTTGGTGATGACTACAACATCATCGATGTTCATTTTCGAGTTTCCAAAAGAGGAATTGCTGCCAAATTATTTAAATTTTGAAATTGTTTGCAAACTGGGTTTGGTTTTGGGAATTCAAAAGAATAATTTGAATTGCTACTAAAAATGAATTTTGAAAGGTTGAAAAGACTCTGGAATATTATATAAAATATTTATGGAATATCATTAAGTTGATAACTTGTAAAGTTTGAAGTTGTTAAAATAAAAATCTAACTTAAAGAGAAGTTAGGAAAAAAAAGAAAATATGGAAACAGAATAAGTTGGAAGGAAAAATTTAAATCAAGTGGAATTGAAAATGAAAATTTAATAAAAGAATTAAGATTGAAAAATTAAGTCAAACAAAATGATGATATGGATTCAAAATGAAATTGAAATTGAAGATTTGAGTTAATTTGTATAAATGTGAATTTGAGAAGTCTTATAGACTAAATGTTGGAATAAAATTTTATAAGATGGAAAATTAGATTGTGAATGAATGAATAAATTGACAATTGCAAATTAAATGAAAGTGAAATTGAATGTAGAAATTCATTTCGAATTTGTATAAACAAATAGAATAGAATTAGAATTGAATTTGATTTGTTATAAGCAAAGCGAAGTATTGAAAAAAATTAGCGAGTGAAGCTAATTAAAGGATTGAAAAATTTGATATAGTTTGAAATGAACTAAATTCAATAATTGTAAATAAAAGGGTAAATTGAATTCATATGGAATTTGAAATCCAGTTTAAATATAAGTGGTTATAAACCAAAATAGTAAATTGAAAATAATTTGGGAAGGAACAAAATAATAAAACTGGAATCGAAACTGAATATTGAGAATCAATTTGAATTATGTGAAATAAAATGAAGTTGTAAAATTAGTTCGAAGTGAACTAAAGATAATAAAGGTGAAATAAAAATGGTTTGAGATAAAATGAATTGGAATTTGTAATGAATTAGTAAAAGAAACTAATTTAAAATAGCAAGATGAATCAGTTGTGAATGAAAGATAATTGATAAATTCAACATTCAGAAGGTAAACTGAATCCAAAATAAATTTGAAATTGTAAATTGAATTCAAATTAAAGTGAAAATGCAAGATAAAATGAAAATGGATATATAACTTCAATAGTAAAGTAAAATGGTATAAGAAGTATATATGTTGAAGATTTCGTAAAGGAATGTGCAAAATAAATTTGAATGTTGTAATTGGATATTATGACTAGCGGGATATATAGTTGTATTAAAGGAAATGGAATTGGGATTTGATTTTCGAAGATAAAATTGAATTGCTCGACAAAAAGGTATGTATTTAAATTTCAGTATGAAATTTGGTGATTTTCTTGTCTAGCCACTTGGCCTTTTGTTTTCTTTTTGAATTTGGGGTCCGTGGTGCCATTTTTGTAGTCGTACCGAGCTAGCCGCGCAAAGGAGACGCTAGCGAAATTTTTCGAAAATTTAGGGAGTTAGAAAAATTTTGAGAAAATTTTAAAATTTTGAAATTTAAATTTAAATTATTAAGAAAACAATGTTGTTTGGTACCTATGATTAATTTTGGAAAGATAGTTGAAGCGATAATGGGTTGTTAATAAAAGATTGGTTTTGACAAGTTATTGAAACTGTTTATTTTGGGTACTTAGTAAACGGGTTAAGGTCCATTCTTCTTAACTAATAATTTCGGGACGAAATTCTTTTAAGGGGGGAAGGATGTGACGATCCAAAATTTTTAATATTTGAAAATTAAAATATTTAATTTATTTTAAATGTTTGAAAGTTATTTTAACTTGAATTTCAGATATCAGAATGAATTTGGCAATTTAATTTTTGAATTTAATTATGGAAATTTGGGTAAAATTGTAAATCTTCATTTTTGAGCCTGTTAAAAATAAATTGATGGCTTAGAAAATTTATATTGATAATACTGAAGATGATAGAAGCTTCAGAATTGAATTTGAAACTGTTTCGTTCAGTATTGAATTTTATCGTTTAAATCGATATTTAAAAATCGCCTTCCAAGGCACAGTCTCAGAATTCAATGAAACTAGTTTCATTGGATCCGTAATATTGTATTATTATCGGATTTCAATTTTCGTAAAGTTTGGAGTGATCGTTTGGCCATATGATAAGAAAACGCGCTAAAAATTATATCGAAATTTCAATTTAATAACTAGATTCGAAAAGCTAACTTCTCCATACGATCGAATTTGGACTCGAAACGTTTTCCATTGCGTTCAAATAGGGTTTAAACATTATAAACGTCTAACGGAACGCCTTGATAGGAAGTTGAGATTTTGATTCACGATTTTGAGACGGTTTAAATTTTAAATTTTAAATATAATACATATAGTTATACTAGTCAAAATTTTATTGACTTTGGCCACTTGTCTTCTAATTCGCAACATTTGTCGTACATGCAAAAGATTGTTGTTACACGCATTTTTTTATATACAAAAATCATAGCCGTATGTTTAAAATTAAAAAAAATACGAGCGAAACTTTTCTCTCGTTCAAATCAAAATCATTATCTCGTTCAAATGAAATTCATGGCCGATGATAATACCCAGATCCAAATCAAATTCGAAGCAGCCGAGAAGAAAATACGCTCGTCTCCTTCAATCAATGGTCGAACAAGTTTTCCCTTCAAATTAAAAAATCACGGCTTCCTTTGGGATAGCTGGAGTTCGCGTGCGAGTTCGTCGAGCATCGTGGAATGGCGGCGCTGTGGTGTTCGTCATTGTCTGGGGAATAGCGCGTGCGAGGATGATTAGTGATTGGGGACGTGGAAGGCAGGGATTTCAAAAACAGATCGATGGCGTTGAGGCAAGGGCGAATCTCGCGAAAGGGGTTAGGCTCGATTTCGAGCGTCACAGGAGATGGCGACTTCGATGGCGATTTCAGCTGCGGCGTCTAGGGCAGAGGCAGTGGTCGATGGCGCGTGTGTTGTCAGTTCACGGTGGCGAGTGCGGTAGAGGAAGTGGAGGCCGAGGCTAGGGTTTCGGCGATTAGTTGGGGGTGGGCTTGATTCGAAGTCTGTAGGTAATGTGTTTCTATTTTATTTAATTTATATATAAAAAAGTTTATAAAAAAAATGTGTTACTGTGATAATTTGTTATAAGGCAGAAGCATTTAAAGTAAATAAAATAATAATAGTAAGTTATAAAGTAGAAATTATAAATATATACATATATATAAGATTTTGGGGATTTTGAAATATTTGGGAGTTTATAAAAATAGATTTTTGGAAATCCTTAACTTATTTTCAAAGTGGAAAAATAAAATGAATATACGTATTTTAAACTACTAGTTTTAAAACAATGGATTGGGTGAATAAAGTGTTAAATTAAATTATTTAATTATTTTAATTACTGAGATATTTTATTAAAGGAAATTTAGTTTTAAATTTCATTTTTAGTTAAATAAAATTGTTAAAAGGAATTTGTTTAAAATTTAACTTTGTTTAAAATAAAATCATTAGTTTAAAATTTAAAAATAGTAGTTGAATTAAAATTATAAAATGCTAATAGGTTGTTCGATTTATTTCGAACATTAATTAAATCATCCGATATTTATACAAGGTCAAAAATTCATGAAAACAAGCTAGATTGTATTGGATTGGATTGCAAAAATAAAAGGCAAAGGTGAGATCTTCTCACTCAACCGCTGATTTAATTTTTTTAGTTAAATTTAAAATTGATTGATTGTGTGCTTGAATAATTAATTAATTATTAGTTATATTAGTTTAGACCCCATTGTGCCGTATAATAGCGGATAATATTTTATAAATCTCATATACCGCGATATTCCACCTCGAAGTGGAATTGGTATTTAATTTGTTGTGCTAATATCTGTGGATGCAGGGAAACAGGTTAGAGAGATCCAACTGGATTCCTCAAAACATTTTGATTTGTTTTCTAAATTTTGTGTTGATTATTTATAATCTATGTGTGACTATTTGTGATTGAAACCATTGAAGGCTAAAATTAGCCGAATATATTTTTGGTATCATAGGATACCAGGAATATGAAATTGGATTTTCGAAAATTAAAGTCGGAAAGCCTAGACCGTTACAATTAAAGTATTAAAGTTGATTTTTATAATCTGATCGAATTAATTCCATAAATATGGGAAAATATTTTAATAAAGGAATTTCAAGTAATATTGTTTAATAGTTGAAGAATTTATTTAAGATACATATTTTAAATATAAAGAAATTTATTTCAAAAGGAAATAAATTTAGAAAATAAATTTGGAATTTAATTTAGATTTGAAATTAATTTTAGAAATCGATTCGGGAATTAATATGGAGTTAGAATAAATCTTAGGAATTGATTTGGAAATTTGGTTAGGTGTTTTGGAAATAACTTGGAAAATCAATTTGAAATTGATTTGATATTGGAAAATTAATTTGGGAAATCAAATTGGAATTTGATTTCGTGTTTGAAATAAACTGGAAATCAATTTGGGATTTGATTGGGTTTGAATATGATATTCGTGAATCGATTTAAAATTCGTATATCAGTTGATATTTGGAAGTGTAAATTCACAATGGGAATTTGTAAAGAAAAAGGAAATTGTTTAAAAAAAAATTAATATTGGTTTGTTTTAAAATGTGGAAAGGAATTTACAAATTGGAATGTAAATTAAAATAAATCAAGAAGATTTATTAATTTATTGGAATGGACCATTTTGTAATGGAAAAAGAATTCTTCTTGGAAAGCCGAGTATATTTTTAAAAATAGCTTTTGAATAAAATTTAAAAGTTTTAGATTTGGTTTTAAAATAATAATGTTGGAGAAATTAGTTTGGAAATTTGTTTAAACTAAAAAAAATTATTTAATTAATTATACAAGGGATTATTTTAAAGATATAAAATTGATATTTGATTTAGAAAATAGTTATTTAAATATTTATACTCTATTTACAAATTTTTATTTTAAAATTAGTTTTGGACCTGAATTTTTATATGAGATATTAGTATAATATTTTTCATAACTAATATTTAAGCAAATATTCTAAAATAGTTTATTTTAAATGTTTCCAAGTATATTTTGAATAAATGTTTTTATATTATTTTAAAATATTTGAAAATCGGCCGATTTTCAGTGGAAATGATTAAATGTTTGGAAAGGTATTCCGCGTGAGAAGAGTGTTTTGAATTTGTTTTCAAAAAAGATTGAAATGTGGAAATTGATTTGAAATTTATTTTCAAAGGATTGAAGTGCGAAATTTTATCTTGCGAATATACGTTGAAAATAATAATAATTGGGGAAAAATTATTTGAAATCCAGTGATTGTTGTGAATGATGATTGATAGTTAAATAACCGACTATCAATATTGGCCTTAATCGGTATTTGAATTTCGATGCGACCGGGAGTCGAATTCCAACTGGACATTCGAAACCCACATCAAACCTTTTTGATTGTGATGGATCTTTTGTTTAAAAGATCAAAATGAAATTGTTGTGATTTGTTTGAATCTGAATGTAGCACTTATTTATAAAATAAGCACTCGTTATTCGGATTAGCCGAGAGAGGACCTTGTGTCATAGAACCCATTCCAAATAACGAAACGACGAAGTGGGATTGCATTTGAAGATGGTGTTGAAGATCGGGTATTTTTGAAAGCGAAAGGATACCCGTCGAATGTCTCTGCACCAGGTTGCTCTGGTATAGAGATTTTATCACCCTTTGTGATAGGGACTCCGGACGTGATTAGTGAATATCCGGATTTGCAAGGGCTTCTTTGGAAGTGCCTGTTGGTGGCGGAGAATTTATTCTCTTAGCTTAACACCCTTCTCTTAGACATACGAGCTCAGAGGTTATGTAGTTGATGGTTACTAGGGATACATTCCCAATTTGGTAATGTGGCATACGAAGGGCTGCTGATCATTTGTTGATCAAAGAATGGCTTTTGTGAAAAGCATGGCTTTGTGGACGAGACTTCGTCGGACCTCACACCCCAGAATGGTCGAAACAGGAAGAATGCGGCAAGGTTATAGGGGGTGGCGCCCCTTAGGGTATGTGCATTTCCTTCTGGATAGAAGTGGTATCATGGTATGGAGCCCAGATACTTAACTTATGTGGATATCGCAAATATATATCACTTTGTGATTGTTGTTGCCGAGGATCCTCGGATAAAGGTTGATTACAACCGGGGGATGACATACTTGTGTCAGTAGTTACCTATTTTTGCAGAGGTAACCCGGCCTTGTGTTGGCATAGATCCGATTAGGTTCTCGGGGCGTCCCTCCAGAGGCGTATCCATGTGGCCCAGGAAGTTCCTTAGCCTGACCATTTGTTCGAAATCCAATTACCAATACGCGCCTTGTACGGTTTTAGTTGTAGAACCTGCCACTTAATATGGTAGCTATAGTAGGCATACTATAATGGTACGTATGCTGGATAAGATTAATATTATACTTGCAAATGTTTTCTGCACTACGCACTAATGATAATATTAAAAAGATTTTGCGTATTAAGCATGTTTGACTATCATAAGGAGAAATCTTCTCCAATTTTGCGTTTGCATTGTGTGTGTGGCGGGAGGCCTTATGGTAGTTTCATTTTTCAAAAAGCATTGCGGATTTCTTTTAAATTATTTTGTTTTCTTAGTTAAAAATAACTGTTTTAAAATTTCACACCAGTCCCATGACTGACCTGGAGTTTATTGTTCCCTTTCTAAACTCTGGGTGGCCATAATTTTCCACACGGGTAGCCTAGAGTCAGGTTATCGGTTATTCAGGAGCGAAGTCAGAAAAGTGTTGCTTTGGAGATCAGGAGTTGAAGCTGGATGGCGAGACGTATCTTTACTATGTAGTGTCCGTTGCGTATGGTTAGTGCAAATCAGTTTTTATATAGTCAAGTTATAATAACTGTCAGTGATGTATGATGTCGTTGTAAACTCTGATGTTGTATTGTATTATCAGTGATGAGTCATTTTATTAAAGATTATTCATTTATCTATTATATATTGTTCCGCTGCGAAATGTGAGATTCTGTCATTGTTTCTGTTTTTCTTCTATCTTCTTCTTCTTTAACCCTAACGGTTTGGTTATCCGGCATTCGACTGTGCGACATTTGATACAGTGGACGCATAAATGTCGACTTTCGGGTGTCGTAAAACCGGGTCGTTACATTGATTCTAATCAACTCAAATTCCAAATTCCCATTTATTCAAAGCTCAATTCATTAATTCAATTCATCTCCCAATAACCATTTAAACTTTTGTTATATTCAAAGCTTTAATATTCAATATTTTAAAGTTAAATCTAACATCATATAGATCTTGATTTAGCTTCATTATTATTTAGTCAGGAAATATCCACGTAACAATTTCAATATCATTTAAATAGCCTTAGATTACATTTTACAGAATATTTCCTTAAATTTATTTAAACTTAAAATATCCATTTAATCCCTTTTACCAAAACCAAGTTATAAAATCATACCTTAAATCCCGAATTCAATAGTTTCAAATCGATTTAATTGAATATAATTCTTAATTAAATACCATTTCCAATTAATTCAACTTTATCTTCTCAACTTTAACTTATTCAAAATTTTACCAAATCTATTTTGAAATATAAATTTAAACGAATTCTTAAACATATTATATGTATTAAATCAATCTCAATTAGATTAAATATATTAGGTCTATGCATAAAATTTTCATTTTTATACATATAATATTCTAAGAATCAGTCTTTATTAAAACTGTATTTTTCTTTCCAAAACCATTAAAATTATTTTCAAAACATTATATATATATGGATCAATGGTGTCTGTATGTAATTTCCTACCCTATGGTCAAGGGATACAGATATTTATCATTTCAATCCGAAATTTCAATATACGGGTTGATATCACTTCGACCCGCAATCCCAAATTCAATTTAATTGAAAATCGCTTGGGTTTATCATTTCAACCCATAACGAAGTTCTCCTATTCTAAAGTCCATTTGGGCATGTATCATTTCAACCCATAGTGAATTTTAAACTACAGGGAACTTGCAGATTGATAACAGATAATACAATAAAATAACAGGCATATATCATCAATAACAATATAATATAAACAACATGATATGGTGTCATATTCCACAGGTGAACAAATGCAGATAACAACATATATAGCAATGTAAATAACTAACAGCAGCATTTTCAATTGTCGTTTCAATTGAAATCAAATTTAATAAATAAAAGAACGTTAATCGTGAGTGATTGCTCACCTTTCGAGGCTAGAGAGATTTGAAATAGGTTACGAATCCAAGAACGAATTTCAAAAACGAACAAGGTTGGCACGAATCACAGATAAACTAATAAATAGGAATAGACGAATTCAAATCAAAACGGGATCGATGAAGTAGATACATTGCATATATAATTTTCAGAAAAATCAATTTAAAACATATATTTTCAAATCGATATTTAATTCAAACACAAATAAAATTATATATATATATTTCAAACATCGTTGTTTTAAATTGAACCCGTATACTAAAATCAACATATATTTTATATCAATATAATTTATACGCTGAAAAATCATCATAACACTTGTACGACTAGACCCAAAATCTCTTAAATGTATAATATTACTACATATCTCTGCAACTATGCATTTTAACAACCAAAACCTGAGATATAAATAAACACCGTACACTAGATTTTTAACAAATTAACATATATATAACGATTTAAAACAATAATTTAAATAAACAAATACATATAACATCATCCCTATAACCTAATGTATAGGAAACTATACTGTAGCTATTTATATTATAACAAAAATTAAAACAAACTAGTTAAATAGATATTTATTTAAACAATATAACTTATACATAGTTTTATACATAAACACCAGATTTTATAAAAGAAACCAATATATACAATCTGTCCCTTTATATCCATATAAACAAGACTAATAGATCATGCACTTGAATAATACATACAGGTCATGTACGTGAATCGAAAATTTATATACATATATTACTTAAACTTATAAACCACTGTTATATACATACCTGTAAAATTACAATTATTGTTAAACAAAATGGAAACTTTTAAACACGGTTTTGTAAAATCGACTCAACAACTATCATATACAAACCATATAACAACGTATTTGTATACGAATAACTACAGAAAAGAGAGAAAAAACAAAACATACTTTATATACACACACACACTAGAACCGAGATGAAAATTATACATTTAAATTTCTAGTTTTACAACATTAATCACTAATGCTTTTACAACACTCAGTTGCCATACAACACTGTTCTATTGGGCTGGACGAAGCAGGCCTTGGGTCTAGCTTTAATGCAATTGTTTGTTTTTGTCTTGTATTTGGATTATAGTATGTTGAGACTTTTGTCTTTTGATCTTGTATATCTTCCTTTGTTTTAATAGAAAATTTGAACCCGCTTTCAAAAAAATAAAAATATATTCGAACAGAAATAAAAATCTAATTATATTTTCAAAATATGTATATTACTAATATTTTATAATAACAAATAAGATATAAGACTAACGTATATATACGTCTCTGAAAAGCTTGGCTCAAAATTCACATAAGCATTAAACAATAAATAAATAAATAAATAAATATGTAGATATAGTTTTATGCTAAAATATCAATTAAATGGAGACTGTTATAATGTTAAATGTTTTATTCATACATATTGAAGTCTATATCAGTATGATTTACCTTCAAGTTCAAATAAAAAATTAAGATATATTAGGTATATTTGTTTCAAAGTTAACCAAAGCTGTAACACAGATTAACCCTATATAATATATAAAATAAACCTTATAAAATACTACACGTACAACACTTGACAGGTACATACATATATATAACGTATAACATATAACCAACAGGCGAAACTTGTAAGCACAACGAGGTATATAAACTAATATACCTTATGTAAAACATAGAAGTGCTGATGCTTCAATGCTCGAGAGGGGGATGGTGGCTTCGGCGAGCTGCTGAGGTGGCCGAAGTGGAAAGGTGCTGCGTTGGTGAGATGAATAGGCAGCGGTGATGGGAGAGCCTTTGTGTGAGACAAAAAATGGAAACCAAGGAAAGACAAAAGAAGGAAATAAATTTATTATAAATCCATTGCTTGATGTATGAAGCACATGCAATGTAGAAGGAAGATGAACCAATGCAGCGAAAATTTGTGAACACGAGCTGAAATATATATAAGAAAGTTCGCTCAAACAAGGGATGCAGGCAGCTGATGTGGTAAGGGAGATATTGCATGGTTTTGAAATTTAAACAGAAGTAATTGTGTGATTTAGGAGAAAGAAAAATATGGCAAGCAAAAATTGATTTGGAATGTTTCAGTGTCAATCAAAGATTTTATACCCATTTAAACAATAAAGAAAAAGGAAGTGGAATAAATTTTCCCCCGTGAATGGCAAGCACGGTCAAAATTTTCTTCCAAAAACCGCGGCTACTGATTTGTTTTCAATAGCTAAGGTATGAAATTTATGAGCATGTAATAGATGCAGAATTTTAATTGAAACGTACGCTCAAATAATTAACAAAAGTAACGTGATTAGAAACTATTCGTTTCTTATTTATTTATTTCTCATATAGTTAGTACAATATACGCTAAATTTATAACAAAAGTAACGTATCTAAATTTATACGTTACTATTTTTTCTCTACCTATTTTTAATATAATATACGTTTTAAACAATATTCATTAGCCACGTACCATTTATATGCTAACTAAATAAATCAAAACCGATATAACTTTCAAATTAAAACATGTATTTTAAATAGCCTATTTATACTCTATTAACTTTAAAATTTATTACTTAATTAACTTTTGATTTGTTTACATTGGTTTGATTTACTTAACATTTAATACAAAACTGATGTATATACGTAAAAAAGAAAATGTAAAATTTATTTCCTTTATATTATTCAATTTAAAATTTTATTTATTAATCATTTAACTAAGAAAAAAATGTGTATATAAAGTTTATTTCTTTTACAGAATATTAATTACTTGATTTAAAGGTGTATAACCAATTTTTAAAAGAACAAAAGTGGAAATAAAATGTTGTTACCAATATATTTAGTTAAATTAAAAGATTTGGAAGCTAGAATTTAAAAGATTTAAATTCTAATAAATGTTAAACTTTAACCAAAAATAAGAATTTATAGAATTGGCTTATATTAATAAAATTTTGGTGACTATTTATAAAAAAATTAATTTTTTTTGTAAATTAAAACCCCAAAGTTTATAAATAAAAGAATAAAATACTTGTCAGAATTTTTGGGTTGTTACACTCTCCCACACTCAGAACTTTTCATACAAAGGAACAAAGTAGGAGAATAGAAACAACAAGATGAAAAATTAGACTTTGGAAAAATAATTAAATAATATATTTAAAACCATATAATTTTTTTATTTTTTTTATCAATTAATATTTAATAGTTTGGTTAAACTCATTTTATTAAATCCACTCAATTATTTATGAGATCAATTATTTATATAAAACACTAAAAAGTTTTACTATTAAACCAGGTAGTGTATAAATAAACAATATTTAAAAGGATATATTCAAACGAAGGAAAGAAGGAAAGAAGATAGATTCGGAAAACAGAATATATGTGAATATATAAAGCTGGGCATATAAGGTAGATTCAAAAGAATAGTATCGGGCTCGAATAGTTAAATCAAACCATATAATTTTAATCCAAAATATTAATATAAAATTTCTTTGTTGGAAATACCTTTATAATAAAATACTTTTATATCGAAACCAATTTCCCTTTCGAAAATACTTTTATAACTCGATGTTTCAACAAGTTTATCCTCGTTCTTACATACTCTAGCCATGTGTTGATCAGGCGCAAAGCTAGAATTCTTCAAGTACTTAGTAGACCCTTTTCAACACCTAGTAAAAATACTTTAAAAACCTTTAAAACCGATATGGAAAGTACAATCCAAATAAATCACCTGGATCGCAGGATACATAACAATGGTTACGTCCGGATCCCCCAGGAAACATCCATATCCTTTAACCATTCACTGCCTTGCGAATTACGCCATGATAACCAAAACCCGTGGACCGCAGGATACATAACAATGGTTACGCCTGGATCTTCCAAGAAACATCCATACCCTTTAAGCAATCTCTGCCTTGCGGATTATGCCACGACAAAAAAACCGGTAGACCGCATGATACATAACAATGGTTACGCCTGGATCCCCCTGGAAACATCCATATCCTTTAAGCAATCTCTGCCTTGCGGATTACACTACCCAAAAAAGATGACCGTGGGTTACACCACGGTAGGACACTCGAGTATCACATTCGAAAAACCAAAATCAGAGAGAATAATATCGATAGAATGAATCCAAGATGTGGCCACAAATCAGATATCAAGCAAAAGGCACTTTCCATATCATTACATCGAAATATATATCGTATAATACCTTTCAAATCCATTTCAAATATCGCACTTATATAAAGTCCATTATATATAAGACTTCATCTCCAAATTTAATACTTTCCAAAATCAATAGTATATCAAATCACACTTATATAGATTTCGATTATATAAGATTTCACTTTCAAATGGAGTACCTTTTAAAATCATAGTTTTCAAATCAACTTCATACTTATACAAATCAAATTTATATAAGTTCGACAACTCCCAAATCAAGTATTTAGTAAAACAAGGTTCTAAATTTCAATTCATTTCAAAATCAGTTCAGTTTCAAAAATCATATCCGATTTCACTAAACTATTTCTTCCAAATCAAATATCTTTAGTTTCAAAGTTTCCAAAATCATACGTTTAGCAAATAATTCAAATTTTCAAATCAACTTAATTTAGGTCAAACAAAATTCATTTCCAAAACATCATGTAAATACTGGGTCTAAATTTTAATATATTTTCGAAACCAAATATTTTTTGAAAATCAATTTTTACCCCCAAAATGGTTACTAAGTTTTAAAACCATCCCTTTTAAAACCTTTAAACTATTTATTTCAATTTGCCATTGGAAAGATTATTGTTTTATATATATATATATATACACACTTTATTCAAAACATTTCAAATCTATATTTCCTACTAGTATAATTCAAAATAGTCTTATTCATTTACTTAACAAAGAAGTTTCAAACTTATTTAAATCGTTTTAAAACATACAAAACTAATCTTATATACTTATCAAATACTTTATACTTTCCAAAATTACTTATCTTTGAAAAGTTAACCTTGATTTGGAAGTGCTCGAACCTTCAAAATAGTCAAAGAAATCATATTTTCAATCCATGAGTTGGAAATGACCAACAAATTAGTAAATCAATTTTTATAAATAGAGTTATACTAAATCAAATCGAAAACTCGAGGATTGAACACCGGGCTCACTTCAAATCATTTCAAATATAGATACATACATCTTTCGAAAATCAAATCATACTTCGAAATCTGAAATCAAAATTGGTTTCACAAAATCACTCGCATAGCAAAGCTACCAGAGTGGACTCTCCCCCACTCTAAAACTCGAAAATAAATGTCGATGATGCGTGCACTCATCACCGAAATTTTTTGCCAGCGACAAAAGTGAGTTCTGGACTTCTATTTTCTTAAAACTTCTTTGAAGTTTCTTGGAAATCATTGGAACTCGTTTGAGTCATTTAAAACACTTCTTATTCAGAAAATACTTTCAAATCGTATTATTATATATTTTCAAAAATCTTAAAACCAATTTCAAAATGCCAGAGTTCAATCTCTCAAATTTCAAATTCGGAAGCCTTCAGTTATTAATCATTTTTATATAAATCAAATTTCTTATAAAATTTTCAAAATTTCAAATCCTTTCGAAATTTTAAATTCTAGTTTATAAAAGAAATATAATCCTTTCGAAAAAAATTCACTTTCATATATCGAATAAAATCATAATTATCAAAATAATAATTTCGGTATATAAAACAATTTCTGAAATACAAACAAAGCCCGATTTTCAAAGGATGATTCAAGGATGGATTTCAAAACAAAGATAGAGATTCAAATTAGAGGAACTCTAATCAAATAGAATTCAGATTCGAAGCTAGGCTCAAATGAAGATGAGATAGTTAAATTTCAAAATAGAAGATGGATATAAATCGCGGGCGACCTTTACCGGGTCAACCGTGACTTCAGGAATATAATCGATGCGCAATTCCAAGGCCAATCGACATCCGATCGCCAGAGATAGAATTCGGCATATCAAGAGATAGCAGCATCGTAAACCGATGATACCAAAATCTTCGGTGAATTAATGCCAATAGTAAAGGAGTTTCACCCCCTTTACAATTCATTCAGTAGAGTTATGGAATACTCCAGAATTAAAAGAATACAAATAGGGAGAGACAAGAATGAATTTTGGAACCGAGGCAAAATTCAAAGGAAGTACCAATCAAGAGAAAGGAGTTCAAGCTCGAACGAAAGTGATTCCGTAATTAAATTTACCATACATGCTAAATTTGCCTAGAGCCAAAGCTCTGATACCAAACTGTAAGGACCTGCTATTTTCAACCATTCGCATCCGCACATGCCGGACTTGAATTGCTCAAAATATCAGATTGTTAATTTAAATTTGGCAAAATTCAGCATATGCAGTGAAATAAATCAATTATAGAATCACAGATAAAGAGTAGTACAATAATACACAGCGAAATAAATAAATAGTAGTTCATGAAGCTACTATATAAACATCATAGCTAGAAATAAAAATACAACAGAACATCTCAGATGCGATGAAGTCTCTAGTACGAGCAGATGACTTCTCTGAGCCAATCAACTGGAAAGGCTGAAAGCGGAATCGATAGTTGGTCCCCAAACGAGGCTCCAAACTCCGAAGGTGAGTCTCAAAAGCTGTATCACTCAGTCTGACCCGAGCGTAAAGCAAAACACAAACACTCGAGTCAGGATTAACATTCTTATATCAATAAATCCAACTCAAGTGAAATATCAACTGAAATACAAGTAACTCAAAGGATGTTTGGGATAACCGTCCCCTATGGATTTGCAGAACTATCTACAAGGTAGAGATATACACTATAACACAGTGGTCATTCAATTTTATTTATACTTCAAAATCAAAACATCCTTTCCCTTTCAAATATATCTATTTTCCAAAATAGTATATATATATATATTAAATAATTTATAAAGTAAAGTATTTGAAATTTCCTCAACTGCACAAATTGATTCTAATCAACTCAAGTTCCAAATTCCCATTTATTCAAAGCTCAATTCATTAATTCAATTCAACTCCCAATAACTATTTCAACTTTCGTTATATTCAAAGCTTTAATATTCAATATTTTAAAGTTAAATCTAACAGTTTCATATAGATCTTGATTTAGCTTCATTATTATTTAGTCAGGAAATATCCACTTAACTAGTTCAATATCATTTAAATAGCCATAGATTACAATTTACAGAATATTTCCTTAAATTTATTTAAACTTAAAATATCCATTTAATCCCTTTTACCAAAACCAAGTTATAAAATCATATCTTAAATCCCGAGTTCAATAGTTTCAAATTGATTTAATTGAATATAATTCTTAATTAAATACCATTTCCAATTAATTCAACTTTATCTCTTCAACTTTAGCTTATTCAAAATTTTACCAAATCTATTTTGAAATATAAATTTAAACGAATCCTTAAACATATTATATGTATTAAATCAATCTCAGTTAGATTAAATATTATTATTAGGTCTATGCATAAAATTTTCATTTTTATACATGTAATATTCTAAGAACCGGTCTTTATTAAAACTGTATTTTTCTTTCCAAAACCATACAAATTATTTTCAAAACATTTATATATATATGGACCAATGGTGTCTGTATATAATTTTCTACCCTATGGTCAAGTGATATGGATATTTATCATTTCAATCCGAAATTTAAATATACCGGTAGATATCACTTCGACCCGCAATCCCAAATTCAATTTAATTGAAAATTGCTTGGGTTTATCATTTCAACCCATAACGAAGTTCTCCTATTCTAAAGTCCGTTCGGGTATGTATCATTTCAACCCATAGTGAATTCTAAACTACAGGGAACTTGCAGAGTGATAACAAATAATACAATAAAATAATAGGCATATATCATCAATAACAATATAATATAAACAACAGGATATGGCGTAATATCCCATAGGTGAACAAATGTAGATAACAACATATATAGCAATGTAAATAACTAACAACGGCATATTTCAATTGCCGATTCAATTGAAATCAAATTTAATTAATAAAAGAACGTTAATCGTGAGTGATTGCTCACCTTTCGAGGCTAGAGAGATTTGGAATGGGATACAAATCCAAGAACGAATTTTCAAAATGAACAAGATTGGCACGAATCACGGATAAGCTGACAAATAGGAATAGACGAATTCAAATCAAAATGGGATCGATGAAGAAGATACATTGCATATATAATTTTCAGAAACATCAATTTAAAACGTATATTTTCAAATTGATATTTAATTCAAACACAAATAAAATCATATATATATATATATATATATATATATAAATATATAAATATATATTTCAAACATCGTTGTTTTAAATTGAACACGTATACTAAAATCAACATATATTTCATATCAATATAATTTATACTCTGAAAAATCATCACAACACTTGTACGACTAGACCCAAAATCTCTGAAATGTATAATATAACTACCTATCTCTACAACTATGCATTTTAACAACCAAAACCTGAGATATAAATAAACACCATACACTAGAGTTTTAACAAATTAACATATATATAACAATTTAAAACAATAATTTAAATAAACAAATACATAAAACATCATCCCTATAACCTAATGTATAGGAAACTGTACTGTAGCTATTTATATTATAACAAAAATTAAAATGAACTAGTTAAATATATATTTATTTAAACATTATAAATTATACATAGTTTTATACATAAACAACAGATTTTATAAAAGAAACCAATATATACAATTTGTTCCATTATATCCATATATACAAGACTAATTGATCATGCACTTGAATAATACATACAGGTCATGTATGTAAATCGAAAATTTATATACATATATGACTTAAACTTATAAACTACTGTTATATACATACCTTGTAAAATTACAATTACTGTTAAACAAAATGGAAACTTTTAAACACAGTTTTATAAAATTGACTCGACAACTATCATATACAAACCATACAACAACGTATTTATATATGAATAACTACAGAAAAGAGAAAAAAAAAACATACTTTATATATATACACACTAGAATCGAGATGAAAATTATACATTTAAATTTTTAGTTTTACAACATTAATCACTAATGCTTTTACAACACTCATCTGCCATACTAATATATGTTATATTCGAACAGAAATAAAAATCTAATTATATTTTCAAAATATGTGTATTACTAATATTTTATAATAACAAATAAGATATAAGACTAACGTATATATACGTCTTTGAAAAGCTTGGCTTAAAATTCACATAAGCATTAAACAAAATAAAAATAAATAAATATGTAGATATAGTTTTATGCTAAAATATCAATTAAATGTAGACTGTTCTAATGTTAAACGTTTTATTCATACATATTGAAGTCTATATCAGTAAAATTTTCCTTCAAGTTCAAATAAAACAATTAAGATATATTAGGTATATTTGTTTCAAAGTTAACCAAAGCTGTAACACAGATTAACCCTATATAATATATAAAATAAACCTTGTAAAGTACTACACGTACAACACTTGACTGGTACATACATATATATAACGTATAACATATAACCAACATGCGAAACTTGTAAGCACAACAAAGTATATAAACTAATATACCTTATGTAAAACATAGAAGTGTTGATGCTTCAACGCTTGAGAGGGGGATGGTGGCTTCGGCGAGCTGCTGAGGTGGCCGAAGTGGAAGGTGCTGCGTTGGTGAGGTGAATAGGCAGCGGTGATGGGAGAGCCTTTGTGTGAGACAAAAAATGGAAACCAAGGAAAAACAAAAGAAGGAAATAAATTTGTTATAAAGCCAATACCTAATGTATGAAGAACTTGCAATGTAGAAGGAAGATGAACCAATGCAGTGAAAATTTATGAACGCGAGTTGAAATATATATAGGGAAGTTCGCTCAAACAAGGGATGTAGGAAGCTGACGTGGTAAGGGAGATATTGCATGGTTTTGAAATTTAAACAGAAGTAACTGCATGATTCAGGCGAATGAAAAATATGGCAAGCAAAAATTGATTTGGAACGTTTCAGTGTCAATCAAAGATTTTATACCCATTTAAACAATAAAGCAAAAGGAAGTGGAATAAATTTTCACCCTTGAATGGCAAGCATGGTCAAAATTTTCTTCCAAAAATCGCGGCTACTGATTTGTTTTCGATAGCTAAGGTATGAAATTTATGAGCGTGTAATAGATGCAGAATTTTAATTGAAACGTACGCTCAAATAATTAAAAAAAGTAACGTGATTATAAACTATTCGTTTCTTATTTATTTATTTCTCATATAGTTAGTACAATATACGCTAAATTTATAACAAAAGTAACGTATCTAAATTTATACGTTACTATTTTTTTCTCTACCTATTTTTAGTAAAATATACGTTTTAAAGCATATTCATTAGCTACGTACCATTTATGTGCTAACTAAATAAATCAAAACGGATATAATGTTCAAATTAAAACGTGTATTTTAAATAGCCTATTTATACTCTATTAACTTTAAAATTTATTACTTAATTAACTTTTGATTTGTTTACATTGGTTTGATTTACTTAACATTTAACACATAACTGATGTATTTACGTAAAAAAGAAAACGTAAAATTTATTTCCTATATATTATTAAATTTAAATTTTTAATTATTAATCCATTAATTAAGAAACAAATGTGTATACATATAAAGTTTATTTCTTTTACAGAATATTAATTACTTGATTTAAAGGTGTATAACCAATTTTTAAAAGAACAAAAGTGGAAATAAAATGTTGTTACCAATATATTCAGTTAAATTAAAAGATTTGGAAGTTAGAATTTTAAAAGATTTAAATTCCAATAAATGTTAAACTTTAACCAAAAATAAGAATTATAGAATTGGCTTATATTAATAAAAAATTTGTGACTATTTATAAAAAAAAATTCAATTTTTTTGTAAATTAAAACCCTAAAGTTTATAAATAAAAGAATAAAATACTTGTTAGAAGTTTTGGGTTGTTACACTAATGGTCTAGAAATTTGGTCAGCCACTCAAGATAAATATGAAGCACCGGCTACTTCTATGAGCACATGGACCGATGTATAAAAAATTGCAGCTTCTAATAATGCCAAATCTATGAATGTTTTATTTTGCTCACTAGATAAAAATGAATTTTCACGAGCCATGTTATGTAACGCTACATTATTTGGCATACCTTACAAGTTACACACGAAGGCATAAGCAAAGTTAAACAAACTAAGATTCCAATTTTACAAAATCAATTCTCATAATTTAAAATGAAAAAAAAAATTGAATCTATAGTAGATATGTACTCTAGATTCCAAACCATTCAACGTGATTTAATGGCACTTGGAGTCAAATTCACAAATTTTGATTTAGTATCTAGAATACTCAATTCTTTAACTCTAGAGTGGGAAAGAAAAGTATTAGCTATCGAAGAAGCTAATGATCTCTCAGCACTCTTAGTTGAAGAGTTGATAGGAAATTTAATGTCCTATAAAGCTAATTTGCAGGCACGAAAAGAACTAAATTCGAAAAAGAAGAACATAGCATTCCTATCAACAAATGAAGACTCCGAATAAGACGAAGAAGAAATTGTATTTATTGCCAAAAATTACAACAAATTCAACAAGTTTAGGAAAATGACTAAATTTTTGAAAGGAGGAAAATCAAGCTCAACAGATCAAACATCAATCAAATGGAATGAATGTGATCAATCTGGACATATGAAGAAAGACTGTCCCAAGCTCAATAATGATAAAAAGAAGAAAAAATTTGAAAAGTTCAAAAAGAAGAAGGCTTTCAAAGTAACATGGGATGACTCGGATTCTTCATCCTTTGACAGTGATAGCGATAGTGACGTAGAACAAGCTAATGTGTGTTTTATGGCACAAACTGATAAGGTATGTCCCGAGCTTAGCTATGACGAATTATTAGAACTTAGCATGGAATTAGATGGTAAATTTAGACAAATTAAAAAATTGAATAAAGAACATATAGCCAAAATAAATAGATTATAACTTGACGTAGGAATGTTAAAAGATGAAAAAATTATCTTAGAAGAGGAACTAGAATTATCTCAAGAAAAAATTAAAAATAATTTAGTCGAAAATGAGGCTATTGCTATTAATTTTGATAAAACTAAAATAGTAAAGGATAATTTGTTTAAAAAAATGTCAACTTGAAGAGTAATATTGAAAATTTAGAATTAAAAGAAAAATTAGATAAAATTACAAATAATGTTTCAAAATTTAATAAAGGAAAACTAGATTTGGAAAATCTTATCAAAATTTCAAAACCATTAGGTAATAGAAATGGAATAGGATTTAAAAATACTCCTAACCAAAAGGAAATGATGTTAAGAATTATAGTTATAAAAAGACTAGAAATTCACCTAAGTGTAATATGAATACCAAAAATATGAAAATTTGGATTCCTGAGACAAATAATAATTTGATTAGACAAAAATATATTAATAATTTCTTAGAGAATGTAGTATATAATAAAAATTATATTTATGAAGGTACCAAACCATCTTGGGTACGACTACCAACTACTCCTAACATATAGGACACTAACAAAGTATATGGGTACCAATTAAAACATCTTTTATTTTGCAGGTACCAAAAATAAAAAATAAGGAGAAATGGATACTAGATAGCGGATGCTCCAAGCATATGACCGAAAATTCAAAATTGTTATCAAATATAACATACATCGATGGTGGAACGGTAACCTTTGGAGATAACTCAAAATGATATGTCATGGGCATTGGAGAAGTCATCAACTCTGGTATTTCTAACTCTCCTATTATTACAAATGTTTTATTAGTAGAAAATCTAAAACACAACCTACTAAATATTAGTCAATTATGCGATAAAGGTTTTCGAATCAATTTCGAAAAAGATAGATGTAATATTTTCAATAATAACAAACAACTTATATTTGAAGGTTTTAGAAACAAAAATATTTATGTCTTAAATATGAATATAAATAAAAATTCAAATTTGTGTTTAGCCACCAAACATGACGTTCCATGGTTATGGCATAAATGATTTTGTCATATCAATTTTAAATATATTAATAAATTAGCAAAATATGAGCTAGTTAGAGGTTTATCTAAAATAAATTACAAAGTAGAAATTTTATGTAACGATTGTCAAATTGGAAAACTAAAGAAATTTTCTTTTAAATCTAAAAATAATATTTCTACAAAACAACCGTTAGAATTATTACATTTAGATTTATTTGGTCCAACACAAGTACGATCTATAAATCACAACAAATATGTTTTCGTAATAGTTGATGATTTTTCGAGATATACATGGACTTCATTTTTAAATCATAAAAGTAATACTTTTGGTATGTTTAAAATATTTACTAGAAGAATCAAAAAACAAATGGATTTTAAAATTAAAAATATTAGAAGTGATCACGGTGGAGAATTCGAAAATGATCTTTTTACTAATTTTTTCAATAAGAAAGGAATAAGTCATAATTTTTCTTTTATTCGCACACCTCAACAGAATGGTGTAGTAGAAAGAAAAAATCGTACGTTATAAGAATGTGCACAAACACTACTAAATAGTTGTAACGACCCAGAATTTTTAGAAATTAAAATTTGAATATTTAATTAATTTTAAATATTAATTAGTGAATTTATAAGTCAAATAAATTTTTATTTGAATTTTTGGATTTAATTGAATAATTAAATCGATAATTTAATATGTGAAATTATGGAAATAATTGAAAATATAGTTAAATATGATTGAAAATGATTTGTAAAATTTTATTTTATCATATTGAAGTTAGAATGATATTTTAGAACTTTTAAAATCGAATTAAAAGTAAATTTGTGAAAATTGAATATTTTAATATTTAATTATCGACTGTAAAATAGTCAATTTTTGAACAGTCTCAGAATTGAACGAAACCAGTTCCATTGGATCCGTAATAGTTAGTTATTACCGGATTTCAAATTTCGTGTCAATCGGAGTTATCGTTTGATCGTGGCAGCTCGAAACGCATCGATTTATTTTTAATTTAAATTTGGCGAGTCAAAATAGCCATTTTTCAAAAAGTCTCAGATTTTGACGAAACCAGTTTCATCGGATCCGTAATGTGATATTATTGTAAGGTTTCAAATTTCAAGTCAATTGGATTTACCGTTTGTCCGGTACAAATTAAAACGCCTAGAAATCGATTTAAATCGGTTTAATTTAAATTGAGCGTTTATAGCCATAACTCGCACATACTTCCGAATTAGCTTCCGAAACCTGTTCCATTGTGTCTGGAACGCGGGATAAACCCTGGGTACGCTGGTTACGGCGTCTAAATCGGAGTTCGGAATTTCCGGGATGAATAGTGTCGCTCGTTCCTTATAAATAGCCCCTACCTTTCATAATTTTAGAAAAAAAATATCAAAACCTAAACCTAATTTGACCTAGCCGCCACTTTTAGATTCTAAGGCCAGAAATCATCCAATTTCAACCCTTAATCTCTTCCAATCCGTGAAGTTTTGGCCAAAGTTGTTAACTACAAAGATGAAGAGCACGAGATGAGCTTTAAATCCATACGGATATGATCGGGAATGGAGCAACGATGAGGGAGCAAGAAGGGGCCGTATGCTTCAGTTTTCACATGCCATTCGAGGCTGTACATGGGGCCGAGTTCACTACTGTTGGGGCCGAGCATGGCTATGGTCATGAGCTTCAGGTTGGTGGTGGTTTGATCGTGTTTAGTTGAGCGAGGTGATCGAAATATGAAAACCTAATTTAGGCTAATGGGTTACTTTGTGCGGCTATCTCCTGTAACTTGCGTGTGTTAGGAAGAAGGGGGGGGGGGGTGCGGTGGAGATGAGTTGGCAGTGGATCTAGTGGCTAGGATTGCTTTGGGTATAAGATTTGTGGATTAATGTTGTTTTAATTATATTTAAGTCGTGTACAAACTTGTAAATTACATAACTTTTTCATACGAGGTCGAAAAAATGCAAACTCAGTTGCGTTGGAATCGTATGGACGAGCACTACGCGATGGAGTTGGTTTGGAGTCGTTTGGAGTTAGTGAGAATTTTGGGTAAAATTAAACGCGCGTTTAATTTTATTCGAAATAAAAGCTAAAACGGAATTTAAAACCAAGGTGAGAATTTCTCACTCAATCGAATAGGTTTCGATTTTATTTTAAATAGTTAGATTTAAAATATTTGAATGCATGTTTGAATGATGACTGTAAATTATTGATTGTTAAAATAGACATTATGCGTCGTTAGTAAGCGGATGTTATTTAGTAAAAACATATACCGCGAATATTTCATAAACAGTGAAATTGGTATTATATATAATATCAATATATATATATTGGCATATGTATATATTGCAGTTGATTGATTTCCCGCATTTTTTGTTTAGCGGATGAGACCCTATTACGCCGTTATTAAGCGGATAATATTTATTAAGAACATATACCGCGATAATTTCGTACTGGAGCGAAATTGGTATTGTGCTAATGTTTTTGGATGCAGGAAAACAGGTTGGAGGGATCCAACTGGATTCCTCAACAGTTTTGAGTTTATTTCAGATATTTTGATATTTGATGGATTTTTATATCGATATATGATATCGTTGTAGTCGTGATTGACTATTTGGTGTGTAGCATCATTGGACCCAGATTTTGGGATTTTAAAATGATCTTTAAAATGATTTTTGAAAATATACTTTATTTCTGGAATTGATCCATTATAAATAAATAAAAGTTATAATTTTATAAGTTATAAAATTATGGTTTTTGTGAAATATAGTTAAAGCTGATTTTTGTGAAATATAGTTAAAGCTGATTTTTGTGAAATATAGTTAAAAGCTGATTTTTGAGAAATATGAATTTATGATTTTATAAAATAGGTTAAATTGGATTTTTGAATATATTATAAAAGTTTAAATATAGGATTTATGAAGTTTGATTATTTTATAAATCAAAATGGTGAAACTATAAAGGAGTTAAGACGTTTTAAAAGAATAATATAGATTGATTTATATTAAAGGATTTACAAATGAATATTTGTAAATTAAAACATTGGGATTATAAAATGAGATTTTATAAGTGTTTGAATGAAGTGAAAATGAATTTTATAAATGAATGGAATTCATGGAATTATATAACGGTAAAGTCATAATTGGAATTTTATAAACAGTAGGTTTATAAAATTTGTAAAGTTATTAAAGTAATAAAATTATGTTAAATAAATGAATCTTATAAGTTATAAGATTTATGGTTTGGAAAGTCTTTAAAAGAACGATTTTGTAAAATAATCGTTTATAAGTAATTAACTTATAATGTGAGCGTTTAGTTTATAATTTAGTTATAAACTGGAATAAGTTAATAAAGGAGATTTATAAAAAGGAAGTTTTTATAAATAAATAGAAAAGGAATTTATAAGCGTTGTTTTATAAATTCGCAAACGACTTATTTTGATAAGTTAATTGTTGAAACCTATCAATGGAGTTATATTCACATTTTTGAATAGTGAATAATCCTTTGAATTAAAGTGAATAAAAATTGATGAAATTTGTTAACAAAGTTTATTCACGTTTTGAATAGTGAATAATACGTTAAAGAAATTGTTTTGAATGTGATATTTTAAACAGAATTAAAACAATCTAACGATGTTTTTAAACATGTTGAGATTCGAAACCATAGATTTCAACATTTATTGTTGAAATAGATGTTTCGAGAAATGAAAGGAGATGATGGACTATAACACTGTTGTTATAGTAAATGATTTCCGAAAGGAAATGTTTTGAATAGTATTGGGATTTATATATATCTATTTTAATTTCGAATCCCTATACTAGTGATTTTGGGTTGTCGTAACGATGTTTTACGCAACATTCGTTTTGGCCCAAGTAGATATGTTTAAGAAAGGATTTTCTTAATAGAATGAAATATATACTTAATTCGATTTAAGTATATTGAATATTTTCTAAGTGTTGAAAACAAAAAGATTTGTGAATTACTTATTTTTAATAAGTATGGAAATGTTTTCCAATGTGAAGTGAATATTTAGAATTTATCTTTTCGAGGATAAATTGAAATGGATTATTGAAATCGCATATGCATGGATATTTTGAAATATAAATTCATTATGGAATTTATAAATGAAAAGGAGAATTGTTTTAAAAATAAATATTGATTTATTTTTGAAGTGTTGAAATTATATATATCTTGTAAAGATATTTTGGAAAATAAATAATTTGGAAAATTATTTGGAATCTGGTGATGTGTGCATATCCAGTGATAGTTCAATAACCGACTATCAGTATTTCCCTTTGAATGGGTATTTGATGTGATTTGATTGAATTTGAATGCCACACTTATTTTTGAATAAGCGCTCACTATTCGGGTTAACCGGGAAAGGACCATGGGGTCGTATAACCCATTCCGAATATGTGATACGTCGTTGTGAATAGCATTGAAGATCGGTGTTGAAGACCGGATATTTGCGAAAGCGATAGGATGACCTATCGATTGTCTCTGCACTGAGTTGCAACGGTATAGAGACTCCCTAAGTGATGGGAAATCCGATCAGGATTGTGGATATCCGGATTGCAAGGACTTCTTTGTAAGTGCCTTCGGTTTTGTTCGAGCCCGGAACAAACTTGTATGGATTGTATGTCTGACATTACAAGTTGAGATATAAAGCCGATTTCTTTCAAATATATTTCTGTTGGTGACGGAGAATTTATTCTTTTTGCTTAACACCCTTCTCTGAGACGTACGAGCTCAGAGGTTATGTAGTTGAATGTTATCAGCGATATATTCCCAATTTGGTAATGTGACATGCTGAGTGATGCTGAAATGATCATTGTGTTGATTATTTGTGATAGGACCGTTTATTTGATCGTCTATCCTTGTGATCATTGTGTTGATCATTTGTTGACCCAAAGCATGGCTTTTGTATAAAGTATGTTTTGTGGACGTGAATTCGTCGAGCCTCACACCCCGTGAATGGTCAAAACAGGAAAGAAGCAGCAAGGTTATGAGGGGTAGCGCCCTTTAGGATATGTGCATTTCCTTCTGGAAAAAGGTGGTGTCATGGTATGGAGCCCAGATACTTACTCATGTTGAAAACACTTTATGATTGTGTGAATTGATTACGAGCGCTCAGTTGATAAAGGTCCCAAAGGACCGGGGGATGGCATATTCGGTCAGTTGTTACTCAGTTAGGAGTAACCCGGCCTTGTGTTGGTAGAGATCCGGTTTGGTTCTCGGGGATGTCCATCCAGAGGCATTCTCATGTGGCAATGGGAAGTTCCTTGGCCTGACCATTTTTTGGAAATCCAATTCCCAATACGAAACTTGTACGGTATTAGTTGTAGAACCTGCTATTCACTTATGGTGGTCACCACTATTTGGATAGTAGCTATAGTAGGCATACGATAATGGTCGTATGTTGGCTAAGATTTATATCTTTATTTTAGAAATGAATTTTCCTACATTATGCACTAATAATAATATCAAATGTTATTTTAAATGCGTATCAAGCATCTTTGACTATCATAAGGAGAAATCTCCTCCGATTCTGCGTTTGCATGTGTGTGTGTGCGGGAGGCCTTATGGTAGTCTCATTTTTTAAAAGCATTGCGAATTGATTAAAAATATTCCTCTATTTTGATTTTAAAGATAAATAAACTGTTTTGAGTTCTCACACCAGTCACATGACTGACTCGGAGTTTATTGTTTTCCTTCCTAAACTCTGGGTGCCCACCAATTTCCACACGGGCAGTTAAGAGTTAGGTTTATCAGGATATTCTGGATATTCTGGAGTTGCTGGAGGCAAGCTGGATGGCATGGCGTATTACTAGTTTATATAGTATTTCTTTTTCCGCTGCACTGTTTGATGTTGTTGATGTTGTATACTCTGATGATATGATATGATGTAATGAAATGAAATGTGATGTAATAACTGATATAGTTCTTTATTTAAAGATTATTCATTTATTATTATATGTTGTTCCGCTGCGAATTGTGATATTCTGATGTTGTTCTGTTGTTTTCTTCTGTCCCGTTCTATTTTTAAAATTCTTCTATCTTCTATTTTTCAAATTCTCTGTTTTCTTTCTCTGTTTTCTAAAAATTGTCTATCTTCTTTCCTCTCTATTTCCTAACTCTTCTCTCTTCTTTCTTTCTTTTTCTTAAATTCTTTCTAAAACCCATAACATTCCGTGTTTCCGGCCTTCGATTTCTCGGCAGTCGATAAAGTGAGTATCGATGTTGAATTTTCGAAAGTCGAAAATTCTCGGGGCGTTACATTTGGTATCAGAGCTGATGGTTAAGCGACAACCATGGATCTGTAGGGTATTACTCATTAGAGATAGAGTCAGCAGTACTCTAGAATGAGTTTGAGAGTAATAATAGCTACGAGTGCGTATTTGTTAGTGAATATAAAATTGTTTTATATTGTGATGATTGGTTTATTGAGTGGTATATGAACTTTCGTCAGCGTGGTCCGCAAGACTATGCCGAAGGGGTTTCTAAACACTTGAATAGAACAATTCGACATAATATTGTTTTAATTGGGTAAATGAAATAATTTTACCTTAAGTATATTTTGTATGTAAAGAAATAATTTTTCAAAATTATTAAAGTGTATATAAGTTGATTGTTAGGTTGTTTGGATAATCTAAATAAAAGAATAATTGTATAAGCAAAAGAATTATAAGAATTGAGTTATAATTAAAGTGAATTACAATTGTGAAATAAACTTATATATACAAGAAGTAAAATTATATGAATATGAGTTGTAAATAAAAATGAATATAAGGTTAAATGAAATATAACTTAAGTGTTGTTGAATGGAATTGATTTTGGTATCGAAGTAAATAATCAAGTGGATTAAAAGAAATGTGAACTTAAGTTATGTGAATGAAATTCAACTTTAGAAATTGAATGAATTGAATGTTAATCAATTAAATGTAAATTTAAGTTGATATAAAATAATGAATATAAGTGTTGATTCATTACAATCTAATGTTATTAGAAGTTGAATAAAAAAATGAATGAATATAAACAAAGGAATTTGGTTGAAATTAATATACATTGATTGTTATATGATTGTTGATTAATTGTATGTAATTCATTAAGTGTTAATGAAATTGGAAGCTATGAAATTGAATTCAAATTAGAAGTAAATAAATTTGAATAGAATTGAGTGTGAATTGGATTTAATTAGTAAATGTAAACTAATTAAATTGAGAATGAATGTTGATAAAAAAATCCAATGTAAATAAATCAAATGTGATTTAAATTGAAAACCAATTCATTATATATGAATGAGAATATGAATGAATATTATTGGTTATGAATGTAGTTGGTTGATGGTTGAATATATATTGCTATTGTTGCATTTGCTATGTGACATATAAGTTGTTATGTTGCTATATGTTGTATATTGAGATTATTTGCATATGTGCATGTTCTCATGTTGTTTGTTGAGTGTTTAGTAGGTGCGGATAGCGTTTGCTTCGCATTTGGAGCTCGCTTTCGCGCTATATTAGCCGTATATGCTCGCTAATAAAATATAAGGTACATATCTCGGATTAAATATCGTACTTTTATACTTTTTCCCTTCGGGATGCCTCATTACTTGATGAGATGTATATTTGTGATATATATACTGTCATTTTTTTTCGGATCGAGCCGCGCAAAGGAGACTATGGCGAATTTTTCCGAAAATTTAAGGCGTTAGAAAAATTTTGAGAAAAATTGGAAAATTTTGAAAACTTTAACTTTGATTTTGGAATTGAAAGTTAAATGATATAGTTGCTTTTGAAAAGATAACTAAGTATGATTTGAAAAAATTAGTAAAGATTTGAAAGAAGTTTAACTAAGAATTTTGGAAAGTTAATAGATTCTGTAACCTTTCTTACTTGTAATTTCGAGGACGAAATTCTTTTAAGGGGGAAAGATTGTAACGACCCAGAATTTTTAGAAATTAAAATTTGAATATTTAATTAATTTTAAATATTAATTAGTGAATTTATAAGTCAAATAAATTTTTATTTGAATTTTTGGATTTAATTGAATAATTAAATCGATAATTTAATATGTGAAATTATGGAAATAATTGAAAATATAGTTAAATATGATTGAAAATGATTTGTAAAATTTTATTTTATCATATTGAAGTTAGAATGATATTTTAGAACTTTTAAAATCGAATTAAAAGTAAATTTGTGAAAATTGAATATTTTAATATTTAATTATCGACTGTAAAATAGTCAATTTTTGAACAGTCTCAGAATTGAACGAAACCCATTCCATTGGATCCGTAATAGTTAGTTATTACCGGATTTCAAATTTCGTGTCAATCGGAGTTATCGTTTGATCGTGGCAGCTCGAAACGCATCGATTTATTTTTAATTTAAATTTGGCGAGTCAAAATAGCCATTTTTCAAAAAGTCTCAGATTTTGACGAAACCAGTTTCATCGGATCTGTAATGTGATATTATTGTAAGGTTTCAAATTTCAAGTCAATTGGATTTACCGTTTGTCCGGTACAAATTAAAACGCCTAGAAATCGATTTAAATCGGTTTAATTTAAATTGAGCGTTTATAGCCATAACTCGCACATACTTCCGAATTAGCTTCCGAAACCTGTTCCATTGTGTCCGGAACGCGGGATAAACCCTAGGTACGCTGGTTACGGCGTCTAAATCGGAGTTCGGAATTTCCGGGATGAATAGTGTCGCTCGTTCCTTATAAATAGCCCCTACCTTTCATAATTTTAGAAAAAAAATATCAAAACCTAAACCTAATTTGACCTAGCCGCCACTTTTAGATTCTAAGGCCAGAAATCATCCAATTTCAACCCTTAATCTCTTCCAATCCGTGAAGTTTTGGCCAAAGTTGTTAACTACAAAGATGAAGAGCACGAGATGAGCTTTAAATCCATACGGATATGATCGGGAATGGAGCAACGATGAGGGAGCAAGAAGGGGCCGTATGCTTCAGTTTTCACACGCCATTCGAGGCTGTACATGGGGCCGAGTTCACTACTGTTGGGGCCGAGCATGGCTATGGTCATGAGCTTCAGGTTGGTGGTGGTTTGATCGTGTTTAGTTGAGCGAGGTGATCGAAATATGAAAACCTAATTTAGGCTAATGGGTTACTTTGTGCGGCTATCTCCTGTAACTTGCGTGTGTTAGGAAGAAGGGGGGGGGTGCGGTGGAGATGAGTTGGCAGTGGATCTAGTGGCTAGGATTGCTTTGGGTATAAGATTTGTGGATTAATGTTGTTTTAATTATATTTAAGTCGTGTACAAACTTGTAAATTACATAACTTTTTCATACGAGGTCGAAAAAAATGCAAACTCAGTTGCGTTGGAATCGTATGGACGAGCACTACGCGATGGAGTTGGTTTGGAGTTAGTGAGAATTTTGGGTAAAATTAAACGCGCGTTTAATTTTATTCGAAATAAAAGCTAAAACGGAATTTAAAACCAAGGTGAGAATTTCTCACTCAATCGAATAGGTTTCGATTTTATTTTAAATAGTTAGATTTAAAATATTTGAATGCATGTTTGAATGATGACTGTAAATTATTGATTGTTAAAATAGACATTATGCGCCGTTAGTAAGCGGATGTTATTTAGTAGAAACATATACCGCGAATATTTCATAAACAGTGAAATTGGTATTATATATAATATCAATATATATATATTGGCATATGTATATATTGCAGTTGATTGATTTCCCGCATTTTTTGTTTAGCGGATGAGACCCTATTACGCCGTTATTAAGCGGATAATATTTATTAAGAACATATACCGCGATAATTTCGTACTGGAGCGAAATTGGTATTGTGCTAATGTTTTTGGATGCAGGAAAACAGGTTGGAGGGATCCAACTGGATTCCTCAACAGTTTTGAGTTTATTTCAGATATTTTGATATTTGATGGATTTTTATATCGATATATGATATCGTTGTAGTCGTGATTGACTATTTGGTGTGTAGCATCATTGGACCCAGATTTTGGGATTTTAAAATGATCTTTAAAATGATTTTTGAAAATATACTTTATTTCTGGAATTGATCCATTATAAATAAATAAAAGTTATAATTTTATAAGTTATAAAATTATGGTTTTTGTGAAATATAGTTAAAGCTGATTTTTGTGAAATATAGTTAAAGCTGATTTTTGTGAAATATAGTTAAAAGCTGATTTTTGAGAAATATGAATTTATGATTTTATAAAATAGGTTAAATTGGATTTTTGAATATATTATAAAAGTTTAAATATAGGATTTATGAAGTTTGATTATTTTATAAATCAAAATGGTGAAACTATAAAGGAGTTAAGACGTTTTAAAAGAATAATATAGATTGATTTATATTAAAGGATTTACAAATGAATATTTGTAAATTAAAACATTGGGATTATAAAATGAGATTTTATAAGTGTTTGAATGAAGTGAAAATGAATTTTATAAATGAATGGAATTCATGGAATTATATAACGGTAAAGTCATAATTGGAATTTTATAAACAGTAGGTTTATAAAATTTGTAAAGTTATTAAAGTAATAAAATTATGTTAAATAAATGAATCTTATAAGTTATAAGATTTATGGTTTGGAAAGTCTTTAAAAGAACGATTTTGTAAAATAATCGTTTATAAGTAATTAACTTATAATGTGAGCGTTTATGTAACGACCCAGAATTTTTAATAATTAAAATTTGAATATTTAATTTATTTTAAATATTAATAATTGAATTTTTAAGTCAAATAAATTTTATTTTGATTTATTGGATTTAATTGAATTATTAAATTGATAATTTAATATGTTAAATTATGGAAATAATTGAAAATAGGGTTAAATATGATAGAAAATGATTTTTAAAATTTTATTTTATCATATTGAAGTTAGAATGATATTTTAGAACTTTTAAAATCGAATTAAAAGTAAATTTGTGAAAATTGAATATTTTAATATTTAATAATCGACTGTAAAATAGCCAATTTTTGAACAGTCTCAGAATTGAACGAAACCAGTTCCATTGGATCCGTAATAGTTAGTTATTACCGGATTTCAATTTTCGTGTCAATCGGAGTTATCATTTGATCGTGGCAGCTCGAAACGCATCGAATCGTTTTTAATTTAATTTTAGCGAGTCAAAATAGCCATTTTTCAAAAAGTCTCGGAATTCGACGAAAACAGTTTCATCGGATCCGTAATGTGATATTATTGTAAGGTTTCAAATTTCAAGTCAATTGGATTTACCGTTTGTCCGTTACAAATTAAAACGCCTAGAAATCGATTTAAATCGGTTTAATTTAAATTGAGCGTTTACAGCCATAACTCGCACATACTTCCGAATTAGCTTCCGAAACCTGTTCCATTGTGTCCGGAACGCGGGATAAACCCTAGGTACGCTGGTTACGGCGTCTAAATCGGAGTTCGGAATTCCCGGGATGAATAGTGTTTACGCTTGCTTTTCTTATAAATAGCACCATTCACAAATAAAAAAAAAATAACAACTAAAACCCTAATCTTATTTGCCTAGCCGCCAGTAACATTATGAAGGGCCAGAAATGCTCCATTTTCATTCATCAATCTCTCCAAATCCATTCACATTCACGCGAGGTGTTCAACACGAAGATTGAAGAGCATGGAGAGAGCTTTAATTCCATACGGGTATGATCGTAAATGGTGCGACGGAGGGAGAGAGAAGTGGGGCCGTTTGCATCAGTTTTGGCACGCGTTTCGAGGGCCATCTTTGGGCCGAGCTCCACCAGGGTCAGGCCGAACATAGCTAAGGTGAGGAGCTTCGTCATGGTGTTGGTATGATCGGGTTTCGTCGAGTATTAATGGCGAATTAATTAACCCTAGTTTGGGATGGAATGGGTTGTGTGCGTGTTTGGTAACCTGGAGCTTGCGTGAACATGATGGAAGAAGGAGTTAACGGTGGAGATGTGGGGGTTGTGTGATCCAAGGGCTAAGATTTGCTTAGGGTATAAATTAATTAAGTTATGTTGAAATTTGTTGATTAAAACTTGTGTAACTTGTAAAATTAATAACTTTTTCATACGAGGTCGAAAAAATGCAAATCCAGTTGCGTTGGAATCGTATGGACGAGCACTACGCGATGGAGTTGGTTTGGAGTCGTTTGGAGTTAGTGAGAATTTCGGGTAAAATTAAACGCGCGTTTAATTTTATTCGAAATAAAAGCTAAAACGGAAATTAAAACCAAGGTGAGAATTTCTCACTCAATCGAATAGATTTCGATTTTATTTTAAATAGTTAGATTTAAAATATTTGAATGCATGTTTGAATGATGACTGTAAATTATTGATTGTTAAAATAGACATTATACGCCGTTAGTAAGCGGATGTTATTTAATATAAACATATACCGCGAATATTTCATAAACAGTGAAATTGGTATTATATATAATATCAATATATATATATTGGCATATGTATATATTGCAGTTGTTGATTTCCCGCATTTTTTGTTTAGCGGATGAGACCCTATTACGCCGTTAGTAAGCGGATAATATTTATTAAAAACATATACCGCGATAATTTCGTACTGGAGCGAAATTAGTATTGTGCTAATGTTTTTGGATGCAGGAAACAGGTTGGAGGGATCCAACTGGATTCCTCAACAGTTTTTATTTGATTTTCAGATATTTTGATATTTGATGGATTATCATATCGATATATGATATCGTTGTTAGTCGTGATTGACTATTTGGTGTGTAGCATCATTGGACCTAGAATTTGGAATTTTAAAATGATTTTAAAAGTGATTTTTGAGAATATACTATATTTTTGGAATTGATCCGTTTTAAATAAATAACGTTATAATTTTTAAAGTTATAAAAAATTATGATTTTGTGAAATATAGTTAAAAGCTGATTTTTGAGAAATATGGATTTATGATTTTATAAAATAGTTTAAATTGGATTTTTGAATATATTATAAAAGTTTGAATATAGGATTTATAAAATTTGATTATTTTATAAATCAAAAGGATGGAATTATAAAGGAATTTAAAGACGTTTTAAAAGAATAATATAAATGGATTTATATTAAGAGATTTATAAATGGATATTTATAAATTGAAATATAGACATTATAAAACGAGTTTTTATAAGTGTTTGAATGTAGTGAAAATGAATTTCATAAATGAATGAAATTTATAGAATTATAAACTGTGAAGTTATAAATGAAATTTATAAATAGTAAGATTTATAAATTTGTGAAGTTAATTGAAGAATAGATTTGGTTAAATAAATGAATCTTATAAGTTATAAGATTTATAATTATGAAGTTTAAAGAACGATTTTATAAAATAATCGTTTTATAAGTATTTAACTTATAATATAAACATTTAGTTTATAATTGAGTTATAAACTGAAATATGTTAATAAAGGAATTTATAAAAAAAGAAGTTTTTATAAATAAATAGAAATAGAATTTATAAACGTTGTTTTATGAATTCGCAAACGACTTATTTTGATAAGTTAATTGTTATAACCTATTAATGGAGTTATATTCACATTTTTGAATAGTGAATAATCCTTTAAAATAAATTGAATAAAAGGATGAAATTTGTTAACGAAGTATGTTCACGATTTTTGAATAGTGAATAACACGTTAAAAAAAATGTTTTGAATGTGATATTTTAAATAGAATTAAAACGATCTAACGATGTTTTAAAAGGTGTTGAGATTCGAAACCATAGATTTCAACATTCATTGTTGAAATAGATGTTTCGTGAAATAAAAGGAAATAGTGGACTATAACACTGTTGTTATAGTAAATGATTTCCGAAAGGAAATGTTTTGTATAGTATTGGGATTTATATATCTATTTTAATTTCGAATCCCTATACTAGTGATTTTGGGTTGTCGTAACGATGTTTTACGTAACATTCGTTTTGGCCCAAATAAATATGTTTAAGAGAATGATTTTCTTAAAGAATGAATTATATACTTAATTCGATTTAAGTATATTGAATATTTTCCAAGGTTGAAAATAAAAAGATTTGTGAATTACTTATGAATAATAAGTATGGAAATGTTTTCCAATATGAAATGAATAATTAGAATTTTTTTTTTGAAGATAAATCGAAATGAATTATTGAAATCGTATATGCATAGATATTTTGGAAATATAAATTCATTATGGAATTTATATGTGAAAAGTGGAATTTGTATAAAAATAAATATTGATTTATTTTTGAAGTGTTGAAATTAAATATCTTGTAAAGATATTTTGGAAAATAAATAATTTGGAAAATTATTTGGAATCTGGTGATGTGTGCATATCCAGTGATAGTTCAATAGCCGACTATCAGTATTTCCCTTTGAATGGGTATTTGATGTGAATTGTTTGAAATTGAATGCACACTTATTTTTGAATAAGCGCTCACTATTCGGGTTAACCGGGAAAGGACCATGGGGTCGTATAACCCACTCCGAATATGTGATACGTCGTTGTGAATCGCATTTGAAGATCGGTGTTGAAGACCGGTATTTGCGAGAGTGATAGGATGAACTATCGATTGACTCTGCACCGAGTTGCTCCGGTATTGAGTTCTCCATATGTGATGGTGAATCCGATCAGGATTGTGAATATCCGGATTGCAAGGACTTCTTTGTAAGTGCCTTCGGTTCTGTTCGATCCCGGAACAGACTTGTATGGATTGTATGTCTGACATTACAATTTGAGATATAAAGCCGATTTCTTTCAAATATATTTCTGTTGGTGGCGGAGAATTTATTCTTTGCTTAACACCCTTCTTTGAGACGTATGTGCTCAAAGGTTATATAGTTGGAGTTATCAGCGATATATTCCCAGTTTGGTAATGTGACATGCTGAGTGATGCTGAAATGATCATTGTGTTGATTATTTGTGATAGGATCGTTTATTTGATCGTCTATCCTTGTGATCATTGTGTTGATCATTTGTTGACCCAAAGCATGGCTTTTGTATAAAGTATGTTTTTGTGGACGTGACTTCGTCGAGCCTCACACCCCGTGAATGGTCAAAACAGGAAAGAAGCAGCAAGGTTATGAGGGGTAGCACCCTTTAGGATGTGTCCATTTCCTTCTGGAAAAGGGTGGTATCATGTTATGGAGCCCAGATACTTACTCATGTTGAAAACACTTTATGATTGTGTGAATTGATTACGAGCGCTCGGTTGAAAAGGTCCCAAAGGACCGGGGGATGGCATATTCGGTCAGTTGTTACTCAGTTAGGAGTAACCCGGCCTTGTGTTGGTAGAGATCCGGTTTGGTTCTCGGGGATGTCCATCCAGAGGCATTCTCATGTGGCAATGGGAAGTTCCTTGGCCTGATCATTCGTTGGAAATCCAAAGAAACAATACGTGACTTGTACGGTTTTAGTTGTAGAACCTGCCATCTAATATGGTAGCTATTAGTAGGCATAATATAATGGTACCTATGCTGGCTAAGATTTATATTCTACTTTCGAAATGAATTTTTCCTACACTATGCACTAATAATAATATCAAATGCTCTTTTTAAATGCGTATCAAGCATGTTTGACTATCATAAGGAGAAATCTTCTCCAAGTCTGCGTTTGCATTGTGTGTGTGGCAGGAGGTCTTATGGTAGTCTCATTTTTAAAAGCATTGCGAATTGAATTTAAAAATATTCCTCTATTTTGATTTTAAAGATAAATAAACTGTTTTGAGTTCTCACACCAGTCACATGACTGACTTGGAGTTTATTGTTTTCCTTCCTAAACTCTGGGTGCCCACCAATTTCCACACGGGCAGTTAAGAGTTAGGTTTATCAGGATATTCTGGATATTCTGGAGTTGCTGGAGGCAAGCTGGATGGCATGGCGTATTATTTATATAGTATTTCTTTTCCGCTGCACTGTTGTTGTTGTACACTCTGATGATATGATGTAATGAAATGTATAATATGTAATAACTGATAGTTCTTTGTTTAAAGATTATTCATTTATTATTATATGTTGTTCCGCTGCGAATTGTGAGATTCTGTTGTTGTTCTGTTGTTTTCTATTCCGTCCGTTCTATTTTTCAAATTCTCTGTTTTCTAAAAATTGTCTATCTTCTTTTCTCTCTTCTCTCTATTTTCTATCTTCTTCTCTCCTCCCTAACTTCTATCTTTTTATCTTCTTCTTTCCTAAATTTTTCTTAAAACCCCTAAGGGTTCGTATTTTCGTTCATCTTGAATTAAACAAAGGAGATTAGTGTCTATTCAAGGAGTACGGACTTACGGGTCTTTACATTTGGTATCAGAGCTGATGGTTAAGCGACAACCATGGTTCTGTAGGGTATAATTCATTAGAGATAGAGTCAGCAGTACTCTAGAATGAGTTTGAGTGTAATAATAGATATGAGAGCGTATTTGTTAGTGAATATAAAATTGTTTATATTGTGATGATTGGTTTATTGAGTGACATATGAACCTTCGTCAGCACGGTCAGTCAAACTATGCCGAAGGGGTTTCTAAACACTTGAATAGAACAATTCGGCACAGTATTGTTTTAATTGGGTAAATGAAATAATTTTGCCTTGATTATATTTTATATATGAAGGAATAATTTTTCAAAATTATTAAAGTGTATATAAGTTGATTGTTAGGTTGTTTGGATAATCTAAATTAAAGAATAATTGTATAAGCAAAAGAATTATAAGAATTGAATTATAATTAAAGTGTTTACAAATGTGAAATAAACTTATATACATAAGAAGTGAAACTATAGGAATATATTTATGAATATGAGCTGTAAATATAAAGTGAATATAAAGTTAAATGGAATACAACTTAAGTGTTGTTGAATGGAATTGATTTTGGTATCGAAGTAAATAATCAAGTGGATTAAATGAATATAAACTTGAGTTATATAAATGAAATCCAACTTTGGTAATTTAATGGAATTAATGGATTGAATGATTAATCAATTGAATGTAATTTAAAGTTGATATGGAATAATGAATGTAAGTGTTGATTCATTTAAAATCTAATGTTATTAGAAGTTGAATAAAAAAAAAATGAATGAATATCAATTTAATTAAACCAATTCAAAGTGATGGTGTTAAATCAAATAAGCGAAGAAATTTGGTTGTAATCAATATACTTTGGTTGTTATATGATTGTTGATTGATTGTATATAATTCATTAAGTATTAATGAAATTAAAAGCTAATGCAATTGAATTCAAATTAGAAGTAAATAAATTTGAATAGAATTGAATGTGAATTAGATTTAATTAGTGAATGCAAACTAATTAAAATTGAGAATGAATGTTAGTAAGAACATCCAATGTAAATGAATCAAATGTAATTTAGAGTGAAAACCAATTCATTGTATATGAATGAGAATATGAATGAATATTATTGGTTCTGAATGTAGTTGGTTGATGGTTGAATATATATTGCTATTGTTGCATTTGCTATGTGACATATATAGTTGATATGTTGCTATATGTTGTATATTGAGATTATTGTCTATATGCATGATTCTCATGTTGTTTGTTGAGTTTAGTAGGTGCGGATCGCGTTTGCTTCGCATTTGGAGTTCGCTTTTGCGCTATATTAGCCGTATATGCTTGCTAATAAAATATAAGGTACATATCTCGGATTAAATATCGCACTTTTATACTTTTTTCCCTTCGGGATGCCTCATTACTTGATGAGATGTATATTTGTGATATATATATACTGTCATTTTTTTTTCGGATCGAGCCGCGCAAAGGAGACTATGGCGAATTTTTCCGAAAATTTAAGGCGTTAGAAAAAATTTGAGAAAAATTGGAAAATTTTGAAAACTTTAACTTTGTTTTAGAGTTGAAAGTTAAATGATATAGATTGTTTTTGAAAACATAACTAAGTATGATTTGAAAACTTAGTAAAAGTTATCATAAGAAGTTTAATTATGAATTTTGGAAAATTAATAGATTCTGTAACTTTTCTTACTTGTAATTTCGAGGACGAAATTCTTTTAAGGGGGAAAGATTGTAACGACCCAGAATTTTTAATAATTAAAATTTGAATATTTAATTTATTTTAAATATTAATAATTGAATTTTTAAGTCAAATAAATTTTATTTTGATTTATTGGATTTAATTGAATTATTAAATTGATAATTTAATATGTTAAATTATGGAAATAATTGAAAATAGGGTTAAATATGATAGAAAATGATTTGTAAAATTTTATTTTATCATATTGAAGTTAGAATGATATTTTAGAACTTTTAAAATCGAATTAAAAGTAAATTTGTGAAAATTGAATATTTTAATATTTAATAATCGACTGTAAAATAGCCAATTTTTGAACAGTCTCAGAATTGAACGAAACCAGTTCCATTGGATCCGTAATAGTTAGTTATTACCGGATTTCAATTTTCGTGTCAATCGGAGTTATCATTTGATCGTGGCAGCTCGAAACGCATCGAATCGTTTTTAATTTAATTTTGGCGAGTCAAAATAGCCATTTTTCAAAAAGTCTCGGAATTCGACGAAACCAGTTTCATCGGATCCGTAATGTGATATTATTGTAAGGTTTCAAATTTCAAGTCAATTGGATTTACCGTTTGTCCGTTACAAATTAAAACGCCTAGAAATCGATTTAAATCGGTTTAATTTAAATTGAGCGTTTACAGCCATAACTCGCACATACTTCCGAATTAGCTTCCGAAACCTGTTCCATTGTGTCCGGAACGCGGGATAAACCCTAGGTACGCTGGTTACGGCGTCTAAATCGGAGTTCGGAATTCCCGGGATGAATAGTGTTTACGCTTGCTTTTCTTATAAATAGCACCATTCACAAATAAAAAAAAATAACAACTAAAACCCTAATCTTATTTGCCTAGCCGCCAGTAACATTATGAAGGGCCAGAAATGCTCCATTTTCATTCATCAATCTCTCCAAATCCATTCACATTCACGCGAGGTGTTCAACACGAAGATTGAAGAGCATGGAGAGAGCTTTAATTCCATACGGGTATGATCGTAAATGGTGCGACGGAGGGAGAGAGAAGTGGGGCCGTTTGCATCAGTTTTGGCACGCGTTTCGAGGGCCATCTTTGGGCCGAGCTCCACCAGGGTCAGGCCGAACATAGCTAAGGTGAGGAGCTTCGTCATGGTGTTGGTATGATCGGGTTTCGTCGAGTATTAATGGCGAATTAATTAACCCTAGTTTGGGATGGAATGGGTTGTGTGCGTGTTTGGTAACCTGGAGCTTGCGTGAACATGATGGAAGAAGGAGTTAACGGTGGAGATGTGGGGGTTGTGTGATCCAAGGGCTAAGATTTGCTTAGGGTATAAATTAATTAAGTTATGTTGAAATTTGTTGATTAAAACTCGTGTAACTTGTAAAATTAATAACTTTTTCATACGAGGTCGAAAAAATGCAAATCCAGTTGCGTTGGAATCGTATGGACGAGCACTACGCGATGGAGTTGGTTTGGAGTCGTTTGGAGTTAGTGAGAATTTCGGGTAAAATTAAACGCGCGTTTAATTTTATTCGAAATAAAAGCTAAAACGGAAATTAAAACCAAGGTGAGAATTTCTCACTCAATCGAATAGATTTCGATTTTATTTTAAATAGTTAGATTTAAAATATTTGAATGCATGTTTGAATGATGACTGTAAATTATTGATTGTTAAAATAGACATTATACGCCGTTAGTAAGCGGATGTTATTTAATATAAACATATACCGCGAATATTTCATAAACAGTGAAATTGGTATTATATATAATATCAATATATATATATTGGCATATGTATATATTGCAGTTGTTGATTTCCCGCATTTTTTGTTTAGCGGATGAGACCCTATTACGCCGTTAGTAAGCGGATAATATTTATTAAAAACATATACCGCGATAATTTCGTACTGGAGCGAAATTGGTATTGTGCTAATGTTTTTGGATGCAGGAAACAGGTTGGAGGGATCCAACTGGATTCCTCAACAGTTTTTATTTGATTTTCAGATATTTTGATATTTGATGGATTATCATATCGATATATGATATCGTTGTTAGTCGTGATTGACTATTTGGTGTGTAGCATCATTGGACCTAGAATTTGGAATTTTAAAATGATTTTAAAAGTGATTTTTGAGAATATACTATATTTTTGGAATTGATCCGTTTTAAATAAATAACGTTATAATTTTTAAAGTTATAAAAAATTATGATTTTGTGAAATATAGTTAAAAGCTGATTTTTGAGAAATATGGATTTATGATTTTATAAAATAGTTTAAATTGGATTTTTGAATATATTATAAAAGTTTGAATATAGGATTTATAAAATTTGATTATTTTATAAATCAAAAGGATGGAATTATAAAGGAATTTAAAGACGTTTTAAAAGAATAATATAAATGGATTTATATTAAGAGATTTATAAATGGATATTTATAAATTGAAATATAGACATTATAAAACGAGTTTTTATAAGTGTTTGAATGTAGTGAAAATGAATTTCATAAATGAATGAAATTTATAGAATTATAAACTGTGAAGTTATAAATGAAATTTATAAATAGTAAGATTTATAAATTTGTGAAGTTAATTGAAGAATAGATTTGGTTAAATAAATGAATCTTATAAGTTATAAGATTTATAATTATGAAGTTTAAAGAACGATTTTATAAAATAATCGTTTTATAAGTATTTAACTTATAATATAAACATTTAGTTTATAATTGAGTTATAAACTGAAATATGTTAATAAAGGAATTTATAAAAAAAGAAGTTTTTATAAATAAATAGAAATAGAATTTATAAACGTTGTTTTATGAATTCGCAAACGACTTATTTTGATAAGTTAATTGTTATAACCTATTAATGGAGTTATATTCACATTTTTGAATAGTGAATAATCCTTTAAAATAAATTGAATAAAAGGATGAAATTTGTTAACGAAGTATGTTCACGATTTTTGAATAGTGAATAACACGTTAAAAAAAATGTTTTGAATGTGATATTTTAAATAGAATTAAAACGATCTAACGATGTTTTAAAAGGTGTTGAGATTCGAAACCATAGATTTCAACATTCATTGTTGAAATAGATGTTTCGTGAAATAAAAGGAAATAGTGGACTATAACACTGTTGTTATAGTAAATGATTTCCGAAAGGAAATGTTTTGTATAGTATTGGGATTTATATATCTATTTTAATTTCGAATCCCTATACTAGTGATTTTGGGTTGTCGTAACGATGTTTTACGTAACATTCGTTTTGGCCCAAATAAATATGTTTAAGAGAATGATTTTCTTAAAGAATGAATTATATACTTAATTCGATTTAAGTATATTGAATATTTTCCAAGGTTGAAAATAAAAAGATTTGTGAATTACTTATGAATAATAAGTATGGAAATGTTTTCCAATATGAAGTGAATAATTAGAATTTTTTTTTTTGAAGATAAATCGAAATGAATTATTGAAATCGTATATGCATAGATATTTTGGAAATATAAATTCATTATGGAATTTATATGTGAAAAGTGGAATTTGTATAAAAATAAATATTGATTTATTTTTGAAGTGTTGAAATTAAATATCTTGTAAAGATATTTTGGAAAATAAATAATTTGGAAAATTATTTGGAATCTGGTGATGTGTGCATATCCAGTGATAGTTCAATAGCCGACTATCAGTATTTCCCTTTGAATGGGTATTTGATGTGAATTGTTTGAAATTGAATGCACACTTATTTTTGAATAAGCGCTCACTATTCGGGTTAACCGGGAAAGGACCATGGGGTCGTATAACCCACTCCGAATATGTGATACGTCGTTGTGAATCGCATTTGAAGATCGGTGTTGAAGACCGGTATTTGCGAGAGTGATAGGATGAACTATCGATTGACTCTGCACCGAGTTGCTCCGGTATTGAGTTCTCCATATGTGATGGTGAATCCGATCAGGATTGTGAATATCCGGATTGCAAGGACTTCTTTGTAAGTGCCTTCGGTTCTGTTCGATCCCGGAACAGACTTGTATGGATTGTATGTCTGACATTACAATTTGAGATATAAAGCCGATTTCTTTCAAATATATTTCTGTTGGTGGCGGAGAATTTATTCTTTGCTTAACACCCTTCTTTGAGACGTATGTGCTCAAAGGTTATATAGTTGGAGTTATCAGCGATATATTCCCAGTTTGGTAATGTGACATGCTGAGTGATGCTGAAATGATCATTGTGTTGATTATTTGTGATAGGATCGTTTATTTGATCGTCTATCCTTGTGATCATTGTGTTGATCATTTGTTGACCCAAAGCATGGCTTTTGTATAAAGTATGTTTTTGTGGACGTGACTTCGTCGAGCCTCACACCCCGTGAATGGTCAAAACAGGAAAGAAGCAGCAAGGTTATGAGGGGTAGCACCCTTTAGGATGTGTCCATTTCCTTCTGGAAAAGGGTGGTATCATGGTATGGAGCCCAGATACTTACTCATGTTGAAAACACTTTATGATTGTGTGAATTGATTACGAGCGCTCGGTTGAAAAGGTCCCAAAGGACCGGGGGATGGCATATTCGGTCAGTTGTTACTCAGTTAGGAGTAACCCGGCCTTGTGTTGGTAGAGATCCGGTTTGGTTCTCGGGGATGTCCATCCAGAGGCATTCTCATGTGGCAATGGGAAGTTCCTTGGCCTGATCATTCGTTGGAAATCCAAAGAAACAATACGTGACTTGTACGGTTTTAGTTGTAGAACCTGCCATCTAATATGGTAGCTATTAGTAGGCATAATATAATGGTACCTATGCTGGCTAAGATTTATATTCTACTTTCGAAATGAATTTTTCCTACACTATGCACTAATAATAATATCAAATGCTCTTTTTAAATGCGTATCAAGCATGTTTGACTATCATAAGGAGAAATCTTCTCCAAGTCTGCGTTTGCATTGTGTGTGTGGCAGGAGGTCTTATGGTAGTCTCATTTTTAAAAGCATTGCGAATTGAATTTAAAAATATTCCTCTATTTTGATTTTAAAGATAAATAAACTGTTTTGAGTTCTCACACCAGTCACATGACTGACTTGGAGTTTATTGTTTTCCTTCCTAAACTCTGGGTGCCCACCAATTTCCACACGGGCAGTTAAGAGTTAGGTTTATCAGGATATTCTGGATATTCTGGAGTTGCTGGAGGCAAGCTGGATGGCATGGCGTATTATTTATATAGTATTTCTTTTCCGCTGCACTGTTGTTGTTGTACACTCTGATGATATGATGTAATGAAATGTATAATATGTAATAACTGATAGTTCTTTGTTTAAAGATTATTCATTTATTATTATATGTTGTTCCGCTGCGAATTGTGAGATTCTGTTGTTGTTCTGTTGTTTTCTATTCCGTCCGTTCTATTTTTCAAATTCTCTGTTTTCTTTCTCTGTTTTCTAAAAATTGTCTATCTTCTTTTCTCTCTTCTCTCTATTTTCTATCTTCTTCTCTCCTCCCTAACTTCTATCTTTTTATCTTCTTCTTTCCTAAATTTTTCTTAAAACCCCTAAGGGTTCGTATTTTCGTTCATCTTGAATTAAACAAAGGAGATTAGTGTCTATTCAAGGAGTACGGACTTACGGGTCTTTACATTTGGTATCAGAGCTGATGGTTAAGCGACAACCATGGTTCTGTAGGGTATAATTCATTAGAGATAGAGTCAGCAGTACTCTAGAATGAGTTTGAGTGTAATAATAGATATGAGAGCGTATTTGTTAGTGAATATAAAATTGTTTATATTGTGATGATTGGTTTATTGAGTGACATATGAACCTTCGTCAGCACGGTCAGTCAAACTATGCCGAAGGGGTTTCTAAACACTTGAATAGAACAATTCGGCACAGTATTGTTTTAATTGGGTAAATGAAATAATTTTGCCTTGATTATATTTTATATATGAAGGAATAATTTTTCAAAATTATTAAAGTGTATATAAGTTGATTGTTAGGTTGTTTGGATAATCTAAATTAAAGAATAATTGTATAAGCAAAAGAATTATAAGAATTGAATTATAATTAAAGTGTTTACAAATGTGAAATAAACTTATATACATAAGAAGTGAAACTATAGGAATATATTTATGAATATGAGTTGTAAATATAAAGTGAATATAAAGTTAAATGGAATACAACTTAAGTGTTGTTGAATGGAATTGATTTTGGTATCGAAGTAAATAATCAAGTGGATTAAATGAATATAAACTTGAGTTATATAAATGAAATCCAACTTTGGTAATTTAATGGAATTAATGGATTGAATGATTAATCAATTGAATGTAATTTAAAGTTGATATGGAATAATGAATGTAAGTGTTGATTCATTTAAAATCTAATGTTATTAGAAGTTGAATAAAAAAAAAATGAATGAATATCAATTTAATTAAACCAATTCAAAGTGATGGTGTTAAATCAAATAAGCGAAGAAATTTGGTTGTAATCAATATACTTTGGTTGTTATATGATTGTTGATTGATTGTATATAATTCATTAAGTATTAATGAAATTAAAAGCTAATGCAATTGAATTCAAATTAGAAGTAAATAAATTTGAATAGAATTGAATGTGAATTAGATTTAATTAGTGAATGCAAACTAATTAAAATTGAGAATGAATGTTAGTAAGAACATCCAATGTAAATGAATCAAATGTAATTTAGAGTGAAAACCAATTCATTGTATATGAATGAGAATATGAATGAATATTATTGGTTATGAATGTAGTTGGTTGATGGTTGAATATATATTGCTATTGTTGCATTTGCTATGTGACATATATAGTTGATATGTTGCTATATGTTGTATATTGAGATTTTTGTCTATATGCATGATTCTCATGTTGTTTGTTGAGTTTAGTAGGTGCGGATCGCGTTTGCTTCGCATTTGGAGTTCGCTTTTGCGCTATATTAGCCGTATATGCTTGCTAATAAAATATAAGGTACATATCTCGGATTAAATATCGCACTTTTATACTTTTTTCCCTTCGGGATGCCTCATTACTTGATGAGATGTATATTTGTGATATATATATACTGTCATTTTTTTTTCGGATCGAGCCGCGCAAAGGAGACTATGGCGAATTTTTCCGAAAATTTAAGGCGTTAGAAAAAATTTGAGAAAAATTGGAAAATTTTGAAAACTTTAACTTTGTTTTAGAGTTGAAAGTTAAATGATATAGATTGTTTTTGAAAACATAACTAAGTATGATTTGAAAACTTAGTAAAAGTTATCATAAGAAGTTTAATTATGAATTTTGGAAAATTAATAGATTCTGTAACTTTTCTTACTTGTAATTTCGAGGACGAAATTCTTTTAAGGGGGAAAGATTGTAACGACCCAGAATTTTTAATAATTAAAATTTGAATATTTAATTTATTTTAAATATTAATAATTGAATTTTTAAGTCAAATAAATTTTATTTTGATTTATTGGATTTAATTGAATTATTAAATTGATAATTTAATATGTTAAATTATGGAAATAATTGAAAATAGGGTTAAATATGATAGAAAATGATTTGTAAAATTTTATTTTATCATATTGAAGTTAGAATGATATTTTAGAACTTTTAAAATCGAATTAAAAGTAAATTTGTGAAAATTGAATATTTTAATATTTAATAATCGACTGTAAAATAGCCAATTTTTGAACAGTCTCAGAATTGAACGAAACCAGTTCCATTGGATCCGTAATAGTTAGTTATTACCGGATTTCAATTTTCATGTCAATCGGAGTTATCATTTGATCGTGGCAGCTCGAAACGCATCGAATCGTTTTTAATTTAATTTTGGCGAGTCAAAATAGCCATTTTTCAAAAAGTCTCGGAATTCGACGAAACCAGTTTCATCGGATCTGTAATGTGATATTATTGTAAGGTTTCAAATTTCAAGTCAATTGGATTTACCGTTTGTCCGTTACAAATTAAAACGCCTAGAAATCGATTTAAATCGGTTTAATTTAAATTGAGCGTTTACAGCCATAACTCGCACATACTTCCGAATTAGCTTCCGAAACCTGTTCCATTGTGTCCGGAACGCGGGATAAACCCTAGGTACGCTGGTTACGGCGTCTAAATCGGAGTTCGGAATTCCCGGGATGAATAGTGTTTACGCTTGCTTTTCTTATAAATAGCACCATTCACAAATAAAAAAAAATAACAACTAAAACCCTAATCTTATTTGCCTAGCCGCCAGTAACATTATGAAGGGCCAGAAATGCTCCATTTTCATTCATCAATCTCTCCAAATCCATTCACATTCACGCGAGGTGTTCAACACGAAGATTGAAGAGCATGGAGAGAGCTTTAATTCCATACGGGTATGATCGTAAATGGTGCGACGGAGGGAGAGAGAAGTGGGGCCGTTTGCATCAGTTTTGGCACGCGTTTCGAGGGCCATCTTTGGGCCGAGCTCCACCAGGGTCAGGCCGAACATAGCTAAGGTGAGGAGCTTCGTCATGGTGTTGGTATGATCGGGTTTAGTCGAGTATTAATGGCGAATTAATTAACCCTAGTTTGGGATGGAATGGGTTGTGTGCGTGTTTGGTAACCTGGAGCTTGCGTGAACATGATGGAAGAAGGAGTTAACGGTGGAGATGTGGGGGTTGTGTGATCCAAGGGCTAAGATTTGCTTAGGGTATAAATTAATTAAGTTATGTTGAAATTTGTTGATTAAAACTCGTGTAACTTGTAAAATTAATAACTTTTTCATACGAGGTCGAAAAAATGCAAATCCAGTTGCGTTGGAATCGTATGGACGAGCACTACGCGATGGAGTTGGTTTGGAGTCGTTTGGAGTTAGTGAGAATTTCGGGTAAAATTAAACGCGCGTTTAATTTTATTCGAAATAAAAGCTAAAACGGAAATTAAAACCAAGGTGAGAATTTCTCACTCAATCGAATAGATTTCGATTTTATTTTAAATAGTTAGATTTAAAATATTTGAATGCATGTTTGAATGATGACTGTAAATTATTGATTGTTAAAATAGACATTATACGCCGTTAGTAAGCGGATGTTATTTAATATAAACATATACCGCGAATATTTCATAAACAGTGAAATTGGTATTATATATAATATCAATATATATATATTGGCATATGTATATATTGCAGTTGTTGATTTCCCGCATTTTTTGTTTAGCGGATGAGACCCTATTACGCCGTTAGTAAGCGGATAATATTTATTAAAAACATATACCGCGATAATTTCGTACTGGAGCGAAATTGGTATTGTGCTAATGTTTTTGGATGCAGGAAACAGGTTGGAGGGATCCAACTGGATTCCTCAACAGTTTTTATTTGATTTTCAGATATTTTGATATTTGATGGATTATCATATCGATATATGATATCGTTGTTAGTCGTGATTGACTATTTGGTGTGTAGCATCATTGGACCTAGAATTTGGAATTTTAAAATGATTTTAAAAGTGATTTTTGAGAATATACTATATTTTTGGAATTGATCCGTTTTAAATAAATAACGTTATAATTTTTAAAGTTATAAAAAATTATGATTTTGTGAAATATAGTTAAAAGCTGATTTTTGAGAAATATGGATTTATGATTTTATAAAATAGTTTAAATTGGATTTTTGAATATATTATAAAAGTTTGAATATAGGATTTATAAAATTTGATTATTTTATAAATCAAAAGGATGGAATTATAAAGGAATTTAAAGACGTTTTAAAAGAATAATATAAATGGATTTATATTAAGAGATTTATAAATGGATATTTATAAATTGAAATATAGACATTATAAAACGAGTTTTTATAAGTGTTTGAATGTAGTGAAAATGAATTTCATAAATGAATGAAATTTATAGAATTATAAACTGTGAAGTTATAAATGAAATTTATAAATAGTAAGATTTATAAATTTGTGAAGTTAATTGAAGAATAGATTTGGTTAAATAAATGAATCTTATAAGTTATAAAATTTATAATTATGAAGTTTAAAGAACGATTTTATAAAATAATCGTTTTATAAGTATTTAACTTATAATATAAACATTTAGTTTATAATTGAGTTATAAACTGAAATATGTTAATAAAGGAATTTATAAAAAAAGAAGTTTTTATAAATAAATAGAAATAGAATTTATAAACGTTGTTTTATGAATTCGCAAACGACTTATTTTGATAAGTTAATTGTTATAACCTATTAATGGAGTTATATTCACATTTTTGAATAGTGAATAATCCTTTAAAATAAATTGAATAAAAGGATGAAATTTGTTAACGAAGTATGTTCACGATTTTTGAATAGTGAATAACACGTTAAAAAAAATGTTTTGAATGTGATATTTTAAATAGAATTAAAACGATCTAACGATGTTTTAAAAGGTGTTGAGATTCGAAACCATAGATTTCAACATTCATTGTTGAAATAGATGTTTCGTGAAATAAAAGGAAATAGTGGACTATAACACTGTTGTTATAGTAAATGATTTCCGAAAGGAAATGTTTTGTATAGTATTGGGATTTATATATCTATTTTAATTTCGAATCCCTATACTAGTGATTTTGGGTTGTCGTAACGATGTTTTACGTAACATTCGTTTTGGCCCAAATAAATATGTTTAAGAGAATGATTTTCTTAAAGAATGAATTATATACTTAATTCGATTTAAGTATATTGAATATTTTCCAAGGTTGAAAATAAAAAGATTTGTGAATTACTTATGAATAATAAGTATGGAAATGTTTTCCAATATGAAGTGAATAATTAGAATTTTTTTTTTTGAAGATAAATCGAAATGAATTATTGAAATCGTATATGCATAGATATTTTGGAAATATAAATTCATTATGGAATTTATATGTGAAAAGTGGAATTTGTATAAAAATAAATATTGATTTATTTTTGAAGTGTTGAAATTAAATATCTTGTAAAGATATTTTGGAAAATAAATAATTTGGAAAATTATTTGGAATCTGGTGATGTGTGCATATCCAGTGATAGTTCAATAGCCGACTATCAGTATTTCCCTTTGAATGGGTATTTGATGTGAATTGTTTGAAATTGAATGCACACTTATTTTTGAATAAGCGCTCACTATTCGGGTTAACCGGGAAAGGACCATGGGGTCGTATAACCCACTCCGAATATGTGATACGTCGTTGTGAATCGCATTTGAAGATCGGTGTTGAAGACCGGTATTTGCGAGAGTGATAGGATGAACTATCGATTGACTCTGCACCGAGTTGCTCCGGTATTGAGTTCTCCATATGTGATGGTGAATCCGATCAGGATTGTGAATATCCGGATTGCAAGGACTTCTTTGTAAGTGCCTTCGGTTCTGTTCGATCCCGGAACAGACTTGTATGGATTGTATGTCTGACATTACAATTTGAGATATAAAGCCGATTTCTTTCAAATATATTTCTGTTGGTGGCGGAGAATTTATTCTTTGCTTAACACCCTTCTTTGAGACGTATGTGCTCAAAGGTTATATAGTTGGAGTTATCAGCGATATATTCCCAGTTTGGTAATGTGACATGCTGAGTGATGCTGAAATGATCATTGTGTTGATTATTTGTGATAGGATCGTTTATTTGATCGTCTATCCTTGTGATCATTGTGTTGATCATTTGTTGACCCAAAGCATGGCTTTTGTATAAAGTATGTTTTTGTGGACGTGACTTCGTCGAGCCTCACACCCCGTGAATGGTCAAAACAGGAAAGAAGCAGCAAGGTTATGAGGGGTAGCACCCTTTAGGATGTGTCCATTTCCTTCTGGAAAAGGGTGGTATCATGGTATGGAGCCCAGATACTTACTCATGTTGAAAACACTTTATGATTGTGTGAATTGATTACGAGCGCTCGGTTGAAAAGGTCCCAAAGGACCGGGGGATGGCATATTCGGTCAGTTGTTACTCAGTTAGGAGTAACCCGGCCTTGTGTTGGTAGAGATCCGGTTTGGTTCTCGGGGATGTCCATCCAGAGGCATTCTCATGTGGCAATGGGAAGTTCCTTGGCCTGATCATTCGTTGGAAATCCAAAGAAACAATACGTGACTTGTACGGTTTTAGTTGTAGAACCTGCCATCTAATATGGTAGCTATTAGTAGGCATAATATAATGGTACCTATGCTGGCTAAGATTTATATTCTACTTTCGAAATGAATTTTTCCTACACTATGCACTAATAATAATATCAAATGCTCTTTTTAAATGCGTATCAAGCATGTTTGACTATCATAAGGAGAAATCTTCTCCAAGTCTGCGTTTGCATTGTGTGTGTGGCAGGAGGTCTTATGGTAGTCTCATTTTTAAAAGCATTGCGAATTGAATTTAAAAATATTCCTCTATTTTGATTTTAAAGATAAATAAACTGTTTTGAGTTCTCACACCAGTCACATGACTGACTTGGAGTTTATTGTTTTCCTTCCTAAACTCTGGGTGCCCACCAATTTCCACACGGGCAGTTAAGAGTTAGGTTTATCAGGATATTCTGGATATTCTGGAGTTGCTGGAGGCAAGCTGGATGGCATGGCGTATTATTTATATAGTATTTCTTTTCCGCTGCACTGTTGTTGTTGTACACTCTGATGATATGATGTAATGAAATGTATAATATGTAATAACTGATAGTTCTTTGTTTAAAGATTATTCATTTATTATTATATGTTGTTCCGCTGCGAATTGTGAGATTCTGTTGTTGTTCTGTTGTTTTCTATTCCGTCCGTTCTATTTTTCAAATTCTCTGTTTTCTTTCTCTGTTTTCTAAAAATTGTCTATCTTCTTTTCTCTCTTCTCTCTATTTTCTATCTTCTTCTCTCCTCCCTAACTTCTATCTTTTTATCTTCTTCTTTCCTAAATTTTTCTTAAAACCCCTAAGGGTTCGTATTTTCGTTCATCTTGAATTAAACAAAGGAGATTAGTGTCTATTCAAGGAGTACGGACTTACGGGTCTTTACAGTTTAGTTTATAATTTAGTTATAAACTGGAATAAGTTAATAAAGGAGATTTATAAAAAGGAAGTTTTTATAAATAAATAGAAAAGGAATTTATAAGCGTTGTTTTATAAATTCGCAAACGACTTATTTTGATAAGTTAATTGTTGAAACCTATCAATGGAGTTATATTCACATTTTTGAATAGTGAATAATCCTTTGAATTAAAGTGAATAAAAATTGATGAAATTTGTTAACAAAGTTTATTCACGTTTTGAATAGTGAATAATACGTTAAAGAAATTGTTTTGAATGTGATATTTTAAACAGAATTAAAACAATCTAACGATGTTTTTAAACATGTTGAGATTCGAAACCATAGATTTCAACATTTATTGTTGAAATAGATGTTTCGAGAAATGAAAGGAGATGATGGACTATAACACTGTTGTTATAGTAAATGATTTCCAAAAGGAAATGTTTTGAATAGTATTGGGATTTATATATATCTATTTTAATTTCGAATCCCTATACTAGTGATTTTGGGTTGTCGTAACGATGTTTTACGCAACATTCGTTTTGGCCCAAGTAGATATGTTTAAGAAAGGATTTTCTTAATAGAATGAAATATATACTTAATTCGATTTAAGTATATTGAATATTTTCTAAGTGTTGAAAACAAAAAGATTTGTGAATTACTTATTTTTAATAAGTATGGAAATGTTTTCCAATGTGAAGTGAATATTTAGAATTTATCTTTTCGAGGATAAATTGAAATGGATTATTGAAATCGCATATGCATGGATATTTTGAAATATAAATTCATTATGGAATTTATAAATGAAAAGGAGAATTGTTTTAAAAATAAATATTGATTTATTTTTGAAGTGTTGAAATTATATATATCTTGTAAAGATATTTTGGAAAATAAATAATTTGGAAAATTATTTGGAATCTGGTGATGTGTGCATATCCAGTGATAGTTCAATAACCGACTATCAGTATTTCCCTTTGAATGGGTATTTGATGTGATTTGATTGAATTTGAATGCCACACTTATTTTCGAATAAGCGCTCACTATTCGGGTTAACCGGGAAAGGACCATGGGGTCGTATAACCCATTCCGAATATGTGATACGTCGTTGTGAATAGCATTGAAGATCGGTGTTGAAGACCGGATATTTGCGAAAGCGATAGGATGACCTATCGATTGTCTCTGCACTGAGTTGCAACGGTATAGAGACTCCCTAAGTGATGGGAAATCCGATCAGGATTGTGGATATCCGGATTGCAAGGACTTCTTTGTAAGTGCCTTCGGTTTTGTTCGAGCCCGGAACAAACTTGTATGGATTGTATGTCTGACATTACAAGTTGAGATATAAAGCCGATTTCTTTCAAATATATTTCTGTTGGTGGCGGAGAATTTATTCTTTTTGCTTAACACCCTTCTCTGAGACGTACGAGCTCAGAGGTTATGTAGTTGAATGTTATCAGCGATATATTCCCAATTTGGTAATGTGACATGCTGAGTGATGCTGAAATGATCATTGTGTTGATTATTTGTGATAGGATCGTTTATTTGATCGTCTATCCTTGTGATCATTGTGTTGATCATTTGTTGACCCAAAGCATGGCTTTTGTATAATATGTTTTGTGGACGTGAATTCGTCGAGCCTCACACCCCGTGAATGGTCAAAACAGGAAAGAAGCAGCAAGGTTATGAGGGGTAGCGCCCTTTAGGATATGTGCATTTCCTTATGGAAAAGGGTGGTGTCATGGTATGGAGCCCAGATACTTACTCATGTTGAAAACACTTTATGATTGTGTGAATTGATTACGAGCGCTCGGTTGATAAAGGTCCCAAAGGACCGGGGGATGGCATATTCGGTCAGTTGTTACTCAGTTAGGAGTAACCCGGCCTTGTGTTGGTAGAGATCCGGTTTGGTTCTCGGGGATGTCCATCCAGAGGCATTCTCATGTGGCAATGGGAAGTTCCTTGGCCTGACCATTTGTTGGAAATCCAATTCCCAATACGAAACTTGTACGGTATTAGTTGTAGAACCTGTTATTCACTTATGGTGGTCACCACTGTTTGGATAGTAGCTATAGTAGGCATACGATAATGGTCGTATGTTGGCTAAGATTTATATCTTTATTTTAGAAATGAATTTTCCTACATTATGCACTAATAATAATATCAAATGTTATTTTAAATGCGTATCAAGCATCTTTGACTATCATAAGGAGAAATCTCCTCCGATTCTGCGTTTGCATGTGTGTGTGTGCGGGAGGCCTTATGGTAGTCTCATTTTTTAAAAGCATTGCGAATTGATTAAAAATATTCCTCTATTTTGATTTTAAAGATAAATAAACTGTTTTGAGTTCTCACACCAGTCACATGACTGACTCGGAGTTTATTGTTTTCCTTCCTAAACTCTGGGTGCCCACCAATTTCCACACGGGCAGTTAAGAGTTAGGTTTATCAGGATATTCTGGATATTCTGGAGTTGCTGGAGGCAAGCTGGATGGCATGGCGTATTACTAGTTTATATAGTATTTCTTTTTCCGCTGCACTGTTTGATGTTGTTGATGTTGTATACTCTGATGATATGATATGATGTAATGAAATGAAATGTGATGTAATAACTGATATAGTTCTTTATTTAAAGATTATTCATTTATTATTATATGTTGTTCCGCTGCGAATTGTGAGATTCTGATGTTGTTCTGTTGTTTTCTTCTGTCCCGTTCTATTTTTAAAATTCTTCTATCTTCTATTTTTCAAATTCTCTGTTTTCTTTCTCTGTTTTCTAAAAATTGTCTATCTTCTTTCCTCTCTATTTCCTATCTCTTCTCTCTTCTTTCTTTCTTTTTCTTAAATTCTTTCTAAAACCCATAACATTCCGTGTTTCCGGCCTTCGATTTCTCGACAGTCGATAAAGTGAGTATCGATGTTGAATTTTCGAAAGTCGAAAATTCTCGGGGCGTTACAATAGTAGTGGTCTACCAAAACATTTCTGGGCTGAAGCTATTGTCGCAACTTGTTATGTGTTGAATCGAGTAACCATACTCATATGACTAAACAAACTTATTTTGAAATATTTTTTGGAAGAGAACCAAAAGTATCGTACTTTAAAACTTTCGGATCAAAATGTTTTATATTAAATACAAAAGAAAATTTAGGAAAATTTGACCCGAAGGACGATGAAGTAATCTTTGTCGGATATTTGGATCGCAGCAAAGCATATAGGATATTTAATAAACGAAATAATACTATTGAAGAAAGTTTACATGTTTCGTTCGACGAAAATCTTCTTAACCATCATACTAATGATGATGAAGAAATAATTCCAATAACAAACACAACAAACTTTATTAATAATGAGACAAATGTGCAAAATAATACTTTGATATCATCCCCTAGAATTCTTAAGGATCATCCAAAAGATAATATCATTGGAGATCTTAATTCTAGAGTAACTAGAAATCAACTTAATCAAATAAGCCATATAGCATTTGTGTCAAATTTTGAACCAAAAAATTATAAAAAAGCTTCAAATGATAAATTTTGGATAATCGCTATGCAAGAATAATTAAATCAATTTGAACGTAATAATGTTTGGGAATTAGTACCAAGACCAGAAGATCAATCGGTTATAGGAATAAAATGGGTATTTAAAAACAAAGCTAATGAAAACGGAAATATTGTTAGAAATAAAGCACGTTTAGTTGCTCAAGGCTATAATCAAGAAGAAGGTATCGATTATGTCGAAACCTTTGCTCCAGTAGCAAGATTAGAGGCCATTCGTACATTACTTGCTTTGGCAAATCATCACAATTTTAAACTATTTCAAATGGATGTCAAAATTGCCTTTTTAAATGCTTTTATTAAAGAAACGTATATGTTGAACAACCCTCATTATTTGTTCATAAAAAAATATCCTGACCATGTTTTTAAATTACAAAAAGCATTATATGGATTAAAACAAGCTCCTCATGCATGGTACAAACGTCTTAAAGATCACTTAATTACATCTGGTTTTCAAATAGGCAAAATCGATACAACTTTATTTATTAAATGAGAAAATAACGATATTTTAGTTGTACAAATTTACATTGACGATATTATTTTTGGTTCAACCAACAAAAATCTATGTGATCAATTTTCAAATATTATGAAAAATGAATTTGAAATGTCTCACATGGGAGAATTAAATTTCTTCTTAGGTTTACAAATAAAACAACTTGAAAATGGTATTTTTATTCATCAAGAAAAATATTGTAACGATCTATTACATCATTTTGAAATGGATAAAACTTCAAGCAAACCAACACCAATGAGTACTACTGTTCACTTAGAAAAGGAGGATAACGGAAAAGATTTCGATGAAAAATTATATCAAAGAATGATTGGTTCCTTACTCTATTTGACGGCTAGTCGACCCGATATTATGATGAGTATATGTCTCTGTGCTCGATTTAAAAAAAACCAAAAGAAACTCACCTAAGAGCTGTTAAACGTATCTTACGATATCTATCTAGTACTAGAGCTTACAGTTTGTTTTACCCTAAAGGATCATCGTTTGAACTAGTTTCATATAGTGATGCGGATTTGAGTGGATGTAGAACAAATCGTAAGAGTACTAGTGGAACATGTCACTTTATCGGACAATTATTAGTTTCATGGTTTAGCAAAAAGAAAAATTGTATTTCCTTATCCACTTGCGAAGCATGCAACAAACACTTACGGATTTCAGCAAAATTATCAATAAATCTCCAATATATTATGATAACAAAGTGCGATAAATTTATCAAAAAACCCTGTAAATCATTCGCCAACTAAACGTACAGATATACAACATCATTTTTTATGTGACAAAGTTGAAAAAGGAATTATTTCATTAGAATACGTAAACACCGAAAATCAAATAGCAGATATTTTCAAAAAACCACTAAATGAACAAACTTTTATTAAACTCCGACGCGATTTAGGGATTTGTTCTCTTAATGATCTTCTAAATTTATAACCACTCCTTCATTTACGCTATGATTAGCTAATAATTTTCTATCCAAAAATTGCAATTGATAAATCCTTCACCTTTAATTTTTTTGTTAGTTAGTTTCTGAAAATTATCTATAAATAATTTTTGAACTTATATATAAATATTCATACAACAAGAAAGAAACAAAACACAATTCATATTTTTTTCAACAAAATATAGTCATGGCTTCTGAAATTCTTATCTATCCATCTCGACGCCTACAACGGATAGCTCGGCTGATACACCACAATAGTTTCCTACACCTACACCAAATCAAAAGCCGACATATAGGTGGTCCTCATATCACACGGGATTCACTCCCGATAATAAGAAGTCCAAACGATCTTAATTTGTCTCACCTAACAAAAAGGAGAAAATTGATGAAATACATCACTATCAAAAACAACAAATAGATCTACAACGAGAACTATATTTTAAACAAAAAGTCACGGCATGTCGATTAAGCTTTTTGGAGCAAGTAGTGATGAAGTTTTGTACTTCACGGAAGAAAGATGTCCATGAACCACTTCTGATGCCTTGTAGTTCCTTGGATCCCTCTTCCTCGTATCGTACACCTTTGGACCCTTCACCATGGCGATTCTCTAGTTCCCCGAGAACCCACGAATGTGTAAATATATGGTCTCCACTCAAACCATGGAGGGATAACAAGTCAGATGATCGCAAAACTCCATCGCCATCTAAATAGATTTTTTTTCTGTATTTGTATCTACGTATATTTGTAATTTTGTTTCACAAAAATAATACTACATTTCTTTTTAAACAATAGAGGGTCGAGAAATAGGCAACACCTTTAAAATTTTAGGCTATTTTTAGAAAGATTGCTTGTTTCAAACGTCTGGACATGGACCTCAGACGTCTGACACTCTGATATACCATAAATTTTACATCACTGTGCATATGTCAGACGTCTATTATAACCCTCCAAACGTCTAAAAATTTGATCTGCCTCCTTGTAATAGATACCAGACTATTTCAGACATCTGAACTTTGAACCAGACGTCTGAGTTATGTCTCCGCCACCAAATTATAAAAAATTGACCGATTTTAGACATCTGAAAAATCTCAATGACTATCAAACTTTTAAAACTCGAATAAACTAGACATCTACAATTAAACTAGACGTCTTAAATTATTTACTGTGTTCGAATTAGGGTAAATCAGACGTCCGAATTCGCTTCCAGACGTCTGAAATTCAATCGACGCTTTAAAACACCCAGATAACGTCAGTTTTTTTTTTTCTAATCTCACTTCTATTTTCAACTGGTTATACTCCATCACCGATTTTTTTCTCACAAACATCTTTTCTTTTTATACTTGCTCGATTACAATGCCTCCTAGAACTAAAAACCCTAAGATATCCAAAAGAAAACAAGACCAACCAACATCCTCAAGTTTGCTCAGATGATCAAATCGAAAGATGGATGAATCGACCACCACACTCACTCAAGAGATATGAGGATATACAGAAGAAGAAACTTCACACAGGTCCATTTTATAACCTCCTTAAATTTCCAATGTCACGGTCCAAATTTCAGCGTTTGAAAATCGACACCATACCTCACTTGTACTTGAATGACGCAGATTCAACTATTGAAATTTGACTCGTGTTAGAGCTTATAACACATTAAGTATAACAACACAGCGGAAGAAAAGAAATGAATATCATATACAACTCCAATGGAAACAATATCCATTGATATACAACAATGATATCAATATGATACAAGAATATCAGAGACAATAAACAATAGCGGAAAACAAATAGCAAAAGAGGTAACTCCAATATCAAACTACAACTCTAATCCAATGCTCCAAAGCCAAAACTCCAAACCACTAGCTTGAACCACCATCAAGTTGCACAAAACTAAGCAAGTCCAGTCCATGAATCCGAAGACTCCAAAGAATTCCAAAGAGATAGCTGAAGGGTATCAAATCGATATCTGCTATCTGAAAAACCCAACTCTAGACTGCCCGTGTGGAAAATTGTTGGCACCCAAAGTTTAGGAAGGAAACAATAAACTCCGGGTCAGTCATGGGACTGGTATGAGCAAATAAAAACAGTTTTTTTAAAAACAAACAAAAGATTTTAAAATTTGAAATCCGCAATGCTTTTCGAAAAATGAAACTACCATAAGGCCTTCCGGCACATACACCATGCAATCACACACTTGGGGGAGATTTCTCCTTATGATAGTCAAACATGCTTACTACGCAAAATCCTTTTTGATATTATTATTAGTGCATAGTGGAAAACATTTTGAAAGTATAATATTAATCTTAGCCAGCATAGGTACCATTATACCATGCCTACTATAGCTACCACCTAAGGTGGCAGGTTATACAATTGAAATCGTAAAGGGCTCATATTGTTTGATTGGATTTCCAACAAATGGTCAGGCTAAGGAACTTCCTATTGCCACATGGGAACACCTCTGGAGGGATGCCCCGAGAACCTACCTAGCTCTCTGCCAACACAAGGCTGGTCTACCCCCTTCTCGGGGGTAAAACCTAAGATATGCCACCCTCGGTCGTTTGCGACCTTTATCCGAGTATCCTCTACACTAACAACATCACACAGTAATAAATACATAGTGTCCACATGAGTAAGTATCTGGACTCCATACCATAATACCACCCTATTCCAGAAGGAATGGTCATACCCTAGGGGCGCTACCCCTGAAACCTTGCCGCATCTTTCCTGTTTCGATCATTACCGGGTTGTGAGGCTCGATGAGGTCTCGTCTACAAAGCTACACTTTTTCACAAAGTTATGCTTTGATCAACAAATGATCAGCAACACTTCGTATGCCACATTTCCAAATTGAGAATGTATCACTAGTAACTATCAACTACATAACCTCTGAGCTCGTATGTCTCAGAGAAGGGTGTTAAGCTAAGAGAATAAATCTCCGCCACCAAACAGAAATGTATTTGATAGAAACTGGTTTTACATCTCAAAGTGTAATGTCAAACACAAATCCATACAAGTCTGTTCCAGGTTCGACAGAACCGAAGGCACTTTCGAAGAAGCCCTTGCAAATCCGGGTATTCACAATCCCGATCGGACTTCCCATCACTAAGGGAATCTCTATACAGGCGCAACTCAGTGCAGAGACAATCGACGGATTATCCTTTCATTCTCGAAAATACTCGGTCTTCACCACCGGTCTTCAAATGCTATCCATAACGACGTATCATTATTCGGAATGGGTTATATGTCACAAGGTCCTCTCCCAGCTAAACCGAATAATGAGCGCAATATTTAAAAACATATGGATATGGGATTTCAGTTAAGTCACACTTCTTACCCAAAACAAATGGTTTGAAAACAAATTACCATTTCAAATCTTTTTAAATAAAAAGATTCATTTCACAAAGTTCACCCAATTTCCACAAAGTTCACCCAATTTTCACAAAGATTCAATTATGGTTTTCAAAACAATTTCAAATTGGATTAACTCATCCAATCATTTAATAAAGGACTCAATTCATGTTTTCCAAATCCATTTCCAAAAATTCATAGCTTTTTAGAAACAATTTTTCATTTCAAATCTTTTATTCAAAAGATACACCTTTTAAATCTTCTTCAATCTCAAAACAAGATTCAATTATCTTTCACAAAGATTTATTAATAGCTTTCAAAACAATTCACCCTCTCATTTAAAACTTAAAATCTTTGGGTACACGGAAATTCTTTCCTTATATGAAAGCTTTTATTATTTAAATACAAATAGTTTTCGTTTTGAGAAAAACTGATTACTTTTACATAAGTTAAAGCCATTCAAGTATAAAACTTGGGTTTAAATTTAAATTCCCAAAACAATACATTTAAAAATGGTTTAAAATAAATATAAACACATTTATAACTTCTATAACCTTTTAAACCACAATTTCCAAACATAGAATTCGATTTCAAATCTTGAATTCATATCAAACTATTTTAGTTTCCAAAACTTTACCGAGTTATTCAAAATGACTTTTATCTTTCAAAGTTCCTTTTCAAAAGCCTTTTCAAATTCAACCCAATTTCATTTCCAAAATCATTTGGATTCAAAATTCAACAACTTTAAAAACCATTTCAAAAATCCGTGACTTAACCAATTTCCTCGTGCAATCCATATTTGTGTGTGTATAGTGTGGTCCAGGGATTTTACACACAATAGTGCAACGACATCAATCTGCAGAGATTCATACACAACAAGATATTTGATAAGTGGTATAAACTATAATGCTTAACTTGATTTGCAGATCATAGATAAGTAAATATAAGTTCATCGCAAATAATTATATTACATCACAGAAAATTAAATTACATCACCATTCACAGCACAAATCAGAAATCAGAATATCACAAATCAGATAGGATAATCAATTCAAGGCATCTCATATAATACAATCATTCATAAGTAATTCAAGCATCCGATACTCATTTTTAAACAGGATTAATTAATTGTTTAATCCTTAATTAATTCAAATTAATTTCCAACTAAATTAATTACAGATGAATTAATTATCCAATCCTGATTAATTAATTACAAATCATTTGATATTAATTATTTAATCAATCACCTTATTTAATTATTAATTAATTAATTAATTAATTATTCTTAATTAATCACATCAATTAAATTAACCTTTAAGTTAATTACATAATTAATTATCCTTAATTACCCTTAAGTAATTAGAAATTAATCCACCTTTAGTTATTAATTAATTAATTAACCTTTAATTAATTATCTTAATTACTTTAATTAATTATCCTTTAATTATTAAGTAATTATCCCTTAATTACTTATTTAAATTAATCAATCCTCAATTATATTAAAGTAATTAACTTTTAAGTAATCACATTAAGAAATGATCCTTTAATTTATAAATCAAAAATTGCATCATTTAAATTTTTTATTACTTAAACCTTTGTAAATCACCATTTACAAATAAAACAACTCAAGTCCCTTAAGTTAATTTAAAATTTGAAAGCATTTCATTTCCTCAATTAGCTATTCAATCCCAATATTAGATTTATTTAAAATAAACCTTTAAAATAAGGGTTTAAGACTGTTTTACACTCAATCACTCAAACCCGAGCAACTTCATGATTTTTCCGAGTGCAACTTCGAGTCCACTGCCTTCCATGACGCTTCGAGTCAAACGTCATGCTTTACGAGCTCGTCCCCGAGTACTTTCTTCGTCTTCCCAAAGCCACTGATATTCTTGACAGCGTTCACATGCACAGGCGAATCGATCGCCCTCGACCACCGTTGCCAACGTCGGAATATCGACCACGACCCCTACTCTGGATCCCGACCACCAAAGCCTCGAACAAACTCAAAAATTCGAATTTGAGCTAATCAATCACAACCTAGAACCAAGCTTCCCACGAAAAACGGCTCGCTCACAATGGTTCAGTTCACCATAACCCACGCCATTTCACCTCTAGACGCACCACACAACTACGCTTCGATCCCCACTACACCGGTTGACTCTGGTGCCTCGACGACACCGCACGACCCCTAACGTCGAACAAAATGGGTTACTAAACCTTAAATTGTTCTCGTCCATCATCCAAAACGAATTATAAAATAAATGAACATTTTTCTGATGATTGATAACCCTCCAGCAAATAACAACTTCAATCTTGAGATCTAAAAACCCTCCGATCACCAGAATTTCGTTACCCAATTTACGTTCAACTAGTAAGTTCTCATGATTCACTAAATTAAAAACCGTGGTTCTTCTTTTAAAAATCATAATGTCCTAAAGTAAAACATATCATATAGGTAAATCCATAATTTAAGATACTTGAATTTCGACATTAATTTGAGTCTCACTGTATATTTGTTTCCTAGTAAAGGTTATCTTCAAATTTGACTTAAAACTATTTTTAGAAGTTAGATTCTGATTATATGAACATAGTTTGTTTAGATCTTTAAGCTCAGAAAGGATCAGAGAAGGAAGTATTGATTTTTGGATAGGTTTTAATCCTTAAAAACCTGGAACAGAGATGTCTGTCTGTACAACAGACACGTACAAACTAATCTACACATACATATATACATACATACAAGCACATTTTCACCCAAACAAACAATTTTCACTACCTTATTTCACAGAAACAAGCGTAACACAGATTTAAGCCCTTAAATAGGTTAGTTTGTTCACCTGGCATAATAGGGAAGCAGAGAAGTAGGCTTGAGAAGGTTGAAAACTGAATTGTTTGACTAGAACTTGACTTGCTTGTTACTGAAATCTATAGAGACGACTCAGCAATGAAACACATATGAGTTGCTTGATCTTTCTCCCTGGGTTTGCTTGCTTTTAATTTCCAGGCTTGAGAACTTTGTTTGAGCTTTTGAAACTGTTTTGATTTCTTTGTTTTAATCTGCAACTTATTTTGATTTGCTTAAACTTTGTTTTTCAGGTTTTGGGATTCTCAGTTTTTTATGAAGAGAAAACCGAATCCTTTGTTTTTCTTCCTCTTTTGCATGGTAATAGAATTTTAAACTAAAAGAAATTTTATCTTTGCCACTTGTATTGTTGCATGATGATTTATTTACACTTGTTAATCTTTCTGATTACTTGCCTTACACTTGTTAACATGAAGGAAATTTGTGTTTACTACCTTGGTTCAAATTATTTTGTAAATTTGTTTTTAACCTTTAATGTAAATAAAATTTCATTTTGAAAAGAAAAGGTATTAAAACTTTTATAGATTCTAAGCAAACTGTACTTAGTTCATATATATAATTTCAAAAGAAAAAACGTTATTCCTTTATTAATATTTTATTTCAAATCTTATTAATTCTCAAAAGATATGTATATCTTAACTTTTATTTCTTATTTTACATTTGCATTCACACATTATATTTACACAACTTTTAAAATCCATTTCATAAAATTAAATTCAAATATCTTTATATTATTTTCTATTTATATTTCCTTTTATAATTATTTATACAACCTTAAGAAAATGATTCTTATCAATCTAACATGTCTTTATTTATGTATTGATATTTAAATATATTCGATCTAATTTATGTTTAGATACATAGATTTATATTACAAATTTTATTTTTATATATATTAACTATGTTTATTTATGTTTTATACATGTATAAAATTCAAATCCTGTACTTATTACTTTTATATATTTATATACAATTATATTTATTTTCAAAAGATACATTTCTACTTTTAAACTAATACTTTAACTTTATCGATATATCTATAACTTTAAAGAATGTGATTCAAAATCAAAGATTAATAAATAAATATGTATAATGTGTATATATTTGAATTTAACTTTTAAACAACTCTCTTAGGTTTATATATTTACATATTAATCTTAAACAATTTTTTTCTTTTTCCAAATCATTATATATATATATATATATATATATATACGCACTAAAATTAGAAAACAAATGTTCATTGCTTTTAAAGTGAAGAGTTTCCAAGATATTCATTTTAGTATTTTCAAATCAACAATATTCATTGTTAATATATTTATTAAATTTCAAAATCTAATTTCCCAATTATAATTCATTTGTATAATTAAATGAACACATATCTTATTAAATTTGAAGAGTTCAATTTTTTATATTTAAAATGCCAATAAATTCTAAATACTTTCACAATTGAATCCAAAATTAAATTTGATTACCAATTTTTTCAAAATTTAATCCCAAATATTAGATCAGTTATCAAATTATTTTTAGCTAAAACCTAGGAATATTACATCCAATGTACGATTTGGATGAAATGTGTGAGAATGACGGTCTAGAAACATTGTGTAACGCCCCGCCTTTTTGTACGCTTTAAATCGACGATAAACCACACACGTCAGACTTAAACCATACAGAAGGGCGGATTGTTATGGGGTAAATAAGAAAAATAGAGAAAGAGGAAAAAACATAGAATCTTTCAGCGGAACGATAAAATATAATAATCAAATAACAGTTCGTGAAGCTATTTTACAAAAACATTTGATTATATTTACACAATACATATCAGAGTACACATACCGGAGAATAATATAGTAGATAATAGTAATACAAATCTTCGTCTTCGTCCTCCAGAATAAAATCCTCAAATCCTAAAACGCTCAGACTGACCCGAGCGAATTGAAAGGACAAAACACTGGAGTCAGAACTAAAATATCTTATGTAAGTTAAATCAACAATAAACAATATGAGTGGAACGACGTCAGAGATGTTTACGGGATTTGACATCTCCCATCCTGTGTCTAACGTGAGTGCAGTAACTCAACAGATTCTCGGGATTCACATCTCCTAAGGATCCATTAAACTATTTACTATGTAGTAATATTTCGCTACTATAATAGTGTCTATTAGTAAAATAAACTTACTTTTAAATAGCGTTAAGGCTTTACATTTTCCACTTTAACACGTAATAATGCCAATAGTCTATACAGTACCATAATACCTCCTGATCGGGAGGCTACCAGAGGATACTCCATAGGTACGACACAAATAGAAACTCGTACAAGGCGCGATAGGGTAGGTGACATGGAACAACTAGGCAATGCCAGGGTAGATATACCAATTATGCTTCTGGGCCGGTGGTAACGCGTAGCGCGCAGCTACTGCCTACCTCGACCCACACCCCTAAATAAAAAAATCAAAAGTGGACACCGAATCAATCCAAAATTCAAAGTATAATATCGAAGGGATGTGTCCGATCAAAGGTGCTACCTCATTAACCCATCGACCTCTCCTGTTTTAGCCACCTTATGCCAATTCAAGGGAGTTGGGTCCACGTATTTACCTCAAAGGAAACACCGCCACCATCCTACTTCATTTTAGAATCTCCACCGCATACACGGTTGCTAAAGTGGTTTTCGGAGTTGGCAGAGAGTATGACAACTTCCGATCCCGGTCTCTTTAACAACCAAACGTTATTATAACACCGCGGTCTTATCAAAATAGTTTATACTTTTAAAACCAGAATATGATGTCCATTTCAAATCCATAAAAATACGATATCATTTCCTTTTTTTAAAAACCCAAATCAAATTTGATATCATTTTCAAATATATCCTTTTCTAAAACTATAACATTTCAAAGTTATAATATTTCGAAACCAAAACTTGAAATATAGCCTTTCAAAACATAAAATTTTGAATTTCATAACTTTGAAACATACTACACCACTTAAATGGTTTAAATATTTAATTACTTTATATAGTAAAATAGCTTCTTCACCTTCACAGATCAATTCCAATATGGATTTTAAATTCCCAAATAAACCAATATAATTTCAATATATTTCAAAGCTTTAATTATTCCACCATTCAAAACATATTCATTGATAATTTCATATATATCAATTTCAACTACTATTATTTAGATTTGAAATGTTTACTTAATAAATCAAATATCATTTTAGTAAAACCATTAGACTTCAAATAACTAGATATTCTTTCAATTACATTAACTTGATAATATTCATTTAAATCAATTTGATACTCATTTAAATCCTCTAAACAAAAATCAAGTTATAAAATCATACCTTTTAGATCTCAGTTTATTTATATTTCAAATCAAACTTTTCGAGGATAATCCTTAAATCTTAAATTCAAATCAAATTCACATTTATCTTCCAAATCTAAATTTATTTAAATCATCATAACCTCTATATAAAAATATGATTTAAATACTTAACCATATTTATTTTAATAAATCAAACTCCATTTTTTTTACTTATCGTCATTAAACAGATTTATACATAGCTTAAATACATGAATTTAACTATATATAAAGTATTTTTATATAATATAAAAAAGAATCAATATATATTTAAACCGTATAATTCTATCCAAAACCATAGAAATCATTTTCAAAATATTTATATATAGAGACCGATGGTGTCTGTATAAAATTTTCTATCCTTTGGTCAAGTGATACAGATATTTATCATTTCAATCCGTAATTTAAAATAAAATTACGGTTATATATCATTTCAAACCGCAACCCCGAATGAAATAAAATGCATAATAACTTGCAGTTTAAAATAATATATAATATAACATCCATTCATCCATCAACAGATCACACATCCATTACAATCATCATCCACAACAATCAATCAATACCACTAGAGAACTGATAATATATATAACAGGTATTTAACTGACAGTTATATTCAATAATAAATTAAATAACAATTTAATTTAAATAAATGAAATAACTGAGATGATGATTAAAAATATATGAAAAATCATAAATAAATGCATAATCACAACAAAAATTTAATTCAACAAACATAATAAATTTTAGAAGTTGTGAGTGGGTTAAAACACACACCTTTTGAATTTAAATTGAATTTAAATTCAATTTAAACCCAAAAATTGGACAGTCTCCAAATTAGTTCAATTGAGCGTCAAAATCTTCGGAATTCCAATACGAACCTAGCAGAGAAAATCACGCGTGAATATGACCTCGTACGTGAAAGTTATACGCATTAGAAGATTTGAAACGAAAATAAATAAATAAACTCTTGCCTACCACGTCATTGTCTTTAACGCGGAACCCTAGCATGCGCAACACTATCCGCACGTGGAGCAAAACTCGAGCACGCCGCCACGTGCTGCGCCCCTCTCCTCCGCCTCTGGCCATCCCACCCCCCTCCTACAACGTCCCACCGCCTCCTCCATGGCTACCCCCACGCATAGCGACTCGTTCGGCATGAAAAAGCGGCAGCAGCCGCCACTTGCAATCATGTCCAAAATGAATTATTACAAGCGATCAAATCGTCAAAACTCTCAACGAACACCGCCGATGGACTGCACGCGGTCCTCTCTACCATGCTGTATCAACGAATCGAAGATCCGTTGCAGTTGATTACGACGAAATGAATGGCCGAAAATTCTTTGATGATTATAGATCAAACGATGAATCAACACCAAAAACGAACTGCATATCTGATATGCGTACATCAAGAACTTCAATATAAAAAAAATTGGATTTTTTTTGATGAGGTTGAAATTTCACTTTATTTTTTGAATTGCAATTGATATTAGGTATCTGTCTGCCATTGAAATAAGGAGGTGAAAGAAATTATACGCGCAAACAAATGAGAAATAGAGGTAGTCTAGGGTTTATAATAGGGTATTTATAGGTAGGGTTGAAATAGAATAGATGGACCCGATTCATAAACGCGCTGAACGATGAATGGCCCGAAAAGCCCGTTCTGACTCCGGAACGAAATTGGGTCAACCCATATATCAAAATAGATGTTTTAAAATATTTCAAATGCAATGGAAAAGGTTTCAAGTCCAAATTCCATCGTATGAAGAAGTTATGCTAAAATCAAAAATTTTCAAATTGATTTCAATTGATTTCAAGGCGGTTCGCGTTCGTACAATCAAATGACATGTCCGATCGCTACGAAACTTGAAATCTTACAATAATTCACCTTTACGGATCCGATGAAACCCGTTTCGTCGAAATCGGAGTCAGTGACCAAAATGGCAATTTTCCAGTTAATTAATTAAATAAATAAATAATTAATTAAACCCATTTTTTACTTTCAATTACATAATTGAAATTTTTTTTACTTTTATATTTCTCAATCATTCACAATGATTTAAACAAATTTAAATGTCAATTTAACGTTGATTCATTCGTCAATTTCATCGTTAACCTTCATTTTTCTTACATTCAGAAATTAAAATTTAATTTACAATAATTCCAATTAATTTACTTTTCATTCTATTATTCATTGAGGCTAGATGGATGAAATTAACATTGGGTTCAAAGCTATTACATTAATATTCCCAAATTTCAACTTAATTTTCAATTAACGTAATAATTAAATATTCAATTTCATTCGTTTGAAATAAATCCAATTACTGAATTTTAGATTTCAATAAGTTAATAAATCTTGCTTTCTATTGTACTTATCCAACCAATTGCTTTAATTAATTGGGATTGCACCAATTAAGTCAACTACTGCAATTGCTTTCAAATTAAATTTTATGAACTAAACAAATAGGTAATTTATAACAATTGTAACCATTAACTTAAAGTTTATTACTTTCAAACATTTATTATAATTACTTTCATCATATGAATTTTATTCAATGACCATTTATTATAATTTAAATTCATTAATCTAATTCAATGCTTACATTTTGTTCTCATATATACAATTTATAGCTAAGTATACATCTATATTATTTCCATTGATTTGAATTTCATTCAATTTGTTTATAGTCAACTTATATTAACATCAGTACCTTAAATTTTAATTATCAATTAATTCATAAACCACTAACCATACCTTATTACCAAATATTACCTTAAATCTTCACACCTGTAATATTTAATTCCATTTATTGCAATAGGTTCCAATTAATAGTGATTGCGCTAAATTAGTTAATTATCAACTTGTATTAACGTTATCACATTAATCTACATCCAATTACAATTAATACTCTTAATAAATTTATTTAGCTTTCTATTACACCAATTACTATCTTATAAATAAGTTTTAAGTTTCCTTTTTAATTCACATTCACACTTTCCATTATTATACTAATTATCATTAAAGTGCATTAAATTATCTTTATTCTTCCCAACCAATTTCCATTAATTTATTACAACATTACAATTTTAATAAATTCATTAATAGACATTTCATTCAACCTATAAATTGTTAACCTAATTTAGCACCGTTACGTTTTAATTTACTTATTAGCTTACAACAAGTGCTACCATTAGTTCATACACTAATTCATTACATTTCCACTCATTATACATTATTCTATTAGTAAGTCAACATTTTAAATTATTAATTTACCTTTTATATCCCATTATACATTAATGCACCCATTAATTTAGATTTTAAATCTAATTAATCATTTCATCTTGGTAACATTCATTTATTACAATAAGAATATAATTAACATTTACATTGTTTCACTTATTGGAATTACATCCAAGTTATTAACAATTAGCTTACATTTATACTGTTACATTCAAGTTATTAAAAATTAACTTACCAGTCTTATCCAAGTTATTATTTTCATTAATAATTCACTAAATTTTTATTTCCTTCAATATTAAATTTCAAAATCTTATTAAATTAACAATTTTAATTATTGAAAATTTACGGGCAGCTACACTCTCCCCCACTCAAAACTTTTTGTCCCTGAAAAGGAAAAAAAGGTAAAGAGGAATTAGGAAATCAATATATCTTACTTAAAACATTAAATTTATAAAAACTAAATTTTAGAAAATTAATTAATTTAAATAAAATATACCAATTTATAACCATAAAATCTTTTATACTCAAATTAATAAAGCTTGGAAAACATTTTTCAAAATTTTTCTAAGTCCAAAATTTACGAAAAATTTCGGCAGAGTCTCCTTTGTACGGAGAGGCTCTGGAGAAAATATAATATCGAATATAACAATATATAACATACATTTTCCAAAATAATATATATCCGAACATGGAAAAACAATATAATAACGCTATAAACCGTAATCCGAAAACGTACCTATTGGTCGGGCAATTAACGCTTAATTATGAAACCAAAAGCAGTAGCAATTGCTTCCACAACCTGTATTTCACTTATATAATCTAAAAGAGTTAATAATTATAAAAATGAAATATTTAAAATGGTTTCAACCGTAAACAAACAAATCACTACAAACATAAATCACTTGCAATAAGGAATACAACCATCACATAGAATCAATACAAATCAATAATTCATACCAACAAAACAAATAGTTGTTCGGGTTTAAAACTTTAAATTGTACGGAATGAAAAAAAATAGACTACTAGGTGCACCCTTTATTCAGCAGTCTTAGGTGAAGCCAAATAGATTATTCATTCATTTAAACAATTTTAAAGCATCATTGCCCAAACAACCACAAACCAAACAGATAACACTTCCAAACAAGAAATCAAGTTAAATTTTCCAATTTTATAGCATTTATTGTTTTATTTTCTTTTATTATATTACATTCATTTATTCACTGCTTAATTTCATTTATTTACGGTATTCATCTTTTTGATTATTAAAATAATTAACTGCACATTTACTTAAGTCTATAATTACTTTACTTTAAACATTTACCTTCTATCATATTTTATTACAGTAAGATTTCCATTATAACTTAAGTTTATACTAATTACAACATCAATTCTTATTAATAAAAGCAATTTATTGAACACTTCATTACATAATTTTGATTGTATAATTTCCATTACATTTTCTTATTAAACATTTCAACTTTTAATATTTGGTAAATTATATATATGCTTTTAAAGAATGTAATTGAAATCATACAAGTTTATCTTATTTCTTTTAATTAATTAGATGTTCAATAATTTTATCTTTTTTCTTGTAAGTTACGGTTTCAACTTTCTTTTAATTTCCTTTATAACTTAGCTTTAAATTTCTTATTTTAATTAAAGGTTCCAATTATTAATTGGTTACATTCTATTTCACTACAATAATTGAAACTATTAATTAATCGGAAACTTAAGAACGAAAATCCCGGGTTTAATTTCAAATCATTTAAAATAATAGATAAACGTATTTATATATCCAATTATATTGAAAACAATTTAAAATTAAAAAAATTTCTTTCAAAATAAATCTGCAGTAAAACTACTACAATGGCCTTCCCACTTCAAAACTCAAAAATGAATGTCGTTGATGCGGCCGCCATCACCAAAATTATTTTCCAGCTACAGAGAGCGAAGTACAGAACTTATTTCCTTTCAAAGTTTCTTTAAAACAATTCTTTCAAATTATATTGAAATATTTATATCAGAAAATACTTCTAATAATATTATTACTATATTCCAAAACCATTCAAAAGAAAATTTCAAAATCCCAGAACTAAGGTCCTAAATTTCCAATTTCATTTATTTTATTTTCAATCCTACTTTACTTATATTTATAGATTACACTACCTAACAACCATATATTACAACCAAATATAACCTTTATAAAAAATTTATTTTATATATAGAAAATATAATAGGAAAATTATTTCATTCACCTATATTAAAAACAAATATTATGTCGGTCTATCCTATTAAGTGTTTAGAAACCTCTATTGATGTCATAGCGTCCCATGCATCAACCATAATTTATAAATACAAAACGGAACAAATTAACACAATATCAAAACCTTTTTATAACACTAACAAATACGCTCTCTCATATATATACACTCAGTGACTCATCATAGGGTATTACTACACTATTAGCGAAGAGTCGAACCCCATAAAGCTAAGGTTTATCGCTAAACCAAAGCTCTAATACCAGATGTAACGTCCCGTCTTTTCGCACGCTTTAAATCGACGATAAACCACACACATCAGACTTAAACCATACAAAAGGGTGGATTGTTATGGGGTAAATAAGAAAAATAGAGAAAGAGAAAAAAATAAAATAGAATCTTACAGCGGAACGATAAAATATAATAATCAAATAACAGTTCATGAAGCTGTTTTACAAAAACATTTGATTATATTTATACAATACATATCATAGTACACATACCATAGAATAATATAGTAGATAATAGTAATACAAATCTTCGTCCTCTAGAATAAAATCTTCAAATACTTAAATGCTCGGACTGACCCGAGCGAATTGAAATGACAAAACACTCGAGTCAGAACTAAAATATCTTATGTAAGTTAAATCAGCAATTAACAATATGAGTGGAACGGCGTCAGAGATGTTTACGGGATTTGACATCTCCTATCCAGTGTCTAACGTGAGTGCAGTAACTCAAGAGATGCTCGGGATTCACATCTCCTAAGGATCCGTTAAACTATTTACTATGTAGTAATATTTTGCTATTATAATAGTGTCTATTAGTAAAATAAACTTACTGTTAAATAGCGTTAAGTTTTTACATTTTCCACCTGAACACGTAATAATGCCAATAGTCTATACAATACCGTAATACATCCTGATCGAGAGGCTATCAGAGGATACTCCATAGGTACGACACAAATAGAAACTCATATAAGGCGCGATATGGTAGGTGACAAGTCACAACTAGGCAATGCCAGGGTAGATATACCAATTACGCTTCCGGGCTGGTGGTAACACGCAGCACGCGGCTACCGCCCACCTCGAGCCACACCCCCAAATAGAAAAATCAAAAGTGGCCACCGAATCAATCCAAAAGTCAAAGTATAATATCGAAGGGATGGGTCCGATCAAAGGTGCTACCTCATTAACCCGTTGATCGCTCATGTTTTAGCCACCTTAACCCGTCGATCGCTCATGTTTTAGCCACCTTATACCAACTCACAGGTGATGGGTCCATGTATTTACCTCAAAGGAAACGCCGCCACCATCCTACTTCATTCTGGAATCTCCACCGCGTACTCGGTTATTAAAGTGGTTTTCGGAGTTGGCAGAGAGTATGACAACTTCCGATCCTGGTCTCATTTACAACCAAACGTTGTTATAACACCGCGGTCTTATCAAAATAGTTTATACTTTGAAAACCAGAATATAATGTCCATTTCAAATCCATAAAAATACGATATCATTTCCTCTTTTTAAAAACCCAAATCAAATTTGATATCATTTTCAAATATATCCTTTTCTAAAACTATAACATTTCAAAGTTATAATATTTCGAAACCAAAACTTGAAATATAGCCTTTCAAAACATAAGACTTTGAATTTCATAACTTTGAAACATACTGCACCACTTAAATGGTTTAAATATTTAATTACTGTATATAGTAAAATAGCTTCTTCACCTTCACAAATCAATTCCAATATGGATTTTAAATTCCCAAATAAACCAATATAATTTCCATATATTTCAAAGCTTTAATTATTCCACCATTCAAAACTTATTCTTTGATAATTTCATATATATCAATTTCAACTACCATTATTTAGATTTGAAATGTTTACTTAATAAATCAAATATCATTTTAGTAAAACCTTTAGACTTAAAGTAACTGGATATTCTTTCAATTACATTAACTTGATAATATTCATTTAAATCAATTTGATACTCATTTAAATCCTCTAAACAAAAATCAAGTTATAAAATCATACTTTTAAATCTCAATTTATTTATATTTCAAATCAAATTTTTCGAGGATAATCCTTAAATCTTAAATTCAAATCAAATTCACATTTATCTTCCAAATCTAAATTTATTTAAATCACTGTAACCTCTACATAAAAATATGATTTAAATACTTAACCATATTTATTTTAATAAATCAAACTCTATTTTTTTTACTTATTATCGTTAAACTGATTTATACATAGCTTAAATACATGAATTAAACTATGTATAAAATATTTTTATATAATATAAAAAAGAATCAATATTTATTTAAACCGTATAATTCTATCCAAAACCATAGAAATCATTTTCAAAATAATTATATATATAGACCGACGGTGTCTGTATAGAATTTTCTATCCTATGGTCAAGTGATACGGATATTTATCATTTCAATCCATAATTTAAAATAAAACTACGGTTATATATCATTTCAAACCGCAATCCCGAATGAAATAAAATGCATAACAACTTGCAGTTTAAAATAATATATAATACAACATCCATTCATCCATCAACAGATCACACATCCATTACAATCATCATCCACAACAATCAATCAATACCACTAGATAACTGATAATATATATAACAGGTATTTAATTGGCAGTTATATTCAATAATAAATTAAATAACGATTTAATTTAAATAAATGCAATTACTGAGATGATGATTAAAAATATACGAAAAATCATAAATAAATGCATAATCACAACAAAAATTTAATTTAACAAACATAAGAAATTTTAGAAGTTGTGAGTAGGTTAAAACACTCACATTTTGAATTTAAATTGAATTTAAATTCAATTTAAACCCAAAAATTGGACAGTCTCCAAATTCGTCCAAACGAGCATCAAAATCTTCGGAATTCCAATACGAACCTAGTAGAAAAAATCGTGCATGAATATGACCTCGTACATGAAAGTTATACGCAATAGAAAAATTGAAACGAAAATAAAAAAACTCTTGCCTTCCATGTCATTGTCTTCAATGGAGAACCCTACCATGTGCAACACTATCTGCACGTGGAGCAAAACTCGAGCACGACGCCACGTGCTGCGCCCCACTCCTCCGCATCTGGCCTCGCACACCCCTCCTACAACGTCCCGCTGCCTACTCTATGGCTACCCCCATGCACAGCGACTCGATCGACACGAAACAGGGGCAGCAGCCGCCACTTGCAACCGTGCCCAAAACGAATTATTAAAGGCGATCAAACTGTCATAACTCTAAACGAACACCGCCGATGGACTACGTGCGGTCCTCTCTACCATGCTGTATCAACGAATCGAAGATCCATTGCAGTTGATTACGACGAAATGAATGGCCGAAAATTCTTCGATGATTACCGATCAAACGATGAATCAAAACCAAAAACGAACTACAGATCTGATATGCGTACATCGAGAGCTTCAATATAAAAAATTTTGGAATTTTTTTGATGAGGTTGAAATTTCACTTTGATTTTTTAAATTGCAATTGATATTAGGTATTTGTCTGCCATTGAAATGAGGAGGTGAAAGAAATTGTACACGCAGAAAAATGAGAAATAGAGGTAGGCTAGGGTTTATAATAGGGTATTTATGGTAGGGTTGAAATAGAATAGATGGACCCGAGTTATAAACGCGCTGAACGATGAATGGCCCGAAAAGCCCGTTCTGACTCCGGAACGAATTGGGTCAATCCATATATCAAAATAGGTGTTGTAAAATATTTTAAACGCAATGGGAAAGGTTTCAAGTCCAAATTCCATCAGATGAAGAAGTTATGCTAAAATCAAAAAAATTCAAATTGATTTCAAGGCTGTGACGACCCGAAATTTTAGGCATTTGAAAATGGGATATTTAATGGATTTTAAATATTTAAAAGTTAATTTTAAATTGAATTCAAATATTACTATTTATTTGATAATTATACTATTGAATTAAATAATTTGAAGTAGGGTAAAATGTTGAATCTAGGGTTTTAAGCCTGTTAAAAATAATTTGAGGGCTCGTAAAATTTATATTGAGAGTGCTGAGGATAATAGAAGTTTTAAAATTTAATTTAACAGTGGTTTGTTCAGTTTTGAAATTTCATCGTTTAAATTGAATTTAAAAAATAGCCTTCCGAGGCACAGTCTCGGAATTCAACGAAACCAGTTCCATTCGATCCGTAATATTGTACTATAATCGGATTTCAAATTTCGTAGCTTTTGGAGTTGTTGTGTGAGAGTAGGATATATAAACGCGTTGAAATTTGCATTGATTACTGTAGCTAGCATCACGTATAGGGATTTAAAAACCAGCGTTACCTTCTCCAATACGCTTCTTCGTTTAATAACTAAAAATAGGAGATATTTTCTTCGTTCAGAAAAAAACGCGTAATCTCTCTCTCCCTTCGTTCAGAAACAATAATGGCCGATCTAAAATCCTTCATCTCCCTCGTTTTCTTATTCGACCAAAGCCGATCTCTAAATTAAAAAAAAAATAGGGACGAGCCCTTTCATCTCAAATCCATCTCGAAACAAAATGGCTGCTCGTTCGTTCACGTTCCATTTCAAAATCGTAGCCTTTTCGTTCGTCATTATTGATATCGACTTCAATTCTTAGCCGACTCCTTCGATCGCAAGCATCTTGTGTGGGGTCGAGCGAGTATCGCAGCGGCGACATTAGGGTTCGATCCGAGCTTAGGAATTTGGTCTTAGGTTGGTATGCTAGTATTGGATGGTGTCGAGAATGAGGAAGGCAGTCGCATCAACCGGAGGTAGTCGTGTTAGGGCAGCGGCCTGAAGCTTCAACGTCGAGCAACTTTCAGGGTCGCGGCGTTGGACTTCCACTTCAGAGTATCGAGTCGCGGTGGTGATGCTCACGAACTAGCCATCGAGGTTTTGGGGAAGAAGACTGTTAGGTATGTTTATAGTTTAATCTAAAATAGATGTTGGATTTGAAATTTTAATTCAGAAGTTTAAAAAAAAAATACAAGCACAGGAAGAGAAAAAAAAGTAATATGATGGAATGCTGTTTTCAGATATGTGTGTGTGTAGGTAGGAATTTTTTTTACAGTAAGTTTAAAACTTATGTTAATTTTAATTATATATATCTATGTAGATTTAAAAAAAATGAACTGCAGCACGATATATTTATATACAGTTTACATATTTCAATATTTAATAATCATATATATATATATATATATATATATGGGTAACAGTAAAGCAGAAAAGCTTATATAAGATTTGGAAGAAGAAAAATAGGGATTTTTTAAATGTTGAAGGTTATATAAAAAAAATCATATTTTAACCTATATAGATTATTTTTATTGGTATAATTTCAAAATAAAATAAATATACATCTCTACCTTTTAAATATTACTAGTTCATTTTAAAATAATGAATTATGGTGATTGACGCGTTTAACTAAGATATTTTAATTATTTTAGCAACTAAAAAGATTTTTAGGGAAATTTTTAGTTTAAAATCAAATCATTTGTAAATTAAATAAATTGTTCAATTATTTCAAATATTAATAAATTATATAAATTGTTTATTTAAGGTCAAACATCAGGAAAAACCAAGGCAGTATTGAAGTGGACTGCAAACAAATATAAAGGTGAGTTAATCTCACTCATCTGGTTATAATTTTAATTTAAATGGTTAAATTTAAATAATTGGTGATTAATTGTTTGGAATGGATGTGCAATATTATATATAGTAGTATTGAGTATATCTTGGAATGCTTGATTTCCCACATTAAATAGAAGATGATTTTATATTTAAAACCCATATACCGTGATATTCCACTTCGAAGTGGAATTGGTATTTATGTTGTGCTAAAGTCTGTGGATGCAGGGAAAACAGGTTGAAGGGATCCAACTGGATCCCTCAACATTTAAATTATTTAATATTCTCTGTTGTGATTATTTGATATTCTATGATGAATTATGTGGGAATATTGAATGCTATGGCTTGATTGAATATATTTGGGTATAATTAGTTACCAAAAATATATAAATTGGATTTTGGAAGGAAAATAAAAGAAGTAAATTTGTAAGCGAAATAATCATAGAAAATTTGAATAAATTAAGAATGAATTGAAAGAAATGGAAGTGATATTGAAATACTAATAAATAACTTCGAGTATGAAAAGAAAAAAAAAGATTTTTGAATAAACAGTAATTAATGAACTGTAAATTTAAGTTATATTATTTTAAAGGAATAAAGAATTATTTTAAAATTTAAAGTTTAAATTTATTTAAAAAGGATTAAGAAGTAAGTTAAGAAATCTAAATTTTGTATTTTCAGTTAAAAGTACTTTAAATCATAATTAAGGAAAAAAATCTGAAATTAATGGATTTTGGAATAAAAGGGAGTGAATTGGAAATCAATTTGGAAATTGATTCAAGTGTTCAAATTGGAAATATAAAGGAGAATGTGAAGAGAAGTATATTTCTCTGGATAGGTACGTACGTTTTCAAAGTAAATTTTTAAATATAAGATAAAGGTTTAATGTTGTTTTAAAAAGCATGTTTTAGAGAATTTATTATTTCTAAATGTTTAAATTCTAAATCTATTATAATAATTATTTAAAAGATGACTTGGTATTTTGTTTAAAGAAGAAAATCTAGCGTATATTTATAAAGTAATCTTATGTTAATTATTTCTAAAGTATTATTTTAAATTAAGTATTAAAGTAATTTTTCTAAATTTAAATGATAAACATATTTTATAATAAAGTGTTTTTAAATTATTTTAAAAATCTAAAGTTTTGTGCTCGGTGATTTTAGTGGAAATAAAAAATATTTGGGAAATTTATCCTAAGAAAGGAAGATGGTTGGAAACTGTTTTCAAAGGGGTTTGAAAGTGAAAATATATCTTGTGAAGATATTTTGAGATAAATAAATAATTTGGAAAATTACTTATTGTTTGATGGATGTTGTAAATATTAATTAATAGTTAAATCACCGACTATCAATATTGGACAAATGCGTTGATCGTTTTGAAGAGAGCGGGATCGGGATTTATTTCTCAAAAACCACTTCGATCCGGTTTGTACGTTTCGTGGGAAAACGAGTACGGAGTCGAAGATGGAGCAGTGAAGTGCAAGGGCTAGTCGCTACTAATCCTGAGGATATTTCCAAAATGGATGTAGTAGGAATAGTGCCTTCGGTTCCGTTCGAACCCGAGACGGACTTGTATGGATGAATGCTTGCAGAACATCGTCTGGTGGACGATGGGCATTCTAAGGGATATGTTCTAAAAAGGTAACACTTAGCCTCAAGCCTCATCAACCGGGAATGATTGAAAATCAGGGGTTATGCAGCAAGGCTAGGTGGGTAGCACCCATTTCAGGGTGACGTCATCCCCGTCAAGATGTCCCTTTTTATTTCGGCTTAGTGGTGCGGTTGCTGATCCCAATCGTGGGGTGATCTCACTCGAGATTATCCAGTAAGGGGTAGTCCCGGTCTTGTGTTGCAGGGGGTTAGGAGTGATCCTCGGTACTGTGATCTAGGCCACGTACCGTGACAGGTGGTACCCCAGTGCCTAGTCATTAGTTGGAAATCCATTCTCCCTACGCGCTTTTTACGAGTTTTGTTTGTATTACCCATTCTGTGGCTAGTAGCTAGAATTTAATATATGTAACAATTTCGGCTATTTTAATAAGTATTTGTACATAGACCCTATTATAATATTAGAGGATTTTAATATAAAACCGTTTTAGCTATCGTAAGGTAAAAACCCGACATGTTTATTTGTGGCGTGGTCCTACGAGATGCTTTTGTTTTTAAAGGATTTTTGAAACTTTAAAAAAAAATTGGGTGTGATTTTATCACGCTGGTATTCCAGACTGACTCGGGTGTTATTTAACTGTAATGCTCGGGTCAGACCGAGTATTATAGGATACAGAATATGATGCTATGGAGCTCAGGAGACGAGCTGGATGACGATACGTACTTTCGTACTTGTTTTATATATATTCCGCTGTGTTGATTAGTTGTATATCCAGTTGTATGTTATTGATGTTGAACTGTGATTGATGTACTCTGATGATGTAATATATAAACAGATATATTTGATTTTGAGTAAAGATCATTTATTATTTATTATATTTTATTCCGCTGTGATGGTTACGTTTTGATGTTGTTTTCTATTTTCTTCTTCTACCTCTTCTTCTTTAACCCAAATGGTTCGTATTTCTGTTCAACTTGAGTTGATTGATGTAGAATAGTGGTGACTCAAGGGGTACGGATTTGTGGGCTTTTACAAAGGCGTTTCGTGTTCGTACGATCAAACGATAGGTCCGATTGTTACGAAACTTGAAATCCTACAATAATTCACCGTTACGGATCCGAAGAAACTGGTTTCGTCGAAATCCGAGTCAGTGGCCAAAATGGCTATTTTCCAGTTAATTAATTAATTAATTAATTAAACCCAATTTTTAACTTTCAATTACTTAATTGACAAATTTTATCACTTGTATATTTCTCAACCATTCACAATGATTTACACAAATTTAAATGTCAATTTAACGTTGATTCATTCATCAATTTCAGCGTTAACCTTCATTTTCCTTACATTTAGAAGTTAAAATTTAATTTACAATAATTCCAATTAATTTACTTTTCATTCTATTATTCATTGAGGCTAGATGGATGAAATTAACAATGGGTTCAAAGTTATTACATTAATATTCTCAAATTTCAACTTAATTTTCAATTAACGTAATAATTAAATATTCAATTTCATTCGTTTGAAATAAATCCAATTATTGAATTTTAGATTTCAATAAGTTAATAAATCTTGCTTTCTATTCTTCTTATCCAACCAATTGCTTTAATTAATTGGGATTGCACTAATTGCTGCAATTGCTTTCAAATTAAATTCTATGAACTAAACAAATAGGTAATTTATAACAATTGTAGCCATTAACTTAAAGTTTATTACTTTCAAACATTTATTATAATTACTTTCATCATATGAATTTTATTCAATGACCATTTATTATAATTTACATTCATTAATCTAATTCAATGCTTACATTTTTTTTCTCATATATACAATTTGTAGTTAAGTATACATCTACATTATTTCCATTCATTTGAATTTCATTCAATTTGTTTATAGTCAACTTATATTAACATCGGTACCTTAAATTTTAATTATCAATTCATTCACAAACCACTAACCATACCTTATTACCAAATATTACCTTAAATCTTCACAACTGTAATATTTAATTCCATTTATTGCAATAGGTTCCAATTAATAGTGATTGCGCTAAATTAGTTATTTATCAACTTGCATTAACGTTATTACATTAATCTACATCCAATTACAATTAATACTCTTATAAATTTATTTAGCTTTCTATTACACCAATTACTATCTTATAAATAATTTTTACATTTCCTTTTTAATTTACATTCACACTTTCCGTTATTATACTAACTATCATTAAAGTGCATTAAATTATCTTTATTCTTCCCAACCAATTTCCATCAATTTATTGCAACTTTACAATTTTAATAAATTCATTAATAGATATTTCATTCAACCTATAAATTATTAACCTAATTTAGCACTGTTACGTTTTAATTTACTTATTAGCTTACAATAAGTGCTACCATTAGTTCATACACTAATTCATTCCATTTTCAGTCATTATACGTTATTCTATTAGTAAGTCAACATTTTAAATTATTAATTTACCTTTTATATCCCATTATACATTAATGCACCCATTAATTTAGATTTTAAATCTAATTAATCATTTCATCTTGGCAACATTCATTTATTACAATAAGAATATAATTAGCATTTACATTGTTTCACTTATTGGAATTACATCCAAGTTATTAACAATTAGCTTACATTTATACTATAACGGTCAAGTTATTAAAAATTAACTTACCAATCTTATCCAAGTTATTATTTCCATTAATAATTCGCTAAATTTTTATTTCCTTCAATATTAAATTTCAAAATTTTATTAAAATAACAATTTTAATTATTGAAAATTTGCGGGCTGTTACACATTGATAACATTCACTTCCAATGACATCCAAATCAATCAATTGGTTATATTTCTTTTTTATGCAAATTTGGATAGCATGGCAGTATGGAACACTGAAATGAAGACAATTGGTTATGGTCTAACGTGTATGGCAATACGATTAGACTCACTCTAGGAATAATAGTTAGAACTCTCGGATGTTCCGATACGGGCGAAGATCTATATAATATTCCTGATTTGCGCTTCAAACCAAGGAACAATATAACACATCAAATATGTGAGGATGAAATGCCTAAATTTGCATCCAAATATCTACGACCAAAAGCAAGACTTCTTACTCGAATGATCATCAATACCATCGTTCCATGTCTAGGAAGCCATGAGCAGATAACTTGTGAGATCCCTGAATTTCAAGGAATTTAAAATGAGATAATCTCCTTAATTTATTATTTTAAATTGGTAAAATTGTTATTTAAATCAATAAATAATAATGTGATGTTTATACATATAGACAAATGGATTTTAAAATAGAACAATTATTTTCAAAATTTAATTTGTGTTGTTTTATAAATAGATTTTTAAAATAGAATTATTATTTTAAAGTAGTAATGTGTTTGTTTAAATTAATATATATATTTATTTGAATTGATTCTAAATTTGATTTTTTAAATTGAATTTGAATTTAAATTTGGATTTAAATTTGAATTTAAAGAATATATATCTTAAAAATATTTTGGATTTAAAAATATATGAATAAGGTTTTTATTTAACATAAGATTTGTTTTCCTTAAAGAATTTTATTCATATAAATTTAGAAAGTATTTATTTAATAGTAAATAAATACAAAAGTTTTATATTATCATTCAAAAATGAAATAAATATTATATATGATTTTATTTAGAATATAATTCATTTTTAATCTATTTTCTTATAAAGTATTTTATCTAAAAATTAGAAAAGCATTTATAAATTAATAAAAGTACTTATTTAAATAGGAAATATAATTTAAAGGATTTTTAATTCATTTAAAAATAATATAAAAATGTATTATTCCAAGTGTTTCATTATAAAGGCTTATGATAACATGTGTTAAGTAATTGAGTAAGGGTGAAAGATAAAAAAATTTCATTTTCTTTAATTTTTAAATAAATCTTAATAAACTCTATAATAACTTTCACCTACCTTCTTCAATTCTTTTTCTATCTTCATTTCTTAAACTCAAAAAAACTCAAACCTACGAACTATTTTCAAAAATCAAAAAATCTAAGAACAAAACATGAAATAAATTTCTCAAACCTGTAAATTTTCAAACCAGAGAAAATTCATAACTTAAACACTGACCCTTTTTTCCTCAAGTCTGTAAACCATTTAACAAAACCCTGTAACCATTTATCTCAAGCCAGTAATCAAATTATCAAGCAAGGTTTCAATTTCAAAATGCAACCTGAAGCAACAACAAAGGATTTCCAGTTTCAAAGCTTTTCAAGTATCAAAAGAAATTATACCTTTCCAGTTTGCAAAAGTCTAACATCTCAGTTTTTAGTCTCTGCACATCGTAGAACTGGTGAGTAAACATTTTTATTTTAGGCTAAAGTTGATGATAACTTGATGCATGTGTGAATCTTTGAATGTTATGTTATGAAATATGTTTGCAGGGCTGTATAAACGTGACTGCATATATATATGTGAGTATGTCTATATATATGTATATATACACATATCTGTTTTCAAGTTAACAGGTTAAAACAAGTATAAATTCAATCTCTCTTCCTTAAATTCTTGTTTCTGATGATTTAAAACAAAAAGCTTTAGATTAACAAGATCTTGATTACGAAAATATTTTTAGGTAGCTTTGAATATTTTCTGGAAAATGGAAAGAGACGGTAGAAAATCTAAACCATGTTAAATTCAAACATCACGATTTTTTGATTTACCTATGTATTCTAAATCACCATTGGAATTCATGAATTTTAAAAGTAAAATGACGATTTTTAGTGTTAATTCGAGTGAGTACTTGCGGGTTGATCATAAATTGAGTTTTGGGACTTTTCTGATGATCAGCAAAGTTTGGTTGGTCGAGGCCATTTCTGGAGGTGGCTGGGAGTTCGATGGTCACGACAAAAATGGTAGGTGGGTGGATAGGCCATCGTGGCAGCGGCTTTTGGTCAGAATAGGGTTTAAAACTCAATTTGTTCGAGTTTGGAAATGTGATTGTGGCGGCGTCTCTGATGCATCGAGTTGCATCGAATTTGGGGGATGGCTGTGTGGAAGGTTTGGGGAGGTGTGGCCAGAGTTTTTGGTGTTCCGATGGTCAGTGTCATGGGTTCGAGGGAGTTCTTGATGGTGGTAGTTGTTCCAAGATTGGGTCAGGAGGCTTATTTGCGAGTTCGTCATTGTTCTAGGTTTCTGATGGTCTGGGGGTTGGAGCAGGTCATCGTCGACTCGATGATGGTTGGAGCTTGGATCGTAGGTGGCTGGAGCTCTGGTGCATGTGCACAGCACTTGGTTTGTGTCTGTGGAAAAGAATTGAGGAAGATGGATTTTAACTCGAAGGAACCATCGGGTAGTTTGCATGCAAGCTCGAGTATTAGTTCGGGTGATTTTGCGAATGCATCGGGTTTTAACACTTTAACAAAATTTAAGTTTGAAAAATAAAGCATACGGGTTGATTTTGGAAAAAGTCGAAGCGAGTGGCGTGATTGCTCGGTTGAGATTCGAAGTTGACTCGGGTTTTATAATTTTCAGTTTTAAAATAAATGTATTAAGTAATTGATTTGAGGAAATTTTGTAAAATGTTTAACTCGAAATTGTTAAGTTAATCTTTAACGTATTTTAAAGTCTTAAATTAAAAAGATTTAATTAAGGAAGATAAATTTTTAAAAGCTAAATGTTTAAGGTGTTAATGATAATTAAGCCATTATATAAGATAATGTTTTATCTTAAGGTCAATTAAAGGTTTTAATGATTTGAGATTAATTAAGTTAATTAAGAAATTTGAGTATAATTTATTTAATTAATTAATTAAGGATAAAGGATTAATTAAGTAATTAATTAAGAATAATTAATTAATTTGATTAACTAATGATTAATTAATTTGATTAATTAATGATTAGAGATTGATTAATTTGTAATTAGAAGTTACTTAATTAAGTAATTAAAGGTTAATAAACTGGTAAATAAGAAGTGCTTAATTAAGTTTTATAAATTAATAGTTAGGTTATATTAATTAAGTTTTATTAATTAATAATTAAGAGATAATTAATCTATAATTAAAGATTAATTAAGGGTAAATTAACTGTTAACTAAGGATTGATTAACTGATAATTAAGGATTAATTAATTTGTTATTATGTTTTATTAATTGATAATTAAGGTTTATTAATTAATAATCAAAGAATAATTAATCTCTAATTAAAGGATTAATTAATTTGTCTATAAGGTAATAAAGGGATGAATTGCTCAATTGTAATTAATAAATGAATATGATTAATTTAAGTTAGTTAATTTATTAATAAATTAAAGATAATCTCTTGATGATTGATTAAGTATAAATACTTAATAAAATTGATAAGTGTAATTACTTAGAGTAAGTAATTAATGGATAATTACTCGATGTAATTAATTAAAGAGAAATTACTTAATGTGAAGTAATTAAAGGATAATTACTTAGTAGAAGTAATTAAGGATTAATTACTTAGTGTAATTAATCAAAGGATTAATATAATTAATTAAGGAGTTAATTAATTAAGGTAAGTAATTGCAGGATGGTTAATTACTGTTTATGATTAATTAAGGTGTATTAATGGAAGCAATTAATTAAGGATCATTAGTTAATGTAATTAATTTATTAATAATTAATTAATGAGAGTAATTAAATGTTAATTACTGTAAATGGTTAAGGATAATTAATTTGTGAAATTAATTAAAGGATAATTACTTTATGTAATTAAAGAAAATTAATCAAGGATGATTAATTAAGATAGATATTTAAAGGGTGATTAATTAATTAAAAAGTTTGTAATTAATTAATGGTTGTTTAAGCGAAGTTAGGTAATTAATTCTTAAGTAATTAATTTAATTTAAGTTAATTAAATTAATTATAATATGAATTAATAATTGTTGCTTATGGATGATTGTTTGAGTAGAATGTTTGGATTGGTTGATATCTATTGGATGATATTCTGTGATATGATATTAGATATATCTGTGATAAATGTGTGACATTTATCTGTAATAAATGTTGTGTGAATTCAAGTATTGAATTGAATTAAATTGTTTAACTTTAAACAACTTGACCTTTAAGATACGTTTGGATTTCGATGAGATCGGGATCATGTATCAAATTTGATTATCCGAAAACCACATCGATCCAAGTTAAACGATAGGTCGTGACATCTCAAAGTGAAGATCGAGATGGAGTTTTAGGGTGCAAGGGTTATTGTCCTCAACTTTTAGGGTGATTCCAAAACGAGTGTAACGAGATAATGCCTTTGGTTTCGTTCGAACCCGGAACGAACTTGTATTGATTGAATGCTTTCAAAACATCGTCAGGGGAACGATGAGCATTCTAAGATATATGTGTTCTATAAAGGTGATCGTAGCCTCAAGCCTCATCAACCGGGAATGGCTAAAACAGGGGAGGTGCAGCAAGGCTAAGTCAGTCGCGCTCAAGTAGGATAAGATTTTCGCCTGTCTAGAGTCCCTTTTTATTCGGCTGTTTGGGCGGCTGCTAGCTACAACCGCGGGGTTGTCTTATTCGGGACTATCTAGTAAGAGATGGTTCGGACTTTGTGTTGTAAGGGGTCAGGAGTGATCCTCGGTACATTGACCTAGGCCACGTACTATGGTGGGCGGTATCCCAGTAGCTCTGCCATTGTATGGAATCCAATCTTCAATAAGTGCCATCGGACTTGATTGTATAACCCACTTTGTGGCTAGTATGCTGGAATTTGATCATGTAACAATTTCAGCTATGTGAATATTTATTTGAAAACCCTAAACTCTATTATAACATAACCGGATTTTCTATTAAATGTTTTGGTTAGTGTAAGGTAAAAACTTACCCATGTATATGTTTAGGAAGTCTTACGTGATACCTTTGTTTTCAAATGATTTCTAAAGTTAAAACACTTTAACCCGTTTACTCACACCAGACCCATGTCTGACCTAGAGTTTATTCTGTTTTTCTTAAACTCTTGAGTACTCAACTTTTTATGAGTAGCTAAAGGATTCATGTTAGCTTTGACGAGTTCTGGAGGAGATATGGAGCAGGAGGCTTCAGCGTTTATAGATATATAGTGGTTCTGCTGTGTTGATCGTTGTATTGATATCTGTGTTGTATCTTGAGTTTTATGATAGACAGATCTTTATAACTGTCTAGTACGTGATGTATAAGCCGTGTAACTCTGATGTGTATGATACTATGTAATATCTATGTGATTAATATAATTTATTTGTCCGCTGTGAGATTTTAATGTTGTTTAGTTCTTTCATTCTATCTTTTCTCTTTTCTATCCCTTTCTTTCTTAATAATGATGCATCTTATCGTGGAGAATAAGGCGGGTCATTTCATTTGGTAACAAAGCGCTAGGTTGAGTGAATACCAAGGCTTTGAGGTGATTTCTATCTTGAGAGAGCGTACTTGTAATATATATATTTCTACCTATTTTTTGGGTTACCTGTTCGGGTTTTCCAATATGAGTTTTAAAGGTGGGAAGGGTAGTGGTGTGTGTAGCACGACTACCAATGGAAGAAGTCTGAGTTTTGAGGTTGGAAGAGTATCTGTCGAGACTGTAAACCCATATCGTCTTGAGTGAGCTTTGCATCATGGTGTAAGGATTTCACTAATCTCTAATGGAAACCTGTTAAGGTTCGGAGTCCATCATTTAAGTATAAGTTTGATCACGCTCGTGTGAGCGGATTTTCAGGAGTTTGGATCTGTCAGTTAAGAAGAAGCGAGTAATGGTATCTTGGCAACTTCAGGAAGGAGCAACTGCGTGGTGAGATACAACGACTATGGATGTTTCCGAAGATGTTTCTTTTGGAGCAAGTTTAAGGAAGTGTGTCTACATCGGTGATGAGACTAAGTTTGAGCTGGATGTTTGTGTTTGGTTTGAGTCTCGAGTTTCTTGAGGAGATGTCTGCCCATACCAAGGTTCTGTGTGGGATTGGTTGATATGGCTTTGAGGATCAAGGAGCTTATGGACAAGAAATCTTTGGCATCTTTGGCAGTAGTGTAGATCGGAAGTGTTTTGTGTTCCAACAGGAAGATCTTTTGGCTTAGTAGTGTCCTAGAGATGGAATTCAAAAGCAGCTGAGTAGACCCATTTCTTTGATGGATTGGTCAAGGATAAGCTGTTTTCATTTGTGAAGAGTGAATAATGTTTTTGGAGTTGAGATGGATAGGATCGCAAAAGTGACTTGTGATAGTTTGAGTGTTCTCTTGGGTAATCTTTTGCATGGGATAAGGCATCTCTAGAGGATGTAGGAGTTGTAGAGCTATAAGAGATTTTCCGGATGTCTTCTAGGAAGTCTGAGGTTTGTCCGTATTGGAAATTGAGTTCCGTATCAACTTGGTTCATGGAGCTACCGGTGATTCAACTAGGTAGAAGGATGTCTCCTAGGAAGAGGTTTTGGGTGAAGCAGCTTAAGGTTTTGTGGAACTTCTATGTTTCCTCTTTATGGATCAATTGAACCATGTTTTCTGGGATGTGTTGTCTAGTTTTTGTTCGTGTTCATCGATTGACATTCTCATCTACTCCAGATCAAAGTTGTGCAGCGAAAGCAAGGTGGCAGCTCTTCTAGAGTGAAAGCAACCGAAAGTTGGAGTGTTTTGATTAAAGGGTTTCTTCAAGAAGTTTTTCAGGGTTTGAAGGCCATATTGGCAAGTGCACATGTTTTGTCTTTTCCAGATAGGAGAATTAAGTTTGAAGTCTGAAAGTGACTGCTATGGCTAGCTATCACTTAGGATCATGTAATATGGAATATAATTAAATATAAATGCGGAAATAGATGATAATGGCAAAGTAAATAAAAACGAGCAAACCAGGAATTTTTATACTGGTTCGAACTTTTCGTTCTACGTCCAATCCCAGACTTCCCTCTAGAATTTCTCACAAAACCCTCTCTTAACCTGAAGGAATAGGTATACAACACCTGAAAAACCGAACATGATTTTTCCGCCTCTAACAACCGAAAGAGGACTTTACCCGCCTGAACAACAGAACAGGACTTTTCCGCCTCTAACAACCGAAAGAGGACTTTACCCACCTGAACAACCGAACAGGACTTTAATAGTTTCAATAGAATTGCTTTGACACTTTGTGTTCTCAATAACACTGATTTGTCTTTGATAGTACAACCTTCCTACAATCTTTCCTCAAGTATATATGTGTGTATAAAGATTTAGAAAGGTAAAATATTACTTAGAATCAAAGAATATATTAGTTGATTCAGAGATTCAAATAATATATTTGAGTTGTGATTGCTTTATAGTGTGCAGAGAGTATAGAAAATATAATCAAAAAGTATTCAGTAAATTCGTGATTTGTGAAATAGATTTTGTGCGTTTATATAATAGTTAAAGAGTTGCAACCATTCACTTCCGATCAACAGAAGCATCCATACCTCTTCATATTAGAACGTGACTCTTGGCAAAAGGAGGTGTCCTTTTTGAAAAAAATAGCTGTTGTACAGGTTCAGTCGACTGACCTAAAACGGTCAATTGACTGAATGTTCAAAGTTATTTAAAATCTGAGCATTCATGTGCATCTGTACAGATTCAGTCGACTGGCCATATATGGTCAGTCGATTGATCTGATGGTCAAAGCACACATCTCTCATTTTATAAAATTTAAAAGCTTTTAAACTAACTTAACTACTTGAGGTTTGATTTTAACATTTCTATGACTAAAAACTTTATAGATCGACATACTATACGTAGTTTTGTAGCTTCGTCTCCTTTGTAGTTTGAACATCATACTTTCTTTTTCTTTTTGTCACGTATCCATGTAGTATAATTCACTGCTTTGTCATGAATTAAAATATGCGATTCAACATTCTCCCCCTTTTTGATTGATGACAACACCTGTTATATTTTTGAGAAATATATAATATATCTCCTCCTGAATATATGATGATAGTTTTAATCCCTGCATAGATTGGTTAGTTGCCAAATTTCTCCCCCTTTGTCATCGACAAAAAGGAAAAGATACATATAAAATTAACAAAGTAGAAATAATACAATATTGGATGCAATCACAGAAACAACACCAAATGTTATGAATACAAACTTATAGAATGTACGAAACATAATAACTAACTTACTACTACGAAAAGATAATAACCTCACTCAGAATCGGATTCAGTCTCCTCCTCTTCAATATGCATTGGTTCTTTTCCTCTGGAGGAGCTTCCTGCAACATGTCTTCCACCTCCATTGCCACTTGTGTCAGAACTAGTATGTTCTTCCGACGTAGACCAAGTGAAGTGAGGGGCTAGGCGCTTATCTGCATCACATTGAAAGGTCTCTGTAGCGATGGACGAGGAGCATGATATTGCATTCCATAGAATCCCGAAGAAGCTTTTGATTTTATCAAACTTTTTCTCAATCTTCTTGTTAATATTTTTAATACGGGAATCCAAAATAACTTGATTTCTGACGATTAAATCAATTGATTCCCGAGTACTTTGGGATGGTGTTGGCATACGGATGTCATCTCGTGATTAATGTTTTTGAGAAGAAGCTTCTTGGCGAGGGCGATTTTTCCATTCTTGAAAGCTCATAATAGTGATAGGTCTTGGTGGTAGTTTCATGAGACTAATGGTGCGACTATTTAAGGTTTTAGGAATAGAAGTATCGATTTTGGAATAGGAACCTGAATATTCGTAAGCAATCGCATAATATGTTCACCAAAGTAAATAATATTCATACGACCTTGGTAAAATGTTAGAAATTCATCTAGAATAAGTTTTGGCCAGTTTACTTCAATCTCTCCCCAAATAGCATATAATGCTTAGAGTTGTTTGGATAGACAAGCTCGTATGAGCCAGTGCGGGGAAGAATTGTATGCATTAAAGCTCTATGCATTATTTTGGCAGTAGGTCATAATGCAATAGATTTAAGCTCGGTCATATCATTTTCTAGAAAACGATGACTTACTTCGTCTCTTTCACCTACAATAGTATTCAATTCTTGTAATTCAACACCCCTTGTTGGAGTACGAAGTACATGACCGATTCTATCTAAAGAGTGGAAAACTTGTTGCCCACATACCAAACTCCAAACGCAATTGTCACGATTGTGTGGGTTTTGATGGCCTAAGTTCTAGTTCGCATAGAAGAGTTTCACCAAGATATGATTTATCTTGATATTGTTTTGATTATGGTCTAAAAGAGATTCTAAATGGCTTCTTCTTGCTAATTCTTGAATTCCATACGATGTAAAATCAAGAATGACAACAAAAGAACCTTCGAAGAAACGTGCTTCTTTCATCTTATTCCATCGTTGAATTGCAGTTGCGTCATATAGCCATTGAGCGATTTGTGAATCAATTGGCTCGGAGGAAGAAGAAGCATGCTTAGATCACTTTGTTTATCGTGGTGCCATTTGAATTTATGAAGATAATTGAAGAAAGTTTTGAAAATTGTAGAAGCTAGGGCTTTGGAATTTTGGAGTTTTGAAGTAAAAGTAAAAATTAAAAGAAAAAGTGAGGGTTTTGAGGGGTAAATAGAAGGTAAAAAGTTGAAAAGGACGTTCCAGCTGTTAAATCAGTCGACTGAAATTTTTAGTCAGTCGACTGAACCACTTTCCCGAGAGCTCTACAGTAGTTTCAGTCAACTGGTACAGTCGACTGAAAGTTGAAAAATGTTCTCTTTGTGGTCATTCAGTCGACTGGTTGCATTCGATTAGTCGAATGAATACTGTATAAAAATATACAGCATGCTGATCCAGTCGACTGAATTTGTATTTCAGCATTTTCAGTCACTGTTGAGCATAAATAAATAATATTTATTATAGAATAATACAATGCAAATTAAATATGGATAAAAATAAATAAAAGATAGGTAAAAACATAATTATTTTGAAGATGAGTTTGATGGAGAGTTGGATTTTGTTGGTTCATCTTTACTCTTCTCAACATATGGTCGTAGAGGTGACCAATGGTTTCCACGCTCCCAAGAGTTTGGAGAGACAGGTGGAGCTTGTGGCGACCTATCCCATGGATATTGAGTTGACAATGGTGTAGGTTGATGAGCCAAAAAAGAAGATGAACCGCAGAACTTCCATCCAATTTGTTCAAGAAAATTTAGACGTCGAGAGTTCATTTTCTGTTCATAATACATTTCTCGCTGAAGCGTTATCGATTCTCTTTGGTAATGATGAAGATCATCAATTTTTTGCTTGGTTTGAGGAGAACCAAAGAACAGGAACCGTCTAGCTTTCTTTTTCTCAGGTGTATAACCTGTTCGATAAATTGATGGTCTTGCATGTTCATGGATGGAAGTAGGTGTTGGTAGGTTTGATGAAGCAGATGATGGAGTCTCAAAGTTGATAGATGTAACGACCCAACTTCCACACTCCAGAAAGTTGCATCGTTAAGAAGAAAGAAAGGGATAGAAAAGAGAAAAGAAAGGAAAGAAAGAATAGACAACATCGGAATCTCACAGCGGAATCGAATAAATTATAATATATCACATAAAACTTTACATAGTATCATATACATCAGAGTCAAACAGCTAATGCAACACAAACTAGACAGTTATAAACATCTGTCTAGCAATTACAATCCAAGTACATCAGAGAAATAGACACAACTCAAACACAGCGGAACCATTAAATATATCTACACGCTGAAGCCTCCTGCTCCATTGTCTCCTCCAGAACTCGTCAAAGCAATCCTGAAACGCTTGACTACTCATACGTAATATGAGTACCCAAGAGTTTAATAAAACAGAAAATAAACACTCAGGTCAGACAGGGGTATGGTATGAGTAAACGGGGATAAAAGTTGCTTAACTTTAGAAAATCCTCTGAAAACAAAAGGTATCATGTAAGACTTCCCACACATAAACATGGAAAAGTTTTTACCTTACGCTAACCAAAACATTTGATAGGAAATCCAGTGATATTATAATAGTGTCTAGGGTTTTCAAATAAATAAGAAATAGCTGAAATTGTTACATGATTAAATTCCAGCTACTAACCACAAAAGTGGGTAATACAAACAAAACCGTAGGGTCTCCTAGGGAAAATGGGTTTCCATCAATGGCAGGGCTAATAGGGTACCGCCCGTCACAGTACGTGGCCTAGATCACCGTACCGAGGAGCCACCCTAACTCCCCTGCAACCCAAAGCCGGACCCGTTCCTTACTGAACAGTTCCGAACAAGACCACCCCGCAGATTGGTCATCACCAACTGCCACACAGCCGAATATAAAGGGACCTCTAGACATGAGTAAATCTTGCTCTCAAGTGGGTGCTACCCACGATGCTTTGCTTCACCTCCCCTGTTTTAGCCATTCCCGGTTGATGAGGCTTGAGGCTACGATTACCTTTATAGGACTCATAAATCTTAGAATGCTCATTGTCCACATGACGATGTTCTGAAAGCATTCAATCCATACAAGTTCGTTCCGGGTTCGAACGAAACCGAAGGCATTATCTCGTTACACTCGTATTGGAATCACCCTCAGAGTTAACGACAATAACCCTTGCACTCTAGATCACCATCTCGAATCTATAAGTACTATTCCGTCAACTCATTACGGAATCACCCACAGAGTTATACTGACGTATAGCCCTTACACCTCGAGTCTTCACTTGCTCCACTTGGATTAACGACCTAACGTTTAATTGGAATCGATGTGGTTTTCGGATATCCAAATATGGAAACCCGATCTCGGTCTCATCGAAACCAAATGCCATCTTAATGTCCAAGTTGTACTTAAGGGTTTTTAATAATTAACTCAATTCATTGTTATCTATTTCACACAGATAAATAAACTACATATCACAATAGATAATCACATTCATATCATAAACAGATAATCTATATCATCCATAAATAGATAATCATCACAACCAAATAATCCATCACAAACCATCATACTTAAACCAAACATTCATATCATACAGATATGACTCATCTCATTACTGAGATCACAACCATTCAATCAATAACATCCATAAGCAATGATTTACTAACCAACAATTATAATTAATTTAAAATGAATTAAATTAATTACAACCATCTCTAATTAATTTAAAATAAATTAAATTAATTACTCATTTAAATCCTGCTTAACATCCATTAATTAATGAACCCATTTAATTAATTATACACTAAGTATTCAACCTGATTAAATACTTTGATTAATCATTCACTAATTACAATAAGTAATTAGTCTTTAATTAATCCCATAAATTAATTAACCTTAATGATAAGTAATTAACATTAATTACTCATTTATTAATTAATTATAATTAATAATATTTATCCTTAATTAATTACAATTAATTAATCACTTAATTAAATTAATATTTAATTAAACAATCATTAAATACATCATTAATTAAAATAATTAATGATCTCTAATATTTAATAAATTACTTAATTAATTGCATTTAGTAATTAATCCAATTATTAATCACCTTGATTAATATTCAATTTAGTAATTAACTATATTTACTTACTCATTATATCAAATTAATTAACCAATAATTAATTATTAATTAATTCCTTAATTAATTACAAAAGTAATTATCCAAATTACTAATTACATTACAGTAATTATCAGTATTACTTTACTGAGTAATCCTGCTCCACTAATTACATTAAGTAATTACACTCTTAAAATCATCAAATGATTTATTAAAATTAATTAAACTAAATTAATTAACTTAAATAAACCACAAATCAAAATTAATTACAATAAGTAATTAATTACTTAATTACTTTAACAATTAATTATATTAGTAAATTTCAATTAATTATATTCAATTAATCAATCTAGTTAATTATCCAAAATTAATTACATTATATTAAATTATCCTTAGATAATTATCACCATTTATTAATTAATTAACAATATTTCACCAATTACATACTTAAGAAAAATTTATCTTAGAATAACTATCAATAATCATTCCTAATTAATATTAATTAAAACCATTATTTTAAAATCAAATAATTAAGTAAATCCTTAATTATCAAATGACTTTATTTACATTAAAAATGTATTTACATAATACATTTCTAAATTTAAATTCCAATTCTACTAAAAAAAATTGATATTTAAAATGTTTAGTCATTAAACATAAATCTAAATTAACAATTCATGTTTTAATTCAAATACCTTCAAATTCTAAAGGAACTATATTCTATCAAGTTTAAACTTATTTGAGATCAATTTTTATTTTCAAATTCACTTTTAAACATTTGAATATGTTTATTCATATTAAATTTAAAAATTGTTTTGAAACTTAAAACTGGTTTTCAAAGAAATTTGGAAACAGTTTTAACTTAATTTCAAAATCAATTTAAATCTTGTTTGAAAATTTTTAAATTTGTTCATACTTTTAAAACTTACAAAACTACTTAAATCTAATTCTAGTTTTTTTTTAAAAGGCAACCTGAAACTATTCTTAAACTTGATTAAAACTGAATTTTAAATCTAGTTTAAATTTAAGATTTGCATTTTTAAAACTTTGAATTCAAAATTACATTTGAATTCAGATTCAAGTTACACTTGAATCATGTTGCAACTAAAAAAAATATGAATTTTATTTAAAATACAAACTGCAAAATTGCAGGTATTTAAACCTGCAACAGTTTTTATATTTATTTAAAACCAAATTTAAAACTTGTTTAAATTTAAAATATTTCATTTTTAAAAGCTTTGAATTCAAACTCTATTTGAATTCAGTTTCAACTTGCATTTAAATCAAATTACAACTTAAAGTATGAATTCATTCAAAATTCTTAAAACTGCAACTCTCTGCTATAAAACCTGAAACAGTTTAAAAAAAAACTTGATTTAAACAGAATTTAAAACTTTTTTAAATTTAAAAATTCCATATTTTAGAAACCTTAACTCCAAACTTCACTTGAATTCAGTATCAATTCATACTTGAATCAAGTTTCCAACTTAAAATATGAATTCCATAAAAATTCAAACTGCAAATACTCTCAGGTTGTACCCCTGCACCCATCCTACCCGAGTACCCCAAAATTTACTTCGAGTTTTAAAACCTTTGCTTCGAGTCAGAAGAATAAAAACCCGAGGAATGACTCGAGTTGAAACCCTGCACACTACTAATATTACCTGAGTTCAACTCTACAACCCAAATCAACCTGGAAACACCCAATCCGTATCACCAGCCTCTCTGATCCTCCATCAACAACACCTCCTCCATCCTCTCACCTCAATACTCCACTAAACACCTAACACCTGACATCCACAGCAGATTTTCAAAAAATAAAAATAAAATTCTATTTCTGTTTTAAAACTGAAATCCTTTTCCCTTAACAGATTATTTAAAACTGTATATTTGTTTTACAATTCATGTTTTTAAACATGCATTCCTGTGATAGACTTGTTTTTAATAGTTTAAGATTCTTGTTTTGAAATCTCAATGTTAATTGTCTCTTATAGTTTACAGTAAGACAGATTTTTCAAATTTAACCTTAACTATGATTTATAAACTTAATCTATACTAAACAATCATCCCTCATTTCCATAACAATTACAACAGAGTATTAATTTAAGAAATATTGTTTTTATTTCCATTTAAAAGTCTAATTTCTAAAATCAGAGTCAGGTAAAAATATACCTGTAACAGCAAACATAAATATACATATTTGTATATATATGTATACACAGGATATTTATCAATATGAAATCACACAACATACATATTTCTACCCATTTCATATGCACAGAAACTTAAAACTTTAAATTGTGAGGTTATTTTCCTCGAACAAATGAATCACTGCAATTTCATCCATAGCAGTTTTATATATTGACAGTTTTGCTTTGAACATGAGTTCTAATACTTGCATGTGAATTTATTTTAAAACAAAACTGTTTTTAAAATTAAAAGTTTACTCACTTGATTAAATTGAAGATGCAGAACAACTAGATGCAGAGCAATCATTCCAGAAATGAAATTGCACAATCCAGGAACTGTTTTGAACTGCCTGTAGAAGTTGTTTTTAACTCGATGATGAGAATGGTTTGAACATGCATGCAGACCCATCTTTATTGCTCAGATTTTAAATTGGACTTCATATTGATGTTGAGCTTCAGATTTGAAGAAATTGAAGTTTGCTTTGCTTGTATTTTGAAATTGAAGATGCCTTACTTGTTGATGTAGATTGCATGCAGACCTCTCAAATTTAAATTGAAGTAGAACTTCCAGTTGATGATTGAAACTTGGCTTCAGATATGCAGACTTTAGATTGCATATTGGATTGAAGTTTGTTTATGAAGAAAATGATTTGCAGATTTGTAGTTGATAGGTTTGTAGATTGAAATAATTTGCAGTTTGAGATTTTGAAGAGGAAGATTGCAGATTTTAAAACATGCAATCTGTTTTAAGTTTTGTTTTTTTCTCAAATCTGATTTCAGGCTTTTAATTGAGAAAAAGGGTTTTTAACAAAATGCTTTTGCTATATTCTCTTACCAATATAATTTAAAATAAAAGGCTTTAAAAACAAATGCCACTTGTTATATTATTTTGTTAGGTGATTACAAGTGTCTACTTATTAGTTTAAAAATTTAACACATATGCGATTCAATTAATAAAAGAAATTTCTAATTTATAAATATATTTGAATTTGTCTTAAACTATTTCTAATTTATTTTAGCAAGTTACAAATGTTTTATTTAGTCTTTGATTAAATACATATAAACTTTTTATAAAACTATACACTTACTTTTAGATGTTTGTTTAATTATTTTTAAAATAATATTCTTTATGAAACTACATTTCAAAAGAGAAGAATGAATTAAATCTATTTCAAAGAAAAGCAATTTAAAATAAAACAAATCAAACTTTTATTATAAAACAAAATTAAACTATATTTATTTTATAAACAAAAATAAATGCTCACTTATATTTCTATGAAAATATAAGAAAGATTTTTAAAACAAACTTTTGAAAAATTTACAATTCTCATTTAAATTAATTTAAAACAATTTACACATTATACATTTATATATAATAATTAGAAAATATTCTTTATTTAATATAAATTAAAATCAAAACCAATTCCTCTATTTACAATGTATAAACATTTATACATTATAAATAAAATTTTTTTTTTTTAAAATCAGTTTAGAAAGATAAATTTATTACTTAAATATTTTTAACATTTGAAAACAATATCTTTAACAAACTAAATAATTATTAATTTTCAAAAGAGATTTTCTGTTCGAATTAAATTATTAAAACAATATTTCACATTTTAAAATAATTATCAATGAAATTATTAAATAATTATTTCCTAAATTTCCGGGATATCACATTCCTCCCCTCTTAAAAGAATTTCGTCCCCGAAATTTAAAAGCAAAGGTAATTTAATAATCCCATACAGATTTTAAATTTTAAGAGAGCAATCATATATTATCAACCAAATACTAGCAACCATAGCAACCAATTCAAACAAACAATTCTATTTATCCAAACAAAATTTCTGGATAAGAATTCCCTAGAGTTTCCCAGGTACAAACACCGGGACACTCGCCCTACAGAATCTAAACTAGCTACACCACTCAGATCTAGAGCTCCTATATATATCTAGATCTACAAATCTAAACAGAATACAGGACTACGGACAAGTCCTGATCAATTCCCAAACCTCTCAGTACTACTGAGCCCAAAACCAGAGATAAAACGTACACGTACTTCCTCAGAGATACGTGAAAATAAAATAAATACCAGCCATCCGAACTGGCAATTCAATCTCGTAGAACAATCACTTAATCCTTAAGAGAGAACAGAAGGATCTAATACTCATATCCACAAATCTCTCCTATCGATCCTGGGTTGCCTTCAACTTCTAGATCAATCAAATCTACCACACAACTTTTCTACACAAATATCAGAAGACTCCAAACATACTACTCTATTCTGAAATAGGACAGATGCAAAACAATCAAGTCTCCAGATCCAAAATAAATTTCCTGTAGAAATCCTCTGATCCAAGACAAAACTCAAATTCCCAAAGAATCGGGTGCTGCTCCTATTCTGGAATAGCTGCCACCATGCTTCCACTGCGCAACTCTGATTCGAGAATGCTGTTGATGAACACAAGTATAAACTTGATCAACTTATCCCGGATTATTGTTCATCAAATTCCATAAAATCTCAGTGACCTATCCGATTCGGTCACAACACCACAACAAAAATTAATCAGAGAACCTCCGAACCATCGCAAGTCACTTTTGCGATTCCACTCAGTTCAGATTCTAAGAAATCGTTCTCACTTCAAAATTCAGAACAGCTAAAGCCTTCAAAAGAAGAACTAGTGGTCCACCTCTTAACCACTAACATCACACCCAACTGAACTTCCAGAAGAAAGGACAAGCTACACCATATGCCCAGACTACTGACAGAAGAATCACAGAGATTTCTGAACCACCGAAGAACAGGCCACTCACTGCTGCTACTACTGCCAAAACTTCCTTATCCAAAAGCTCATCGAACCTCCAAGCTACATCAGCCTCTTCACAATAAAGCCTTCCTGATAGACAGATATCTCTCAGGAAACTCGCTCCCAAACCAAACTCAAAACATTCTGCCAAACTGAGTCTCAAAACTCAAATATAGACAGAACTCCTTCCTAAGGTTGCCAAAATACCAATTCTGGCTTCAGCACTCCCAACCAATCCAAACTCAAGAAAAACCACTCACACGAGTGCTACCAAGCTTACAATCCAAAGATAAACTCCGAATCTTGAAAAGATTTCCTTCAGAGATTGGTGAAATCCTTCACACCTAACTGCAGAACTTACTCAAGATGTCCCACACTGCCCTAGCAGATCACTTCCAATCTCAAACACTCGAACTCCAACCATTGGTAGTTGTGTTACACACACCACTACCATATCTACCTTTATTACTTATATTGGAAAACCCGAACAGGTAACCCAATCTAATAGGTAGAAATAGATATATATATATATATATATTCAAAATTACAAATACGCTCTCTCAAGATAGACACCACTACAGAGCCTAGGTATTCACTCAACCTAATGCTCTGATACCACGTTGTAACGACCCAACTTCCACACTCCAGAAAGTTGCATCGTTAAGAAGAAAGAAAGGGATAGAAAAGAGAAAAGAAAGGAAAGAAAGAACAGACAACATCAGAATCTCACAGCGGAATCGAATAAATTATAATATATCACATAAAATTTTACATAGTATCATATACATCAGAGTCAAACAGCTAATGCAACACAAACTAGACAGTTATAAACATCTGTCTAGCAATTACAATCCAAGTACATCAGAGAAACAGACACAACTCAAACACAGCGGAACCATTAAATATATCTACACGCTGAAGCCTCCTGCTCCATTGTCTCCTCCAGAACTCGTCAAAGCAATCCTGAAACGCTTGACTACTCATACGTAATATGAGTACCCAAGAGTTTAATAAAACAGAAAATAAACACTCAGGTCAGACAGGGGTCTGGTATGAGTAAACGGGGATAAAAGTTGCTTAACTTTAGAAAATCCTCTGAAAACAAAAGGTATCACGTAAGACTTCCTACACATAAACATGGAAAAGTTTTTACCTTACGCTAACCAAAACATTTGATAGGAAATCCAGTGATATTATAATAGTGTCTAGGGTTTTCAAGTAAATAAGAAATAGCTGAAATTGTTACATGATTAAATTCCAGCTACTAGCCACAAAAGTGGGTAATACAAACAAAACCGTAGGGTCTCGTAGGGAAAATGGGTTTCCATCAATGGCAGGGCTACTGGGGTACCGCTCGTCACAGTACGTGGCCTAGATCACCGTACCGAGGAGCCACCCTAACTCCCCTGCAACACAAAGCCGGACCCGTTCCTTATTGAACAGTTCCGAACAAGACCACCCCGCAGATTGGTCGTCACCAACTGCCACACAGCCGATTATAAAGGGACCTCTAGACAGGAGTAAATCTTGCTCTCGAGTGGGTGCTACCCACGAAGCTTTGCTGCACCTCTCCTGTTTTAGCCATTCTCGGTTGATGAGGCTTGAGGCTACGATTACCTTTATAGGACTCATAAATCTTAGAATGCTCATCGTCCACTTGACGATGTTCTGAAAGCATTCAATCCATACAAGTTCGTTCCGGGTTCGAACGAAACCGAAGGCATTATCTCATTACACTCGTATTGGAATCACCCTCAGAGTTAACGACAATAACCCTTGCACTCTAGATCACCATCTCGAATCTATAAGTACTATTCCGTAAACTCATTACGGAATCACCCACAGAGTTATACTGACGTATAGCCCTTACACCTCGAGTCTTCACTTGCTCCACTTGGATTAACGTGTGACGCCCCACCTCTATACCCACGCTAGCCAAGAACTCTACGGTGTAGTGCTGTCGACTAGCACGGAGAATGAGGCTGTTGAGGAGCGACCATCCGTGTAATTGCTTTGTGCGAGCACCGATATGTCAGATAGTAAAAGCATGCATTTCATTTCAGGAGGGAATCCGACATGCCGATGCAAACTCAGAGCTACTACACAGTGGCTATAATAGTCTAGGACAAAATATAAACTAATAACACAGATAAATATAAATGCGGAACACAGATAAAACAGAAAGTCTCATATATATAATAACTGATGTCAGTTACAATACATTTGACACGGTACATGTGATACAACTACAACAGTCGACTCAGGAAGTTATATATATACAAGTACATTATCGACTAATATACATGAATACATATCAACCTATACTATGACTCGACAACTCCAAAAGATATGAAAAGTCTTCATAGCTCAAACAGCATCCCAAAGCAGAAGATCTACAACCTGAAAATACTCGGTCTGACCCAAGTATTAAATTCAAAAGAAAATAATACTCGGGTCAGTCTAATTCAAACTCAGTTATTAGTGCACAGAAGCAATAATAATTAAATAGAAATTAGACGACAGTCAAAATAAATTTACCTATCCGATTCTCAAGTAAAGAAATCGGATAATGGTAAATACAACGCGAACCAATTCAAACAATTGGAAACATCAATTAAGACGTCAACTCGAGTAGGGCTGCAGTATACGCAAGCGTGTACTGCCATGCCACTACAACATATGGAATACGAAATAGTTCCATAAATCAAAAGCAAAAGAAATAACAATAAAACCAATACCGTGTGGCTGCAGTTCACGCTTGCATGCACTGCCTTGCCACTCCAGTGACGATGTACCCAATGAATACCGTGTGGCTGCAGTTCACGCTTGCGTGCACTGCCTTGCCACAACAGTGATAATGTACACAACCGGGCACAAGGTCAAACCTAAATAAATTACGGTTCAACTCAGGGGCAACATGAGTGTACAAAGTCAAATAATCAAATATACAACAGAGCTCCATGCAACAATACTTTTGAATGGAGGCAGTATAACAACACGAAGACACAACCGAATGAAGGTGAGAGCACCACTGATGTGGCACCACAGCACACAACACAAGGGCGGACTGCAATTCAGAGCAAAGTCGAAGCTGCAGCTAACACAAGCTACACGAAGAAAGTGCATAAACATGTATGCAATGGTGACCAATTGAAATGAAGACAAGGCATCAAAGCAAGGTAACAGTTCACAACAATGAAATGGTTTTGAATAACCATAAATGAACACAGTGGCAACAGAAGTGTACACAGACCAATGCAACATATCCAAACTCAATGAACATGTACAAGTGAAGGCAGTGGCAACTGCAATAATAAAACTTCCATATTGGGTCAAGCAAGTGCAACACAGTGACAAGCTCAACAAATTCAAGTGAAAATAACTAAATGCACTTACAACTGAAACTGTCTCGAAGTGAGGAAACAAATACGAAGTCTAATGCAGACCCATATAAGTGCACATGTGTATATGTTAGAAGTGCTAACAAGCAAACAAGAATCAATGAATCAAATATGCATATACAGGCAACTGAAGTGAATGGCATATGTAAGACCAGACAACAACCAGTGACACTGCAAGAGCAACAGGTAGGAGAAGATGCAGTGAAGCATGTACAAGGGCCAACAACAAATACAAACTGCAAATACCAAAGTGATACACAATGAACTATATTTGTAATAACAATGACACAGTGCTAACTCAAGCAAGTTAAAAACATGGATCATGCCATGACAAATGAGTTCAACCAGTAAACAAGATGCAACTGCAGTCAAAACAGTGTCTAAAATGAAGAGACCAGAGGGATGCAACTAAAACTGATGATAGTGGTGAATGCAATGTAAATCTGACTCGAAGCTACAGTGAATGGCATGTAACTTGATATACATACAGACACAGCAACACTACAGGTCAGAAATAATGGCCGAAGTAAGTATACAAAGGTGATGCACAATTTGACAAATGCAAACACTACGAATCTGACTACAAGATGATCCAAACGAGGCACAATGCATAGAGTACAGGCAAGGTAAAACATGCCAGAGAATTCAAGTAGCAGTCTTGGCAAAAATCAAAGTAAGGTATAACCGAACTCAAATGGAATCAACAGTAGCAAGTTTTAACATGAAGGTTGAAATCAAACAGAAAGCAAGTCGATAATGCTACGGAGATAAACATCAAAATGGCCAAAATCGAACAAGTCAAGCCATAATCAAAATCAGTCAATCGGTAAAATCAAGTCAAAGACGAGACAAAGAAATCAGAATAAGCAACCGAATTCAACTGATTCGAATTAGATGTGAGAATTCACTCACCTTGTCGACGAATTGAAGGAGCAGCCGATTGTCGAAGCAAGCAACGCGAGCACCACAAGAGACGAGCAACGATCGAGTAACGTCGGCCACCACAATTCCAAGCCCTAATTTGGAGAAGGGGGCGAACGAGACAGCCTCCATTTTATTTTCGTTCGTTCGTTTTAGGTCTCGAATGAGAATGAATAAAGGGGGAAAAAAACCCGATTATAAGCCTTAGCAAATTATCACGGCCCAATAAAATATGGAGCACTATTTAAATTTCAAAGCCCACCAATCTTTTTAACAAATAAATTTTAATTCGATTTAAAAACATCAATTGGCAATAGGTTAGGAGAAAAAATCGTGCTAAGATGATAATTATTCGGTATGGAATACCGGGTTGTTACAAACGACCTAACGTTTAATTGGAATCGATGGGGTTTCCGGATATCCAAATATGGAAACCCGATCCCGGTCTCATCGAAACCAAACGCCATCTTAATGTCCAAGTTGTACTTAAGGGTTTTAAATAATTAACTCAATTCATTGTTATCTATTTCACACAGATAGATAAACTACATATCACAATAGATAATCACATTCATATCATAAACAGATAATCTGTATCATCCATAAATGGATAATCATCACAACCAAATAATCCATCACGAACCATCATACTTAAACCAAACATTCATATCATACAGATATGACTCATCTCATTACTGAGATCACAACCATTCAATCAATAACATCCATAAGCAATGATTTACTAACCAACAATTATAATTAATTTAAAATGAATTATATTAATTACAACCATCTCTAATTAATTTAAAATAAATTAAATTAATTACTCATTTAAATCCTGCTTAACATCCATTAATTAATGAACCCATTTAATTAATTATACACTAAGTATTCAACCTGATTAAATACTTTGATTAATCATTCACTAATTACGATAAGTAATTAGTCTTTAATTAATCCCAAAAATTAATTAACCTTAATCATAAGTAATTAACATTAATTACTCATTTATTAATTAATTATAATTAATAATATTTATCCTTAATTAATTACAATTAATTAATCACTTAATTAAATTAATATTTAATTAAACAATCATTAATTACATCATTAATTAAAACAATTAATGATCTCTAATATTTAATAAATTACTTAATTAATTTCATTTAGTAATTAATCCAATTATTAATCACCTTGATTAATATTCAATTTAGTAATTAACTATCTTTACTTACTCATTAAATCAAATTAATTAACCAATAATTAATTATTAATTAATTCCTTAATTAATTACAAAAGTAATTATCCAAATTACTAATTACATTACAGTAATTATCAGTACTACTTTACTGAGTAATCCTGCTCCACTAATTACATTAAGTAATTACACTCTTAAAATCATCAAATGATTTATTAAAATTAATTAAACCAAATTAATTAACTTAAATAAACCACAAATCAAAATTAATTACAATAAGTAATTAATTACTTAGTTACTTTAACAATTAATTATATTAGTAAATTTCAATTAATTAGATTCAATTAATCAATCTAGTTAATTATCCAAAATTAATTACATTAATTAATTATTAAATTATCCTTAGATAATTATCACCATTTGTTAATTAATTAACAATATTTCACCAATTACGTACTTAAGAAAAATTTATCTTAGAATAACTATCAATAATCATTCCTAATTAATATTAATTAAAACCATTATTTTAAAATCAAATAATTAACTAAATCCTTAATTATCAAATGACTTTATTTACATTAAAAATGTATTTACACAATACATTTCTAAATTTAAATTCCAATTCTATTAAAAAAAATTGATATTTAAAATGTTTAGTCATTAAACATAAATCTAAATTAACACTTCATGTTTTAATTCAAATACCTTCAAATTCTAAAGGAACTATATTCTATCAAGTTTAAACTTATTTGAGATCAAGTTTTATTTTCAAATTCATTTTTAAACATTTGAATATGTTTATTCATATTAAATTTAAAAACTGTTTTGAAACTTAAAACTGGTTTTCAAAGAAACTTAGAAACAGTTTTAACTTAATTTCAAAATCAATTTAAATCTCGTTTGAAAATATTTAAATTTGTTCATACTTTTAAAACTTACAAAACTACTTAAATCTAATTCTAGTTTTTTTTTAAAAAGGCAACCTGAAACTATTCTTAAACTTGATTAAAACTGAATTTTAAATCTAGTTTAAATTTAAGATTTGCATTTTTAAAACTTTAAATTCAAAATTACATTTGAATTCAGATTCAAGTTACACTTGAATCATGTTGCAACTAAAAAAATATGAATTTTATTTAAAATACAAACTGCAAAATTACAGGTCTTTAAACCTGCGACAGTTTTTATATTTATTTAAAACCAAATTTAAAACTTGTTTAAATTTAAAATATTTCATTTTTAAAAGCTTTGAATTCAAAATCTATTTGAATTCAGTTTCAACTTGCATTTAAATCAAATTACAACTTAAAGTATGAATTCATTCAAAATTCTTAAAACTGTAACTCTCTACTATAAAACCTGAAACAGTTAAAAAAAACTTGATTTAAACAGAATTTAAAACTTTGTTTAAATTTTAAATTTCCATTTTTTAGAAACCTTAACTCAAAACTTCACTTGAATTCAGTATCAATTCATACTTGAATCAAGTTTCCAAATTAAAATATGAATTCCATAAAAATTCAAACTGCAAATACTCTCAGGTTATACCCCAGCACCCATCCTACCCGAGTACCCCAAAATTTACTTCGAGTTTTAAAACTTTGCTTCGAGTCAGAAGAATAAAAACCCGAGGAATGACTCGAGTTGAAACCCTGCACACTACTAATATTACCTGAGTTCAACTCTGCAACCCAAATCAACCTGGAAACACCCAATCCATATCACCAGCCTCTCTGATCCTCCATCAACAACACCTCCTCCATCCTCTCACCTCAATACTCCACTAACATAAACATCTAACACCTGACATCCACAACAGATTTTCAAAAAATAAAAATAAAATTCTATTTCTGTTTTAAAACAGAAATCCTTTTCCCTTAACAGATTATTTAAAACTGTATATTTGTTTTACAATTCATGTTTTTAAACATGCATTCCTGTGATAGACTTGTTTTTAATAGTTTAAGATTATTGTTTTGAAATCTCTATGTTAACTGTCTCTTATAGTTTACAGTAAGACAGATTTCAAATTTAACCTTAACTATGATTTATAAACTTAATCTATACTAAACAATCATCCCTCATTTCCATAACAATTACAATAGAGTATTAATTTAAGAAATCTTGTTTTTATTTCCATTTAAAAGTCTAATTTCTAAAATCAGAGTCAGGTAAAAATATACCTGTAACAACAAACATAAATATACATATTTGTATATATATGTATACACCGGATATTTATCAATATGAAATCACACAACATACATATTTCTACCCATTTCATATGCACAGAAACTTAACACTTTAAATTGTGAGGTTATTTTCCTCAAACAAATGAATCACTGCAATTTCATCCATAGCAGTTTTATATATTGACAGTTTTGCTTTGAACATGAGTTCTAATACTTGCATGTGAATTTATTTTAAAACAAAACTGTTTTTAAAATTAAAAGTTTACTCACTTGATTAAATTGAAGATGCAGAACAACTAGATGCAGAGCAATCATTCCAGAAATGAAATTCCACAATCCAGGAACTGTTTTGAACTGCCTGTAGAAGTTGTTTTTAACTTGATGATGAGAATGGTTTGAACATGCATGCAGACCCATCTTTATTGCTCAGATTTTAAATTGGACTTCATATTGATGTTGAGCTTCAGATTTGAAGAAATTGAAGTTTGCTTTGCTTGTATTTTGAAATTGAAGATGCCTTACTTGTTGATGTAGATTGCATGCAGACCTCTCAAATTTAAATTGAAGTAGAACTTCCAGTTGATGATTGAAACTTGGCTTCAGATATGCAGACTTTAGATTGCAGATTGGATTGAAGTTTGTTTATGAAGAAAATGATTTGCAGATTTGTAGTTGATTGGTTTGCAGATTGAAATAATTTGCAGTTTGAGATTTTGAAGAGGAAGATTGCAGATTTTAAAACATGCAATCTGTTTTAAGTTTTGTTTTTTTCTCAAATCTGATTTCAGGCTTTTAATTGAGAAAAAGGGTTTTTAACAAAATGCTTTTGCTATATTCTCTTACCAATATAATTTAAAATAAAAGGCTTTAAAAACAAATGCAACTTGTTATATTATTTTGTTAGGTGATTACAAGTGTCTACTTATTAGTTTAAAAATTTAACACATATGCAATTCAATTAATAAAAGAAATTTCTAATTTATAAATGTATTTGAATTTGTCTTAAACTATTTCTAATTTATTTTAGCAAGTTACAAATGTTTTATTTAGTCTTTGATTAAATACATATAAACTTTTTATAAAACTATACACTTACTTTTAGATGTTTGTTTAATTATTTTTAAAATAATATTCTTTATGAAACTACATTTCAAAAGAGAAGAATGAATTAAATCTATTTCAAAGAAAAGCAATTTAAAATAAAACAAATCAAACTTTTATTATAAAACAAAATTAAACTATATTTATTTTATAAACAAAAATAAATGCTCACTTATATTTCTATAAAAATATAAGAAAGATTTTTAAAACAAACTTTTGAAAAATTTACAATACTCATTTAAATTAATTTAAAACAATTTACACATTATACATTAATATATAATAATTAGAAAATATTCTTTATTTAATATAAATTAAAATCAAAACCAATTCCTCTATTTACAATGTATAAACATTTATACATTGTAAATAATTTTTTTTTTTAAATCAGTTTAGAAAGATAAATTTATTACTTAAATATTTTTAACATTTGAAAACAATATCATTTAACAAACTAAATAATTATTAATTTTCAAAAGAGATTTTCTGTTTGAATTAAATTATTAAAATAATATTTCACATTTTAAAATAATTATCAACGAAATTATTAAATAATTATTGCCTAAATTTCCGGGATATCACAATAGAAGAGTAGGATGATCCATCTGATGAGTTATGAGATGACGACATTTTGAATGTAGAAGATGATGTAGAGAAAGATTGAAAAATAATTTTCTTTTTGATGAAAAAATGAATACTGAGTGGAGGAACATGTAGGAGTAAAAAGCAGTTAAGACATGGTTGTTGAACGTGCAGTTTGAAATCATAAAGGAAGAGAATGAACCAAAAAATTTGTGGCTGAAATTTACCCCTAAAAAAATTAGAAAAAAAATATAAAGTAGCAGATGTATACGGTATAGATGTGAAGTAATAAATAGCCAGGTGGTAAAGACATAGACTTATCAAACCCGAGGTGCAAAGTTCGAGGACCAGAATTTTTTTTAAAAATAATAATAATATTATAATTCTTTTAAAGAAGTTATACCTAGTTCTCTTCTTAATTTTATAAAACTATTTTCATTTAAAGGTTTAGTGAAAATGTCAGCTAATTGATTTTCAGAATTTACAAATTCTAAGTTTATTATATCCTTTTCAATATTATCACGAAGAAAATGATGATGAATGTCAATATGTTTAGTTCGTGAGTGATTGACTGGATTTTTAGATAAATTTAATGCACTAGAGTTATCACAATATATTATAGATTTATTTAATTTTATATCAAAATCTCGTAATGTTTGTTGCATGCAGATTACTTGAGCACATGCTAAAGCTGCAGATATATACTCTGCTTCACATGTCGATAATGAAACGCAATTTTGTTTCTTACTAAACCAAGATACCAAGGATCGTCCAATGAAATGACAAGTTCCACTTGTACTTTCTCTATCCATTCGACTTCCTCCAAAATCAGCATCACTATATGATACTAATTCAAAAGGACATTCTTTGGATAAAATAATCCTAGATCTTTGGTGTTGTTAAGATAACAAATTATACGTTTAACAGCTCGCATATGTGATTCTTTAGGATCTGCTTGAAATCGAGCACATAAACAAACACTCATCATAATATCAGGTCGACTAGCATTTAAGTAAAGTAGTGATCCAATCACACTACGATATAGTTTTTGGTCAACACTCTTACCATTTTCATCCTTTTCGAGATGTATGGTTGTACTCATAGGAGTTGGTTTGGCAGACGTGTTTTCCACACTGAATCGTTTAATTAGATTATTACAACACTTTTCTTGATTAATAAAAATTCCATTTTGCATTTGTTTGATTTGTAACCCGAGAAAATATGATAGTTCTTCCATACGTGACATTTCAAATTAATTTGTCATGATATTCGAAAATTCCTGACATAATTCTTCATTTGTTGAACCAAAAATAATATCAACATATATTTGAATAATTAAAATATCTTGTTTAGTTTTCTTGATAAATAATGTTTGATCAACCTTTCCAATCTCAAAACCAGATTCCAATAAATAGCTTTTAAGTCGATCATACCAAGCACGAGGTGCTTATTTTAAACCATATAAAGCTTTCTTAAGTTTATAGACGTGATCTGGAAATTTTTCATGAGTAAACAGAGGAGGTTGTTCAACATAAACATTTTCTTTTATAAAACCATTTAAAAAAGCACTTTTAACATCCATTTGATATAATTTAAAGTTATGAAAACATGCAAAAGCTAGTAGAATACGTATAGCTTCTAGTCTTGCAACTGGAGCAAACGTTTCCTTATAGTATATTCCCTCTTCTTGATTATAACCTTGTGCTACTAATCTAGCTTTATTTCTAGTAATGTTACCTTTTTCATCAACTTTATTTTTGAAAACACATTTTGTACCGATGACTAATTGATTACTCGGTCTAGGAACTAATTCCCAAACTTCGTTTCTTTCAAATTGATTTAGCTCTTCTTGCATAGCTATAATCCAATAACCATCAGTTGAGGCTTCCTTAATATTTTTAGGTTCTATATTAGAGAGAAAAGATATATGGCCCATTTGATTTAATTGATGTCTTGTTCTTACATTTGAATCTACTTCTCCAATTATATTTTGAATAGGGTGATTTCTTAGAATTCTTGGAGGAGATCTTACTATATTATTGTTATTAATAGTATTTTCATTTTCTAAAGAAATTTCAGAATTATTATTTTGAAGAATAATATCATCATCATCTGAATTATTTGTCAAATTTTCATTTGTATTATTTTCCACATTTGTAAATTTAGAAGAATTTTTGATATTTTCATCGAATGAAACATGAAGAGTTTCTTCGATTGTTTTAGTTCTAGTATTAAATACTCGATAAGCTTTGCTTCTTTCCGAATATCCTATGAATATACCTTCATCGGATTTTGGATCAAATTGGCCAAGCTGATCTTTAGTGTTAAGTATGAAACATTTTGAACCAAAAACTTTAAAATATGAAATATTTGGTTTTCTACCATTTAAAATTTCATAAGGAGTATGTTTTGTTAATGGTCGAATAAAAACACGATTCAAAACATAGCAAGCAGTTGCAACAGCTTCTGCCCAGAAATGTTTAGGTAAAGTGCTTCTATTTAATAAAGTTCGTGCACATTCTTGTAATGTTCTATTTTTCCTTTCTACAACTCCATTTTGTTGTGGTGTTCTAGAAAAGGAAAAATTATGATTAATTCCTTTCTTGTTACAAAAATGTTCGAAAGCTTCATTTTCAAATTCACCTCCATGATCACTTCTAATGTTTTTAACTTTAAAATTCTTTATATTTTGAATTCTTTTTACAAAAATTTTAAAATTCTCAAAAGTATCACTTTTAAGTTTTAAAAAAATTGTCCAAGTATATCTTGAAAAATCATCTACAATAACAAACACGTATCCATTGTGATTAATAGATTGAACTTGAGTTGGTCTGAAAAGGTCCATATGTAATAGCTCAAGTGGTTGTGTTGTAGATATGATTTTCTTAGATTTAAAGAAAGATTTTGTTAATTTTCCTAACTGACATGCATCACAGATATTATCATTTTTAAATTTCATATCAGGTAGTCCTTTAACAAGTTTATTTTTAGCTAATTTATTAATAGCATTAATGTTGATGTGACAAAATCTTTTGTGCCATAGCTAAGAATCATTTTCTGTAGCTACTAAACACATATCTTTGTTATGAATTACATTCATATTTAAAATATAGATATTTTTATCTCTTATACCTTCAAAAATTAAATTTTGATTTTTATCAGAAATATTACATTTATTTTCTGAAAAAGCTATATTAAAACCTTTATCACATAATTGACTTATACTTAATAAATTATGTTTTAAGTTTTTAACTAAAAGAACATCAGTAATGAGAGGTAAATTAGAGATACCGTTATTGCTCACATCGCCTTTTCCGATGGCATAACCTTTTGAATTATCTCCAAATGTTACTGATCCTCCATTTGAGTAGACTATGTTTGTTAACACGTCTTTATCACCAGTCATGTGTTTCGAGCAACCACTGTCTAGAATCCATTTCCCTCTCTTTTTATGCGGTACCTGCAATAAATAAAGATTAAGATGGTACCCACTTTTCTTTAAGGGTCCTAAGAGTTAGGTCTTAGGAAACCAAACCCAAGAAGGTTCAGAATTTCCTTTAAAGATATAATCTTTATTTTTATAAACAGTTTCCATAAATGTTTTAATATGTTTATTCCTAATCAAGTTATTATTTGTTTTAGGAATCCATATTTTAATAGTTTTAAATTTTTAAAAAATTATATTCTTTAAATCTTGTTAAATTTTGTTTTTAAACTCATTTTTAAACTTTTCAGATCTCTTTGGTTTTACAATTTCACTATATCCTAATCCCATTTTATTTGAAGTTGACTGCGAATTTTCTATTATTTTAGAAAGATTTTCTCGTCCTTTATTAAATTTGAGAATATTTTTATTAATATCTTCTAGCTTAGTATTAAGACTTGATTTTTCTAACTCTAATACTTTTTAGATTTTAAATCATTAATTTCAATTGACAAGTCATCATTTTTATTCTTCTGAATTTCCAATTCCTGAGTTATCATGGAAAGTTGTGAATCTAAATTAGAATTAGATTCTTAAGTTACAAAGCTTTTTAAGTTTCAAAAGAAATTAAAGCTTTCCAGTTTGCAAAAGTCTAACATCTCAGTTTTTAGTCTCTGCACATAATAAAACTGGTGAGTAAACATTTTTATTTTAGGCTAAAGTTGATGATAACTTGATGCATGTGTGAATCTTTGAATGTTATGTTATGAAATATGTTTGCATGGCTGTATAAATGTGACTACATACATACATACATACATACATACATATATATATATATATATATATACATTCAAGTTAAAGGTTAAAAACAAAGTATAAATTGAATTTCTCTTCCTCAAACTCTTCTTTCTGATGATTTAAAACAAAAACTTTTAGACTAACAAGATTTTGATTCCGAAAATATTTTTGGGTACAATAGCTTTGAATATTTTCTGGAAAATGGAAAGAGACCGTAGAAAATCTAAACCGTGTTAAATTCAAACACCACAATTTTCTGATATACCTATGTAATCTAAATCACCATTGGAATTCATGAGTTTTAAAAGTAAAATGACGATTTTTAGTGTTAGTTCGAGTGAGCACTTGCTGGTTGATCAGAAATTGAGTTTTGGGCCTTTTCTGATGATCAACAGAGCCTGGGTGGTCAAGGCCATTTCTGGAGGTGGCTGGGAGTTGGATGGTCATGGAAAAAATGGTAGGTGGGTGGATAGGCCATTGTGGTGGCGGCTTTTGGTTGGAGTAGGGTTTAAAACCCAATTTGGTCGAGTTTGGAAATGTGATCGTGGTGGCGTCTCTGATGCATCAAGTTGCATCAGATTTGGGGGATGGCTGCGTGGAAGGTTTGGGGAGGTGTGGCCAGAGTTTCTGGTGTTCCGGTGGTCGGCGTCATGGGTTCGAGGCAGTTTTTGTTGGTGGTAGTTGTTCCAGGATTGGGTAAGGAGGCTTGTTTGCGAGTTCATCATTCTTCCAGGTTTTCTGGTTGTCTGGGGTTGGAGCAGGTCATCGTCGACTCGATGATGGTCGGAGCTTGGATCGTAGGTGGCCGGAGCTCTAGTGCATGCGCACGACACTTGGTTTGTGTCTGTGGAAAATAATTGAGGAAGATGGTTTTAATTCGAAAGAACCATTTGGGAGTTAGCATGCTAACTCGAGTATTGGTTCGGATGATTTTGTGAATGCGCCGGGTTTTAACACTTTAACAAAATTTAAGTTTGAAAAATAAAGAATACGAGTTGATTTTGGAAAAACTCAAAGCGAGTGGCGTGATTGTTCGGGTGAGACTCGAAGTTGACTCTGGTTTTATAATTTCCAGTTTTATAATAAATGTTTTAAGTAATTGATCTAAAAAAATTTTGTAAAATGTTTAACTTGAAATTGTTAAGTTAATTTTTAACATATTTTAAAGTCTTAAATTAAAAAGATTTAATTAAGGAAGATAAATTTTTAAAAGCTAAATGTTAAGGTGTTAATGATAATTAAGCCATTAAATAAGATAATGTTTTATCTTAAGGTTAATTAAAGGTTTTAATGATTTGAGATTAATTAAGTCAATTTAGAAATATAAGTATAATTAATTAATTTAATTAATTAAGGATAAAGGATTAATTAAGTAATTAATTAAGGATAATTAATTAATTTGATTAACTAATGATTAATTAATGTGATTAATTAATGATTAGAGATTAATTAATTTGTAATTAGAAATTACTTAATTAAGTAATTAGAGGTTAATTAACTGGTAATTAAGAAGTACTTAATTACGTTTTATAAATTAATAATTAGGTTTTATTAATTAAATTTTTTTAATTAATAATTAAGTTTTATTAATTAATAATTAAGAGATAATTAATTTATAATTAAAGATTAATTAAGGGTTAATTAACTGTTAATTAAAGATTGATTAACTGATAATTAAGGATTAATTAATTTATTATTAAGTTTTATTAATTGATAATTAAGGTTTATTAATTAATAACCAAAGAATAATTAATTTGTAATTAAAGGATTAATTAATTTGTTTATAAGATAATTAAGGAATGAATTACTCAATTGTAATTAATAAATGAATGTGATTAATTTAAGTTAGTTAATTTATTATTTATTTAAAGATAATCTCTTGATGATTGATTAACTATAAATACTTAATAAAATTGATAAGTGTAATTACTTAGTGTAAGTAATTAATGGAGAACTACTAGATATAATTAATTAAAGAGAAATTACTTAATGTGAAGTAATTAAAGGATAATTACTTAGTAGAACTAATTAAGGATTAATTACTTGGTGTAAATAATCAAAGGATTAATATAACTAATTAAGGAGTTAATTAATTAAGGTAAGTAACTACAGGATGGTTAATTACTGTTTATGATTAATTAAGGTGGATTAATGGAAGCACTTAATTAAGGATCATTAATAAATGTAATTAATTAATAATTAATTAATGAGAGTAATTAAAGGTTAATTACTGTAAATGGTCAAGGATAATTAATTTGTGAAATTAATTAAAGGATAATTACTTTATGTAATCAAAGATAATTAATCAAGGATGATTAATTAAGATGGCTATTTAAAGGGTGATCAATTAATTAAAAGATTTGTAATTAATTAATGGCTAATTAAGCGAAGTTAGGTAATTAATTCCTAAGTAATTAATTTAATTTAAGTTAATTAAATTAATTATAATATTGATTAATAATTGTTGCTTATGGATGATTGTTTGAGTAGAATGTCTGAATTGGTTCATATCTATTAGATGATATTCTGTGATATTCTGTGATATGATATTGGATATATCTGTGATAAATGTGTGATAATTATTTGTAATAAATGCTGTTTGGATTTCGATGAGACCAGGATCGGATGTCAAATCTGATTATCCGAAAACCACATCAATCCAAGTTAAACGATAGGTCGTGACATCTCAAAGTGAAGATCAAGATGGAGTTTTAGAGCGCAAGGGTTGTTGTCGTTAACTCTGAGGGTGATTCCAAAACGAGTGTAACGAGATAATGCCTTCGGTTTCGTTCGAACCCGAAACGAACTTGTATGGATTAAATGCTTTCAGAACATCTTCAGGGGAACGATGAACATTCTAAGATAGATGTGTTCTATAAAGGTAATCGTAGCCTCGAGCCTCATCAACCGGGAATGGCTAAAGCAGGGGAGGTGCAGAAGGCTAAGTGAGTCGTGCTCAAGTAGGATAATATTTTCCCCTATCTAGAGTCCCTTTTTATTTGGCTGTGTGGGCGGTTGCTAGCTACAACCGCAGGGTTGTCTTATTCAGGACTATCCAGTAAGGGATGGTCCCGGCTTTGTGTTGCAGGGGGTCGGGAGTAATCCTCGGTAGGTTGATCTATGCCACGTACTATGACGGGCGGTACCCCAGTAGCCATGCCATTATATGGAATCCAATCTCCAATAAGTGCCATCGAACTTGATTGTATAACCAACTTTGTGGCTAGTATGCTGGAATTTAATCAAGTAACAATTTCAGCTATGTGAATATTTATTTGAAAACCCTAGACCCTATTATAATATAACCAGATTTCCTGTCTAATGTTTTGGGTAGCGTAAGGTAAAAACTTACCCATGTTTATGTGTGGGAAGTCATATGTGATACCTTTGTTTTCAAATGATTTCTAAAGTTAAACAACTTTTAACACGTTTACTCACACCAGACCCATATGTGACCCGGAGTTTATTCTGTTTTTCTTAAACTCTTGGGTACTCAAATTTTTATGAGTAGCCAAGGGATTCAGGTTAGCTTTGAAGAGTTCTAGAGGAGATATGGAGCAAGAGGCTTCGACGTTTGTAGATATATAGTGATTCCGCTGTGTTGATCTCTCTATTGATATCTATGCCGTATCTTGTGTTGTATGATAGACAGATCTTTATAACTGTCTAGTATGTGATGTATAAGCTGTGTAACTCTGATGTATTATGCTATGTAATTTCTATGTGATTAATATAATTTATTCGTTCCTCTATGAGATTCTGTTGTTGTTTAGTTCTTTCTTTCTATCTTTTCTCTTTTCTATCCCTTTCTTTCTTAATAATAACGCGTCTTATTGTGGAGAATAAGGCAGGTCATTTCATAACTTAGTTAGAACACAAAGCATTATATGCTCCATTTAGCGGAACGAGGGTGAATTGGGCCAAATTTATTTTTGACGAGCTCAAACATTTTTGGACTCGGTCACGGCCATCGATTATCTACCCCACACATATCATGAGACTTTTACGTGCTCACTACATCCCCTCCTACTTATTAACTTTTGAAGAAATCTCTCCAAAATATGCTTCCACAAAGCTTTTCTCACTAATGCACCTACCGGAATTTATTTCTTTTGAAGATTGGACGCACAATCGTCAAGCCAGACAAGTTGGGCCTCCACCTCAATCACAAAATGAACCATCACAAGAGGAGGAAAAACAGCGTGAAACAACTCCTCCTCCTCCCGCACCATTTGATTATACAAGCCGGGATTAGATTTTGGAAACTCGAATAGACAAAAATCCAAATGAAAACGTTTGAGATCTCACTCTTGAAAATCAACATATATTGTCTTAAAATCAAAAGGCTTTGGTTAAGCGTATTAACAGCTTTGAAACATCTTTTGCCACACGCCTAGCAATAGTTGAAACATTAATTTCAACTGTATTATCGGTTATCAAGGAGGTTCTTCAAAGGGTTCGCGGTCCGACACCTCCTTCTGAAGATTGGCCAACCCCAGTGCCTTCTCCTCCTTCAAGACATTCCAAACTTTTTGAGGACGAACCTCTAAAACAAGCTTCGACATCTCCTACAAACCATCCTAGCTCTTCCCAAAAAGAAGATAAAGGAGACGATCAAGAAAAAGATTCTCCGAAAGACTCATAGGTTTTAGGATTTTAACTTTTGTACACTTGACAAAATCTATGAATGTATTCAATTTCAAATTATTAATGTAATTCTCTTTTTTGTGTTATCTTTGACGATTGGCTAAAATTTTGTAATTCCTTTTGATAATGCCAAAGGAGGAGAAATATAAGTATATATAGAAAAAAACTATAAATAAGCACATATACAGGGGGAGATTTATAAATTATATGTAAGTACATTGAATAGTTGTCATCATCAAAAAGGGGGAGATTGTTAGGAAACCAAATCTACGGTTTCGATGACAACAACTATACAATGGAAATCGAATATGCATATACATTTCTATTTGCAGATACTTGCTAGAGTAACATCACTAGAAAGACAAGAACAAGGATCAAAGAACGTTACAAGAGAATAAAAGTCGATAGGATCAATGAAGCAACAAGACAGATGCACAAAGTAAACATGCATATGTTTCATATGTCTGGATGCACTAGCCAAACGTCTGAAGAAATCCTCTGGAATACAAAACTGACAGGATCAAACATCTAGTTCATGCACTCAGACGTCTGAAAGGCTACTGTATACAAAAAAAAATATAGCCAGACATCTGATGCTGAACTCAGAATTTAAAATTGAAATTACAACTGCCGCATTTGAAAATATATCTACGCTTCTCTTCGCCGCAACACTTCATCACCATCAGAAGCAACTATAGAGCACTTGTTAATGGATGCAACTACTCAAGGAATCTCTCTATCACTATATATAACATCAAGAATCAAAGAGGAATACACTTTACTTACTTGCGATCTTTACTTACATACTCTATTATATTCTTGATATCTAGCAATCTATACTTGTATTTCACTCTTCCATATATACAGATTTCCTCAATCAATACTCTCTAGATATATATATTGGAAGCATTTGTACTTAATAGTCAATATCCGTGTAATAGAACACATACTTGACAAGAACAATCTATTGTAACCAAGCCAATTCCTCCGGGCGAAGTGAGGGTGTTCGATAGTCGAATTTCGAAGGGGAGCTTTGGGACTGGACGTAGGACGGGAGGTCCGAACCAGTATAAAATCCTGGTGTGCTTATTCTATATTTACCTAGACTAACTATATCTTAGTTGTATCATATAGTTTGTCACATATACTTGCATATACACTATACGATCCACCTTATAGACTTTCAAGATTGGTTAATAAAGGAATTTTGTATATGGAATTTATAAACATTTTTTTATAAATCCAAAACCAACTTATTTTGATAAGTTAAATATGGAAGTTTATTAAAGGAATTACATTCAAGATTTTGGACAGTAGATAATCCTTTAAATTAAATATATAGAAGTATTGAATTTGGTAAGAAATTATATTCATGATTTTGGGTAGTGAATAATCTTTTAAAATGTTTTGATAAGTGATCTTTTGAATGGAGTTAAATGGTTTGAAGATGTTTTAAAAAGGTATGAGCAATATTCATTGTTGAAATAGACATTTTCGAGAAGTAAGGAAAGCATGGCCTATTACACTATTATTATACTAAATGATTTTCGAAAGGAGATGTTTTGTATAGTATATGGGATTTATATATATATATATATATATATATATATATATATATATATAATTATCGAATCCCTATACTAATGATGGTTTGCCATAACGATGTTATACACAACATTCATTTTGATCCAAATAAATATGTTGAAGAGAATGTTTTCCTCAAAGAATAAAATATATACTTAATCATGATTTAAGTATACGTAATATTTTCTAAGCGTTGAAAATAAATTGATTTGTGAATTCACTTATCAGTAAATAAGTATATGGAAATGTTTTCCAATAGTGAAATATTGAAATGGTTTGTGAATACATCATTTTAAAGATAATTTGAAGTGAATATTTGAAAAGTGATTTAATTGATAAAATATTAATTAAAAAGGCCTAGTGATTGCTTGGGGCTAAAAATTTGTTTTTTGCGTTGATAGTTAAATAACCGACTATCAAATTTGGCCATTTTAGTCCCTTGACTTGATGTGGGAACTATTTAGTCATACACTTAGTACGTAGAGATCTATGTAGGCTTGATTATCGTTTGTGTTGATGATGTTGATTCGTATAGTGTTGAGTATTAGTCCAATCTATCGAGCTTCCATCTTGGCTGAAGGATAACAAGTTGATAGTTGGAGACGTGATAAGTTTATGAGACTTAGTTTCAATGTGAGGTTGAGAAACGCTTTTGCGTTGTTGGTGCGAAGAGACCAGGATCGGTTTATCTGAAAACCACTTCGGACTAATGTATATGCGTTCGATTGTGCAAGTTGTGATGATATTGATATTTAGGATTTTCATAGTGGAGGACCGCTTGTTGATCGTTTGGGGTTAAAATCTCAATATACATATAGTAGCAGTAGTCTCTTCGTTATGAAATATCAATTGCAAGGACTATTTGCTAATCCTAGGGATTTCCCGACAGGATGTGGTAGGAAAGTACCATCAGTTTTCTCCTGTTCTTGGACAACTTGTATGGACGAGTATCTGACATTGCATTTCTAAAGTTTACGTATATTGGTTTTTACAAACGTACATCAGTGGTGGCGGAGAAGGAAACTTCTTTTAGCTTAACACCCTCCTTGAGACATACGAGCTTAAGGGTTTTATTTTTGTGGAAGGCAATTAGTAGTTAACGAAAATGGAAATGTGGCATTCAAAGTGATGTGATATGTGATATGTAAAAGGTATTGGTTACTTCAGGCCTCATCAACTGGTGACCAAAACAGGGTTAGATGAACCAAGCACTACGCCATAAATGGCCTTCTACAACACAAAAAAAATGTTGGCTCAGGCCCGAAAAATGTTGCCATAGGTCTATGGCAACACTTTTAGGGTGATGCAATTTTTGCCGTTGCCTTAGACCTCAAAGGAAACATTTTGACTATCTAAGGCAACATAAGTAATATTGTTGCAATAGAACCCTATTTGGGTCTATGGCAACACCCATAGGTATCTGTAGCAACATTCCAAAGTTGTTGCTATAGATATTAACTTTCTGAAGTTGTGGAGCCCACAATGTAGAGCATATTTGATTTTTTAATAGAAATAAATATTTATTTAATAAAATGCTATTGCACAGAATTTGATATTTAAACAGTAATTTATTTAAATAAATATTTTATTTCACCATTTGAAATAGTACAAATTCCTGACTCCACTATTTTACAATTCAATGATATATAACACTAATATTCACATATACAGATATTCCTCACTACATCACTCAATTCACTCATTACATATGCAGTTTCAATTTATACGTACACTGACGCTGACAAATACAGACACCAAGAGCTGCAACATCACATTTTCCATCATGATACGTATCTTTTATGTATTGCACGACTTCGAGAGCTTTTGCTCTTTCTTGTATAGAAGATTTCGAACCATTGAACTGAAATATCTTAGTCTTTGTATCCAAAATATATATGTCGTCATGTCCCAGAGAAGTTCTAGCAAAAGGAACCTAAAAACAACGGCTCTAATGCAATAAGTTTTTGCAATAAAAATAACACAAAGTCTACCAGGGCAACATGATAAAAGTTACCTCCTCGACATGGACCATGAGCTTTCCCCTACAAACAAATAGCCATGTTTCATGCTCATCCTCATTAACTTCAGCATGTTTGAATCCAGAAGCAACACCGCCTGGTTGTGGAATAATGCATGGTTTAAAATACGATAGACAAGAGAAGCTGAGGAAAAAAAAGAATCTGGTGCATACCTGAAAGTAACATGCGGAGGAAGTGATTTCAGTTAGTTCGCTGTAGAATCCTGCTATAGAAAAGTCTGCCTACATTTTCTTTTCTTTATAGCACATGGGCGAGTGGGTCAATATCTAAATACCAGAGGCTGACTACCATTCACTTGTACACTGATGTATGGAACACAATCAAAATATGGTTTGTATTCTTAAGAAACCAAACCTGTTAATCAACATCAAATATTTCAAACGACAAATGCCACAACCTGTTAATCAACTTATGGTCATTTCTAATCATTGGTTTCCAGTCAAGAAAGATTTACCACATTTGTCTCATGAATACATTCTTTGAAATGCAAACTGCTAGGCTACTAGGTATTTAGAAATTACAATCATCGGTACATCCTATGAAATTCTAAAAATTCTAAAAATGCAAACTGCTAAGCTACCAGTCGAGAATGGAGTAGCAGTTTACACTTCATAATCACACTCAAAAGCTAACCTTAAGATGCTCAGGTACAACATATAATTCATCCACCGGATCATTGTCCTCTTTATTTCCTGACTCAACATTCTTACCTCTCTTTTTTGCCAATTCTTGTTCCACATACTTCAACCTTGTAGATATACAATAGTAGAGGTACGTAGACGCTGTTTAGGGGAAAATGAATTTTCATTTTCATTCAAATTCGACTGTTTGGCTACATCTGTTGATAAAATAGAGTTCCATCAAAGTACATACAAAATCACCCCAGCTTTTGAAGTTCGACATGTATCTTACATTTCAGTTAAAATTTACTAAATATATCTAACAAACTTAAGGTTAGATATATATCTAACAAACTAAATATATAAGTTGAGCCTGAATACCAAATTTGACTGTACAACAAAACTAGTATCCATCAAGAATCTGAACTCATTTGGATACATATTTTATAAAATGAATTTTTCTCTTAGGTGCTGCAAAACATCCAAATTTAATAAGCTACCCAAGCTTCAAAAACTGAAGAAGAAATCATCAAAAAGCACAAATAATATTAAAAAACAAACCAGAAGCCTTCATATGCAAAACAGATTGCTGCTGAGAAGATGCTTGAGTCTGAGATACTGAATTTGAAGATGACGCCCTTGATTTTGCTTTTAGATATGAAACACGGCATTCGTTGTCTGTTGTTAATTTCGCTTCTAGACCGAACGATGGCACTGCGAGCCACTATGGATCTGAAACATAGCATCACCGGCCAGTGGCATCGTAATCTCAGTAGTATCCAAGCCTCTATCTCGGCAATCTTCAGCAAACTTTCCAAGCACTGAACGCAACATGAAGCAGCAGGCGACTTCATCAGTCAGACTTGCGGATCCCCAAAGAAGATGAATCGTGAATTGGAACTTGATACTTGATTTATTCTAATCGCCTGAAATCATCTTCCATCTCCACGCGAATTGATTTGAGAATTATGAATTGATTCTAATCGTGAATTGGAAGTATGAATTTGCTGGATTTCGTGAATTTGCTTTTTGATTTGAGAATTATGAATTGAAAACTGAAAGGGGATCTACAACAACATACGCGGGAAAACGAAAATTTGGTAAAAAGTGCAGCGGTGATCCATTTTAACAGTCGGATTAAATATAGATCGTTGGATCGTATTCACGCGGATTGCTAATTTTATTAATTTTTTAATTTGAATACAGCTATAGCTACTGCAACATTTTGCTGATATCTATGCTAACACCTTAAAGCGTGTGTTGCAATAGACAAAAATCAGCATACCTATCGCAACATTTTAGCTGGCAACACCTTGCAAATCTGTTGCAGAAGGCCATCTATGGCGTAGTGAAGGTTAGGTGGGTCATTCCTAATTAGGATATGATCATCCTCTTCTAGATATATTTCTTCTAGCTATGACGTTCAAGATGTAAATTAATGTGGTTTGTGTAACGACCTGGGATTTTCGATCTCGAAAATTCCAAATAGTTAGGATAAAGAAGAAAGAGGCAGAAGAAGAAACAGAAAACCAAAACTTAGAATCTCACATTCACAGCGGATCAAAATATAATATCAAATAATAACAGTTATACAAAGGAAAATTGTATCTCTTTATTTACAGCAATACATCAGAGTTGCAACCATTACACAAACACTAGACAGTTAAAATCCACATGTCCCAGATATACAACAATATATCACAGCGGAAACACTCCATGCGTTCCTGCCATCCAGATCGCCTCTTGAGTTCTAAAACGTCCTAACCTGAAAAATCTGTAATACTCAGTCTGACCCGAGCATTACAACAAAGTAACACCCGGGTCAGGCTGAAAACCAGTGTGAGTAAACCCATATAACATGAAATACTAAGCTATATATCTTATGAAAATCAGGGTAACTCGTATCTTTCCACGGGTTCTAATCTTATTAACGTCAATCACACATTATAGAATGATCTCTAAGAGTTATTACTCAGTCATGATACTTAATTTATTTCATTCCAACCTGCTTGCTTCTAAAACCAAACTATATCATAATTTCTGTAAATTACTAATCGGTTTGGTTTTGGGTAATTACTGATATCCGACCCCGGTCTCTTCGAATTCAATATCATCTTTAATCACAGTTGTTTAAGTGGGTACAAATCAATTTAATAAAGGGTATCATATTCACATAATAATTCATTATCTATAGATAACTTACAATACCACTGTTCAACCTTCCATATCATGTCATAGTACATCACAATTCAATATCAGAGATATTCAGACAAACCAAGGTGTTCAATTCAAGTTCATCATCTATAGGCAAGATTGACAGTCAACAATTCTTAACTAATTTAATTTAATCCCCTGATTAAATTAATTACCTTTAATCTTTCTCAATTAACTTTAATTAGCTACAAGCCCTTTCCTTAAATAAATTACATTAATTAATTATCCTTAATTAATTGCGTTGATCAATTTACCTTAATTAATTACATTGATTAATTAATCACACTTATTTATTATCCTCTAATTAATTAACCTTTAATTGTTAATTAATTAATATTAAATTACTTATATTAATTCATCTTTAATTAATTAATAAATAAATCATAATCACCCAAACCTTAATTAATTAAAAAGATTTATCATTATCTTAACAACTTAATTATCATAAAAAAATCTTATTTGATTAACCATGGAATCAAATTATCATTAATTTGTAAATTAACAGAAGTCTTTAAGTTAAATTAATGATAAAACACTTCATCTTCTGATTTCTACTTAATTACATTATTAACTAAGTTTAAATAAACTTAAGATTTAACTTAATCGATGTTAAAATAAATTTCATATCCTTTACTTAACCAAGCTTTGAAATAAATAATTATTATTTGAAAGAAATAGTTCATGTAATTGGTTTTAAAACTTGATTTTATAAAACTTAGAAACTTGCTAATCCCCATCATTCTACACGGGACAAGCCTGGAAAACATTCCTTAAAACCCGAGTCAATCCCCTTCTTTTCTTATTCTTCTTATTCTTTTTCAAATTTTGATTAAAAATCTTTAAAATGGTTTACTTAAATTTTAAAACCTGATAACACCCTCGCGAACACATGAAGCAAAAGATAAATGAATATCTTTAAAACAAATAACTATATCGGTTATTTCATTACATCACATTACATTACATTATCAGAGTTTACAACAACAAACAGCGGAAAAGAAATACTATATACTAGTTAATACGCCAAGCCATCCAGCTTGCCTCTAGATCTCTACAGCAACTCCTGAATTCCAGAATAACCTGATAACCTAACTCTAGACTGCTCGTGTGGAAAATGATGGGCACCTAGAGTTTAGGAAGGGAACAATAAACTCCAGGTCAGTCATGGGACTGGTGTGAGAACTTAAAACAGTTTATCTTTAAAAACAACAAAGAAATATTTTAAAATAGATGCGCAATGCTTTTAAAAAATGAAACTACCATAAGGCCTCCCGCACACACACACAAAATGCAAACGCAGAATCGGAGGAGATTTCTCCTTATGATAGTCAAACATGCTTGATACGTAAATTTCTTTGATATTATCAGCATAAGTGCAAAGTGTAGGAAAACATTTCGAAAGTGTAATATAAATCTTAGCCAACATACGACCAGTATCGTATGCCTACTATAGCTACCATCTAAACAGTGGTGACCACCATAAGTAAATGGCAGGTTCTACAACTAAATTCGTACAGGGTGCCTATTGGAGTTTGGATTTCCAACAAATGGTCAGGCCAAGGAACTTACCAGTGCCACATGGGTATGCCTCTAGAAGGACCCCCTGAGAACCTAACCGGATCTCTGCCAACACAAGGCCGGGTAACCCCTAGCTGGGTAACTACTGACACGAGTATGCCATCCCCCGGTCATAACCGACCTAAATCCCGGGATTCACCAACAACAGCAAAATAATAAGTTTGCAGCAACAACATAGGCTAAGTATCTGGGCTCCATACTATGATACCACCTCTATCAAGAAGGAAATGACATACACTAAGGGGGTGCTATCCCCTAATAACCTTGCTGCATCTTTCCTGTTTTGACCATTATCGGGGTGTGAGGACCGACGAAGTCTCGTCCACAAAGCTACGCTTTTCACAAAAACTATGTTTTGATCAACAAATGATCAGCAGCACTTCGTATGCCACATTACCAAATTGGGAATGTATCACTAGTAACCATAAACTACATAACCACTGAGCTTGTACGTTTCAGAGAAGGGTGTTAAGCTAAGAGAATAAATTCTCCGCCACCAACAGACATGTATTTGATAGAAACCAGCTTTACATCTCAAATTGTAACGTCAGACACACATCCATACAAGTTCGTTCCAGGATCGAACGGAACCGAAGGCACTTCCAAAAGAAGCCCTTGCAATCCGGATATTCACTAATCACGACCGGAATTTCCATCACAAAGGGTGATAAAATCTCTATATCGGAGATCAGCCGATGTAGAGTCATTCGACGGTAATCCTTCTGTTTTCGAAAATATCCGGTCTTCAACACCGGTCTTCAAATGCTATCCATTACGACATATCACTATTCGGAATGGGATTTACGACCCAAAGGTCCTCTCCTGGATAAACCTAATAACGAGCGCTTATTTTTAAAATAAGCGTAGCATTCAAATTCAAGCAAATCACAATATAAATACCCATTTAAAGGTAAATATTGATAGTCGGTTCTTTAACTATCAAAGCCAACAAATATTAAGCACCATAACAATCACTAGGCCATTTTTATAAATCTTCCATAAACTAAATAACTTGCCAAATATTCACTTCAATTTATCTTTGAAAAGATACATTCTCTAAACCCTTCAATTTCTTCATTGGAAAACATCTCCAAATACTTATTTAATAATAAGTAATTCACAAATCCATTTATTTTCAATACTTAGAAAATATTCAATATACTTAAAACACGATTAAGTATATATTTTATTATTTTAAGGAAAACGTTCTCTTTAAACACATTTATTTGGGTCAAAACGAATATTGCGTAAAACATCGTTACGACAATCCAAAATCACTAGTATAGGGATTAGAAATTTAGATAGATATATAAATCCCAATACTATATAAAACATTTCCTTTCGAAAATCATTTACTATAACAACAGTGTTATAGTCCATTTTTTCCTTATTTCTCGAAAACGTCTATTTCAACAATGAATGTTGAAATCTATGGTTTCGATCCTTAACACATTTTAAAACAACTTGAAATCGTTTTAATTCTATTTAAAAGATCACTTCCTAAAACATTTCGTTAATATATTATTCATTGTCCAAAATCGTGAACATACTTCGTTAACCAAATTCAACATTTCTACACATTTTATTTAAAGGATTATCCACTGTTCAAAATCATGGATATATCTCCTTTAGTAAGCTTTCATATTTACTTATCAAATTCAACTGGTTTTGGATTTATAAAACAACGTTTACAAATTCGCATCTATAAAATTTTATATAAACTTCAACTTATAAAATCCCTTTATTAACAAATTATATTTATATCTCATTTAAATGCCAAAATCCAATTTATAAGTTAATTACTTATAAATCTTTTATTTTACAAAATCTATTCATTTTATAACTTCACAATTTATAAATCTATAAATTTCATTCGCTTATGAAATCCATTTATACTTTATTTTTAACACTTATAAAAACTCATTTTATAATTCCAATATTTTTAATTTATAAATATCAATTTTATAAATCTTTTATATAAACCGTTTATAATAATTCAAAAATCTCAACTCAAACCATTTTACAAATTAATCAACTACTTATTTCAAAATCAAATTTTGGTTATATTTCACAAAAATCATAATTTTTACAGCATAAAAATTATAATTTTTATTTGTTTAAAATGAATCAATTCCAAAATTCACAAAAATGTATACTTTCAAAAATCACTTAAAAATCCTTTTAAATTCGAAATCGTTACTTTAACACTTTTTTTAAAACTCCAAAAATAGGCCCAATGCTGCAACATCACTAAATATAACAATCACGGCATCCAAAACATCATATATCCTATGATAACAAAATATATTACAATATCTGTAAATAAATCAATACGGGTGAGGAATCCAGTTGGAACCCTCCAACCTGTTTCCCTGCATCCACAGATGTTAGCACAATACCAATCCCGTTTCAATATGGAATATCGCGGTAAATGAGATTTATAAAATATTATCCGCTATTATGCGGCGCAATAGTGTCTCATCCTCTATATAATGCGGGAAATCAACTCCAAGTACATATATAATACCAATTCCACTTCAGGGTGAAATATTGTGGTATACGTGTTTAATAAATAACATCCGCTTAATATATGGCGTATAGGATCTATTTCAAAACAATAGGTAATAATTTATCATTCAATCACACAATCGAGAAATTTTAAATCTAGCTATTTAAAATTTAAATTGAAATAATTTCGATTGAGTGAGAAGTTCTCACCTTGCTTCGTATAACAGTTGCAGGTATTTATTTTGAATAAAATTAAACGCGCGTTTAATTTTACCCAAAATTTTCACTAACTCAAATCAACTCCATCCATCTCCATCGCGTAGTATTTGTCAATACGAACTCGACGCAATTCGTTTCGTGCGAAACGGACCTCGTATGAAAAAGTTATAGTGTTACAAAGTTTATACAAATTAATATACAATTTAATTTTTCAATTTTATTTCTATCTAACCTCGTTTTAACCTGGGACGCACGTTTTTACCAAAGGAAATCACGGCCGTGTATTGCTTCTTCTCCCTCTCTAGGTTTTCACGTGACCGAAGAACCCATCGTAGCCGCTCAAAAACCCTAATGCTCGCGACCACCACGACGAACTTGAAGGTGATCAGGAACCACCATTGCGAAGCCCAACTCGAAAGCTATCAACGCTGTGAACCCGGTCGAGCTCCCCCCCACCTAAAAATGCGTGCGAATGCACGGCGTACTCGGCCAAAATCCGGCCCCTACGATGCTCTATCGATGATCATCGCCATATGGATCTGAAGATCTCGCTTAGCTCTACAATTCTTATGTTGAAGGTTTCTTGAATTGATGCGTGGATTAGAAGAGATTAAGGAGAGAAGAATCGAATTTTTTCGGCCATTGAAAAAATATCAAGTGGCGGCTGAAGCTTGAACTAGGGTTTTGGTGTAAAATGAAATAAATGAGGTGCTTTTATAGAAAATTGACGAACACTATTCATCCAAAAAATTTTGAATTCCAAACGAAGCGTTTCGCCTGGGGTTTATAATGTTTTACCCCCATTTCGAACGAAATGTAATATATATCGAGAGCCAATTCAATCAAGTTTGGAAGATAAGTTTTTGAATCGACTATTTAAATTCAAAATTCACTCGAATCGATTTCTACGCGTTTTTTGCTTGCCCCGGACAAACCGTAAATCCGGTTGACACAAAATTTAAAATCTTACAATAATTTAACATTACGCATCCGATGAATCTAGTTTCGTCGAAATCCAAGACTATTTGAAAAATGTCTATTTTTACTCGTCAATTAAATATTAAAATATTCAATTTCCACAAATTAACTTTTAATTCAATTTTAAAAGTTCTATAGCATCATTCTAACTCCAATATGATTAAATACAACTTCACGAATCAGTTTTAATCACATTAAACCCAATTTCCAATTATTTCTGTAATTTCAAATAATAAATTATCGATTTAATTATCCAATTAAACTTAGATATTCGAAATAAAATTTATTCAGCTTCCAAATTTTACTTGTTAATATTTAAAATCAATTAAATATACGAATTTCAAATGAAAGGAATTCTGGGTCGTTACAGTTGGAATAAGATTAAACTTGAAAAGGGTTAAATGAAAGTAAGTGTGAAACCCAAATAAGTTGGAAGGTAAGCTAATTAATTAAAGTGAATTAAAAGAAGTTAGCAAATGTAATTAAGTTTGGAAAACTTATAGAAGTTTAAAATTTAAATTTAATCAGAGTGTAATTAAATCTAGTAAAGTAAAAGTGAATTTAAAGAAAAATATAAGAGGACTGATAAAGTGGTCCTTGAAATAAAAGTTTATTAAGTTAGAAATTAATGTGGGAATGAAACAAATTAATTTATATTGTAAGTGAATGGAATTTAAGCTGAGTATTGGAATTCATTTTGAATTGAGTAAGTAAAGTAAAGTTATAGAATTTGTTCGAAGGAACCAAAAGAAGTAAAAAGTTTGGAAATAAAAATTGATTGAGATTTAAAATAAATTAGTAAGTGGAACTAAATAAAGAGATGGTTAATAAATATGGGTTGGAGATAAGATGAATAGAATTCAATGTTTAAAAATGAAAGGTAAATTGAATTCGGAATGGAATTGGAAATTTAAGCTTAAATAAAATAGATATGAAAGCTTAAGTGGCGAAGTGAAAATAAAAATAGGAAGTATATAAAATATTTATATTGAACTTAAGGAATAGTTGGTGAAAATTCTTAAGTAAAATTTTGTACTGAGAATATAATGGGTATTTGGATGAAGATTAAGTGAAGAGTGAAATGAGATAATTAAGAATAGGAGTATAGAAATGAATGTGAATAAAAATTTATATAGAAAATAATCAATTGGAATAAATACGTAGGATGTACGTATTTTATTCATTCATATAGTGATTTGATCTAGATTCGAGCATAGAATTTCGAGATAGTCATATCGATCCGAGTTGAGATTTTCACTTGATTTTCGACAGCGAACCCTGGATATGGATTTTTGATTGAATCTGGAAATTCTTGATCATGGTATATGGCTATGCAAGGAGAATGATGGTTTCTGATCAATCAACCAGATCTGAGTCCACACTAGGGAGTCGGGTGGACGATACTAGTTCGGAAGTGAAATTGTGTGATCGAGTGAGCGATCGAATTTGGTATTGCGTACGGATGATATATGTGCATCGTACGGGCTTGAATGGAATAGATATTGAAACTATTGTAAAGAAATGTATAAAATGATTATGAATGCTGTGATAGGATGTTATTGCTAAGTAGTATACAGGTGTTTAAAAGGCAAGGGAAAACTATGTTTTGAATTCAGAAGATAAATTGAATTGCTTGACAAAAAATAGTATGTATTTAAATTACTGTATGAAATTTGATGATTTTCAGGTCTGGCCACTTGGCTTTTTGTTTTTATTTGGAATTTGGGGACCCGTAGAGGCATTTTATAGTTATACCGATCTAGCCTCGCAAAGGAGGCGCTGGCGAAATTTTTCGAAAATTTAGGGAGTTAGAAAATTTTTGAGAAATTTTGATAATTTAAAATTTGGTTTTAAACTGTAATTTGAATTGTTGAGTAAGTAATATTGTTTGGAACCTATGGGTGAGTTTGAGAAGGTTGGTAGAGGTGATATTGTGTTTTTAATAAAAGATTGTTTTGGGAAGTGGTTAAAAACTATTAGGTTTTAGGAAAAATATAAATGGGTAACAAATAATTCCTCTTAACTAGTAATTTCAGGGACAAAATTCTTTTAAGGGGGGTGGAATGTGACTATCCAGAATTTCTGGATATTTGAAATTGAAATAATTAATGGATTTTAAATATTTGAAAGTTAGTTAACTTGAATTTCAAATATCACTATTTATTTGGCAATTAAATTATTGAATTTAATTACTTGAAGTTGGGTAAAATATTGAATCTTCAGGTTTATGCTTGTTAAAAATATTTCAAAGGCTTAAAAATTTGTATTTAGAGTACTGAAGATAATGAAAGCTTTAAAATTGAAATTTGAAGTGTTTTGTTCAGTTTTAAAAATATATTGTTTAAATCGATATTTAAAAATAGCCATCCGAGGAACATTCTCGAAATTCGACGAAACTAATTCCATTGGGTCCGTAATAGATTGTTATTATCAGATTTCAAGTTTTGTAGCGTTTGGAGTTATCGTTTGATAGTGTGGGATATAAATGCCTAGAGGTAATTAATCGATTTAATTTCGATAGTCAATCCAAAAGGATATCTTCTCCATACGATCGAGTTAGGACTCAAAACCTTTTCCATTGTGTTCGTAATAGAGGTATAACATTATAAACGCCTGGAAGAACGCCTCGATAGGAATTCGCGATTTTAAGTTACGATTTTGACACAATTTGAATTCAATATATATATATATATATATATGTATGTATATACACACACACACACATATATGTTTAATATAATAATGTTTTCACTAAACAAATTAAATACATATCTTGCCTTTCAATACGTGTTCTTCCCTGTGTGAATATGCATCTGTCCTAAAATAAAAAACAAAGTAAAAAAAACCCGAGCCTTCTTGTATTCATTCGAATTTGAGCAATTCCATAAAAAAAATGGTAGCAAATCAAAACCACTTTTCTATCTCTCCCCCTTCCTTCCTTAATCATCTCGAATGGTTATTTTTTTTCCCTTCTCACCAACTAATTCGAAATCCACCTTCAAAAGAAAATAGCTATCTCCTGAAATACAAATAAAATCTCAAACTGATATCTATTCGTTTCTAGTTCGAACTCAAAGTCGAGACTTTCTCCTTTTGGTCCCGTTCAAAATCGCTCTACCTCAACGAAATTTGAAGGTGACGCTATCAATCTGAGCATTGAGCATTGTGTTGCCTTGTCGAAATTGGAGGCTGACGGTGCGCGAAAGAAGTCGAGCTCGCATTGCTAAAGTGTTGGTTTCGGTCACGATTGAAAGGACGGTGAGCTGTGGCGAAGCAGGGAGGGGGGAAAAATGAGATAGAGATTGGGCTTAGCTAGGTCTTGGCCTTGAGGTATATCTGCAGTTTACTCTTTTTTTCAATTTAAAATTTATACACATATATTGGTATATAGATTCAAAGAAAGAGAAAATAATAATATGAAAAATAATATCGGAATCTAAAATTTAACATCAATATATATATATGAATATATACAGTAAAGTAGAAAATTTTATATGGATAAGGTTGTGGAAAAATAGGAATTTTAAGATGTTTGAAAATTATATATAAATTAGATTTTTATAAAATCCATATAAAATATTTTATAAATCTGTATGTAGTTTCGAAAGAAAAATAAGTATGCATATATAAATATTTTCGCTTCTGAGTTTGATTTTAAAATAATGGATTTGGTGAGTAATGTGTTCAATTAACTTATTCAATTATTTTTAGTTACTAAAAGATTTTAAGGGAAATTAGTTTAAATCAAATTTTTTGTGAAAATTAAATAAGTAAATAATGATTAATTGTTTGGTTAACTCAAATAGTAATAAATCATGAATTGTTCATACAGGGTCTTAAATCGGGGGAAGACAAGCCGGTTTGGATCGGATCTGCAAATTTAAAAATCAAAGGTGAGTTAACTCACTCATTTGGATTACCCTTTAAATTTAAATAGTTAAATTTAAATTATTGTTTGATCGCTTGAATTGATTATTATTATCAGACTAGATGTGATATTATATATATATATATATATATATATATTGGAGTGATTGATTTCCTGCATTATATAGCGGATGAGACACTATGCGCCCCGCATAATAACGGATGACCATTTATACCGATATTCCACCTTGAAGCGGGATTGGTATTTTAAATTGTTATGCTAACATCTATGGATGCAGGGAAACAGGTTGGAGGGATCTAACTAGATTCCTCAAATCGTTGAATTTATTCTATATATTCAGCGACGTGATTTATGCGATAATCTGTGATGATTTTATTGGGAATTGAAGTTTATTGAATTCTATGGCTTGTTTAAATATATAAATTGGTATTTCGAGAAAATGATATATATATATATATATATATATATATAAAGTTTGGATTTTTAATGTAAATAAAAAGGGAAATTTTTAAGTATAATAATTATAAGGAATTTGGATAATTAAAGAATGAATTGGAGAGGATAAAAGTTGATTTTTAAATTCTAATAAATAAAATTCCGAGTGTGGGAAAGGAGATTTTTGAATAAATGGAAATAAATAAAATTTTAACTTAAGTGATATTTTTTCAAAGAAATAAAGTATTTGTTTTTAAATTCATGGTTTAAAATAGTATGAAATTGGTATTTTCAATTTAAATAATATTTTAAATCATATAAAGGAGTAAAATCTGAAGTTAATGGGTTTGAAATAAATTTGGATAAGTAACGAATTTATTTTAAAATGGAGTTGGTCTTGGGAATCGATTTGAAAACCGACTAAGGGTTGAAACTGTGAAAAAAGGAGAATGAGATTGTAAAATTAAACAATAGGGTTTATAAATAAAGTGAAATATTTACCAGAGGATAATTTGGAAGTATAAATTCAGGATGCGAATTTAAAGGAATGGGTAATTGGTTTTAAAAATAAATAGCGGCTTTATTTTTAAAGGTGTGGAAATAGCCAAGTATGTATTCAAAGCAGATTTTTAAGTATAAGTTAGAGGTTTTAAAGTGGGTTTAAAAGATTGTTTTAGAAAGAAATTATTATTTAGTGGTTTTAAAATTTTCAAAAAGTAAATATTTATTAAGATTATTTATATAAGTAAAGTATTTTAAAGGTTTTACTAGTAATATGATTTTAATGATAATTTTTTAATATTTATACCTTTTAGAAAAACTTTTATTTTAAATTTAGTTTTGGCTTAAGTTTTACATGATAAATTATTTTAAAATTTCATAACTAGTATCTTAAATAAAGTGTTTTAAATAGTTTTTATTTTAAGTGTTTTTAAAGTATATATTTTTGGATAAAGTGATGTAAATTATTTAAAAATCTAAGTATTAGGACTTGGTGATTTTCAGTGGAAATAAAACAATTTGGAGGGATTCATTCCGCTAGAGAAAAAGTGATTTGAAACTATTTTCAAAGGGTTGAAGTGTCGAAAAATATGTTGCGAAGATATTTTGAAATAAATAATTGGGAAAATTATTTAAATCTGATGGTTGTTGTGGATGTTATATGATTGTTAAATATCCGACTATCAATAGTGGCCAATGCGCTGATCGTTTCGAAGAGACCGAGATCGGGACTAATTCCCCGAAAACCATTTCGATCCGGTTTGAAAGTTTTCGTAAGGATGACAAGAGATTGGAGTCGAAGATGGAGCAGTGAAGTACAAGGGCTAATCGCTACTAATCCAGAGGGTGATTCCAAGATGGATGTAGTAGGAGTAGTGCCTTCGGTACCGTTCGGACCCGGAACGGACTTATATGGATGAATGTTATCAGAACATCATCTGGGGGACGATGAGCATTCTAAGTGGATGTGTGCTAAAAAGGTAACGTATAGCCTCGAGCCTCATCGACCGGGAATGGCTAAAGCAGAAGAGGTGCATGCAAGGCTAAGTGGCTAGCAACCTATTAGGGTAAGGTCATCCCTGTCTAAATGTCCCTTTTTATTCGGCTTTGTGGGCGGTTGCTGATCCCAACCGCGGGGTGATCTTATTCGGACTATCCAGTAAGGGGTAGCTCCGGTCTTGTGTAGCAGGGGATCAGGGTGGATCCTCGGTATGGTGATCTAGACCACGTACTGTGACGGGCGGTACCCTAGTAGCCCTGCCATTGTATAGAATCCAATCTTCAATAAGCGCCTGTCCAATTTCGATTGTGCCGAACTATTGCTGGAACGTGAGATGCAAGCATTTCAGTTAGATTCTATTTTACTTTCTATAGACATTATTATAATATCAGACGGATTTGATAAAAATGTTTTGGTTATCGTAAGGTAAAATCCCGACATGTTTATTTATGGCATGGTCTTACAAGATACTTTTGATTTCAAAGGATTTGGAAACTTTAATAATCCAATTGAGTGTGTTTTCTCACGCTGGTTTTCAAGACTGACTCGGGCGTTATTTTACTATAATGCTCGGGTGAGACCGAGTGTTATGGAATATTGATTCTGGATGGGCGGCAATGGAGCTCAGGAGACGAGCTGCATGGCGAGACGTAGCACACGCACTTGATGTATATTCCGTTGTGCAGTGTAAGCTGTATTTTCAGCTTTGGGAGGACAAGTTATTATAACTGTCCTGAATTGTGTTGTTGATTTGCGTTGTACTATGATAATGTACTCTATAAACAGTTACAGACTCTTTTGTAATAAAAATCTGTAGTTATCTATTATATGTTGTTCCGCTGCGATTTTGAGATTCTGATATTGTTTCTATTTCTTCTTCTACCTCCGTCTTCTTTAACCCTAATGGTTCGGTTTTCCGGCATTCGATTGTCCGGTATATGATACAGTGGGCGTATTGATGTCGATTTTCGGATGCCAAAAAATTGGGCCGTTACATACATGACATATGTCTCCATCATCTTGCTCGTCTCCTGAGCTCCAAAGCATCCTATCCTATATATGTAATACACAGTTTGACCCGAGCATTATAATAAAATAACACCCGAGTCAGTCTGGAAAACCAGCGTGAGAAAACACACTTAATTGATTAATAAAGTTTTCGAAATCCTTTGAAATCAAAGGTATCTCGTAAGACCACGCCATAAATAAACATGCCGAGTTTTTACCTCATGATAACTTAAAACATTTTTATCAAATCCGTCAGATATTATAATAGTGTCCATAGAAAGTAAAACAGTATCTAGCTAAAGTGCTTGTATCTCACGTTCCAGCGTAGTTGGGCACAATCAAAACCGTACAGGCGCTTATTAGAGATTGGGTTCCATACAATGGCAGAGCACTTGGGTACCTCTCGTCACAGTACCTGGCCTAGATCAGCATACCGAGGACCACTCTCGATCCCCTGCAAACTAAGACCAGAGCTACCCCTTACTGGATAGTCTGAATGAGATCACCACGCGGTTGGGATCAGCAACCGCCCGCTAAGCCGAGATCGAAAAGGGACATCTAGACAGGGAAGACCTTACCCTACTTGGGTGCTCCACTTAGCCTTGCTGCACCACCCATGTTTTAGCCATTCCCGGTTGATGTGGCTTGAGGCTATGCGTTACCTTTTTAGAACGCATTTTACTTAGAATAGTCATCGTCCTCCTGACTACGATCTGATAGCATTCGTCCATTACAAGTTGCTCTGGGTCTGGACAAACCGAATCACTCTCTTCATCATCTTCACAGCCTTCATTCGTAAATGCTCAAACTAGATCGAAGTGATTTTCGGATAATTAAATATGTTCTCGGTCTCTTCAAAACAATCAACGTATTGGCCACTATTAATAGTCAGTTATTTAACTATCAAATTAAATAATCATTCAACCAATTATTTTATTTTCCCTGAAAAGCAACAAGCCTTGATAGATATAGCTTTTAAATAAATAAAATCACTTTATCAAAAAATATACATTTAAAACATTTTAAAATAAAACTACTTAAATCACTTTATTTAATATAATAGTAAAGAAATTTTAAAATAAATTTTCCAAGTAAAACTTTAGCCAAAACTACTTTTAAATTAAAGCCATCATATAAGGTATACATATTCAATAACTACCCTTTACATCATAATGCTAACTTAACCTTAAACATAATTACTACAACAATTAACTTAAACAAATATTTAATTAAACAATTTTAAAACAACTAAATAATAATTTTTTTAAAATATTCTTCCAAAACCACTTTTAAAACTTCTAATTTATACTTAAAAATCTCCTTTGAAGTTATACTTGGCTTTTCGATTTATTCCAATATAGCCCATCAAATCATTTATAAATCCTTCTCAATTTATCCCAATTTAATTTACGTCTCAATCCCGTAAATTTCCCTTTTCTACACTTTTAAAAATAAAACATTGTTTATTTTTAAAATGAATTATCCTTTACTTTTAAGTCCCCGTCGTGAATTTATAATTCCAAATTATCCATTGATAAATATTTCACTTTATTTATAAATCTCGTTTATAATTTCCATACCCTCACTTGCCTTTAAATCACAGTTTTCAAAACAATTAACCGATTCCCCAAACGATTCTCTGAATTAATTCCATTTTGAAATTTATTTTAATTTAGCCAAATTTATTCAAAACTCCTTTTGTTCCATATTCAATCCTTTATTATGATTTATAACCTTATTTAAATCTGAAATATCAATTTCATACTCTACTCCAAACTTCCCCTTTAATTTTCCCAACCTATTTAAAACACAATTTAAAAAATATACTAAAAATCAGTATTACTTAAGTCCTTACTTTTTAAGATCCTTTAATTCACATTTATCCAAAGACTCTATTCTTTTTCTATGTTTCTGAATTTATTAATTAGGATTTAAAAATCAGACTATTTATTTTTCCAATTCTTTTCTTTTCAAATTTATCCATCTTTACTATAAATTTGCTTACTTTAAATTTTCCCTTTTTATTTCCCTTTTTAAAATTCAAGATTTATATTTTTAAAATGCTGTAATATATCCAGCAATATATTAACATCAATTAAATAAATTTATTTTCCATCATAGTATATCACAGATTATCAAACATTTCATATAACTGAATATGAAAATAAATTCAACATTTTTTAGGAATCCTGTTGGTTCCCTCCAACCTGTTTCCCTGCATCCACAGATGTTATCCAAAAAATAAAATACAAATCCCACTATGAGGCGGGATATCGCGGTATAAAGGGTCATCCGCTATTATGCGGGGTGCGTAGGGTCTCATCCGCTATATAATGCAGGAATATCAATCACTCAAATATATATATATATACTACTATACATAATATCACATCCAGACTGAAATAAACTATCAATTTCAATCAATCATCCAATAATTTAGATTTAACTAATTAAATTAACCGACAATCCAGATGTGAGTGAGATTAACTCACCTTTGATCTTTAATTTGCAATCCGATCCAAACCGGCTTTTCTCTCCACGTTTTTGGCCTTGTATAAACATTTTATGGTTTATTAACATTTTAATAATCGAACAATCAATTACCATTTAATAGATTTAATTAGCTAATAATTTAATTTAAAATAATTTTTTTGAATAAAATACTTTTAGTGACTAAAATAATTAAATAAGTTTATTAAACAAATTAATCTCCATACTACAATATTTTAAAATTTAAACTAGTAAATTTAAAATATATATGTGTATATATATATATATTATTTTTTGAGACTACATATATATCTATAAAATAATCTATAGAGATTTAAATCAAATTTTATATAAATCCCTCAAAAATTTAAAATTCCTATTCTTTACTTTTCCAAAATCTTATCTATGACTATATATTTATGTTTATATCATACTTTCCTTTACTGCTAATGTAAGGTAAAAGTCCGACATGTTTATTTGTGGCATGGTCTTACGAGATACCTTTGATTTCAAAGGATTTTGAAAACTTTATTAATCCAATTGAATGTGTTTTTTCACGCTGGTTTTTCAGACTGACTCGGGTGTTATTTTATTATAATGCTCGGGTCAGACCGAGTATTATAGCTACATGATAGGATGCTTCGGTGCTCAGGAGACGAGCAGGATGATGGAGACGTATATCACATATCTGACTTATTTTTCGCAATGTATGGTATGTTATATATTCAGCTTGTATGAGGACAAGTTATTATAACTGTCCAGTGTTGTGTTATTGGTTGTTTTGTACGCTGATGATTGGAACTACAGTTGATTTGAATTGATTTGTGAATTTGGAGGAAACAACTCTAATTTGAAACTATTTTCGATATAAACTATTTTAAATATATAAACTATTTTAATGTATATTATTTAAAATTTATTAAATTTATTAAATATATATATATATATATATTTTTTAATATATATGTAAACTATTTTTAGTATATAAACAATTTTATTCTATAACCTATTTTTTAATATAAACTATTTTTAATTTATAACTATTTCAATATATATAAACTATTTTCAATATTTAAACTGTTTAAGTTGGAACTGTTATGATTTGGATTTAATGGATTTAAATGTGAATACTTTGATATGCTGGTTTAATCTATTTTGTGGCTATGATTTTGGAAATGAATAACAATTTAAAGTGAATGATGATTTTGAAAATGAATATGATTTCGAAAGTGATATGACTTTTAAATGAATATGATATTTTGATATGAAGTATGAATTGTTTGAAATGCAAATGACCATGGTGTGAAATAAGCGTTTGGTTGTTAAAGAGACTGGGATCGGATATTGTCATAATCTCTGCCAATAGGGAAAACCACTTTAACAACTATACACGTGGTGGAGATTCGAAAAAAAAGTAGGATGGTAGTGGCAAGTGTCTATATGAGGTATGAACGTATCCTTGACTCACTCGATTCAGCTTAATGTAGCTAAAATAGGAGCTATGCCGAGCCATGTGGGGTCGCTCCCCCTATCGGACACATTCCTTCGATGTCATTCTATTACTTTGTGATTTGATTGGATGCACCTTTGATTTGGGTGTATGTCTCGAGGTGGGCCGTTGTAGCTGCTATGTGTTACCACCTGTCCGGAATTGCAAATGGTAGAATCCTGCCGTAGTATTGCCTCGCATTCCTGGTCACATGCCTTATCGTGCCTACTACGAGTTTGGTTTGTGCCGTACCTATGGAGTGCTCACTGAGTATCCCACCGGTTTGTTGGAGCTTACAATATCAGTATAGACTACGGGAATATATATATATAAATATGTTAAGGGGGATATAGGTAATTCCTTAATGCTATTTTAATATTTTACTTTACTATAGACATTATCTATGTAGCGCATTGTACTATGTATGTAGATAGTTCCACGGATCCTTAAAGGATGGGAATCCCAAACATCCTTTAAGTTATTTGAATTTCGCTTAGACATTTCACTTGAGTTCATTTGCTTGCATAAGAATGTTAATCCTGACTAGTGTGTTTTGTGTTTTGCTTTATGCTTGGGTTAGACTGAGTGTCACAGCATTTGAGACTCGCCTTTGGAGCTTGGAGTTTTCTTGGAGATCTATCTTTATCTTTTCGGCTATTCAATTATTCCAGTTTATTCCAGTTATTTATGGTCAGAATTTTCAGTTGCTTTTGTATTAATGACTTCTTTGTACTTAGTAATTTCTGTTGTATTTGTTTTAGACTCTGGTATTTATGTAGTAGCTTCATGAACTACTATTTATCTATTTTCCATTGCTTATTATTATATTACTCTGTGTCTGTGATTCTGTGATTGATTTATTTACTGTATATGCTAAATTTTTCCAAATATAAATTAATAAACTGTTGTTTTGAGCAATTCTAGTCTAACATGTATGGATGAATTTTCGATTTGAATGGTTCGAAACGCCGTGTCGTTACAAGTGGTATCAAGCTTTGGTTTAGGCAAAACTTAGCATATGGAGTAAAAACTGATTAGAGAGAGGGTCGTAATACCCTAAAATGAGTAAAAATTAATTACAGAAACATCTTCGTTCGAGCTTGAAAATCTTTGTTAGGATTCTCTTTGATTAGGATTTCTTTTGAATTTTTGAACTTTACCATGGTTCTAAAATTCATTCTTGTCTTGTCCTTTTCAAGTTCTTCTTGATAATGGAGCATCCCATAGCTCTATTTCTACTGATCTCTAAAATAAATTCAACCTCAATTGGCAACTTCATCCATATTTGTGACTAATCCTATCAACGATCCCGTCAATCTTAGTATAGTTTGTAAAGGGGTGAAACTCCTTTACAACAGGCGTCGATTCATCAGAAATTTCTATTTCCTTAGTTTTGATTTTGTTATCTCTTGTAAAGCCTGAATCGTTTCTCTAGTAAACGACGAGGGTAATTCTATTGTGACCGAATGTTGAACGCCTTAGGATTATGCAGGCAATTTTATCTTTACCTTGATGCTCAACCTAGTGATCTTGATCCACCAGATGGTCAGGGAATATTCTGATGTCTTTAGTGAAGTCACTTCTCTTCCTCTTAAGCGGAAAATTGAATTCCGTATCGATCTTATTCTTAGAGCTCGATCTTGCTATTCGTTTTCACCATCTTCGCGTAGCCAAGGAAAGTTTTCCCGAGATAGTTTCCCGATCAGAGAATGGTTTCTATAAAAGATTAGTCATGCCCTTTGGATTAACCAATTCTCCTGCCTTTTTTGTTGATCTCATGAATTGCGTGTTCTGCGATGTTCTCAAAAAGTTTGCCCTCATTTTGTTGATGTTATTCTCATCTTTTCTAAGTCTGAGAAGGAACATGAATCTCATTTAGGCTATATGCTGGAAACTCTTTGGAGTCATCAGTTAAAAGCCAAATTCCTCAATGCATTTTATGGAGGGCTGATGTCCAATTCCTTGGGTACATCATTTCTAAAAATGGAGTCTCGATTGACCAGGTTAAGGTCGCTGCAATTTATATAAGTCTATCCATCTTTTCTCTTTTGTAATTTAATTATCTTATCTTCCTTTCCAACCTATCTTCTTAGTTAGAATTCTCTTTGATTAGGGTTCCTTTAAATTTGAATTTCTATCCTTATTCTAAAATCCATTCTTGAATCATCCTATGAGGGAGCGTATTTGTAATCGATACAAAAATGTTTTATATTGTGTTGTTTGAGTTATTAATTTTGAATTTTGGGGTTAGATCGCTCCGTCAGGCCAACGCTATCGATAGGAATTCCAAAACACTTGAACGGAGAAAAATGACACAATTTCATTTTCAAAATTGGTAAATGAAATAATTTTATGTATGATTATATTTTATATATATGAGTATAATTTTCTGAAATTAGATGGTTAAATGAACTGGTTGTTAGAAATGATAGTACTAGATTATCATTTACTATTGTCAACATTCCTAAACCATTAACAATGTTGTATGTTATAAGGAGATGAATTGCTGCACACTGGTATTCACTACAAAATTAACATCTGGCTACAAACCTTCCGATTACCAGATGCTTAAATTCAGAAAATAGGGTCTGTGTAGATTTTATTTGGAAAGGAGGCATGCATAAAATCAAATATGAGAACCTATGTAGACCTAAAGAGGAAGGAGGAGTGGGACTGAGAAGACTTAAAGACATGAGGCTGGTCTATACTCTAAAACAAGCTTGGAGAATAATTAAAGGAAAAGGATTATGGGGGAATTGGATGAGGAGCAGATACACTAAAGGAAATTTCTGGTGCATGCAAATTGACAACAATGCTTCTACAAACTGGAAGGCTATCATGAGAATAAGGGAAACAATTGCTTCATGCAGTATGAAAGTAATAGCCACGGGAAGAGAAACTGATTTGTGGAAAGATCCTTGGATACAGGTGAATCCTTGATCAATATACTAGGACTTCACACTTTCTCAGACTATGGATGCCCCAACAAAAAAGTGGCGTATATTATCAGCAACAATGAATGGAATTGCTCACACCTGCTAGTAAACCAGAACATCAAAGAAAGATTCTAATTTATGCCAATATTTAGCGGACGAGAAAATGATATTTGGGTATGGAAGCCTATAGGCAATGAGTTCACCAATAAGTCAGCATGGGAAGAGATAAGAAAACGAGTCAATAAAGTCGAATGGAGAAAAATCATCTGGAATCATGTAAATAGCCCAAAAATGGCTTTTATAGCTTACAAAGCAATTGTTAAGAGATTGCCAACAAAAAATTAGACTTGTAAAATGGGGGAATCTAATAGTGCGAATTATGCAATCTAGAAGAAGAATCACATGAGCACATTTTCTTCGCCTGTAAATACTCGACCGAAGTGTGGAACCGGTGCAAAATACAAACAAACATATTAAAAGAAACAAGTACGCTGGAGGAAGAAATAGCTCACCCGACTCGGGGGGAATGGCGTAGATGAGAAAACCAAAATGGCCAGGATCGCTATTACTACGACCGTTTGGAGTATATGGAAGGAAAGGAATCGTCGATTATTCCAGAAAAAACAGCGGAATCACATAGAGGTCGGTAAACTTGTGAAAAACGACATGTAATTGATAAGAAAGAGAATCAAAGCTTGGTCAAATACCTCACAGGAACCAAATGAAGGTCGAACTGAAGAAGAGGATCTGAATCGTCCATCAACCGGAAACCCAAATACGAGCTATCTTCAGCCGCCATGAAAATGAAGATGTAGAAGAAACAGATGTCTTTAATTTTAATTGTGGTACTTTTTGAGTTGTACGCTTATTGTCGGAATGTTTGTAAACTCTACACTGCTCGTATTGGGTTTTAATATTGGGCTGCAATGCCTTTAATAAAATCTTACCCATTTTCAAAAACAAAACAAAAAATCTGATTTGCAAATGAAATGAATTTAAACTAAGGATTTGAGAATTATGCTTTTCAAATTTTATTTTCAAAGTTTTGAAAAAAATATAATATTTTAAAGTATTTTCGAATGGGAATTGTTTCCAAAGAATTTTAAAAGAAGTAAACCAGTACTCTCATCTTATATCGTTGGAAAATAATTTCAATAATGACTTTTGCATCATCGACATTCATTTTTGAGTCATAGAGTGGAGAGACCACATAGTAGCTTTGTTGCACTTTTGTTTTGGTAAATGAATTTGATTTGTATTTCTTAAGTATGATTTGATGTGCAAAATATATATACATGTGTGTATGTATGTATATGTATATGTAAATGTTTATTTCAATATGGTTTGAAGTAAAACAAAAAATTTAACTCTTAAGTTTTGTGTAAGTGATGGTTTTCAATTATTGAAATGAGGCAAAAAAAAATAAGCAATTGGAGTGTCTAAAATGAGAAATGGAATTGAAACAACTTAAAACAGTTGAACTATGATAAAATTTATTTGTATAATACTCAATTGCATTCTAAAACATATATAACTTGCCTGAAATATTCAAAAGTTAATATGTTTATGTGAATATGTAATTGAATAATATACAATATAAATTTAAGTAATAAGATGTCTAAAAATGAAATTATACGATTTTAAATTAATTTTTGTATCCAGTACTATGTATTTCAAATTTATCTTCTATTTTTGTTGCTTACATTCTCCTATCTCGTTTCTTTTCGAGGACGAAAAGTTTTGAGTAGGGAAGAATGTAACGACCCGAGAATTTTAACGATTTTAATTAACGTAATTAACTAAATTTTCTTGAAATAAACAATTAAATTATAGCAATGAAAATTTGATATTTGGTATGCTACTTTAACATAGCAAGTGTAAAAAATTTATTGAAAAATATGAAGTTTATTAAGTCGTGAAATTTCAAAATTTTAAATTTCAAATCAGTTGAAATTTGATAAAAATAAAATATTTTTGAAATCTGAATATTTTATATAACAAAATTGTAAACCATTTTTTGAGTGAGACGTCATATTCCATTTTGGACGACTCTAGCTCCGTTTATATTATTTTTGGTTTTTTAGCAGCATTTTTGCCAACGAAATCAAATTTTGATAGGATGGTTGTATTTCTAATATCTATGTACCACTATGTTCATCTCGTCGTGCTGATCTCCGCAGTATATTCATTCGTGCATTTTGGCGTTTGGTACGCGACAAAGTCTGCGAAATAGTTAGCCGTATCAGTACCTATTTTTGAACCTTTTTGGTTTCCTTGTGTCTTTCCATTGTCCACCGTGTAAACCTAATAGACATTAGCTTTTAATGGTTTCTGATTTCAACCAATTCACTATTCCTAATTTTAAATATATTTGTTGCAATGCGACCTTTCTCTCTTCCCCTTTTCTTTTGTTCTGAAAAATTTAGATTAAAGATAAGCTTTCATTTTTTAACAAACTATGACTACTTGTTTTCTTCTTAACGAGCTTCCCATAACCCTCACCATCCACTTTTCCACTCGTCCTTCTACCCTATAACCGATAGCCGCCTGTCCCATCTGTCCCCACTCGCCACGCAAGTTGCTCACCCATCGATAGCCTTCCCCTCCCTGACCTAACCCACCGTTCCCGCACGCAGCCCATCATCCCGTACCTCTCCAAACAAAACAGCAGCACCACTCCACTTAGCAGCTGACCCACCCGCATACCACAGTCGCTCACCCTTCGCCGGCCTCAACAACCATGCACACACCACCCTCCATGCCCTCATCTCAAATGTCAACCGTGAACTCACTTTCCACCATGCCACCTTTTGTCATGAATTATAGAGCTCATCCTCCATCCTTTTTGCTCGACTGTCCACCACAGCTCCATGTCCGGATCAACTTCCAACCCGAACGCCCAGGGCCGGTCCTAGAAGTTTTGGTACCTAAAGCCAACTACAAAACCAAGGCCTTATACAAAATCTAATGTTATTATTGTTAATTAATTCATTAAAATGATTTGTATTGTTTATAAATAAAAAAATGAATCCGTCAACAAAAAAATAATCGATAATCTTATCTATGAGTATATTTTACCAGAAATATTTACACTAAATAATTTGCAACAAAAAATCTCTTTTACTATTCGAATCGACTTAAAAACATTAGCTATAAATTTCATAAACGTAGTGATTTACCAACCAATTTTACTTTACCAACCATTATAAAAAATAAAAATAAATAATTATTACTTAAACCTTAACACTGACAGAAATTTGATCCCACAATTCAATATTTCAACAAAAAAAACATAAATGTAAGCATACATACATAATTACAAAAATTATAAACTTTTAATTATAGTTTACCAAAACTAATAGCATACCTTTAAGCTTTAGATCCTTCTTTGGTTTAATATCTAGAGTCCACAATCCACCAACAAGATCAAGTAAAATATGACAACTCCTGCTCGCAGCCTCACCTGCACCCATCGAAGCCTAAGATTCCGGTTGGAGCAGTTATCGCATGATTGCATCGTCATCGATTCACCGCGACGTCGCCGCCATCGTTTTGATGTGAATTGCAACTTCCTATTGCCTGATTGGGTTGCCATCGAATCCGGTTACTTCCGCGTCCAGTCGGCTACCGCGATTTGCATCTTTTTTTTGGTGTTGCGTAAAAGTTATTGACAAGCGGTGCCCTAGTTTTAGATGAGGCCCAAAGCGGTTGCTTTCCTCGCTTTGTCCAAAGGCCGGCCTTGCGAACGCCCATAACCTCCAAACCCTCTGTCGCATCAAAAACCTGACCACACCCCTCCCTCGCCCACTATCGAGCATAGCAACCACCACCCATGCAGTCGAGTCCATCTACCACTGCCGTGCTCCCTCTCTGCCGTGCCACCTAACCCAGCCTAACGCCACCTATCTCCATCATCGAACGACCACTCTCAGGCCGAACTCCCTTCCAACCACCTGTTCTTGACCAAGCAGCAGCACTGGCTCGTAACCTTATTAACCCACCATCAAATTCATCCATGTATTCGGGATCAGCTTGTCATCTTCAAAATTTAAGAAACGTTGGAAGTTCGGCTATATTGACACCATCAGGTTTTACCATGGTTCATTCAGTACTCGAAGTCAAATGGCATAATGACGTTCAAGTTATTTTACAACAAGGGCTTACATCAAGTCAAAGAATAATGGTTGTGTTATGGTGAAAATGAACCATGCTAAGGGAAGGAAGCTACTACAGTTCCAGCTGTCTTTTTCTTTGATGGATCCATGCATATGGTGAACTCACTTGATTACAGTTCGACCATCATAGTCTAGTTGTGTGGTAAAGCTTATTTAATTGATTTACTCCTATCCCTCCACATCGCCTTGCTTCCACTATCAGCCAGTTGAAGCCCCAACTCTACGCACACCAGTTTGTTTTCATCTATGTCAAGCTAGCTTTGAGTTTTTTCATTGATAACATGTTGTTAGCTTTTCTTGGTTCATCGATCTCTAGTTTGTTGCATTGTTCGTCGCCGTTCGGAGGTTATAGCTGCAATTTTTTAGTTTTATCGCTTATCCGTGCGTGTGTCCTATTTTCTCTAGCCTCGAATGGTGAGTAATCACTGATGATTAACATTCTTATGTTTATTAAATTTATTTCACATGAAATGATGATTGAAATATGTTGTTAAATTTGAATTTGTTAGTAATTAAATCGTGAAGTATGATATGTTATTATTTGCATTCGTTCACCTATGCTTATTAACAATATTGACACCAACAACTTGTTAGTATATGTATATTTTATTAAATTGTTAATAATGATTATATTTTCCATTGATATGCTATGTCAGTTTATGCTGTTATTTTATTATTCTCAATCTACAAGTTCCCTGTTAGTTTAGGAATTCCCTATGGGTTCAAAGGATACATATCCGAATGATATTATAGATTAGGGAAAATCGTTATGGGTTGAAATGATAAACCGAAGCGATTTTATTGATTCCTGAATCTTGGGATTTCGGGTTGAAATAGTATATACTTGTGAATTTAAATGTTAAATATCTATATCACTTGACCATAGGATAGAGAATTATATACGGACACCGTTGGTCTATTTTGAGAAATGATTTACAAAGTTTTGAAAGGAAATATACGGGTTTTAATAAATATTGATTTTTAAATATAATATAAAGATTTTATTTTAATATTTGTGTAAATTTTAGATTTTTAAATTATATGTTTGGATGTTAGCCGGCTACTTGGCCCGGCTGCAAAGCGACAGTTGTAGAAGTTATAGTTAGCACTAGACAAGATTTCGGCCAAGAAGAGATAAGAGATATAAGGTTTTGATGGAATCGATTTGATTCGGCATGTATGTGTGGCTCGGTAGGTATGGATCGGTATGTATGGCTCTGTCAAAAGTGGGAAGACCACATCGTTCGGTCATGGTGTGAAGGATTAGGTTGGTCGGAATACATGGCTCGGTCAAAGGCGAAGGTCACACATGGCTTGGTCTAGGTGGATCAACAGATGTCGCTTAATCAATGATGAAGGTCACACATGGCTCGGTCTAGGTGGATCAGCAAATGCCGCTTGGTCAAAGACCAAGGTCATACATGGCTCGGTCTAGGTGGATCAGGAGATGTCGCTCGGTCAAGGAAGAAGGGTTGTGCATGGGTCGGCCAAGATAGGTTGGTCGGGCCTGGCTGAACGCTTGTGGTTCGTTCATAAGGATTTGACACATATGGGTCGGTGTACCTGGGATAGTGCAGCCTAAAGTGGGTCGACGAGTTACCTGGTGTTTCCTTGCTTTGAGTTCCAACGCCATTTTGTTCAAGTCTTATGGCTGCTTGCTTTAAGTCATCCGCATGGGACCCTTGGTTCGGCCAGAGTGGCTCGGTGACATATGGTTCGGTCATCAAGGGTCGGTATCCATTGGTTGAAGAACATGGGTTTTGCTGTGGGCTGAAGTGCCTTGGTCACGGGCCTATGTAGGGAAAGCAGCCTGTCTTCGTCTATAAATAGAGGGGCAGTGGCACAATTGAAGGGACCCTTTTTTGAGAACTCCAGGGAAACTCTGCCATTTTTGATACTCTCCTCTTTTTGATTCAAACTTATATACAAGTGGTTTGTTTACGGATTGTATCTGTATTCAAGTGATTGGGAAAGTGGACTTATGCAATTACGCCGAATCACTATAAATCTAGTGTTCTCGTTTCTATTGTTCTTTTTGCACTCAATTAAGTTATTTCTCTGTTCTAATTTACATCCTTTATTAATCTCTCTAAACAATTCTATTCAAGGGTGTTAGTGACCAATTTTGGTGATAACATTGATTTTTTTTAATTTGTAGGTTAAATTTTGAAAAATGTAAATTTTAAGATTTTACTTATAATTTTATTATTTTTAAATATATATAAAATACATTTTAATATAAAATAATATAGATTTAGTAAAATCAAATTTAATTTAATAATATTTAATTTAATAGAATTTAATTTAATAGAATTTAATTTAATAGAATTTAATTGGATAGTATATATATTGTATTTAAAATATTTAATTAAAATTTATATAAAAAATTTAAAATATATTTTGTAATAATTTTAATAAATAAAGGTTGGGAAGATAAATTAAGTTAATTTGTAATTTAATTTGTTTGAGAATTTAATATAAATAAAATTGATTTGAAACTTATTGATTTGAGATTTTGAAAGATATGATTTTATAACTTGATAATTGGATTTTGATTAAAGGTGATTAAACATATATTTTCATGATTAAATAAAACTGAAATTGAACATTTAATATTGATTTAAATTATAATTTGGGATTTTATTTAAATGTTATTAAAAGTGATTAAGTCGATATTTAAAATTTAAATAAAAAAGAAAGTTGAATTTTGAAATATAAATGAAATTTATCAAATTGAGTTATTGTAAATTGTTTGGATATCTAAACTTTGAAACCTGTTGAATTGGAAATGGTTTAAATTTGTTGTTCAAATCGGGATTTGAAATCAATATAACTTAATTAGAATTTGAATTGAACCTTCAACTGTTTAATTGAAATTGCTGAACACAAATTATTTAGATTGAATCTTGGAACTAAATTTGATTTGAATTGATTTGTGAATTTGGAGGAAACAATTATAATTTGAAACTATATTCGATATAAACTCTTTTAAATACATAAACTATTTTAATATATATTATTTAAAATTTCGTAATAATTTTAAATATACATATTTTAATATATATAAACTATTTTTAGTATATAAACTATTTTATTCAATAAACTATTTTTAAATATAAACTATATTTAATTTATAACTATTTCAATATACATAAACTATTTAAAATATTTAAACTATTTAAGTTGGAACTGTTATGATTTAGATTCAAATTATTTAAATCTGAATACTTTGATATTATGGTTTAACCTATTTTGTGGATATGATTTTGGAAATGAATAAAAATTTAAAGTGAATTATGATTTCGAAAATGAATATGATTTCGAAAGTGATATGATTTTTAAATGAATATGATATTTTGATATAAAGTATGAACTGTTTGAAATGAATTGACCACGGTGTGAAATAAGGGTTTTGTTGTTAAGGAGACCGGGATCAGATATTGTCATGTTCTCTTCCAATACCGAAAACCACTTTAACTACTATGCACGTGGTCAAGATTCCAGAACGAAGTAGGATAGTTTGGCGAAAGTCTACGTGGTATGAACGCAGCCCTGACTCCCTCGAGTCATCATGATATGGCTAAAACAGGAGCCATACCGGGCCAAGTGGGGTTGCTCCCCCTATTGGACACATTTCTTCAGTACGATTCTATTATTTATGATTCGATTGGGTGCACCATTAATTTGGGAGTGTGTCCCGAGGTGAGTGGTTGTAGCTGCTATGTGTTACCACCAGTCCGGGAGTGCAAATGGTAGAATCCTACCAAGGCATTGCCTCGCCCGCCTTGTCACATGCCTTATCGCGCCCATTACAAGTTTGGTTTGTACCAAACTTAGGGAGTGCTCACTGAGTATCCACCGGTTTGGTGGAGCTTACAGTATCTGTATAGACTATGGGAATATAAATAAAAATGTGTTAAGGGAGATACAGGTAACGCCTTAATGTTATTTTAATATTTTACTTTACTATAGACATTATCTATGTAGCGTATTGTACTATGTATGCTGATAGTTCCATGGATCCTTAAAGGATGGGAATCCCAAACATCCTTTAAGTTATTTGCATTTCACTTGGATATTTCACTTGAGTTAATTTACTTGCATAAGAATGTTAATCCTAACTCGATTGTTTTGTGTTTTGCTTTATGCTCAGGCCAGACTGAGTGTCACAGCATTTGAGACTCACCTTTGGAGCTTGTAGTTTTCTTGGAGATCTATCTTTATCTGTTCAACTATTCAGTTATTCCAGTTTATTCCAGTTATTTATGTTTAGACTTGTCAGTTTCTTTTGTATTAGTGACTTCTTTATACTTGGGATTTTCTGTCGTATTTGTTTCACACTCTGATATTTATGTAGTAGCTTCATGAACTACTATTTATATATTTTCCTCTTCTTGTTGTTATATTACTTTATGTCCGTGATTCTGTGATTGATTTATTTACCGTATATGCTATGTTTTTCCAAATGTAAATTAACAGTCTCTTGTTTTAGCAATTCAAGTCTGACATGTGTAGATGATTGTTCATTTGAATGGTTCGAAATGCCGGGCCATTACATGTATTGAGACTGGATATCCATATATTAATTTAGACTAGAGTATGTAATGTTTTTCAAATGTTGGGCAATGTATTACTCATGACTGATGGGGCACCAATAAATTACATACTAAGAATTATTGGATAACCATGGAATGACTCAATTGGTAGTTTTCTATGGTCATGACTGATGGGGCACCAATAAATTACATACTAAGAATTATTGGATAACCATGGAATGACTCAATTGGTAGTTTTCTATGGTTAATATAACTATGGTCAGAAAGCAAATATCGATGTGACAAAATTACAGAGTTCTCTTGTAACAACCCGCATATTTATCGAGTTTGTATTTAAATATTTTATTTAAATATTAACTCGTTAATCGGATTTTGGTCCGAAAAGCTACTTTTTGCAAACGGTCAAATTAGGACTCGAGATCACTTCCATTGAGTTCGAAATGTCGTTTACAACTTTTTTAAGTATAAACATCGATAGGTTTGGAGTTAGTGAAATTTCACTAACTTTTCCCGCTTTGGACTTTGGGTTAGTTTAGCCTATTAAGCCCAAGTTCCAACCCTCTTCTCCTCACTCTTCATAAATTTCCTAACTAATCAAGCTTTGGCATTAATGGTGGAGGGAATGGGAAATTAAAATTCCAAAACTCAAATTCAATTGCAATCCATCTTTCTACTCCAAATTCAAGAAGAAGACATTGGATTCAAGCTTCTTGTGCTTAGATAGAAGAAGGATTGATTCTTGCTTGCTTAAAACTTCATTTTCATTGATATTTGGTGCAATGGTGAGATTTTTATCTCACAATTCTAGCCTATAACTATATTGGACTGTTGGGAATGATTCCCTATCATTTTTGCATGCATGTTAGCATTTGGTTTGGATTGGATTGGCGAAAAACTCCAATTTTTAGCGTTTTGGTGAATTTTCTTTACTTAGGTCGTTCTGGCCATTTTTAGGTCGTTCGGAGTTAAGTCGTTCGTCCATAGGTCGTGAGTCGTTCATGAGTTAACCCTAGGTCGTTCTGGCCATTTTTAGGTCGTTCGGAGTTAAGTCATTCGTCCATAGGTCGTGAGTCGTTCACGAGTTAACCCTAGGTCGTTCTGGCCATTTTTAGGTCGTTCGGAGTTAAGTCGTGAGTCCATAGGTCGTGAGTCGTTCACGAGTTAACCCTAGGTCGTTCTGGCCATTTTTAGGTCGTTCGGAGTTAAGTCGTTCGTCCATAGGTCGTGAGTCGTTCACGAGTTAACCCTAGGTCGTTCTGGCCATTTTTAACTCGTTCGGAGTTAAGTCGTTCATCCATAGGTCGTGAGTCGTTTACGAGTTAACCCTTAAGTCGTGCAGCCCTTCAGTCACGCAACGCTTAAGTCGGTTACGAGTTATCCCGATAGGTCGTTGGACCCTTAACTCGTAGGTCGTTGGACCTTATCTCGTTAGGTCGCTCCTGGCCAAACCCTTAAGTCGTGCAACTCTTAAGTCGTGCAACCCTTAAGTCGTGGAACCCTTCAGTCACGCAACTCTTAAGTCGGTCACGAGTTATCCTGTTAGGTCGCGACCTCTGTTAAGTCGGCCATGTTGGGTCGTGAGTCATCGTTAGGTCGCGAACACCTCTAGGTCGCAACCACTAAGTCGCTTGACCCCTTAGACCCCTAGGTCGCAACCGTTAGGTCGCTCGACCCTATCCCTCTTAGGTCGTTAGACCCCCTTTTTTGTCTTCACTAGGTCGTACCGTTTTGGACGGGGCGCTGCCCCGCACCCCGCCGGGGGCGCTGCCCCTTGGACCCCCGCGACCTGACCGGGCAGGTCGAACCCAGTAAGCGGTGGCGTTGCCCCCGCACCCCCACCTTGGGGGTTGCCACCCCCCCTGGACCCCCCCTCCGTAGGGGATCTTATCTGAAAAACATTGAGCTGATTTACTTGGATTTTATTCACATCTCCGTATGCGATTTTTGTGACTGATTGTTTCTACAATTGCTTCTGTGTTTTGTCACTTTATAATATAAAGGTTTCAATACTAGTAGTAAATATCAAAACTCTTTTAACAAACAATTTCAACTCTATTTTTAATAACAAAGCTCTTTTCTTAAACCGTTTTCCAATCTATTAGTATATACAAACCTTTACCTCACTCGGATGAGAAATCTAATTAAACGACTTAGTAAAACAAGTGGTATGAAACGCTTGCGTTCACTTCGTCGGTTAATTCTTGGACTTGTTCGATTGAACCTCTTGTGACAATTTTATTAGTGAAGATTTACAGTTTGTTCGTAAATATTTAAGTTAAGCAAGTGGTTATGGGACATGAAGCTAAACTTCTATATTTACTAGCTTAGTGTAATTGACACTTCTCGTTGATCATGACGATCATTCTGATGATTTAGACTAGCAACTGTGCGATGTCTCTTGTTGCGAGGTTAGACTAGACACCACTTGTGTGATTCCACTCACACATACCTTTTTGCTTTTTGGTTAGTCTGGACCTTAATCTGTGTGATTCCATTCACACATGTGGGGTAGCTCCCCTTGGTCTTTGGACCGTCATGTGATAGGCCTCTTTCTCTTTTCTATGATTTCTGGACTTCTTGCATTGATTTCTAGAATTTATGTCATTGACTTGTTATGAGTACAAGTTTGGGGTATGGTGCCCTTCCCGAATCTTTGAGAAGATTCTTGTGATATTGATTATCTCTTATTGATTGATCTTCTGTTGATCATTATTTACATACTTATAGTGGTATGTCATTATGGATGTTTATGTTTATGCCATATCTTTTATGTTATATCATGTCATCTGATATTTATATCTAGACCGACCCGTTTATTATTTTCTTAAATAATACTCGGGTCAGACCGAGATGTTACAGGTGCTTCTGCTTGACTTCTTCCCAGGGATTCATCACTCTGACTTTTGGCTAACTGTTTAGATTAGCAGTTTTTGTTGTATATACTTGAGATATAGACTCATAGTTGTATTCTTTTGTATAGCACGTGTTGCTATTCTTTTGTATTATCGTGGATCTTACTGACCACTACTCTGATGTACACTTTCATGTGTTAGTTATATATTCATATCTTCTTCCGCCTTTGTGATATGGATATCTGTGACTGATTCGTGATATGATTATTTCTATGTTTGTTTCCGAAGATTATTTATAGCCACTGTGTGATAAGCAATTACATGGATGGTCGCTCCTCAACAGCCTTATTCTCCGTGCTAGTTGACAGCACTACTCCGGAGTGTTCTTGGCTAGCTTGGGTATAGAGGTGGGGCGTCACATCTCTTAACTTTAGAAGACAGTTGATCTCTAATGTGGAAACTCTTCTTTGATTATAGTTGAATAGTGGCACGATGTCCATCGAACGACTATAGTTAGGTCGAGTGGAAGCATTGGAACTGAGATACTATTCAAGAGAGGATTCGTCTACTAAGTCATATGGGATTAATAACATGGTCAACCGAAGTCAAGTCAAAATCAAAGTCTCTAGCCATAGCAATTTAATTAATAATAATTGCTATTATTGAAATAAGGACTTTGTGTTTGGACTATAGAATTGAATATGGATGATAGTGGAATTATGACCACTACCAGATACCATTAGTCCAAAGTGATATAGATTTGACAAAGAGAATTGGTGTAAATAATTTTCACTATCAGACAATGCTTAATAAAGTCAAATTCATTTTATTGAAACCAAGCAAGCGATAAATTTGGCCATATTGTCACACCATCTGTTAAGTGAAGTGTGAATGATAACCATTAACCAAATTTACGCCTAAAGGTCACACAACATAAATGTTTAATACCTATATTACCATTTAATTAAATTATATTTATTATAGATTAATTAATATCTATGAAATATTAATTATGAAATTTATTTGATGTGAGTTAAACAATATTAAATAATGTGCATATGATAGTTATGCAAACTCTATTCGATATACGATATCGAAACTCATTTAATTAAATTTAAAATTCAACAAATATTGTTTGGGATTAAAATATTTTTAAGGCCAATGATTGGGCTTGGTGTAGATGGCTATAGGGCATCGCATTAGGGTCATCCATATTATGGTAGAGAAGGAAGGAATTTTGAATTCAAAAGAGTGAGAAATAGCAAGGAAAATAACTGGATCTTTGTCCTCATTTCACTCCCTAGTCTCTCTTTATATAATCCTTCTAACCCACACCGTGTAAATACTTTTTTGATACTCTTCTTTGCTGCTTATATCAGGCCCCCATCACCATACAACAAACCCAAAAATCCAAGCAATAATTCATATTAATTTTATTTCGATTCAATCGTCAATGGTAAGCCAATTCAAAATGAAGCAACTTCGGGATTGGAATTCAATTCAAGGAGTTCATTTCTCCATTTCGACGTGCAAACTTTAGGCTTTAGTGAAAAGTACTTTGCTGGTTTACAATTAAATATTTAGGTTTAAATGTTCATTGTTCCATATGTTGTGTAGATAGAAATATCACGTATCAGTTTTCTAATGGATTGTCACTTGCCAATGGTTGATTGTATAAGTGCAATATATATAGTAATAAAATATTTGTGAATACGTGTATGTTGCTCATGACCTAATAATAAAAATATATTTGGTTAGAATTATATTATTAATTGATTTTACAGAATTAAATCTAAATGTAAAAGATTAAATCTCATATAATATATATATTAAAATTTTATAAATTTATTATTCATACCAAAAAAGATTTCGATAAAAATAAAAAAATAAAAAAAAACTTCACACTTATATAGTTTAATTATTTATTAAAAATTGGATAAATAAATAAAATAATGTATATATATTTATAAATAATATAAAATTCTACAAAAAAAGTTTGTAACATAAACATTATGTATCGAAAATAAATTTTTAAATTTTTTTCTAATTAATTTTATATGTATTTTAATTAATCATTGGTATATATTAATAAAATATTTAAAACAAAAATAAGATTTAGAAAAACCAATTATTTCTGGCCGAGAGCAGCGCAAAGCGTTTAAATTTATTTAAAAATTTATATTTATATTTATATATACACATAGATATTTATATATATAACTAATTATATGTTTATATGTAAAATGTGTGTAAATTAATTTAAAAAGTTATAAATAAATAATTTTAGTTTAGATTTATACAAAACAAAACTAAAATTTTGAAATAATTTTATAATTAGTTATATTTATTTATACACACATATACACACACACTAATATGTATATTTTATAAATGCTTTGTGTCAATATTTATAATCAATATTTTATAATGATTTGATAATTATATTTTTACGTATATATAAACGCCTTTATTTATACAACATTTTGATGCACACATACACATACATACATTAAAACAATCCATTTGTATACACGATGGACTAAGATATCTGTTGTGATGTAAATCCCAATATCTATGCATAGGCATGTCAAACCATATACACATTATCCCATTGCACGTGCACCCATACGCATATGTGTATATGATACACATATATAAAATACAGTACAAATTATACAAAAAAATTTATTTATAAATTTAAATAACATATTGATTTTATTGTAAGAAATGTCCTTAATGAATTAAGACTACATAGGCCAATTAAAGATCCGAATATGTAAAAAAAAATTAAAATTTACCAAATTACTCTACTACGGCTGGTGCAATTTAACCAATGATATCAAAGCCCAGTAGCCTATGCATCTAAATTAGTTATATTTTGGTTAACTAATTAAGCCCACGGCCTAGATAATAAAGTGTCTGAGAAGGTAGTGTCGAAGAATAAAGTTTGAATAATCAAATAGTCTGCCCTGCCTAGCTGCCAGCTCGGCCCGAACAGATATGTAAGCCCATAGATTACTCCTAATAGAAAAGGCCCAAAGTCAATTGGGCATTGGGCTAATTTTCAAAAAAAAATTTGAAAATGAGAAACGTAGATTTTAAGTTTAAAAATTAAATTTAAAATAAGACATATATTGTAAAAGTCATAATATAATGAAAATTTTCAATATGTTTGAAATATATATAAGTTAATTTTGAAATTAATTTTGTTAATAAAATGAATGAATTAATTAAATATTTTGATTAAAAATATCATACATATATGTACATGTATAATATATAGTGATATATATGTTATGTTATCTCGAAATGTCTTCCTTGAATATGCTCAGGAGAACCTGTAGACCATAAACTCCTGATGGAAATTAAGCTGTGTCTGTCCGTTTCAACTCATGTTACCTATAACCCCCGGGTTCTAATTATTGCGGGAAGTGTGTGCAAGACAGGGTGCCCGGGTCTATTACCAGATCTAGGTCTCCTTTTCCATTGCGCCATACCTGCGGACATGTTATCTTGAAATGTTTAAGACATCATAAATATAAATGTATGTATATAAAATAGATTTTGAAATTAATAAAATTTAATTAAATTGTATAATTGAATAAATTAACTAAAAGTTAACTAATAAATTAAAATGCACATACACACACATATATATATGATAAATATGTGTTACTACAAAGAATATAAATATAAATATTCAATATAATACATTATAATTGAATAATATACAAGTGATTAAAAGGTTAATTAATTAAATATTATCTAGTTAATATAATGTTATACATAAGATTATTATATAAGTCAATTAAAGTATAAAAGTTATTTAATAATAAAACTTATATAGTATAAACTAACGGTAAAACATTAAAGAAACTCTAAATAGACTTAGGGAATATGTATAGGTAAATGTACACATACCATAATTCTTGATGTGTCCAGCACTTGAATCATGAGGGTATTTCATAAGAAAGACATTATTCCATAAGTCGATATCACCCAATATAATATATTGAAGATTATTAATTTTTAATAAATTTGTCCGCTACCATTTATACATTGACAAATTACTTGCATACTCTCTAGTTATTGAGCTTTCCTCAAGTTAGAGATGTTATGTGTAGTATTATTAATGTATAGATTAGATGAGGTAAGATACTTATACATTTTGTTGAGCTTCTCTCAAGGAATTTATAGTATACTTAGGATGTTGTGAAATGGTTGGTATGAGTGAATAATCTCATTTTACTTGTCGAGCTTTCATCAAGGTAAAATTGAGGTTAGGATAAGGAACCACATGTTAGGAGTTGTATATGATACAACCGATAAGGAGTTATCCATGGTACACGGGAGTACGATTTGTTGAGCTTTCCCGAAGATCAGAATCCTAAGATATATGAGTCCTAACACCTACTAGTAAAGTCAAAAGACTTCTATGTTTCCACTTTGGGTCTAGGGAAACATAAAAGACTAATGGGAGCTTATCAGTAAAATGAAACATAAAGTTTAACATTACTAATATTATATGCTATACAAAGTTATAATAATCTACAATGATAAATTTGCGCAATTAATATAATTGATAAAATATTTATCGGTTAAAATGTACAAATGAACTAAATTAATATTGGCAAATAGAAATATAAAATATACTTACCAAAAAATATTTTTACATGTTGATCCATGCAAGTGCCTAATTATACACGACTACAAAGTATGCTCATAATATGGTCACTCATGTGTTTACTTACCCAAGATTATGCATTATATTCAATGAGTTTTGAACTCTAAAAGCAATATAAGGATATGAATATTTGATTCATTTCCAATCACATATAAATTTTATGTGATGAATGGCCATAACTCATAATGTGCAAAAACCTCAAAGAAATAATATTCATTTGAAATAAGCAAGTAAACCATAGTGTGAGATTTTGTATTTAATATACTTGATTATAATCAAGCAATTATCTTGTTAAACTTAACATTAGACCAACGGCTGGAAGATAGACCTAAGAATTCAATCACTAAAATGTCGGTTTGATTAGCTTACGTAAAGTGTAGTTCATTTGATATCCATAAAAGTTAAGGATGACCAAATTCTTTTTTTCAAATAGTTCATTATGATATTGCAGTAAGGATTTCCTTTGAGAGGTTTGACTGTTTAGAAAGAAAATTGTAACAGCCCAAAATTTTTAACAAATATTTTATTCTTTTATTTATAAACTTTGGGGTTTTATTTTTCAAAAGTTGAATTTTTAAATTTAATTATAAATAATCACCCAAATTTTTATTAATATAAGCAAATTCTATAATTCTTATTTTGGTTAAAGTTTAACATTTATTGGAATTTTAAATCTTTTAAATTCTAACTTCCAAATCCTTTAATTTAACTGAATATATTTGTACAACGTTTTATTCCACTTTTGTTTCTTTTAAAAAATTGATTATATACCTTTTTAAATTAAGTAACTAATATGGTGTAAAAGAAATAAAATTTTACGTATCAGTTCTTAGTTAATGATAAGTGAATCAAATGGATGTAAACAAATTTAAAATTCAAATTTAAGTAATAAATAGTGTATAAATAAGCTATTTAATTTCACGTTTAAAATGGTGCGTTATTTGATGAAATATTTTAGCGTATATTTACTAAATAAATAAGAAAACGTATAAATTTAAATACATTACTTTTGTTATAAATTGGGAGTATGTTTGATTAAAGTTTTGCGTCTTTAGTACGCATTCTTAAAATTCATACCTTAGCTATAAATAAACAAATCAGTAGACGTGCATTTCTAAGTGGGAAAGGAATAAATTTTCTTTCCGTTGCCTCCTTATACTTAATAGGAATGAATGCCTTTCTTCCTCTCTAACGTTCAAATCAAATATTCTTTCTGTTTTTTTCCTCAAGCAGCACAAGTTCTTCTTTGGAAACATATTAACGTTCAAAAATTTCCATCTACCTCTTGTTTATAATAAGAATAAAATTCGCATTGACGTTTTCAAAACTAAAATTCTTGCCTTCCATATGCACAATTAATGTGAACTTCCCAGTTTAAACCAACTCACGTGCAAATTTTCTTGCCGTTCTTCCTCCTTTAAATTCACAACTTCCTTGATAAATCTTTGATTTCAATACCGTTCCAAAAATCAATTTATTTTCTTACCGTTTCCCTCTTCCACTAAATCAACGCATCCTCCCTGATACCAGTCAAAACAAATTTTTCTTGCCACTTTTGCATTGGAATTACGTTACTTACTAGATAAATTCAACTTACGAAATTTCTTGCTAAAATTTTCCCTTGATTTACGTGAGCTTTCCTATATATATACTCCAACCCATGCAGATAATCACCGTACATTGTGGCCTTCATCTTCTTGCTTTCGTGAGTAGGCTCTTAGATACAGGTAATGGCCGCGTGCTATTTTATTTATCATCTTTTTGCTTCTTGCTTTATCTTCTTTTCTTCGTCTTCCTGTATTTTTCTTTTATCTCCATTTTACTGCTCCACTTATGCTCGGCCACTTCATCACCAGAGACCGACATGCGCCCTTCCCCCTCCTCCAGTACAACCTCCTTCACCTCCCCTTGATGCACCGGTTTGGCCGAGAGCCTTGAACAGTCACCACTGACGAACCCATAAAGGTAATGTGCATGTGCAAGACGAGCATCATTTATGCAATTGACCAAAACCTTGAACCAATAAATTTTCGCCACCTGTGCATGGTGTAATATCAGTCTATGCCTAAAAAAATATCACTACCTTGCGTGCATGCATGCGTTTCAACACATAAACTGGGACAAGGCCGAGTATGTGGGGCGTTGGTGGAGTCATGTGGTGAAGTGGTTGAGCATATTGTGCCAATTATCCTCTTATTTTGAATCTCATTCCAGTTTTGATTTATTTTAAAATTTACTTTGACCGTAATTGAATGCTCGTACTTAGTTTTATTTATTTATCTTGTTTCAAGATCGGAATCGGGTTGTCGCATTCTCTGAAAATTGATCGTGCCTTCTGTATGTTTTTCGGTGTAAATATTCGTTATTTTGTATCAAAACTCCAGCATCGTAGAGGTGAGTATTCTCACCCGACAAACATACTTATAGATCTGTAAATTAATAACAAGTGTAATTGTAGAATGGTTATATTATATTTTAATTGCCTGTGATATAAATTTATGATGTAAAAACCCTATTATTAAATTGACACATCACCAGTTATATTATATACTCTTATATGTATGCTGTTATACTATTCATTTATTTACTGTTTTATCACACTGCACGTTCCCTGTAGAATAGAATCGTTACGGGATGAAATGTAGGCCTGAACGATATTTATTTATTTAACTTGGGATTGCGGGTTTGAAATGATAGAACCCAGATTTTTTCTTTGTAAATTACGGATTGAAATGATATATTATTCGTATCACTTGACCTAGATTAGAAAATATTATACAGACCCGTGGTTATTTTATATATATTTTTGTGGGAATTTTAAGTATTTTTAAATGGGTATATTATAATATTTTGGTTTAAACTGAATTAAAAATGATTTTAGTGATTTTTCTACAAGTTAAGTATATAAATAAATAAATGGTTAAGTGGGAATTTAAAGCATAAATTTATTTTGTAAATTTTGATTTTGTAAAATATAATGGAATTCAAGTTAAGAAATAAATATGATAATTTGGTATAAATTTGAATATTAAGTAAGTAAATAAAGGGTTAGGTCTTCTATGAATTAAAGGGTTACATAAGTAAATACTTAAAAAAAGGGAAGTTGAAATATAACTTAATTTAGAAACGCGAAGTTGGTTTTAGAATAAAGGTAAGTTAAGAAATAAATTGGAAATAGTTATTTTTGAAATGGTAATTAAACTTAATTGTTAAGTAAAATTTTACAGAAATTTGTGCACTTGATTTTTATAAGTAAAGCCTAGAGATGTTGAATTTATTTGCGAAATTTACTATATTACAATCATAAATTATTGAGTAATTTAAATGACTATTTCAAAGTGGAAAATATGATTTTATAAGTTAAATTGGTTTAAATTAAGGTTTAATTATTGCTAAAATTATATTGAAGTCTGAAATTTAATTTACTTAAAGTATTTGGATTGAAATATAAACTATTCTTGGAATTTATAACCATGGGTAATAATAGCGTTGGTTGTTAAAGAGATCGGGATCGGATATGGGCATACTCTCTGTCGATACCGAAAACCACTTTGACAACCGTGTACGCGATGGAGATTCCAGAATGAAGTAGGATGGTGGTGGCGTTCTATTGAGGTATGTATGCGGACCCGACTCCCGTGAGTTGGCATAAGGTGGCTAAAACAGGAGCGATTCTCGAGCTAATGAGGAAGCACCTTTAATCGAACACACTTCTCCGTATGCCATTCCATTACTTTGTGATTGTTTGGTGCACACCTTTGATTTTGGGAGTGTTTTTCGAGGTGGGCGGTAGTAGTAGCTATGCGTTACCACCGGTCCAGATAGAAATTGGTATATCTACCCTGGCATTGCCTAGCTGTGCCATGTCACCTACCCTAGCGAGCCTTATACGATTTTGGTTTTGTACCATACCTAAGGAGTGCCCTCTGACGACGCCCAGTACTGGGGAGATTACGGTACTGTATAGACTGTGGGAATATATTTTGTGTTAAGGGGAATATTGGGTCACTCCTTAACGCTATTTTAAAGTAAGTTTATTTTACTATTAGACACTATTATAATAGCGAAGTATTACTACATAGTAAATAGTTTAACGGATCCTCAAAGGATGGGCGGTCCGAAGCATCCTTTAAGTTACTTGTACTTTATTACAGTTCACTTGAATTAGCTTACACTGTATATGTATGTATGTACTGACTCGAGTGTTTATGTTTTATTTTACGCTCGGGTCAGCCTGAGTATCAGTTCGGATCTCATTTCCTGGAGCTAGGACTTCTGAAGATCATCTGTATCAAGTTGCTGTCTAATTTTTGTTCAGTTCTTATCTTAGCTCATGTAACGGAGACAAATAACTTTGGTTTTTTCTGTGGTGGTTTCAAACTATATTTGGTTTTAGACTATGTACTTTATACTTATTTTGAGACTATGTGATAGTGGCTTCGTGAACCACTAAGTTATTTTTATTTCCGTTGCGAGTATTCTGATTTCTGTATCTGTGATTCTGTGATTTGATTTCATTTGCTCCAATTTTTATTACAATCTATTGTTTTGTACTATTCAATTTTGACATGGTTTAAATTATTGTCGAACTTGAATGGTGCAAAATAGTGGGTCGTTACAAGTTGGTATCAGAGCTTTGGTTTTTAGGCAAACCATAGCCTGAGGAGCAAAAACTCATTAGAGATAAGGTAGAAATACCCTAGAATGAGTGAAGTCAATCTTAGAATCCTTTCTTTGTGAGAGAGCATATTTTGAAGTATAAAATAAATTTTTAAAAGATTTTCAAAGAAGTATTTGATATAAAACTTTCTTGTTTTGAAATCAAATTTTTTTCCAATTACTTCTTTCCTTTCTCCTTCGTATATAATTAGGTCCTTTGTTAAATGCATGTTCTAGTTGAACTTTATCCTATCTAATCTATTTTGGACTCTACTTTTCCCTCTTTTCTTAAATTCATTCTTGACTTCTCAGGATGAATCGAGGAAATTCCAGAGGTAGGGGACGAGATGCTGCCCCAGTCCCTCCACTCGTTGCCCCAGTTAGGTTCTCTAAGCTTTGTAAGGAATATACCGAGCTTGGTGGCACCAAGTTCAGAAGTTCTGAGAGAATAATTGAAGCTCAACGGTGGTTAAGGGACTTGGAGAGAATCTTCTCCGGTCTTGAGACCACTAATGCCCAGCAGCGTCAACTTGCAGCTTGGCAATTAAAGGGAGCGGCTTTGGATTGGTGGTTGTCCGTCACAGCCCACACCGCTGAGGCTGACATCACCTGTGAACAATTTAGGTATCTTCTTCGGTTGACCAAGTATGATTCTGTTTCGAAATCTATCTTATATCGCTTATCGTGCTTTAGGGATGCTTTTCTCACGAAATGGATGCCCGAAGCAGGGAAGTCTCAGCTGTATCAAAACTTCATGGATTTAAAGCAAGGGATATGTCCTTTACCGAATATGAAAGGAAATTCAATGAGTTATCACAATATGGCCTTAATCTGATAGACACACCTCTGAAGAAAAACGAGAAGTTTGTCGGTGGTGCACGCCTGGAGTATTATGATCGCCTCATTACCCACGTGCATGGTACGTTCACCGCTCTGATGGACATGGCTATCAAATATGAGAATCCTACCTCTAGGAACCCTCCAGCTTCTCAATCTGCCCCATTTCAGTTTCTGGTAGTTCTAAGAAAAGGAAGGCCAATTTCTACTGTCATAAGAAGAACTGGAACAAGGCCCCGGGTTTAGGATCGTCTTCGTCATCTCAGAGGCAGCCTGTGGACCTACCTACTATTACTTGCCATAAATGCCACCAGAAGGGACACTATGCTAATAGCTGTCATTCCTTGGGTGCTGCTATTCCACCTCCCGCTCAGTTGGCTAGGCGAGACCTTTGCCATACTAGCCTTTAGCTGGGACATTTGAAGAGAGACTGCCCTACTCAGAAGAAGGGCAAGGCATCAGGGATTTTCGCTGTCACTTTTGCATCCTCACCAGCTCCACATTCTGCACCCGCTCCCGCTCCTAGCGATTCTCAAGGTACACTTCAGGATTCTTTTACTTTGTTTAAATCTCATGTTCGTGTTTTATTCGATACCGGAGCTTCCCATAGCTTTATTTCGTCGAATATCTTAAATAAATTTGAGCATCTCCTTTCTCTTGAGTTTTCCTCTATACCTTTATGTGTTTCAAATCCCATTGGGGGTCCTGCAAATCTAAGTAGAATTTGTAAGCGAGTGAAGCTTCCCCATTTCGAGCAATGTTTCGCTGGTGATTTTTTTATCTTGGGATTTGACGCTTTCGATCTACTGCTTGGGGGTGATTGGTTGGAAAGGCATGATGCCCGTATCTCCTGTAGTTCTCATACTATTGCCATCAAAGATGATTTTGGTAATTCCTTAAAGATCCAATATAGTCTTCCTCAGGATTTCGTTGTTAGCTTCATTTATTCTCTAGATACTTTCCCTGGTGATATCGAGTCCACTCCTGTGGTCAAATTATTTCCTGACGTATTTGGTGAAGTAAAATCTCTACCTCTGAAGCGGGAAATTGATTTCCGGATCGACCTCATTCCTGGAGCACGACCTGCAGTTCTCCCATCCAGAAGAATGGCACCTAGGGAGAAGATCGAATTAAAGAAAAAAAATTAAAGACTTGCATTCTAAAGGTCTGATTAGACCATGCTTTTCTGAATGGGGAGCAGCCGTGGTTTTCGTCTCCAAGTCTGATGGTTCTCTCTGGATGTGTATTGATTATAGGGAGTTGAACAAGCTCACTATGAAAAACAGATATCCTATGCTTCGCATAAATGATATGTTTGATCAACTCTATGGAGCCATTGTTTTCTCTCAGCTTGATTTAGCCACAGGCTCACCAACTCAGAGTTGCTGAGGAGAGAATCCCCAAAACTACTTTCCGTACTGAGAATGGTTTCTTTGAATGGCTAGTTATGCCTTTTGGGTTGACTAACGCTCCTGCCTTCTTTGTCGATTTGATGAATCGTGTCATTCGCGATGTGCTTAATAAATTTGTTCTAGTCTTTGTTGATGATATTCTTGTGTTCTCTAAGACTAAGGAAGAGCATAAATCCCAATTGAGCTTTGTGTTGGGGACCCTTAGGAGTCACCAGTTAAAAGCTAAATTATTTAAATGCCATTTCTAGGAAGAGGAGGTCTGATTTCTCGAACATATTGTTTCTAGGGATGCAGTTTCTGTTGATCCAGTCAAGATCGCTGCAATCAATGTAAGTCTTTCCCTTCTTCCTTTTCTAAATTTTCCACTCTATCTTTCTGGGTTTCTTATTTCTCCCTATTCTGTTACAGGATTGGGAAACTCTTAAGACTCCAACTGATATTTGTAGTTTTCTGGGCCTCGCCGGTTACTATCGGAGGTTCATTGAGAATTTTGCTCGGATCTCTGTACCTCTCATTGCTCTAACTCGAAAGAATGCTAAGTTTATTTGGAGAGATAAGTGTAAAGAGGCATTCCAAGAGTTAAAGAATAAGCTTACTTTCGCACCAGTGTTTACCATTCCGAATGGAAATGAGATATTGACGGTATACGACGATGCTTATCGAGAGGGTTTGGGAGCGGTATTGATGCAAGATGGTAGGTGATTGCCTATGCTAGTCGTCAGTTGAAGACCCATGAAGCTAATTATGCTGCTCATGATTTAGAATTGCTAGCTGTTGTCTTTGCATTGAAGCTTTAGAGACATTTCTTTTGGGTGCTAAGTTTGACCTCTTCACTGATCATCAGTCTTTGAAATATATCTTCGCCCAAAAGGATTTGAATCAACTTCAAGTTCGGTGGCTTGAGTTTCCCGCTTCTTACGATCTTGACATTAATTATACCCCTGGGAAAGCTAATGTGGTGGCGGATGCTTTTAGTAGGAAGAAGTCTTTGTTGTGCCAGCTTGTTGTTTCTTCTCCTCTTTTGGATTGTATCAAGGCTAAGCAGGATGAGGATGTGATGCTTAGAAGTATGAAGGAGAATGTTCGTAGCAGAGGTGGTAGAAATTCTGATGGTAATGGAGCTCAGATTGATGATGAAGGGATTTTGATAATTAATAATAGGATTTGTGTCCCGAACATTGATGGTTTGAGGAAGCAGTTACTACGGTAACATCATTAATCCAGACTTTCCATTCATCCTGGTGTAGCGAAGATGTATCAAGATTTGAAGAAGCATTATTGGTGGAGGGGTATGAAGCACGATGTCTCTATTTTTGTTAGTAGGTGTGAGACTTGTCAGCAAGTCAAGGCGGATCATCAGAAGACCTCGGATTTGTTGCAGCCATTGGAGATTCCAAATTGGAAGTGGGAGCAAGTTTCTATGGATTTCATCGATGGTTTACCGAGATCTAGGAGGGGAAATGACAGCATCTGGGTTATCATGGATAGACTGACCAAGTCCGCTCACTTTATTTCGGTCAAGTCTACCCGTACGGCTTCGAGCTTATCTGAGATTTGTATGAGGGAAATTGTTCGCCTACATGATGTTCCCCTTAGCATTGTTTGCGATCGAGACCCTATCTTCACTAGTCAATTTTGGAAAGCTTTCCAAGAATCCTTGGGCACCCGTCTGAATCTGAGCACTGCTTACCACCCTCAGACTGACGGTCAAACGGAAAGGGTGAATTAAATTCTAGAGGATCCTCTTCGTGCTTATATTTTGGATTAAGGAGGATCTTGGGAAGTTACTCCATCTTGTGGAATTCACCTATAAAAATAGTTATCAGGCCAGTATTAAGATGCCTCCATTTGCTGCTCTTTACGGGCAACCTTTTAGATCTCCATCCTGCTGGATTGAATCCGGGAATCGCTTAGTTCTTGGTCCTGATATGATTTTGGAAGCTTCAGAGAAGTTCGAGGAGATTAAGAAGAGGTAAAGGATTGCTCAGGATAATCAGAAGGAAGTACGTCGATCGTCGTAGAAGAAGTTTGGAGTTTGCTGTCGATAATCTGGTTTTTCTTAAGGTCTCTCCCTTAAGAAATGTGATTCAGTTTGGGCGTAGAGGGAAGCTTGCTCCTATGTTCGTCGGTCCATTCCGCATCTTGGAAAGGATTGGTACTCTTGCTTATCGACTGGATTTTCCCGAGAAATTCGCTGGAGTACATAATGTATTCCATGTATCCCACCTTCGTCGCTGTTTGCATGATCCATCTCTTATTATCCAGCCTTCTGCTCTTGATAGTTTGGACATCGAGCCTAATCTAACTATTGAGAGGAAGCCGATTCGTATTGTCGATCGAGGTACGAAACAGCTTAGAAGGAAGTCTATCCGCCTGGTCAAAGTGCAGTGGAGCACTGATGAACGGGATTGCACCTAGGAGACGGACGAGGGCATACGTGCTTCGAATCCGGAATTATTTGTTTCAGGTACTTTTCTCTATTATCTTATCTTCCTTTGTTTTCCTTCTTTCATTCCTTTTCGAGGATGAAAAGTTTTGAGTGGGGAGAGTGTAACAGCCCAAAATTTTTAACAAATATTTTATTTGTATTATTTGGAAGTATTTTTCGTAAATATTTCACTATGATTTGAGAGGAATGTTTTAAATGAATTTTTAAAGGAAATAAGTTCTGTACTACCTCTCTGTCGCTGGAAAATAATTTCGGTGATGATTGCATGCATCATCGACGTTCATTTTCGAGTTTTAAAGTGGAAAGACCATTTTTGTAGTTTACTAAACATTTGTTTTGATAAATAAGTCTTAATTTTGATTTCCAAATATAATCTGATATATATATATATATAAGATATGATTATATATATATAAATATATAAATATATATATTATTTTAAAATAATTGAAAAGGAACAATGTATTTAGTTCTTAAGTTTTTTGCAAATTGGAAATTTCAATTAATATAATGAAAAGAAATTTTGACTATTTTAATAATTGGAAACTTTTAATATGTGTAATTAGAAAGTAGATGCTAAGTGAATAATAAAAATGTAAGAAATTTTAATTTTGTAAACTGTAAATCAAAAGGATATAAAAATGAGAAATGATAACTATTGAACATTTTATTTACTAAGCGAATAAGATGAACATGTGTAACATTCTATTACATTCTAAAAGATATATATATATATATATATATATATATATATATATAACTTATCAAAATATAAAGTTGAAATGTTAATAAAAATACGTAATAGAATATTATACAAGTAAAACTTAAGTAATGAAAGTGTTCAATGGAATTACTTCTATAAATAAGAATTCTGATGTTGCAAATTTTTATAAACATAAGTTAATAATTTGGAATAGCCAGTAATAAAATTTGATAGAAAAGTGAACACTATAAGTAAATGACTATGAACTTAAGTTAATGTTGCAGCTATTTGTAATTAAAATGAATATTATGTTAAAATGATTATGACTTTAGAAATGTGAAATGATTCAAAAATAGATTAAATATTCAATACTATTATATATGGAAGAAATGAATGTGAAAGAAAACAATTAACGGTGAATTAAGTTGTAAAGAGACTTACATAATAATGGATAATCTAATAATTGAAATGGAAATAACTTATATAAGCAATTAATCCAAAGTAATGAAAAGAGAAAGTAGCATTGTATAAACGAATGGGAAATGAATTTTGTAAGTGGTGAATGTAAACTAATTAAATAAACATGATATGAATGAATGAAACTGGAGAAAAGTAAATAATATGAAATGAGATTTAAAAGAGTAAACTTAATTGATATTTGAACTTTCTGTTTGTATTGGCTTATGGGATGATTGGAAAATGATACTTCTAACTGTATAAAAATGTGTAAATAACCTATTTATTTTTTATCTAAGACTGTTGAGTGTATGGTATACTTAGTAGTTTATTTATCATTTTATACGATTAAAAGTTTCCTAACCCGAACAAACCATTTTTTTGGTTGTTATGGATGGATAATTGTTTCTTTGTTGAAAATGATGTTTGTACTGTTTGTTTGCGAATGAGTATTGTTATGTTATGATTGTTTTGTTGTTATTAGTTGAAACAACTTAAATTTTTCTCTTTTACTTAATTTTTAATCTCTTTGGATTGTATAAGTGAAATACAGGCTTATAGAAGCAATAACTACTGCTTTTGGTTTCATAATTAAAGTGTTGTTTTCCCGATAAATAGGTACATTCTCGGATTATGGTTTATAACGATATTATATTGATTTTTCCTGTGGTTTGGGATATTTATTTTTGAAATATATGATATATATTGATATTATTATTTCTCTTAGACCTCTTCGTACAAAAGAGACTCTATCGAAATTTTCCATGAATTTTGGACAAAGAAAATTTTGTGAAAATGGAAGCGTTTTTCAAACTTTATTTAGCTTGAATATGGAAAGATTTAATTGTTTTAAATTGATATATCATAATTTATTTAGTTAATTGTCCAAATGAATTGTTTATAAATTTAATACTTTGAACAAGATATATTGATTTCTTAATTCCTTCTTTTCCCTTCTTTTCCTTTTCGAGGATGAAAAGTTTTGAGTGGGGGAGAGTGTAACGACCCATAATTTTCAATAATTATATTTTTTAATTAAATAGGTTTTGGAATTTATTGTTGTGATATTTAACTAGAATGTAAATGTAATAATGTTAATGTAAGTTGGTGGATAACTAATTTAATGCAAGTCCAATTCATTGAAATGATTGTAAATATAAGATTTGGTTATAAATTGAAATAAAAGAAACAAACCAAATGCTGTTTTAAATGGTGAAATTGCATAAAATTAATTGAAATTGGTTATTATAGAATAATTGATTAGTATGCGAATTTATTAACTTGGTTGATAAACAATAAACATAGAAATGTGTTTGAACTGGTAAGTTATAACAATGGCTTAATTATAAATTCAATATTTAATTCATTGATAATAAATTGAAAATCAGTTGCAATTAATCTATTTAATTATTGCAGTTAATGCGATTTAAAGTGATACTTGTATAAGATTGAGGTAATGGAATGTAAACAAATGTTAAGTACAGCCATGAAGTAATGATTGATGGATAATAAGGTATAAATCATAATAAATGGATTTAATAAATTTAAATTATAATTAATGTTTTTATTGCAATTGAAATTAAATACTGTAATTAGTGTAATAATTAATGTTGAATTTGACAAGGGAAATTGATTTTAAAAAGATTGTTAATTTCTGTATAATTTAAAAATGATATAAAATTGTTAGTTATTAAATTCGAAATTGAAAAGTGATTTAGTCATAACTAATTTATTTAACGTGAAAATAGCCATTTTGGCCACTGTCTTATATTTCGATGAAACTAGTTTCATCGAATCCGTAATAATGAATTATTATAGGATTTTAAGTTTCGTAGCGATCGGACTTGTCGTTTGATCGTACGGGCTCGAAACATGTTGAAATCAATTTAATCGAATTCAATGGAAATAACTAATTTTAAAGATAACTTCTTCATGCAATGGAATTACGGCTTGAAACCTGTTCCATTGAGTTTAAAAATATTGAAATATCTATTTTGATATATGGATGTCCCACTTTCGTTTCGAAAGCAAAACAGGCTTTTCGAGTCGTTATTGTCAATTCGAACCAGTTCGGTATGTTATTCATTCTTATCGGGATTTGTTAATATAAATGTCTTGTTTTCCGAACCCCAGCAGTCATTTTCTTATTCAATACATACATCAACTTCTGTCCATCTCCTTTTTTTCAGTGGAAGAAACAAATTCAATCTCAAAACCCTAAATTCAATTTTCAAATCAATTTCAAACTTCAAACTCCTCCAAGCCCTATTATATTATATACCGTTTCGAAACTCTCGACGATTATAATTTACTAGTACAATTCAATTATTAATTTGAATCACTGTTTGATCAGAAATAGAGGTTGAATTTCAACTGTCCATATTAGGGTTTCGATTGTTTAACGGTGGATCTTTGCCCTGGCAATGATCAGGATGTGCCACGGCGTAGGGCTCGGGGAGTAGAGGCCATCCATGTCGTTCCTTGTTGAAGTAGGCTCCTCGAATCACCAGAAATGGCCGTTAGTTGGAGGTAGTGGCGAACATGGATGGGACGATTGGAGGCACCGTTCATGTGGCCATAGGGTTGGTTTTGGGTGGCGAGGTCGGCGGAACCGCCTGATCGAGGCATAGCAGTACGTGGACGGCGCAAGTTTTGGTCAAAGCTAGACCTAGTGGTGGCTGTTCGAGCGTGGAGTTGCGACTAGGTTTCCTGGAACGAGGCTTTGAGTGGTGCGTACTGACGTGGCTAAGTTGAGGGGGTAATTCATTTTCTTTTATTTTAATTTAAATTATTTTCAATTACAAACCGTCTAACGATCATAACATTTACATACGAGGTCGGATTTATGAGCGATTCATTCCACTGCGATCGTATCGAAATTTCGGACATTATGAAATTGGTTTGGACAAATTTTAAAACTGTTCGAATTTAGACCTTATTTTGGATTTCAAATCAAATTGAAATTAAAAGTGAATGTTTTGACCCACTCATAACTACTAAATTATCTTATGTTATTTAATTTAAATTTATGATATGATTAAAAATTGATTGGTTGATATTTGGTATATTTAAATTGTCATTCCAGTTAAATATGATTTTTATTGAATTGAATCGCTATTTGATTTAATATTTAATATTAATTGTCAATCAAGTACTTGTTATTGAAAATCAGTTAATTGTTGTAATTGATTGGTTGATTTGAATGATGATTGTGATGGATGTTTAATAGTTGATATTGGATGACTGAATGTTATATTATTTTATATATATTGTTATAACGCTACATGTTCGTTATGGGTTGAAATGATACATACCCGTACGATCTGTTGATTAGGTGAAAATCGTTATGAGTTGAAATGATAAAACCGAGCAATTTTATGGATTTTGGATTTTTATTCAGGATTGCGGGTTGAAATGATATATATCCATGGATATAAAATATTATGAATTGAAATGATAAATGTCCATATCACTTGACCATAGGGTAGAAAATTATATACGAACACCGGATTGGTTAAGTTAAATGTTTTTGAATCTTTAAATTTTAAATTTAGTTAAATGATATTTTGAAGAAAACCTGATTTATATATACTGAACTATTTTGAAAATCCGAGCTTTAAATGTTGAAATTAGAATTGGTTTAAATTGAAATTTTAAAGTTGGATTTGAAGTATAAATAAAATTTATCGGAAATGAGTTACTGAAATATTTGAATATTTAAACTTCAAAATCTGCTTAATTTGAAATAGTTTGAATTTGTAGCTCGGTCATGGGTTTGGAATTGAAATTGATTAAATGGTTAAGAAATGTGTTGAAATGAAAGAAACAATTTAAATTTGATATTAATTTTAAATTTACCATTTTATATAAACTGTTTGAAAATATATTATTTTAAATCCTGATCATTAAGATTTTCAAACCATTAAGCTAATTTAATCTATTTTAAACTATTTTAGGCAATTTAAACTATTTTAATTTATTTTAATCTATTTTAATCTATTTAATCCAATTAAATCTATTTTAACTTATTTTAAACTAATTAACGATTTTAATCTATTTTTAATCTATCTAATCTATTTTAAATTTATTTAATCTATTTAATCTATTTTAAATCTATTTAATCTATTTTAAATCTATTTAAACCATCTTAAACCTATTAAAAGCTATTTAAAACTATTTACACTAATATAAACTATCTAAACTATTTCTAAATTTTAGACATGTAAAGTTGAAGTGTTATACTTAAACCTTGATTTAAAAGAAAAGTCGGTAAAATAATATTATAACCTAATTTGAGATTTGAAATGATATTTTCTAGTGAAATGACATACCTTATCGATAATTTCAAAAGTGAATATGATTTCGAAAGTGAATATGATTCCGAAAGCAATATGGTTTGAACTGAATATGTTATGTTGATACCAATTATGGATTGACTTTTGAAATGCAAATGATCAATCCAGTGTGAAATAAGTATTTGGTTGTTAAAGAGACCAGGATCGGATATTGTCACTCTCTGCCAATATCGAAAACAACTTTAACAATTGTGTACGCGGTGGAGAATCCAGAATGAAGTAGGATGGTTTGGTATACGACTCTGTATGAGGTATTTACGTTGCCCCGACTCCCGTGAGTCAGCTTAGATGTGACTGAAACAGGAGCCACACCGGGCCAAGTTGGATCAATACTCCTATCGGGCATATTTCTTCAATACCACATTATTACTTTGTGATTGATTTGGTAGCCACCCCTACATTTGATTTGGGAGTATGTTTCGAGGTGGGCGGTAGTAGCTGCTATGCATTACCACCAGTCCGGATCTACAAAACGGTAGAATATTACCTTGGCATTGCCTCGAGTGTCGTGTTCACATGCCATATCGTGTCTTCTACGAGTTTTTTTGTACCATACCTATGGACTGCCCTCTGGGTAAACCTCTAGTTCACGGAGCAGCGTACGGTACTGTATAGACTATGGGAATATATAGAATGTGTTCCGGGGGATATGGGTAATGCCATAATGCTATTTTAGTACTTTAATTTACTATAGACGCTATTAGAATAATGTATTGTACTATGTTTATAGATAATTTAACGGATCCTTAGGAGATGGAAATCCTGAACATCTCTTAAGTTATTGCACTCACGATAGACACTGGATAGGAGATGTCAAAAGCCGTTAACATCTCTAACGCCATTACATTCATATTTTATTACTGTTAATTTAACTTACATAAGATCTTTTTGTTCTGACGCGAATGTTTTGTCTTTTCATTTCGCTCGGATCAGTCTGAGCATTTTATGTATTGAAGACTATTTTCTGGAGGACGAAGATAAAGATTTAGTACTACTACTAGTATTATTCATTTCATTTTTTCCATCACATCATATTGTTCCGCTGCATTGTTATTTATTTCTATTGTATGAAACTATGATTTTGTATTTTAAAAGTGTAATCAAATGTTATTTGTAAAATAGCTGCATGAACTATTTATTAGATTATTATATTTTGTCATTCCGCTGTGAGATTTTGTGTAACGACCCAGAATTTCTGTCATTTGAAATTCGTATATTTAATTGATTTTAAATATTAACAAGTAAAATTTGTAAGTCGAATAAATTTTATTTCGAATATAGGGATTTAATTTGACAATTAAATCGATAATTTAACATTGAAATTACAGAAATAATTGGGAATTGGGTTTAATGTGATTAAAATTGATTTATAAATTCGTATTAAATCATATTGAAGTTAGAATGATGTTATAGAACTTTTAAATTTGAATTAAAAGTTAATTTATGGAAATTGAATATTTTAATATTTAATTGACGAGTTAAAATAGCCATTTTTCAAACTGTCTCGGATTTCGACGAAACAAGTTTCATCGAATCCGTAATGTTATAATATTGTATAGTTTCAAATTTCGTGTCAATCGGACTTACGGTTTGTCAAGGGCAAGCTAAAACGCGTAGAAATCGATTTGAGTGAATTTCGAATTTAAATAGTTGATTCAAAAACTTATCTTTCAAATTTGATCGAATTGGCTCCCGATATATATTCCATTGCATTTGGAATGGGGGTAAAATATTATAGACGCCAGGCGGCACGCTTCGTTTGGAGTTCGAAATTTTTTTGGATGAATAGTGTTTTGTGAAATTTTCTATAAAAGGACTTGTCTACTTCTATTTTGCAAAAACCCTAACCCTAGTTACAGCGGCCGCCACTATCTTCATTAATGGCCAAAAAACTCCTGAATTCTTCCTCAATTATCTTCAATTCGACAAATCAATTCGCGAAACTATCAACTACAACGTTGTAGAGCACTTTGCGAACTACGAATCCAACGGTTATGATTGGGAATAACATGGTGGATCGACCAGAAATTGCTCGCATTCGTGGCCGATCGTTCTCGTTTTGCCGAGCCCAGGGACGATCGAGCTCCACTTCATTGGGGCCATGGATGGAGATTGGCGAGGGCTTCAAAGCGACAACCTCCGATCGATCTCTGGCGTGAAGACTTAAGCTCGATAATTCATGGATTATAGACGGTCGTGGGTTCTTCACGCGTTTGGAAACCTAGAAGGAGAAGAAAGCAACGACGGCCTTGATGCAGGGGCTTGAAATCAACGCCAGATGATAGTTAGATTTAAAATTGAAAATAAAAGTTGTAAATTAATATATATATTAAATCGTATAAACTTTGTAACGCGATAACTTGTTCATACGAGGTCGAAAACTGACGAAACAACTTGTGTTGGGTTCGTATGGACGAACACTATGCAATGAATGTGGATTGGAGTTGATTGGAGCTAGTGAAATTTTTGGGTAAAATTAAACGCACATTTAATTTTATTCGAAATAAACGTTGAAAACGCTACTGGAATCAGGTGAGAACTTCTCACTCAATCGAAACTGTTTCGATTTATAAATAGTTAGATTTAAAATTGCTTGATTTTGTGATGGAATGATAAACTGTTATCTGTTGTATTGAAATAGACCCTATATGCCGTATATTAAGAGGATGTTATTTATTAAACACATATACCGCGATATTCCATCTTGAAGTGGAATTGGTATTATATATGTACTTGGAGTTGATTTCCCGCATTATATAGCGGATGAGACCCTATTGCGCCGCATAATAGCGGATAATATTTTATATAAACCCATGTACCGCGATATTCCGTATTGGAACGGAATTGGTATTGTGCTAACATCTGTGGATGCAGGGAAACAGGTTGGAGGGATCCAACTGGATTCCTCAACCGTATTGATTTATTTACAGATATTGTGACATATTCTATTATCATATGATATATGATGTTCTGGATGTCGTGATTGTTATATTTAGTGTTGTTGTAGCATTGGGCCTATTTTTGGAGTTTTAAAAATGTTAAAGTAACGTTTTTGAATTTAAAATGATTTTCAAGTGATTTTTGAAAGTATACATTTTATTGTATTTTGGAATTGATTCATTTTAAATAAATAAACGTTATAATTTTTAATGTTATAAAATTTATGATTTTTGAGAAAATATAGTTAACATGTGATTTTTGAAATGTGGAGTTAATGATTTTATAAAATAGTTTAAATTGAGATTTTTGAATTATTATAAAAAGCTTTATATAAAAGATTTATAAAATTGATATTTATAAATCAAAATATTAGAATTATAAAACGAGTTTTTATAAATATTAAAATGAAGTATAAATGGATTTCATAAGTGAATGAAATTTATAGATTTATAAATTGTGAAGTTATGAAATGAATGAATTTGTAAATAAAGAATTATAAGTAATTTGCTTATAATTTGGATTTCGGTGTGTAAATGGGATATGGATAGAATTTGTTAATAAAGTGATTTTATAAGTTGAAGTTGTTATAAAATATCAATGGAATTTATAAACATTGTTTTATAAATCCAAAAACGAATTATTTTGATAAGTTAATTATTATAGCTTATTAAAGGAGATATATCCACGATTTTAAACAATGGATAAATCCTTTAAACAAAATGTGTAGAAAGGTTGAATTTGGTTAACGAAGTATATTCACGATTTTGGATACTGAATAATATATTAAAGAAATGTTTTGGAGAAGTGATATTTTAAATAGAATTAAAACGATTTAGAAATGTTTTAAAATGTATTAACTATCGAAACCATAGATTTCCACATTCATTGTTGAAATAGACGTTTTCGAGAATTAAAAGGAAATGGTGGACTGTAACACTGTTGTTATAGTATATGATTTTCGAAAGGAAATGTTTTATATAGTATTGGGATTTATATATCTATCTTAATTTCGAATCCCTATACTAGTAATTTTGGGTTGTCGTAACAATGTTTTTACGCAACATTCGTTTTTACCCAAATAAATGTTTTTAAGGGAATGTTTTCCTTAAAGAATAAAATATACACTTAATTGTGACTTAAGGATATTGAATATTTTCTAAGTATTGAAAATAAATGGATTTGTGAATTACTTATTGTTAAATAAGTATTTGGAAATGTTTTCCAATGTATAAATTGAATGGTTTAGAGAATTTATCTTTTTAAAAGATAAATTGAAGTGAATATCTGGAAGGTTATATTAATTTATGGAAGACTAATAAAAAGGGCCTAGTGATTGTTATCGTGCTGAATATTTGTTGGTTTGCTTTGATAGTTAAATAACCGACTATCAATATTTACCTTAAATGGGTATTTGTGTGATTTGCTTGAATGTAAATGCTACACTTATTTTTAAAATAAGTGCTCATTATTCGGTTTAGCCGGGAGAGGACCTTTGTGTCATAAATCCCATTCCGAATAAGTGATATGTCGAAATGGATAGCATTTGAAGACCGGTGCTGAAGACCGGATATTTGTGAAAACGGAAGGATTACCGTCGAATAACTCTGCATCGGCTGATCTCTGATAAAGAGATTTTATCACCCTTTGTGATGGGAAGTCCGGTCGTGATTAGTGAATATCCGGATTGCAAGGACTTCTTTGGAAGTGCCTTCGGTTCTATTCGATTCTGGAACGGACTTGTATGGAAGTGTGTCTGACGTTACAATTTGAGATGTAAAGCTTGTTTCTATCAAATACATTTCTGTTGGTGGCGGAGAATTTATTCTCTTAGCTTAACACCCTTCTCTGAGACGTACGAGCTCAGAGGTTATGTAGTTGATGGTTACTAGTGATATATTCCAAATTTGGTAATGTGGCATACGAAGTGCTGTTGAGCATTTGTTGATCAAAGCACGGCTTTTATGAAAAGCGTAGCTTTGTGGACGAGACTTCGTCGGACCTCACACCCCGATAATGGTCAAAACAGGAAAGATGCGGTAAGGTTATTAGGGGATAGCACCCCCTTAGTGTATGTCATTTCCTTCTGGATAGAGGTGGTATTATGGTATGGAGCCCTGATACTTAACCTATGTTGTTGCTGTAAACTTATTACTTTGTGGTTGTTGGTGAATCCCGGGATTTAGGTCGGTTACGACCGGGGGATGGCATATTCGTGTCAGTTGTTACCCAGTTAAGGGTAACCCGGCCTTGTGTTGGCAGAGATCCGGTTAGGTTCTCGGGGCGTCTTTCCAAAGGCGTACCTATGTGGCAATGGGAAGTTCCTTGGCCTGACCATTTGTTGGAAATCCAAAGAAACAATATGAGCCTTGTACGGTTTGAGTTGCATAACTTGCCATGGAATGTGGCGGTAACCTGCTATTGAACATGGTAGCTATAGTAGGCATAAGTGCGGAATGCCTATGCTGGCTAAGATTTATATTATACTTTCAAAAAATTTTCCTACACTTTGCACTTATAATAATAATATCAAAGAAAATTTGCGTATCAAGCATATTTAACTATCTTAAAGAGAAATCTCCTCCGATTCTGCGTTTGCATTGTGTGTGTGTGCGCGCGGGAGGCCTTATGGTAGTCTCATTTTCTAAAAGCATTGCGAATCTAATTTAAAATATTTCTTTGTTTATTTTTAAAAAAGATAAACTGTTTAAGTTCTCACACCAGTCCCATGACTGACTTGGAGTTTATTGTTTCCTTCTTAAACTCTGGGTGCCCACCAATTTTCACACGAGCAGTCTAGAGTCAGGTTTTCAGGTTATTCTGGAATTGAGGAGTTGCTGTGGAGATTTGGAGGCAAGCTGGATGGCGTGGCGTATCAACTAGTATATAGTATTTCTTTTCCACTGTTTTTTTTGTGAACTCTGATAGTGTAATGATAATGTGATGTAATGTAATAACTGATATAGTTCTTTGTTTTTAAGATATTCATTTATTTATTATATGTTGTTCCGCTGCGATTGGGAGATTCTGATATTGTTCTGTTGCTTTTTCTTTCTTTCTTCTTCTAATTTCTACCTCTTCTTTAACCCTAACGGTTCGGTTTTCCGGCATTCGATTGTTCGGCAGTTGATACAGTGGACGTATTAATGTCGACCTTCGAGCGTCGAAAATCGCAAACGTTACATCTGGTATCAGAGCATTTGGTTAAGGGACAACCTTGGCTCTGTTGGGAATTACTCATTAGAGATAGAGTCGGCAGTACTCTAGAATGTGTTTGAGTGTAATAATAGCTATGAGAGCGTACTTATTAGTGAATATAAATTGTTTTATATTTTGTTGATTGGTTTGTTGAGTGGTATATGGATGCTGGTCAATACAAGTAATTAACGTTATTGATAGGAATCTCTAAATACTTGTACAGAACAAACTCGACACGATATCATTTTTTAAAATAGGGTAAATGGAATAATTTTACCTTGATTATATTTTATATATGAAGCAAAATAATCTTTCAGAATTATTAAAGAGTATATAAATTGATCGTTTAGTTGTTGAAATATAAGAATATATATAAGTTAATTAAAAGATGTTTGAATAATCTAAATAAAAGAATAAATTGTATAAGCAAATGAATTATAAAGTATGGAATTATAATTAATGTGATTTACAATTGTGAAATAATCTTGTATACACAATAAGTGAAATTATATAAGAAAAGACTTATAAATGTGATTTATGAATAAAAGGAATTTTTTTTGGAAGAATATTAAACACTGAATTCACTACTGTTGCTGGAAAAAAATAAGGGTGATGACTGCAGCATCATCAGTATCATTTTCAAGTTTCTGTGTGATGGATTTGCTAACATAGTAAATGGAAAATTGAAGTTTAGTTGTGATAAACAAATTTGAAATTAAATCCAAGTTGTAATTGTTCAATATAAGTGAAACGAGTTTTGAACTTATAATATGAAATAATAAAGATTTTACTTTGGTAAAGTTAAATAGAATTTACTTTAGAATTGGAATCTAAATTGGATTTATAAGTGGAAATTTAAGTTAAGTTAAACAAATGATGTTTGAAATGGAATATAACTTAAGTAATGTTGAATGAAGTTGATTTTGGTATCGAGGTAAATTAATAAAGTGAAGTGATGAATATGAACTTGAGTTATGTAATGAAATTCAACTTTATTTGTTAAATGAATTAGCAATCGAATTAATGAATGAATTGAATATAAATCAATCGAATGTAAATGAATTGATATAGAATAATGAATGTAAGTGTTAATTCATTAAAGCTAATAAAAAGTGATGAACCAAATTGAATGAATGTAAGCGAATTAAATAAATTTGGTTATGTTGGTTATACGTTGGTTGTTAGTAGATTGTATATAATTCATTAAATGTTAATGAAATTGAATCAGTGAAATTGAAAGCTATGTAATTGAATTTGAATTGGAAGTGAACTAACTTGAATGTAAATTAGTGAATATAAACTAATTGAATATGCATAAATGAATTTTAGTAAAAAACATCCAATGATAATGAATCAATTGTGAATAAATTGAAAAAAACCAATTCATTGAATATAATGAGAAGTGAATTTATATTGATTTGGTTATTGATTGATTGGATAGATAATGGTTGTTAGTTGAATGCTAGTTGTTTGATGATTGCATTTATTACTTTTTGTTGCATTTGCTATATTGGCATATATAGTTGTTGGTATATGTTGTATATTGATATTATTTTCATATATGCATGTTTCTTATTATTTTTGCGTATTATTGTTGCATTTGCTATATTGGCATATATAGTGTATGTCATTTCCTTCTGGATAGAGGTGGTATTATGGTATGGAGCCCTGATACTTAACCTATGTTGTTGCTACAAACTTATTACTTTGTGGTTTTTGGTGAATCCCGGGATTTAGGTCGGTTACGACCGGGGGATGGCATATTCGTGTCAGTTGTTACCCAGCTAGTGGTAACCCGGCCTTGTGTTGGCAGAGATCCGGTTAGGTTCTTCGGGTGTCTTTCCAGAGGCGTACCTATGTGGCAATGGGAAGTTCCTTGGCCTGACCATTTGTTGGAAATCCAAAGAAACAATACGAGCCTTGTACGGTTTTAGTTGTATAACCTGCCATGGAATGTGGCGGTAACATGCTATTGAACATGGTAGTTATAGTAGGCATAAGTGCGGAATGCCTATGTTGGCTAATATTTATATTATACTTTCGAAATGTTTTCCTACACTTTTCACTTATAATAATAATATCAAAAAAAAATTGTGTATCAAGCATATTTGACTATCGTAAGGAGAAATCTCCTCTGATTCTGCGTTTACATTGTGTGTGTGTGCGGGAGGCCTTATGGTAATCTCATTTTCTAAAAGCATTGCAAATCTAATTTAAAATATTTCTTTGTTTATTTTTAAAAAGATAAACTGTTTAAGTTCTCACACCAGTCCCATGACTAACTAGGAGTTTATTATTTCCTTCCTAAACTCTGGGTGCCCACCAATTTTCACATGGGCAGTTTAGAGTTAGGTTATCGGGTCATTCTGGAATTCAGGAGTTGCTGTGGAGATCTGGAGGCAAGCTGGGTGGCGTGGCGTATCAACTAGTATATAGTATTTCTTTTCCGCTGTTTGTTTTTGTAAACTCTGATAATGTGATGTAATGTAATAACTGATATAGTTCTTTGTTTTTAAGATATTCATTTATCTATTATATGTTGTTCCGCTGCGATTGTGAGATTCTGATATTGTTCTGTTGCTTTTTCTTTCTTTCTTCTTCTAATTTCTACCTCTTCTTTAACCCTAATGGTTTGGTTTTTGGGCATTTGATTGTTCGGTTGTTGATACAGTGGACGTATTAATGTCGACCTTTGAGCGTCGAAAATCGCAAACGTTACATTTTGCGTTTGTTTCTTTGTTTCTCTGCTTTTTCTTATTTAGCCATAACAATCTTCCCTTTTGAATGGTTTTAATCTGATGTATGTGGTTTATCGTCGATTTAAACCATCTAAAAAGGCAGGTCGTTACAATGTTCGTAAGCGATCTTTTGTGAATCGTCCTAAAAAGAGTTTGGGAATGAATGTCAATATATGACCAACTTATGTTTTGAAAATAAGTATTGTAAACTAAAACCAAATCAGTTATATATAAGCCAATTCACAAAATATTTATGAATATCTATTACAAACAACTGAGAAACAGTTGTTGCTTCAAGAGATGCCAACTTCATAGCGAAGCAATTTCTTTTAAAAATTATCAGTAGTGAATTGGATTTGGATAGGATCCAAAAATGAAACTACTTACATGGGATGCAATAAAACTAATCTAACCTGAACAAACACAACACATTAAAGTGTTTAATAAGTATTCTCGCACATTGAAAAGAAACTATAAGTTTCCAACTAATATAGAGAATAGATAATCCTTAGTTGTCAATTAAACCATTAACAGTATTGACTCTTCTATATGATATGATGGACAAATCCAAACGGATTCCATAAGTACGTCTTCAAAATATGATTTTGGTAATTATACCCAAAGGGATATGATCCGTCGGTTGTGAATGAGTCTTCAAGAGCAAGACTAATGCAGTTTGAATACAATAAACAAAGTTAATAAGGATTGCATCATCAATTTCAATTGTTGAAATTTTCATAATAGATTCGTCATTCAATGTGATCAAGTTAATTTGGATTAACCTACAAAATCATAGCTTGATAAGACCTAATTTCATAGTACATATGTGTTGAAATGGAAAATTGTAGATAATATTTTAGAATAGACTATTTGCACACAACAACCGAAGTGTCCCAAAGTCAATGTGTAAGATGCTTAAGATTATAAGGACAAGTGTCATATTTCAAATTTTTTTTTCTTTAATTCAAAAACAAATCTATATAAGCCAATATCCCCCTCTTTTCTTTTTTTTTCTTTGTTCATTTTCACATTTTCAAATATAAACCAAACCTGAAATTTACCAAACCTGAATTCATTTCCTAATCTACAACCTGAAATCTCCTCAAACCAAATATGCAACGCAAACCCAAAGCCTAATTTCTCAAAACCAAAACCTGTCACATTTTTTTTTAAATCTCCAATGCAAACACTCCTCAGACCTGAAATCATTTTCAAAAATCCAAACTCAAGTTCAAATGCCTGAAACCATATCTCAAACCCGATTTTCGAATGCAAGCCTGTAACATCCAACAAGCTCTGTAAACAACCAAAGTCTGTAGTCATTTTGCAAGTTCTAGATCAAGTCTGTAATTACTTTCAAGAGTGCATGCAAGTAAATCTGAGACAGAATCAAAGTTAAAAAGGATTTCCAGTGCAAAACTTTTAAGTTTTCAAAGCTTTTCAAATTTTTAAAGGAATCAAAGCAGATGCAGTTCAAAACGTCCAGTTTTTAAACTCTCTGCCTCTTTAATATAGGTGAGTCAACCTTTAAATTAAAAAACTAAGTATCAAATATCCGTTGCATGTGAATTAATGAGTTGATGATTGCTTTGTATGTAAGTATTTATGTAAGCCTTTGTATATTTTTAAGGGTGCATTTCTGTTTATTTTGGACATCTTATTCTTAGTCCAATCCTCTGCCTTTTAACTGTAAACATGAAACCCCCTTTAGATTTGATGCAGATGATATATGTTTGAAGTAAATTTGGAATGTACGTTTGAAATATATATATGCATGTTTGTTTTTAGACTGAATACATGTATATATGAATGTTGAAGCCATGTATGCATGTAAGATTTATCTGCGTGAATGTCTGTTTATAATTATAGAGTTTAATTTTGATAAAATTTCAAATATCTCTTCTCCAGTTCTTTGTTAGCTTTGTTTTCAAACAATTTAAGTTTATTTGAAACAGAAACTAAATTTTAAAAATAATCTCAAAATGTTTGGCACATATATTATCTGGAAATCAAGAATTCTAGTAAAACTTCCAAACATGTTAAATTCAAGTATCAGATTTCTTTGATCCATTTTGATAATATGAATCACCGTCCCAAATCATGATTTTTAAAGCAGAAATCATAATTTTTAGTGTGGTTCTGAGGGTGCAGTTTTTAGATGACCAAAATAGGGTTTTTGGATGAACACTGGTGACTGGAGTGTTTCTGGGGGGTCAAAGTTCTGGCTGGAGCTAGATGGATGATCAGGGAAGTGGGAAAAAATTGTAGAAGTGGTGGAAGTTCACCGTGGTGGCGACAATAGGGGGATCTAAGTTTTTAACCTGGTTTGGTTCAAGGTCAGATTGGGGATCGTTTCTTCACCTATGGTTGATCGAGTGGGTCGAGGTTGAAGGGATTTGTCGCGTAGGAGCTTGGCAAGGTGTTGACGAAGTGGTTCATTTTCCGATGGCCAAAATTGATGGTGCGAAGCTTTTTTTGGCACTGGGCTAAGTTCCAGTTTCAACTGGATAGTTCAATCTTGAATCATGGCTTGTGGTTGTGCATTGATGATTGTGCTGGATTGCTGGACCAATCATGGATGTGTAGGAGGTTCTGGTGGTGGTCGGAAGTTCATCGTCGAATGGTGCAGGTGCACAGTGGCATGGTGGTGGCAGTGATGTCTGGGTTTTTGTGTTGGTTTGTTGTCTTGAAGATGGCTTCTAGGTAATGGGATTTTTACTCGAGTGGTCTCTAGGGTCATTTGCAAAGCTTGTATGAACTGTTAAGGTTTTAACAGTTTAAAATTTTAAACCAAACAGTTTTAAGAATTTAAATTAAACAGTTTTAAAAAGAAGAAAAGATGAAGAGATGTACTTGGTTTTGGTTCAAGTACATATGGGTTAAACCAAAGCAAATGTTTAATCAGTTTTTAAATTTAAATAAAAGCAAGTTTTTAAAACTATAAATAATCAAGTTGAATCATTTTCTTAAAATTCATTTCTTTGTAATGAATGTTTTGAATAAATGAAGTTGTATGATTTGTTAACTTAGATGTTTTAAGTTATATCCTTAAAGTTATTTTCAAACTTAATTTGAAATGTAAAAAGGAAATGAATAAGGAATTGTTTTATCTTAAAAACTTAATTAAAGTTTGATAGTAAATGGAATAATTAAAGGGTGATAAATTAATGAAATTGGTTAATGATTAAGGATAAGTTAATTAATAGTTAAGAGTTTCAAGTGATTTATTAACTTGTAAATTAAGGATTGCTAATTAATAATTAGAGATAAGTAATTAATGATTATTTTATTTTAAACTTACATAATGATTTAATTAAGTATAGTTGATTTCTAAGATCAAATGTTTTAATGATAATTAAAGATAATGTTTTATCTTAAGGTTAATTAAGATTTTTAATAAGTGAAGATTAATTGAGTTAATTCAGACATTTAAGTTTAATTAATTAATTTAACTAATTATTGATATGGATTAGTTAATTAATAAATTAAGAATAATTAATTAATTAACTAATAATTATGATTAATTAATTAATTATTAGAGATTAAATAATTTATAATTAGAAATTAATTAATTAAGTAATTAAGGGTTAATTAAACTAGTAATTAAGAAGTACTTAATAAAGTTTTATTAAGTAATAATTAGGTTTAATTGATTAATAATTAAGAGATTATTAATCCATAATTAAAGTTAATTAAGGATTAATTAACTATTATTAAGGGTTAATTAGTTGTCATTAAGGATTGATTAATTGGTAATTATTTAATTGATTAATTAGCAACTAAGGTTGTTAATTAATTATTAAGTTTTATTAATTAATAATTAAGAGGTAATTAATTAGTTAATTAAGGTTAATTAATTAATTCTAAAAGTAATTAGGGATTGATTACTTTGTATCAAAGGATATTGATTAATAATTAAGGTTTATTAATTAATAGTTGAAGGATAATTAATCTGCAATGAATGATTAATAAATTTGTTTAAAGAGTAATTAAGGGATGAATTACTCGGTTGTGATTAATGAGATGAATGTGATTTATTTAAGTTAATCAATTCATTAATTAATTAAAGATAGTCACATGGTAATTGATTAAGTATAGTTACTTAATGAGTTTTGATAAGCGTGATTACTTAATGTAAATAATTGATGAATTACCAGATGTAACTGATGTAAGGGAAATTACTTAATGGGAAGTAATTTAAAGGATAATTATTTGGTAAAAGTATTCAAGGATTAATTACTTGGTATAATTGATCAAAGGATTTATAAAAGTAATTAAGAAGTAATTAAGAATAGCTAATTACTGTTTATAATTATTAAGGTTGATTAATGAATGCAATTAATTAAAGCATGATTAATTAATGTAATTAATTAAGGATCAATGTAATTAATTATAGTTAGTTAATGAAAGTAATTAATTAAGGATTACTAATTAATGTAATTAATAAAGTAATTAAAGGTTAATTACTGTAGTTGTTTATGGATAATTAATTTGTGTATTTAATTAAATTAATTAAAGGATAATTACTTAAAGTAATTAGAGAATAATTAATCAAGGGTGATTAATAAAGATAGATGGATGATTAATTAATTAAATGGATTGTAATTAATTAATGGTTATGTAAGCAAGATTTATGTGATGAAAGTAATTAATTTAATTTATTTTAAATTAATTAGAGATGCAAGTAATTAATTTAACTTATTTTAAATTAATTAATCCTTGCTTACGTATGGATGGATGATATTGATTGTCTTGAATGGTTTTAGATCTCAGATATGAGATGAGTGATGTTGTGTGATATGGATACTCTGGTTGAAGTATGATGATAATGTGAATTATCTATTTGTGATGATAATGTGGATTATCTATTGTGATATGTGAATTATCTATCTGTGTGTATATGGATAATTGAATTTAATTGTTTTAACTTTAAAACAACTTGGACCTAAAAGATGGCGTTTTGGATTTCGATGAGACCGGGATCGGGTTTCTAGATTTGGATATCCAAGAACCACATCGATCCAAATTAACGATAGGCCGTGAATCTCAAGTGAAGATGAAGATTCAGAGTGCAAGGGTTATCGTCATTAACTCTGAGGGTGATTCCAAAATGAGTGTAACGAGATAATGCCTTTAGTTTCGTTCGAACCCGGAACAAACTTGTATGGATTGAATGCTTTCAGAACATCGTCGGGTGGATGATGAGCATTCTAAGATAGATGTGTTCTATTTAAGGTAATCGTAGCCTCAAGCCTCATCAACCGGGAATGGCTAAAATAGGGGAGGTGCAGCAAGGCTAAGTGGGTAGCACCCAAGTAGGATGAGATGGACCCCTGTCTAGAGTTCCTTTTATTTGGCTGTGTGGGCAGTTGGTTTGAAAAAACTGCGGGGTTATCTTGTTCGAGAATGTCCAATAAGGGATTGTTCCGGCCTTGTGTTGCAAAAGATTTAGGGTGGATCCTCGGTACGGTGATATAGGCTACGTACTGTGACGGGCGCTACACCAGTAGCCCTGCCATTGATGGAAACCCATTCTTCCTACGTGCCCTTACGGTTCTGATTGTATTACCCAGTTTTGTGGCTAGTATGCTAGAATTTAATCATGTAACAATTTTGGCTTTTTCTTATTTATTTGAAAACCCTAGACCCTATTATAATATCACAGAATTTCCTACCAAATGTTTTGGTTAGCGTAAGGTAAAATCTTACCCATGTTTATGTGTGGGAAGTTTTACGTGATACCTTTGTTTTCAAAGGTTTTTAAAAGTTAAGCAACTTTACCCGTTTACTCACACCAGACCCATGTTTGACCCGGAGTTTATTCTGTTTTCTTAAACTCTTGGGCACTCAAATTTTTAGGAGTAGCTAAGGGATTCAGGTTAGCTTTGACAAATTCTGGAGAAACTATGGAGCATGAGGCTTTGGCGTTCGTAGATATATAGGAGTTCCGCTGTGTTGATCTATGTATTGTTATCTGTGTTGTACTCGGGTTGTAATAACTAGACAGGTATTTATAACTGTCTAGTATGTGTTATATAAGTTGTGTATCTTTGATGTATATGATACTATGTAATATCTTTTGCGATATAATATAATTTATTCGTTCCGCTGTGAGATTCTGATGTTGTTTAGTTCTTTCTTTTTTTATCTTTTCTCTTTTCTATCTCTTTCTTCCTTATTAATGATGTGTCATTCTGTGGAATGGGTGGCGGGTCATTACACAATGAGAGTGATATTCAGTTTGTGGGTTTTCGGATATGATCCAAGAAATAATGTGAAGGTATCATTTTATAAGCATAAAAATCCAGTAATTATTTTCATATAGATATCAAATTTTTGTTTTTTAGTCAAAATTGTAGAGGAAGCATGTGTCCATGAGAAAGGACCACTAAAAGGTGCATGGATATTTCTAGACTATAAGCAAACAACATACTGTTGATTGTTAATGATGTACTTTTGTTAAAATCGATAATAGTTTAGTTGTTTTATTCTCGATATTTGATTTGTTAGTTATATCTTTTATATTAAGTATAAAAGGTGTTGGGAATGTCACAAACAATATGCAAAGACACCTTATTAAAATGTTTAATAAGGAACATGTAAAATGGATTCCTTATGTTTTAGCAAAAGGAATTATCATACATATTATACTGTCTACAATATCATAATTTTCTTCTGTATTTAATGCACGAAGCAAATATCAAATCCAAATTAGCATCACTAAATGGTAGTTTAGAGTATTTTCGGGTATTTGCAAAACACTACATAATTGTTTGCAAAAACATTGAACTTCTCATGAAAGAGTGTTCGGACTCGAACTTAATAAGCGATATCACATATAAAATATCAATATTAAATTCATGTTCAAACCTTAATTAAGAAGCTCTAAGTTGAAATGTTCCAAATAAAAGGTTGTGACCGATTCAATGAAAGGGCTGAGTACATCACGTTGAATAGCGCCACAATAAATGCAATGTATAAATATAAATGCATAAATTTAAAACTAAGCTAGGGGTTATTCCAAGTATTAAGAATACTACACTATTGTTATATGATAACAATGTAATGAATAAAGCCCACTATAAGTTGAGAAATATATTCTGAGTGATTCCACATGATAAAATTAGTTTATTAGCACCGAAGAGAGTTGATTGACATAGTGGATAATTAAATCAACACAACAGATCCATTCATGAAGGGTCTAACTTCTCATCAAACTGGTTGAAGGAATATGATATAGATTCCACAATTGGCCCCAAATGCAAATAGGAGATGGACAGAGGTAAGGGTATGCCCTAAGGGCAATTATGTAATTTGTTACATATATCTAACTCGATAACCAATCTTGTTCGAAACAAAAGGCGTTTTATTTATGTTGTATGCTTGATATAAAGTGTTATATTAATTAATTAATTTAATTAGAAGTATATTTAATAGAAAATCCATAAATAGTGAGTTTTGTGATAGTAGTTACAAAGTGCTGTAACCATGAATAATTTATCATAATGAAATTTTACATATCCTTTTAAATGTTCCTAGTCAAGATTTATCAAGGCTGGATATCGATACGTCTATTGAGACTAGAGTTTGTAACACTCTTTAAATATTAGGTGTAACAACCCTGTATTTTGTAATTACTTAAATGGTATATTTTAATTATTTTAAATGAAATTCCCTATTTAAAAACTTTATTTTATTTATTTAAAATGGATTAAAAAAAATATTTTGAATATAAATTTTGATTTTTGTGTAAATTATAATTCCAAAGCTGAATAAATGGAATATTTTCCAAAAATGTGAATTTTGGTCAATATGGTCAAACATTGGCTTTTAAATTCAAAATTTAAATATTTGAATTTTTTAATTTTATCTCTTATTACAAAAATAGATTTAATTTCAAGAATACTTCTTTTCGTTTCGTTGAAATCGGATTGATATTGTGAAAGTTATGCTTTTTACAATATTGTGTGTAAATTATTTTATTCAACAAATTTGTTTATTTTAAATTTATATAATAATATCTTTTTTTGTAAATTCATATTCTAATTTGTGTAACATGATATGTTATGCATATATTTTATTTTTAAGACTTTTTTAAAGTATAGTTATAAATTTCAAATGTTGATTATATATTGTTTTCAATCTTTAATTCTAGTTTCCATTAAATAAAGTATTTTCTTTATTTATTTCCTACTTTTCCTAAAACTTTTTGTTTATTCTTCATAATATCTATCTCTACCTTATTTTTCTATTTTAATTATTTATACATTTATTTACTAATTAAATGGATAAGTATTTAGATTCCTATTTATTTCTTGGAAAGAGATTTCAAATATATATACACGTTATTGTTTTAAAAGACATACCTTTAAAATGTATTTAATTTAACGTTATTGTATTTATTGTTTGTGAAAGCTTCTTGTATACTCCTTTCTTTAATATATTGGAAATGCATAAGTTAAGATACGTTACCTATTTTTAATTAAAGGCATACATTACGTTTTGATTTATTACCTCTTTATCTTTCCATCCATTGATTTCATACCATAACTTCTCCATATTTCTTGTCGTTTATTTCCTTTATTCCTAGCCGCCTATATCATGTGAAAAATCTCTTCCCATCTTCATTTTGCAAGGCACTTCAGATCTGGCAAAAAGTAAGCAATGGCCCCCTTTTTTTCTTTTGCTTTTTCTTCCTTTTTCTATTGATTTTTCAATTATTTTTGCTTGTTTCTTCATGTATTTTGCTCGGCTATCACCTCACCACTTCCTCCAACCCCCACACCACCTTCTTCCCATCACAATACATGTCCTAAACCCCTCCTCCTCTGACCAAGACTGGCCATGACCATCGAATGATGCAAACACCTCCAAAAATTGCAAAAAACCCTTGAAACCATGCATAGCCAATCTAGTTTACACCATCCCCTTCATATGTTGCCTTGGCCACCCCTTAGCCACCACCACCATCAAGTTCACCACCCTTGGCCTTCACTCTAGCCACACCAGGTCTGTACATGCCAAGGCCGAGCCCAATTCATGCATGGCCAAGCCTAAAGTTGCACCAAAACTCCTCTTTTTGCCTTAACCTTTGATCTTCATGCACTAGTAACTCCTATCCCTTCACTTTTACTTGTAGCCATGCCTATATGAGTCCAAACCAGATCCATGCCCTAGCCAAAACATCACCAAGGCGGAACCTATATAGCTTTATGGCCGAGCAAATGTGATTTGTGGTCAAGCAAAATCAATTGAAAACTTGGTGTTGTCTTTTGTAAACTCTATTTCCATTTTGTTCCAATAAGTTTGGTATTGTATTTATATTTATATTTTTCTTTGTTTTGTTATTAAATACAAGAATAACATTGTAACATCCCGCCTTTTAACACGCTTTAAATCGACACACGTGCCAATTCAAACCATACAAAAGGGCGGAATGTTATGGGGTAAATAAGAAAAACGAGAAGAAATAAAAGAAAATAGAATCTCACAATGGAAGGATAAAATATAATAATCAAATATACAGTTCATGAAGCTATTTACAAAATATTTAATTATACTTATACAATATATATCAGAGTACACATACCAATAATAACAATGCAGCGGAATACGGTGTGTAGTGGAATATAATAAATAATAATAATATGCCGAATCTTCGTCTTCGTCCAACAGAAATAGTCTTCAATGCTGAAAAACTCAGGCTGACCCGAGCATAAAGGAAAATAATACACTCGAGTCAGAACTAAAATTCTTAGGCAAATTAAATCAAAAGTATATGAAATAAGGAATGCAGATAACTACATTTTTGAAGGTTCAAATTTCTAGAAATGTTATTGCTTCCACATTCAAAATAAAATGGATTTCACAATAGATCCATTCTAGTAAATTACAAATTTACAGAATAATTCCCAGTTAAATTTCATAGTTTTAGAGATCTGATTTATAAAAAGGTTCCATAGTTTCAATATTCACTTTTTTTGGAAACTTCCCAATGTTTCAAATTTTAATTTTGAAAATTTTCAAGTAAGGTAACGACGGTTTACTTCCCAAAATCTTTTTTATGATTCAAATAGTAAATCGGAATATACTATTTTTCTCTGATGTAAATACTTGAAATTCACGGGTTTTACATCCTTATTCAGTGTGCAAATAATCAATATGAAACTTAAATAATTACAATAAACTATAGGGTGATAACAAAGATATATCAAATAAATGAACAAATATACATTCAATCACAATAGCATACATCACAACATACAATCAACATTCAAATCAATCAATTCAACAAATCAACCAATTCAATAATATGTCATGGTAATTATTAGTCATCACATATTGGAATTTAGCTATTCAAATTAAATATTAATAAATATTCCAAACCAACAATAAAAAATTTATCGCTATATGACCTGGTTTAACTTGCGATAAAATTTTAGTATTTCGTGAGTGAGTTTAAACACTCACCTTCTAGATTTCCCTTTTCTAGTCGGATTTGGATCCGCTACTACTTCCTCCTTTTGAGTTGTTTCCTTCTATCTTAATCTTTTTTATAGAATGTTTTGGAAGAGATAGAGAAGTTATTTTAGATTTGGATTTAAAGAAAAAGATTTGGAAAAATGAAGAATGTTTGAAAAAGAAGAAGAAAATTTAAAGAAGATGAAGAATTGAAAAAGAAAAGGAAGCTTTCAAAAAGAAGAAGATTTGAAGAAGAAGAAACAAAAAGACAAAGAATGAAGTAAAAAAAAAGAGAAGAAGGAGATTTAAAGAAGAAAAAATGAAAACGGAAGGAGGAAGGTGAAGAGAGAGAAAATGAGACGAAAGTTTTATTTGGAAAATGAAGCTATAGAAGATGAGATTAGAAAATGAAATATGACTGAAGGAATGAAGATGGAAACAAATAAAAAGCTAATAAGGTATATGTTATCCCGCCTTTTTAGCAAGGCCGTGATATCAAAAGATCGACCGAGAAAAGTAAGATAGCTCGTCTCAAAGATTGGTCAACTCAGCATCTCAACAAAGCAAGTTCTATTGAATGATTTCTCATCTAAGATCCCCTACGGAGGGGGGGTCTAGGGGGGGTGCCAACCCCCCTAGGTGGGGGTGCAGGGGCAACGCCACCGCTACGGTGTTCGACCTGACCGGTCAGGTCGCAGGGGTCCAGGGGGCAGCGCCCCGTCCAAAACGGTATGCGACCTGGGGCATGGAGTATCCAACGAGCTAAAACTTCCAGCGAGTTAATGGGTTAGAGCTTCAGTGAGTTAGCGGGTTAGAGCTTCCAGCGAGTTAACGGGTTAGAGCTTCTAGCGACCTAACTGCTTAAAGGCATGAGCGACCTACGCACTCAGAAACTCATGCGGCCTAACCTGTTCACGACCTAAGACCTAACGACTTAGCGACCTAAGACCTAATGATTTAGCGACCTAAGACCTAACGACTTAGCGACCTAAGACCTAACGACTTAGCGACCTAAGACCTAATGACTTAGCGACCTAAGACCTAACAACCTACTACTTACTCACTCCCTTAGATCGCCATTTCTTTAAGTCGTGAACCATACTTCCTTAGGTCGTTTACGACCTACCAACTCCTTAGGTCGCTCCTGGTATCTCAACATGTTAAGCTGCTTACCAATCTCCTTAGGTCGTCCCTACCGACCTACGACCTAACCCTTAGGTCGTCCATACCGACCTACGACCTAACCCTTAGGTCGTCCCTGCTGAACCACTATAAAAATCTCTGTCTCTTTTACTTTTCTGCTATTTTTTGTTTACTTTGATTCCCATGCAAGCGGGTGGTGCTTTCACCTCATCACGATATACACCGGGTGTTAGCGTTAAAGCTATTTTTACCGTTAACAGTATATAAAAACGAACTAGGAATTGAAATAAAGTAAAATATGAACAGCCCTAAAACGTAGTATTGAAAGATGTGAACTAAATGGATATGAGGTGATAGAAGAAATAAAATGCAAATGAATAAATAAAATTATAGATTATTTAATAATAAGGAAATAAAGGTGGAGGGACAAAATGCACGTTTAGTTTTAAATGCTTTAGGCATTGATAATGCATAAGGAAATGTATGTAGGAATGAGAAAATTTGCAAAGCAAAGGAAAATTAAAAAATTTATAACCAAAAATGAGATGGAAAGAATTAAATATAGCCTAAAAGCTTAGGCTTAGGTATTAAACCGAAGGAAAAATGAACGGACCAAGTTTTAATAATGAGGTAACTATTTTAAAACGTACATGCAATAAATAAAAAGAAATGAAGGGACCACATACACAGTTTGAAATTCAATTTCTTTCGAAACGAAACCAAATTAATTTCATTCACCCAAATAATACTCAATTTGTACACATACAAATTTTTATCTATGCACAATTAATAAAATCATACCTACCTTAAAAATGAGAACGTTTAATTCTTTTATTTCCATTAAAGCACCATTTCTGTTTAACACAAAATGTACGTTTCTTTTATTAAATCTATTAGTTGCAATCAAAGTTTTCTTTCCTTTCAATCGAAATCTTTCCATTACATTAATTGCAATTAATAACAAAGTTAAATTTCAAAATAGATAAACCAAAATGGACGAGAAATAGGATAATTGTTTCCTTAAGTCATTTAAATATGTTTATAAATTTGTTGTTTTACACCACCGTAATAAATAACTTACTTAAATTATATTCCTATTCTTGAAATCAATATGTATGCTAAAACAGCGTTCAAATGTATATTTCCTTTTTTTTAACAAATCATTCTATTCTTTACTCTAATGAAATTAAATCTATATTCACAAATGAAATATTTCAAGGCAAGGCACGCGTGTAAATAAATAAAACTTACAGGAAGACCAAAAGAGGCATGTATTTAATGAAAGAAAGTAGTAATAAAATAAAATAAATGAAAGCGACATATTTAAATTTGAGAATGTAGTCCATACATAGAAATCACAAATTAAATATACTAAAAAAACAATTCATTTTAACATATTTTATCTACCCTAATACGCTCAAATTTACACATATATATGTATTTTTATTTAGTAAACAGTAAATAAAATTAAACACTACAATTAACAAAATGAGGACCGCCACCCCACACATTAAAAGATGAACTGAGACCCCAAAGTCAAATTTGAAACGGAATAAATCTCCTATGTTAATATGCTAACTATTCCAAATCAAAAACTTAACCAAACCTTCAAGTTGTTTTCTTACCATTTTATTATTGTATTTTTTTTTTATTTAAGTTCAAATTAAGGAATGTTTAGATAAATCAAATATTCCAACTAGAAACATACAACAAAATTCAATTCTTTGATTTAATGAAATTAAATTAACATTCATAGATGAAATATTCACTTTATTTGATAAGAATATTTTTATCAAGAAACCATTCTTTTCTTTTCTTTTTATCAAAACATATTTCTTTTTATTGCACACTCATTTACAATTAACACCTCCCCCTTTAAAACCAACTTATATTTAAAGATTATCCTATTAAAGAGTCACAGAAATAATACTTCGTACAACCACATCATTTCTTTATCAATTAATTTCATATAATCGTTATATTTGTACCAAATTTAAGTGCTTACAATTTGAACGTAATATTTCTCAATGAAATTCTCAATATATTTTTAACACAAAATATATGTTGCACATATCATTAATTAATTACCATTTACTTCTATCTCTTATTAATGGCAAGATATAATTACTATTACTTACAATGATTAAATCTCAAAACATACCCTAATACGGGGAAGATAATTAATCCAATTGTTTCCTTTGAAATCCAATTTTCTATGTTAAACCCAATATCTATATACTAATTTAATTCCAACATTTAATTACAAATGTAATAAAACCTGTTCATTATATATTTAAATGTCAAACAAATCCTTTTATATTTATTTACATTCTTATTATCAAATCAACTATTCCCTTATGCAATTGATCAACATAAGTTTTACACTCAACAGTTAACGTTTCTTCTTATATCAATTGTAATATTTCAATTACATTAATTCTCCATTAATTACCAAATAAATTTCTAACATATTTAATAATAAGAAAATAAATAAAACAATGGTTATACGTTAATAATCCATATTTATTAACTTATTGTTTACAAACAAAGGTTAATAAATTTACGTACAAAATAATTGATTTCATACTCCATATTAAAACCAATTGCAATTAATAACTTAAGATTACATCAATTTATATATCGTTTATTATATTCCTTATTATCCTTTATTATTTAAGTTGATTGAAATTACGTTAAATAGTATAGTAGTCAATTACATTCAATCAATATTAGCCAATTATAAGTTTTATCTCATTAAATTATTTGTTTTAAGATTTGTCATAAAGTCAAAATTTCTAATCTAATAAGATTAAATTTAATAAATCATAAATTTTAATTTCTGACAATATTAAAGCCAAAACCTTATTAAATTTAATATTTTTAATTATCAAAATATGGGTTGTTACAAACATCTTGGCCCTCTACTCCATTCAAATCAAAAGTAGTGCTATCGTGCTTTCTGAATTTTATTCGTGTGTTTTGATTTGCTATCTCCAACGTAAAAAGGTGAGTTTTCACTCATGACATTTATACTTATATAATTAGTGAAGTGACAAAAAGTGAATGTGTAGAATTGTTATATTATGTTATACCTACCTGTGATGTTAATTATATGATGTTAAACCCTGTTGTAAACTTGTCTCATTATATGTTATGTTTTATTCTGTTATACTGTGTATTTATTTCTATTTCTCAGACTGCAAGTTCCCTATAGAATAGAATCACTATGGGTTGAAATACATACCCGAACAGACTTTAGAATAGGAAAAATCATTACAGGCTGAAATGATAGGCTTGGGTGATTTTTATTTATTTATATTTGTCTTGGGATTTCGGGTTTGAAATAATCAAAGCCCGAAAGTTTTACTGATTACGGATTTAAATGATAATTTCCGTATCACCTGATTTAGGTGTGAAATATTATCCGGACCCATGGTTGATTTTAAAATATGATTTCTTATAAATTTCAGGTATTGTAATTGAAAGAAAAAATATATGAAATTTGACTTATATTGGATTTAAAATGGTTAAGCGGTGATTTTCTAAATGTTAAATGGTATAATTTAATAGATGGTTTGAGTTGTAGTGTGAAAGTTTGATTTAACTTAATAATGGGAATTTAAATAAAAATGGAATTATTAGCTTCACTTGGTAGTTAATATAATTATTGTATGAATTGGATAAATATAAAGTAAAAGAAAATATCAAGTTATTTGTAAAATAAAGTTAAGCAACATACAGTGAATTTTGAATTTATGTAATTAGTTTAAAATGTTAAACAAATGGATAGCTAAATGGAAATTTGAAATTTAACTTGACTTGGAATTGTGAGATTTGGTATTAAAATGGAAGTTTAAGTAAATTAAATAAAAGAGAAATTTAATTTAATGTATAAAATGGTAATTTTGAATTTAAGTGATAAATAATTGTTAAAAGGTAAAGAATGGGGAATTTGTACACTTGAATTTAATAAGTGAAATTATTGATATTTATTTGTGAAATTTACTTTATAAAAATCATAAGTTCAAGAGTATTTAAATCACCATTTTTATAGTGGAAAATATGAAATTTTGTAAGTTAAAAATGGTTTAAATTGAAGTTTATTTAAAGTGTTTAACTGAATAAATGAACTCAGAAAAGGCTAAATTTTTTTAGGAATTGAATATTTGATTTGAAGAAATAATGACTTCACTTTTTAATAGTTTAAATGAATGATTTTAATTCGGAATTATAAATCATTTTGAAATTTATAACCACAGGTACACTGCTTTGTGTGTCATGTGATTTCCTTGTGATTGTTTGATGCACACCTTTGATTTTAAGAGTGTGGCTAGAGGTGAGCGGTTACTGCAGCTCTACACTGCCCTAGTCACAATAACACTATTATTTGCATTGTTTACTTCAAAATGGATATTTCTAGGATAGTGTTATTACTACTTATTTTATGGTTTGACTGATCCTTAAAGGATGGACCATCCCAAGCATCCTTTAAGTTATTATGCATTGCTATTACCGTTCACTTGAGTTGGTTTATATTGTATAAGTATGTATGTCCTGACTTGAATGTTTGTGTTTTACTTTACATTCGGGTCGGCCTGAGAATCACATCTTTGGATTCACCTTCTAGAGCTAGAGTTTTGCTAGAGCTTATCTGTCTATCTATTCGTTTACTTCTTCAAGTTAGTTTCTATTCGGAATATGTCTCTATGTTGTTGTTTATGTATCCTGACTTCTATTATATCTATTTTACTATGATATTCTGTATATGTTTTGAGAGTATGTATATAGTAGCTTCACGAACTACTATGGTATTTTATTTCCGCTGCGAGTATTCTGATATTTTTGTGTCTGTGATTCTGTGAATGATTTTATTTGCTTCAAATTTCTTAACAATCCACTGTTATGAAGTATTCAAGTCTGACATGTGTGGATTATTATCGATTTGAATGGTCCAAAATAGTGGGTCGTTAAATTTGATATCAGAGCCAGGTTTTAGGCAAACCTTAGCCTGTAGAGCAAAAACTCATTAGAGATAGGGTAGAAATACTCTAGAATGAGTGAAATCAATCTCAGAATCATTTCTTTATGAGAGAACGTATTTTCGATGTATAAATGATTTCCAAATGATTTTGAAAGATTTATAAAGATTATTTTGGTATAAATTTTCTTATTTTGAAATCAAGATTTTCTAAACTTCATCCCTTCTGTATACACCTTGTTAGTAATCTCTTGGTTAGGATTCTAATTGCTTAGGATTCCTTAAATTTTGGAATGCTTCCACTTGTTCTAAAATCCATTCCTGTCTCCCCTATTTGTATTCCTTTGATTTTGGAGCATTCCATAACTCCACTTTGGATGACCTCTATATAGATCGGTAATTCCGCAAATCTTTGAATGTTTTGTAAAGGGGTGAAACTCCCTTACAATTGGCATTGATCCACAAGTGATTTCTGTAATGCCCCACCCCGAGACCCACCTTAGCAAAGAGAATTAACAAGTAATTCTATCTACTAAAGCGGAGAATAGGGCTGGTTAAGGGCGACCATCTATAATTTTGTCTTAAACATCTATTGAATACGTCAATTAATGCAATATAATTTTTTTCAACTCAAGTGGATCGACATACCCAATAAATGCTTAATACAAAACTATAGGTGGCTAACGGATCTATCAGAACAAAATAATACAATAACTGAATATAAATCACATCATAGAATAGTAATCAACATCATATATATACATATACACTTGTACACGGTCAGTACAATACAATATGAATACAATAAAGGTGGTACATGACCATACCATATACATTAAATCAAATGTAAAAACATCAGAGTATGCGAAAGAAATAAACTACTCAAGCGAAAGAAGAGCTGATATCCAACATCAACTTTAAGCTAAGTCCAATAAATGATACCTGAAACAACTCGGTCTGACCCGATTGAAAACACACGGGTCAGGCTAGCTAAAATCATCAGTTAAACAGAATAATCGATGAGGATGAGTAGGTGAAAGCTATGGTATCCTTTTTCTTAAAGGATGTTATGCCCTAAACAGGGTTTCAACATCATAAGAAAGGACAACATCTCTTCTTGGCAAGTTGAAGAGATAATAATGATAAAGTCATACTTAAGTGGCATAACTGACACTTAAGAAAATGGAACATCGGCGAGCAAAGTTTTAAAGATAAGACTTAATAAACATCGCGTTTGCATCATATCATCGGCAGTATAAAGGAATATAGAGACTTCAAATGATTCAGCTATCTTCTTAGAAGTGGTTGTCAATATAACAATACATCAAAGGTACATACCCTTCATACATAGAATACAACGGATATGGACGTGCCTCATCTCATTCGCACATCCCAAGGATCATTCAAGGAAATATAAAACCCAATTATAAAAGAAGCATTATACTTATTCATACCTCATCTCATCGGTATGAATATAGATACATCTCAATTCCATCACTAAAACTCATCATAAAAGATTCTTCATAATCATTTATAGCTCATCTCAATGGTACAAATATATAAATACATCTCAACTCCATCTTAACATTAAGTAGTCTATAAAATCATCAAATCATCAATCCATAATGCAAATAACTCAATCAAAGAGTAACATCATAAATGATTTCACCATATATGTATACATCTCATCTGGCACTAGGCTGTCAATGTAATAATCATCTAAAGACGGTGAAGTCTAAAACATCAAAACTCAAAGAAATCCCGGATTGGCCAGATCCTTGATTGCATGCTGAAGCAATGCTACGCGCGCTTCATCGTGACTAGTACAACTATTTGGTACCATAAACATCGTGATGACTGGAGTCAAATAACATCTTAACATCGTGAACGTCGTGAATGACTATAGTCTATAACATCATAATGACTCCCAGTCACAAAAACCCAAGTTAATAACATCATGATGATCAGAGTAGCAACTACATCATGATGACTCTAATAGAGTACTCATGGTCTGTAGTACTAGAAAACATCATGAATGTGTCTCAACTTCTCGGATAGGAATCCAATAGGTGTTAACGTATGTCCCATACCATACGTTCGACCCTAAAGGTATACTAGCCGTTAGTTGGCACCACACTATTAAAACATCATAAACATCATGAAAATTTACTCGGCCTCATCTCATTGACGAGTAAATACAATACCATGCTCGTCTCATCTCATTGACGATTACTAGTGGCATCGTGACTTGTCTCATCTAATTGACAATTAGAAACTATCATAATACATCTCAACATCGTAAAATCACCATAAAGAAGCTTACCTCATCACATCGGCAAGTGAAAAAGTATCTAGATGGTTATTTATAACCATAATTCCAATTAGGAATTTCTAGCTCTTAATTCACCTCATTTCATCGGCGATTAAGAAACGCATCTTAAAATGGTCCTTCATCGAATATACTCCTAAATTGGAGTTCTCGGATCATATGATCTACCCAAAATTTAATAACATCTTAAATCATCTCAAATAGTTCATCGGATATTAAGCGATAAAGCAAATCCATGTGTCCCATACCATATGTTTTACTTTACCGTTTAATTTTCTTTCTTATACATCCAAAATTCATAAAAATAAGTAATTTTATTTATAAAATAATTTTATTAGAGAAAACAGAAATTTAAAATGATTTTTCGAAAAAGATTATTAAAACCAATATTTGAAATTTCTTTATTCTAGGAAATAAATCTATCTTTATTTGCAAAAATAATTTTAAAAAATAATTTGTAATAATAATTTGAAATGACCATGTATCTCAAAAATGGTTTAGTGAAAACCGTTCTCGAAAGCAATGAAAACTAAGAGGGATATCTCAAAATCGATAACTTGAATTCAATACAATTCAATTCAAATTTAACCCAAAATAAATTCAAATTCCATTTAAATTTGAATTTCAAATTCTCAAATATAGCTAGCCTATTGATAGGCATCATAGCTCTCAAAATATCTTAAAAATATCATCAAAATCGAAGAGAATGAGAGCAAAAACGAGTTAATACAATTCTAAGGTCAACGATTGTTGTTGTTGTCATTTTATTCTCGAGACGGTAACATACAACCATACTTTCGACCAAGGAAACTTCAAAATTCCAGAAAATAGAATGAATGAAACTTGTACCATATGACCTATGCTTTTCGGAACATCCAAACTTGTAGCATATGACCTATGGTTTTGCTCTCGGGTTAGCAATAGAAAAATTAGATTTTGATATAGCTGACCTAAAAATTTCAGAAATCTCAATGAATAAAAGCCGTAGTACATGAATTGTGATTTTCGGAACATTAAAAATTATCGAATTCCGATCAAAACCGAGAAAGATATAGCTCAAACAATATCAGATTCAAACTCAGGAAATTCTGTCAAAGACATAACTATACTTCTACTTATAAATCTATTTTAGGTCAATAAATAGTAAAATATCGAATTGAAACCTGAAGATAAATTACTCCTTATTGAATTTATTTTCCAAAAAAAATTGACCTATTTGGATGTGAAACGAAAAACTTATGGCTAAAACACTTCTCTTGCGTATGATTGTTGTTGCTGTCAATTTGCTCTCAGGATAACAACAAACAAGCACGATTTTGATCAAGAAAACATCAAAATTTTAGAAAACTCAAAACATAAAACATGTAGATCTATGTCTATGCTTTTAGAAACATCTAAAATTGTAGAATTCCGACTTAAAACGAAAGAGATCTTCCCAATTTACTGACGGCAATTTCACAAATAAATATGCAACAAACAAAATTGAGATTTCTTACCTTGGAATCTCAATCAAAGCTAGAAATTGTGAGTTTTAAACTCAGCTTTGATTTTGGATAGCAAGCGCCCAAATTTGTGAAGAAAGATTGTAGCTTGAAGGTGAAATTATCTCTCTACTCTTATTTTGGTGAAGTTCTTCTTGAATTAACAGCAAAATTGAGTGGAATTGAGATTTAATTAGGGAAAGCCATTGTTTTTCTGTCTCTCTATTTACTGTATCTTTTGTTTTGGGGAGGAAGATGAGAAAAAAAATACTTTACACATATTTCCTCTTTTCTAGATGGTTCTAGAGAAGGTTAATGGATTCAAATCTTACCCAAATAAGCCCAAGACTAATGTACTTAGAGATATTCCTATGTTACATATTTAACCTATTTAATCAATTTATAAACTAGTTTTCTCATTTTTAACCAAATAAAATATACACAACAAAATGTTTGCAATAAAATTATTATTACAAAAAAAATCATTTCGACAATAAAAAGTTATTTTTATAAATAAAACCCTATCTTTAACAATATTTACAAATTACACCATTTTAGTGTAAAAACACTAATTTTAATGTAATAACTTCAAAAAAAATTCGTTCATGTCAAATAAATTGCAATAAATCATTCTAGCACTTTTTAATCATCAAAATATATTTTTCCAATTAAAAATATTATTTTCCCTATATAACAAAATTTTTTAACAATATTTACCAATATTTCCATTTTTAGTGCTGAAGTGTATTAAAATGTTTTAACATTTTAATACATCATTCCAAGCCTAATAACACTTCTAATTTTATTTTCTTCATATTATTCCTTTTATTTTACAATAGAAGGCAAACATTGGAATAAATTTCCAATATTACTAATTAACTAAAATTAAACCATCACAATTATTTATTTTCAATCCAAATCCAAAAATAAAGTTTTTCAAACTTTATTTCATTCATTTATACTTTTTTTGAACCATCAAATGTTTAAATAGGCTTCAAATAAAATAATATGACTTATTTAAAATTAAATTCCCAAATTATATTCATCAAGATATTGTTTATATAAAATAAATAATATAATCCCTCATTTGATTATCCAATTCATTCTTAAACACAATATTAAATTATAATTTACTTATAATTTAATATTAATAGTAATCTCCAAAATCTCGGGTTGTTACAGACTTCCCCCTTAACAAAATTACGTCCTCGCAATTTCTTGGGGAAAAATGTTGTAAACGACACAAAAATTCAATCGACAAAGGATAAAAGACAAGCTTGAAACTCAAACCGTTCATACTCTCAACATATAATGATAGATAGAATAAGGAAAAACTCACTTGGGTAATCCAATGGCCCATCAATTGCTAATATAGTGATTAGCAAACCATCGAATTTTCTAAGTAACTCGAAAGAATTTCGAAGATATCCCATCTTCGAATCAAAACTCAATAAGATAATCAACAATTAATCAATCGAAAATGATTGATTTCATAAAAATCTACAAATAGAGTCGGGATCAAACTCACTTAAACCCAAACTCTAAGCAGCAAGGAAGATCATCAATAAGATTTTTCGCATAAATATACAGAAAGAACATCCTCACAATAGGGTAGACTCAATAGACAAGATAGATAGATCACACAAAATGGCTTCTCACGAGGCCATCAAACTCGAATGACCACAAAAATGCACGTCATCATCAATAACACAAGAATAGATTGAACTCAAGAACAAGAATATAAGCTCAAATTACTTTTCAATCTAAGATATTTTAAAAAATAATTCAACATCTTATAAATTTTAATCTCAATTTTCAACATATGAAAATTTTCAAACTCTTTAATTTATTACTTAGTAAGTAATATAAAACTCAAATTAAATGTCCAAATTTCTTTCCTTACTTCAAAATTAGTTTTCAAAGAATTTTTTTTAAAATCCATATTAATATTCCTCAAAATAAATTAAAGTTTTAAATAAACCACTTAAATAGTTTAAAACAATCTTCAAACCCTCTTATAATTCTTCTCTGAAAACATCCAATGTATATAATATAGATTCTAAAATCTCAAAATATACTTCCAATAAAGCACAGCTCAAAAATAATCTCATATATATTCTCATCTTTATAATATAAAATTAAATAAATGGCATTGCCTCGCCATTGAGTCTGTAATAAATAAATATATCTGTTGGCTGCAGAGTTGACCGAACGATCAAAATTGCCTTGCCACTCTATTACTCGTCTCTAAAATCAGTGGCTGCAATTACCATTCAAAAATAAATTTAATATTTAATCTCAAATATTATTTTCAAAATCTCAATTTTTAAAACACAAACCATCGTTCCTGATTGCCTCATCATAGCATTTAGGAGATTCCTTTCGATAACGTTGATCAGGCGTATCGACCAGAACTCTTAACTACTCGATGGACAACCCAACACTCTCAAATTATTTCTATTAAAGAAACATACTCATGTAAAAATATTCTCAAAATATTCTTTGATTTTTTTTAAAACATCTCAAAGCTCCAATTTCTCTTTAAAACTCATATTTATATAGCTTCAAAACTCAAACCAAAGAACATTAAGAGAATGCATCAAGATATTCCTAGAATACTCGATTCTCAAAATCAACAGAAGGGATAGAGTGTTCGTCAATCTTACGATGTCATGAGCCACTCCCAAAAATCATCAAGATACAGGATAAGCAAGATATTCTTCTCGAAGGAGAAGAAGCACACAAACAACAAATCATTACCTCAAAAAAAGTTATGCTACAAAAAAATAACACCGATTGAGTATCCGAAAAGGATAACTTAATGAAACTGAATGATAAACTCAATCAAACTCGAAAAATCCAGAAACTCACCCATTCCTTAGTGGATATCCTCGTGGAAGGATAACCGAAGAGCTAAGAGCCAGGAATAAGGTTACTTCAACACTCGATTTCCCGATTGGATGTCAAATCCAAACAGACTCAAGGAAACTCAACAAAGTCACCATGACTGGAATTTGAGATGTATCATCAACATATCGATACTCGAGAGTGAAAACAGAAACTTCAAAATCACCATTAACATCCCAAAGTGATAGAAATAATAAACCAATCAAATTAGGATGCCTAAATAAATATATGATCCTATAACAACAAAAGGATCAGACTTTACATCAAAGAAGCCAATCCATCTCAAATCAGATACATCTCAAGATGGTGAGTAATAAACAAATACCCATTGAAACAGAAACAAATAAAGAACTCAAAATGCTCACAACAAGCCAATCATTGTGGGTCCCTTCAATAAGATACACAACTCTCAAAGGAATGCAACAAGAATGCTCAAAGAAATCAATCAGCTCCATCGATATAAACTCACTCATACCAACAAAAATAAGAATGGAATAATCCCAAATAAGATTTTATATGAGATAAGATGACATCAAACTCTATTATGGAATACTACGGAATACAATATATATATATATATATATATATTCCTAGACATATTCAGTCTCAACAATTCCAAAACACGAAAAAGAATCACGGCTTGATTCGAAAACAAGCTCGAATAAAGAACAATGATTTACTTATATTGTACTTCGATGTATCATGATATATGTACTATTATGTGTTTATTATACTTTGTTCTAACCACAACTCAGAAACCAAGCTGTAATGCCCCACCCCGAGACCCACCTTAGCAAAGAGAATTAACAAGTAATTCTATCTACTAAAGCGGAGAATAGGGCTGGTTAAGGGCGACCATCTATAATTTTGTCTTAAACATCTATTGAATACGTCAATTAATGCAGTATAATTTTTTTAAACTCAAGTGGATCGACATACCCAATAAATGCTTAATCCAAAACTATAGGTGGCTAACGGATCTATCAGAACAAAATAATACAATAACTGAATGTAAATCACATCATAGAATAGTAATCAACATCATATATATACATATACACTTGTACACGTTCAGTACAATACAATATGAATACAATAAAGGTGGTACATGACCATACCATATACATCAAATCAAATGTAAAACCATCAGAGTATGCGAAAGAAATAAACTACTGAAGCAAAAGAAGAGCTGATATCCAACATCAACGTTAAGCTAAGTCCAATAGATGATACCTGAAACAACTCGATCTGACCCGATTGAAAACACACGGGTCAGGCTAGCTAAAATCATCAGTTAAACAGAATAATCGATAAGGATGAGTAGGTGAAAGCTATGGTATCCTTTTTCTTAAAGGATTCCATGCCCTAAACAGGATGTCAACATCATAAGAAAGGACAACATCTCTTCTTGGCAAGTAGAAGAGATAATAATGATAAAGTCATACTTAAGTGGCATAACTGACACTTAAGCAAATGGAACATCGACGAGCAAAGCTTTAAAAATAAGACTTAATAAACATCGCGTTTGCATCATATCATCGGCAGTATAAAGGAATATAGAGACTTCAAATGATTCAACTATCTTCTTAGAAGTGGTTGTCAATATAACAATACATCAAAGGTACATATCCTTCATACATAGAATACAACGCATATGGACGTGCCTCATCTCATTCGCACATCCCAAGGATCATTCAAGGAAATATAAAACCCAATTATAAAAGAAGCATTATACTTATTCATACCTCATCTCATCGGTATGAATATAGATACATCTCAAATCCATCACTAAAACTCATCATAAAAGATTCTTCATAATCATTTATAGATCATCTCATCGGTACAAATATATAAATACATCTCAACTCCATCTTAACATCAAGTTGTCTATAAAATCATCAAATCATCAATCCATAATGCAAATAACTCAATCAAAGAGTAACATCATAAATGATTTCACGATATATGTATACATCTCATCTGGCACTAGGTTGTCAATGTAATAATCATCTAAAGACGGTGAAGTCTAAAACATCAAAACTCAAAGAAATCCCGAATTGGCCAGATCCTTGATTGCATGCCGAAGCAATGCTACGAGCGCTTCATCATGACTTGTACAACTATTTGGTACCATAAACATCGTGATGACTGGAGTCAAATAACATCGTGAATGACTATAGTCTATAACATCATAATGACTCCCAGTCACAAATACCCAAGTTAATAACATCGTGATGATCGGAGTAGCAACTACATCGTGATGACTCTAATCGAGTACTCGTGGTCTTTTGTACTAGAAAATATCATGAATGTGTCTCAACTTCTCGAATAGGAATCCAATAGGTGTTAACGTATGTCCCATACCATACGTTCGACCCTAAAGGTTTACTAGCCGTTAGTTGGCACCACACTATTAAAACATCATAAATATCATGAAAATTTACTCGGCCTCATCTCATTGGCGAGTAAATACAATACCATGTTCGTCTCATCTCATTGACGAGTACTAGTGGCATTGTGACTTGTCTCATCTAATTGACAATTAGAAACTATCATAATACATCTCAACATCGTAAAATCATCATAAAGAAGCTTAACTCATCACATCGGCAAGTAAAAAAGCATCTAGATGGTTATTTATAACCATAATTCCAATTAGGAATTTCTAGCTCTTAATTCACCTCATTTCATCGGCGATTAAGAAACGCATCTTAAAATGGTCCTTCATCGAATATACTCCTAAATTAGAGTTCTCGGATCATATGATCTACCCAAAATTTAATAACATCTTAAATCATCTCAAACAGTTCATCGGATATTAAGCGATAAAGCAAATCCATGTGTCTCATACCATATGTTTTACTTTACCGTTTAATTTTCTTTCTTATACATCCAAAATTCATAAAAATAAGTAATTTTATTTATAAAATAATTTTATTAGAAAAAATAGAAATTTAAAACGATTTTTCGAAAAAGATTATTAAAACCAATATTTGAAATTTCTTTATTATAGGAAATAAATCTATCTTCATTTACAAAAATAATTTAAAAAATAATATGTAATAATAATTTTAAATGACCATGTATCTCAAAAATGGTTTAGTGAAAACCGTTCTCGAAAGCAATGAAAACTAAGAGGGATATCTCAAAACCAATAACTTGAATTCAGTACAATTCAATTCAAATTTAACCCAAAATCAATTCAAATTCCATTTAAATTTGAATTTCAAATTCTCAAAATATAGCTAGCTTATTGATAGGCATCATAGCTCTAAAAATATCTCAAAAATATCATCAAAACCGAAGAGAATGAGAGCAAAAACGAGTTAATACAATTCTAAGTCAACCATTGTTGTTGTTGTCATTTTATTCTCAGGACAGCAACATACAACCATACTTTCGACCAAGGAAAGTTCAAAATTTCAGAAAATACAATGAATAAAACTTGTGGCATATGAACTACGCTTTCCGGAACATCCAAAATTATCAAATTCGGTTAAGAAACGAAGAAGTTATGGTCAAATTCGTTTCAGTTTCAAACACAGAGCAAATATTGGTTTTGCTTTTGGGTTAGCAATAGAAAAATTAGACTTTGATATAGCTGACCTGAAAATTTCAGAAAACTCAATAAATAAAATTTGTAGTACATGAATTTTTTTTCCGGAACATTAAAAATTATCGAATTCCGATCAAAATCGAGAAAGATATAGCTCAAACAATATCAGATTTAAACTCAGAAAATTCTGTCAAAGACATAACTATACTTCTACTTATAAATCTGTTTTAGGTCAGTAAATAGTAAAATATCGAACTGAAACCTGAAGATAAATTACTCCTTATTGAATTTATTTTCCAGGAAAAAAAAATTAACCTAATTTGGATAAGAAACGAAAAACATATGGCTAAAACACTTCTCTTGCCTATGATTGTTGCTGCTGTCAATTTGCTATCGGGACAACAACAAACAAGCACGATTTTGGTCAAGAAAACTTCAAAATTTTAGAAAACTCAAAAACATAAACCGTGTTGATCTATGTCTATAATTTCCATAACATCAAAAATTATCGAATTCCGACATAAAACGAAAGAGATCTGCCCAATTTACTAATGGCAATTTTACAAATAAATATGCAACAAACAAAATTGAGATTTCTTACCTTGAAATCTCAATCAAAGCTAGAAATTGTGAGTTTTAAACTCACCTTTGATTTTGGACAGCAAGCGCCCAAATTTGTGAAGAAAGATTCGAGCTTGAAGGTGAAATCCTTTCTCTACTCTTATTTTGGTGAAGTTCATATTCAGTTAACAGCGAAATTGAGTGGAATTGAGATTTAATTAGGGAAAGCCATTGTTTTTCTTTCTCTCTATTTACTGTATCTTTTGTTTTGAGGAGGAAGATGAGGAAAAAAAATACTTTACACATATTTCCTATTTTCTAGATGGTTCTAGAGAAGCTTAATGGATTCAAACTTTACCCAAATAAGCCCAAGACTAATATACTTAGAGATATTCCTATGTTATATACATATTTACCCTATTTAATCAATTTATACACTAGTTTTCTCATTTTTAACCAAATAAAATATCTACAACAAAATGTTTGCAATAAAATTGTTATTACATTAAAAAAATAAAATTTATTTCGACAATAAAAAGTTATTTTCATAAGTAAAACCCTATCTTTGACAATATTTTATAAATGATACCATTTTAGTGTAAAAACACTATTTTTAATGCGATAACTTAAACAAAAATTTCTTTCGTGTCAAATAAATTGCAATAAATCATTCTAGCACTTTTTAATCATCAAAATATTTTTTCCCAATTAAAATTATTATTTTCCCCATATAACACAATTTTTTAACAATATTTACCAATATTCCAATTTTTAGTGAAAAATCGCTATTTTCATCCATTTCAACCAAATAAAATTTATTTTTAAGTCTACTGAAGTGTATTAAAATGTTTTAACATTTTAATACATCATTCCAAGCCTAATTACACTTCTAAATTTTATTTTATTTCATATTATTCCTTTTATTTTAAAATAGAAGGCTAACATTGGAATAAATTTCCAATATTAGTAATTAACTAAAATTAAACCATCACAATTATTTATTTTCAATCCAAATCCAAAAATAAAGTTTTTCAAACTTTATTTCGTTCATTTACACTTTTTTTTCAACCATCAAATGTTGAAATAGGTTTCAAATAAAATAATATGACTAATTTAAAATTCAAATCCCAAATTATATTCATCAAGATATTGTTTATATAAAATAAATAATATAATCCCTCATTTTATTATCCAATTCATTTTTAAACACAATAAAATTATAATTTACTTATAATTTAATATTAACAGTAATCTCAAAAATCCAGGGTTGTTATAATTTCTGTATCCTCGGTTTACAATGCTATCAACCTTCTGTTATACCTGGATTTTATCTCTGGCGTTCGAATGTCTGTTTGCCTTAGATATCCGCATTGATTATATTCCTGAAGTCACGATTGATCGGTTAAGGTCTCCCATGATTTATAAAGGCTTATCCATCTTCTACATGGAAATTAATTTATCTCATCTTCGTTTGAGCTTATTTTCGAATCAGAATTCTATTTGATTAGGGTTCCTCTAAATTTTAATCTTTGTTTGTTTGAAATCCATTCTTGAATCATCCCTTGAGAAATTTGTGTTCGGTTGTATTTTGAAATGGTGCATACATCGAAGTTATTATTTTGACAAGGATGACCATACTTTTATATAAAAGTGAAATGTTTTCGATAAGGATTATATACCCTTTATAAAAACTAGAATTTGAAATTTTGAAGATTGTATAAGAAATTTGATTTATATAAAAATGATTTATAACTGAAGGGTTTTGAATTTGAAATTTGAGAGATTGAACTCCGGTGTTTTGAAATCGGTTTTAAGATTTTGGAAAATATATAATAATAATAATATGATTTAAAAGATATTTTCCAGATAAGAAATGTTTCATATGAGTTCAAATGAATTCTAATGATTTCGAAGAGATTTCAAAGAAGTTTCAAGAAAATAGAAGTCCAGAACTCATTTGTGTCATTGGAAAATAATTTCGTTGATGAGTGCACACATCATCGACATTGATTTTTGAGTTTCAGAGTGGGGGAGAGGCCACTTTAGTAGCTTTGCTACGCGAGTGATTTTTTTGTGAAACTAATTTTGATTTCAAATTCCGAAGTATGATTTGATATTCGAAAGATATATTTGTATATATATATATATATATATAACGTTTTGAAGTAAGTCGATGTTCAGTCCTCGAGTTTCGTATTTGTTTTGGTATAACCTTATCTATTGGAATTGATTTACTGTTTTGTCGCTGATTTCCAACTCTTGGATTTGAAATTTGATTTCACCAACTATTTTGAAGGTTCGAACACTTCCAAATCAAGGTTAACTTTTCAAAGCTAAGTAATTTTGAAAAGTATAAAATAATTGATAAAGTATATAAGTTTAGTTTTGTATGCGTAAAGCATGAAGATTATGACTTAAATAAATTTGAAACTTTTGTTAAGTAAATAATTTGCAAAAGGAAAATTGGATCTGTTAAATTGAAATAAATAGTTTAAAGGTTTTAAAAGGATAGTTATAAATTTGGAAACCATTTTTGGGTATAATTGATTTTGAGAAAATATTTAGTTTTGAAAATAGATTGGAATGTAAACCTAGTATTTATATGATGATTTTGGAAATGAATTTGTTTGACCTAAATTATGTTAATTTGGAAACTTGGTACTATTTTCAAAACCTATTATTTTGGAAACTTTAAAACTGAAGATATTTAATTTGGAAGAAATGATTTGGTGAAATCGTATATGATTCTTGAAAACTATATGGATTTTGAAACAAATTGAATTTGAGAACCTTATTTTTCTAAATACTTGATTAGGGAGTTGTCGAATTTATAGAAAATGGATTTGTATAAGTATGAAGTTGATTTGAAAACTATTAATTTGAAAGGTACTTAATTTGGAAAGAGAAATCTTATGTAATCGAAGTCTATATAAGTATGATTTGATAAACTATTGATTCTGGAAAGTATTCGATTTGAAAATGAAATCCTATATAATGGACTTTGTATAAGTATGATATTTGAAAGTGATTTGAAAAGGTACTATATGATATATAATTTCGAAGAAAAGATATGGAAAGTACCTTCTGCTTGATTTTCGCTTTGTAGCCACATTGTGGATTCATTCTATCGATATTATTCTCTCTGATTTTTGGTTTTCCGTATGTGATACTCGAGTGTCCCACCGTGGCGTATCCCATGGTTTTTTTTCGGGCATGACTGCATAGCGTAATTCGCCAGGCTGAGATGGCCTAGGGGTATGGATTATTTCCTGGGGAATTTATACGTAGTCATTGTGTATCCTGTGATCTATGTAAGTCGCATTAGTAGCGAAATCCGCTTTGCTGAGAATGCCTAGGGGTATGGATTGTTTCCTGGGGGATCCAAGCGTAATCATTGTGTATCCTGCGGTCTACTAGTCATCATGGCGTAACTTGCAGGGCTGAGAAAGCTTTCGGATATGGATTGTTTCCTGGGGGATCCAAGCGTAACCATTGTGTATCTGCGAACCATGGTCAGACAAAGGTTTTGGTTTGGTTGTTTTGTTTGGATTGTACTTTCCATTCTGTTTTTAAAAGTTTTTCAAGTATTTTCACTGGGTGTTGAAACAAGTCTACTAAGTACTTGGAGAATTCTAGCTTTGCGCCTGATCAATGCATTGCCAGAGTTTACGGGAACAAGGATGAACTTGTTAAGACATCGAGTTATAAAAGTATTTTGATAAGTATTACATAAAGGATATTTTGATCATTTATTTTATCTTTCTAAATAATTTAAAATGATTTAAATATTATTACTTCAAACTAACAAATTTGAAAATGACTATTCATCATATCATGAATTATTTAAATTGTTATCAATATTAAAAATTAAAATTGAAATTATATAGTTTTAAACTAATGGTTCATCCTTGTCGTTCAACCTATTTTCCTTCCTAGATATTCCTATTCTCCTATTTTCCCTTCTAGCTATTCCTATTCTCCACCTTAATAAACTTACCTATAACCACAGTTATCAGGTATAATTTCAATCTTCTTGTCATCTTGTCTAAATCCTATTTCATTCTATATTTTTCTATGTTTCCGTACCTCATTCCTTTTCGAGGACGAAAAGATTTGAGTGCGGGAGAGTGTAACAAAACTGTATTTTGCAATTACTTTAATAGTATATTTTAATTATTTAATTGAAATTCCGGATTTAAAACTTTATTTTATTTATTTAAAATGGATAAATTTTGTTATTTTGAATATAAATTTAGATTTTTGTGTGAATTATAATTCCAAACCTGAATAAATGGAATATTTCCCAAAAATGCAAATTTTGGTCAATATGGTCAAACTTTGTCTTTTAAATTTAAAATTTGAATTTTTGAATTTTATCTTTTATTATGAAAATAGATTTAATTTCAAGAATACTGCTTTTTGTTTCATTGAAATCGGATTGATATTGTGAAAGTTATGCTTTTTACAATATTGTGTATAAATTGTTTTATTCAACAAATTTGTTTATTTTAAATTTATATAAATAATACCTTTGTTTGTAAAATCATGTTCTAATTTGTGTAACATGATATGTTATGCATATATTTTATTTTTAAAACATTTTAAAAGTGTAGTTATAATTTTCAAATGTTGATTGTATACTGTTTTCAATCTTTACTTCTAGTTTCCATTAAATAAAGTATTTTCTTTGTTTATTTCCTACTTTTCCTGAAACTATTTATTTATTCTTTATAATATCTATCTCTACCTTATTTTTATATTTTAATTATTTATACATTCATATAGTAATTAAATGGATAAGTATTTAGATCCCTATTTATTTCTTGGAAGAAGATTTCAAATATATATACGTTATTATTTAAAAGGCATACCTTTAAAATGTATTTAATTTAACGTTATTGTATTTATTGTTTGTGAAAGCTTCTTGTATACTCCTTTCTTTAATATATAGGAAACACATAAATTTAGATATGTTGCATATTTTTAATTAAAGGCATACGTTACGTTTTGATTTATTACCTCTTTATCTTTCCATCCATTGATTTCATACAATAACTCCTCCATATTTGTTGCCGTTTATTTCCTTGATTCCTAGCCGCCTATATCACCTGAAAAATCTCTTCCCATCTTCATTTTGCAAGGCACTTCAGATCTAAAAAAAAGTAAGCAATGGCCTCCTTTTTTTCTTTTACTTTTTCTTCCTTTTTCTATTGATTTTTCAATTATTTTTGCTTGTTTCTTCATGTATTTTACTCGGCTATCACCTCACCACCTCCTCCAACCACCACACCACCTTCTTCCCATCACCATACATGGCCTAAACTCCTCCTCCTCTGACCAAGACTGGCCATGACCATCAAATGATGCAAACACCTCCAAAAATTGCAAAAAAACCCATTGAAACCACGTATAAACAAGCTAGTTTCCACCATCCCCTTCATATGTTTCCTTGGCCACCCATTATCCACCACCACCATCAATTTCACCACCCTTAGTCTTCACTCCAGCCACCACCAAGTCTGTACATGCCAAGGCCGAGCCCAATTAATGCATGGCCAAGCCTAAAGTTGCACCAAAACTCCTCTTTTTGCCTTAAAATTTGATCTTCCTGCACTAGTAACTCCTATCCCTTCACTTTTACTTGTAGCCATGACTATATGAGTCCAAACCAGATCCATATCCCAGCTAAAACATCACCAAGGCCGAACCTATATAGCTTAATGGCCGAGAAAATGTGATTTGTGGTCAAGCAAAATCAATTGAAAACTTGATGTTGTCTTTTGTAAACTCTATTTCCATTTTGTTCCAATAATTTTAGTATTGTATTTATATTTATATTCTGATTTGTTTTTTTATTGAATACAAGAATAACATCATGGCCCTCCACTCCACTCAAATCAAAAGTCGTTCTATCGTGCTTTCTGCATTTTATTCGTGTGTTTTGATTTGCAATCTCCAGCGTAAAAAGGTGAGTTTTCACTCATGACATTTATACTTATATAATTAGTGAAGTGACAACAAGTGAATGTGTAGAATTGTTATATCATGTTATATCTGCCTGTGATGTTAATTATATGATGTTAAACCCTGTTATAAACTTGTCTCATCATCTGTTATGTTTTATTCTGTTATACTGTGTATTTATTTCTGTTTCTCAGACTGCAAGTTCCCTGCGGAATAGAATCACTATGGGTTGAAATGATACATACCCGAACGGACTTTAGAACAGGAAAAATCATTACGGGCTGAAATGATAGGCCTGGGTGATTTTTATTTATTCATATTTGTCTTCGGATTTCGGGTTTGAAATAATCAAAACACGAAAGTTTTACTGATTACGGATTTAAATGATAATTTTCGTATCACTTGATTTAGGTGTGAAATATTATCCGGACCCGTGGTTGATTTCAAAATATGATTTCTTATAAATCTCATGCATTGTAAATGAAAGAAAAAATATATGAAATTTGACTTATCTTGGATTTAAAATGGTTAAGCAGTGATTTTCTAAAAGGTTAAATGGTATAAGTTAATAGATGGTTTGAGTTGTAGTGTGAAAGTTTGATTTAACTTAATATTGGGAATTTAAGTAAAAATGGAATTATAAGTGTGACTCCCCACCTCTATACCCACGCTAGCAAATAACACTACGGTGTAGTGCTGTCAACTAGCACGGAGAATAAGGCTGTTGAGGAGCGACCATCCATGTGATTGCTTATCACACGGTGGCTATAAATAATCTTCGAGAACAAACATAGAAATAAGCATAACACAGATCAGTCACAGACATCCATATCACAAAGGCGGAAGAAGATATGAATATATAACTAACACATGAAAGTGTACATCAGAGTAGTGGTCAAAAAGATCCACAATAGTACAAAAGAATAGCAACACGTGCTATAAAAAAGAATACAACTATGAGTCTATATCTTAAGTGTATACAACAAAAACTGCTAATCTAAATAGTTATCCAAAAGTCAGAGTAGCAAATCCCGAGAAGAAGTCAAGCAGAAGCACCTGTAACATCTCGGTCTGACCCGAGTATTATTTAAGAAAATAATAAATGGATCAGTCTAGCTATAAATATTAAATGACATGGTATAAAATAAAAGATATGGCATAAACATAAAATATCCATACTGACATGCTACTATAAGTATGCAAATGATGATCAACAGAAGATCAATCAATAAGAGATAAATCAATATCATAAGAATCTTCTCAAAGATCCAAAGAGGGCATCATACCGTAAACCTGTACTCATAACAAGTCAATGACATAAATTCCAGAAATCAACACAAGAAATCCAAAAATCATAGAAAGAGGGAAAGAGGCCTATCACATGACGGTCCGAAGACCATGGGGAGCTACCCCATATGGGTGAGTCGGAATCACCCTGATGAGGTCTAGGCTAACCAAAAAGCAAAAAGGTATGTGTGAGTGGAATCACACAAATGGTGTCTAGCCTAACCTCGCAACAAAAAGGTACGTGTGAGTGGAATCACACAAATGGTGTCTAGACTAACCCTGCGGACAAAGAGATATGTGTGAGTCGGAATCACACCCATGAGGTCTAGTCTAACCTTGCAAACAAAGAGACATCGCACAATTGCTAGTCTAAATCATAAAATGATCGTCATGATCAACGAGAAGTGTCAATTACACTAAGCTAGTAAATATAAAAGTTTATCTTCGTGTCCCATAACCACTTGCTTAACTTAAATATTTACGAACAAACTGTAAATCTTCACTAGAAAATTGTCACAAGAGGTTCAATCGAACAAGTCCAAGAATTAACCGACGAAGTGAACGCAAGCGTTTCATACCACTTGTTTTACTAAGCCGTTTAATTAGATTTCTCATCCGAGTGAGGTAAAGGTTTGTATATACTAGTAGATTGGAAAACGGTTTAAGAAAAGAGCTTTGTTGTTGAAAATAGAGTTGAAATCATTTTGTTGAAAGAGTTTTGATATTTACTAGTAGTATTGAAACCTTCATATTTCTAAAGTTGTTATCCCGCCTTTTTAGCAAGGCCGTGATACCATAAAATCGACCGAGAAGCCAAAGATAGTTTGTCTCGAAGAATGGTCAACTCAGCATCTCAACAAAGCAAGTTCCGTTGAATGTTTTTCAGATAAGATCCCCTACGAAGAGGGGGTCCAGGGGGGGTGGCAACCTAGTGAAGACCTAAGGAAGGATAGGATCGAGCGACTTAAAGTTAACAGCTTAACACGGCCGAGCTACGACCTAAGAGTATATGGCCAAGCGACTTAAAGGGTTTCGACCTAAAGGGGTCACGACCTAAAGGAATTAAGGTCATGCGACCTAAAGAAATTAAGGTCATGCGACCTAACGGCCTACCGGTGTAGCGACTTAAGCTGATGAGGTCATGCGACCTAAAGTAAATAAGGTCAAGCGACCTAGGGGGAAACGACCCAAGCACACGACCTAAAGGCAGAAGGGAGGCTACCCTAGCACGCGACCTAACGATCTGGGTGAAGCTACTTAAGTACTCACGACCTAAGGGCTCAGGCGACTTAAAATGGAATGGTCGTGCGACCTAAAAGTAAGCAAGGCAGAGCGAGTTAAATTGGCCAAGCGACCTAGTGGTTGCGCGCGACCTAATTGGACACGTGACCTAACGGCTTAATGCCGAGATGCAACGTTGAACGATCTAAGGGATGAAGGCCGAGAGACCTAGCGACCTAAGCACACGAACGACCTAAGGAATGAAGGCCGAGCGACCCAGCGACCTAAGCACGCGAACGACCTAAGGAATGAAGGCCGAGCGACCTAGCGACCTAAGCACGCGAACGACCTAAGGAATGAAGGCCGAGCGACCTAGTGACGTAAGCACGCGAATGACCTAAGGTCCAACGACCTACGACTTAATTCCGAGGCGAAAATTCAAGGCAGTGCGACCTAGAAGCTGGAATTCACCAAAAACACTAAAAATTAGAGTTTTTCACCAATCCAATCCAAACCAAATGCAAATGTACATGCGAAAGTGATGGGAAGTCCTTCCCAACAACCCAAGATAGTTATAGGCTAGAATTGTGAGATAAAAATCTCACCTTTGGGCCAAAAATGAATGAAAATGAAGCTTTGAAGCAAAGCAAGAATCAATCCACTTTAATCTCAACACAAGAAGCTTGAATCCAATGTCTACACTTTGATTTTGGAGTTGGATGTTGAATTTGCTAATGAACTTGGGCTTGGAATTTTAATTTCCCTTTCCACCCACCATTAATGCTAAAACTAGTGTTAGGTAGGAATTTATGAAGAGATGAGGAGAAGGGGTTGGAACGTAGGTTTAATAGGCTAAACCAACCCAAAGTCCAAAGCGGGAAAAGTTAGTGAAATTCCACTAACCCTAAACATATCAAAGTTTATACTTAAAAAGATTGTAAACGGCATTTCGAACTCAATGGAAGTAGTCTCGAGTCCTAATTCGACCGTTTGCAAAAAGTAGCTTTTCGGACCAATATCCGAATAACGATAAAATATTTAAAAAATATTAAATATATAATCGATAAATATGCGGGTTGTTACAATAAGCTTAACTTGGTAATTAATATAATTGATGTATGAATTGGATAAATATAAAGTAAAAGAAAATATCAAGTTATTTGTAAAATAAAGTTAAGCAACTTACAATGTATTTTGAATTTATGTAATTAGTTTAAAATGTTAAACAAATGGATAATTAAACGGAAATTTGGAATTTAACTTGACTTGGAATTGTGAGATTTGGTTTTAAATGGAAGTTTAAGTAAATTAAATAAAAGGGAAATTTAGTTTAATGTATGAAATGGTAATTTGAAATTTAAGTGATAAATAATTTTTAAAAGGTAAAGAATGGAGAATTTGTACATTTGAATTTAATAAGTGAAATTATTGATATTTATTTGTGAAATTTACTTTATAAAAATCATAAGTTCTAGGGTATTTAAATGACCATTTTTATAGTGGAAAATATGAAATTTTATAAGTTCAAAATGGTTTAAATTGAAGTTTATTTGAAGTGTTTAACTGAATAAATGAACTCAGAAAAGGCTAAATTTTTTTGGGAATCGAATAATTGATTTAAAGGAATAATGACTCCACTTTTTAATAGTTTAAATGAATGATTTTAATTCGGAATTATAAATCATTTTGAAATTTATAACCACGGGTACACTGCTTTGTGTGTCATGTGATTTCCTTGCGATTGTTTGATGCACACCTTTGATTTTAAGAGTGTGGCTAGAGGTGAGCGGTAACTGCAACTCTACACTACCTTCATCACAATAACACTGTTATTTATGTATACTTATAGGATAGTGTATATTACTACTTAATTTATGGTTTGACTGATCCATAAAGGATGGGCGATCCCAAGCATCCTTTAAGTTATTGTGCATTGCTATTACAGTTCACTTGAGTTGGTTTACATTTGTAACATCCCAAAATTTATTAATTTAAATATGTTAACTTATTTGAACTTTTGGAATTTAATTTAAAAAGTTTCAAAATAAATAAAATATATGTTAATTTAGATGAATAAAACTTCAATTCCTTTTGAGTTTAAGTCATTTGAATTTAAACCTTATATATATGTGAATATATATGTATAAGTGCATATATGAGTAGATTTGAATTTATATATATATATATATATATATATATATATATATATATATATATATATATATATTGTACTTGAATTTAAATTTTAAGTAAATGTTTTAAAAATAATTTGAATTTATAAAATATATCTATGTAATTCATTTAGTATGTATTTAATTTCAAAACATTCTCTTTTAAATAATATGTATTAATACAAACAAAAATATACTTCAAAAATAATAAAAATAAATATATATAGAGACGTATAAAGCAATAAGATAAAAGAAAACAAATATAAATATCTATGAACAAACAAAAAAATAAGTATAAGAATGTAGACTTGAAAAAAAGTATATATGGATTAACTTGCAAAAGAAGACAATAGTAATTAATGCTAGTATCTTTAGCACACCATAATAGATCATCTCAGCCACCAAAGCAAGATTATCAGCCACCAAAGAAAAAAATCTGCATGGTCAAAAGAACAAACAAGAACATTAAAAGTATCTCTGACTTTTGATTGTACAACAAAATAATATCACACAGTAATACTCGATTCATATATATATCAATCTCATTTATCTCAGTTTCTTCCATTACAACTAAGTACATCTGAAGTAATATCGTCTTAAATTTAAACACCAATTCAACATAAACTACAATACATATCAACCCAAGCCAGAGATCAAAGAAGAAGGTTTCAGCTAGCAAATTCAAGCTGGTTTCAAATAGCAGGCTCTGTTCATTCTAAAATCAATGTGAGTAACATCACTTTAAACAATTAAAAAGTATAAATCTGTTGCAAGTTATATCTGTGAATAGGTTTGTTTGTATACATAAATGGATTCTCTGAGTATTTGAAAGATGGAAATATTTTGTACAGGCAGTTGTTTCTATATATCCTCTGTCTTAGATGCTAACCAAGATTTTTGATTCAAAAAAATCATTTCTTCTTGATGTACCTGCTCTTTGGGTTTAGTGTTAAAACAAAAATGGTTTGTTATAGCAAATACTCAAGTTTTAAAATTTATTCAAGTCAAAACAACTTGTTAATAGCTCTAGAAATCGAGAAAACTGGGTGTACTTTAACTCAGTCAAAAAAAATCAAACTTTTTAATTTACAAATTCATATATATAAACTGAATTCTTATACTAAAACATGATTTTTAAAGCTAGAATCATAATTTTTAGATAGAGGATTAAAGGGCAGTTTGGGATTGACGAAATTTCTTAATTTTAGTAATCCATGATGATCTATTTAGTCGTAGAGGTCGGGAATTTGTCTGGACGTGGAGGAGTGATCAGTGGTTCTGGAAAAAATAGTGTGATGGGGTGCAAATGATCGTGGTGGCGGCAGCAAGCGGTTCTAGTCTGTAAACCAAGTTTTGTCGAGGTTTGGTATTTCGATTTGTTCATCGTCGATTGTTGATCGAGTGTGACGAGACTTTTGGGTGATGGTAGAGGGGGTGTGGGCGAGTGTTTGGCCGGAGTTGCTGACCTTCTTGTGGTCGGGAATTGGTGTGTGGATGATCATCGACTTGTTCGACGATGCAGCGTCGACTGGAGGTGGACGGAGGCGATGTGCATGTGTATGGTGCACTTGTTTCTGGTATCTGGAAGTGTTGTTGAGTTTGGGTGTAGGCAGGGGACGTTCTCGAGTTTGACTCGAGTAATTCAAGCATTTTTCTCGAAGGCTTCCAATTTTGGATCGAAGCAAATATGGTAGGGCTCGGGTAGATGTTGTACAGGTTTCAAAACCTTTGAAAATTTTAGAATTAATTTTTTAAAATTATAAATCAATTTTTAAACTGAGTTATAAATCAAAGTTTAAATATAAATTCAAGTTTAGTTTGGAACTTAGTTTGAGCGCTCACTATTAAATTCAATTATAATGATTAAATAAAAAAAAGGGATAATTAAGATTTAATTAATTAACCATTAAAAATTAATAAATTAAGATAATTAATAAAAGTAAAATAATATTAATTAATCATTGATTTAAAAAGTAAAACAAAAATAATTAATAAAAATAATTATGTGGTTAATTCATTTAAATCACATTCGCCTTAATTGAAGATGATTGACTATAATCAAATGTTGTGTACTGGATTGATATTTATATTGTGATGGTGATACTGTGTGATGTGTATTGCTTTGTGCTGAACTGTGATTTGAGATTTAATTCTGTATTTATGTGAAAACCCTTTTGCCCATAGAACGGCGTTCAAACTTCGATGCGACAGGGAGTCAGATTCCAGTTGGTTATCCGAAACCCACATCGAACCCTGAATGTGAATCCTTGTGATTGTTACATCCACGTGTTTTAAAAATTAACGCTCACTATTTGGTTTAGCCGAGAGAGGACCTTTGTGTCACATAACCCATTCTGAATGGTGATACGTCGAAATGGATAGCATTTGAAGATGGTGTTGAAGACCGGGTGTCTTCGAAAACGATAGGTAACCTATCGAATGTCTCTGCACTGAGTTGCTCCGGTATAGATATTTTTACATGTGATGGGAAGTCCGATCGCGATTGCGGATACCCGGATTTGCAAGGGCCTCTTCCTTTATTGGATGAAGTGCCTTCGGTTCTGTTCGAACTTGGAACAGACTTGTATGGTTGTATGTCTGACACTACACTTTGAGATATAAAGCAGATTTCTTTCAAATACATATATGTTGGTGGCGGAGAATTTATTTTCTTAGCTTAACACCCTTCTCTGAGACGTACGAGCTGAGAGGTTATGTAGTTGAAGGTCATCGGCGATATATTCCCAATTTGGTAGTGTGGCATGCTAAGTAGTGCTGTGTGTTGATGATCATTTGTGATCAAAGCATGGCTTTCGTGGAAAGCGTAGCTTGTGGATGAGACCTCATCGGACCTCACACCCCAAAAATGGTCGAAACAGGAAAGATGTGGCAAGGTTATGAGGGTTGCACCCTTTAGGGTATGTCATTTCCTTCTGGAAAAAGGTGGTATCATGGTATGGAGCCCAGATACTTAACCTATATGGTTGCTGCAATCTCATTTACTGTGTAGTTGTTGCTTTGTGATAGAGGGCCCTCGGATAAAGGTCGTAAACGAACGAGGAGTGGCATACCCGAGTAGTAGTTATCTAGTTACAGAGGTAACCCAACTTTGTGTTGGAAGAGAGCCGGGTAGGTTCTCGGGACGTCCCTCCAGAGGCGTACCCGTGTGGCAGTAGGAAGTTCCTTAGCCTGACCATTTGTTTGAAATCCAAAGAAACAATACGAGCCCTTTACGATTGCAATTTGTATAACCTGCCACCTCAGGTGACAGCTATAGTAGGCATATTATAATGGTAGCTATGGTGGCTAAGATTAATATTGTACTTTTGAAATGTTTTCACACTATGCACTAGTGATAATATCAAAGGATTTTTCTCTTATTAAGCATATTTGACTATCATAAGGGGAAATATCCACCGAGTGTGCGATTGCATTGTGTGTGTGGCGGAAGGTCTTATGGTAGTTTCATTTTCCAAAAGCATAACGAATTTTTTTTACATAAAATTTGTCTTATTTAAAAGCAACTGTTTTTGTTTACTCATACCAGTCCCATGACTGACCCGGAGTTTATTGTTTCTTTCTAAACTCTGGGTGCCCATCATTTTCACACGGGCAGCCTAGTAGCAGGTTTACGTGTTTCGGTGTTAGCAATATTTTGGAGGCTTTACCTTGGAGATATTTTGGAAGCTTTGGATATCAAGGTGCTTAGGTTTTTTTTGAAGTTGGCTATCGCTTCATTTCTTTGAAGACTTTTGGCATATGATCACTTGTTGTACAATTATGATGTTCTATTTGGAGTTGTGTTATATGTATAAGAATACTCTGATGTAGTAATGGATATTATGATGATGTTGTATCTCTGATGTAATGCATGATATTCATTTTGTTTCCGTTGTTTTATATTCATCTGATGTTGTTATAAGCTCCATCCGACTGGAGTTCGATGTTCGAATCTTTGGCAGTCGAATACAAGTGAGGTATTTAGTGTCAATTTTCGAGCATTGAATTTCGGGTCGTGATAACATTGTATAAATATGTATGTCCTGACTTGATTTTTTGTGTTTTACTTTACGCTCGGGTCAGCCTGAGAATCATAGGTTTGGATTCACCTTCTAGAGATAGAGTTTTGTTGGAGCTTATCTGTCTATCTATTCGTCTACTTCTTCCAGTTAGTTCCAATTCGGCATTTGTCTCTATATTGTTGTTTATGTATTCTCACTTCTATTGTATCTATTTCACTATGAGATTTTGTATATGTTTTGAGAGTGTGTATATAGTAGCTTCATGAACTACTATGGTATTTTATTTCCGCTGCGATTATTATGATATTTCTGTGTCTGTGATTCTGTGAATGATTTTATTTGCTCTAAATTTCTTAACAATCCACTATTTTAAAGTATTCAAGTCTGACATGTGTGGATCATTGTCGATTTGAATGGTCCAAAATAGTGGGTCGTTACATTGGGCAGCATATTACTCATGACTATTGGAGGCACCAAAGGGTTACGTACTAACAGCTATTTGATAACAATGTAATGACTCACTCGATAGTTTTCTATTTTTCAGTTTAATTAAGGTCAAACAGAAAATATCAATGTGGTAAAATTACATAGTTCTCATGGCTTGAGAATACCATTGATCTTTAATATGGAAACTCCACATTGATTATAGTTGAATCATGGCACGGTGTCTATCAAACGACTGTATTTGGGTCGAGCCGAAGCATTGAAACTGGGACACTATTCAAAAGAGGATTCATTTCCTCGCTTATATTGGATTAATATCCCGGTCAATTGAAGTTAACTCAAAGTCAAAGTCTTTGGTCAGAGCAGTTCGGTTAATTATAATTGTTATTATTGAACCAAGGACTTTATATTTGGATATAGAGTTGAATATGGACGATACTAGAATTTTGATCACTACCAAATAACATAGTTCTAATGTAATATAATTTTGATAAAGAGAATTGGTGTAAATAACTATCACTGTCGGGTAACGCTTAATAAAATAAAATTAGATTTTATCGAAAACCAAGCAAGCAACAAATTTAGCCATAATGTCATACCACCTTCTAAGTGAACTGTAAACGTTAATATTCAATTATTCGATATTAATCACTGAACAAATTTACACCTAAGATTCTCACAACCAAAACATTGAATACTTATGTTCACTCTGATTTAATTAAATTGTAATTGTTATGAATTAATTAAATTAATTAATATTTTTGAAATATTAATTGCAAAACTTTATATGACGTGAATTAAACATTATTAAATAGCGTGCATAGAATAGTTATATAAACACTAATTGATATACAATATTGATACACGTTTAAATTGGATTTAAATGCAATAAATATTGTTTAGACTTAAAATAGTTTTAAGGCCCAAGTTCTGGCTTCGTATAAGTGGCTATTGGGTAGCACATTAGGGTCGGCTATATAATGGTAGAGAGGGTAGGAACTTTGAATACAAAAGAGAAAGAAATGGTAAGAGAAATAAGTGGATCTTGATCCACATTGCCCTCCCTAGCTCTCTCTTATATAATCCCTCTAACCCTCACTTTGCAAATAGTTTTTTGCACTCTTCCTTTGCTATTCATATTAGGCCTCCATCATCATATAACACCCTGTAAAATCCAAGCACTAATTCACATTAATTTCCTTCGATTCGATCATTGGTGGTAAGACAATTCAAAAGATAGAAACTTCGGGATTGATATTCGATTCAAGGAGTTCATTTCTTCATTTCAACAAGAAAACTTTAGGCTTTGGTGAAAGGTACTTTGCTAGTTCAGTATTAAATACTAATGTTTATATATTCATTATTCCATATGTTATATAGTTAAAAATATCACGAATCGTTATAAGATGGATTGTCACATGCTGATGGTTATTTATATAAGTGCAAATATATATATTAGTAATTAAAAAATCTATGAATACTTGTATTTTGCTTAGGACCTAACAACAACAACAACTCATTTTTGATTAAATTAATATTATTAAATGATTTCAAAGAATTAAATCTAATTACATAAGATCAAATAATTTAATAAATATATTTAAATTTTATAAAAATTATGTTCATACCAAATAAGCTTTTGGAAAAAAATAATTTTTTTCGCATATATATATACATATATTTAATATTTAGATTTAACTAAAAAATTACTGAAATAAATAAAATAAATGTATAAACATTTATAAGTAATATAAAATTCTACAAAAAAAATTATAGTATAAAATGTACATTATTTTTCAAAACTAAATTTTAATTGTTTTTTCTGATTTATTTTGTACGGATTTTAATTAATTATAAGTGTATATTAATAAAGTATTGAAAATCGATAAGAAATTTAAAAAAACCAATTTTTTAATGGTCGAGAGTAGTAGCGAAACATTTATATTTATTTATAAATTTATATCGTATATGTATATATACATATGCACACACATATTAATACCTAGTTAGTATGTAAACTGTATGTATATTATTTTAAATAAAAATACATAAGTAAATAATTTCAGTTTGGATTTCATAAATAATGAAATAAAATAATAAAATTTGAAATAATTTTATAATTTAATTATATTAATTTGTACATGTATATATGCAAATATATATACATACATGTGTGTGTATAAGTGAATATGTGTATTTTATAAATGCTAATATGTACATTTTATAAATGCTTTGTGTAAATAATTTATAATTAATTTTACAATAATTTTGTAATTATATTTTAACATGTATACGTACATTTATTTATACAATATTTTGATGCATACACACACATGCATTTAGACAATCTATTTGTTTACACGAGGGGCAAACATGTCCGTTGTAGGGTAAATCTCAACTTCTATACATGGGCATGTCAAACCACGTACACATTATCTTGTTGCTCATGCATGCACATGTATGTGTGTATATGACACACATATATAAAATATAATACAAATTATATAAAATAAAACTTTATTTATAAATTTAAATCAAATATTGATTTTATTCAAAAGAAATTTAGAAAAGTTCTAATGAATTTATACTACATAAGCCCATTAAAGATCCATATAGGTAAGAAAATTAAAATTTAGCCAATTACTCAACTGCCAATTGACCCGGTTTCAATAATGATCTAGGGATCTTGTATTAAATTTGGAAATTGTACGCGCTCCTCTCAAAGCATCTTAATCTCCTCTCTAATATTAGGACTATACACATTTGTTATAAAGTATGGTACCCTTAAACTTTTGTATTCCAATGCCACATGTAGACAATATTTACTCTTTATTTCTTGTATCAAATCCCAGTTTCTACTATTACATCCAATCAATATACCCTCAGCACTACCTCTTGCTTCCACATAGCTCCATTCATCCTGTAATGGCCCGCAAATCTGTAACCATTGAGTCAACACTATTCTACAACAAACAATTCAAGATGAACAGAAATACAAACAATTTGGGTTAAAGAAGAAGTGGTAGAAGAAGAAAGTAGAAAACAACATCAGAATCTAACCATCGCAGCGGAATAAAATATAATAGATAATAACAGATCTTTACACAAAGAAAATATATCTGTTTATACATTACATCATCAGAGTACATCACATAACACACAATAGGATAGTAATCATAACCTATCCTCACACAACTAAATACACAGCGGAATATAAATAAAGTACGAGAGTACGTCTCGCCATCCAGTTCATCTCTTGAGCTCCACAGCCATCTCTCCTGCATTCTATAATACATGGTTTGACCCGAGCATTATAGTTAAATAACACCTGAGTCAGTCTGGAATACCTGCGTGAGTAACCACACTCAAATTGATTATTAAAGTTTCAAAGTTCTTTTGAAAATCAAAAGCATCTCGTAAAACCATGCCGCAAATAAACATGTCGAGTTTTTACCTTACGATAGCCAAAACATTTCTTATAAAATCCTCTCATATTATAATAGTGTCTATATATAAATAGTTGTTCAAATAGCCGAAATTTTTGCATTTATTAAATTCTAGCTACTAACCACAATCGTGGGTAATACAAACAAAACCGTAAAAGGCACGTAGGGAGAATGGATTTCCAACTAATGACTAGGCACTGGGGTACCAACTGTCACAGTACGTGGCCTAGATCACCGTACCGAGGATTACTCCCAATCCCCTGCAACACAAGACTGGGACTACCCCTTACTGGATAATCACGAGTAAGATCGCCCCACGGTTGGGATCAGCAACTGCACCACTAAGCCGAATAAAAAGGGACATCTAAATAGGGATGACCTCAACCTAATGGGCGCTACCCACCAAGCCTTACCGCATAACCCCTGATTTTCAGTCATTCCAGGTTGATGAGGCGTGAGTCTAAGCGTTACCTTTCCGAATGTTTCACTTAGAATGCCCATCGTCCACCTGACGATGTTCTGAAAGCATTCATCCATACAAGTCCGTCCCAGGTTCGAACGGAACCGAAGGCACTACTCCTACTACATCCATTTTGGAAACATCCTTAGGATTAGTAGCGACTAGCCCTTGCACTTCACTGCTCTATCTTCGACTCCAAACTCGTTTTTCCCACGAAAACGTACAAACCGGATCGAAGTGGTTTTCGAGAAATTAATCACGATCCCGGTTTCTTCGAAACGATCAGCGCATTGGCCAATATTGATAGTCGGTTATTTAACTATCAATCAACATTCACAAACAACCATCGGACATAAATAATTTCATTGAATTATTTATTAACCTCAAAATATCTTTGCAAGATATATTTCCTCTTTTCATCCCTTCGAAAACAGTTTCCAAACCACACTTTTCTCATGAAATAAATCTCTAAATATTTATTCCCACTGAAAACACCAAGTACAAAGCTTTGGATTTTTAAAATAATTTAAAAACACTTTATTTTAAATATACTTTTACATTTAAATTGAAAACTATCTCAATGCTTTATTAAAAATATGTACTTTCAGAATATTTAAAATGAGGTGACTTTATAAAATATAAAACTAGATTTTCACTTTTAAAACAAAATACCATGTCACCTTTAAATAATTGCTACGATAATAGATTTGAAAAATACTTACTTCAGAATTTAAAAATTTAGAAATAATAAGTTTTATATAACATACTTTTCAAACATCTTAAAACTTTTAACTTATACCTTCAAATTTGTTTTGAAAACGTACTTGGCTATCCAGGGAAAAACGCTTTTCTTTCACCTTTTTTTTAAAAATAAATCACTATTCATTTTTAAACAAATTTTCCCATCCCTTTAATAAATTCCCATCATGAATTTATTCTTCCAAATATTCATCGATATATTACTTCATTTTTATAAATCCAGTTTATAAATTTCTTAGTCTCAACTCCCCTTTTAATATTCCGATTCCAAACACTTAGATCAATTTCCAAATTGATTCCTAATTTACTCCATTTAAAATAAATTTCTTTACTTACTCAATTCATTTAAAAATTCATTAATTTCAGACTTTATTCCTTAATTATGATTTAAAATCTTTTAACTGAAAACACCAATTTCAGGTTTTTCCGAAATTCCTTCTTTATTTTTTTTATAATTTAAACCTTAAATTTAAAATAAATGCTTTATTCGTTAAAATATTAACACTTAAGTTAAAAATTCATTATCTTCCTGTTTATTCAAAATCCCCGTTTCATACACGGAATTTATTTATTTAAAATTTTAAAATCACTTTTATTCTTTCCCAATTCATTCTTAAATTCATTTAAATTCTCTATAATTATTTCACTTACAAATTCTCTTCTTTTAGTTTCTTTTCAAAAATCCAATTATATATATTGATAACTCAGTGTACCGAGGTATATTCAAGTAAACCATAGCATTAAATATTCCAATTATCAATAATATTCATCATAGAATATCAAATATTCATAACACAGAATATTGAACAATCTAAATAATTTTGAGGAATCCAGTGTGGGTTTCGGATAACTAACCGAAATACGATTCCCTATCGCATCGAAGTATAAATGTCGTTTTACGGCTAACAGGGTTTTCACATCAATACAGAACAAACCACAATCATAGGACAGTACATAGTAATCTACATCACATAGTATCGCAACCAGAACAAAAATATCAATCTAGTCCCGACCAATTATTTTCAATCAATGTGAGTGCGATTTAATAGAGTAACCGCTTAATTATATTTTTATTGCTTGATTTAAATCAATGATTAAATTTAGATAAATTAATTTAATCTTAATTAACTCGATTTATTGTTTCTTAATTAGTTATTTTAATTAACTGCCAATTTTAATTAATTAACTTGATTTTTTTCTAATTACAAATTCTTAATTACAAATTAATTTGAACACTTAATTGTTTATTAATCAATTTAATTTCAAATTGAAAATCATTCTTAATTTCTTTTCAAAATCATTGGTTAATAAAAATTATTTACCTTAATTATCATTTTCACCCTTTATTTATCTCTAAGATAATTTATTTATTTTTTTAATGATTTAATTAGTATTAAAGTGTATTTTTAAAAACATTCAGTTTTGAAATCTGTATTTTAATTTCAATTTCTGTTTTAAAAGTTAAACAGATAGGTTTTATAACGAAACCTGTAACGAATGAAATTTACTCTGAGTACAAACTTTCCTACTCCGAGTCAAACCCGAGTGTTTTCCTGAGTCAAAGCATCACTTGCTTCGAGTTCTTGCCCAAACTTACCCGAGGACTTGTAAATTTTAAATTTTTTGTTTAAGTGTTAAAAATTGACCCGGCATGAACTTAAAAACACACGAGCCTAAACTCGAGCTATCATACAAATTTCCCGAGGGTTATCTCGAGTCCAAGATCTTCTTCTTCAACCTCATGCCACTGATACACATCAGTGTTTCGTGCACCTGCACCGTGACTTCGACCCTCTCCGGTCAACCAAACCGGCCTCCTCACATCGGCGATCTCCAATCCTTACAACCTCGACCATCAAAATTCCCAAAACAACTCGAAATCTAAATCGAGTGATTGAGCCAAACCTGGAAATAAACCCAGTAACTCCTCCCAAACCTGGAATTGCGCCGTTCTCATAACCACGATCACCGGGAAGCTCGGCCACACGCTCACCTACGTCCCCTCTTCCACCTCCCAAAGCTTCGTAACACTCGATGCATCATGGACGAAGAACGAATCAAAAATGTGACCCCTCGTTAAAACTAGGGTTAGAAACTTCAAACGCTTGCCGCTGTCACCACCGTTACCGTAGCCACCTCTAACTATTTTTCCTCTACTCACCGTAGGCTCGCCCACCTCCACGCGAAGCCTCGATCATCAACCACCCTCCGATCGCCTGGATTTTGACGAAAACCCATCTTCGTTCAACTCAAAATTGCTCTCACACCCGTGCCCTAAAAATTATGATTCTTACTTTAAAAATCATATTTTAGCATAAGAATTCTATTTGTAATCTTGAATTCGAGTATTAAGAATTTTAGAATTTGACAAATTTGAAGTTGGCTCAGGTTTCTTGATTTCCAGAAAGATACATAAGTTGATTTAGCTTTAATAGATTTTTTACACTTTAACATATACTATAACAAACAAAATTCGTTTTGATCTCGAGTTCAATCAGTAAGTAGATTGAGAAGAAAAGATCTTTGAACCAAATATTTTGGCTTATGAACTCAAACAGAGACAATTGAAAACAGCAGTCTGCACATCTTATATCTGTTACTCAGATATACACAGAGAATTGAATATGTATTCTAACATACATATGCACAAGTAAATATTCACCAAATTCATACTTTAAATTTTTAAAAGTAAATGTTACTCACATGGACAAATTTTGAAACAGAGACTATACTGGTTTTGAAACTGCGGTTCTGATCTTCTTCTCTTTTTCTTTCTTTAGTAAATTGTTTTCAAATTTGAATATAAAGTGATGTTCTTCTTTTCTTGTTAATTTCTGTTCTTTCCTAAGATTTGTTGAAAGAATGAACTGAGACAGATGTTCATGTATATAAACGAGAGGGGTATACAAGAAGGTGTGCAGGCTTTCTGCTGCGATAGTTACTTTAAATTAGATTATTATTTTTTTTCTTTATTTGTTGACTAAACCCATGCTTCTAATTCAGCTGATGGGATCTTGTACATACTGAAGAGTAACTGGCATTTAATGAAAGCATGTAATGTAATGCTTCCTTGTATGTTTACAGCAATCTTATTTTATTGTTGTGCAAGTACTATTTTATTTTGTTAAATGAAAGTGTTTGTTTTAATTTCTAACATTTAATTCATCACATATTTTATTATCTCCTTGTTTATAAAGTTCCCATGCAACCTTGTGTCTTTTTTTTATATAACTTCATAATTTTTATCATAACTTACATTCACAAATTTCTTTAGTACTATTCAAAGGTTTATACAAAAAACATTAAATTTGTACATATTTTATTTAAATTTTAAAAACAATTTCTTATTTATAATATGTTCTTTTCTTTAATTATTATTATTATTATTTATTTAAACTTAACTATCGATTATTTATTTGTATCCATATAACTTTATAATATTAATATTAACAATATTTTATTTCTCTTGAAATTTCTCAACTTAAATTTAAAAGTTCAAAAAAATTACCGAATTTTAAATTCAAAATTTTAGGGATGTTACATGTTAGACTATTTCCAGGGCAGCTGCGTTGATTATACTCAAAAAGTAATGATACAACGGGTAAGCGTGAGTTATGGCATGCAAGATAAAATGGCAAGAAATCTTAAATTATGAACGGTATGGAGAAACGTGATGCTACGTATTTAAAAGGAGGTAATTTCGTTGATGATTTAATCCAAGGAACGCAAGAATTAAAAGTATTCAAACGTTATAACTTTCAAAGATTTTATACCAATTTTAAAATAATTTGAATCAAAAGAAATGTGTGTAAAATTTACGCGAATTCAAGGCAAACTATTAAATGACATTAAAAGGCTAGGAAAATTATTCATTTACCAATGAATTGCATGCATACTGATCTTAATTATTTATTTATATCTACGGTATGAATTTTAAAAATGCTTACTACGGACGCAAAAATTTACGCCCAAATATAACGAAAATAACATATTTAAATTTTATACGTTTTCTTATTTATTTGGTATTTATATTAGAAAATATACGTTTAAAGAGTATTCATTAAATAAATACTATTTATACCACCAAATTAATCAAAACGGGTATAAATGTGCAAATTAAAACGCGCCTTTTTATAAAATTATTTATACACTAATTTTTTTTTTATTGGTAAACATTCGTACGTGTTACATTAAGGAAGAAAATGCGTTGATTTGATTGGAGCAATATTAGACATAAATTTTAATCAATGGAGATTGCGTGAATTAAGGGGAAAGAAACGGAAAGCACAATATGTTTAAGCGGTAAGGAGCATGAAATTTTGAACGTGTTTAATTTAAAAGATGGAAACTTGCGATGATTTGGGGTGAAAGAATAGGCAAGCAATTACTTTGAACCAGTCAGGAAATTGTGTGGTGTTTTGATTTTATGTAATTGCGTTTATAAGGCAAGAAATAAATGGGCTAAACTTAAACCAGGGAGGAAAATTTTGGCAAGAAAAATAATTTGTTGGAACGGCTACGTGAATCAAAGGTTTTTATATGTGAACTTCAGGTTGCTAAAGTGGGTAAGCACAATTTAATGCGTGCGTAATTTAAGGCAATCCCGGATTCAAAATTTTGAACGTTAAAGGAAAATGATTTCTTTCATTAAAAAAGAGGTGCGCGGGTTTATATTTAAATAGGGAAGTTTTGCATATGTTTACAGGAATTTAGGTGAAATAAAATAGCAAAGAAAAATGTGACAACCCGAAAATTTTGAGCAATTGAAATTGGAATATTCAATTGATTTTGAATATTTAAATGTTAATTTTTAACTTGAATTCAACTATCACCATTTATTTGATAATTAAATTATTGAATTAAATAATTTGAAATTGAATAAAATATGAAATCTAAGATTTTAAGCTTATTAAAATAATTTGAAGGCTTATAAAATTTGTATTGATAACACTAAGGATAATAGAAGTCGTAAAATGGAAATTAACAGTGGTTTGTTCAGTTTTAAAAATATATCGTTTAAATTGAATTTAAAAATAGTCTTCCGAGGCATAGTCTCGGAATTCGACGAAACCAGTTTTATTGGGTCCGTAATATTGAATTATTATCGGATTTCAAATTTCGTATTGTTTGGAGTTAGTATGTGGGTATACAATATGTAAACGAGCTGAAATTTTAATTGATAATAAATCTAATGAAAATGTAATTAATTAGGCTTCTTCCATACGCCATCTCCTTTCTTTATTTCAACTACACCACCCACTCTTTATCTTACAACCGAAACTCATTTCTCCTCTCGTCTTCGTTACCTCACTTTTCCCAATCGCGTTCGAGTCCTTTAAAAAAAAAAAAAAGGGAGAGAGGAAAGAAAGGCAAACGATAAAAGGGGGGCGGTCGATTTCGAGCGAGGTCGAGCATAGGAGGATTTCACGCGTGGAAGAAATTGATGGCTGACTTTTTATCGCCGTCGCCGTGATAGCTAGGGTTCGAAGTCGCACGATTTGCGCAACTCCGAAGGGTATCAGTGAATCTCGTGAGTTGAGTGTGCTATGAGGGACGCGACAGTTGTCGTACTCGAAGCTTCTCGAACTAGGGCTCGAGAATTGGTAAGATTGCATGAGATGGGTTCGGCTTCGATGCCTTGAGGTCGCCAGGGATTCGAGATTCAGTGGCGGCAAGATCGACGATGGAGGGCTCCTCGTTTTCGTGCGTGTGGGTTCGAAGAGACGACGGCAGGAGATGCTCGTTCTCGAGCATGACAGTGGTAGTCCAGTGGGGTGCAAGAATCATGGGCTTGACGAGATGGTCTGGTCAAATTCGTCGAGCAGTAAGGTATTGTTTTATAGATTCAAAGTAAATTTTCGAATATTTCAGGGATGAAACTATTTCTGTTTAAATATATCCATGGAAGAGATTTTTTTTATTATTATTCACGATTGAATGAATATATGTTTATGCAGAAATACATATACAGATTGAATTTTGAATAAAAGGAAATAATAACAATATAGGTATATATATATATATAGACACACACATTTCTAACTTGTTAGTTTTTTTTCAAATAATGAATTAACGAAGATATGTAGTTTAATTCAAAAGGAAATGAACTTGTTAAAAATATATATATATATATAATTTTAAAATGTTATAGAATTTATAAAAATAGATTTAAAATCTGTATAGGTTATGTAATCGGTATTTTTGTAATTTCAAAAGGGGATTGAATAAATTGTAAATTTAAGGATTAGTTGATTTATTTATTTAATGGTAATAAATTGTTTAACAAGTTAAAATATTAATAAATATACATATATATACCGATTTCCATTTACTAGTGAAATTTTTAAATAATGAATTATGGAAATTAATTAGTTCTTAGTCACTTAAAGGAAATTTATAACAGAAAAAAAAAAATGGAAATAAATTATTCAAGTTATTTCAAAGTGTAATAAATCGTATGGTTGTTATACTAGGTCAGAATCTGATAGAAGCAAGCCGGGTTGGATCAAATTGCAAAACAAAATGAAAGGTGAGTTAATCTCACTCAGTTTAAAATTTAAAATTAAAATGATTAAATTTAAATGATTGCTTGAATGGTTGAATGAATTGATGTGATATAGTATAATATTTGGACTTGATTATATTGTGCTGACGTTTGTGGATGCAGGGAAAAAAAGGTTGGAGGGATCCAACTGGATCCCTCAACATTTAATTAAATTATTTAAATTCCCCTGTTATGATGATTTGATGTTCTGTGATGTTTTATGTTGGAATATTGAATGTTATGGTTAGGTCGGATATAATTTGGTATAATGAATTACCATGAAATATATATAAATTGAATTTGTTGGAAAAATAATAATAATAAAAGAAGTGTATTGTAAGTAAAATATTTATAAATAAATTCAAAGAATGAATTCGAAAAGGAATAAGCGACTTTAAAATTCTAATAAATAAATCTCGGGTATACAAAGGAAGTTTTGAATATACAGGAAGTTAATGAATTTTAAATATTTAGTGATATTAATTAAAGAACAAACATTTATAAAAAAATTCAAGATTTAAATTATTGGAAGAAATAAAGAAGTAAATGGGAAAATCTGAAAATTTGTATATTTAGTTAAAAGGCTTAAAATCAAACGGGAAGAATAACATAAATAATAAGTCCACAACTAATGAATTTTGAAATAAGTTGAGGAATTTAAGGAACTCATTTTGAATAAAATAAGTTGGGTATCAATTTGGGAAAAAATTGATTTAAGTGATTGAAGTTGAAATTTCTCTGGATAGCAAGTACATGTTTTAAAAAGAAAATCTTTAAAAGAAAATTTAATTTAATGGTTTAAAGTGGTTTTTTTTATAGAAAGCAAATTTTGTAAAATTTATTATTTCTAATACTTACTTTTCTATAGTAAGTATTTCCTTTTAATCTATTATAGCAATAATTATTTAAAGAATGATTTAGTATTTGTTTTAAAAAGTGTAAATCTAGTTATATATTTTATTAAGTTACCTTATTTTCAAAAATCCATATGGTATGTATTTTTATTAAATTATTGAAGAACTTTTAAAATAAATGTTTTAAAGTATATATTTCAAAGTAAAGTGTTTAAAATTATTTTAAAAATATATTTTCGTGCTTGGTGATTTCAGAGGAGATAGAAATTTTTGGGGAAGTTTATTCCGAAAGAAAGATGATTTTGAAACTATTTTCAAAGGGTTGAAAATAGAAATATATCCTGTGAAGATATTTTTGGAGATTAATAAATAATTTGGAATTATTTATTGGTTGATGGTTGTTTTGTGAATATAATTGATAGTTAAATAACCGACTATCAATATTGGACAATGCGTTAATCGTTTCGAAGAGACCGGGATCGAGATTAATTTCTTGAAAACCACTTCGATCCGGTTTGTACGTTTCGTGCGGAAAACGTGTACGGAGTCGAAGATGGAGCAGTGAAGTGCAAGGGCTAGTCGCTACTAATCCTGAGGATATTTCCAAAATGGATGTAGTAGGAGTAGTGCCTTCGGTTCCGTTCGAACCCGGGACGGACTTGTATGGACGAATGCTTGCGAAACATCGTCAGGTGGGCGATGGGCATTCTAAGTGAAACGTTCTAAAGGTAACGCTTAGCCTCAAGCCTCATCAAATGGGAATGACTGAAAATCAGGGGATATGCAGCAAGGTTAGGTGGGTCATGCCCAAGCAGGACAAGATAATTCCCCTGTCTAGATGTCCCTTATATATATTTCGGCTTAGTGGGTGGTTGGTCGCGCCAACCACGGGGTTTATCTTGTTCGGGACTGTTCAGTAAGGAATGGTTCCGGCCTTGTGTTGCAGGGGATGAAGGGAGTAGTCCTCGGTACGGTGATCTAGGCCCCGTACTGTGACAGGTGGTACCCCAGTGCCTAGTCATTGTTGGAAATTCATTCTCCCTACGAGCCTTGTACGAGTTTTGTTTGTATTACCCACTTCGGTGGCTAGTAGCTGGAATTTAATCATGTAACAATTTCGGCTATTTTATAAGTATTTGTATATAGACCCTATTATAATATCAGAGGATTTCTATAAAAATTGGTTTAGCTATCATAAGGTAAAAACCCGACATGTTTATTTGTGGCGTGGTCTTACGAGATGCTTTTGGTTTTCAAAGGATTTTTGAAACTTAAAAAATCAATTGGGTATGATTTTCTCACTCTGGTATTCCAGACTGACTCGGGTATTATTTGACTGTAATGCTCGGGTCAGACCGAGTATTATAGGATACAGGATATGGTGCTGTGGAGCTCAGGAGACGAGCTGGATGACGATACGTATAATCGTACTTGTTATGTATATATATTCCACTGTTTGAGTTGTTGTGTACCTTGAGTTGTTGTGTATCCATTGTATTGTTTTGATGTGAGCTGTGACTGATGTACTCTGATGATGTGATGTATGTAAACAGATATATTTGATTTTGAGTAAAGATTATTTATTATCTATTATATTTTATTCCGCTGCGATGGTTAGATTCTGATATTGATTTTGTTTTCTCTTCTTCTACCTCTTCTTCTTAAACCCAAATGGTTCGTATTTCTTTACAACTTGAGTTGATTGTTGTAGAAAAATGTTAACTCAAGGGGTACGGATTAGCGGGCTGTTACAAAAAATTTATAAATTGTCAGAGGAAATTTCTAAGATTTTATTCCATAGTTACACGCAAATCAAAGGAAATACATGAATTTTTTTGAACGCGTTTTATAAATAAAAACTTCCGTTGATTTGGGAACAATGGCACGAATTAAATGTGAATGGTCATGAAATTTTTGGATAATGTTTCTATTAAATTAGGAGAGCAAAAGGAAGGTGGAATGTTTACATGCTAATTTCAACCAAGCTTTAAATGAAATTTAACGACTCTCTGGAAGAGTCAAAAAGATTATAAACATATTAAACAAATTGAAGTAAAGGAAAGTGGGTAATTATACGCGAATGAAAATGCTATACGTGAAATTTGAATGTCAGGTAAATTGGTATTTTATTCCAATTTAAAATTTATTTAAGCAAAATAAAAGTATGCAAAGATTTTATTTCTTAATTAAACATGATTTTGCTTAAAATTAAGTTAATTAACATTTCAACAAAATAAACCAAATTTCCAATTAAAGTTAATCTTAACCAAAGTCAAAATTTCAGAAATCTTATCTTCAATTTAAAAATTTGGGCAATGTTTTAATCAATTCAAAATTTAGATTTTTATATAATAAACCCCCTAAGTTTAAAAATTAAAAGTGAAAAATACTTGTTAAAACTTCGGGTTGTTACACTCTCCCTCACTCAGAACTATTCATCCTCAAAAAGGAAGAAGGTAGGGGAATAGAAACAACTTGAAAGAAAACTAAATTGAAACTCAAAATAGAATCATTAATCTAAACCATACAAATTAAATTTTAAATTAATAATTGATTTCATCTATTTAATTTCACTTAAGTTAAATTTTACTATTTCAAATTTCATTACTTCATCTTTCAATTATCTTAAAATAAAAATTTCTAAAATCATAAGTTTGAAAATCATTTGTTATACTCAAAAATGTGTTCAATAAATTAATATCTTTTTTTATTCCTAATTATAACTAAATTTATTTCCCTCAATACATTTTTATCATCTATGTTAAATATGTTTACACTTATTACAACTGCTTAAATTTATTCTTAGTTCCTTTAACATCATTTTATATTGTAAATTATTCCATTACCTCAGTTAATCTTTTTATAACTAGAATTTAAGTGTATAACATTTATTATAAACACTCAAATTTTATTTATATAATCTTTTTATATAATCTTTTAGTTATAAAAAAATTTATATTGTATATTATCCAATTACATTGTTAACTTCTGAAAATCAAGGTAAGTTATATTGAAATGCAATTGAGTATTATACAAATAAAACTTTCAAATTCAATTATCTCAAGTTGGAATCATTTATTCAAAAATTTGATTTTCTTTTTCTATAATTGAAATTATTCCTCAAGATAAAATTTAAGAATTAAATTTCTGATTCCCTTCAAACCATTTAGAGATAGATAAATATATGTACATAATATGCCAAATCAAATTTAAATCATATATCTGTATATTATAAATCAAGTCATATTTTAAAGATTCAAATCAATTAAATTCTCAAGGTAACACTGTAGCCAGACTACAGAATAGTCTCTTCACTTCGAAACTCGAAAATGAATGTTGATGATGTTGCTGTCATCACCGAAATTATTTCCCAGCGACAAAGAGAAGAGCACTGATTTTTAAAACTTTAAAATTCTCTGGAAACAAATTTCTATTCGAAAATAATTTAAATAATATATCCTTTTAAAACTTAAAACACAAGGTTTGAAACCATCGGAAATTGAATTCTCAAGTTCTTGTTTTAAATTCATTTCTGTTTCCAAATTAATTTATAACCATTGTTTATATCCAATTATTTATATGAGACAAAACCCATGGTTTACAAAACCATAAATAAAATCAAAGACTATTATCTCTTGACAACTAGTTAAATTAATTATAAAATTCTGAAAATTTATAATTATATATAATATTAGCTTTTTTTCCAAATATATGAATAAATTTTTCAAAACAAGGATAGAGATTCAAATTTGATGGACTCAAATCAAAGTGAATTTTTATTTAAAGATAAGTTGGAATCAGAAGATCCGATAATTAAATAACCGAATAAGGAACTGGATAAGTTTATATAAATCGCGGGCAACCTTAACCGGGTCAACCGTGACTTAATGAATAAGAACGATGTGGATTTTCTGGGGTAAATCTACATTTGATCCGAAGAGAAAAAGTTTAGAATAACCAAAGATACTAGTATATAAACCGAGGATAAATATAAATCTCTGGTGAATCATTGCTAACTGTAAAGGAGTTTCACCCCTTTATTAGAATATTGTCGAGACCGCCAATTCACTATAAAGATCATCCGAAGTGGAGTTATGTGATACTCCAGAATTGAAAGAAGACGAATAATGAGGGATACGAATGAACTTTGGAACCACAGGGAACGTTCCAAAATTCAAAGGAAATCGAATCATAAGGAAGAGATTGAATGAAAGTGATTCTGTAAATCAAATTTATCATACATTCTAAGTTTTGCCTAGAGCTAAAGCTCTGATACCAGATGTAACGACCCGGTATTTTCAACCATTCGCATCCGTACATGTCGGACTTGAATTGTTCAAAATACCGCATTGTAAATAAAATTTGGCAAATCTCAGAATATACAGTAAATAAATAATCATAGAATCACAGACACAAAAATCATAATACTCGCAGTAGAATTTAAAAATAACTTGGTGGTTCATGAAGCCACTATCAATAGTCTCAAAATAAGTATAAAGTACATAGTCTTAAACCAAATTTAGTTTGAAATCTCCCCAGAAACTCTCAATATTAGATCGTCTTGATTGCAAAGCCTAAATAAGAACTGAACAGAAACTTGACGGCAACTTGAAAAGAGATGATCAACAGAAGTCCAAGCTTTGGAGGTGAAGTCTGAACTGAAACTCAGGCTGACCCGAGCGTAAAATAAAACATAAACACTCGAGTCAGGACATACATACTTATACAGTGTAAGCTAATTCAAGTGAATTGTAATATAAAGGCAAGTAACTTAAAGGATGCTTGGGACCTCCTATCCCATAAGGATCCGTTAAACTATTTACTATGTAGTAATATTCTGCTATTATAATAGTGTCTATTTGTAATGTAAACTTAATTTAAAATAGCGTTAAGGAGTGACCCAACATTCCCCTTAACACATAATATATTCCCATAGTCTATACAGTACCGTAATCTCCCCCGTACTGGGCGTCGTCAGAGGGCACTTCATAGGTATGGTACAAAACCAAAATCGTATAAGGCTCGCTAGGGTAGGTGACAAGGCACAACTAGGCAATGCCAGGGTAGATATACCAATTACGCTTCCGGACCGGTGGTAGCGCGTAGCTGCCACTACCGTCCACCTCGAACAACACTCCTGAATCAAAGGTGCACACCAAACAATCACAAAGTAATAGAATGGCATACGAAGAAGTGCGTCCGATAAGAGGTGCTACCTCCTTAGCCCGTCGATCGCTCCTGTTTTAGCCACCTTATGCCAACTCACGGGAGTCGGGTCCACCTACATACCTCAAGGAATCGTCACCACCATCCTACTTCATTCTGGAATCTCCACCGCGTACACGGTTGTCAAAGTGGTTTTCGATATCGACATAGAGTATGCCCATATTCGATCCCAGTCTCTTTAACAACCAACATTATTATTACCTATGGTTATAAAAATCCAAAATAGTTTTATATTTCAATCAAAATACTACATTTAAACTATTTAAAAGTGAAGTTATTATTCTTACAAAAAATCCAATATATAATCCTAAAGGTTTAGCCTTAGTTCATTTGTATCAATTACAGCACTTGCAAAGTGCGGAAATATCATTTACAACAGATTGAGTAAATTAAATTTTAGACTTCAATATAATTTCAGCAAAAATTTAAATCCTTATTTAAACAATTTGACTTATAAAATCATAATTTCCACCTTTAAATAGTCATTTAATTTACTCAATAATTTACGATTTTTATAAAGTAAATTTTGCAAATATATATCTAACTTCTTTATACTTTACTTATAAAAAATCAAGTGCAAAATTTTCTATGAATTTTCTTAACAATTAAGTTTAATTACCATTTCAAAAATAAACTAAATTTCCAATTAATTTCTTTACTTACCTTTATTTTAAAACCAACCTCCCATTTCTAAATCAAGTTATATTTCAACTTCCATATTTTTCACAATCTACCTATTTAATTCATAGAAACTTAACCTTTATTAATTTGCTTTATATTCAAGTTATACCAAATTTTCATATTTTATTTCTTAACTTAATTTCCATTTATCTTACAAATCAAAATTTACAACATAAATTTATATTTTCAATTTTTAACATTTATTTATTTACATAGTCAACTTGTATAATATCACTATACTTATAAAAACATTTTTAGTCCCATTTATAAACCAAATATTATAACATTCTAATTTAAAAATATTTAATATTTCCAAAATATATATATATATATATATATATATTAATATAAACCACGGGTCTGTATAGTATTTTCTAACCTAGGTCAAGTGATACGGATAATATATCATTTCAATTCGTAACTTACAAAAAAAAGATCCGGGTTCTATCATTTCAAACCCGCAATCCCAAGTTAAATAATAAATAAATGAATATTAACAAATATCGTTCAGGCCTATCATTTCAGCCCGTAACGATTCTATTCTACAGGAGACTTGCGGTGATAAACGGTAAATAAATAAATGGTATAACAGCATAAATATAACAGTAAGAAATATAACTGATGATGGGTAAATTTAATAACGGGGTTTCTAACATCATAAATTTATCACAGGCAATTAAAATATAAAATAAAATCATTCTACAATTTCACTTGTTAATAAATTACAGATCTATAAGTATGTTTTTCAGGTGAGAAATACTCACCTTTTCGCTGCCGAAGATTAGACTCAAAACTAAGATAACCACATCGAAACAGCATAGAAAGCACGATCAAATATTGGAAGATGAGACAAACTTATTTCGATCTAGAAACAAGATAAATAAATAAAACTGAGTACGCGAATTCCAATTACGAACAAAGCAAATTTTTAAATAAAACAAAATTGGAACGAGCTAAAATAAAATGAAAATTGACTCAAATTGCTCGACCACTCCACCGCACGACTTGACCCATTAAAACGAAATCTCGGCCTGCCCATTTATATTTTCCAAATCAAAATTAACAAAATAAATTTATACTCTATTCTTTACCCTTTTTACAAAATATTATGACGTGTAAATAAAAAGGTGACAAATCTTAGGTGGGCAACATGCAATTCACAGCAGTGATAACATAAAGGTGGCGCATGCAAAATATTTTTTTTTTCTTGTTTTTTTTTCTTTTTCTCTCTCTCTCTTTTTTCATTAGGAGACAAGTAACATATCAGAATCCCCAAATCAAAACAACTTTATACTGTTCTTACATAAATCATATATCCTAATACGTAATGTTTCTATATTTTAAAACACAGGTGACCAACACAAAAACGCGTGCGGTCTGGAAATACTTCTTCCCTAAACACTCGCGTAAACAAAGCAGTGGAATTATCTGAAAGATTTTAGGCTGGGCGAACCTTAGGTGGCGTTTGCCTTTTATATTATATATTTTTTTCTTCAAATTGAAGTGCGCCTATACTCAAACAAGTATGTAGTGATACAATATACAGGTGGCGATAAGATAAATATTCAAGTGCTAGGCTAAAACTACATCAGTGATGCTTGGCAATGCACGTCCAGATCGGAGAGGAGGGGAAAGAAGTTAGGCGTTTGTCATGCGGTGGAGCAGTTTGAACAGAACAATGGGAAAAAAACAAAAGAAGGAAATGAAGTTGTAGCCATTACCTGATGCTACTGATTCTCACGCACGCAAGGAAGAAGAGGAGAAACCAAATGCAGTGAATGATGGAATTTATGCAAACGTGTTTGGTATTTAAAGATAAAGCTTGCATTAATAGAGGTGAGAAAATAGGCAAATTATATTCTGAACGGTCAAGAAATTTCATTATGTTTGAGCTTTTGTAATCTCGTTAGATAAAGGCAAGAAATAACTTTGCTTGAAACGTCAAGGAACCATGATACGTGAGTTGTTCATTTACCAGTGGTGCGTTGATTTAGATGAGAGATTATAGGCAAGCATTAATTTAAAACAATTATACCCATTGCGTTGATTTTTTTTGAAGGGAAAAGGCAATAGATGATTCTAGAAATGGTCAGGAAAACATTTATTCCTACTATAAATCTGTAACGACCCGCCATTCATCTTCACAGAATGACGCATCATTAATAAGAAAGAAGGAGATAGAAAAGAGAAAGAAAGAGAAGAAAGAAGAAACAACACATCAGAATCTAAACCGCGGAACGGATAAATTATATTAATAACATAAAATATTACATAGTTTACAACAACTATCAGAGTACACAGATAATACAGCACATACTAGACAGTTATAAACACCAGTCTAGTTATTACAACTCAGAGACAACACAGAACACGCAGCGGAAACTATATATCTACAACGTAGAAGCCTCCTGCTCCATTGCTCCTCTATAATTCGTCAAAGCTAACCTGAATCCCTTAGCTACTCGTTAAACTTTGAGTACCCAAGAGTTTAAGAAAACAAAAGATAAATTCTGGGTCAGACATGGGTCTGGTGTGAGTAACAAGTTAAAGTTGCTTAATTTTCAAAAACCTTTTTGAAAAGAAAGGTATCACGTAAGACTTCCCACACATAAACATGGAAAAGTTTTTACCTTACGCTAACCAAAACATTTGATAGGAAATCCAGTGATATTATAATAGGTCTAGGGTTTTCAAGTAAATATGAAATAGCCGAAATTATTACATCTATTAAATTCCAGCTACAAGCCACAAAAGTGGGTAATAGGATCAAAACCATTGACACTTATTGGATTTTGGATTCCATACAATGGCAGGGCTACTGGGGTACCGCCCGTCACAGTACGTGGCCTAGATCAACGTACCGATGAGTACGCCGGCTCCCCTACAGCACAAGGCCGGAACCATTCCTTACTGAATAGTTTCGAACAAGAAAACCCCGCAGTTGATGCGCAATTCCAACCTCCCACTAAGCCGAATAAAAAGGGACCTCTAGACAGGGGAAAATCTCGTCCTACTTGGGCATGACCCACTTAGCCTTGCTGCACCTCCCCTATTTTTGCCATTCCCGGTCGATGAGGCTTGAGGCTACGATTACCTTATAGGACACATCACTTAGAATGCTCATCGTCCACCTGACGATGTTCTGAACGCATTCAATCCATACAAGTTCGTTCCGGGTTCGAACGAAACCGAAGGCATTATCTCGTTACACTCGTTTTGGAATCACCCTCAGAGTTAACGACGATAACCCTTGCACTTTGAATCACCATCTCGAGCCTGAAAGTAATACCGGTCAAACTCATCATGGAATCACCCCCAGAGTTATACTGACGAATAGTCCATACACCTCGAATCTTCACTCTTCACATAAGATTCACGACCTATCGTTAATTTGGATCGATGTAGTTTTCGGATATCCAAATATGAAAACCCGATCTCGGTCTCATCGAAATCCAAAGCGTGTCTTTTAGGTCCAAGTTGTTTTAGAGTTTAAAACAATTCAGTTACATTATCTATATGCACACAGATGGATAATTCACAGATTCAAAATAGATAATCATCACCACTGATAATCCATATTATCATTACCAAAGATAATCCATATCAAAATGCAACCAATGCATCCATATCACACAACATTACTAATCTCATAGTTAAGATTTCAAACCATTCAAGGCAACCAATATCATCCATTCATAAGCAATGATCTAAAATCATACCATCTATAATTAATTTAAAACGAATTAAATTAATTACATCTTCCCTAATTAATTTAAAGTGAATTATATTAATTACTTACCTCAATATAAATCTTACTTACATCACCATTAATTAATTACAATTTAATTAATTATCCTCTAATTTATCATCTTAATTAATCACCCCTGATTAATTATACTTTAATTAATTTCACAAAATTAATTACTCTAAACCAAATACAGTAATTAAGCTTTAATTACTTCATTAATTAACTATAATTAATTGCATTTAACCTTAATTAATTACAATTAATTAATTACATTTAATCACTTATTATTGATTATTTAATCTTAATTAGTCAATCTTAATTACATCATTAATTATATTAATTAATGATCTTCAATTATATTTAATTAATTATCTTATTTAAAATTAATTACATTTAGTAATTAATCTCAATTAAACCATAATCATTAATCACCTTTGATTAATTACATTCTGTAAGTAACTACGTTTAATTACTTATCAAATTAATTACTCTTTAATTAATTTCTTTAATTAATCCCTTGATTAATTATATAAAGTAATTCAATCCAAATTACATTAACAATTCCATCATTATCAACTAATTACATCTAGTAATTTATCTTTAATTACTTCACTTAGTAATTACATTCCATAAATTATATTAAGTAATTATTATCAACCAACAAGTGATTAAAATTAATTAAACTAACTTAATTAATTTAAACTATCCACAATAAACCCCATTAATTACATTAAGTAATTAATTTCTTAATTACTTCCATCAAGTAATTAATCTTAAAAAAATTCACAATTAATTATCATTAAATTAATTAATCTAATTAATTATTAAAAATTAATCATATTAATTAATTACTAAATAATCCTTAGTTAATGACCTTCATTAACTATTTACCATTCTTTAATTACTTTTCTTAATTTACTTCTTAATTAATCTCTAATTTTAAATTAATCCAAATTATTAATTATAAATTAAATAAATAAATCATTCCTTAATTATCTTATTTATTTAATTATTTTAATACCTTAATAATTTCTAAGATAATCCATTCCTTATTAATAATTAAATAAATATTAAAGTGTACTTAGAACATTGCATTTTTAAATTCAAATTCAAATTCCATTTTGAATCTAAAATTCAAAATGATATTTATTTAAACATTAACCAAATTTAAATTCCATTTAAAATCCTTTAAAATAAATGTAAATAACATTTATTACTTACATTTAAAACTTATACAAGTTAAGCCTTAATTTGTTTAATTTTATTTAAAAATAAGTTTTAAGTACATTACCATTTAATTTCCGTTTATAAATCATTTATAAAAAACTTCATTTCAAAAGAATCAAGTTTAAGTATTTTTTTGAAAACACATTTACCTCTAACAAGCAATTTAAATTTAAACTTATTTGAAAGCATTCAGAATTTATAAAATTTATTCAAATATCCAGAATTTAAATTCAAGATTCTAGAACCCATTTTAAATAATTTGATTTAAACCTTGATTTTAAAACTCTTTATCCAAATTCCTTTTTTTTAAACTGAAGATTCAAAGGTCTTAAGAAAAACTGAACTTAAAATTTAAATTCAAACTGCTGTTTTAAATTAGGTTTTAGATTTCAAAAATAAAATTCCAAATTTCCAGAACTGTCGGGTTTTCTTCTTTTTTAAAAAAAATAAAACTGAAACCCACTTTCAAAATTTAAAAAACTATAAGATTTCAAAACCATTTGAAACTATGATACATACTAGATTTAAACTTAACTCGGATTTAAAACTAGGATTTAAAACTTAACTTTCATTTAAATCTATGGTTTAAATTTTATTTTGAATTTTAAAACCAGACCATCAGGTTTCTGTAATAAAAACAGCTATTTCACTTTTACCCGAGCTACCCTATTCCCAGCTTCGAGTCATCAGGCCCATTCCTTCGAGCAAAACACAGCAATCACTCGAGTAATACTCGATTTCAATATACTACATCTATCAGGCAAACTTCTGAAGCCAAAAGTGCACGGTGCACGTGCACCGTGCCTCCGGCTATCTCCATCCACCTCCGGTGGTCTCCACACCTCGGCGACCAAACCCCCGACCCAACACGACCATCAATTCTTCCCTCCTCAGCTCAAAATCGAGTTCGAGTCTTCAACCCCTGACCTGGAAATACACGAGCTTCATCATCTCCAAACCTGTCATCCCCACACTCGAATAATTCCCACCACCAGAAAGTTTATAACTCCGGCCTCCACTTCGTCTATAGCCAAGCTTCCATTACCCAAGAGCCAGTTGAAATCGATCAACTCTTCATCCCGTGCCGACCAATTTAAACTACCTAGTTAAAACTATGGTTCTGGACAAGATCTCATCACCGCAGCCACCACGATGAACTACAACTCCATCCAACATTTTTCCAAGCTCCACTGAACACTCCTCTACCCACTGGAAAAAAACACGACTCCCCAAATCAATCTGATCACCAGTGACCACCCACAAACCAATTTCTGGCCAAACCAGAAATATACATCCAAACCCAAACTAAAATTTTAGATTTTTGATTTAAAAATCGTGTTTTAGTCTAAGTATTCAAATTAAAATCCTGGATTTATAAACTAAAATGTTTGGGTTTTCCCTTATTCAAAGTTTGCTTTGTTGTTTTAAATGCCCAATAAGATTTCAAATTTAATTTAACTTAAATAATATTTTTAAAAACTTCTCTACGATAAACAAACAAGTTTTGTTTAAAACTTGAATCTTAACACAGATTGGATCAAGAGGTATGGTTTTTAATTCCAAAAACTAGAGCTTGAACTAAGAACAGAGGGGTTACAGGAATATCAACCATGCACACATCATACATGTATAAACATACAAATATTTCATATATACATTCACATAAACATATTTATTTCCAGATGTAAACATGCAACCAATTTATACTTAAGTAATTTTAACAAAAAAAATATTACTCACCTTATAAAATCAGAAGAGCGCCATGGATTTTGAAAAACTTTGTGCTTTTAAAAAATGGGAAGCTTCAATCTTGAATTGCCTAAATGAACCTAAGTTGCTTGTTTCTTAAATTTTGAAACTTTAAATCCTATTTTGCATTTCCTCTTGATTTCACAATACAGTTGCATGCATGCTTCTTTGAGACTCCAGATTTTTAAAATGTAGGCTGCCTTGATTTAATATGCAGTTTTAAACAGTTTTCCTTGAATGCTACAGATTTGCTTCCCACATTCTAGAAAGGAGGAAGTGCAGGTCTGTTTGCATGCTTTGATTCAATTTGAAAAATGATATGCATGCTTCTGATTTTGCAGGATCTGATGATGTTTCAGATTTTAATTTTTTTGAGAATGTGTGAGTTCTTCTTTGCATTTGATTTAGAAAAGAAACAAAAATGAAAGAGAAATTGTTCATAAAAACTGAAATAAAAAAGAATAAAAAAATGCCACATGTCTCTAATTCTAACATTTGTCAAGTTGTAGTGTTTATTGATTAACACATGTCTTTTTATTTGTAAATGCTTACGTTTGTTTTTAAATGTTAATTATTTATAATTAAGTTAATTTGTATTTTAATTAGATGTTAATGTAAGATAGATGTAAACCCTTGTTTAATTAATTAGTTAATATGTATTTATTTATATGTAGATAAATTTTGAAATGAATAAATCCAATTTAGTTTATAAAATAAAGTTTATACAAATATTTCAAAATCAAAACAAACTAAAAATATTTATACTTTAAATTTTAAAGCTTTGAATTTAAATTCAAATCAAGTTATATATATACATATATAACTACCCAATTAAACTTTGAAAACAATTATTTTTATTAAAATCTATTTATTAAAAACAATGTATTATTATATTTTTAAAATAACAAAATTGATAACTATAAATAATTTATAAATGAAATTGTCTTCTTTATTAATAAATTATTTATTTTATCCAATTATATCTAAATAAACCTTATTGTTATTTTATGTAAATTTAAACTTGAGTTAAACATATTTTAAATCATTTCAATCATTTACCTTAGGTATTTAAAATCATATTGTTATTTATTATATACTTTTTAAAAACTTAATATCAAATAAATTAATTTTTTTATCTTATCAATTTAAAACCATATTTATTTATTAAATAACCTTTAAAAGTTTAACTTTTAAATAAAATCAAAATTCCTAATTTTTACTAAAGATATATATTTTAATAGAAAACAAGATTTATTTATTTATTAGATTTAAAACAAGATCTATTAACAATATATACATATTGTATATACATTATAAATAGATAATAATTTATTAGATTTAAAAAGATAAAATCTATTAATTAAATATTTATTTTATTGGATTATTAAATTAATTCAAATCTTATTACAAAGATTATCGAATCAATTTAATTTTTAATTCAGATTATTAAATTGATATTGCTTCAAAATTCCGAGTCATCACATTCTTCCCTCCTTAAAAGAATTTCGTCCCCGAAATTTAAAACAAAGGTAATTTAATAATCTATTTAAAGATTTAATTTTAAAACACAAGCATATACCAATGATATGCTAACAATCATAGCAACCAATTCACTCAATCAATCAAACTTATCTATCCAAATAAAATTATGGATAGAGTTTCCTCGAGTTTCCCCGGTAAAAATATAGGGATACTCGCTCTATAGATTCCAAACAATCAATACTATTAGGCTACCTAGCTCCTATTCGTGTAGATCTACTAAACTAGATAGCATATTAGACTACAGACGAGTCTGATTCAACAACCAAACCTCCTGAACAGCTGGTTCCAAAACCAGAGATAGATCAGACACGTACTCCCTCAGAGATACGTGAAACATATCGAATCCCAGTTATCCAAACTGGCAATTCAATTCTAAAAACCAAACACTTATCTTCAAAAGAACTCAGAGATCCAAAATATCTCGGAGCTAGCTTTCCATCCTTACTCAATACTTACAGCTCCTTTAGATCGAAGAAAACTCCAACAATAACGAAGTCTCCAACTTCGAATTCCAAATTCCTCCGTTTCTTATCCACAAAAGTCTTCGGACGATCCTGGGCTGCCATCATCCAAACGGATCAACTCAACCCCTTGTTGATTCCTCTAGAACAAACAGAACCAGAAACAACCCAACCCAATGATCTCGTCAAGATCAATCCAAAACCAAGAACACAACTCTACTCCAAAACCAGCAGAAGATTACAAACTTCTCCTAATCCGGAAAAGACAACCAGAAACACTTCCAAACTGCTTTCCGCTGCACAACTCTGATCCGAAGTAGATAAGAAAATGCTGATAAAGATTACGAGCGCAAACTGGACATCACTTCCCAGAAAAATGGTTCAACGGATCCATAAAGAAAACTCAGAAATTCCTCCAAAACCTGGGTTGCTTCATCAAACTCTATCTCTAGGTATCATTCTCCAACTAAACAGAACCTCCGGTTCCCCTCCTGGAATACTAGTCGATAAGAAAACTCAATCTCCAAATATTGACAAACCTCTGTCATCCCAGAAGACATCCAGAAAATCTCCAACAATCCAAGAGAACACTCACACAATCGCAAGTCACTTTTGCGATCAACCCTGATAAATTTCCAAAGAAAACTGTTCTCTCTTTACCAATCAAAACAGCTTACACTGGTCTAATCAATCCATTGAAGAAACAGATTCACTCTGTTGCTTCTGAACTCCATCTCCAGAAAAACTACTCAGCTAAGACCTCTCTGTCGGCTCATAGAACACTCCGAGCTACACTGCTGACACCAAAGCCAAAGACTTCCTAATCCAAAGCCCTTCGAGAAACTCGGACTCCAAAGCTAACCACAACATCCTGCTGAATCCAGCTACAACACTGAAGCATACACATTTCCCAAAACTTGTTCCAAAGAAATATCTTTGGACACATCCATAGTCACTGCATCTCATCACGCAGTTACAACTTCCTGAGGTATCAAGATACCATCACTTGCTCCTGCCCAACCGACAGATCCAAACTCAACTCACCAAACTCTGCACTTCAAAGATGTCTCCAAACCTTAACAAGTTTCCTTCAGAGATCGATGAAATCTCTACACTCTCCACAACTTACTCGAGACGATATTCGGTCTACAGTCTCGACAGATACACTTCCAACCTCAAACATCAAACTCCAATCAATGGTAGTAGTCGTATTACAAACACCACTACCTTATCTACCTTTATAACCTATATTGGAAAACCTGAACAGGTAACCCAACAGATAGGTAGAAATAGATAAATATATATATAAATATATTCAAAATTACAAATACGCTCTCTCAAGATAGACACCACTCCAAAGCCTAGGTATTCACTCAACCTAATGCTCTGATACCACTATAACGACCCGCCATTCATCTCCACAGAATGACGCATCATTAATAAGAAAGAAAGAGATAGAAAAGAGAAAGAAAGAGAAGAAAGAAGAAACAACACATCAGAATCTAAACAGCGGAACGAATAAATTATATTAACAACATAAAATATTATATAGTTTACAACAACTATCAGAGTACGCAGATAATACAACACATACTAGACAGTTATAAACACCTGTCTAGTTAGTACAACTCAAAGACAACACAGAACACACAGCGGAAACTATATATTTACAACGCAGAAGCCTCCTGCTCCATTGCTTCTCAATAATTTGTCATAGCTAACCTGAATCTCTTGGCTACTCGTAAAAATTTGAGTACCCAAGAGTTTAAGAGAAAAAAAGATAAAGTTTGGGTCAGACATGGGTCTGGTGTGAGTAACAGGTTAAAGTTGCTTAATTTTCAAAAACCTTTTTGAAAAGAAAGGTATCACGTAAGACTTCCCACACATAAACATGGAGAAGTTTTTACCTTACGCTAACCAAAACATTTGATAGGAAATCGAGTGATATTATAATAGGTCTAGGGTTTTCAAGTAAATATGAAATAGCCGAAATTGTTACATCTATTAAATTCCAGCTACTAGCAACAAAAGTGGGTGATACAATCAAAACCGTTGGCACTTATTGGATTTTGGATTCCATACAATGGCAGGGCTACTGGGGTACTGCCCGTCACAGTACGTGGCCTAGATCAACGTACCGAGGAGCACGACCGCTCCCTTGCAACACAAGGCCGGAACCATTCCATACTAAATAGTTCCGAACAAGACAACCCCGCAGTTGGTGCGCAATTCCAACCGCCCACTAAGCCGAATAAAAATGGACCTCTAGACAGGGGAAAATCTCGTCCTACTTGGGCAAGACCCACTTAGCCATGCTGCACCTCACCTGTTTTAGCCATTCCCGGTCGATGAGGCTTGAGGCTACGATTACCTTATAGGACACATCACTTAGAATGCTCATCATCCACCTGACGATGTTCTGAAAGCATTCAATCCATACAAGTTCGTTCCGGGTTCGAACGAAACCGAAGGCATTATCTCGTTACACTCGTTTTGGAATCACCCTCAGAGTTAACGACGATAACCCTTGCACTCTGAATAGCCATCTCGAGCCTGAAAGTACTACCCGTCAAACTCATCACGGAATCACCCCCTAGAGTTATACTGACGAATAGTCCTTACACCTCGAGTCTTCACTCGTAACATAAGATTCACGACCTATCGTTAATTGGGATCGATGTAGTTCTCGGATATCCAAATATGGAAACCCGATCCCGGTCTCATCGAAATCCAAAGCGTGTCTTTTAGGTCCAAGTTGTTTTAGAGTTTAAAATAATTCAGTTACATTATCTATATACACACGGGTAGATAATTCACAGATTCACAATAGATAATCATCACCACAGATAATCCATATTATCATTACCAAAGATAATCCATATCATAATGCAACCAATGCATCTATACCATACAACATTGCTAATCTCATAGTTGAGATTTCAAACCATTCAAGGCAACCAATATCATCCATTCATAAGCAATGATCTAAAATCATACCATCTATAATTAATTTAAAACGAATTAAATTAATTACATCTTCCCTAATTAATTTAAAGTGAATTATATTAATTACTTGCCTCAATATAAATCTTACTTACATCACCATTAATTAATTACAATTTAATTAATTATCCTCTAATTTATCATCTTAATTAATCACCCCTGATTAATTATACTTTAATTAATTTCACAAAATTAATTACTCTAAACCAAATACAGTAATTAAGCTTTAATTACTTCATTAATTAACTATAATTAATTGCATTTAACCTTAATTAATTACAATTAATTAATTACATTTAATCACTTATTATTGATTATTTAATCTTAATTAGTCAATCTTAATTACATCATTAATTATATTAATTAATGATCTTCAATTATATTTAATTAATTATCTTATTTAAAATTAATTACATTTAGTAATTAATCTCAATTAAACCATAATCATTAATCGCCTTTGATTAATTACATTTTGTAATTAACTACCTTTAATTACTTATCAAATTAATTACTCTTTAATTAATTTCTTTAATTAATCCCTTGATTAATTATATAAAGTAATTCAATCCAAATTACATTCACAATTCCATCATTATCCACTAATTACATCCAGTAATTTATCTTTAATTACTTTACTGAGTAATTACATTCCATAAATTATATTAAGTAATTATTATCAACCAACAAGTGATTAAAATTAATTAAACTAACTTAATTAATTTAAACTATCCACAATAAACCCCATTAATTACATTAAGTAATTAATTTCTTAATTACTTCCATCAAGTAATTAATCTTAAAAAAATTCACAATTAATTATCATTAAATTAATTATTAAAAATTAATCATATTAATTAATTACTAAATAATCCTTAGTTAATGACCTTCATTAACTATTTACCATTCTTTAATTACTTTTCTTAATTTATTTCTTAATTAATCTCTAATTTTAAATTAATCCAAATTATTAATTATAAATTAAATAAATAAGTCATTCCTTAATTATATTATTTATTTAATTATTTTAATATCTTAATAATTTCTAAGATAATCCATTCCTTATTAATAATTACATAAATATTAAAGTGTACTTAGAACATTGCATTTTTAAATTCAAATTCCATTTCGAATCTAAAATTCAAAATGATATTTATTTAAACGTTAACCAAATTTAAATTCCATTTAAAATCCTTTAAAATGGATGTAAATAACATTTATTACTTACATTTAAAACTTATACAAGATAAGCCTTAATTTATTTAATTTTATTTAAAAATAAGTTTTAAGTACATTACCATTTAATTTCCTTTTATAAATCATTTATAAAAAACTTCATTTCAAAAGAATCAATTTTAACTATTTTTTTGAAAACACATTTACCTCTAACAAGCAATTTAAATTTAAAATTATTTGAAAGCATTCAGAATTTATAAAATTTATTCAAATATCCAGAATTTAAATTCAAGATTCTAGAACCCATTTTAAATAATTTGATTTAAACGTTGATTTTAAAACTCTTTATCCAAATTCCCTTTTTTTTTTAAAACTGAAGATTCAAAGGTCTTAAGAAAAACTGAACTTAAAATTTAAATTCAAACTGCTGTTTTAAATTAGGTTTTAGATTTTCAAAATAAAATTCCAATTTCCAGAACTGTCGGGTTTTCTTCTTTTTAAAAAAAATAAAACTGAAAACCCACTTTCAAAATTTAAAAAACTATAAGATTTCAAAACCATTTGAAACTATAATTGTAACAACCCTGTATTTTGTGATTTATTTTTTTTGTATATTTTAACTAGTTTAATTAAATTTTGATTTAAAAACTTATTTTTTTTTATTTTGAATGATTAATTTTGTTACTTTAAATATAAACTTTAGTTTTGATATGAATTATCATTCCAAAGCATGACTAAAAAGAATATTTTCCGAAAAGTGAATTTTGGTCAAATTAATCAAACTTTGACTTTTAATTTAAATTTTTAAAAGTTTGAAAATATAAATTTTATCTTTTATTATGAAAGTACATAAAATTTTAAGAACACTGCTTTTCTTTTCGTTGAAAACGGATTTAAATTGCAAAAGTTATACTGTTTTCAATATTGTGTGTATATTGGGTTATTCAGCAATAGTCTTTATTTTAAATTTTATAAATGACATTTTATTTGATATATCTTATTCCAACTCGTATATTTATGTTATATTATGTATACTTTGACTTTTGGATATTTTTTAAATGATAATAGAATTTTTCAAAAATTTACTGTATTTATTTCCTATTTTTTTAAGGTTGTTTTCTTATTTTCTGCTATTTTCTTCGTTAAAATTATATTTAAATTTTTTTTATTTGTTTTCTGAATGTACTTTTATTTTATATTATTATTTATGTTTAAAAATATATTACAAGCTCATATGAATTTTCTAAAATTTATTTCATGTAATTTCAAATTTTCTAGACTAGTTTACTATTTTAGCTATTTTCTTTAATTTAACTTTATATATTTAATAAATATTATATTTTTATTTATATTTTGATAAATTTTCGAAATCTTATCTGTTATTGTTATTAACTCCACAATATCAAGTCATGTAAACAAATTTAAGAAGTTTGAAAGGTTTAAAGGCTAAGAAACGTAATGTCGTTTCACGTTTCTTTTACAGTTTCTTTTGTCATCAATTCATCAGTTATTTTAGCCACTCCTTACTTTATTTATTTATTTTATACATTCACTTTTATTTGCTGTGTTTATACTTTATTAATATTAATTTTATATGTATTTTGATTAAAAATAGATTTTTCCAAAGATTATTTGGGTTGTTTCAATTTATTTAGCCTAGTTTCACATATATTGATATTTTCTTTGTATAAATTATATAATTTAAAATGTATTTATTTATTTTTCTTATTTACATTATTTCTGAGATTATTTATCTATTTTATCAGGTTTTTTATGTATTTACAAAATAGAAAAGAGAAATTTAAAAGGCCTTAAACTTTCTATCTTCCTATGGGCCTTTATAGTCCACCCTTTTACTTTTAACCTAACCTTTCACCAATTAACCCTAACTATTCCTCATTTTTTTTCTCCAGCCGACTTCCTCCTGTTATTCACGAATTTTCAAACCTCCAAAACCCTAAAAATCATGGCCTCCATCTTGAAGAAAAAAATTTAGGTAAATTCCTCTTTTCTTTCTACTTTTTCTCCTATTTCTATGCAAATTTGCCTTGCTTTCTCCCCTGATTGGAGCGGCTTTCCCCCTTGCTCCATGGCCACCGCCGCCTTCCATCTCTTCCCTACCATCACCACCATCTAAGCCTACAGCCATGACCCTGGCCGAACACTACTAGAAAATACTGCAATTTCCTACGCAAAATTTCCGACGTCTTTCCTACGCCAAAAGGCGGGGCGTAGGATAGGCGTAGGAAACTGGTAGAAAGAGGTAAAGACGTAGAGAAGACGTAAGGAAATTTCCTACGCTTCTCCTACACCAACTTCAACACGTAGAAAAAAAATCGAGGCGTAGGTAAGATGTAGAAAATCGTCTACACTAAAATGACACTGTAGAAAAGGCGTAGATAATCTCCTACGCCATTTCCACGCCTCTGTTATATTTATACAATTCTACGTTGACGTAGGAAAGACGTAGGAAATTTCCCACGCCATCCCTACAATTGCATTTTTTTTACACTAATCACCGTATACTTCCATTCTCCTAACCTCAGTTTTTCACCGAACAAAAAAAAAACTAATTCTACAAAAATCCGATTCAGCTGCAATCTCCATGGCGATGCTTGAACGCAGAAAAAACTAGGGTTTCAAAAATCAACGCCTTCTAAATAATCATCGCTGCATACTCGGCTATTCCATCAGCCATCGTCGGCTCATCCTTGCCTCCTACGCGATATTTTCTACTGCTGATTTGAAGTCCTGCTACAGTCTCTTTATACTGCCACTGCTAATTAAGTATGTGAATTCCTTGTTCTGAGTTGTCTAATTTTCTATAATTGAGTCGCCCTTTTACTGCTTTAGATTTCATTATAACCTACCTCTTGTTTCGCAGTTTACAAATGGAACTGTCTTACGGTTAAAAACACACCAAGTAAATTCCAAATAGCAATTTGAAATCATCATCCACCCCATTTTTTCGAATAGGTTATGACTAGGAATTTTGAAAGGTTTTCTTATAAGATTGTTAAAAAATGGTAGCCACTGAACTTCATTTTTCCATGGCAAACCAAAAAATTTGGTTAATCTCAGCAATAAAAGGAATAGTGCCTTTGATTACTGAGATCTTTGAGATAGGCATTGAAGAGTTTTTTTATTATTACTGAGATCTTTGATTTCTATTTTTCTTTCTTTGTTTATTTGGAATATAACACATATGCTGAGAGTTGTGAAAACGACCACCATTTTACTTTTGATTTTCTATGGGAGAATGCCTCGGTTATTGAGACCAATTATGGCCAAGAATACGAAGGTACAAGAAGAATGATGCACTTCTTAAGGTAGATAAAGATGTATTTTCTCATAATAACATGAATCAAATTGATGATGAACAATCTTAAATTTTTTATCTTAATATTCTTTTATGTACTATGACATTTAGCTTTGGCTGTGTGGATCACCTAGATGCTTTTACTTTCATTAATCATGTTTTATTTTCATCTTGCTTTCTAAAATATTTTGTTTTACTTGGATTAAGTTGAAGAATACGAATTTGGTTTCTGTTTCATACTTTAAATTTTTATGGAGTCATAAAAAGAATAAAAACTAACAGCTGCTAAAAAAAACATTAGTACTCTTAAGGGTCGCCTTCATACCAGTAGGTAAACCATGTATAATAAACATTTTCCAAAGAGTAGTTATTCTCTATCTAAAATAAAACCATAAACTGTCGCCTTAAAAACTAATATTCACCTGCCTAAAAATGGAACCTGTTTACTCGCTATCTTCATTGCTGGTTGTTTCTTCGGGGATACTGCAGACTTGTCTGATTTGACATTCAAAGTCATCTTCAATGCAAGTTAAAGCATGACGGTCTTAGATTTTACCGCTGTTTTTGCGTGCCTGAAAAGTACCCATAGCAGTACCAGGACAAGTACATACTCCTATAGATAAAAACAATCTTTCAGGTAAGGCATAGTTACATAATTACTATTGTTTATATACTTTATATGACATAAAGGACATAAATTTGATCCAGACGAAAACAACTGTATCTTGATGTTTTCAAACCATAAACATAATCTTTCAGGAGTAAGAGAGGAAAGCAAATTATTAGTTGCATTTGCCATAAAATGGTCATTGATATTGCCTAAACCATAAACATATGTTTGAAAACCAGACAACTTTCAGGAAAAAACATAAATAAATAAAAATTCAAGATACCTTGAGAAAGATAAATTCAAAATCCAAACAGAAACATTGGTGATGCAAGTTCCTCGTGTTTTTCTACATAGCAAGCACATTTACGCAATGTAATAAAATAAACGAAAAAGAATGTTGGAAAAATAAATGTCTAAATCAGATTAATATATGGCTTACAGCCTTCTAAAGCAATCAGATATCTATCTATGATACTAAAAGTTACTAGGAAGCGGAAATAAACTAAAACTGTCTACCAAATAAAAAATGAGTTGAAACTCCACATAGGTTAAATGTGATATTCCCACTCATTTTACATGTCAAATTACAGAAGATGGTGTAATAGGTTTGTCAACAGTCTCATACGAATAAAGATAGTGCCATATATGCAGTCGGAGTTTGTGATGCTATATATCAAATCCAAAAGGATTTGAACTAGCTTTACAACAATTCAAACACGCTTCAGAATTCGTCTGAGGAAGATATCATGGTTTGAAAGTGGAAGATGAGTGCTGGAACAGATTTGGAACACCTTTCTGTAGTTCCAGTCGACTGCAATTCCTGAAAAGAATTAAACGAGAGCAATTTTGCACTAGCTTAGTCGACTGTAATTATTACCTCGAATGGCTGACATGGGTGAGGTGGTAAGGGGATGTAGAGGTCTGCTACCTGATGGTTGTTTGGTGTGGTGGGTTGAAATGGAGTTCACAGTGCATAGTAGTGATGAATGTATGTTTGTGGAATGTAAATAGTGTTAAGCAGTAGAGTTTGGTCACTGAAATGATTGTTGAAGTGGTGGTGAAATTTTGGCATAGAAGGACGACAATGTTGTATGTGCAGAGGCAGTGAAAGATAATATTGTATGTGTAGAGGCAGTGAAAGAGATTTAAGAGTACCGAATTCTTATGAGACATTGGATCGCTATAGAAATCTGAATTGACGGTTAATCACTTTGATGGTTAGATGTTATATTAATGCTCTTAAAATTGAAGAACTATTGAAAGAGCATACTGAAAGAACAATCGAAATGCTAACAAGTTAAATGATTTACATAAGCAGGTTTGAGTAAAGTATACGTAAAGTCAAAAGTCTACAGATCCATGTGTAGGAATGGAAATGGGACGGGTTGGGGCGGGTTTTGCAGTGTGTAGGCGTGAATTTAAATATAGACCACTTTCAAACTTATTTACAAATATAGACCTATTTTTTGTTTTTTGGACTTTAAATTTCCTAAAATTAAATATAATTTAATTTATTTGTAATTATGCAGTAAAAGATGGATTATATGAAAGTTCGAACTTGGATGTATGAGCCTGGATGGAAAAGAGGATCAATATCATTGCATTTTAGAAACGGCGTGGAAGCATTTCTAAAAGTGGCGTCTTGTAATAAAACAAAGATGAAAGAAATTCGATGCCCGTGTAAGAAATGACATTGCATGAAACTTCAAGATTACGAAACTATAACTTTTCACTTGCATGATTATGGTTTTATGCCAAATTATTACGTGTGGAGATATCACGGTGAATCGGGGACAAAGCATGGTTCGACAGTGGTAGTTGAAGATGCAACCGAAACCATCGATGCTAATTTTGATGACTATAGTATGGAAGATAGAATGACAGAAATGGTCCATGATGCCGTCGGTCCAAGTTTGTGGACTAATGAACCTGAAGCAGAAGAACTTGACTCAGAAGCTAAAAAGTTTTTTGATTTGTTAAAAGCATCGAAACGACCGCTTTATAAAGGTTGTACAATGACACACTTGTTGGCTACATCTAGGTTAATCACTATAAAATCCGAATACAATGCGTCGGAAAACATGATGAATGCGATTTTAAGTTTGTGTAAAGAAATGCTTCCACCTGACAATGTGTTGGCATGTAATTGGTATTCATTAAAAAAGGAAGTATCTGCATTTGGTTTGCCGTATGAAAAAATTGACACATGCCCAGGTGGATGCATGATATATTGGAAGGAAGATCAAAACCTTACGAATTGTAAATTCTGCAATAAAAAAAGATATAAGTCTACAAAAACAAATGGAAAAGGTGTACCTTTCACTCGTATGCATTATTTTCCGCTTACACCCAGATTACAAAGGTTATATGCATCTTGTGCTACTGCAAAACACATGCGATGGCACAATGAACGACAACGAGAGGAAGGGATTTTATGTCATCCTTATGATGGCGAGGCATGGAAACATTTTGATAAAGTTTATCCCGATTTTTCTAAAGAATCGCGAAATATCCGACTTCGTTTGTGTACGGATGGTTTCGCGCCTTTTGCGTCGTTCGGAAAACCTTATTCGACATGGCCAGTTATTGTAACACCTTATAATTTACCTCCATGGATGTGTATGAAGAATTCATACATGTTTTTAACTGTGATTGTTCCTGGACCAAAGAATCCTAAAAACGGAATAGATGTATATTTGCAACCTTTAGTTAATGAGCTGAAAAAACTGTGGATAGATGGCGTTGTTACTTACGACGTGTCAAGGAAAAAAATTTCAGAATGTTTGCTTCTTTATTATGGACAAAAAGTGATTTTCCAGCATATGGGATGCTTTCTGGCTGGAGTACTAGCGGCAAGTTCGCTTGTCCTATCTATATGGATTCGACTGAATCCTTTCGATTAAAATATGGCGGCAAACAGTGTTGGTGGGATCGCCATCGTCGTTTTTTGCATCCAAACGACCGTTTTAGATTTGATAAGAAAAACTTTAGGGAAAATACAACTATTACTTTAGAGCCACCTGACATTCTGAGTAGTGAACAAGTGTACGAGATCGTGCAAGATTATCCTAAAATGCATGAGATAGGAAGAGAGCCAAAAATCCCTGGTAAAGGACAAATTCATAATTGGTGCAAACAAAGTATATTTTGGGAGCTACCATATTGGGAGAATCTGAAACTTCGGCACAATCTGGACGTAATGCATAATGAGAAAAATGTGTTTGAGAACTACTTTAACACAATTATGAATGTTAAGGGAAAATCAAAAGATGATTTGAAGTCAAGGAAGGATATTGCATTCTACTGTAATCGTCCTGAACTAAAAATCGATAGTGAACGTCCAAATTTCAAGCGTTTAGCTTGTTATGAGTTGGAAAATATTCATCGTAAAAAAGTATTAGAGTGGGTAGAAAATTTGAAGTTACCAGATGGAATTGCTTCTAATATGAAACGATGTGTTGACATGAAGGACCTTCAACTATCGGGAATGAAGAGTCACGATTGTCATGTATTTCTTGAGACTCTATTTCCGATAGTTTTTAAGGAGCTATTACCACAAAAGGTTTGGATGCCCATAACTGAGCTTAGCTTACTGTACAAAGATTTATGTTCGACTACTCTTATTAAAGCTCATTTGGAGAAACTAGAGAAGGATGTACCGAAGTTATTGTGTAAATTGGAAAAAATATTTCCTCCTGGAGTTTTTAATAGCATGGAACACCTACCTGTACATCTACCAACTGAAGCTTTAATGCGAGGACTGGTACAACATGGATGGATGTACCCTTTTGAGAGGTATATATATATATAACTAAGGTGGACTTTTTTCTTCTTCATATTTTCATCATATCATTATGAGAATGTTATATTTAATATTTCATGTATTCATATTAAGGTATCTTGGTCACCTTAAAAAAAAGGTGAAACAAAAAGCACGCGTTGAAGGTTCAATTTGCCAAGCATACATTACTGAAGAAGCATCCACATTTTTCAATTACTATTTTGAAGACCATATCAAGATTTCTAACGGTGGTCACCGTAATGAGGATGAATGGATGATTCATCTGATATATCTCTATCCATATTTCAGAAACGGGGACGTCCATATGTTAAATGGAAAGATGGAAGTTTTCAGACAATTAAAGATTTTACTTTAGCCAAATCAACCGTGCTTCTCAATTGTGAAGAGCTATCCAATCTTATTTATGTTGGGTAAGAATTCTTGCAAAATAAGTAATTGATGTTGACTTTTGCAAATTAAGTAATTGATGTTGATTTTTGTGACTCTGTTTAATTTACTTTGACTAATTTGAAATAAGCTAGGTGAGAACATAAATATATATATTCATGCTTTACATTTATATGTTTCAGATATGAGTTCACTTCCACGGCTACATCTTATGCTATTTGAGTAGGTTTGTTAGCACGGGTTAACGATTTTTGTCCCAATTTTAAAAGTATACCCGATGATGTTAAGAAAGTGATGTTTCAGGAGTTTCTGGTAAAATAATATTAGTGTATTTGTGTTACATCTATTTTTTGGTCATTACATTTTCCACTACATGTACAGGAGTCATTTCAATGGACAGATGATGCTTCACCAGCAATTGTGAAGCAGATATGGAATAGAAAAGCAAGTTTGAAGTATCGGGACTGGATTCACAGTATGAAAGAGTCAGGCAAGAAGCATCCGAACCTACCCCAGGAGATATATGAGCAGTTTTTGGCATATTGGGAGCTTCCTGAAGTAAAAGCTCAGGCAGAAAAAGCTGCAAACTCTAGGGCTCAAAACCAAAAGCGACATTGTGGTGGTTCGAGATCCTTTGCAGATTATCGAAACGATTTGGTTTGATCTCTAAAATCTTATTTTAACGTTAATTTACACCAGCTTATCACATTTTTACTCTATTTTTATCTTTATTTTGTAGACCGATGAACTTAATTGGGAGCCAACTACTTGGGAAGTGTATTGTAGGACTCACAAGGTCACTTCGGACAGCGGATCTACCACTAGTGGATGGATTGATGAAGCATCGATGGAATTTGCAGTAAGTGATTCTTATATCTTGGTTTTAATAACTGGTCAATAGTTTAATATGTGCAAGATTAGTTAAATTTTGTTAAAAAGTGCTTCAGCAAGTTTATTATGTCTTGCCATGAGTGAGCGGTTGTTGGTTGCACTAACAGAAAACACCTCAGTTTAAAGCCCCACTTGCATCAGCTAATATTTAATGTTTGTTAATTCTATTTGTTCAATTATCTCATATGATGTATTAAAAGTTGTAAAATGTTCATCGGTAAGAAATATAGAAGTATGGTTATGTTTGCATAGGGACAAGTCCCTTGTGGAAACTCTCTCGGTGCTGGTGAAATTTGGAGTTGCTGGTTTTAGTACTGTTACAATACAGGGATTATTTCTTTCACAAAATCAAAGCTTTTGTAGTTGTAGTGGTGAATGTCTATGTGCACCATTTCTGTAAAATAAATATTTAAAATAAAACTTTGAAATGTTTATCATTTAATGGGAAAAAAATATCATGCAAACTTTATCATATTAATTCATTTTCACTTAAAACAGAAATAAAGATGATAATAATAAAAAGTCTTTTAAAAGTCAATCAGCTTGTTTGATTCAACAATAGTTTCGTTGCACAGTTCATTAAATGAACTAAACTATGTGCTCCGTGACTCATTCACCATATGAAGAAGCGGTTGATGAGAGTGGCCTAACGTTGGCTTATTGTAGAAATGATAAAAAAATTAATAAAGATGATTAATATTTAATATTTAATTAGCAAATGAGATTTAAAAGAATAAGAGATGATGAAAATGGAGATAGTCGTTTGCTTTTCTAAACATCATAATAGCAAGTTTTGTTTTTTTATTGGAAAGATGGATCTGATAATGATCTTGTGACCGACACTAAGGCACTAAAGTCCATGACTTGAGTAGTGAGTGCATCTAGTTTGCCAGCCTCAATAGTATAATATTAATCCAAATATGGAATTCATGTTTTCGATTTACGGCTAGCAATTGAAAACATTTCAGGATCTGATGGATCTGACTAGTTCATTTTCACCATTTCTGTTCAACTTTTGTTTACTGCATGTGGCTTTGAATTCTTCATTTGCTTCTGATCTGAAACATTCACGATTTTGTGTTCTTTCTTGCATGATTGTGCACTGATCCTCTGCGAACACTTATGTCCATCTTCCTTGTTAATGTTACCATTAGGCACAATTATATTATATGTGCACTTTTCTTTGTCTGGCGTGAATGTGCCGTTCCAGTGAGTGTGCTTTGCTTGATGAAAAATGGTTCGACTTGAACTAATTTTAAATGAAAATATAGGGAAACTACTAGAATACAAACACTTAGGGACAGAGTTTTGCATTTGCTACATTACATTTCAAATCATATTGCATTTGCATTTTCAATTTGCATTTATATTTTATTTCAACCCCATTTTCCATTCTCTGTTACAAATTCTGTTCAACTGCATAATGTTGCATTTCAATCATCTCCTATGCCACACCTCAAACAACATATCCATCTCCTCTTCGTTACAAGCTACTTCACCAAACTTCTGAACCATCAATTCATTTCCCACCAACATAAACTGTGCACATTCCACAGCCTAACCTCCTTCCTATCCAAACTTCACTACCATACTTATATATCGCTGTCCTATATATCACTGCCCCTCAAAATACTGTCAACCCAGAACCATAATCAACTCACCTGCCTTATTCGGTGCCAAGTTATTCCCCCCGCCATCAGCACCGCCCTCTTATGCACTGTCACCTTCCACCACAGTGCAACCATCTACATCTTCACATCACTCCACTTCCTCTGCACACTGATTATACATACAAAACTTCATCATCAAACTTCTCCCCTTCTCCCTGATCATCACCTCCTCCTTCTTTCATAACTAATCTCAAATAAAATTTCCTTGTGTTTGTTGCTGTCCATATTACTTTGCTTCATATCGGATACTGATATTTTCCTCTTGTTTCTTCCCATGTGTCTTTGAAAGGAAATATAGTTTTTTTTTCTGGCCATAGCTAGTGGCTGTTATCCTCGTCTGTATCACACTGAACTGCATTGTGTATGTTAGGCACTTCTCGAATAATTGTATTATGATTAGTCTGTAAAACCCCATTATCCATAACTTCTTCTACTATTACCCCTGAGTTGCCATAATTACCACTCTGTCCCAGCCGAATGTATTAAATAATGTTTTGTGGTTTATCCAAGGATCAAACCACATCAATGTATTTTCACATTTACCATTACCTTGTGATGCATTTCTAACCAGCTTCTCTTTGTTTCAAAATATTTTTCATTGTACAGGACATGTTATTGTCAATACCCATCGTCCAAAAAATTTCGTTTTTCAATTTGACGATATCCTTTTCTTATTTAATGATTTCCATAGTAATTTTAAAGCACAGACTTCTTTCAATTCTTCTATACTTTTAATTCCAGTTCCTCGATTTTTTTGCCTACATAATGTATCCTATGCAATTTTATAAGTCTTGCCAGCCCACAAAAAGCCCGCATGTAAATTTTTAATCTTTCTTGCCGTAGCCATTGGTATCTAATATATTAGCAGCGAGTATAGGCTCGTAGGAGTAATAACACTGTGTTAGTCTGCCCTTCCCGCCATTGACAATAATTTCGTCTCCCATCCCTGAAATTTTGCTATAACATTCTACAATAATGTTGTACACTCCAAGTAATGCAATATTCAGAAGAAACTAGCACCCCTGATATTTCATAGTGAATGAGTATTCCCACTGTCTATGATGCCTTAATCACCAAGGTTGGAGACAGAGTTTTGTGATGCATGTTCATTTACTGTTTTATTATTGTTGTATGCTTATTCATCTATAATTATCCTAATCTAGCTCATATGTTATTATTGGTATTGCCATAATAGTGCACTATTTGCTGTATCATTACAGTTATTCTTCTCATCATTTCTAAAATGAATATCATATATGTGCCATACTTAAATACATCGTTAAAGTTATTCTTCTCATGATTTCTGAAACTGCAAAGTGTGAGCATGTATTTATGTTTTTGTTCTTGTATTTGGAAAATCACAAATACATGCACAATATCAAGGTAGAATTGAAGAATTGAAAAGTCAGGGCACAGTAATTACGTATGATGTCGAGGAAGAAGTATTCGACAAGCTTACCTGTGCTATAGCTAAAAGAAAGGACCGTAGGCCATCTCATGGCAATATCCCTGGAGTAAGCATTTAAACTTTCAACAAAATATTATTTTAATTAGTTTAAAATGCAGAAATTGATGCAATATTTGATAAAATGCAGAAATACAAAGACGCCACTTGTAGCATCAATAAGGGAGAAGCACAGACTGGAGCCAAACTAGAGGAAAAGGTGGAGCGTCAAGAAGGAGAGATTCAAATGCTGAAGATGCAGTATGAACAACTCACCGAGATGCTTCGCCAGCGATTTGATGAAGAGCCGAATGATCGTCGTGAGGGATGAGGGTATTGAAAACTTTTTAATGGTATCTGTATGATGTCATGTATCATGAACATATTATCATATTATTTTAACATGTAAGAACTTGATTAATATTGTTTGACTTTGTAATACGAATGAGATATTTGTTTTTTGAATTAAAGATGAATGGTTTGACGTTAATATTTTTGTTGGAATGTGTATATATATAAAATAAGTTGATTTTAGTTTCTATTTAATGTGGTGAAATGAAATAGAATAGTAATATATCAAAATTGCTTCAGAAAAGACGTAGGAAAGGTGTAGGGAAGGCGTAGGTAAATGAAATATTAATGCAGCAAAAAGTCGTGTGCATGGCGTAGGAAAAACATTAAAAACACAGGCGTAGGTAAACCGTGGATAAATGAATGACGTAGAAAAGACGTAGGAAACGTAATATGTAAGAAAGACGTAGGGAAAGCGTAGGAAAACTGGGCGTAGGGAAGACGTAGATAAACGAATGACGTAGGAAAGACGTGAGCACTTAAAGAAGTAAAAATGTCATAGCAAAACCGTAGGTACAACATGGCGTGGGGAAGGCGTAAGAAAATTATGGCGTAGGAAAGACGTAGGAAACAACCCAACGGATGGCGTAGGTAAAGCGTAGGTATTTTATTAGCTACGCAAGTTTTACCCACGCCAAAGTTGGCGTAGGGGTTACGTAGTTAATGCATTTACCTACGCCCCGCCTACGCCATTTTGGCGTAGGTAAACCGCAGTTTTCTTGTAGTGGAACACCCCTTGATGGCCAAACTCTTCCAAATGCAACCAAAAGCCTAGATCTATGCTTGTTTGGCCTTTTCTTGCTCATCCACTTCAACCACCACCCTAACCACCACCATAGCAGCAACCACCACATCTGACCTGATCATCACACACCCCTCCAACCTCTGTCCAGATCTGAAACATAAAGAGCCGAGCCAAACAATGCATGTAGACGAGCCTTGTGGTGCACCAAAACTACACTATGTTGCCTAGTCTCTTGATATTCTTATGTTGTAACTTCCTCCACATGTTCTAGCCTTTATGCCATGCATTCCTATGATCAAACCTGAGCCAAAGTCATGTCAAACCTGACCTAAATAAACCCCTAGGTCGTGCAAAAGAATAGAGAAAGCAAGGCAAAAGTCATTACATTCATATCTCTTTTTATTCCTTTTTATTTCAAAGTTATTTCATATCTAGTTTTATTGAATTTGTGTTTGTTTGGATATTTTGTTTTGGGTTGTAACACAAGTTCTAAGCTTGGATCTCTTCCCACTTGAGCCTATTGTTGTGTCATCGTGCCTTCTGGAATCAGTTGTGTCATTGGTATTGAAATCTCCAGCCATAAAAGGTGAGTAAAACTCACACGACGTTTATACTTATGCAGTTGTGAAACAACAACAATTGAATGTGTAGAATTTTATGTGATGTTATAACTGACTGTGATTTTTTATATATGATGTTAAACCTGTTAAATTTCATGTCATATCATCTGCTATTATATATATGTTGTTACTGTTCATTCATATCTGTTTATCACCATTGCAAGTTCCCTGTAGACTAGAATCACTATGGGTTGAAATGATACATACCCGAACGGACTTTAGAATAGGGAAATATCGTTATGGGCTGAAATAATAGGCCTGAATGATTTTCAAATTTATTTGTTTTAATTGGGACTACGGGTTTGAAATGATAAAACCCGGATTTTTCGTCGTAAATTACGGGTTGAAATGATATATTACCCGTATCACTTTACCTAGCGTAGAAAATTATATACAGGCCCGTAGTTAAAATATGTTTTTCTAAAATGTTTAAAATATTTTAGAAATGTAATTATTATAATATTTTGATTTAAAATTTATTAAAAATAAATTTTGTAAAGTATTATTGATTTTCTGAACAATTGTAAGTGAAATGAATTAATGAAAAGTTAGAAAATTTTGAACGTAAGTTATTTTGGAAAAATTGATTTAATTATAATTGGAAATTAAATTGAATATGAAATTATGATAAATTTATGATAATTTGAATTTAAATGAATTAAAAGTGATTTTATATCATATTAATGATTTTTAACAAATTTGAAATGTGAAATGAAAGAATATTTTAAGTTGAAATTTTGAAATATAACTAAAACTGGAAATTTATGAAATTGAATTAAAAGTGAACTTTTAGTTAAGTAAATAAAAATAAAATTAAGTTATATTTGAGAATTTGAACTTAAGTGTTAAGTTGAAATTTAATGCAATGGATTTAAAATTGAACATTGCAATTTAATAAGTGAATTATTATTAAATCTTGATTTTTGAATGGAAATTTAACTTTATAAGATCATGAACTTGAGGAAAAATTAAATGATGTTATAAATGTGAAAATGTATGGTTTTATAAGTTAAAAATATTTTAAATAAAAATATAATTGGTTGAGAAATTATATTGAATATTTGAAGTTAATTGAATGTATTTTTGAAATGCTATTAATTACAATGTAAATGATATTACAGCATTTGAAAATGCTGTAGTTGATGATAATGAACTAAAAAGCTAAATTGAATTAAAAGCTATTATAGCAATTTTTGTAAGTGCTATAAATTGTTGAATTTAACTAAGTTTATTCGAAATTTAAGTAAACCCTATTACAACATTTTAAAATGTTGTCTTTTATTAAATTGAACTGTTTTGAATGTATTTTTCCGTAGCGTTTTCTAAATGCCACGAAAAGTGAATTTTCACTACTTTGATAAACTTAAGTAAATAAATGAACTTTGGAAGTCGAAAATTTTGAAAATTTAATAATTTAATTATTAAACATAATAACTTCATTTTAATGATTAAAATGATTTTTGGAATATATACTGTTTTGAAATATGGATTGAAATGATATTTTAAATTGAATAAAATGAATAATGATTTGAAATGAATGTGGTTTCAAAAAGATATGATATTTTGATATATTATATGATTGAAATGTGGTTTTAAAAACATATGATATTTTGATATATTAAAATGGTTTGAAAATGGAGTTTTGAAAGATATGATATTTTGATATTAAAATGATTTGAAAAGAAGATCCGAAAGACATGATATTTTGGAATGATTTAATCTTTATTTTGATAAAGATTTGGGTTGAAATAATATTTTATTTTGAAGTATAAATTTTTTTTAAAGGGTTATAACTACGTGTTATAATAACGATTGGTTGTTAAAGAGACCGGGATCAGATATTGTCTTATAGCCGGCCAATACCAAAAACCACTTTAACAACTATGTACGCGGTGGAGATTGCAGAATGAAGTAGGATGGTGGCGACATTCTCGAGGTATATTACGTGGACCCAACTCCCGTGAGTTGGCATATATGACTAAAACAGGAGCTATACCGGGCTACACAAAGGGTCGCACCCTTTCATCGAGCATGCTCCATCGGAAACCATTCTATTACTGTTGTGATTCGATTCGGTGGCGCCACTTTGATTCGGGGGTATTGTTCGAGGTGGGCGGAAGCTGCTGGCTTGCCGTCACCACCGGTCCGGGAGTGCAAACAGTGTATCCACCCTGGCATTGCCTCGCGTGCCGTGTCATATCCTTATATCGAGCCCACTACGATTTTGGTTTTAAAGATCCGACCGCGTTAAGGTTCACCATCCACTTAACGCTATTTTCTATATGATTATACTTTACTGATTAGACACTACTGTATATAGCGCAATATACTACATAGTAAATAGTTTAATGGATCCTTAGAGGATGGGCGGTCCCAAGCATCTTCTAAGTTACTTGTACCTTTACTACACTTCACTTGAGTTGGTTTACACTGTATAAGTATGTATGTCCTGACTCGAGTGTTTGTATTTTTATCTACGCTCGGGTCAGCCTGAGTTATTCACAGATTTGGATTTCCACTTTCTGGAGATTGGAATCGCTGGAGATTATCTACTTGTCAAGTTTCATCTTTTCAGTTCGGTTGTTCTATTCAGCTTGTACTTGGTTATCATATTTAAACTTCTGTTGTACTTTATTTCTTCTATTGTATCTTATGTAACTCTGACATATTTATATAGTAGCTTCATGAACTACTATCTCTTTTACTTCCGCTGCATTATTATTACTCTGTATCTGTGATCTGTGATTTTATTTACTGTATATTCTAAGATTTGCCAAATTTTTATTTACAACGCAGTATTTTGAGAAATTCAATTCCGGCATGAGTGTCTACTTATACACTTATAATGGATGCGAATGGTTGAAAATATCGGGTCGTTACAATAATACATACTAGATTTAAACTTAACTCGGATTTAAAACTAGGATTTAAAACTTAACTTTCATTTAAATCCATGGTTTAAATTTTATTTTGAATTTTAAAACCAGACCATCAGGTTTCTGTAATAAAAACAGCTATTTCACTTTTACCCGAGCTACCCTATTCCCAGCTTCGAGTCATCAGGCCCATTCCTTCGAGCAAAACACAGCAATCACTCGAGTAATATTCGAGTTCAGTATACTACATCTATCAGGCAAACTTCTGAAGCCAAAAGTGCACGGTGCACGTGCACCGTGCCTTCGGCCATCTCCATCCACCTCCGGTGTTCTCCACACCTCGGCGACCAAACCCCCGACCCAACACGACCATCAATTCTTCCCTCCTCAGCTCAAAATCGAGTACGAGTCTTCAACCCCCGACCTGGAAATACACGAGCTTCATCATTCCAAACCTGTCATCCCCACGCTCGAATAATTCCGACCACCAGAAAGTTTATAACTCCGGCCTCCACTTCGTCTATAGCCAAGCTTCCATTACCCAAGAGCCAGTTGAAATCGATCAACTCTTCAACCCGTGCCGACCAATTTAAACTACCTAGTTAAAACTATGGTTCTGGACAAGATCTCATCACCGCAGCCACCACGATGAACTACAACTCCATCCAACATTTTTCCAAGCTCCACTGAACACTCCTCTACCCACTGGAAAAAAACACGACTCCCCAAATCAATCTGATCACCAGTGACCACCCACAAACCAATTTCTGGCCAAACCAGAAATATACATCCAAACCCAAACTAAAAATTTAGATTTTTGATTTAAAAATCATGATTTAGTCTAAGTATTCAAATTAAAATCCTGGATTTATAAACTAAAATGTTTGGGTTTTCCCTTATTCAAAGTTTGCTTTGTTGTTTTAAATGCCCAATAAGATTTCAAAATTAATTTAACTTAAATAATATTTTTTTAAACTTCTCTAGGATAAACAAACAAGTTTTGTTTAAAACTTGAATCTTAACACAGATTGGATCAAGAGGTATGATTTTTAATTCCAAATACTAGAGTTTGAACTAAGAACAGAGGGGTTACAGGAATATCAACCATGCACACATCATACATGTATAAACATATAGATAATTCATATATATATTCACATAAACATTTTTTTATTCAGATGTAAACATGCAACCAATTTATACTTAAGTAATTTTAACAAAAAAAATGTTACTCACCTTATAAAATCAAAAGGCAGAGCCATGAATTTTGAAAAACTTTGTGCTTTTAAAAACTGGGAAGCTTCAATCTTGAATTGCCTAAATGAAACTGAGTTGCTTGTTTCTTAAATTTTGAAACTTTAAATCATGTTTAGCATTTGCTCCTGATTTCACAATACAGTTGCATGCATGCTTCTTTGAGACTCTAGATGTTTAAAATGTTGGCTGCCTTGATTTAATATGCAGTTTCAAACAGTTTTCCTTGAATGCTACAGATTTGCTTCCCAGATTCTAGAAAGGAGGAAGTGCAGGTCTGTTTGCATGCTTTGATTCAATTTGAAACATGATATGCGCGCTTCTGATTTTGCAGGATTTGAAGATGTTTCATATTTTATTTTTTTTGAGGATGTGTGAGTTCTTCTTTGCATTTAGATTTAGAAAAGAAACAAAAATCAAAGAGAAATTGTTTATAAAAACTGAAATAAAAATAAAAAAGAAAAAAACAAATTTTAAAAAATGCCAGATGTCTCTAATTCTAACATTTGTCAAGTTGTAGTGTTTATTGATTAACACATGTCTTTTTATTTGTAAATGCTTACATTTGTTTCTAAATGTTAATTATTTATAATTAAGTTAATTTATATTTTAATTAGTTAATGTAAGATAGATGTAAACCCTTTTTTAATTAATTAGTTAATATGTATTTATTTATATGTAGATAAATTTTGAAATGAATAAATCCAATTTAATTTATAAAATAAAGTTTATACAAATATTTCAAAATCAAAACAAACTAAAAATATTTATACTTTAAATTTTAAAGCTTTGAATTCAAATTCAAATCAAGTTATATATATACATATATAAGTACCCAATTAAACTTTGAAAATAATTATTTTTTATTAAAATCTATTTATTAAAAACAATGTATTATTATATTTCTAAAATAACAAAATTGATAACTATAAATAATTTATAAAAGAATTTGTCTTCTTTATTAATAAATTATTTATTTTATCCAATTATATCCAAATAAACCTTATTGTTATTTTATTTAAATTTAAACTTGAGTTAAACATATTTTAAATCATTTCAATAATTTACCTTAGGTATTTAAAATCATATTGTTGTTTATTATATACTTTTTAAAAACTTAATATCAAATAAATTAATTTAAACAAATTAAATTTTTTATCTTATCAATTTAAAACCATATTTATTTATTAAATAACCTTTAAAAGTTTAACTATTAAATAAAATCAAAATTCCCAATTTTTACTAAAGATATATATTTTAATAGAAAACAGGATTTATTTATTTATTAGATTTAAAACAAGATCTATTAACAATATATACATATTGTATACACATTATAAATAGATAACAATTTATTAGATTTAAAAAGATAAAACCTATCAATTAAATATTTATTTTATTGGATTATTAAATTAATTCGAATCTTATTACAAAGATTATCGAATCAATTTAATTTTTTATTCAGATTATTAAATTGATATTGCTTCAAAATTCCGGGTCATCACAAAACCAGAGGTAAATGGAAAAATTTTGAACGTTATAATTTTTTTTTCAAGTTGGAACTTGCGCTGATTTAAGAAAATAAGGCAAGCCAAAATGAGATGCAAATTAATTGTTTGTGACGTGTTAGAGTATTTCTGGGGCAACTGCGTTGATTATACTCAAAAAGTAATGATACAACGGGTAAGCATGAGTTACGGCATGCGAGATAAAATGGCAAGAAATCTTGAATTATGAATAGTATGGAAAAACGTGATGCTAAGAATTTAAAAGGAGGTAATTTCGTTGATGATTTAATCCAAGGAACGCAAGAAATAAAAGTATTCAAACGTTATAACTTTCAAAGATTTTATACCAATTTTAAAATAATTTGAATCAAAAGAAAAGTGTGTAAAATTAACACGAATTCAGGGCAAACTATTAAACGACATTAAAAGGCTTGGAAAATTGTTCATTTACCATTGAATTGCTCGCATACTGATCTTAATTATTTATTTATATTTGCGGTATGAATTTTAAAAATGCTTACTACAGACGCAAAAATTTACGCCCAAATATGACGAAAATAACGTATTTAAATTTTATACGTTTTCTTATTTATTTGGTATTTATATTAGAAAATATACGTTTAAAGAGTATTCATTAAATACATACTATTTATACCACCAAAGTAATCAAAACGGGAATAAATTTGTAAATTAAAACGCGCCTTTTTATAAAGCTTATTTATACACTAAATTTTTTTTTATTTGTAAACATTCGTACGTGTTAAATTAAGGAAGAAAATGCGTTGATTTGATTGGAGCAATATTTGCAGTGGAATAAATTTTAATCAGTGGAGATTGCGTGAATTAAGGGGAAAGAAACGGCAAGCACAATATGTTTAAGTGGTAAGGAGCATGAAATTTTGAACGTGTTTAATTTAAAAGATGGAAACTTGCGATGATTTGGGGTGAAAGAATAGGCAAGCAATTACTTTGAACCGGTCAGGAAATTGTGTGGTGTTTTGAGTTTATGTAATTGCGTTTATAAAGGCAAGGAATAAATGGGCTAAACTTAAATCAGGGAGGAAAATTTTGGCAAGAAAAATAATTTGTTGGAATGGCTACGTGAATCAAAGGTTTTTATATGTGAACTTCAGGTTGCTAAAGTGGGTAAGCACAATTTAATGCGTGCGTAATTTAAGGCAAGCCCAGATTCAAAATTTTGAACGTTAAAGGAAAATGATTTCTTTCATTATAAAAGAGGTGCGCGGGTTTATATTTAAATAGGGAAGTTTTGCATATGTTTATGGGAATTTAGGTGAAACAAAATAGCAAAGAAAAATTTATAAATTATCAGAGGAAATTTCTAAGATTTTATTCCACAGTTACACGCGAATCAAAGGAAACACGTGAATTTTTTTGAAGGCGTTTTATAAATAAAAACTTCCGTTGATTTGGGAACAATGGCAAGAATTAAATGTGAACGGTCATGAAATTTTTGGATAACGTTTCTATTTAATTAGGAGAGCAAAAGGAAGGTGGAATGTTTACACGCTAATTTCAATCAAGCTTTAAATGAAATTTAACGGCTCTCTGGAAGAGTCAAAAAGATTATATACATATTAATTAAATTGAAGTAAAGGAAAGTGGGAAGTTATACGCGAATGAAAATGCTATACGTGAAATTTGAATGTCAAGGAAATTGGTATTTTATTCCAATTATAATTTATTTAAGAAAAATAAAAGTATGCAAAGATTTTATTTCTTAATTAAACATGATTTTGCTTAAAATTAAGTTATTTAACATTTCAACAAAATAAACCAAATTTCTAATTAAAGTTAATCCTTAACCAAAGTCAAAATTTTGAGAAATCTTATCTTTTATTTAAAAATTTGGGCAATGTTTTAATCAATTCAAAATTTAGAATTTTATATAATAAACCTCCAAAGTTTTATAATTAAAAGTGAAAAATACTTGTTAAAACTTCGGGATGTTACACTCTCCCCCGCTCAGAACTTTTCGTCCTCGAAATGGAAGAAGGTAGGGGAATAGAAACAACCTGAAAGAAAACCAAATTGAAACTCAAAATAGAATCTTTAATCTAAACCATACAAATTAAATTTTAAATTAATAATTGATTACATCTATTTAATTTCACTTAAGTTTAATTTTACTATTTTAAATTTCATTACTTCATCTTTCAATTATCTTAAAATAAAAATTTCTAAAATCATAAGTTTGAAAATCATTTGTTATACTTAAAAATGTGTTCAATAAATTAATTTCTTTTTTTATTCCTAATTATAACTAAATTTATTTCTCTCAATATATTTTTATCATCTATGTTAAATATGTTTACACTTATTACAACTGCTTAAATTTATTCTTAGTTTCTTTAACATCATTTTATATTGTAAATTATTCCATTACCTCTGTTAATCTTTTTATAACTAGATTTTAAGTGTATAACATTTATTATAACCACTCAAAATTTATTTATAAAATCTTTTTATATAATCTTTTAGTTATCAAATCTTTTTATATTGTATATTATCCAATTACATTGTTAACTTCTGAAAATCAAGGTAAGTTATATTGAAATGCAATTGAGTATTATACAAATAAAACTTTCAAATTCAATTATCTCAAGTTGGAATCATTTATTCAAAAATTTTATTTTCTTTTTCTATAATTGAAATTATTCCTTAAGATAAAATTTAAGAATTAAATTTCTGATTCTCTTCAAACCATTTAGAGATAAATAAATATATGTACATAATATGTCAAATCAAATTTAAATCATATATCTATATATTATAAACCAAGTCATATTTTAGAGATTCGAATCAATTAAATTCTCAAGGTAACACTGTAGCCAGACAACAAAATGGTCTCTTCACTTCGAAACTCAAAAATGAATATCGATGATGTTGCAGTCATCACCGAAATTATTTCCCAGTGACAAAGAGAAGAGCACTGATTTTTAAACCTTTAAAAAATTCTTTGGAAACAAATTTCTATTCGAAAATAATTTAAATAATATATCCTTTTAAAACGTAAAACACAAGGTTTGAAACCATCGGAAATTGAATTTTCAAGTTCTTGTTTTAAATTCATTTCTGTTTCCAAATTAATTTATAACCATTGTTTATATTCAATTATTTATATGATACAAAACCCATGGTTTACAAAACCATAAATAAAATCAAAGACTATTATCTCTTGACAACTAGTTAAATTAATTATAAAATTCTGAAAATTTATACTTATATATAATATTAGATTTTTTCCAAATATATGAATAAATTTTTCAAAACAAGGATAGAGATTCAAATTTGATAGACTCAAATCAAAGTGAATTTTGATTTAAAGATAAATTGGAATCTGAAGATCCGATGATTAAATAACCGAATAAGGAACTGGATAAGTTTATACAAATCGCGGGCAACCTTAACCGGGTCAACCGTGACTTAAAGAATAAGATCGATGTGGATTTTCTGAGGTAAATCTACATTTGATCCGAAGAGAAAAAGTTTGGAATAACCAAAGATACTAGTATATAAACCGAGGATAAATATAAATCTCTGGTGAATCATTGCTAACTGTATAGGAGTTTCACCCCTTTATTAGAATATTGACGAGACCGCCAATTCACTATAAAGATCATCCGAAGTGGAGTTATGTGATACTCCAGAATCGAAAGAAGATGAATAGTGAGGGATACGAATGAACTTTGGAACCACAGGGAACGTTCCAAAATTCAAAGGAAATCGAATCAAAAGGAAAAGATTGAATAAAAGTGATTCTGTAAATCAAATTTACCATACATTCTAAGTTTTGCCTAGAGCCAAAGCTCTGATACCAAATGTAACGACTCGGTATTTTCAACCATTCGCATCCACACATGTCGTACTTGAATTGTTCAAAATACCGCGTTGTAAATAAAATTTGGAAAATCTGAAAATATACAGTAAATAAATAATTATAGAATCACAGACACAGAAATCAGAATACTCGCAGCGGAATTTAAAAATAACTTAGTGGTTCATGAAGCCACTATCAATAGTCTCAAAATAAGTATAAAGTACATAGTCTTAAACCAAATTTAGTTTGAAATCTCCCCAGAAACTCTCAATATTAGATCGTCTTGATTGCAAAGCCTAAATAAGAACTGAACAGAAACTTGACGGCAACTTGAAAAGAGATGATCAGCAGAAGTCCAAGCTCTGGAGGTGAAGTCTGAACTGAAACTCAGGCTGACCCGAGCGTAAAATAAAACATAAACACTCGAGTTAGGACATACATACTTATACAGTGTAAGCTAATTCAAGTGAATTGTAATATAAAGGCAAGTAACTTAAAGGATGCTTGGGACCTCCCTTCCCATAAGGATCCGTTAAACTATTTACTATGTAGTAATATTCTTCTATTATAATAGTGTCTATTTATAAAGTAAACTTACTTTAAAATAGCGTTAAGGAGTGACCCAACATTCCCCTTAACACATAATATATTCTCATAGTCTATACAGTACCGTAATCTCCCCCGTATTGGGCGTCGTCAGAGGGCACTCCATAGGTATGGTACAAAACCAAAATCGTATAAGGATCGCTAGGGTAGGTGACAAGGCACAACTAGGCAATCCAGGGTAGATATACCAATTACGCTTTCGAACCTGCGGTAGCGTGTAGCTACTACTACCACCCACCTCGAACAACACTCCTGAATCAAAGGTGCGCACCAAACAATCACAAAGTAATAGAATGGCATACGAAAAAGTGCGTCCAATAAGAGGTGCTACCTCCTTAGCCCGTCGATCGCTTCTGTTTTAGCCACCTCATGCCAACTCATGGGAGTCGGGTCCACGTACATACCTCAAGGAATCGTCACCACCATCCTACTTCATTCTGGAATCTCCACCGCGTACACGGTTGTCAAAGTGGTTTTCGGTGTCGACAAAGAGTATGCCCATATCCAATCCTGGACTCTTTAACAACCAACGTTATTATTACTCGTGGTTATAAAAATCCAAAATAGTTTTACATTTCAATCAAAATACTACATTTAAACTATTTAAAAGTGAAGTTATTATTCTTACAAAAAATCCAATATAAAATCCCAAAGGTTTAGCCTTAGTTCATTTGTATCAATTACAGCACTTGCAAAGTGCGGAAATATCCTTTACAATAGATTTGAGTAAATTAAATTTTAGACTTCAATATAATTTCAGCAAAATTTTAAACCCTTATTTAAACAATTTGACTTATAAAATCATAATTTCCACCATTAAATAGTCATTTAATTTACTCAATAATTTACGATTTTTATAAAGTAAATTTTGCAAATATATATCTAACTTCTTTATACTTTACTTATAAAAAATCAAGTGCAAAATTTTCTATGAATTTTCCTAATAGTTAAGTTTAATTACCGTTTCAAAAATAAACTAAATTTCCAATTAATTTCTTTACTTACCTTTATTTTAAAACCAACCTCCCATTTCTAAATCAAGTTATATTGCAACTTCCATATTTTTCACAATCTACCTATTTAATTCATAGAAGCTTAACCTTTATTAATTTGCTTTATATTCAAGTTATACCAACTTTTCATATTTTATTTCTTAACTTAATTTCCATTTATCTTACAAATCAAAATTTACAAGATAAATTTATATTTTAAATTTTTAACATTTATTTATTTACATAGTCAACTTGTATAATATCACTATACTTATAAAAACATTTTTAGTCCCATTTTTAAACCAAATATTATAACATTCTAATTTAAAAATATTTAATATTTCCAAAATATATATATATATAAATATAAACCACGGGTCTGTATAGTATTTTCTAACCTAGGTCAAGTGATACGGATAATATATCATTTCAATTCGTAACTTACAAAAAAAAGATCCGGGTTCTATCATTTCAAACCCGCAATCCCAAGTTAAATAATAAATTAATGAATATTAACAAATATCGTTCAGGCCTATCATTTCAGCCCGTAACGATTCTATTCTACAGGAGACTTGCAGTGATAAACAGTAAATAAATAAATGGTATAACAGCATAAATATAACAGTAAGAAATATAACTGATGATGGGTAAATTTAATAACGGGGTTCTAACATCATAAATTTATCACAGGCAATTAAAATATAAAATAAAATCATTCTACAATTTCACTTGTTAATAAATTACAGATCTATAAGTACGTTTGTCAGGTGAGAAATACTCACCTTTTCGCTGCCGAAGATTAGACTCAAAACTAAGATAACCACATCGAAACAGCATAGAAAGCACGATCAAATATTGGAAGATGAGACAAACTTATTTCGATCTTGAAACAAGATAAATAAATAAAACTGAGTACGCGAATTCCAATTACGGACAAAGCAAATTTTTAAATAAAACAAAATTGGAACGAGCTAAAATAAAATGAAAATTGACTCCAATTGCTCGACCACTCCACCGCACAACTTGACCCATTAAAACGAAAGCTCCGCCTGCCTATTTATTTTTTCCAAATCAAAATTAACAAAATAAATTTATACTCTATTCGTTACCCTTTTTACAAAAAATTATGACGTGTAAATAAAAAGGTGACAAATCTTAGGTGGGCAACATGCAATTCACAGCAGTGATAACATAAAGGTGGCGCATGCAAAATATATATTTTTTTCTTCTTTTTTTTTTCTTTTTCTCTCTCTCTCTTTTTTCATTAGGAGACAAGTAAAATATCAGAATCCCCAAATCAAAACAACTTTATACTGTTCTTACATAAATCATATATCCTAATACGTAATGTTTCTATATTTTAAAACACAGGTGACCAACACAAAAACGCGTGCGGTCTGGAAATACTTCTTCCCTAAACACTCGCGTAAACAAAGCAGTGGAATTATCTGAAAGATTTTAGGCTGGACGAACCTTAGGTGGCGTTTGCCTTTTATATTATATATTTTTTTCTTCAAATTGAAGTGCGCCTATACTCAAACAAGTATGTAGTGATACAATATACAGGTGGCGATAAGATAAATATTCAAGTGCTAGGCTAAAACTACATCAGTGATGCTTGGCAATGCACGTCCAGATCGGAGAGGAGGGGAAAGAAGTTAGGCGTTTGTCATGCGGTGGAGCAGTTTGAACAGAACAATGGGAAAAAAACAAAAGAAGGAAATGAAGTTGTAGCCATTACCTGATGCTACTGATTCTCACGCACGCAAGGAAGAAGAGGAGAAACCAAATGCAGTGAATGATGGAATTTATGCAAACGTGTTTGATATTTAAAGATAAAGCTTGCATTAATAGAGGTGAGAAAATAGGCAAATTATATTCTGAACGGTCAGGAAATTTCATTATGTTTGAGCTTATGTAATCCCGTTAGATAAAGGCAAGAAATAACTTTGCTTGAAACGTCAAGGAACCATGATACGTGAGTGGTTCATTTACCAGTGGTGCGTTGATTTAGATGAGAGATTATAGGCAAGCATTAATTTAAAACAATTATACCCGTTGCGTTGATTTTTTTTGAAGGGAAAAGGCAATAGATGATTCTAGAAACGGTCAGGAAAACATTTATTCCTACTATAAACCAGAGGTAAATGGAAAAAATTTGAACGTTATAAAAAAAAATTCCAAGTAGGAACTTGCGCTAATTTAAGAAAATAAGGCAAGCCAAAATAAAATGCAAATTAATTGTTTGTGATGTGTTAGAGTATTTCCGGGGCAACTGCGTTGATTATACTTAAAAAGTAATGATACAACGGGTAAGCGTGCGTTATGGCATGCGAGATAAAATGGCAAGAAGTCTTAAATTATGAACGGTATGGAAAATCGTGATGCTAAGAATTTAAAAGGAGGTAATTTCGTTGATGATTTAATCCAAGGAACGCAAGAAATAAAAGTACTCAAACGTTATAACTTTCAAAGATTTTATACCAATTTTAAAATAATTTGAATCAAAAGAATAGTGTGTAAAATTTATGCGAATTCAGGGCAAACTATTAAACGACATTAAAAGGCTAGAAAAATTATTCATTTACTACTGAATTGCACGCATACTGATCTTAATTATTTATTTATATTTGCGGTACGAATTTTAAAAATGTTTACTACAGACGCAAAAATTTACGTCCAAAATATAACGAAAATAACGTATTTAAATTTTATACGTTTTCTTATTTTTTTGGTATTTATATTAGAAAATATACGTTTAAAGAGTATTTATTAAAAACATACTATTTATACCACCAAATTAGTCAAAACGGGTATAAATGTGCAAATTGAAATGCGCCTTTTTATAAAGCTTATTTATACACTAAATATTTTTTTTATTGGTAAACATTCGTACGTGTTAAATTAAGGAAGAAAATGCGATGATTTGATTGGAGCAATATTTGCAGTGGAATAAATTTTAATCAGTGGAGATTGCGTGAATTAAGGGGAAAGAAACGGCAAGCACAATATGTTTAAGCGGTAAGGAGCATGAAATTTTGAACGTGTTTAATTTAAAAGATGGAAACTTGCGATGACTTGGGGTGAAAGAATAGGCAAGCAATTACTTTGAACCGGTCAGGAAATTGTGTGGTGTTTTGAGTTTATGTAATTGCGTTTATAAAGGCAAGGAATAAATGGGCTAAACTTAAATCAGGGAGGAAAATTTTGCCAAGAAAAATAATTTTTTGGAACGGCTATGTGAATCAAAGGTTTTTGTATATGAACTTCAGGTTGCTAAAGTGGGTAAGCACAATTTAGTACGTGCGTAATTTAAGGCAAGCCCGGATTCAAAATTTTGAACGTTAAAGGAAAATGATTTCTTTCATTATAAAAGAGGTGTGCGGGTTTATATTTAGATAGGGAAGTTTTGCATATGTTTATGGGAATTTAGGTGAAATAAAATAGCAAAGAAAAATTTATAAATCGTCAAAGGAAATTTCTAAGATTTTATTCCATGGTTACATGCGAATCAAAGGAAATACGTGAATTTTTTTGAACGCGTTTTATAAATAAAAACTTCCGTTAATTTGGGAACAATGGTAAGAATTAAATGTGAATGGTTATGAAATTTTTGGATAACGTTTCTATTAAATTAAAAGAGCAAAAGGAAGGTGGAATGTTTACACGCTAATTTCAATCAAGCTTTAAATGAAATTTAACAGATATCTGAAAGAGTCAAAAAGATTATACACATATTAAACAAATTGAAATAAAGGAAAGTGGGAAGTTATACGCGAATGAAAATGCTCTACGTGAAATTTGAATGTCAAGTAAATTAGTATTTTATTCCAATTTGAAATTTATTTAAGAAAAATAAAAGTATGCAAAGATTTTATTTCTTAATTAAACATGATTTTGCTTAAAATTAAGTTATTTAACATTTCAACAAAATAAACCAAATTTTCAATTAAAGTTATTCCTTAACCAAAATCAAAATTTCAAAAATCTTATCTTTTATTTAAAAATTTGGGCAATGTTTTAATCAATTCAAATTTAGATTTTTATATAATAAACCCCCTAAGTTTTATAATTAAAAGTGAAAAATACTTGTTAAAACTTCGGGCTGTTACATTATATATAAAGTTTGGGCCTCTAGAGTTGTTATAGGCGAGCTTTCATCTATTATTTTAGCTTAGTGGTTAGACTCAACTTATTTTGAAAAGCTTTTGTTATATATATTTGATTTTATAATAATAAATATTTATTTTAAATGGTATAAGTATAAGTGTACGTGCAATTTATTTATATAGGTCGTTCTATATATAAAATTGGTACGTACAAGACTTTATTTTTATAGAAGTTTAAATAAAATATTGAATCTATACAGTAAGGTGTGTATATATAGATTTTGGAAGTTATGTGTTTATTTTAAATTATAAGTTGTATACGATATGTATATAGTATATATAGTTATATATATTCATTTATACCATCTACCTTCGTCAATACGGCTTTTGATTTGCTTTCGTCTATTCGTATTATCAGCTTATCCGTTGAACTCGGGACAATCTAGCATTGCTTGATATTTGTGACTGGATTCATAGCTCATTTGATCTTCAAATCATCCCTAGCCTCGAAAGGTGAGCAATCACTCACGATTAATGTTCTTTTATTTATTAAATTTAATTTCAATTGAAACGACAATTGAAATATGATGTTGTTAGTTATTTACACTGTCATATATATGTATCAGTTCACCTGTGACATCGGCACCATTATCTGTTATTTATACAATGATAATCCAGTTTGGTTAATAAATGATTGATTGTTGATGTTGACATTGGACGTTAAATTGTTAATTGTTAATTGTTTAAAGTGATAAATAATATACAATTGAATTCGATATAGGATAGTTAATAATTTAAAATTGATATATGTGTTGAATTTGATTAGTTAAATTTGTATAATACGACCCCTTTAAATGTTAATAAATTGACACATAGGATTTGGTTGATTACACCCTGAACCATCGAATGTATGTTGTTTAAATTGATGATGTATGAAATTGAAAATGGATATCAAGTGAAGAACCGTATAAATATTAGTGTAATAATCTTTAATCTACATGAAATGATAGTGTAGATTCTAGAAATAATTATATTAATTTGCACAAACAACAATGTGAATTAATACAATTATTTCGGGATTATTCGAATTAATTATTGGATTGTTATTGATTGTTGTTATTGCTTGTTTATTTACTTTGATACCATCCCAATTATCACACTGCAAGTTCCCTTTGCTATGCTTTAATTTTTGAATTGAAATGGAATCGGGTTGAAATGATAAATACCCAAATAAAACTTGGACCTAGGATAGAGAATTGAATATGAACCTGATTTGTCAATAATTTGATTTAAAATAAAATAAAGATTTTATTTGGATAAATAAAATGGTTTTGAAATGAAATTAGAATTCAAAATTTAATGAAAGGAAAATGTTAATATTTAATAATCTGAAATAAAATATTAACATAGTAGTTGATGAAAGAATGTTGTTTTAAAATTTTAATTATTTAATAATTAAGTTGGAATTATTTAATAATTAAGTTTTGAAGTATTTGATAATTAAGTTTGAAATTATTTAATTAAGTTTTGAAATTATTTAATAATTAAATAAAATTGAATTATTTGATAATTAAATAAAAATTTGAATTCTTTGATAAAAGAAATTGAACTTTTGAATAAGTGAATTTGAACTTCGTTAATTAATGAAATTGGGTTTCTTTATTTATTAAGTTTTGGAAAATTATTTAAGTAAGTTAATAAGTGAAATCGAACTTCTTGAATATGTGAAATTTAGTTTCTTTACTAATTGAGTTTTGAAATTTGTAACTAAGTAAATAAATAAGTAAAATTGAATTTCTTTAACAAGAAATAAAATGTGATTTATTAGAATAAATATAAGACTTGTAAATTAAAGAACTTGATTGACGAATCTAATTTTATTCAATTTTAAATTTTGATATAATAAAGTTGAACTTAAAAAATTGATTTAATGAATTGGAAATTCAATTGAAATTATTTGAATGATAAATTTACTTAATTTAAATGATTATTGAACGAAATCGATCAATGGATTTAAATTGTTTTGAATGTTAAATTAAATTAATTTAAATGATTTCGGAATGAAACTTATGTAGAAACTTGAATCGATATTTGAATTTTTTAAATAAAAATTGAATTTGAATTATAGGATTTTGAAATGGTAATTTGGGAGTTTAACGTAAGTTATAGAAATTGGTTTAGGAAGACAAATGAAATGTTTATTTACAAACTCTAATTGAAATTGAATTTGATTTGGTTTTGGAATTTATTAAACGACCAATCGGGGTAATAATTACGAAAGTTATTAAAGAAACCGGAATCGGTTATGGACATACTCTCTATCTAAACCGAAAATCACTTTAATAACTATACGCGGAGTGTGATCCAGAATAAAGTGGTTGGAATGATGTACGTGATGATTAAAGAAAGAGAACGATAATGGATAGCCTTGACACTTGTGTCAACTTAGAAATGACTAAACAGGAGCCGTGCCGGGCCAAATGGGGTTAGCCACCTCGAGCGAACACATTTCTTCGTAAACTACTCATTACTTGTTATTGATTGGTGCACCCTCGAAATTATGGGAGTGTTGTTTCGCGGTGTTGCGAACGTTCCGGCGATGCATTTTCACCAGTCTGGATCAGGCAAACGGTAGTTTCACTACCTTGGGTATTGCCTCATGTGCCTTGTCATACTTGTATCCCTATATACGCGACCACTACGAATTTGTTTTATGTTATATCTATGGAGTACTCCCTGATATCCCACTAGTTTACGGTGGAGTTTACACTGCTGTATAGACTATAACGCTTATATAAAATGTGTTAAGGGAGATAATGGTAACGCCTTAACACTATTTTGAGATTTTATATTATTGATAGACATTATCTATTTAGCGTATATTACTACATAGTAGATAGTTTAACGGATCCTTAGAGGACGGTTATTCCAACGTCCTTTGAGTTATTTGTATTTCAATTTTTATTTCACTTGAGTTGGACTTATTGATATAAGAATGTTAATCCTAACTCGAGTGTTTTGTGTTTTGCTTTATGCTCGGGTCAGACCGAGTGTACCAGTATTTGAGACTCACCTTTGGAGTTGAACTTCGCTTGGAGATCCAGCTATCTATCCAGCTTTCAGATATCCAGTTGATTCCAGTGATGTATTATGATATTGTATTTGACTATTGTATTCGAAAAGTTCTGTTGTAACATATTTAACTCTATTATATATATAGTAGCTTCATGAACTATTATCTTTTGTTTCCGCTGCATTTATTACTCTGTGTCTGTGATCTGTGATTATTTATTTACTGTATATGTTCAGTTTTGCCAAATTTAAATTAACAATTCGGTATTTTGAATTATTCAAGTCCGACATGTGCGGATGCGAATGGTCCAAAATAGCGGGATGTTACATAACTGAGATCCCAATATCCATATGTTTTTAAATATTGTGCTCATTATTCGATTTAGCTGGGAGAGGTCCTTGTGTCATATAACTCATTTCGAATAATGATATGACGTTATGGATAGCATTTGAAGACCGGTGGTGAAGAGCGGGTATTTCCGAGTGCGAAAGGATAACCCGTCGAATGACTATGCAATGAGTAGATATGGTATAGAGATCTTCATATGTGATGGGGAGTCTGATCGGGATTGTGAATACCTGGATCGTAAGGGCTTCTTTAGAAGTGCCTTCGGTTCTGCTCGAACCCAGAACAGACTTGTATGGGTGTATGTCTGACGTTACACTTTGAGATGTAAAGCTGGTTTCTATCAAATACATTTCTGTTTGGTGGCGGAGATTTATTCTCTTAGCTTAACACCCTTCTCTGAGACGTACGAGCTCAGAGGTTATGTAGTTGATGGTAACTAGTGATACATTCTCAATTTGGTAATGTGGCATACCAAGTGTTGTTGATCATTTGTTGATTGAAGTATGGCTTTCTGAAAAAGCGTAGCTTTGTGGACGAGACTGCATCAGAACCTCACACCCAGGAAATGGTCGAAACAGGAAAGATGCAGCAAGGTTGCTGGGGTCGTGCCCCTAGGGTATAATCATTTCTTCTATAAAAGGGTGGTATCATGGTATGGAGCCCAGATACTTAACTCATGTGGACACTGCAAATTTATTTCTCTGTGGTTGCTTTGTGGTTGAGAGCTCTCAGTTAAAGGTCGGAAACGACCGGGGATGGCATATCTTTAGGTGTTACTCCTGGGAAAGGAGTAAATCGGCCTTGTGTTGGTCGAGATCTGGGTAGGTTCTTGGAGCGTCCCTCTGGAGGCGTACCCATGTGGCAATGGGAACTTCTTTGGCCTGACCATTTGTTGGAAAACCAATTACCAATACGCGCCTTGTACAGTTTTAGTTGTATAACCTGCCTTTTACTTATGGTGGTCACCACTGTTTAGATGGTAGTTATAGTAGGCATAGTTCGAAATGTCTATGCTGGCTAAGATTAATATTATACTTGCAAATATTTTCCACTATGCACTAATAATAATATCAAAATGGTTTTCGCATATCAAGCATGTTTGGCTGTCATAAGGAGAAATCTTCTCCAATTCTACGTTTGCATGGTGTGTGCGGCGGGAGGCCTTATGATAGTTTCATTTTCCAAAAAGCATTGCGGATTTCAATGTTTTAAATTCTTTTATTGTTGTTTTAAAGATAAACTGTTTTTGTTTGCTCATACCAGTCCCATGACTGACCCGGAGTTTATTGTTCCCTTCCTAAACTCTGGGTGCCCACAATTTTCCACACGGATAGTTTATAGTTGGGTTTTTCAGATAATTAAATAGTGGGTGTAGATTCGATTGCCATCGGCCATCTGTCCGGTAGCATTTGGAAATCGTTGGAGTCTTTGGATTTTCGGGATCGCATTTGCTACAAGTTCAGCATGATGGGGATTCGAGCTTATAGCTTGAGAGCTATGGAGATTGGCTTTGGATATGTTGTGTTCCGCTGCTACTGCTGATGTTTGCTCTCTCTTCTATTGAAATTAATGTTGGTGTTTCTTTGTCGAAGACTTTATTCCGTTGTTGTGTCTTGTATCTCTGATAGATATCGATATCATTTGTATCATTATTGTATCAACTATTGTATATCAATGATATTGTACATTTTCTTCTGCTGTGTTGTTGTACTTAATGTGTTATAAGCTCCGGCACGAGTCGGATTTCAATGATTGAATCTACGGCATTCGAATACAAGTGAAGTATGGATGTCGATTTTCGAACGCCGAAATTCGGACCATGACAATTCTAAGTGAAATATGTTCTAAAAAGGTAATGCACAACCTCAAGCCTCATCAACCGGGAATGACTAAAACAGGGGAGGTGCAGCAAGGCTAAGTGGGTAGCATCCAATTAGGGTAAGATTACCCCTGTCTAGATGTCCTTTTTTATTCGGCTGTGTGGGTGGTTGATGATCCCAACTGTGGGATGATCTTATTCGAACTATCCAGTAAGGGGTAGCTCTGGTCTAGTGTTACAGGGGACCAGGGGTGGTCCTCGGTTGTAACGTCCCGCCTTTTCGCACACTTTAAATCGACACACGTGTCAATTCAAACCATACGGAAGGGCGGATTGTTACGGGGTAAATAAGAGAAAACAGAGAAGAAATAAAATAAAACAGAATCTCACAGCGGAAGGATAAAATATAATAATCAATATATAGTTCGTAAAACTGTTTACAAAATATTTTATTCTTCTTTAACAATAAATATCAGAGTTCACATACCAATAAGTATCAATGCAGCGGAATTAAATGGTGTGGTGGAATAATATAGTAGATAATAGTAATACAAATCTTTGTCTTCGTTCTCCAGAGCTAAATCTTCAAATCCTGAAATGCTCGGACTGACCTGAGCGAATTGAAAAGACAAAACACTCGAGTCAGAACTAAAAGATCTTATGTAAGTTAAATCAATAGAGATAAATATGAGTGCAGTAACTTAAAAGATGCTCGGGATTCACATCTCTTAAGGATCCGTTAAACTATTTACTATGCAGTATATTTCGCTATTATAATAGTGTCTATAGTAAAATAAACTTACTTTTAAATAGCATTAAGGCTTTACATTTTCCACCTTAACACGTAATAGTCCCAGTAGTCCATCCAATATCATAGTCCCTCCTGATTGGAAAGCCACCAGAGGACACCACACGGGCTACGGGAGAAATCCAAACTCGTACAAGGCGTGATAGGGTAGGTGACACGGCACAACTAGGCAATGCCAGGGTAGATATACCAATTACGCTTCCGAGTCGGTGGTAACGCGTAGCGCGCAGCTACCGCCCACCTCGAACAAACTACCCCAAATCAAAGAAATCAAAAGTGAAGGTGGCCACCGAATCAATCCAAAGTCAGAGTATAGTATCGAAGGGAAGTGTCCGATCAAAGGTGCTACCTTATTAACCTGTCGATCGCTCATGTTTTAGCCACCTTATGCCAACTCACGGGAGTTTGGTCCACGTATTACCTCAGAGGATACGCCGCCACCAACCTATTTCATTCTGGAATCTCCACCACGTACACGGTTGTTAAAGTGGTTTTCGAAGTTGGCAGAGAGTATGACAACTTCCGATCCCGGTCTCTTTAACAACCAACCGTTATTATAACACCGCGGTCATTTCAAAATAATGTAAACTTTAAAACCAAAATAAAATATCCATTTTAAACCCGTATAAATACGATATCATTTATATTTTTAAAACCCCAAATCAATACGATATCATTTAGACCCAAAATCATATAATGCCAATTTGTTTTCCAATATATATTCTTTTCCAAAATCATAGGGTTTTCAAAGTAAAATATTTAGAAATCAAAACTCTTGAATATAATACTTTCAAATCATACTACCTTGAAAATCATAACTTCGAAACAAATTTCCATTTCTTAAATGGTTAAATATTTAATTACTTTATAAAACACAATAGCTTCTTTAGATTTCACAAATCAATTTTCAAATATCGATTTAAACTTCCAAATACCATATCAATTCTTATGTTTCAAAGCTTTAAATATTTCACCATTTCAAAACAAACTCATTTGACAATCTCATATATATTAAATTCAATTACTTATTATTTAGACTTGAAATATTTACTTAATGAATTCAATATAATTTAAGAAAAACCTTTAACTTCACATAACTGGAAAATCTTTCAATTTATTATATATTCATTTAAATCAACCTGATATTCATTTAGATCACTCTACACAAACATCAACTTGTAAAATCATATCCTTTAAGAATTCTAACTTTTTATTTAATTCCAATTTAACTTAATATTCATCTTCCAACCTTATTTTCATTTAAGTCATTAAAACTCCATAAATTTAATTTTAAGTAAATGCTTAATCGTATTTGATCTAAAAAATCAAACTTAATTTTAAACTTCAAATCAAATTTATACAAAGCTTAAAAACCGGAAATTACTATATATAAATAACCTTTATCAATAACCAAATCAATATCCCATAAACCATATATATAGCTTTACAAAACCATAGAAATCATTTTCAAAATATTTATATATATAGACTGACAGTGTCTGTATAAAATTTTCTATCATATGGTCAATTGATACGGATATTTATCATTTAAATCCATAATTTAAAATAAAAATTACGGTTATATATCATTTCAAACCGCAATCCCGAATAAAATGAAATGCATAACAGCTTATAGTTAATATAAATAAACATCCATTCATCCATCGAAATCATACACTCATTTATCACATCATCATCCAAATTCAAACAATACATACATATATAACAAGTGATGAATAACTGGTACCAACTATCAGTTTATATTCAAAATAAATTTATAACCGTTTGACTGGCAGTTTATATGAAATAAATAAATAACAATTTAATTAAATAAATGCAATTAACTGAGATGATGATTTAAAAATATGTCAAACAAGCATAAATAAATTTCAAATCACATCATATATTAATTTAACAAATATAAGGAATTATAGAAATTGTGAGTGGGTTAAAACACTCACCTTTTGAATTTAAATCCAATTTAAACCCAAAAATTTGACCGTCTCAGAATTCGTCCAAACCAGCGTCATCAAGTCCAAAATTTTAATACGATCCTAATAAAAGAAACCACGCGTAAATCGGATATCGTATGCGAAAGATATAGCGAAAGCTGCAACTGAATTTCAATTTCAAAAATAAAGAAAAACGAACACATTCTCACCTTCAAGCTTGCCACGTCACAATCTCAATCTCCTCCAGTACGCACGCACTAGCTAACCCAAACTCTTGTTCCTAACGCAACAGTAACCATTCGAACCCAAGCTGAAAGTAGCTTCTCGCGCGCGCAAAACATCAGGGCCGCCACGACAATCGACCAACCTCGCCGCCCTACGTCGCTGCCACGTCGCCGCCTACCCCCCTGCGACCTCCCACGCTCGCAAGCACGTCGCATGAGCATCCAAATTGCAACCACCGGCCTTGAATTCACAAACCCTAGTTGAATTTTCACGTCGATCCAACCGTCGATTTGCGAAATAAACTTCATGAATGAAGTCCCCTCGGTCCTCTCTCCAAAACCCAGAAAGGGTTTCTCGATCCGACGAAGTTGATCGCGGCGATGACGAACGGCCGTGGATAAACCTTTAATTTCAGAGCAAATGATAACTCGAATAGAAAAATGAATTGCACCAGCAAATTACGCATTTCGAGAGCTTCAACATATATTTTTTATGAATTTTTCTGAGGACTTTGAATTTTTGACTTTGATTTTGAATTGTAATTGGATCTAGGGTTTGCATCCATTGAAGAAGAAGAGGAACTGATGATATTTTAGGCGCAGATAAATGAGAATAGGCGGAGGCTAGGGTTTAGCAGGGTATTTGTAGGCAAATTGAAAAATAGATCGATCGGGTTAATAGATATACGTGCTACCGCTAACGTGGCCCAAAAAGCCCGTTCTGACCCCGGAACAAAATTGGTTAAACAAATATATCAAAATAGGTGTTTTAAAATATTTTAAACGCAATGGAAAATGTTTCAGGTTCAAATTCCATCATATGAAGAAGTTATGCCGAAACCAATATTTTCAAATTGATTTCAATTGCATCAATTTCAAGGCGTTTCAAGTCCGTACGATCAAACGACAAGTTCGATCGCTACGAAACTAGAAACACTATTATAATTCACCGTTACGGATCCAATGAAACTAGTTTCGTCGAAATCCAAGTCCGTGGCCAAAATGGCTATTTTTATATTAATTTAATAAATTAAAAGTTCATTAATTAAATCACTTTTTCAATTCCACTTCCAAAATTTACAAATCGTATCAGTTTTTTTTTCTTAAACAATCTCAGTGATGTAAACCAATTTAGATGTCAATTAATTGTTGATTCAATCATAAATTTCAGCGTAAATACAAATTTTGTTATATTTATCAATTATAAATTAACTTTTCAATAATTCCATTGAATTCACAATTCATTCGTTTTTATTCAATCCATTCAGTCAAATGGATGAAATTAACATTGGTTCAAAGATATTACATAAATATTTTTCAATTTCAACTTAATTTTCAATTAACGTAAAATTTTATATTTAATTTCAATTGATTGCAATAAATCCAAATTATCATATTTTAAATCCAAATAAATAAATAAAGCTTGATTCCCGTTTAAATATTTAACTCATTTAATTGCAATTAACCTTTTTATCACAAATTAAATTCCGATATATTGATAAAACTTTATTTCCATTCTTTTTATTCACAAATCATCGTATTATGAAAAACATTTACGTTATTCCCCATTCATTACCTTAATTTATTTAACGTAACATTTAATTTATATTTATTATAATGATTTCCAATTTAATTGAATGAACTAAGTATATAACTCATAATAATTGTTGTAAAACTCTAAATCCCACATTTATAAGTTTATTATATCCACCCAAATATTATAGATATTTACAGAGTATTGGTTTTTATTCAATCATTATTTATTATATATATTAATTAAATAAAATTCAATATTTAAGTCCGTTCAAATTTATTACCAAGTACCCATTTACCATATTCCAACAAATTTTAATCTCATTCTAGTTATTCTTTATTAATAATTCACACAATATTATAACTTTGTACAAGACATCCAATTACTATTTATTATTATAACTTTACAATCTATATAAATTCATTGATTGATTTACTATTTGCCTTTGTTTCCTTATATTCGATTCTTAGCTTAGTATGACAATTTATAGTACTCCATTTAATCGACATTTCATTTCAATTGTTAATACTTAGCTTAAATTTCTACGGTTGCATTCCATTTACACTTCCGTTACTATATTAAGAATTAGTAACGTTTATATCATTAACACATTATAATTACTTATCATTTAAATGAGTTTGATTTCTAATAAATTAATTGACCAATTAATTAGGTAATTTATACAAATTTGTTGTCATACCCATAAATTTACACTTATAACTAAGTCTTACATTTGAATTTATTTATTAAATTGAAATGTTCATTCAAGTTTATAAATTATTAACTCGCATTAACATAATTCCCTAATTTGTTCCAATTACTGTCAACAATCCTTTATTACATTAAATCAATCTAATACTTTCCTTAAATTTCTCATATTCAATTTATATCCAGGTAAAAATCTTTTCACTACTTAATTCATTTGAATTTATTCAAATTAATATAAATAGGTTTTAATTACCATTGCTATATTTTAATTTAGTGTTCATTCCAATATTAGTTTATCACCTTTATTATTCCTACTAAAATTTAATTACAAAATCCTATTAAATTAACAAATTTAATTGTCAAAATTTACGGGTCGTTACATCGGTACGTTGATCTAGACCAGGTACTATGATGGACGGTACCCCAGTAGCTCTGCCATTGTATGGAAACCCAATCTCCAATAAGTACCTTCGGACTTGTTTGTATATCTATTATGCTGGAATTTAATGAATGTAACAATTTCGACTATTTGAATAAGTATTTGTACTTAGAAACTATTATAATATCAGAGCATTTTGATAAAAATGTTTTGGTTATCGTAAGGTAAAAACACGACATGTTTATTTGTGGCGTGGTATTATGAGATACCTTTGATTTCAAAGGATTTTAAAAACCTTAATAATCCAATTGAGTGTGTTTTCTCACGCTGGTTTTTCAGACTGACTCAGGTGTTATTTTATTATAATGCTCGGGTCAGACCAAGTATTACAGATATCGGATAAGATGCTATGGAGCTCAGAAGATGAGATGACGGAGACGTATATCACGTATCTGACTTATTTTCCATTGTGTATGGTATGATGTTTACTCAGCTTTGTGAGGACAAGTTATTATAACTATTTGTTATTGTGCTATTGATTTGTGTGTACTCTGATGATGTAATGTATAAAAACAATAATGGTTCTTTTTGGTATAAAGATCAATTGTTATCTATTATATATTATTCCGCTGCGATTTTGAGATTCTGGTGTTGTTGTCTGTTTCTTCTTCTACATCTTTCTTCTTTAACCCTAATGGTTCGTATTTTAGTCCAATTTGAGTTGAACTGATGGAGAATATGGCCGATTCAAAAGGCTATGGATTTGCGGGTTGTTACAGTGGTATCTGAGCTGAAGGTTAAGCGAGAACCTTGGCTCTGGTGGGGATTACTCATTAGAGATGGAGTCAGTAGTACTCTAGAACGAGTTTAAGTGTATTAATAGATATGAACGCGTATTTGTTAGTGAATATAAAAAATTATATTGTTTTGATTGGTTTGTTAAGTGGCTTATGGATTCTGGTCAATACGAGTAATTAACATTATTGATAGAGATCTCTAAACACTTGTACAGAACAATTTGATACGGTATTGTTTTAAATAGGGTGAATGAAATAATTTTACCCAAATTATTTTTATATATAAAAGAAATAATTTTTCGAAGATTATTATAAGTATATATGGTTGCTTGATTGTTAGGAAATGATAATATTAAATTATTATCGTTGTTGATGTGGAAAGTTGAATAAGGAATTGAAGTTATAACCAAAAGTTAAGAAATAAATTCATATAACAAAATGAAATTTGTAAATGTGAGTTATAAATGTGATTATGATTTGAAATGGAATAAAATTCTAGACTAATATTTGAACATAGATTGGAAGGTTTTGAAATTCGAAAATTTGGGAAATTTAATTTCATTTAGGTTTGAAAATGATTTTCAAAGGTTTTGGAGGAATAATTGTGATATTATTTGGAAATATTTTTGAATTGGATATGAAATCTGGTGAGATTTGGAATTAAAAATATTTGAAATGTTTTCAAAAGAGTAAAAGCACTGAACTCACTTCGGTCGCTGGAAAATAATTCTGATGATGATCGTGACATCATCGGTGTTCATTTTCGAGTTTCCAAGAGAGGAATTGCTATTTGAATGTTTTGAGTTGATGTTCGAAAAAGTTGGGTTTGGTTTTGAAATTCAAAGAAATAATTTGGTATATTAAAGGACTTTGGATGTAATTGATTTCAAAAATGATTTTGGGATACTTAAGTGATTGTTTAAACTCTGGAATCTTGTGTAAAATATTTATGGAATAATAAATGGGTTTGAAAACTTATAAAATTTTGGAATTTGTTTAGAATAAAATTTGACTTAAGAGGAGTTTAAATTAAAGTAAGTGTGAAAAAGAAATAAGTTAGAAAAGTAAACTAGTTAGATGAAGTGAATTGGAAGAGAGTAGTGAATGGAACTTAAATAAGTTGGAAAACTTATGGAAGTTTATAATTTTAAATGGAAATGGAATTTAACCGAATTAAGTTAAATAAAAGTGAATTTTGAGAAAAATAAATCTAAGCAAGCTAAATGGAATGATCATTGAAATAAAATTTATCAAATTGAAAAAAAATTGGGAATGAACAAATTAAATTCAGATTGTGGGTAAATGGAACTTAAATCGAATATTAGAATGATATTTAATTTGAATTGTGTAAGTAAAGTGGAATCGGAAAATTAGTTGAATGGGCTAAATAAAATGAAAGGTTTGGAAATAAAAATTTGATTGAGATATGAATAAAACTAGTGAGTGGAACTAATTTAAGGAAATGGTTAATTAAGAATGAGTTTGAGATAAGGTGAATAGAGTTCAATATTAAATTTGGTTTGGAAACAAATTAAGAATTGAAGTTAAATTGGATTAAAAATCAAATTGAAAATTTAAGTTAGATGAAAATAGATATGAGCCTAAGTGGTGAAGTGAAAATAAATATTAAGGTGTATAGAATATTTATAATAAACTCAAGAAAAGTAAAGGGTGAAATTCTTAAGTAAAATTTGGTATTGGAAATATACCAAGTTAATATTTGAAGAAGATTTAATAAAAGTTGTGAAAAAGGGTAATTGTGAAAAGTGAATGGAAATCAAAATAAATGCAAATAAAAAGAAAATCGATATAGCTAATAATCAATTGAGATAAATATGTAGGATGTACGTATATTATTTTATTCGTATAGCGATTTGATCTAGATTCAAGCATAGAATTTCGAGATATTTATATCGATCCGAGTTTGGATTTTTCACTCGATTTTCGACGGCGGACCCTGGGTATGGATTTTTGATTGATTCTGAAAATTCTCTATCATGGTATATGGCTATGCAAGGAGAATGACAGTTTCTGATCAAGGAACCAGATCTGAGTCCGCACTTGGAAGTCGGTGGGACGATACTAGTTCGGAAGTGAAATTGTGTGATCGAGTGAGCGATCAGATTTGATATTGTGTACGGATGATATATGTACATCATACGGGCTTAAGTAAAGCAAATATTGAAAATTTTGAAAAGGAAGTGAATAAAATGATTTTGAACTCTGTGATTGGATATTATTGCTAAGCGGGATATAGGTATTTAAAAGCAAAGGAAAATTGGTGTTTTTTATTTCAGAAGATAAATTAGAATTGCCCGACAAAAAGGTATGTATTTAAAATTGTCATATGAAATTTGATGGTTTTCTGATCTAGCCACTTGGCTTTTGTTTTCTTGTGAAAATTTAGGGCTTGTAGAGGCAATTTATAGTTGTTCCGAGCTAGCCGCGCAAACGAGACACTGGCGAAATTTTTCAAAAATTTAAGGAGTTAGAAACATTTTGATAGTTTAAAATTTGGTTTTAAACTATAATTTGAATTATTAAAGGGATAATATTATTTAGAACCTATGGATGAGTTTGGAAAGTTAGTAAGGGTATTAGTGTGTCTTTAATAAAAAGATTGCTTTGGAAAGTTATTAAAAACTATTTGGTTTTGGGAAATAGTTAACGAGTTGTGGACCATTCTTCTTAACTAGCAATTTCAGGGACGAATTTTTTTTAAAGGGGAGGAATGTAACGACCCAGAATATTTGAAATTGGAATATTTAAATGATTTTAAATATTTAAAAGTTAATTTTTTTAATTTGAATTTCAAATATCATTATTTAGTTGGTGATTAAATTATTGAATTTAATAATTGGAAATTGGGTAAATTGCTGAATCGAGAGTTTTAAGCTTGTTAAAAATAATTTGAAGGCTTACAAAACTTGTATTGATAATACTGAAGGTTATAAAAGTTTTAAAATTGAACTTAAAAAAAGTGTTTTGTTCATTTCTGAAAATATATCGTTTAAATCGACATTTAAAAATAGCTTTCTGGGGCACGGTCTCGGAATTTGACGAAACAAGTTCCATTGAATCCGTAATAATGTATTATTAACATGTTTCAAATTTCATAGTATTTGGGATTATCGTGTGGTCGTATGGTATGTAAACGCGCTGAAATTTATATCGAAAATTCAACATAATAACTGGATCCAAAAAGCTATCTTCTCCATACGATCGAAATAGGACTCGAAACCTTTTCCATCGCTTTCGGAATATGGGTATAACATTATAAACGCCTAGCGGCATGCCTTGATAGGGGTTCGAAATTTCAAGTTGTGTTTATCGAGACAATTTGAATTTAAATTAAATATATATATTATATAAATATATATATTAGTCAACTTTCAACTGTATTTTTCTTCACATCAGCTTTTGTTTTTTAAGGCACTGTAGCAAGTTGGGTGAAGCACGCAACCATCTCATCTTGTCTCCTCATTCTTTTTTAAAAATCAGTTGTAAACGAAATCAAAATCTCAAAAAAAAAAATTGGCCCGTTCTTCCTCTTCTTCTCTGTTTTCTTGGTTCAACAAAAATGACCGATAGTTCAAAAAGAAAAAAAACGTATTCACCTTCACATCTAGCTTCCCAATTCCAATCAAATCTTTGTAATTTAAAATCCTCGGCCTTATTCATTTTCATGAAGTTCAATTCGATATTCCCTTTCGTCCTCTCTTGGTTCCATTTCCCTTACCGGTGCGTTTAAATGGAGGCCGAGGTAAACGCAGATCAAAATCGAACGAAATTCTTTCATTAAAAAAAGATGCGAAGGCAAATCAATCTCGCCCTCGTTTTCGAATACCGCAGTGTCGCAAATCTTGACGACTTGGAAAGGCAGGTGCGAGTTCGAAACATGGCGACGTCGGCATCGCGATTTGAGTCATGAGCGTGGGGTAGGGAATGATGCAGTGGATGGTTTTGATTGAATGGTGGTTTGGTGTGACTCTAGCAAAGGATGGTGGGGCAGTGGGCAGTGAAGGTCGAATTGTTAGAGCAGGAGACGATCGCCGGTGGAGTTGCGTACGAGGAGGGATCTGGGTTCTCATTTTTGTTGTAAGGTATAGAAACAATTTCATTTTTACAGAAAAATATAATAGGTTAAGAAATATATATATATGTATGTATATGCATATTTTTAATTTACTGAAAAAAAATATAATATAACTTTTGTAGTAAGATAGAAACAGTTCTGCTCTTAATATTTAAATCTATATTTATGTATACGGTAAAGAAAACGTATAATATATATATACACACATCCTTTTTTTAATTTAATTATATATATATATATGTAAACATGAAAAAAAAAATCATATAGAAAAGATTTTTGGAAAAGGTATATAGGAATTTTAAAATGTTAAAGAATTTATATAAAATTAGATTTTTAAATCTATATAAATTAATTTTTATAAGTGTATGGGTTTCAGAGAGAAAGAAAAATATAATGTAAACACATTTATGTAAACATATACATACATATTTTCACTTACGAGTTATTTTAAAATCTGGGGTTATGGTGATTTACTTGTTCAATTAACTTATTAAATTATTTTAGTTACTAAAAAATTATCAAAGGAAAATTAGTTTAACTGAATTATTAGTTTAAATTAAATAAATAAATGGTAATTTATTTTTCGATTAGTTCAATGATAAACCATACAATGTTTGTACAAGGTCCAAAATCGCGAAGTAAATAGCCATTTGGGTCGGATTGCAAAACAAAAATCGAAGTGAGTTAATCTCACTAAAATTGGACTACTAGTTAATTTAATTGGTTAAAATTAAATTATTGGATTGATTGCTTGAATTGATAATTATTATCAGTCTGGATGCAATAGTATATATAATAGTGTATATATATTGTAGTGATTAATATTCCTGCATTATATAACGGATGAGACCCTATGTGCCCCGCATAATAGCGGATGACCTACCGCGATATCCTCCTCGAAGTGGGATTGGTAATTTTTATTGTGCTAACATCTGTGGATACCGGAAAAACAGGTTGGAGGGATCCAACTGGATTCCTCAAAATGTTGAATTATTTCATTTCAGTGATGTGATTTATTTGATAATCTGTGATAGATTTTATTAATTATGTTGGAAATTGAAGTTAATGAATCTTTTGTTTTGGTTAAATATATTTTGGTATTTTAAGTTGTCAAAAATAATAAAGATTGGATTTTGGAAGGAAATTAAAAAGAGAATTAAGTAAAATAATTATAGTGAATTTGGATAAATGAAGGAATGAATTTGGAACAGAAATAAAAGTTGGGTTTTAAAATCCTATTAAATAAATTCCGGGTACAGGGAAAAACTAGAGATTTTGAATAAATGGGGATAAAGGAGTTTAGAAGACTTAAGCGATATTGTTAAGAATAAAAAGGATTTATTTTTAAATTCAAGTTTTAAATGAGTTGGGAAAATAAAAGGGGAATTTTGAAATAGAATACGAAATGGATATTTCAGATATAAATAAGGTTTGAAATCATAATAAAGGAGTAAATCTGGAAGTAATGGATCTTGGAATAAATTTGGATAAATCGAGAAATAAATATTTAAAGGGAATTTAATTCAGCAAATCGATTTGAAAATCGATTAAATGTTTTGAGAAAGGTGATTAAAAGGAGAATGAGACTGTAAAATATAAAAGCTGGGTTTATAAATAAAGTGAAATAATTATCAATGGATAATTTGAAAGTGTAAATTCACAGTTGGAATTTATAAGGAGATGGTAATGTGTTTTAAAAATAAATAGTGGTTTTATTTTTAAAAGTATGGAAAAAGAAATTTACGGGATTGAGACGTAAATTAAACTGGGATAAATCGAGAAGGATTTATAAATGATTAGATGGGTTATATTGGAATGAAAAAGTGTATTTTTCTGAAAAGCCAAGTATAATTTCAAAGGAGATTTTTAAGTATAAATTAGAAGTTTTAAAAGTGGTTTGGAAGAATGTTTTAGAAAATTATTATTCATTTGTTTTAAAATTTAAAATTGTTAAAGTAAATATTTACTTAATTTAATTATAGTAATAATTATTTTTAAAGGTTAAATTAGTATCTTGATGTAAAGGATAAATATTTATACCTTGTATAATAGTTTTATTTTAAAAGTAGTTTTTGGCTAAAGTTTTAATGGGAAAATTATCATAGAATTTCTTAACTATTATTTTGAATAAAGTGATTTAAGTAGATTTATTTTAAATGTTTAAGTGTATATTTTTGGATAAAGTGATTTAATTTATTTAAAAGCTAAATTTAATAAGGCTTCGTGTTTTTTAGTGGAAATAAAATAATTGGTTGAATGATTGTTTAATTTGATAGTTAAATAACCGACTATCAATATTAGCCAATGCGCTGATCGTTTCAAAGAGACCGGAGTCGGGATTAATTATCCAAAAACCACTTCGATCTAGTTTGAAAGTTTGCGAATGAAGACCGTGAAGATGATGAACATGATGATTCGGTTTGTCCTGACGCAGGGCAACTTGTATGGACGAATGCTATCAGATCATCGCCAGGAGGACGATGAGCATTCTAAGTGATATGTGTTCTAAAGGGTAATGCATAGCCTCAAGTCTCATCAACCGAGAATGGCTAAAACAGGGGAGGTGCAACAAGGCTAAGTGGGTGGCATCCAATTAGTGTAAGATTTTCTCCTATGTAGATGTCTCTTTTTATTCGGCTGTGTGGGCGGGTGCTGATCCCAACCGTGAGATGATCTTATTCGGACTTCCCAGTAAGGGGTAGCTTCGGTCTTGTGTTGGAGGGGATCGGAAGTTGTCCTCGGTACTCTGATCTAAGCCAGGTACTGTGACGGGCGGTACCCCAGTAGCCCTGCCATTATATGGAAACTCAATCTCCGATAAGTGCCTTTGGACTTGTTTGTATACCTATTATGCTGCAATTTAATGAATGTTACAATTTCGGCTATTTGAATAAGTATTTGTACTTAGACACTATTATAATATCAAAGGATTTTGATAAAAATGTTTTGGTTATCGTAAGGTAAAAACCCGACATGTTTATTTGTGGCGTGGTCTTGCGAGATACCTTTGATTTCAAAGGATTTTGAAAATTTTAATAATACAATTGAGTGTGTTTTCTCACGCTGGTTTCTCAGACTATCTCGGGTGTTAGTTTAGTATAATGCTCGGGTCAGACCGAGTATTACAAATACAGGATAGGATGCTATGAAGCTCAGGAGACGAGATGACGGAGACGTATATCTCGTATCTGACTTATATTCCATTCTGTATGGTATGCTATTTACTCAGCTTTGTGAGGACAAGTTATTATAACTATCCAATATTGTGCTATTGATGCGTGTGTACTCTGCTGATGTAATGTACAAAAACAATAATGGTTCTTTTAGTATAAAGATCGGTTGTTATCTATTATATATTGTTCTGCTACGATTGTGAGATTCTGGTGTTGTTTTCTATTTCTTCTTCTACCTCTTTCTTCTTTAACCCTAATGGTTCGTATTTTCGTCCAATTTGAGTTGAACTGATGGAGAATATGGCCGACTCAAAGTGGTACGGTTTTGCGGGTTGTTACATTATAAATTTACTTATCAAATAACTGATTTCTTATTCTATGCTAAAACCAATTTCAAGTAAATACCATATGATTTCTCCTTTAATACATCATTTGTTCTATTCCTTAATAAACTTTACAATTATACCAAATTAAACTTTACAATTATATTCCAATTAGAGATAAACATTCATTTTTTTATTTACAAAATTAACATTTCTTATTTCAAATCTTATTGTTAATATGCAACCCAACACTGTTTCACATTCAATTGATTTGGGTTATAATCTTTTAACTTATTGAAATTTATGCTTTAAGAATTTTATCTTAGATTATAACATACATCTAATAACATTTCCATTAATAAATCATAAAATCTTTATTTATAAGCATTTTTATTCAACAATTATATTAAATTTAATATTTTTAAATGGTTGTTAAAATGTAGTTTTTAACTACATTTTAGTAATGCAGTTCAAAAATGTATCGCTAAATTGCAGTTTTTAACTGTTATTAATGCAGTAAAAAAATGCACCTAATGTGGTTAAAAACTGCAACATGTGTTGTAGTTTTTAACTGCATTTCTAAAATGCTGTTAAAATTGCACCACTTAAATGCGAGTAATGCAGTTATAACTGCATCACTAAAATACAGTTAAAAACTGCATGTCTTGGATGCTACTATAATTACCTCGGTAAGATGAAGTTTTAACTGCATCAGTTATTATAATTTTTTCAAGCGGTATAATTATGAAAGTATGATTTTTACATATCAATAATACAGATCATTAGAAAAATAATAAAACTTATAATCTAACGGTGAAAATAGTTTGAATCCAATGTTTCTACTAAAAGTTGTTGCGTTTTAAGTATGGATAATAAATGGAGTGAGGATTTTAAATCGTGGAAATTAGCCACAAGGGCCTCTTTAGCAAGTGCAATTAATTTTTAGGACACACAACTGAAATAATTACTTTAAGGACAAAATGCAAAATAATTAGTTTCTAATGCTTAAAAATCTATGAAAATATGTTCTTGAAAGTAATTAGACCGCTGACTTTGTCCTTAAAAGTAATTATTCTGCTAACTTTGATCTTGAAATTAATTTATGTGGATGTGTGTTCTAGAAACTAATTGGACTGCAAAATTTGTCCTTCTAGTGAAATTCCTCAAAATAAGTGTGTGAGAATAACATCCACATATGAAGAAATGGACGCAGATGACCTAAATTACATAAAATATCATGGATATGTGTCTTGTTAATTTTAATTAAAAACAGGGACTTATCATACAACCCCCCGATTAAATATTTATATAATGATGCATCATGATTACCAACTCGACTAACAGAAATACTAAAGAAATACTAACTAATTTTATAAAAATTCTGTTAATTTGATAGAAACGATATCAAACTAAATTGTCTAATAAAATAAACTACTAACCAGTGATGCTTAATGTTTGAACTGAATTAAATAAACCGGATTGTTGATTTATTCACTTCTAGTCAAAATATTACTCACGCTCCTTTTTTTTGTATACAATCAAGAGAGAAAAATTAATGTGCAATCAATTTGCATGTTTACATAATAATATATTTTTCTGAAATGTCCCGTGTTATTAATCTAAAATGTCTTTTCTTAGTTATCAAGAACATTATGTGATATATATATATATATATATGTGTGTGTGTGTGTGTGTGTGTGTGTGTCAAAATATATTGATCTAAAAATGTCAAGTTTCAATTCTATGTGTAATTTAGAAAAATGAATACAAATATTTTTGTTGGAGATGTAATTTGAAAGCTTAATAAGTTTAACTACACTTGATTTCCTGATTACGTATTATGGATGTAGATTTAGTAATTTCCTAATCCCAAAACCATGGATTAATTATATAACTTGATAGGACATTAGGTTAGTGTGCATTAAACAATGATAAAGGTCCCAAAAGTTTGACTATGGACAGCATGCTGATAGGTTGTGCCCTAGAACGGTGACCTAGCAGGGTGCGGCATTGCCTAGGGCACCGCGCCATCGTTCAACCGTAGATGACGCAGTGCTCGTAACTGAACGACCAACGCCACTAGCACTGCTGTCCTTATGAGATTAGGATGCGTTCTTGTTCCTGCGCAAGCAAACGGGGCAACAGGAAATAAACATCCTGAATATGAACAACAGAGAAAATTTAACGAAAAAGAAATGTTTTTTGCTGCTATGAGATGACAGCAAATAAGCAATGATCGTTTGTTATATTGTATTTTTTATTTGTTTTAAATTGGTCTAAGTATTTTTTTTTTATAAATGTTATTAGTTGACATAAAATTATAAATAGTTGCAAAAACTACGAAATTATAAAATAAATATATTAAAAATAAACCAGCATAACAAAATTAATAAAAAATACAGTAGATACAATACAAATTCACGAAAGAAAATAAGACCTGAAAGTTAGCAATGAGCTTTTAAACAGATATTTGCACTACATAGAACTGCCATTACGGAAAAGAGTATAGGAGCTGGCAACCTCACCATGTGGGGATGTCCGATGTGAGAGCAACGCTTCTGCAGATGGCGGTTGATTGGTCAAGTTGTGGGAGTCTAGATGGAGCCACCTAACGCAATGAGCGCCTGCACCTCATCAAAAAAAGCCATATGTTATCGGTGTCATCAGTACTGATATAATTATATATTTTTTTACAAAAATTGTTTTGCATTGTTATTATTTTACTAAAAATAAATTTACAGATCATAAATATTTAAAGCTTTTAGATTTTTATTATTTGTTACATATTATTTTATATTATTTAATTTAAAATATATATCATATTTTCAGTTTAAAACTTAGGGTCCGTTTACTTTGTAATTTTCAATTTTAGATTTTCGTATAATAAAATACACTGAATTTTCAAAAACGATCAAGGCGGAAAATGGTTTTAATATATAAAATTAAAAAAGGTTTTTTATTTTTTCTGTTGTTTTCCTTTCCCTTCTTTTTTCTGCTGCCAACATCGTTCACATTCTTCCACGTCCTCCGTTTATTTCCACGTCGTTCTTTTATTTTACACATTTTGAATGCATATTGAAAACATAAAAATTAAAATTTTGTTTTCAAACAAAACAGACTCTTATCATTTAATGAAATTATTAATGTTGGACATAGCCGATGAGTTCGACACATAGCTCTCAAACGGTTCGGTTTCTTCGTGTCATAGCAATGGCATGCGGCTTGGCCCTGTTCAAACCTCTGGACCCGTCAAAAATTTTGTATTTGCGAACTCAACCATGACCTCTCAGTAATTTCAAACTGACCAATAGTCGGTTTGGAATCATCAGTAATAATTCATTCAATCAATGAGCGCATTTTGGCTGATAATGATGTAGACAGTGCGATCACGAGATAGCTGCGCTTTGCATAAACAAAAAATAAACGAAGCACACGGAAAAAGTTTGATTAATCCAGCATGAAAATCATAAATATTCATTTAATGGAAAGGCAAGAATGATACCCACATTTTTTAGTTCAAATACCAAAAGTTTTATGTGTGTTACCCACCGACTTTTCAATGATACTTCTTATCTACAGAGATAATTAAATGCGCATGTGAAGAGATTGTTGGTTTTTATTTATACATGGAATTGTGCATCAAAATGAAATTTGAATTTTTTATGGGAACAAATTGTTATTAATGATTATGTTGGTGTTAAACGATATCGTGGAATATGAATAGACATCGTCTTTATTTGGAATGATGATTAAAGTTCTTCTGTCTAGTTTGTATTTTAAAGATCATTCATGAAATGTCTTATTAAGTCCAATAAGTTTACAAAAGAAAAAAAGAAAAAAGAAAATGCAAAACGGTCTCCATTATCTGCCTATGAAAAACTATTGAAGATCAGTATTAACGTTTCCGTTTAAAGATGTTTTCACTTTAGAACGGTAGGATTTAAATTTTTTTGCCATTTTATTTGGATTTACGGATTCTAAATTGATTGTGTTATAATTGTAAAACATATTACGATCTTACTAAATCTCTTTCTTTTGTTTATAGAGCAATCATAAATTCATATAAGATGCATTTTTTTACGAAATTGATTTTCACTGGTTCGTACAACTAATTTATGTATAACATTTTTCTTATACTTTTGGACGAAAGATTAAAAGGAGAATTTTTATTCCTTAGCATGTATTCGTATAGATGTTAATCAATGTATTTTCCATGGAGGTGTAATATTTAAGACCTTTAACTAAGAGGCATCATGTCATGAATCAGGTGGGCACTCTCCTTTTGATATGTTGGATCTATTACAATTAAGTTTGTATGAAATTTTGGTTCAAGCTAGATCATAACCAAGAGTTTTGATATGTCTATATATGTTGCATTTTGAATCTGTTATTGTTCTCTATGATTTATATTATATTTCTTTTTATTTTATAAATTATTTAAACCATGCAACTATCAGCTTTGAATTGCAACTGTCACTTTATCAAAATGAATTTTGTAATTTCCATGAAATTACGTTTTTACATTTAATAAATTATGAATGGTAATTTTACCAACTTTAATTGCCATTATAATTATTAAGTGAATTTATTTATTTTAATAGTTTAGTTTGATTCTGCACCAAGGTCATACAAATTGATTTTCGTGAAATTACGTTTTTACATTTAATAAATTATGTACGTAATTTTACCAACTTTAATTGTCATTATGATTTATTAAGTGAATTTATTGATTACTTTAATAGTTCAGTTTCTTTCTGCATGATACAAATTGATTTTCGTGAAATTTTGTTTTTACATTTAATAAATTATGAACGGTAATTTTTCCCATTTTAATTGCTTTTATGGTTTATTAAGTGAATTTATTTGTTTTAATAGTTTAGTTTGATTCTTCCCAACGATTATACAAATTGATTTTAATGATATTATGTTTTACATTTAATAAATTATGAATGTAATTTTACCAACTTTAATTGTCAGTATGATTTATTAAATTTATTAATTATTTTAATGGTTCAGTTTGTTTATACCCAACTTTGATACAAACTAACTTTCATGAAATCACATTTTCATATTTATAAGTAATGAACAGTGATTTTACCAACCATATTTGTCATTATGTTTTATTAAGTGAATTTACTTATTTTAATAGTTTAGACTCTGCACGATGGTGGTACAAATTGATTTTCATTAAATTATGTTTTTACACTTAATAAACTATGAACGTAATTTTACCAACTTTAATTGACATTATTAAGTGAATTTATTTGCTTTAATGATTCAGTTTATTCCTGCGTGACGGTGATACAAATTGATTTTCATGAAATTACATTTTACATTTAATAAATTATAAATTGTAATTTTACCAACTTTAATTGTCATTGTGATTTATTAAGTGAATTTATTTGTTTTAATGATTCGGTTTGTTTCTGCCCAATAGTGGTATAAATTAATTTCCATAAAATTACGTTTTTACATTTTATAGATTATGAATGGTAATTTTATCAACTTTAATTGTCATTATGGTTTATTAATTGGATTTATTTATTATAACAATTCAATTTGCTTCTGCACAATGGTAATATGAATTGAATTTTATGCAACACCCGTGACTGAAGTATAATTTGGTATTTTATTATTTATTTCGGTATAATTACAATTAGTCCATCTATATACAGTTGATTTAATATTGTTATGCTATTTGTGGATTTATAGTAGATAATATTGAGCACTTGATTTATTTTGAATCTAATGTAGGTTTGAATAATGTTCATGCTCAAATATCTGTAATAGTACCATTGAATGGAACTAAATTTTCCACTTAAAAAGAGCAAAATGAAATTTTTCTTGGTGTTCTGGATATTGGCCAAGCATTACGAATGGAAAAACCTACTATTATAGCGACAAGTACTGATGATGAAAAATCTAATTTTTCAAAATGAGAGCGATCAAACCACATATCTCTTATGATTATAAAAATTAATATTAACAGTTGTTAAAGAGGTGATATTTCTAAGAAGAATGATGCAAATAATATTTTCACTCCTAAATAGTATATGGAATGAAGAGCAGTTTAAAAGCACTTCTAAGGCTAATACAAGTACTCTCATAATGAAAATCCTCACTACTAAGTATAACAGGATAAGCAATGTACATGAAATATCATGATGATGAATGGTATGGCCGTAAAATTAAACAACATCGATATGGCAATTTCTGAAGGATTTTTAGTTTATTTCATTATGACTTGTCTTCCTGCACAATTTGGCCCCTTCATGATCAATTATATTACATAGAAAGAAAATCAAAAAGTAAGCGAATTAATTGCTATATGTGTTGAAGAAGAAGAGATTATTGATGCAGCTCAGAACAGAGAAGAAATGCAACCAAAATTTCTAACAAGGATGAGTCGTACACGACTCATAGAGAGGTTAAGTCGTACGCGACTTAGGAAGGCAGGGTTAAGTCGTTTCCGACTTAATGGTGCACGGGATAGCAAGTTTCGAGTTAACAACAATTTGAACCGCATAAAAGAGGCATCGGGTTTGAGTCGTGCGAGCTTGAGTCGTATACGGGATAATGGAACAGGGTTACGACTCAAGGGAAACTTGGAGTGTGCATACTTGATGAGTCGTACACGACTTAACAACGTATCCATAAGTCGTGACCGAGATAGCATCAAGAAGGAGAAGGATTCAACTGATGGGAGCTTGAGTCGAAGGAAGGATGTTGAGTCGCTGAAGTTATGAGTCGTGAGTCGTAGGTCGTTGCCGACCTAGTATGAGTCGTGAGTCGTTTGTTGTGATGAGTCGTGTACTGTTGTATGTTGTAAGTCGTATGTCGTGAGTTTTAAGTCGGTATGTAGTGGATCGTGTTGCATTTTAGGTCGTTACCGACCTATGGGTTGTGAGTGTTGTATTTTAGGTCGTTACCGACCTAGGGGTAATGTTGAGTCGGTCATGTATATGAAGTGTTGGGTCGCATACGACCTATGGTGAGTCGTCTTAAGGTCATATGATGATGTATGAAGGTCATGCTTGTTAAGTCGGCCAGGGTTGAGTCGTTCTGGAGTTGAGCTGCCTTGTGTTGAGTCGGCCGCGACCTAAGTTAGGTCGTAAGTCGTCGCCGACCTAAGAGTCAGGTGAGGGTTTGTGTGTGTTGAGTTGTGAAAGCTATAAATAGCGCGTGTGTTGTACATTTTGTGGTTGTTGATTTTGAATAAAATTTCTCTTTTGTTAGCTTTGTGCTTTCATACCAATTGGTAGTTGAGTGTAATCTCCTATCTCCACTTACGTCGTTCGAGTGCGCTCGAATCCACGTTTGTTGAAGCCGATTCACGGAATCTAGTGCGCTAGATCAACGTGCGAAGAATCGTAGATCTTTGAACACGGTATAGTGCGCTATCAACGTGTTTGAGATAGCTAGAGTTCGGTATCTTTGGATCAACGAACTTGGGCATTTTTGGTATCTTCAACTCACCGATTGCTACAATCCATCGATTGAAGTTTTGTTTGATTAATCCGCTGCGTCAGTTTGGTATCAGAGCCATACTTAGCCAATCATAGCTAAGTTTGATTCTTGGAGCCAAGTTTTTGAAGTTTGAAGTAGTTCATCGTGTTCATATTGAAGTTGCATCAAGTTTGGAGAGTTTGATCCATTTCATTTTGGATCGAGGAGTTGGATTTTGTTTGGATTTTGAATTGGTGATTTGCGCGCCAAAGTTTTGAAGGTTTTGGAGTGAGCCGAGGCAAGTCTTGACCGAGCCAAGCAAAGTTGTGAAGAGTCAAGGCCGAGACAAGCATTGCCGAGACAGTTGAGCCTAGATTGCCTTATCGTGTGAAATTTTGAAGTATTGTGTTCAATTTGTTGAAGTTTGTGAAAATTTTAACCATGCCACCAAGGAGAGCTAATCGTCATCAAAACGTTGAAGCTTTGTATCGTAGAGAAGAAGCCGAGCTTATGGAACAACGTATTAATGAAAAATTTGATGAAGGCATTGGTAAATTGGAGAGATTGATGAATGATTTGAATCAAAGGAGGAGATCACCAAACTCGAACCATGGAGGAAACCGAGTTTCGCCATTGGTTACGGAAGCGAGGAGGGTATCACCACATTCTTGTAGAGATAGAAGAGAAACATCAATTTCATCACGAAGAGATCATCATGACTATGCACATGAAGAAAGAAGAAGTCATCGAGAATTTGACCATGAAGTATATAGAGATGAAGAGGGACATAGTCAAAGAAGCATGCATGAGAGAAGGGATGATGTTAGTCGAGATCGATGTAGGCGTACCTTTGATTTTGTTGAAGAGGGTGATAGAGCAAGTATTCATTATCGAGATCGAGACCAAGTTCGAAATTCTTACCGTGATGTGGAGGATGACCGTCGTTGGGAGTCGGGTATGAAAATGGAGATTCCGGAGTTTAAAGGCGGGATGGTTGCTGAGGAGTTCTTAGATTGGTTGTCTAATGTGGAGGAAATCTTTGATTTCAAGGAGGTGCCGGAGAATCGAAGGGTGAAGTTGGTTGCTACTAGGTTGAGGGGGAGAGCTTTGGCATGGTGGCAGCAAACTAAACTTACTCGAGAACGAATGGGGAAGTCAAAGATAGAATCTTGGGAGAAGATGAAAAAGTTGATGAGATCTACATTTTTGCCTTATAACTACCAATCACTTATGTACCAGAGGTTGCAGAATCTGAGGCAAGGGACAAAATCTGTTAGTGATTATGCTGATGAATTTTACCAACTCATCGCCAGGAATGATATCATGGAAACAGAAGAACAGCTAACTGCTAGATTCATTGGGGGCTTGAGAATGCAGATCCAAGATATGGTTAATATGTTTGATCCTAGATCAGTAGCAGAGGCACATCAGAAAGCGTTAGCTTGGGAGAAACAAGGAAGGCGTGGAGGTGGTGTGTTTACTAATTCCAATAATCAAGCAAGGGGTGTTGGCGGAAGTTCTAATGTTCCTAAACCTGTTACAAAGCCAGTGGTCAAGGAGGTTGAGAAGGCGAAGGCTAGTAGTGTTTTCAAATGTTATAATTGTCAGGAGTTGGGTCACAAAAGCAACGAATGTCCGAAGCCGAAGAAGAGAACCATGGTTGCAGAGGTTGAAGCAGATGATGGTGAGGAGGCAGAGTATTCAAATGTACCTTATGTTGAGGAGGAAGAAAAAGTGTCGGGTGATGAAGGTTGTAATCTTATGATGAGGAGAAGTTGTTTGACACCTAAGCAAGAGGAGGATTGTAGTTGGCTGAGAAGCAATATTTTCCAATCGACATGTACTATTCTGGGAAAGGTCTGCAAGTTTGTTATTGATGCAGGAAGTTGTGATAATATTATTTCTACAGAAGCAGTGAGAAAGTTGAATTTGAAGACCGAGAAGCATCCTAAACCATACAAGCTAGCATGGTTAAGAAAAGGAGGTGAAGTGAAAGTGTGTCGAAGAGCTTGTGTGAATTTTTCGATTGGGAAGAAGTACAAAGATGAAATTTGGTGTGATGTTGTGGACATGGATGTTTGTCACTTGTTATTGGGCAGGCCATGGCAGTTTGATAGAGCAGTTCAGCATGACGGTCGTGCCAACAGTTACAGTTTCATGTTCGAGGGTACTAAAATCACTTTGGTTCCTAAGAAGCAACAGCAGAAGGAGAACAAACTGGAGGAGATTGAAGAATTGAAAACTCTGTTGACTTTGAAGGAGTTTGTTAAAGAAGTGGAGGAAGAACCGGAAGTGTTTTTGTTGATTGGGAGAGAGAGTAGTGAAGAAGTTGAGATTCCCGAAGAAGCAAAGCCAGTTTTGGAAGAGTTTGAAGATGTCTTTCCAGAGGAGTTGCCAAAGGAGTTACCACCACTTAGAGACATTCAACATCAGATTGATCTTGTTCCGGGGGCAGTGTTACCACATCGACCACATTATCGTATGAGTCCGAAGGAACATGAGGAATTGAGAAGGCAGGTGGAAGAATTACTTGAACAGGGTCGTATTCAGGAAAGTTTGAGTCCGTGTGCTGTACCTGCATTGTTAGTACCAAAGAAGGACGGAACTTGGAGAATGTGCACTGATAGTAGAGCTTTGAATAAGATCACTGTTCGTTACAGATTTCCTATGCCGAGGTTGGATGATTTGTTGGATCAGTTGAGTGGGGCAACTATATTCTCGAAAATTGATTTGAAGAGTGGTTATCATCAAATTCGTATCAGACCTGGAGACGAATGGAAGACAGCTTTCAAAACTAGAGAGGGGTTGTACGAATGGTTGGTTATGCCATTTGGTTTGTCTAATGCACCTAGTACATTCATGCGGGTGATGAATCAAATTTTTAGACCACTCATTGGAAAGTTCGTCGTGGTTTATTTCGATGATATTTTGATTTATAGCAGGAGTACGGAGGAACATGTTCTACATCTGAGAGAAGTGTTGTTTATTCTTCGTGAAGAACAATTTTATGCTGCTACAAAGAAATGTGTGTTTATGACACCTAGTGTTTTATTCCTGGGGTATGTTGTTTCAGGGAAAGGTATTCAAGTTGACCAGAGCAAAGTTGAAGCAGTCAAGAATTGGCCACAGCCAAAGACAATTACAGAAGTGAGAAGTTTTCATGGGCTAGCGTCATTCTACCGAAGGTTCATACCACACTTCAGTAGCGTGATGGCTCCAGTGACTGATTGCATGAAGGGTAAACAGTTGGTGTGGTCAGAGGAAGCGGGGGTTGCCTTTGAAAGGATCAAGGAATTGTTGACGTCTGCACCAATTCTTGTTCTACCTAATTTTCAGTTATTGTTTGAATTGCATACTGATGCTTCGAAGGTTGGAATTGGAGGAGTTCTGAGCCAGAATGGAAAGCCAGTTGCTTATTTTAGTGAGAAACTGTCAGGGGCAAAGATCAGATACAGTACATATGACGTTGAATTTTATGCTGTTGTTCAGGCTGTTAAGCATTGGAGACATTACTTATTTCAGAAGGAATTTGTTCTGTACACTGATCACGAAGCTTTGAAACATTTACAGGGGCAAGATAAGATTTCAGCAAGACATGCATCATGGATTGCATATTTACAGCAGTTTACTTTTGTCGTTAAGCACAAATCTGGGGTGACCAATCGAGTAGCTGATGCTTTAAGTAGGAGGAGTCATTTACTGACGACAATGAAGGTGGAAGTGACGGGGTTTGAAATGTTGCCAGAGATGATTGAAGAAGATCCTTACTTTGTGAAATATGTTGAAAAAGTGAAGGATGGGAGTACCGATGAATTCATGTTAGTTGATGGTTTTCTGTTTAAAGGAAATCGTTTATGTATTCCGGACTGTAGTTTGAGGATGAAGATTGTGAAGGAATTGCACGAGGAAGGACATGTTGGCCGTGATCGTACTTTACAGTTGATTTCGCAGTCTTACTTTTGGCCGTCGATGAGGAAAGAGGTTGAAAGATTCGTGGAGCGATGTCATATTTGCCAAGTTTCAAAAGGGACAGCAACGAATGCAGGGTTGTATATGCCGTTACCAGTACCATCTAAGCCATGGGTTGATATCAGCATGGATTTCGTTTTGGGTTTGCCGAGAACTCAAAGGGGAAATGATTCGATATTTGTTGTGGTGGACAGGTTTTCAAAGATGGCACATTTTGTTGCTTGCAAGAAGACAGCAGATGCAGTTCGAGTCGCACAGCTATTTTTCAAGGAGATTTATCGACTTCATGGTTTACCAGAATCTATTGTTTCTGACCGAGATACTCGTTTTCTGAGTCACTTTTGGTTGAGTTTGTGGAAGATGGTGGGAACGAAACTGAAATTTAGCAGTGCTTATCATCCACAAACCGATGGGCAGACAGAAGTTGTTAACAGGTCATTGGGAAATTTGTTGCGATGTCTTGTACAGGATAATTTGAGAAGTTGGGACATGAAACTATGCCAGGCAGAATTTGCTCATAATCATGCAGTAAATCGAAGCACAGGATTCAGTCCGTTTCAGATTATTTATTCAAATTTACCCAGGGGGCCATTGGATTTAGCAGCTGTACCACAGTCAAAGAGAACAGTTAAACGAGCTACTGATTTTGTTGATGAGCTGACTGAATGTCATAGAACCGTTCAGGAACGATTGGAGAAATCGAATGAGAAATATAAGAAGTTTGCAGATTTGAAACGTCGAAATGTTGAATTTAAGGAAGGTGATTTGGTTTATGCCGTATTAACAAAGGATCGTTTTCCGGTGGGTGCTTATAACAAGTTGAAGGCACGAAAAATTGGTCCAATTGAAGTTTTGAAGAAAATCAATGAGAATGCTTATCGATTAAAGTTACCAGATGATGTTTATACTTCTGATGTTTTTAACGTCAAACATTTAATTCCATATCATGGAGGTGAGATGGTTGAGGAAGAATTTACAAATTCGAGGTCGAATTTTTCTCAACCAGGGGAGGATGATGCAGCTCAGAACAGAGAAGAAATGCAACCAAAATTTCTAACAAGGATGAGTCGTACACGACTCATAGAGAGGTTAAGTCGTACGCGACTTAGGAAGGCAGGGTTAAGTCGTTTCCGACTTAATGGTGCACGGGATAGCAAGTTTCGAGTTAACAACAATTTGAACCGCATAAAAGAGGCATCGGGTTTGAGTCGTGCGAGCTTGAGTCGTATACGGGATAATGGAACAGGGTTACGACTCAAGGGAAACTTGGAGTGTGCATACTTGATGAGTCGTACACGACTTAACAACGTATCCATAAGTCGTGACCGAGATAGCATCAAGAAGGAGAAGGATTCAACTGATGGGAGCTTGAGTCGAAGGAAGGATGTTGAGTCGCTGAAGTTATGAGTCGTGAGTCGTAGGTCGTTGCCGACCTAGTATGAGTCGTGAGTCGTTTGTTGTGATGAGTCGTGTACTGTTGTATGTTGTAAGTCGTATGTCGTGAGTTTTAAGTCGGTATGTAGTGGATCGTGTTGCATTTTAGGTCGTTACCGACCTATGGGTTGTGAGTGTTGTATTTTAGGTCGTTACCGACCTAGGGGTAATGTTGAGTCGGTCATGTATATGAAGTGTTGGGTCGCATACGACCTATGGTGAGTCGTCTTAAGGTCATATGATGATGTATGAAGGTCATGCTTGTTAAGTCGGCCAGGGTTGAGTCGTTCTGGAGTTGAGCTGCCTTGTGTTGAGTCGGCCGCGACCTAAGTTAGGTCGTAAGTCGTCGCCGACCTAAGAGTCAGGTGAGGGTTTGTGTGTGTTGAGTTGTGAAAGCTATAAATAGCGCGTGTGTTGTACATTTTGTGGTTGTTGATTTTGAATAAAATTTCTCTTTTGTTAGCTTTGTGCTTTCATACCAATTGGTAGTTGAGTGTAATCTCCTATCTCCACTTACGTCGTTCGAGTGCGCTCGAATCCACGTTTGTTGAAGCCGATTCACGGAATCTAGTGCGCTAGATCAACGTGCGAAGAATCGTAGATCTTTGAACACGGTATAGTGCGCTATCAACGTGTTTGAGATAGCTAGAGTTCGGTATCTTTGGATCAACGAACTTGGGCATTTTTGGTATCTTCAACTCACCGATTGCTACAATCCATCGATTGAAGTTTTGTTTGATTAATCCGCTGCGTCAATTATTAAGGCTGAGAAACCTAACTGTGCACACATTGTTATTCAAAGACTGAAACTGAAAAATAAGGATAATGGTAATGGTAAAAATAAATTAAATATGACTATAGTGTTAACAAAACTAGTATATCTGGTACAAAACTCGTGCATGCCCCTAAGTGTCATTATTGTAAAAATATGGACACATAAGGAAGAACTGTGTGAAGTTTAAAGACTAGCGCGCCAAAAAGGGTAATGATTTAAATTTCATGATTTGTAAAACCTTTTTGGTTGATGTTCCCTTAAATACGTAGTGGGTTGACATTGGCCCCTCTGTGCAAATTACGAAATCATTGCAGGGATTCTATTACGTAAGGGTGCTTCAAAGGGGAGAAAGGAAACTTAAAGTTGCAAACGGATTAGAGACCAAAGTCGAGGCTGTTGGAACTCTTCATTTAGTTTTGAAGAGAGGCTTTATTATTAATTTACATGATGCTTTTATATTCCTAGTGTGATTATGAATTTAGTTTCTGTTTCTAGAATTGATGCACATGGTTTTACGTTTCAGTTTGAAAATAATAAGTTGAAACTATATCAAAACTCAAAGTTTGTTCGTTCTAGATTATTATGTGACAATCTATAAATTATATTTGAATTCTTATTTTTGTGGATCTCTATTGTCAATGAATATTAACATGGAGTTAAGAGAAATTGTAATGTTTGGGATTCTTCCAAATTATGATATCGCAGGTTAGGTCATATTTTAAGAGATAGAATGTAACGTCTCATTAGAAATGAAATTCTTCCAGCATTACATTTTTCTGATTTTGACAATTGCGTAGAATGCGCTGAAGGAAAATTTGTTAAGAGAAATAAGAAAGGAGTCACTCTCGAAGTGGCGGGCTATTAGAAATTATTCATATTGATATATGTGGTCCTTTTCCTACTACGGGAATTAACGGGCATAAATCGTTTATTGATTTTTTTTAACGAATATTTTTGATATTGTCAAGTGCATTTGATTAATGAAAAATCTAGAGCACTAGATAAATTCAAAAAAATTAAGGCAGAGGTAGAGAGTCAACGTAACCTTAAAATTAAAATAGTGTGATCAAATAGAGGCGACGAATATTATAGTAGACACACCGACCTTAGTCAATGTCTAGGCTTGTTCGCTTTATTTCTTCATGAAAAAGATATTGTTCGTTAGTACTCTATACCAAGAGATCCTTAAGAGAATGGAGTTGCTGAAAGACGTAATCATACACTGATGGATATGGTACAAAGTATGATATGCAATACCACACTGTCGGAGTTTTTTATAGACACAAGTTTTAAAAAATAGCCACACATATTCTAAATCGAGTTCCTAGTAAATCCATTCCAAAAAACCTTATAAATCATGGACTGGAAGAAAAATGCAATTAAGTTACTTGCGCATGTGGGGCTGCCTCCCGAAGCAAAAGTCTATAATTTGAAAGTAAAGAAACTTAATTCCAGAACCATTAGTTGTTATTTATTGATTATCCAGAGAGATTCAAAGGTTTAAAATTTTATTGCCCATCACATACCGCTAGAATAGTAGAGACTAGACATGCTGTATTTTTTGAAACTAGCAACATAAGTGGGAGCAATGTAAATAGAACAGTAAACATCGATGAAAATCAGACTCATGTTCCAATTCAAATAATTCAAAAGGTTGCAAATTATATACCTTTTGTTCAAGAGGCTAATGAAGAAACTCATGTTCGTGATGTTCCTATTGCTGATGAAGCTTCTATGCTTCCACAAGAACCCTTATGAAGATCACAAAGAGAGACAAGATCTGCCATACCTAATGATTATATCGTATACCTTACTAAGGAAGGATGTGATATAGGTAATGGATATGATCCAATCTCATTCAAGCAAGCTATTTTGAGTGATAAATCAACTAAATAGTTAGAAGCCATGAATAACGATATAAAATCTATGGAAATTAATGAAGTTTGGGATCTTATTGAGTTACCTGTCGGGGTTAAACCTGTAGGCTATAAATGGGTCTATATAATTAAAACTAACTCCAAATGTAACATCGAAAGATTTAAGGTAAGACTAGTCACTAAAGGGTTTACACAACAAGAATGTGTACATTTTGATAATACATTCTCTCATGTCTCAAAGAAAGATTCGTTAAGAATTTTTTAGTCCTCGTAGCTAATTATGATTTAGAACTACATCAAATGGATGTGGAAATGCCATTTCTGAATGGTAACTTGAATGAAGAAATTTTTATGAAAAAATTAAAGGATTTGGTGTAGAAGGCAAGGAGAGTATAACATGTAGGTTAAATCATTCAATATATAGGTCAAAATAAGCTTCACGATAGTGGTATCTCAATTTTGATGAGGTGATAAACAATTTGGACAAAGAAAATAATATAGATCAATGCATATACCCTAAGATTAGTAGGAGTAAATTTATCTTCATTTTTACATTGATGATCTTTTATTAGCCAGTGATTTAGACATGTTATGAAAGACAAAATGATTTTTATTAAGTAAATTTGAAATGTAAGATCTTGGTGAAGCCTCTTATGTTATAGGAATTGAAATTTGCTGAGATCGATCTTGTGGGATTTTAGGCTTATCTCAAAAAGCATATATTAAGAAAGTTCTTAAAAGATACGGCATGCAAAATTTCTCTCCTAGCATTGTTCCTATTATCAAGTGTGAAAAATTTAGAAAGTTTTAATGTCTTAAAAATGAAATAGAACTTGCTCAGATGAAGCAAATTTCTTATGCTTCGGTAGTAAGGAGTCTTATGTATGCTCAAGTTTGTATACATCTTGATTGGCATTTGCATTTGGTTTGCTTGGTCGATATCAAATAAAGCTGCCAAGAAAGTTTTGTGCTATTTGCAAGGGACGAGATTATATGCTTACTTACAAGAGACCAAGTAACCTTGAAGATATTGGTTATTCTGATTTAAATTTTTCTAGATGTTTCAACAGTAAGAACCGCAAGGTTCGTCCACGGAGGGTGAGTCAGGGCCTAAGATCAGGCCGAAAGGCGTAGTCGATGGACAACAAATGAATATTCCTGTACTAACCCTGTTGGTCCCGAGGGACAGAGGAGGCTAGATTAACCGCAAAATGGTTATCGGTTCAAGGACGCAAGTAGTATGTGATTCTAAAAGATCTTTGATACTATGTCCAATTTCAAAGTTCGTTCTATACATATGGCCAGCAACAAGTAAAATAAATGCAATAGCTAAATGGTGATGAGCCATATCGGTCAACCATAAACTTTGTGTTTGTGGACGAAATCCCCCAAGAAGTGTTAGAATGGCAGTTCCCGCTCCTTGGGAGGTACCAAATAAATGACTACTGGAATTAGTGTTTTTGGGTATAAAGATTCCATCCACATCAGGTTACATATTTATATTTGCAGGGGAACCAATTTCATGGAAGAGTGCAAAGCAGTCTATAAGGGAATCTTCCACTATGCAAGTAGAATTTGTCGCAAGTTATCATGCTACAGGTTGAATAGTTTGGCTAAAGAATTTTAAATCAGGACTTCAAGTATTTGACAATATTGCAAGGCAATTCACCTTATTTTGTGACAACGATGCTATTGTTTTCTTCTCTAAGAATAGCAAATCAAGTGATGCATCTAAGTGGGTTGACATCAAATATCTTACTGTTAGAGATAGAGCCAAAGAGAATACTATTATCATACAACATGTTAATACAAGAGCTGTGTTTGCTGATTCTCTAGCAAAAGTACTTTCACCCACTCTTTATAAAGTTCTTGTTGTCATCATGGGTTTAGTTAATGTATTATAATTTTGGTATTGAAAACTATATATACATATAATGTTATGTACAAAGTCTTTAATTATGTATTTACTTTGAATTTATGAATTTGCTTAATGTGATGCAAATAATTTTATTTAATTTAATAAAATTACTTATGAGGATCAAACGAATATTATTAACCATTATTGGAAAGAGTATCAGTGTTATAATTAATAGGGATTAAATAACAACATTTGTTATTCTGATTACATTAGTTTGAGTTGGTATTTCTAACTGAACAGGTTTAGGATTGATGAAAACTATATTGGTCAATTTTGAAAATGTTTTTCGATATGTTATAACATTATAGCCAAGTATGAAAATGTTAGTTTTATTTATTATGTAGCCTATGTTATTACTGTGTACCAATTTCATTTAGTGAACTAATGAAAAGACATCAGAATATATATAGACCCCTTCTCTATTTGGACTAATGATACTCTAGAATTAAAATGTTCTTATGTCCATTTTGTATTCAATGAATCATTTCTAAAATATTTTTTTAAGTCTAATAAGTTTACAAAAGAAAATAAGTAAATGCAACAGGATCTCCATCGTCAAATCTGAGAAAACCATTGAAGATTAGTATTAACGCATCCATCTAAAGATGTCTTCACTTCAGAACGGTAAGATTTAAATTCCTTTACTATTTATTTTGGCTTTAAGGATTTTGGATTAATTGTGTTATAACTGCAAATCATATTATGATCTTATTAAATACCTTTCAATGATATCATGTTGATATATTGCCATGCATGTATGCTTGACTTTCACCATTTGATTTGATAATCGGAAAGTCATAAAGTAACCATGTTCCTTTTAAACATACATTAACTGCATCATATGTTATATGTTATCAATCAACGATATCACATTCAATTTCATGACGTAATAGTAATTACATATAATATCATGCAATATACTTAAGTATTTCCTGTTAAGAATCACCTATTGTTATAAAATATTAGCGGACAACGATTGAGTGCTTTACATGCACCCGATAAAATTCCTTTTCTAGTCAGCTAATTAGAAAATTAATTGATTAATTCAATCTTCCAAAATAATTCTTCTTCACATGTATGTAAATTTATTGCTTTCTTAATGTTATATAAGGGGCAATATATTTGAGTAATTATCTCAAATATCTCCTAAATCTTCTGCAACTGAAAATATTGTATCATTAAAATCAACAATATCTTCCAAATCTTCTTTAGTATGGAAATATTGTATCATTAAATCTAACAATCTCCACCTTGATACTATATTCCCTCGTAAGCCTACAAACTCCACCTAGATCCTCATACTCTAAGGAGCTCTGGGACAACATACCATGGATACTTCGCCAATGAGTTTCGACATGGCCACCACCTACTGCACTTTGTTAACGAACTCCGGCAAGGCCATCGTCTGCCAACAGTGTTGAAAGTATCATCTCCATGTAAGACCTATCAATCTCCAAAATAAACATCTCCATCCACCAACTCATTCTCCCAATGTGCCACCAAGGTGGCACTGAGCGCATCAGTAAGTGAATCAAGTTTAAGGAATGCTTGAACTTTGCAACAGGCAAGGACTTAGTGAACATGTCTGTTGCATTCTCCTCTATGTGAAGAAAATGTACCTTCTTTTCTTCATTCATAAAGACAAGAAAAGACTCTCTTACCTTTACATGCTTTGTCCTTAAACTAAATGCTAGATTCTCAGCTAGATGTGTTGCGCTTTGACTGTAGCAATTTACTACTATACTCTCATGAATAAAGCCTAAATCACACAGAACCGTTTCAAGTAAAGTACTTCCTTAGCTGCTTCTACAATAGCTATCAATTCCGCCTCTATAGTAGATAAGGCAACTATAGTTTGCAACCTTGCTCTCCAACTAATAGCTATCTTTCCAAGTTTAAAGTCGTAACTTGAGGTTGACTTCCTTCAATCTCTACTTTCGACATAATCAGAATCACAAAATCTGATCAAGTTGAAATTTTTCTCTCTACCATAAATAACAAGCCTCTAATTTGTTGTTCCTCTTAGATACGTTAAAATGTACTTCATTGCTTCCCAATGCGATTTTCCTAGATTATCCATATATCGACTAGCCAAACCAACTGCCTATGCAATATCAGATCTCCAGTCTCATGCATACCATAACATACATCAAGCTTCCAACCACACTAGCATAAACTACCTTCTCCATATTAGTTTTTTCTTCATCTAAGATTGGAGAGATCTTCTCTGAAAGTTGCACGTCCAAAGGCATAAGAGTACTGATTGCCTTTGCCTTCTCCATGCTGAACCGAGCACGCAATTTCTATGTCAATCTCAACACCTTCAGCTTTCTCTCTCTTTGGATTTCCATCCCTAAAATCTGCTTTGCTTCACTACGGTCTTTCATCTGGAATTACGCTTTTAGCTTCAATTTTAACATATCAATTTCAGCTTTGTCCTCAGAAGTATCGTCCATATACAAGAGCGAATATATCCAGTTACCATCATCTATATGCTTAGAATAAATGCAAGCATCTTTAATGCTTCTATCAAAACCAAGAGTGAGCATAAAAAAGTCAAACCTCTTATACCATTGATTAGGCGAGTACTTCAAACCATATACAGACTTTTCAACTTGCAAACACATTCCTTCTTTCCATCATCTACAAATCCTTCGGCTGCTTCATATAGATGATCACTTCTAAATCTCCATGCAAAAAGACAGTCTTTACGTCTAATTGTTCCAACTCCATGCCATAAGTTGCAACTATAACTAACAATATTGGGTAGAAGTGTGTCTAATAATTAGATCAAACACCTCGTCATACTCCATCCCCTTCCTCTATGAAAACCCTTTTGCAACAAGTCTATCCTTGTATCTCCCATCGTCTTTCACCTTATGTACCCACTTGCATCCTATGGCTCGGCTTCCTTGAGAGGGTGGTACTAATTTCCAAGTATGATTCTTCTTCAATGAATTCATCTCCTCCTCCATAGCATGCATCCATTTCGAGATGGCACTCGAACTCATAGCTTCTTCAAGGTCAAAAGGCTCATCTTGCAATATATGCAGTGCGTAGTAAAACTGATCATTAAGGCAAAGATTTGCATAGTTCCAGTCTCCTTACCTATTTAGTGGCCTTCCCACTCTAGAACTACCCTGCATAAGTGTAACCTAAGCTTTTATCAACTCCAACTTGAGCTGAATCATCTCTAGCTTCACGACCATAACCACCATTACTAGAGGGATTTTATGGACCTTCATGTGATGTAGCAATGATTGCAATTACTCTATCTTCTTTTGCAGCTCTGACTCTACTACTAGGCTAATATGTGGGAATATTTTTCATCTCCTTATGCCTGTTAGCTTTAAATCTACTGATCTAGGTGGATTCCTCTTCAGCTTGAACATAGCGGACTCATGAAATATGACATGGCTAGACTGCACTACCTTTCTATCAACATGGTTCCAAATGTGATACCATTTGATGCCTTCTATATAGCCCAAAAATATGCCTTTATAGGCTCTAGCATCCAACTTGTCATTTACTGTATGGTGAACATACATATGGCTACCAAATATACGAAAATAACTTATATGTAAAGATGTACCTTTCCACCTTTCCTCTGGAATCTTTCCATTAATGGCTGAGCATGGAATTCGATTGATAATATATTCTACGGTCGATAAAGCTTCAACCGAAAAGCCTCTAGCTGAACCTATCGTTAATCTTAATTGAGCTTTCTCCAGTAGAGTCTATTCATCCTTTCACCGACTCCATTTGATTATAGATCTCCAGGTGTAGTGAAGTGTCTCCGAATTCCATGCTATTTATAGAAATTTATGAACTCCTTAGAAACAAACTCACTGCCAATGTTAGATCTCAGCACCTTCAACTTTCTTCCGACTTTTTTCTCTATCGGTGCCTTCCAAGTTTTGAACTTATCAAACGACTCCGACTTATTTTTCATCACGAACACCCAAACTTTCTGAGTGTATTCATTGATAAAAGAGATAAAATACTTAGCTCCTCCAGTAGAAGCTGTAGCTACTAATCCCCAAACATCTGTATGGATAAACTCTAGTACTCCTTTGGACTCATGTCTACCGACACCGAAAGAAACCTTTGTCTGTTTGCCCAATACACACTTCTGGAAAAATTCTAAATGGTTGAAGCTTTCACCTTTAATTACCTTCCTTCTATGAAACAACTCCAAGCTCTTCTCTGAAACATGACCCAACCTGAGATGCCAATGTCTGGTGGCACCAAAGCTCGTGAACTATCAACTCTAACATACGACTCTCCAAGAAATGTAAAACCTTTTAGCAGATAAAGATTTTGGACTATTACTCCTTTAATCAATACAAGATCACCATGTATCACCTTCAAGCTATCCGACACTATCGTAATCTTGCAACTCAATGATGCTAGTTGATCCAAAGACAAAAGTGATTTCTTTAAACCTAGAACATAGCGGACCCCAATGATAGTGCACAATGATCCTTATCCTAATGACTTGCAAGTAGCGTTGTTCTCCATCAATGTAGCACTTCCTCCTTGTAAGAACAAAAATACTCCTTTATAGGCGTCATATGGAAAGATACCTCTGAATCAAGAACCCATGGTTTGATATATCAGAAATAGATGCAATCAACACATTATCAGAAACAACCTTCTTCACCATAATAGATGAAGAAGCATCCATTTCAATTTTTTCCCCAAATCTGGAAAATATTTCTTCCAATGGGCATGCTTCTTGCAATGATGACACCTATTGTCTATAGACTTGCCTCTCCCACCACTTTTAGGCTTTATTAACTTAGAACGCCCTCTAAAATTATTCTCCTTCTTCTCCTTTCTTCCTCTCTCTACGAACAGCCCTTAACTACTACTTACTTCTTAAGTTTCACTTATAAGCTTCATTTGATTGCTCATCTCTTCACAGGAGTTCCGTCTTCACATCTTCTGATGTTAACATGCTTCTGCAGTAGATCATGCTGCTAGCGAATACTGTGTGTCACTCTGGAAGAGAGAACAAAACCAGAATTTCCTTTTGCTCCTTATCCACATTTAAATCAATAGCTTTCGTCTTTATCATCAAGTCATCGAAGAAGTTAAGATGTGCTTTAAACAACGTGCCTTCCCACATCAAAGTTTTCAACAAAATCACCCTGAGCGACTTCTTCATGTAAAAGTCCTCTGATTTCTTCCACAAGCCACTAGCGGTAGTTTCACTGCAAATCTCTGAGACGACGTTCTCAACCATGACTAATTGGAGGGTTGTAAAGGCCTATTCTTCCACCTTCTTGTTTCCAATTCTGAGATATCTACTGATAATGATTCTGCATCAAACACAACCTAATAAACATGATTTCTTCTCAACAACGCCTTCATCTTCCATTACCACTTCTCAAAATCATTATCTTCGTTGCACTTTTCTATAGCTAACTGCGAACCCTAACTGCATACGAACCCCTGGTATAGGGTGCATATATCTTGGAAGTTCTAACCTTACATACATCTCGAGATCCCATCGTCTTATCGATGATCTACTAGCTCTAGGCTTCAATGACAACATTCAATGCTTTGATACCACACTACTAAGATAGATTTCACACAAATAACTATAGATCAATCTAAATAAATGCGAAAGCAATAAGATCGTGTTGTAGTATGATAAAGCAAACAAAAAGAAAGAGAATGAAATGGCAAATCGTAGAAGAAAAAATAGAGAGTTCACATGGATTTATAGTAGATTCACTATCATGAGATAGTGTACATCCACTTTGGAGAAAGAAGATTTTATTAATTCTAAGAAAATAGAATTTTACAAGATTGACAATGGAGGTTAAAAAAAGAATAAGAAATAAAATTTAAGATGACAATTCTACTCATGCTAACCTCTACCTTTAGAGATTATTACTTAAGATTGAAGTATTGATTTATGGTCACAAATCAATGCCTAATCAATTCTCCTATTCATATGAGAAACATTTATCCAAATAATTTTCCAGTTTTCCCTAATTTGCATGCACCGGATAGGATTCTTTCTTCAATCGGCTAATTAGGGAATTAATTGATTACTTCAATCTCCTAGAATAATTCTTCTTCTCATATAGGTAAATTTATTGCTCTTTAATGCTATAAAAAAGACAATATATTTGAGTAATTATCTCTAATATCTTTCTAATTTTCTACAACTAGAAATATTGTATTACTAAAATCAACAATATCTTTCAAATCTTCTTTAGTATGGAAATATTATATAACCAAATCTATCATATAATACCACATAATATCTTGATTAGAAATACCAAATAAACATGCAATAGATTCAGAAATTCATAGTTTAAAAACTATAAAAATCCATCCTTACTTCTTAGTTAAATTTAGTAAGATTCATTTGGCTTGAGTTTTGCACTGCTTTATGCTTCAACATGCAGAAAAAGAGAAAAATTATCAATATAAAAATAATTATGACATGTAAAATTGAAAAATACAATAGAAATCTTTGTATTTTGAGAAATGTCAAAAACTTTTTTCCATTCTCGTCTCCTTCCATTGTAGCAATGATTAAAATTTTCACCATTTTCTCCTCTACCAAGCATTCCCATATTGAAAAATCAAAACACAAAACTCAAATTTTTAGCCAGAATTTAACTATGTTAAAGCCTTCTTCTTCTTCCTTTTCCTCCATAAACAAACACACATTTAATCCTACTCACTTATTATACAAAGCTAAGTTTTATAATTGGCATTTATTTTCTTAAAAAGGTTTGCATACTAAAAATAAAGGGTAGGCAAAAACTTCAAAGTCAAGTTATGGTATATGTACACCACCCTTTTTAATATCAAAATATATCGCACGGTGTACATTACTTAATTTACTTATCTGACATCTAATACTAGAAAATGATTAAAAAAGCCCATAGATCCAATAGTTCACTGCACGTAATAAAAAAGAATAATAGTAAAGAGGTATAAGGAAAAAAGAAAACATCGTTGGTAGTGAAGAGTTGTAAATGGAGCATCATCTTAAATTTAGATATATTTTGAGAAATTTATATAAAAGATGTCACTTGCAAGGTAAAGGAATTGTTAGTTTAGAATAATGTTACCACAAGCCTAGATAAACATATTAGACACATAATATTTATATGATGATGCAGAAATTATATATTTCGAACATAGCTCCAAATCATAATTCCATGAAAAATGACGAACAACATTACCAAACTATTGATATCGGTGCACTCATAGATAGTAGCATGGAACATTGAATAGTATATCGATCAAGTAAAATAGAGTGAATACCTCAAGTCAGGGCCAGCCTAGGGGGAAGCCCACCCAGCCCATAGGCTGGTGCAACCCCATGCCTAGAGCAACAAAAAAAGAATAGATGCGACAAATCTGGACAAGCAACAAAAAAATAAAAGAATAGATGTAGCAAATTAGGCCTAGCCCCATCCGTGCTTCTTTCCTTACTCTTGGTCATGAATCAGAAACTCAAATTATTGTTTAAAAATTAGGGTTGTCGCAGCAAATTAAAACAAGCATGAGCAATTAAATAGTTGCCGATGAATTAGACAATCGCCGAAGAAGTGATTGTTTCTCCTAAGCACCAGACCTCCAGCACCACTCTCTAGTGCTCCATCTCCCCCATGAGCAAGCAACTGTAGGTAATTAAAATTGATTTCTACAATAAAATTGGTTAATTAGAAATTTAAAATTGGTTGATAATGTTGATTTTTTTTACTCACTAGTTGATCAAAATTGGTTTTGGAATTGATTATGTAGGAATTGATTAGCTTGATTTCATGATTCATTGATTTATAAGTTTGTTAATTGATTAGTTGATTAGAAATTTATAAGTTTATTTAGACTGATTTATAAGTTAACTCATGGATTAGTAAATTAGTATAAATTGGTTGATTAGAAATTTATAAGTCAATTTGTAACATTACTTGATTAACCAATTTTTCCAAACTTTAAATATTTGTTTAGATTATAAAGAGTACCATAATTTAATTTAAATATGTTATAAGATAGCGGATAATATGACAAAAGAAGAAGGCAATAAGAAACGTGTAAGAAATATAAAGTAAATCTCCGATGCTTATAATAGAAGGGTGAAACAACGTCAAGATGCAATATCTACACCATTAGTGGTTCAATTTCTAAACTGCTCAATGCAAAAGCATAACAGTCAATTGATTCAAGTCAAGTTGCAGAAACAAGTGAAGCTATTGATGAAAATGTTGACGACGTTATAGAAACACATGAAGATCACATCAATTAAGATTTTTAAATGAATAAAATTATTGATGAAGAAACAAACAATGACAATCATGAAGAGCAAGTGAATGAAGAAAGTAAGTTCGATCTTGACAAAGAAGTTGATGTAGATCATGATTTGGGTTTTATGAGGACATATCAGTGATACCAAATGAATAATAATAGTTCAAAAGGACCTAATCAAAATACTAAAAAAATGATAAATTTCCAAGTGTCATAAAGTTTAAGAAAAGTAGAAAATTTTCATCTAAGCATTATATTCGTCATTTCCAAATGGCGAGGAACATGAAAGGAAGTGGTTTACATATTCAAATTCATTGAATAAAGTATTCTGTTTTTGTTGCAAGATATTTAAAAATATATTGATGGAAAGCAAATTGTCGAAAGATGGAATTAATGATTGGAATAACCTTCCACACAAACTTAGAGAGAATGAAACTAATCTGAAACATTATGAAAATGTTGTGAAGTGGGTTAATTTGCAAAAGGAATTAAACTTAAAAGCAACGGCTGATATTAAAAAATGGAAGATCAAATTGAGAAGGAGAAAATTCGTTGTAAGATGACGCTAGTTCGAATAATCGAATTTGTGAAAACAATTTGTAAGAATATTTTGCCATTTCATGGAAGCAATAAGAAGATATTTGAAAAGAAAAATGGACTTTTTTGCTAATTTATTGAGTTTCTTGTGAAATTTGACCCGATTATGCAAGATCATCTTCGACATGTGATAGATAAAGAAATTCAACATCATTATCTTAGTCATAAGATTCAAAATGAGATAATACTTCCATTATCAAATGAGATCAAAGCAAAATTAATAACCAAAGTCTTAAAAGAAACATATTTTTTAGTTTATTCTTGATTGTGCATATGTGTCATGAAGAGCAAATGTCGATTATTATGAAATATGTGGATATTGAAGATATTAGTGAAGTGAAGGTAGAAGAGTTTTTCCTTGGATTTATAGTAGTCGATTATACATCGGGGTTTGGCCATTTCAAACAACTTGAAAGTGTTTTTCATGAACTTAAGCTTAACATTGATGATATAAAAGGTCAAGGTTATGACAATTGATCTAATATGAAAGGTAAGCATTAAGGTGTGCAAAAAAGACTTCCTAATATAAATCCTTGAGCACTTTATGTGCCATATGGTTGTCATAGTTCAAACTTTACTTTACATGATATGGCTAAAAATTTTGTTAAAGCGAGAAGTTTTTTTTGCAATCGTACAAAAGATTTATACATTATTCTCGAGATCTACTCATCGGTTGGATGTTCTTAAAAAATACGTAGAAGGTTTAACACCAAAATCATTATTGACTACTCGATGGGAAAGTCATGTTGAAATTGTAAAACCTATTCGCTTTCAGCCATCAATGTTAAGAGATGTTTTAACTGAAACTGTAAATAGTTTTAAAAAGGATATTGTGATGGCGGAAGCAAAAGGCTTATGTGTTAATGTTTTGGAGAATTTTGAATTCTTATTGAGCCTTTGTATTTGGTACCAGTTGTTAAATAAAGCTTTGGAGAAGGGGTCATAAGATTAAAACAACTTATTGACTTTTTTAAAGCTTTAGAGGACATGGGTTTGAAAAAACGATGAATGAAGCAAATGAACTTGCTATGGATATTGACATTGAACCAAAATTTGAGGTGAAAAGAGTTATTCGTAGAAAAAAGCTATTTGAGGAGGATATTGAAACTAGTAATGAAAAAAGTCGTTTACCGGAAGAAATTTTAGAGTCTCATATTTCATTCATATCATAGACCAAGCTCTTACAATATTTAAAGGTCGATTTGAACAAATTTAACTTTATGACAATATTTGTGGATTTTTGTTAAAAGCGAAGTTTATAAATCTTGGTAATGAAAAGTTAATGAACATTGCATTCCTTTAGAAAGTCACTTGAAATACAATGAATAATGTGATATATACGAGAAAGATTTATTTCAAGATTTAAGAGCTTTATCAAACTATGTTACCTAAAGAAATAGTTAAATCGATCAACATTCTTAACTTCATAAGTTCTTATGTAGAAGAAGGTGGTTTCCAATTTGTATGGGTTGCTTATGGATTTTGTTAACTATTTAGGCTACGGTTGCTTTCGCGGTGAGAAGTTTTTCTAAATTGAAGTTGATTAAAAACTATCTTTGAACTAGCATGTCACATGAATGATTGAACGGGTTGGCAGTGATCTCAATAGAAAGTGAGCTTTTAGAGAAGCTTAATTATGACAATTTGATTGAAGAATTTTCCATAAAAATATAAGAATAAATATTTTTCTTTGAACTATTTAAAGAAAATTGATCGTTATTTTGTATAAAAAGTTGATGTTTAGTTTATTTATTTTTCAAATTGAATGTTGTGACCTACTTCACGCAATGCATTTTGAATGGAAAGCGAACATTTTGTATGTTATAGGTTTTTATGTTATCTTATACTTAATATTAAAAAAATGTTAAAATTTTATGTGGCGATGGACAATAAAATTCGAATGTGGCTTGGACAACAAATTCTTGGGACCGCCACTGTCTCATGTTTATATTTTTTTTATGCCTTTATTTCTCTTTATCGCCAACACCCCACCGCCACTTCACCTTTTCTCTTTCTTTGTTCTTAAAAAAAAACCAAACAAATCAGAAGGTACGAAATTGATCAATAAGCAAGAAGACCATTTTAGGAGCGTCTGGTGATTAATGTTATCACATCCTTTATACCAAGGTATTCAAAACGTTGCACGTATACTCTATATTACGAACTTTCCCATATAAGCCAGTGTTTTCATCACTAGTTTTTTTAATCTTAAATTGTTTTCTTTTGTACAAACACAACAATAATAATGCACAAAACACATATAATATACTTTGAACTTCATATTTCACACTATCATAATAAATGCATTTGCAGAGAAAAGAAACAATCACAGTAACATAACAAAACATCCATATTATCAAATGTACATAATAGGAGAAGATGTTACTAGAAGTCTCCCAAAACAGGTTCCAATTCAGATTAAACCAAATTCATGAAAGAATATATTTTGAAACTAGCAACAAGAACAGCACAATCTCCACATGGCTCCCTCTGCACACTAACGTCACCGCCCTTCACTAACAAACAATCTCCACAGGGATACGTGTAATACAACAATTTTTAGCAAGAATCTTGAAAGCGAATTCCCAACTATCGTTTGCCTTATCTTTTAATACCCAAATATCAACCAAATCGGCTGAAGAGAGATTAAACAACCTCGTAGCCCTTGTAAGCTACTTATACCTAATAAGGAACTGTTTTGTATTGGGCTTCACAATGGACCAGCCTGTTTTATTTGCTTCATGCTGCAGCTTCTTGTTGTTGGGTTGGGCTACTTATCCAGCCCTGTTTCCTGCACGTCTATTTGTATAAATTGCAGGAGTATCTTTGTATCTGTAACGAGTTGAGATCAATAAAAATTTATTTTTCATTTTATGGTATCAGAACATATAGCCGAAAGGCAATTATCAATCAGACAAACAAACAAAAGAAAGGCAAGAGAGGTGATTTTTCTTCTCCCCTCAGAACATTATCATCACAGGGGGATATACCAATCTTTTGATCAGGCTAACATCTAATTTTTGCCGATTCTTGCAACTGTGCCATCCTAGAAGAGGATCAGATCAGAATCATCATCTCCTCCTCTGGTTGCACCGATCTTGACCAACAGAGTCCACCTTGGCTGTAGTATTATCACTGCCTCGCCAAAAGCATCATCTTCTTGATCAAGAATTTCTCACCTGACTCCTCTGCATCCATAACTATTGGCTGCAGAATTATCACTGCCTCGCCAATCTACCGTTTCACTCATCAAGACTTCAGACAGAAGCTTTCTTGATCCACCATGGCTAATCAAGATGATGATGCCACATCTGTCAATACAGGAAACAGATCCAGAAATGGGCAGAGTACAGATCCAATCTTGATCAGACCTAAAAATCATGCAATCAACACACCATTAGATGAGGACAACTATATAACATGGAAATATCAGATTGAAATTGCACTGAGAGGTTATGACTTGCAAGATTATGTAAGGGGAACCAAGGTAATTCCACCAATTAACATTACTGATGATACAGGGAAGTCAATCAGCAACCCAGATTACATTCAATGTCAAAAGCAAGATAATTTACTTGCATCTTGGCTTTTATCTTCAATTAGTCAAAGCCTTGTGCCACAACTTGTTGGATGTTACACTTCATATGAGATATGGTCTACTATTGAAAGGATTTTTAGTTCACAGTCAGCAGCAAGAATTATGCACTATAGAAGAGAGCTACAAAATGCAAGGAAGAATGATACAAGTATGGGAGAGTATCTTGCCAAAATCAAAAATCTTTATGACAAACTGAAATCAGTTGGTCATGAAATATCTAGCAGTGAGAAAATTATAATCATCACAAATGGTCTAGATCAAGAATATGAATCATTAGTGACTTTTCTTGCTACACAGCCAACACTACCAGATTTGGAGTATGTACACTCGGCACTACTTGCACATGAAGGGAGAGTTGAACAAAGAAAAATCATGCAAGAAGATTATTCAGTCAACTATGCTTCTTCTACAAGGAACAAGAATCAGAAACAAAGCCAAAACAAACAAGAAAACCAAACTTTAAGAGGAAACAACAGTCAAAGGGGAAGAGGCAGAGGAAGATTCACTAACAATCACAGAGTCAAATGTCAGATCTGTGAAAAGTTTGGCCACATGGCAAGTAAGTGCTATTTCAGATTTAAGGAGGATTATAATCCTACACAACAGAATCAAGCAAGCAGAGGACCAGCTGCTAACATGGGGCAAATCAATAATCAGCAAGAAAAAGTACATACAACTCAACCAGTGATGCAACAAGACTTGAAGATGGCAACATAGAAGAGTGGTTTCCAGATTCAGGGGCAACTAATCATATGACTAACAATCTACAAAATTTAAACTTGGGAAATAAAAGCTACACAGGTAAACACTCTGTTGCTATGGGAAATGGTGAAACAATAAATATATCTCATGTGGGAACAGGCACTATAGAAGGTACAAGGTTACTCTATCTTAATAATTTATTAAGAGTACCAAGTATCAAAAAGAATTTAATCAGTGTCTCACAATTTGCTAAAGAAAATAACGTATATTTTGAGTTTCACCCCAATTCTTGCCTTGTCAGGGATATGCTAAATAGAAATATACTGTTACAGGGTAGGCTGGATCATGGTTTGTACAAGTTCAGCAATTTAAAAGGGGGATCCCTTTGTAACAATGCAGTAGGGTGTAATAATGTTAGTGCTCATGATGACAAAGAGAAAAGTATTCTTGATGTATGGCATTGTAAGCTAGGGCACCCAAGTTTTGATGTAGTTAAACAAGTACTAAATGATAATAAAATTTCTTTTGCAAAATCATGTACTTCCAAAATATGCACACACTGTCAGATTGGAAAAAGTCATAAATTACCTTTTCAATATTCTGAAACTATATATGAAAAGCCCCTTGAGCTGGTCGCAGCTGACTTGTGGGGGCCATCTCCACATAATTCAACTCAAGGAGATAGGTATTACCTATCACTTGTTGATGCTCATAGTAGATATACATGGATATATTTTTTAAAGTCAAAGGCAGACACATGCAATGCTGTGAAACATTTCATTACTTGCATAGAGAAGCAGTTGAACAGCAATGTCAAAATGATACAAACAGATGGTAGGGGTGAATTCAAACCCCTTAAGGATTTCTTTGCTATGAAAGGAATCATACATAGAATGACATGCCCACACACATCTGAACAAAATGGTTTGGTGGAAAGAAAACACAGACACATAGTAGAAACTGGTTTAACACTTATGTCACAAGCATGTCTTCCCATGAAATACTGGAGGGAAACATTTGCAACATCAGTTTTTCTCATCAATAGAATGCCAACAAAGGTCTTAAACAGTATAAGTCCTTTTGAAAAACTTTACAGTGTTAAACCAGATTATAAGTATTTGAAAAATTTTGGATGCCTGTGTTTTCCTTGCCTCAGACCATACAATAGACACAAATTAAGCCTGAGGTCTAGTAAATGTACTTTTCTGGGTTATGCAGATAATCAGAAAGGCTACAAATGCTTAGACAGTCAAGGCAGAATCTATATTTCAAGACATGTTATGTTTAATGAGAATGTTTTTCCTTTTGCAGAAAAGGACAAACAAAAACAAGAAGTGGGGATCAACAATATAGACACAGTTCATATACCAGAACTGTCTAGTTGGATCAGCAATGAAAATAAACCAAATCATGAATCAACAAAGGATGCACATACAGATACTGCAGAGCAAGGAACAGTGGACAACATTCAGTATAATGAACAGCAACAAACAGATATGCAAGAAAATTAAACCAATGAAAGCATAAGCACAACAAATGAAGGCACTGATTATTGCACAGCTGAACATCAAATGCCACAATCAGTCATCAATCAACATCCCATGACCACTAGATCCAAAAGTGGTATCTTTAAACCCAAAATATTCAACACTCAAATTAATGAAGTCGAGCCAACATCATATGAATCAGCAGTTAAAGAAGAAAAATGGAAAATGGCCATGGATGAAGAATATAATGCATTGATTAAAAACAAGACTTGGAGTTTAGTTGACCCACCAAAACAAAAAAACATAGTTGGAAGCAAGTGGACTTATAAAATCAAAAGAGATCCAGATGGAAAAATAGTCAAGTATAAAGCAAGACTCGTGGCAAAAGGCTATACTCAACAGTTTGGTTATGATTTCAATGAAACCTTCTCCCCAGTAATTAAGCCAGCAACTATCAGAATCATAATAACAGTGGCTCTACACAAACATTGGGAGATAAGACAATTGGATGTGCATAATGCATTCTTAAATGGAGACTTAGTGGAGAATGTGTATATGCAACAACCCAAGGGTTATGTTTCTGCAGACAACGACAATCAAGTATGTAAACTACACAAGGCCACATATGGGTTAAAACAGGCATCAAGGGCCTGGTACGAAAAATTGAAAGCCACTTTAGTCAAGATGGGATTCATAGCCACAAAGTCAGACAACTCATTCTACATAAAGAGATAGGGAGATAACTGCATTTATGCATTGGTATATGTTGATGACATCCTCATTACTGGAGACAACAAACATGAAATTGAAACTGTGATCAAGCATCTAGACAAACAATTTGCCATAAAAGACTTGGGGACAGCAAATTATTTTTTGGGAATTCATATTCAGAAAAATGCAGACTCAAGCATCAATTTGTCACAGAAGAAATACATATCAGATATTTTGGTTAGAACAAACATGAACAATGCAAAAGCTCTACCCACACCCATGACAAGCAACCTCAAACTGTCTAAAGACAGGGGAGATCCGATCGAAAATGTCAGGCAATATAGGAGTGTCATTGGGGCACTCCAATATGCGACCATTTCCAGACCCGATATTTGCTTTAGTGTTAATAAGGTGTGCCAGTACATGTAAGCACCAACTGATGAGCATTGGCGCGCAATTAAACGCATACTCAGATATCTTAAAGGAACGATTAACTATGGATTAAGACTAATATCATGCATAAATATCACCTTGCAAGCTTACAGTGATTCAGATTGGGCCAACGATTTAGATGATAGAAGATCTACTACGGGGCACTGCGTTTATCTCGGGAATAACCCCGTTTCATGGTGCACGAAGAAGCAACCCACTGTTTCCAGGTCGAGCACAGAGGCGGAGTACAGGGCCATTGCTAGTGTCACTGCCGAAATCACTTGGACAGAAACCCTTCTCAGAGAGTTAGGCTTTGAACTTAAGCAAGCTCCAACCATCTGGGTAGATAATTTGAGCGCCATATCTCTTTCCATGAATCCAGTTTAGCACTCGAGAACGAAGCACCTTGAAGTGGATTTACATTTCGTCAGAGAACGAACTGGAAGTGGAAAGCTTCAGATCCGGCACATTCCCTCGTTCTACCAGCGCGCTGACGTTTTAACAAAGGTGATTTCTTCAAAGAATTTCATTCGACTGGGAGAAGAACTTCGCGTCTCCCAGCCGCCATAGATAACGAAGAGAAGAAATGAAAGGGTGAAAACCCTAGCTTCATTTGCGGGGGAGTAATAAAGAACTGTTTTGTATTGGGCTTCACAATGGGCCAGCTTGTTTTATTTGCTTCATGCTGCAGCTTCTTGTTGTTGGGCTGGGCTACTTATCCAGCCCTGTTTCCTGCACGTCTATTTGTATAAATTGTAGGAGTATCTTTGTATCTGTAACCACTACACCAGATCAGTGATTTTGTAACATTTATAATTTTCAATTTCCAACACTTATAAATGTTAGTAATTTCTAACATAGAAAAAGCGTTAGGATGCCTGAAAATGCGTTAGCAAAAATAAATAATTTTCTGAATGAACTTTGCAACACATTGGTTATATTCACTAACATAGACAAGTGTTACAATGGTTGGTAAATCAGTAAATAATTCAATAACACTTACCCTCATTAGTAATTTTGTACAAGTTTATTTTTCTCACGCTTATTCATTCCCTTCCCCATTTCGGCCGCGTATTCTTTAATTTCAATACTAGGGTTTCTCCTCTTTCCACGGCGGCTTCCCTCGGCGCCTCCAGCGACATCGACGGCTTCCTTCGGCGCCTTCAGCGACATTGGTGGATTTTCTGGGCGCATCCTTATGGACATGTATGTGAAGGAATCTTTGATGTATAGCTGGATCTTTAATTACTTCAATCATAATTTTCTGCTTCCATACCCTTGGATTTTTCGTCGTATGCCACAATTTCTCACATCCCTGCATCAATTTTAAGCAACTCTTTTCTGATTGTTAAATCAGGGGAAGACGTTGCTTGAACTTAGCATCTTCTCCAGATCTGCTTGAGTTTGAAGGTAAAGATGCTACCCTTGTCGTAGTTCTGATATTCTTATGCTTTTTGTTGAGAAAAACTTGTCTTTTTAATCGTAGATTAAGAAAAAAACCCGCCTTTATAATTAATCTGTGATGATTGTACCATAAAGCAACATGAACCTCTGGTTACGAGCATAGAGTTGAAAACACTTTCAAATCTGGTTTTAACGATGCCATGTCGAGGTTGCTTCAAAGGTTGTTTGGTTCTTACTTTGGTTGCAAGTGTTGAAAAAACATGTAAAAATCATAGATAAGTGTTCCTTCTTGCTGAAAGCGTGATTTTGCAGTTTGAAATTTGTATATCTTTGATAAATTTGCATATGATTTGCTCAGTTTGAAAAAATTTTGAATTTATAAATTTTCTTAATGTGATGTAAATAATTTATTTAATTTAAGAAAATTACTTATGAGGATCGAACAAAGATTATTAACCATTATTGGAAAGAGTATTAATGTTATAACTAATAGGGATTAAAAAACAACATTTGTTATTCTGATTACATTAGTTTGAGTTGGTATTTCTAACTGAACAGGTTTAGGATTAATGAAAACTATATTGGCCAATTTTGAAAATGTTTTTCGATATGTTATAACATTACAGCCAAGTATGAAAATGTTAGTTTTATTTATTATATAGCCTATGTTATTATTGTGTACCAATTCCATTTAGTAAACTAATGAAAAGACATCACAATATATATAGACCCCTTCTCTATTTGGACTAATGATATTCTAGAATTAAAACGTTGTTATGTCCATTTTGTATTCAATGGATCATTTTTGAAATATATTTTTAAGTCCAATAAGTTTACAAAAGAAAAAAAGAAAATGCAAAAGGATCGCTTCGTCAGATCTGAGAAAAACCATTGAAGATTAGTATTAATGCATCCATCTAAAGAAGTCTTCACTTTAGAACGGTAAGATTTAAATTCCCTTGCTATTTTATTTTGGATTTATGGATTTTGGATTGATTGTGTTATAACTACAAATCATATTATGATCTTATCAAATCCCTTTCAATGATATCATGTTGATATATTCCCACGTATATATGCTTGACTTTCACCATTTGATTTGATAATTGGAAAGTCATAAAGTAACCATATTCCTTTTAAACATACATTAACTGCATCATATGTTATATGTTATCAATCAACGATATCACATTCAATTTCATGACATAATAATAATTACATATAATAGCATGTAATATACTTAATTATTTCCTGTTAAGAATCACCTATTGTTATAAAATATTAGCGGGCAACGATTTAGTGCTTTACGTGCACCTGATAAAATTCCTTTTCTAATCGGCTAATTAGAAAATTAATTGTTTAGTTCAATCTCCCAAAATAATAATTCTTCACATGTAGGTAAGTTTATTGCTCTCTTAATGTTATACAAGGGGCAATATATTTGAGTAATTATCTCAAATATCTTCTAAATCTTCTGCAACTAAAAATATTGTATCACTAAAATCAACAATATCTTCCAAATCTTCTTTAGTATGGAAATATTGTATCATAAAATCTAACAATCTCCGCCTTGATACTATATTTCCTCGTAAGCCTACAAACTCCACCTAAATCTTCATACTCTAAGCAGCTCTCGGACAACATGCCATGGATACTTCGCCAATGAGTTTCGGCATGGCCACCACCTACTGCACTTTGTTAACGAACTCTGGCAAGGTCATCGTCCACCAACAGTGTTGAAATTATCATCTCCATGTAATACCTATCAATCTCCAAAACAAACATCTCCATCCACCAACTCATTCTCCCAATGTGCCACCAAGGTGGCACCGACCACTTCAGTAAGCAATGAAGTATAAGGAATGCTTGAACTTTGCAACATGCAAGGACTTAGTGAACATGTCTGTTGCATTCTCCTCGGTGTGAAGAAGATGTACCTTCTTTTCTTCATTCATAGAGACAAGAAAAGACTCTCTTACCTTTACATGCTTTATCCTTAAACTAAATGCTAGATTCTCAACCAGATATATTGCGCTTTGACTGTAGCAATTTACTACTATACTCTCATGAATAAAGCCTAAATCACACAACAACCGCTTCAACTAAAGTGCTTCCTTAGCTGCTTCTACAATAGCTATCAATTCCGCCTCTATAGTAGACAAGGCAACTATACACTACAACAAAAAGTGTCATTTATAGCGGCATATAGCCATTATTAATCACAACCATAGCGGTTTGATAAGCGCTGTATATCGACATGTTATAAAAAACTATTGAATATTTATAACACAAAATATGCCGCTATGGTTGAGCTTAGTTTTATAACGCAAATTCGCCGCTATGGTACGTTAATTCAATAGCTCATTATAGCCGCTATAATACAGCTAAATCTCAACGGAACTGGAAATCTTTATAACGTCATTTTGCGGCTATAAAATATTTATTCAATAGCTCATTGTAGCCACTATAATACAGCTAAATCTCAACGGAATTGTAAATCTTTATAACACCATTTTGCCGCTATAAAATATTTATTCAATAGCCGTCATTTCATGCTATTAAATCAACATGTTATAGTATTGATAAATTCGTTTACAGCTCATATATGCCGCTATAAAAATCGTAGATACACTTTTCAAGAGCTATGCCTATATATTACATTTTAATAATAGCAATCAAACTAAATCTTCATAAAAGAATAAAGATTATAATCAACAAATATAACACAAGAGCATGCTCAGAAATAAATGTGATATATTTTTCATTATAGTGCACAAACATAAAGCAAGTGCATAACCATTGAATAAAACATAAGCCTGCAGCCAAGTTAACACAGAGAAACATAAAATAATGTCAATTTAATAAGTGTACAAACATTCCAGAGTACAAACAGTAAAGCAATCCTTCCAAATGTTACAGAGTACAAACATTACAGAGTTCCAACATGCAAGAACTGATCTAGTTGCATACTAAGGACCTTGCTTCCTTCCAAATAAGCTTGTGAAGTTAACACAAAGAAACAGAAAATGTTAAAACAAGTGCATGCTCAGATAGAAATGTGATATATATTTTTCATTACAGTGTACAAACATTAAAGCAAGTGCATGAACTACATGAACTAGAAGCAATAATTGATTATTTCTACCGATCTATTTTCCCAATATGGAAAATAGATTAAAGCAATGTTAACCTCACTTTTCTCAGTTGCAGCAACCATCTGTTGAAGCATTTCTAACACTCCAACATTTTGCCATACATTTCTAACTGCTATTTCTTCAATGCACCCATGAAAATACAACATATCCTTCCACCGCGTGCTCCATACATACCAACATTTTCTGTTATCTATTTTCTGCTACAGTCAGTGTTTGTGTAACTTATATTCAGTATTTATTTTGAATTTTTATCAATTTATCATTTGTTCACCTATAAATGGATATATTACTAATCATAACGATTCAATATATATTTTACTCAAATTTGTTTCATGCAAAAGATCTTTTAATTAGGGTAGCTATTACACCAAGAAGAGATGAATATGGTTTTGCTTCATCATGCTGTATCACTACATACATTTAACTGTATCATTTCTACCTCATCCCTGAACTCCAATCAGTCAACTATAAACAAACCACTACAACTGGTACTCCACCAACCAGAATTTAAAGCTAATAACTAAATGTAACAATAAACAAAAAAAATGAACGGTAAAGACTTACTCAAAATTTATTCCATTACGACGTGCGTAGCAGGCCAAGCTATAATAGAAGAGAGGGCATCTTCCATGTACTGTAATTCGGATGTTTGCCTCCATAGCTCTACCGCTGGCTCTTTTACGGTCATTATCCAAACTTTAACTGCATTGTGTCCTAGTGGTTTGAAATGCACCCTTGCATTTGGATCGGTTAACTCCACCCGTCCTAAAGCAACTACTTTCCCATTTCCCCATAAATCCATTAACTTGCATTTATTGTTTGTTCTTGAATTTGCAGTCTGTAAGTTGAAAAAAGAAAAAAAATAATGAAGTTGCTAATCATTAAAAAATAGAAACACACAATAAAAATCAAGTACCATAAATGTTTTCACCACATCCATAGGCGTAATAGGAGCTGTAGTGTCAATCATCTCAATAACTACTTGTGATTCAGGCCATGCAACCTTCTTACCAACAGCATTCGCAATTCGGATCAAGCCAGGGGCTGGCCTCCACAAAAAAGCTTCTGGATTTAGTGGACCATCTATCCAAACAATCATAGCTGATGGCCCAAGAGGAACATCATTAACAATTTCCTCTGAGATGCTCAAATGTAATCATCCTAAAGCCACTAATTGCTTGCTCCCTCCCCAATCAAAAATCTTGCATTTGCATTCTAAGCTTCTATTTCTACTCTATTAGAGGTAAAAATATTTATTTAGTAAATAATGTATATAATAAAAGTGCATGTTCATTGTGAAGAATTTTTTTACCTTATCCTCTTCTTCTTCAATGTGATCGGTTGAATTTAAAACAACTCTATTCTTCGGCCACGCCACAATATTATCCTTTGCTTCCCCAATAAGTGTGAAAGAAGGTGTAGGACTCCATAGAAAAGCATCAAGCTTGATTGGACAGTCAACTAAAACTATCATCGCATCCGGCCCTAAAGGAACATCATTGATAATCTCGTTTGGATCGTCTGACACGAATCTTCCTTCAGCAACGATCTCTTCATTCCCTCGCCAATCCAATAAATCACACTTCTTCATATTTTTATCAAAGTTGCACTACATTTAAACATAGGAAAATTATGTTACTAATTGAATAAAAAGTTAAAATACAAAGATGTGAAACCAATACAAAAATTTACTTGAGGTTTGTTTACTTCTGTCCCACTGTGTCTACTTCTGTCCCACTTCTGTCAAAATAAAAAAACATGTCATTTTGTAAGTCTGGTAATGCAAACTGTTAGCGTGTTCAAGTATGCAAGTATTCAAGTGTATAATATGGTTGAAGTGTGCAACTGTTCAAGTGACTGTATGCAAGTGTTCAAGTGTGTATGCAAGTGTTCAAGTGTGCAAGCAATTAGTGATCAAAATGTAATGATAATTCTTACCTGATTTTTCTCTAGTTGTAGAAATCTATTCTATAAGTTCAACAATTTATTTTCAAGTTGCAGTGTATGCTTATCCTTCACTTCCGATAATGCTGCTCTACTAAGACTCATTCCTCTTCTCATCGCTCTAAGTCGACCCGGTCTTTCTTGCCCTAGCACTTGTGCAAGTGCATCTGCTCTATAATTAATTGGCGAGCTCGATTGTGAAACACTTTCAATTTGTTTAATCTTTTCCTACAAAACATGATTAATTTCATATTATTGCAGTTTAAATTAAAATGTAGTATTAAAATTAAAATAGGAAACACACTAAGAAGCTTGCAGATTTATTTTAGCTTGGATTAAATTTGGTGATTGATTTATTTTTTGGGTTGGATGCAGAATGTTCTAGCAGATGCATAATTTTACACTTGATTTGGCAACATGCCAAAACCAACAGAAATATATGAGATGCAACATGCCAAAACCAATAGAAATTTATGAGATGCATTCAGATGATTAGTCGACTGAGTTTAAGCTAAATTAGCATGAGAATTTAGTCAAAATATGACATGCTCAAAAAAAATTTGCAAACAAGGGAGCCAATTCTGTGTATATCACAAATCAACAATATTTTATATTATTTGTACAGGTTATGCTACGAAGTAGATTATTTTCAGGCTACACACATACTGTTTTGCTTAAATATGATATTTGGGAGGGAAGTTAATACCTAAAAAATAATTTTCTCGAAGTTTATAGACCTCTCGAATCTCTCACATATTCAGGAGCTAAAATTTTGCGGACCAAAGGAGCAATATATGAATACATTATACTAAGTTTGCAGACTTAAGGGGAATTCAAACAAAAATACAATAATCCTACAACACGGTATCTCTTTGCTCCATTTTCTTTAAGAAATTAATTAATATTAGCAGCCTCTTGCTATGAAAATTATTAGGCAGTACAAGGATTTGCCACAATATGAGACTCAAGACCATGTACTATAGAATAAATTTCATCGCATAATTCAATAAAACACAGTGCAATGTGTTACTTTTATGTTATAGATAATTAGAAATATACACCAGTTGCACAGATTCTTCTCCACACCAAAAGCTGGATCTTACAATATGCTGACAATATTTGTATACAAAAATATATTTAGTGCCATCGTAACAACTTATTGGAACATTATATAGCATTTTAGAGGTTCCTCTAGCGTAATAGCTACTAATGCATTTTCATACATACTAAAAACATTCTTCGTCACTATCATAAATAACCTCTATGACAGCCAACTGCAAATCATTTACAGAAATACTAGAAATTATCATAAAGCTAAACCATACACAGAGTTCCAACATTTTACAAATTCAAGTGCATGATTACTAATAAACTTAAATGCTGAAATCAGTCAAAACATTAGGAAACTGATGAGGTTTTTTTATTTGGAACAAGCTAAGATCAAATTAATTCAAGCAATTAGGTGATCCTAAGTCAGGCGATGCATATATATTAAGTTGGTGAATGCTAAACAAGTAAACATGTATCACACAAGTATTTATATATGTACCATAAGTATTTGAAAAGTATGAACTTACTATAGCATCTGCAGCAATCAAATTCACCGGTTCACCATTTTTCTTAGTGCGAGATTTGATCCAAACTTCACTTCTAGGGACAGAAGAGCGATCACCACTTTCTCTTTTCTACATTCAAAAGAACACCAAACAACAAATTTCATTAACTTTAAAGTTTTCATAAATACTGTAGTAAATAAAACTACTATTTTCTTACCAAATCTTCAGCAAGTCGAGCCATTCCTCTACGACTGCATGTGTGTGGCAACTGCCTCTGTCTAATAGCTTTGTTCCTCTCACTCAAAGCCTAAAGTAAGAATCATTTCAATAAATGTAAGAAAGAAAGAAATTTGTTAGTGAACTCGGATTTTGTAAATGAAGTTTCGTATGTAATGATTTCATAGGGCAAAAGATTTCGAAGGAAAAAAAGTTTTGAAAGCATATAGGTCTACCAGGTTTTAATATTATCAAGTTTCACGTACGTTGAGCTTCAAACAGGGTATTATTAGTCTCCAAAATATATCTGCCCCTAAAGTATGTAACTATAAGCGTGGGTTCCTAAAATATAAATTTTATATGTTTAAGGCCTTAGAGACAGTTTTTTTCTTCAGGTATGAGTATCATATGAAGAAAATTTTGGAGTAATCATTGAACTCATGACAAAGATCATATTTTTATAGCTTTGAATATAAACGAGTATTTTGTACACGGTGGTTATAAATATATCAAATTTTAAATACAAAATTTAGTATGCGTATTAATTTTGTGTCAGAATTCCTTAATTTTGGTTTTGAAGGTTTCGAATATATGGGTATGAAAGATTTACTATATGTCTAAACGTCATATCGCCTGATTTCAGATTTACTACACACTAGTTTTAACAATGTCTAGTATATGTAATTTGATATGTACAAATGCCGGTCATCTACTTTTGATTTTGAAAACTGTAAATATGCCATGACTTCAAATGCATACAGAATATTGTATTTTCATTTGATATGTACACTAGTTTTAATATTTTTTATCTGCATCATTCTTTAATATGTATTTGAAGACTGAAATTTCTCATACCTTGAATTCTGATTGTTTTCAACTTGATAAACTTCTTCCACTCAATCATACATTTAATGTTAAATGGTTTCAACTGAAGTCTTTCTTCCATAGACTTTGCTTGTACCAACTGCCGAACTAATCTACATTTTGATGCCCGCCAAATACCACTCATTTGTTGAAAAACTACTGTTTTGTGCCAATTTAAATCCAATTTAAATCTTGCCTGCGACAATCAAAATTCGGTGTGAAGTGTTTGAGGTAAGAAATCAATATAAGATTTAATCTTAAAGCAAAAGAGAGTGTCACCTGAATGCTTTCCCATAAAACATCTTTCAATTCGGTACTAAGTTGCTTCCAATTACTTAGTGTAACCGGAACAATTTCTCGTACATGTGGTCCTAAGTAAAAGGATAATTTGACCGACCCCGGTCCTATTGGTTCGCCTGCGGTATTAAAATGAACTTCTATTTGCTCCAAAGAATTGAATGGAAGTCTTTTAACTTTGGTTGGCCCTCTAGGTTTTCTTCTCATATTTCCTTCCGACTAAACTATGTTGTCTTCAAGTGTTTGTGGGTTGTCTTGTATTTCAGCATTGTTTTCTGGATCGATTTGTACTTGATTCTTTTCTAATGCACGTGGGTTGTCTTCAATAGAAACCTCGTCTTCTACTTGATTGTTTTCAAACAGCTCCTCTCTTGTACGTTTCTTCCTATGCTCGTCGATTTCTTTTTGCATGCGACCTCTCTTTTTCACAGCCTTACTCTTCTTCCCTATTTTCTGTATATAAAAAAAATAATTTACAAATTAGATCATAAAAGCCCATAAAATTCTCATTTTCAAAAATATACAGTTTAAATTTTGCTCGAGTTTCATATATGCTCCCATTAAACTTGGTTTTAAATTTTGCTCGAGTTTTAGAACTTAAGTAGAAAATGGAACCTACAAATCCTTAACCTTAGACAGAAGATTTTATGCTTCCAAAAACCAGTTCACAGAAGTATATACCTGTTCCAAGTACTTAAACCGTATATTTTTGAAAGTGAGAAGTTTCAGATTACACATATGACAGGATTTCAAATGAATAACAAAGTTTGAAAGGATTTTGAAGACAGAACAAGAGATATTGAAAAGCATCCGCCCTAGGGGTAGGAAACAGAAGCATAAGCATAACTACAGATAAACCCTAGACTGAAATTTCTCAAAATGATTTCAGCAACCAGGTTCAGATTGTACTTGATTTATTATTTAGTAGCCGAACAGGATAATCGCCAAGTAAATTGAAATAAATCTTTTATTTAGTAATGAAGCAAGATTTATTGTGAGAAAAGTTTGTACTTGATTTTTTTCTAATGCTTGTGGATTGTCTTCGTTATGAATCTCATCGTCTACTTGATTGTCTTCAAGCTGCTTATTTCTTGCACCTTTCTTTTTTTTTCGTCTTTGCATATGAGCTCTTGTTATCACATTCCTAATCTTGCTCATTTTGAATTCCAATGAGCAGATCCTAAGCAAAAATGAACAGTGCATGAGTTATTTTGTTATAAAATAAAATTTAAATGCAAATGACATATTTTAATGCAAATGATGCTGACATGAACAAAAATAAAATATATCAACCTTATGTAATCACAGTGAACTTATTTATGACGAATATCTTATCAATAGCAAACAGATAAAATGATCAAAGTATTTTCATTTATGCACGGTACAATAAAATATAAAGCAAAAAATTTATATGAAGCAAAAACTTACAACTACAAGTGTGGTCAGTATAGGTAAGTTTGCAATTGAAGTTTAACGAAATTATGTAAAATAAAAATGAAAACATGAATTTGGTTTAACTTGGATTGTTGGATGTTTCAAATGCCGTAAAGGAATCAGATCTATCAAAATAATTGATTTAATTATCAAAAAGAAAACACGTACTTGCATACATGATCACTGTTACAAGTGTGTACATATCTTGTTTAAGGCTTTGTCAGATTAAAATGTGTGTGTATGTGTGGATGTTGCTACATGTATGTATATACCTTAGGCTAGTTAGTGTTATTTTTTTTAAAAGAACACAAATTGTTTAAGTTGTAACCAAAATATGATTCTTCAAAGTTGAGAAATTGTTTAAGATCTGACATATGAGAAAAGAAAAATAAGTTGGCACACAAGACACAAGTATATGCAGAGAGTAAGAACCATCACCATGGGAGAAACTGCCTGAAGCAACGACTACAACTACAAAGGACTTCCAGTTTTTGGTGTTCGCAGAAAGGTTTCACTTGAGGGGAAAAATTCGATAAGAGTCACTATATTGTCCTTAACACACCAAACATGAGGGGGAGGCTTTTGAAGGGGAACAGACCATGTCATAGCTAATAGGAGGTATAATTACAAGACGAGGTAACACAATAATTCAAGTGACCAACCTATTCATTTGGAAAAAAGACAAAGGTGATAATGATCATCTATAAGTTAAATTTTCCTACTATGTGACCATCTCCATTCTAGTTAACTATGAAAATTTAGATAGCTAACCAATGTAATGCTACTGCTATATAGAGGACCTGCAAATAATCATTGTAATGTTTACAAAAACAATCAATAGTATTATACCAGATGTTGCAAAATTCATTAGTTGGTAAATCTTACTATGTACCGTTGATTTCTTATTTAACGTTATGCTTCTGCAAAATATTTTTTATGTTCAAGAACAGTTATAAAAATGTTTTGAAATCAGTTCTATTCATTTGACCTAAGAAATAAAACTAAAGTAGTGTTGGTACAGAAATACTTCAAATATTTGCATTTGTAACCTTACTCAGATACTACAATGTACTAAATCTCCAAAGTAAACCTAAGACATAAAAAGCAAAATTTTATTCCAAACTCATTGTCTTATGCTAAAAATCATGTGCACAAATTTCGTAACTAAATTGTATAAATAAAGCTGAAAGTTGTGTGCTGTTCTAATTATGAAACTTATTTCTTGAGGATAAATTAAAAATAAAGCACTGGATCAGTCCTAATTACATGTAATAAGCAAGAAAAATTAATTTTTTTGTGTAAAAAATTAATTTAGTTGCCAGTATGGATTATGATGACAAAGTTGCACATTTATTATCTATAATTTGCTAATATAAAAATAATCTGAAGATTAATTGTATCAACAAAGCTGAAAATTGTCCACTGTTCTAATCATAGAACTTTTATCTTGAGGATAAACCTAAATAAAGAAGTGGATCTATCTTACTTACATGTAATAAGCACGGAAAATCAATTTGTTCGTGTAAAAAAACCAATTTAACTGCTAAAATTGAATATGATAAGCTCCAAAGATTGTATCTATAAAACTTCTCTAATTCAGTATTTGAACACAATATCGTAACAATAAAAAAATGAAGCAATCTGAAAATTGAAAGCTCATAAAATGAAGAAATCAAGAAAGAGTGCGAGGAGGAAAATTAAAGAGACGTGCTGCATTGTTGGCAAAAACGCTGCTGCAAACCAGAATCAAAATCGAAGATTATATCGCTTACCAGAATCAAAATCGAAGATTATATCCAAAACGCGAAGCCCTAGCTTCGACAGATCGGAGCTACATGCAAAGCCCTAGCTTCGAAATCGAAGGAATTTGCTTTCTTCGACAAAACTTGATAAGGTTTCTGGTTTCTTCGAATCGCTAACGTAATTTAGAGGAGGGAGCTGCGCGCGTTTTGGAGTCTTCAAATCGCTAACGTAATTTGGAGGAGGGAGATGCACGCGTTTTGGAGGGAGGCGGAATGGTTTTGGAGGGAGAGGGAAAATAATTTGGGAAGTTGGAGGGAGATGTTTTGGGGTAGCGTGTGAAGGGGAAGGGAGATGCGCGTGTTACACCTATAGGGAGAACAAAAATCAACTGGTAACTAGATAATTAAGGGTCAATAATAACGCATTATTAAATAGCTTTATTAATATCATATTTTGTTGTAGTGATAGTTTGCAACCTCGCTCTCCAACTAATAGCTACCTTTCCAAGTTTAAAGTCGTAACCCGAGGTTGATTTCCTTCGATATCTATTTCCGACATGATCAGAATCACAAAATCCAATCAAGCTGATTTTTTCTCTACCATAAATAACAAGCCCTTAAGTTTTTTGTTCCTCTTAGATACGTTAAAATGTACTTCATTGCTTCCCAATGTAATTTTCCTAGATTATCCATATATCGACTAACCAAACCAACCGCCTATGCAATATCAGATCTCCAGTCTCGTGCAGACCATAACATACATCAAGCTTCCAACCACACTTGCATAAGCTACCTTCTCCATATTAGTTTTGCCTTCATCTAATATTGGAGAGCTCTTCTCTGAAAGTTGCACGTCCAAAGGCATAAGAGTACTGATTGCCTTTGCCTTCTCCATGCTGAACCGAGCATGCACTTTCTATGTCAATCTCAACACCTTCAACTTTCTCCCTCTTTGGATTTCCATCCCTAAAATCTTCTTTGCTTCACTACGGTCTTTCATCTGGAATTCCACTTTTAGCTTCAATTTTAACATATCAATTTCAGCTTTGTCCTTGGAAGTATCGTCTATATACAAGAGCGAATATATTCAGTTACCATCATCTATATGTTTAGAATAAATGCAAGCATCTTTAATGCTTCTATCAAAACCAAGAGTAAGCATAAAAAAGTCAAACCTCTTGTACCATTGCTTAGGCGACTACTTCAAACCATATAGAGACTTTTTCAACTTGCAAACACATTCCTTCTTTCCATCGTCTACAAATCCTTTTGGCTGCTTCATATAGATGATCACTTCTAAATCTCTATGCAAAAAGACTGTTTTTCACGTCTAATTATTCCAACTCCATGCCATAAGTTGCAACTATAACTAGCAATATTCGGGTAGAAGTGTGTCTAATAATTAGAGCAAACACCTCGTCATACTCCATCCCTTTCCTCTATGAAAACCCTTTTGCAACAAGCATATCCTTGTATCTCTCATCGTCCTTCACCTTATGTACCCACTTGCATCCTATGGCTCGGCTTCCTTGAGAGGGTGGTACTAATTTCCAAGTCTGATTCTTCTTCAATGAATTCATCTCCTCCTTCATAGCATGCATCCATTTCGAGATGGCACTCGAACTCATAGCTTCTTCAAGGTCAAAAGACTCATCTTACAATATATGTAGTGCGTAGTAAAACTGATCATTAAGGCTAATATTTGCATAGTTCTAGTCTCCTTACCTATTTAGTGGCCTTTCCACTGTAGAACTACCCCGAATAAGTGTAACCTAAGCTTTTATCAACTCCAACTTGAGCTGAATCTTCTCTAGCTTCACGACCATAACCATCATTACTAGAGGGATTTTATGGACCTTCATGTGATGTAGCAATGACTGCAATTACTCTATCTTCTTTTGCAGCTCTGACTCTACTACTAGGCTGATATGTGGGAATAGTTTCCATCTCCTTAGGCCTTTTAGCTTCTAAATCTACTGATCTAGGTGGATTCCCCTTCGACTTGAACATAGCGGACTCATCAAATGTGACATGGTTAGAGTGCACTACCTTTCTATCAACATGGTTCCAAATGTGATACCATTTGATGCCTTCTATATAGCCCAATATATGGCTTTATAGGCTCTAGCATCCAACTTGTCATTTACTGTATGGTGAACATACATAGGGCTACCAAATATACGAAAATAACTTATATGTATAGATGTAGCTTTCCACCTTTCCTCTGGAATCTTTCCATCAATGGTTGAGCATGGAATTCGATTGATAATATACTCTACGGTTGATAAAGCTTTAGCACAAAAGCCTTTAGCTAAGCCTGTCGTTAATCTTAATCAACAAGCTTTCTCCAGTATAGTCCTATTCATCCTTTCACCGACTCCGTTTGACTATGGATCTCTAGGTGTAGTGAAGTGTCTCCGAATTCCATGCTATTTATAGAAATTTATGAACTCCTTAGAAATAAACTCACTGCCATTGTTAGATCTCAAGACCTTCAACTTTCTTCCGACTTCATTCTCTACCAGTGTCTTCCAAGTTTTGAACTTCCCAAACGAATCCAACTTATTTTTCATCATGAACAACCAAACTTTCTGAGTGTATTCATTGATAAAAGAGATAAAATACTTAGCTCCTCCAGTAGAAGTTGTAGCTACTAATCCCCAAACGCATGTATGGATATACTCTAGTACTCCTTTGGACTCATGTCTATCGACACCGAAAGAAACCTTTGTTTGTTTCTCCAATACACACTTCTGGAAAAATTCTAAATGTTGAAGCTTTCACCCTTAATTACCTTCCTTATATGAAACAACTCCAAGCTCTTCTCTGAAACATGACCCAACCTGAGATGCCAATGTATGGTGGCACCAAAGCTCGTGAACTATCAACTCTAACATATGACTCTCCAAGAACTGTAAAACCTTTTAGCAGATAAAGATTTTGGACTATTACTCCTTTAATAAATACAAGTTCACCATGTGTCACCTTCAAGCTATCCGACTCTATCATAATCTTGCAACTCAAAGATGCTAGCTGATCCAAAGACAAAAGTGATTTCTTTAAACCTGGAACATAGCAGACCCCAATGATAGTGAACACTGATCCTCTCCCAATGAGTTGCAAGTAGCATTGTTCTCCATCAATGTAGCACTTCCCTCCTTGTAAGAACAAAAATACTCCTTCCTAGGCGTCATATGGAAAGATGCCTCTGAATCAAGAACCCAATGGTTTGATGTATCAGAAGTAGATGCAATCAACACATTATCAGAAATAACCTTCTTCACCATAATATATGAAGAAGCATCCGTTTCAATTTTTTCCCTTAAATCTAGACAATCTTTCTTCCAATGGGCATGCTTCTTGCAATGATGACACCTATTGTCTATAGACTTGCCTCTCCCATCACTTTTAGGCTTTCTTAACTTAGAACGCCCTCTGAAATTATTTTCCTTCTTCTCCTTTCTTCCTCTCTCTACGAACAGCGCTTGACTACTACTAACTTCTCCAATTTCGCTTATAAGCTTCATTTGATCGCTCATCTCTTCATTCAGGAGTTTCGTCTTCACATCTTCTAATGTTAATATGCTTCTGCAGTAGATCATGCTACTAGCGAATACTGTGTATCACTCTCGAAGAGATAACAATAACAAAATTTTCTTTTACTCCTTATCTTCATTTAAATCAATAGCTTTCGTCTTTATCATCAAGTCATCGAAGAAGTTAAGATGTGCTTTAAACAATGTGCCTTCCCTCATCAAAGTTTTCAACAAAATCACCTTATTCGTGAGCGACTTCTTCATGTAAAGGTCCTTCGATTTCTTCCACAAGCCTTTAGCGGTAGTTTCACTGCAAATCTCTGAGATGACGTTCTCAACCATGACTATTGGAGGGTTGTAAAGGCCCATTCTTCCACCATCCTTTCCAATTCTGAGATATCCACTGACAATAATTCTGCATCAAACACGACCCAATGAACATGACTTCTTCCCAACAACGCCTTCATCTTCCACTACCACTTCTCAAAATCATTATCTTCGTTTTACTTTTCTATAGCTAACTGCGAACCCTAACTGCATATGAACCCCTGGTGTAGGATGTGTATATCTTGGAAGGTCTAACCTTACATACATCTCCAGATCCCGTCGTCTTATCGATCATCTACTAGCTCTAGGCTTCAACAACAAGATTCAATGCTTTGATGCCACACTACTGAGATAGATTTCACACAAATGACTATAAATCAATCTAATAAATGTGAAAGCAATAAGATCATGTTGTAGTGTGATAAAACAAACAAAAAGAAGAGAACGAAACGGCAAATCATAGAAGAAAATAGATAGAGAATTCACACGGATTTATAGTAGTTTCACTATCATGAGATAGTGTACACCCACTTTGGAGAAAGAAGATTTTATTAATTCTAAGAAAATAGAATTTTACAAGATTGACAATGGAGGTTAAAAAGAAGAAGAAGAAATACAATTCGAGATAACAATTCCACTCATTTAACCTCTGCCTATAGAGATTATTACTTAAGGTTGAAGTATTGATTTATGGTCACCAATCAATGCCTAATCAATTCTCTTATTCATATGAGAAACATTTATCCAAATAATTTTCCATTTTTCCCTAATTTTCATGCACCGGATAAGATTCTTTCTTCAATCGACTAATTAGGGAATTAATTGATTACTTCAATCTCCTAGAATAATCTTCTTCTCATATACGTAAATTTATTGCTCTTTAATGCTATAAAAAAGACAATAATTATCTCAAATATCTTTCTAATCTTCTACAACTGGAAATACCGTATTACTAAAATCAACAATATCTTTCTAATCTTCTTTAGTATGGAAATATTATATAACCAAATCTAACATTTAACACCACATAATATCCTGATTAGAAATATAAATAAACATGCAATAACTTCAAACATTCATAGTATAAAAACTATAAAAATCCATCCTTACTTCTTAGTTAAATTTAGCAAGATTCATTTGGCTTGAGTTTTGCACTACTTTATGCTTAAACATGCAGAAAAAGAGAAAAATTATCAATATAAAAATAATTATGACATGTAAAATTGAAAAATACAATAGAAATCTTTGTATTTTGAGAAATATCAAAAACTTTTTCCCATTCTCGTCTCCTTCCATTGTAGCAATGATTAAAATTTTCACCATTTTCTCCTATACCAAGCATTCCCATATTGAAAAATCAAAACAGAAAACTCAAATTTTTAGCCAAACAGAATTTAACTATGTTAAAGCCTCCTTCTTCTTCTTTTTTCCTCCATAAATAAACACACATTTAATCCTACTCACTTATTATACAAAGCTAAGTTTTATAATTGGCATTTATTTTCTTAAAAAGGTTTGCATACTAAAAATAAAGGGTAGGAAAAAACTTCAAAGTCTAGTTATGGTATATGTGCACCACCCTTTTTAACATCAAAATATATCGCATGGTGTACATTACTTAATTTACTTATCTGACATCTAATACTAGAAAATGATCAAAAAAGCCCATAGTTCCAATAGTTCACTGCACGTAATAAACAGAATAATAGGAAAGAGGTATAAGAAAAATGAAAACATCGTTGGTAGTGAAGAGTTGAAAATGGAGCATCATCTTAAGTTTAGATATATTTTGAGAAATTTATATAAAAGATGTCACTTGCAAGGTAAAGTAATTGTTAGTTTAGAATAATGTTACCACAAGCTTGGATAAACATATTAGACACATAATATTTATATAATGATACAGAAATTATATATTTCGAACATAGCTCCAAATCATAATTCCATGAAAAATGAGGAACAACGTTACCAAACCGTTGATATCGGTGCACTTGTAGATAATAGCATGGATCATTGAATTAGTATATCAATAAAGTAAAATATAGTTGATACTCAAGTAAGGGCCAGCCTAGGGGGAAGCCCACCATGCCCATAGGTTGGGGCAACCCCAAGCCTAGAGCAACAAAAAAAGAATAGATGCAACAAATCTGGACCATCAACAAAAAAATAAAAAATAAAAGAATAGATGCAGCAAATCAGGCATAGCCCCATCTGTGCTTCTTCCTTACTCTTGGCCATGAATCGAAAACTCAAATTATTGTTCAAAAATTAGGGTTGTCGCAGCAAACTAAAACAAGCACGAGCAATTAGATAGTTGTTGACGAATTACACAATCGCCGAAGAAGTGATTATTGCTCCTAAGCTCCAGACCTCCAGCGCCACCCTCTAGTGCTCCATCTCCCCCAATGAGCAAGTAACTGCAGGTAATTAAAATTGATTTCTACAATAAAATTGGTTAATTAGAAATTTAAAATCTGTTGATAATGTTGATTTTTTTTACTCACTAGTTGATCAAAATTGGTTTTGGAATTGATTTATGTAGGAATTGATTAGCTTGATTTCATGACTCATTGATTTATAAGTTAGTTCATTGATTAGTTGATTATAAATTTATAAGTTTGTTCAAACTGATTTATAAGTTAATTCATTGATTAATAAATTAGTTTAAATTGGTTGATTAGAAATTTATTAGTCAATTTGTAACATTGTTTGATCAACCAACTTTTCCAAACTTTAAAAAAAAAAATTAGATTATAAAGAGTACCATAATTTAATTTAAATATGTTATTAGATGGCAAATAATATGAAAAAAGAAGAAGGCAATAAGAAACATATGAGAAATATAAAGTAAAACTCCGGTGCTTATAATAGAAGGTTGAAACAACGTCAAGATGCAATATCTACACCATTAATTGGTTCAATTTCTAAACTACTCAATGCAAAAGCATAACAGTCAACTGGTTCAAGTCAAGTTGCAGAAACAAGAGAAGCTATTGATGAAAATGTTGACGACGTTATAGAAACACATGAAGATCATGAAAATCGTATCAATTAAGATGTTCATATGAATAAAATTGTTGATGAAGAAACAAACAATGACAATCATGAAGAGCATGCGAACGAAGAAAGTAAGCTCGATCTTAACAAAGAAGTTGATGTAGATCATGATTTGGGTTTTATGAGAAAATATTAGTGATACCAAAAGAATAATAATAGTTCAAAAGGACCCAATCAAAATGCTAAAAAATGATAAATTTCCAAGCGTCATAAAGTTTGAGAAAAGTAGAACATTTTCATTTAAGCATTATATTCGTCGTTTTTGAATGGTGAGGAACATGAAAGGAAGTGCTTACATATTCAAATTCATTGAATAAAGTATTCTTTTTTTGTTACAAGATATTTAAAAATATATTGATGGCAAGCAAATTGTCGAAAGATGGAATTAATGATTGGTATAACTTTCCACACAAACTTAGAGAGCATGAAACTAATCTGAAACATTATGAAAATGTTGTGAAGTGGGTTAATTTGCAAAAGGAATTAAACTTAAAAGCAACGGTTGATAATAAAAAATGGAAGCTCAAATTGAGAAAGAGAAAGTTCGTTGGAAGATGATGCTTGTTCGGATAATCGAATTTGTGAAAACAATTTGTAAGAATAGTTCGCCATTTCATGGAAGAAATGGGAAGATATTTGAAAAGAAAATTGGACTTTTTGATAATTTATTGAGTTTCTTGTGAATTTGACCCGATTATGCAAGATCATCTTCGACATGTGGTAGATAAAGAAAGTCAACATCATTATCTTAGTCATAAGACTCAAAATGAGATAATACTTCCATTATCAAATGAGATCAAAGCAAAATTAATAACCAAAGTCTTAAAAGCAACATATTTTTAGTTATTCTTGATTTGTTCATATGAGTCATGAAGAGCAAATGTCGATTATTATAAAATATGTGGATATTGAAGATATTAATGAAGTGAAGGTAGAATAGTTTTTCCTTGGATTTATAGTAGTTGATGATACATCGGGGTTTGGCAATTTCAAACAACTTGAAAATGTTTTTCATGAACTTAAGTTTAACATTGATGACATAAAAGGTCAAGGTTATGACAATGGATCTAATATGAAAGGTAAGCATCAAGGTGTGCAAAAATGACTTCTTGATATAAATCCTTGAGCACTTTATATGACATGTGGTTGTCATAGTTTAAACCTTACTTTACTTGATATGACTAAATTTATTGTTAAAGTGAGAATATTTTTTTGCAACCGTACAAAAGATTTATACATTATTCTCGAGATCTACTTATCGGCTGGATGTTCTTAAAAAATATGTAGAAGGTTTAACACAAAAATCATTATTGACTACTCAACGGGAAAGTCATGTTGAAATTGTCAAACCTATTCAATTTCAACCATCAATGTTAAGACATGTTTTAACTAAAATTGTAAATCGTTTCAAAAAGGATATTGTGATGGCGGAAGCAAAAGGCTTAGTTGTTAATGTTTTGGAGAATTTTGAATTCTTATTAAGCCTTTGTATTTGGTACAAGTTGTTAAATAAAGCTTTGGAGAACGGGGTCACAAGATTAAAACAACTTATTTACTTTTTTAAAGCTTTAGAGAACATGGGTTTGAAAAAACGATGAATGAAGCAAATGAACTTGCTATGGATATTGACATTGAACCAAAATTTGAGGTGAAAAGAGTTATTCGTAGAAAAAACTATTTAAGGAGGATATTGAAACTAGTAATGAAGAAAATCGTTTACTGGAAGAAATTTTAGAGTCTCATATTTCATTCATATCATAGACCAAGCTCTTACATCATTTAAAGATCGATTTGAACAAATTGAACTTTATGACAATATCTTTGGATTTTTGTTAAAAGCAAAGTTTATAAATCTTGGCAATGAAAAGTTAATGGAACATTGCATTCCTTTAGAAAGTCACTTGAAATACAATGAATAATGTGATATATACGAGAAAGATTTATTTCAAGATTTAAGAGCTTTATCAAACTATGTTACCTAAGGAAATAGTTAAATCGATCAACATTCTTAACTTCATAAGTTCTTATGTAGAAGAAGGTGGTTTCCAATTTGTATGGGTTGCTTATGGATTTTGTTAAGTATTTGTAACGACCCGCTATTTTGAACCATTCGCATCCGCACATGTCGGGCTTGAATAATTCAAAATACCAAATTGTTAATTTAAATTTGGCAAAACTGAACATATACGATAAATAATAATTACAGATCACAGACACAGAGTAATAAATGAAGCGGAAACAAAAGATAGTAGTTCATGAAGCTACTATATATAATAGAGTTAAATAAGTTACACAGAAGTTTCGAATACAATAGTCAAATACAGGAATCAGAATATAGCACTAGAATCAACTGAATATCTGAACGCTGGATAGATAGCCGGATCGCCAAGTGAAGCTCCAGCTCCAAAGGTGAGTCTCGAATACTGGTACACTCAGTTTGACCCGAGCGTAAAGCAAAACACAAAACACTCGAGTCAGGATTAACATTCTTATATTAATAAATCCAACTCAAGTGAAATAACAATTGAAATACAAATAACACAAAGGATGTTTGGAAATACCATCCTCTAAGGATCCGTTAAACTATCTACTATGTAGTAATATACGCTAGATAGATAATGCCTATCGGTAATATAAAGTATCAAAATAGTGTTAAGGCATTACCATTATCCCCCTTAACACATTTTATATAAGTGTCATAGTCTATACAGCACTGTAAACTCCATCGTAAACTAGTGGGCTATCAGGAAGTACTCCATAGGTATAACACACAAAAAATTCGTAGTGGTCGCGTATATAGGGATACAAGTATGACAAGGCACATGAGGCAATACCCAAGGTAGTGAAACTACCGTTTGCTTGATCTAGACTGGTGAGAACACATCGCCGCATCGATCGCAACACCACGAAAAAACACTACTAAAATTTCGAGGGTGCACCAATCAATAACAAGTAATGAGTAGTTTACGAAGAAGTGTGTTCGCTCGAGGTGGCTAACCCCATTTGGTCCGGCACGGCTCCTGTTTTAGTCATTTCCAATTTGACACAAGTGTCAAGGCTATCCATTATCGTTCTCCTTCTTCACTCATCACGTACACCATTCCAGCCACTCCATTCTGGATCACACTTCGCGCATAGTTATTAAAGTGGTTTTTGATTTAGACAGAGAGTATGTCCATAACCGATCCCGGTTTCTTTAATAACTTTCGTAATTATTACACCGATTGGTCGTTTAATAAATTTCGAAAAAACAAATCAATTTCAGTTTCAGTTAGAATTTGTAAATCAACATTTCATTTGTCTTCCTAAATCAATTTCCAGAATTTACGTTTAAAACTTCCAAATTACCATGTCAAAATCTTACAATTCAATTTCAATTTTCATTTAAACAATACAAATATTGATTCAAGTTCGTATACAAGTTTTATTTCGAAATCATTAAAATTAATTTAATTTGACATTCAAATCAATTTAAATTCATTGACCAATTTCATTCAATATTCATTAAGTTAATTTATCATTCAAAACATTTTCTATTTAATTTCCAAAACATTAAATCAATTACTTAAGTTCAACTCCATTATATCAAAACTTCAAATATAATTAGATTAAGTTCATCAAATCAAGTTCTTTAAATTACAAGTCTTACATTAATTTCAATAAATCACATTTTTATTTCCTATTAAAGAAATACAATTTCACTTATTCATTTACTTAGTTACAAATTTCAAAACTCAATTAATAAAGAAACTTAATTCACTTATTCAAGAAGTTCAATTTCACTTATTGAAGAATCCAATTTTATTTAATTATTAAATAATTCAATCTCATTAAATTATTAAATAATTTCAAAACTTAATTATTAAATAATTTCAACACTTAATTTAATCATTTTTTTAATTAAGCAACGTTCTTTCATCAATTACTTTGTTAATATTTTGTTTCAGATTATTAAATATTAACATTTAAATTTCACTAGAATTCAAATTCCAACTTCATTAAAAACCCTTATTATTTATTCAAATAAAATCTTTATTTTTATTTTAAGTCAAATTATTGACCAATTGGGTTTTTATTTAATTCTCTATACTAAGTTAAGTTCATTTGGGTATTTATCATTTCAACCCAATTCCATTTCAATTCAAAAATCAAAGCATAGCAAAGGAAACTTGCAGTGTGATAACTGGGATGATGTAAAAGTAAATAAACAAGAAATAACAACAATCAATAACAATCTAATAATTAATTCAAATAATCCCGAAATAATCGTATTAATTTACATTGTTGTTTGTGCAAATTAATATAATTATTTCTACAATCTACACTATCATTTCATGTAGATTAAAGATTATTACACTAATATTAATACTGTTCTTCACATGATATCGATTATTAAATTTCACACTACAATAATTTATACAACATACATTTAAATGGTTCAAGGAATAATTAATCATATTTCTACATGTCAATTTATTTAAACATTTAAAGAGGTCATATTATGCAAATATCATCTGATCAAATTTAACACATATATAAATTTCAAATCGTTAACTATCCTGCATCAAATTCAATTGCATAGTATTCATCACTACAAACATTAACAATTTAACGTCCAATGTAAACATCAGACAATCAATCAGTTATCAACCAAACTGGATTATCATCGTATAAATAACAGATCATGGTGTCAGATGTCACAGGTGAACTGATATAGGTAATAACATATATAACAGTGTAAATAACTAACAGCAGCATATTTCAATCGTCGTTTCAACGAATCCAAACGTGAATTCCAAAGAAAAACTAGATTGGCACGATTCGACGAAGAAGACAAGCACGACGGACAATGCTGATAAATGGGAAATTGATGAGGACAAATCAGAATCAGTTTTGACATAATGGAGGATACATACGTTATTATACATGTATATATAAATCCAGTATTTTAGTTTAAGACAAATAAAATATAAAGATTTTAACACCATTATTTTTAAACTCAGATATCGAAAATCAAAGATATATATATGTTTTAAAACCCATCTATTAAAATACATATATTATAAATTTATTCAAAATGTCAACCATAAGATATCCTACAAATAGATTAGGCCTGGATACCTATCACTTATAACTGTGTATATATAATGCTTTTCAAAATACTAACATAAATGTAAACTCACCATATAATGTAAATATACCCATACCGACTGTAAATCAACATATTTTGTAAAAATTCAAACATATATTTCAAATCTATATCTATTATGAAAATCAACACAAACTTAGTTCCGTATAATCTACCTTTAAATTCCAACAGATTTAATATATATATACTTTTATATGCTAATACATATAGTATGCATAATACTTCCCATTTTTGGATACCAGATAAAAGGTCATTAATAATACTCATTTATGCGACCAACTGTATAAGGTATAAACTGTTGCAATTTCAATATACTGCTAACTTAAATGAACTGTAAATTAAAATGAATGTATATTAGCAAGCAATACCTATCAACAACATATTCTATGACAAATATTTTATGGAGCTTAATCCAATCTATTTTTAAAATAAAATTTATAAAAATCAGTATATCTTAAGTTATATACACAAACTCGGCACTCGAATACATAGCTTACCAGAAAACGTAAACCACATATATAAACACGTGGCCTAATTCAATACATATATAATCTGAGCCATATAAATAACTAAAGATATATATACTCACATAGCAATTACATGGTCGAGACGAGACCAGGAGAGGGAGGGAGATTTGCGGCGGCTTGTCATGCGGAGGAGGATCGGTTGGGTGAGAGGAGAAGTGGAAGAAGGTTGTAGGATGGGGAGAAGCAGGGTAGTGGGCTGGGTACCCGTGTGAATAGCTGGTGGGTTATGGTGAACGGCAGGTCGGGAAATGGTGCGCCAGTTGACGGTCGCTACGGAGATGAAGTGCAGCTGGCGAAGTGATGGTATTGCGGCTCCAGTCATGCATGCTTTGGGTAGATCGGCCGAAGGAGGAGATGGCTACGCAGTTGGTCATGTTTTGGGCAGTGGGTGACGTGAATCACGGCTATGCTACAAAGGTGCCGACCCGTGATGATGGTGTGGCTCGGTTATATGATGTTGCGACCTTTGAAAGTGAAGCAGCTGGAGGGTTTGTTGGCATGGGTGCAAGCAAGGCATAGGGGATAGAGCATGGGGTTGCTGAGGAGATGTGAAACTTACAGGCAATATAAAAAAGAAAGTTTGGCTTCAAAGGGGACGGAGTGGGTTTGGACAGAAGATATGCACGCTCAGCATCCATCCTACAAAAGAATGCTAATGGGTTGTGTGGAAGAAAATGAAAAGGAGCAGGTGGAGGCAAACATTCGTTCGGCTGGAAAATTGCAGGAGGGGACGATTGCTGCCATCATGGAGATGAATGCTTTGGGATGCGGGGAGGAGAAAATGAGACGGCAAATCTGGGCCAGCAAAAAAAAAAGTGAACTCATAAAAAAATTCTAAACGAACCAGAAAGCATTGGAAAAGACACAAGCAAATAAAGAAACCGGCGTGTCCTAAATTTGAATAGGAAATAGTGAAGATGAGGTGGTGAATTCGAGGATGATTAATCGCTTATGACTGTTGGCTTACAATAGAGGGTTATGAAAGGACAGGGAACTCAAAGGCCCTAATATGAAACCGATTCGGTTAACTGTTTCACCGGTTTCACTGTGTACCGGACTTCAAAACACAGAAATAAGTATATCGTAGAGATCAGCACGACGAGACGATCAAAACGGTCATAAAGATATCAGTGGTACGATTGAATTATAATAATTTGAATTTTTCTACTAGCGGAAAATGCAGCAAAAACGCAAAAGAATAAGATCGACGAAGCTAAAGAAGTCCGAATTTGGAAAAACAAAAAACGATGTCTTGCTCAGAAGATGATTTAGAATTTTTCTATGTAAAAATATTCATGTTTCAAAAACATTTTATTTTCATCAATTCCTAACTGATTAAATTGAAATAAAATTACACACGAAAATAAACTTTCATATTTTTGGATGAAAATTTACCACTTGCTATGTTTAACTAGACGCATTTCAAATATTAAATTTTTATTTCAAAAATTTATTTTATTTTTTATTAAATTTCACACAAATTCAGTTAATAAAATTAATTAAAACCGTTAAAATATCCGGGTTGTTACACTCTCCCCCACTCAAAACTTTTCGTCCTCGAAAAGGAAGGAGGTAAGAGAATAAAAACAACCAGAAAGAAAATTGATTGAAAACAAAATAAAACAATTAGTTTGACCATATAACTTTCTGTTTTAATTAATTAATATTCAATAATTGATTTTAAACTCAAAGAATTTCATTAAATGGGTTTATTTTAATTTGTTGTTGTTTGTTACAAAATTAATTTCAAACAACCATTTATTTTATTAATCCATTTATTATTCGACTAACTTGTTATTTTATCTCTATTAATCATTTTATAATTAAACTTTAAGTGTATAACCTTTATTATAAGCACTCAAATTTATTTATAAAGACATTTTATATTGTATATTATCCAATTACCTTAAATTAACAATTTCAAAGATCATAAATTTGAATAGTCATTTATTATAATCATAATTAATTCGACAAATTTAATTTTCTTTATTTCAAATTATTATTAAGTTTATTCTACTTAATATATCTTTCACATATATTAAGTATATTTACTCTTATTATAACTACTCAAATTTATTCAAAAAAAATTCCTTTGATATCATTTTCTACTGTATAATATTCAATTACATAGTTAACTTTTTGAAAATTTAGGTAAGTTATATTGAATGCATTTGATCATTATACAAGTAAATTTCTAATTCAATTCTCTCAAGTTTAAATATTAATTCAAAATTTTGGAATCATCTTTTACCCAAATTTTAAGAATTAAATTTCCGATTAACTTCAAATAATTTAGAGATAATTATATACATATAATATATGCAAGTCAATCTAAATCAAATACTTATATATTTATGTCATACTTAAGAAATTTCAAATCAAATTCATTTCAAAATAAAAGTATAGTAAGCTACTGATGGTCTCTCTTCTTCGAAACTTGAAAATGAATGTCAATGATGCGGCCGCCATCACCAAAATTATTTTCCAGCGACAAAGAAAAGAGCACTGTTTTTAGACATTTTGAAATCATCGGAGATTAAATTCTCAAATTCCTGATGTAAATTCATTTAAACTTCCAAATCAAATTATAAACCTAGTTTTTAGTTTAATTATTTATATATGAGACAAAAGCCAATGGTTTACAAGCCATATTTAAAATCCAGTATTATTTATTTACAACCAATTCAATTTACTATCTAAATTCAGAAAATTATACATATATAAAATATAATTATACAAAATTTATTAAATTTATCAATTTGAAACAATATTGTGTCAGCTTACTCTGTTCAAGTGTCTTGGAAATCCTATCGATAGCGTTTGATCAGACGAATCGATCGAAAATCCAAATCAACATCAACAACTCAAACAACACAATATATATAAAACATTTAAATATTAATTTACAAATACACTTCCTTGTTCGACGATACATAAATGGATTTTCAAAGCAAGGATAGAGATTCAGATTTGATGGACTCAATTAAAGAGAATTCTGATTCGAAGACAAGTTCGAAAGAAAAGATAAGGTGGTTTAATTAATAGAATTGGGGGATGGATAAGCTTATTAATTTATTGGAAATCTTAATCGGGTCGACCGTGACTTCAAGAATAAGATCGATGCTGAATTCCGAGGTAAATCAACATGCGATCTCAAGAGATAGAATTCAGGTATAGCAGGGAATAGATAGCATCGTAAACCAAGGATACAGAAATCTCCGGTAAATCGATGTCTATTGTAAAGGAGTTTCACCCATTTACAAATAATTCGAAGATTGGCGAGACCGTCGATTCATTATAAAGATCATTCGAAGTGGAGTTATGGGGTACTCCAGAATTCAGACAAATAGTGAGGGACACGAAAGGATTTTGGAACCGCAGGGAATGTTCCAAAATTCAAGGGAATCGAGTCAAGAGGAAGAGATTCAAACTCGAATGAAAGTGATTCTGTAAATATATTTACCATATATACTAAGTTTTGCCTAGAGCTACCAAAGCTCTGATACCAACTGTAATGACCCGCTATTTTGGACCATTCGTATCCGCACATGTTGGACTTGAATAATTCAAAGTACCAAATTGTTAATTTAAATTTGGCAAAACTGAACATATACAGTAAATAATCATTACAGATCACAGACACAGAGTAATAAATGCAGCGGAAACAAAAGATAGTAGTTCATGAAGCTACTATATATATAACAGAGTTAAATAAGTTACAACAAAAGTCTCGAATACAATAGTCAAATACAAGAATCAAAATATATCACTAGAATCAACTGAATATCTGGAAGCTGGATAGATATCCAGATCTCCAAGTGAAGCTCCAACTCCAAAGGTGAGTCTCGAATACTGGTACACTCAGTCTGACCCGAGCGTAAAGCAAAACACAAAACACTCGAGTCAGGATTAACATTCTTATATCAATTAATCCAACTCAAGTGAAATAACAACCGAAATACATATAACTAAAAGGATGTTTGGAGTAACCATCCTCTAAGGATCCATTAAACTATCTACTATGTAGCAATATACGCTAGATAGATAATGCCTATCGGTAATATAAAGTATCAAAATAGTGTTAAGGCTTTAGTATTATCCCCTTTAACACATTTTATATAAGTGTCATAAACTATACAGCACTGTAAACTCCACCATAAACTAGTGGGCTATTAGGGAGTACTCCATAGGTATAACACAAAACAAATTCGTAGTAGTCGCGTATATAGGGATACAAGTATGACAAGGCACAAGAGGAAATACCCAAGGTAGTGAAACTACCGTTTGCCTGATCCGGACAGGTGAGAACGCATCGCCGCAACGATCGCAACACCGCGAAACAACACTCCCAAACTTTCGAGGGTGCACCAATCAATAACAAGTAATGAGTAGTTTACGAAGAAGTGTGTTCCCTCGAGGTGGCTAACCCCATTTGGCCCAGCACGGCTCCTGTTTTAGTCATCTTCAATTTGACACAAGTGTCAAGACTATCCATTATCGTTATCTTTCTTCAGTCATCACGTACATCATTCCAACCACTTCATTCTAGATCACACTTCGTGTATAGTTATTAAAGTGTTTTTCGGTTTAGACAGAGAGTATGTCCACAATCGATCCCGGTTTCTTTAATAACTTTCGTAATTATTACACCGATTGGTCGTTTAATAAATTTCAAAAAACAAATCAATTTCATTTTCAGTTAGAATTAGTAAATCATCATTTCGTTTGTCTTCCTAAATCAATTTCCATAATTTATGTTTCAAACTTCTAAATTACCATGTCAAAATCTTATAATTCAATTTCAATTTTCATTTAAACAATACAAATATTGATTCAAGTTCGTATATAAGTTTTATTTCGAAATCATTTAAATTAATTTAATTTGACATTCAAATCAATTTAAATTCACTGACCGATTTCATTCAATATTCATTAAGTTAATTTATCATTCAAAACAATTTCTATTTAATTTCCAAAACATTAAATCAATTACTTAAGTTCAACTCCATTATATCAAAACTTCAAATTTAATTAGATTAAGTTCGTCAAATCGAGTTCTTTAAATTACAAGTCTTACATTAATTTCAATAAATCACATTTTTATTTCTTATTAAAGAAATACAATTTCACTTATTCATTTACTTAGTTATAAATTTCAAAACTCAATTAATAAAGAAACTTAATTCACTTATTGAAGAAGTTCAATTTCACTTATTGAAGAATCCAATTTTATTTAATTATTAAATAATTCAATCTCATTAAATTATTAAATATTTTCAAAACTTAATTATTAAATAATTTCAACACTTAATTTAATCATTTTTTTATTTTTTTTTAAATTAAGCAACGTTCTTTCATCAATTACTTTGTTAATATTTTGTTTCAGATTATTAAATATTAACATTTAAATTTCACTAGAATTCAAATTCCAGCTTCATTTAAAACCCTTATTATTTTATTCAAATAAAATCTTTATTTTTATTTTAAATCATATTATTGACCAATCGGGTTTTTATTTAATTCTCTATCTGAAGTCAAGTTTATTTGGGTATTTATCATTTCAACTCGATTCCATTTCAATTCAAAAATCAAAGCATAACAAAGGGAACTTGCATTGTGATAACTGGGATGATGTCAAAGTAAATAAATAAGCAATAACTACAATCAATAAAAATCTAATAATTAGTTCAAATAATCCCGAAATAATCGTATTAATATACATTGTTGTTTGTGCAAATTAATATAATTATTTCTAGAATCTACACTATCATTTCATGTAGATTAAATATTATTACGCTAATATTAATATGGTTCTTCACTTGATATCGATTATTAAATTTCACACTACAACAATTTATGCAACATGCATTTAAATGGTTCAAGGAGTAATTAACCATATTTCTACATGTCAATTTATTTAAACATTTAAAGAGGTCGTATTATGCAAATGTCATCTGATCAAATTTAACACATATATAAATTTCAAATCGTTAACTATCCTGCATCAAATTCAATTGCATATTATTCATCACTACAAACATTAACAATTTAACGTCCAATGTAAACATCAGACAATCAATCAGTTATCAACCAAACTGGATTATCATCGTATAAATAACAGATAATGGTATCAGATGTCACAGGTGAACTGATATAGGTAATAACATATATAACAGTGTAACTAACTAACAGCAGCATATTTCAATCGTCGTTTCAATTGAAATCAAATTTAATAAATAAAGGAACATTAATCGTTAGTAATTGCTCACCTTCCAAGGCTGGAGTGATTTGCCAAAAGAAACGAGTAACGAATCCAAACGTGAATTCCAAAGAAAAACTAGATTGGCACGATTCGACGAAGACAAGCACGACGGACAATGCTGATAAATGGGAAATTGATGAGGACAAATCAGAATCAGTTTTGACATAACGGAGGATACATACGTTATTATACATGTATATATAAATCCAGTATTTTAGTTTAAGACAAATAAAATATAAAGATTTTAACACTATTATTTTTAAACTCAGATATCGAAAATCAATAATATATATATGTTTTAAAACCCATCTATTAAAATACATATATTATATTTATTCAAAATGTCAACCATAAGATATCCTACAAATAGATTAGGCCTGGATACCTATCACTTATAACTGTGTATATATAATGCTTTTCAAAATACTAACATAAATGTAAACTCACCATATAATGTAAATATACCCATACCGACTGTAAATCAACATATTTTGAAAAAATTCAAACATATATTTCAAATCCATATCTATTATGAAAATCAATATAAACTTAGTTCCTTATAATCTACCTTTAAATTCCAATAGATTTAATATATATATATATATATATATATATATATGCTTATATATGCTAATACATATAGTATGCATAATACTTCCCATTTTTGGATACCAGATAAAAGGTCATTAATAATACTCATTTATGCGACCAACTGTATAAGGTATAAACTGTTGCAATTTCAATATACTGCTAACTTAAATGAACTGTAAATTAAAATGAATGTCTATTAGCAAGCAATACCTATCAACAACATGTTCTATGACAAATATTTTATGGAGCTCAATCCAACCTATTTTTAAAACAAAATTTATGAAAATCAATATATCTTAAGTTATATACACAAACTCGGCACTCGAATACATAGCTTACCAGAAAACGTAAACCACATATATAAACACGTGGCCTAATTTAATACATATATAATCTGAGCCATATAAATAACTATACACACACACACACACACTCACATAGCAATTACATGGTCGAGACGAGATCAGGAGAGGGAGGGAGATTTGCGGCGGCTTGTCATGCGGAGGAGGATCGGGTTGGGAGAGAGGAGAAGTGGAAGAAGGTTGTAGGATGGGGAGAAGTAGGGTAGTGGGCTGGGTAGCCGCATGAATGGCTGGTGGATTGTGGCGAACGGTCGGTCAGGATGGTGCACCAGTTGACGGACGCGGCGGAGATGAAGTGCAACTGGTGAAGTGATGGGACTGCGGCTCCGGTCATGCATGCTGTTGGTAGATCGACCGAAGGAGGAGATGGCGACGCTGTTGGTCCGGTCTTGGGCAGTGGGTGACGTGAATCACGGCTATGCTACAAAGTTGCAGACCCGTGATGATGGTATGGCTCGGTTATATGATGTTGCGACCTCTGAAAGTGAAGCAGATGGAGGGTTTGTTGGCATGGGTGCAAGCAAGGCATAGGGGATAGAGCATGGGGTTGCTGAGGAGATGTGAAACTCACAGGCAATATAAAAGAGAAAGTTTGGCTTCAAAAGGGACCGAGTGGGTTTGGACAGAAGATATGCACGCTAAGCATCCATCCTACAAAAGAATGCTAATGGGTTGTGTGGAAGAAAATGAAAGGGAGCAGGTGGAGGCAAACATGCGTTCGGCTGGAAAAATGCAGGAGGGGATGGTTGCTGCCATCATGGAGATGAATGCTTTGGGATGTGGGGAGGAGAAAAAGAGAAGGCAAATCTGGGTCAGGCAAAAGAAAAGTGAACTCATAAAAAAATTCTAAACGAACCAGAAAGCATTGGAAAAGACACAAGCAAATAAAGGAACTGGCGTGTCCTGAATTTGAATAGGAAATAGTGAAGATGAGGTGCTGAATTCGAGGATGATTAATAGCTTATGACTGTTGGTTTACAATAGAGGGTTATGAAAGGACAGAGAACTCAAAGGCCCAAATATGAAACCGACGCGGTTAACCGTTTCATCGGTTTCGCTGTGTACCGGACTTCAAAACACAGAAATAAATATATCGTAGAGATCAACACGACGAGACGATCAAAACGGTCATAAAGATATCAGTGGTACGATTGAATTATAAAAATTTGAATTTTTCTACTAGCGGAAAATGCAGCAAAAACGCAGAAGAATAAGATCGACGGAGCTAAAAAATTCCGAATTTGGAAAAACGAAAAATGACGGCTTGCTCAGAAGATGATTTAGAATTTTTCTATGTAGATATTCATGTTTCGAAAACATTTTATTTTCATCAATTTCTAACTGATTAAATTGAAATAAAATTACACACGGAAATAACTTTCATATTTTTGGATGAAAATTTACCGGTTGTTATGTTTAACTAGACACATTTCAAATACAAAATTTTTATTTCAAAAAATTATTTTGTTTTTTTAATTAAATTTCACACAAATTCAGTTAATAAATTAATTAAAACCGTTAAAATATCCGGCTTGTTACACTATTTAGGCTACGGTTGCTTTCGCGGTGAGAAGTTTTTCTAAATTGAAGTTGATTAAAAACTATCTTTGAACTAGCATGTCACATGAATGATTGAACGGGTTGGCAGTGATCTCAATAGAAAGTGAGCTTTTAGAGAAGCTTAATTATGACAATTTGATTGAAGAATTTTCCATAAAAATATAAGAATAAATATTTTTCTTTGAACTATTTAAAGAAAATTGATCGTTATTTTGTATAAAAAGTTGATGTTTAGTTTATTTATTTTTCAAATTGAATGTTGTGACCTACTTCACGCAATGTATTTTGAATGGAAAGCGAACATTTTGTATGTTATAGGTTTTTATGTTATCTTATACTTAATATTAAAAAAAATGTTAAAATTTTATGTGGCGATGGACAATAAAATTCGAATGTGGCTTGGACAACAAATTCTTGGGACCGCCACTGTCTCATGTTTATATTTTTTTATGCCTTTATTTCTCTTTATCGCCAACACCCCACCGCCACTTCACCTTTTCTCTTTCTTTGTTCTTAAAAAAAACCAAACAAATCAGAAGGTACGAAATTGATCAATAAGCAAGAAGACCATTTTAGGAGCGTCTGGTGATTAATGTTATCACATCCTTTATACCAAGGTATTCAAAACGTTGCACGTATACTCTATATTACGAACTTTCCCATATAAGCCAGTGTTTTCATCACTAGTTTTTTTAATCTTAAATTGTTTTCTTTTGTACAAACACAACAATAATAATGCACAAAACACATATAATATACTTTGAACTTCATATTTCACACTATCATAATAAATGCATTTGCAGATAAAAGAAACAATCACAGTAACATAACAAAACATCCATATTATCAAATGTACATAATAGGAGAAGATGTTACTAGAAGTCTCCCAAAACAGGTTCCAATTCAGATTAAACCAAATTCATGAAAGAATATATTTTGAAACTAGCAACAAGAACAGCACAATCTCCACATGGCTCCCTCTGCACACTAACGTCACCGCCCTTCACTAACAAACAATCTCCACAGGGATACGTGTAATACAACAATTTTTAGCAAGAATCTTGAAAGCGAATTCCCAACTATCGTTTGCCTTATCTTTTAATACCCAAATATCAACCAAATCGGCTGAAGAGAGATTAAACAACCTCGTAGCTCTTTTAAGCTACTTATACCCCCAGATGCACTGTAGGAAACAGTGAAGAATCAGAGTTGACTTAGGTTTTGGGATGCGCAGACCCTTTCCTTAAGGAAATATTTGCCCTCGCTCGCTCAGATTTTTCTTACGGGTTGATTGCAAACTGCTTCCTAGGATACAAAAAAATCCCAAATTCAAAGAGTAGCAATGTGTGTGGATTCGTGGAAAAATTATTGTCTAAGAATTGAAAAGAGGAGAAGCTAAAATTAGAGGCGTATATATAGTGTACAGACGGATGCTAAACGAAAATGTGCGACCGTTAGAAAACAGTTGTAAGTATTTGCAATCAATAATTCAAATTTGAAGTAGAAAAAATGGGTTCAAAATTATGACAGTTGGTCCCAACAGTTATATCGTTTCCGGTCTCCTTCTAGCACACGCACATGTGCAAAGTGCTAAGTGCTTTTCGTGTTACGGCAGTGCTTGTTTCCCTTCTCCTTTAGTTATTCTAATTGATAAAGCATGTGAGGTTTTATATATAAACAAATATTAAAACAATTTTTCCAATGTTGGACTAGCATATTTATTTCCATCTTCAATAACAGTCTACAACAACAATCCCCCCATAGATTGTTTTATTGACGATAATTAGTTTTATCTTAGCTTATGATTACACATCATATATGATATCAGTTCGATTAAACCACATATTAGTGTAAATATCTCAAGATCTTAAAGAAGGGATGGATGGTCTTAACTTAAACCGAGCCTCCTTTGACTTATAAAGTCGAAAATATTACACACGTAACTTTATTTTACCAATAAATTTCCCTTTCTATGAGCACCGTTATGGCCATATGCTCCATCCCAGATTAGTGAAATCTTGCTTAGAGGCAGCACCACTTCCAAGTTCATAATGGTAAAGTTCTATCATTTCTAATATCTCTGTTACCAGACTATCTAGAACTTTAGTAAGAGTTTTTAACTCAACTCTTCATATTTGTAACAGTGTGCACTAAATTTAACTTAGTGCCTTCCAATCATACGACGGATTTTTGTTACTCATTAAACCTTAAAATTAAGTTAGTTAAAATTAAGTTTGGGCTACCACTATCATTGATTATAAATAAGACAGGGTTTAAGACCCATTCCGACTTATATGGACCTTACCATTTCTCTGGTCATGGCTTTTGTAAATGGGTCTCCAAATTATTACTAGACCTTACATATACAATTGTAATTATTCCATCTTTCGTTATTTTTCTTACTTATTCATGTCTTAGGCTTATATGTCTCAACTTTCTATTGTACACATTATTATACGATCTACACATAGTTGCCAGACTATCACAATGTAAAGCTATGGCGGGCATCGGTTTCGACCATAACTTAATATCCAATAACATATTTTTAACCACTAAGCCTCTTTGCTAGCTGCTGTAAAAGCTATAAGTTCATATTCCATAGTAGAGTGTGTAATACGTCGTTGTTTCTTTGATGCCCATGAAACATCACCTCATCCTAATGTGAATATCCAACCCGAAGTTAATTCATTATCAACAACAATAGTTATCCAACTTGCATCAGTATAACCTCTAATACACTTGGAAATCCATTATAAAAGAGTCCTTGAGTTCTGGTATTTTTTTAGATACTCAAGGAGTTTTTCAATTGCTTTCCAATGTTGTATACCAGGGTTGTTGGTATATCTTGCAAGTTTGCATACTTCGTATGCTATATCAGGTCTTGTACAATTCATAACATGCATTATACTTCCAATAACGCTAGTGTACTCAATCTAAGCAATGTCTCTTCCCTCATTTTTACATAGATTGATACTTGAATCTATTGGGGGTATTTGCATCCTTGATTTTTAGGCACCTAAATTTCCAAAGCATTTTTTCAATATAATGTTATTGACTTAGTGCATAATTTCCACTAATTTTTTTAAATTTTATCCTTAGTATCGCGTCGACTTCATTTAGGTCTTTCATTTTAAATCGTGTCTTTGGTATCGATTATGCCTTTGATATTTGTGTTAACTATATATAGATCATCTGCACATAGACAAATGACGACTCCATATTCCTTTGTGAACATAGAGTAAATACATTTGTCTGCACTATTACTTTTGAAACCATATTCTAAAATCTTGGAGTCGAATTTTTCATGCCACTGTTTAGGTGCTTGCTTTAGTCCGCATAGTGATTTTGTTAATTTGCAAACCTTGTTTTCATTACCAAGAAGTACAAACCATTCAGGTTGTTCCATGCAGACTTCTTCGTTAAATTCACCATTTAAGAAGATTGTTTTCGCGTCCATTTGATGTATATGCAGTTGATAGATTGACCCTAAAGCTATGAATACTCGAATGAATGTGATTCTTGCCACAGGAGCATAAGTATCGAAGAAGTCAGTTCCTTCCTTTTGTATAAATCTTTTGGCTGCCAATATAGCCTTAAAAGTTTGTACGCTGCTATCATTGAATGATATTAGGGCTTGGTGACTAAACTGTTGTTGAATCTTCTATTTATTTTCCATAAACTCAACATCTCTTGGTTCAATAATCGTGTTAGATGATAAGTCTAACTATATGACAACGATTTTCTATCGAATTAGAAAATCGCCGAAAAATATCGTAATAAAATTAACCGCAAGCGCATGGTGTACAATTTTGGTACGTGGCAAGTATGCGTCGATCCATAGGGAATTGAAATAATTTAAATTTTTTACTCAATCAAATTAAGCCAAACTTGAGATTGTTTAAGCTAAGAAAAGTGTAAAACTAGGTAGAACAAAACTGATTGAAAATATGAGATTAGAAAAAAAAAATTAGAGGCAAATCCACTCTCATGTTTTTACATAAATTAACACACAAACAATCTATGATCTCTCTACTTTGATCTTAAATGGAATTAGTGACGTATTTATCATAAGTATTGTCTATTTATGTTATTAACTAACATAACTTAAATCCATCAAACTATAATATAACAACTAAAACCACTTACCAATTGTAATGAAAATGAAGTCAAAGCAAAAGCTATTTTAAGTATGATCTATTTACTTTTTTATTTAGTAACATAGATCATCAAATTTTGATTCTACTTTATTTTCACAATAAAAATGTAACATCCCGCCTTTTATACGTTTTAAATTGACGATAAACCACACACGTCAGACTTAAACCATACAAAAGGGCGAATTGTTATTGGAGTGAATAAGAAAAAGGGAAGAAAGAAATAAAACAAAACAGAATCTCACAGCGGAATGACAAAATATAATAATCAAATAATAGTTCATTACGCTATTTTACAAAACATTTGATTATACTTATACAACACATATCAGAGTTACACATACCAGAGAACAATAAATAATGCAGCGGAACAGTATAAATGTAGTGGAATACTATAATAAATAATAATAATAAATCTCCGTCTTCGTCCTCCAGAATACGGTCTTCAATCCTGAAATGCTCAGGCTTACCCGAGCGAATTGAAAAGACAAAACACTCGAGTCGGAACTAAAAGATCTTATGTAAGTTAAATCAATCGTAAATATATGAGTGGAACGGCGTCAAAGATGTTTACGGGATTTGACATCTCATATCCAGTGTCTAACGTGAGTACAGTAACTTAAGAGATGTTCGGGATTCACATCTCCTAAGGATCTGTTAAACTATTTACTATGTAGTAATATCGCTATTATAATGATGTCTAATAGTAAAATAAACTTACTTTTAAATAGCGTTGAGGGGTTACCCATATAGCCCTTACCACGTAATAGTCCCAGTAGTCCATCCAGTATCAGCGCATCACTAGATCGGAAGAGTACCCTAAACACTCCATGGGCTACGGGAGAAAACCAAACTCGTACAAGGCATGCTAGGGTCGTTGACACGGCATAACTAGGCAATGCCAGAATGGATATACCAATTACGCTTTCGGACCGGTGGTAACGCGTAGCAGCTACTACCGTCCACCTCGAGCCACACTCCCAAAATCAAAAGGGCCCAAATAAATCACAAAGTAATAGAATGGTATCGAAGGAGTGTGTCCGATACAAGGTGCTACCTTCTTAGCCCGTCAATCGCTCCTGTTTTAGCCACCTTATGCCGACTCACGGGAGTCGGGTCCACGTGTTTACCTCAAAGGAAAAGCTGCCACCATCCTACTTCATTCTGGAATCTCCATCGCGTACATGTTTGTTAAAGTGGTTTTCGGAGTTGGAAGAGAGTATGACAACTTCCGATCCCGGTCTCTTTAACAACCAAATGTTATTATAACACCGCGGTCTTCTCAAAATAGTTTGTACTTCAAAACCAGAATATAATATCCATTTCAAACCTTATAAATACGATATCATTTCCGTTTGAAACCCAAATCAATATGATATCATTTTTATAAAGACCCAAATCAATATAATATCATTTTTATTTCAAATATATCCTTTTTCCAAAATCATATCACTTTCAAAGTTGTAACACTTCGAAATCAAAACACTTGAAGTATAACACTTTCAAATCATAATACTTTGAAACCCGTAACTTTGAAACATAACTTTCATCACTTAAATGGTTTAAATATTAAAATACTTTATATAATAAATAGCTTCTTCAATTTCACAAATCAATTCCAAATACATATTTGAACCCTCAAATAAACCATTTCAATTTCCACGTATTCAAAGCTTTAAATATTCCACCATTTCAAAACTAATTCTTTTATAATTCCATATATATTAAACTCAATTACTATTATTTAGATTTGAAATGTTTACATAATAAATCCAATATCATTTAACTAAAACTTTTAAACTTCAAATAACTGGATATTCTTTCAATTTATTTAACTTGATATATTCATTTAAATCAACTTGATGTTCATTAAATCACTCTAAACCAAAATCAAGTTATAAAAATCATACCCTTTAAAATCTCAATTTTATTTAAATTTCAAATCAAATTTATTCGGGTATAATTCTTAAGTAATTTAATTCAAGTCAATTACATATTTATCTTTTAACCTTATTTTTATTTAAGTCATTATAAATTCTATATACAATATAATTTGTACATATACTTAACCATATTATATAAAAACAATCAAACTTTATTATTTGGCTTATTTTATATTTCAAAACAAATTTACAAATAGCTAAAAATCAATAAAATAACATTTATATAACATCTGAAATCAGTATTTATATAACCCATATATTTCTTTACAAAACCATAGAAATCATTTCAAAATATTTTTATATATTGACCTCGGTGTCTGTATATAATTTTCTATACTATGGTCAAGTGATACAGATATTTATCATTTCAATATGTAATTTAAAACATAAATACGGTTATATATCATTTCAAACCGCAATCCCGGATGAAATAAAATCCATAACAACTTGCAGTTCATAACAATATAAAATACAACATCCATTCATCCAATATCAATCATCATCCAATTCAATCAATAACATCAATGTATAACAGATAATAAATAACAGGTATTTACTGGCAGTTTATATTCAATAATAAATTAAATAACTGTTTAACTGGCAGTTTATATGCCAAACTAAATTAAATAACAATGTAATTCAATCAATTCAATATAATTGAGATGATGATTAAAAATATGCCAAACAGTCATAAATAAATTTCTAATTACATCATAAATCAATTTAACAAACATAAGAAAATTTAGAAGTTATGAGTGGGTTAAAACACTCACCTTCAAATTTAAATTGAATTTAAATCCAATTTAAACCCAAAATTTGAACAGTCTCAAAATCTATCCAAACCAACGTTAAAATGTCAAAAATTTCAATACGATCCTAGGGGAAGAAACCACATGGGAAACGGACTTCGTATGATCAAATTATTGTGATTAGAAGTTTTGGAATCGAAATTTAAAATGAAATAGATAAAAGAAAAACAAATCGATTAGTAGCGCCACGTTACACACGCACTCCATCTTCCTCACGTTACAGCTGCACGAACCCACCCATCCAACATCGAACGCATGCGGCCAAGCCTAGCGCCGCGCCACCTGAACGTCGACCATCCGCCACTGGAATGCGTCGCGCCACCCTAACGTCGCTCCTCCCCAAAGTCGTGACCCAGCATCATCGAGCACGACCCAAAAACCCAACCGTCGCCTTTTATATCAAAACCTAATCGAATTTTTTACAGCCAATCTGGTTGTTGAAACTTCGTGCGACGCGCCTAGATGAACTCTCCTCGGCCTCCTCTACCCATCGGTACCAACGATTTGTCGATCCGTCACAGTTCATCAACGATCAATGAATGGTCGTGAACAGTTCATTGATTTTCGGCCACATCGAAACCTAGATTTAAAAACGAATCATATATTTGACTTGCGCTCGTTGAGAGCTTCAAATCCATATATAATTCGATATAGTTTGTGGAGTTTTAATTTTGAAGTTGAAATTTGAATTGGAATTGAACTGAGGAGTTTTAGGGTTTTCAACCACTGGAAAGGGAAAGAACAGAAATTTTTGTACGTATAAAAATGAGAAATAGAAACGTTGTGTGACGCCCCACCTCTATACCCACGCTAGCCAAGGACACTACGGAGTAATGCTGTCGACTAGCACGGAGAATAAGGCTGTTGAGGAGCGACCATCTGTATAATTGCTTTGTGCGAGCATCGGTATGTCAGATAGTATAACATGCATTTCTTTATCAAGAGGAAATCTGACATACCGACACAAACTCAAAGCTACTACACAGTGGCTAAAATATCTTCGGAAACAAATATAGAAATAAACATAACATAAATCAGTCACAGACAATTCATATCACAAAGGCGGAAATAGATATGAATATATAACACATAAAAGTGTTCATCAGAGTAGTGGTCTAATAAGGTCCACAATATCACAAGAAGGAATAGATACAAGTGCTAGACAAAAGAACATGCATACATCAAGGAGTCTAAATCTCAAATGTATACAACCAAAAACTACTAAACTAGAGTAGCTAGCCAAAAGATCAGATGGTGGTCCGATAAGGAATCAAGCAGAAGCACCTGTAAAATCTCAGTCTGACCCGAGTATTATTTAATAAGAAAATAATAAACGGATCAGTCTAGCTATAAATATCAGATGAAATGATATAGAATAAGAGATATGACTAAATGTATAATAATCACAATGCCAAGCTATGATATATATAAGTAACTGAAAATCAACAAGAGATTAACCAATATCACAAAGATCTACTCAAGGAGCAAAAGGAATGTCATACTCCTAATTTCATTCACCAAGCCACAATAAATGACATATATATCAATGCCAATCGTAAAAGTTGGTGAAACATGAATTCCCGAAATCAACACAAGAAATCCAGAAATCAAATAATTCGAAGCATCGACGTCGTACAGCGTGACGTCCGACTATCCAGAAACACAATCAAAGGGAACAACGACGTCGTACAGCGTGACATCCGATTAACCAAATCACAATCAAACGGAACAACGACGTCGTACAGTGTGACATCCGATGAACCAAATCACAATCAAAGGGAACAACGACGTCGTATAGCGTGACATCCGATGAACCAAAACATATTCAAAGGGAACAACGACGTCGTACAGCGTGACAAACCAAAACACAATCAAAGGGAACAACGACGTCGTACAGCGTGCCATCCGATGAACCAAATCACAATCAAAGGGAACAACGACGTCGTACAGCGTGACATCCGATGAACCAAATCACAATCAAAGGGAACAACGACGTCGTACAGCGTGACATCCGATGAACCAAATCAAAAAGACATCGCACAATGCTAGTCTAAAACATAAAATGATCGCCATGATCAAAGAGAAGTGTCGATTACAGTAAGCTAGTAAATATACGAGCTTAGCTTCATGTCCCATAACCACTAGCTTAACTTAAATATTTACGAACAAATTGTAAATCTCCACTAGAAAATTGTCACAAGAGATTCAATCGAACAAGTCCAAGAATTAACCGACGAAATAAACGCAAGCGTTTCATACCACTTGTTTTACTAAGCTGTTTAATTAGATTTCTCATACGAGTGAGGTAAAGGTTTGTATATACTAATAGATTGGAAATCGGTTTGGGAAAACGAGCTTTGTAATAAAATAGTGTTGAAATCATTTGAAGAAAGAGTTTTGATATTTACTACTAGTATAGAAAACCTTTATATTTTTAAGTGACAAATCATAGAAGTGATTGTAGAAACAATCAATTCATAAAAATTCACATTCGAAGAAGTGAATAAAATCCAAGAAATCGATACCGAATCCATCAAAGTGGATATATCCTAAATTTTCAAAGAAAATGTCATCAAAGTCGATAATAAATGATAGCAACAAATAGGAAACAACACGAATCGATTAAAGTTAGAAATTCAAGCAACTAGGCAAAAAAAGCATAGTAAGCAGATATGAGTAGGTCGATCAACCGGACTCCTTGAGTCGGTTGACCGAACCAGAGGTTGGAAGTGCTCGGGCACCAGGTCGGTCGACCAGCCCAGGGGCACGGTCGGCCGAAGTCTGTAACCAGCACTTCCAAAACAGAGGCAGGAAGTGCCTGGGTAGCAGTTCGGTCGACCGGACCCTGAGTTCGGTTGGCCGAACCTGTATACTTGCACTTCCTACCCTATTTCAAAAGAGGTACAAACTCCCTCAATTTGCAATCCGTCGAGCAACGACACTAAGGGTTTACGCCAATCGACTACCCGACCATAGAAGCTCTTTGGTTCATCACCAAAAACATGATCAAAACATCAAAGTTATGATTTTTAAAGATTTGAACCCAAAACACTAAAAATTGGAATATTCACCAAATCAATCCAAACCAAAAGCAATTGCACAAGAATAAGTGTTAGGAATTCATACCTAACAATCTAAGATAAATATGGACTAAGATGTGAGATAAAAATCTCATCTTTGAACCCAAATCAATGAAGAAGAAGCTTTAAAAACAAGCTAAGATCAATTCCTCTTCAATAACAACTCAAGAAGCTTCAATCTAAGCTTAAAAGAGAAACATTTCCTAAATTAGGTTTAGGAATTTTCTGAAATCAAAGAGAAAATGAGTTGGAGAAGAAGAAGAGAAGGCTTGCTAATGGGTTCACTGGAGTTTGGAGCTAGAAGATGGATTTGCTAATGAAGACTAGGGCTTGGAGTTTTAATTTCCTCTTCCCTCCCCCATTTTTGCTTTAGCTTGAAGTGTTAGGAAATGAGGAATGAAGTAATGAAGAGGAGAGGGGGTTGGAACTGAGCTAGTAAGTGGGGTTATTGGGCTCAGCCCAAACCAAAGCCCTAAGTGAAAAGTGGCAAAATTCCACTAACTCCAAACATATCGAAGTTTATACTTAAAAAGGTCACAAACTTCATTTTGATATCAATGGGGGTGGTCTCGAGTCCCAATTCGACTGTTTGCTAAAAGTAGGTTTTCGGACAAAAACCTAACGAACGATGAAATATTTAAATAAAATATTTAAATATACAATCGATAAATATGCGGGTTGTTACAGACTCCCCTCCTTAAAGAAATTGCGTCCTCGCAATACTTAAGAAGAAAATAAGAAGTAACAACCATAGAAGCATATCAACACAAAAGAAAATTTGAATCAAGAAGTCCACCATAAAGAGCACGAAGGAGTAAATCCGAAAGTTTTCGTTCGATGAATTCTCAAGGTTTCTCAAAAGTAATCCTTAGGATTTGAGAACCATTGAACTTTTACCAAAAAGAATATCTTAATATCGAAGGCGTTCAACCTCCGAAGCAATGATGCGAATGGAATGTTGCTCATAAATCAAATCTGGTGAAACTTCAATTTCCACAATGTCACCGGGCTCAAGAATAAAAACCGAAATCCCTAAGGCATTTCCGTAGATAAAAGACATGGAGAATGTCAAGAATAGCAGAAAATTGAGCTGGTGCAACGGCGTAGTACAAAAACAGTACGCCCGAGAAATGAGGAACTCGAATAATTTGGAACAACGGCGTAGTACAATAACGGTACGCCAGATGATCCAAAGCTCGAAAAATTTCAGAACACCGACGTAGTACAAAAATGGTATGTCCAATGAACCGAACACCATAAAAGAACATCAGACGCAAGTCTAAAAAGGAAATGAGATAAAGCTCAATAAAATGAAGTATATCAAAACGTCCGATGAACTTGATAAAAAGATAATTCCATTCAGACAACATCAAAGAATTAACCACTTGTTGCTTATGACAAAACGCATTGGCAACATGATTTTCCTTCCGGAAATAAAAAGAATATCAAGATCATAAGATGCCAGGAACTCGAGTCGACATGAAGTTCCTTATGAGAAAATAAATATTCCAAAGATTTATGATCGAGGTGGAGAACAAATTTCTCATCCAAAAATGGTGATGCCAAATTTTAAAAGTAAAAACAATAGCCGTGAGCACTAGATCATGAGTGGCATACTTAGTCTCAATCGGCTTTTAATGATTTAGAAGCACACGTGATAGGACGCTATCTTTTGCAAGAGAACGGCATCCAAACCAATACGGTTAGCATTGGTACAAAAGATAAAGTCTTGGTTCCCCTCGGAAATCACAAGAATAGGAGTATCGAAAAGAAATAATTTCTTTTAAATAATTCTTCTTTCCTGAAAAGTTAAAACTTTCAAAATTACATTTATCTTTATGTAATAATCTTTCTAGAAAAATTTACATAGGTCAATTTATTGTGTCTGACTGTAACATCTAAGCGTTTAGGAAATTCCTATCGATAACGTTGATCAAGCGCATCGACCAGAATTCTTAAAGCACTCAATGGGCAATACAATCACAAAATCATCTTCCATATAATAAACATGTTTCTTAAAAACCTTTAGGAATATTCTTTGCTCGTGTAAGAACAAAATCCAACTATACTTATAAATAAATCTTATGAAAAAGATTTGCAAATATTTTAAATTTCTATTTTCATCCAAAATCAATAAATTCAAGAATGGTCTCACCGAAATATTCATAGAATACTCGATTAATAAAATGTATGAAATAAGCTAGACGAATCAAATGACATAATAAGTCATTCATAAGAATAATAACAAGTGCGGAATGCGGTAAGTGGAATGCTAACTTTCGCAACTCGTAGCAAATGAAAACCGGTGGCAAGGTCGAGCTGAAAAGACCTTAACACTACTCAAAAGATTGCTTAGGTGACAGTCCTAAGACAAATTCAAAAATACCGGAAAATTTCTCAAACTACATGAATGAGAGAAACAACACTTTCCTTATAAGTGGGCTTAAGGAATAAAATGATGCCATCAAGTTGGAATCAAAATCATAAAGGAAAAAACAGAAATCTGCTTAACGGATTGAAAATGTCGAAGATGAATAGTCCACACGGGACAAAGGATATGGCTTCGTAATGAAAAAGCCAATCCTTTAACCAATTCCGAAGCCTAAGTAAAAAATATCGGCTCGGAAAGAAAAATCACATAAAATAATTTCGACATCAATAGAAAGCAAATTGAGTGTTGCAGATCTACCATCCGGATTCGCTATTCTCAAGGAAGACATCAAGCCCAAAATTGTTTAAAGGGAAAGAATCAACAAGTTCTTTCGATATAAAATAGTGAGGTGGAACCCATATCAAAAAGAACTCGAATAAGAAGACCACGAAATAAAATAACGTCATCAAGGATTGAATGTAAAATACCTTGACTAAGAGAAGAGTTGCTAGGGGCTTGCAGCTTTCCTTCTCTCTTGCTTTGACGCTTGGGACACGAAGATATATAATGATCCGCACTTTTGCAATAGCGGCAAGAAATAGGCCTTGGACACCTATTTATATAGTGGTCCCTAGAGCCACAATTGTAGCATTCTCCGCGATTAGGGATGGGAGTATTTGCTATAGAAGTCTCTTGCTTCGTCCTCTTGTTAGGATTAGAACTTTCGAACCTAATAAAGGGATGCCTCTTCTTGTTGTTGTTGGAGTTCGGTTTGGCACTCCCAACCACGACATCACTTTCTCTATCGGCCTCTTCAAGACGAAGAGCGATATCAATAAGCTGATCAAATGAAACCTCAAGTTTCAGAAGTAATGGCTTCTTAAGATTCTTATTCAAGCCATAGACAAATCTATGATTTTTCTTCAATGGGGTATTAATGTACTCAAACCCATATTTGGAAAGAGATTCGAAAGATGCAACATAGTCTGTCACAGAAGATCCACCTTGAACAAGGTCAATAAAGCGCCGTGCTAAAGTTACTTTTTCAGCCTCCGGCACAAACTTTAGTTCGAATCGTTCCCGGAATTACTCCCAAGTAAGATCCGCTTCGATAATCTCCGAAGTCAAGAGCTCATACCAATCTAATGCTCTTTCTTGGAGCATGCTAGAAGCCACTTGGACTCGATGTAGATCAATAAGGTTCATGCGAGAAAAGATACGATCGCATGATTTGAGCCAAGCTTGAATTTTTATAACACTCTCGGATCCCTTGAATGGCCTTCCACCCAAATCGGTGTAGTCACTGCACAAGCGTGCAAAACCGGATCTAGGATGAGTAGGCTCTGGAATGGGTCCTGCAGCCTGAGCATTATTCACGAGATCTAAAAGCTGTTGAGCAGACTTGAATACTCCATCTTGGGGAGTAGCACTAGATTGACCGGCGCTGGGACGACCTGGTCTAACCATTTCTCTTCTTTAAGAAAGAAAGAAGGAGAAAAGTTATTCTCAAAATAAATATCAAGAAATATTGATAGATAAAACAAGGAATCATGAAAGAAAGTAGGATAGAACGGTACGAAGACTCGAATAAATCCTAAGGCACAACTCCTAAGAAAGACTTAGGACATGATCCTTGCTAAATTATTCTACATTGTTCCGAAGTTTGGCTCTGATACCATGCTGTGACGCCCCACCTCTATACCCACGCTAGCCAAGGACACTACGGAGTAATGCTGTCGACTAGCACGGAGAATAAGGCTGTTGAGGAGCGACCATCTGTATAATTGCTTTGTGTGAGCATCGATATGTCAGATAGTATAACATGCATTCCTTTATCAAGAGGAAATCCGACATGCCGACACAAATCCAAAGCTACTACACAGTGGCTAAAATATCTTCGGAAACAAATATAGAAATAAACATAACATAAATCAGTCACAGACAATTCATATCACAAAGGCGGAAATAGATATGAATATATAACACATAAAAGTGTTCATCAGAGTAGTGGTCTAATAAGGTCCACAATATCACAAGAAGGAATAGATACAAGTGCTAGACAAAAGAACATGCATACATCAAGGAGTCTAAATCTCAAATGTATACAACCAAAAACTACTAAACTAGAGTAGTTAGCCAAAAGATCAGATGGTGGTCCGATAAGGAATCAAGCAGAAGCACCTGTAAAATCTCAGTCTGACCCGAGTATTATTTAATAAGAAAATAATAAACGGATCAGTCTAGCTATAAATGTCAGATGAAAGGATATAGAATAAGAGATATGACTAAACGTATAATAATCACAATGCCAAGCTGTGATATATATAAGTAATTGAAAATCAACAAGAGATTAACCAATATCACAAAGATCTACTCAAGGATCAAAAGGAATGTCATACTCCTAATTTCATTCACCAAGCCACAATAAATGACATATATATCAATGCCAATCGTAAAAGTTGGTGAAACATGAATTCCCGAAATCAACACAAGAAATCCAGAAATCAAATAATTCGGAGCATCGACGTCGTACAGCGTGACGTCCGACGATCCAGAAACACAATCAAAGGGAACAACTACGTCGTACAGCGTGACATCCGATGAACCAAATCACAATCAAAGGGAACAACGACGTCGTACAGCGTGACATCCGATGAACCAAATCACAATCAAAGGGAACAACGACGTCGTACAGCGTGACATCCGATGAACCAAAACACAATCAAAGGGAACAAAGACGTCGTATCGCGTGACATCCGATGAACCAAATCACAATCAAAGGGAACAACGACGTCGTACAGCGTGACATCCGATGAACCAAAACATAATAAAAAGGAACAACGACGTCGTACAGCGTGACATCCGATGAACCAAATCACAATCAAAGGGAACAACGACGTCGTACAGCGTGACATCCGATGAACCAAATCAAAAAGACATCGCACAATGCTAGTCTAAAACATAAAATGATCGCCATGATCAAAGAGAAGTGTCAATTACATTAAGCTAGTAAATATAGGAGCTTAGCTTCATGTCCCATAACCACGAACAAATTGTAAATCTCCACTAGAAAATTGTCACAAGAGATTCAATCGAACAAGTCCAAGAATTAACCGACGAAATAAACGCAAGCGTTTCATACCACTTATTTTACTAAGCCGTTTAATTAGATTTCTCATACGAGTGAGGTAAAGGTTTGTATATACTAATAGATTGGAAATTGGTTTGGGAAAACGAGCTTTGTAATAAAATAGTGTTGAAATCATTTGAAGAAAGAGTTTTGATATTTACTACTAGTATAGAAAACCTTTATATTTTTAAGTGACAAATCATAGAAGTGATTGTAGAAACAATCAATTCATAAAAATTCACATTCGAAGAAGTGAATAAAATCCAAGAAATCGATACCGAATCCATCAAAGTGGATATATCCTAAATTCCCAAAGAAAATGTCATCAAAGTCGATAATAAATGATAGCAACAAATAGGAAACAACACGAATCGATTAAAGTTGGAAATTCAAGCAACTAGGCAAAAAAAGCATAGTAGGCAGATAGGAGCAGGTCGGTCAACCGGACTCCCTGAGTCGGTTGACCGAACCAGAGGTTGGAAGTGCTCGGGCACCAGGTCGGTCGACCGGCCCAGGGGCACGGTCGGCCGAAGCCTGTAACCAGCACTTCCAAAACAGAGGCAGGAAGTGCGTGGGTAGCAGGTCGGTCGACCGGACCCTGAGCTCGGTCGGCCGAACCTGTATACTTGCACTTCCTACCCTATTTCAAAAGAGGTACAAACTCCCTCAATTTGCAATCCGTCGAGCAACGGCACTAAGAGTTTATGCCAATCGACTACCCGGCCATAGAAGCTCTTTGGTTCATCACCAAAAACATGATCAAAACATCAAAGTTATGATTTTTAAAGATTTGAACCCAAAACACTAAAAATTGGAATATTCACCAAATCAATCCAAACCAAAAGCAATTGCACAAGAATAAGTGTTAGGAATTCATACCTAACAATCTAAGATAAATATAGACTAAGATGTGAGATAAAAATCTCACCTTTGAACCCAAATCAATGAAGGAGAATCTTTAAAAACAAGCTTAGATCAATTCCTCTTCAATAACAACTCAAAAAGCTTCAATCTAAGCTTAAAAGAGAAACATTTCCTAAATTAGATTTAGGAATTTTCTGAAATCAAAGAGAGAATGAGTTGGAGAAGAAGAAGAGAAGGCTTACCAATGGGTTCACTTGAGTTTGGAGCTAGAAGATGGATTTGCTAATGAAGACTAGGGCTTGGAGTTTTAATTTCCTCTTCCCTCCCCCATTTTTGCTTTAGCTTGAAGTGTTAGGAAATGAGGAATGAAGTAATGAAGAGGAGAGGGGGTTGGAACTGAGCTAGTAAGTGGGGTTATTGGGCTCAGCCCAAACCAAAGCCCTAAGTGAAAAGTGGCAAAATTCCACTAACTCCAAACATATCGAAGTTTATACTTAAAAAGGTTGCAAACGTCATTTTGAACTCAATGGCGGTGGTCTCGAGTCCCAATTCGACTGTTTGCTAAAAGTAGATTTTCGGACAAAAACCCGACGAACGATGAAATATTTAAATAAAATATTTAAATATACAATCGATAAATATGCGGGTTGTTACATGCTGCTAGGATTTATAACCGGATATACATAGGTAGGGCTAAGAAATAGAGGAACGGATACGATTGGTTTGGATCATTGAAGATAAATGGCCCGAAAAGCCCGTTCTGACTCCGAAACGAAACTGGGTCAACCCATTTATCGAAATAGATGTTTTAAAATATTTTAAAATCAATGGAACAGGTTTCAGGTCCACATTCCATCATATGAAGAAGGTCCATATTCCATCATATGAAGAAGTTATTCCAAAATTAAGTTACTTCAAATTGATTTCAATCGATTTCAATTTCATTGATTTCTAGGCATTTCGAGCCCGTACGATCAAACGACAAGTCCGATCGCTACGAAACTTGGAATCCCATAATAATTCACCGTTACGGATTTGATGAAACTGGTTTCATTGAAATTCAACTCAGTGGTCAAAATAGCTATTTTTCAGTTAATTAATTAAATTAATATTAAATTAAATTAAATCGCTTTTTCAATTCAAATTTAAAAATTCACAGATTTCATTATTTTTGATTTCTTAAACGATTATAATAATTTAAACAACTTAGATATCAATTCAAAGTTAATTGATTTACCCATTACCGTTATTAAGTTTAAATTTTTATAAATGCATTAATTATCAATTGAAATTCCAATAAATCATTTATTTGATTTTAAATTCTGTATTCAATAAATTATTATCAAATGGATGAAATTTACAATCGTTTCATGATCCATTACATTAATATTCTTAGATTTCATCTAAATTCCTATTAACATAATAATTAAATATTGAATTTCATTTAATTACAATTTATCCATTTATTAATTTTTAAATTAATAAATCTTTATTCCCATACCTTTAATTCAACAATTTGTCCTATTATGAATAGCATTAACATTATTTTCAAATATTACGTTAATTAATATTAACGTAATATTTTATTTAGATTTATTGCAATTGATTCCAACTTAATTTAATGGATTAAAAATATATCGGTAACTTATAATAATTGTTGCCACCAACTCTTAATCATACTTCACTATCAACTACAAATATTATAATTACTTATCTAACATTGATTTAATCAAATTATAGTTCATTGCATATTATTTCATCAATTAATATAGCTTTGAATTTATTTCCAAATTTTCTATTTAAAATCAATTATAGCCTTACAATTGTTTCAATTAATTGGGATTGCATTAAATTAGTTGTTTATTAACTTGCATTAGCATTATTACCTTTATTTTAGTGATCTCCTTATTAAATTATAGATTTTTTTTATTTTCTTTCCAAATTAAATTACTAAAACTTTTTTAAATTAACAAAATTTAATTATTGAAAATTACGGGTCGTTACAAAAAATCAATTAGTAAAATGATGATGTAAATTGTGTTTATATTTTAGTAAGAATAGCCTATTTGTGAATATAACATAGACTACCAAATTCACAAATAATCTTACATCAATCATCCACATTTTCATGAAGCATAAAAGAAATCATAAATCACACAATATGTTAAATTTACATAACTTTTGAGAGTTTCGTCACCTCTAAATTGAAGGGGTTTGACTACTCGTCTGTGTTATCATTTCAGCACATATAAATTTCAACATTAATAAGCAAAGAAAGTAGAAGATAACGAAAATAGAAAGAGAACTAAACTACTTTAACAAAAAATAAAATTAAACTAAGTACATAAAAAAGAAAGTTAATCTCCTAACAGGAAACTGAAGAAACCATGTAAATAAAAATGAACCTAAAATGAAAGAGCATGAGAAAAAGAAAGAGGTTTAGGAAGCCATTTTATTTCTCATTTGATTTAAGGCTACAACTTGCATAATATGATAAGTGGATAAAATATTCATTACATGAACATAAGAGGGTTATTCATGCCTAAACCCTAATCCATATTTTAGGGGACTACCTAAAATGCTCGTAGGAAGTGCGGCCACCAAGTCATCATTAATTTCTAATTAATCCTCCATTAAATGTGCATGAGCTTTTAATCTCCACTAACTTGTGCATTAGCTCCTAATTGTAGAATTGTAGATCATGATAAGTGGGTAGGTGGAGTCCTCCATGATTTCATGAATCAACTTATTTTCATCTTCATTTGTCTTCTTCTCTTATGCATGCATATCTTCGTGAAGGCTTTTTTCATTTTCAATCCAAATTCCTTCAAATAAAACTAAAATGTACAAATAAATATTCTCCAAAATTAATATATGCACAAAGTTTAAATTGAAGATGAATGAGTGATGATTTAATGACATTTGGATTTTGGTAAAAACATGTAAAAATACCCAAATATGACATTTATTTAAATAAAAGTAGATTAAGTATGAAAGTAAAAAATATGCACATGCACATCACTAACAATCTATATGCTTTAGAGTTTTTAGCATATCCTACGTATATACTTTTCAAGGTTCTTGGACTTAGTTTAGTCCATTTTGGATCAGCCACCCTATAGAAGGAAATACACCCGCACTCCTTTGGATATCTTAGATTTGGTTTTCGAACATTCCATAACTCATAAGGGGAGACTTGATTTTTCCTTAAGGTGGTTTTATTATGTAAATGACATGCGGAGAATAATGAATTCACCCCATAATTTATGTGGTTTTTAGCATTTAACAGCATAGAATTCACCATATCAACCAAAGTTCTTTTTTTTCTTTCAGCTAAGCTATTTTGTTGTGGCATGCAACGAGTTGTATGTTGATGAATAATTCCACGTTCTTTGCAGAAGTCAAAAAATTCGATGGTGAAATATTCTTATCCTTTATCACTTAGTAAGATCTTTATTTTCCTACGTTTCTGATTTTCAACTTTTGTTTTATACGTTTAAATATATCAAAGGTTCATCCTTATTTCTAAGCCAATACACACATGTGTATTTAGAGAAATAGTCAATAAAGGTAATGAAGTACCTTTTTCTAGCTTTGGTTAAATCTCCATTTAATTCACATATATCAGAATGAACTAAATCCAAGAGTTTCGAATTTCTTTCATCACATGGAAAAGGTTTCTTAGCAATCTTGGCTTGTATACATATTTCACATTTATCATGCACATTATTTGTAATAGAAATAAGACTATGTTTAGACATATATTTCATAGATTTATAGTTTAGATGTCCTAAACGTGCATGCCATAGAGATAGAAAAGACAGTATAAGCAGAATATTCATTTATTTCATTAATACTGAGTTTGAACATCTCACTACAAGCATAACATTTACCCACAAACATGCCTTTTTGAACAGAATTAAATTATCAGCCTCCAAGACTAATTTAACACCGCTTTTGCATAAGATCGATGCAAAGACCAGGTTCTTCTTGAGATCAAGAACATAGAGCACATTAGTGAGAGTGATCTTCTTGTTGGAAGTGAATTGAGTCTCCACATTTCCTTTTCCCAGAACTTTTGCACCATTCCCTTTCCCATAAGCATTTCTTGTTGATCTACAACCTCCTTATAGGTTTTAAAAAGATCTTTGTTGTTACAAACATGAGACATTGCACTGCTTATGAGTTTTAAAAAGATCTTTGTTGTTTTAAACATGAAACGTTGCACCAGAATCAAACTACCAGTCTGAAGTTTTTGTTTCAACAATAGCCATGTGCAAGTCAGTTATCGTGCCAATTTGTAAATCGGAAACCATAGCAATAATGTCTTGCATTTCCTTAGAATTGACCATATTTACACTTGTGGATTTTCTATTATTCTATTTTGGAGGAGCCCTACACTCTCGCTTGTAGTACCCAAGATTACCGTAGTTAAAACAAAGCTTATTCCTTTTGTCTTTTGGATTAAAGTAGTTTCCCTGCTTGCTCTTTTTTTTTTGGCTTAAAATTCTGATTTTGACCACTCTTTCTCTTCGTTGAAGAATTCACATTATTCACGTTAAAGGAGGGAAAAAAAACCCTCAATAATTCTATTTTCTTATTCATTTTATATATATTATCCAATCTTTTCTAACGAGAGTTCCTGGGTTATATGTAAGAGTTTTATGCGGTAGTTGTTCCAATTTTGTTGAAGTTTTGCAATTATAGCCCCACTTGAATAGATTTTGGTATCTGCACTTTCAAATCTCAAAGTTTGCTAATAATGACTTGTAAGTCATGCATCTGATCCATTATAGAAACCCATTATAGAAACATCGTCTTTCATGTGAAATTCAAAGTATTCTGGGATGAGAAACTTATCTATTCCAATCTTTTCAGTCTTGTACTTTGCTTTTAGCGCATCGCAGATCTCCTTGGGCGACTTCATTAGGGTGCAATAGTTGTAGAAACGTTCCCATAAGGTGTTAAGAATGTGGCCTCGGCATAGCGGTTCATCTTCTTTGTGTTTCAATCTCTACTGCTTCAATTCATCAGTGTCCTTTTCGATTCGAGGAGGAAGCGCTGAAAGGTTTTCATCTAGTAGTAGGAGACCTTCACGGCGGTAAGAAGGAACTTCATTTTGTCTTCCCAACACGTGAAGTTGGTTCCATCTAGTCTGTCTAGCCTGATGAAGTCCTGGTTCATCAGTTTGAATGTAGATTTTGATCCTTTTTCCATGGAAGATATTGCTTTAATTATGTAGGAAATAGTGACTGATCAGAGTTGAGTCAGGTTTTGAGGCGCATAGACGCTTTTCTTAGAGAAATATTTTCCCCCGCTTGCACGAAGTTTGCTAACGGGTTGATGGCAAACTACTTCCTAGGATGCAATAAAACCTAAATCCAGAGAGTAGTAATGTCTGTGGATTTACGGGAAACTTATTGTTTAAGAATTGAGGAGAGGAGAAGTTAAAAAATAAAGCTAATGTTGGAGGCATGTATATAAAGTGCATAGACGGATGCTAAATGAAAGGGTGCGATCGCTAGAAAACAATCATAACTGTTTGCAACTAATAGATCAAATTTGAAGAGGAAAATATGGGTTCAAAAGTTATGACAATTGGTACCCAACAGTCATACCATTTTTGGTCCCCTTCTCGCACACGCACTTGTGCAAAGTGCTAAGTGTTTTTTGTGTTACGGCAGTGCTCGTTTCTATTCTTCTTTAGTTATTCTAATGATAAAGCATGTGAGGTTTTTTATATATAAATGAATATTAAAAAAAATCGATGTTGGACTAATATATTTATTCCCATCTTCAGTAACAATCAACATCAATAATCCCGCACTAGATTATTTTATTGACGATGATCAGTTTTATCTTAGCTTAAGATTACACATCATATATAGGATTTATTCGATAAACCACATATTAGTATAAATATCTCAAGACCTTAAAGAAGAGTTGGGTGGTCTTAACTTAAACCGGGTCTCCTTTGACTTATAAAGCCGAAAATAATACACATGTAACTTTATTTTACTAATAAATTTCCTTACCTGTGAACACCGTGATGGCCATATGCTCCATCCCGGCTTAATGAAATCTTACAAGAGTGAACTCAATGAACTCTTGCTTAGAACCAGCACCACTTCCAAGTTCATGAAGGCAAAGTTCTATCCCTTTTAATACATCTGTTACCAGACTACCTAGAACTTTATTAAGAGTATTTAACTCAACCTCTTCATATCTATAACAGTGTGCACTAAATTAACTAAGTGCCTTCCAATCATATGATAGGTTGTTGTTACCAATTAAACCATAAAATTAAGTTAGTTAAGATTAAGGTTGGGTTACCATTACCATTGATTATTCATAAGGCAGGGTTTAAGACCCATTCTGACCGATGTAGACCTTACCATTTCTCTGGTCATGGCTTTTGTGAATGGGTCCGCCAAATTATTACTAGACTGTACATATACAATGGTAATTATTCCATCATTAATTATTTGTCTTACATACTCATGTTTGAGGCTTATATATCTCGACTTTCCATTGTACACATTATTCTATGGCCAAGACGTAGTTGCCTGACTATCAAAATGTAAAGCTATGATTTGGCATTAGTTTCAGTCATAACTTAATATCCATAACATATTCCGTAACCATTAAGCTTTTTTGTCGACAGCCGCAAGCATTATAATTTCTGATTTCATTATAGAGTATGTACTACATTTTATTTTATTTTATGCCCATGAAACAACACCTCATCCTAATGTGAAAATCCAAACCAAAGTTGATATATAATCGCCAGCACCAGCACCAGTTATCCAACTTGCATCAATATAACCCTCTAATTTGCTTGGAAATTCATTATAAAGAGTTCTAGAGTTTTGGTCTTTATAATATAGCCAAGGAGTCTTTCAATTTCTTTCCAATGTAGTATTCCAGGGTTGCTAGTATATCATGCAAGTTTGCATAATGCATATGCTATATCAGGTCTTGTACAATGCATAACATACATTATATTTCCAATAGCGCTAGCATACTCAAGTTGAGCGATGCCTTTTTCCTCATTTTTACTTAGATTGATACTTGAATATATTGGGGTAGTTGCATCCTTAATTTTTAGGTGCCCAAAAATCAAAAGCGTTTTTTAAATATAATGCAATTGACTTACTGCATAATTTCCATCAGTTTTGTTAACTTTTATCTCCAGTATTATGTCAACTTCATTTAAGTCTTTCATTTTGAATTGCATGTATAAATATTATTTTGTTTCGTTTATGCCTTTGATATTTGTGCCAAATATCAATAAATCATCTACATACAGACAAATGACGACTCCATAATCTTTGGTGAACTTAGAGTAAATACATTTTTCTTGCATTTTTATATTTGAAATCATATTCTTAAATTGTCGCGTCGAATTATTCATGCCACTTTTTGGGTGCTTGCTTCAGTCCGTACAGTGATTTTGTTAACTTGCATACCTTGTTTTCATTACCAGGAAGTATAAACCCTTCAGGTTGCTCCATGTAGACTTCTTCGTTACGTTCGCCATTTAAGAAGGTTGTTTTCACATTAATTTGATGTATGAGCAAATGATAGATTGATGCTAAAGCTATCAATACTCGAATGGATGCGATTCTTGCCACAAGAGCATAGGTATCGAAGAAATCAATTCTTTCCTTTTGTCTAAATCCCTTAGCTACTAACCTAGCCATAAAAGTTTGTACGTTGCCATCATTATTATGTTTCTTTGAAACACCCATCTGCAGCCGATTGTATTCGATCCTTGAGGTAAGTCTGTTAATTCCTTCGTATTGTTTGATAAAATTGAATCCATTTAATTATTGATTGCTTCTTTCCAAAAGGCAGAATCTCTAAATGCTAAAGCCTCTTTATATGTTATTTGATCATCTTCTATATTTAGCACTATAGGTATCTTATTAAGAACTTCGATTCTAGTTCCTTCTGCAAAAGATGCAGTGGATTGAGAAGATACAAAATCTGAACCAAAGTTTTTCTCTTTTCAAATTCTATATGTCCTTCTTATTTATGTTGTTCTTCTATCATGTTTCTTTTGTTGTTAGTAGAAGGCGTAGGAGCGTCTATTGGTGTTTGAACGATATTGGGGCTTGGTGGCTGAACTGCAGTTGAATCTTCTTTGAATATTTTTTTATAAACTATACATCTCTTGATTCAATAATCGTGTGAGATGATAAGTCTAACAATCTTTATGCTTTGGAGTTTTCAGCATATCCTACAAATATACTTTCAAGGCTCATGGACCTAGTTTAATACATTTTGGATCACTCACCCTATAGAAGGCAATACAACCCCCACACCTTTAGATATCTTAGATTTGGTTTTCGACCATACCATAACTCATAAGGGGAGGCTTTAGTTTTCCTTGAGGTGGTTCTATTATGTAAATGACATGCAAAGAATAATGCTTCACCTCATAGGTTAAGTGGTAATTTAAAATTTAAAAGCATAGAATTCACTATATCAACCAAAGTTCTATTTTTCCTTTCAGCCAAGTCATTTTGTTGTAGCATCTAAGGAGTTGTGTGTTAATGAATAATTCCATGTTCTTCGTAGAAGATAGAAAATTCGATGGAGAAATATTATTCTCCTCTATCACTTCGTAAGATCTTGATTTTCCTACATTTTTGATTTTCAACTTCTGTTTTAAAACATTTAAACATATCAAAGGCTTCATCCTTATTTCTAAGCAATTATACACATGTGTATTTAGAGAAATCTTCAACAAAGGTAATGAAGTACCTTTTTCCTCCTAAAACTCCATTTAATTCACACATATCAGAGTGAACTAAATCCAAGGGTTCTGAATTTCTTTCAACACTTGGAAAAGGTTTCTTAGAAATCTTGGCTTGGAAACATATTTTGAATTTATCAGGCTCATTATTTGTAACAGAAATAAGACCTTGTTTAGACATATATTTTAGAGATTTATGGTTTAAATGTCCTAAACGTGGATGCCATGGAGATAAAGAATTGACTGTATAAGTAGAGTGTTCCTTTATTTCATTAATACTAAGTTTGAACATCTCATTACAAGCATAACCTTTACCCACAAACACGCCATATTTTGATAGAATTAAATTATCAGCCTCCAAGATTGATTTGACATAACTTTACATTAGATCGATGCAGAGACTAGGTTCTTCTCGATATCAAAAACATAGATCACATTAGTGAGAGTGATCTTCTTGTTGGAAGTGAACTAAATCTCCATGTTCCCTTTTCCCAAAACTTTTACACCATTCCTATTTCGCATAAGCACTTCTCATAGATCTGCAACCTTGTTATAAGTTTTAAAAAGATCTCTGTTATTGCAAACATGAACCGGTTCATTGGAATCAAACCACTAGTATGAAGATTTTGTTTCAGCAATAGTCATGTGCAAGTCAGTTATCATACCAATCTATGAATCTAAAACCATAGCAATGATTTCTTGCATTTCCTTAGAGTCGACCACATTTTCGCTTGTAGAGTTTCCATTATTCTGTTTTATAGGAGCCCTGCACTCTCGCTTACAGTGCCTAAGTTTACTGCACTTAAAACATCCTTCATTCCTTTTGTCTTTTGGATTAGATTTGTTTCCCTTCTTGCTCTTCTTATTTGGCTTAAAATTCTGGTTTTGACTGCTTTTTCTCTTAGTTCATGAATTCACATTATTTACATTGGAGGAGGGAAAACATCATCATGAATTCTATTTACTTTTTCAATTCGTATGTGTTTTCCCATCTTTCTAACAGAGTTCCTCAGTCATATGTAGGAGCTTTTTGTGGTAGGTGTTCCAACTTGGTGGAAGTTTTGCAATTATAGCCCCCACTTGGACAGATTTGGAATCTGCACTTCCAAATCTCCAAGTTTGCTAACTATGACTTGTAAGTCATGCATCCGATCCACTATAGAAACATTGTCTTTCGTGTGAAATTCAAAGTGATATAGGCTGAGAAACTTACATGTTCCAATCTTTTCAGTCTCGTACTTTTCTTTTAGTGCATCCCATGTCCTTAGGCAACTTCTTAGAGTGCAAAGGTCGTATAAATGACCAGATAAGGTGTTAAGAATGTAGCCTTGGCATAGCACTTCATCTTCTTCGTGTTTCAATCTCTACTACTTTAATTCTTCACTATCTTTTTCGGTTGAAGAAGGAAGCGATGGAAGATTTTCATCCAATACGTAGGAGACCTTCAGGGTAGCAAGAAGGAACTTCATTTTGTCCTTCCAATATGTGAAGTTAGTTCCATCTAGTCTGTCTAGCCTGACGAAGTTTTGGTTCATCAGTTTGAATGCAGATTCAAATCCTTTTTCCATGGCGAATATTGCTTCAAGAATGTAGGAAACAATGAAGGATCCGAGTTGACTCAGGTTTTGAGGTGCTCGGATGCTTTCCTTAAAGCAATATTTTTCCCACTCGCTCCGAGTTTGCTAACTTGTTGATGGCAAGCTGCTTCCTAGGATGTAACAAAACCCAAATCCAGAGAGTAGCAAAGTCTCTGGATTCATGGAAAATTTATGGTTCAAGAATTGAGAAGAGGTAAGTTAAAAAAATGAAACTGATGTTGGAGGTGCATATATAGTGCATGGATGGATGTTAGACGAAGGGGTGAGACCGTTAGAAAACAGTTGTAACTGTTTGCAATTAATAGTCGGGTTTTGAGGCGCATGGACGCTTTCCTTAAAGCAATATTTTTCCCCATTCATTCGGAGTTTGGTAATGGGTTGATGGCAAACTACTTTACAGAATACAACAAAACCCAAATTCATAGAGTAGCAATGTCTGTAGATTCATGAGAAAGTTATTATTTAAGAATAGAGAGGAGGAGAAGTCAAAAAATAAAATTGATGTTGGAGGCGTATATATAGTGCACGAATGGATGGTAGATGAAGGGGTGTAATGTTAGAAAACAGTCGTAATTGTTTGCAATTAACAATTCAAATTTGAAGAGGAAAAAATAGATTAAAAAAATTATGGCAGATGGTATGTGCATGCGTGTTATGAAAATACCATTTTTCTTCTTCTTTAGTTATTCTAATTGATAAAGCATGTGATGTTTAAGTACATTCACGCAAATACTAAAACAATTTTTCCGATGTCGGACTATTATATTTATTTCCATCTTCAATAACAATCTACCTCATCGGATACTAACTAGAGTTTTCAATTTCCAAATCAAATGATCGTATTTTGTAGTCGGGATTTCGAGCAAACCAATGCAGGCTTCCATTTACATAAACGACGTTTCTGCTTGGGAAATAGTCTTTCACTTGAACTTCCCTCCATGAAATATTCTCACCTAATGTGAACACTTCGGTTTTAACATGCCTAGAGCTGTTGATTTCCACGTCATTATAATGTCTATGTACCCTCTCTTTTCTTGCAATGTGAGGCTGTAAACTTTGAACAAATTTGTAACTTTTTGACACTTTATCAAAACTAAATGCAAATGTTGCTGTGTATATATCTAAACGGATAGAGGGTTCCGGTAGGAAGATATGCTCTTGAGTGATTGGATTGCAAACCATTGTGATCTCTTCCTTTTTATCAGAAGAAGTGAAGCAAAGTAAACCATTGCAAGTGCCAACAAACACCCAAGAAAGAGCACTCACAATATGATCTATAATAGCTTCATCTACATTAAGAAGGTTGCGTTTGTAATTTAACGGGGTTAAGCTGAATACATTATGTTTTCCTTACGTAAGATGTACATGACCAATTGTAAAGGCTCTGGTTTTGATAAAGGCATGTAGTTTCATAAAGGGACTTTTATTACGTCGAGCCATGACTTGGATACAACACTTGACTGAATCACATAACTGAGTGACAGTCGTGAAAATATGCTGAAGTTAATATCGCGGGGAAATTTCTCCATCTTAGATTAAGTTTTTGATTCGGACTTAATGATTATTAGCATCTCCTCCTCGCTCTCATTGCTTGTAAATATACAGAATATAATTATCAGATATGTTGATTGAGATGTTCACATAACAATTGAGCTGAGAAGTTGACAAAACATATGTTATACCACAGAAAATGAAATAAAAACCTCATTGTAATATAGTTTGGGTCCAACTATACACTTGCATCATGTGTTAAAACATGTCTAATTTCATGTGTTATAACGCAAATCTATGCAGCTCATATATTGTCAACATATATCTCTTTAGAGTAATTTTCAAGAAAAGGTCACTGAACATGGATATTTTAAAGATTTTTCTCCTTAAATAGATAAATGTTTCCAAATGGGTGTATTATATTGCATGGTTGATTGTAAATTCCTTCTACTGGACTAATACATTCTGTTCTGGGGTGCACAAAAAGTCCATATCTCTGATGTTGTTGCAAGAAAAATCCCTATAATAATAAGAATGTAAATTAGGTCCCTATTTTTTCTAAATCAGAAAGCACAAACTAACTTATGTTCTCTCGATAGGAATTCAAATTTTTTGAAAATTTCAAAAGTCTCTAAAAGAATTTAAAAATTAAAAAACACAAACTAGCTTGCGCTTTCCTAATAAAAAGCACAAGTTAACTCGCGCTTTTCAAATATTTCAAAAGTTTCAAAATTTTCAAAAACAATCTCAAAAAAAAGTGCAAGTTTACTTGCATTTTCTGTTAGAAAAGTGTAAGGTACCTTGCATTTTCTATTTTTTTAAAAATAAGGATCAAATTTACGTATTCATTTCTGTAGGACTATTCTTATAACAACATAAAAAACAAAGACATGTAGCTCTTTTCTTCTTCTGTTTTCCCATCCAAATATGTCACATATGTCAAAGTTGGAATGAGATAGATAAAGATTAGGATGAGATCAAAATAAAAGATTGAAAATATACCTGATAACTATTGTTATCGGTGAATTCAATAAGATGGAGATGATCTTCCCAAGATCCTCCATAATCCAAAACACAAGCCCGATGAAGATCCTCTAGAATCTGATTCACTCTTTTCGTTTGACCGTCCGTCTGTGGATGGTAAGCAGTGCTCAGATTCAGATGAGTACCCAAAGATTCCTGGAAAACTTTCCAAAACTGACTGGTAAAGATAGGGTCTCGATCACAAATAATGCTAAGGGGAACACCATGGAGGCGAACAATCTCCCTCATTTCCATTTGTAACAGCAAGCACTGGTGTGGAAGTAAGCTTACTTTTCAACTCAATGAATGCGGCTTCGCACTTATCATCCCATATAAACTTGGCATTCTTTCGAGTTAAAGCAGTGAGAGGAGCAGAATCCGAGCAAATTTCTCAATGAATCTCTGATGGTAACCGGCAAGTCCCAGAAAACTGCGAATGTCAGTAGGAGTCCTAGGAGTTTCCCAATTTTGTAACAGAATAGGGAGAAATAAGGACACTGAGAAGATAGAATGATCAAATTAAAGGAAGAGAAGAAGGAAAGGACTTACATTGATCGTAGTGATCTTGACTGGATCAACAGAAACTCCATCACTAGAAATAATATGTCCAAGGAATCGGACTTCATCTTTCTAGAAATGGAATTTAGAGAATTTAGCTTTCAACTAATGACTCTTAAGGGTCCCTAGAACAAAGCCCAAGTGGGATTTATGCTCTTCCTTAGACTTGGAGTACACAAGAATATCATCAACAAAGACTAGAACAAATTTATTAAGCACATCACGAAAAACACGATTCTTCAAATCAGCAAAGAAAGAAGGAGCGTTAGTCAAACCAAAAGGCATGACTAACCGTTCATAGAAACCATTCTCAGTATGGAAAGCAGTTTTAGGAATACTTTCCTCAGCAAATCTGAGCTGGTGAAAACCTATGACAAGATCAAGTTGAGAGAAAACAGTAGCTCCATGGAGCTGATCAAACATATCATTAATGTGAGGCATAGGATATCTGTTCTACATAGTGAGCTTGTTCAGCTCCCTATAATCAACACAAATCCGGAGAGAACCATTGGACTTGGTGACGAAAACCACGGCTGCTTCCCATTCTAAAATCTATGATGCAACCGAAGAAGTTGACACTACGGATCATGCATATTTTGCATTTTTTGCGGGAGAAGATCCAATCGCTTATGAAGAAGCATCAAAGGAAGAAAAATGGGTGAATGCAATGAAGGATGAAATCAAGTCTATTGAGAAAAATGGTATGTGGGAGCTTACCACTTTTCCTTCACACAAATCAGCCATTGGTGTGAAATGGGTGTTCAAAACCAAAACAAATCTTGATGGCTCCATCAACAAGTACAAAACATATTTGGTTGTGAAGGGGTATAAGCATAAGGAAGGGGAAGATTTCAATGAGGTATTCGCTCCTGTCTCTCGACTTGATACAATTCGATTGTTGATTTCTCTTGCTGCCCAAAATGGCTGGAAGCTGCTGCAAATGGATGTGAAATCAGCTTTCTTGAATGGTTTTCTTCAAGATGAAATTTATCTTCAACAACCTCCTAGTTTTGTGAAGAGGGGCGAAGAGGAAAAGGTGTATAAGCTGTGGAAAGCTTTATACGGGCTGAAGCAATCCCCTCGTGCATGGTATGATCGTATCAATAATTTCTTCTTGAAGAATGGCTTTGAAAGGTGTCCTTTTGAACACACTCTTGACATGAAGAAGCATTCAAAAGGAGGTTTCATGGTCGTGAGTTTATATGTGGATGATTTCATTTTTACTGGAGATAATATGGAGATGTTATCTGAATTCAAAAATTCAATGATGAAGGAGTTCGAGATGACGGATTTGGGAGAATTACATCATTTTCTAGGGATAGGTGTTCAGTAATCAAAATGTGGGATTTTTATCCCGCAAGAAAAATATGCTGCTCAAGTATTAGAGAAGTTCAATATGATGAATGCAAATCCAGTTTCAACTCCTTGTGTTGCAGGTTTGAAATTGTGCAAAAATGATGAAGGAAAGTTTGTGGATCCAACTACTTTTCGAAGCCTAGTTGGAAATTTGATGTATCTCACTGCTACAAGACCCGACATCATGTACGCAGTAAGCTTGATTAGCAGATTCATGGAGAAGCCTTTCTCAAACCATTGGGAAGCTGTAAAAAGAATTTTACGATACGTCAAAGGAACTATTGACTATGGCATTTTCTATGAAGCTCGTGTGCTTGAGAGGCTTGTTGGATATATGGACAGCAATCTAGGTGGAAGCATCGATGATTCAAGGAGTACTTTGGGTTATGCATTTAACCTTGGAAGTGGAATTATTTCTTGGTGTTCAAAAAAACAACCAGTTGTGGAACTGTCTACCACCGAACCGGAGTACATCGCAGGATCTCTAGCAGGATGCCAAACTTTGTGGTAAGAGGAATTCTTAAAAATCTAAGCTTCAAGCAAAAAAATCCTACGATCATTTATTGCAACAATAGTTCTACTATCTCTGTCTCAAAGGATCCTATTTTACATGCAAGAACAAAGCATATTCGTCTACGTTTCCATTTCCTACGAGAACTCGTTCGTAAAGAAGAAGTGAGTCTTGAGTATTGTCGAAGTGAAGAACAAATTGCTGATATTTTCACTGTAACATCCCGCCTTTTCGCACACTTTAAATCGACACACGTGCCAATTCAAACCATACAAAAGGGCGGATTGTTATGGGTAAATAAAAAAAATGAGAAAGAAATAAAACAAAACAGAATCTCACAGCGGAAGGATAAAACATAATGATCAAATATACAGTTTGTAAAGCTGTTTTAAAATATTCGATTTTACTTATACAACATATATCAGAGTTACACATACCATAAAACAATGCAGTGGAACAATATGAGTGTAGTGGAATACAAGAAATAATAATAATAGAAATCTCCGTCTTCGTCCTCCATAGCTAAAGTCTTCGAACTGAAACGCTCGGACTGACCCGTGCGAATTGAAAAGACAAAAACACTCGAGTCAGAACTAAAAGATCTTATGTGAGTTAAATTAACAGAAATAAATATGAGTGCGGTAACTCAAGAGATGCTCAGGATTTACATCTCCTAAGGATCCGTTAAACTATTTACTATGTAGTATATTGCGCTATTATAATAGTGTCTAATTGTAAAATAAACTTACTTTTAAATAGCGTTAAGGAGTTACCCAATCTCCTCCTTAACACAATAATAGTCCCAGTAGTCCATCCAATATCATAGTCCCTCCTGATCGGGAAGCCACCAGAGGATGCCACACGGGCTACGGGAGAAAACCAAACTCGTACAAGGCGCGATACGGTAGGTGACACGACACAACTAGGCAATGCAAGGGTAGATATACCAATTACGCTTGCAGGTCGGTGGTAACGCGTAGCGCGCAGCTACCGCCCACCTCGGACAAACTCCCCCAAATCAAAGAAATCAAAAGTTAAGGTGGCCACCGAATCAATCTAAAGTCAGAGTATAGTGTCGAAGGGAAGTATCCGATCAAAGGTGCTACCTTATTAACCCGTCGATCGCTCCTGTTTTAGCCACCTTATGCCAACTCACGGGAGTTGGGTCCACGTATTTACCTCAGAGGAAACGCCGCCACCATCCTACTTCATTCTTGAATCTCCACCGCGTACACGGTTGTTAAAGTGGTTTTCGAAGTTGGCAGAGAGTATGACAACTTCCGATTCCGGTCTCTTTAACAACGCAACGTTATTATAACACCGCGGTTATTTCAAAATAATTTATATTTTAAAACCAGAATATAATATCTCTTTCAAACCATATAAATACGATATCATTTATATATTTTTTTTAAACCCAAATCAATATGATATCATTTCTATTTTATAACTATCCCTTTTCTCAAAATCATAATATTTTCAAATATATATACCATGAAATCATAGCTTTGAAACATAACTTTAATACTTAATGGTTTAAATACTATGTTGCTTTATATAATGAAATAGCTTCTTTAAATTTCCTAATAAATTCCCAATACCAATTTGAACCTCCAAATAAACCATTTTCCCATATATTTCAAAGCTTAAATATTCCATATTTCAAAACGGATTCTTCGATAATTAAATATATATCAATATCCAATTCTAATTATTTAAATTTGAAATGTTTACTTAACAAACAAATATTATTTAAGTAAAACCCTTAAACTTCAATAACAGGATATTCTGTTAATTAAATTCACTTGATAATATTCTTTAAATCAATTTGATATTCATTTAAATGCTCAAATCAAAAATCAAGTTATAAGATCATACCCTTTAAATCTTAATTTATTTACATTTCAGATAAATTTTTGCGAGGAAAATTCTTAGATACTATAACTCAAATCATATTCCCATTTATCTTCAACCTTACTTTTATTTGAGTTATTATAAACTCTATATACAATAAAATTTCAAATATATTCTTAACCATATTATATAAACGAAATCAACTTCATTATTTAGTTTATTTTAAAATTCGAAACAAATTTATACATAGCTAAATTCAGGAATTTTTACAATATATATATATCAAAATTAAATATTCATTAAACCGTATTCTTTCCAAAACCATAGAAAAATCATTTCAAAAATAATTTTATATATATACCGTGGTGCCCGTATATAATTTTCTATCCTATGGTCAAGTGATATGGATATTTATCATTTCAATCCGCAATTTAAAAATAAAAATGCGATTGTATATCATTTCAAACCGCAATCCCGAATGAAATGAAAATGCATATTTATACAATATAATTACAGCATCCATTCATCCATCATATCAATCATCAAACATTCATCAATTTATCATCCAATTCAAACAATCACATACATAATTAATAATTAATTACTGACTGTAAATTTTTCAATAATGAATTATATAACTGTTTAACTGTAGTTTATATGCAACAATAAATAAATTTAACTAGCAGTTTATATGCAATAATAAATTTAACTAAAATTTTAACTGGCAGTTTTAAATGCAATGAATAAATTAATTAACAATTAACTGGTAGTTTTAAATGCAATAATGAATTAAATAACGAGCAAATTAAATGAACGCAATTTAACTGAGAAAATGATGAAATATATACCAAACAGCTATAAATAAAATTTTAAACACATCATAAATCAATATAACAAACATAAGAAATTTTAAAAATTATGAGTGAGTTAAAACACTCACCTTTTGAATTTAAATTGAATTTAAATCCAATTTAAACCCAAAATTTCAACAGTCTCCAAATCTATTCAAAACAGTGCCAAAACGTCCGTAATTCTAATACGATCCCATCAAAACAAACAGCATGAATCAGAGCTCGTATGAAAAAATTAGGAAAATTAGAAGATTGGAAAATTCTGGTCCTGAGTCGACTTCGGTCCACCGCCTCAATTCCCCGGTGCTTGCTTGGAACTTTTGCCAAAACGACCCGGAGCGACCCGAGTAACTTTCTTCCTAACCCGAAGTAGATGCAGCGTTTTTGCCTCTGAAACTCGAAGCGCGACCAGAAGTTGCTGCAGATCCGCAATTTTTTATTTTTTTGAAATTGAAATTGGATTGGGAAGATTAGGGTTTGTAGTGGAATGAGGAAGAGCATACATTCAGAATGAGGAATAAGCAATGACCTAGGGTTTATAACCACATATATATAGGCAAACAGAATAGAAAGAATGGGCTAGGTTGGATTTGGGTTTTGAACGATAATTGACCCGAAAAGCTCGTTTCGATTCCGGAACAGAAAAGGGTCAACCCATATATCAAAATATATGTTTAAAAATATTTTAAACGTGATGGAAAAAGTTTCACATCCAAATTCCATCGTATGAAGAAGTTATGCTAAATTCAAATTTTCCAAATTGATTTAAATTGCATAAATTTCAAGGCATTTCGAGTCCGTACGATTAAACGACAAGTACGATCGCTATGAAAGTTAAAACCCAACAATAATTCGCTATTACAGATCCGATGAAACTTGTTTCGTCGAAATCCGAGTCAGTCGCCAAAATGGCTATTTTTCCATTAATTAAATAAATAAGTAAATTAATTAATTAAATCCAATCTTTAAATTTGAATCTTATAATTGAAAATTTTATCACTTTTATATTTCTTAATCATTTACAAAATTTAAACAAGTTTAGATGTAATTTAAAAGTTTATAACTCTATCAATTGCAGTGTTAATTTCTCCAATTATAGTTTTTATTTCGTTTACTCAAAATAATCTCTTTATTATAAATTGGATCCGAATTAATTTTAATAAATTCCAAAATTCTATTAGATTCACCTTTTATTCTATTCAATTCACTATTCTTAAATGGATAAATTTTTACATTGAATTTGCAAACTATTACCATAATATTCTTACATTCCATCTAACTTTCTATTAACGTAATAATTTAATGTTAAATTTCATTTATTGCCATTAATTCAATTATTGAATTTTTTTATACTTCAATTAACTTTAAAAAAAATTCTTTCCATTATTTTAAATTCAGTCAATCATTATCTTATGGGTAAATTTTACATTACTGTAAAATCCATTTCCATGAATATTTCCAGAAATCAACTAAATTTATATCAACGTAGTGATTAATTACGTTTTATTTAAATGGATTTAGATCTAATTTACTAAATTATATACATAGGTAAACAATTAATAGTTATCACAATAAGCCAAACCTACTCCCATTCATAACCTATTAACAATTGACTAATATAAAATTTCTTACCTATCATCGATTTTGTCAAATTACAATTTTACTGCGTATTATTTCATCAATTATTATAACTTGACTTTAGTTTCCAATTTGCTGATTTCAATCAATTTAAATTTCACCATCCGTTTTAATTAATTGGATATGCACAGATTTAGCTATTCAATCAATTTCAATTTACGGTACAATTATCATGGTCTATATCATATTGCATTAATATCGCTATTTACCTTAATTTCAAATGATTGAATATTAAATTCCATTTACTACAATAGGTCCAACTTGTTATATTATGAATTAAATTTACATTGGTTACATCCTCTGGAATGAACAATCTTTTATGACAAATCCATTTATCCTAACTGCACAATTAGGTCACTTAACTACAATAAATTTCACATTAAATTTTACAAATTATCAGTTGAAACTTTAACAAATCCGTTACTTGATTTAAAACCCTGCTATTCAATAAATTGACATTTATAGGTGAAATTAACATTGACTTATATTTCATATCATTAATGCATGCTTTATTTCATACTATTTAGTTATAATTGCCAAGTATGTATATTAATTACTAATTATATTCTTAATAAATTTACTTCCTTGGTTTCATACTTAATAAGTCTTCACTTCCAACAATATTATAAATCACCTACAGGACATTGATGTTTTTCCATGAATTCATTAATTATTTCCTTATATTCAATTTATTACTATTTAAGTATGTTTATTATCAACAACGCTTATTATAATTACCTATCTACAACTATTTCTTTGGTTTATTCAACGGCTACTTTATTTACTCCTTTTCTATTTTAAAACAAAATGTAACCATTTTCACTATTCATTATTATATTAATGAATTTCATCCTAGTTAATATTTTTACTAATATTTCACACATTTAACCTTTTTATTGGTTTCTTATTTTAAACCTATAACCAAGTATGACAATTTATATTATTGCAATTTATTGCCATATAAATATTATATTGCTAACGTTTAATTAAAATTTCTTCATCAAATTTCTACATTCGCTCCAATATAAATTTTAAGACTTTATTTCTTTCCAAATTAAATTAAAATTTTTATTAAATTAACTCATTTTGAACCCTCGAATTTTACGGGTCGTTACACTCTCCCCCACTCAAAAGTTTTCGTCCTCGAAAAGGAAAAAGAAGGGAGAAAAAAGAATTAAATAAACAATACGTCTTATTCAAAATATTAACTTTTATAAACAAATAATTTACAAAATTTATTACTTTAAATACAATATACCCATTTTATAACCATTAAATCTCTTTATACTTAAATAAATAAGTTTGAAAATCATTTTCAAAATTTTCTATGTCCAAAATTTACGAAAAATTTCGGCAGAGTCTCCTTTGTACGGAAAGGCTTGGGAGAAAATTTAATATCAAATATAACAATATACAATATATATTTCAAAATAATATATATCTCAACACGGGAAAAACATTAAAATAGCACTATAAAACGTAATCCGAAAACGTACCTATTTGTCGGGCAATTTACGCTTAATTATGAAACCAAAAGCAGTAGCAATTGCTTCCATAACCTGTATTTCACTTATGTGATCCAAAAAGGTTAACAATTGTACAAAATGAAATATATAAGGTTGTTTCAATCACTAACAAACAAAACTATACAACAATCATCAATTGCAGCAAACAACATACACAACAAAAACAAATCAACCATTCAAGCAAAACAAACAAATAGTTGTTCGGGTTCAAAACTTTAAATTGCACGGAATGAAAAATAACTACTAGTGCATCATTTACTCAACAGCCTTAGATAAAACTAATTAGATTATTCATTCATCCAATCTAAATTTAAAGTATCTTACCCAAACAACCAAAACCCAAAACAACAACAAATCCAAACTACAGTCAACTTTAATTATTATTAATTTCATTTCATACCTTTGTTGTTTAATTTTTTTTTATACAATGATTTATCTTTTTAATCTACATTTATTTTTAACAAACTTTAATTTCATTTACTCATTCAGTGTTTGTTTCATTTATTTTTACTTATTACTTACAATTATTCTTTTCCATTTATTCAGGTCATGTAAGTTCATTTTTATTGCATTACATTTATGCATTTCTCAATTTCATTCATTTATTTAATTCTTACATTTCTATTATATTTAATTATAATAATATTTTAATTACACTTAAATTTATAACTTTATAATGTCAATTCTTATACATAAAGAATTTCATTAATTCATATACTAAGGTTTACGATCATTTATTTATATTACTTATCCTATTATATTAATTTAGTAGCATTTCAATTATACTTAAGTTTATAACACTACAACATCAATTCTTTTTTATTAAAGAATTCTATTAATTACTTTCATTTCTACAAGTTAATTACTTGTATAATATCTATTACATTTTCTTCTTAACATTTTCAACTTTTATATCTTTTGGTAAGTTATATGTATGCCTTTAAGAATGTAATTGAAAGTTATACTAGTTTTTCTCAATTCTTTTAAGTAATTAATGGTTCACTAATTACATCTTTGTTTTATAAGTTATAATTTCAAATTACCTTAAATTTCATTTAATACCAGTTATCCTAGCACTCAATCTCTTATTTCCTTTAGAGGTTTCAATTTATTAATTACCTACGTTACCATTTCACTACAGTAATTGAAACTATTAATTAATGGAAACTTAAGAATTAAATACCGGGTTTTATTTCAAATCATTTTAAAATAATAGATAATTATATACTTACAACTTATATATCCATTTATATTTAAACAACTCAAAATTTATATTTGTTTATCAAAAATTTCTGTAGTCGAACTGCTACAGTGGCCTTCCCACTTCGAAACTCGAAAAAGAATGTCGATGATGTGTGCACTCATCACCGAAATTATTTTCCAGCGACAAAGAGGGGAGTACAAAACTTATTTCTTTCCCAAAATTTCTTTAAAACAATTCTTTCAAATTATATTGAAATACTTACATCAGAAAATACTTCTTTTAATAATATTATTATTATATTTCAAAATCATTCAAAGAATTTCAAAACCCCGGAACTTAAGTCCTAAAATTTCCAATTTTGATTTATTTTATTTCAATCTTATCTTACTGTTATTTATAAATTTCATTACCTAACAACCAATATATTGCAACCAAGTATATGTATATCATTTAAAAATTGATTTTTTCATATATAGAAAATATAATAGGCAAAATTATTTCATTTACCTATATTAAAACCAAATATTATGTCGGTATGTCCTATTAAGTGATAGAAATCCCTATAGATGTCACAGCGTCCCATGCATCAACCAGAATTTATAAATACAAAACGGAACAGATTAACACAATATTAAAACCTTTTAATAACACTAACAAATACGCTCTCTCATATATATATACGCTCAGCGACTTCCATAGGGTACTACTACCCTATTAATAAAGAGTCAGGCCCCACAAAGCTAAGGTTTATCACTAAACCAAAACTCTGATACCACGTTGTAACATCCCGCCTTTTCGCACACTTTAAATCGACACACGTGCCAATTCAAACCATACAAAAGGGCGGATTGTTATGGGTAAATAAGAAAAACGAGAAAGAAATAAAACAAAACAGAATCTCACCGCGGAAGGATAAAATATAATAATCAAATACACAGTTTGTAAAGCTGTTTTAAAATATTCGATTTTACTTATACAACATATATCAGAGTTACACATACCATAAAACAATGCAGCGGAACAATATGAGTGTAGTGGAATATAAGAAATAATAATAGAAATCTCCGTCTTCGTCCTCCAGAGCTAAAGTCTTCGATCCGGAAATGCTCGGACTGACCCGAGCGAATTGAAAAGACAAATACACTCGAGTCAGAACTAAAAGATCTTATGTGAGTTAAATTAACAGAAATAAATAGGAGTGCAGTAACTCAAGAGATGCTAGGGATTTACATCTCTTAAGGATCCGTTAAACTATTTACTATGTAGCATATTGCGCTATTATAATAGTGTCTAATTGTAAAATAAACTTACTTTTAAATAGCGTTAAGGAGTTACCCAACCTCCCCCTTAACACAATAATAGTCCCAGTAGTCCATCCAATATCATAGTCCCTCCTGATCGGGAAGCCACCAGAGGATACCACACGGGCTACGGGAGAAACCCAAACTCGTACAAGGCGCGATAGGGTAGGTGACACGGCACAACTAGGCAATGCCAGGGTAGATATACAAATTACGCTTCCGAGTCGGTGGTAACGCGTAGCGTGCAGCTACCGCCCACCTCGGACAAACTCCCCCAAATCAAAGAAATCAAAAGTGAAGGTGGCCACCGAATCAATCCAAAGTCAGAGTATAGTATCGAAGGGAAGTGTTCGATCAAAGGTGCTACCTTATTAACCCGTCGATCGCTCTTGTTTTAGCCACCTTATACCAACTCATGGGAGTTGGGTCCACGTATTTACCTCAGAGGAAATGCCGCCACCATCCCACTTCATTCTGGAATCTCCACCGTGTACACGGTTGTTAAAGTGGTTTTCGGTGTTGGCAGAGAGTATGACAACTTCCGATCCCGGTCTCTTTGACAACGCAACGTTATTATAACACCACGGTTATTTCAAAATAATTTATATTTTAAAACCAGAATATACGATATCATTTATATTTTTTTTTAAACCCAAATCAATATGATATCATTTCTATTTTATAACTATCCCTTTTCCCAAAATCATAATATTTTCAAATATATATACTTGAAATCGTAGCATTGAAACATAACTTTAATGCTTAATGGTTTAAATACTATATTACTTTATATAATAAAATAGCTTCTTTAAATTTCCAAATAAATTCCCAATACCAATTTGAACCTCCAAATAAACCATTTAAATTCCTATATATTTCAAAGCTTAAATATTCCATATTTCAAAACGGATTCTTTGATAATTTAATATATATTAATATCCAATTCTTATTATTTAAATTCGAAATGTTTACTTAACAAAAAAATATTATTTAAGTAAAACCCTTAAACCTCAATAACATGATATTCTTTTAATTAAATTAACTTGATAATATTCTTTAAATCAATTTGGTATTCATTTAAGTTCTCAAATCAAAAATCAAGTTATAAGATCATACCCTTTAAATCTTAATTTATTTACATTTCAAATAAATTTTTGCGAGGATAATTCTTAGATACTTTAATTCAAATCATATTCCCATTTATCTTCAACCTTACTTTTATTTGAGTTATTATAAACTCTATATACAATAAAATTTCAAATATATTCTTAACCATATTATATAAAAGAAATCTTCATTATTTAGTTTATTTTAAAATTCGAAACAAATTTATACATAGCTAAATTTAGGAATTTTTACTATATATATATCAAAATTAAATATTCATTAAACCGTATTCTTTCCAAAACCATAGAAAAATCATTTCAAAAATAATTTTATATATATACCGCGGTGCCTGTATATAATTTTCTATCCTATATTCAAGTGATACAGATATTTAACATTTCAATCCGTAATTTAAAAATAAAAACGAGGTTGTATATCATTTCAAACCGTAATTCCGAATGAAATGAAAATGCATATTTATACAATATAATTACAGCATCCATTCATCCATCATATCAATCATCAAACATTCATCAATTTATCATCCAATTCAAACAATCACATACATAATTAATAATTAATTACTGACGGTAAATTTTTCAATAATGAATTAAATAACTGTTTAACTGTAGTTTATATGCAATAATAAATAAATTTAACTAGCAGTTTATATGGAATAATAAATTTAACTAAAATTTTAACTGGTAGTTTTAAATGCAATGAATAAATTAATTAACAATTAACTGGCTGTTTTAAATGCAATAATGAATTAAATAACGCGTAAATTAAATGAATGCAATTTAACTGAGAAAATGATGAAATATATACCAAACAGCCATAAATAAAATTTTAAGCACATCATAAATCAATTTAACAAACACAAGAAATTTTAGAAATTGTGAGTGGGTTAAAACACCCACCTTTTGAATTTAAATTGAATTTAAATCCAATTTAAACCCAAAATTTCAGCAGTCTCCAAATCCATCCAAAATAGTGCCAAAACGTCCATCATTCTAATACGATCCCAGCAAAACAAACCACGCATGAATCCGAGCTCGTATGAAAAAGTTAGGAAAATTAAAAGATTGGAAAATTCTGGTTCTGAGTCGACTTCGGGTTCAACTTCGGTCCACCGCCTCAATTCTTCGGTGCTTGCTTGGAGTTTTTGCCAAAACGACCCAAAGCGACCTGAGTAACTTTCTTCCTAACCCGAAGTAGATGTAGCATTTTTGCCTCTGAAACTCGAAGCGCGACTAGAAGTTGCTGCAGATCCGCAATTTTTTTTTGAAATTGAAATTGGATTGGGAAGATTAGGATTTGCAGTGGAATAAGGAAGAGCATACGTTCAAAATGAGGAATAAGCATCACCTAGGGTTTATAACCACACATATATATATAGGCAAACATAATAGAAAGAATGGGCTAGGTTGGATTTGGGTTTTGAACGATAATTACGTTTCAATTCCAGAACGGAAAAGGGTCAACCCATATATCAAAATATATGTTTAAAAATATTTTAAACGTGATGGAAAAAGTTTCACATCCAAATTCCATCGTATGAAGAAGTTATGCTAAATTCAAATTTTCCAAATTGATTTAAATTGCATAAATTTCAAGGCGTTTCGAGTCTGCACGATCAAATGACAAGTCCGATCGCTACGAAACTTGAAACCCTATAATAATTCACTGTTACGGATCCGATGAAACTTGTTTCGTCGAAATCCGAGTCATTTGCCAAAATGGCTATTTTTCCATTAATTAAATAAATAAGTAAATTAATTAATTAAATCCAATCTTTAAATTTCAACCTTATAATTGAAAATTTTATCACTTTTATATTTCTTAATCATTTACAAAATTTAAACAAGTTTAGATGTAATTTAAAAGTTTATAACTCTATCAATTGCAGTGTTAATTTCTCCAATTATAGTTTTTATTTCGTTACTCAAAATAATCTCTTTATTATAAATTGAATCCAAATTAATTTTAATAAGTTCCAAAATTCTATTAGATTTACCTTTTATTCTATTCATTAACTATTCTTAAACGAATAAATTTTTACATTGAATTTGCAAACTATTACCATAATATTCTTACATTCCATCTAACTTTCTATTAACGTAATAATTTAGTGTTAAATTTCATTTATTGCCATTAATTCAATTATCGAATTTTTTATACTTCAATTAACTTAAATTTTTTTCTTTCCATTCTTTTAAATTCAGTCAATCATTATCTTATGGGTAAATTTTACATTACTGTAAAATCCAATTCCCTAATATTTCCAGAAATCAACTAAATTTATATCAATGTAGTGATTAATTACGTTTTATTTAAATGGATTCAGATCTAATTCACTAAATTATATACATAGGTAAAAAATTAATAGTTATCACAATAAGCCAAATCTACTCCAATTCATAACCTATTAAAAATTGACAAAAATAAAATTTCTTACCTATCATCGATTTTGTCAAATTACAATTTTACTGCGTGTTATTTCATCAATTATTATAACTTGACTTTAATTTCCAATTTGCTAATTTCAATCAATTTAAACTTCACCATCTGTTTCAATTAATTGGGTATGCACAGATTTAGCTATTCAATCAATTTCAATCTACGGTACAATTATCATGGTCTATATCATATTGCATTAATATCGCTATTTACCTTAATTTCAAATGATTGAATATTAAATTCCATTTACTACAATAGGTCCAACTTGTTATATTATGAATTAAATTTACATTGGTTACATCCTCTGGAATGAACAATCTTTTATGACAAATCCATTTATCCTAACTGCACAATTAGGTCACTTAACTACAATAAATTTCACATTAAATTTTACAAATTATCAGTTGAAACTTTAACAAATCCGTTACTTGATTTAAAACCCTGCTATTCAATAAATTGACATTTATAGGTGAAATTAACATTGACTTATATTTCATATCATTAATGCATGCTTTATTTCATACTATTTAGTTATAATTGCCAAGTATGTATATTAATTACTAATTATATTCTTAATAAATTTACTTCCTTGGTTTCATACTTAATAAGTCTTCACTTCCAACAATATTATAAATCACCTACAGGACATTGATGTTTTTCCATGAATTCATTAATTAATCCAATAAATGCCTTTATTTCCTTATTTCAATTTATTACTATTTAAGTATGTTTATTATCAACAACGCTTATTATAATTACCTATCTACAAATATTTCATTTTTTATTCAACAGCTACTTTCATTTACTCCTTTTCTATTTTTGAACAAAATGTAACCATTTTCACTATTCATTATTATATTAATGAATTCCATCCTAGTTAATATTTTTATTAATATTTCACACATTTAACATTTCTATTGGTTTCTTATTTTAAACCTATAACCAAGTATGACAATTTATATTATTGCAATTTATTGTCATATAAATATTATATCGCTAACGTTTAATTACAATCTTCATCAAATTTCTACATTCGCTCCAATATAAATTTTAAGACTTTATTTCTTTCCAAATTAAATTAAAAATCTTATTAAATTAACTCATTTTGAACCATCGAATTTTACGGGTCGTTACATTCACAAAGCTGCTTGGAGGGACTGCTTTCTCAAGAATTATTGCTGCATTGGGTGTTCGAAGGAATTTTGGTTTAGGGGAGGCTTTGTTGGTGTAAACCAAAATGAAAGAGTCATGTCTGCTGATGTGAAAATTCATGTCTATTCGAATGAAGAGTCATGCCTATTCGAATGAAAAGTCATATCTGTTCAGTAAAGAGTCGTGTCCGTTCACTGAAAAGTCATGTCTATTGAAATGAAGAGTCTTGTCTATTAAGTAAAAGTCGTGTCTATTGAAGTGAAAGAGTGTCTATTGAAGTGAAAGGGTGTCTATTCAAAAATGTTATGTCCGTTTGTAAAGGTTGTAAACCACTATATATATGTGGTCATTTTGTTGTATTGTATGAAAATTGTAGGCAAGTCAAAAAGTAAGTTATAAAAAAATTGTTTATGCTTCTTATCAAGAGAAGTGAAGCAAAGTAAACCATTGTAAGTGCGAACAAACACCCAAGAAAGAGCACTCACAATATGATCTATAGTAGCTTCATCTACATTAAGAAGGTTGCGTTTGTAGTTTAGCGGGGTTAAGCTGATTATATTATGTTTTCCGTACGTAAGATGTGCATGATCAATTGTAAAGGATCTAGTTTTGATAAAGGCATGGAGTTTCACAAAGGGTCTTTTATTACGTCGATCCATGACTTGGATACAACACTTAACTGAATCACATAACTGAGTGGCAGTCTTGAAAATATGTTGAAGTTAATATCACGCGGCAATTTCTCCATCTTAGATTAAGTTTTTGATTTGGACTTAGTGACCATTATCGTCTCCTCCTTGCTCTCCTTGCTTGTAAATATATAGAATATAATTATCAGAGATGTTAATTGAGACGTTCACATAATAATTGAGCTGAGAAGCTGACAAAGCATATGTATACCACAGAAAATGAAATAATTATATCTAAGAACCTCACTGTAATATAGTTTGGGTCCAACTATATATTGGTATCATGTGTTAAAACATGTGTAATTTCATGTGTTATAACGCAAATCTATGCAACTCATATATTGTCAACATATATCTCTTTAGAGTAATTTTCAGGAAAAGGTCACTGAACATGGATGTTTTAATGATTTTTCTCCTTAAATAGATAAATGTTTCCAAATGGGTGTAATATATTGCATGGTTGATTATAAATTCCTTCTACTGGATTAATACATTCTGTTCTGGGGCTTTGCATAGAAAGTCTCTATTTCTGATGTTGTTGTAAGAAAAATCCATGTAATAATAAGAATGTAAATTAGGTCCATGTTTTTTCTAAATCAGAAAGCAAGATCTAACTTATGTTTTCCTAATAGAAATTCAATTTTTTTGAAAATTTCAAAAGTCTCTAAAAGAATTTAAAAATTAGAAAACACAAACTAGCTTGCGCTTTCCTAATAGAAAGCACAAGTTAACTCGCGCTTTTCAAACTTTCAAAATTTTTAAAAAGAATTTCAAAAAAAATGCAAGTTAACTTGCACTTTCTGTTAGAAAAGTGCAAGGTACCGTGCATTTTCTATTTTTCAAAAAATAAGGATCAAATTCACTGTAGGACTATTCTTGTTTGCACAAAAAATGGGCAAACACCTCCAAGTCGTATTATTTAGTTGATTTTATGTGGTTTTCAATGATTTGGGTGACTTATGCAAATATGTAAAAAGCAGGGACTGAACTGTAAAAGACACACAGATTTATAGTGGTTCGGCCAGAACGTGTCTACGTCCACTTTATATGTTATTATCCTTTTTCTTTTAGATTACAAGTACAAAACTTTGTATACAAGTATATGAAAGTTGTTTGAAAGTTCCTTCCGTGCTTGAGCTCTCAAACTTGTCTGCAATTGTTGTACCCCTGCCCCTCTATTTATAGAGTGAGGTTGGGGGCAGGGGTCTTGGATGTATATAGCTGCTGGTGGGCCTGGGCTGAAGCAATGTGGCCTGGCAGCGTTCTGGTTCGGCGAAGTTTGGTTCGGCCGTGCTTGGAGCGGTTGATCCGGAGGTTTATCCGGTAGAGGGTGGAAAGATGGTTGGCTCGGCAGGGAAGTGGAAAGATGTTGGTTCGGCATTGGCTTCTGGACCGGTGGTGTCGTTGGAAGTTGGTTCGGTGGGGGGTGTCTGGGAGCTGGTTCGGTGATGGAGTATTGTGGACCGGTAGTGAATGGGCCGGTAGTAGGAGTATGGTGGACCGGTGATGGAGGGTAAGATGGGCTTTGGTTCGGCAGTGCCTGGGGGAGTTTGGTTCGGCAGGTAACGGGAGAAGGTGTTGGTTCGGTAGATAACGTCATTCCTTTCTTTATTCGGTGGTAGGTGGAAAACTTACCCAACATCTGCCCCCCAAAGTAAGGCATATGCCTGTATATGACGTGCTTTATTCTAAGTTGGACAATTTGGATAGCTTCATTCGGTTTGGAGAGTCGAACCGGTTGGTCCGGTTGTCCTGCGCTCTTCTATATATAGGGGCTACACCCCCCCCTTCGTTATCCTTACTGAATCAGAGAGAGTCGAATCACCTTGTACCGAATCGATCCCTTGCCGAATCTGTTTCGTACCGAACCAGGTATACATTTTCTCGTCGAATGACCACGAATGGTTTTCAATGCCGAATGCTTCTTCGTGTTGCTCTACCGAATGAGCTTGTGCCGAATGAGTTTTGGTTTTGTTTTACCGAATGGGCTCTTTAATTCTGGGTGCCGAATGGACCTAATCCCGAATGAAACATGGAAGCATTTGGCACCGAATGAACTTGATAACTATTCGTTTATATTCCCATACTCCTCGTTCTAATATCATGTTTTTCTTGTGCCGCAGATAAATGTCTCGCAAAGCAGAAACTCGATCAGATAGAAAGAAGTCCAAGGACAGAGAAGAGACTTCTACTGTGCCCCCATCCCAGTCAGGGCCGGCGCAACATGGACCTGCCCCGAGGTCGTTAGTGGATGGGTATGGTCCCCAGGAACTTCTGGTCTCCCCTCCTGACTGCTTTCCTAGCTCCCTGAAGGAGGAGCAACTCGATGTTATATCTCGTTCCTTCGGAATAGATAGAGCGCTCATGGTGCTGCCAGGGGCTGGAGTTATGCCATATGACCCTCCTGAAGGGTATTTTGCGTATAGTAGGTACCACTGTATGTGCGGGGCCATTCCTCCCATCAATGCCTGGGTAGTCAGCTTCATCACTTATCTGAAGGTGGCTCCATTCCAACTCCAGCCCAACTCTTACGCCATCCTGGTGTGCTTGTACGCTATCTTTCAGGAGAGGTATGGGCGCGCTCCTTCCAACCGGGAGATACGGTATCTGTACAATCTGAGGGGATACAGGAAGGGATCCCCATATATTAGCTTGGAGTCTGCCGTCTCTTTTAAGCCGGTTCTGGACCTCTATTCGAAGTACAGTATGTTCAAGAAGGAGTGGTTCTTCGTCAGAGATGACTCCGTCTCTATCCGTCGCTTCACCTCCGGATGTAAGTCAAAGTTTAATTTACATTCCTTGTCTTGGCCGCAATTCTTTTCCTTATGTGATTTCATTTCTTGCTAGCGACAGGTGGCTTTGTGGTTGTGGAGAACGATCGCCTAGTTCAGATGGCAGCTGAGATAGAAGCTATTTTAGAGAGAGACAGATCGGCTGCTTACCTGATCAGGAATGCTAGACTCTTGATGTACAACTTGATTCTTCCACATCAGTCCATGGTTAAACTGAGAGACATGGCGGAAGAGAAAGCTGCCCAGACTATAGGAGGGGCCATGAAGAAGAGTGGCAAGAGGAAAACTTTTACAAAGCCTCCGGTTGTCGGGGGTAAGAAACTTAAGGAGTCTGACGGCCCCTCTCCTAGCACTTGCCTGATTATCCCGGAGGAGGAAGATGTGGAAGAGGATAGAGGCAAGGGCGAAGGAAGCGATGTAGGAGGAGAGTCAGAGGGTGGAGGAGATGGCGATGGAGATGGAGAGGGCAATGGTGATGGCGACGGACAGGGCGGTAGTGGCACTGGTGCCTTAACCTCCGGGCAAGTGGGGGAGCTTCAGGAGTGGACCGATGAGGCTCTCCGTCAAGCTTTCGGGGAATCGGAGGGAGAATCGGATTTGGCGGAGAAGGCAAAGAAGACTGGCAAGGTCGGGGCTGGCGCCGATCCATCCCCTAAGAGCTCCTCAGCTAGGGTGACTCCGGTGGTGCAAGGTGAACTTTTGACTTCTGCAGATTTCATTTACGATAGGGACTTAGGAATATTTTATGGCTCGCTCCCGTCCTGGGATGAAATCCAGGACTTATTGCAGGATCCTTCTTCTCTGCAGGGTTTGTATAGTAAAAGCGTCTTTCTTGTTCTTTTTTTTAACTCGATATATCTCTTGCCTCATGATTGGATGCACGCTTGTAACATTTATTCTTTACTCCAGGGGCAGGCCAGGTGGCCAAAACGTCAGATGTTCGACACCGCCTCGAACAATTTAAGTTGATGAGAGCTTCTGCTAAGCCGAAGCCTCCCACTGGTCGTCCTGGGGACGTAGTCAGCTACCGCCCTCTCCTTGGAGTTATCGAGGAGGGTAGCCAGCAGAGGAAGAGGAGGCGTTCCTTGTTTGAATCTCCACCCGGTCCTTAGCCTCCTACTCAGCCTCCCCGAGATACCACGGAGTTTGTCCCCTCTCCGCATCCTTCCAAGAATCCCACTGTTATCCGTATAAAACGTCCCGACGTGCCTCGCAATCCCTTTGCCGACCACCCAGATTTGGACCCAAGCTCTCAGGATATTTTATTTGACGAGGCCACGGGCGAGCATTTTCTCCCCCGCAATCCCATGGTTCGGGTTCTTGATGAGGCTAAGTCCCTAGATCTGGATCTGCTCACTACTCGGATAGCTGCTATGGGGGACGAAGCCAAGGCCAACATTGACCTGGTCGCGGAGGAGGCCAAGAAGTTAATGGAACATCACGCCCGATTGGCCAAGGCCGGGGAGGAGATAGGGAGTGCCAATATAAGGCTGCGGTTAGTGGTCGCTGATCAGGCCAAGCAACTTGCCGACCAGGCTATTCAGATTTCGCAGCATGAAGCCGACTCCCAACGACTGAAGAAGACCATGGAAGAGGCTAGCAGAGCCGAGTTGTGGAAAATGGAGGCCGCTTGCAAGGAACGCATTGACATGGCCATTACCACGGTTGATGAGGTTAGGAGGGCGGATCTCGAGCAGGTTGAAGAGATATCTGGGAGGCTTGAAGCTGTAGAACTTGCTCAAGCCAAGCTGAAAGAAGAGATGGAGGAGATGAGGAGATCCCTCCAAGCTGAGTGCTCGAGATACCGGCGGGAGAGGGATGCTTCCGCCACTAAGTTGCAGATTTCCGAGGCCCGGGTGAAGAGGTTTGAAGAGGATGAGGGGATGATGGACGATATGTTGCAGGACATGTACTTCCGCACTTGGAAGGAGGGCAACTTATCTTGGATGAATGACTATCCCCGGGTTATGGCCAAGGTATATCTTCGGGCTTTAGAGGAGGCCAGGGTTGATGCGGGTAAGAAAGGTGGAGCGGCCTTTAGTCTGGATGTGGTCACTGCTCAGTTTTCGAAGGAGGAGCAGGCGGCGGTGAAGGAGGGGATGCGGCTGCTCGCTGCGGAGGAAGCGGGTGTGCAATTGGAGGATGAGGATCGAGTGGTGGATGTTGGTGAGTCTCTCCCCTGTTTCTCTTTTCTCTTTAGGTCTTCATAACCTGATCGTTTACTGTTTATTTAATGGATTCCTCTTCTGAATTAGACAGGTGGGACTTCTGATAAGCATGCTGGGAGCTCCGACCCTGCGGCTAAGTAGGCTTGGAGAGCTGGTAGGATGAGGGTGAGGTGCGGACGCAGCTGGTTCCTTGTTCGGATTCGGTCACCTTTTGATTTCCTTTTATCGCTGTTTATGTTAGTCCAAAACATTGATGTGTCTGTAATAATATTGTTTGTGGTGAATGACTTTATGTAATTTCATAACATAAGCTGATTCCTTTATGTTGGAATGTTATCGCTATTTTGTTGTGCTGTGTAAGTGATGTAACTATGCATGTTACTAGTGACTTGACTGTGCCTGATGCCAAGTTTTTTGCTTAAAGTATAATTTTCTCATTTTGCAACGTAAATGTGATGTGGAATATGAACTGCAGCTATGCATTAATGTATAAAAGTAGAAGGTACCGCCCTTTATGTTTCGGCCGCGGACGGCAACTTCGTGCGCCCTGTAAGACTAAGCACGGAATGCTGTTGAGTGTCTCCTCATCCGATTGTAAGTTTCTGTTCCCATTAGCGAGCGTTCCCTATTTCATGTCCTGTACTTTCAAGCACCGTTACGGAGAATAGGAGAAAAGTTTTAAATGAAATGGAAATATAGGAAAAGTAAAACTTCCAGTCACGGAAGGCCGTCGATGTGCTTAAGTTCGTGGCAAACGGGTTTTGTAGTCACTTTTTCTAGCTGTGGGTCTTGGAGACATTTGTCACCCACTTACGCCACTGCGGGGAGTTTTCTTTTTGACCACAGCCGCACTTAAGACACATCGGAGCCGATCGCGCACAGTAACTACCCGGGCCATTATGGCCCGTAACCGCGGGTATTATTCGATTTACTGTGGCCGGCTAGCGTGGGGGCCGATCGTCAACTGTGAACTGCCCCTGGCTGGCCACACCTTATGTTGGGGCTTATGGTCGGTTCACAGTTGCCGGCGAGCCGAATCGCTGTAATGAGCTGCCATGGCATAATCGGCCCTCTCGGTGGCTTATACTCGGCTTATTACAGTTGGCTTTAAGGGCCGAGGCAAACAATGAGTTAACTCTCGGTAGAGGGATACCGGAGCGAAAGTGTCTCATTGGCGAGGGCATAGGATCGCAGCGTACCTGTTAGGTTTTGTCCAGGTGAAGCGCGTTGTGATGCGTCTTGAATGGAGGTGCCATTACACAGAATTTTGTTTAACAGAAAAGGATACAGTTAACAAGTAGCCAGGATATAAAGGAACAGGTTAAAAAGAGACAAGTTTTTTTAAAGTGGTTCGGCACGAAAATGCCTACGTCCACTGATTCTCTTTGTTAATTCACTTCATATGGGTAGTACAAGTTAAGAAAAGTATCGACGAAGGTGTCGCATGTTCCATGCCCTCTGGAACACCTCTCCGTCCACTGTTGACAAGATATAAGCTCCGTTGTGGAGATCCTTATGAATTACATATGGTCCGTCCCAGATGGGGTCTAGTGCCTCGGGGCGCGGAAAGATTCGCTTGAGGACAAGATCTCCTTCTTGTAAGCTGCGATGCTTGACTTTGGAGTTGTACTGGGCTGCCACTTTTTGTCTGTGAGCTGCTACTTTGAGTGCTGCATTGTTTCTCCTTTCCTCAATCAGATCCAAAGACATGAGGAGGAGTTCTTCGTTTTCTTCTGGATTGTAGTGGATCCTACGGTGGGAAGGCACAATAGTCTCAACTGGGAGCATTGCCTCCGATCCGTATGCCAAAGAGAAAGGAGTATGTCCTGTTGATGTTCTGAAAGATGTGCGGTAGGCCCAAAGTGCCGTAGGAAGTTGATCCACCCAAGCGCCCTTTGACTTTTCAAGCTTCTTCTTGATCAGCGTTTTGAGAATTTTGTTGACAGCTTCGACTTGGCCATTTTCCTGGGGATAAGACACGGATGAGAAGCTTTTGTGAATCCCGTGCTCTTGGCACCAGTCGGTGAATTCCTCGCTGTCAAACTGAAGTCCATTGTCTGATATGATTTTGAGTGGTACTCCGTACCTGCACAGAACTTTTTTGATCAAGAAGTTAATGATTTTTGTCGAAGATATTTTATTTAGAGGTTCTGCTTCCACCCATTTGGTGAAATAGTCGACTGCTACTATAGCATATTTAGCTCCGCCTCGGCCCATTGGCAGTTCACCAATCAAGTCAATTCCCCATACTGCAAAGGGTCAAGGGCTAGTCATTTGAGTGATCTCATTTGTCGGTAGTTGAGGAATTTTGGCAAATTTCTGACATCTGTCACATTTTTTGACGAAGTCTAAGGCGTCTTTGTTCAAGGTGGGCCAGAAATATCCATATCGGAGTATCTTCTTTGCCAGAGTCTGCCCTCTAGTGTGATCTCCGCAGCTTCCCTGGTGGATGTTGGATAAGATTTCTTTGGCTTCCCTTCCAGCGACACATCGTAATAAGGGGTTAGAGAAGCCGCGCCGGTAGAGGATTCCTTCTTGCAATGTGTAGCGAGAAGCTTTCCTCAAGATTTTCCTGACTTCGCTACGCTCGCTGGGCAATGCTCCATCTTGTAAGTATTTCCGGATAGGAGCCATCCAAGTTTCTTCTTCAATCGCAGCTATCAGATCCTCCCGTTCGAAGCTCGAGGCTAGTTGTTTTGAGATGGCTATTGCTCCCGAAAAGGAGTTGTTCTTCATGCTGGCTTGTTTTGCCAGTTCGTCGGCCTCCTGATTCTCCTCTCGAGGAATGTGTCTGATCAAATAGTGATCCAGTTGGTTAAGTAGCAGCTTGGTCTTCTTTAGGTATGCTGTGAGTCGTTCTCCTCGAGTCTGGAACTCTCCTAGTATTTGATTTACAATTAGTTGAGAATCACTATAAAGATATAAAGAACGGACTCCGATTTCCAAGGCAAGTTCTAATCCGGCGATTACTGCTTCATATTCTGCATCATTATTGGTGGCGGCGAATTCCAACCTCAGGGCATAGTGCAGCTTCCTTCCCCTGGGGGTGACTATCACGACGCCTGCCCCCGAGTCTTGTTCGTTTGATGCTCCATCTACAAAGAGATTCCATTTGACGTCTTCGGACACCTCGGATTGCTCCCTACCTTCACCGGTGGTGAATTCGGCAATGAAATCGGCCATAGCTTGTCCCTTGATGGCGGTGCGGGGGTGGTAGGTGATATCATATTGACTCAATTCAATGCACCATTTAAGTAACCGCCCAGAAGTATCGGGACGATGAAGTATTTGCCTTAGTGGTTGATCGGTTAGAACTCGGATGGAATGAGACTGGAAGTAGTGTCGCAGCTTCCGTGATGTGATTAGTAAGCAGTACGCTAGCTTCTCAAGTTTAGGATATCTGGCTTCTGCCTCCGTAAACCTCTTACTTACGAAGTATACGGGCCGTTGCGTGCGGTTATCCTCCCTCACCAAAGCGGCGCTTAGAGCATGAGATGACACAGCAAGGTATAGGTATAACTCTTCGCCTTCACTAGGAGTTGAGAGTACCGGTGGTCTTTGGAGATGTTCGATTAGGTTATGGAAGGTCGTTAGGCATTCGTCAGTCCATTCGAACTTTCCTTTGTCTTTCTTTAGGGCTTCGAAGAAAGGGACACACTTGTCAGTTGCTTTGGAGATGAATCTGCTTAGGGCGGCCACCTTCCCGTTTAGGCTTTGCATTTCTTTCCGAGTGGATGGTATCTTGATATCTTGCAAGGCTCGGACTTGATCGGGGTTTGCTTCGATCCCTCTGGCATGGACGTTGAATCCCAAGAACTTTCCTGATGGCACCCCGAAGGAGCACTTTAGAGGATTCAGCTTCATCCCAAATTGGCGGAGTACTTGGAACATCTCATCCAGGTGGCTTTTCTTGATTTAACCAGCATGTCATCCACATAGACCTCCATAGTTCATCCCACCAATTCCGCAAACATCTTGTTGACGAGGCGCTGGTAAGTAGCTCCGGCGTTCTTAAGTCCGAAAGGCATTACTCTGTAGCAGTACAACCCCCGGTCCGTGATGAAACTGGTGTGGTCCTGATCGGGGGCGTGCATAGGGATTTGGTTATATCCGGAGTAGGCATCCATGAAAGATAAGAGCTCGTGCCCGGTGGTACTGTCCACAAGTTGATCGATTCGGGGAAGTGGGAAGCAATCCTTTGGGCAAGCATCATTTAGGTTGGAGAAGTCAATGCATGTCCGCCACTTCCCATTAGCCTTCTTTACCAGTACCGGGTTAGCGATCCATTCTGGGTAGATGGCTTCTCGTATGAAGTTATTGGCAAGCAGGTTCTTTACCTCTTCTTCGAGGGCTGCCGATCGTTCTGCCCCTATACTTCTCTTCTTTTGCTTTACCGGTACCTTGGTAGGATCGATGTTTAGTGCGTGGCATGCTATGTCCGGGGAGATTCTAGTCATATCAGCGTGTGTCCATGCAAACACTTCCAAGTTGTGGCGAAGGAAATCAATAAGTTGGTCTTTCAATTCTGTTTTTAACTGAGACCCGATTCTCAGTAGTCTACTCGAGTCACATTTGTCCACGGATACAAACTCCATAGCCTCTGCGGGCTCGGCGGTGGCCTCCTCCTCTCTATCCCTAGGGTCTAATTCATTAAAGGGATCACTGGTATATCGAGGAGGAGGGGCCTTCTTTAGTTGCTATGCTTCCAAGTTTTTCTTGCAGAGAGCAGTCTCTGCATTCTTCCCTTTATCTCTCCTGCGATTATTGCGAAGTTCGGTTACATAGCAGTCCCGAGCGGCGTCTTGATCCCCTTCTACTTCTCCCACTCCATTATCCGTTGGGAACTTCATCTTCAGGCACCATGGGGCAAGGACAATTTGAAAGTCGGACAAGACTGGTCTTCCTAAAAAGGCATTGTAGGCCGAGTGGTTGTCTATTAGCACGAATGTTTGTTTCCGAACGGTGGAGCGGGGATGACTTCCCAATTCGACAAAGAGATCCAATTGTCCGAGGGGCATCTTTGCTTCTCCAGTGAAACCGTGTAGCGGTTTGTTGCAGGGAGACACGTCCTTCATTGACAGCTTTATTTTGTCGAAAGCATGCTTGAACAGAATATTCACTGAGCTTCCAGTGTCTACTAGGATTCGAAAAACTTCAGCTGGTCCGAACCAGGCAGAGATGACCATAGGATCCATATGCGGGTATTGCCTTCCTTCTAGGTCGCGCCCACTGAATGTGATGTCATTATTTTCCTTCCGCTTAGGGTGGCGTTCTTCCATAACAGAATTGACGCAGTCTCCCTCGCTTCTGAGTGAGTTTCCATATCTTTCCATTTCTGCCCAGCTTTTGTCGGCGATGTGTGGCCCCCCAGATATTGTATGAACCAATATCTTCTCTTGACTGGAACCGCTGGTGTTGCGGTTTGCTCCGCCTGTTTCTGGGTGGAGCTGCCCTGGGTTTTCCTTGGCGGGAGCTGGAGTCCTGTCCTGGCCCTTTACATAGCGTTCCAGCCTCTTTCTCCTGATGTGTTCTTCAATTAGGTCTCGGAGATGGCGGCATTCATTAGTATCGTGCCCATGAGACTCGTGGAAACGGCAGAATTTTCCGGACTGGATTGCGCGATCTGACTCTTTCTTGTACGGGGGGCGCTTGTATGTAAGTTCGTCTTGGGTGGCCAGGAAGATGTTCTCGACTGTTTCATTCAAGGGAGTGTAAGCGTCAAATCTCGGTCCTGGTCAGTAAAAGCGCTTTTCTCCCTTCTTGCCCCCTGCATTGCCTCTGGAGTCGTTTCTCCGAATGTCCTTCGCTGCGGCGGGGGCGTTTCCATGAGCCGTCTTAGCCTGTGGTCCTGTCTGCCTTTCAGTGGCAGCCTCTTCGAGTCTCATGTACTTCCCAGCTTCATGGAAGAAATCGGGCAAGGTAGCTGGTTTTTCTTTAGTTAGTCTTCTAGCAAACTTGGTATCCGGATGCACGCCACTACAGAGGGCCATTAGGACAAGTTTCTCATCGGCATCTTGAACTGCTGCCGCTGCGGCATTGAACCGGGTTAGGTATTGCTGCAGTGTCTCTCCGGGTTTCTATTTGACAGTAGATAGGGAGTAAGCATCCTTGGGTTGTTCCACATGAATGCGGAACTGGCTGATAAACTTCTCCTTCAACATTTCCCATGAACTGATGGATCCTTGGGGTAGATGGCAGAACCAGGAGGTAGCTAGATCTGCTAAAAATAGTGGAAAGCATTTGCATAATACTACTTCCGTTGCCCCGCTCATGAGCATATGTTGTGTGTATTTTTGCAGGTGTACAACGGGGTCAGAGGTTCCCTTGTATGGTTCCATTGTCAGCATTTTCCACTCTCGGGGGGTGATGGCAATTTCAATATCGCGGGTGAAAGGGCCGGTTACCCTAGAACCTATCCCACGATCTCTTTGGTCCCGTTAGACGCATTCTCTGAACAATCGTGCCATCCTCTCATCAGAATATGGGGCAGATAAGAAAGAGCTTGGTTCTTCCCTGTGGGATCGATTCTGTCTGGATGGCCTATAGGGGTGGTATAGTCTATCACTCCTAACGTTTCCCAACGGCTGTCTTTGGCTGTCCGGATGCATGCTAGGTTCAGCTATAGTTGGCCCTTGCCTTGATCTTCCCCTGTGGGGTTCTGTTTCAAGCATTTCCTCGGGGTCAACTTCGGGCTGGATTCTAGCTCGGCTCCGTTCATTGGTGTTTCTTTGGCTAGGCAGCATGACCGGCTCAGCTACATCCGATCCTTGCCTGGTACCTCCCCTGCGGGGTTCGGTTCCAAGCGTTTCCTCGGATCGGAGTTCGGGCTGAGTTCGGGCTCGGCTCCTACCATTGTTGTTTCTGTTGATAGCTTCTTCGAAGAAGGAAGACCTTTTTCGCCCCCCAGATCCTCCGGATTGGGATTCACCCCATGATTCAGTGTCGCGGTTGGATTCTTCAGCATCCCTTAAGCGTGACATGAGTTGGTCCACCAAAGCTTCTTGTTGGGATGTGAAGCGGTTAGTTACTTCAGCCACAACTCTGTCTAGATCTGCCCTAGTAATTGCTGCCGGTTGTTCTGTGGCAGGGGCTGTCGGGTTTGTCTGATCCTCGTTCGGTACTGCTGTTGGAATGGGATGATTCTCTTGATCTGTGATTACTGGATCCGGAATGCTGCTAGTTGCGATGTTCTTTCCCTTTCTCTGCCTGGAAGTCATGTTGTCCAGGCACCAAGCGATGCTGTTAGGAAGAAGGCTGAGTGGGGGAAGCTTGAAGCTTCGGGTTCGAAGCTCTCAGTGAAAGCACCAAAAATGTTTGCATAAAAAATGGGCAAACACCTCCAAGTCGTATTATTTAGTTGATTTTATGTGGTTTTCAATGATTTGGGTGACTTATGCAAATATGTAAAAAGCAGGAACTGAACTGTAAAAGACACACAGATTTATAGTGGTTCGGTCAGAACGTGCCTACGTCCACTTTATATGTTATTATCCTTTTTCTTTCAGATTACAAGTACAAAACTTTGTATACAAGTATATGAAAGTTGTTTGAAAGTTCCTTCCATGCTTGAGCTCTCAAACTTGTCTGCAATTGTTGTACCCCTGCCCCTCTATTTATAGAGTGAGGTTGGGGGCAGGGGTCTTGGATGTATATAGCTGCTGGTGGGCCTAGGCTGAAGCAATCTGGCCTGGCAGCGTTCTGGTTCGGCGAAGTTTGGTTCGGCCGTGCTTGGAGCGGTTGATCCGGAGGTTTATCCGGTAGAGGGTGGAAAGATGGTTGGCTCGGCAGGGAAGTGGAAAGATGTTGGTTCGGCATTGGCTTCTGGACCGGTGGTGTCGTTGGAAGTTGGTTCGGTGGGGGGTGTCTGGGAGCTGGTTCGGTGATGGAGTATTGTGGACCGGTAGTGAATGGACCGGTAGTAGGAGTATGGTGGACCGGTGATGGAGGGTGAGATGGGCTTTGGTTCGGCAGTGCCTGGGGGAGTCTGGTTCGGCAGGTAACGGGAGAAGGTGTTGGTTCAGTAGATAACGTCTTTCCATTCTTTATTCGGTGGTAGGTGGAAAACTTGCCAAACAATTCTTATAACAACATAAAGAACAGAGACATGTAGCTCTTTTCTTCTTCTGTTTTCCCATCCAAATATGTCAATAAAGAACAGAGACACTGTAGCCTACGCGATCAAATATAACAGACAAATAATAATCACATCTACTATGATAATATCTTTCTCTTCCACATTTTGTAGTCAATAACTGCACATAATGTATTTTTACCTAATAAATCAAACACATTCAATATTATATACATATTTTAATCAAGATCATTTAGTATATAAACAAACCAAATTCACTGAAACAATCCACTATCTCAATTCGGGATTGAGATGTATATCCACTCGAATTTTAGTAATTTGAATGCACAAGCATCGTTGTATTTTCATAACTAAGACTCCTCTTAGGGTTTTTTATTGGTTTTGGCTCATTTTAAAAGACTTTGAATTTCCAATGTCGTTGTAATCCTTGTTTGTAAAAAAAATTCCGCATCGGTTATTGTTGGTTATAAAACAGGTGAAAATCGATATAGTGTAATTATAAAAGTAATTTTCAACCCATCATATTTGAGTGGTTTTAGGGGTTTAACTTTTTTTTCATTCATATCCATACCATTTCTGTTGAAAAACAGCTCTTCGTAAAACTAGAGAATAAATGTAATGACATATATGTAATATTATTTTAATGGAATTTTTTTAAAATGGGTATATGTTAAACCTTCAAGCATGTATTGATCCGCTACAATAATAATTCATGTAAACCAATCAAAACCGCTACGATCATTGAATGTCAGGATCGGTACTCTCAAAATCTCTCATAACCATTTATACAAAACTTTCAAGCGGAGCCTAAGTTTTTATTACAAATATAAGAAGAATTAATCAGATAGTTCTACGAACCCCAAATTTCATATATACCTTCGATCCTTCACCTGGATTTCAAATCGAGAGTTAAAATCTACATATCAACAGCCTATCAGGTTACACGATTAAATGACATAAGAAGAAACTGAAATAACTTACCCAATTAATCAGAAATTATCACAAATATGAGATTTACAGAAGAAAAGGAAAAAATTGTGTTATTTGAGTTAACTCAACGATTATCCGATACAATCTATAATTACTAAACTGTAGGGTCCATCCTACCACGACTTAACCATTCCTAGGTTACACTTAAGGCACTATTTGCCGACTTTCTATGCCACGTTCCCATTCCCCATGTGTCGGACTCATCCGACGAGGCAACGATCCTTTTCCTCCAATTGGCCCATTGGGTGGAGTGGGGGGAAATGATGTGTTTGCCTTTGACGCATCTAATTGCCTCCAGCCGCTGCTCTTTCTTCTTCCCCACTCTTCCCTTGTATATTTCCTCCTTCGTCACCCCATCTTCACACCTCCGATTCAAGAAACCAACAAATTTTACCTATCAATTCTATTATCTTTTCATATATATTTTTACATTTCTATGTATATTTATTTGTATCTATAATATATAGGTGTGTGTGTGTGTATGTGGAAATTTTTTGCTTAATTTTATAGTTTTCAATTTTTAGAATGTTGCATAACGTCCAAAAGTGTCCATACAATTGGTCATCTGAAGCTACTAAAGTTCCGCTGAAATGTACTATAGATGAGTATACTACTTATGTGGCAATAAAACAAGAGTGCACAAAGCTACAACGGAAAAGTTTCGAAAACATTCTATACATGAGACCGATAGAGAAAAGCAAAGCCCAACATAGTTCGATAGTTCGAGAAAAGAATGAGTGAAATGAGAAAGTTTGTACAACAAAACCAGTTCTAGCTAAGATATTCAAAGACGGACTGTTACAGGTAACGAGTAATGGTGGAATGATCATGAAAATGTATTTTATATATGCATTATAGGTTTTTTTATATTTCATATGTTAATGTTTTATTGTTACTTGTTATGGTTTTACTTGTAGGAGTTTGGACATGTTATATTGAAATGTAAAAGAAGACTGATTGACAATTTGGAGTTGATGCGACAATTATTCTAAATTTATCTTCCAACCTTAATTTATTTAAATCATTATAAACTCTATATTAAAATATAATTTAAATACTTAACCATATTATCTTAAATAAAAATCAACTTGTTATTAAGCTTACTCTATATTAAAACAAATTATACATAGCTTAAAATCAAGGATAAAATAACATTTATATAATAACTAAAATCAATATTTATATAAAATCATATTTTTTTTTACAAAACCATAGAAATCCTTTCAAATTTATTTTTCATATATAGACTACGGTGTATGTATATAATTTTCTATCATATGGTCAAGTGATACGGATGTTTATCATTTCGATCCGCAATTTAAAATATAAATACGGTTATATATCATTTCAAACTGCAATCCCGAATGAAATGAAAATCCATAACAAACTTGCAGTTTATAACAATATAAAATACAAAATCCATTCATCCAATATCAATCATCAAATATTTATCACAATCATCATCCAATTCAATCCATAAACATCAATGTAGAAACTGAAAATAAATAGCAGGTATTTAACTGCAGTTTATATGCAATATTAAATTAAATAACAATTTAATTCAAATAAATTCAATTTAACTGAGATGATGATGTGAAATATACCAAATAATCATAAACAAATTCCTAATCACATCATGAATTAAATTTAATAAATATATGAAATTTTAGAAGTTGTGAGTGGGTTAAAATATTCACCTTTGAATTTAAATTCAAAATAAGCCCATAATTTGAACAGTCTTTGAATTCGTCCAAACTAGGATCAAAATGTTTGGAACTTCAACACGATCCCAATGCAAGAGACCACGCATGAATCCGAGTCCATATGAAAAAGTTATGGATTTTAAAATGGTTGAATAATTAAATTAATAATTAACTAAATGAGTATATATACACGTCCAGGTGGACATGCATCTAATCACAATGTGCATGCATTAATCCAGCAACACGCTTCTAATCAAAATATTTACTTAATTTTATATATTTATTAAAAATTTAAATACTTAAAATGATATTACATTTAAAAATCAGTTTCTATATGAGTGTATAATCAACTATTAGTGAAATTTCTCCTTATTTAACATGTTCACTTTCTGTCTTGGTCTTACATAATTTAAGTGCTCATACATTTTTCCTGGTTACATAGTTTAAATGCTCATATATGTTCCCAATAATTACAATGCTATATGAGTGTATAATTAACTATTAGTGTATATAAATAGATCCATTCTATCCTGTTACCAAATTATCTACATTCATTTTTCAAATTTTACAGTACATTTTGTACATTCACTTTTTAGTGGCAACTTTCTAAACATCCCATTCTGTTAGACTTCCCATGCTTTACAACATGTATATGTTTCATAGTAATAAAATACCTAACATAAGTAATAATATGAGCTAAGTTGCATATATTTATTAGTAAAACTAAAATACCTAATATAAGTAATAATATGTTTCATAGTAACAGCTGGAACATGCTTTACAACATGTAGATGTAGTAGAAAATATGTAAAAGAATTTTTCATAGAATGTGATGTAATTGTAGTTAACAAAATAATTATTTAACAAAAAAATATTTAACTTATATTATGTAGTTAATAGGTGGGCATGTTATTATGAATAGAATATAAAAATACATATCTTCCACAAACATCATCGTATGTAATGTTTGGATAAGCTAAAAGAATATGAGATATCAACAAACTGAGTTGCTTTCGCTATTCAATTTTTACCAAATTTGAATTTCCAAGACGTACCTCTTGAGTAACAATCAAAGTTGAGCGATGAATATAAAAAAATTCTTCTGATAATATAACCTGCAGAACAAACAAATTGAAAGTAAGACAAAAAAAGAAAAATGCAAGAGAACTTAAAATATAATAATGCAATAATAAGAAGAATACGTTTTTAGCAATGCAATAATAAGAAACGTAAGGTTTTAACAATGCGGTAATATTCAAGTGTAAGCAGTATCACAGAATTTTTAATCGCAACTTATGTATTATATAATTGACTGTAAGAGAAGATGCATGTTAAAAATAAGTATAGCTGTTTTTTGTGAATGAAAGATATTTGGTTGCCTCATTTATTAATGTCCAAATGTCTCTGTTAAAATGTATACAACTCCTCCCTTCTGTCTAAAACAAATTAAAGCCTTTTGGGACTAAAAGCTTTAATTTCGATAGCACTTCACTTCTTTTTCATCTACGCATAACTTTGCATCCAATGGGTATATTCATATTGTGTTTTCTAAACTAAATTAAAGTCTTTTGGGACTAAAGACTTTAATTTGTTTTTGTTGTATTTGTTAAAATAATATATAATGGTTCATTTCAAATAAACATTACATTCATATCTGTAATTAACCAAATGCAATTTGACATGTAAAAAAAAATACATACATACATACATACATACATATAAAACACTAACAATGAAATATATATTTGTTCAAATTTGGATAATATATTATTATTAAAAATTGGGTTGCACATAAATTGCATTCAAAATTTAGTCTTACCTACAATTTTCATAAGCATATATAGAGAAACTCCTTAGCAAGGTCGTTGATGAACAATATAGAGAATATGCCCCTCTGTGTCCTGTAAAAGACCATAAAAGATGAAAGTCAATCAACGGAGTACAATTTTCATAAGCATATGTATGTAACTTGTGACCGTATATTGCTAGGATAATTTTCAGAAGCATATGTATTTAATAAAGTACAATTTTCATCTCTACTACTAATTGCAGTTATGATTAGGTCAATGTGTTCTGTCCCCTGACCTATCAGCCAATCCACTGGCCACCAAGCCACCATCAGACTCCCTCTCAACTGTTACAATGTTGACCAATCCATCATCACAATTGATCAAACTTCCTCATATAGCCACAATCCTCATAATCGACAGCCCTTGCCTCCTTATCCACTACAACAAATAGGAAATCCCCATCCTGACCATTACCCTCATCATGTTGCTTCCAGCCCTCTAGTACAACAACGATTATTTTGTTAAACTTGATCTTATCACAGTCCAACTCCCTCTGTACATCTCACCACGGTCCAATACACCTTGCTCATTTACCACATAGTTCTTCAAAACAACGACGCTTCCTACCTGATTATCATCCCCTGCCAACTCTTTAAGCAAATAAAATTTAATCAAAGTATTAAGGAACGCAAAAATCTCCATCTTTGAAACTATAGTAGCCTCGTCAACAACTGTTTTGGGGTTGAATTTGTTCAACGATGGTTGAACAAAGCTGTAGATGAAGGGATCTAGGCTGAGAGGGTCTACTGGTGGCATTGTAGATGTCATCTCGATAGTTTGATTCAGATGTATTTCATCAAGCAGCACATCTGCAAGCTTTCCTTTAACCATTCTTACTTCATCTTTGATTGTTGAGTAATTTTTTTGCGCCGTTGAAGAATTTGAGCCATCGGTTTCCCCTGCCTTTCTCAAAAAATTAGAAAACCGCATTGAAGTGGGATAGAAGACTCTCCAACAACCTAATGTCAGCGTCTCTATCTCTCCACATACCATCTAGAACTATCTGCTTTAGCCTCATGATGTTGTAAACGAATTAAAAGTCAAGATAGCTCCTCGTTAATGGCATACGAAGCCTAAAAAGTGGGCGTTAATTCATCATAAAGTGGAAAGAATGTCTTTTATGCCCAAAGTGGCCGCGCCCAAAGCATGTAAGGGGCTCACGGCATGAACTTGCTAGATCCGAAGCATCGCCGCATGTGGAGTAGTTTCAAGCGTTTTTATCCATGGCGGTGGAGTTGCGGTGTAACGAAATAGATAAGGGGAATCGATTTGGGGATTAGAGTATGGGAATGTCGACGGACGAACTGGGGGAAAAGATTACCTTTAAGTCGAATGAATAAGAATTGGAACGGGAGGTGCGGAAGAAAAAATAAGGGCAGTTTCGGAAGTTCAAAAAGACACCAAGTAAATTAGGTCATGCAATTCTCTTTATTAATAGTAAAGAAAAAAGGAAAAAAACAATACGTACTCTTCTTGTAACAACCCTGGTAATTATAATTTAATATTGGATTTATTGATTTAATTGGAAGAAAATTTTGAAGTATATTGTTTAGTTGATATAAACAATATTGTTGGATAAAATCTTGGGTAAATGAAATTGATCGTGAGAACATGAGATTTATTTCAATTCAAAATGGTTGAAATAAATTCTAAAATGAAGACAAAATATTTTTATTGTGAATAAAAATGATACACATGTGATAAAGTTATCACTTATTTCATGAATTTTTTAGTGGAGTTGTGCAACTACATTCAATTAACATGTAAAGTTTGGTCATATTGTAATTTATTGCCAAAATTGCTTTTTCTTTGTTAATAATACAAAGGAAAATGGTTATTGATTAACCAATTACAATAAATATTTTTAGTAATGGTGTTTTTATGTTTTAGGGATGTTAAAATAATTATTTACACTTTATTGGATGGAACATATATTTTATTTAACATGTATGTGTCAAAATTTGCATTATTTCTTTAAATTGTGCAAATTTGTTAAAAATATCGAGTTTAATGAATAAAGTAAGAAGTGTTAAGATGATTTATACGGTTTATTCTACATAAAGCAATATTTGATGAATTAATTTAATGTGAGTTAAAATTATCTCATGTAGGATTTATTTCAAAAAAGGCTGGCTTGAAATAAATATAAGTTGAATGGAAATAAGCTTAGGAAAAATTTAATTAAGAGTTGGGTGGATAATAAATGATGTTAAGTGATTTTTGAGATAAAAATTTATGGTATGGGAATTTTATTCCAATAATACTCTTTATATTGTAAAATAAAACGAAATGAGTTGGAATAAATATTTTGAGGGATAATAATTGAAAGGATGTTTTATTATTTTAAAAATGCTAAAACATTTTATTATGCTATTCGTCAAAAACGAGTAAAACGCAATTCGTTTCACTCAAATTGGAATTAAAATGCAAAAGTTATGTTAAAATTAGTAAAACAAAAATCTAAAATTTCACTAAGTAAATAAATGGCCTAATTACCTAACCCATGCCCATTAGTCCTAATGAGAAACATCTGGAAAGAAAAGTACGTTCTTCTTCTCCAATTGTATACGGCTTTTCTCAAAACTTCTGAAAAATCCATGGCTGCCTTTTCTTTAAATTCAATTATAAACAAATTTTTGGTGAAATTCAGAATATTTTCAAAATAAAAACCTAAGATAAGGTAATCTCCTACCTCAAAAATCCCTAATTCATGAAAATCTCAGATTTAGGTTTTGTTTTGATGATTTTTCTTCTTGCATGTTCTTGTTTTAGCTTCTACAGGTCCTCCTAGCTCCAATGCTCGCTGAAAGTTTCCATTTTGCAACCAAAATCATCATCTTTTGCTGCTAACGATAAGTGAAAACTTGGAGCAAACTGTAAGCAAATAAAATTCTTCGCTGTGTAAAAGTTTGGTACTTTGATGTTTTGTTTTTGATCTGTTTGATATGTTTATCCGGCTGAAATAGTGCCAATTTCATTTGCCCATATCTTGTTCACCGGGCGTCGGATTGCTGCCAAACTTGTTCAGTTTGTAATACATTTGTTAATGTTCATTCCTGCAAAATTTTATCGAGTTTTGAGTCGGTTTGGACCTTCTTATTTGCTGTCAAAGTTGCAAAACCGAGAGGGTATTTGCATAGAAAATAGTAATAGTGCTCTAATGTCTGAATAGTTTTTTTAGCATAACTTTTGCGTTTCAAATCGAAATTTAGAAATTTTAGATGTTCCGAAATCCTTGCGAAATATTCCACAACTTTTATGTTTATGGTTTTGGATGATTTTGAAGTCTACATAGTGAAAATTTGACTTTTTCGTTGCTGGTCTATGCTGATAACCAGTGCACAAATATATTTTTTTCTATGTAGTATTTCGATCATAACATTCACGTTGCTGATTGGAATCTTTAAATTCAAGATGTTATCGAATCCTTAGGAAATATGCTACAACTTTTGTGTTTTAAGTTTTGTACGATTTTATAGTTTACATGGTGTAAAATTGATGTTTTTACTGCTGGCCTGTCTTTGACAGCCACAATATTTATATATTTTTCCGATTTCGACAATTTCGTTTGTATTCTTTTGCAAATTTTTATATATGAAATTTGATGCTAATGTTTGATCATTATGTCCAGCAATGGACTGGTCAAGTTAGGATGATATTTGAATTTAAATCTAAATTCAAATTCGATTTAAATTTGAATATCGGTTTATGCTGATTAAATTGCAAATTGATGTTTTTCTGAGTTTTAAAAATCCGAATTAATTGCATAAAATCTTCTAAAATCATGGTTTGTATAATAAATGTTTTTATACATTTTTAAAGGTTTTTAAACAATTATTCTTTATTTTCTAGGGTTTCAAAAATCATTAAAATTCTTTTAAATGATGAGTTTTCTCTCAAAATCATTTAGATAAATTTCTAGAGATTGGTTTAAAATCCCATTTTCTCTAGTAAAATATATTATAATTAATTTTATTTATTTTAATCACTTTGATGCTTTTTCGGATGTATGAGGAAGTAAATTTAACGGTTTAGTAAAATTACGAGGTATGAGAGTCGTGAATTTACTTTATCGGTTAATTTCGGACTTGTACGATCGAAACTACTTTTGAGAATTGTTTGAATTCCTCTTTGATGACAACCACTTCGTGGTATGTTTTTGATGTATTTAAATCCTAATTGGGGCATTATTCCATATCAATTTATTTGGTTGATATATATATATATATATATGTATGTATATATATATATGTATGTGTATATATATATATATATGTATGTGTATATATATATATATGTATGTGTATATATATATGTATGTATGTATATATAGTCCGAGAACTCCTAAATAGGAGTATACTTGATGATGGGCTATATTGATGGAGATGCTCTTGCCAATGATATGAGGCAAATATTTCGATGGAATTTGATGATGATTGATGAATTTATGGTATTTCTTACTTGTCGATGAGATAAGACAAGTTTGGCATTTCATACCATTCGTCGATGACATGAGGCGATTCTTATGATGATTTAGATGATTTTCATAGTGTGGCATCGACTAGCGGCTAGAAAACCGCTAAATGAGAACGTGCGGTATGGGACGTACGTTACCACATTCCGGGTTACTATCCGAGGGTTTCTGACACATTCTAGAAGGACTACCAGTACTTTGAGTCCCGATCGGGTCAAGCAATATTTGGCTCGATCACTGTGATGGCGGGGGATCAGCGGATACCGATTGGAGTGAAGACTCCAATCACTATGATGGCGGGTGTTCGGGATGGATATAGATGACATCATAGACCGAAACAATTCGATGTGAGGACTTCGGTCAGTAGATGGATATGATACCATAATGATGGTAGTACTGGTAAGTATCACGTGCAGCATTGCTTCGGCATGCGGGATCTGGCCAATCCGAGGTTTCTTTTGATGATTCATGATGATTTCGATTTCACCACATTTTTATGTGTTTCTACAGCTTTATAGATGTGAGTAAGGCATATATGATTTCTTGGTGGATTTTGATAATTTCAAATTTATGAATTAATACTTGGGATTTTATATGATTTTGAAAGGTTGATTATTTCATGAATGATTGTTAGGAGTTTTCCCTTATACCCTACTCACTCATTCTCTTATGTTAAACCCAAGTATATATATAGTTGCAAACATCTGTAAAGACATGTAGAAGTTATATGTTATCTACTCTAGTTGCTCTTATCTGCTTATGTTTCCCTTTAGGCTATAAGGGAAAAGTTCCCTTTTACCTTATCTTATTTCTTTTCTAACGATAAGATTCAGTTTGCCTGACCCGTGTGTTTGTCACTCGGGTTAGACCGAGTTGCAGGTTAGGTCGGATATCTATCTTTTGTGCTTGGACCCATTTTGCTTTTTGAGGGGCTCATGACAATGGACTTGGCTACATCTTTCGTGTGTCTTTTGTGTCAGCTTATTGTACATATTCTTTTATGGGGACGGAGATGTATGTATATTGTGTGGTTACACGCCACTATGATGTGGGGTATTACATTTGATGTTTGGCTTGTATTAGTGTGTTGTGTGTGTGTATATATATATTTGTGGCTGCTGTTCTGTGATGTGATTGTTATATTTATTGCATTTTGTTTCTGAATAGATCCTATAGCCGTGTAGTATCGTATTAGTTAAACATTGAGTATGTCGATCACTTGAGATACATGGGAAAAAATATGGTAAAAATCGACGTACTTAGTCTTTAGCTAATGCATTACTATTCAGTCACCCTTAACCAGCCCTATTCTCTACATTAGTAGATGGAATTAATCGTAAATTATCTTTACTAATGTGGGTCTCGGGGTGGGGCGTCACAGCTTGGTATCGAGCAAGGATTCAGAACAAAATGAAATAAACGCAGAACAGTGAACACGATGAACCATACATCAAATATAATATCCTTGTACATCTCATCCCTTAATCGTGGCCAGCCTAGTCATATCCCTATCCTTTTCAATTCCTTTGGGGTAGATAGAAAGGAATACGTCTAGGAATGTAAATGTTATTCCATAGTATTCCTTAATTACAGCATTTCAATTGCTTTATATATACATACATATATATACACACCCTGTGAATGATCTTCTCTCATTTTTATCTTTCAGCTATGTCTGGAAGAGGTAGAGCTCGCCCTTCAGCTACGGGACCGTCTAGTGGTTCTCGCCCGGAAGGCATTTACATGTCCACCAATCAGATTCGTGAGCTTCTTGGGAGCACTCAACCTCCCGTGCCAGTTCCCTCTTTATCTCCTCGCAAGTTTGTATTTGCGCGACTATGCAGTGACTTTACTCATCTTGGAGGCAAGCCATTCAAAGGCTCCAAGTCGGTTCTTGATGTGCAAGCCTGGCTTCGCACTTGTGAGCGTGTATTCTTACGTATGGAGCTTTCAGATCATCATCGAGTTCTTGCGGCATCCAGTATGCTACAAGAGCGTGCTTTAGATTGGTACGAGCTTCTTATCGCTGAGATGGATGAGACTATCCTCACATGGCAGCAATTCCGAGATAGATTTGAGATTAAGTTTGTACCCGAGTCTGAAAAGGCTCTTCTTACTCGCCGCTTCATCGAACTGAAGCAGGGCAACTCTTCAGTTTCAGATTATGTTTCTTCCTTTGAATCCCTCTCTAAGTATGGGTTGGAGTTCATTAGTACCCCATACAAGAAAAATCTTAAGTTTGTATCCGGACTTAAGAAATATTTGAAGAAGTCTTTAATGCTCCAACTCAAGCTTTCTTTTGAAGAGTTAGTTGATGCCGCTCTCCATCTTGAGACAGTTGAGAATGAGAAAGGTAGTGATGGCGAGGGTGGTGTTCAGTCTAATCCAAAGAAGAAGAAGTTTCCTTTCCGTAAGCCTAAGTTCTTTCCTTCCAAGAAAAAGAAGCAAGTCGGATCTTCTACTCAATCTCAAGCCCCTCCTCAAGCTAAGCCTTTTGCTTGGTACAATTGTGGATCTCCTAACCATCCGGTCCGGGAATGTCCTAAGCCCAAGAGATGTAACTACTGCAAAGCTGAAGGACATTTGGTTTCTGCTTGTCCTAAGAAGAAAAAAGGTTCTCGTCCGGGGAATCTCAATGTAGCAACTTCTAGTGATGCGACTCAGTCGAAAGATACATTTTCTCCCATCTTAGAGGGTTCCATTGTTTTCCATGATCGATCGATTAGAGTGCTCTTTGATACGGGTGCATCATACTAATTCGTATCGAAGGAACTCGTGGATGCCTGTTCTTTGGATGTTTCTTGCTTGCTTACTTCTTTGAGGATTGCGAATCCCATCGGAGGGTCGACAACCCTTAGCTTATATTGTGATAATGTTGAGGTTCTTCTTTGTGGATTCTCTTTCCGTGCAAATCTGCATGTAATTCCTTCGCTTGGTTTTGATATGATATTTGGTATGGACTGGCTAGTTCGATACAATGCCAAGATTCTTTGTTCCGATAGAGTCATTTATCTCCGCCATCTAGACTCTCCTTCACAGTTATCTCTTATTCTTCGGGATACAGATTGTGATTCCATAACATCCTTATATGCTCTTGATTCTCGAGACGATAAGGATGACGTGTCTCGAATTCCGATCGTTTGTGACTTCGCTGATATTTTTGAGCCTATTTCGGGATTGCTACCCAAGTGGGCCATAGAGTTTCGTATTGACCTCATCCTTGGTGCGCAACCAGTTAGTCATCCTCCCACGAGGATGTCTACTAAGGAGAACGAGGAACTTAAGAAGCAACTCCTTGAGCTCAAAGCTAAGCACTTCATTCGATCTAGCTCTTCACCGTGGGGTGCCGCGGTAGTAATCGTGAAGAAGTCTGATGGGACTCTTAGGCTTTGCGTCGACTATCGCAAGCTTAATGAGTTAACCATCAAGAATCGTTACCCTTTATCGAGAATCAACGACATGTTCGATCAGTTAAGTGGTGCTAAGGTCTTTTCACAGTTAGACCTTGCCACTGGTTTTCATCAGCTTCGAGTCGCGGAAGATAGTATTCCTCTCACCGCATTCCGCACTCGCTGTGGTTCTTATGAGTGGCTCGTCATGCCGTTCGGATTGACAAACACACATGCCTACTTTGTCGATCTTATGAATCAGGTATTCCGGGAATATCTCGATAAATTCATGCTTGTATTCATTGATGATATCTTAGTATATTCCAAGTCCGAAGAGGACCATGCTCGACATCTTGGAATTGTTTTGAGTACTCTCCGAAAGCATCAACTCAAAGCAAAACTTTCTAAGTGTCACTTCTGGGAAAAGCAAGTGAAGATTCTTAGGCCATGTTGTATCTTCATAAGGTATTTCCGTTGATCCTTCTAAGATCGAGGCTATTCAAAATTGGAAGAGGCCTGAGAATGTTCACGAGATTCATAGCTTTTTGGGATTGGCCGGTTATTATCGTCGCTTTATTAAGGATTTCTCTCGTATCATGCTTCTTCTTACAAATCTTACGAGGAAAGGTGTTCGATTCATTTGGTCCGATAAGTGTGAGGCTTCCTTCCAGCAATTAAAGGAGCTTCTCACACATGCTCCCGTCCTTGTGTTTCCTGAAGGGAACCAAGATCTTATCGTTTATACCGATGCCAGTCATAGTGGCCTCGGTGCTGTTTTGATGCAGAGAGATCGTGTTGTTGCCTATGCTTCAAGATGGTTGCGTCCGAATGAGGTTCGATACGCTACTCATGATTTAGAGCTTGCAGCCATTGTCTTCGCTTTGAACATTTGGCGTCATTACCTTTTGGGAGAGCACTTCGTCCTTTTTACCGATCATAAATCCTTGAAATATCTATTTACTCAGAAGGAGCTTAATATGAGGCAACAAGGATGGTTAGAGTTCCTCGCCTCATATGATTTCGATATCGAGTATACTCCTGGAAAGGGTAATCGTGTAGCTGATGCGCTTAGTCGCAAGCATTCGGCCGTAGTTTCTTTGATGATAGCCAAATGAGATGTTTTGGAGACCTTATCTTGCTTTGATATTCGCGATCGAGCACCATCATCTGATTCACCTGTATTATTATTCAGTATGGAGGCTCGACCATCTCTTCTAGATCGTATCTCAGAGGCTCAAATGCGTGATGCTTATACTATGCACCTCATTCAGTCATGCTCATTTAGGTCCCGTGATGAGGAGTTGCAGGATTTTTCGATTGATTCTCATGGTTGTCTTCGTCTGAAGAACCGTATAGTTGTGCCTTCTGATTCAGCACTTAGGCGTGACATACTTGATGATTGTCATCGCACTAAGTATACCATTCTTCCGGGTAGTAGTAAGATGTACGCGGATATGCTTCGCCTTTACTATTGGAAAGGCATGAAGCATGATATTGCAAGTTATGTAAGCAATTGCATGACTTGTCAGCTTGTCAAGGCCGAGCATCAGCGGCCATCTGGTCCTCTTCAGCCTTTAAAGGTCCTACAGTGGAAGTGGGATCAGGTATCAATGGACTTTGTTGACGTCTTACCTCGTTCGAGGTCAAGTCATTCTAGCATTTGGGTTATCATAGACCATCTCACGAAGTCTGCACATTTTGTTCCTATTAAATCAAACAGGAATGCTCCTATGTTGGCAAAGCTTTATATTATGGAAATCGTATGATTACATGGTGTTCCTTCTTCGATCGTATGTGATCGTGATCCTTTGTTTACCAGCCATTTCTGGACCAGTTTTCAGCAAGCTTTGGGAACAAAGCCGAATCTTTCTACAGCTTGTCATCCCCAGTCTGATGGACAGACTGAGAGGGTGAATCGTATTCTTGAAGACCTTTTCCGTGCATGCATTCTTGATTTCAGTGGTTCTTGGGAGGATCATCTACCATTGGTAGAGTTCTCCTACAATAACAGCCATCAATCCAGTATTGGTATGGCTCCCTTCGAGGTACTGTACGGAAGACCGTGCCGATCTCCATCTTGTTGGCTAGAATCTGACGAGAAGTTTATACTCGGTCCAGACTCCGTTCGTGATTCTTCAGAAAAGATATCTCTTATTAGACAGAGGATGAAAGAGGCACGGAATCTCTAGAAATTTTACGCGGACAACCGTAGGAAGCCTCTTGAATTCTCTCTCGGTGATCTTGTGTTCATTCGAGTATCTCCTTTAAAGGGAGTGATGCGCTTTAGCTCTACAGGGAAATTGGCTCCTCATTTTATAGGACCATTTTCGATTACTGAGCGCATCGGTCCAGTTGCTTATCGAGTGACTCTTCCGTCTCATTTGTCTGGTATTCACAACGTCTTCCACATCTCTCAACTTCGGAAGTGCGTTCAAGACTTTGATTCCGTTATCGGTTATTGATCCATCCGAATAGCTTAAGCTTGAGATCTCACCAAGTCTATCTACTGTTCAGCAGCCTATTCGCGTGCTTGATTCGGAGGTGAGACGCCTTTGAAGCAAGAACGTACCTCTTGTAAAGATCCAATGGACAGAAAACCCCAACGATTGTACTTGGAAAACTAGAGAATCTATCGAGCGATCTTTTCCTGGCTTTCTTTCTTCTTCCAGTGACGGTGAAAACTTATTATCTCAAGCTATTTCTTGTTTCTTTTAGTTGAATCGTCATAAGTGTTACAATTTTTCCCCTAGAAATTGCGTGGACGTAATTTTGTTAAGGGGGAGTCTGTAACAACCCTGGTTGGAGATTACCGCTAATATTAAATTATAATGATAATTATAATTTAATATTGGATTTATTGATTTAATTGGAAGAAAATTTTGAAGTATATTGTTTAGTTGATATAAACAATATTGTTGGATAAAATCTTGGGTAAATGAAATTGATTGTGTTTCATCGTGAGAACATGAGATTTATTTCAATTTAAAATGGTTGAAATAAATTCTAAAATGAAGAACAAATATTTTATTGTGAATAAAAATGATACACATGTGATAAAGTTATCACTTATTTCATGAATTTTTGAGTGGAGTTGTGCAACTACATTCAATTAACATGTAAAGTTTGGTGATATTGTAATTTATTGCCAAAATTGCTTTTTCTTTATTAATAATACAAAGGAAAATGGTTATTGATTAACCAATTACAATAAATATTTTTAGTAATGGTGTTTTTATGTTTTAGGGATGTTAAAATAATTGTTTACACTTTATTGGATGGAACATATATTTTATTTAACATGTATATGTCAAAATTTGCATTATTTCTTTAAATTGTGCAAATTTGTTAAAAATATCGAGTTTAATGAATAAAGTAAGAAGTTTTAAGATGATATATATTGTTTATTCTACATAAAGCAATATTTGATGAATTAATTTAATGTGAGTTAAAATTATCTCATGTAGGATTTATTTCAAAAAAGGCTGGCTTGAAATAAATATAAGTTGAATGGAAATAAGCTTAGGAAAAATTTAATTAAGAGTTGGGTGGATAATAAATGATGTTAAGTGATTTTTGAGATAAAAATTTATGGTATGGGAATTTTATTCCAATAATACTCTTTATATTGTAAAATAAAACGAAATGAGTTGGAATAAATATTTTGAGGGATAATAATTGAAAGGATGTTTTATTATTTTAAAAATGCTAAAACATTTTATTATGTTATTCGTCAAAACGAGTAAAACGCAATTCGTTTCACTCAAATTGGAATTAAAATGCAAAAGTTATGTTAAAATTAGTAAAACAAAAATCTAAAATTTCACTAAGTAAATAAATGGCCTAATTACCTAACCCATGCCCATTAGTCCTAATGAGAAACATCTGGAAAGAAAAGTACGTTCTTCTTCTCCAACTATATACGGCTTCTTCTCAAAACTTCTGAAAAATCCATGGCTGCTTTTTTTTTTTAATTCAATTATAAACAAATTTTTGGTGAAATTCAGAATATTTTCTAAATAAAAACCTAAGAGAAGGTAATCTCCTACCTCAAAAATCCCTAATTCATGAAAATCTCAGGTTTTGTTTTGATGATTTTTCTTCTTGCATGTTCTTGTTTTAGCTTCTACAGGTCCTCCTAGCTCCAATCCTCGCTGAAAGTCTCCATTTTGCAACCAAAATCATCATCTTTTGCCGCTAACGGTAAGTGAAAACTTGCAGCAAACTGTAAGCAAATCAAATTCTTCGTTGTGTAAAAGTTTGGTACTTTGATGTTTTGTTTTTGATCTTTTTGATATGTTTATCCGGCTGAAATAGTGCCAATTTCATTTGCCCATATCTTGTTCATCCAACATCGGATTGCTGCCAAACTTGTTCAATTTGTAGTACATATGTTAGAGTTCATTCCTGCAAAATTTTATCGAGTTTTGAGTCCATTTGGACCTCCTTATTTGCTGTCAAAGTTGCAAAACCGAGAGGGTATTTGCACAGAAAATTGTAATAGTGCTCTAATGTCTGAATAGTTTTTTTAGCATAACTTTTGCGTTTCAAATCGGAATTTAGAAACTTTAGATGTTCCAAAATCACTGTGAAATATTCCACAACTTTTATGTTTTTGGTTTTGAATGATTTTGAAGTCTACATAGTGAAAAATTGACTTTTTCATCGCTGGTCTGTGTTGATAACCAGTGCACAAATTTTTTTCTTCTATGTAGTATTTCGATCATAACTTTCGCGTTGCTGATCGGAATCTTGAAATTCAAGATGTTCTATATTTTAAGTTTTGTATGATTTTATTATTTACATGGTGTAAAATTGATGTTTTTACTGCTGGCCGGTCATTGACAGCCACAATATTTATATATTTGTCCGATTTCGACAGTTTCGTTTGTATTCTTTTGCAATTTTTTATATATGAAATCTGATGCTAATGTTTGATCATTATGTCCAGCAATGGACTAGTCAAGTTAGGATGAGATTTTAATTTAAATTTAATTCAAATTCGAATTAAATTTGAATATCGGTTTATGCCGATTAAATTGCAAATTGATGTTTTTCTGAGTTTTAAAAATCCAAATAAATTGCATAAAATCTTCTAAAATCATGGTTTGTATAATAAATGTTTTTATACATTTTTAAAGGTTTTTAAACAATTATTCTTTATTTTCTAGGTTTTCAAAAATCATTAAAATTCTTTTAAATGATGAGTTTCTCTCAAAATCCTTTAGATAAATGTCTAGAGATTGGTTTAAAATCCCATTTTCTCTAGTAAAATATATTATAATTAATTTTATTTATTTTGATTACTTTGATGCTTTTTCGGACGTATGAGGAAATAAATTAAACGGTTTAGTAAAATTACGAGGTATGGGACTCGTGAATTTACTTTATTGGTAAATTTCGGACTTGTACGATCGAAACAACTTTTGAGAATTGTTTGAATTCCTCTTTGATGACAACCACTTCGTGGTATGTTTTAGATGTATTTAAATCCTAATTGGGGCATTATTCCATGTCAATTTATTTGGTTGATATATATATATATATATATATATATATATATATATATATATAGTCCGAGAACTCCTTAATAGGAGTATATTTGATGATGGGCTATATTGATGGAGATGCTCTTGCCAATGATATGGGGCAAATATTTCGATGGAATTTGATGATGATTGATGAATTTATGGTATTTCTTACTTGTCGATGAGATAAGACAAGTTTGGCATTTCATACCATTCACCGATGACATGAGGCGACTCTTATGATGATTTAGATGATTTTCATAGTGTGGCATCGACTAGCGGCTAGAAAACCTCTAAGTGAGAACGTGCGGTATGGGACGTACGTTGTCACTTTTCGGGTTAATATCTGAGGGTTTCTGACACATTCTGCAAGGACTACTAGTACGTTGAGTCCCGATCGGGTCAAGCAATGTTTGGCTCGATCACTGTGATGACGGTGGCTCAGCGGACACGATTGGAGTGAAGACTCCAATCACTATGATGGCGGGTGTTCGGGATGGATATAGATGACGTCATAGATCGAAACAATTCGATGTGAGGACTTCGGTCAATAGATGGAATTGTACCATAATGATGGTAGTACTGGTAAGTAGCACGTGCAGCATTGCTTCGGCATGCGGGATCTGGCCAATCCGAGGTTTCTTTTGATGATTCATGATGATTTCGATTTCACCACCTTTTTATGTGTTTTCTACAGCTTTATAGATGTGAGTAAGGCATATATGATTTCTTGGTGGATTTTGGTAATTTCGAATTTATGAATTGATACTCGGGATTTTATATGATTTTGAAAGGTTGATTATTTCATGAATGATTGTTAGGAGTTTTCCCTTATACCCTACTCACTCATTCTCTTATGTTAAACCCAAGTTTATATATATAGTTGCAAACACCTGTAGTGACATGTAGAAGTTATATGTTATCTACTCTAGTAGCTCATATCTGCTTATGTTTTTGTAACGACCCGGTATTTTCAACCTTTCGCAACCGCACATGTCAGACTTGAATTGTTCAAAATACCGCGTTGTAAATAAAATTTGGCAATTCTCAGAATATACAGTAAATAAATAATAACATAATCACAGACACAGAATCAGAATACTTGCAGCGGAATTTAAAATAACTTCGTGGTTCATGAAGCCACTATCAATAGTCTTAAAATAAGTATAAAGTACATAGTCTTAAACCAATTATAGTTTGAAATCTCCCCAGAAACTCTAAATATTAGATTGTCTTGATTTCAAAGAATAAACAAGAATTGAACAGAACTTGACGGCAGCTTGAAAAAAAGATGATCAGCAAAAGTCCAAGCTCCGGAGGTGAAGTCTGAACTGAAACTCAGGCTGACCCGAGCGTAAAATAAAACATAAACACTCGAGTCAGGACATACATACTTATACAGTGTAAAATAATTCAAGTGTACTGTAATATAGAGCAAGTAACTTAAAGGATGCTTGGGACCGCCCATCCTTTAAGGATCCGTTAAACTATTTACTATGTAGTAATATTTCGCTATTATAATAGTGTCTATTAGTAAAATAAACGTACTTTAAAATAGCGTTAAGGGGTTACCCATATAGCCCTTAACACGTAATAGTGCCAATAGCCTATACAGTACCGTAATACCTCATGATCGGGAGGCTACCAGAGAATACTCCATAGGTACGACACAAATCAAACTCGTATGGGGCTCGCTAGGGTAGGTGACACGGCACAACTAGGCAATGTCAGGGTAGACATACCAATTACGCATCCGGACTGGTGGAAACGCATAGCTGCTACTACCGCCCACCTCGAACAACACTCCCAAATCAAAGGTGCGCACCAAAGCAATCACAAAAGTAATAGAATGGCATACGAAGAAGTGCGTCCGATCAGAGGTGCTACCTCATTAATCCGAGAATCTCTCCTGTTTTAGCCACCTTATGCCAACTCACAGGAGTCGGGTCTGTTATCCCGCTTTTTGGCAAAGCCGTGATACCAAATGATCGGTCGAGGACAAAGAACAGTTCGTCTCAGAGATTGGTCATACTTCGTTTCACCATGGATATCGCCGAATTTTGCCCGAGTCCAGATTGAGCTACAATTGATAGGACATGGCAAGGAAGATCATAGAAGTCAGCATCTCAAATTTCAAGTCAATCCGAGTTCATACGCTCAAGTTATGATCGATTCAATTTGAAGGGGGAAACCTGGATTTCGAACCCATCACCGAACACAGCTTCAAACCGATCACCTTCGTATCGACCTACTTCGAATCCATCGAAGTGCCTCGGATTCGACTCCATCAACTTCGAATCCATCAAGTTCGTATCGGTGGACCTCGTATCCATCAGCCAGTGTTTGCTTCATACCCATCAAGCATCGGTCATTCGACTGCATCAGTGGAGCCTTGTTCGAACCCATCAGTGAAGCCTAGTTCGAACCCATCAGTGAAGCTTCATTCGAATCCACCGAGTCAACTATCCATGATGACGTGTCATCCATCGGTTCGAATGCGCCGAGATACATGGAGTCGAAGCGGTCAACTCGGAGTGAAGACCGGATCGATTTGAGGTTTGCGCCCCCACGTCATCACGAAGGCACGTGCCACCATCGATTCAAAGCCATCGATTCGAAGGGATGGTTTCGAACCAAACAGCCACGCAATGAATCCCATCTCGTATCCATCATATCTCTCAATCTACTGATCCAAATGCCACGAAATTTTCACAGATTTTTACATACATGTAGAAGAATGTCCACACCAAATTTCACCTCGATTGGATGATTTTATGATCGATTCGAATGGAGTTGGAATCGATGCCAAAGTGGGCCCAAATTTCCTGAGGCCGGGCGCGTGGGCCCCCCCACGTGCCAGAAGTGGTCTCCCGAGTTTTCAGCGAAATATCAGCATCCCACGCCTATAAATAGAGCCCCAGAGCCAACAGCAAAGGGATCTTTCGATTCTCAAGCGCCCAGACCCTGCCGGACCGAGATCTCCATCATCTTATATCATAACTTTGTTGTTGATTTCGAATTTCCAATTGTAACTTGCTGTTGATCGCTGTAACAACTTGTAATCATTGAAAGAGAATCAATAAAACACCAAAAAACTTCACAGTGGACGTAGGCAACACGCCGAACCACTATAAGTCGCTTGTCTACGCATTTACTTTACTGTTGATTGGAGTTTTTGTTAGATAATACTCGTTTTGAATTTACACTCTTCATTATTATCTCTTCAACGACTCCCAAAGAGTGTTTTTACCAATTTTGGTGTAAACGCTTTGGTGCTTTCACTGAGAAAACCCAGATTTTCTCCTGCTCATTGGATCTGTCATCGATACCAGATTGCATAAATCTAAGAGGGAGATCCAGACTTCAGTTTCAGACTCCTTCCATACTATTCAGATTTGCATAAAGTTTAGGAAAGGAATCTAACTTTCAAGAGGGTTAGTACAAGAACCACCTCTAACGCTGTCAATCAAGAAGAACAGGATAGACAGGATCCCGCTTCACTACCTCCATCTAATCAAGATGCTACTGGACACTCGGAACCGTCGGGTCCAATTACCCAACAGGAGTTGCAGTTACTACTCCAAGAGCTGACCCAGAGTCGGCAACAATTAACAGAACAGCTACGCGCTAACGCCGAGCTGATTAACAAGCTGGATCGCCAGAAACGGAAGAGATCCATGAGAGACCATGCTTCTCACTCATCCAGCGAAAGCTCTTCCTCATCTGATTATCATAATCGATCTCCAAGACCCCGGCTACATGGGAGTCACTTGCCAGCCGCTGGAGATCAACCGACAATGACCATTGGACAACTGAGAGTCGGTCCATCAACCAGTTTCCAAACCGGACCCTCCTCCCGAGGAGGTGCCGTTCCTCACCACACCGTAGAATACCGCAACACAAATGTTGCGGCTGAACCAGGAGTCGACACCCAAGATCAGTGGACCTGGACCGTCGTCATAGCAGGCGTACTCCTGAACCATACGTCCCAGAGGACTATGAGCTAAGAAGGCAAGACGTGGACCGTCGACGACGTCCGGTTCAAACCCAAAGTATGGAACGTAATCGTACTCCAGCGCAAATGCCGGATCTTTCAACTATGATACGTCAGATGATCCGTGAGAGCCAGGGGTTCACAAATGACGATTGGGGAGTTTCCTGAAGTCACACTCCTTTTACGAATGATATCCTTACCGCTGAACCCCCACGGCGATTCAGGATGCCAACTCTACCCATGTACGAAGGGAACTCCGACCCCAACCAACACATTCTGAAATATGAATGGTCGATGACCGCTGCCAGAGCAGATGATGCAGTGAAGTGCCATAGTTTCCCCATATCCTTAGGGGGCATCACTACCATGTAGTTCACTCGATTGCCACCTCGATCCATCTCTTCGTTCGAACAGTTGGCCACGAAATTCATTGAACAATTCCGCATGCACGTCTCAAGGCCCAAAGATGTCAACACTCTATCTAGCGTCACTCAAGCTCCTGGGAAAACGCTCAGACACTACTTAGAGAGATTCCATACTGCGGAGATCAGCAATCCGAATGATAACTCCATCCTTATGGCGTTAACTAAGGGGATCGACCCCGATTCTGAGTTTGGCAACTGGTTAGCTGGAAAACCACCTGCATCGTCGGACCGTTTCCATGCCAAGGCGACTCAATTCCTGAGACGGGAAGATGCGAAACAATCTAGGAAGCAAACCGATGTGGGGCCAAGCACAGAAGGGATCCAAAGCAGTGTTGCAATCAAACAGTCTGGCGAGAGCTCCGGAAAAGTTCAGTTGAACGTTAAAAAAAAACAAGCTCGGCGAAGAGAGAGCGTGAATCAAACTAGAAATCGAGATCAAAATCATGGCCCGCAGCGCAAGAACCCAATGTTTGACAGTTACACTCCTCTGAATACATCACTAGAGGACTTGTACTTACAAACCTGTTATACAATTCAGTACCAAAAACCTGCACCAAGACCGTCGTCAGAGAGACAAATCCAGACGGGAAAGTTTTGCAGGTTCCATGAAAGCTACGGGCACAATACGAACGAGTGTCGTCACTTACAAGATCTCGTTGAAAAACTGATCAGAGAAGGGAAGCTGGAACAGTTTGTGCGGACACCGCAGCCCAGAGAAGCGGGCCCATCAAATCAAAACAATGAACCCAACCGACCGAGACAGGAGGACTCGACTTGTCCCCGCGGAAGATTGGTGATAAACGCCATCAGTGGCGGACCAACTTTCTCAGGAGCCTGGAACGACGAAGATTCTCGTCATTGTCACACATGACAGGCTCTGTCTAATCTATGAATACTATGCAATTTCTTTTACATTCTGAAATTTGAACTTGTAATAAGGCACCGACTTTGCCATATTTTCTTATTTCAGCAATAAATTACTATCTCTTCAAGCTAGAGCTGTGATTCACCGAATGCACGTTCAACAATCACGACCCACGAAGAGCTAAATTCCATCAAACAATGGAATTTATTCAAATAGCGAGTGACTGTGATACGACCGGCCACTCACTAAGTGAAACCCCAGCTCGGGGGCAAGCCATCACATCGAAGACTGAACTGGACCAACACACGACCGTCCTACAACTAACTCCAACTTCCCAGAGCGCGAATTGGAGTATAAACATTCAATAACTCGTTCCCAGAGCGCGAACGGACTCCATCTTCCTAGAGTGTGAATTGGAGTATAAACATTCAATAACTCGTTCCCAGAGCGCGAACGGACTCCAACTTCACAGAGCGCGAATTGGAGTATAAACATTCAATAACTCGTTCCCAGAGTGCGAATTGGAGTATAAACATTCAATAACTCGTTCCCAGAGCGCGAACAGACTCCAACTTCCCAGAGCGCGAATTGGAGTATAAACATTCAATAACTCGCTCCCAGAGCGCGAACGGACTCCAACTTCCCAAAGCGCGAATTGGAGTATAAACATTCAATAACTCGTTCCCAAAGCGCGAACGGACTCCAACTTCCCAGCATGCGAATTGGAGTATAAACATTCAATAACTCGTTCCCAGAGAGCGAACGGACTTCAACTTCCTAGAGTACGAATTGGAGTATAAACATTCAATAACTCGTTCCCGGAGTGCGAACGGACTCCAACTTCCCAGAGTGTGAATTGGAGTATAAACATTCAGCAAATCGTTCCCAGAGTGTGAACGGACTCCAAATTCCCAGAGTGCGAATTGGAGTGTAAACATCAAATCCATCGTTCGTGGAGTGTGAACGAATTCCTAAAAAGTCCAAATAGGTGTGAATGACCATCTATCGGCCAACTCCAACTTCCCAGAGCGTGAATAGGAATATAAATATGGATTACAGGTTCCCGAAGTGCAAACGAAGCATCCGTGCTACCTCCAACTTCTCAGAGCGAGAATGGAGTACAAACATAGATTACGAGTTCCCGGAGTGCGAACCAAAGCATACATGCTACCTCCGAATTCCCAGAGTACGAATTGAAGCACAAATACTACGTCAAAGTTCCCGGAGTGTGAACCGAAATATCAATACTAACTCCAAGTTCCCGAAGCGTGAGGCGGAGTATAAACATCAATTCCAAGTTCCCGGAGCGCGAACCGTGTTACAAATATCGATAACTCTCAAATTCCCGGAGTGCGAACCGGATTATCGATCTCAAATTATCCCAAGTCCCTAGAGCGTGGACATGTGCTTAAGATGTGCAATAAGTGCGATCGACCATAAAGGTGCAAATGTTGTTCCCCGAGACTAGGGGGCAAAAAAGCTAAGTGTTAATCGCTAACCAAAGTGATACAATGTCCGAAGTTCAATATGACCAAGATTTTCAGGCTTGGCAAATAAAACAAACTCTACTTGACGGTAAAAACACCACAAGTACACCGGACTAAAGGCTAAACACTGCAAGTACTAAAGCACAAATGAAATGAGAATTGAAACAAAGAAATTGAATTTTATTTCAACTAACTAGAGACAAGGAATAACATGCAAATAAGTTCTTCCAAAAAAGAATTCCTTCTAGCAGGGGCCAAACCTGCGTCTATACACGGTCTACTAACAAAAAAAACAAACACTAGTTCCTATCTACCAAATAATCCGCTTAAACGGCCCATCTACTTCTTCTTTTTGAATCTCCTTATCAGCGGTTCGTCTTCAGACTCGCTAGAAACAGAGATCCTTCGCTTGGAGTGTTTCCTCTCCGATGGCTGCTCTTCGGCGGGGGGCATGATGTCAATGTCCTCCTCAGAGCTCGAATCTATGTGAAGGCTTTCCACCGGAGGAGGGACTGGGTCTGCAACAGAAGACGGGGCGGACACCCGAGTATCGGCCACAGAGCCACTTGGCAATATCACATTCAGAGGTGCTGGACTATGCATCGTAGTCCTAACTCCAGCACTGCCGTCACGCCCCGCAGCCTCTATTTCGGCGTTGATCTAGGCCAAGATTTCCTCGTCTCGAGCTGATTGGGCCTGGCTGGGGGCAGCTGTGGTCTGCATTACAAAACTAGAGGCCGGCGGAAGATCACTGATGATAAATGGCAAGTCTGTAAAAGGGTCACCCTATTGGCCAAGCAGCTCACTCACCATTTGTTCGTCGAGAGATAAGGATCTCCCCTGCGCCATCTCAGTAGACACTGCCATCGTCACGACAGTCATTTCGGTGGTGATGGCCCTTTACCCTTGAATAGACTCCTGAGCCGAAGATGCCGGAGTAATTTCGGTTACTGAGCAAAGAAGAGAAGGAGTTATAAGCAATCACTTCAAAACAAACGCTCTAATGGAAACACACTTGAGATATGTTCAAAGTACCTTCCACAGTTTGACTCGTTGACGCTTGGAAGGCCTCAGAGACGTGCTCCCGAATAGGAGATAACCGCGACTGTTCTGGGTCATAAGCAGGAACGGATTGTGAATCAACCATAGATACAGGCTCTAACGAAGATGGAGCGGTGATTTCAAGAACAGTAGTGTGATGCTCAACACCTGATCCCTCTCCAACCTCCAGAGATCGGCCACCAATCATCTCCTTCTCATGAACAATAATAGCGTCATGGAGGACCTTTTCCTCACCATCTATCAGCAACTGGTTTTCGAGTTCAAATCGGTCGACCGATTCATCCGGATGCGCTTCCTCTTCCTCCTCAACCAATCGACCCCAAGCGCTACGGAGGTGTACCGGGTAATCCTGAAGCCAAGCCAAATTTCTGTGTCTCAACACATTGGCATTGTAAGTGATGAGCAGATCTTCAATATCGGCCTCCAGCTTGGCCTCCGCTTGTTGAACTTTCTCCTCAAATTCCGTCTCGACCGCCTGGACCTTGGCTACTGCCGCATCCCGTTCAGTCCGAAGAATCACGGCTTGTCCACACGCCTCCTGGGCTGCGTTGTTCGCATCATCCCTATCCATGGCGATTTCAGCAAATTTGTACTTAAGCTCATTTAGCTCCTTCAGGGCTGCATCCCTCTCGGCAGTGACCATGGTGTTTCGATGGCCCATATCCTCTACTGTGGCATAATGCTCACGTTTCATCCTATCCATCGTTGCCTGGGCTTCGTCGGCTTTTTTGATAGCCTCCATTTCAGATTGCCGTGAAGATTCAGCTTCGGTGTTTAGCACCTCAATAATACGGCTCTTTTGAGCTAACTCAGCCTGCAACTTCTCGATGGTGGCCCCACGCTCAAAGGCCAATGCCGATGCTTTGTCAGCCGCTTTCGCCCACGCTTTGTACTGGGCATAAAAGTCGTACACGTAGTCATGTACTAACTGCTCGGCTTCCTCTGGGATCCTTTTTAAGTGCGGAGGAAAGATATAGTTATCAAAGCAGATGTTTGGAAAATCTTTCTTTAGCAGAGCAAGTTTGATTGCTCCTTCCCCTGAAATTTCCACGGGGGGCTGTTCCGTAACAACGGCAGTTACTGTTTTGCTTCTAGAGTGGCGGGATTCATGCCTAGAAGAATGAGAATCCAACTTGTAGTAAGAAGATTCAGAGGGACGAGAGACATAAGCGGGAGACTGTATGGGATCCCTGGGAGGAGGAGCAGTACGCGACCGAGATCGACGCTTATAGCCTTTATCTTTATCATATCTTTCTTGACCAGAATACCCAGAGCGTCCCTGGTCGTAATCTCTATCCCCTTCTCGTCTGCGCGAATCATAATATGAAGACTTGCGCGCATGTCGGAGACTCCCTAACATTGAACCTCGCCCGGACATGGTATCTGCAGAGCAAAATAAAATAGGATTAATCACCCTTCGAAACAGGTAGTTTGCAGTCAAAGGTTATGCAGTGTTGTGAAATATGTATGAATATGCAACCCCCCAACCAACCGGATGTGTCTGCCACACCAGTGGGAAAAGACTCGCTCAAAATTAAAGTTTCTGAAAGTTCTTCCAATCCGGCATCATGATGCAGGACACATCATCCAGAATTGGAATATCGGCGAGCCCTTCATAAAGATTTTCAGTTCTCGGAGGAGGCATCTCCGAAATTCTAACTCCGGGAGCGGATCGGCCGTGACAACCGATTTCCATCTCCCCTTCTTAGTTGGCTTAACAACAGCTGCCTTGCCTTTTCTCTACTCCGCGACATCCTGAACTACATCCGTAGGCTCAGTCAACGGCTCATCGTCAGTATGGGTCCTTTCAGAATCAGCTTCCTCGGCTATAATAATTTTGGGCTTCTTGTGCTTGACTCGTTTTTTCGAAACGGTCCTTAATGCCCCGTCAAAATTTATGCTCGGCCCTCGTTCGATCAACCCGTAAGTCCAGAGGTTCCTATCTGTCAAAAGCGACTAGATATCTCTATCTTCGCTCGGGACTTCTCAAAGTATTCTCACTATCTCCATAAATTGTTCACCTTCAGGTCACTGAATCGTTGCTGTAAAAAGGAAAAAGGATATAAGTTTCATTACGACTGCAATTGCCTTAGTAATTATTTGAGAACTTAGCTATACTCACGTCTGAATAACCATCGTCGGGCAAACCCCGGAGGACATCTGACATAGAACCATTCCGTCCTGTAATAACTCAACCTAGTCCAGGACCCAGTACCCATTTGGCAATTCCTCACTGCTTCCAGAAATGTGAAGGAGAGGTAATCACCTCGGGTTTTGAAATTGAATAGATATCTGATCTCGGTCGCGATCAGTGGCCTATGAAGGTACTCCATGAAGACGATGAACAAGCTGTTCACAGAAGCATATCCGTTCGGGTGTAGTTGAGATGGAGCGATCCTCAAAAAAGACAATACTTCCCTAACATACTTGTTGAACGAAGGAAGCGTCCCGGCCGCGCACGCGTGGCGATTAAATGTTGTATATCCCTCCGGCGGATTGTGTGGTCTATCATTCGGCCCCGGCAGTAACACATCATCCAGTGACAGGCCATGCCTCAAGCATATTCTCGCCAACATATCTTCAGAAATATTGGATTGAATGGAATCCGTTGGATTGGCAATAAAAGACGCGTTGGGGAATTCGTCCGGGGCTGGACCGATGGTCTCAGTTTCAATATCCGGAACCTCTAGTCTCGGAGTGACTTTACTTTGAATCTCCTACTGCTGCGAACTTGAAGGTTCCATGACTAGCTAACTCATGAGAAACCATCGTTAGACGACAAAGGACCCGTGCATTCCCCAGTGTAAAGTGTATGAATGTATATTGTACAGTGCCATGCATTACTTGAATAAATGTCGCAGAATTAAGGGAAATATGCAAACGACAAAGCTACGGGGTCCAGTTATAATGACCATCAGCGCTGACCGTCATCACTAAACCGTTTATATGATGGAAGTTGATTCGGATAGAAGTTGTTATGGTTCCATCGACGAGCTTCGAAAGGAGGTCAAGTATGCAGTTTAATTATCAAGTTCAAATATGCAAGAATGAAGCTCGTCAGAATTGTGCTTAGAAAATGTCAAACTTTGATATCCATCATGGAGGGTTCGAACCGATCACAGAGAACTCATTCGAACCCATCCTAACATCACTTCGAATCGATGCAGAAAGGCGCGCTTCGAATCGATGATCAGGTGTCAAGTTCGAATCGATCAATGAAGGATGACTTCGAATCGATCCTTGGTTAACTGGTTCGTACCGATCAGGAAACCCTCAACTTAACATCGATCACGTTCGAATCGATACCCTTTGTATCGATATAAAGTTGAGAACTTCGAACGGATAACTGATGGATTCAAATCCATCGATTCGAATGGACCCATCAAGATAGTCAATCGGCGCGAACTGCCTTACCCCCACGAGGTCATTCTGGGGATCGATGCGAAATCACAGGAAAAATGATGCCGCCATCATCGATTCGAACACGAGCCCCTAGATGGTTTCGAAGCTCCTCCAAACCAGATCTGGTTTTACCAATCGCCAGAGTGGCCAATCGATGAAGAAAAAATAGGTCTGAAATAGCTTTGCCGTTTGAATTCGAGGCTAATTACCTAATTTGAGTGATGTATTCGAGGAATTAAAGACTTGGATCTTGATTGATTCGGGAACGTGACACAGTGTTTTCTCTCTGAAGCTTCGAAACGATGCAGAACAGAGTAAACACGAGGCAACGGTGAAAAGTAAAAAGTGAAAAATGACAAGGTCTCTGCTATTTATATGAAGCCCAGAAGGTGACCGAGCCATTTCACATCCCAGTCAACTCGACCGGTCACAACCGGTCAATTCCCAGATCGGTTCGAAATCTACCTTCGAATCCATGCGCTGAAGCTTCATCGATACGAAACACACAGTAGAGCATCGAGTCGCATCGATGCAAAACAAACAGTGGGCACATCAATTCGAAGCCCTAGTTCATAACACCATCCACAACCTACCAATACGAACAACGATTTCGTATCCCTCATTTCCTATCGATATGAACTGCTATTTCGTATCCATCTTTTCTCATCGGTTCGAATGTCGGTTTCGTACCCATCATAGCATAAGCATACTTTGTCAATACGAATGATTGATCTCGTGTTCATCGATGCTCATACCCATCGGTTCGAAATATTACATCCGCGAAACACAAATTCGATTCCTTCAACCTTCTATATCGGTTCAGAAGAGGATCGATACGAAGGGACTTTTCAAAACAACCATCAAGTGTTGTCTCAACTCAAATTTCCAAATCGGTTCAGGAAAGGATCGATACGAAATTCACTAGCAAACAAAACTGACAACGACTCGTGGACGCACGACGTTAACAAGGGTCAAACTAACATATGTGCATATATGTCGGACTAACATTCGATTTTAAACATTTACAGGGATCGAATACTCATCTTGTCACAAATGCAACAGCCAACGGCTAAGCACTATTATACAACAATCAATTATATCAACGCAAGGATACAGCGATACAGAGTACGAGTCTCAACAAAAGAGAACATTGATTGTTCGGAGAGAAATTACAGCTATTCAAAGCACGTCATGTTTCCATAAGACGTACTTTGGGGGGCAAATGTTATCCCGCTTTTTGGCAAAGCAGTGATACCAAAAGATCGGTCGAGGACAAAGGACAGTTCGTCTCAGAGATTGGTCATACTTCGTTTCACCATGGATATCGTCGAATTTTTCCCGAGTCCAGATTGAGCAACAATTGGTAGGACATGACAAGGAAGATCATAGAAGTCAGCATCTCAAATTTCAAGTCAATCCGAGTTCATATGCTCAAGTTATGATCGATTCAATTTGAAGGGGGAAACATGGATTTCGAACTCATAACCGAACACAGCTTCGAACCAATCACCTTCGTTTCGACCTACTTCGAATCCATCGAAGTGCCTCGGATTCGACTCCATCAACTTCGAATCCATCAAGTTCATATCGGTGGACCTCGTATCCATCAGCTAGTGTTTTCTTCGTATCCATCAAGCATCGGTCGTTCGACTCCATCAGTGGAGCCTTGTTCGAACCCATCAGTGAAGCCTAGTTCGAACCCATCAGTGAAGCTTCGTTCGAATCCACCGAGTCAACTATCCATGATGACGTGTCATCCATCGGTTCGAATGTGCCGAGATACATGGAGTCGAAGTGGTCAACTCGGAGTGAAGACCGGATCAATTCGAGGTTTGCGTCCCACGTCATCACGAAGGCACGTGCCACCATCTTTTCGAAGCCATCGATTCGAAGGGATGGTTTTGAACCAAATAGCCACGCAATGAATCTCATCTCGTATCCATCATATCTCTCAATCTACTGATCCAAATGCCACGAAATTTTCACAGAAGCTTGCATACATGTTGAAGAATGTCCACACCAAATTTCACCTCGATTGGATGATTTAATGATCGATTCGAATGGAGTTGGAATCGATGCCAAAGTGGGCCCAAATTTCCTGAGGCCGGGCGCGTGGGCCCCCCACGTGCCAGAAGTGGTCTCCCGAGTTTTCGGCGAAATATCAGCATCCCATGCCTATAAATAGAGCCCCAGAGCCAACAGCAAAGGGATCTTTCGATTCACAAGCGCCCAGACTCTGCCGGACCGAGATCTCCATCATCTTATATCATAACTTTGTTGTTGATTTCTAATTTCCAATTGTAACTTGCTGTTGATCACTGCAACAACTTGTAATCATTGAAAGAGAATAAATAAAACACCAAAAAACTTCACAGTGGATGTAGGCAACACGCCGAACCACTATAAATCGCTTGTCTACGCATTTACTTTACTGTTGGTTGGAGTTTTTGTTAGATAACACTCGTTTTGAATTTACATTCTTCATTATTATCTCTTCAACGACTCTCGAAGAGTGTTGTGACTAATTTTGGTGCAAACAGGGTCCACGTATTTACCTCAAAGAAAATGTCACCGCCATCCTACTTCATTCTGGAATCTCCACCGCGTACATGGTTGTCAAAGTGGTTTTCGGTATCGACAGAGAATATGCCCATATCCGATCTCGATCTCTTTAACAACCCACGTTATTATTACCCGTGGTTTATAAATTCCAAAATAGTGTTATTTGAATCAAATACTATATTGAAAAAGGTTAAGTTAAAATAAAAATCCAATATATATCCCAAGGTTATACCATAGTTCATTTGAATCAATTTCAACAACATTTAAACCTTTATTTAAGCAAATTTAACTTATAAAAAACAAGATTTCCATCTTTAATCAGTCAATAAATTTCTCGATAAATTAAGATTTTTATAAAGTATATTTTATAAATAAATATCTAACTTCTCTTATAATTGACTTAATAAAATCAGGTGCAAAATTTATAATTTAGTTAAATTCCCATATCAAAAATCTACTAACTTTTAATTAATTTCTTACCTTACCCTTATTTAAAAAAAGGGCCTTCCATTTCTAAATCAAGTTAAATTTCAATTTCCTTATTTCACAATTCTAACTATTTAATTCATTGAAGACTTAACTTATATTTATCCGCTTTATATTCAAGTTATACCAAATTTCATAAATTATTTCTTAACTTAAATTCCACTTATTTTACAAATCCAAATTTCAAGCTAAACCCATGCTTTAAATTCGAATATTATTTATATTTTTTACTAGTATAATGTTATACATATAAAAATAATTTAAATCAAATTTTAAATAAATAATTATTTAGACATTTAATATTTTTAAAAATACATATATATATCCACGGGTCTGTATAATATTTTCAAACCTAGGTCAAGTGATACGGATAATATATCATTTCAATCCACAATTTACGAAGAAAACTGGGTTCTATCATTTCAAACCCAGAATCCCAAGTTAAATGAATAACTAAATAAATAAATGAAATATATATGTTGTTCAGGCCTATCATTTCAGCCTGTAATGATCTCTATCTTTTACAGGGAACTTGCAATGTGATTTAAACAGTAAATAATAATAAATAGTACGACTGCAATAATTTAACAATAGATAATACAATTGATGATGTCTCAATTAAATAATTGGGTTTTAACATCATAAGTTTATATCACAGGCATATAAAATTAAATAAAATAAATTTACAATTACACTTGTGATTAATTCACAGGTATATAAGTACGTTTGTCAGGTGAGAATACTCACCTTTTCCTGAAGCTGAAGCTTTTGATTCAAAACTACGGTAAACACAACAGAACAGCGTACAAGAGGCACGAATCAATTATTGGGAGACGAGCCAAACTGGTTTCGATCTTTTCACAAGATAAATAAATAACTAAGTATTCGAATTCAACTATGAACAAACAAATTTCATAAAAGAAAAACAGGATCGAGATTTAAATAGAGGGATAATAATTTTCACAAGTTCCTCGACCACTCCACCACACAGCTAGACTACGTTCTCAAGGCTTGGTCCAAAATGCACGTTACTTACTCCCTTTTTTTTACACAAAGGTACGGCCCTAGCCTATATCCAAAATGGATGCATGCACGCATGCACTACTACTAAACTATCACCTTGTAGGTATGCAAAAAAGTCTATCGAAGCATTTATCACTATATATTCTAATTTTGATCTAAAATCCAGTAAAGATGCATGCAGCTTCATTCTAACTCCAGCTAGTGAATCCTATCAAATTTTATTCAATAACACATAGAAATCAAACTTGCTAATTAGCAGTAGCAAAACCTAAGTACATATCCAAACCATGAATCTGTATCAGCTAACATAAACGCAAAATATAACTTACCTAACCTAGTCAAGCATTCTATCCACGCAGTCTTAGATAATTCCATGAACATGAATATAGGCATAGAGGAAAGGTGGATAAATAGGTGTAGTCAAGTTATGTAGCGGTGTAGATCGAGCTTTGCGTGAACGGGAAAAAGAGAATAAATAATAAAAGGAGAAACAATAGAAGAAGATAAGCTAAAAGGTGGCCATTACCTAAAGTATGCTTGCTCACACATGAGGCTGAAGCCAAACTTTTGATGAGGAGATGGAAAATGCGTGGGTTATATATTTATAACAAAGGAGTTTCGCAATTCAAGGGAACAATTTTGGCAAGAAGTTTTATATATTTTATAGACATTTATATTTGCGTACGTGCATTGGAATATAAAGATAAACTTGCGATATTCTAGGAGAAAGAATAGGTAGATTTTTTTCTCTGAATAGTCAGAAATTTGATGTGTGAGCCTATGCAATTTCAGTTGATAAAGGCAAGAAACTTATTCTTTGAAACGGAAAATTTCTTCCACTTGATTGCGTAAAAGAACTGCAAGTGATAAAATGTTTAAGGAAATAATTGGTTTCGTTATAATTTCTTTATTTAATAGGCTGCGTGAGTTTTTAGAATTAAATAAGCTGAGTGATTTATGCAAAGAAACGGCAAGAAATGAATAAAAATCAAAGATTAATTCAGGAATATGCATACGTGACCGAAAGAAAGAAGTTTGCAGTGATTGGGGTGGAGAAACGGCATGCAATATCCAAATCAAATATTTTTAGGTATTTTGCATATGTTGACCGAGTATTTCCAAAAGAGTTTGCATTGATATTGTGGGTTTGTATTTAAATCGGCAAAGTTGCGCAATTAGAGGGGAGAAAAGAAGGAAGCAATAAATTGCACGCGTTTATTTATAAAGAAGTAAATGGATTTGATATCTGTGGGTTTGTAAAGAACTTAAAGAAAATAAATGATTTTTTTTCTTTTTATAGGGCACATGGGTTTATATTGCCTGAATTATGGGGAAGAACGGTAGAAATAATTGAACGTTTCAAACGTGTTTTTAAACAAAAGAACCTTGCGAAAATTTAGGCGAAAGAATAAGCAACAATTAATTGATTGCGTTGATTTATGAAAGAAACGTCAGAAATTTATTTTCTTTGAAGGGAATTTGAATTTAAGACAGAGAGTTGCGCAATCAAAGGAAGGAAAAATATGGCAAGTAAAATACGTTTGATTTTTTTTAGAAACAAATTACAGGAGGAAGTAAATGCTTTCATTTAAAATTAACAGATTGCGTGGGTATATAAATATAAATATAAATAGGGAAGTAAATTTTACTGGAAAGAGAAAAATAAACGTTAGAAATATGGGTAAAGAGAAAAGCGCATATAAAATAGGCAAGCAGATAGGAGAATGGATACTGCGCATGATTGAGATTTAAGGAGAGAAAATTGTGTTTTGAAAAATGCAAGAAATAAATTTTGTTGTATGGCTAAAATCTATGGTAATCAAAATTTTAAAGCAATGCGTTGAATTAAAGGAAACATACTTGATTTGAACGCTAGACAATTCCTTCCCCCTAAAAACACATGTCACTGATAAATTTACTCATTTACAACTAAGGTCATATTTTTAAGAATGTGTACCATAGCCGTAATATTTTATACCCAAAATATAATGAAATAACGGATTTAAATTCTATACATTTTCTTATATATATACTTTATTTATTTCATCAGATTATGCGTCCCTAAACACGTAATTAAACAGTTTATTTATTATACGCTATAATAATTGAAAATTTATTACTTAAATAGAATAAAATTTGTTTATATTTTTTTTTGATCTATTTACCATTGACAAAGAAATGTATTATTCAAAATATTACTTAACTTTAAAAGGTAGATAATCCATTTTATAGCTAAGGTAAAAATTATTGTGTTGTTTTAACGGTACAGAAAAATGGAAAATTGGCGAACGTTTTATAAAATTGATCAAAGAAAAGTGTTGATTCTTAGAGTATAGAAACGGAAAAGAATATTTGATTTGAACGTTATTGAAAAATCAATGGTTTTTATTTATTAAATATGTGGAGTCAACGGAAAGAAAATTTATTCCTTTCCCACTTAAAAATGCATGTATACTGATTTATTTTATTATTTATATCCAAGGTAATAAATTTAGACGCGTGAAAAACCGACGCAATAATTTAATCAAACACGTGCCCAGTTTCATAATAAAAGTAACGCTTTTTAAATTTACGCGTTCTCTTATGTAGTAAATATACGTTAAAAATATTCCATCAATAACCCGCCTTTTTAACGCGTAATTAAACAGTTTATTTATACACTAATTTTTTTTTCCAGATCTTATTTCTTAATTAAAACATGATTTTGCTAGAAATTAAGTTATTTACCATCTTTCACAAAAAACCAAAATTTCCAATTAAAGTGAATTCTTAACCACATCAAAATTTCAGAGATCTTATTATTTATTTAAAAATTTGGGAAATTTTTTTAATCAATTAAAAATTTAGATTTTTATATAATAAACCCCAAAGTTTTATAATAAAAGTGAAAAAATTTTGTTAAAACTTTGGGCTGTTACACTCTCCCCGACTCAGAACTTTTCGCCCTCGAAAAGGAAGATGGTAGGGGAATAGAAACAACCTGAAAGATAACTAAATTGAAACTTAAATTTGAATCATTAATCTAAACCATAAAAATTCAATTTTAAATCAATAATTTATTTCATCTATTTAATTTCACTTACGTTAAATTTAACTATTTCAAATTTCATTACTTCATCCTCCAATTATCTTAAAATAAAAATTTCTAAAATCATAAGTTTGAAAATCATTTGTTATACTCAAAATGTGTTTAATAAATTAATTTCTTCTTTATTCCTAATTATAATTAAATTTATTTCTCTCAATATATTTTTATCATCTATGTTAAATATGTTTACACTTATTACAACTGCTTAAATTTATTCTTAGTTCCTTAACATCATTTTATATTGTAAATTATTCCATTACCCATTGTTAATATTTTTTTAACTAGAATTTAAGTGTATAACATTTATTATAACCACTCAAATTTTATTTGTAAAGTCTTTTTATATTGTATATTATCCAATCACATTGTTAACTTCTGAAAATCAAGGTAAGTTATATTGAAATGCAATTGAGTATTATACAAATAAAACTTTCAAATTCAATGATCTCAAGTTGGAATCATTTATTCAAAAATTTGATTTTCCTTCCTCCCTTTTTTTAAATTGAAATTTATTCTTCAAGATAAAATTTAAGAATTAAATTTCCGATTCCCTTCAAACCATTTAGGGATAGATAAATATATGTACATAATATGTCAAATCAAATTGTAACAACCCGCATATTTATCGATTTTATATTTAAATATTTTATTTAAATATTTTGTCGTTAATCGGATATTGGTCCGAAAAGCTACTTTTTGCAAATGGTCAAATTAGGACTCGAGACCACTTCCATTGAGTTCGAAATGCCGTTTACAATTTTTTTAAGTATAAACATTGGTAGGTTTGGAGTTAGTAGAATTTCACTAACTTTTCCCGCTTTGGACTTTGGGTTAGATTGCCATTATAACTCAAGCCCAAACCCCCTTCCTTCTTCTCACTCTTCATAAATTTCCTAAACAACCAAGCTTTTGCATTAATGGTGAGTGGAAGAGGAAATTAAAACTCCAAGCTTAGGTTTCAACTTTAAATCCATCATTCAACTCCAAAATCAAAGTGAAGACATTGGATTCTAGCTTGTAGTTGCTTCTCCATTGTTTCAAGCTCCTTCTTCATTGAATTTGTGCAAAGGTGAGATTTTTATCTCACAAATCTAGTCTATAACTATATTGGACTGTTGGGAATGATTCCCTATCACTTTTGCATGCACATTTGCCTTTGGTTTGGATTGGATTGGCGAAAAACTCCAATTTTTAGTATTTTTGGAAATTTCCTGCACTTAGCTCGTTCTGGCCACTTGACTCGTTCGGTGATAGGTCGCAAGGTCACTAGGTCGTAGGTCGCAGGGCTTTAGGTCGTTCTGAAAGAATTGGCACTTCGGAATTAGGTCGCTCACGAGTTAAGTCGTTAGGTCGCTCGCGAGTTAGTACCATAGGTCGCAGGGCTTTAGGTCATTCTGGAAGTATAGGCACTTCGGAGTTAGGTTGCTCGCGAGTTAAGCCTTAAGTCGTAGGTCGCTCACGAGTTAGGCCTTAAGCCGTAGGTCGCTCACAAGTTAAGCCTTAAGTCGTAGGTCTCTCACGAGTTAGGCCTTAAGCCGTAGGTCGCTCGCGAGTTAAGCCTTAAGTCTTAGGTCGTTTCCGACCTATAATCTCTAGGCAAACGTTAAGTCGCTCGCCCTGGTTTATCTCGTAGGTCGTCTCCGACCTAAGCTCCTGATAAGTCGTTCGAGTTAGGTCGTTGGACCATTTACCTTAGGTCGCTCGTCCACTAAGTCGGCCTGGTTTATCTTGTAGGTCATCTCCGACCTAAGCTCCTGATAAGTCGTTCGAGTTAGGTCGTTGGACCATTTACCTTAGGTCGCTCGACTCTGTTAAGTCGTAGGTCGTTAGACCTTAGGTCGTTCGCCTTCCTTAAGTCGCTCGACCCCTCCACACTAGGTCGCTCGGCTTGCTTGAGTCGTAGGTCGTTGGACCTTAAGTCGCTTGCCTCCCTTAACTCCAGTTAGGTCGCTCGGCCATTGTGTTAGGTCGCGTGAACCCTTAGGTCGTTAGACCTCATTTTGCTTTAGGTCGTAGGCCGCTTGTCTTCACTTAGGTCGTACCGTTTTGGATGGGGAGCTGCCCCCTGGACCCCCGCGACCTGACCGGGCAGGTCGAACCCCGTAAGCGGTGGCGTTGCCCCCGCACCCCCACCTTGGGGGGTTGCCACCCCCCCTGGACCCCCCCTCCGTAGGGGATCTTATCTGAAAAACATTGAGCTGATTTCCTTGGATTTTATTCACATCTCCGTATGCGATCTTTGTGATTGATTGCTTCTACAATTGCTTCTGTGTTTTGTCATTTTATAATATAAAGGTTTCAATACTAGTAGTAAATATCAAAACTCTTTTAACAAACAATTTCAACTCTATTTTTAATAACAAAGCTCTTTTCTTAAACCGTTTTCCAATCTATTAGTATATCCAAACCTTTACCTCACTCAAATGAGAAATCTAATTAAACGACTTAGTAAAACAAGTGGTATGAAACGCTTGCGTTCACTTCGTCGGTTAATTCTTGGACTTGTTCGATTGAACCTCTTGTGACAATTTTATTAGTGAAGATTTACAGTTTGTTCGTAAATATTTAAGTTAAGCAAGTGGTTATGGGACATGAAGCTAAACTTCTATATTTACTAGCTTAGTGTAATTGACACTTCTCGTTGATCATGACGATCATTCTGATGCTTTAGACTAGCAACTGTGCGATGTCTCTTGTTGCGAGGTTAGACTAGACACCACTTGTGTGATTCCACTCACACATACCTTTTTGCTTTTTGGTTAGTCTGGACCTTAATCTGTGTGATTCCATTCACACATGTGGGGTAGCTCCCCTTGGTCTTCGGACCGTCATGTGATAGGCCTCTTTCTCTTTTCTATGATTTCTGGACTTCTTGCATTGATTTCTAGAATTTATGTCATTAACTTGTTATGAGTACAAGTTTGGGGTATGATGCCCTTTCCGAATCTTTGAGAAGATTCTTGTGATATTGATTATCTCTTATTGATTGATCTTCTGTTGATCATTATTTACATACTTATAGTGGTATGTCATCATGGATATTTTATGTTTATGACATATCTTTTATGTTATATCTTGTCATCTGATATTTATAGCTAGACTGACCCGTTTATTATTTTTCTTAAATAATACTCGGGTCAGACCGAGATGTTACAGGTGCTTCTGCTTGACTTCTTCCCAGGGATTCATCACTCTGACTTTTGGCTAACTGTTTAGATTAGCAGTTTTTGTTGTATACACTTGAGATATAGACTCATAGTTGTATTCTTTTGTATAGCACGTGTTGCTATTCTTTTGTATTATTGTGGATCTTTTGACCATTACTCTGATGTACACTTTCATGTGTTAGTTATATATTCATATCTTCTTCCGCCTTTGTGATATGGATGTCTGTGACTGATTTGCGTTATACTTATTTCTACGTTTGCTTCCGAAGATTATTTATAGCCACCGTGTGATAAGCAATTACATGGATGGTCGCTCCTCAACAGCCTTATTCTCCGTGCTAGTTGACAGCACAACTCCGTAGTGTTCTTGGCTAGCGTGGGTATAGAGGTGGGGCGTCACACAAATTTAAATCATATATCTATATATATTATAAATCAAGTCATATTTAGAGATTCAAATCAATTAAATTCTCAAGGTAACACTGTAGCCAGCTACAGAATGGTCTCTTTACTTCGAAACTCGAAAATGAATGTCGATGATGCTACAGTCATCACCGAAATTATTTTCCAGCGACAAAGAGAAGAGCACTGATTTTTAAACCTTTAAAATCATTTGGATACAAATTTCTATTCAAAAATAATTTAAATAATATATCCTTTTAAAATTAAAACATAAGGTTTAAAACCGTCGTAAATTGAATTCTCAAGTTCTTGTTTTAAATTCATTTCAGTTTCCAAATTAATTTATAACCATTGTTTATATTCAGTTATTTATATGAGACAAAACCCATGGTTTACAAAATTATAAATAAAGACTATTATCTCTTGACAACTAGTTAAATTAATTATAAAATTCTGAAAATTTATACTTATATATAATATTAGATTTTTTTCCAAATATAGGAATAAATTTTTCAAAACAAGGATAAAGATTCAAATTTGATGGACTCAAATCAAAGAGAATTTTGATTTAAAGATAACTTGGAATCAGAAGATCCGATGATTAAATAACAGAATAAGGAACTGGATAAGTTTATATAAATCGCGGGCAACCTTAACCTGGTCAACCGTGACTTAAAGAGTTAGATCGATATGGATTTTCTGGGGTAAATCTACATTCGATCTGAAGAGATAGAGTTCGAAATAACCAAAGATATTAGCATCTAAATCGAGGATAAATATAAATCTTTGGTGAATCAATGCTAGTTGTAAAGGAGTTTCACCCCTTTATTAGAATGTTGGCGAGACCGCCAATTCACTATAAAGATCATCCGAATGGAGTAATGGGATACTCCAGAATCGAAAGAAAATGAATAGTGGGGGACACGAATGAACTTTGGAACCGCAGGGAACGTTCCAAAATACGAAAAGGAAGAGATTCAAGCTCGAATGAAAGTGATTCTGTAAATCAAATTTACCATACATTCTAAGTTTTGCCTAGAGCCAAAGCTCTGATACCAAATGTAACGACCCGGTATTTTCAACAATTCGCATCCGCACATGTCAGACTTGAATTATTCAAAATACCGCGTTGTAAATAAAATTTGGCAATTCTTAGAATATACAGTAAATAAATAATCACATAATCACAGACACAGAATCAGAATACTTGCAGCGGAATTTAAAATAACTTCGTGGTTCATGAAGCCACTATCAATAGTCTCAAAATAAGTATAAAGTACATAGTCTTAAACCAATTATAGTTTGAAATCTCCCTAGAAACTCTCAATATTAGATTGTCTTGATTTCAAAGCTAAACAAGAATTGAACAGAACTTGACGGCAGCTTGAAAAAAAGATGATCAGCAGAAGTCCAAGCTTCGGAGGTGAAGTCTGAACTAAAACTCAGGCTGACCCGAGCGTAAAATAAAACATAAACACTCGAGTTAGGACATACATACTTATACAGTGTAAAATAATTCAAGTGTACTGTAATATAGAGCAAGTAACTTAAAGGATGTTTGGGACCGCCCATCCTCTAAGGATCTGTTAAACTATTTACTATGTAGTAATATTTCGCTATTATAATAGTGTCTATTAGTAAAATAAACTTAATTTAAAATAACGTTAAGGGGTTACCCATATAGCCCTTAACACGTAATAGTGCCAATAGTCTATACAGTACCGTAATACCTCCTGATCGGGAGGCTACCAGAGGATACTCCATAGGTACGACACAAATCAAAATCGTATGGGGCTCTCTACGGTAGGTGACACGGCACAGCTAGGCAATGCCAGGGTAGATATACCAATTACGCATCCGGACCGGTGGAAACGCGTAGCTGCTACTACCACACACCTCGAACAACACTCCTAAATCAAAGGTGCGCACCAAAGCAATCACAAAAGTAATAGAATGGCATATAAAGAAGTGCGTCCGATCAGAGGTGCTACATCATTAATTCGAGAATCGCACCTGTTTTAGCCACCTTATGTCAACTCACGGGAGTCGAGTCCACGTATTTACCTCAAAGAAAACGTCACCACCATCCTACTTCATTCTGGAATATCCACCGAGTACACGGTTGTCAAAGTGGTTTTCGGTATCGACAGAGAGTATGCCATATCTGATCCCGGTCTCTTTAACAACCCACGTTATTATTACCCGTGGTTTATAAATTCCAAAATAGTTATATTTGAATCAAATACTATATTGAAAAAGGTGAAGTTAAAATAAAAATCCAATATATATCCCAAGGTTATACCTTAGTTCATTTAAATCTATTTCAACAACATTTAAACCTTTATTTAAGCAAATTTAACTTATAAAAATCAAGATTTCCATCTTTAATCAGTCAATAAATTTCTCGATAAATTATGATTTTTATAAAGTATATTTTATAAATAAATATCTAACTTCTCTTATAATTTACTTAATAAAATCAGGTGCAAAATTTATAATTTAGTTAAATTCCCATATCCAGAATAAACTAACTTCCAATTAATTTCTTACCTTACCCTTATTTAAAAAAAAAACAGCCTTCCACTTCTAAATCAAGTTAAATTTCAATTTCCATATTTCACAATTCTAACTATTTAATTCATAGAAGACTTAACTTATATTTATCCGCTTTATATTCAAGTTATACCAAATTTCATAAATTATTTCTTAACTTAAATTCCACTTATTTTACAAATCCAAATTTCAAGCTAAACCCATGCTTTAAATTCGAATATTATTTATATATTTTACTAGTATAATATTATACATATAAAAATTATTTAAATCAAATTTTAAGTGAATAATTATTTAGATATTTAATATTTCCAAAAATACATATATATATCCACGGGTCTGTATAATATTTTCTAACCTAGGTCAAGTGATACGGATAATATATCATTTCAATCCGCAATTTACATAGAAAACCGGGTTCTATCATTTCAAACCCGCAATCCCAAGTTAAATAAATAACTAAATAAATAAATGAAATATATATGTTGTTCAGGCCTATCATTTCAGCCTGTAATGATCTCTATCTTTTACAGGGAACTTGCAGTGTGATTTAAACAGTAAATAATAATAAATAGTATAACTGCAATAATATAATAATAGATAATACAATTGATGATGTGTCAATTAAATAATGGGGTTTTAACATCATAAGTTTGTATCACAGGCAGATAAAATTAAATAAAATAAATTTACAATTACACTTGTGATTAATTCACAGGTATATAAGTACGTTTGTCAGGTGAGAATACTCCATTTTCCCGAAGCTGAAGTTTTTGATTCAAAACTACGGTAACCACAACAGAACAACATACAAGAGGCACGAATCAATTATTGGGAGACGAGCCAAACTGGTTTCAATCTTTTCACAAGATAAATAAATAACTAAGTATTCGAATTGAACTATGAACAAACAAATTTCATAAAACAAAAACTGGATCGAGATTTAAATAGGGGGATAATAATTTTCACAATTTCCTCGACCACTCCACCACACAGCTAGACTACGTTCTCAAGGCTTGGTCCAAAATGCACGTTACTTACTCCCTTTTTTTTTACACAAAGGTACGGCCCTAGCCTATATCCAAAATGGATGCATGCACGCATGCACTGCTACTAAACTATCACCATGTGGGTATGCCAAAAAGTCTATCAAAGCATTTATCACTATATATTCTAATTTTGATCTGAAATCCAGTAAAGGTGCATGCAACTTCATTAAATCCAGCTAGTGAATCCTATCAAATTTTATTCAATAACACATAGAAATCAAACTTGCTAATTAGCAGTAGCAAAACCTAAGTACATATCCAAACCATGAATCTATATCAGCTAACATAAACGCAAAATGTAACTTACCTAACCTAGTCAAGCATTCTATCCACGCAGTCTTAGATAATTCCATGAACATGAATATAGGCATAGAGGAAAGGTGGATAAATAGGTGTAGTCAAGTTATGTGGCGGTGTAGGTCAAGCTTTGCGTGAACGGAAAAAAGAGAATAAATAGTAAAAGGAGAAACAATAGAAGAAGATAAGCTAAAAGGTGGCCATTACCTGAAGTATGCTTGCTCACGCACGAGGCTGAAGCCAAACTTTTGATGAGGAGATGGAAAATGCATGGGTTATATATTTATAACTGAGGAGTTTCGTAATTCAAGGGAACAATTTTGTCAAGAAGTTTTATATATTTTATAGACATTTCTATTTGCGTACGGGCATTGGAATATAAAGATGAACTTGCGATATTATAGGAGAAAGAATAGGTAGATTTTTTCTCTGAATGGTCAGGAATTTGATGTGTGAGCCTATGCAATTTCAGTTGATAAAGGCAAGAAACTTATTGCTTTGAAACGGAAAATTTCTTTGCACTTTATTGCGTAAAAGAACTGCAAGTGATAAAATGTTTAAGGAAATAATTGGTTTCGTTACAATTTCTTTATTTAATAGGCTGCATGAGTTTTTAGAATTAAATAGGCTGAGTGATTCATGCAAAGAAACGACAAGAAATGAATAAAAATCAAAGATTAATTCAGGGATATGCATACGTGACCGAAAGAAAGAAGTTTGCAGTGATTAGGGTGGAGAAACGACATGCAATATCCAAATCAAATATTTTTGGGTATTTTGCATATGTTGACCGAGTATTTCCAAAAGGGTTTGCATTGATATTGTGGGTTTGTATTTAAATCAGCAAAGTTGCGCAATTAGAGGGGAGAAAAGTAGGAAGTAATAAATTGCACGCGTTTATTTATAAAGAAGTAAATGGATTTGATATCTGTGGGTTTGTAAAGAACTTAAAGAAAGTAAATGATTTTTTTTCTTTTTATAGGGCGCGTGGGTTTATATTGCCTAAATTATGGGGAAGAACCGTAGAAATAATTAAGCGTTTCAAATGTGTTTTTAAACAAAGGAATCCTGCGAAAATTTAGGTGAAAGAATAAGCAACAATTAATTGATTGCGTTGATTTATGAAAGAAACGTCAGAAATTTATTTTCTTTAAAGGGGATTTGAATTTAAAACAGAGAGTTGCGCAATCAAAGGAAGGAAAAATTTGGCAAGTAAAATGCATTTGATTTTTTTTTTTAGAAACAAATTACAAGAGGAAGTAAATGCTTTCATTTAAAATTAACATATTGCGTGGGTGTATATATATAAATAGGGAAGTAAATTTTATTGGAAAGAGAAAAATAAACATTAGAAATATGGGTAAAGAGAAAAGCGCATATAAAATAGGCAAGCAGATAGGAGAATGGATACTGCGCATGATTGAGATTTAAGGAGAAAATTGTGTTTTGAAAAATGCAAGAAATAAATTTTGTTGAATGGCAAAAATCAAAGCAATGCGTTGAATTAGAGGCAACATACTTGATTTGAACGCTAGACAATTCCTTCCCTCTAAAAACACATGTCACTGATAAATTTACCCATTTACAACTAAGGTCATATTTTTAAGAATGTGTACCATAACCGTAATATTTTATGCCCAAAATATAACGAAATAACGGAATAAATTCTATACGTTTTCTTAAATATATACTTTATTTATTTCATCAGATAACGCGCCTTTAAACGCATAATTAAACAGTTTCTTTATACGCTATAAAAATTAAAATTTATTACTTAAATAGAATAAAATTTGTTTACATTTTTTTTGATCCATTTACCATTGACAAAGAAATGTATTATTCGAAATATTACTTAACTTTAAAAGGTAGATAATCCATTTTATAGCTAAGGTAAAAATTATTGTGTTGTTTTAACGGTACAGAAAAATGGAAAATTGGCGAACGTTTTATAAAATTGACAAAAGAAAAGTGTTGATTCTTAGAGTAAAGAAACGGAAAAGAATATTTGATTTGAACGTTATTGAAAAATCAATGGGTTTATTTATTAAATATGTGCAGTCAACAAAAAGAAAATTTATTCCTTTCCCACTTAAAAATGCATGTATACTGATTTATTTTATTATTTATATCTAAGGTAATAAATTTAGACGCGTGAAAAACCGACACAATAATTTAATCAAACACGCGCCCAGTTTCATAATAAAAGTAACGCTTTTTAAATTTACGCGTTCTCTTATGTAGTAAATATACGTTAAAAATATTCCATCAATAACCCGCCTTTTAAACGCGTAATTAAACAGTTTATTTATACACTAATTTTTCTTTTCAAATCTTATTTATTAATTAAAACATGATTTTGCTAGAAATTAAGTTATTTACCATCTTTAACAAAAAACCCAAATTTCCAATTAAAGTGAATTCTTAACCACATCAAAATTTCAGAGATCTTATTATTTATTTAAAAATTTGGTAAATTGTTTTAATCAATTCAAAATTTAGATTTTTATATAATAAACCCCCAAAGTTTTATAATTAAAAGTGAAAAATTCTTGTTAAAGCTTTGGGCTGTTACAGTTTCCCTTTAGGCTATAAGGGAAAAGTTCCCTTTTACCTTATCGTATTTCTTTTCTAATAATAAGATTCAGTTTGCCTGACCCGTGTGTTTGTCACTCGGGTCAGACCGAGTTATAGGTTAGGTCGGATATCTATCTTTTGTGCTTGGACCCATTTTGCTTTTTGAGGGGCTCATGACAATGGACTTGGCTACATCTTTCATGTGTGTCTTTTGTGTCAGCTTATTGTACATATTCTTTTATGGGGACGGAGATGTATGTATATTGTATGGTTACACGACACTATGATGTAGGGTATTTCATTTGATATTTGGCTTGTATTAGTGTATATATATATATATATATATATATATATATATATATATTTGTGGTTGCTGTTCTGTGATGTGATTGTTATATTTATTGAATTTTGTTTCTGAATAGATCCTATAGCCGTGTAGTATCGTATTAGTTAAACATTGAGTATGTCGATCACTTGAGATACATGGAAAAAAATATGGTAAAAATCGACGTACTTAGTCTTTAGCTAATGCATTACTATTCGGTCGCCCTTAACCAGCCCTATTCTCTGCATTAGTAGACGGAATTACTCGTTAATTCTCTTTACTAATGTGGGTCTCGGGGTGGGGCGTCACACATCTCCTCCCTCTCGATCGAAAGCACCAGACCCATTTCATGCTCCAAACCCTTCAAGCTGCACACAACAGGGAGCGACGAGACGTCGATCGAAGGTGACGGCGATGTGCGCCTCTCAACGCTCGACTATCGGCTAGGACGCGGCCCCCTCAAGCGCCACCATTCACGCGCACATCGAGAAATACCACTGCGACTTCAAGGCCAGATCTTGGCAAATCCGTGACGAAATAGCACAAATCAATCGCTGGATATAAAGAGCTCGTCGAGATTTACTACTTTTCTTTTGGAAGATTTCGATGCACAGATTGGAAGAAATCGAGGCAAGACGATGGAGAAGTTTCGGCCATAGAAATAGAAGAAAAGAGTCGGCCAGGGTTTCAGAATAATAAAATATTATTATCTCATTTTACGTGCCGTATTTATAAAGCAAAGTCCAAAACAGTCTGAACTCCAATCGAAGTATGCCGTCTGGCATTCCTAATGTAAAAAGGCCTTTTGAACACAATGGAACTGGTTGAGGTTCAATTCTATCATTTTCCTAGGTTACTGTTAATGTCGAATTGGTTTCAAAAGACAATAATGCCACAAAAGCCCGTTTCGTTTCCGAAACGAAAATGGATCAACCCATATATCAAAATAGATGTTTTTGATAATTTCAAATTCAATAAAAAAGGTTTCAAGTCTCAACTCCATCGTTAGAAGAAGTTATGATGAAATCAACTTATTTCAAATTGATTCCAATTGATTTCAATTTAATTGATTTATAGGTGTTTCAAGCCCGTACGATCAAACAACAAGTCTGATCGTTACGAAACTTGAAATCCTATTATAATTCACCGTTACGAATCCGATGAAACTGGTTTCGTTGAAATCCGAGTCAGCGGCCAAAATGGTTATTTTTCACGTTAATTAATATTAAATTAATTAAATCAAATTTTCAATTCCAATTCTATAATTAGCAATCTTTATCATTTTTGATTTCTTGAACAATCTTAATAATTTAAAAAAAAAATTAGATGTCAATTTAAAGTTGATTAATCCATCAATTTCAGTGTTTAATATCAATTTAAAATATAAAAATTCAATGTTTTACTTGTAGGAGTTTGGTAACGGGTTGATGGCTGTGGATTACTTTACAGAATACAACAAAACCCAAATTCATAGATTATCAATGTATGTGGATTCACGAGAAATTTATTATTTAAGAATTGAGAGGGGAAGAAGTTAAAAGATAAAACTGATGTTGAATCCGTATATATAGTGCACGAATGGATGATAGATGAATGGGTGTAACGTTAGAAAACAGTCGTAATAGTTTGCAATTAACAATTCAAATTTGAAGAGGAAAAAATAGGTTAAAATAATTATGGCAGATGGTATGTGCATACGTGTTATGACAATACCATTTTTCTTCTCCTTTAGTTATTTTAATTGATAAAGCATGTGATGTTTTACATATATACACACAAATATTAAAACAATTTTTCCGATGTCGGACTGTTATATTTATTTCCATCTCCATTAACAATCCACCCCATCAGGTACAAAGGTCGTATAAATGGCCAGATAAGGTGTTAAGAATGTAGCCTTGGCATAGCAGTTCATCTTCTTCGTGTTTCAATCTCTACTGCTTTAATTCTTCACTATCTTTTTCGGTTTAAGAAGGAAGCGATGGAAGGTTTTCATCCTATACGTAGGATGCCTTCAGGGTTGCAAGAAGGAACCTCATTTTGTCCTTCCAGTATGTGAAGTTAGTTCCATCTAGTCTGTCTAGCCTGACGAAGTTTTGGTTCATCAGTTTGAATGCAGATTCAGATCCTTTTTCCATGGCGAATATTGCTTTAAGAATGTAGGAAACAATGAAGGATCAGAGTAGACTCAGGTTTTGAGGCGCTCGGATGCTTTCCTTAAAGCAATATTTTTCCCACTCGCTCCGAGTTTGCTAACTTGTTGATGGCAAGCTGCTTCCTAGGATGTAACAAAACCCAAATTCAGAGAGTAGCAAAATCTCTGGATTCGTGGAAAATTTATGGTTCGAGAATTGAGAAGAGGATAAGTTAAAAAAATAAAACTGATGTTGGAGGTGCATATATAGTGCATGGACGTATGTTAGACGAAGGGGTGAGACCGTTAGAAAACAGTTGTAACTGTTTGCAATTAATAGTCGGGTTTTGAGGCGCATGGACGCTTTCCTTAAAACAATATTTATCCTCAATCGTTCGGAGTTTGGTAACGGGTTGATGGCAAACTACTTTACAGAATACAATAAAAGCCAAATTCATAGAGTAGCAATGTCTGTGGATTCATGAGAAATTTATTATTTAAGAATTGAGAGGAGGAGAAGTCAAAAAATAAAATTAACGTTGGAGGCGTATATATAGTGCACGAATGGATGGTAGATGAAGGGGTGTAACGTTAGAAAACAGTCGTAGTTGTTTGCAATTAACAATTCAAATTTGAAGAGGAAAAAATAGATTAAAAAAATTATGGCAGATGGTATGTGCATGCGTGTTATGACAATACCATTTTTCTTCTTCTTTAGTTATTCTAATTAATAAAGCATGTGATGTTTTAAGTATATTCAGGCAAATACTAAAACAATTTTTCCGATGTCGGACTATTATATTTATTTCCATCTTCAATAACAATCTACCTCATCGGATACTAACTATAGTTTTCAATTTCCAAATCAAATGACCGTATTTTGTAGTCGGGATTTCAAGCAAACCAATGCAGGCTTCCATTTACATAAACGGCGTTTCTGCTTGGGAAATAGTCTTTCACTTGAACTTCCCTCCATGAAATATTCTCACCTAATGTGAACACTTCGGTTTTTACATGCCTGGAGCTGTCGATTTCCACGTCATTATAATGTCTAGGTACCCTCTCTTTTCTTGCAATGTGAGGCTGTAAACTTTGAACAAATTTGTAACTTTTTGACACTTTATCAAAACTAAATGCAAGTGTTGCTGTGTATTTATCTAAACGGATAGGGGGTTTCGGTAGGAAGATGTGCTCTCGAGTGATTGGATTGCAAACCATTGTGATCTCTTCCTTCTTATCAAGAGAAGTGAAGCAAAGTAAACCATTGCAAGTGCCAACAAACACCCAAGAAAGAGCACTCACAATATGATCTATAGTAGCTTCATCTACATTAAGAAGGTTGCGTTTGTAGTTTAGCAGGGTTAAGCTTATTATATTATGTTTTCCGTACGTAAGATGTGCATGATCAATTGTAAAGGATCTAGTTTTGGTAAAGGCATGGAGTTTCATAAAGGGTCTTTTATTACGTCAAGCCATGACTTGGATACAACACTTGACTGAATCACATAACTGAGTGGCAGTCATGAAAATATGTTGAAGTTAATATCGCTCGGCAATTTCTCCGTCTTAGATTAAGTTTTTGATTCGGACTTAGTGACCATTAGCATCTCCTCCTTGCTCTCCTTGCTTGTAAATATACAGAATATAATTATCAGAGATGTTGATTGAAATGTTCACATAATAATTGAGCTGAGAAGCTGACAAAACATATGTTATACTACAGAAAATGAAATAATTATATCTAAGCACCTCACTGTAATATAGTTTGGGTCCAGCTATATACTAGCATCATGTGTTAAAACATGTGTAATTTCATGTGTTATAACGCAAAACTATGCAGCTCATATATTGTCAACATATATCTCTTTAGAGTAATTTTCAAGAAAAGGTCACTGAACATGGATATTTTAATGATTTTTCTCCTTAAATAGATAAATGTTTCCAAATGGGTGTATTATATTGCATGGTTGATTGTAAATTCCTTCTACTAGACTAATACATTCTGTTCCGGGGCTTTACACAAAAAGTCCCTATTTCTGATGTTGTTGCAAGAAAAATCCCTGCAATAATAAGAATGTAAATTAGGTCCTTATTTTTTTCTAAATTAGAAAGCACAAACTAACCTATGTTCTCTCGATAGAAATTCAATTTTTTTAAAAATTTCGAAAGCCTCTAAAATAATTTAAAAATTAAAAAACACAAACTAGCTTGCGTTTTCCTAATAGAAAGCACAAGTTAACTCGCGCTTTTCAAAAATTTCAAAAGTTTCAAAATTTTCAGAAAGAATTTCAAAAGAAAGTGCAAGTTAACTTGTATTTTTTGTTAGAAAAGTGTAAGGTACCTTGCATTTTCTATTTTTCAAAAAATAAGGATCAAATTTACGTATTCATTTCTGTAAGACTATTCTTATAACATAAAAAACAAAGACATGTAGCTCTTTTCTTCTTCTGTTTTCCCATCCAAATATGTCAAATATGTCAAAGATGGAATGAAATAGATAAAGATTAGGATGATATCAAAATAGAAGATTGAAAATATACATGATAACTATTGTTATAGGTGAATTCAATAAGATGGAGATGATCTTCCCAAGATCCTCCATAATCCAAAACACAAGCCCGATGAAGATCCTCTAGAATCTAATTCACTCTTTTCGTTTGACCGTCGGTCTGTGGATGGTAAGCAGTGCTTAGATTCAGATGAGTACCCAAAGATTCCTGCAAAGCTTTCCAAAGCTGACTGGTAAAAATAGGGTCTCGATCACAAATAATGCTAAGGAGAACACCGTGGAGGCGAACAATCTCCCTCATTTCCATTCGAAACAGTAAGCACTGGTGCGGAAGTAAGCTTAGTTTTCAACTCAATGAATGCGGCTTCGCGCTTATCATCCCATATAAACTTGGCATTCTTTCGAGTTAAAGTAGTGAGAGGTGCAGAAATCCGAGCAAAGTTCTCAATGAATATCTGATAGTAACCGGCAAGGCCCAGAAAACTATGAATGTCAGTAGGAGTCCTGGGAGTTTTCCAATTCTGTAACATAATAGGGAGAAATAAGGACACCGAAAAGATAGAATGATCAAATTAAAGGAAGAGAAGAAGGAAAGGACTTACATTAATTGTAGCGATCTTGACTGGATCAACAGAAACTCCATCACTAGAATTAATATGTCCAAGGAATCAGACTTCATCTTTCCAGAAATGGAATTTAGAGAATTTAGCTTTCAACCAATGACTCTTAAGGGTCCCTAGAACAAAGCCTAAGTGGGATTTATGCTCTTCCTCAGACTTGGAGTACACAAGAATATCATCAACAAAGACTAGAACAAATTTATTAAGCACATCATGAAAAACACGATTCTTCAAATCAGCAAAGAAAGCAGGAGCGTTAGTCAAACCAAAAGGCATGACTAACCATTCATGGAAATCATTCTAAGTATGGAAAGCAGTTTTAGGAATACTTTCCTCAGCAAATCTGAACTGGTGAAAACCTATGGCAAGATCAAGTTGAGAGAAAACAGTAGCTCCATGGATCTGATCAAACATATCATTAATGTGAGGCATAGGATATCTGTTCTTCATAGTGAGCTTTTTCATCTCCCTATAATCAACATAAATCCAGAGAGAACCATTGGACTTGGTGACGAAAACCACGGCTGCTTCCCATTCTAAAATCTATGATGCAACCGAAGAAGTTGACACTATGGATCATGTATATTTTGCATTTTTTGCGGAAGAAGATCCAATCACTTATGAAGAAGCATCAAAGGAAGAAGAATGGGTAAATGCAATGAAGGATGAAATCAAGTCTATTGAGAAAAATGGTACGTGGGTGCTTACCACTTTGCCTTCACACAAATCAGCCATTGGTGTGAAATGGGTATTCAAAACCAAAACAAATCTTGATGGCTCCATCAACAAGTACAAAGCACGTTTGGTTGTGAAGGGGTATAAGCAAAAGGAAGGAGAAGATTTCAATAAGGTATTCATTCCTGTCTCTCGACTTGATACAATTCGATTGTTGATTTCTCTTGCTGCCCAAAATGGCTGGAAGGTGCTGCAAATGGATGTGAAATCAGCTTTCTTGAATGATTTTCTTCAACATGAAATTTATCTTCAACAACCTTCCGGTTTTGTGAAGAGGGACGAAGAGGAAAATGTGTATAAGCTGTGGAAAGCTTTATACGGGCTGAAGCAATCCGCCCATGCATGGTATGATCGTATCAATAATTTCTTCTTTAAGAATGGCTTTGAAAGGTGTCCTTTTGAACACACTCTTTACATGAAGAAGCATTCAAAAGGAGGTTTCATGATCGTGAGTTTATACGTGGATGATCTGATTTTTACTGGAGATAATATGGAGACGTTATCTGAATTAAAAAATTTAATGATGAAGGAGTTCGAGATGACGGATTTGGGAGAATTACATCATTTTCTAGGGATAGGTGTTCAACAATCAAAATGTGGGATTTTTACCTCGCAAGAAAATTTTGTTGCTCAAGTATTGGAAAGTTCAATATGATGAATGCAAATCCAGTTTCAACTCCTTGTGTTGCAGGTTTGAAATTTTGCAAAAATGGTGAAGGAAAGTTTGTGGATCCAACTATTTTTCGAAGTCTAGTTGGAAATTTGATGTATCTCACTGCTACAGAACCCGACATCATGTACGCAGTAAGCTTGATTAGCAGATTCATGGAGAAGCCTTTCTCAAACCATTAGGAAGCTGCAAAAAGAATTTTACGATACGTCAAATGACCTATTGACTATGGCATTTTCTATGAAGTTCGTGTGCCTGTGAAGCTTGTTGGATATACGGACAGTGATCTAGGTGGAACATCGATGACTCAAGGAGTACTTTGAGTTATGCATTTAACCTTGGAAGTGGAATTATTTCTTGGTGTTCAAAAAAAAACCAGTTGTGGCACTTTTGAAAGTCTATATGAGTGGGTCGTATATGATATATATGCAAGTATGAACAACTAACTATATATAACTAGATAGATAAAAATAGCAACGTAAATTAAAATAATAACACTAGGATTTTATACTAGTTCGGACCTCCCGTCCTACATCCGGTCCCGAAGTTCCTCTTCGGATTTTCCTTTCAACTAACCCTCACTTGACCCGGAGGAACAGGTTTACAATAGCAGAGTTTCTTTGTCAAGAATGTGTTCTATAACACTGATGTTGACTATTGAGTACAAGTGATTCCAATATATATATATATATATATATATATATATATATATAGAGAGAGAGAGAGGATATTGAATGATGAATTCTGAATATATGGATGTGTTAAATACAAGTAGTTGGTTGCTAGAGAACAAGTATAAGTCAGAGTATAGGAAATAAGAGCATAAGTACGCAAGGTGAGAAAACTCTTTGCATTCCTGACGCTATTTATAATAGAGAATTTTCTTGTATAGTTGCATATGTTGAATATATGGAAGTGTTAAATACAAGTAGTTGGTTGCTAGAGAACAAGTATAAGTCAGAGTATAGGAAATAAGAGCATAAGTACGCAAGGTGAGAAAACTCTTTGCATTCCTGATGCTATTTATAATAGAGAATTTTCTTGTATAGTTGCATATGTTGTAATCTCCCTAAAGTTGCTTCTGATGGTGATGAAGAGTTGCGGCGAAGAGAAGCAGATGTGTCCTTTCGAATGTGACAGTTGGTCTTTGAAATTACTCAGTCGAGTTCAAAATCAGACGTCTGGAGAAAATTTTCAGACGTCTGGTCTTCATATTTTTTTTATATCCGGTTGCTATTCAGACGTATGAGTTTATTATTAGACGTCTGTTTTCTTCTGAATTATGAACCAGAGAGTTTAACCAGACGTCTGAGCTTATTTCCAGACGTCAGTTTCCTTCTGAATTGTGACTAGAGAATTTATCCAGATGTCTGAGCATATGTACCAGACGTCTGATTTTCTCTGATTTGCAAACCAGAGAAAACATTCAGACGTCTGGCTATTGCACTCAGACGTCTGGAAATGTATATGATGCTTTATTTGTGTCTATGCCATTTCTTTTCAACTTCTACCGATTTGACGTCTTTTGATACTTTTCTTGAGTCTTGTTTTTGTCCGTTGGTGATGTTACTCTATCATCTACCTGTAAATAAAGATATATATATATATATACACACATTCGATTTCCAAGGTACAGTTGTTATCATCGAAACCATAGAGTTGATTTCCTAACAATCTCCCCCGTTTTGATGATGACAACTATTTAATGTACTTATATATAGATTAAAAATCTCCCCCTGAATATGTGCTTATTTTTATTGTTTTATGCTTATGTTTAAATTTCTCCCCCTTTGACATTATCAAAAAGAATTCGTAATGATTAAGCTAATCGTCAAAAAAGAAAATTTTCATTAATAACATAAAAAATATACATTCAAGGATGTGTAAAAAAACATAAACAACTACGATTCCTAATTTTTATAGTTTCTTTGGAGAAGATTGATTTAGGTCATCCTCCTTTGGTGAAGCTTGATTTGTATCACCCTCCTTTGTTGAAGCTTGATTTGTATCATCTTCCTTTGGTTCTTCTTTGATAGAAGTGCTAGCTTTTGAAGGAGATGTTAAAGCTTCTTTTGGAGGTTCTTCCTTAAATAATTTAGAATGTTTTGCATGAGGAGAAGGTACAGGGTTTGTCCAATCGTCAGAAGGTGGAGTTGGACCACGAACCCTTTGTAACACTTCTTTAAGAACCGATAGAACAGTTGAAAGAGAATCTTCAACTGTGGCTAGCCGTGTAGCGAACGAAGTTTCAAAGTTCTCAATTCGGCTAGCCAAATAATTTTGATTTAGAGATAGTATATGTTGGTTTCGGAGAGTGAGATCTCGAATACTTTCATTTGGATTTGTTTCTAGTCAAGTTTCTAAAATTTCTTCTTGTCCCGGATAATCAAAAGGTATGGGAGGAGGAGAAGTAATTTCTCGTTGTTGCTCTTCTTGTTGAGATGGAACAATGGGTGGTTGAGGAGGATTTTCAACTCTTCTAGATTGCCGAAGGTGCGTCCAATCTTCAAAGGACATGAATTCCAGAGGAATTTCAGGTAAGTGCATCAAGGAAAAGAATTTTATGGAAGCGTATTTTGGTGAAATTTCTTTGAACGTCGAGAGATAAGAAGGAATATTATGTGAATGAAGAAGTCCTATAATATAGGTAGGATAGATGATCGACGGCCTTGATCGAGTCCAAAAGTGTTTGAGCTCGTCGAAGATAAATTTTGCCCAATTTACTCTTGCCCTACTAAATATAGCATATAATGCTTTATGCTACAATTCAATAATTTTCTCGTTACTACCCATTCTTGGAATTAATTAACATCCGTGTTAGGAGTCAAGCTTTCGGACGTAAATACTTTGAATCAAACTTGGGCATTTCGTCTTCCCAGATTTGGTGAGTAGTAATATTTCGAGGCTTGAATCTCATATCTGGTATGTTGTGTACGTCTTCCCCGGTGTCGCAGCAACCTAGTGTTCGTCCTATCAAACTAGGGGTCAATCGAATCGTATTCCCGTATATACTAGACCAAAGCCAATTGTCCTCGTCCAGGAGTGTTCCATACCGAGGTACTATCTAGATTCGCATAAAATAGAAAAATGGCTAATTGGTCTACTTGGATATCATTTGATGTAAAATTAATTAGAGTCTCTAATCCGGCGTGTTCACATAACTCATTCAATTCATACATAGGGAATTTTAAGAGATTGTAAAAAGGTCCTATGTGAAGTTTCCTTTTCTGGGTATCTTCATACCTTTTAATAGAATGCAGAGCTCTATTCATCCACCGTTCAATTTGTTCGTCCGAGCAAACTTGGGGATTCGAAGATGTAGTCGGTTGATCTTGCTTTCTTTGGACATTTTAGGATTCTCAGTACGAGGCGGCATCGTGGTAATATTTGGTGTCGAATAGTGAATTGGAGCGAAAATTTTCTTTTAGAAAATCGTAGGAAGTAATAATTTTGAGATAAAAGAAAAAAGTGACGTTATCTGATCTATTCTAAATGGTCGATTGGGAATCAGACGTCTGGATTAGAAATCAGACGTCTGGTTCGCCCTAATTTTTACCCAGAGGATATTATCAGATGTCTGCTTTGTGACCCAGACGTCTGGTTTTGAGCATAGTTATAAAATTAAAGATATAGTGAGATTTTTCAGACGTTTGGAATTGAAAACAGATGTATGTTTTTGTTTAATTTCGAAACAGAAAACTAAGGCAGACGTCTGGATCTTATTTCAGACGTCTGGATTGTTCTGAATTTTATTTGGAGGAGACAGAACAACATTTCAGACGTCTGGGGGGTATATCAGACGTCTGATATATGCACACTCCTAAATTTTGAATAGTATATCCTTGTGTCAGACGTCTGAAAGTTGTTGATAGACGTCTGAAAATTGCAGATGGGCTAAAAATGACTTAAAATGTGATGATTTCACTTATATATCGAATGTAGATAAAAAATAACTTTATTGTTGTAAAACTATAATAACAAATAAGTTTAGATACATTCAATAATTAATACAATTTATTTATTTAGATGGAGATGGAGTTTGTGGATTTTCTGACTCATTATCCTTCCATGGTCTATGTGGGGACCATATATTTCCACGTTCATGAGTCCATGGAGAGACAGAAAATCGTCTTTGTGAGGGATCTGAAGAAGTACGATACGAAGAAGATGGATCCAATGAACTACAAGGTTTTGGTAGCGGTTCATGCACATCGTTCTTTCGGGACGAACAAAACTTCATCGCCACATGCTCAAGAAAGCTTAACCTTCGTGCTGTAACTTTTTATTTGAAATAAAGCTCTCGTTGAAGATCCATCTGTTGTTTTGGTAATGATGGATTTCATCAATTTTCTCCTTTGTGTTAGGAGAAATAAATAGAGAACTTTTAATTTTCTTATTATCCGGAGTAAAAACCGTACGATACGAAGACCACCTATATGTTGGCTCTTCCTTTGGTGTAGGTGTCGGAAGTCGTTGTGGGGTGTCAATCGAGCTATCCATTGTTGGTGTTGAGACGGAGATAGATATATAGGAATCTTCTGACAAACATTGTTATATTTTGTTTCTTCCTTTTTAATATTAAAAATTCATTTGTTTGAATGTAGTTTTTCTGTTTGGCTATATTTATATGCTGAAAATATTAAATATAGGCAAACCAATTTTCTAAAAGTTTAAAGGTGCAGAAATCAATGATATAAATTGTGGTGATTACTTTGGTGACTAATTTTAGCCTCAAAAAATATATTATATATTATATATATATATATATATATTAAGGAAGAAGGTCATTTAGTGAGAAAATACCTAAACTTCGTCGGAGTTTAGAGAAAGTTTGTTCATTTAATGGTTTTGTAAAGATATCGGCTACTTGATTTTCAATATTTACATATTCTAATGAAATGATTCCTTTTCAACATTGTCTCGTAGAATATGATGTCGTATATATATGTTTGGTTCGTGAGTGATTAACAGGGTTTTTTGACAAATTAATTGCACTTGTGTTATCACAATAAATTGGAGATTTGGTGATAATTTTACCAAAATCCGTTAATGTTTGTTTCATGTATATTACTTGCGCACATGCTAGAGTGGCGGAGATGTATTCGGCTTCGCAAGTAGAAAGAGAAATGCAATTTTGTTTTTTACTAAACCATGAAACTAAAGATTGTCCGATAAAATGACAACTTCCACTAGTACTCTTACGATCTGTTCTACATCCACCGAAATCTGCATCGCTATATGAAACAAGTTCAAATGATGATCCTTTAGGGTAGTACAAACCATAATCTTTAGTGCTAGATAGATAACTCAAAATTCGCTTAACCGCTCTTAGATGAGATTCTTTTGGTTTTGCTTGAAATCGAGCACAAAGACATACACTCATCATAATATCCGGTCGACTAGCCGTTAAATAAATTAGAGAACCAATCATGCTATGATATATTTTTTCATCAAAATCTTTTCCGTTTTCATCTTTTTCTAAGTGAATAGTGGTGCTCATAATTCTAATGGTTGTTTTGTAGAAATGTTATTTTTAGATTTAAACGATCTTTTCCTTAGTTATCCAATTTGACAATCATTACATAAATTTTCTACTTTGTAATTTATTTTAGGTAATCCTCTTACTAACTCATATTTTTCCAATTTATTAATACTTTTAAAATTGATATGACAAAATCGTTTATGCCATAACCATGGATCATCATGTTTGACGGTTAAACATAAGTTCGAATTTTTATTTATATTCATGTTTAATACATAAATATTTTTGTTTCTAAATCCTTCAAAAATGAGTTGTTTGTTGTTATCTAAAATATTACATCTATCTTTTTCAAAATTTATTTGAAAACCTTTATCACATAGTTGACTAATGCTTAGCAAGTTATGTTTTAAATTTTCTACTAATAAAACATTTGTAATAATAGGAGAGTTAGATATACCAGAGTTGATGATTTCTCCAATTCCTATGACATATCCTTTTGAATTGTCTCCAAAGGTTACCGTTCCACCATCGATGTATGTTATATTTGATAACATTTTTGAATTTCCGGTCATATGCTTGGAGAAATCGCTATGTAGTATCCATTTCTCCTTATTTTTTATTTTGGGTACCTCTTCAGTTTGTGCCATAAAACATACATTAGCTTGTTCTCAATCACTATCACTATCACTTTCAGAAGATGAAGAATCCGAATCATCCCAAGTTACTTTGAAAACCTTCTTCTTCTTGAATTTTTGAATTTTGTTATTCTTTTTCATTATTGAGTTTAGGGCAATCCTTCTTCATATGTCTGTACTGATCACATTCATAGCACTTGATTTGAGATATGTTTGTTGTGTTGGACTTTCCTTCTTTTTGAAACTTGGTCATCTTTCTAAATTTTTTGAATCTATTATAATTCTTGGCAATAAAAACTATTTATTCTTCATCTAGATCAGAGTCATCATTTTTTGTTGTTGGAAATGCTATATTCTTTTTCTCCAAATTTAGTTCTTTTCGTGCCTGCAATTTAGCTTCATAGCACATTAAATTTCCTATCAACTCTTCAACTTTGAGAGTAGAAAGATCATTAGCTTCTTCTATAGCTAAAACCTTCCTTTTCCAATCTAACGTCAAAGAGTTGAGTATTCGAGATATTAAATCAAAATCCGTGAATTTAACTCCTAATGCCATAAGATTATGTTGGATAGTTTGAAATCTAGAATACATGTCAACAATAGTTTCATTTTTCTTCATTTTAAATGAAGAATGGTTTCGCAAAATCGAAATCTTAGTTTGTTTTACCTTTGTTGTACCCTCATGTTTGTCTAAGCTTATTTCCAAACGTCTGTTTCCTTCTGAATTTTGAACAAGAGAATTTATCCAGACATCTGAGCATATGTACCAGACGTCTGATTTTCTCTGATTTGCAAACCAGAGAAAACATTCAGACGTCTGGCTATTGCACTCAGACGTCTGAAAATATATGTGATGCTTTATTTGTGTCTGTGCCATTTCTTTTCAACTTCTACCGATTTGACGTCCTTTGATACGTTTCTTGAGTCTTGTTTTTGTCTCTTTGGTGATGTTACTCTATCATCTACCTGTAAATATATATATATATATATATATATACACATTCGATTTCCATTGTATAGTTGTTATCAACGAAACCATAGAGTCTTAGTTTATTTGACCTTTGTTGTACCCTCTGTGTAATTTGTAAGGTACGCCAAATATCGAATGCAGTGGTGCATAACATGACACGTGAAAATTCATTTTTGTCTAAAGAACAAAATAAAACGTTCATAGCTTTAGCATTATTTGATGCTAAGGTATTTTGTGCATCAGTCAAGTGTTCATAGCAGTGGCAGGTATTTCATATCTATCTTGTGTGACTGACCAAATTTCAAGACCATTAGCTTCCATAAAAATTCTCATACGTGTTAACCAATATGCATAGTTAGATCCATTAAAAAGTGGGGGTCGTGCAGTGGATTGTCCTTCTTGAAAAATACTTGCTATATTAAATTGATTAAAAACGTGTTACTGTTATTTGATCTAAACCTTGCTCTGATACCAATTGAAAGTCTATATGAGTGGATCGTATATGATATATATGCAAGTATGAACAACTAACTATACAATATAACTAGATAGATAATAATAGCAACGTAAATTAAAATAATCACACCAGGATTTTATACTGGTTCGGACCTCCTGTCCTACGTCCAGTCCCGAAGCTCCTCTTCGGATTTTCCTTTCAACTAAACCTCACTTGACCCGGAGGAACAGGTTTACAATAGCAAAGTTTCTTTGTCAAGAATGTTTTCTATAACACTGATGTTGACTATTGAGTATAAGTGCTTCCAATATATATATCTATCTAGAGGATATTGAATGATGAATTCTAAATATATGGAAGTGTTAAATACAAGTAGTTGATTGCTAAAGAACAGGTATAAGTCAGAGTATAGGAAATAAGAGCATAAGTACGCAAGGTGAGAAAACTTTTTGCATTCCTAATGCTATTTATAATAATAGAGAGTTTTCTTGTATAGTTGCATCTGTTGTAATCTCTCAAAAGTTGCTTCTGATGGTGATGAAGAGTTGCGGCGAAGAGAAGCAGATATGTCCTTTCGAACGTGACAGTTGGTCTTTGAAATTACTCAGTCGAGTTCAAAATCAAACGTCTGGTGAAATGTTTCAGACGTCTGGTCTTCATATATTTTTTGTGTCTGGTTGCTATTCAGACGTTTGAGTTTATTATCAGACGTTTGCTTTCTTCTGAATTGTGAACCAGAGAGTTTATCCAGACGTCTGTGCTTATTTCCAGATGTCCGTTTCCTTCTGAATTGTGAACCAGAGAATTTATCCAAACGTCTGAGCATATGTACCAGATGTCTGATTTTCTCTGATTTGAAAACCAGAGAAAACATTCAGACGTCTGGCTATTGCACTCAGACGTCTGAAAATGCATATGATGCTTTATTTGTGTCTGTGCCATTTCTTTTCAACTTCTACCGATTTGACATCTTTTGATACTTTTCTTGAGTCTTGTTTTTGTCTCTTTGGTGATGTTACTCTATCATCTACCTGTAAATATAGATATATATATACGTTCGATTTCCATTGTATAGTTGTTATCATCGAAACCATAGAGTTGATTTCCTAACAACTTTCTACCACTGAACCGGAGTACATCATAGCATCTCTAGCAAGATGTCAAACTTTGTTGCTTAGAGGAATTTTTGAAAATCTAAGCTTCAAGCAAAAAATCCTATGATCATTTATTGCGACAATAGTTCTACTATCTCTGTCTCAAAGGATCCTATTTTACATGGAAGAACAAAGCATATTCGTCTACTTTTCCATTTCCTACGAGAACTCATTCGTAGTGAGTCTTGAGTATTGCCGAAGTGAAGAACAAATTGAAGATATCTTCACAAAGCTGCTTGGAGGGACTGCTTTCTCAAGAATTGTTGTTGCATTGGGTGTTCGAAGGAATTTTGGTTTAGGGGAGGCATTGTTGGTGTAAATAAAAATGAAAGAGTCGTGTCTGCTGATGTGAAAATTCATGTCTATTCGAATGAAGAGTCATGTCTATTCGAATGAAGAGTCATGTCTATTCGAATGAAGAGTCATGTCTATTCGAATGAAAAGTCATATCTGTTCAGTGAAGAGTCGTATCAGTTTACTGAAAAGTCATGTCTATTGAAATGAAGAGTCGTGTCTATTAAGTAAAAGTCGTGTCTATTGAAGTGAAAGGGTGTCTATTGAAGTGAAAGAGTGTCTATTTAAAAAGGTTATGTTCGTTTGTAAGGGTTGTAAACCACTATATATATGTGGTCATTTTGTTATGTTGTATGAAAGTTGTAGGCAAGACAAAACGCAAGTTATAAAAAAAAATTGTCTATCCTTCTTATCAAGAGAAGTGAAGCAAAGTAAACCATTTCAAGTGCCAACAAACACCCAAGAAAGAGCACTCACAATATGATCTATAGCAGCTTCATCTACATTGAGAAGGTTGCGTTTGTAGTTTAGCGGGGTTAAGCTGATTATATTATGTTTTCCGTACGTAAGATGTGCATGATCAATTGTAAAGGATCTAGTTTTGGTAAAGGCATGGAGTTTCATAAAGGGTCTTTTATTACGTCCAGCCATGACTTGGATACAACACTTGACCGAATCACATAACCGAGTGGCAGTCTTGAAAATATGTTGAAGTTAATATCGCGCGACAATTTCTCCATCTTAGATTAAGTTTTTGATTCGGACTTGGTGACCATTAGCGTCTCCTCCTTGCTCTCCTTGCTTGTAAATATACAGAATATAATTATCGGAGATGTTGATTGAAATGTTCACATAACAATTGAGCTGAGAAGCTAACAAAACATATGTTATACCACAGAAAATGAAATAATTATATCTAAGCACCTCACTGTAATATAGTTTGGGTCCAACTATATACTGGCATCATGTGTTAAAACATGTGTAATTTCATGTGTTATAACGCAAAACTATGCAGCTCATGTATTATCAACATATATCTCTTTAGAGTGAATTTCAGGAAAAGGTCACTGAACATGGATATTTTAATGATTTTTCTCCTTAACTAGATAAATGTTTCCAAATGGGTGTATTATATTGCATGGTTGATTATAAATTCCTTCTACTGGACTAATACATTCTGTTCTTGTAACGACCCAGATTTTCAGTCATTTGAAATTCGTAATATTTAATTGATTTTAAACATTAATAAGTAAAATTTGTAAGTCGAGTAATTTATTTTTCGAATATCTGGATTTAATTGGATAATTAAATCGATAATTTAATATGTGAAATTACAGAAATAATTGGAAATTGGGTTTAATGTGATTAAAAATAATTTGTAAACTTGTATTAAATCATATTGGAGTTAGAACGATATTTTAGAACTTTTAAAATTGAATTAAAAGTTAATGTGTGAAAATTGAATATTTTGATATTTAATTGACTAGTTAAAATAGCCATTTTTCAAACAGTCTCAGATTTCGACGAAACTAGTTTCATCGGATCCGTAATGTTAAATTATTGTATGGTTTCAAATTTCGTGTCATTCGGATTTACGGTATGTCCAGGGTAAGCTAAAACGCATAGAAATCGATTCGAGTGAATTTTGAATTTAAATAATTCGATTCAAAAACCTATCTTTCAAATTTGATCGAATTGGCTCCAGATATATATTCCATTGCGTTCGGAATGGGGGTAAAATATTATAAACGCCAGGCGGCACGTTCGTTTGGAGTTCGGAAAATTTTGGGATGAATAGTGTTTTGAAAATTTTCTATAAACGGACCCCCTTTTTCACAATTTTCAACAAAACAAAACCCTAAGGTTTCAGGCCGCCGGCTTCATATTCAATGGCCGATGTTTTTCGATTTTCTTCCTCCTTTCTCTTCAAATCCGTAAACAATTACGTAAATCTTCCAACTAGAAAAATGTCGGGCTCGTCGAGATCCATCGATCCAACAATGGTGATTGAATAATTAGCAACGTGGGGAGAGTTAGAGGCTCGCGTTCGTAGTGGGTTTGGACACGTTTTTCAAGTTAGGGGGAGGGCCAAGCTCGTTCGTATTCAGGGCATGGGTGGAGTTGCTGATGGCGCTTCGAGTGGCAGTGGTTGATCGAGGTGGAAGTGCTCAGTTGGTCGCGTGCAGTAGGGTTTGGACGGCTATTTTGGGTTGTTTCTCGGTCGCGTTTTCCTAGGGGAGAAGAACATATCGCAAGCAGCCAGGATTGCGGAGGCTTGAAGTCAACGTCGTGATGATTTAGGTTACAGAAAAAATTGTAAATATTAGTATATTTAATTCGTTCAAACTTTAAAAATGTGTAACTTTTTCATACGAGGTCCGTTTTGGACGAAACGAATTACGTTGGGTTCGTATGGATGAGCACTACATAATGGAGCTGGTTTGGAGTCGTTTGGAGCTAGTGATAATTTTGGGTAAAATTAAACGCGCTTTTAATTTTATTCGAAATAAAACGCTGAAACTATTACTTAAAGCAAGGTGAGAACTTCTCACTCAATTGAATCTGTTTCGATTTAAATTTTAAATAGTTAGATTTAAAATTGTTGATTGCTTGATTGGATGATAAATTATTATCTGTTATTGATTGAAATAGACATTATACGCCGTATATTAAGCGGAGGTTATTTATTAAAAACATATGCCGCGAATATTTCACTGCAAAGTGAAATTGGTATTATATATGTACTTGGAGTTGATTTCCCGCATTATATAGCGGATGAGACCCTATTGCGCCACATAACAGCGGATAATATTTTATAAATCGCATATACCGTGATATTTCGTATTGGAACGGAATTCGTATTGTGCTAACATCTGTGGATGCAGGGAAACATGTTGGAGGGATCCAACTGGATTCTTCAACAGTAATTGATTTATTTACAGATATTGTGATATATTCTATTATCATATGATGATATATGATGTTTGGATGCCGTGATTGATTATTTGGTGCTGTTGCATCATAGGTCCTATTTTGGAGTTTTAAAAATGTTAAAGGAATGATTTTCAAAATTTAAAAGGATTTTAAAGTGATTTTTGAAAGTATACGTTTTATTAAATTTTTGGAATTGATTCATTTTAAATAATTAAACGTTAAAAATTTTATGTTATAAAAATTATGATTCTTGTGAAATATAACCGAAATGTGGTTTTTGAAATAAGTAGTTGATTAATTTATAAAATGGTTTAAATTGGGATTTTTGAATTATTATAAACGATTTATATAAAAGATTTATAAAATTGATATTTTATAAATTAAATTATTGGAATTATAAAACGAGTTTTTACAAGCGTTAAAATGAAGTATAAATGGATTTCATAAGTAAATGAAATTTATAGATTTATAAATTGGGAAGTTATAGAATGAATAGATTTTGTAAAATAAAAGATTTATAGGTAATTAACTTATAAATTGGATTTTGGCATTTAATTGGGATATAAATAGAATTTGTTAATAAAGTGATTTTATAAGTTGAAGTTGTTATAAAATATAAATGGGATTTATAAACATTGCTTAATAAATCTGAAACTGACTTATTTTGATAAGTCAATTATTTTAGATTTTTAAAGGCGATATATTCAAGATTTTGGACAGTGGATAATCCTTTAAATAAAATGTGCAGAAAAATGTTGAATTTGGTTAACGAAGAATATTCACGGTTCTGGGACAGTGAATAATATATTAAAGTGTTTTGGGAAAGTGATATTTTAAATAGAATTAAAACGATTTGAAGTTGTTTTAAAATGTATTAAGTGTCGAAACCATAAATTTCAACATTCATTGTTGAAATAGGCGTTTTCGAGAAATAAGGAAAAGATGGACATAACACTGTTGTTATAGTAAATGATTTCCGAAAAGAAAGGTTTTGTATAGTATTGGGATTTATATATCTATCTTAATTTCGAATCCCTATACTAGTGATTTTGGGTTGTCGTAATGATATTTTACGCAACATTCGTTTTGGCCCAAATAAATGTGTTTAAGAGAATGTTTTCTTTAAAGAATGAAATATATGCTTAATCGTGTTTTATGTATATTGAATATTTTCTAAGTATTGAAAATAAATAGATCTGTGAATTACTTATGGTTAAATAAGTATTTGGAAATGTATTCCAATATGAAGTGAAATGTTTTGGGTTTTTATCTTTTAAAGATAAATTGAAAATGAATAAGTATTTGGAAGTTTTTTCCAATGAATAAATTGAAATGGTTTAGAGAATATATCTTTTTAAAGATAAATTGAAGTGAATATCTAGCAAGTTATTTATTTATGGAAGATTAATCAAAAGGGCCTAGTGATTGTTATGGTGTTGGATATTTGGTTGTTGGCCTTTATAGTTAAATAACCGACTATCAATATTTACCTTTTAATGGGTATTTGTTATGATTGCTTGAATATGAATGCTACACTTATTTTGAAAATAAGCGCTCGTTATTCGGTTTAGCCGGGAGAGGACCTTTGTGTCATAAATCCAATTTCGTAATGGACTGGTATGGATGTGTGTCTCACATTACAATTTGAGATGTAAAGCTGGTTTCTATCAAATATATTTCTGTTGGTGGCGGAGAATTTATTCTCTTAGCTTAACACCCTTCTCTGAGACGTACGAGCTCAGAGGTTATGTAGTTGATGGTTACTAGTGATATATTCTCAAATTGGTAATGTGGCATACGAAGTGCTGTTGAGTATTTGTTGATCAAAGTGTGTCTTTTGTATAAAGCGTAGCTTTGTGGACGAGACTTCGTCGGACCTCACAACCCGAAAATGGTCAAAACAGGAAAGATGCGGCAAGGTTATTAGGGGATCGCGCCCCCTTAGTGTATATCATTTCCTTCTGGATATAGGTGGTATTATGGTATGGAACCCTGATATTTAACCTATGTTTTTGCTGCAAACTTATTACTTTGTGGTTGTTGGTGAATCCCGGGATTTAGGTCGGTTGCGACCGGGGGATGGCATATTTGTGTCAGTAGTTACCCAGCTAGGGGTAACCCGGCCTTGTGTTGGCAGAGATCTAACCGTAATGTTAGGTTAGGTTCTCGGGGTGTCTTTCCAGAGGCGTACTCATGTGGCGAAGGGAAGTTCCTTGGCCTGACCATTTGTTGGAAATCCAAACTCCAATACGAAATCCTGTACGGTTTTAGTTGTAGAACCTGCCATTTACTTATGGTGGCGCCCCACTGTTTAGATGGTAGCTATAGTAGGCATAGTTCGGAATGTCTATATTGGCTAAGATTTATATCTTTACTTTCGAAATGTTTTCCTACACTTTGCACTTATAATAATAATATCAAATAAATCTTTCTACGTATCAAGCATATTTGGCTATCATACGGAGAAATCTCCTCCGATTCTGCGTTTGCATTGTGTGTGTGTGCGGGAGGCCTTATGGTAGTCTCATTTTCTAAAAGGCATTGGAAATTTAATTTAAAATATTTCTTTGTTTATTTTTAAAGATAAACTGTTTTAAGTTCTCACACCAGTCGCATAACTGACCTGGAGTTTATTATTTCCTTCCTAAACTCTGGGTGCCCACCAATTTTAACACGGGCAGTCAAGAGTTAGGTTATCAGGTTACTCTGGAATTCAGGAGTTGCTGTAGAGATCTGGAGGCAAGTTGGATGGCTTGGCGTATCAATTAGTATATATATTTCTTTTCCGTTGTTTGTTGTAGTAAACTTTGTAATGTGATGTGATGTGATGTGATGTGATGTGATGTGATGTGATGTGATGTGATGTAATGTAATAACTGATATAGTTCTTTTGATTTAAAGAATATTCATTTATCTATTGTATGTTGTTCCGTTGCGATTGTGAGATTCTGTTATTGTTTCTGTTGTTTTCTTTTTCTTTCTCTTTTCTTCTATCTTCCACTCTTCTTTAACCCTAACGATACAGTTTACCGGCCTTCGATTGCTCGAAAGTTGATACAGTGGACGTATTAATGTCGACCTTCGTGGACAAAAAATCGTTAGTCGTTACATTTGGTATCAGAGCATATGGTTAAGTGACAACCTTGGCTCTGTTGGGAATTACTCATTAGAGATAGAGTTAGCAGTACTCTAGAATGAGTTGAGTGTAATAATAAATATGAGCGTGTATTTGTTAGTGAATATGAAATTTTTTTGTATTGTGTTGACTTATCGGTTGATTGTTTATTGATTCTGGTCGGTACAGTCTAGCTAACTGTCGTCGATAGGGATTTCTAAACTCTTAAACAAGATAAACCGACATAGTATCATTTTAAATTGGGTAAATAAAATAATTTTACCTCGATTATATTTTATATATAGAGGAATAATTTTTCAGAATTATGAAAGTGTATATAAATTGATTGTTTGGTTGTTGAAAATGTAAGAATATATATAAGTTAATTAAAAGATGTTTGAATAAGTTAAATGAAACATATTGTAAAAGAATAAATTGTATAAGCAAAGAATTATAAGTATGGAATTATAATTAATGTGATTTACAATTGTGAAATAATCTTATATATAAGAAGTGAAACTATATGAATATATATATATATATATATTGTAAACTGTGATTCATGATTTGAAATAAAATTCCAGAGGAATATTTGGAAATGTTTTGAAAGGGTTTGCAATTTGGAAAATATTAAATTCCTTTTTGAGTTTGAAAATGGTTTTCAAAGGTTTGGAAAAATGTTTTTGGATGGATAAAAGCTCTAAACTCTTTTCGGTCACTGGAAAATAATTCTGATGATGATTGCAACATCATCGGTGTTCATTTTCGGGTTTCCAAAAGAGAGATTGCTGCCAAATTGTTTTAAATTAAAGTTGTTTGGAAAATTTGGGTTTATTTTTGGAAATTCAAAAGATAATTTTAATTGTTTTCAAAAATGGTTTTGAAAGATTGAAAAGACTCTGAAATGTTATATAAAATGATTGGAATACAATTATTATGTTGGAAAATAAATTGTGAATAAATAAATAAAATTTGCAAGTGCAAGAAAATGAAATTGAAATCCATTTCGAATTTATAAGAAAATAGAATTTAGTTTAGAATTGGAATCTGAATTGGATTTATAAGGGAAAATTTAAGTTAAGTTAAAAAATAATGTTTGAAATGAAATATAACTTAAGTAATGTTGTATGAAGTTGATTTTGGTATCGAAGTAAATTAATAAAGTGAATTAAATGGATGTGAACTTGAGTTATATAAATGAAATTCAACCTTATTTGTTCAATGAATTAGCAATTGAATTAAAGAATGAATTGAATGTAAATCAATTGAATATAAATAAATTGATATGAAATAATGGATGTAAGTGTTAATTCCTTAAAGCTAATTAAAAGTGAACCAAATTGAATGAATGTAAGAAAAGTAAAGAAATTTGGTTGTATTGGATATACATTGTTTGTTATTTGATTGATAGTTGATTGTATAGAAATTCATACGAGATTGAATTGACAAAAAATGAAAGCTATGTAATTTGATTAGATGTATGGAAGTAAACTAACTTGAATGTAAATTAGTGAATATAAACTAATTGAATATGAATAAATGAATGTTAGTAAAAACATCCAATGTTAATGAATCAAATGTAATTTAAATTGGAAAACCAATTCATTGAATGATAATGAGAAGTGAAAGTGTATTGATTTGGTTATGTATGTTAGTTGAATGATAGTTGGTTGATGGTTGAATTTATTGCTTTTGTTGCATTTGCTATATTGGCACATGTAGTTGTTGTAGTGATATATCTTGTATATTGATATTACTTTCATATATGCATGTTTCTCATTGTTTGTTGAGAGTTTAGTAGGTGCGGATTTCGCTTGCTTTGCATTTGGGGCTTGCTTTCACGCTATATTAGCCGTATATGCTCGCTAATAATATATAAGGTACATATCTCGGACTACATATCGTACTTTTACACTTTTTCCCCTGCGGGATGCCTTATTACTTGATGAGATGTGTATTTGTGATATATATAGAGACTATGGCGAATTTTTCTGAAAATTTAAGGCGTTAGAATAATTTTAGAGAAAATTGGAAAATTTTGAAAACTATAACTTTGATTTTTGAGTTATAAAAGTTAAATGATATAGTTGGTTTTGAAAGATAACTAAGTATAGATTTGAAAACTTAGTAAAAGTTATTATAAGAAGTTTAACTAATGGATTTTGGGAAAGTTAAACACTTAAGTGGAATTGAAATCTAATTTGAACAAATGGTTTTGAAAAGTTAATGGATTCTGTAACTTTTTCTTACTTGGTAATTTCGAGGACGAAATTCTTTTAAGGGGAAAAGTTTGTAACGACCCAGAATTTCAATCATTTGAAATTCATAATATTTAATTAATTTTAAATATTAATAAGTAAAATTTGTAAGTCAAGTAATTTATTTTTCGAATATCTGTATTTAATTGGATAATTAAATCGATAATTTAAAATGTGAAATTACAGAAATAATTGGAAATTGGGTTTAATGTGATTAAAAATAATTTGTAAAGTTGTATTGAATCATATTGGTGTTAGAATGATAATTTAGAACTTTTAAAATTGAATTAAAAGTTAATTTGTAAAATTGAATATTTTAGTATTTAATTGACGAGTTGAAATAGCCATTTTTCAAACAGTCTCGGATTTCGTCGAAACCAGTTTCATCGGATCCTTAATGTTAAATTATTATAGGGTTTCAAATTTCATGCCAATCAGATTTACGGTTTGTCCGGGGTAAGCTAAAACGCTTAGAAATTGATTCGGGTGAATTTTGTATTTAAATAATTCAATTCAAAAACCTATCTTTCAAATTTGAACGAATTGGCTCCCGATATATATTCCATTGCATTTGGAATGGGGGTAAAACATTATAAACGCCATGCGGCACGCTTCGTTTGGAGTTTGGAAAATTTTGGGATGAATAGTGTTTTGGAAATTTTCTATAAAAGGACCCCCTTTTTCACAATTTTCAACAAAACAAAACCCTAGGGTTTCAAGCCGTCGGCTTCATATTCAATGGCCGATGTTTTTCGATTTTCTTCCTCCTTTCTCTTCAAACCTGTAAACAATTACGTAAATCTTCCAACTAGAAAATTGTCGGGCTTGTCGAGATCCATTGTTCCAACTGCGGTGATTGAATAATTCGCGACGTGGGGAAAGTTGGAGGATCGCGTTCGTGGTGGGTTTGGACACATTTTTCGAGTTAGGGGGATGGCCGAGCTCGTTCGTATTCAGGGCGTGGGTGGAGTTGCCGATGCGCTTCGAGTGGCAGTGGTTGATCGAGGTGGAAGTGCTCGAGTTGGTCGCGTGCAGTAGGGTTTGGACGGCTATTTGGGTTGTTTCTCGGTCGTGTTTTCCTCGGGGAGAAGAACATATCGCATGCGGCCAGGATTGCAGAGGCTTGAAATCAACGGCCCTGATGATTTTGGTTATAAAAAAAATTGTAAATATTAGTACATTTAATTCGTTTGAACTTTAAAAATGTGTAAATTTTTCATACGTGGTCCGTTTTGGACAAAACGAATTGCGTTGGGTTCATATGGACGAGCACTACGCAATGGAGCTTTTTTGGAGTCGTTTGAAGCTAGTGATAATTTTGGGTAAAATTAAACGCGCGTTTAATTTTATTTGAAATAAAACGCTGAAATTGTTACTGAAAGCAAGGTGAGAACTTCTCACTCAATCGAATCTGTTTCGATTTAAATTTTAAATAGTTAGATTTAAAATTGTTGATTGTTTGATTGGATGAAAATTATTATCTTTTATTGATTGAAATAGACATTATACGCCGTATATTAAGCAGAGGTTATTTATTAAAAACATATGCCGCGAATATTTCACTGCAAGATGAAATTGGTATTATGTATGTACTTGGAGTTGATTTCCCGCATTATATAGCGAATGAGACCCTATTGCGTCGCATAATAGCGGATAATATTTTATAAATCCCATATACCGCGATATTCCATATTGGAACAAAATTGGTATTGTGTTAACATCTGTGGATGCAGAGAAACAGGTTGGAGGGATCTAACTGGATTGCTCAACAGTAATTGATTTATTTACAGATATTATGATATATTATGTTATCATATGATGATATATGATGTTTGGATGCCGTGATTGATTATTTGGTGCAACATCATTGGGCCTATTTTGGAGTTTTAAATATGTTAAAGGAATGATTTTCAAAATTTAAAAGGATTTTAAAGTGATTTTTGAAAGTATACGTTTTATTAAATTTTTGGAATTGATTCATTTTAAATAAATAAACGTTAAAAATTTTATGTTATAAAAATTATGATTCTTGTGAAATATAACCGAAATATGATTTTTAAAATAAGTAGTTGATTAATTTATAAAATGGTTTAAATTGGGATTTTTGAATTATTATAAACGATTTATATAAAAGATTTATAAAATTGATATTTTATAAATTAAATTATTGGAATTATAAAACGAGTTTTATAAGCGTTAAAATGAAGTATAAATGGATTTCATAAGTAAATGAAATTTATAGATTTATAAATTGGGAAGTTATAGAATGAATAGATTTTGTAAAATAAAAGATTTATAAGTAATTAACTTATAAATTGGATTTTGGCATTTAATTAAGATATAAATAAAATTTGTTAATAAAGTGATTTTATAAGTTGAAGTTGTTATAAAATATAAATGGGATTTATAAACATTGTTTTATAAATCCGAAACCAAATTATTTTGATAAGTCGGTTATTTTAGATTCTTAAAGGAGATATATCCACGATTTTGGACGGTGGATAATCCTTTAAATAAAATGTGTAGAAAAATGTTGAATTTGGTTAACGAAGAATATTCACGATTTTGGGACAGTGAATAATATATTAAAGTGTTTTTGGGGAAGTGGTATTTTAAATAGAATCATTTGAAGTTGTTTTAAAATGTATTAAGTGTCGAAACCATAGATTTCAACATTCATTGCTGAAATAGACGATTTCGAGAAATAAGGAAAAGATGGACTATAACACTGTTGTTATAGTAAATGATTTCCGAAAGGAAAGGTTTTGTATAGTATTGGGATTTATATATCTATCTTAGTTTCGAATCCCTATACTAGTTATTTTGGGTTGTCGTAACAATATTTTACGCAACATTCGTTTTGGTCTAAATAAATGTGTTTAAGAGAATGTTTTCTTTAAAGAATGAAATATATGCTTAATCGTGTTTTGAGTATATTGAATATTTTTTAAGTATTGAAAATAAATAGATTTGTGAATTATTATGGTTAAATAAGTATTTGGAAATGTTTTCCAATATGAAGTGAAATGTTTTGGGTTTTTATCTTTTAAAGATAAATTGAAATGAATAAGTATTTGGAAATATTTTCCAGTTAAAGATAAATTGAAGTGAATATCTGGCAAGTTATTTATTTATGGAAGATTAATCAAAATCGCTTAGTGATTGTTATGGTGCTGGATATTTGGTTGTTGGCCTTGATAGTTAAATAACCGACTATCAATATTTACCTTTTAATGGGTATTTGTTATGATTGCTTGAATATGAATGCTACACTTATTTTGAAAATAAGCGCTCGTTATTCAGTTTAGCCAGGAGAGGACCTTTGTGTCATAAATCCCATTCTGAATAAGTGATATGTCGTAATGGATAGCATTTGAAGACCGGTGTTGAAGACCGGGTATTTTTGAAAACGGAAGGATTACCGTCGAATGTTTCTGCATCGGCTGATCTCCGATATAGAGATTTTATCACACTTTGTGATGGGAAATCCGGTCGTGATTAGTGAACATCCAGATTGCAAGGGCTTCTTTGGAAGTGCCTTCGGTTCTGTTCGAACCCAGAATGGACTTGTATGGATGTGTGTCTGACATTACAATTTGAGATGTAGAGCTGGTTTCTATCAAATATATTTCTGTTGGTGGCGGAGAATTTATTCTCTTTGCTTAACACCCTTCTCTGAGATGTACGAGTTCAGAGGTTATGTAGTTGATGGTTACTAGTGATATATTCCCAAATTGGTAATGTGGCATACGAAGTGCTGTTGAGCATTTGTTGATTAAAACGTGGATTTTGTATAAAGCGTAGCTTTGTGGACGAGACTTCGTCGGACCTCACACCCCGAAAATGGTCAAAACAGGAAAGATGCAGCAAGGTTATTGGGAGATCGCGCCCCCTTAGTGTATGTCATTTCATTCTGGATAGAGATGGTATTATGGTATGGAGCCCTTATATTTAACTTATGTCGTTGCTGCAAACTTATTACTTTGTGGTTGTTGGTGAATCCCAGGATTTAGGTCGGTTGCGACCGGAGGATGGCATATTCGTGTTAGTAGTTACCCAGCTAGGCGTAACCCGGCCTTGTGTTGGCAGAGATCTAACCGTAATGTAAGGTTAGGTTCTCGGGGCGTCTTTCCAGAGGCGTACTCATGTGGCAATGGGAAGTTCCTTGGCCTGACCATTTGTTGGAAATCTGAACTCAAATACGAAACCCTGTACGGTTTTAGTTGTAGAACCTGCCATTTACTTATGGTGGCACCCCACTGTTTAGATGGTAGCTATAGTACGCATAGTTCGGAATGTCTATGTTGGCTAAGATTTATATCTTTATTTTCGAAATGTTTTCCTACACTTTGCACTTATAATAACAATATCAAATAAATCTCCTCTGATTTTGCGTTTGCATTGTGTATGTGTGTGCGGGAGGCCTTATGGTAGTCTCATTTTCTAAAAAGCATTGCGAATTTAATTTAAAATATTTCTTTGTTTATTTTTAAAGATAAACTGTTTTAAGTTCTCACACCAGTCCCATAACTGACCTGGAGTTTATTGTTTCCTTCCTAAACTCTGGGTGCCCACCAATTTTAACACGAGCAGTCAAGAGTTAGGTTATCAGGTTACTCTGGAATTCAGGAGTTGCTGTAGAGATATGGGGGCAAGTTGGATGGCTTGGCGTATCAATTAGTATATATATTTCTTTTCCGCTGTTTGTTGTAGTAAACTCTGTAATGTGATGTGATGTGATGTGATGTAATGTAATAACTGATATAGTTCTTTTGATTTAAAGAATATTCATTTATCTATTATATGTTGTTCCGCTACGATTGTGAGATTCTGTTATTGTTTCTGTTGTTTTCTTTTTCTTTCTCTCTTCTTTTATCTTCTACCTCTTCTTTAACCCTAATGGTATGGTTTTCCGGCCTTCGATTGCTTGGCAGTTGATGCAGTGGACGTATTAATGTCGACCTTCGTGGACGAAAAATCGTTAGTCGTTACAATTCTTGAGCTTTGCACAAAAGTCCGTATTTCTGATGTTGTTGCAAGAAAAACCCCTGTAATAATAAGAATGTAAATTAGGTCTCTGTTTTATCTAAATCAAAAAAGAACAAACTAACTTATATTTTCCTGATAAAAATTCAAATTTTTTGAAAATTTCAAAAGTCTCTAAAAGAATTAAAGAATTAAAAAATGCAAACTAGCTTGCGCTTTCCTGATAGAAAGTACAAGTTAACTAGCGCTTTTCAAAATTTTCAAAAATTTCAAAAAGAATTTCAAAATAACAGAAGTGTAATTTAACTTGCATTTTCTGTTAGAAAAGTGTAAGTTACCTTGCATTTTCTATTTTTTAAAAATTAAGAATCAAATTTGCATATTCATTTCTGTAGGACTATTCTAATAACAACATAAATAATAGTGACATGTAGCTCTTATCTTGTTCGGTTCTCCCATCCAAATATGTCAATTTTTAACATAGTTTGTACATTGCAGCCTACGTGATCCACAGACAAATAATAAACACATCTACTAAGATAATATCTTTCTCTTCCGCATTTTGTAGTCAATAACCGCGCATAATGTATTTTTACCTAATAAATCGAACATGTTCATCTAACTATATTTTATACATATATTAATCAGGATCTGTAACGACCCAGAATTTTTATAAATTAAAATTTGAATATTTAATTAATTTTAAATATTAATAAGTGAATTTATAAGTCAAATAAATTTTATTTTGAATTATTGGATTTAATTGGATAATTAAATCGATAATTTAATACGTTAAATAATGAAAATAATTAAAAATTGAGTTAAAAATGATTGAAAATAATTTGGAAAATTTTATTTTATCATACTGGAGTTATAGAAATATTTTAGAACTTTTAAAATCGAATTAAAAGTTAATTTGTGAAAATCGAATATTTTAATATTAAATAATCGACTGTAAAATAGCCAATTTTTGGACAGTCTCAGAATTGAACGAAACTAGTTTCATTGGATCCATAATGGTTAGTTATTACCGGATTTCAATTTTCGTGTCAATCGAAGTTATCGTTTGTTCGTGGCAGCTCGAAACGCATAGAATTATTTTTAATTTAAATTTGGCGAGTCAAAATAGCCATTTTTCAAAAAGTCTCGGATTTCGACGAAACCAGTTTCATCGGATCCGTAATGTGATATTATTGTAAGGTTTCAAATTTCAAGTCAATTGGATTTACCGTTTGTCCGGTACAAATTAAAACGCCTAGAAATCGACTTAAATCGGTTTAATTTAAATTGAACGTTTTCAGCCATAACTCGCACATACTTCCGAATTAGCTTCCGAAACCTGTTCCATTGTGTCCGGAACGCGGGATAAACCCTAGGTACGCTGGTTACGGCGTCTAAATCGGAGTTCGGAAAATCCGGGATGAATAGTGTCGCTCGTTCCTTATAAATAGACCACCATCTTCATAAATTTGATAAAAATATAAACCCTAACCCTAATAATTTGCTGTAGCCGCCACTTATACATGAATGGCCAGAATTCAATTTCCTTTCCCCCTCAATCTCTCTCAATCTACAAAGAATTAGAAGAAGTTGTTAACTACAAAGATGAAGAGCACGAGATGAGCTTTAAATCCATACGGATATGATCGGAAATGGTGCGACGAAGGGAGAGATAAGTGGGGCCGAAACTTGCAGCTGTGCACGCGTCTCGAGGGTAGAGGGGGAGGCCGAGTTGGCCATGGTGGTAGGCGTGGGTAGCTAGCGTCGTGTGCTTCGCGATGGCGGAGATGTGATCGAATATAATCGTGTGTGGTGAGAGCATAATTAAACCCTAGTTCAAGCTATGGGTTCGGCCTCAAAATTGTGTTTACTGGAGACTTGCGTGAGGAAGAAGAAGTGGGATGGACGGTCTTGATGCAGTGGATCTGGATCATGTGGCTATGGCTTGCTTAGGTTTAAAATTAATTAAGTTAGTTGTAATTTAAGTTATATAAATCGTGTACGAACTTCAATAATTCATAACTTTTTCATACGAGGTCGAAAAAATGCAAACTCAGTTGCGTTGGAATCGTATGGACGAGCACTACGCGATGGAGTTGGTTTGGAGTCGTTTGGAGTTAGTGAGAATTTCGGGTAAAATTAAACGCGCGTTTAATTTTATTCGAAATAAAAGCTTAAACGGAATTTAAAACCAAGGTGAGAACTTCTCACTCAATCGAATAGATTTCGATTTTATTTTAAATAGTTAGATTTAAAATATTTGGATGCATGTTTGAATGATGACTGTAAATTATTGATTGTTAAAATAGACATTATGCGCCGTTAGTAAGCGGATGTTATTTAATATAAACATATACCGCGAATATTTCATAAACAGTGAAATTGGTATTATATATAATATCAATATATATATATTGGCATATGTATATATTGCAGTTGTTGATTTCCCGCATTTTTTGTTTAGCGGATGAGACCCTATTACGCCGTTATTAAGCGGATAATATTTATTAAGAACATATACCGCGATAATTTCGTACTGGAGCGAAATTGGTATTGTGCTAATGTTTTTGGATGCAGGAAACAGGTTGGAGGGATCCAACTGGATTCCTCAACAGTATTTATTTTATTTCAGATATTTTGATATTTGATTGATTATCATATTGATATATGATATCGTTGTAGTGGTGATTGACTATCTGATGTGTAGCATCATTGGACCCAAATTTTGGGATTTTTAAATGATCTTTAAAATGATTTTTGAAAATATACTTTATTTCTGGAATTGATCCATTATAAATAAATAAACGTTATAATTTTTAAAGTTATAAAAATTATGGTTTTTGTGAAATATAGTTAAAAAGCTGATTTTTAGAAATACGATTAAAAGTCGATTTTTGAGAAATATGAACTAATGATTTTATAAAATAATTTAGATTGGATTTTTGAATATATGATAAAAGTTTAAATATAGGATTTATAAAATTTGATTATTTTATAAATCAGAATGATGAAATTATAAAGGAATTTAAAGACGTTGTAAAAGAAAAATATAAATTGATTTATATTAAAGATTTATAAATTGATAATTTATAAATTAGAACGTAGGAATTATAAAACGAGCTTTTATAAGTATTAGAATAAATTGTGAATGAATTTCATAAATAGAATGAAATTTATAGAATTTTATACGGAGAAGTCATAAATGGAATTTTATAAGCAGTAAGTTTATAAAATTTATTATGTTGTTAAAATAATAGTTTTGGATAAATAAATGAATCTTATAAGTTATAAGATTTATAATTATGAAATTCTAAGGAACGATTTTGTGAAATAATCGTTTATAAGTAGTTAACTTATAATATGAACGTTTAGTTTATAATTTAATTATAAACTGGAATATGTTAATAAAGGGATTTATAAAAAGGAAGTTTTTTTTAATAAATCGAAATGGAATTTATAAACGTTGTTTTATAAATTCACAAACGACTTATTTTGATAAGTTAATTGTTATAACTTAGAAATAGAGTTATATTCACGTTTTTAGACAGTGAATAATTCTTTGAATTAAAATGAATAAAAGGATGGAATTTGTTAAAGAAGTATATTCACGTTTTTGAATAGTGAATGATATGTTAAAGAAATTGTTTTGAATGAGATGTTTAAATTGAATTAAAACGATCTAACGATGTTTTAAAATGTGTTGAGATTCGAAACCATAGATTTCAACATTGATTGTTGAAATAGACGTTTTCGAGAAATAAAAGGAAATAGTGGACTATAACACTGTTGTTATAGTAAATGATTTCCGAATGGAAATGTTTTGGTTTAGTATTGGGATTTATATATCTATTTTAATTTCGAATCCCTATACTAGTGATTTTGGGTTGTCGTAACGATGTTTTACGTAACATTCGTTTTGGCCCAAATAAATATGTTAAGTGAATGATTTCCTTAAAGAATAAAATATATACTTAATTCGGTTTAAGTATATTGAATATTTTCTAAGTGTTGAAAATAAAAGATTGTGAATTACTTATTTAGTAAGTATGGAATTGTTTTCCAGTATAAAGTGAATATTTAGAATTTATCTTTTTGAAGATAAATTGAAATGAATGATTGAAATCATATATGCATGGATATTTTGAAATATAAATTCATTATGGAATTTATATGTGAAAGTGGAACTTGAAAAAAATAAATATTGATTTATTTTGGAAGTGTTGAAATTATATATATATATATCTTGTAAAGATATTTTGGAAAATAAATAATTTGGAAAATTATTTGGAATCTGGTGATGTATGCATATCAATTGATAGTTCAATAACCGACTATCAATATTTCCCTTTGAATGGGTATTTGATGTGAATTGTTTGAAATTGAATGCACACTTATTTTGAATAAGCGCTCACTATTCGGGTTAACCGGGAAAGGACCATGGGGTCGTATAACCCATTCCGAATATGTGATACGTCGTTGTGAATTGCATTTGAAGATCGGTGTTGAAGACCGGTATTTGCGAGAGCGATAGGATGACCTATCGATTGTCTCTGCACTGGGTCGCACCTGGTATAGAGATTCCATAAGTGATGGGAAATCCGATCAGGATTGTGAATATCCGGATTGCAAGGACTTCTTTGTAAGTGCCTTCGGTTCTGTTCGATCCCGGAACAGACTTGTATGGATTGTATGCCTGACATTACAATTTGAGATATAAAGCCGATTTCTTTCAAATATATTTCTGTTGGTGGCGGAGAATTTATTCTTTGCTTAACACCCTTCTTTGAGACGTACGAGCTCAAAGGTTATATAGTTGAAGTTATCAGCGATATATTCCCAATTTGGTAATGTGACATGCTGAGTGATGCTGAAATGATCATTGTGTTGATTATTGTGATAGGATCATTTATTTGATCGTCTATCCTTGTGATCATTGTGTTGATCATTTGTTGACCCAAAGCATGGCTTTTGTATAAAGTATGTTTTTGTGGACGTGACTTCGTCGAGCCTCACATCCCGGAAATGGTCAAAACAGGAAAGATGCGGCAAGGTTATTAGGGGTTGCTGTAGCTCCCCTTAGGGTATGTGCATTTCCTTCTGGAAAGGGGTGGTATCATGGTATGGAGCCCAGATACTTACTCATGTTGAAAACACTCTATTTATTATGGTGTGATGTTGGATATCGAGCGCTCGGTTGAAAAGGTCCTAAAGGACCGGGGGATGGCATATTCGGTCAGTTGTTGCTCAGTTAGGAGTAACCCGGCCTTGTGTTGGCAGAGATCCGGTTTGGTTCTCGGGGATGTCTTTCCAGAGGCATTCTCATGTGGCAATAGGAAGTTCCTTGGCCTGACCATCTGTTGGAAATCCAAAGAAACAATACGTGACTTGTACGGTATTAGTTGTATAACCTGCTATGGAATGTGGCGGTAACCTGCTATTGAACATAGTTAGCTATAGTAGGCATACGATAATGGTCGTATGTTGGCTAAGATTTATATTCTACTTTCGAAAGGATTTGTTATACATTATGCACTAGTAATAATATCAAATGTTATTTTTAATGCGTATCAAGCATCTTTGACTATCATAAGGAGAAATCTCCTCTGATTCTGCGTTTGCATGTGTGTGTGTGCGGGAGGCCTTATGGTAGTCTCATTTCTAAAAAGCATTGCGAATTGAATTTAAAATATTCTTCTATTTTAATTTTAAAAGTTAAATAAACTGTTTTGAGTTCTCACACCAGTCACATGACTGACTCGGAGTTTATTGTTTTCCTTCCTAAACTCTGGGTGCCCACCAATTTCCACACGGGCAGTTAAGAGTTAGGTTTATCAGGATATTCTGGATATTCTGGAGTTGCTGGAGGCAAGCTGGATGGCATGGCGTATTACTAGTATATAGTATTTCTTTTTCCGCTGCACTGTTTGATGTTGTTGATGTTGTACACTCTGATGTTGTAATGTAATGTATAAAATGTAATAACTGATATAGTTCCTTGTTTAAAGATTATTCATTTATTATTATATGTTGTTCCGCTGCGAATTGTGAGATTCTGTTGTTGTTCTGTTGTTTCCTTTCTGTCCGTTCTATTATTAAAATGCTTCTATCTTCTATTTTCAAATTCTCTATTTTCTTTCTCTGTTTTCTAAAAAATTGTCTATCTTCTTTTCCCTCTATTTTTCTTTTTCTTTCTTCTTTTTCTCTCTTCTTTCTTTTCTTTTCTTTTTAAAACCCATAACATCTCGGTTTTCGGCCTTTGATTTCTCGGCAGTCGATAAAGTGAGTGTCGATGTCGTATTTTCGGAAGAACGAAAATCCGCGGCTGTTACATTTGGTATCAGAGCTCTGATGGTTAAGCGACAACCATGGTTCTGTAGGGTATTACTCATTAGAGATAGAGTCAGCAGTACTCTAGAATGAGTTTGAGTGTAATAATAGCTATGAGAGCGTATTTGTTAGTGAATATGAAATTGTTTTATATTGTGATGATTGGTTTATTGAGTGGCATATGAACTTTCGTCAGCGTGGTCCGCAAGACTATGCCGAAGGGGTTTCTAAACACTTGAATAGAACAATTCGGCACAATATTGTTTAAATTGGGTGAATGAAATAATTTTGCCTTGATTATATTTTTATATATGAAGGAATAATTTTTCTAAATTATTAAATTGTATGTAAGTTGATTGTTAGGTTGTTTGAATAATCTAAATTAAAAGAATAATTGTATAAGCAAAAGAATTATAAGAATAGAATTATAGTTAAAGTGATTTACAATTGTGAAATAAACTTATATATACAAGAAGTAAAATTATATGAATATGAGTTGTGAATAAAAATGAATTTAAAGTTAAATGGAAAATTTACTTTAGAATTTGGAATCTGAATTTATTTACAAGTGGGGATTTAAGTTATGAAAAACAAATGATGTTTGTTAAATGAAATATAACTTAAGTGTTGTTGAATGGAATTGATTTTGGTATCGAAGTAAATAAATCAAGTGGATTAAATGGAATATGACTTAGGAGTTATATAAATGAAATTCAACTTTTGTAATTGAATTGAATTAATGGTTTGAATGTTTAATCAATTGAATGTAATTTAAGTTGATAAGGAATAATTAATGAATGTAAGTGTTAATTCATAAAAAAATCTAATGTTATTAGAAGTTGAAAGAGTGAATGAAAATCAATTTAATTAAACCAATTGAAAGTGATGGTGTTAAACCAAATTGAATGAATGTAAGAAAAGGAATTTGGTTGTAATTGATATACATTGGTTGTTATTTGATTGTTAGTTGATTGTATAAAATTCATTAAGTATTAGTGAAATTTAAAGCTATGAAATTGAATTCAAATTAGAAAGTAAATAAATTTGAATAGAATTGAAGGTGAATTGGATTTAAATTAGTAAATGATAACTAATTGAATTGAAAATGAATGTTGATAAAATCCAATGTAAATAAATCAAATGTGATTTAAAGTGAAAACCAATTCATTAAATATTAATGAGAATATGAATGAATTTGTTGAATGTTAGTTGGTTGATGGTTGAATATATATTGCATTTGCTATATTATGTAGTTGTTATGTTGCTATATGTTGTATATTGAGATTATTTGCATATGTGCATGTTCTCATGTTGTTTGTTGAGTGTTTAGTAGGTGCGGATCGCGTTTGCTTCGCATTTGGAGTTCGCTTTAGCGCTATATTAGCCGTATATGCTTGCTAATAAAATATAAGGTACATATCTCGGATTAAATATCGTACTTTTACACTTTTTTCCCTTCGGGATGCCTCATTACTTGATGAGATGTATATTTGTGATATATATACTGTCATTTTTTTTTCGGATCGAGCCGCGCAAAGGAGACTATGGCGAATTTTTCCGAAAATTTAAGGCGTTAGAAAAAATTTGAGTAAATTGGGAAAATTGTGAAAACTTTAACTTTGATTTGGAATTGAAAGTTAAATGATATAATTTGTTTTTGAAAAGATAACTAAGTATGATTTGAAAACTTAGTAAAAGTTATCATAAGAAGTTTAATTATGAATTTTGGAAGGTTAATAGATTCTGTAACTTTCCTTACTTGTAATTTCGAGGACGAAATTCTTTTAAGGGGGAAAGATTGTAACGACCCAGAATTTTTATAAATTAAAATTTGAATATTTAATTAATTTTAAATATTAATAAGTGAATTTATAAGTCAAATAAATTTTATTTTGAATTATTGGATTTAATTGGATAATTAAATCGATAATTTAATACGTTAAATAATGAAAATAATTAAAAATTGAGTTAAAAATGATTGAAAATAATTTGGAAAATTTTATTTTATCATACTGGAGTTATAGAAATATTTTAGAACTTTTAAAATCGAATTAAAAGTTAATTTGTGAAAATCGAATATTTTAATATTAAATAATCGACTGTAAAATAGCCAATTTTTGGACAGTCTCAGAATTGAACGAAACTAGTTTCATTGGATCCGTAATGGTTAGTTATTACCGGATTTCAATTTTCGTGTCAATCGAAGTTATCGTTTGTTCGTGGCAGCTCGAAACGCATAGAATTATTTTTAATTTAAATTTGGCGAGTCAAAATAGCCATTTTTCAAAAAGTCTCGGATTTCGACGAAACCAGTTTCATCGGATCCGTAATGTGATATTATTGTAAGGTTTCAAATTTCAAGTCAATTGGATTTACCGTTTGTCCGGTACAAATTAAAACGCCTAGAAATCGACTTAAATCGGTTTAATTTAAATTGAACGTTTTCAGCCATAACTCGCACATACTTCCGAATTAGCTTCCGAAACCTGTTCCATTGTGTCCGGAACGCGGGATAAACCCTAGGTACGCTGGTTACGGCGTCTAAATCGGAGTTCGGAAAATCCGGGATGAATAGTGTCGCTCGTTCCTTATAAATAGACCACCATCTTCATAAATTTGATAAAAATATAAACCCTAACCCTAATAATTTGCTGTAGCCGCCACTTATACATGAATGGCCAGAATTCAATTTCCTTTCCCCCTCAATCTCTCTCAATCTACAAAGAATTAGAAGAAGTTGTTAACTACAAAGATGAAGAGCACGAGATGAGCTTTAAATCCATACGGATATGATCGGAAATGGTGCGACGAAGGGAGAGATAAGTGGGGCCGAAACTTGCAGCTGTGCACGCGTCTCGAGGGTAGAGGGGGAGGCCGAGTTGGCCATGGTGGTAGGCGTGGGTAGCTAGCGTCGTGTGCTTCGCGATGGCGGAGATGTGATCGAATATAATCGTGTGTGGTGAGAGCATAATTAAACCCTAGTTCAAGCTATGGGTTCGGCCTCAAAATTGTGTTTACTGGAGACTTGCGTGAGGAAGAAGAAGTGGGATGGACGGTCTTGATGCAGTGGATCTGGATCATGTGGCTATGGCTTGCTTAGGTTTAAAATTAATTAAGTTAGTTGTAATTTAAGTTATATAAATCGTGTACGAACTTCAATAATTCATAACTTTTTCATACGAGGTCGAAAAAATGCAAACTCAGTTGCGTTGGAATCGTATGGACGAGCACTACGCGATGGAGTTGGTTTGGAGTCGTTTGGAGTTAGTGAGAATTTCGGGTAAAATTAAACGCGCGTTTAATTTTATTCGAAATAAAAGCTTAAACGGAATTTAAAACCAAGGTGAGAACTTCTCACTCAATCGAATAGATTTCGATTTTATTTTAAATAGTTAGATTTAAAATATTTGGATGCATGTTTGAATGATGACTGTAAATTATTGATTGTTAAAATAGACATTATGCGCCGTTAGTAAGCGGATGTTATTTAATATAAACATATACCGCGAATATTTCATAAACAGTGAAATTGGTATTATATATAATATCAATATATATATATTGGCATATGTATATATTGCAGTTGTTGATTTCCCGCATTTTTTGTTTAGCGGATGAGACCCTATTACGCCGTTATTAAGCGGATAATATTTATTAAGAACATATACCGCGATAATTTCGTACTGGAGCGAAATTGGTATTGTGCTAATGTTTTTGGATGCAGGAAACAGGTTGGAGGGATCCAACTGGATTCCTCAACAGTATTTATTTTATTTCAGATATTTTGATATTTGATTGATTATCATATTGATATATGATATCGTTGTAGTGGTGATTGACTATCTGATGTGTAGCATCATTGGACCCAAATTTTGGGATTTTTAAATGATCTTTAAAATGATTTTTGAAAATATACTTTATTTCTGGAATTGATCCATTATAAATAAATAAACGTTATAATTTTTAAAGTTATAAAAATTATGGTTTTTGTGAAATATAGTTAAAAAGCTGATTTTTAGAAATACGATTAAAAGTCGATTTTTGAGAAATATGAACTAATGATTTTATAAAATAATTTAGATTGGATTTTTGAATATATGATAAAAGTTTAAATATAGGATTTATAAAATTTGATTATTTTATAAATCAGAATGATGAAATTATAAAGGAATTTAAAGACGTTGTAAAAGAAAAATATAAATTGATTTATATTAAAGATTTATAAATTGATAATTTATAAATTAGAACGTAGGAATTATAAAACGAGCTTTTATAAGTATTAGAATAAATTGTGAATGAATTTCATAAATAGAATGAAATTTATAGAATTTTATACGGAGAAGTCATAAATGGAATTTTATAAGCAGTAAGTTTATAAAATTTATTATGTTGTTAAAATAATAGTTTTGGATAAATAAATGAATCTTATAAGTTATAAGATTTATAATTATGAAATTCTAAGGAACGATTTTGTGAAATAATCGTTTATAAGTAGTTAACTTATAATATGAACGTTTAGTTTATAATTTAATTATAAACTGGAATATGTTAATAAAGGGATTTATAAAAAGGAAGTTTTTTTTAATAAATCGAAATGGAATTTATAAACGTTGTTTTATAAATTCACAAACGACTTATTTTGATAAGTTAATTGTTATAACTTAGAAATAGAGTTATATTCACGTTTTTAGACAGTGAATAATTCTTTGAATTAAAATGAATAAAAGGATGGAATTTGTTAAAGAAGTATATTCACGTTTTTGAATAGTGAATGATATGTTAAAGAAATTGTTTTGAATGAGATGTTTAAATTGAATTAAAACGATCTAACGATGTTTTAAAATGTGTTGAGATTCGAAACCATAGATTTCAACATTGATTGTTGAAATAGACGTTTTCGAGAAATAAAAGGAAATAGTGGACTATAACACTGTTGTTATAGTAAATGATTTCCGAATGGAAATGTTTTGGTTTAGTATTGGGATTTATATATCTATTTTAATTTCGAATCCCTATACTAGTGATTTTGGGTTGTCGTAACGATGTTTTACGTAACATTCGTTTTGGCCCAAATAAATATGTTAAGTGAATGATTTCCTTAAAGAATAAAATATATACTTAATTCGGTTTAAGTATATTGAATATTTTCTAAGTGTTGAAAATAAAAGATTGTGAATTGCTTATTTAGTAAGTATGGAATTGTTTTCCAGTATAAAGTGAATATTTAGAATTTATCTTTTTGAAGATAAATTGAAATGAATGATTGAAATCATATATGCATGGATATTTTGAAATATAAATTCATTATGGAATTTATATGTGAAAGTGGAACTTGAAAAAAATAAATATTGATTTATTTTGGAAGTGTTGAAATTATATATATATATCTTGTAAAGATATTTTGGAAAATAAATAATTTGGAAAATTATTTGGAATCTGGTGATGTATGCATATCAATTGATAGTTCAATAACCGACTATCAATATTTCCCTTTGAATGGGTATTTGATGTGAATTGTTTGAAATTGAATGCACACTTATTTTGAATAAGCGCTCACTATTCGGGTTAACCGGGAAAGGACCATGGGGTCGTATAACCCATTCCGAATATGTGATACGTCGTTGTGAATTGCATTTGAAGATCGGTGTTGAAGACCGGTATTTGCGAGAGCGATAGGATGACCTATCGATTGTCTCTGCACTGGGTCGCACCTGGTATAGAGATTCCATAAGTGATGGGAAATCCGATCAGGATTGTGAATATCCGGATTGCAAGGACTTCTTTGTAAGTGCCTTCGGTTCTGTTCGATCCCGGAACAGACTTGTATGGATTGTATGCCTGACATTACAATTTGAGATATAAAGCCGATTTCTTTCAAATATATTTCTGTTGGTGGCGGAGAATTTATTCTTTGCTTAACACCCTTCTTTGAGACGTACGAGCTCAAAGGTTATATAGTTGAAGTTATCAGCGATATATTCCCAATTTGGTAATGTGACATGCTGAGTGATGCTGAAATGATCATTGTGTTGATTATTGTGATAGGATCATTTATTTGATCGTCTATCCTTGTGATCATTGTGTTGATCATTTGTTGACCCAAAGCATGGCTTTTGTATAAAGTATGTTTTTGTGGACGTGACTTCGTCGAGCCTCACATCCCGGAAATGGTCAAAACAGGAAAGATGCGGCAAGGTTATTAGGGGTTGTTGTAGCTCCCCTTAGGGTATGTGCATTTCCTTCTGGAAAGGGGTGGTATCATGGTATGGAGCCCAGATACTTACTCATGTTGAAAACACTCTATTTATTATGGTGTGATGTTGGATATCGAGCGCTCGGTTGAAAAGGTCCTAAAGGACCGGGGGATGGCATATTCGGTCAGTTGTTGCTCAGTTAGGAGTAACCCGGCCTTGTGTTGGCAGAGATCCGGTTTGGTTCTCGGGGATGTCTTTCCAGAGGCATTCTCATGTGGCAATAGGAAGTTCCTTGGCCTGACCATCTGTTGGAAATCCAAAGAAACAATACGTGACTTGTACGGTATTAGTTGTATAACCTGCTATGGAATGTGGCGGTAACCTGCTATTGAACATAGTTAGCTATAGTAGGCATACGATAATGGTCGTATGTTGGCTAAGATTTATATTCTACTTTCGAAAGGATTTGTTATACATTATGCACTAGTAATAATATCAAATGTTATTTTTAATGCGTATCAAGCATCTTTGACTATCATAAGGAGAAATCTCCTCCGATTCTGCGTTTGCATGTGTGTGTGTGCGGGAGGCCTTATGGTAGTCTCATTTCTAAAAAGCATTGCGAATTGAATTTAAAATATTCTTCTATTTTAATTTTAAAAGTTAAATAAACTGTTTTGAGTTCTCACACCAGTCACATGACTGACTCGGAGTTTATTGTTTTCCTTCCTAAACTCTGGGTGCCCACCAATTTCCACACGGGCAGTTAAGAGTTAGGTTTATCAGGATATTCTGGATATTCTGGAGTTGCTGGAGGCAAGCTGGATGGCATGGCGTATTACTAGTATATAGTATTTCTTTTTCCGCTGCACTGTTTGATGTTGTTGATGTTGTACACTCTGATGTTGTAATGTAATGTATAAAATGTAATAACTGATATAGTTCCTTGTTTAAAGATTATTCATTTATTATTATATGTTGTTCCGCTGCGAATTGTGAGATTCTGTTGTTGTTCTGTTGTTTCCTTTCTGTCCGTTCTATTATTAAAATGCTTCTATCTTCTATTTTCAAATTCTCTATTTTCTTTCTCTGTTTTCTAAAAAATTGTCTATCTTCTTTTCCCTCTATTTTTCTTTTTCTTTCTTCTTTTTCTCTCTTCTTTCTTTTCTTTTCTTTTTAAAACCCATAACATCTCGGTTTTCGGCCTTTGATTTCTCGGCAGTCGATAAAGTGAGTGTCGATGTCGTATTTTCGGAAGAACGAAAATCCACGGCTGTTACAGGATCATTCAGTATATAAACAAACCAAAGTCACAAAAACAATCCACTGTCTCAATTCAGGATTGAGATGTAAATCCACTCGAATTTTAGTAATTCGAATGCACAAGCATCATTGTATTTTCAAAACTAAGACTTCTCTTGGGGGTTTTTTATCGGTTTTGGCTTGCTTTGAAAGACTTCGAATTTCCATTGTCATCATAATCCTTGTTTGTAAAAAAACTTCCGCATCGGTTATTATTGGTTATAAAACCGGTGAAAACCGATATAGTGTAATTGTAAAAGTAATTTTCAACCCATCATATTTGAGTGTTTTTAGGGGTTTAACTTTTTTTTCAATTATATCCATACCATTTCTGTTGCAAAACAGCTCACTAGAGAATAAATATAATGACGTATATGTAAAGTTACTTTAATGGAAAATTTTTAAATCGTATATGTTAGACTCTGAAGCAGGTATTGATCGGCTATAATAATACTTCTGTAAACCAATCAAAACCGCTACGATCATTGAAAGTCAAAATTTGTACTCTCAAAATCTCTTATAAACATTTATACAAAACTTTCAAGTGGAGCCTAAGTTTTTATTACAAATATAAGAAGAATTAATCAAATAGTTCTACGAACCCCAAATTTCATATATACCTTCGATCCTTCACCTAGATTTCAAATCAAAAGTTAAAATCTACATATCAATAGCCTATCAAGTTACACGATTAAATAACATAAGAATAAATTGAAATAACTTACCCAGTTGATCAGAAATCATCACAAAAATGAGATGTACAGAAGAAAAGCAGAAAAAATTATGCTATTTGAGTCAACTTGACGATTATCCAATACAATCTATAATAACAGAACTATAGGTCCACCCTACCAAGACTTAACCATTCCCAGGTTACATTTAAGGCACTATTTGCCGACTTTCTATGCCATGTTCCCATTCCCCAACGTGTCGGACTCATCCGACGAGGCAACGACCCTTTTCCTCCAATTGGCTCGTTGGGCGGAGTGAGGGAAATGATGTGTTTGCGTCCGAAGCGTCTGATTGCCTCCAACCGCTGCTCTTTCTTCTTCCCCACTCTTCCTTCGTATATTTCCTCCTTCGTCACCCCATCTCCACACCTCCAATTCAAGAAACCAACAAATTTTACCTGTTAATTCTATTATCTTTTCCGATATATTTTTATGTTTCTATATATATTTATTTAGATCTACAATATATATGTGTGTGTATTTGGAAATTTTTTGCTTAATTTTATAATTTTCAACTTTTAGAATGTTGCATAATGCCCGAAAGTGTCCGTACAATTGGTCGTCTGAAGGTACTCAAGTTCTGCTGAAATGTACCATAGTAGACTATGCTACTTATATCGGCAATAAAACAGGAGTGCACAAAACTATTGCGGAAAAGTTCCGAAAACATTCTATACATTAGACCGATAGACAAAAGCAAAGCCCAACATAGTTCGATAGTTCGAGAAAATAATGAGTGAAATGAGGAAGTTTGTACAACAAAACCAGTTCTAGCTAGGATATTAAAAGACAGACTGTTACAGGTAGCTAGTAATGGTGGACTGATCATGAAAATGTATTTTATACATGCGTTATAGTTTTTTGTTATATTTCATGTGTCAATGTTTTATTATTACTTGTTATGGTTTTACTTGTAGGAGTTTGGACATGTTATTTTGAAATGTAAAAGAAGACTGATTGACAATTTGGAGTTGATGCAACAATTATTTCAAGGGAAGTTGCAACTAAATAAACATTGCATGTTTCCGCTGCTAATGAAGAAACACTACAACAATAAACTCCTCACCATGCACAAACCCAATTCGATAAAACATGGGCTTTTGATATGTTTTATAGCCAACTTGATGAAATGAGTGAATACTCACAATGGACAAATTCCAAATATGAATTCATCAAACAATCTTGCACGAATGACATGAAAATATTTCACATGGATTCAAAAAGTTCGAATACATGCAATATCACAAGTAGTGTATATTTCAAAGGAAGTTCTTTAAACTACACAAATATGGTTCCCCGCTTTCAACGAATTGGAGTAGAAGGAAAAATTGAACTTGATGAAGCATTAACAATTGTTATATAACCCGATATAGTGAGATATTCAACGTTCTTAATAGTGAGTTAGCAAAAATTTGGTTGTTATCGGCGACTGTGAATAAAAGACATGTGAAAGAGTACCAAATATATCTGATAAACCAGGGTGGTGCAACTATTAAATGCATATTACATAGCAAAAATAAATAATTAATTAATTATAAACCAACCAAATTAAAAATCACATTTCAAATACTCCTCTCGAATAACCTTTCACATTGTCAAACACATTCCCCTTCCAACCAACTTTCCCGCTCATACACCCCACTTAAATACCTCGCTCGCTTCGTAAAGAATGGACCCTAAATTTCATGGAATACTCTGTTTTACCCAAAATATACCCGGCTGATATTATTACAACTAGGGTTGTTATGGTAATAGTAACTGTTCCCGATGTGAGAAAACCGTTACCATCCGGATATTGTTGTTAAGTAAAAAACGACCACTAATACTTTATCGTAACTACTGGTAAAATTTCCATTGGTGCATCGATAAATTAGTAAATCGTTGACTAGTAATGGTGTAACGACCGGCCTTTCTGACCCTTAATGTCGACATTAATATATCATCGGTGTAATGGACCCACTATTACATGTCATTCGCATCCGCACATGTCAGACTTGAATTGCTCAAAATACCAGATTGCTAATTTATATTTAGCAAAACTTAGCACATACAGCAAATAAAATAATCACAGAATCACAGACACAGAGTAATATAACAATAAGCAATGGAATAGATAAATAGTAGTTCATGAAGCTACTATATAAACATCAAAGTTAGAAATAAAATACAGCAGAATATCTCAAATACAATGAAGTCTCGAATACAAACTGATGACATCTCTGAACAAATCAACTGAAAAAGCTGAATTGATAAGACAAATCTTCAAGCAAAGCTCCAATCTCCAAAGGTGAGTCACAAATGTTGTGACACTTAGTCTGACCCGAGCATAAAACAAAACACAAAACACTCGAGTCAGGATTAACATTCTTATATTAATAAATCCAACTCAAGTGAAATATCAACAGAAATACAAGTAACTTAAAGGATGTTTGGGATAACTATCCTTTAAGGATCCGTGGAACTATCTACTATGTAGTAATATATGATATTATAGTATGTCTACAGTATGTAACAAGGCACTCGAGGCAATGCCAAGGTAGATATACCATTTGCACTCTCGGACTGGTGGCAATGCATAGCAGCTACCATCGCCCACCTCGTGATACACTCCCAAATCGAAGGGTACAACCAATCACATTACAAAAGCAATAGAATGGTATTGAAGAAATGTGTCTGATAGGAGGAATGACCTTACTTGGCCCAGTATAGTTCCTGTTTTAGCCACATCAAGCTGACTCACGGGAGTCAGGGCTACGTAAATACCATGTAGAATCTTCACCAAACCATCCTACTTCATTCTGGAGTCTCCACCACGTACACAGTTGTTAAAATTGTTTTCAGTATTGGTAGAGGGTATGACACTATCCGATCCCTATCTCTTTAACAACCAAATGTTATTTTAACACCATGGTCATTTCATTTCAAATAGTTCATACTTCAAACAAAAATATCATATCATTTCAAACCATATCAATTTGGTATCATTATACCCTTTAAATAATATTCATTTTCAGAATCGTAACACTTTCAGAATGTGTAACACTTTCAAAATCATAACCCTTTGAAATCATAATACTTTGAAAACCATAACACTTTGAACTTAAACAATTTAGATATCGAAAATAGTATATGTATATTAAAATACTTTATAAAATAAATTAGTTATATATTAAATACTTTATATAATGAAATTTGTTTCCTCAAATTTTACAAATCGATTCAAAACATTTAAATTCAAAACCCAGTCTAAATCAATTCCAGCTTAACCATTTCAACTTAAAGTTCAAAGATTCCAGTTTAAATATTCTAACATTTACAATATAAATTTCAATTATATTTCAACATTTAACTTTAAGTTCTATTTAAATTCGAAAATATCCACTTGACCATTTTGATAACAATTTATTTAAATTCCAATTTATATATTTAAATCAATATCAAATATTCGATCCTAAATTTTATTTAAAATTGAGAATATTCGTCTAATCACCTTTCTACCAAATCAAGTTATAAACCAAGTTATAATTATATCTTTTCAAAATCTCAAAACCAATAAATTTAAATCAATTCTTTACTAAATCCAACTATTTCCAAATTAAATTCTCAATCAACATTTGTTTATCTTTCCAACCTTTATTATTAAAGTTATAAATCTATTTTAAAATATTAATATAAATTTTTAATAAATATTTTAAAACATATTATATTGTAATTAAATTAAATTTTATTAAATTGGATCTTATTATATATTTTAAGAAAATAAAATTATAAGAAAATCTTAAAATTTATAATTTCAAAAATAACTTATAAATTTAAAATTTCAAAACATATAAATTTCAAAATCTAAAATTTAGACATATATAAAAAAAACATTTAAATATATTATATTTTTAAAATTAATATTTATTTAACCCATGTATCTTCTTTCAAAACCTTGGAAATCATTTTCAATATATATAGATATATATATATATAGACACACACACCCCAATGTTGTCTGTATATAATTTTCTATCCTATGGACAAGTGACATGAATATTTATCATTTCTGTAACGACCCGCTATTTTGGACTATTCGCATCCGCACATGTCGGACTTGAATAATTCAAAATACCGAATTGTTAATTTAAATTTGGCAAAACTGAGCATGTACAGTAAATAAATAATCACAGATCACAGACACAGAGTAATAAATGCAGCGGAAACAAAAGATAGTGGTTCATAAAGCTACTATATACAAATCAGAGTTAAGTAAGGTACAACAGATGTCTCGAATACAATAGTAAAATACAAGAATCAGAATACATCACTAGAATCAACTGAATATCTGAAAGCTGGATAGATAGCCGTATCTCCAAGTGAAGCTCCAACTCCAAAGGTAAGTCTCTAATACTGGTACACTCAGTCTGACCCGAGCGTAAAGCAAAACACAAAACACTCGAGTCAGGATTAACATTCTTATATCAATAAATCCAACTCAAGTGAAATAACAATTGAAATACAAATAACTCAAAGGATGTTGGAATAACCATCCTCTAAGGATCCGTTAAACAATCTACTATGTAGTAGTGTACACTAAGTAGATAATGCCTATCAGTAATATAAAGTATCAAAATAGTGTTAAGGCGTTACCATTATCCCCCTTAACACATTTTATATAAGCATCATAGTCTATACAGCACTGTAAACTAGTGGGATATCAGGGAGTACTCCATAGGCATAACACAAAACAAATTCGTAGGGGTCGCGTATATAGGGATACAAGTATGACAAGGCACATGAGGCGATACCCAAGGTAGTGAAACTATAGTTTGCCTGATCCGGACTATTGAGAACGCATCGCCGCAACGATCGCAACACCGCGAAACAACACTTCCAAAATTACGAGGGTGCACCAATTGATAACAAGTAATGAGTAGTTTACGAAGAAGTGTGTTCGCTCGAGTTGGCTAACCCCATTGGTCCCGACACGGCTCCTATTTTAGTCATTTCCAATTTGACACAAGTGTCAAGGCTATCCATTATCGTTCTCTTTCTTCAATCATCATGTACATCATTCCAACCATTTCATTCTGAATCACACTCCGCGTATAGTTATTAAAGTGGTTTTCGATTTAGACAGAGAGTATGTCCATAACTGATCTCGGTTTCTTTAATAACTTTCGTAATTATTACACCGATTAGTCGTTTAATATATTCAAATCTAAATCAAATTCAATTTCAATTAGAATTTGGTAACCAACATTTCATTTGTCTTTCTAAATCGATTCCAAAAAATTTCGTTTCAAACTTCCAAATTACTATTTCAAAATCTTGTAATACAATTTCAAATTTTATTTAAAACAATTCAAATATTGATTCAAGTTCGTATATAAGTTTCATTCCGAAATCAATTAAATTAATTTAATTTAACATTCAAATCAATTTAAATTCATTGATCGATTTCATTCAATATTCGTTAAGTTAAATTTATCATTCAAAACAATTTCTATTTAAATTCCAATTCATTAAATCAATTACTTAAGTTCAATTCCATTATCTCAAAACCTACAAATTGAATTAAATTAAATTCGTCAAATCAAATTCTTTAGATTTCAAGTCTTACACTAATTCCAATAAATCACATTTTTTATTTCTTGTTCAAGAAATTCAGTTTCTCTTATTTATTTACTTAGTTACAAATTTCAAAACTCAAATAAATAAAGAAACTCAATTTCACTTATTCAAGAAGTTTAATTTCACTTATTAAAGAATCCAATTTTATTTAATTATTAAATTATTCAATCTTAGTTAATTATTAAATAATTTCAAAACTTAATTAATAATTTCAAATTTTGATTATTAAATAATTCCAAAACCTACTTATTACATAATTCCAATCTCAATTATTAAATAATTCTAAACTTAATTATTAAATAATTAATTCTAAAACAACGTTCTTTTATCAACTATTATGTTAATATTTTGTTTCAGATTATTTATTATCAACATTTTCCTTTCATTAAAATTCAGATTCATCTTTACTTCAAATACTTATTATTTATTCAAATAATCTATATTTATTCTTAAATTCAATTATTGATCAATCTAGCTTTATTTAATTCTCTATCCTAAGTCAAGTTTATTTGGGTATTTATCATTTCAATCCGATTCCATTTCAATTCAAAAATCAAAGCATGGCAAAGGGAACTTGCAGTGTGATAACTGGGATGATGTCAAAGTAAATAAACAAGCAATAACAACAATCAATAGCAATTCAATACTTAATTCAAATAATCTCGAAATAATCGTATTAATTCACATTGTTGTTTGTGCAAATTAATATAATTATTTCTAGAATCTACATTATCATTTCATGTAGATAAAGATTATTACACTATTATTTTATGCAGTTCTTCACTTGATATTCATTATTCAATTTCATACTACATCCATTTATACAACATACATTCAAATGGTTCAAGGTGTAATTAACCAAATTTCTACATGTCAATTAATTTAACATTTAAGGGTCATATTATACAAATTTAACTAATCAAATTCAACACATATATCAGTTCAAATTTTAACTATCCTACGTCAATTTCAATTTCAAAATTACTTACCACTTACTACATTAATAATTTAACGTCCAATATCAATATCAAACATTCAATCATTTATCAACCAAACTGGATTATAAAAGATAATGGTGTCAGATGTCACAGGTGACCTGATACAGGTAATAGCATATATATATAACAGTGTAAATAACTAACAGTCGTATATTTCAACTGTCGTTCCAATTGAAATCAAATTTAATAAATAAAAGAACATTAATCGTGAATGATTGCTCAACTTTCAAGGTTAGAGAGGATGGACTACAGAACAAGCTACGAATTGAATCCTGACTAGACAATCGAACAATCCAAACGTCAAATCACAAAGCAAAACAAGATTGGCACGAATTTAATGAAGAGAGCAGGCATGGAGAACTAAAAACGATGAAACAAAAATACAAATTATGATTTAGACACAAATATTTAAACCAATATTAAAGTAAATCTTTACATCTATAAATAAATATTTATGAAGTTCACTTCGACACATATCGGGATCACTTTTATGTACATTATTATCTATTTAAAATCAATATCCATTTCAAGCATGAATATATATAATGAAAATAAATATATTATAATTTGAAACCTCAAATACACACACTCAATGTATATATATAAAATCAATAATAGAATTTTAAAATAACATATATCCAAAATCAAGTATATGTGTATATATAATATACAGCTATTACAAATTATCAAAGTGTTATAACTATCAACAGATGAATATTTAGTCAATGCCTACAGATGACACACACTGAAGCAAAATTACAGGTATACACTTTAGCTACTATTTAACTACACAATGTATAAGTATTTAAACACATGATGAAATAAATTACGATATATATATATATTCAAACAAAACATGTATAAAACTAAGGTATACATGAAAACTTCCGCATTTATATGTATATACTGGAACATATATTACATATACATTATTATCAAACTGTAACATACTATATGTGCATGCGACCGAACAGCACCCTATATATAAAATAACTATAATAAATCCTTTTCATTAAAACATAACAAACTAATATGTATGTTAAGACTTATATAACTTATATACATAGTAAAATAAACCAAGGTAAACAGTATATTCAAGACACATATATACAGTAAAATCAATAATATATACATATACAATATACTTACCAATATGAACTCACGTATACAAGTTTGGAAAGAAAAAAACATACATACACAATAAATTCATGAGCATGGCAAGAGGAACAACACTGGAGCATCTAAATTGCATGCGTGTGTTGTGGTGGGTGGTCGCTACTGATGCTTGGACGTGAGCAGGTGTGGAGGCACACGGTGAGGAAGGTCGACGACTGTTGCAACCAGGGAAGGTGGGTGAAGGCGCGAGTGGCGGTGTGGGCCGAGGCAAGGATGATCACGGGGGTGGGGTAGGCTGCATTTGGTCAAGGTCGTGGATGAGTGGTGATGGTGTTTTGATGGGGCCATGCGTGGAAGCGAGGGTGAAGGCCACGACTGTAGCAAGCAGTGTGGAGGGCGGTGATAGGCGGTGATAGGCGGAGTTTGGATGTGGAGTTTGGTCGAAGGTCTTTGAGGCCGAGGAGGAACGTGGTGTCATTGATGTGTGGGTAACGTGGTAGGCGGAACTCGGCCGGTGATGGAGAAAAGAGGAAGTGAGGAAGGCGTCAGCTCTAGGTCGGAGGGTGGAGGCCTAGGGCAGAAAGCAGGGGAGAGTGAGGTGGTGTGGGGAAGGACTGCGTGTGTGCTCGGAGGGAGAACGTGGTTGTGAATGGTGTCGGCGATCGAGCTTGGCTGCGTCTCGTTTTTTTTTATTATTTAAATGAAAGATTCAGCCAAAAGTGGAGGAAGCCAATGGTTTGGGAAGAGAAATAGATGTGAACCGGTGGAACATAGTAATGAGGGCAATGTATAAATATTTTTATAAAACAAATTGCCGAGAAAACGAACAACCAGATGACAAATGGACCATTAATATAATAAATCAAATAGTGGGAGTAGCAAAGTTTCCGACTTGAATTCAGGAAAGATATAAATGCCAATAACTCTATAGTTTACAAGATGGAAAATGAATGGTCACAGACAAAACAAGAGGCAAGTTGTGAAACCGATTCGGTTATTCGTTTTGCGACTTTTCGTCGCATAGCGGACATTGAAATTGACAACCGAATACACCATACACATCAACACGACAAGACGATCAGAACGACATACGGATATTGGTGGTATGATCGAATTATAAAAATTCAAATTTTCAACTAGCGGAAAATGCAGCAAAAATGCAGAAAAATAAGATCGACGGAGCTAAAGAAGTCCGAATTTGGAAAAACGAAAAATGATGTCATGCTCATAAGTTGATTTAGAATTTTTCTATATAAAAATATCTAGGTTTCGATAACATTTTATTTTCATCAATTCCTAGCTGATTAAATTGAAATAAAATTACACACGAAAATAAACTTTCATATTTTCGGATGAAAATTTACCAATTGCTATGTTTAACTAGACGCATTTCAAATATCAAATTTTTTTTTCAAATTTTTATCGTTTATAATTTCTCAAAACTTCAATTAAATATATTAATAAAGCAAATAAAATTTATCGAAAATTTACGGGTCGTTACATTCTCCCCCACTCAAAACTTTTCGTCCCTGAAAAGGAAGGAGGTGGGAGAATAGAAACAACCAGAAGAAAATAGACTTGAATTACAGAATAAAGCAATTAATTTAAACCACATAAAATTTCAATTTAATTAATTAATATTCAATAATTGATTTTAAACTCAAGGAATAATTTCATTAAGTTGGTTTATTTTCAATTTGTTGTTGTTTATTGCAAAATTTATTTCAAACAACCATTTATTTTATTAATCCATTTATTATTCAACTAACTTGGTATTCTATTTTTCTCTATTAATCATTTTATAATTAAACATTAAGTGTATAGCATTTATTATACGCACTCAAATTTGTTTATAAAGACATTTTATATTGTATATTATCCAATCATCTCAAATTAACAATTTCAAAGATCATAAACTTGAATAATCATTTTTTAATCATATTTTATTCGACAAATTTAATTTTTTTTCCAAATTATTATTAAGTTTATTCTATTTAATATATCTTTCACATAAGTATATTTACACTCATTATAACTACTCAAATTTATTTAAAAAAATTCCTTCGATATCATTTTCTACTATATAATATTCAATTACATAGTTAACTTTTTTTTAATTTCGTAAGTTATATTGAATGCATTTGAGTATTATACAAGTAAATTTCTAATTCAATTCTCTCAAGTTTAAATATTAATTTAAAATTTTGGAATCATCTTTTACCCAAAATTTAAGAATTAAATTTCCAATTAACTTCAAATAATTTAGAGATAATTATATACATACAATATATGCAAGTCAATCTAAATCAAATACTTATATATTTATGTTGTAACGACCCAGAATTTTTATTAATTAAAATTTGAATATTTAATTAATTTTAAATATTTATAAGTGAATTTTTAAGTCAAATAAATTTTTATTTGAATTATTAGATTTTATCGAATAATTAAATCGATAATTTAATGTGTTAAATTATGGAAATAATTAAAAAATTGAGTTAAATATGATTGAAAATAATTTGTAAAATTTTATTTAATCATACTGGAGTTATAGAAATATTTTAGAACTTTTAAAATCAAATTAAAAGTTAATTTGTGAAAATTGAATATTTTAATATTTAATAATCGACTGTAAAATAGTCAATTTTTGAACAGTCTCAGAATCGTACGAAACTAGTTTCATTGGATCCGTAATAGTTAGTTATTACCGGATTTCAATTTTCGTGTCAATCGGAGCTATCGTTTGATCGTGGCAGCTCGAAACGCATCGAATTATTTTTAATTTAAATTTGGCGAGTCAAAATAGCCATTTTTCAAAAAGTCTCGGATTTCGACGAAACTAGTTTCATCGGATCCGTAATGTGGTATTATTGTAAGGTTTCAAATTTCAAGTCAATTGGATTTACCGTTTGTCCGGTACAAATTAAAACGCCTAGAAATCGATTTAAATCGGTTTAATTCAAATTGAACGTTTTCAGCCATAACTCGCACATACTTCGGAATTAGCTTCCGAAACCTGTTCCATTGTGTCCGGAACGCGGGATAAACCCTAGGTACGCTGGTTACGGCGCCTAAATCGGAGTTCGGAATTCCCGGGATGAATAGTGTTTACGCTTGCTCGTTCCTTATAAATAAGCCTCTACCCTTCATTTAAAATAAAAAAAAAAAATTAAACCCTAATTTTATTTGCAGCCGCCACCATTATAATGTAAGGCTGAAAATCATTCTTCTTCATCTCTTAATCTCTTCCAATCCATCAAGAATTGGCCAAAGTTGTTAACTAAAGAATCGAAGAGCACGAGATGAGCTTTAATTCCATACGGTGATGATCGGAAATGGTGCAACGTAGAGGGAGCAATGGGGGCCGAAACCTGCAGATTTTCGCACGCTTTTCAAGGCCAATCCTAGGGCCGAGCTTCAGGTGGTTGGTGGTGGGAGTAGCTCTCGCGTAGGGCTTCGATTTGCAAGTGGTTTGATCGAGTTTCGTCGAGAAATGAGATCGAAAATTGGAACCCTAGTTCTTGGTTGATGGGTTATGTTGTGCGTGCTCCTTCCTGTACATGTTGCGTGCAAAAGGAGTTGGGGAAGAAGCAACAATGCACGGCCAGATGTGTTTGGGGATGTGATGGATGGCCTTGATTAAGTTGAGTTTGTTAACAAAGGTTATATTGTAAATTGTATAATAAAATACGTGTAACTTCAAAAATACATAACTTTTTCATACGAGGTCGAAAAAATGCAAACTCAGTTGCGTTGGAATCGTATGGACGAGCACTACGCGATGGAGTTGGTTTGGAGTCGTTTGGAGTTAATGAGAATTTCGGGTAAAATTAAACGCGCGTTTAATTTTATTCGAAATTAAAGCTAAAACGGAAATTAAAACCAAGGTGAGAACTTCTCACTCAATCGAATAGATTTCGATTTTATTTTAAATAGTTAGATTTAAAATATTTGAATGCATGTTTGAATGATGACTGTAAATTATTGATTGTTAAAATAGACATTATGCGCCGTTAGTAAGCGGATGTTATTTAATATAAACATATACCGCGAATATTTCATAAACAGTGAAATTGGTATTATATATAATATCAATATATATATATTGGCATATGTATATATTGCAGTTATTGATTTCCCGCAATTTTTGTTTAGCGGATGAGACCCTATTACGCCGTTATTAAGCGGATAATATTTAATAAGAACATGTACCGCGATAATTTCGTACTGGAGCGAAATTGGTATTGTGCTAATGTTTTTGGATGCAGGAAAACAGGTTGGAGGGATCCAACTGGATTCCTCAACAGTTTTTATTTAATTTCAGATATTTTGATATTTGATGGATTTTCATATTGATATATGATATCGTTGTAGTCGTGATTGACTATTTGGTGTGTAGCATCATTGGACCCAAATTTTGGGATTTTAAAATGATTAAAAAGTGATTTTTGAAAAGATAAAATATTTTTGGAATTGATCCATTATAAATAAATGAACGTTATAATTTTTAAAGTTATAAAAATTATAATTTTTGAGAAATACGGTTAAAAGCTGATTTTTGAGAAATATGAATTAATGACTTTATAAAATAGTTTAAACTGGATTTTTGAGTTTATTATTAAAGTTTAAATATAGGATTTATAAAATTTGATTATTTTATAAATCAGAATGATGAAATTATAAAGGAATTTAAAGACGTTTTAAAAGAATAATATAAACTGATTTATATTAAGAGATTTATAAATGGATATTTATAAATTGAAATATTGACATTATAAAACGAGTTTTTATAAGTGTTTGAATGAAGTGGAAATGAAATTCATAAATAAATGAAATTTATAGAATTATAAACTGTGAAGTTGTAAATAAAATTTATAAACAGTAAGATTTATAAATTTGGTGAAATTATTCGAAGAATAGACTGATTAAATAAATAAATCTTATAAGTTATAAGGTTTATAAATTGGAAAGTCTTTGAAAGAACGATTTTATAAAATAATCGTTTTATAAGTATTTAACTTATAATAGGAACGTTTAGTTTATAATTTAGTTATAAACTGAAATATGTTAATAAAGGAATTTATAGAAAAGGAAGTTTTTATAAATTAATAGAAATAGAATTTATAAACGTTGTTTTATAAATTCGCAAACGGCTTATTTTGATAAGTTAATTGTTATAACTTAGAAATAGAGTTATATTCACATTTTGAATAGTGAATAATCCTTTGAATTAAAATGAATAAAGGGATGAAAGTTGTTAACGTAGTATATTCACGTTTTTAAATAGTGAATAATACGTTAAAGAAATTGTTTTGAATGTAATGTTTTAAATAGAATTAAAACAATCTAACGATGTTTTAAATGAGTTGAGATTCGAAAACCCTAGATTTCAATGTTTATTGTTGAAATAGATATTTTCGAGAAATAAAAGGAAATGGTAGACTATAACACTGTTGTTATAGTAAATGATTTCCGAAAGGAAATATTTTTGAATAGTATTGGGATTTATATATCTATTTTAAATTCGAATTCCTATACTAGTGATTTTGGGTTGTCGTAACGATGTTTTACGTAACATTCGTTTTGGCCCAAATAAATATGTTAAGTGAATGATTTCCTTAATAGAATGAAATACATACTTAATTCGATTTAAGTATATTGAATATTTTCTAAGTGTTGAAAATAAAAAGATTTGAGAATTACTTATTTTTAATAAGTATGGGAATGTTTTCTAATATGAAGTGAATAATTAGAATTTATCTTTTTGGAGGATAAATTGAAATGAATTATTGAAATCGTATATGCACGAATATTTTGAAATATAAACTCATTATGGAATTTATATGTGAAAAGTGAAATTGGTTAAAAATAAATATTGATTTATTTTTGAAGTGTTGAAACTATATATCTAGTAAAGATATTTTGGAAAATAAATAATTTGGAAAATTATTTGGAATCTGGTGATGTGTGCATATCCATTGATAGTTCAATAACCGACTATCAATATTTCCCTTTGAATGGGTATTTGATGTGAATATGATTGAATTTGAATGCACACTTATTTTTGAATAAGCGCTCACTATTCGGGTTAACCGGGAAAGGACCATGGGGTCGTATAACCCATTCCGAATATGTGATACGTCGTTGTGAATTGCATTTGAAGATCGGTGTTGAAGACCGGTATTTGCAAGAGTGATAGGATGAACTATCGATTGACTCTGCACCGAGTTGCTCCGGTATTGAGTTCTCCATATGTGATGGTGAATCTGATCAGGATTGTGAATATCCGGATTACAAGGACTTCTTTGTAAGTGCCTTCGGTTCTGTTCGATCCCGGAACAGACTTGTATGGATTGTATGCCTGACATTACAAGTTGAGATATAAAGCCGATTTCTTTCAAATATATTTCTGTTGGTGGCGGAGAATTTATTCTTTGCTTAACACCCTTCTTTGAGACGTACGAGCTCAAAGGTTATATAGTTGAAGTTATCAGCGATATATCCCATTTTGGTAATGTGACATGCTGAGTGATGCTGAAATGATCATTGTGTTGATTATTTGTGATAGGATCATTTATTTGATCGTCTATCTTAGTGATCATTGTGTTGATCATTTGTTGACCCAAAGCACGGCTTTTTGTACAAAGTGTGTTTTTGTGGACGTGAATTCATCGAGCCTCACATCCCGTTAATGGTCAAAACAGGAAAGATGCGGCAAGGTTATGAGGGGTAGCTCCCTTTAGGGTATGTGCATTTCCTTCTGGAAAGGGTGGTATCATGGTATGGAGCCCAGATACTTACTCATGTTGATACACTATATCTATTTCTGTGTGGTGTTGTTGGTGACGAGCGCTCGGTTAAAGGTCCGATGGGACCGGGGGATGCCATATTCGTGTAGTAGTTACCTAGTGATAAAGGTAACCCGGCCTTGTGTTGGCAGAGAGCTGGTTAAGTTCTCGGGACGTCCAGCCAGAGGCGACCCCATGTGGCAGTAGGAAGTTCCTTAGCCTGACCATTTGTTGGAAATCCAAAGAAACAATACGATCTTGTACGGTTTTAGTTGTAGAACCTGCTTCCTCAGGAGGTAGCTATAGTAGGCATAATATAATGGTACCTATGCTGGCTATGATTTATATCTTTACTTTCGAAAGGATTTGTTCTACACTATGCACTAGTAATAATATCAAATGTTATTTTAATGCGTATCAAGCATCTTTGACTAACATAAGAAGAAATCTCCTCCAAGTCTGCGTTTGCATTGTGTGTGTGGTGGGAGGTCTTATGGTAGTCTCATTTTTTTAAAAGCATTGCGAATTGATTAAAATATTCCTCTATTTTGATTTTAAAGTTAAATAAACTGTTTTGAGTTCTCACACCAGTCACATGACTGACTCGGAGTTTATTGTTTTCCTTCCTAAACTCTGGGTGCCCACCAATTTCTACACGGGCAGTTAAGAGTTAGGTTTATCAGGATATTCTGGATATTCAGGAGTTGCTGGAGGCAAGCTGGATGGCATGGCGTACTAGTTTATATAGTATTTCTTTTTCCGCTGCACTGTTTGTTGTTGTTGTTGTACACTCTGATGATATGATGTAATGAAATGTGATGTAATGTAATAACTGATATAGTTCTTTGTTTAAAGATTATTCATTCATTATTATATGTTGTTCCGCTGCGAATTGTGAGATTCTGTTGATGTTCTGTTTGTTTTCTTTTCCCTCTATTTTTCTTTTTCTTTCTTCTTTTCCTCTCTTCTTTCTTTTCTTTTCTTTTTAAAACCCATAACATCTCGGTTTTCGGCCTTTGATTTCTCGGCAGTCGATAAAGTGAGTGTCGATGTCGGTTTTTCGAAGAACGAAATCCGCGATCGTTACATTTGGTATCAGAGCTGATGGTTAAGCGAGAGCCATGGTTCTGTTGGGTATTACTCATTAGAGATAGAGTCAGTAGTACTCTAGAATGAATTTGAGTGTAATAATAGATACGAGTGCGTATTTGTTAGTAATATAAAAATTGTTTTATATTGTGATGATTGGTTTATTGAGTGGTATATAGATTCTGGTTAATGCGAGTAATTAACGTTATTGATAGGGATCTATAAACACTTGAATAGAACAATTCGGCACAGTATTGTTTTAAATTGGGTAAATGAATAATTTTGCCTTGATTATATTTTATATATAAAGGAATAATTTTTCAGAATTATTAAAGTGTATATAAGTGATTGTTAGGTTGTTTGAATAATCTAAATAAAAGAATAATTGTATAAGTAAATGAATTATAAGAATTAAATTATAATTAAAGTGTTTACAATTGTGAAATAAACTTATATATATAAGAAGTGAAACTATATTTATGAATATGAGTTGTAAATAAGCAAGTGAATTTAAAGTTAAATGAAGTATAACTTAAGAATTGTTGAATGGAATTGATATTGGTATCGAAGTAAATAATCAAGTGGATTAAATGGATATGAACTTGAGTTACATAAATGAAGTTCAACTTTGGAAATTAAATTGAAAAATTGAATGAATATAAGCAAAGGAATTTGGTTGTATTTAATATACTTGGTTGTTATATGGTTGATTGGTTGATTGTTCATAATTCATTAAGTGTTAATGAAAGTGAATTAGCGAAATTTAAAGCTATGTAATTGAATTCAAATTAGAAAGTAAATAAATTTGAATAGAATTGAATGTGAATGGGATTTAATTAGTGAATGTTAACAAATGTAAACTAATTGAATTGAGAATGAATGTTGATAAAATCCAATGTTAATGAATCAAATATGATTTAAGTGAAAATCTGTTTCATTGAATATAAATGAGAATATGAATGAATATTCATTTGATTATGAATGGTAATTGGTTGATGTTTGCATTTGTTGTTTGGTTGCATTTGCTATGTGACATATATAGTTGATATGTTGCTATATGTTGTATATTGAGATTATTTTCATATATGCATGATTCTCATGTTGTTTGTTGAGTTTAGTAGGTGCGGATCGCGTTGCTTCGCATTTGGAGTTCGCTTTAGCGCTATATTAGCCGTATATGCTTGCTAATAAAATATAAGGTACATATCTCGGATTAAATATCGCACTTTTACACTTTTTTCCCTTCGGAATGCCTCATTACTTGATGAGATGTATATTTGTGATATATATACTGTCATTTTTTTTTCGGATCGAGCCGCGCAAAGGAGACATGGCGAATTTTTCCGGAAATTTAAGGCGTTAGAAAAAATTTGAGAAAATTGGGAAAATTTTTGAAAACTTTAACTTTGAATTTGGAATTGAAAGTTAAAAAATAGCAATTGTTTTTGAAAGGATAACTAAGTATGATTTGAAAACTTAGTAAAGTATTATGAGAAATTTAATTATAAATTTTGAAAAGTTAATAGATTCTGTAACTTTTCTTACTTATAATTTCGAGGACGAAATTCTTTTAAGGGGGAAAGATTGTAACGACCCAGAATTTTTATTAATTAAAATTTGAATATTTAATTAATTTTAAATATTTATAAGTGAATTTTTAAGTCAAATAAATTTTTATTTGAATTATTAGATTTTATCGAATAATTAAATCGATAATTTAATGTGTTAAATTATGGAAATAATTAAAAAATTGAGTTAAATATGATTGAAAATAATTTGTAAAATTTTATTTAATCATACTGGAGTTATAGAAATATTTTAGAACTTTTAAAATCAAATTAAAAGTTAATTTGTGAAAATTGAATATTTTAATATTTAATAATCGACTGTAAAATAGTCAATTTTTGAACAGTCTCAGAATCGTACGAAACCAGTTTCATTGGATCCGTAATAGTTAGTTATTACCGGATTTCAATTTTCGTGTCAATCGGAGCTATCGTTTGATCGTGGAAGCTCGAAACGCATCGAATTATTTTTAATTTAAATTTGGCGAGTCAAAATAGCCATTTTTCAAAAAGTCTCGGATTTCGACGAAACTAGTTTCATCGGATCCGTAATGTGGTATTATTGTAAGGTTTCAAATTTCAAGTCAATTGGATTTACCGTTTGTCCGGTACAAATTAAAACGCCTAGAAATCGATTTAAATCGGTTTAATTCAAATTGAACGTTTTCAGCCATAACTCGCACATACTTCGGAATTAGCTTCCGAAACTTGTTCCATTGTGTCCGGAACGCGGGATAAACCCTAGGTACGCTGGTTACGGCGCCTAAATCGGAGTTCGGAATTCCCAGGATGAATAGTGTTTACGCTTGCTCGTTCCTTATAAATAAGCCTCTACCCTTCATTTAAAATAAAAAAAAAAAATTTAAACCCTAATTTTATTTGCAGCCGCCACCATTATAATGTAAGGCTGAAAATCATTCTTCTTCATCTCTTAATCTCTTCCAATCCATCAAGAATTGGCCAAAGTTGTTAACTAAAGAATCGAAGAGCACGAGATGAGCTTTAATTCCATACGGTGATGATCGGAAATGGTGCAACGTAGAGGGAGCAATGGGGGCCGAAACCTGCAGATTTTCGCACGCTTTTCAAGGCCAATCCTAGGGCCGAGCTTCAGGTGGTTGGTGGTGGGAGTAGCTCTCGCGTAGGGCTTCGATTTGCAAGTGGTTTGATCGAGTTTCGTCGAGAAATGAGATCGAAAATTGGAACCCTAGTTCTTGGTTGATGGGTTATGTTGTGCGTGCTCCTTCCTGTACATGTTGCGTGCAAAAGGAGTTGGGGAAGAAGCAACAATGCACGGCCAGATGTGTTTGGGGATGTGATGGATGGCCTTGATTAAGTTGAGTTTGTTAACAAAGGTTATATTGTAAATTGTATAATAAAATACGTGTAACTTCAAAAATACATAACTTTTTCATACGAGGTCGAAAAAATGCAAACTCAGTTGCGTTGGAATCGTATGGACGAGCACTACGCGATGGAGTTGGTTTGGAGTCGTTTGGAGTTAATGAGAATTTCGGGTAAAATTAAACGCGCGTTTAATTTTATTCGAAATTAAAGCTAAAACGGAAATTAAAACCAAGGTGAGAACTTCTCACTCAATCGAATAGATTTCGATTTTATTTTAAATAGTTAGATTTAAAATATTTGAATGCATGTTTGAATGATGACTGTAAATTATTGATTGTTAAAATAGACATTATGCGCCGTTAGTAAGCGGATGTTATTTAATATAAACATATACCGCGAATATTTCATAAACAGTGAAATTGGTATTATATATAATATCAATATATATATATTGGCATATGTATATATTGCAGTTATTGATTTCCCGCAATTTTTGTTTAGCGGATGAGACCCTATTACGCCGTTATTAAGCGGATAATATTTAATAAGAACATGTCCGCGATAATTTCGTACTGGAGCGAAATTGGTATTGTGCTAATGTTTTTGGATGCAGGAAAACAGGTTGGAGGGATCCAACTGGATTCCTCAACAGTTTTTATTTAATTTCAGATATTTTGATATTTGATGGATTTTCATATTGATATATGATATCGTTGTAGTCGTGATTGACTATTTGGTGTGTAGCATCATTGGACCCAAATTTTGGGATTTTAAAATGATTAAAAAGTGATTTTTGAAAAGATAAAATATTTTTGGAATTGATCCATTATAAATAAATGAACGTTATAATTTTTAAAGTTATAAAAATTATAATTTTTGAGAAATACGGTTAAAAGCTGATTTTTGAGAAATATGAATTAATGACTTTATAAAATAGTTTAAACTGGATTTTTGAGTTTATTATTAAAGTTTAAATATAGGATTTATAAAATTTGATTATTTTATAAATCAGAATGATGAAATTATAAAGGAATTTAAAGACGTTTTAAAAGAATAATATAAACTGATTTATATTAAGAGATTTATAAATGGATATTTATAAATTGAAATATTGACATTATAAAACGAGTTTTTATAAGTGTTTGAATGAAGTGGAAATGAAATTCATAAATAAATGAAATTTATAGAATTATAAACTGTGAAGTTGTAAATAAAATTTATAAACAGTAAGATTTATAAATTTGGTGAAATTATTCGAAGAATAGACTGATTAAATAAATAAATCTTATAAGTTATAAGGTTTATAAATTGGAAAGTCTTTGAAAGAACGATTTTATAAAATAATCGTTTTATAAGTATTTAACTTATAATAGGAACGTTTAGTTTATAATTTAGTTATAAACTGAAATATGTTAATAAAGGAATTTATAGAAAAGGAAGTTTTTATAAATTAATAGAAATAGAATTTATAAACGTTGTTTTATAAATTCGCAAACGGCTTATTTTGATAAGTTAATTGTTATAACTTAGAAATAGAGTTATATTCACATTTTGAATAGTGAATAATCCTTTGAATTAAAATGAATAAAGGGATGAAAGTTGTTAACGTAGTATATTCACGTTTTTAAATAGTGAATAATACGTTAAAGAAATTGTTTTGAATGTAATGTTTTAAATAGAATTAAAACAATCTAACGATGTTTTAAATGAGTTGAGATTCGAAAACCCTAGATTTCAATGTTTATTGTTGAAATAGATATTTTCGAGAAATAAAAGGAAATGGTAGACTATAACACTGTTGTTATAGTAAATGATTTCCGAAAGGAAATATTTTTGAATAGTATTGGGATTTATATATCTATTTTAAATTCGAATTCCTATACTAGTGATTTTGGGTTGTCGTAACGATGTTTTACGTAACATTCGTTTTGGCCCAAATAAATATGTTAAGTGAATGATTTCCTTAATAGAATGAAATACATACTTAATTCGATTTAAGTATATTGAATATTTTCTAAGTGTTGAAAATAAAAAGATTTGAGAATTACTTATTTTTAATAAGTATGGGAATGTTTTCTAATATGAAGTGAATAATTAGAATTTATCTTTTTGGAGGATAAATTGAAATGAATTATTGAAATCGTATATGCACGAATATTTTGAAATATAAACTCATTATGGAATTTATATGTGAAAAGTGAAATTGGTTAAAAATAAATATTGATTTATTTTTGAAGTGTTGAAACTATATATCTAGTAAAGATATTTTGGAAAATAAATAATTTGGAAAATTATTTGGAATCTGGTGATGTGTGCATATCCATTGATAGTTCAATAACCGACTATCAATATTTCCCTTTGAATGGGTATTTGATGTGAATATGATTGAATTTGAATGCACACTTATTTTTGAATAAGCGCTCACTATTCGGGTTAACCGGGAAAGGACCATGGGGTCGTATAACCCATTCCGAATATGTGATACGTCGTTGTGAATTGCATTTGAAGATCGGTGTTGAAGACCGGTATTTGCAAGAGTGATAGGATGAACTATCGATTGACTCTGCACCGAGTTGCTCCGGTATTGAGTTCTCCATATGTGATGGTGAATCTGATCAGGATTGTGAATATCCGGATTACAAGGACTTCTTTGTAAGTGCCTTCGGTTCTGTTCGATCCCGGAACAGACTTGTATGGATTGTATGCCTGACATTACAAGTTGAGATATAAAGCCGATTTCTTTCAAATATATTTCTGTTGGTGGCGGAGAATTTATTCTTTGCTTAACACCCTTCTTTGAGACGTACGAGCTCAAAGGTTATATAGTTGAAGTTATCAGCGATATATCCCATTTTGGTAATGTGACATGCTGAGTGATGCTGAAATGATCATTGTGTTGATTATTTGTGATAGGATCATTTATTTGATCGTCTATCTTAGTGATCATTGTGTTGATCATTTGTTGACCCAAAGCACGGCTTTTTGTACAAAGTGTGTTTTTGTGGACGTGAATTCATCGAGCCTCACATCCCGTTAATGGTCAAAACAGGAAAGATGCGGCAAGGTTATGAGGGGTAGCTCCCTTTAGGGTATGTGCATTTCCTTCTGGAAAGGGTGGTATCATGGTATGGAGCCCAGATACTTACTCATGTTGATACACTATATCTATTTCTGTGTGGTGTTGTTGGTGACGAGCGCTCGGTTAAAGGTCCGATGGGACCGGGGGATGCCATATTCGTGTAGTAGTTACCTAGTGATAAAGGTAACCCGGCCTTGTGTTGGCAGAGAGCTGGTTAAGTTCTCGGGACGTCCAGCCAGAGGCGACCCCATGTGGCAGTAGGAAGTTCCTTAGCCTGACCATTTGTTGGAAATCCAAAGAAACAATACGATCTTGTACGGTTTTAGTTGTAGAACCTGCTTCCTCAGGAGGTAGCTATAGTAGGCATAATATAATGGTACCTATGCTGGCTATGATTTATATCTTTACTTTCGAAAGGATTTGTTCTACACTATGCACTAGTAATAATATCAAATGTTATTTTAATGCGTATCAAGCATCTTTGACTAACATAAGAAGAAATCTCCTCCAAGTCTGCGTTTGCATTGTGTGTGTGGTGGGAGGTCTTATGGTAGTCTCATTTTTTTAAAAGCATTGCGAATTGATTAAAATATTCCTCTATTTTGATTTTAAAGTTAAATAAACTGTTTTGAGTTCTCACACCAGTCACATGACTGACTCGGAGTTTATTGTTTTCCTTCCTAAACTCTGGGTGCCCACCAATTTCTACACGGGCAGTTAAGAGTTAGGTTTATCAGGATATTCTGGATATTCAGGAGTTGCTGGAGGCAAGCTGGATGGCATGGCGTACTAGTTTATATAGTATTTCTTTTTCCGCTGCACTGTTTGTTGTTGTTGTTGTACACTCTGATGATATGATGTAATGAAATGTGATGTAATGTAATAACTGATATAGTTCTTTGTTTAAAGATTATTCATTCATTATTATATGTTGTTCCGCTGCGAATTGTGAGATTCTGTTGATGTTCTGTTTGTTTTCTTTTCCCTCTATTTTTCTTTTTCTTTCTTCTTTTCCTCTCTTCTTTCTTTTCTTTTCTTTTTAAAACCCATAACATCTCGGTTTTCGGCCTTTGATTTCTCGGCAGTCGATAAAGTGAGTGTCGATGTCGGTTTTTCGAAGAACGAAATCCGCGATCGTTACATTTGGTATCAGAGCTGATGGTTAAGCGAGAGCCATGGTTCTGTTGGGTATTACTCATTAGAGATAGAGTCAGTAGTACTCTAGAATGAATTTGAGTGTAATAATAGATACGAGTGCGTATTTGTTAGTAATATAAAAATTGTTTTATATTGTGATGATTGGTTTATTGAGTGGTATATAGATTCTGGTTAATGCGAGTAATTAACGTTATTGATAGGGATCTATAAACACTTGAATAGAACAATTCGGCACAGTATTGTTTTAAATTGGGTAAATGAATAATTTTGCCTTGATTATATTTTATATATAAAGGAATAATTTTTCAGAATTATTAAAGTGTATATAAGTGATTGTTAGGTTGTTTGAATAATCTAAATAAAAGAATAATTGTATAAGTAAATGAATTATAAGAATTAAATTATAATTAAAGTGTTTACAATTGTGAAATAAACTTATATATATAAGAAGTGAAACTATATTTATGAATATGAGTTGTAAATAAGCAAGTGAATTTAAAGTTAAATGAAGTATAACTTAAGAATTGTTGAATGGAATTGATATTGGTATCGAAGTAAATAATCAAGTGGATTAAATGGATATGAACTTGAGTTACATAAATGAAGTTCAACTTTGGAAATTAAATTGAAAAATTGAATGAATATAAGCAAAGGAATTTGGTTGTATTTAATATACTTGGTTGTTATATGGTTGATTGGTTGATTGTTCATAATTCATTAAGTGTTAATGAAAGTGAATTAGCGAAATTTAAAGCTATGTAATTGAATTCAAATTAGAAAGTAAATAAATTTGAATAGAATTGAATGTGAATGGGATTTAATTAGTGAATGTTAACAAATGTAAACTAATTGAATTGAGAATGAATGTTGATAAAATCCAATGTTAATGAATCAAATATGATTTAAGTGAAAATCTGTTTCATTGAATATAAATGAGAATATGAATGAATATTCATTTGATTATGAATGGTAATTGGTTGATGTTTGCATTTGTTGTTTGGTTGCATTTGCTATGTGACATATATAGTTGATATGTTGCTATATGTTGTATATTGAGATTATTTTCATATATGCATGATTCTCATGTTGTTTGTTGAGTTTAGTAGGTGCGGATCGCGTTGCTTCGCATTTGGAGTTCGCTTTAGCGCTATATTAGCCGTATATGCTTGCTAATAAAATATAAGGTACATATCTCGGATTAAATATCGCACTTTTACACTTTTTTCCCTTCGGAATGCCTCATTACTTGATGAGATGTATATTTGTGATATATATACTGTCATTTTTTTTTCGGATCGAGCCGCGCAAAGGAGACATGGCGAATTTTTCCGGAAATTTAAGGCGTTAGAAAAAATTTGAGAAAATTGGGAAAATTTTTGAAAACTTTAACTTTGAATTTGGAATTGAAAGTTAAAAAATAGCAATTGTTTTTGAAAGGATAACTAAGTATGATTTGAAAACTTAGTAAAGTATTATGAGAAATTTAATTATAAATTTTGAAAAGTTAATAGATTCTGTAACTTTTCTTACTTATAATTTCGAGGACGAAATTCTTTTAAGGGGGAAAGATTGTAACGACCCAGAATTTTTATTAATTAAAATTTGAATATTTAATTAATTTTAAATATTTATAAGTGAATTTTTAAGTCAAATAAATTTTTATTTGAATTATTAGATTTTATCGAATAATTAAATCGATAATTTAATGTGTTAAATTATGGAAATAATTAAAAAATTGAGTTAAATATGATTGAAAATAATTTGTAAAATTTTATTTAATCATACTGGAGTTATAGAAATATTTTAGAACTTTTAAAATCAAATTAAAAGTTAATTTGTGAAAATTGAATATTTTAATATTTAATAATCGACTGTAAAATAGTCAATTTTTGAACAGTCTCAGAATCGTACGAAACCAGTTTCATTGGATCCGTAATAGTTAGTTATTACCGGATTTCAATTTTCGTGTCAATCGGAGCTATCGTTTGATCGTGGAAGCTCGAAACGCATCGAATTATTTTTAATTTAAATTTGGCGAGTCAAAATAGCCATTTTTCAAAAAGTCTCGGATTTCGACGAAACTAGTTTCATCGGATCCGTAATGTGGTATTATTGTAAGGTTTCAAATTTCAAGTCAATTGGATTTACCGTTTGTCCGGTACAAATTAAAACGCCTAGAAATCGATTTAAATCGGTTTAATTCAAATTGAACGTTTTCAGCCATAACTCGCACATACTTCGGAATTAGCTTCCGAAACTTGTTCCATTGTGTCCGGAACGCGGGATAAACCCTAGGTACGCTGGTTACGGCGCCTAAATCGGAGTTCGGAATTCCCAGGATGAATAGTGTTTACGCTTGCTCGTTCCTTATAAATAAGCCTCTACCCTTCATTTAAAATAAAAAAAAAAAATTTAAACCCTAATTTTATTTGCAGCCGCCACCATTATAATGTAAGGCTGAAAATCATTCTTCTTCATCTCTTAATCTCTTCCAATCCATCAAGAATTGGCCAAAGTTGTTAACTAAAGAATCGAAGAGCACGAGATGAGCTTTAATTCCATACGGTGATGATCGGAAATGGTGCAACGTAGAGGGAGCAATGGGGGCCGAAACCTGCAGATTTTCGCACGCTTTTCAAGGCCAATCCTAGGGCCGAGCTTCAGGTGGTTGGTGGTGGGAGTAGCTCTCGCGTAGGGCTTCGATTTGCAAGTGGTTTGATCGAGTTTCGTCGAGAAATGAGATCGAAAATTGGAACCCTAGTTCTTGGTTGATGGGTTATGTTGTGCGTGCTCCTTCCTGTACATGTTGCGTGCAAAAGGAGTTGGGGAAGAAGCAACAATGCACGGCCAGATGTGTTTGGGGATGTGATGGATGGCCTTGATTAAGTTGAGTTTGTTAACAAAGGTTATATTGTAAATTGTATAATAAAATACGTGTAACTTCAAAAATACATAACTTTTTCATACGAGGTCGAAAAAATGCAAACTCAGTTGCGTTGGAATCGTATGGACGAGCACTACGCGATGGAGTTGGTTTGGAGTCGTTTGGAGTTAATGAGAATTTCGGGTAAAATTAAACGCGCGTTTAATTTTATTCGAAATTAAAGCTAAAACGGAAATTAAAACCAAGGTGAGAACTTCTCACTCAATCGAATAGATTTCGATTTTATTTTAAATAGTTAGATTTAAAATATTTGAATGCATGTTTGAATGATGACTGTAAATTATTGATTGTTAAAATAGACATTATGCGCCGTTAGTAAGCGGATGTTATTTAATATAAACATATACCGCGAATATTTCATAAACAGTGAAATTGGTATTATATATAATATCAATATATATATATTGGCATATGTATATATTGCAGTTATTGATTTCCCGCAATTTTTGTTTAGCGGATGAGACCCTATTACGCCGTTATTAAGCGGATAATATTTAATAAGAACATGTACCGCGATAATTTCGTACTGGAGCGAAATTGGTATTGTGCTAATGTTTTTGGATGCAGGAAAACAGGTTGGAGGGATCCAACTGGATTCCTCAACAGTTTTTATTTAATTTCAGATATTTTGATATTTGATGGATTTTCATATTGATATATGATATCGTTGTAGTCGTGATTGACTATTTGGTGTGTAGCATCATTGGACCCAAATTTTGGGATTTTAAAATGATTAAAAAGTGATTTTTGAAAAGATAAAATATTTTTGGAATTGATCCATTATAAATAAATGAACGTTATAATTTTTAAAGTTATAAAAATTATAATTTTTGAGAAATACGGTTAAAAGCTGATTTTTGAGAAATATGAATTAATGACTTTATAAAATAGTTTAAACTGGATTTTTGAGTTTATTATTAAAGTTTAAATATAGGATTTATAAAATTTGATTATTTTATAAATCAGAATGATGAAATTATAAAGGAATTTAAAGACGTTTTAAAAGAATAATATAAACTGATTTATATTAAGAGATTTATAAATGGATATTTATAAATTGAAATATTGACATTATAAAACGAGTTTTTATAAGTGTTTGAATGAAGTGGAAATGAAATTCATAAATAAATGAAATTTATAGAATTATAAACTGTGAAGTTGTAAATAAAATTTATAAACAGTAAGATTTATAAATTTGGTGAAATTATTCGAAGAATAGACTGATTAAATAAATAAATCTTATAAGTTATAAGGTTTATAAATTGGAAAGTCTTTGAAAGAACGATTTTATAAAATAATCGTTTTATAAGTATTTAACTTATAATAGGAACGTTTAGTTTATAATTTAGTTATAAACTTAAATATGTTAATAAAGGAATTTATAGAAAAGGAAGTTTTTATAAATTAATAGAAATAGAATTTATAAACGTTGTTTTATAAATTCGCAAACGGCTTATTTTGATAAGTTAATTGTTATAACTTAGAAATAGAGTTATATTCACATTTTGAATAGTGAATAATCCTTTGAATTAAAATGAATAAAGGGATGAAAGTTGTTAACGTAGTATATTCACGTTTTTAAATAGTGAATAATACGTTAAAGAAATTGTTTTGAATGTAATGTTTTAAATAGAATTAAAACAATCTAACGATGTTTTAAATGAGTTGAGATTCGAAAACCCTAGATTTCAATGTTTATTGTTGAAATAGATATTTTCGAGAAATAAAAGGAAATGGTAGACTATAACACTGTTGTTATAGTAAATGATTTCCGAAAGGAAATATTTTTGAATAGTATTGGGATTTATATATCTATTTTAAATTCGAATTCCTATACTAGTGATTTTGGGTTGTCGTAACGATGTTTTACGTAACATTCGTTTTGGCCCAAATAAATATGTTAAGTGAATGATTTCCTTAATAGAATGAAATACATACTTAATTCGATTTAAGTATATTGAATATTTTCTAAGTGTTGAAAATAAAAAAATTTGAGAATTACTTATTTTTAATAAGTATGGGAATGTTTTCTAATATGAAGTGAATAATTAGAATTTATCTTTTTGGAGGATAAATTGAAATGAATTATTGAAATCGTATATGCACGAATATTTTGAAATATAAACTCATTATGAAATTTATATGTGAAAAGTGAAATTGGTTAAAAATAAATATTGATTTATTTTTGAAGTGTTGAAACTATATATCTAGTAAAGATATTTTGGAAAATAAATAATTTGGAAAATTATTTGGAATCTGGTTATGTGTGCATATCCATTGATAGTTCAATAACCGACTATCAATATTTCCCTTTGAATGGGTATTTGATGTGAATATGATTGAATTTGAATGCACACTTATTTTTGAATAAGCGCTCACTATTCGGGTTAACCGGGAAAGGACCATGGGGTCGTATAACCCATTCCGAATATGTGATACGTCGTTGTGAATTGCATTTGAAGATCGGTGTTGAAGACCGGTATTTGCAAGAGTGATAGGATGAACTATCGATTGACTCTGCACCGAGTTGCTCCGGTATTGAGTTCTCCATATGTGATGGTGAATCTGATCAGGATTGTGAATATCCGGATTACAAGGACTTCTTTGTAAGTGCCTTCGGTTCTGTTCGATCCCGGAACAGACTTGTATGGATTGTATGCCTGACATTACAAGTTGAGATATAAAGCCGATTTCTTTCAAATATATTTCTGTTGGTGGCGGAGAATTTATTCTTTGCTTAACACCCTTCTTTGAGACGTACGAGCTCAAAGGTTATATAGTTGAAGTTATCAGCGATATATCCCATTTTGGTAATGTGACATGCTGAGTGATGCTGAAATGATCATTGTGTTGATTATTTGTGATAGGATCATTTATTTGATCGTCTATCTTAGTGATCATTGTGTTGATCATTTGTTGACCCAAAGCACGGCTTTTTGTACAAAGTGTGTTTTTGTGGACGTGAATTCATCGAGCCTCACATCCCGTTAATGGTCAAAACAGGAAAGATGCGGCAAGGTTATGAGGGGTAGCTCCCTTTAGGGTATGTGCATTTCCTTCTGGAAAGGGTGGTATCATGGTATGGAGCCCAGATACTTACTCATGTTGATACACTATATCTATTTCTGTGTGGTGTTGTTGGTGACGAGCGCTCGGTTAAAGGTCCGATGGGACCGGGGGATGCCATATTCGTGTAGTAGTTACCTAGTGATAAAGGTAACCCGGCCTTGTGTTGGCAGAGAGCTGGTTAAGTTCTCGGGACGTCCAGCCAGAGGCGATCCCATGTGGCAGTAGGAAGTTCCTTAGCCTGACCATTTGTTGGAAATCCAAAGAAACAATACGATCTTGTACGGTTTTAGTTGTAGAACCTGCTTCCTCAGGAGGTAGCTATAGTAGGCATAATATAATGGTACCTATGCTGGCTATGATTTATATCTTTACTTTCGAAAGGATTTGTTCTACACTATGCACTAGTAATAATATCAAATGTTATTTTAATGCGTATCAAGCATCTTTGACTAACATAAGAAGAAATCTCCTCCAAGTCTGCGTTTGCATTGTGTGTGTGGTGGGAGGTCTTATGGTAGTCTCATTTTTTTAAAAGCATTGCGAATTGATTAAAATATTCCTCTATTTTGATTTTAAAGTTAAATAAACTGTTTTGAGTTCTCACACCAGTCACATGACTGACTCGGAGTTTATTGTTTTCCTTCCTAAACTCTGGGTGCCCACCAATTTCTACACGGGCAGTTAAGAGTTAGGTTTATCAGGATATTCTGGATATTCAGGAGTTGCTGGAGGCAAGCTGGATGGCATGGCGTACTAGTTTATATAGTATTTCTTTTTCCGCTGCACTGTTTGTTGTTGTTGTTGTACACTCTGATGATATGATGTAATGAAATGTGATGTAATGTAATAACTGATATAGTTCTTTGTTTAAAGATTATTCATTCATTATTATATGTTGTTCCGCTGCGAATTGTGAGATTCTGTTGATGTTCTGTTTGTTTTCTTTTCCCTCTATTTTTCTTTTTCTTTCTTCTTTTCCTCTCTTCTTTCTTTTCTTTTCTTTTTAAAACCCATAACATCTCGGTTTTCGGCCTTTGATTTCTCGGCAGTCGATAAAGTGGGTGTCGATGTCGGTTTTTCGAAGAACGAAATCCGCGATCGTTACATATGTCATACTTAAGAAATTTCAAATCAAATTTATTTCAAAACAAAAGTATAGCAAGCTATTGATGGTCTCTCCTCTTTGAAACTCGAAAATAAATGTCGATGATGCGGCCGTCATCGCCGAAATTATTTTCCAGTGATAAAGAAAAGAGCACTAATTTAATCATTTAAAATTCTTTGAAAACCATTTCTATGCGAAAATATTTTAAATAATATACATTAAAACTTTAAACCATAGTTCAAAATTATCGAAAATTAAATTCTCAAATTCTAGTTTAAATTCACTTCAAATTCCAATCACATTATACCCGAGTTTTATAAATCCATTCATTTATATTACAATAGTCAGTGGTTGACAACAATAAATGAAAATCAAAAATTATTATTTTCAACAACCAATTCATTAACTATTTAATTTCAGAAAATTTGTACTTATATATATATATAATATAATCATGCAAAATTATTTCATTAGCCAAATTTGAAAACAATATTATGTCTGATTGCTCTGTTCAAGTGTTTTGGAAATCCTATCGATAGCGTTGATCAGACAAATTGATCGAAAACTCAAATCAACATCAACAACTCAAACAACACAATATATATATATATATTAAAACATTTTAATATTAATTCACAAAATACACTTCCTTGCTCGACGATACAAGAATAGATTCCAAAACACGAATAAAGATTCAAATTTGATGGACTCAAATCAAAGTGAATTTTGATTAGAAGATAGGTTCGAAACAGAGATAAGATAATTAAATAATCAAAATAGGAAGATGAATAAGTTTATTAAATCGCGGGCAACCTTAAACAGATCAACCGTGACTTCAAGAATAAGATTGATGCAGGATTTTGAGGCAAATCTACATTCGATCTCAAGAAATAGAATCCAGGTATAGCAGGAGATAGATAACATCGTAAACCGAGGATACAAAAATCTCCGGTAAATCAATGCTATTGTAAAGGAGTTTCACCTCTTTACAAATAAATTTGAGATTGGCGAGATTGCCGACTCATTATAAAGATCATTCGAGTGGAGTTATGGGATGCTCCAGAATCGAAAGAAGACGGATAGTGAGGGATACAAATGAATTTTGGAACCACGGGAACATTCCAAAATTCAAAGGAAACGAGTCAAGAAGGACGAGATTTAACGTGGATGGAAGTGATTCTGTAAATACATTTACCATATATACTAAGTTTTGCCTAGAGCTACCAAAGCTCTGATACCAACTGTAACGACTCGCTATTTTGGACTATTCGCATCTGCACATGTCGAACTTGAATAATTCAAAATACAAATTTGGCAAAACTGAGCATATATAGTAAATAAATAATCACCGATCACAGACACAGAGTAATAAATGCAGCGGAAACAAAGATAGTAGTTCATGAAGCTACTGCATATAAATCAGAGTTAAGTAAGGTACAACAGATGTCTCGAATACAATAGTAAAATACAAGAATCAGAATACATCACTAGGATCAACTGAATATCTGAAAGCTGGATAGATAGCCGGATCTCCAAGCGAAGCTCCAAATCCAAAGGTGAGTCTCTAATACTGGTACCCTCAGTCTGACTCGAGCGTAAAGCAAAACACAAAATACTCGAGTCAGGATTAACATTCTTATGTCAATAAATCCAACTCAAGTGAAAAAACAATTGAAATACAAATAACTTAAAGCATGTTGGAATAACCATCCTCTAAGGATCCGTTAAACTATCTACTATGTAGTAGTGTACGCTAAGTAGATAATGCCTATCAGTTATATAAAGTATCAAAATAGTGTTAAGGTGTTACCATTATCCCCCTTAACATATTTTATATAAGCGTCATAGTCTATACAGCACTGTAAACTCCACTAAACTAGTGGGATATCAGGGAGTACTCCATAGGTATAACACAAAACAAATTCGTAGTGGTCGCTTATATAGGGATACAAGTATGACAAGGCACATGAGGCAATACACAAGGTAGTGAAACTACCGTTTGCCTGATCCGGACTGGTGAAGACGCATCGCCGCAACGATCGAAACACCGCGAAACAACATTCCCAAAATTATGAGGGTGCACCAATCGATAACAAGTAATGAGTGTTTACGAAGAAGTGTGCTCGCTCTAAGTGGCTAACCCTATTTGACCCGGCACAGCTCTTGTTTTAGTCATTTCCAATTTGACACAAGTGTCAACGCTATCCATCATCGTTCTCTTTCTTCAATCATCATGTACATTATTCCAACCACTTCATTCTGGATCACACTCCGCGTATAGTTATTAAAGTGGTTTTCGATTTAGACAGAGAGTATGTCCATAACCGATCCCGGTTTCTTTAATGACTTTCGTAATTATTACACCGATTGGTCGTTTAATATTTTCAAATCCAAATCAAATTCAATTTCAATTAGAATTTGTAAACCAACATTTCATTTGTCTTTCTAAATCAATTCCAAAAAAATTCGTTTCAAACTTCCAAATTACTATTTAAAAATCTTGTAATTCAATTTCAAATTTTATTTAAAACAATTCAAATATTGATTTAAGTTCGTATATAAGTTTCATTCCGAAATCATTTAAATTAATTTAATTTAACATTCAAACCAATTTAAATTCATTGATCAATTTCATTCAATATTCGTTAAGTTAAATTTATCATTCAAAACAATTTCTATTTAAATTCCAATTCATTAAATCAATTACTTAAGTTTAATTTCATTATCTCAAAACTACAAATTGAATTAAATCAAATTTGTCAAATCAAATTTGTCAAATCAAATTCTTTAAATTTCAAGTCTTACACTAATTCCAATAAATGACATTTTTATTTCTTCTTCAAGAAATTCAATTTCACTTATTTATTTACTTAGTTACAAATTTCAAAACTCAAATAAATAAAGAAACTCAATTTCACTTATTCAAGAAGTTCAATTTCACTTATTAAAGAATTCAATTTTATTTAAATTATTAAATAATTCAATCTTATTTAATTATTAAATAATTTCTAAACTTAATTAATAATTTCAAAATTTGATTATTAAATAATTCCAAAACCTAATTATTACATAATTCCAATCTTAATTATTAAATAATTCCAAACTTAATTATTAAATAATTAATTTTAAAACAACGTTCTTTTATCAACTATTATGTTAATATTTTGTTTCAGATTATTTAATATCAACATTTTCCTTTCATTAAATCTAGATTCATCTTTATTTCAAATACTTATTATTTATTCAAATAACCTTTATTTATTCTTAAATTCAATTATTGACCAATCGGGTTTTATTTAATTCTCTATCCTAAGTCAAGTTTATTTGGATATTTATCATTTCAACCCGATTCCATTTCAATTCAAAAATCAAAGCATAGCAAAGGGAACTTGTAGTGTGATAACTGGGATGGTGTCAAAGTAAATAAACAAGCGATAACAACAATTAATAACAATTCAATACTTAATTCAAATAATCCCGAAATAATCGTATTGATTCACATTGTTGTTCGTATTGATTCACATTGTTGTTTGTGCAAATTAATATAATTATTTCTAGAATATACACTATCATTTCATGTTGATTAAAGATTATTACACTATTATTTTATGTGGTTCTTCACTTGACATTCATTATTCAATTTCATACTACATCCATTATACAACATACATTCAAATGGTTCAAGGTGTAATTAACCAAATTTCCACGTGTCAATTAATTTAACATTTAAGGGTCATATTATACAAATTTAACTAATCAAATTCAACACATATATCAATTCAAATTTTAACTATCCTACGTCAATTTCAATTTCAAATTATTTACCACTTACTACATTAACAATTTAACATCCAATATCAACATCAAACATTCAATCATTTATCAACCAAACTGGATTATAACAGATAATGGTGTCAGATGTCACAGGTGAACTGATACAGGTAATAACATATATATATATAACAGTGTAAATAACTAACAGCCGTACTTTCAATTTTTGTTTAAATTGAAATCAAATTTAATAAATAAAACAACATTAACCTTGAGTGATTGCTCACCTTTCGAGGCTAGAGAGGGTGGACTACAAAACAGGCTACGAATTGAATCCTGACTAGACAATCGAACAATCCAAACTTCAAATCACAAAGCAAAAAAAGATTGGCACGAATTTAATGAAGAGTGCGGGCACGACAAACTAAAAACGATGAAATAAAAATACAAATTAAGATTTCTATACAGATATTTAGACCAATATTAAAGTAAATCTTTATATCTATAAATCAATATTTATGAAGTTCACTTCGACACATATCGGGATCACTTTTATGTACGTTATTATCTATTTAAAATCAATATCCATTTCAAGCATGAATATATAAAATAAAAATAAATATATTATAATTTGAAACCTCAAATACACAGACTCAAAGTATATATATAAAATCAATAATAGAATTTTAAAAGTACATATATCCAAAATCGAGTATATGTATGTATATATATTATATACAGCTATTATAAATTATCAAAGTGTTATAACTATCAACAGATGAATATTTAGTCAATGCCTATAGATGACACACACTGAAGCAAACTTACAGGCATACACTTTAGCTACTATTTAACTACACAATGTATAAGTATTTAAACACATGATGAAATAAATTAGGATACATATATTCAAACAAAACATGTATAAAACTAAGGTATACATGAAAACTTCCGCATTTATATGTATATATTGGAACATATATACCATATACATTATTATCAAACTGTAACATACTATATGTGCATGTGATCGAACAACACCCTATATATAAAATAACTACAATAAATCCTTTTCATTAAAACATAACAAACTAATATGTATATTAAGACTTATATAACTTATATACATAGTAAAATAAACCAAGGTAAACAGTATATTTAAGACACATATATACAGCAAAATCAATAATATATATATATATATGTACACACACACAATATACTTATCAATATGAACTCATGTATACAAGTTTGGAAAGAAAAAAAACATATGCACACAATAAATTCATGAGCATGGCAAGAGGAACAACACTGGAGCACCTAATTGCATGTGTGTTGTGGTGGGTGCTCGCTACTGATGCTTGGACGTGAGCAGGCGTGGAGGCACACGGTGAGGAAGGTCGGCGACTTTTGCAACCAGGGAAGGTGGGTGAAGGCGCGAGTGGCGGTGTGGGCCGAGGCAAGGATGATCACAGGGTTGGGGTCGGCTGCATTTGGTCAGGGTCGTGGACGAGTGGTGATGGTGTTGCGATGGGATGGGGCCATGCGTGGAAGCGAGGGTGAAGGCCACAAAGCTGTAGCAAGCAGTGTGGATGGCGGTGATAGGCCGAGTTTGGATGTGGAGTTTGGTCGGAGCTCTTTGAGGCCGAGGAGGAACGTGGTGTCGTTGATGTGTGGGTGACGTGGAGGGCGGAACTCGGTTGGTGACGGAGAAAAGAGGAAGTGAGGAAGGCGTCAGCTTTGGGTCAGAGGGTGGAGGCCTAGGGCGGAGAGCAGGGGAGAGTGTGGTGGCATGGGGAAGGACTGCGTGTGTTCTCGGAGGGAGAAAGTGGTTATGAATGGTGTCGGCGATCGAGCTTGGTTGTGTCTCGTTTTTTTTGAAATGAAAGCTTCAGCCGAAAGTGGAGGAAGCCAATGGTTTGGGAAGAGAAACAGATGTGAACCGGTGGAACATAGTAATGAGGGCATCATATAAATATTTTTATAAAACAAATTGTCGAGAAAACGAAGTGCTAGATGACAAATGGACCATTAATATAATAAATCAAATAGTGTGAGTAGCAAAGTTTCCGACTTGAATTCAGGAAAGATATAAATGCCAACAACTCTATAGTTTACAAGATGGAAAATGAACGGTCACGGACAAAATAAGAGGCAAGTTGTGAAACCGATACGGTTATTCGTTTTGCGATTTTTTGTCGCATAACGGACATCGAAATTGACAATCGAATATACCGTAGAGATCAACACGACGAGACGATCAAACGGCATACAGATATTGATGGTATGATTGAATTATAAAAATTCAAATTTTCAACTAGCAGAAAATGCAGCAAGAACGCAGAAAAATAAGATCGACGGAGCTAAAGAAGTCCGAATTTGAAAAATCGAAAAATGACGTCATCCTCAGAAGATGATTTAGAATTTTTCTATGTAAAAATATCTAGGTTTCGATAACATTTTGTCTTCATCAATTCCTAACTGATTAAATTGAAATAAAATTACACACGAAAATAAACTTTCATATTTTCGGATGAAAATTTACCAATTGCTATGTTTAACTAGACGCATATCGTTTACAATTTCTCAAAACTTCAATTAAATATATTAATAAAACAAATAAAATTTATCGAAAATTTACGGGTCGTTGCAATTTCAATCCGCAATATAAATATATACGGGTATATACCATTTCAACCTGCAATCCTAAATTTAAAATAATGGAAATCGCTTGGGTTTATCATTTCAATTCATAGCGATTTTTCTCCTATTCTATAAGATCGTTTCGGTATGTATCATTTCAACCCACAGGGAATTCTATACTAACAGGGAACTTGCAAAGTGGGAAACAATATAACATATCAATAAAAGGTATCTATCATCACTGATAAATTAAATAAAATGTAAACAACAGGATATGATGTTATATCCTACAGGTCAACAATTACAGATAATAGCATATCATATATAGGAATTATAAAATCATCCGTTCAATTTAGCAGCATATTTCAATTATCGTTTCAATTGAAATCAAATTTAATAAATATAAGAACGTTAATCATGAGTGATTGTTCACCTTTCGAGGCGAGAGAAATTTGACAATAAAATGAGTTACGAATCCAAGCACGAATTCCATTGCGAAGCGAAATTGGCACGAATTTGACTAGCAAAGTTGATAGTTTGGAATCGACGAAATCAAATTAAACTGGATTGATGAAGATCAACGGTATAAGTGAACTTATACATATAACTATATATAATTATTTATATATATAAAACCACAATCTAAATCTAAACACATATTAAATTAAATATATATGTTCAAAATCCATTATTTCAAATTAGAACACATATATTAAAATCAACGTATATACATAATATATTTAAAATCAATACTTATATATACATTATATTTTAAAGTACTATATTCATACTACAACATTCAAAAATTGAAATTCCTTAAAGAAAAGCTCAATTTAAATACATTTTTAAAATGACATATCTACATATTACATTTATAAAAAAACATATACCTTAACATATAATAATATATACTTACACACACACACACACACACACACACATATATATATATTGTAACTTTTATAACTTTATATATACAACAACTTTATATGATTCATACACTTTAAACAACTTAGATAGTTTTCATACTATATAGTATATAACAGCTGGACATGAGCAAACTGTATATACTTATATACAATAATTAAATATATTTATGCAGAATGTGTGCGTATAGAAAAAAAATGTGTACAGACACTATATATGACAAATATACCTTTAAAATTGTACTTAAAATATATATTACAGTTAAAATAAATCTATATTAAGGTATTAACAGAAGTTTAAGTAAATATATAACTAGACCTATTATATATATACATACATACAAAACAACATACAATAACTTATGCTAATATACAGACCATAAACAAAACAAAAATAGATGATCGGATTAAACAAAAATGTACACAGACTTATACGTGTGGATTATACATATCCAAAGTATCTGTGCAACTTATAAACTATATATAATATATATATATTTAATAATATATATATATATATATATATAGATCTGATATACATATAAGTCTACAAAATCAAACCCTGTCAAATATACATGTATATAGAACGTATATATACACACCTTTGTATATTTTTCAAGCTGCTGTATAAGTACAAGAAACACAAAATATAATTGAAATGGAGCTTACCGAATACATATAGATAAGCTAACGTTATATAACTTACAAAACAAATCGAAAATCACGTAAACCCATATGTATATATCACGTATATTTAGACAGATCTAACTAATAAGTAAACTGCTGTTGCAATTATATATATATAGTACATCCTATATGCAGACTTGACTTTATATAGTATGTATACTAACTAAAACATATCATATATCGAATAGGCTAACATATATAATATACTTTATAAAATCTAATATGTATATAATCTAATATATATGAACCTATATACATGAGCAACATGAAATACCAACAGCCTCAAAATTGGAAATAAACTTATGTATATTAAATTAATATATAAACAAACTGAAACTGGTACATCCGAACAAATATACTATTATACTAAATTCTTCACAAGAAATATAAATATACACATTTATATATGCTACTATATATATATATATATATATATATATATATATATATATAACTACTCAAACAATCATATTTTCATACATTTTTATATATAAACTATAAGTTATATATATATGTATTCTTATATACTGAAACATATAAAATATACATATATACTTATATAATAGTCAGACTTATATAAATTTTCCTCTATAAAATATACATATATACTTATATAATAGTCAGATTTATATAAATTTTCCTCTATATAATGTATGATATATACAAATAGTAAAAAAACTTATACTGTAACGACCCGGGATTTTCGATCCCGAAAATTCCAAATAGTTAGGGAAAAGAAGAAAAGAGGTAGAAGAAGAAACATAAATGGAACACAAAATCTCACATTCGCAGTGGATCAAAATATAATATCAAATAAAACAACGGTTATACAAGGAAAAAACTGTATCAGTAATGTGACGCCCCACCTCTATACCTATGCTAGCCAAGGACACTACGAGGTAATGCCGTCAACTAGCGTGGAGAATAAGGCTGTTGAGGAGCGACCATCTGTATAATTGCTTCGTGCGAGTATCGATATGCTAGATAAAAATATAACAAGAGGAAATCCGACATACCGACACAAACTTAAAGCTGCTACACAGTAGCTATATGTAATCTTTGAAAACAAATATAGAAATATCATAACACAAATGAGTCACAGAAGTTCATATCTCAAAGGCGGAAACAGATATGAATATTACACATAAAAGTATATATCAGAGTAGTGGTCTAACAAGATCCACAATATCACAAAAGAATAGTTACAAGTGCTACACAAAAGAATAAGTATACATCATGGAGTCTATATCTCAAATGTATACAACAAAATAAACTACTAATCTAAGTAGTTAGCCAAAAGTCTGGATAATAATCCCAAATGAGGAGTCAAGCAGAAGCACCTGTAACATCTCGGTCTGACTCGAGTATTATTTATAAGAAAATAATAAACGGATCAGTATAACTATAATATCAAATAAAATGAGATAAAATATGAGATGTGACAAAAACGCATGGTAACAACAATGCCATTAAATGACAAATATACCTTAGACAACACGAAAACCATACATCATCTCAAGAAATCTCAAAACACAAAAAAGAATGTCATATTCTTTATTTTTGTTCACTAAACCATAAATATTGACAATTTTATCAATGGCAATCACAAAAGTTAATGACACACAAATTCACCAATGCACAAATATTGATAAAACTTATCAATGTAAATCACGAAAATTGGTGAAACAAAAATTCTAGAAATCATCAACTAGAAATCCATAAATCACAAAGAGGGGGAAAGCCTATCACAAAACGGGAGCACGAAAACTCACCAACACATGTATCACAAAATGGAATGCTATTCCATGGTTGCTAATCATTCATTTTGAGCCGAAGCTCCACAAAACGGCCCGAAGACCATTGGTCTCTACCCCACCAAATTGAGCACAAGCTCCACAGAAACAGGGTTTAGTCTCCCTCGCAGAAAAAGAGACATCGCACATTGCTAGTCTAAATGACAAAATGATCCTCACCGATCATCAAAAAGTGTCAATTACACTAAGCTAGTAAATAGATGAGTTTAGCTTCATGTCCCATAACCACTGGATTAACTTAAATATTTACGAACAAACTGTAAGTCTCCACTCGAAAATTATCACAAGAGATTCAATCAAACAAGTCCAAGAATTAACCGACGAAGTAAACGCAATCGTTTCATACCACTTGTTTTACTAAGCCGTTTAATTAGATTTCTCATACGAGTGAGGCGAAGGTTTGCATATGCTAGTAGATTGGAAAATGGTTTAAGAAACGAGCTTTGTAATAAAATAGTGTTGAAATCGTCTTGATGAAAGAGTTTTGATATTTACTACTAGTGTGACATCCCGGAATTTCGACCCTATTATTATAATAAGTTTTTAATCTAATTTAAATAAAATATAAGATTTTCATTTTATAAATAAATAAGAATTTGGATATTATTAGTTGTATATGGGTCATAAGTGAAAATAACTTCAAATATGAAATTGATTCTTTCAACAATATTCAGAAATAAATATGTATTATTCAATTAAATTAAAATTTATGTATTAATGACATTAATTATCAGATATATGAATACAGATAATAATAAGTATAATAACGCAATTCTTTTCATATAAAATACAAATAAATTAATGCAAATATAATATACAAATCAAATATTTGTAATATTTAACTTTAATGAAAATAAGATTAATCTGTGTTTCTTATAACAGTTTTTATAAGTCAATTAAATATAAGCTTATACAAGTAGCATAAGTATAATATAATTATATGTTAACATAAGTTTGAAGACAAACATGTATTCTGTCAAAAAAAAAACTAATGTGCAGTTTGTGTTTAAGATATAGGATAATAAAATAAAGAGCAAGAATACACATTAATAAAGCATTTTTGTTCAGACCAAAAGTTGCAAGCAAACTGTATATGCATAAGCAAATAAATATTTACAGCTAAAATAAGACAAAACAAGTTTGTCAGTAAAACATAATAATTACAAACCTTTATTAATACATCTTTGTACAAACTAAAAATGTGGAAATTTCTTTGTACAGAGAAACTCAATTTCAAGTGCCAGCAAAAACATTTAGTACAAAACAAATCTGCAAAAACATCTTTGTATAAATCTTTATGTCAGTCAACATTTAATTATGTGTTAGTATAAGTAAAGACATAAGTATTCAATTAGCACACGTATTTGTCTTAAATAAAATATCTCAGCCGAAATACTCATATTATTTTCAGGCCTTAGTACAAAGAATAGTAAAGCAAAATATTAAATTATGTTAAAGCTTATGCAAGAAGACGGCTTGTTAAAGTTATATATGTATTTATCATTGCATTAACTTTAGTCATTAACTCATGAAAGCAAATCTGAGGAGAAACAAAAGAAAATAAATAAAACTTTATATTTCTAGTTCAAATCAAAATTCAAGCAAAAGGAAATTTACTGGAAAACCATTTTTGCAAACTGCTGTCTCCTAGTTAGCTCTGTTTCAAGTTGCTACTGTCTTGAGTGAGTAAACTATTTTTAATCAAACTCTTAATTTGTTGTTTATGAAGATTTTGTTATGTGCATATTAAAAGTTCTGGATTGCTTGCTAAATACAGGAAGTTCGTACAGATTGTTCTTTCAGGTTTTCAAATTTCTGTAGAGGCATAGAACACTGAATATATCAAACTTTTATATAAAATCCCTTTCTTTAATTAACAACTTAACTAAATATATATGTTTAGTTTAAGATTAAAGTTTGTATCTTTTGTTTAGTAGCAGGTGGAAAACATTAGTACTGTAAATTCCAATTTACAGTAAAGAAATAAAAATAATACCAAAATTCGAATAACTCGAATTGTATATTTGAATTGATGTCTTGAAACTACATATAAAAATATGATTTTTAAGACAAACCATACAATTTTTAGACAACCATTTATAGAGCAGTTCTTTTGTGAAGAAAAAATGTATTTTTATGAATTTCAGATAATTTATTTAATAATTTTTGATGAAATTTGAAGTGTAGCTAGAGTAATGTTGTAGGATCACCAGAAAATTGTTGAAATAATTTTGGAATGCGAGGTTTGTTGGGGGGAAACAAAAGTAGGGTTTTTGTACTCTGTATATTTGGGTTCGGTTGAGTGATTCTCGCGACATCATGTCTTCACCGAGTGACGAGCAGTTTTAGGAGGAGTTAGGTAGTGATGTTGGCTATCCATGGTCGAAAGCTTGATGTCTCAGGTGATCGCAATCGTGTAGACATGGGAAATTTGTCTACTGCGTTCGAGTTTCTTTTCAACTTTACAGTCGAATTTTGATTTCGTGCGTGGGGGGTTGTTCTGGGCTTCGTATTCGAGTGAGGGAAGGATTTGCGACTTGAGGATGGCGTCGCAAGGTGGTAGCGCGGTGGTGGACCGCCGTGCACGTGCACGGCGGCGGAGATGATTGTGTTTTGGGTCGACTCGAGGAAAACTCGAGTATGTACGTGGAACGCTTCGAGTTAGATGCTGGGTCGAGTGTTTTGCGCGTGGGTTTATATGTTTTAACTGAAATAAAATTGAAGCTTTTTTTAAAAGACATAAAAAAAAAGAATCAGGGAAGAAGAGGGGAGTTTTAACGCGAGAAGTTGCTGGGTGGATTCGAGTCCTACCCGAGGCGAGCACGATGTTGTCATCGGGTTTGAGATTGCAGAGGTTGGATAGTTGTAGTATGGAAATAGTAGTAATCAAGTTAAGTGTAAACTTTGTTATTAGGTGTTGACAAAATTGTTTTAAGCCCAAATGAACTGTAAAGCTTTGCTGAGACAAAGTTCACGTAATTAATTTAAGTGGAAGTTAATTATGAATGTAATAACATTTACACAAGTAGTTCAAACTTAATCAAATTAATAATTAACGATTTTAATAATAATCTTATGAATTCATTTGTAATTAAGAATTAAAATAATCATTAGAAGTTGATTAATTAACTAAATGTGGTTGACTGATTAATGATTGAACGATTTAGTGATTAATAATTATGATTAATTAAGCAATTAATAATAATTAAATGTGTAATTAAGTTTTATAATCAATAATTAAGATTATTGATTAATACTTAATTCATTAATTAAGTGAATAATTAATAAATAAATAATGAATTGAAAAAAAGTTAATTAATTAATAGTTAATGATTAATTAAATTAAGTTTTATAATCAATAATTAAGATTATTGATTAATAATTAATTCATTAATTAAGTGAATAAGTAATAGGTAGTTAATGAATTGAAATCAGTTAATTTATGAGTAATTGATTAAGCAAAGAATAAAACATAATTCATTCTTAAGATATGCAATTAAGTTTAAAACAAATCAAAGCTGTTGATTTAAATCGATGTTTGTATTGATTGCCTCTGATGATTATTTATATCTTGTGATGTTCTGTGATATTCTGGATATATCTGTGATGATTGCTATATGATTTATCTGTGTTAAATTGCTTTATGATTTATCTGAAGTTATTTATCTGTATTAAATTGCTATATGAATTCAATTGTTAAATTTAAACTATTAAGTTAATTAGACAACTTGGACTTTAAAATGGCGTTTGGATTTCGATGAGACCGGGATCAATTGATATTCCGAAAACCACATCGATCCAAATTAAACGTCAGGTCGTGTAATCTCAAGTGAAGATCAAGATGGTGTTTTCAGAATGCAAGGGTTATCGTCGTTAATTCTGAGGGTGATTCCAAAATGAGTGTAACGAGATAATGCCTTCGGTTTCGTTCGAACCCGGAACGAACTTGTATGGATTGAATGCTTTCAGCACATCGTCAGGCGGACGATGAGCATTCTAAGTGATATGTTCTATAAAGGTAATCGCAGCCTCATCAACCGAGAATGGCTAAAACAGGGGAGGTGCAGCAAGGTTAGGTGGGTCATGCCCAAGCAGGACGAGATATACCCCTGTCTAGATTTCCCTTTATTCGGCTGTGTGGGCGGTTGGATGTACACCAACTGCGGGGTTATCTTGTTCGGGACTGTTCAGTAAGGAATGGTTCCGGGCTTGTGTTGCAGGGGAGTTAGGGTGGCTCCTTGGTACTGTGATCTAGACCACGTACTGTGACGGGCGGTACCCCAGTAGCCCTGCCATTGTATGGGATCCAATTTCCAATAAGTGCCGTACGTTTTGATTGTGCCCAACTATGTTGAAATGTGAGATGTAAGCATTTCAGCTATTTCTGTATTTTACTTGAAAACCCTAGACACTATTATAATATCACTGGATTTCCTATGAAATGTTTTGGTTAGCGTAAGGTAAAAACTTACCCGTATTTATTTGTGGGGAGTCTTACGTGATACCTTTCTTTTAAATGGTTTTCAAAGTTAAACAACTTTATCCTGTTTACTCATACCAGACCCATGTCTGACCCGGAGTTTATTTTTGTTTTTTATAAACTTTCGGGTACCCAAATTTTTACGGGTAGCCAAGGGATTCAGGTTAGCTTTGACGACTTCTGGAGGAGCAATGGAGTAGGAGGCTTCAGCGTTGTAGACATATATCTATATAGTCCCGCTGTGTTAGTTAGTTTATGTATTTGAGATATATGTCTGACATATATGTATAGGATAGTCATGTTGTATTATATTGGATAATTCTGATGTATATAACTATGTAATATTTATATTGATATATTATATTTTATTCCATTCCGCTGTGACATTCTGATGTTGTTATTCTTTCTTTCCTTTCATTTCTATTTCTATCCCTTTCTTTCTTATTGATGACACGTCTTTCTGAGCGTAGAAAGCCGGGTCGTCACAGCTGGTATCGGAGCACTAGGTTGAGTGAATACCTAGGCTCTTGAGAGATTTCTTTCTTGAGAGAGCGTATTTGTAATTTTGATATATATATATTTATTTATTTAATTATTTATTTCTACCTATTTATTGGGTTACCTGTTCGGGAATTCCAATATAAGTTATAAGGCAGATAGGGTAGTGGTGTGTGAAACACGACTACTGATGATTGGAGTTTGAATATTTGTATGAGAGTGTATTTGTCGAGACTGTGGACCTATTACCGTCTCGAGTGAGCTTTGGATGATGTAAGGATTTCATGGTTGAAGTGTGATTTTGGATAAGCTTGAGTTTTGGATCTATCGGATGGACGTGACCAAATCATGATATCTTGATATCTCAAGGAGTTGTAGTTGTGTGATGAAACACAGTGAGTTTGGATGTCTCCGAAGATGTTTCTTTGGAACAAGTTGAGGAAGTATGTCCGTTACGGAATGGTGACCAAGTTCAGTAGGGTATTTATTTTTGTTTGATTGAGGCCCGAGTTACGCGAAGAGCTTTGAATAGAAGTCTTTGGACATTGAGGATTAGCCCTATAGCTTGAAGTGTTCTGTGTGCTGCTGAGAAGGTTTGTTGATTAGAAGTTTTCTTGAGGTGATTTTAGAAATAGCAGAGTGGATTCATTTCTTCGATGGATTGACCTGAACAGTATATGGCTGTTCTGGATTGTGAAGAGAGAACAAACTTATTTGGGTAGAATTGCCAGAGTGTTGTGCGACAATTCTGGAATTCATTTGTGTAATCTTTTGCAAGGAGTTGAGACTTCTCAAGAGGAAGTGAGGAAATCGAAGTGGTTCAAGATTTTCCTGATATTATTGAAGAAGTTATGTGTCTACCGCCACATCGAGAGATTGGGTTTCGTATTGATTTGATTCCAGGAGCTGTGCCGGTGATTCAGTACAGTAGGAGAATGCCTCCTAGAGAGAGAGAAGAGTTGATTAAGCAAACGCAAGATCTTTTGGAGAAAGATTTAATTAGACCTAGTTTTTCTTGTTGGGGGGCTCTACTGCTGTGTTTGTCACCAAATCGGATGGTTCACTAAGGTTCTGTGTAGAATAAGTTGTGCTGGTATTCATTAATAATATCTTGGTTTACTCCAAATCGAAAGAAGAGCACAGACAGCATTTGAGGATTGTTTTGGAAACTCTGAGGAAGCATGTGTTGAAGGTAAAGTTTTCAAAGAACCATTCCTGGAAATCAAAAGTTAAATTTTTTTTGGGGCACAGTATTTTGGGTGAAGATATCTCAGTAGACCCGGCGAAAGGAGAATCTATTCTAGAACGGAAGCAACAAATGGAAATTCATAATTTTCTGGGTTTAGCTGGCTACTATAGAAAATTTATTAAGGATTATTCCAAAATTTCTTCGCATCTGAACAAACTAACAAGGAAAGGAACCAAACTCAAATGGACACCTCGGTGTGAAGAAGCTTTTCAGGAATTGAAGACAAGGCTAACCAGTGCACCAGTACTCGCTATTCCGGATGGGAAGAGGAAATTTGAAGTATATACGGATGCATGTTTAGTTGGATTGGGTGCAGTGTTTATGCAGAATGGCAGAGTGATTGCGTATGCTAGTCAGCAATTGAAGTCTCATGAGAAGAACTATGCTACGCATGATTTAGAACTGTTAGCTATTGTTTTTGTTGTGAAAATCTGGAGACAGTATCTTTTGGGAGAAAAGTTTGAGTTATTCACGGATCACAAACCGTTGAAGTATATTTTCTCTCAAAAAGATTTTATTTGAGACAGCAGGGATGGGTCAAATTTTTGGCATCTTATGATCTGGATATTTTGTATACTCCGGGGAAAGCAAATGTCGTGGCTGATGCTCTTAGTAGAAATGCAGTCTTATCTCTTTTGGAAGTCGTTCCATCTCTCCAAGAAATGTTATCCGAGTGTCATCGCTCCAAATTGAATATTCACCCGGGAATTTCGAAGATGTATAAAGATATGAGGAGAATTTTCCGGTGACCGAATATCAAGAGGGATGTAGCTGTTTTTGTTAATTGTTGTGCCATTTGTCAGCAAGTGAAGGGAGATCAACAAAAGTCTGCAGGATTAATGCAACCTTTGGAAATTCCAGATTGGAAATGGAAATGATCTCGATGGATTTTATAGACGGTTTGCCTAGAACCAGGAAAGGAAATGGAGGAATATGGTTATTGTGGGTTGTTTAACGAAGAGTGGCCATTTTATTCCAGTTAAGGCGACTCACACTGCAGTTTTATTGGCGGAAATTTTCTTGAGGGAGATAATCAGATTACATGATATTCCTATCAGCATAGTAAGTGACCGTGATCTTATTTTCACTAGTAAACTTTTGGGAAGCTTTGCAATCGGCAATGGGAACTAGTTTGAAATTAAATACAGCCTATCATCCTCATACGGACGGAAAACAGAAAAACTTAATCATAGTTTGGAAGATATGTTTCGAGCTTGTGTATTGGACTTTGGTGGATCATGGGAAGACCATCTTCATCTAGTGGAATTTTCTTATAATAATATTTACCAAGCGAGTATGAAGATGACTCCATATGAAGCTCTGTATCGAAGACCGTGTAGATCTCCATTTTGTTGGATTGAATCAAATGATCGACTTGTACTTGGACCCGATCTTATTCGTGAAGCTTTTGCGGAGGTTGATCTTATAAAGAAAAGAATGAAAGCTGCTCAAGATCGTCAGAAGAAATATGCATATAGGGACGAAGACCATTGAAATTTGAGATCGGAGATTTTGTTTATTTTAAGTTTCCCAATCAAAAGTGCTATAAGATTCAGAAAGACGGGAAAACTTGCTCGGAGATATATTGGTCCATTCCGAATGTTGGAAAGAATTGGAACTGTAGTCTATAGGATTGAATTGCCAGAACGGATGTCTGGGATTCACAATGTATTTCATGTGTCTCATTTGAGGTAATTTATTCATGAACCATCATTAGTAGTAGAACCAGTTATTCAGGAAGATTTAGAAGTAAAACCCAACCTGACTGTAGTTAGAAATCCTGTTCAGATTGTAGATCAAGACAAGAAGCAACTTAGGAACTAAGTGGTGAAACCCGTCAAGGTACAATGGAGTGAGGATCCCGGCGATTGTACTTAGGAAAGTCTTGATAGTTTTAGGAGAGCTTATCCAGATTTTGTCCGAATAGCTAGTAATGTTGTTAGAATTGACTGCTTGATTGTTTGTTTTGTATGATGAAGTGTATGTTTAGATTGTTAATAATTAAATTTTTGAAAATTAACTGTTGTTTAAATTTCGGGGACGAAATCCTTTTAAGGGGGGAGGAATGTGACATCCCGGAATTTCGACCCTATTATTATAATAAGTTTTTAATCTAATTTAAATAAAATATAAGATTTTCATTTTATAAATAAATAAGAATTTGGATATTATTAGTTGTATATGGGTCATAAGTGAATATAACTTCAAATATGAAATAGATTCTTTCAACAATATTCAGAAATAAATATGTATTATTCAATTAAATTAAAATTTATGTATTAATGACATTAATTATCAGATATATGAATACAGATAATAATAAGTATAATAACGCAATTCTTTTCATATAAAATACAAATACATTAATGCAAATATAATATACAAATCAAATATTTGTAATATTTAACTTTAATGAAAAATAAGATTAATCTGTGTTTCTTATAACAGTTTTTATAAGTCAATTAAATATAAGCTTATACAAGTAGCATAAGTATAGTATAATTATATGTTAACATAAGTTTGAAGACAAACATATATTCTGTCAAAAAAAAAACTAATGTGCAGTTTGTGTTTAAGATATAGGATAATAAAATAAAGAGCAAGAATACACATCAATAAAGCATTTTTGTTCAGACCAAAAGTTGCAAGCAAACTGTATATGCATAAGCAAATAAATATTTACAGCTAAAATAAGACAAAACAAGTTTGTCAGTAAAACATAATAATTATAAACCTTTATTAATACATCTTTGTACAAACTAAAAATGTGGAAATTTCTTTGTACAGAGAAACTCAATTTCAAGTGCCAGCAAAAACATTTAGTACAAAACAAATCTGCAAAAACATCTTTGTATAAATCTTTATGTCAGTCAACATTTAATTATGTGTTAGTATAAGTAAAGACATAAGTATTCAATTAGCACACATATTTGTCTGAAATAAAATATCTCAGCCGAAATACTCATATTATTTTCAGGCCTTAGTACAAAGAATAGTAAAGCAAAATATTAAATTATGTTAAAGCTTATGCAAGAAGACAGCTTGTTAAAGTTATATATGTATTTATCATTGCATTAACCTCAGTCATTAACTCATGAAAGCAAATCCAAGGAGAAACAAAAGAAAATAAATAAAACTTGATATTTCTAGTTCAAATCAAAATTCAAGCAAAAGGAAATTTACTGGAAAACCATTTTTGCAAACTGCTGTCTCCTAGTTAGCCTCTGTTTCAAGTTGCTACTGTCTTGAGTGAGTAAACTATTTTTAATCAAACTCTTATTTTGTTGTTTATGAAGATTTTTTTATGTGCATATTAAAAGTTCTGGATTGCTTGCTAAATACAGGAAGTTCGTACAGATTGTTCTTTCAGGTTTTCAAATTTCTGTAGAGGCATAGAACACTGAATATATCAAACTTTTATATAAAATCCCTTTCTTTAATTAACAACTTAACTAAATATATATGTTTAGTTTAGGATTAAAGTTTGTATCCTTTGTTTAGTAGCAGGTGGAAAACATTAGTACTGTAAATTCCAATTTACAGTAAAGAAATAAAAATAAGACCAAAATTCGAATAACTCGAATTGTATATTTGAATTGATGTCTTGAAACTACATATAAAAATATGATTTTTAAGACAAACCATACAATTTTTAGACAACCATTTATAGAGCAGTACTTTTGTAAAGCAAAAATGTATTTTTATGAATTTCAGATAATTTATTTAATAATTTTTGATGAAATTTGAAGTGTAGCTAGAGTAATGTTGTAGGATCACCAGAAAATTGTTGAAATAATTTTTTAATGCGAGGTTTGTTGGGGGGAAACAAAAGTAGGGTTTTTGTACTCTGTATATTTGGGTTCGGTTGAGTGATTCTCGCGACATCATGTCTACACCGAGTGACGAGCAGTTTTAGGAGGAGTTAGGTAGTGATGTTGGCTATCCATGGCCGAAAACTTGATGTCTCAGGTGATCGTAATCGTGTAGACGTGGGAAATTTGTCTACTGCGTTCGAGTTTCTATTCAACTTTACAGTCGAATTTTGATTTCGTGCGTGGGGGGTTGTTCTGGGCTTCGTATTCGAGTGAGGGAAGGATTTGCGACTTGAGGGTGGCGTCGCAAGGTGGTAGCGCGGTGGTGGACCGCCGTGCACGTGCGCGGCGGCGGAGATGATTGTGTTTTGGGTCGACTCGAGGAAAACTCGAGTATGTACGTGGAACGCTTCAAGTTAGATGCTGGGTCGAGTGTTTTGCGCGTGGGTTTATATGTTTTAACTGAAATAAAACTGAAGCTTTTTTAAAAAAACATAAAAAAAAAAAGAGAATCAGGGAAGAAGAGGAGAGACAGGGGAGTTTTAACGCGAGAAGTTGCTGGGTGGATTCGAGCCCTACCCGAGGCGAGCACGATGTTGTCTTCGGGTTTGAGATTGCAGAGGTTGGATAGCTGTAGTATGGAAATAGTAGTAATTAAGTTAAGTGTAAACTTTGTTATTAGGTGTTGACAAAATTGTTTTAAGCCCAAATGAACTGTAAAGCTTTGCTGAGACAAAGTTCACGTAATTAATTTAAGTGGAAGTTAATTATGAATGTAATAACATTTATACAAGTAGTTCAGACTTAATCAAATTAATAATTAACGATTTTAATAATAATCTTATGAATTCATTTGTAATTAAGAATTTAAATAATCATTCGAAGTTGATTAATTAACTAAATGTAGTTGACTGATTAATGATTGAACGATTTAGTGATTAATAATTATGATTAATTAAGCAATTAATAATAATTAAATGTGTAATTAAGTTTTATAATCAATAATTAAGATTATTGATTAATAGTTAATTCATTAATTAAGTGAATAATTAATAAATAAATAATGAATTGAAAAAAAGTTAATTAATTAATAGTTAATGATTAATTAAATTAAGTTTTATAATCAATAATTAAGATTATTGATTAATAATTAATTCATTAATTACGTGAATAAGTAATAGGTAGTTAATGAATTGAAATCAGTTAATTTATGAGTAATTGATTAAGCAAAGAATAAAACATAATTCATTCTTAAGATATGCAATTAAGTTTAAAACAAATCAAAACTGTTGATTTAAATCGATTTTATATTGATTGCCTCTGATGATTATTTATATCCTGTGATGTTCTGTGATATTCTGGATATATCTGTGATGATTGCTATATGATTTATCTGTGTTAAATTGCTTTATGATTTATCTGATGTTATTTATCTGTATTAAATTGCTATATGAATTCAATTGTTAAATTTAAACTGTTAAGTTAATTAGACAACTTGGACTTTAAAATGGCGTTTGGATTTCGATGAGACCGGGATCGGGTATCCAATTGATATTCCGAAAACCACATCGATCCAAATTAAACGTTAGGTCGTGCAATCTCAAGTGAAGATCGAGATGGTGTTTTCAGAATGCAAGGTTTATCGTCGTTAACTCTGAGGGTGATTCCAAAATTAGTGTAACGAGATAATGCCTTCGGTTTCGTTCGAACCCGGAACGAACTTGTATGGATTGAATGCTTTCAGCACATCGTCAGGCGGACGATGAGCATTCTAAGTGATATGTTCTATAGAGGTAATCGCAGCCTCAAGCCTCATCAACCGGGAATGGCTAAAACAGGGGAGGTGCAGCAAGGTTTGGTGGGTCAAGCCCAAGCAGGACGAGATATAACCCTGTCTAGATGTCCCTTTATTCGGCTGTGTGGGCGGTTGGATGTACACCAACTGCGGGGTTATCTTGTTCGAGACTGTTCAGTAAGGAATGGTTCCAGCCTTGTGTTGCAGGGGAGTTAGGGTGGCTCCTCGTTACTGTGATCTAGACCACGTACTGTGACGGGCGGTACCCCAGTAGCCCTGCCATTGTATGGGATCCAATTTCCAATAAGCGCCGTACGTTTTGATTGTGCCCAACTATGTTGAAATGTGAGATGTAAGCATTTCAGCTATTTCTGTATTTTACTTGAAAACCCTAGACACTATTATAATATCACTGGATTTCCTATGAAATGTTTTGGTTAGCGTAAGGTAAAAACTTACCCGTATTTATTTGTGGGGAGTCTTACGTGATACCTTTCTTTTAAATGATTTTCAAAGTTAAACAACTTTATCCTGTTTACTCATACCAGACCCATGTCTGACCCGGAGTTTATTTTTGTTTTTCATAAACTTTCGGGTACCCAAATTTTACGGGTAGCCAAGGGATTTAGGTTAGCTTTGACGACTTCTGGAGGAGCAATGGAGTAGGAGGCTTCAGCGTTGTAGACTATATATCTATATAGTTCCGCTGTGTTAGTTAGTTTATGTATTTGAGATGTATGTTCTGACAGATATGTATAGGATAGTCATGTTGTATGATATTGGATAACTCTGATGTATATAACTATGTAATATTTATGTTGATATATTATATTTTATTCCATTCCGCTGTGAGATTCTGATGTTGTTATTCTTTCTTTCCTTTCTTTTCTATTTCTATCCCTTTCTTTCTTATTGATGACACGTCTTTCTGAGCGTAGAAAGCCGGGTCGTCACAACTTGTATTGAAACCTTTATATTTTTAAAGTGACAAATCACAAAAATGATTGTAGAAACAATCAATCACCAAAATTCACATTCGAAGACGTGAATAGAATCCAAAGAAACCGATACCGAATCCATCAAAGTGGATGTTCCAAAAATTCCAAAGAAAATGTCATCAAAGTCGATAATAAATGATAACAACAAACGGTAATCAACACAAATCGATTAAAATTTGGAAACTCAAGCTAAATAGGCAAATATGCAAAAACAAGCAGATTCAAACGTCTGAAGTGTATGGTTCAGACGTCTGAATCTGGAAAATAAAATATTTTCCAGAACATAATTCAGACGTCTGAATCTATAAATTCAAACGTCTGGAAATGCCAATTTTTGGCCTATTTCTTCTCTGGTTCAATTCGAACCAATTCCCAGTATAATATACAGACGTCTGAATCCTATGTTTTAGACGTCTGAAATTGAAGTTCTGGGCGTTCCCTGAACCTAGGCCAATGATGGCCAAAACGATTATCCGAAGCGATCGGACGAGCAACAACGACTAAGGATTTATGCCAAGCGACAACCCAGCTTTAAAGGCTCTTCGATACGCCACGAATATCAATGTCCAAATATCCATATAAGAATTTTCATAAATTTTGCTTTCAAAACACCAAAAATTGGAATATTCACCAAAGCAATCCAAATCAAAAGCAAATGTCATGAACAATTCATACCTATCAACAAGGATAGATATAGACATAGATGTGAGATTAAAATCTCACCTTTTTATACAAAAATAAATGAAGAAGAAGCTATAGAGCAAGGCAAGAACAATCACTCTTCAATTCCAACCCAAGAAGCTTGAATCTAAACTTAAAAGAGAAATATTTCCTAAGTTAGGTTTAGGAATTTCTGAAATTAAAGAGAGAATGAGTTGGAGAAGTAGAAGAGGATGCTTACTAATAGCTTCTCTTTGAATTTGGAGTTAGAGCTTGGATTTGCAATGGAACTAGGGCTTAGGAATTCTAATTCTTTTTCTCTTCCCCCATTTTTATCTAAAGCTTGAAGGTGTAAGGAAATGAAAGTGAATGAAGAGAAGTGGGGGTGGAGCTAGAGTTAATAGTTTAGGCTAACTCAACACAAAGTCCAAAGTGCAAAGGTCAAATTTTTAGCTAACTCCAACATATCTATATTTATACTCAAAAGGTCGCAAACGACATTTTGGACTCAATGGAAGCGGTCTCGAGTCCTAATTTGACTGTTTGCAAAAGGTAGTATTTTGGACTAAAATCCGACTAACGATGCTAAATTTAAATAAAATATTTAAATATACCGTCTTAAAATATGTGGGTTGTTACAGACTCCCCTCCTTAAAGAAATTGCGTCCTCATAATATTTAAGAAGAAAATAAAAAGTAACAACCATAAAAGCATATCAACACAAAAGAAATTTGAAATAAGAAGTTCACCTCAAAGAGCACGAGAGAGTAAGTCCGGATATGTTCGCTCGATGAATTCTCTAGATTCCCAAGAGCAATCCTTAGGATTTGAAGACCGTTGAACCTTCACAAGAGGGACATCTTTATTTCAAAGGCGTTTGACCTTCGTAGCAATGATGCGAATAGGATGTTGCTCATAAGTCAAATTAGGCGAAACTTCGGTTCCTTCCACAACACCAGGCTCAAGAATAGAATCAGAATCTCAAAAGCATTTCCGTAGTTGAGAAAAGTGAAACACGTCATGAATAGCAGAAAAATGAGCCGGTAATAAAAGGCGATAAGCCACGAAACCAATACTTTCGGTAATGGAAAATGGACCAATATATCGAGGTGCTAATTTTTCCGACCGACTGAAATGTACAACACCCTTTATAGGTGAAACACGAATAAACACATAATCTCTCATAGAAAATTCTAATTTCCTCCTTCGGTTATCGGCATAGGATTTTTGCCTACTTTGAGCCTATTTCATCCTATGGCGGATAAGGTCAATTTTTTCTATGGAATCTCGAATAAAATCTGGACCTAAAACCAGCTTCTCACCGGCCTCAACCCAACAAGAAGGAGATCGGCATGGCCTTCCATAGAGTGCCTTGAAAGGTGCCATACCAATACTAGATTGGAAGCTATTATTATAGGAAAACTCAAAAATAGATATATGATCTTCCCAACTTCCACCAAAATTAAAAACACATGCACGAAGAAGATCTTCAAGAGTTTGATTCACACGCTCGGTTTGTCCATCGGACTGAGGATGATAAGCGGTGCTAAAATTAAGCTTCGTTCCTAAAGCTTTTTGAAGACTCTTCCAAAATCCACTAGTAAACAATGGATCACGATCGCTAACAAAGTAGGAACTCCATGCTATCTAATAATTTCTCTAATAAAGAGTTTGGCCAAAAGGGGTACGGTCCGATTGGACCGAACGAGAATAAAATGGGCGGATTTTGTAAGTCTATCAACTATCACCCATAGGCTATCATGACCCGAACGAGAACGGGGAAGGCCGTCAATAAAATCCATGGAAATTTGGTCCCACTTCCAAACTGGAATGTCCAAAGGTTGCAATAACCCACTGGGCCTTTGATGCTCGGCTTTAACAAGTTGGCAAGCCATGCAATGCTTAATAAAGTTAGCAATATCTGATTTCATTCCATCCCAATAATAAAGTCGCTTCATATCTGCGTACATTTTACTACTACCGGGATGAATGAATTTAGAACGCTCGAAGATCATCAATATTTGGCACGATAAGTCTACCAAATTTTCGAATACTGCCATGAGAATCAATATCAAAGTCTTTAAAACCTTCAATATCAATTTTATCCCTACAACTTCGGCTAAAAAGAGCCAATTCGGGATCTAGCTTTTGAGCTTCAAGAGTGCGATCTAGAAGAGAAGGATGAGCCTCAAGGCTACCTAAAACAAGAGATGCACATAAGTTGAATTCATGATCTCGAATCTCACAAGTGGACAAAGTCTCGAGATCGTTCCATTCAGATATCATCATAGAAACAACCGCATGTTGCTTACGACTAAGTGCATCGACAACACGATTTCTCTTTCCGGGAGTATAAAGAATATCAAGATCATAAGATGCAAGGAACTCGAGCCAACGTTGTTGACGCAAATTAAGTTCCTTTTGAGAAATAAATACTTTAAAGATTTATGATCGGTATAGAGAACAAATTTCTCTCCCAGCAGATAATGACGCCAAATTCGAAGGGCGACAACAATAGCCGCGAGTTCTAGATCATGAGTAGCATACCTAGTCTCGGCAGGCTTTAATTGCCCAGAAGCATAAGCAATAACACGTTCCGTTTGCATAAGAACGGCACCCAACCAGACACGACTAGCATCGGTATAAACAATAAAATCTTGGTTCCCCTCGGGAATTACAAGAATAGGAGCATCGGAAAGGAGTTCTTTTAATTTCTGAAAAGAAGCTTCATATTTGTCCGACCAAATATATTTAACTCCTTTCTTTATCAAGCTAGTAAGAGGCATGGCAATTTTAGAAAATTCCTTTATGAACCGGCGGTAATAACCTGCCAATCTAAGAAAGCTACGAATCACCGTCACACTCTCCGGTCTCTTTCAATCTTGAATCGCTTCATTCTTTGAAGAATCCACGGAAATTCTGGATTCAGAAATAATATGATCGAGAAACTTCACACGAGATTGCCAAAAGTGGCATTTAGAAAATTTTGCTTTCAATTGATTGCTTCTAAGAGTTTCCAACACAATCTGAAGATGTTCTTCATGTTCCTCCTTGGTTTTTGAATACACAAGAATATCATTAATAAAGATGAGAAAAAATCGATCGAGGAAGTCTTTGAAAACTCGATTCATAAGGTCGACGAAATAAGCCGGAGCATTCGTTAAACCAAATGGCATAACAAGCCATTCATAAGATCCATAACGAGTATAGAATGATGTCAAAGGGATGTTAACCTCTGCAATACGAAGCTGATGAAAACCGGTTGCTAAGTCTAACTGTGAAAAGACTCTCGCACCACTAAATTGGTCGAATAAATCATCAATCCGAGGTAAAGGATATTTATTCTTGATAGTAAGATCATTAAGCTTGCGGTAGTCAACGCAAAGCCTAAGTGTACCATCGGATTTCTTCACAAAAATAGCCAAAGCTCCTCAAGGAGAGGAACTAGAATAAATAAATTGCTTCGTCTCCAATTCGGATAATTGTTTGCACATCTCCTCATTTTCTTTTTTGGACATACGATAAGGAGGACAAGTGATAGGTAGAGCTCCAGGAATTCTAAACTCAATTGCTCGTTTAGGTGGTAATCCTAAAACGGGCTTAAATATGTCAGAAAATTCACGGACAACGTGAATAAGAGAAATGACATCTTCCTCATCATCATTATCATCATCATAAGGATTTAAAGAATATTAAGATGCTGCCAAGTTGGAATCCGAGTCTTTAAGAACAACAGAAATCTGCTTAAAAGATTGAGGATGTCGAAGATGAATAGTCCGCTGAGGACATAGGATATGAGCTTCATAACGGTTAAGACAATCCATTCCCAAAATCATTCCAAAGCCTAAGTAGCGCATTACATGCAAATCGGCTCGGAAAGAAAAATCACACAAAGTAATCTCGACATCATTAAAGCCATAACACTAAAAGAAAAAGTATCAAAAGCTCTTTTGATATAGAAGAATGGGATGCACCCGTATCAAAAAGATCTCGAATAGGTTGATCACGAAACATAATAATGCCATCAAGGATAGAATGAGAAATACCTTGACCACGAGAAGTGTTACTAGGGGCTTGCGCAACATTTGGCTTTCGCTCCTTTTTTCCCTGAAGTTTGGGGCATGCAGATATAAAATGGCCCGAACTTTTGCAATAGCGACAAGCAAGGGGCTTTGAACACTTATTTGCATAATGGTCCTTAGAACCACAATTGTAGCATTGCCCACCACTAGAGGTAGAAGTCTTTGCTATAGTAGTTGCTTGCTTCCCTTTCTTATTGGGATAAGGACCTTTGAACTTATTAAGCTTTTTCTTGTTGTTGTTGATGTTTGATTTGGCATCCATAACTTCAACATCACTCTCTTTATCTGCCTCTTCAAGTCGAAGAGCGATATCAACAAGTTGGTCAAAAGCAACTTCCAATTTCAGAAGTAATGGCTTCTTAAGATTCTTATTTAAGCGTTAGACAAATCTCTGATTTTTCTTCAATGGGGTATTTATATACTCGACCCCGTAATTAGAGAGAGATTCAAAAGATGCAACATACTATGGCATAAAAGATTCACCTTGAACAAGGTCTATAAAACGATGGGCTAAAGTCACTTTCTCAGCTTTTGGTACAAACTTCGATTGAAATCTTTCTCGGAATTGCTCCCAAGTAAGATTCGCCTCAATAATTTCCGAAATCAGAAGCTCGTACCAATCTAATGCTCTATCATGGAGCATACTAGAAGCCACTTGAACTCGATGAAGATCAATAAGATTCATGCGAGTAAAGATGCGATCGCATGTTCTAAGCCAAGCTTGGACTTCAATGATGTTTTCAGTGCCCTTGAATGGCTTTCCACCCAATTTGTATAATCACTGCACAGGCGTGCAAACCCAGATTTAGGGTGAGTAGGCTCTAGAATGGGTCCTACAGCTTGAGCATTCCTCATAAGGTCAAGAAGTTGTTGGGCAGACGTAAATACTGCATCCTGGGGAGTAGCACTAGATTGACCGACGCTGGGACGGCCTAGTCTAACCATTTCTCTTCTTTTAGAAAGAAAGAAAGAAGAAGAAAAGGTTATTCTCAAAATGAATATCAAACAATAATGATTGATAAAACAAGGCATCGCGAAGAAAATAGGATAGAACGGGTCCAATGACTTGAATAAAATCCTAAGGCACGACTCCTAAGATGGACCTAGGACGATGATCCTTGTTGAATGATTCTACATTGTTCCGAAGTTTTGCTCTGATACCAAGCTGTAACGCCCCACCTCTATACCCACGCTAGCCAAGGACACTACGGGGTAATGCCGTCAACTAGCACGGAGAATAAGGCTGTTGAGGAGCGACCATCTGTATAATTACTTTGTGCGAGTACCGATATGCCAGATAAAAATATAACAAGAGGAAATCTGACATACCGACACAAACTCAAAGCTGCTACACAGTGGCTATACGTAATCTCTGGAAACAAACATAGAAATATCAGAACACAAATCAGTCACAGAAGTTCATATCTCAAAGGCGGAAACATATTTGAATATTACACATAAAAGTGTATATCATAGTAGTGGTCTAACAAGATCCATAATATCACGAAAGAATAGTTACAAGTGCTACACAAAGAATAAGTATACATCATGGAGTCTATATCCCAAATGTATACAACAAAATAAACTACTAATCTAAGTAGTTAGCCAAAAGTCAGAATAATAATCCAAGATGAGGAGCCAAGCAGAAGCACATGTAACATCTCGATCTGACCCGAGTATTATTTAATAAGAAAATAATAAACGGATCAATCTAACTATAAATATCAGATAAAATGAGATAGAATATTAGATGTGACAAAAGCATATGGTAACGATAATGCCACTAAATGACAAATATACCTTAGACAACACGAAAACCATACATCATCTCAAGAAATCTCAAAACACAGAAAAGAATGTCATATTCTTTATTTTTGTTCACCAAACCATAAATATTGACAATTTTATCAACGCCAACAACAAAAGTTAATGACACACAAATTCACCAATGCACAAATATTGATAAAACTTATCAATGTAAATAACGAAAATTGGTGAAACACAAATTCAAGAAATCATCAACTAGAAATCCAGAAATCACAAAGAGGGGGGAAAGCCTATCACGGAACGGGAGCACGAAAACTCACCAACACGCGTATCATAAAATGGAACGCTATTCCATGGTTGCTAACCATTCATTTTGAGCCGAAGCTCCCAAAACGTCCCGGAGACCATGGTTCGCTACCCCACCAAATTGAGCAGAAGCTCCACAGAAACGGGATTTAGTCTCCCTCGCAGACAAAGAGACATCGCACATTGCTAGTCTAAATCACAAAATGATCCTAACCGATCATCAAGAAGTGTCAATTACACTAAGCTAGTAAATAGATGAGTTTAGCTTCATGTCCCATAACCACTGGCTTAACTTAAATATTTAGGAACAAACTACAAGTCTCCACTCAAAAATTGTCACAAGAGATTCAATCGAACAAGTCCAAGAATTAACCGACGAAGTAAACGCAAGCGTTTCATACCACTTGTTTTACTAAGCCGTTTAATTAGATTTCTGATACGAGTGAGGCAAAGGTTTGTATATGCTAGTAGATTGGAAAACGGCTTAAGAAACGAGCTTTGTAATAAAATAGTGTTGAAATAATTTTGATGAAAGAGTTTTGATATTTACTACTAGTATTGAAACTTTTATATTTTTAAAGTGACAAATCACAAAAATGATTGTAGAAACAATCAATCACCAAAATTCACATTCGAATACGTGAATAGAATCCAAAGAAATCGATATCGAATCCATCAAAGTGGATGTTCCAAAAATCCCGAAGAAAATGTCATCAAAGTCGATAATAAATGATAACAACAAATGAGAATCAACACAAATCGATTAAAATTTGAAAACTCAAGCTAAATAGGCAAAAATAAGCAGATTCAAACGTCTGAAGTTTATGATTCAGACGATTGAATCTGGAAAAAAAATATTTTCCAGAACATAATTCAGATGTCTGAATCTATAAATTCAGATGTCTGGAAATGCTAATTTTTGGCTTATTTCTTCTCTGGTTCAATTCGAACCAATTCAGACGTCTGGAACCTTAGATTCATACGTTTGAATAGTGGGGAATAAAAAATCCCAGTATAATATTCAGACGACTGAATCCTATGTTTCATATGTCTGAAACTGTAGTTCAGGGCATTCCCTAAACCTAGGCCAATGATGGCCAAAATGATTATCCGAAGCGATCGGACGAGCAACAACGACTAAACAGCGATAGCCCAGCCTTAAAGGCTCTTCAATACGCCTCAAATATCAATGTCCAAATATCCATATAAGAATTTTCATAAATTTTGCTTTCAAAACACCAAAAATTGGAATATTCACCAAGGCAATCCAAATCAAAAGCAAATGCACATGAATAAGTGTTAGGAATTCATACCTAACAACAAGGATAGATATAGACATAGATGTGAGATAAAAATCTCACCTTTTTACACAAAAACAAATGAAGAAGAAGCTATAGAGCAAGGCAAGAACAATCATTCTTCAATTCCAACCCAAGAAGCTTGAATCTAAGCATAAAAGAGAAACATTTCCTAAGTTAGGTTTAGAAATTTTTGAAATTAAAGAGAGAATGAGTTGGAGAAGAAGAAGAGGATGTTTCCAATTGCTTCTCTTTGAATTTGGAGTTAGAGCTTGGACTTGAAATGGAACTAGAGCTTAGGAATTCTGATTCTTTTTCTCTTCCTCCATTTTTATCTAAAGCTTGAAGGTTTAAGGAAATGAAAGTGAATAAAGAGAAGTGGGGTGGAGTAGAGTTAATAGTTTAGGCTAACCCAACCCAAAGTCCAAAGTGCAAAGGTCAAATTTTTAGCTAACTTCAAACATATCGATGTTTATACTCAAGAAGGTCGCAAACGACATTTTGGACTCAATGGAAGTGGTCTCAAGTCCTAATTTGACTATTTGCAAAAAGTAGTATTTCGGACTAAAATACGACTAACGATGCTAAATTTAAATAAAATATTTTAATATACCATCGTAAAATATGCGGGTTGTTACAAGTTAATTTACATCAATACATCAGAGTTACAACATTTCACAATTCCTGGACAGTTAAAATAACTTGTCCCAGATAGACAATAATATCTCTCAGCGGAATACTCTATACGTCCTTACCATCCAGCTCGCCATTTGACCTTTAGAACGTCCTTACCTAGAAACCTGTAATACTCCGTCCGACCCAAGCATTACATCAAAGTAACACCCGGTTCAGGCTGCAAACCAGCGTGGGTAAACCCATGTAAAATGAAATACTAATTCATAAAACTTATTTAAAACCCGAGTAACTCGTACTTCACTATGAGTTCTCAACTAGGTATAGTCAACACATATTTCATGCATCAATATCTATGTACCTCTATATAGTTTAAATGGTCCAATTACTTAAATCATTCCATTTCAGCTTATTGATTTCACATATCAAATCTTAAGGTATTTATAGAAGATTATAAATCGAAATGGTTTCGGGTATTTGCTAATACCCGACCCCAGTCTCTTCGAATTCAATGTCATCTCTAATCCAAGTTGTTAAGTTTTTAATAAATACAATTCATATCTAGGATATCATATCACATAATAATTCAACTCAGATAGGTAACCTACATTATCATAGTTCAACCCATTCATATCACGGTACATCTCAATCGCCCATCAGAGATATCATCAGTCCAAGACATCCAATATCATTCAACCATCCATAACAAGATTTATTAGATATGTAATTCCTAACTAATTTAATTGATCTCCAGTTAAATTAATTACCAACTTTAATCACTTGGATTACCTTAATCCCGCGTACTTAACACTTATTAATTATAACCCAATTAATAAATCATTTTTTAATCATCCATCTTAATTAATCATCTTTGATTAATTATCCTTTAATTACATGAAGTAATTAACCTTTTATTACCCCATAGATTAATTTGCCTTAACCATTTAATTAATTAATCATTCCTTGATTACCTTACAAATCAATTAATTAATTTTTAATTTCCTAATTAATTACTCCTTAACAATTAATTAATAAACCTTAATTTTAATTAATAAAAACATAATCATAAATTAATTAATCTCTAATTAATAGTTAATTCAATCTTTATTTACAAATTTATTAATCTCTAATTACTTAATTAATTAATACTTAATTACAACTTAATTACTTAATTAATTAATGCTTAATCACTAATTAATTATCTCTAGTCATTAATTAATTAATTTCTAATTATCTAATTAACAACCCTTAATCACAGATTAATTAATCCTTAAAAACATCAGAAACGACCGAGCCAAAATTTGATTTTCCTGAGCAAAACACGAGAATCACTTATTCTCGTCTCTACTTCGAGTCACACGCACAACGCCCCGAGATAGAACCCGAGTCCGATCCTTCTTCACCCAAAACTCACTCCCACCAGGTATACGTGCATGCATGCACGATACACCTGTTTCAACCACCCTCGATCGACGCCACGACCACCCACATGTCGTCGGCAACTACACCACTGCCCCGATAACCCAGATTAATAAAATCGACAACCGATTGAAAATCTATATACTCGAATGAAAACTGGAACTAAACATCCACGACCAAATCTTCTCGCCGACGACGAACTCGTCTCTGGAACCCACGGCATTCCTTCCAGAGCATCACCACTTCACCACGTCGCGATCCCCCGCCTCGCGATCCCCCGTCTCGTGATCAAACCCGACCCAACCCTGACATTGTAAAAGCCCTTGAAACTATGACGATAAAAACAGGCTTAAACCTTAGCTTTCTGACATACGGCCACCATGACCTTAAATAAATTACCAGTCCATTTTTCTTGCAATCGCAAATCTTCCAATTATCCACAGCCCAAAAATCGATGACAAACTCTTCGCCTAACGTCAGGAATCGACATATAATGCATTTTCGATCATCTCGATTTATCACAACATATACTAGCCTAAAAATCGAGATCTTTCTAACAAAATTCATCATTTCCAAATATAATACTGGTTGTAAACTCCAATCTTGATTCCTGGACATTCGAATTTCGATTTGAATTTAATTATCTCTATAAAATTTAAATTTTGGGAAAAATTACTGAATTTAAATACTTGTTACTATTTTTAAAATTTATATTGCATTCATACAATCATTCGTTCTTCAGAATTCTTCACCTAATTTTGATTATATGCAGAGTAGTTGAGTTATCAAGAAAAATTAAAGTCTGTCACTCAACAGAGAATAAGTTTATACATAAACACTCATATGCACAGATAAATCATATTAATATATACACATCCAACTTTAATCATACATGCAAGCCATATTATTAAGAGAATTCATCACAATCATCAAGCATACTACCCTAAATGAGTTTTAAACAAGGTGTTTACTCACATGTTGTTTGCTTGAACAGAGAACAGGCTTGATTATTTTTACTTTTGGAATCTGGGATTGCTTTTGGGTTTGAGATGATCTGATGCTGTTGATGTTGAATCTTTGAACTTTTTAGCTTGCTTGATATATTTTGATTTGAGTCTACCTTTGCTTGATCCTGATCTTCTTTTGTTTACAAGATTTTGATTTCCTGGTTTTAAATTTCCAGGTTGTATATTTTTCGATTTTAGGTGTTAGAGGCTTTTAGCTTATTTTTTCTTCTTTTGGGTTTTGAAATTGAAGTTAGAAAAGAAAATAAATGACAATTGTTATTAACAAATCTTGTATATTAACACTTGTAATTTGCATGAATATATTAATTTTTAAATGGTTTTAAAAACTTTTATAATAAATTTTCTAATTAATAAATGCATATCTTAGTTTTATAAATAAAATCCTTTAAAATAAATAATATAAAACAAACTATATTCATAAATAAAAAAATCATATATAATATAATTTAAATCCTAAAATATTTTAAAATATTTATCTTTTAAAAATATCAAATTTAAATCCAAATTCAAATTCAATCTCAAATTCAATTTTTAAAATCCAATTTAAAATCAACTTAAATATATATATATTTAGACAAACACATTTTTAAATTTGTAAATAATAATTCTATTTTAAAATCTATTTTTCTTATATTTTAAATAACACATTATTATTATTGTTTGAAAATAATAATTTTGCCAATTTTAAATAATTTATAAAGGAGATTATCACATTTATTTGTTCAATTATAAATCGGTATTTTCAATAGCTAAATCGGATAACTATCCAATTATCCGATGTCCGAAAATTCGGGTTATCACATATACAACTTACACTAAAGCACAGGGAGGAACGAGCACGCAAGGGGGTGGATCCATGGGTGGTGGTAGTCAGGCGGCTTCAGGTATGGGTTGGCTATGTATTGCTGGCCGAGGGGTGGTGGTGCGGCGGTTGATAGGTCGGGTGGATGGGGATCGTCTGAGGTGGAGGTTGGTTTAGGCCGAAGCTAATGTGGGTTTGGATGTAGGTAGGTGAGGGGAGGAGTGAGGGATGGAGGGTAGAGGAAGTAAGCTGCTGTGCAAAAGAAATGAGAAGAAAAGGAAAAGAGGATGAATAGAGGAAAGATTTATAAATATAGGCTAGAATTAGAATAATGTAACTTATATTTTGAAGAAGACAGAGAACCAAATAAAAGAAATGAAATGACAGAAGAGAATGGGAAAGGAAAGGTCATGCGTGGTAATTGGAAATTATTAAAAGCAAGTGGCCGTTTGAAAATTTAAATGGACACAGTAATCAAAGAGTTAAAGCGGATACTGATGCATTGGACCATTACGCAGTTTTCATTGCATTCCAGACACCAAAATGCCTGGATAAATATATCACGGAGATTAGCACGACGAGACAAACAGAACGGTATATATATATTGGTGATACGGTCGAATTATTGAAAGTCGATATCCAGTACCGAAAAATGCTGCAAATTCATTGAGAATAAGGTGAACAGGGCTAGAGAAGTTCAAATTTGACGAAACGAATTATGATGTCCCACTCAGAAAATAGTTTACAATTTTATAGTATAAAATATTCAGATTTTGAAAATATTTTATTTTCATCAAATTAATTGACTTTAAATTGAAATTGAAAACTATCAATGTAATTAATTTTCATATTTTCTAATGAAATTTTACCATTTTCTATGTTTATATAGACATATTCCAAATATTAAATTTTTATTTTCAAATTCAGTTATTTAAAATTTCTCAGAAACTTAGTTAATTACGTTATAAAAATAGTTAAAATTTACGGGTCGTTACGCTCTCCCCTACTCAAAACTTTTCGCTCCCGAAAAGGAATGAGGTAAGAGAATGAAGCAACCAGAAGAAAAGTAGATTAAAATACAACAATACATAATTAATTTAAACCATATAAACTCCATTTATTTTAACATTGGTTTATATTTAATTAATTTATTCCAATTGTAACGACCCAGAATTTCTATCATTTGAAATTTGTATATTTACTTGATTTTTTATATTAACAAGTAAAATTTGTAAGTCGAATGAATTTTATTTCGAATATCTAGGTTTAATTGGATAATTAAATCGATAATTTAATATTTGAAATTACTGAAATAATTGGAAATTGGGTTTAATGTGATTAAAATTGATTTGTAAAGTTGTATTAAATCATATTGGAGTTAGAATGATGTTACAGGACTTTTAAAATTGAATTAAAAGTTAATTTGTGGAAATTGAATATTTTAATATTTAAATTGACGAGTAAAAATAGCCATTTTTCAAACAGTCTCGGATTTCGACGAAACCAGTTTCATCGGATCCATAATGTTATATTATTGTATGGTTTCCAATTTTGTGTCAATCAGACTTATAGTTTTTCCGGGGCAAGCTAAAACGCATAGAAATCGGTTCGAGTGAATTTTGAATTTAAATATTCGATTCAAAAACTTATCTTTCAAATATGATCGAATTGGCTCCGATATATATTCCATTGCATTCGAAATGGGGGTAAAACATTATAAACGCCAGATGGCATGCTTCGTTTCGAGTTTGGAAAATTTTCGGATGAGTAGTGTCGCGTAATTTTCTATATAAGGACTTCATATTTTCGAATTTGCAAACATCTTAGTGTTCCAGCCCTAGCCGCCACCTTTTCTATCAATGGTCGAAATGTTGCCATCTTCTTCCTCAAATTCTGATCGATCCATCGACAATCAAGTAAAACATTCAACTGCAAAAACGTCAAGCACATCGAGATCCACAAGATCAACGGTGGTGATTGTCTAATTCATGACGAGGAGGGAGCTAGGAGCTTGCGTTCATGGCACATTCACATGCATTTTTCTGTGCAATGGGAGGGCCGAGCTTCATCATGTCTTGGCCGTGGGTGAGTCTCGAGTAGGCGCTTCAAATGGTGGAGCTTGATCGTTGTAGAGGTTGTCGATGGAGGCCGGGGCATTAGGGTTTTAGCGATGGCATATGGGTTCGTTCGCGTTTCACTGACCTGGGTTGTTCACATGCGTGGGAAGAAAGGGAAGTGCGGCCCTGATCTGCTGAGTTGAAATCCAACGGTCTAGAATGATTTAGGTTTAAAACTAATAAATAAAATTGTAAATTTATATATAAATTCATTCAAACTTTAAAATTGCCTATCTCTTTCATACGAGGTCGAAAATTCACGAAACGAATTGCTTGGAATCGTATTCGCGAATACTACGCAATGGAGCTGGATTGGAGTTGATTGGAGATAGTGAAATTTTTGGGTAAAATTAAACGCGCTTTTAATTTTATTCGAAATAAAACACTACGACTGTTATTGAAAGCAAGGTGAGAACTTCTCACTCAATCGAAATTGTTTCGATTTAAATTTTAAATAGTTAGATTTAAAATTGCTTGATTGTATGCTTGAATGATAAATTATTATCTATTGTATTGAAATAGACCGTATACGCCGTATATTACGCGGATGTTTTTTGTTAAACACATATACCGCGATATTCCATCTTGATGTGGAATTGGTATTATATATGTACTCGGAGTTGATTTTCCCACATTATACAGCGGATGAGACCCTATTGCGCCGCATAATAGCGGATAATATTTTATATGAACCCATATACCACGATATTCCGTATTGGAACGGGATTGGTATTGTGCTAACATCTGTGGATACAAGGAAACAGTTGGAGGGATCCAACTGGATTCCTCAACCGTATTTATTTACAGATATTTGCAATATATTCTGCTATCATATTGATATATGATGTTTGGATACCGTGATTGTTATATTTAGTGCTGTTGCAGCATTGGGCCTATTTTGGATAATTTAAAAGGATTTTTAAAGCGATTTTTGAAAGTATACGTTTTATTAAAATTTGGAATTGATTCATTTTAAATAAATAAACATTATAATTTTAATGTTATAAAAATTATGATTTTTGAGAAATATAGGTTAAATGTGATTTTTTAAATATGGAGTTAAGGATTTTATAAAATAGTTTAAATAGAGATTTTTGAATTTATTATAAACGGTTTATATAAAAGATTTATAAAATTGATATTTATGAATCAAAATATTGGAATTATAAAACGAGTTTTTATAAGTGTTAAAAGGAAGTATAAATGGATTTCATAAGTAAATAAAATTTATAGATTTATAAATTATGAACGAATAGATTTTGTAAAATAAAAGATTTGTAAGTAATTAACTTATAAATTGGATTTTGGCATTTAAATGAGATTTAAATAGAATTTATTAATAAAGAGATTTTATAACTTTAAGTTTTTATAATATATAAATGTGAACTTACAAACATTGATTTATAAATTCAAGATTGATTGAATTTGATAAGTTAATTTTTATAGCTGATTAAACAATTTATATTCACGATTTTGGACAGTGAATAACATATTAAAGAAATGTTTTAGGAAGTGATCTTTTAAATGGAATTAAAATGATTTAAAGATGTTTTAAAATGTATTAAGTGTCCAAACCATAAAATTTCAACATTCATTGCTGAAATAGACGTTTTCGAGAAATAAGGAAATGGTGGACTATAACACCGTGTTATAGTAAATGATTTCAAAAGGAAATGTTTTATATAGTATTGGGATTTATATATATCTATCAAAATGTCGAATCCCTGTACTAGTGATTTTGGGTTGTCGTAACGATGTTTACGCAACATTCGTTTTGACTCAAATGAATGTGTTTAAGAGAATGTTTTCCTTAAAGAATAAATTATATATTTAATCGTGTTCTAAGTATGTTGAATATTTTCTAAGTATTGAAAATAAATGAATTTGTGAATTACTTATTGTTAAATAAGTATTTGGAAATGTTTTTCAATGTAGAAATTGAAAGGGTTTAGAGAATATATCTTTTCAAAGATAAATTGAAGTGAATATCTGGCAAGTTATTTAATTTATGGAAGATTAATAACAAGGGCCTAGTGATTGTTATGGTGCTGGATATTTGTTTGTTGGCCTTGATAGTTAAATAACCGACTATCAATATATACCTTTAAATGGGTATTTGTGTGATTTGCTTGAATTTGAATGCTACACTTATTTTTAAAATAAGCGCTCGTTATTCGGTTTAGCCGGGAGAGGACCTTTGTGTCATAAATCCCATTCCGAATAATGATATGTCGTAATGGATAGCATTTGAAGACCGGCGTTGAAGACCGGATATTTTTGAAAACGGAAGGATTACCATCGAATGACTCTGCATCGGTTGATCTCTGATATAGAGATTTTATCACCCTTTGTGATGGAAAATACGGTCGTGATTAGTGAATATCCGGATTGCAAGGACTTCTTTGGAAGTTCCTTCGGTTTCGTTCGATCCAGGAACGGACTTGTATAGAAGTGTGTTTGACGTTACAATTTGAGATGTAAAGCTGGTTTCTACCAAATATATTTATGTTGGTGGCGGAGAATTTATTCTCTTAGCTTAACACCCTTCTCTGATACGTACGAGCTCATAGGTTATGTAGTTGATGGTTACTAGTGATACATTTCCAATTTGGTAATGTGCATACGAAGTGCTGTTGAGTATTTGTTGATCAAAGTGTGGCTTTTATGAAAAGCTTAGCTTTGTGGGCGAGATTTCGTCGGACCTCACACCCTAAAAATGGTCAAAATAGAAAAGATGCAGCAAGGTTATTAGGGGATAGCGCCCCCTTAGTGTATGTCATTCCTTTTGGATAGAGGTGGTATTATGGTATGGAGCCCTGATACTTAAGCTATGTTGTTGCTGCAAACTTATTATTTTATGGTTGTTGGTGGATCCCTGGATTTAGGTCGGTTACGACCGAGGGATGGCATATTCGTGTCAGTTGTTACCCAGTTAGGGATAACCCGGCCTTGTGTTGGCAGAGATCTAGTTAGGTTCTCGGGGTGTCTTTCCAGAGGCGTACCTATGTGGCCATGGGAAGTTCCTTGGCCTGACCATTTGTTGGAAATCCAAACTCCAATACGCACCTTGTACGGTTTTAGTCGTAGAACCTGCCATTTACTTATGGTGGCACCCCACTGTTTAGATGGTAGCTATAGTAGGCATAAGTGTGAAATGTCTATGCTGGCTAAGATTTATATTATACTTTCGAAATGTTTTTCTGCACTTTGCACTTATAGTAATAATATCCAAGAAATTTGCGTATCAAGCATGTTTGACTATCAAAGGAAAAATCTCCTCTGATTCTGCGTTTGCATTGTGTGTGTGTGCGGAAGGCCTTATGGTAGTCTCATTTTCTAAAAGCATTGCGGATCTAATTTAAAATATTTCTTTGTTTGTTTTAAAGAATAACTGTTTTTAAGTCCTCTCTATTTTAAAATATTTCTTTGTTTGTTTTAAATATATAACTGTTTTAAGTTCTCACACCAGTCCCATGACTGACCTGGAGTTTATTGTTTCCTTCCTAAACTCTTGGTGCCCACCAATTTTCACACGGGCAGTCTAGAGTCAGGTTATCAGGTCATTCTGGAATTCAGGAGTTGCTGTAGAGATCTGAGGGCAGGCTGGATGGCTTGGCGTATCAACTAGTATATAGTATTTCTTTTCTGCTGTTGGTTGTTGTAAACTCTGATAATGTAATGTAATGTGATGTAATGTAATAACAGATATGATTCTTTGTTTTAAAGAATATTCATTTATCTATTATATGTTGCTCCGCTGCGATTGTGAGATTCTGTTATTGTTTCTGTTGCTTTTTCTTCTTTCTTCTTCTATCTTCTACCTCTTCTTTAACCCTAACGATACGGTTTTTCGGCCTTCGATTGCTCGGCAGTTGATACAGTGGACGTATTAATGTCGACTTTCGTAAGTCGAAAATCGCAGTCGTTACACCAATTCATTTTATTTAATCAATCAAATCTATGGTGTTCACATTTGATTGATTTCATTTTTCATATATTTTGTTCAATTGATTTTGTTCCCATTTATTTACATTTATTACAAAAAAATTCACAACTTGTTTTATTTTACTCATTTATTATATTTATTAGATCAACCATAGTTAATACCTCCTCAACATTCAACTCTAACAATTCAAAACCATAAAGATTTCAAGTTTAGATAAATTAATATTCAATAAATTGGTTTAATCCATATTCAACTAATAAATAGTCATTCAATTTAAAATTGATTTTTTGTAACAAACTGTAAATTTCGATAATTAAGTTGGTTAATTTAATATGATTTTGGTAATCAAATCTGAAAGAAATACAAAAATTATAATTTGAGAATGAAATGATAACTAAGACGAAATGTAACAAAATTAACTTAAGTGAATTATTAATAAGTTAATGGAATTCAAATTTAATAAGGTGATTGAAAGGCTATCTTTGGTTGCAATGTGAATATAGGAAAACAAAAGTAATTATTTAAATGACTAATAAAGTAACACATTGTTAATAGTAATTGAATGTAAATTGAGGTAATAATGTTAATGCAAGTTAATAAATAACTAATTTAGTGCAATCCTTATTAATTGAAATAATTGTAAGGTTATAATTGGTTATAATTAGTAAATTGGGAAATAAATTCAAAGCTATATAAATTGATGAAATAATACATAATAAATTGTAATTTGATATAACAAATGCTAGATAAGTAATTATAATTATTGTTGGTTGATAATAAAGTATGAATAGGATTAAATTTGGCAAATACTGATAATTATTAAATGTTTACCCATTTATTTAGTCTATTGAATTAGATCAAAATCCATTGCAATTAAACGTAATTAAATACTAAGTCAATATGAATTTAGTTGATGATTATAAACCATTAGGGCAATTGGATATATAGTAATGTTAAGTTTATTCATAAGATAATGATTGATTGAATAAAAAGAATGGGAATCAAGATAATAAATTTAATAATTGGATTAATTGAAATTAAATGAAAATTAACATTTAAATATTACAAAATAGGAATTAAGAGGAAATTGGGAATATTAAGTACCAAGATTTAGAACAATGTTAGTTATATCCTTATTGTGATAAAAGACTCGAATAACAAGGTTTAAAAATTTAATAAATGGACTTTGGAGTTTTAATTTATAATTTCTGAATTTAATGAAATTGGAAAATAACACTGAGATTGATGAGTTAATCGACTTTAAATTGACATCTAAAATTGTTTAAGTTATTATAAATGATTAAGAAATAAAAAATGATAGAAATGGCAAATAATTAAATTTAAACTGAAAATGTGATTTAATTAATTAATTATTAATATAATTTAATAATTGGAAAATAGTCATTTTGGCCACTGACTTGAATTTCAACGAAACCAGTTTCATCGGATCCATAATGTTGAATTATTGTAGGATTTCAAGTTTACGTAATGATCAGATTTGTCGTTTGATCGTACGGGCTCGAAACGCATCGAAATCAATTTAATTGAAATCAATTGAAATCAATTTGAAATAAAATGATTTCAGAATAACTTCTTCATACGATTGAATTTGGACTTGAAACATGTTCCATTGATTTTGAAATAATTTAAAACATCTATTTCGATACTAGGGTTGACCCATTTTCGTTCCGAAGTCGAAATGGGTTTTTCGGGTCAATTATCATTCAAAACCCAAATTCGATCGAGCCCATCTGTTCTATTTGTTCTGCCTATATATATGTCATTATAAACCCTAGTAGCCTTTATATTTCTCATTTTTGTACGTACAGAAATTTCTGTTGCTCCTCTTTCTCAATAGCAGACAAACCCTAAAATTCACAACCCAGTTTCAATTCAAAATTCAATTTCAAAAATTGAAACTCCCCAATATATATCGAATTGTATATCGATTTGAAGCTCTCGACGAGCGCATCTCAGATCTGTAATTCGTTTTCCAATCTAAATCTTTATCTGTCTAGAAATTTGAGAACAATTCTCGGCCATCCATTGCGTCGAGATCAACTCCGCCTGATCGACAAATTGGTGGCACCATGGCATGGAGAGAAGACTATGTAATCTATCAGCGTGATTTGTTGGGCGTGTTAACGGCTGGATCTTGCGCATAATTCGAACTAGGGTTCGAAATCGAGGGCGGAGGCTGTGCGTTTTTGCTCAAATGGAAGTCACAGAGGTCATCTCGAGGTCTGCGTGCGTGGCTCCTAGAGGTGGCAGCGAACCACAGGCGATGACGGCGAGGTCCAGGATGGCACGCGCGTTCGTGCGGCGGTGGCTTCATCGGTCGAGCGCGACTTCGTGATATTGCTAGGTTTCGGATGTGTTGAGTGCTATGTACATGGCTTGTTTTTTATTTTATTTTGTTTTTATTTGATCGTGTAATCGTTCTAACTTCAATATCTTTCACATATGAGGTCCAATTTATGCGCAGTTTATTCCACTAGGATCGCATCATGATTTCGGACATTTTGACACTTCTTTGGACGGATTCAGAGACTGTTTGAATTTTGGATTTAAATTGGATTTAAATTCAATTTAAATTCAAAAGGCGAATGTTTTAACCCACTCACAACTGCTAAAATTTCTTATGTTTGTTAAATTAATTTATGACGTGATTAAAATTTATTTATGACTGCTTGGCATATTTTGAATCATCATCTTAGTTTATTTGAAATTATTTGGATAAAATGGTTATTTAATTTATTATTGAATATAAACTGCTAGTAAATACCTGTTATTTATTATCTGTTCAATATTGATGTTATTGATTGAATTGGATGATGATTGTGATAAATGTTTGATGATTGATATTGGATGAATGGATGTTGTATTTTATATTGTTATAAACTGCAAGTTGTTATGGATTTTTATTTAATTAGGTGTTGCAGTTTGAAATGATATATAAGCGTATTTATATTTTAAATTTCGGATTGAAATGGTAAATATCTGTACCACTTGACCATAGGATAGAAAATTATATACAGACACCGTGGTCTATATATAAAAATATTTTAAATTGATTTCTATGGCTTTGTAAAGAAATATATGGTCTTAGATAAATACTGATTTTAGATATTATATAAATGTTATTTTATCCTTGATTTTGAGCTATGTATAATTTGTTTTAATATAGAATAAGCTTAATAATAAGTCTGATTTTGTTTGAAGATAAAATGGTTAAGTATTTAAATTATATTTTAATATAGAGTTTATAATGATTTAAATAAATTAAGGTTGGACGATAAATTTGAGATTTATTTGAAATAGAATCTATTTAAGAATTAAACTCAAATAAGTTTGATGTGAAATTTATTAAATTTGAAATTTTAGAAGGTATGATTTTTATAGCTTGATTTTGATTTAAGGTGAATTAAAAGAATATGTCAAGTATAAATAAGTTGAAGGAAATTTTTAGTTGCTTGTAATTTGAGTTTATTTGAATGATGATGGACTTATTATGTAAAATATTTCGAAACTAAATAATAGAAAATTGAAATTGTTGAATCGTAATTACCAAACTTAGTTTTGAAATTGTTGAATACTTAAAGTTTGAAAAATATTGAATTTGAAATGGTTTATTCTGTAGATCAAATCTGTTTTGAAATCGATAAAATTTGGAATAGTTTATTTGAAAATTGAATCATATTGAAATTTATGATTTGGGATTTGGTTAAATTTAAAATTTAGAAATTCGAGTTGTTTTGGAATTCATTTGTGAAATCGAAGAAGCTAGTTTATTATATAAAGTATTTTAATATTTAAACCATTTAAGTGGTGGAAGTTATGTTTTAAAGTTATGAGTTTAAAAGCATTATGATTTGAAAGCATTATATTTCAATTGTTTTGATTTCGAAGTGTTATAACATTGAAAGTGCTATGATTTTGGAAAAGGATATATTTAAAATAAAAATGATATTTTATTGATTTAGTTTTTGAAGTGGAAATGATATCATATTGTTTTGGTTTTTGAAATGGAAAGATATTGTATTTATATGGTTCTGAAACGGATATTATATTCTGGTTTTGAAGTGTATGTTATTTTGAAATGACCGCGATGTTATAACAACGTTTGGTTATTAAAGAGACCAGGATCGGAAGTTGTCATACTTTCTGCCAACTCCGAAAACCACTTAAACAACCGTGTACGCGGTGGAGATTCCAGAATGAAGTAGGTTGGTGGCGACGTTCCTTTGAGGTACATACGTGGACCCGACTCCAGTGAGTTGGCATAAGGTGGCTAAAACAGGAGCGATCGACGGGCTAAGAAGTATTATCGAACACAATCCTTCGATACCATTCTATTACTTTGTGATTGATTAGGGCCCTTTGATTTTGGGGGTGTGGCTCGAGGTGAACGGTAGTAGCTGCTACGCGTTACCACCGGTCTGGAAGCGTACTTGGTATATCTAACCTGGCATTGCCTAGTTGTGCCGTGTCACCTACCCTAGCGCGCCTTGTAAGAGTTTGATTTATGTCATTCCAATGGGGTATCCTCTGGTAGCCTCCCGATCAGGATGTATTACTGCACTGTATAGGCTACTCGCACTATTTATGTGTTAAGGTGGAAAATGTAAAGCCTTAACGCTATTTTAAAGTAAGTTTATTTTACTATTAGGCATTATTATAATAGCGTATATTACTACATAGTAAATAGTTTAATGGATCGTTAGGAAATGTAATCCCGAACATCTCTTAAGTTACTGCACTCACGTTAGACACTGGATAAGAGATGTCAAATCCCATAAACATCTCTGACGTCGTTCCACTCATATTATTTACCATTGATTTAACTTACATAAGATCTTTTAATTCTGACTCGAGTGTTTTGTCTTTTCAATTCGCTCAGGTCAGTCTGAGCATTTCAGGATTCGAAGACTTTATTTCTGGAGGACGAAGATGAAGATTTGTATTACTATTATTTATTATATATTCCATTGCATCACATTGTTCCGCTGCATTGTTATTTATTATTCTCTGATATGTGTTGTATAAGTATAATCAAATGTTTTTGTAAAACAGCTTCATGAATTGTTATTTAATTATTATATTTTGTCATTCCGCTGCGAGATTCTGTTTTGCTTTCTTTCTTCTTTCTTTTTCTCATTCACCCCAATAACAATTCGCTCTTTTATATGGTTTGAGTCTGACGTGTGTGGTTTATCGTCAACTTAAAGCATACAAAAAGGCGGGATGTTACATTTGGCATAAGAGCTTTGGTTTTGCGATAAACCTTAGCTTTGTGGGGTTTGACTCTTTACTAATAGGGTAGTAATACCCTATGATGAGTCGCTTAGTGTATATGTATGAGAGAGCATATTTGTTAGTGTTATAAAAAGGTTTTAACATTGTGTTAGTTTGTTCCGTTTTATACTTATATATTCTGATTGGTGCATAGGACGTCATGACATCAATAGGGATTTCTAAACACTTAATAGGACAGGCTGACACAATATTTGTTTTGAATATAGGTGAATGAATTAATTTTGCGTATCATATTTTCCGTATATAATTTTTTTTATAAAGGTTACATTTGGTTGTAATATATTGGTTGTTAGCTAGTGAAATTTACAAATATTAATTGGAAATTTTAGAACTTAAGTTTCGGGATTTTGAAAATTTCTTCCAAAGGATTTTGGAATATAATAATATTGGCTATAAGTATTTTCTGATATAAATATTTCAATGTAATTTGAAAGAACCGTTTAAAAGAAAGTTGGAAAGAAATAAGTTCTGTACTCCCCTCTCTATTGCTGGAAAATAATTTCGGTGATGAGTGCATGCATCATCGACATTCATTTTCGAATTTCTAAGTGGGAAGGCCACTGTAGTAGTTTTACTGCAGATTTGTTTTGATAAACAAATATAAATTTCAATTTTTTTTAAATATAATTGGATATATAAATTGTAAGTATATGCATTTATCTATTATTTTTAATAATGATTTGAAACTTGACCCGGTATTTAGTTCTTAAGTTTCCGTTAATTAATAGTTCCAATTATTGTAGTGAAATGGAATGTAAGTAATTAATAATTGGAACCTCTGAATGAAATAAGAGATTAAATGCTAGGTTATGAATGAAATTACAAGCAAGTCGAAATTTCTAACTTATAAAACAAAAGATATAATTATTGAACATTAAATTAATTAAAAGAAATGAGAAAAACTTGTAAAATTTTCAATTGCATTCTTAAAAGCATATATATAACTTACCAAATATTAAAAGTTGTAATGTTTAATAAGAAAATGTAATGGAAATTGTATGAGTAAACTTATGTAATGAAAGTGTTCAATGAATTTCTTTTATAAATAAGAATTTGATGTTATAGTTGTTATAAACTTAAGTATATTTGAAATACTTCTAATTAAATATAATAGAAAGGTAAGTATTACATGAACATATGTGAATGAAATAGTCATTGTATGAATGAAATTGAAGGATGATACAAATGTGAAAAGAAATTAATATGAGCAACACAAATGATGTTGGAATCTGTTCTTCGTTTTTGGTTTGTGGATTGTTTGGGAAATGATATTTCTAATTGTTTGGATATATGAATAATCTATTGAGCTTTATCTAAGACTGTTGAGTAGAGGATATGCTTAGTAGCTTATTTGTCATGCTATGCAATTTAGAATGTCTAAAACCAGAACAAACCATTTGTTTTGTTTGCTTTGGATGGATAACTGATTTGTATTGATTTTGTATGATGATTGTATGTTGCGGTTGCAAGTGATTGTTGTTGGTTGACAGTGATTTGTTTGTTAGTAGGTGAAACAACTTTAATATTTCATTTTATATAATTATTAACCTCTTTTGGATTGCATAAGTGAAATACAGGATATGTAAGCAATTGATACTGCTTTTGGTTTCGTAATTAAGCGTTTGTTTGTCCGAAAATAGGTACGTTTTCGGATTACGGTTTTCTAGCGTTATTATATATTTTTTCCGTATTTGGATATATTATTTTGGAAAATATATGTTATATATCGTTATATTTGATATTATATTTTCTCCTGAGCCTCTCCGTACAAAGGAGACTCTGCCGAAATTTTCCGTAACTTTTGGACATAGAAAATTTTCGAAAATGTTTTCCAAACATTATTAGTTTGAGTATAAAACGATTTAATAGTTATAAATTGGTATATTTTATTTAAATTATTTAATTTTGAAAATTTATTTGTTTATAAATTTAATACTTATTGATCACTTAATTCTTTTTTCCCTTCTTTTTCCGTTTCGGGGACGAAAAGTTTCGAGTAGGGGATAGTGTAACGACCCGCAAATTTCGATAATTAGATTGGTTAATTTACTATGATTTTGGTAATTAAATCTAGAAGAAATAGAAAATTTGTAATTTGAGAATGAAATGATAACTAAAACAAGATGTAACAAAGTTAACTTAAGTGAATTATTAATAAGTTAATGGAATTCTAATTTAATAAGGCGATTGAAAGGCTATCTTTGGTTGCAAAGTGAATATAGGAAAATAAATGCAATTATTTAAATGACTAATGAAATAATACATTGTTAATAGTAATTGAATGTAAATTGAGGTGATAATGTTAATGCAAGTTAATAAATAAATAATTTAGTGCAATCCCAATTAATTGAAACAATTATAAGGTTATAATTGATTGTAATTAGTAAAATGGGAAATAAATTCAAAGTTATATAAATTGATGAAATAATACGTAATAAATTGTAATTTGATAGAATCAATGCTAGATAAGTAATTATAATAATTGTTGGTTGACAATAAAGTATGAATAGAATTAAATTTTGCAAATAGTGATAATTATTAATTGTTTACCCATTTATTTAATTTATTGAATTAGATCTAAATCCATTGCATGAAATATTAAGTACCAAGATTTAGAACAGTGTTAATCATATCCTTATTGTAATAAAAGACTCGAATAACAAGGTTTAAAAATTTAATAAATGGATTTTGGAGTTTTAATTTATAATTTCTGAGTTTAATGAAATTGGAAAATAACACTAAGATTAATGAGTTAATCGACTTTAAATTGACATCTAACATTGTTTAAGTTATTATAAATGATTAAGAAATCAAAAATGATAGAGATGGTAAATAATTAAATTTAACCTAAAAAGGTGATTTAATTAATTAATTATTAATTTAATTTAATAACTGGAAAATAGTCATTTTGGCCATTGACTTGAATTTCGACGAAACCAGTTTCATCGGATCCGTAATATTGAATTATTGTAGGATTTCAAGTTTCGTAACGATCGGATTTGTCGTTTGATCGTACGGGCTCGAAACGCCTCGAAATCAATTTAATTGAAATCAATTTGAAATATCTTGATTTTAGCATAACTTCTTCATACGATGAAATTTGGACTTGAAACTTGTTCCATCGATTTTAAAATACTTTAAAACATCTATTTTACCCATTTTCGTTCCGGAGTCGAAATGGGCTTTTCGAGTTATCGTTCAAAACCCAAATTCGATCGAGCCCATCAGTTCTATTTCGTTCTGCCAGTATATAGGTCGTTATAAACTCTAGTAGCCTTTCTATTTCACATTTCTGTATGTACAGAAATTTCTGTTGCTCCTCTTTCTCAATAGCAGACAAACCCTAAAATTCACAACCCAGTTTCAATTCAAAATTCAACTTCAAAAATTAAAACTCCTCAATATATATCGAATTATATATTGATCTGAAGCCATCGACGAGCGCATCTCGGATCTATAATTCATTTTCCAATCTGAACCATTGTTTGTCTAGAAATTCAAGAACAATTCTTGGCCATCCATTGCGTCGAGAACAACTCCGCCTAATTGACAAATTGGTGATACCATGGCGTGGAGAGCAGCCAACGTAGTCCATCAGCGTGCTTTGTTGGGCATGCTAATGGCTGCATCTTGTACATGATTCGAAGTAGGGTTCGAAATCGAGGACAGAGGCTATGCGTTTTTGCTCGAATCAAAGTCTCGGTGGTCATTTCGAGGTCTGCGTTCGTAGCTCTAGGAGGTGGCAGCGAACCACAGGAGATGGCGGCAAGCTCCAGGGTGGCATGCGCGTTCGTGCTGTGGCGGATTCATTAGTCGAGCGCGACTTCGTGATACTGCTAGGTTTCGGCTGTGTTGAGCGCTGTGTATGTGGCTTGTTTTTTTATTTTATTTTGTTTTTATTTTTTTTAATTTGATCGTGTAATCGTTCTAACTTCAATATCTTTCACATGTGAGGTCTAATTTATGCGCGGTTTGTTCCGCAAGGATCGTATCAGGATTTCGGACATTTTGGAGCTAGTTTGGATGGATTCGTAGTCTGTTTGAATTTTGGGTTTAAATTGGATTTAAATTCAATTTAATTCAAAAGGTGAGTGTTTTAACCCACTTACAACTTTTAATTTCTTATGTTTGTTAAATTGATTTATGATGTGATTAGAAATTCATTTATAACTTTTTGGCATATTTCGAATCATCATCTCAGTTTATTTGAATTTATTTGGATAAAATGGTTATTTAATTTATTATTGAATATAAACTGCCAGTAAATACCCGTTATTTATTATCTGTTCTATATTGATGTTATTGATTGAATTGGATGATGATTGTGATAAATGTTTGATGATTGAAATTGGATGAATGGACATTGTATTTTATACTGTTGTAAACTACAAGTTGTTATGGATTTTTATTTCATCCGGGATTGTGGTTTGAAATGATATATAACCATATTTATATTTTAAATTATGAATTGAAATGATAAATATCCGTATCACTTGACCATAGGATAGAAAATTATATACAGACACTGTGGTCTATATATAAAAATATTTTAAATTGATTTCTATGGTTTTATGAAGAAATATATGGTTTTAGAAAAATATTGATTTTTGACATTATATAAATGTTATTTTATCCTTGATTTTAAGTTATGTATAATTTAGTTTAATATAGAATAGGCTTAATAATAATTTTGATTTTATTTGAAGATAATATGGTTAAGTATTTAAATTATATTTTAATATAGAGTCTATAATGATTTAAATAAATTAAGGTTGGAAGATAAATTTGAGATTTATTTGAAATTGAATTTATTTAAGAATTAAACTCAAATAAGTTTGATGTGAAATTTATTAAATTTGAAATTTTAAAAGGTATGATTTTTATAATTTGATTTTGGTTTAAGGTGAATTAAATGAATATTTCAAGTATAAATAAATTGAAAGAAATATTTAATTATTTGTAATTTGAGTTTTATTAAATGATGATGCATTTATTATGTAAAATATTTCAAAACTAAATAATAGAAAATTGAAATTGTTGAATCGTAATTACCAAACTTAGTTTTGAAATTGTTGAATACTTAAAGTTTGAAAAATATTGAATTTGAAATGGTTTGTTTTGTGGATCAAATCTTTTTGAAATCGGTAAAATTTGGAATAGTATATTTGGAAACTGAATTGTATTGAGATTTATGATTTGGGATTTGGTTAAATTTAAAATTTAGAAATTCGAGTTGTTTTGGAATTGATTTGTGAAATTGAAGAAGCTAGTTTATTATATAAAGTATTTTAATATTTAAACCATTTAAGTGGTGGAAGTTATGTTTTAAAGTTATGAGTTTCAAAGTATTATGATCTGAATGTGTTATATTTCAATAGTGTTTGATTTCGAAGTGTTATAACGTTGAAAGTACTATGATTTTGGAAAAGGATATATTTGAAATAAAAAGGATATTTTACTGATTTGATGTGACGACCCAAAAATCTGTACCCTTTGAATCGACAATAATCCACACATGTCCGACCCCAAAAGCACAGACTGATGGAAATTCAAGAGAAAGAAAAGAAGAGAGAAGAAGAGAAGAGAAGGAAGAGAGAAGATAGAACCAAACAGAACAATACAGAATCTCACACCGCAGCGGAAAAATATATAATATCATATCAATGATCTTTACAAAATAGAAACTGTATATATATATATACACACATCAATCGCAGTTCAACAATCTATCAATAGTTATCAGGTTGAACAGTTGTAATAACCTGTTCTTACAAATGCCGATAATTTAAAACAACAACTAAGGAATGCAGCGGATAATTAATAATCAAAACAGATACGCGTATACGAAATGAAGATCTCCAGCTCTCCTACTGAAGCTCCAAAAGCACCAATCTAAATCTGTAAATATACTTGGTCTGACCCAAGCATCGAAAGGGAAAAACGACCGGATCAGTCTGGTAAACCAGCGTGAGAAACACACTCAACTGAATTTATTAAATTACCAAACTTTTCCTTTATCAAAATAAGAGTATCTCGTAAGACAAGTCCACACATAAACACGGACATGTTTTTACCTTACGATAACTAAAACATCTCATATCAAACTCGTGTGATATTATATTAGTGTCTACTATATACGAATAATATTAATCATAGACGAAATTGTTACATTGATTAAATTCTAGCATATAGCCCAATTGGGTAATACAATCAAAATGGCAAACACGTAGTGGAGTTTGGATTTCCATACAAATGACCAGGTGAAGGGACTACCTTCCGGCGGTACATCTCTAGAAGAATGTACCAAGAAACCATCACAAAGTTTCTCTACCAACACAAGACCGGCCCACCTCTGTAACTAGATGGTACCGAATATGTCATCCTTCGGTCGTTACCGACCTTTACCGAGGGCCCTCTAGCATACAAACCACATAAACAGATACACGACGTCATAGCGTGCAAAGATATATCTAGAAGAGGATGATCATATCCTACTTGAGAATGACCCACTTAGCCTTACTGCATCTAACCCTGTTTTGGTCATTTTCGGTTGATGAGGCCAGACGAGGTAACGATTACCTTTCACAATCACATATCACATCATTTAGAATGCCACACGACCATACCCGTTTACTACTAATTGCATTTCACAAAAATACAACCCTTAGGCTTATATATCTCAACGAGGGTGTTAAGCTAAGAGAAGTTGCCTTCTCCGCCACCACTGATGTACGTCTGTAAAAACCAATGTACGTAATCTTTAGAAATGCAATGTTAGACAAACATCCATACAAGTTGTCCAGGAACAGGACAAACCGAAGGTACTTTCCTAGCACATCCTATCGGGAAATCCCTAGGATAAGTAGCGAATATTCCTTGCATTGGATATTTCATAATGAAGAGACCACTGCTACTGGATGTATATCGGGATTTTAACCCCAAACAATCAACAAGCAGTCCCCCACTATGAAACTACGGAATATCAACATCATCACAAAGCAACCTGCACAATCGTTGCATATACGTTGGTCCAAAGTGGTTTTCAGATAAGCCTGATCCCGGTCTCTTCGCACCAACAATGCAAAAGCATTTCTCAACCTCACACAGAAACTAAATTTCATAGACTTGTCACGTCTCCAACTTTCAACTTGTTATCCTTCGGGCCAAGAGGGAAGTTCGATAGATTGGAGTAACACTCCGCACTATACGAAACAACATCCTCAACACCAAAGATAATCAAGCCTACACAGAAGGTTACGTACTAAGTGTACGACTAAATAGTTCACACATCAAGTCAAGGAACTAAACTTTGTCCAATTACGATAGTCGGTTATTTAACTATCAATACAAACAAACAAATATTCAGCACCATAACAATCACTAGGCTATTTTAATTAATCTTCTATTAATTAAACCATTTGCCAAATATTCACTTCAAATAATTTTTTAAAAAGATATATTCTCAAACCATTTCAACTTCTATATTGGAAAACATTTCCAAATACTTATTTAATAATAAGTAATTCACAAATCAATTTATTTTCAACACTTAGAAAATATTACATATACTTAAATCAGGATTAAGTATATATTTTATTCTTTAAGGAAAACATTCTCTTTAACTTATTTATTTGGGTCAAAACGATGTTGTGTAAAACGTCGTTACGACAACCCAAAATCACTAGTATAAAGATTTGAAAATAAGTTAGATATATAAACCTTAATACTATACAAAAACATTTCCTTTCGAAAAGCATTTATTATAACAACAGTGTTATAGTCCATCATTTCCTTACTTCTCGAAAACGTCTATTTCAACGATGAATGTTGAAATCTATGGTTTCGATATTCAACACAATTTAAAACATCTTTAAATCATTTAACTCCATTTAAAATATCACTTCTAAAACATTTATTTAATTCAAAAGGTTATTCACTTGAAAAGCATATCATTTTATTCTATATATAATTCACTGTCCAAAATCGTGAATATACTTCTCTTATCCAAATTCAATACTTCTACACCTTTAATTAAGGGATTATCCACTATCCAAAATCGTGGATATAATTCCCGACCAAAGTCTTTATTATTACAACATTTAACTTAAAGGATAATTCGCTGTCCAAAATCGCGAATATATCTTCTTTACTAAGCTTTCATATTTACTTATCAAATTCAATTGATTTCAAATTTATAAAACAATGTTTATAAATTCATATTTATATATTTTATAAAAACTTCAGTTTATAAAATCACTTTATTTACCAATTCCATAAACTTACTTACATGCCAAAAATCCAAATTATAAGTTAATAGCTTATAATTCATTTATTCTACAAAATCCATTTATTTTATAACTTCACAAATTATATAAATCTTATTGCTTATAAGATTCATGTAGCTCATTTTAACATATACAAAACTTATCTATAATTCAATTACTTTGATTTATAAAATATCACTTTTATAAATCTTCTACATAAACCATTTATAATAAATCAAAAATATCAATTTAAACCATTTTACAAAATAGTTAACTTCACATTCCAAAAATCATATTCTGGTTTTATTTCACAAAAATCATAATTTTTATAACATAAAAAATTATAACTTTTATTTATTTGAAATAGTTTCCTTCCTTTACAACAAATCAAATCATATATTTACAAATCGCTTGAAAATCCTTTTGCATTTGAAATCATCACTTTAACATTTTTAAATTACCACAATAGGCCCAATGCTGCAACAGCATCAAATACATCAATCACGGCGTCCAAAACATCATATATCATATGATAACAGAATATATAACAATATCTGTAAATAAATCAATACTGGTGAGGAATCCAGTTGGATCCCTCCAACCTGTCACCTGCAACAAATATACATATTACAAATATGTGTACAATGTCCGCTTCAAGGCAGACGCACGCACAAAGGATCATCCGCTCATACACGGGAACGTATAGGGTTATCTGCTCTACTAGGTAGGTATATATCCAAATACCAATCGATATATCATATATCATCCAAACAATCATCAATCATCATATGATAAATTATTTCTCACTTATATAAAAATATCATTGCGTCAGAAAGAGTGAGTTGTACTCACATTGCGTCCAATAGCAGTTGCAGTGTTTCATTTCGAATAAAATTAAATGAGCGTTTAATTTTACCTAAAATTCACACTAGCTCCAATCAACTCCAAACCAGCTCACATAGTATCGCGAATACGAACCCAACGCAATTCGTTTCGTACAAAGCAGACCTCGTATGAAAAAGTTACAGCTTTTTAAAGATTGTATGATTTATTAATATAATGATTTCAACTTTTCATTTTAATTTTTAAACCTTCACTCAATCGTGGCCGCCCATCTTTGTAACACCAGATCTAGGCCGAACATAGCATAACATCTTCTTCTTCGTTGCTTCAAACTCACGTATACGATAAACCCATCAGCCGTTCGATTTTTTTTTTATCGTTGCACCACCCATCGTTGATCGAAACTCGATTAAGCCGTGCCACACGAAAGCTCCACATCCACTCCGTCAACGCCCAGACCCCCCTGAAGCTCGGCTCCACCATTTTCTCAAATTTCGTGTTTGAACGTGCCGCCTTCATCGCAAGATTCTAGCGAATCCAAACCACTATAACAAAAATCCACCGTTGGATGAATAGATCTTGATGTCCTCTACACTTTTTCTTTAGAACCCGGAAGCTAATTCTTTGTGGATTGAGAGATTTTGAGGGAAGAACGTCATGCGTTTCTGGCCATTAACAGTAAAGTGGCAGCTAGGGTTTAGTTCTGATTAGGGTTTGCAAAATAGAAAAATAGGTGGCCTTTTATAGATAATTGCAAAACACTATTCATTCGGGAAATCTCCGAACTCGAAACGAAGCGTGCCGCCTGGCGTTTATAATGCATTACCCCTATTCCGAATGCAATGGAATATATATCGAGAGCCAATTCAATCATATTTGGAAGATAGGTTTTCGAACCAACTATTTAAATTTAAAATTCACTTAAACCGATTTTTATGTGTTTTAAATATTACAATAATATAACATTATGGATCCGATGAAAATGGCTTCGTTGAAATCCGAGACTGTATGAAAAATGGTCATTTTCACTCGTCAATTAAATATTAAAATATTCAATTTTTAGAATTTAACTTTTAATTCAAATTTAAAAGTTTACTAACATCGTTCTAATTTAAATATAATTTAATATCACTTTACAAATCATTTTTATTCACATTTAATCCAAATTCTAATTATTTCCTCCATTTCAAATATTCAATTATCAAATTAATTATCCAATTAAATTGCTATATTCGAAATAAAATTTATTTAGCTTATTGAATTTACTTGTGCATATTTAAATTCAATTAAATATACGAATTTCAAAAGACCGAAATTATGGGTAGTTACATCCTCCCCTACTTAAAAGAATTTCGTCCTCGAAATTACTAAGCAAGAAAAAGTCACAAAATCCGTTAACTTTTCAAAACAATTCATTCAAGCTAGATTTACCAAATCTCTTAAGTGTTTAACTTTTCTCAAAATCCATTAGTTAAACTTCTTATAAAAACTTTTCTAAGTTTTCAAAAACATTCTTAGTTATCTTTCAAAACCAACCAATATTTTTTAACTTTTATAACTCAAAATCCAAATTTTGTTTTCACAAATTTTCCCAATTTTCTCAGAATTTTCTAACGCCTTTAATTCTCAAAAAAAATCGCCAGCGTCTCCTTTGCACGTTTCGATCCCAAAAAAAAATAACAATATATATATCTCATCATCAAGGATGAGGCATCCCGAAGGGAAAAAAGTGTAAAAGTACGATATGTAATCCGAGATATGTACCTTATATATTATTAGCGAGCATATACGGCTAATATAGCGTGAAAGTGAGCTCCAAAAGCGAAGCAAGCGCCATCCGCACCTACTAAATACTCAACAAACAAATGAGAAACATGTATATATGAATATAATATCAATATACAACATATACCAACAACTATATATGCCAATATAGCAATGCAATCCAAAGCAACAAATTCAACCATCAAACAACTATCATCCAACAAAACAATATCTATCCAGTTAATCCATACCAAATCAATATACATTCACTTATCATCAATATTCATTGAATTGGCTTTTCAATTAATCATATTTGATTCATTAACATTGGACTTTACGAACATTCATTCATTCATTTTCAATTAGTTTACATTCATTAATTCATATTCCAATTTGTTCGCTTCTAAATCAAATCAAATCAATTCAATTCTATTTAAATTTACTTCACTTCCAATTTAGATTCAATGATTTATAGCTTTCATTTTCATTAAATCAATTTCATATGAATTTTTATTCAATCAACTAGCATCCATCTAACAACCAATGCATATCCAACATTATCAAATTAATTTACTTTGCATTCATTCAATTGGTTCAACACTTTTAATTTCAAATTGGTTTAACATTCAATTGACTTTCATTCAATTATTTAATTTCAAATTTCAATAGGTTAATGAATTAACACTTGCATCCACTATTCCATATCAATTTACTTACATTCGATTGATTAACATTCAATTCATTCGTTAATTCAATTACCAATTCATTCTTACAACTAAAGTTGAATTTTTATATAACTCAAATTCACATTCATCACTTCATTTTGTTAGTTCACTTTATTAATTTACTTCGATACCAAAATCAACTTCATTCAACATTACTTAAGTTACATTTCATTTCAACTTCATTTACATTCACTTTCACTATACAACTTAAGTTCATCGCTAATTTAATTTAAATTCTATTTTATTTAACTTTTACTTAAGTCAAATTTCATCTCACTATTCAAATTCAGAGTTTTCTTTGCTTAACAAAATTGTTTAACCATTTTAACAATTGGTTTTGCTTACCTTTTCTCATTTAATAAGTTATACAACTTATTTATTCATAATTCCGTGAATATCTACCTAAGTTCACTTCCATTCACTAAACTCATTCTTTATAATCTCAAATCCAATCAAAATCTAATTCAATTTATTTAACTTTACTTTAGTTAAATTTCAAATCATATATATAACATGCTAACTCAAATTTTATTTCAACTTTACCAAAGCTAAAATTTTATCATTTCATGTTATAAGTACAAAACTCATTCTACTTATATTTATCCATTTCAACAAGGATTTTAAATTCAAATTTGTTTAACACAACAAAACTTCAATTTCAATTTAATATTGGTAGCAAATCCATCACACAGAAACTCGAAAATGATACTGATGATGCTGCGGTCATCACCCTTATTATTTTCCAGTAACAGTAGTGAATTCAGTGCTTTATATTCTTTTATATTTACAAATCACGTTCATAGAATCTTTTACTTATATAATTTCATTTATTTTCTATTTATAATAATATAACCTCTTTAACTTTGAAAGATAACTTTCAGAATAAACGGAATTCAAATTTCACAAATCCTTAGTTAAATCCATTTTCATTTACAACTCAAATAGTTTCATTTCCTATACATAAGATTATTTTACAATTGTAAATAATTTTAATTATAATTCCATATTTATAATTCTTTTGCTTATATAATTTATTCCCTTACAATTGTTGTTTCTATTCAAAATAATTCAAACAACTTTTATTAACTTATATATATCTTTATTTTCAAACAACCAAACAATTCATTTATATACACTTTAATAATTTCTGAAAAATTATTCTTTATATATAAAATATAATCGAGTTAAAATTATTTCATTTGCCCAATTTAAAATGATACTATGTCGACTTGCCTCGTTTAAGAGTTTGGAAATCCCTATTGATAACATGGCATCCCACATACCGACCAGAACTCACAAACAACTCAATGGATAAGCAAACATAATATAAAACATTTTCTATTCACTAACAAATACGCGCTCATATATATAATACACTCAACTCAATCTAGGATGCTACTGTCCCTATCTATACTAAGTACACATCAAAGCTTAGGAATATACAAAATCAAAGCTCTAATACCAGATGTGACCCGAAAATCCGTACCCTTTGAATCGACAATAATCCACACATATCCGACCCAAAAAGCATAGACTGATGGAAAGTCAAGAGAAAAAAAAGAAGAGAGAAGAAGAGAAGAAGGAAGAGAGAAGATAGAACCAAATAGAATAATATAGAATCTCACATTGCAGCGGAAAGATATGTAATATCATATCAATGATCTTTACAAAACAGAAACTGTATATATATACACATCAATCAGAGTTCAACAATAAATCAATAGTAATCAGCTTGAACAGTTATAATAATATTTCCTTACAAATGCCGATAATTTAAAACAACAACTAAGAAATGCAGTGGATAATTAATAATCAAAACAGAGACGTGTATACGAAATGAAGATCTCCAGCTCTCCTACTGAAGCTCCAAAAGCACCAATCTAAACCTGTAAATATACTCGGTCTGACCCGAGCATTGGAAGGGAAGAACGCCCGGATCGGTTTGGTAAACCAGCGTGAGAAACACACTCAACTGAATTTATTAAATTACCAAACTTTTCCTTTGTCGAAACAAGAGTATTTCGTAAGACAAGTCCACACATAAACATGGACATGATTTTACCTTACGATAACTAAAACATCTCATATCAAACTCATGTGATATTATAGTAGTATCTACTATATACAAATAATATTAATCATAGTTGAAATTATTACATTGATTAAATTCCAGCATATAGCCCAATTGGGTAATACAATCAAAATGGAAAACACGTAGTGGAGTTTGGATTTCCATACAAATGATCGGGTGAAGGGACTACCTCTCGGTAGTACATCTCTAGAAGAATGTACCGAGAAACCAACACAAAGTTTCTCTACCAACACAAGACCGGTCCACCTCTATAACTAGATGGTACTGAATATGTCATCCTCCGGTCGTTACCGACCTTTACCGAGGGCCCTCTAGCATACAAACCAAATAATCAGTACACGACGTCATAGCATGCAAAGATATATCTAGAAGAGGATGATCATATCCTACTTGGGAATGACCCACTTAGCCTTGCTGCATCTAACCCTGTTTTGGTCATTTCTGGTTGATGAGGCTGATGAGGTAACGATTACCTTTCACAATCACATATCACATCACTAAGAATGTCGCACGGCCATTTCCGTTGACTACTAATTGCCTTCCACAAAAATACAACCCTTAAGCTCATATGTCTCAAGGAGGGTGTTAAGCTAAGAGAAGTTGCCTTCCGCCACCACTGATGTACGTTTGTAAAAACCAATGTACGTAATCTTTAGAAATGCAATGTCAGACAAACATCCATACAAGTTGTCCAGGAATAGGACAAACCGAAGGTACTTTCCTACCACATCCTGTCGGGAAATCCCTAGGATTAGTAGCGAATAGTCCTTGCATTGGATATTTCATAATGAAGAGACCACTGCTACTGGATGTATATTGGATTTTAACCCCAAACGATCAAAAAGCAGTCTCTCACTATGAAACTCTGGAATATCAATATCATCACAAAGCAACCTGCACAATCATCGCACATACGTTGGTCCGAAGTGGTTTCTAGATAAATCTGATCCCGGTCTCTTCGCACCAACAACGCCAAAGCGTTTCTCAACCTCACATAGAAACTAAGTCTTATAGACTTATCACGTCTCCAACTTTCAACTTGCTATCCTTCGGGCCAAGAAGGAAGTTCGATTGGAGTAACACTCCGCACTATATGAATCAACATCCTCAACATAAAGGATAATCGAGCCTATGCAGAAGGCTACGTACAAAGTGTACAACTAAATAGTTCCCAAATCAAGTCGACAAACTAAAATTTGGCCAATTTCGATAGTCGTTTATTTAACTATCAAAACAAACAAACAAATATTCAGCACCATAACAATCACTAGGCCCTTTTAATTAATCTTCTATTAGTTAAGATATATTCTCGAAACATTTCAACTTCGATATTGGAAAACATTTACAAATACTTATTTAATAATAAGTAATTCACAAATTAATTTATTTCCAACATTTAGAAAATATTACATATACTTAAATCAGGATAAAGTATATATTTTATTTTTTAAGGAAAACATTCTCTTTAACATATTTATTTGGGTCAAAACGGATGTTGCGTAAAACATCGTTACGACAACCCGAAATCACTAGTATAGGGATTCGAAAATAAGATAGATATATAAACCCCAATACTATATAAAAACATTTTCTTTCGAAAATCATTTACTATAACAACAGTGTTATAGTCCATCATTTCCTTATTTCTCGAAAACGTCTATTTCAACAATGAATGTTGAAATCCATGGTTTCGATATTCAACACAATTTAAAACATCTTTAAATCATTAACACCATATAAAATATCACTTCCAAAACATTTATTCAATTCAAAAGGTTATTCACTTGCATAGCATATCATTTTATTCAATATATAATTCACTGTCCAAAATCGTGAATATACTTCTCTTATCCAAATTCAATACTTCTACACCTTTAATTAAGGGATTATCCACTATCCAAAATCGTGGATATAATTCCTGACCAAACTCTTTATTATTAAGGATAATTCGCTGTCCAAAATTGGGAATATGTCTCCTTTAGTAAGCTTTCATATTTACTTATCAAATTCAATTGATTTCGGATTATAAAACAATGTTTATAAATTAATATGTATATATTTTATAAAAACTTCAACTTATAAAATCACTTTATTTACCAATTCCATTTATAACTTAATCACATGCCAAAAATCCAAATTATAAGTTAATAGCTTATAATTCATTTATTCTACAAAATCCATTTGTTTTATAACTTCACAAATTATATAAATCTTGTTACTTATAAGATTCATTTGTAGCTCATTTTAACATTTACAATACTTATCTATAATTCAATTACTTTGATTTATAAAATATCAATTTTATAAATCTTCTATATAAACCATTTATAATAAATCAAAAATCTCAATTTAAATCATTTTACAAAATAGTTAACTTCACATTCCAAAAATCATATTCTGGTTTTATTTCACAAAAATCATAATTTTTATAACATAAAAAATTATAACTTTTATTTATTTAAAATAGTTTCCTTCCTTTATAAAAAATCAAATCATATATTTTCAAATCGCTTAAAAATCCTTTTTTATTCATCACTTTAACATTTTCAAATTACCACAATAGACCCAATGCTGCAACATCACCAAATACATCAATTACGGCATCCAAATCATCATATAATTTATGATAACAGAATATGTAACAATATCTATAAATAAATCAATACTGGTGAGGAATCCAGTTGGATCCCTCCAACCTGTCACCTGCAACAAATATACATATTAGAAATATGTGTACAATGTCCGCTTCGTGGCAGGCGCGCGTACAAAGGGCCATCCGCTCATACACAGGAACGTATAGGGCCATCTGCTCCACTAGGCAGGTATATATCTAAATACCAATCAATATATCATATATCATCCAAATAATCATCAATCATCATATAATAAATTATTTCTCGCTTATATAAAATTATCAATGAGTCAGAAAGAGTGAGTTGTACTCACATTGCGTCCAATAGCATTTGTAGTGTTTTATTCCGAATAAAATTAAACGAGCATTTAATTTTACCCAAAATTCACACTAGCTTCAATCAAATCCAAACCTGCTACATCACATAGTATTCGCGAATATGAACCCAACACAATTCATTTCATGCAAAACGGACCTCGTATGAAAAAGTTATAGCTTTTTAAAGATTGTACGATTTATTAATATAATTATTTCAACTTTTTATTTTAATTTTTAAACCTTCACTCAATCGTGGCCGCCCATCTTTGTAACACCAGACCTGAGCCGAACATAGCATAGCATCTTCTTCTTCGTTGCTTCAAATTCACATATACGATAAACCCGTCGGCCGTTTAAAAATTTTTTATCGTCGCACCACCCTTCGTTGATCGGAACTCGATCAAGCAGGCCACACGAAAGCTCGACCTCCACTCCATCAATGCCCAGACCCCCCTGAAGCTCGGTTGCACCATTTTCTCAAATTTCTTGCTTGAACGCGGCACCTTCATCATAAGATTCTAGTGAATCCAAACCATTATAACAAAAATCCACCGTTGGATGGATAGATCTTGATGTTCTCTAACTTTTGCTTTAGAACCCGAAAGCTAATTCTTTTTGGATTGAGAGATTTTGAGGAAAGAACGTCATGCGTTTCTGGCCATTAACAGTAAAGTGGCGGCTAGGGTTTAATTACGATTAGGGTTTGCAAAATAGAAAAATAGGTGGCCTTTTATAGAAAATTGCAAAACACTATTTATCCGGAAAATTTCCGAACTCGAAACAAAGCGTGCCGCCTAGCGTTTATAATGTATTACCCTTATTCCGAACGCAATGAAAAATATATCAAGAGCTAATTCGATCATATTTAGAAGATAGGTTTTCGAATCGACTATTTAAATTTAAAATTCACTTAAACTGATTTCTATGCGTTTTAGTTTGCCCCAGACAAACCGTAAATTCGATTGATGTGAAATTTGAAATCTTACAATAATAAAACATTACGGATCAAATGAAACTGGTTTCATCAAAATCCGAGACTGTATGAAAAATGATCATTTTCACTCGTCAATTAAATATTAAAATATTCAATTTCTAGAATTTAACTTTTAATTCAAATTTAAAAGTTTACTAACATCGTTCTAATTCAAATATAATTTAATATCACTTTACAAATCATTTTTATTCACATTTAATCCAAATTCTAATTATTTCCTCAATTTCAAATATTCAATTATCAATTTAATTATCCAATTAAATTGCTATATTCAAAATAAATCTATTCAGCTTATTGAATTTACTTGTGCATATTTAAAATCAATTAAATATAGGAATTTCAAATGACTGAAATTCTGGGTCGTTACATTTGGTTTTTGAAGTGGAAATGATATCATATTGATTTGGTTTTTGAAATGGAAATGATATTGTATTTATATGGTTATAAAACGGATATTAAATTCGTGTTTTGAAGTATAAGTTATTTTAAAATGACCGCAGTGTTATAACAACATTTGGTTATTAAAGAGACCGGGATCGAAAGTTGTCATACTCTCTACCAACTCCAAGAACCACTTTAACAACCGTGTACGCGGAGGAGATTCCAGAATGAAGTAGGTTGGTGGCGATGTTCCTTTAAGGTGGATACGCGGACCCGACTCCTGTGAGTTGGCATAATGTAGCTAAAATAGGAGCGATTGACGGGCTAAGAAGTATTATCGGACACACTCATTCGATACCATTCTATTACTTTGGTATTAACTGGGGCCCTTTGACTTTGGGGGTGTGGCTTGAGGTGGGCGATAGTATCTGCTACGCGTTACCACCAGTCTGGAAGCGTAATTGGTATATCTACCATGGCATTGCCTATTTGTGCCGTATCACCTACCGTAGCGTGCCTTGTACGAGTTTGATTTGTCTCGTACATATGGGGTATCCTCTGGTAGCCTCCCGATCAGGAGGTATTACGGTACTGTATAGACTACTGGCACTATTTATGTGTTAAGGTGGAAAATGTAAAGCCTTAACGTTATTTTAAAGTAAGTTTTTTTACTGTTAGACATTATTATAATAGCATATATTACTACATAGTAAATAGTTTAATGGATCCTTAGGAGATGTAAATCCCTAACATCTCTTAAGTTACTGCACTTACGTTAGACATTGAATAAGAGATGTTAATTCCCGTAAACATCTCTGACGTTGTTTCACTCAAATTATTTACCATTGATTTAACTTGCATAAGATCTTTTAGTTCTGACTCGAGTTTTTTGTCTTTTCAATTCGCTTGGGTCAGTCTGAGCATTTCAGGATTCGAAGACTTTATTTCTGGAGGACGAAGACGAAGATTTTTATTACTATTATTTATTATATTCCACTGCATCACATTGTTCCGCAGCATTGTTATTTATTATTCTCTGGTATGTGTAACTCTGATATGTGTTGTATAAGTATAATCAAATGTTTTTGTAAAACAGCTTCATGAACTGTTATTTGATTATTATTTTTGTTATTCCGCTACGAGATTCTATTTTGCTTTCTTTCTTCTTCCTTTTTCTTATTCACCCCAATAACAATCAACTCTTTTGTATGGTCTGAGTCTGACGTGTGTGGTTTATCGTCGATTTAAAGTGTATAAAAAGGCGGGATGTTACAATTTTCTTTCATTTCATCAATATTTCTTTCAAACAAATTCACTTTAGATTAAGTCATTTATTTTATCCATTTATCTCAGCTAAGTTGTTTCCACAAAATTCACTTTCAACTATTCTTAAGTTCATAGTCTTCCTTTTTTGTTTAATTTATTCCACTTAACATATTTTGCAACATATGTTAGGTGTATGAATTTTATAACTTATATTATTCGACCAATCAATTATTATTTTCATTATTCAATTTATTGTCTAATTTATTATCCAATTTATTATCAGTGAATTCCCTTAATAAAATATCATTTTGATAACCTATTACCTATCATAGTGTATGTTATCAAATTACATTCTAATTACATTTGACTTTTCTAGGTAAGTTATATTAATATTTCAGAGTGTAATTAAATATTATACAAATTTTTCTTTTATATGCAACGTTTATATTAAGCCAGATTTTAGTTTGAACAATTTATTGCTTACATTTTCTTCTTGTACAACCCTATTATATTCTAACATTTTACCTTTTTAATATATTAGAATGCAATTTAGTGTTATAAAAATAAGTTTTTTTAATTCAAATCGAATTATTTTGCTTTGGTTAAATTTCATTTATCATTTTTGATATTCCATTTATTCAGAAATTGCACTTTATTTCAATAATTGAAACTATTTCTTAATATAAAACTTAAGATCCAAATTTCCGGTTTCACTTCAAACTATTTTGAAATAATTATATACACATATATTTTATAAATCAATTATACACAAGAAATTCAAACAAATCCATTTTCCAAAAAAGTGTAGCAAAGCTACTTACTCATTTCTCCATTTTAAAACTCGAAAATGAATGTCGATAATGCTGTAGTCATCACCGAAATTATTTTCCAGCAACAATGGAGGAGAGTACAAGTTTTAAGCTTTAAAATTATTCTCTTTAAAACCAAACTTTGAAATGTAACGGGAATTTAGTCCTCAAATCCATATTTTAAATTGATTTCATTTTCAAATCTAACTTATAAACCATGCTTTAAAATTTCACTTCCCCATAATATACAATAATAATTTATGGTTTAGAAATGTTAATATAACAACAAATGAAATTTTAGCATTATCATTTCTAACAACCTATTCAATTAACTATCCAATTTTAGAAAATTATACCTTTATTTAAAATAAAATCACACATGAATTATACCATTTACCAATTTCGAAAACAAGGTTGCGTCAGTTTGCTCTGTTCAAGTGTTCTGGAATTCCTAACGACAATAGCCAGACGAATCGATCAAAACCCAAATTTCAAACTAACAACTCAAACAACACAATATATAAAACATTTTAATACAATTAAAATGCACTCCCTCATACAATAATTCCAGAATGGAGTTCAAAACAAGGATAGAGATTCAAATATAAGGAGGGCCCTAACCAAAAGAATTCAAACTAGAAGATAGGCTCGACAGAGAGATAATATGATTAAATAACAAAAGAGAAAAGATGGATAGACTTATATAAATCGCGGGTGACCTTAGCCGGGTCAACCGTGACTTCAAGAATAAGATTGATGTAGAATTCTAAGGCAATCAACATTCGATCGCAAGAGATAGAAGTCGGGCATAGCAAGAGATAGAAACATCTAAACCGAGGATACAGAATCTTTGGTGAATCAATGCCTTCGTAAAGGAGTTTCACCCTTTTACAAATCATTCTAGGATTGGCGGGACCGTCGATTCATTATAGAGATCAACCGAAGTGGAGTTATGGGATACTTTAGAATCAAGAAGAACACGAATAGGAAGAGACAATGATGGATTTTGGAACCAAGGGGAATGTTCCAAAATTAAAATGAAACCGAATCAAGTAGGAAGATATTTAAGCTTGAACGACAGTGATTCCGTAATTAAATTTACTCTATATGCTAAGTTTTTCCTAAAATCAGAGCTCCGATACCAACTGTAATGGACCCGCTATTTCATGTCATTTGCATCCGCACATGTCGGACTTGAATTGCTCAAAATAACAAACTGTTAATTTATATTTGGAAAAACTTAGCGTATACAATAAATAAAATAATCACAAAATCATAGACATAGAGTAATACAACAATAAGCAGTAGAATAGATAAATAGTAGTTCATGAAGCCACTATACAAATATTGGAGTTAGAGATAAAATACAACAGAATATCTCAAACACAATGAAGTCTCAAATACAGACGGATGAAACCTTTGAACAAATCAACTGAAAAAGCTGAATAGATAAGACCGATCTTCAAGCAAAGCTCCAATCTCCAAAGGTGAGTCACAAATGCTATGACACTCAGTCTGACCCGAGCGTAAAGAAAAACACAAAACACTCGAGTCAGATTAACATTCTTATATTAATAAATCCAACTTAAGTGAAATATCAACAGAAATACAAGTAACTTAAAGGATGTTTGGGATAACTATCCTTTAAGGATCCGTGGAACTATCTACTATGTAGTAATATATGCTATTATAGTATGTCTATAGTAAAGTAAAGGTATTAAAATAGCGTTAGGCGTTACCCATATCCCCCTTAGCACATTTTATATATTCTCATAGTCTATACAATGTCGTACACTCCTACGTAAACTAGAGGTTTACATAAAGGACACCACATAGGTACGGTACAAAATCAACTCGTAGAAGGCGTGCTATGGCATGTGATAAGGCACTCGAGGCAATGCCAGGGTAGATATACCTTTTGCACTCCCGGACTGATGGTAACGCATTGCAGCTACTATCGCCCACCTCGTGACACACTCCCAAATCAAAGGGTGCACCTAATGACATCACAAAAGCAATAGAATGGTATCGAAGAAATGTGTCTGATAGCAGGAATGACCTCACTTACCCGATAGAACTCTTGTTTTAGCCATATCAAGCTGACTCACAGGAGTCAAAGCTACGTAAATACCATATAGAATCGTCACCAAACCATCCTACTTCATTCTGGAGTATCCATCATGTACACAGTTGTTAAAGAAGTTTTCGGTATTGGTAGATAGTATGACAATATCCGATCCTGGTCTCTTTAACAACCAAATGATATTGTAACACCATGGTCATTTCATTTCAAATAGTTCATATTTCAACCAGAATATCATATTATTTCAAACCATATCAATTTGGTATCATACCCTTTAAATAATATTCGTTTTCAGAATCGTAACACTTTCAGAATTTATAACACTTTCGAAATCATAACCCTTTGAAATCATAATACTTTGAAAACCATAACACTTTGAACTTAAATAGTTTTGATATTGAAAATAGTATATATATTAAAATACTTTATAAAATAAACTACTTTATGTATTAAATACTTTATATAATAAAATTTGTTTCCTTAAATTTCACAAATCGATTTAAATCATTTAAATCCAAAACCCAATCTAAATTAATTCCCGCTTAACCATTTCAACTTAAAGTTCAAAGATTCCAGTTTAAATATTCAAACATCTACAATATAATTTCAATTATACTTCAACATTTAACTTTAAGTTCTATTAAAATTGGAAGATATCCACTTAACCATTTTGATAACCAAGTCAAGTTATAAACCAAGTTATAATTTTATCTTTTCAAAATCTCAAAACCAATAAATTTAAATTAATTCTTTCTTAAATCCAACTATTTCCAAATTAAATTCCAAGTCAACATTTATTTATCTTTCCAACCTTTATTATTAAAGTTATAAATCTATTTTAAAATATTAATTTAAATTTTAAATAAATATTTTAAAACATATTATATAGTAATTAAATTAAATTTTATCAAATCGGAACTTATTGTATATTTTAAGACAATAAAATTATAAGAAAATCTTAAAATTTACAATTTTAAAACTAACTTATAAATTTAAAATTCCCAAACATATAAACTTTAAAATCTAAAACTTAGACATATATAAAAATAACATTTATATATATTATATTTTTAAAATTAATATTTATTTAAACCCATGTATCTCCTTTCAAAACCTTGGAAATCATTTTCAAAACATATATATAGACCAACAGTGTCTGTATATAATTTTCTATCCTATGGTCAAGTGATACGAATATTTATCATTTTAATCTGCAATTTAATTATATACGAATATATATCATTTCAACCTGCAACCCCAAATTTAAAATCAATGGAAATCGCTTGGATTTATCACTTCAACCCATAACGATTTTTCTCCTATTCTATAAGATCGTTCGAGTATGTATCATTTCAATCCATAGGGAATTCTTTACTAATATGGAACTTATAGAGTGATAAACAATATAACATATCAACAACAGGTATATATCATCAGTGATAAGTGAAATAAAATGTAAACAACAGGATATGGTGTCATATCCTAAAGGTGAACAATTACACGTAATAGCATATCATATATAGTAATTATGAAATTAACAGTTCAATTTAGTAGCATATTTCAATTGTCATTTCAATTGAAATCAAATTTAATAAATATAAGAACGTTAATCATGAGTGATTGCTCACTTTCGAGGCTAGAGAAATTTAACAATAAAATGAATTATGAATCCAAGCACGAATTCCAAAACGAAGCAAAATTGGCACGAATTTGACGAGCAAAGTTGATAGTTTGGAATCGATGAAATCAAATCAAACTATATTGATGAAGATCAACGGTATAAGTGAACTTATACTATAAATAACTATTTATATATATAAAACACATTCTAAATCCAAACACATATTAAACTAAATATATATGTATTTCAAAATCCATTATTTCAAATTAAAACACATATATTAAAATCAACGTATATATATAATATATTTAAAATCAATACTTATATATAAATTATATTTTTAAAGTACCATATTCATATTGCAACATTCAAAAATTGAAATTCCTTAAACAAAAGCTCAATTTAAATACATTTTAAAATGACATATCTACATATTACATTTATAAAAAAACGAATATATACCTTAACATACAATAATATATATATACATATATATATATATATCTCACATACATATAAGTCTACAAAATCAAACCCTGTGAAATATACATATAAACAGAATGTGTATATATACACCTTTATATATTTTTCAAGCTACTATATAAGTACAAGAAACACAAAAATAATTGAAACCGAGCTTACCCAATATATATAGATAAGCTAACATTATATAACATACAAAGAAAATCGAAAATCATGTAAATCCATATGTATATATCATGTATACTCAGACATATCTAACTAATATGTAAACTGTTGTTGCAATTATATATATAGTACATCGTATATGCAGACTTGACTTTATATAATATGTATACTAACTAAAACATATCATATATGGAATAAGCTAACATATATATATAATATACTTTATAAAATCTAATATGTATATAGTCTAATATATATGAACCTATATAAATGAGCCGCATAAAATACCAACAGCCTCAAAATTGGAAATAAACTTATGTATATTAAGTTAATATATAAACTAACTAAAACTGGTACTACCGAACAAATATACATATTATACTAAATTCTTCACAAGAAATATAAATATAGACAATTATATATGCTACTACTATTTATATATATATATATATATAGCTACTCAAACAATCATACTTTCATAGGTTTTTATATATAAACTATAAGTTATATATATATATATATATATATATATATATATATATATATATATGCAGGCTTATATACTGCAACATATAAAATATACATGTATACTTATATAATAGTCAGACTTATATAAATTTTCCTCTATATAACGTATGATATATATACAAACAGTAAAAAAACTCATACAACTTGCATTAAAGCACAGGGAGGAATGGGCACGCAAAGGGGTGGAGCGGCGAGTGGATCCATGGGTGGTGGCGGTCAGGCAGCTTCGGGTGTGGGTTGGTTGTGGATTGCTTGCCGAGGGGTGGTGGTGCGACAGTTGATGGGTCGGGTGGATGGGGATCGACTGAGGTGGAGGTTGGTTTGAGACCGAAGCTGATGTGGGTTTGGGTGTAGGTAGGCGAGTGGAGGAGCCAGGAATGGAGGGGAGAGGAAGGAAGCTGCCACGTAAAAGAAATGAGAAGAAAAGGAAATGAGGATGAATTGAGGAAAGATTTATAAATATAGGCTAGAATTAGAATAATGTAATTTATATTTTAAAGAAGACAGGGAGCCAAATAAAAGAAATGATATGACAGAAGAGAATGGGAAAGGAAAGGTCATGCGTGGTTTTTGGAAATTATTAAAAGAAAGTAGTCGTTTGAAAATTTGAATGGACACAGTAATCAAAGAGTTAAAAGGAATATCGATGCATTGGACAGTTATGCAGTTTTCATTGCATACTGGACATCGAAATGCCTGAATAAATATAAGGCAGAGATCAGCATGACGAAACGAAGAGAAGGTACATAGACATGGGTGATACGATCGAATTATCGAAAATCGATATCTGGTACCGAAAAACGCTGCAAATTCGTTGAGAATAAGGTGAACAGAGCTAGAGAAGTCCAAATCTGACGAAACGAATTATGATGTCTCACTCGGTAAATAGTTTATATTTTTATTGTATAAAATATTCGGATTTCGAAAATATTCTATTTTCATCAAATTAAGTGATTTTAAACTGAAATTGAAAAATATACAATTTAATTAACTTCCATATTTTTCAATGAAAATTTACCATTTGCTACGTTTATATAGACGTATTCCAAATATTAAATTTTTATTTCCAAATTCAGTTATTTAAAATTTCTCAAAAATTCAGTTAATTAATTATAAAAACAGTTAAAATTTATGGGTCGTTACAATCGGTATTCATGTGCCGAACACCCAAGTGTCGGAAAGAAAAATAGTCAAGGTAAAATAAAAGAAAAGGAAGAAAATAAGAAATAAGAATACAATATTAGAATTTCATAAGCGGAAGATAATATATAATATCTCAAAAGTGTAGTAGAAAGGGTTACTCCAAAATACATGATAATCTCAAAGTTAGAAAACCGAAGTACTACTATTAGCCTGGATAGTTATAATTGGTTGTCCTCACAATGCTGATTACATACATACGTATTGTGGAACGGAAATAAAAAATAGGTGGATAGATAGGAGTAAGTCTCCATTGTCTCCATAAGCTTGAAGCATCCAAACTAATTCCTGCTTTACTCAGCCTACTCAAAAGAGAGTACCCGAGGTTTTAAGGGAAAAATAAAAACTACAAGTCATAAATAAGTCTGGCATGAGAAACTCAGAAATGCATTTAAACACATAATGATACTTTTGAGACCAACCGAACCAGAATGGTTTTCCCCTTAAAAGAACTAAGAATATTTGATATATACATTAGATGATATTATAAATAATTTTTTAGATGTGGAATATAAATCCAAAAATAGCTGTGTTGCTTGCATCTCACTGCACAACAATATTAGAGTTACAATTAAAAACACACGGGTATGTTCATATATGGATTTTTCGTTAGAAGCGCCCTTAGTACATCGATGCGGATCTCTTGACAAGGCTCAGAAAGTACCTTCCATGTGTAACACCCATAATTTTTGTTTAATGTTATTCAGGGGATTTAATTTGATAAATTAAATAAAAAATGTGATTGTGTTGCGATAAGAAGAATGGGTTTTTTTAATTAATTAGGTCATGCCTTAATTAATCAATTAAGAACATTGTTTTAAACATAAATAGAAAGGAATTTATAAGAGAGGCATAATGGGAATAATCCTTTAATTCTTTCCCTAAACCCTCCCTCTCTCATTCATTCTCATTGCATTTTTCAAACTATCAAAACATAACCTAAACGGGTCGACCATTACTTAGAGGAAAAGGAAGAAGAAACCTAATGAGTTCAAAGAGGAAACTTAAAGGAACTAATCTATATCAAATCTCATTCTCTCTTATCCAATCTAAGGTGAATAATAGTATCCATCCCATTTGTTTACACTTTATTTTGGATTTTCGAATTGGCTATGATAATATGTCTTGCCATGACTGATAATATCATTAATTATTGGATGGAATGATGATTTATCGAAATTATTATGGAATTATTCTTATGGGTTTTTAAAGACAAAACCTAAGTTTTGGATCTCCGATTGAAATTTGAATATTTTGTGTAAAATGTTATTTTGGAGATGATTTTTTGATTTTATAATTTTTCAAGTTCATATAAGTATTTTATAAATTTCCTAAGTGGTAAAATGTGTTTACTTTGGGTTTTAATTATTAAAACAATTAAGTTAATATTTTGGCCCTAAGATTTTTGTATAAGAAAGAAGATGGAAATTCGGATTTTTGGGGATTTTTTTCCTAATGGTTATGGTTTTCAATGAATTTATTATTCCATAAAGGTGTTTAATTAATATAAGGTTAATATACTAATTATAAGGGTTTGTAAAGATTTTTGAGAAGATAGAATAGGTATATTGGCAATTTCTAAAAAGAATATGTAAAGCATTTTGTTATCCAATAATAATTTGACATGGGACAAGAGTTAGTAGACAGTTATTTCTTTAAAAGGAAGTAAATCAGTTTTTAACAAAATTACACGAATGCCATTTAGTGACTCGATACCTCTCCTTCATAAATGTCGATAACTATAGGAGCTGATGCGCATGATAGATACTTGGTTTCTATGTGGTGCATCCTCCTTTATAGAGACTCGCCGTTAATTGCTTTAAGGGATCAAGATCTCGTGTTTTGTTGAGGCTCGACAACCCTATGTGTCTAGAAATTCGACACCTTTATTTTAAAAGACTTGGCATTCTTAAGTTTTAAGAACTCGATAACACTATGTATTTTAGAGGCATGCCAACTTCGTTTGTTTACTGGTTCAACACCTCTTATTTTCAAGAACTCGATATCCGATATCCTATGGAGATTCGACAACTTTAATATAGCTATTCGATATCTATATTTTAGCAGCAATAACCGTGGTATGTTTATAGACTCGATAGCTTTCCTTAGAGGCTCATAACCTCATGTTTTAAGAAATTCGACATCTAATATATTATGGTGATTCAATACCTTTTTGAGTAGGTGCTTGGCACCTGCATTTTAGCAACATGTATAGCCATATGTTTATATATTCGAAAGTTATGTTTTAAAGGCTCGATAGCCTTATGTTAGTAACTATGTTTGCTCAACAACCTTATATTTTGTAAAGTAAATAACTATGTTTATAGGTTCGATAGCCATGTTTTCTAGAGGGTCGACATCCCTGTTTTGACGGCTAATGTTTTAAAAGCTATGTAAAGAAGATAGTGCTTTGGCATAAGATTTTTGTTAAGTAAGGGCTATGTTTTCCTTCGTTCTTAAGAATGATTTCAGGTGGTTTATCATTTCTAAAGATAAATGGTTTCAAGGAAAAAAAATTAGCCTAATTTTATATGAATTTGCCAAAGAAAGATATTGCTTAAACTTAAGTAGTTTTGTATAAGTATGGCTATTGATTAAATATATTTGAGGAATGATGTCATATTTTCTTGTTATCGGTTGATCGGTTAAATTTGCATATTTACCATTGTCATACTTCATTTTCATGACAATTGCATCTTAGGATTTGGGAACAAAATTACTAGTTTGGTTGTTCCAATAGTGAGTATTATCATAACAAATTCTTGAGTAAATAGAATTGCATCCAGGAGATTAGATAGATTAATTGTATTAGGATGTCTTGAACTGATCAGAAAGATATGGCTTGTGGATTTAGTTCAAATAACAAATGCAAAAGTAGGACTGGTGTAGAGTCACACTTTATACTTCAACCGTTAGCCCCTGTTGGTAAAGTTCTATGATTCTAGTGCGCAGAACTTTTCATTAATGAGATTAAATGATGTTTATGCACAAAAAAGGAACTTGTAGCTCTATATGCTTATAGAAAAAAAGGTTATTGGTTGGCCCGCGAAACCATTAGGTTCATAGTAACCCTAGAAAAACTATGATTGGGACAGACCGTCCAATTTCCTCACAATGTTATGTAGAGATTTCGGACTATCTGGTTAAATTTTTTTCCCAAGTCAGCCCAACAGGTTATTAGTTAGCCTATAAAACCATTAGGTTCATAGTGAACCAAGGAAAACAATGATTTGAGACAAACAATCTAATTTTAGAAAGGGTAAGCCTTGGGTGTGCATAACCATAGGATGACAGACTAGTCGGACTGACCCATGTAGCATGCATACACATGATCATATTATGTTTTGTTCTAACCATTGTGGTTGTAGGTGCATGGTTTATGAATGACATATTTTGATAAGATACTATTGAGGGGAAAATCCATTCCGTTCTATGGCGTGGTCTCACTAGATATCTATTTTTGGTTCGATATGGAATATTATTATTCACACTAGGCTTTTTGTCTGACCCGAAGCTTTTGTTTTCCCCCTAAAATCTTGGGTACTCATTTGAGTACATTAGGAGTAGGGATTTTCAGGCTAGACGAATAAGCTTCCGTAGACATGCACGAGCCTAGCTAATATTAGGAGTTTATCCTCCTATGCGTATAAAGTTTATAGTTTGCTTGAACAGATGTAATGACAGAAATTATAACTATCAAGTAGTTAGACTCCGATCATCCAAGGAGGCATCTTCATATGTCGCTCTCGAAATATATTTGTAATTATTATATTTTCTTCCAACATGGAGTCATTGGGATTACGTAATGGGATTATGTAATAAATGTGAAGATTATTAATGAAATATGTTTTTAAAATTTATGATTTACTGATCTCATTTTACCACCAGGAATTAATACCGTGAACGACTGCAGCATCCCGGCCCTTAGTTTTGGACCTTAAAGTAGGGGGACACTACAATTTAGTATCAAAGCATAGGTAATGTAAAACTTACAAGATTTTAATGAAATAGAAATTAAAGGTTTTTGAAAACATATTCCTAATAAATCAAAAAATAAAATTAGGGTAGGGATAATGCTTTAGTAACGTACTTATTATTTGCTATATGTAAGTATGTATTCTATATCTATTCTCCCCTCTCTTAGATCATTCTTCTGTATCTTACAAATACTTGTATGCAGATTACAAAAAAGTGAGATATGGAAGCAGGAAATAAAAGAGAGACTTTAGGTAGAGGAAGAACTACAACTAATGAAAATGTTCGACCCAACACTAGAAGGAATCCGGGTCGACAAGAAAATGCTAATGTGAGTGTTGGAACCTCACTAGTAGATATAGAGACTATGTACCGGTTCTTCATGAACATGATGTAAGCTAGAGCTGTAGCTGGTTTGGTTGGAAGAAACGTTGCAAGGCGGGAGGTACTAATCCTGAGGTACCTATCCACAATAATTACGCTAATTTGAGCCATGATTATACCAGTCTTCAAGGAAATCCTTTTCTAGAAATGGAAAGTGATATTGAAGTGGAGAATTGGTTGTTGTACCATGAAAATATTTTTACTGATTTAGGATTGAATGATGAGCAAAAGAGGAGGTGGGCATCTAGATAGTTGCAAGGAGTTGCTTTGTATTGGTGGAGCGGTGTAACTGTTGGAGTAGTAGAGGAGAACTTGACTTGGGCTGAATTTAGAAGTAGATTTGAGGAAAAGTTTTGTTCAAGATAGCTAAGTCAACTTTGCTCAGGAAGTTCATGAAATTGGAGCAATGAGAGATGTCTCTAGTGGAGTATGTAATTAAGTTCGATGACTTGTACAGATTCATACATGCTACTATTGATACCCTAATCAAAAGGAATGATTTATCATTTCATTGAATTTTTGTGACATATTTACCTTTTAAATACAAACTTTTGGTTTAAACACTCGACCAACAACGCAGTGATCAGTCAACGAATCTATTTATGGGTTCCTTTTCATTTTCAATAAATGAACATTAACTACTTTGATAAGAATAACCACTATGATACTTTGAAGTTTTTTTTTTCCTTTTTGGCACAATCAGACATGTACATTTAAAGAAAAACTGAGATGTATTGATATGTTGTAAGTAGCATGTTTCAGTTAGATACATTTTGATGTTAAAAAATACCTAAACATTTGGTTTAAACGGTAATTTTTAGTTTTATCGCAAATAATTCGTAACGATAGGCACAACATGTTGATCATAGCTGGAGAATGATATAACTGCACATGTAGTTTATAAAAGTTAACTATGTGCATAACATGTTAAGTTATCATAATTCAGTACTTGATTAGGTTTAGCAAGTGAGATAAAGCTCATAAAAGGAGACAATGAAATTTAATGTCCATTTGGAACATAGTTCTTGCCATTTCAAGAACACTATCTGATTAGAAATAGCCATGGAAGGCAAATCCTTAAAGAAATGTAGAAAAATATTGACGATTTTGCAATATTTCATTCTGCTTCACACATTTCCTTATAAATTTTAACAATCAGAGCACCATAGACTATAAATTAGATCACAAAATCTATGCATATATACATGTGTTAAGAAAAACAAATTATTTTCTCATTGAATGTTTGATCTTATTAAAAAAATGCAAAAAATAATTTAAGAAAGTGTAACATCCCGCCTTTTTGCACGGTTTAAATCGACGATAAACCACACACGTCAGACTTAAACCATACAGAATGGCGGATTGTTATGGGGTAAATAAGAAAAAGCAGGGAAAGAAAAAAAAACAAAATAGAATCTTATAGCGGAACGATAAAATATAATAAGCAAATATACAATTCATGAAGCTATTTTATAAACATTTGATTATATTTATACACTACATATCAGAGTTGCACATACCAACGAATAATAAACGATGCAACGGAATACAATGTAGTGGAACAATATAATATATATATATAATAATAATAATAATGAAATCTTCGTCTTCGTCCTCCAGAAATAAAGCCTTCGGTCCTGAAATGCTCAGACTGACCCGAGCGAATTGAAAAGACAAAACACTCGAGTCAGAACTAAAAGAACTTATGTAAGTTAAATCAACTGAAATAGATATGAGTGTAACGGTGTCGGAGATGTTTACGGGGTTTGACATCTCCTATCCAGTGTCTAACGTGAGTGCAGTAACTTAAGATATGCTCGGATTCACATCTCCTAAGGATCCGTTAAACTATTTACTATGTAGTAATATTTCGCTATTATAATAATGTCTAATAGTAAAATAAACTTACTTTTTCATAGCATTAAGGGGTTACCTATTTAGCCCTTAACACGTAATAGTCCCAGTGGTCCATTAAGTATCAGCGCATCCCCAGATCGGGAGACTACCCTAAATACTCCACGGGCTACGGGAGAAAAACAAACTCGTACAAGACGCGCTAAGGTAGGTGACACGACACAACTAGGCAATGCCGGGGTAGATATACCAATTACGCATCCGTGCTGGTGGTAACGCGTAGCGCACAGCTACCGCCCACCTCGAGCCACACCCCCAAATAAAAAAATCAAAAGTGGCCACAGAATCAATCCAAAAGTTAAAGTATAGTATCGAAGGGATGTGTCCGATCGAAGGTGCTATTTCATTGGCCCGAGAATCACTCTTGTTTTAGCCGTCTTATGCGAACTCATGGGAGTCGGGTCCACGTATATACCTCAGAGGAAACGCCACCGCCATCCTACTTCATTCTGGAATCTCCACCGCGTACACGATTGTTAAAGTGGTTTTTGGAGTTGGCAGAGAGTATGACAATTTCTGATCCTGGTCTCTTCAACAACCAAACGTTATTATAACACCGCGGTCTTTTCAAAATAGTTTATACTTTAAAAACTAGAATATAATATCCATTTCAAAACCATATAAATACGATATCATTTCTAATTTAAAACCCAAATCAATATGACATCATTTTTATTTCAATGTATCATTTTTCCAGTCATAGCACTTCAAATCTATATACCTTGAAACCCATAGCGTTGAAACATAACTTCTAGTACTTAAATGGTTTAAATATTAAATTACTTTATATAATAAAATAGCTCCTTTAATTTCACCAATATATTCCAAATACCGATTTGAACCTCCAAATAAACCATTTCAATTCATATATTTCAAAGTTTTAGATATTCCACCATTTCAAAACTAATTCTTTGATAATTCCATTTCTATCAAATTCAATTACTGTTATTTTGATTTGAAACGTTTACTTAATAAATCAAATATCATTTAAGTAAAACCTTTAACTCCAAATAACAGGATATTCTTAAATTTTGGTTAACTTGATATATTCAATTAAATCAACTCGATGTTTATTTAAATCACTCTACACCAAATTAAGTTATAAGAATCATACCCTTAAAAATCTCAATTTATTAAATTTCAAATCAAATTTATTCGAGTATACTTCTTAAATAATTCAATTCACATCCATTTCATATTTTATCTTCCAAATCTTAATTTATTTAAATCATTATAACCTCTATATAAAAATATGATTTAAATACTTAACCATATTTATTTTAATACATCAAACTCCATTATTTAACTTATTGTCATTAAACAGATTTATACATAGCTTAAATACATGAATTTAACTATATACAAAATATTTTTATATAATATCAAAAAGAATCAATATTTATTTAAACCGTATAGTTCTATCCAAAACAATAGAAATCATTTTCAAAATATTTATATATATAGACCGACGGTGTCTGTATAAAATTTTCTATCCTATGGTCAAGTGATACAGATATTTATCATTTCAATCCGTAATTTAAAATAAAAATTGCGGTTATATCATTTCAAACCGCAATCCCAAATGAAATAAATGCATAATAACTTGCAGATTATGATGATATAAACAAGACATCCATTCATCCATCATAAAAATCATACATCCATCACAATCATCATCCAAAGCAATCAATCAATATCAATATATAACTGATAATATATAACAGGTAAATAACTGGCAGTTATATTCAATAATAAATTAAATAGCGGTTTAATTTAAATAAATGCAATTAACTGCGATGATGATTAAAAATATACAAACATTCATACATAAATTCATAATCACAACATAAATTAATTTAACAAACATAAGAATTTTTAGAAGTCGTGAGTGGGTTAAAACACTCACCTTTTGAATTTAAATTGAATTTAAATCCAATTTAAATCTCAAATTTCCACGGTCTCAAAATTCGTCCAAACCAACGCCAAAGTGTTCGGAATTTTAATACGATCCTAGCTGAGAAAACCACACGTGAATCTGGGTCCGTATGTGAAAGTTATTCGAGTTAAATCGTTTGAAAACAAAAATTAAATTAAAATAAAAAAACAACCCACCCTCCAACAAAGCCATGTTAGCTGCATACACGCGTGCGTTCTTCTTTAGTAATTCACGACCGAGAACCCAAGCGAACGAACCTTAACCACGCACTGTGCCCAAGCAAACCGCCGTCTACTCGATTGACGTTGACCAAATCCAACGACCTGGTGACGAGCGCCTCCTCAAGCCGACGCCCCACCTCCCTCACGGCCACCTCCGGCAGTAGATGCCGACGCCAAAATCGAGAGGAATGCCCTTCCTTCCTTCGTTAATTCCGACCAAATCTGACACCTTTATCACGAACGAACACCACCATGGAAACCTACTCGACTCCAGCTTCGTAACGATACTACCCGATCGCTGAACCGTTGACGAACCGTCGTTGGATCGCCGAAACTCCATAATGAACGGTCGAGGTTCAACCTCGATTTCTGGACAACCGATGAATCAAAACCAAAAACAAACTGCAGATCTGAGATGCGTACATCGAGAGCTTCGATATAAAAAAGATTTGAATTTTTTTGAGGAGTTTGAAATTTCACTTTGGATTTTGAATTGCGGTTGGAATTAGGTGTTTGTCTGCTATTGAATGAGGAGGTGAAAGAAATTTTACGCGCAGACAAATGCGAAATAGGGGTAGGTTAGGGTTTGTAACTGTCAAGACCCAAAATTCATCGTTCAAAAGTCGACATCAAATACCTCACTTATATTCGACTGCCGGAGATTCGAACGTCAAATTTTAGTTCGGATGGAGCTTATAACAATATCAGATGGATATAAAACAGCGGAACAGGATGAATATCATGCATATATCACAGATACAACAGTATAATATTCATTACTACATCAGAGTATTTTTAATACACAACTCCGAATAAAACATAATAATACAACAGTGATCATATATCCCAAAAAGTCTTCATATGAAAGAAGTGATAACGAACTCCCAAAAGCTAAACACCTGAGATCTCCAAAAGCTCCTAAGATATCACCAAAGCATAAGCTCCAAAATATAGCTAACTCCAAAATACGAAAACCTGCTACTAGGCTGCCCGTGCGGAAATTAAGGGCACCCAGAGTTTAGGAAAGAAACAATAAACTCCAGGTCAGTCATGAGACTGGTATGAGTAAACAAAAATAGTTTCTTTTGAAGAACTAGATTTATAAAAGAATTTCGGTATGCTTTTAAAATGAAACTACCATAAGACCTCCCACCACACACACAATGCAATCGCATAACCGGATCTCTGCCAACACAAGGCCGGGTTATCCCTAACTGGGTAACTACTGACACGAGTATGCCATCCCCCGGTTGTAACCAATCTTCATCCCGGGGCCCCAGCAACAAATCACAAAGTAATATATATATCTGCGATATCCACATAGGTTAAGTATCTGCGCTCCATACCATGATACCACTTCTATCCAGAAGGAAATGCACATACCCTAAGGGGTGCTACCCCCAATAACCTTGCCGCATCTTTCCTGTTCTGACCATTCCGGGGTGTGAGGTTCGACGAAGTCTCGTCCACAAAACTATGCTTTTCACAAAGCCACGCTTTGATCAACAAATGATCGGCAACACTCAGCATGCCACATTACCAAGTGGGGAATATATTACTGATAACCTTCAACTACATAACCTCTGAGCTCGTACGTCTCAGAGAAGGGTGTTAAGCTAAGAGAATAAATTCTCCGCCACCAACAGAAATGTATTTGAAAGAAATCTGATTTATATCTCAATTGTAATGTCAGACGTACAATCCATACAAGTTTGTTCTGGGTTCGAACAGAACCGAAGGCACTTCCAAAGAAGTCCTTGCAATCCGGGCGTCCACAATCCCGACCGGATTCCCCATCACATATGGAGAACTCTATACCGGAGCAATTCAGTGTATAGTCATTCGATAGGTTATCCTATCATTCTCAAAGATACTCGGTCTTCACCAGCAGTCTTCAAATGTTCATCCATTTCTTTGTATCACTTATTCGGAATGGTTTATATGACACGAAGGTCCTTTCCCGGCTAAACCGAATAGTGAGTATCAACTTTAAAAACATGTGGATATATCGTTCACAAAAATTCACAGGTTCAATGTGGGTTTCAGATAACTAACTGAAATCCGATTCCCTATCGCATCGAAGTTTTAAATGCCGTTTTACGGGTAAACAGGGTTTTCACATCAATACAGAACAAATCACAATTACAGTGCAGTGCATGGCAATCTACATCACACAGAATCACAAACAGAATAGAAATATCAATATCGTGCACAGCCATAGTTAATTATTTTCCAATGTGGTCTAAATAAATTTACCACACAATTATTTGTAGTGATGTTTAAATCAATGATTAAATTTGGATAAATAAATTAAATCTTAATTAATTCGATTTATTGTTTCAAAATTATTTATTTTAATTAACCCCTAAATTTGATTTGTCGACTTAATTTATCTGAATAATAAATTCTTAATTTACAAATTTAATTTGAACACTTAGTTTTTTTTTGTCAATCAATTTTAATTTCAAATTGTATATCATTCTTAATTTCTTTTTAAATCATTGATAATAAAAATTATTTACCTTTATTATCATTTGAAAATCTTCTTTACACTTTAAAAATCAATTTATTGTTACATTGAAAGTTTTAATGTAAATTAACTTTAAGTCTTATTTTAAATTAAATTACTTAATTTAAATATTAATCAAGGTTTTATAAGCATTGATATATATATATATACACACACACACACACACACACCTACTTAGTCGATAACTTAAACAAATTTTCAACTTAAAATTATTCAACATGGTTCAATTTAACATTTTAAACTTTATAAATTTGGGCTTAACTCATTTTTTTAAAACACACCCGAGTAAAACCCAGGTTTCACTCGAGTCAACCTCGGGTCCTTCACGTTTCTCCCGATATCTTTCCCTCCTCCCCTCGCATCTGTTCCTTCTTCTTCCTTTTTCTCCTTTTTTTCAGTTTAAATACCTAAACTAAGATAGCCCAGTATACTCGCGTACGCGAGTTTCAACCCGAAGCAAAACATGCTTTTTTCTTGAGTTTCAACTCGAGTTCCAAATCAACAAACTCACTGATACCCAAAACACGTCGTGCACGTGCACGACGTGGCGCCGGAACTCCGGTGATCGCCACGATCATCGGCAAGTCGAAAAATCCCCTCAAACACGAAATCCATCTTCGATTTGACCCAAGGAACTTGGAATCGAAATTTCACCATTTCGTCGAACTGTAACTCGAAATCACCGAGACGAATTTGCCTCGCCACCACGTCTCAGGCCACTGGAAAATTCATGACTTCGGCCACACCACGTCCACACCCCAAGCCATCATCTCCCTCGATCTCGAGCAACTCGATCGCTCCTAGGTGATGAAATCACCTCTTTCCCTAACACTGCAAACCCCAGGGTTTAAACCCTAAATCGAACTCGCGCTCCTAATCCACGCAATGGAAAAATTTTCTCGCATTTTTTCCAAAATCAAGTGTGGTTAAACTTGCTTTAATTCAAGTTTCAACAATTAAAATTGATTCAGTCATCCTAAATTTGTAAAAACGTAGTTTTTATTCAAATACGAACTGCTCACAAAATACCCATTTAAAAATCTTCATTTTTGGTTTAAAAATCATGATCGTCAGTGAGGATTCAAACTATGAAGTTGAATTTACCTTTCATGACAATCAAATTTATCAAAGAATTATTTGATTACCTATAAACAAAGTTCCAATTGGGATAATTCACTACATATTTAAATAAGCTTTGCAAAAATCTTGTTTGAGGATTAAACATCTTGATTTATTTAAAAATCAAAGCTTGTCAATGATTAACAGCAAATGAATTTTTAGTTTTGAAACAGATATACACCCTGTATAAATCTGCAGAGAAACACAGAACATATTCAAACCCAAGCATATACAAACTATATTATCACTGATTTTTTTTTGAAATGTTTCTAAATTAACTTAAATCTTTAAAGTGTGGTTTACTCACATGAAATTATCTAGAGACAGAGAACACTTTTCTCTTGTTTAGAAAACCTGCAGATTGAATCTTTCTCTCTTTTTCTTTCTTCAGGAAATTACTTTCAACTTGAATATAAAGTGATGATCTTCTTTTCTTTTTTATTTCTGTTCTTTGCTAAGATTTGTTGAATGAATGAACTAAAACTGATGTTCATGTATATAAAGGAGAGGGTGTACAAGAAGGTGTACAGTTTACTGGTGCAACAGTTCTTTAAATTAGATTATATCTTTTTCTGTATTTGTTGACTAAACCCATGCTTTTTAATTCAGCTGAAGTGGGATCTTATACATGCTGAAGAGTAAATAGCATTTAATGAAAGCATTACATGAAGGCATGTAATGCAATGCCTCTTTGATACTTACAACATATGCTATTTTTTTTATAAGTACATTTGGTCTTGTTTTATTATACAGTTTTTTTTTCTTGTTTATTATTTCTACATACTTATATTTAAATGTTCCTTTCTCTTGTGATCTATTATTGTTCTTGTTTTACTTTGCTGAATGAAAGTGTTTGTTTTAATTATTAACATTTAATTTGTACATATTTTATTTTATTGTTTAATGCGATTTTTGATTTTGTAATATATTCCATTTATTTATTTATTATTATTATTATTTATTTAACTTAACAATCAATATTCATTTAAATTCCATACATCTTTATAATATTAATATCAACAATATTTTATTTTTCTTGAAATTTCACAAATTAAATTTAAAAGTTCAAATAATTTGCTGAATTTTAAATTCAAAACTTTGGGATATTACAATAACAGGGTATTTATAGGTAGGGTTGAAATAGAATAGATGGACCCGATTTATAAACACATTGAACGATGAATGGCCCGAAAAGCCCGTTCTGACCCCGAAACGAAATTGGGTCAACCCGTATATCAAAATAGATGTTTTAAAATATTTTAAACGCAATGGAAAAGGTTTCAAATGCAAACTCCATCGTATGGAAAAGTTACGCTAAAATCAATATTTTTTTCTAATTGATTTCAATTTTATTGATTTCAATTGATTTCAATTTTATTGATTTCAAGGTGTTTCGAGTCCGTACGATCAAACGACAAGTCCGGTCGTTACGAAACTTGAAATCCTATAATAATTCACTGTTATGGAACCGATGAAATTGGTTTCGTCGAAATCCGAGTCAGTGGCCAAAATGGCTGTTATTACACTAATTAAATAAATTAATAAATTAAACCAAATTTTCAATTTAAATTCTAAAATTGACAATTCTTATCATTTTAAATTTCTTAATCCTTTACAACGATTTTAAACAAATTTAGATGTCCATTTAATGTTGATTCAATCATAAATTTCAGCGTAAACTCAAATTTCATTATATTCATCAATTATAAATTAAAGTTTCAATAATTCCATTGAATCCACTATTCATTCTTATTATTTAATTCATTAGGGTCAAATGAAGGAAATTAACATTAGGTTCAAAGCTATTACATTAATATTCTCCAATTTCAACTTAATTTTTAATTAACGTAATAATTAAATATTTAATTTCATTTACTTAAAATAATCCCTTTATTATAAATTGAATCCAATTAATTTTAATATATTCCAATTAAACTGATTAGATTCAATTCCAACCCTTTAATTGAGTCTATTATTACTTTGTAATGTAGTTAACACCTGCCTCACATTCCATTCCATTAATATATTAAAATTTCCAACTTCCCTTTGTATTAACTATTATTTCCAAATATATTGAAGTTGTCAAATATATACATTTATTATAATTAGAACCTCAATTAATTCATTCAAATAGGTTTCATTCCTTTATATTATCTTATGAATAAAATATGCATTTCCGTACATTTGCACTTTATAATTATAGTTCTTACGCTCATAAATGAGACCATTTATTTCATTTAAATGTAATTATTTTACAATTACTTTGGTAGACTAGATATATTCTGGTAATTTATGATGATTGTTACCATAGCCTTAAAATTTCACATAGGCTTATTATTTCAACTATTTAATAAAATTACTTACATCATATGGATTCATTCTATTACCATAAATCATACATTAATTCATATATTCATACAATACTTATAATAAAATATCATTCCTAAATATAACAGTTACAACAAATTAATAGGACAATTAAATAGTAACTTACGACCGTTACTATTTCTTTGATTCATTAATTACAATTAATATTCTCAATAAATTTATTTACTAGGTCTCACGCTTTCTATTACACCAATTATTACCTTATAAATAAATTTTACATTTCCTTTTTAATTTACATTCACATTTTCCATTATTGTATTAATTATCATTAAAGTACACTTAATTATCTTTATTTGTAATTGGTGAATTAACTGGTAACAACCATTTGTCACCATTTTACCTTTTATAATACTTGTATGTTCATTCTTCCCAACCAATTACCATCTATTATATTATAACTTTACAATTTTAATAAATTCATTAATTGTCATTTCATTCAACCTATTAATTTATTAACCTAAATTATCACTGTTACGTTTTAATTTACTTACTAGCTTACAACAAGTGCTACCATTAGTTCATACACTAATTCATTCCATTTCCATTCCTTATACATTATTTTATTAGTAAGCCAACATATTAAATTATTAATTTACCTTTTATATCCCAATATAAATTAGTGCACCCATTAATTAAGATTTTAAATCAAATTAATCATTTCAACTTGGTAACATTCTTTTATTACAATAAGAATATATTTAACAATTAACTTACATTTATACTGTTAAATTCAAGTTATTAAAAATTAACTTACCAATCTTCTCCAAGTTATTATTTCCATTAATAATTCACTAAATTTTTATTTCCTTGAACATTAAGTTACCAAAATCTTCTTAAATTAAGAAATTTAATTACCGAATTTTACGGGTCATTACACTCTCCCCCACTCAAAACTTTTCGTCCCCGAAAAGGAAAAAAAAGGGAAAAGAAGAATTAAGAAATCAATATATCTTACTTAAAATATTAGATTTATACACAAATAAATTAACAAAATTTAATAACTTAAATAAAAGATCAATTTATAACTATCCCTTTATACTTAAATTAGTAAAATTTGGAAAACATTTTCAAAAATATTTTCTAGGTCCAAAATTTACGGAAAATTTCGGCAGAGTCTCCTTTGTACGGGAAGGCTCACGAGAAAATATAATATCAAATATAACAATATATATATATATATATATTCCAAAATAATATATATCCCAACCCGGAAAAAATAATATAATAACGCTATAAACCGTAATCCGAAAATGTACCTATTTGTCGGGCAACAACGCTTATATTATGGAACCAAAACAGTAGAAATTGCTTCCATAACCTGTATTTCACTTATATAATCCAAAATAGGTTAACAATTATATAAAATTAAATATCTAAAGTTGTTTCAACCACAAGCAAACAATCAATACAACACCAATCACTTGCACAAAACATACAGCCATCACCCACAATCAACATGAATCTGTCATTCAATCATATCAAGCAAAACAAATAGTTGTTCGGGTTCAAATCTTAAATTGCACAGAATGGGAAATAATTACTTAGTGCACCATTTACTCAACAGTCTTAGATGGAACTAAATAGATTATTTATTCATCCAAACAATTTTAAAGTATCCTTGCTCAAACAACCATAAACCAAACAACAACCAACAATTTCAAAAAATAGATCAAATTCATTCTTAATCATTTCTTTTCATACATTTACTTAAATCTATTATCATTTATTTATAACACTTACCTTTCTTTTCTATTATATTAGTAACATTTCAATTATACTTAAGTTCATAACAACTAGAACATCCAATTCTTATTAATTAAGGAATTTCATTGAATACTTTCATTATTTTAAAATTTTACTTGTATAATATTCTATTACAATTTCTTATTAAACATTATAACTTTTATTATTGGGTAAGTTATATATATGCTTTTAAGAATGTAATCGAAAGTTATACAAGTTTGTTCTATTTCCTTTAATTAATTTAATGTTCAATAATATTATTCTTTATTTCATAGGTTATAATTTCCAATTTTTCTTTAATCCTATTTATTACTGAGCATTAAATCTCCTATTTCATTTAGAGGTTTCAATTGTTAATTAGTTACATTCCATTTTACTACACTTAATTGAAACTACTAACTAACGGAAACTTAAGAATTAAATACCGGGTTAAGTTTCAAATCATTTTAAATAATAGATAAATGTATATCTTTACAACTTATATATCTAATTATATTGAAAACAATTTAAAATTTATATTTGTTTATCAAAAATGAATCCGCAGTAAAACTACTACAGTGGCCTTCCCCCTTTGAAACTCGAAAATGAATGTCGATGATGCGGCCGCCATCACCAAAATTATTTTCCAACGACAGAGAGGGGAGTACAAAGTTTATTTCGTTTCAAAATTTCTTTAAAACAATTCTTTCAAATTATATTGAAATATTTATATCAGAAAATACTTATAAACAATATTATTATATTCCAAAATTATTCGAAAGAAATTTTCAAAAGCCCGGAACTTAAGTTCTAAATTTTCAATTTTCATTTATTTTATTTTCAATCTTATTTCAACTATTATTTATAAATTTCATTACCTAGCAACCAATATATTGAAACCAAATATATATCATTTATAAAAAGTTTGTTTAATATATATAGAAAATATACTAGGCAAAATTATTTCATTCACCCATATTTCAAAACAAATATTGTGTCAGTTTGTCCTATTAAGTGTTTAGAAATCCCCATTGATGTCATAGCGTCCCATGCACCAACCAGAATTTATAAATACAAAACGGAACAGATTAACACAACATTAAAACCTTTTTATAACACTAACAAATACGCTCTCTCGTATATATACTCTCAGCGACTCATCATAGGGTATTACTACCCTATTAATAAAGAGTCAGACCCCACAAAGCTAAGGTTTATCGCTAAACCTCGCTCTGACACCAGATGTAATGTTCCTCCTTTTGCATGGTTTAAATCGACGATAAACCACACATGTCAGACTTAAACCATACAGAAGGGCGGATTGTTATGGGGTAAATAAGAAAAAGCAGAGAAAGAAAAAACAAAATAGAATCTTACAACGGAACGATAAAATGTAGTAATCAAATATACAGTTCATGAAGCTTTTTATAAACATTTGATTATATCTATAATACATATCAGAGTTGCACATACCAACAAATAATAAACGATGCAGCGGAATACAGTGTAGTGGAACAATATAATATATAATAATAATGATGATGAAATCTTCGCCTTCGTCCTCCAAAAATAAATCCTTCGGTCCTGAAATGCTCGGACTGACCCGAGCGAATTGAAAAGACAAAACAATCGAGTCAGAACTAAAAGATATTATGTAAGTTAAATCAACTGAAATAAATATGAGTGTAACGGCGTCGGAGATGTTTATGGGTTTGACATCTCCTATCCAGTGTCTAACGTGAGTACAGTAACTTAAGAGATGCTCGGGATTCACGTCTCCTAAGATCCGTTAAACTATTTACTATGTAGTAATATTTCGTTATTATAATAATGTCTAATAGTAAAATAAACTTACTTTTTCATAGCATTAAGGGGTTACCCATATAGCCCTTAACACGTAATAGTCCCAGTAGTCCATCCAGCATCAGCGCATCCCCAGATCGGGAGACTACGCTAAATACTCCATGGGCTACGGGAGAAAAACAAACTTGTACAAGGCGTAGTAGGGTAGGTGACACGACACAACTAGGCAATGCCAGGGTAGATATACCAATTATGCATCCGGGCTGGTGGTAACATGTGGCGCGCAGCTACCGCCCATCTCGAGCCACACCCCGAAATTAAAAAAAATCAAAAGCGGCCACCGAATCAATCCAAAAGTCAAAGTATAATATCGAAGGGATGTGTCCAATCAAAGGTGCTACCTCATTGGCCCGAGAATCGCTCTTGTTTTAGCCACCTTATGCCAACTCACGGGAGTCGGGTCCACGTATATACCTCAGAGGAAACGCCGTCGCCATCCTACTTCATTCTGGAATCTCCACCGCGTACACGGTTGTTAAAGTGGTTTTCGGAGTTGGCAGAGAGTATGACAACTCCCAATCCCGGTCTTTTCAACAACCAAACGTTATTATAACACCGCGGTCTTTTGAAAATAGTTTATACTTTAGAAACCAGAATATAATATCCATTTCAAAACCATATAAATACGATATCATTTCTAATTTAATACCCAAATCAATATGATATCATTTTTATTTCAATGTATCCTTTTTCCAAAATCATAGCACTTCAAATCTATATACCTTGAAACCCATAGCTTTGAAACATAACTTCTAATACTTAAATGGTTTAAATATTAAATTACTTTATATAATAAAATAGCTCCTTTAATTTCACAAATATATTCCAAATACCGATTTGAACCTCCAAATAAACCATTTCAATTCATATATTTCAAAGCTTTAGATATTCCACCATTTCAAAACTAATTCTTCGATAATTCCATTTCTATCAAATTCAATTACTATTATTTCGATTTGAAACGTTTACTAATAAACCAAATATCATTCAAGTAAAACCTTTAACTCCAAATAACTGGGTATTCTTAAATTTTGGTTAACTTGATATATTCATTTAAATCAACTCGATATTTATTTAAATCACTCTACACAAAATTAAGTTATAAGAATCATACCCTTAAAAATCTCAATTTTATTTAAACTTCAAATCAAATTTATTCGAGTATACTTCTTAAATAATTCAATTCACATCCATTTCATATTTTATCTTCCAAATCTTAATTTATTTAAATCATTATAACCTCTATATAAAAATATGATTTAAATACTTAACCATATTTATTTTAATAGATCAAACTCCATTATTTAACTTATTGTCATTAAACAGATTTATACATAGCTTAAATACATGAATTTAACTATATTTAAAATATTTTTATATAATATCAAAAAGAATCAATATTTGTTTAAACCGTATAGTTCTATCCAAAACCATAGAAATCATTTTCAAAATATTTATATATATAGACCGACGGTGTCTGTATAAAATTTTCTATCCTATGGTCAAGTGATACGGATACTTATCATTTCAATCCGTAATTTAAAATAAAAATTGCGGTTATATCATTTCAAACCACAATCCCGAATGAAATAAATGCATAACAACTTGCAGATTATGATGATATAAGAAAAACATCCATTCATCCATCATAAAAATCATACATCCATCACAATCCTCATCCAAAACAATCAATCAATATCAATATATAACTGATAATATATAAAAGGTAAATAACTGGTAGTTATATTCAGTAATAAATTAAATAACGATTTAATTTAAATAAATGCAGTTAGCTGAGATGATGATTAAAAATATACAAACAGTCATAAATAAATTCATAATCATAACATAAATTAATTTAGCAAACATAAGAATTTTTAGAAGTTGTGAGTGGGTTAAAACACTCACATTTTGAATTTAAATTGAATTTAAATCCAATTTAAATCCAAAATTTCCACGGTCTCAAAATTCGTCCAAACCAACGCCAAAGTGTTCGGAATTTTAATACGATCCTAGCTGAGAAAACCGCACGTGAATCTGAGTCCCTATGTGAAAGTTATTCGAGTTAAATCTTTTGAAAACAAAAATTAAATTTAAACAAAAAAACAACCCATCATCTAACAAAGCCACATCAGCTGCATATGCGTGTGCGTTCTTCTTCGGTAATTCAAGACCAAGAACCCATGCGAACGAACCCTAACCACGCACTGTAGCCAAGCAAACCGCAGTCTACTCGATTGACGTTGACCAAATCCAACGGCCTAGTGACGAGCGCCTCCTCAAGCTGACGCCCCGCCTCCCTCGCGGCCACCTCCGACAGCAGATGCTGATGCCAAAACGGAGAGGAACTCCCTTCCTTCCTTCGTTAATTCCGACCAAATCTGACACCTTTATCATGAACGAACACCACCATGGCAACCTGCTCGACTCCAGCTTCGTAACGGCACTACCTGATCGCTGAACCGTTGACGATCCGCCGTTGGATCGCCGAAACTCCATAACGAACGGCCAAGGTTCAACCTCGATTTATGGGCAATCGATGAATCAAAACCAAAAAACTGCAGATCTGAGATGCGTACATCGAGAGCTTCGATATAAAAAAAATTTGAATTTTTTTGAGTAGTTTGAAATTTCACTTTGGATTTTGAATTGCAATTGGAATTAGGTGTTTGTCTGCCATTGAAATGAGGAGGTGAAAGAAATTTTACGCGTAGACAAATGAGAAATAGGGGCATGCTAGGGTTCATAACAGGGTATTTATAGGTAGGGTTGAAATAGAATAGATGGACCCGATTTATAAACGCGCTGAACGATGAATGGCCCGAAAAGCCTGTTCTGACTCCGGAACGAAATTGGTCAACCCGTATGTCAAAATAGATGTTTTAAAATATTTTAAATGCAATGGAAAAAGTTTCAAGTCCAAATTCCATCGTACGGAAAAATTATGCTAAAATCAATATTTTTTTCAAATTGATTTCAATTTCATTGATTTTAAGGCATTTCGAGTCCGTACGACCAAATGACAAGTCCGATCGCTACGAAACTTGAAATCCTACAATACTCATTGTTACGGATCCCGTAAAACTGGTTTCGTCGAAATCCGAGTCAGTGGCCAAAATGGCTATTTTTACACTAATTAAATAAATTAATTAAATCAAATTTTCAATTTAAATTCAAAAATTGACAATTCTTATCATTTTAAATTTCTTAATCCTTTATAATGATTTTAAACAAATTTAGATGTCGATTTAATGTTGATTCAATCATAAATTTCAGCGTAAATTCAAATTTCATTATATTCATTAATTACAAATTAAACTTTCAATAATTCCATTGAATCCACTATTCATTCTTATTATTCAATTAATTATGGTCAAATAGAGGAAATTAACATTGGGTTCAAAGCTATTACATTAATATTCTTCAATTTCAACTTAATTTTTAATTAACATGATAATTAAATATTTAATTTCATTTACTTAAAATAATCCCTTTATTATAAATTGAATCCAATTAATTTTAATATATTCCAATTAAACTGATTAGATTCAATTCCAACCCTTTAATTGAGTCTATTATTACTTTGTAATGCAGTTAACACCTGCCTCACATTTCATTCCATTAATATATTAAAATTTCCAACTTCCCTTTGTATTAACTATTATTTCCAAATATATTGAAGTTGTCAAATATATACATTTATTATAATTAGAACCTCAATTAATTCATTCAAATAGGTTTCATTCCTTTATATTATCTTATGAATAAAATATACATTTCCTACGTTTGCACTTTACAATTACAGTTCTTACCCTCATAAATGAGATATTTATTTTCATTTAAATATAATTGTTTTACAATTACTTTGGTAGACTAGATATATTCTGGTAATTTATGATGATTGTTACCATAGCCTTAAAATTTCACTTAGGCTTATTATTTCAACTATTTAATAAAATTACTTACATCATATGGATTCATTCTATTACCATAAATCATACATTAATTCATATATTCATACAATACTTACATTTATTTACTTATAATAAATTCTCATTCCTAAATATAACAGTTACAACAAATTAATAGGACAATTAAATAATAACTTACGACCGTTACTATTTCTTTGATTCATTAGTTACAATTAATATTCTCAATAAATTTATTTACTTGGTCTCATGCTTTCTATTACACCAATTACTAACTTATAAATAAATTTTATGTTTCCTTTTTAATTTACATTCACATTTTCCGTTATTGTATTAATTATCATTAAAGTACACTTAATTATCTTTATTCGTAATTGGTGAATTAACTGGTAACAACCATTTGTCACCATTTTACCTTTTATAATACTTGTATGTTTATTCTTCCCAACCAATTACCATCTATTATATTATAACTTTACAATTTTAATAAATTCATTAATTGTCATTTCATTCAACCTATTAATTTATTAAACTAAATTATCACTGTTACGTTTTAATTTACTTACTAGCTTACAACAAGTGCTACCGTTAGTTCATACACTAATTCATTCCATTTCCATTCCTTATACATTATTTTATTAGTAAGCCAACATTTTAAATTATTAATTTACCTTTTATATCACATTATAAATTAATCCACCCATTAATTAAGATTTTAAATCAGATTAATCATTTCATCTTGGTAACATTTTTTTATTACAATAAGAATATATTTAACAATTAACTTACATTTATACTGTTACATTCAAGTTATTAAAAACTAACTTGCCAATCTTCTCTAAGTTATTATTTCCATTAATAATTCACTAAATTTTTATTTCCTTCAACATTAAGTTACCAAAATCTTCTTAAATTAAGAAATTTAATTACCAAATTTTACGGGTCATTATAGAAAGTAAACTAGAAACGATTCTATGTTGTTCTAATCCATGTATTTTGCCCTTCTAATTTAGTAGGTATGGGTGGAGTAGAAATGATTGAGATTGGTTTCTATGCCCAACCTCTTAGGATAAATAATTGTAAATAAATACCTTTTCTTTTGTTCAATGTCGATGAATTTATAAGTTGTGAATTGAAACTTTAGTAGCTTTTGTAAGAAGAAAATCTTCAGGCAACAAATGTTCCACGAGCTCAAACCAAGAACAAATGATGACCATGAACAATAGTTTACATGAAGTGGATATTATATACGATCAACAATAAATCAAGATTTCATTTCAAAGGTCCGAGGGGTCAAATGGTGGTAGAACTCTTGCATTCTTAGATGTACTAAAATGGTGGGAGCATGGGCTCTCTAACACAGAGTACATATACGAGTTACTAATAGTGAAAAATAGATACAAGGACAAACTTTGAAAAAAAATAGGCTGAAGGACAACAAGTTTCATTTTTGAGCTGAAAGACAAACTTAAAAAAGATTTAGGCTGAAAGACAATACTAATTATAGCTAGCATTTTGTACAGTGCAAAATTGAATATAATGCTAGTTATAACTAGCATTTTATACAGTGTAAAAACTGAATATAATGCTAGTTATAACTAACATTCTCCTTCAGCTTAATTTTTTTCAAAGTTCGTCATTCAACCCAAAAATGAAACTTGGTGTCCTTTAGTTTATTTTTTTCCAAAGTTTATCTTTCGGAACAAGTACTCGCAACAAGTACAACTAAGATGCTTATGAGTTTCCTTTGAAAAAAATAAATCTCAAAGTGGTTATACAACAAATAACCTAGAGATTCCTTCATAGTCAGACTGACCTATATTATCACTTTAGAAAATATGAAATTTTTTATATTTCCATTGCGATAAGTACAACAATAATAAAATTGTTACATTTTAATGATCAGAATCCTATTTTATATTAGTTACTTCATGTTTCGATTTTAAAAAGGTTTGTCATATGATTTTGAAAAACTGCTCTTTTTTCCCTCTTTGGATACCATGAATATCTGTTTATTTTTTTAATATCTAATTCTATACTAACTAAAAAAACTATATATTTTATACTGTCATAGTTTATTCTTTTTTGATGTACATAAACCTATTTGTAAGGAATATGATTGGATATTGAAATTGAACCTATGCTATGTGTGAGAGAACAAATTTTATGTACCAATTTGATAACGGCTTAAAGAGTATGTTTTAGTGTGATAATCCATTTATATCCAATTCGAACAACTTGGATCATCTGCTTGTTGCCATGATGTAAATAGTGAATTAATCGAGATACAAACTTGAATTAACAATATTGGATATAAAGAAATAATTAAACCAGTACTCGGTAGCATATGAAATGAACTTCGTGTGCTTAATACGAGTTCGTCTACTTCCTTAACACTTGACTATACCATATAAAAAAAGCTTGTGCAACTCTACAAGCACGGCATGGATAGGAAAAAAGGCGTGAAACGGGCATATTTTGACAATTTATCGGGAACTGCAAGAATGACATGTATATTGATGGCATTTGGGAATATTCCCATTCTTGAAAACAAATACAATTATACAACCGGACGTCAGGATAGCAAAGTGTATCCGGGTTCATCTTTATTAAACCGACCCGTTTCAAAAACAGTCCACTATAAGTCTCCTCCACTCCTCTGCTCTCTCGTGCACATCCCATCTTGATATCTGTCTCTCTTACTTTTTTATCTTCCTGCATCAAACCACAACCAATGGCGAAAGATCCAATTCGTGTTCTTGTTACCGGCGCTGCAGGTTTACTAGATCTTTAATTTGATTTTTCAATTTTTGTCATGCCTATTTTTTTGTTTGGTCGACTTCTCCTTCCCGATCCGATTAGTCTAAACACGGATCCGATTGGATCTAGTTCTTATCTGACTAGATCCAGATTGGATCTGTAGAAATATAGGTTATATGCTGCGATCTATTATGCTTTGGATTGAACTGCTGGATTAATACGAGATTTTTTTTACTACTGTACAGTTTAAGGCATTAACTTCTGATTTGATACTATTGAGCCTGTTATCTATTTAGTATAAGTTCTTTATTAGTATACTAATTTGATAAAGTTTTATGTATTCGTGAAATTTCAAAGTTACAAGTTTTTATTTGTAACAGTTATGTAGTGAATATCGTGAAATCCAAGTTTGTGGAAAACAATCTGTGAATGGATTGGCTACTCCACTTTGTTGCTACACTTTTATGCCGTTTGCAATTTTTATTACCAAAGCTAGGTTGTGCCCTATAAATTGCCTGTAAATACAGAGGTACACTATAGTTACATCTATTCATATTTAATTATAGACCTGTGTATGCATACCCAATTTATATGCTGTCATATACGCCACTTGGTTACCACTTAGGCAGTAGCTTCGGTGGTGATTTGGTAGATTAGTCTGTTATCCAAGTAATATATGTTCTTTATTAACTTCTGCATAGTTTAAAGACATCAACTTCTGATTTGATACTATTGAGCCTGTTATCCAAGTAATACAAGTTCTTTATTTGCATGCTAATTTGATAAAGTTTTATGTATTTGTAAAGCGTTTAAGTTATCAGTTTTCTGGGTAACGGTTATGTTGTGAATATCGTGAAATCCAAGTTTTTGGAAAACATCATGAGAATGGTTGCATCGCTTTTATACCGTTTGCATCTTTTATTGCAAAGTCATGTTGTACCCTATAAAATACAGTTAAACATTTACTAATATATACCTGTGTATGTATATCCAAATCCTTATGCTGTCCCGTGCACCACTGGGCTAACACTTAGGCAATAGCTTTGGTGGTGATTCTGTAGATCTTACTGATTATTTGCACTCAGAAATCTTGGTGCCAACAGGCGCTTTTGGGTGTTTATTGTGGAGTTTTTAGGCAGTTTCAAGTTTTATCTTTCGTTTGTGAAAATTGTTGGTATACATTCATTGTACTAAATATATAAGATCTTCTTTTTGTTATCTTCAATTTATCGAAGTACCTCAAGCTGGAATCATTCAACTTGTTCAAATGTATTAACTAAGAATCATGTTCTAAACTGATGGTTAGAATGAGCCAAAATTTTAGATACACAAAAGTTGAAGAATGATTATTTATTGTTTATTTTACTAAAATGATTCAAAATAATTTAGTGAAATATTGAAGATTATATTTATCGGTCTTATGTCAGTGATATGGAGACAAGAGTAGTATCTCTGTTGATAATAGCCTAAACATGCCACTACCTATTGGTTGATTTCGCTTTAGTACCAAACAGTTGGTTTAATTCTTTTGTTGCCACCAAATTCAGCACTAATGTAACTGATAAACTACGTGTTAGGTTTGAATTAAGTGCATGTTCATTACCCTTTGTTGTCTAGTTTGAATCCATGATTTTCAACCTCAATTTATTTTGTAGGCCAAATTGGATATGCACTTGTTCCTATGGTGGCTCGAGGAATCATGCTTGGCGCAGACCAGCCTGTTATTTTGCACATGCTTGACATTCCACCTGCAGCTGAGGCATTGAATGGTGTTAAGATGGAATTGGTTGATGCAGCATTTCCTCTCCTTAAAGGTGAAACAACAACCTTTACTTTCTCTACAAGCTTTAATTTTAGCCGATTAATTTAGGATCTTTTTCGTTGCTTTTAAGTCAAATATCAATATTCTCATAACGTAGTTTGCTAAAACCTTAGAACAAGAAAAAAATGAAGATATTCAAGGTAAGGGAAGATATTCAAATCTACATTGATGGTTACCTTACCTCCTAGAAAGCAATTATGCCTCGATCTTTAACTGAAATGACTAATATACATCCTCACCCTCAGAAGTTGTATGGGTCGGTTTTCTTATGCTTTCACTTGATGCTTGTTTAACATATACTTCCAACAAATCTCGGACTTTCAGACTGTAATTTGAACAAGCATGTGGTGTGCACAGAATTTTACTTCAAACTTGTGAAATACTTACTGACTTGGCATTCCAGGAGTTGTTGCAACTACTGACGTTGTCGAGGCTTGCACTGGAGTCAATGTTGCTGTAATGGTTGGTGGGTTTCCAAGAAAAGAAGGGATGGAGAGGAAAGATGTCATGTCAAAGAATGTCTCCATCTACAAATCTCAGGCTTCTGCTCTTGAAAAATATGCTGCTGCAAACTGCAAGGTATGAAATGAAATATGCTCATAACAGATGCATTAAATTTTAGAGAATCATATATAATAGAGGAAAACTTCTATGAAGTGAGGTAAAACCAGAAAACATAACATATAGCGTGTTTTAAAAAACGTGCAAGAGGCGCTCCTCAACGTGATGTGTAGGCAAAAAAGCCTCAAGGCACATTTCAAAAGGCGTTTTACCCATGAGGCGTATGCCTTAGACGTTTGAGGCATTTAAAAAAATGCAAAAAAGTAAGCCTTGGTGCCTCACTCTGATGAGGCTTAAGCATTTTGGGTTGAAAAAAAAAAACTTTAATTGTTATGTATTTCACCCATAATTCTAACTCCTATCCTATTCCATCATTCAACTAAAAACTAATCCAACAATGACAAGCAGAGCAAACAGATAGGTTTTTCAATTTTTTTTTTTGCAAGAACGCAATTATAGAAATTCAATTCCAGTAAATGGAAATGACTTCGATTCCAGAACTGGAAACCATATTTTTTTTATTAAAAAAAATAGATTATCATCCTTTTTCCGAACTATACACGCAAGACCTTTTTCATGTAGTGATGATGATAGCTTGGCTGACAACATGATCATGGATAAGGAGAAAGATATTATTTGTTCTTTTGCGATTTATTATTGATTTAACTTTAAATGCTTATGGATGATTGTATTTTATTTGAATTGTTTTGAATGCTTTATGTTTCTTATTTAATATATTTGACATTTAATGTTATTCTATGTCAAGTTTCATCGCATGTTTTGTGTTTTGTTTTTACTCAAAAGCAACGTTTCGAGGTTTACGCGTCGCTTGGCGGACCCGAAAGCGCCTTGCGTGCTTTTGCCTTTTAAAACAATGTAGCAGGGTTAACCAAGACCACATAATTAGCTTCTTTAAAAAAAGAATTAAACTTATGTATATGTTAAGAATAGGTGCATTAATGGGTAAGAGAACAAACATGTGAAAACACAACTCCTATCATGTTCTTAAGTTGAATACAATCATAGTTGTCAAGGTGCGTGTACTTAGGCTCAAGGCATGATCTGTACAGTTTTTCTACCTTCTATGGCTCAGATATTTGCAAATCTAACACATACTTTTTGCAAAAGCTAAATAGCCTTGAGGCATGCTATTTTGCACCTTGAGAATATTGTGATCATACTAACAGTTTTTCTTGGTTCTCTTATTTCTTTCCCGTTCTCTTGTATTAATATTATTACCATTTTCTTCTTGAAGCCCTTTTCGCTACCCATGAATATGGCAATTAAGGCAGTTAACTCATTTGCATCATTGAATTATCCAGTCCTTGTTGTTCAAAAGCTTAGATCTGAAGCTAAAATTGAAGAAATATTTTGTTCCATTTTATTTTTATTTTTATTTTTAATTTTTGTATGACTCCGATTTCCAATGTTTTGCAAGAATGCAATGGTGTTATATTGAATTTACTATGTTATTAATCTATTTCAATGAAATTGTGGACTTTATACTGATTCAACACATTATTAATTACTGATTTAAAATATTATTTATTTATTATATTATAATTTATGATTAGAGAACTCAAAACTGTTTTGAGAGATAATTACATAAAATCAGAATAAAAAGCATTATAATTTGTTTGACCATATAAAATCAACAAGTAGTCATAGTAAATTAGCATTTGCAGTTTGGTACAAAAAAGTACTTGCCTAGGCACAAGGTGCAAAACGACTACTTTGGATACGATGTGAATGTGTCCAAAGTAATAAATAAAAATTGTTTATAAATATTGTTATGCAATTAATAAATGTTTTTTTTTTCTCATTCTTCCTTGTGAAAATTTGTATTTGTTGCAAAAACATGTTGCATCCATTTTTAATATTGGTTTAAACAAGTTGTCTAAATTTCTTTGCAGATGTTATCTTGAAATTTATCGTTGTCCTAAAGAAACATGTTTATATCTACTCCGAGGCTTGTTTTTCATCTGCTTAAACTTCTGTCTTTGTGGAGTTTCCAAAATTTTTTGTTTTGAACATTAGTCTTATTAATGCTTAATTAGTTTGATTTTGTCGATTACCTTAATGTTGTATGATATTGTTTGTGCAACAAAAACCATTTAAGCTTAGGACCTTAATGTTTCTATAAAGGACTAGTACAGCATTCTTTTTATTATTGAGATTATAATTTCATTATATTTTTTAAGTAATCGAATCAGTGTAAAATTTCTGACAATTGGCATGGTTTAATGCAGGTATTGGTTGTTGCTAACCCTGCAAACACAAATGCCCTCATACTAAAAGAGTTTGCCCCATCCATTCCTGAAAAAAACATCACCTGTTTGACAAGGCTAGACCACAATAGGGCTCTTGGACAAATTTCTGAGCGGTTGAAGGTTCAAGTTAGTGATGTTAAAAATGTCATCATCTGGGGAAACCACTCGTCAACTCAGTATCCAGATGTGAGTCATGCTACTGTGCAAACTCCAGAAGGAGCTAAAGCTGTTCGTGAACTTGTTGGCGACGATGACTGGTATATAAGTTTTATTTTTTTGCCATTTTTTACTTCATACTTTATTTCCTTCTGTCTGCCTTGGTTTTACTGTTTCGCTTACCATGTGTGTCCGAATGTGCTTGTGTATGTGTTATAGATTTTTATCGATATGGTTGGTATATAGAGTTGCTTCTTTCTTTACCGTGGGGTGTTAATGTTTGTTTGGACTGTGGTCATATGATTTAGCATGTGAGAAAGCATAGATTTTCCATCTTATTCACCTTGTCATTTCTCTGTTATCCTTGAGCATGTTTTCCATTTTGTTCGAGTTGTTGTATGTTCATTAACCTTGAACAATTTCCCTTTATTAGCTTTGTGTTTGTTTATTTTTTTTCTTCCTTTTAAATTATAAAGGCTGAAAGGAGAGTTCATCACGACTGTTCAACAACGAGGTGCTGCAATCATCAAAGCTCGTAAGCTTTCAAGTGCATTATCTGCGGCCAGTTCTGCTTGTGACCACATTCGTGATTGGGTGCTAGGAACTCCAGAGGTAATAAATCAGTCTGATGCTTTTATTTTGGTCAAAAACGAGAATATAACCTTTAAAATTGCGATGGATACTTTTAATAGGGCACATGGGTTTCCATGGGTGTATATTCTGATGGGTCCTACAATGTGCCAGCTGGGCTTATCTACTCTTTCCCAGTAACATGCCGCAATGGTGAATGGAGTATTGTTCAAGGTTTGTTTATTAACGTTTGCATTTATGTTCATATATTTTGCAAATTGTACCATTGCACACAATCCGTCTCCTATTTCTTTTGTGGAAATTAAATCCAAAAACCCTTTTTGGCGATTACTAGATGTGTGAAGCATTTAGATGATTCGTGTATACCATTCAAGTTGTCAATCTTGAACATAATGTCAACCCAGTAGAACTTTTGTATTTTTTTAAGTAGAAAAATGAAAGGCTATGGGTTAAGTTAAATCAGAATTCAATTCAAGTTCGTATGTCTGCCAACTCTCAAATTCACAAATTATTTAAATTTCATAATTTAATATTCACTAGCAGAACCTGTTTTCACAAGTTTAGTAACTAAACGCTGACCAAAGTGTGTCAGTGTTCAAAAGACCACTAGCAAGGATCCAGAGGCTCTGAGTTCGAACCTATTGACGCTAGTTATCAATCTTAATTTTGGTTTGTTTAAAAAAAAACATGAAAGTGGATAAAACATTTATTGGTTTATACAAACTTGTAAGTCTTTCCATGCCTGGCTTAAAACTCTTGTTTGAATCTCCGTGTTAAATTAGTGTTGTATTTTGTCTTTCGACTTTTGAGCCAAACCTCTGCTGATAAAACCCCGTTATATTGGTTAGGTCTATCTATTGATGAATTTTCAAGGAAGAAATTGGATGCCACAGCTGAAGAACTTACCGAGGAGAAGGCTCTTGCTTACTCTTGCCTGACTTAGACAGTTCTTTTTTTTCACCTTGGACCAGATATTACTGCAACTAACGTGAAATTGGATTTAGCTCCCAATTTGAAATAAGCATTACTAGTTGTGGAATCAGTGTCTGTAATAATCCTCAAGTTTTCTTCAGATATTGTACTTGTTTATTTTGATGTGTGCTTCTGCTTGAGGTTTTGTAACAATGACTTTTTGGACTTAAATTATCAATTCGAGATGTGAAGATTGAAATTTTTACCAGCAAATTTTACAGTCCATTTAGAGCAGTTCCTATGCAGGGTCATGTATTGTGTGGTTGGATTGATCTTTTGACCTGAATTTTCATGTTCAATTGGATGCTTCACTGCTTAAAAATTGCCAGTTGACAGCGGGGTTGATAGGTTGAGCTTATTAATCTTTATTTAGTTTTGGTAAACTTAATTTCTCTAGTTTTAAGGTGCAGTTCAAGATCATACATTCCAACGTAGCAGCCACGTCAAACGACGTGGGAATCTTTGTGCTTCATTACAAAACTCTAAAGTTGTAGTTTAAGAACCTTACTAAGCGTGATAATAGTCAAATATAATACATGGTCAATTCTATTAGCATCTCTGCTTTTGCCATTCCCACATCGTGGAAAAAATAAAAAAGTGAAATGACTAATTTATCCTTATGCAGAATTATCCTGCAATGTTTTTTTATTAGACAATCTATATTTTAATCTACTTTTAATGTAACCGTGTAAAAGTATGATAAAAATATATTTGAAGAAAACCATAATAGTTTTGAATAAGATATGTTTTATGTTAGCTTGTCTTTTTGCTTCATTTTTTCTTATTGTCGTTCGGTTTTAGATTTTTGTTCTATATCATAATTTCAAGCAATCTAGGGAAATACAAGACAAATATTGGCATATATCATAATGATTATAAAAAATTATCATTAGGTTCTTTTCAATTTTCTTTTGTGAAATAAATCTCTATTTTTTTAATAACATAGGAGAAAAGAAAAGGAGGGAAAAAAAATAAAAAAAAATCAAAAAGAGAGATGTAGAAAATAGTGTGTAAAGGGAAGGAGGTAAAACAAATAAGTTTATAAAAGAGAGACGTGTTTTTAATTTTTACTAAATACAAACCTAGTTCTTAGGTAGCTTGAAATGTCAGAAACTCCAGTGTGTAATGAATTAGGAATGTAAACTAATATAGTTTAATGCAATATATTATACAAAATCTAGTTTACTAAACAACTTTTGTTGACTTGAATTGTAACGTAACTTTGTGTGTTTTTTATTATTTATTTGTTATATTCATTATTTATTTATTTAGATTGCACCTTTGATGATGGGCAAGAATAATTATCGATTATAATTTTTCATTTATCTCTTTGTTTTTTATTCTTTTTATGTTTTTGTTTTTGAAAGAGTAAAGTAACATAAATAGTATATTCGCAAGAAGTAATTTTTGTATATTTTAGGGCTAGTTTTGGTATATTTTGGGATGGAAAAAGCAAAACATGGGATGCAATATTTTTTGTTAAAAAAGTGGAGGCGTGAGACAAAAAATGGGGGCCATAATACATTTGAACATGAGAACAGTAAACAAAGCTTAAATTTAAGTATTTACACAAAGCACTTGCTACTACAAATTTGCAATAATTTTGGTTCCCTTCGCGAGTCGACTAAGGCAAGGTAAAATTGCCTTTTCAACAGCAGTAAAATTTCGCTCTAGGATCAGACTTTTTACGAGCAATTTTCACAAACGCTATCAAGGACGTATACTACAGCAGTAAAGTTTTACCTTAGCTTTGGACCTTTTTTTAAAATACCAAATGAAGACGGGAACCAAGCTAGTCCTATTTTACTCCGAGATTCAATTACGTAGCGGTTTGCTGCCATAAATATCTAAACTGTCAAACATTTTTCTCCTACCAAAAACAATGAACTTCACAACCGTTGCTTTTGAATACAAATTCTGCTATATTCGTATCAACATCCGAAATTCTTTTCAAACATGCTCATCTATGAATATGAACGAATATCGATATTTTTCTTATATGCTAACAATCAATAAATTAGGAAACATAAATTAGATTTTGATTTTAACATATTTTGTTTTATTCCCACTGATTACAAAATCTAAAAAATAAATAATGATAATAAATAGGTTTAAACAGCTGATATGCATTCAGTGCATGTAATATAAACTACTAATATAATAAAACAATTAATACATATTTTTTCTATCCTAAAATATACATAATATAAACTATGTTCTACATTCTTAGCAAAACAAGTTAGATAATTTTGGCTGCAGAGTACTTTTACATCCATATCCGCATCCGTTTTTCGAATATCATATATTTATCTTTTTCTGAATATGGATGCAGAAGAATTTCGAATTTCTTGAATATCTGTTGACATAGATAGTCATTAGCTTAGTTACTTTAAGGTTCAATTCCAGCGATCTTCATTACAAGTAGCAGACACTTACAATAATGGTCGCTAACACAATTTTATCCTAGGGTTTTGTTCAAAATGATGCAACCAGTGTGAAATGTGATTAACCACACCATCAATGTCTGTTCGGAAAACGATCATAACATGTCTCATTAGTATATGAAGAAACAACATAAACTATCTCAGATATAGCATTAATAATCAAGCATTGAAAATAAAGTGAATGGGCTTGTATTGTCATCCAGCTCCTGAATTCTGTCTGAATTTTAACTTATAACGTTCTAATTTCATTTTAACTCTAAATCTATAAAAACACACCGTAAGTTACTATTCATAGAAAAATCTTGACGATTTCTACAAATGTCATGACAAAATTGTAACAACCCGCAAATCCGTACCCCTTGAGTCAACACTATTCTACCTAAATCGACTCAAGTTGCACAGAAATACGAACCATTTGGGTTAAAGAAGATGAGGTAGAAGAAGAAAATAAAAACAACAACAGAATCTAACCATCGCAGCGGAATAAAATATAATAGATAATAAATACTCTTTACTCAAACATCAAATATCTTTGTTTATATATATACATCATCAGAGTACATCAATCACAGCTTAACATCAATATCATACAAATGGATACTGTGACGACCGCCCATGACTCCCGCACCAAAACAAGGAAATAATGCGCTGAAAGGTGTGCCAGGCAGCCATGGACGATAGTCAGGGTAACACAAAACAAAAGAATCTCTATCGCATAACTCACAGCGCATGGATAAAATACAATAGAGAAATATAATATAGTGAAGCTCCATAGAACAGAACATCATCATATAAGCATCACAGTAGTTTTGTACAATCATCTACTCAAATCCATACATGAAAGCCTCACTACAAATCACTCAACCAAATACAGCAGCGGATACCCAGTACATATAGTAAGAAAACTAATATGCAAAGCCTCCTGCTCGTCTTCGTCATCTTCAGCGTAGAACTCCTAGCACAGCACCTGCCACCTGCTACCTAGTCTGCCCATCCCAAACATGGATGAACAGCCCAAGGTAATAAGAGGAGACATAAAACCTTGAGTCAGACAAAGTCTTAGTGAGCAGTAAATTAACTATCAAACATACCAAAAGAGCATAAAGGATAAAAGGAATAGGAACCAAACCATCCCACTCCACCTCTTCCTACAGTGATAGCCCCAGACATACACTAAGGAGAAGCAAGCACAACAACATAGACAATTAAGGTAAAGCGAATACCACTCGAGTCAAGGACGATGTTTTCCAAATACAAACCCCCAAGGCCTAAACCAAGATCAGATAAGCACCCAGAAAACACCGCTCTTGAAGCCGAATGATAATACAACCAAACATCCATGACTCTGGCTATCACTGTTATCCTTGCCTCGATTTCACCGTTAGTTGAATGACCATCTGTCAAGGGCTAATGGTAACCCCGGTTCTAACCATAACTCCGCACACTGCCTTGTGCCTAGGACTTATCTACTTTGCCCAGAGTACTCAACTACCTACCTGTAGTCTTTTGGGTGTCCCGACTACCTACCTGTAGTCGTTATGGGCGCCCCATGTACTCTTGCTTTTGAGCATGCTAGAACCTTCAACAACGACGAGATCCAAGCCTCCTAGCCATCCTTCTTGACGACTATCCTCATACAAGCTCAAGCTACCTCTTGAACAATCCATTATCAACCAACTTGAACTACTCTTCAAGTTATCAACATGCTTGGAATGATCCCTGCTTGGATTAAGCCAAGACTCACATCATACTTCGCTTCATCGCATCAAAGCAAAGTCTCAACTCAACAACATGGCTTGCCTCATCAAATCATGGCAAAGTCCCATCTCAACATCATCCAATCTATACATATGAGCTTCAACATCCGCTACATATGCCTTAAGCAGCTTTCACCATTCAAGAGCCTTCTTCCATAGCTTTTGAATCCTCTTTCATCATCTTGTTCCAAATCAACTACTAGCTAACTTGGAAACAATCAAATCAATCATACATTCAAATAATCAATCATTCAAACAAGATCTATTAAGCAATTTAAGCAATATCAACTATAATGGGAATTTCGTAAATAAACGAGCAAAAGTCCAACATATGTGAAATCATGGTTTTTAGCATAGATCTATCAAATATAAAACATGGGTTTTGTCTCTAATGCTTATTAAACAAACTTGCATAAGTAAACATCTTCAAAAACCATGGATCTAGACTTCGATCTAAGAAAAATGCATGAAATCTCTAACTTTAACACCCAAACATGCCACCAATCCAATATACTCCTTTGGATCCGCGTGAGAGATAACTACCACTCACCAAATCACCCAAACACCTCAAAAACCACACACTTCAGATCTGGACAGCGAAGAACAAGGCTTGATCCGGCAAGATCTCGCTTCAATCGATGAAATCTAGCCCGAACGGATGAAGATCTTCAACTTGGACACTTGAATCTTCGATCTTCAATAGATGTTAGCACTTGGTAGAAGTAGAGAAAGAAGTGAAGAAAATACTGAAGTCGAGTCTTCAAAATGGCAGCACTTCGTTGCTTCAAAAACCGGTGCCAAAAAGTGAGCCAAACCCCTCTATTTATAGGCTGAATCAACCATGAGTCGTCGCCCTTAAGTCGTCGCCGACCCAACTCCTGAGTCGTCCCCGACTCATCCCCATGCCGACTCAACACAGCCGACTTACCATGAGTCCTTCACGACTCATTGCCCTGCCGACCTAGCACAAGCCATTCACACGACTCAACAACCCAGCAACCTAACGACTTACCTACAAAGCCGACCCTATATCCCAACGACTCAACTTAAGTCGGTCACGACCTAAAAAGCCTCCGACCTAACTTAGGTCGTTGCCGACCTATCATGCTACGACCTAACAACATAGCCGACTCACGACTCAACCTATTTCCTTTAGGTCGCGCTAGCGACCTAACGACTCATCTACCAACGACTCAAGCATGCCTCTCTAAACCCTAAGTCGGCTACTTTCCTGGGTCGGTCCATCTCTAAGTCGCCTAACCTTTACGTCGCTACCCCCTCTTAGGTCGCTCTCCACTAGGTCGGTCACTTTCTTAGGTCGTTCCTCTATCCTAGGTCGCTCAACCGACCTAACTCTCAACACATTAACATCCTAACCCGTTAGCTCCTTAGGTCGCTCACCCCTACCTACGACCTATCCTATGAGTCGGCCCTCTATGAGTCGGCCACGACTCATCACTTGACCCCTATCTCGCCTCTCTTCTTAAGTCGGCAACTACTATGCCGTTCTATCCCTTAACTCGGTCCATCCCCTTAAGTCGTCTACGACTTATCTATGAGTCGGTCACGACTCATCACTTGCACTCGGGTCAACTCCTAAACGACTCAAGCTAGAGGCCACACAAACAACACTATCGACCTGCAAATTCTACGTTTTATCGACACGTAAAATACGGGTCGTTACATTCTCTCCCCCTTAGGAATTTCGCCCCCGAAATTCCAAGCAAACAACAGCAATCAAAATTATTCCGCATGCCTATCATCCATAGCAATCAACAAACCATGCATCCAATTCTAACCTAGCATGCAGAATTCTAAGACTTAGAACAAGCTACAAATTCATGAGATGTCACGACACTTTAGGGCCATACCTCGAAGAGTCCGGGATGAGCTGCCTTCATCCTCTCTTCCTCCTCCCACGTACAGTCGTTAACATCATCACTCCATTGTACCTTGAGCAACGTAATCGTCTTCCTCCTAAGCTGTTTCGTATCGGTTTCAACAATACGAAGCGGCTTACGAGGTCTCGAAACAACTGGATCAACCTCCAAGTCTTCACAGCTATCAGCAGAAACCACCGTAGTTGGGTCGTGCACATACTTCCGTAGATAAGATACATGAAAAACACTGTGCACACCCGCCATCTTTTCCGGTAACTCCAATCTATAAGCGAGCTTTCCAATACGCTCGATAATCGGGAATGGTCCAACAAATCTCGGAGTTAACTTTCCTTTCTTCCCGAATCTAATGACACTCTTCAGAGGAGAAATCTTCACAAAAACCATATCACCTACGTCGAATTCCAAATCCTTACGACGATTATCGGCATAACTTTTCTGACGATCTTGGGCTGCCTTCATTCGTTGCCGAATGATCTCTATACAATCTGAAGTCTGTCGAATCATCTCTGGCCCAAGTATCAGCTTTTCTCCAGTTTCCAACCAACATGTCGGAGAGTTACACGGTCTTCCATATAATGCCTCATATGGTGCCATACCAATACTCGACTGATAACTGTTATTATAAGCAAACTCCACCAAATGAAGGTGATCTTCCCATGATCCTCCGAAGTCCAAAACACATGCTCTAAGAAGATCTTCCAAAACTCGGTTGACTCTCTCAGTCTGACCATCTGTTTGAGGGTGATAAGCTGTACTCAAACACAACTCGGTTCCCAAAACTTCCTGGAAGCTCTTCCAAAATCTACTAGTGAACAATGGATCTCGATCGCTCACTATACTCTTCGGAACACCATGGAAACGAACTATCCCCTTAACATACAGCTCAGCCAACTTCGATGCAGTCCTAGTCGACCGAACAGGAATGAATCTTGCACTCTTGGTCAAGCGATCTACAATGACCCAAATCCCTTCATTTCCCGCTCTTGTCCTAGGCAGACCATCGATAAAATCCATCGACACTTGCTCCCACTTCCATGTAGGAACCTCTAATGGCTGAAGCAATCCACTGGGCTTCTTCTGCTCAGCTTTCACCAACTGGCAATTCATACACTTGGAAATAAAATTTCCAACATCCTTCTTCATACCTTCCCAGTAGTAGGTTCTCTTCATATCCCGATACATCTTATTTCCACCTGGATGAATTGTCAACTTCGAGTGATGACCCTCCCTCAGAACTTCATCTCTCAATCCATCTACATCGGGAACAACTAGTCGCCCTTGCTTTCGAAGCCAACCCTCTCGATCGACCTCGAATCCCTTATCCTTCTCCGGGTCCAATCCAGATTCCAAATCACAGATAATCTTGACAAGCTTATCATCTCCCCTTTGCCTCTCACCAATTCTTTCCACAAGAGTAGGCCTTATCGATAAGTTTGCCAACATCTCAGGTTCCAATTCACATCTAGGCCTGAAATCAAATCCAGCCAAATACTCAAGACTCTTCCATTCCGAAAACATGGCTCCCAAACCTGCATGTCTTCGACTTAACGCATCAGCCACTGCGTTACCTTTCCCTGGAGTATAGGCTATACCAAAATCATACGATGCTAAGAACTCTAGCCACCTTTGCTGTCGAAGATTCAAATCCTTTTGGGAAAACAGATACTTCAACGACTTATGATCTGTAAACAGCTCGAATCTAACTCCCAATAGATAGTGTCTCCACATCTTCAAAGCAAACACAATCGCCGCTAACTCCAAATCATGAGTCGGATAATTCCTTTCATGCGGCTTTAGTTGTCGACTAGCATACGCAACAACTTTATCCTTCTGCATTAGCACCGCTCCTAGTCCAGTGCCACATGCATCGGTGTAAACCACCATCTCATCATTCCCACTCGGAATAGTCAAAACAGGAGCACTCGTCAGTCGCTCTTTTAGGATTTCAAAAGCTTGCTCACACTTAGCATCCCATCTGAACACTTGGTTCTTTTTCGTCAATCCTGTTAACGGTGCAGCTATCTTGGAAAAGTCTTTGATAAACCGACGATAATATCCTGCTAATCCAAGAAAACTTCTCACATCAGATGCATTCTTAGGCCTAACCCAATCCTGGATCGCTGCCACCTTAGCGGGGTCAACCGCTATTCCATTTCCAGAGATAACATGGCCTAAGAACCTCACTTCACTCTTCCAGAAGTGACACTTTGAAAACTTAGCCTTCAGCTGATGTTTCCGCAAAATTTCCAAAACAATCCTCAAGTACGTCTTGTGCTCTTCTTCAGTTCTGGAATAAATCAGAATATCATCCACGAACACAAGCACGAACTTATTCAACTGATCTCTGAATACCCTATTCATAAGATCCACAAAATATGCTGGCGCGTTAGTCAATCCAAACGGCATTACCAGCCACTCATAAAACCCGGATGGTGTTCTGAAAGCAGTCTTCGGCACACTATCCTTTGCCACTCTCAACTGGTGAAATCCCATTGCCAAATCCATCTGAGAAAACACCTTAGCCTCGTGAAGCTGATCAAACAAGTCATCTATTCTCGGCAATGGATACTTGTTCTTCCTAGTCACCTTATTCAGCTCACGATAATCAACACACAACCTCAACGATCCATCCGCTTTGGTTGCGAACACAACTGGCGCACCCCATTCGGACACACTTCTCCGAATGAATCCTTTCCGCAAAAGGTCATCAACTTGCACCTTCAGCTCTTGCTGCTCCCTCGGTGCCATCCGCCTAAGAGGCATCACAACAGGTCTGGCTCCCTCAACTAGATCGATACGAAACTCGATCTCCCTATGCGGCGGCAACCCTTTGACTTCCTCAAAGACATTCTCAAACTCATTCACAATAGGCACCAATGACAGTCCATCCCGTGGAACAACCAGCGAATACATGAAGCTCATGAAGACGCCTTCCTCATGCTTACATCGTATCACAACCTTTCGCCCTTCCACATTTCCGACTGTCACCTCAAGCCTCTCACAATCAATCCTAGCCGCATACTTCCTAAGCCAGTCCATGCCCAAAATAATTCCGAACCCCGCAAAGTTCAGAACAAAGCAATCACAAACAAACGAGCAATCATGACTCGACACAACTAGACCACGGCATATCATACACAAACATGACGAACCCCCAACCGGATTAGTCACAACCAATGGCCTATCAACAATATCCGGTTTCATACCTAACCGGCTTACCAAATCATCACAAACAAAAGAATGCGACGCTCCAGTATCAAACAACACTCTAACTGGAACACCACAAATAGAAAGAGTACCTTGAACAACCACACTCTTCCCCTTCTCTTCAGCAGTAGGAGCTTTCGAAGACGATGGAACAGCCCCCAAAGCATAGGCTTGCACAACCTGCCTATCTTTCCTCGGTTCTGGACAATCCTTCTTGATATGTCCCAGCTTATCACAGTTGTAACACTTTCCCGGCACTTTGGGATTCTTACAATCTTTGTAAAGATGGCCCTTCTGCTGGCAGTTATAGCAAGTCACTTCACTCTTCGGCTTCTTCTGGCCATCCCTACCCCTCTGTTGCTGTTGTTTCCTCTTCTTATTGCCACTCTGCTGTGGTTTAGATCCTTCCCTGGTTACAGCAACAACAGATACTTCCTTAGGGAACAAACTCTCGTGCCTAAGAGCTTTTTCCACAAGCTTCTCAAACGGATCGTCCAGATGATCCACCAACTGCCTCCCAAGATAAGCATCCAGACCAGTCACAAACTTTTCATTCTTCTGGTAGGGAGAATCAATATACGATCTGGCATACTTAGATAAGGCTTCAAACTCAGAAATATACTCAAGAACAGGTCTCCCCCCTTGCTTGAGCTCTACAAACTTCTTAAACAAGACAGATTTCTGAGAAGTAGAGATGAACTTAGCTCCAAATCTAACTTGGAATTGCTCCCAAGTAATCTCTTCTTCTGGAGTATCGATGGTGATAGAATTCCACCAATCAGCAGCTCTTCCCTGAAGCTGTCTCGATGCAAGCTTCCTCTTAGTTGCATCCTCAATCCCTAAGTCACCAAAGATTCTTTTGCAAGCATCAATCCATCTCTGCACCTCAATAGTCGACTCCGTCCCCAAGAAAACTTTCCCTCCAAGAGCAGTATAATCCTTGCAAAGCTTGGCAAAATCCACCGGTCTCGGAGCTTGGACTTGAACTCCCACATCCACAGATGATCCTGAAGCTGGTATTCTCCTCATGATTGAAGTCATCATGGCCTCAAACATAGGAGCATAATCAACAGCTTCCCTAGCATCACGGCTACCCCTCGCAGCTTGTCTCTCACTTCGACTCATCCTTAATATCTGTAAATAAGAATGATTAGAACACCTTAAGAAACAACTGCATAAGGAGTTCAAACCCTTCTAAACTACTATGTTATATATAGTAATCATCCATCAAATTACAATTACGTCTCTCTTACGTAGTTACATCAGCGAGCGTTGGCTAAAATCGACTAACCAAAGCTCTGATACCAAATGTGACGACCGCCCATGACTCCCGCACCAAAACAAGGAAATAATGCGCTGAAAGGTGTGCCAGGCAGCCATGGACGATAGTCAGGGTAACACAAAACAAAAGAATCTCTATCGCATAACTCACAGCGCATGGATAAAATACAATAGAGAAATATAATATAGTGAAGCTCCATAGAACAGAACATCATCATATAAGCATCACAGTAGTTTTGTACAATCATCTACTCAAATCCATACATGAAAGCCTCACTACAAATCACTCAACCAAATACAGCAGCGGATACCCAGTACATATAGTAAGAAAACTAATATGCAAAGCCTCCTGCTCGTCTTCGTCATCTTCAGCGTAGAACTCCTAGCACAGCACCTGCCACCTGCTACCTAGTCTGCCCATCCCAAACATGGATGAACAGCCCAAGGTAATAAGAGGAGACATAAAACCTTGAGTCAGACAAAGTCTTAGTGAGCAGTAAATTAACTATCAAACATACCAAAAGAGCATAAAGGATAAAAGGAATAGGAACCAAACCATCCCACTCCACCTCTTCCTACAGTGATAGCCCCAGACATACACTAAGGAGAAGCAAGCACAACAACATAGACAATTAAGGTAAAGCGAATACCACTCGAGTCAAGGACGATGTTTTCCAAATACAAACCCCCAAGGCCTAAACCAAGATCAGATAAGCACCCAGAAAACACCGCTCTTGAAGCCGAATGATAATACAACCAAACATCCATGACTCTGGCTATCACTGTTATCCTTGCCTCGATTTCACCGTTAGTTGAATGACCATCTGTCAAGGGCTAATGGTAACCCCGGTTCTAACCATAACTCCGCACACTGCCTTGTGCCTAGGACTTATCTACTTTGCCCAGAGTACTCAACTACCTACCTGTAGTCTTTTGGGTGTCCCGACTACCTACCTGTAGTCGTTATGGGCGCCCCATGTACTCTTGCTTTTGAGCATGCTAGAACCTTCAACAACGACGAGATCCAAGCCTCCTAGCCATCCTTCTTGACGACTATCCTCATACAAGCTCAAGCTACCTCTTGAACAATCCATTATCAACCAACTTGAACTACTCTTCAAGTTATCAACATGCTTGGAATGATCCCTGCTTGGATTAAGCCAAGACTCACATCATACTTCGCTTCATCGCATCAAAGCAAAGTCTCAACTCAACAACATGGCTTGCCTCATCAAATCATGGCAAAGTCCCATCTCAACATCATCCAATCTATACATATGAGCTTCAACATCCGCTACATATGCCTTAAGCAGCTTTCACCATTCAAGAGCCTTCTTCCATAGCTTTTGAATCCTCTTTCATCATCTTGTTCCAAATCAACTACTAGCTAACTTGGAAACAATCAAATCAATCATACATTCAAATAATCAATCATTCAAACAAGATCTATTAAGCAATTTAAGCAATATCAACTATAATGGGAATTTCGTAAATAAACGAGCAAAAGTCCAACATATGTGAAATCATGGTTTTTAGCATAGATCTATCAAATATAAAACATGGGTTTTGTCTCTAATGCTTATTAAACAAACTTGCATAAGTAAACATCTTCAAAAACCATGGATCTAGACTTCGATCTAAGAAAAATGCATGAAATCTCTAACTTTAACACCCAAACATGCCACCAATCCAATATACTCCTTTGGATCCGCGTGAGAGATAACTACCACTCACCAAATCACCCAAACACCTCAAAAACCACACACTTCAGATCTGGACAGCGAAGAACAAGGCTTGATCCGGCAAGATCTCGCTTCAATCGATGAAATCTAGCCCGAACGGATGAAGATCTTCAACTTGGACACTTGAATCTTCGATCTTCAATAGATGTTAGCACTTGGTAGAAGTAGAGAAAGAAGTGAAGAAAATACTGAAGTCGAGTCTTCAAAATGGCAGCACTTCGTTGCTTCAAAAACCGGTGCCAAAAAGTGAGCCAAACCCCTCTATTTATAGGCTGAATCAACCATGAGTCGTCGCCCTTAAGTCGTCGCCGACCCAACTCCTGAGTCGTCCCCGACTCATCCCCATGCCGACTCAACACAGCCGACTTACCATGAGTCCTTCACGACTCATTGCCCTGCCGACCTAGCACAAGCCATTCACACGACTCAACAACCCAGCAACCTAACGACTTACCTACAAAGCCGACCCTATATCCCAACGACTCAACTTAAGTCGGTCACGACCTAAAAAGCCTCCGACCTAACTTAGGTCGTTGCCGACCTATCATGCTACGACCTAACAACATAGCCGACTCACGACTCAACCTATTTCCTTTAGGTCGCGCTAGCGACCTAACGACTCATCTACCAACGACTCAAGCATGCCTCTCTAAACCCTAAGTCGGCTACTTTCCTGGGTCGGTCCATCTCTAAGTCGCCTAACCTTTACGTCGCTACCCCCTCTTAGGTCGCTCTCCACTAGGTCGGTCACTTTCTTAGGTCGTTCCTCTATCCTAGGTCGCTCAACCGACCTAACTCTCAACACATTAACATCCTAACCCGTTAGCTCCTTAGGTCGCTCACCCCTACCTACGACCTATCCTATGAGTCGGCCCTCTATGAGTCGGCCACGACTCATCACTTGACCCCTATCTCGCCTCTCTTCTTAAGTCGGCAACTACTATGCCGTTCTATCCCTTAACTCGGTCCATCCCCTTAAGTCGTCTACGACTTATCTATGAGTCGGTCACGACTCATCACTTGCACTCGGGTCAACTCCTAAACGACTCAAGCTAGAGGCCACACAAACAACACTATCGACCTGCAAATTCTACGTTTTATCGACACGTAAAATACGGGTCGTTACAGATACACAACAACCCAACACAGCGGAAATATATATATAAATAAGTACGAGAGTACGCATCGTCATCCAGCTCGTCTCCTGAGCTCCACAGCATTATATCCTGTATCCTATAATACTCGGTCTGACCCGAGCATTACAGTTAAATAATACCCGAGTCAGTCTGGAATACCAGCGTGAGAAAATCACAGCCAATTGATCATTAAAGTTTCAAAAATCCTTTGAAAACAAAAGCATCTCGTAAGACCACGCCACAAATAAACATGTCGGGATTTTACCTTACGATAGCTAAAACAATTTTTTTATAGAAATCTTCTGATATTATAATAGGGTCTATATACAAATACTTATAAAATAGCCGAAATTGTTACATTATTAAATTCCAGCTACCAGCCACAAAATGGGTAATACAAACAAAACTCGTACAAGGCTCGTAGGGAGAATGGATTTCCAACCAATGACTAGGCACTGGGGTACCACCTGTCACAGTACGGGGCCTAGATCACCGTACCGAGGAGTACTCCCACTCCCCTGCAACACAAGGCCGGGACTACCCCTTACTGGATAATCCCGAGTGAGATCACCCCACGGTTGGGATCAGCAACCGCCCACTAAGCCGAAATAAAAAGGGACATCTAGACTGGAATGACCTCACCCTGCTTGGATGCTACCCACCTAGCCTTGCTGCATAACCCCTGATTTTCAGTCATTCCCATTTGATGAGGCTTGAGGCTAAGCGTTACCTTTAAGAACAATATCCCTTAGAATGCCCATCGTCCACCTGACGATGTTTCCGCAAGCATTCATCCATACAAGTCCGTCCCGGGTTCGAACGGAACCGAAGGCACTATTCCTACTACATCCATTTTGGAAATATCCTCAGGATTAGTAGCGATTAGCCCTTGCACTTCACTGCTCCAACTTCGACTCCAACTCGTTTACACGAAACGTACAAACCGGATCGAAGTGGTTTTCGAGAAATAAATCTCGATCCCGGTCTCTTCGAAACGATCAACGTATTTGTCCAATATTGATAGTCGGTTATTTAACTATCAATTTATATTCACAAACATCCATCAAACAATAAATAATTTTTTCCCAAATTATTTATTTATCTCAAAAATATGCTCACAAGATATATTTTCACTTTTCAAATTCCTTTGAAAATAGTTTTCAAAACTATCTACCTTTCTCAAAATAAATTCCAAGTATTTCTATTTCTACTGGAATCACCAAGCACAAAACTAGATTTTCTAAATTAATTTAAAACACTTTACTTTTAAAAATATACTTTAAAACATTCAAGTTAAAATTACTATAATAATTTGTTAAACATACATACTATATGAATATTTGAAAATAAGGTTACTTAATAAAATATAAAACTAGATTTCTACCGTTAAAAACAAAATACTATGTTATTTCTTAATAATTACTGCTAAAATGGATTAAAGAAATTCTTACTTTAGACTTTAAGTATTAGAAATAACAAATTTTACAAAACTTGCTTTCCTTTAAAAAAACAACTTTAAAACATTAAATTTATATTTAAAATTTGCTTTTAAAAAAAAACGTGTACTTGGCCATCCAAAGAAAATTCCAACTTCAAGCACTTAAATCAATTTTCCCCAAATTGATTTTCAATTTATTTATTTGAAATAAGTTTCTTTAATTTCTCAATTTATTTCAAAATTCATTAATTATGGCCTTAATTATTATTGTTATTATTTTCCATTTGATCTTTTAAACCTTTTAACTGAAATATACAAATTTCAGCTTTTCCCAATTTCTTCTTTATTCTTTCAATAATTTAAATATTAAATATTAAATAAATGTTTTGTTATATTAAATAATATCATTGAAGTTTCAAACTTCATTAACTTTCTGTTTATTCAAAAATTCCTTTCCATATATAGAATTTTATTAATTAGCATTAAACACTGCTATTATTCTTATCCGATTTATTCTTAATTTATTTAAAATTTCTATAATTATTTCCCTTACAAATTCCCTTCATTTTATTTCCAAATTCCAATTCTATATATCTTGATAACTTAGTGCACCTGAAAATATTCAGATAAACCATATCGTCCAATATTCCAATTATCCACAATATTCATCACAGAATATAAAATAATCACAACAGGGGGTATTAAATAATTTAAATAAATGTTGAGGGATCCAGTTGGATCCCTCCAACCTGTTTTCCCTGCATCTACAGATATTAGCATAATATAAAATGCCACTTCCATATATATATATATATATATATATATATATATATATATCACACTCTAGCACATCAATCAATCCGATCATTCAACAATATTTTAAATTCAATCATTTAAATTTAAATTTAAGTTTAACTGAGTGAGATTAACTCACCTTTTGCTTTATTTTTGCAATCCGATCCAATCCGTCTTGTATCCATTAGATTTTTGACCTTGTATAACAATCATACAATTTATTATCGCTTTGAAATAACTTGAACCATTTATTTCCATTTAATAGATTAGTTTTAGAAACTAAAAAAAATAAATTATGCTAACAGTACAAATTATCCACCTTAATAATTTATTTTAAAATAGACCGGTAAATTTAAAATGCGAGCATGTCTACTTATGTTATTATTACATATTTTCCTTCAACTTCCTGTATATACATATAAATTAAAATTTGCATTCATATATAAAATAATATTATCTGTATTCAAGATAAAAACATAATTGCTCAATATTTTACCGTAACCAATCTGCATATATATATATATATATATATATATATATATATATATATATTTAAACATCATCCAACATGAATTTAAATTAGGTTTAACTGGAAAATAAGTTAAAATAACTACCTCACTGCTATCACCAAGCCGACACACGCGCTCCTCCCTAAGCCCACGCGCCCGCAGCAACCCTAATCCACCTCCATCTCGAGCGACGCCGTAGTCGAACTCGATCGCGAGAGAGTTCGCCGCCCCGAACCTTAGCATAGAACGCGACCTCCGGCCTTGCTCGAAAGCTCGAGCTGCCTCGGCCCCTCGATTCGCTCGCGCACGAAGCTCCCCTTCGATCTCACAAGAATCGCGCAAAAATATGAACCCAAAACAGTCGAATCCCTAGCCCCAATGCTCTCTTAGACTTCGCTGAAGGAATTTCTCCGGTCAATTTGAATTCGAAAATCACGAGCCCCCATACTCGAGAAGAGGCACGATGATTTCAGATCGACCGCCATTTCCCTCTTAATTTATTTATAGATCGAATACCTTGACTTTGTGAATAAGAGATAGAAAAGGAAGCAACCATTTCCTTCTAATAGATCTGGATGGGAAACAAGAAGACATCATATTGAAAAGTAATGGGAAACAAGAAGACATCATATTGAAAAGTAAAGGCTTCGGCCATTTTTGCTTCTCTCTTCCTTTTTTTTTAGCATGAAAAAGGGGCTTTTGATAAAAAGAGACGAGTGTTGAAGTATACGGGAAGATAAGGGAAGACTTGGCGTACACAAGAAGCTTAACTATTTTAAATTAAATTTCAAACAGTGGATGGTGATTAGCACGTGAACAGATAAAAAAAATTTAAATAGAATTTCGATGAAAATTTCCAACGCGTTTATGTATCGTACGCTCACATAACAACCCCAATCAATACGAAATTTAAAATCCGATAATAATTCAATATTACGAATCCAATGGAACTGGTTTCGTCGAATTTCGAGACTGTGCCTCGGAAGGCTATTTTTAAATTCAATTTAAATGATATAAATTTTAATACTGAACAAACCACTATTAATTTCAATTTTACAGTTTCTATTACTCTCAGTACTATCAATATAAATTTTCAAGCCTTCAAATTCTTTTTAATAGGCTTAAAATTCTAAATTCAACATTTCATCCAATTTTAAATTATTTAAATTCAATAGTTAAATTATCAAATGAATTGTGATATTCGTAATTCAAGTTAAAATTACTCTATTGAATATTCAAAATCAATTTAAATATTCTGATTTAAATGCTTGAAAATTCCGGTCGTCACAAAATCTCAATAGTGTCAACGCATAGAAATGGCACAATAAATGAACATCGTTATTAGAGCTCCAAGTTGCTCTACTGCATCCAGCGTAAGTAAACACATAGATTAAATCAAATAAATCTCATATTAAAAAAGAATACAAAAAACATGATGGTGTAAAATGAGAGAGTAAATTCTCATCATCTTAAGCTCTTAAGCTTCCATGGAAACTTCATTACACCATTAAACGACCAAGTAAACAGTTAATACGATGACAGCTAGACATGTATGCAATTTAGTTCAATACAAATATAAAAGCTGTCTTCAAACGTGTTCTCCATCCACCATTGGATTTGATAAATTGCAACTGTGCAAGATCTACAAGTTGCAAAACTCTGTATATAGAATTGATGGCAGATAACATTGTGAATTCCCTTCGTTACAAGTAAGTATTGCAAAGACCAAGTATATATGCTCCTTGGAGGAAATGAAGTGATGTTTAATCGGGACGTCGACACATTGAAAGCTTCATTAGTAACGTCATCACACACACTAAAGTGCGCGTACATGAGGACACATTGGAGTATCGAAACTCAACATGTGGTATCAGAGCCAATGGTTCGAGGGACCATTAATAATGCGAGAGTGACCTAAGTATGATTCCTTAAGGCTTGAGCAAAGAAGAACGACTCATCACGGTGGAGACATGGTTGAGCATCCTAAGAACTCATGGATACGCAGCCCTCCTTCACTATGCTGAAAACTCGATATCTTTAAGATGACTGAGTGGATGTACTCGCCTTAAGGTGAAGATTTGATAAAAAACATATGACTACAGAAAGAAGTTGAAGCAGTCTGGCCTAATTACAGAGCTTTTTAAGTATACTCCAAAGAAGGTTTGAGGAAATGCTCACGAAGAGGAGATTGTTAGGTATGACTCGCATTGTAGGTGCGTGTGTTGGACGAGTAAGTCCTTCATCGCAAGAAATATGAATATGTGATTAATGGCACATAACATTAGAAATTTATTTCATTATAAGTAAGTGTTTCCAAGACCAAGTATATGCTCATTGAAGGTGATGAAGAGATGTTCACTTGGGACACTGACATATTAGTAGCCTTGTTAGGTGGGGTCATCATACACGATGAAGCGAATGTACATGAGGATGCATTGGAGTGCCGAAACTCTACACTATATAGGGCCAATATACAAATATTATTATTACAGTTTAACTTAAAAAGATAAAGAAAAAACCATTATAATAGTAAATCCAAAAGCTATTAATTTATTTAACAGTATAAAGTTATAAATTATTAAATTAGTCGGTTGTTTTTTTATTAAAAATCAAAATAAAAATGTAACATCCCGTATCTGTAGGCCAAAAGCTAAGCGCTACAGATGCTGCAGTCATCAATAGTATTAACTTCTGGTGACAAAATACGGTAATGCTAATGGTATCCATAATATCAGAAGCACTTGAATATGAGCAGAATCATAGATTTCCAAAAGCAATATTTCCAGTGATTACATTTCAAATAAGATCATATCCAAGTTACAAAATCGCCAAACGTATTTCAAGTCCATGATCAAATATAAGTTACAACAATACGCCAAGAGCGACATATGAAGATGCCCCTTTGGATGATCAAAGCAATGTAGACATAATTATCTTAATACACAACGGAAACAAAGAACGAACAAAATTCCTAAATTAGGTATCCATCAGCCAAATGCTAGTCTTCGGATGCTTTATTCGCTAAAACTGGCAACCAAAACCCTTATCCTACTCAAATCAATTTTGAGCACATGAAAATTTAAGGGGAAATAAAAACTTCGAGTCAGACATAAAACCTAGTATGAATAATTTCTATTATATCTCTATGTACTAATGTTTAATGCGACCACGCCGCTTAGCAGAACGGGTTTCCCCTCACTAATATCTCTGTTCAAATCATATATTTTGCAAATCCTTTCTTGCAACCAAACCGGTTAATCAAATGATTGTACTAATAACATAACAATATCCATTATGCTAAAACAGGAAATAAATGGACCAACGATCCAAAATCTGAGCTAGCTGATCTTTACTGAACTAATTATCTTAAAACTGATTATACCAAACTAGCAATATCCTTTATGCTAAATAGTGGACCATCTGTCCATAAAATAGGTAAAAAAGGTGGATTAACTGTCCCTAAGAAGTAGCAAGGTCTGTTATGCTAACGAATGAACTAATATTCATAACTGGGCTAACGACCTTTATCTAGACTAACTATCTTTTGGGATGGCTGCCCTCAAAATAGACCGACTGTCCAAATTTAAATGAGCTAACTGCCCGAATTTTCTTAGGGTTGACTACCCTTTAAATTTTGCTTGGAAATATTCTTAAAATGATTTAGTCCATCAAATCATATATATATATATATATATATATATATATATATATATATATATATATATATATATATATAAGGAAAATATACCTTTAGCTTTATTCTAAGCTATTTTGCCATGTTATATATACTTTACTCAAAATAATGTTGATGATGTTTAATAAGGATTATCTATCCTTTTAAAATAAGTTAAAGTCGTTAATAACTTTAAACACTTAGGCTATCTGCCTAGTCATTATATTCGAAACCTTTGTTTAAAACCTTTAAACAACCCTTTCGAAATCATTGAAGGTAACCCCTTCGATGCCATTGAAAAACCTTTCGAAAACATTGAAGCTAACTCCTTCAAAACCGTTGACCTTTTGAAAATATTGAAGGTAGCCCTTTCGAAGCCAATAAAAGCCTTTTCTGTAAAAGCCTTAAAATATATGACATCCGCCTTTAAAACCATTTAAACCTTGCCTTCAGAAAACATTGAAAAACCTTGTCTTTCGACCCTGTCGAAAGCTCTCACCTTTCGACTTTGTCAAAAGCTATGCTTTCGACCCGATCGAAAGCTTGGGGAACCACCTCTTTCAAAACCATTGAAAAATCTTTCGAAAGCATCAAACTAAACTCTTTCGACAACACTTTCGGGTTCAATTTAAAACAAGTGGAAACCTTTTGAAACCATTCGAGGTTAACTACTTTGAAGCCTTTAAAATGTTTCGATTTAAAACGTTTGGATTATGTCTTCAAGTAGAGCAAAAGGATCGTAAAACATTGGGGTCGAAAGCTTCTGCTTCGAAACCCTTTGAAAGTAACTCTTTCAAAACCATTTCATAAACAATGAAGTGATGGTGTCGAAACCATCCCTTCAAAAGCAATACACGATAAATTTTAGAAAACAAAAGATTCCCTTCCAAACCATCTGGATCGAAAGGTAGGAAGCGGCAGTTGTGCTTCCGACCTTGTCGAAAGATTTTCTTTTCGACCTTTTCGAAAGCTATCAATGCTTTCAACCTTGTCAAAAACTCATATTTAAAACAAAAACTAATCGAAAGTTCTACTTTACAACCATTTGACTTTGTCGAAAGCATTTAGGTTGAAAGCAACCTTGTCGAAAGCTCTTTGTCGAAAGCTAGCAGGCGTATTTTCCTTAATACCAAAACAAAACTTCATTTCTTTTGGAACCTCTTGGGTTTCGACCCTATAACTTTCGACCTTGTCGAAAGCTAACCTTTCGACCTTATCCAATTTACTATGTGCCAATTGCCAGATACCATGTGCATTGGTTCCGACCTTGTCGGAAGCTATGATTTCGACCTTTTCGGAAGGTGAGGAATAGAGGCGGAAACCTAGTTGCCGAAGGAGACAAAACAGTTAAACGCCTGTTTATTTGTACTTAAAAATAGTTCTTTTGTACATAACCGACTTGTTTGTCTAAATTCGATTGGCTGCCAAACTTTTATGTTCAAAAGTGCTTCCATCTTTCCATTTTTGGAAATATAAATAATTTTAAAAAAGTCCCTTCTCCTTTATAATTATACAATATATTTAAATCCCATGCCTTATATAATTTTATATAACTATTAAAACACCTTTGAAAAATTCCAGAAAATCGTTTTATATATGTTTTCCAACATATAAAATTTTTGGACCCAAATAATAAATTATTTTCCCGTAAATAATTTTATAATCCAAAATGCTATTTTCTTTGAAAATTCATAGTAAATCCACGAAAATTCAAAAAAAATCTAAAAATTGAAACACGCCTCTAAAATGTCATTTTAGATCTTCATAAAAATTCACAAGGCAATTGGATGTCATTTAGTAGGGTTTATATTTCAAAACATATCATATAATGTATATGAACATTTATAAATCATCAACATGTATATATAATTATTATATCATTCAAAAACATGGCAAATAATTGCAAAATATTCGGATTTAGCCTTAAAACCAAAACTAATAAAAATTGGAGATGTAAACATTATTTCCTTTGCTTTAGAGATTAAAGGAGTTTGAGATTTGAATAGATTTGATTTGAATTTTCTTTTCCTTTAGCTTTTCTTAATTTTCTCTTCCCCTTTCCTTGTTAATGGTGGCCGACTTCTTTTTATAAAATTTTGAAATGAGAATGAACGTGTACAATACACAGCTATGAGAAGTAAATATAGGAATGGCCTCTTTCCCATAATGTCCCTCCTCTAATTAAATTTTAAACTCTTCTTTTATTTGTTTAGTTTTTAAATGGCATGGCTAACTTAATTAAAATCAAATCTCAATCTCCTAATCAATACATTATTTTATTTAGTTTAACTAACTAAATCTTCTAAGTAATGTTACCAAAAATCCAGGGCGTTACAAATTCCCCTTCTTAAAGAATTTCTTCCTCGAAATTACAATAAGGCACATAATAAATCTAACAAGAAGGTAAAACATACCATCAAAACAAGTCAAGATAAGTATCTCTAATCCCACTCTCAACGTCCCAAGTATAGTCTTTGTCGTTGTCACTCCATTGGACTTTGACTAATCTGACCATCTCGGTTCTAAGCCTCTTCTCATGTCTCGAAACAATGCGAACTGGCTTCCTCATTATGTTCAAGTTTGGTTCTACCACTAAATCATCTTGCACTGTCGGTGCAATAAAAGTCTCCGGGTCTCCAACAAACTTTCTGAGATGAGAAACATGAAAAACATCGTGGATACCTACCAAACTGCTCGGGTAAATGTAGTCTATAGGCGAGTTTCCCATTCCTTTCAAGATAGGAAAAGGTCCAACGAACCTAGGAGATAACTATCCAGTTTTCCAAATCCAAGCACATCCTTCATCGATGATACTTTGACGAAAACGTGATCTCCAACGAGAACTCCAAATCTTTCCGTCTCTTATCTGCATAACTTTTCTTCCTAGACTGAGCCTCCTTCATTCTAGTTCGAATGATCTCAATCTTTTTTGCAGCCTCTCTAACTAGATCTGGACCAAGAAATAACCTATCCCCAGTCTCTAACCAATATATGGGAGATTTGCATGGCCTTCCATACAAAGCTTCAAACGGTACCATCCCAATACTAGTCTGATAATCGTTGTTATACGAAAATTCGACTAGATGCAGATGGCCCTCCCGTGTTCCTCCGAAATCCAGAAAACAAGCTCTTAACAAATTTTCTAAGATCTTGTTAACTCTTTTTGTTTGTCCATCTGTCTATGGATGGTAAGCGGAACTCATCTTTAGCTTGGTTTCCAAAACTTCCTGCAGACTCTTCCAAAATTTGCTTGTAAACAAGGAATCTCTATCACTAACTATACTGCTAGGAATTCCATGCACTATAACCACATTCTTCATGAACAACCTCGCTAAAAAAGGAGCCGTCTTGGTTGACCTAACTGGAATGAAATGGGCACTCTTGGTCATTCTGTCCACTATGACTCATATACATTCATTTCCTCTGTTCGACCTTGGCAACCCGTTTATGAAGTCCCTAGAAATAGAATCACACTTCCAAACTGAAATATCTAACGACTAAAGAAAACCATTTGGCTTTCAGTGTTTGGCATTTTCCTGTTGGCAATTCAAGCACTGCCTTACACACAAACCAATATCCCTCTTCATTCCTTCCCATATAAAACTCCTCTTCATATCCTGATACATCTTGGTACCTCTGGGATGTATAGTGAATTTCAAACAATGGAAATCCTCCAAGACATCCTTTCTTATGTTTCCTACACTCAAAACACATAATCTTCCTTTCTTTTTCAATCATCCATTGTGGTCAAGACCGAAATCTTCCAAGTCATTGCTCTTGGTCCCTTCCCTAAGCTTCCTGATACATTTAGCTAACACTAGATCCTCCATCTACTTAGAAGCAATCTGTTCGATCAACACTGGTGGAACTTTCAAACAAGACAATACAACTGCATCTCCACTAGACCTAGTCTCGAATCTCCAGTGTACTATGCAATCTGCTAATGCTTCTAAATCTTTCCGCTCAGTCATCATTGCAAACACTGCTCTCTGATGCTTCTTGCTAAGTGCATCTGCAACCTTGTTGCCTTTCCCTGGTGTGTACTCAATCCCAAAATCATAAGAGGCAACGAACTCTAACCATTTCTGTTGCCTCATATTCAGCTCCTTTTAAAAGAATAAATACTTCAGCGACTTACGATCTGTATACAGTTTAGACCTTTCTTCCAAAAGGTAATGTTTTCATACCTTCAAGGCAAAAATTACTGTAGCCAATTCTAAATCACGCGGGATATCTAACCTCATGCAGTCTAAATAGTCTAGAAGCATAGGCAATCACTTAGCCTCTCTGCAACAACACTGCTCCTACTCTTGTCCACACGCATCCGTATAAACTACCAAATCCTGATTCCCTTCTGGAACAACTAACACAGGTGCATGGGTCAATAAGCGTTTCAAACTTTGGAATGCTTCCTCATACTTATCGGTCCACACAAACTTAACATCCTTCCTTGTCAGCCTGGTCATCAGTGCTGCTATCCATGAGAAATCCTTCATGAATCTCCGATAATAACCAGCCAACCCAGGAAAACTCTTGATCTCGTTTACTGTCTCGGGTCTCTTCCAACTATTCACTACTCTATCTTAGTTGTATCCATTGACAACCTTTCCTCTGAGAGTACATGACTAAGAAACTTCACCTCTTTCTTCCAGAAGTGTCACTTTGAAAACTTCGCCTTCAGCTGATGTTGCCTTAGCGTCTCAAGAGCCACTCTAAGATGAACTTCATGCTCTCTTTTATCCTTAGAGTAAATCAAGATGTCATCTATAAAAACCAAAATGAACCTATCCAAGTGCTCTCGGAAAATCCGTTTCAACAAATCCACAAAGAAAGCTGGCGCATTCGTCAGTCCGAACGGCATAACCAACCATTCGTATGGCCCATATCTGGTTCTGAATGCCGTCAAATATATACTATCCTCTACTACCCTAAGCTAATGGAAACCTATTGTCAAATCCAACTGGGAAAATACCTTTGCTACACTCAACTGCTCGAACAAATCGTCAATCCTAGGCAATGGATATCGATTCTTTATCATCCTCTCATTCAACTTACGATAATCGATACATACCCTCAACGATCCATCCGACTTCTTAGCAAACACTACCGCCGCACCCTACATTGAATTGCTTGGCCTAATAAAACTCTTGCCCTTTAGATCCACCAACCGCTCCTTTAACCCCCTCATCTCTGAAGGAGTCATTCTACTTGGCGGCCTACTCACTGGTTCCGCTTCCAAAACCAAATCTATCCGAAACTCGATGGCTCGCTTCCGTGGCAATTCAACTACAGCTCAAACACATTTGTGAACTCTTTAATTACCAAAACACGACTTAACTCATCATCTGAATCCAAAGCACCAACAATGTAATCACTACACCGCCAGAACCTTCTCCGGTGAAAACAATCTGGTCACTACAATCAAGGTGTCTAAGAGACATCTTCCTACTTTGGAAAAATATCTTAGCATCGTACTCACTTAACCAATACATCCCAAGGATAATCCCAAACCCCACAAAATCAAACAGATGCAAACGGCACACAAAATGATGACCTAACTGGTCACACCTCAACCCTAGAGTTGCATACCCTCCTATTGGATTCACAATCCGTAAGGAAGTAATTAAATATGTGGGTTCAATGTTAAGCTTATCTACCAACCATATAGATATAAAAGAATACAATGCACCGGTATCAAATAAAACGCTAATTGACATACCATGAATCTGAAGCGTTCCTTTAAGAACTGCCTTTCCTTTCTCCTAGGATGTTGGCTTAGAAGAAGCAGGCTCCAATGCATATACCTTGCCCTTACCATCTCGAATGGGCTCCTTGCATTAGTTCTTGTAATGGTCTATCTGGTCACAGTTGAAGCACTTGACATTCTTCATCTTAGCAAAATCCTTTGCTTTCCCTGAGTGACACTCATTAGCAAAGTGCCCTTTCTTGTCGCACTTATAGTAGACAACCTCAGTCTTCCTCTTCTGGCCCTACCCAACCTAGACCTCCTCAGCCTTGCTCTTCTCCAGAGACTCAAGGACTTCCTTCTACCTCATAGCCATCTCCACAACAATATCAGAAGGATCCCTAAGGTGATACAAAGTAATGCTAGCCAATTATGGCTTCAATCCTCTAATGAACTTCTCATTCCACTTCAACAATATATCCACTGAAGCATACCCATACCGGACTAAGTCTTCATACTTCCTAGCATATTCTACAACAGACATCTCACCTTGCACTAGCTCAACAAACTGCCTAATCAAAGCTGACTATGCCATAATAGACATGAACCTCTCCTGGAATCTCCTCTTGAAATCCTTCCAGGTCATTGCCTCCTCATCAACTGTTACAGTCAAACTGTTCCACAAGGACAATGCAGCTCCCTAAAGCTGCCTGGATGCCAACCTCTCTTCTACTCATCATTGAGCTCTAGGTCTGCAAAAATCCTTTCACGGTGCAACAACCAGTTCTCTACTTTAATGGAAACCTACAACGACTTGCCTCCAAGCTTCAAAAAATCGCCACTCATTTTAGCTAAATGATTAACTACTTGAACCTCCAGAACCCCTACTCCTACAACATTTCCTCCTAACACTCCGGCTGTAACTCCTACCTATATCATATTCCTGAAATACTGATACATGGCTTCCATACCGACGTACGGGACCTCTGCACCAACATTCTCTACCTGACCTTGGTTTCTCCAGCACTAGGTCCGACACTCCTTTTGGCGCTTCCTCCTCCTGGGTTAACTCTGCTTCTTCTGCTATTCATATCTGTATTCAAAGCTCATGAGATATAGAAAGATAACCTAATCAAAGATATGAGAATGGAGATAAAGCGCATACTTATACATAGCAAATACAAGTACATAACTATAGCGTTATTCTAACCCAAATCTTACTCTAATTCCTTTTGATTTTATTTTCAAAATCATTTTTAATCAAAATTTTCCATAAAACTTTGCTCTGATACCAAGTTGTAACATCCCGTATCTGTAGGCCAAAAGCTAAGCACTATAGATGTTATAGTCATCCACAGTATTAACTTCTAGTGATGAAATACGGTAATGCTAATGGTATACATTATATCAAAAGCACTTGAATATGAACAGAATCATAGATTTCCAAAAGCAATATTATCCGTGATTACATTTCAAATAAAATCATATCCAAATTAAGAAATCCCAAACGTATTCCCAATCAACGATTAAATATAATTTACAACAATACACTAAGAGCGACATATGAAGGTGCCCCCTTGGAAGATCAAAGCAATGTACACATAATTGTCTTAATACACAACGAAAACAAATAACGAACAAAATTCTTAAATTAACTATCCGTCAACAACCTGCTCGTCTTCGGATGCTTTATTTGCCAAAATCTACTAAAACCTGAAAACCTAAAGCTTTAGCCTACTCAAGTCAATTTTGAGCACCCGAGAGTTAAAGGAGTGGAAATAAAAAATGTCAAGTCAGACATAAAGTCTAGTATGAATAGTCTATTAACTAGTATTTAGTGAGATCACACCGCATAGTGAAATGGGTTTCCCATCACTAATATCTCTTTTCAAATCATATATTTTGCAAATCCTTTCCTGCAACCAAACTGGTTAATCGATGATTATAATAACAACACTGTTTGCACTAAAAATGGTCACAAACCCAAGTGTCGTGAAAGCACCAAACAATGAATATAAATTAGCAATATTCGAGCACAAGTCTAGATCAAAGCAAGCAACAAACAACAATCCAGAAATAACAGTCAGAAACACAAAATTTATAGTGGTTCGGCTATCTCCGGCCTACGTCCACTTCAAAGTTTTTTTTATCTTTTTATTGATGTTCTTTGCTGATTACAAATGATTGCAACCGTTACAATGGAGAAGTTCGAGTATAACAGCAGTAGTAAGGTATAGGATCGAATCCGGCAGAGTCTGGACGTCGAATGGCCAACGATCCTTTTTCTATAGGCTTCAGGGAGTATTTATAGGCGTAGGAGGCTGATATCACGCTCAAACTTCGGAAGACTTCTTCTGGCACGTGAGTGGGCCCACGCGACCGACACCACCAAGTTTCGACTTGATCTGTGATCGATACGAAGCAATTTCGTATCCATCAAAAAATGATCCAATCGAGCTGAAACTTGGTAGGATTGTTCTTTACCCTCTATGCGAGCTACTGTGAAAATTTCGTTGCATTTGGATCAGCATTTTTGGAGATATGATCGATTCAATCTCGTGTTTTCCGTAGCCTGCTGTCTTCGAACCCATGCTTTCACATCCATCTGCTTCGTCTCGATCAAGGCACGCGCCTATCTGCTGACATGGCGCTACTTCCCAGGCCAGATCCTAAATTCGTGCCGATTTGAAGGTTTCTTCCTTCGAACCATGCATGTCCTTCGTCGCTTTGAACGCTTCTTCCCTTGATTCGCGCTCGCATCCATACTTTGCGTTCGTTCGTGCCGATAATTTTACTTTGCATCTGTATCTAACTGCTTGCACAATCATATGGATACGAAGCTAGACACTAATGGATACAAACGAAGCCTTACCCGATGGATACGAGTGAGGCCTTTCCTGATGGACACGAACTACGATAGCTTCCTATGGGTACAAAAGTGCCAAATCCTTCTATCACCGATACGAAACGATCGAGTCGAGCCGATCGATACGAACGAGACCGATTCGAAACCTTGCTTGACGATCAATACGAAATGTATCGACTCGAACCACCTTCTGCTGATCGATACGAGGCGCATGTCCTGTTTATGGATACGAACTTCATCGGTGCGAGCCGAGGTTCCTCGATGGATTCGAACTCATTCGTTGCGAAGTTGATGGATACGAAACAAGACATGATGATGGATGCGGATTCTATTGATGCGAAGTTAATGATGTCTGATGGATACGAAGGTGATGGATACGAAAATGGGGTTATCACCTTCAATTTGCATCGATCATAACTTGAGCATACAAACTCGGATTGACTTGAAATTTGGAATGCGGGCTTTTACAGCTTTGTCTTATCAATCGCAGCCCGGTCCGGACTCGGACAAAATTCATCGATACCCATGGTTATCCTGCAATGCATAGTTGATACTCATGGCTTGTCATTATTGTTTTTCAGTTAATTTTTGGGTATCTCAGCTTTGTCAAAAAGTGGGATAACAGACACAACAATATCCATTATGCTAAAACAGGAAATAAATGGACTAACTGTCTAAAATCTAAGCTAACCGCTCTCTACTAGACTAACTGTCCAAAAATTGATTATACCAAAATAGAAATATCCTTTATGCTAAATAATGGACTATCTGTCCATAAAACAAGTAAAAAGGGTGGATAACCTATAGAGGACTCTTGGTGAGCCATTCTATATTTCCTTAACAGCCATAAGAATGTAACATGTAAGTGTTCCCAGTCATTAAAAGTGAATCACCATTCATCCAATGGACAAATTAAGTACATTAGTCTTACTGGTGTATCAATAACCCATTCTTGAAACACTTATGATTAAGTACATTTAAGGATAAATGTCTATTTGTACGATCCAATAAACATAGTTGCAAACTCTTTCATAACTACGATCGACAGCTAGACAATTTTCCCTAAAAAGTTTTATCGTATGCTATAATATGCTCTCATGACATTATATACATGTGTGTATATATGTATACATAGAAACAGAAATAAAACCAAAAAGCATACGTTTATTCAGAGTAAGATTCATTACAAGAGTTAAAAATAACATAATTGCCCCTAGGACTCCACTTAACTCAATAATTCTCCCACCTGCACTTGAGACAAATTATGGTGTCTCATACCCATAACTTGGATCAGTCTTTCAAGAATAAACTAAGAACCGAGCCTTAATGAGTGGATCTGTAATATTATCTACAGTATATACTTATTTGATGGCCACTTCTCCATCATGGAACCTATCGTATCTATGGTAATTGTGGAGAATGTCTCGATCTCTTATGAGATTTTAGTTTCTTAGCAATGAAAATCACTGCATTGTTATCACAATACGTATTGGACTATAAACGGTTGGATTCACCCCTAGCTCCCTTATAAATTCATGAATTTATACTACTTCCTTTGTGGCATTATTCAAATCGATGCACTCAACCCCCATGGTTTAATCTGACATAACTTCTTGCTTGGAACTTTTCCAATCAATGGACCCCTCATTTAGGGTAAATTTTAAGACTAACTTTCTATTACTAATGTCATTTTGGCAGCTTGAATCTATATACCCTTTGATAAAGGGTTCATTACTTCCATATAGTAAAAACAAGTGTCTAGTATTTCATAAATACTTAAGAACAAATTTTATGGTTGTCCAATGATTTTCCCCTAAATTTAACTAATATCTACTTCAACACCAAGTGCATAAGAAATATCAGGTCTAATACATAGTATAACGTACATAATTGATCATGCTATTGGTGCATAAGAAATCCTTCTCACATGCTCTCTCTCCCCTTATCCGTAAATGGGAAATCCTTTCTAGAAAGGATAATTTAAAGTCACAAATGAACATTTGCTCAGTTGGAATTTTCCAAACTAAATCATCTTTGCATGGTGTTTATGTACTTGACTAGGACAATCCTAACATCCTTCTTGATCTACCCTATAAATCTTTAGTAAATATGATGCCTTACCTAAATCGTTTACTAAGCTAAGCTTTAACTGATTATAACATTAGTATATCATTACCAGTCAGTAGCAATTAGTCTACATACAATATTAAAAATGGCATAATACCTTTCTCTTACTTTTTATACACATGCTTGCTCTATATTCTGGCTAAAATCAAACTATTTAATTATCTTGTAAAAACATTCATTCCAACTTCTATATTCTTGTTTAAGACTATAGATTGATCTTCAAAGTTCATAAGCTTTGTTACCGCTTCAACTTCCTTTATTATTGCTTCAAAATGATTCCAATCAGACAAGTATATCAAAGTATGACTTGGTTGATATGAATTTGAGATCACCAATAGACTAAGTAGAATGATGATGTCCATAAAGTCCTAAAGTGAAGTCCATTGAAGGAATTGTTTTCGATTTGCTAAGTGTTTGGCAGTGGGTTTGAGAGTTCAAGATTGAGTTTAGATGGAGATGAACTCATTTAAGGGAAAATTAGAAATGACTAAAGAGGACTTGAAAAGAGACGGAGTCGATTATTTGGACCACTACCATTCATGTATCACTAGTCTAGAGATATATTTAGGATATCACGTCTAAAGATACACTATTTTGTGTCTCTTAAGTGTATCTGGTTTAGAGATAAACATTATTCCGAGATAGGGGATAGTCCATCCTTGTCATAATAGGACTACACACACACACATAATAAACATATACACCTAACTAGTAATATTACCTAAAATGAATTAAGATATGTATGAGCATGTTAAAATACTATGATATATATTAATAAATGTAAACATCTTTGGATGAGCTTTATTTACATAATATTTTATGATTTATTTACATGATATAAATTGTTTGGTATCTATGATGGGAAGAACCTATTCCATGCTTTAACAGTGTAGTTTCACAAGGTACTTTGATGTATACAAGCATATTACTTATGTTTCCCGCACCGACCTTATGTTCGACTCAAAGTTTATCGTTTCCCTTAAACTCACACGTACTCATCTAAGTAGGCTAAGAGTACAAGATTTGGCTTGACATTCTAGAGCTGATTGGTGATGATTAGGCGGCCTTGGATGCCTACTATTTGTCTATTATATTAGTAGATGTATATTTATTACCATTATGAAGACAATTCTTATAACATCCATAGTTGAGGACAATACTTATGTAGTTGATGTTGTAACTTTGAGCACTTTATTTTGGAAGGGGCCATATGTACTATCTTTTTTTGACTATATTATATTATATTTCACCAATATGATTTGAGCATTATTTTGTTGTCTAGAGTGTTGTTTTAAATTTTACCTTAATGACCTTGCATTCAAATACATAAGTATTTGCAGACGACTACTAGTGGATGATGTTAGGTGTCGATCCTGGGTATTAGAATGAAGGGTTGTTACAATAGCTGGATGATATTACAATATCACAAATGAATGAGTATCAGGGATGCGATGATCAGTTATGTTTAGAGTAGTTGTTATTGTTGAATTGGGTCAGCCTACAGTGGAAGATATTCGTGAATTTCAATTTTTTTACTCTACTAGATCTTTTTGGGCCTATAAGGTCTAATTTATTCAGAGCATTTCTAAATTTAATTTTAAATAAAATCATATTTTTTATGTAGGTTTATAAATTGCTGTTTTAAATTTATTTGACTTATTTTCACCGTATAAGCATACATATGTATATGATACATATGTATATGCATGTGCACGTGTAACATGACATTTCGTGCAAGGTATAACATGCATGTATATAGATATTGTGATTTACATCACAAGGGACACATTTTCTCATCCTATATGTATTTTATGTTGTTCAAATATGTGCACATGCTTAGAGTTAATATATATATATCCAAGTAATTACATATGTGTGTGTGTATATATATTATGAACACTATTATAGATATGTATGTATGTAATGTATTATAAATATCAAATATATATATATATATATATCAATGTACATGTAAAATTATAAGTTTAAAGAAATTATATATATATATATGCATATAAATTAAAATAAAATAATTACATGTATATATATAAATATGTGTATATACATAATAATCAAATTTAAATTTGTATTAAAATAAATTATATATAAATATTCATATATATAATTTATTTTCACATTCCAGATCGAAATACACTATAGCTCCAAATTTATTATAATTTTATTATATTAATATATATTTATTATGAACTAATTAGTCAAATTGTCATAAATAAGTAGTCTAAAATATTTATATAATAAAATATCAAATTTTAATTTTTTAAAAATCAAGAATATTATTTTAAGGGTTGCTAAAGCTTTTTAGATTTTTTCGAGTGAATTTTTTTTTTATTAATTAAATATTATTAAGTCAATTTTTGAATAATTTTAAAAAACATTAAACCATGTTTAAAAAATCTAAAATTTTGACCAAGATACTTTATGATGATAAACTAATTTTAAAACTTTTTAAACTAATTTTGGAAAATATTTATTTTATATATGAATTTATTGAATCTTATAGTGATTAAATAATACTAAAAATAACTAAGAATTTCAAAAAAATTATTTTTTGTTACTATAATTTGTAGTTGATATAAACATAGATTTGAAAATTATTAGACTAAAATTTATATAATGTACATGTATATATACATTAATTTAAATTATATAAATAAATTAATTTACATATTAATACACACACACACACACACACACACACACATATATATAATATTAAAAGAAATGCAGTAATTCGGCATAGAACGTCAGATCGTTAATAGTGTGTGTGTGTATATATAAAAAACTATGCATATAACTAATCATTATTGTGACAATATCATTACTTATAAAAATCTCAGCTAACTAACAATGCAACAATAATATATACAGATGTACATGAACAAGAAGCAATATACAATGATCATACATCTTATATGAAACTAAAAATCTACTCATAATTGATGCTCAAGTCCACCTTGAAATAGCAAGTCCTTTTCCTTTGGAATCCTTCTCGATTCGTTAGATTGCAATCGAACCGTAGACCCTTTGCTATCAAATAGCTATTGATTTGGAATTGGTTTGATTTTAGATTCTAATGGTGTATATGCACGTATAGTTCAGCCATGAGAAAAGAGGATGCAGCGATAAAAAACTTCTTTAGATTTGGGTTACATATACTTTTACAATGGTTGAGATAGAAAAGAGGATCATATCTTGCCTTTTCTTACCTAATTTCCACCATCCATCTTAAACTCTAATTGCCCCTACTTTTGGCCACCCATCACATAATTGCAGCCGAAAATTCCCTTCTAAATTTATGGGTTAATACTCCATTTAAGCCCTAGCAAATATGTAAATCCAATTTGATTTCGTTATTGATATCTCATATCGATCGATATATTTATAACTGTTATAAATATATACAACAATATTTATTTCACAAATCATATTTAAATTTTATAACTAATTTTTCATATATACAACTTATAATCATTATAAATCATTATAAATTAATTAAATTGTTTGGTCTAGAGAGAATTAATTTTATAATTAACTTTTCATAAATACAACTTATAATCATTATAAATTAATTAAATCGTTTGTTCCAAAGAGAATTCATCATTTTGGTTATGTAACTCGTGGGTGCAAATTCGATCAGCGGTTAACATCGAACTATTCGAATGTTAATGTTCACACGTTACTTAGCAGGTGTTATGACATTACAGCTAAATTTATCGCTTGCTTAGTTTTAGTAAAATTCAATTTCACTTTCTTAAGCGTTTCCCAGTTGTGGCATTTATTTACATCAATTCTCTTTGTCAAAACTATATAACTTTGGACTTATGAAATTTGGTAATGTCAAAATTTCAATATCATCCATATTTAACTCTATAGTCCAAAAAAAATTCCTTGGTTAAATAATAACAATCATTATTGAACGAAATGCTATAGCCAGAGACTTTAACTTTGAGTCGAGGAGTTAACCATGATATTAACCCTATATAACTGGGGAGATAAGTCCTTTATTGAACAGTGCTTCACCTCTAATACTTCCATTCGACCAAACTATAGCCATTCAATGGAACGCCATGTCATGATTTGATTATAATCAAAGATGAGCTTTCATATTGAAGATCCACAATATTTTCAAGTCGAGAGAACTGTGTAAATCAGTCACATCGATATGTTCTATTTGACCTTAGTTATATTAACCAACATAAAACTATCGAGTGAGTTGTTCCATAGTTATCCAACAACTATTAGTATGTAACTCCTTGGTGCCCCAATAACCATGAGCAATATACACTATCCAACATTTGTAGAGCGTTATGTACATTACTCTTAACGGATACATCAATATCCAATCTCAATTGACTAGGACCATCTAAAATTCAAATTGATAAATTACTGACGGTTACTTCACTTTGTAACGACTATCAAAAAATGTACCATTTATGGATTTTCTATTAAATATACTTTTAATTAGATTAACTAATTAATATAACATATTATATCAAGTATATAGTAGAAAGAAAAAACCATTTATTTTTAACAAGATTGATTATCAAGTTAGATATATGTAACAAATTACATAATTATCCCTAGTGCATACCCTTATCCCTATCAATCTCGCACTTGCACTCGAGGTCAATTATGAAATCTTATTCCAACTTGTCCAATCAGTCTCCTCAAAACTAATTAGCTCAATCACTAAGTGAACGATAATGCTATTTTGTTTTAATCATCTACTATGTCGATTAACTATCTCCGGGCTGATAAACTACCTTTATCATGCAGAACAATGCGAAGTATGCCTCTTGACTTCCAGTGAACTCTAAGTACTATTACAAATGTCGTGACATTGTTATCATATAACAGTGTCATGGGATTCTCAACATTTGGAATTACTCTCAGCTCAGTTATAAATTTGTGCATTTATATTTATGTACATCATGTTATTGTGGCGTTATTCAAGGTGATGTGCTTAGCCTATTTCATTGAATCAACCACACCCTTTTTTCCAACTTATAGATTCGGAACTTGATTTTTTATTGAGGTATCATACTTAATATCACTTATGAAATTTTGAGTCCGAACACACCTTTAAGGAGTTCGTTATTTCTGTAAACAATTCTTTAGTATTTCATAAATACACGAGAACATACCAAACTATCATTCCATGATATCATTTTGGATTTGATATTTGTTTCATGTATCAACTACATAAACAAATCATGATATCATAAACATGTATGATAATTCATATCGCCAGTGCATAAGTTATCCATCTTACATGTTCCATATTAAACATTTTAATAAGGAGTCCTTGAATATCGTTTGGAATATTACCAACATATTTCATACTTACTACAAAAGACATCATTTAAAAATCCAAAATCGAGCATTAAAATGACTAAATCTAACTTTAACACAAGTACATTATTAAAGATCAACAATATGTCGTTTACTTATTGTTTAGAAATACAATGTACCTTTTAATGTTCTTTCTTATGAACACATGCTTCCTTTGCATATTGATGGAAAATCAAACTATTTGATATTTCTATCAAAATATTTATTTAATTTCGATGCTTATAAAATGATACTTTCTATCATTTTTTGGATCATATCCAAAGACTCACAAACTAAATATCGCTCTCACTAACTTCGAGACACTTTTTTTGTTATGTGCAAACAGTCTAGTCTAAATCTATATGTAGAACTTTCCGTTTCAATACATATATACCAGAACCTAAAGTTATATTAGGTGATAATTTTATGAGTAAATCCTAATTAACTTGAGTATGTAAATAACAAATTTATTATGCTAATTTCAACAATTGAAATTTGATAGAGTTAGGGTTATGCCCTATGGGCAATTATGTAATTTGTTACATATATCTAACCCATTGACCAATCTTGTTCGAATTAAAAGGTATTTTCTTCGTATTATGTACTTGATATAATGTGATTATATTAGTTAATTTACTTAATTAAAAGTATATTTTATAGAAAAATCCATAAATGGTATATTTTGTGATAGTAGTTACAAAGTGTTGCAACTATGAGTAATTTATCACAACGACACAAATATACAATTTTAAATGTTCGTAGTCAAGATGCATCAAGACTGGATATCGATGTATCCGTTGAGACTGGAGTACATAGTGCTCCTCAAATGTTGGGTAGTGTATTACTCATAACTGTTGGGGCGCCTGGGGGTTACGTACTAACAGTTATTGGATAACTATAGAACGACTCACTCGATAGTTTTATGTTGGTTAATATAACAAACGTTAAATGGAAAATATCGATATGACTGATTTACACAGTCCTCTCGAATTAAGAATACCGTGGATCTTCAATATGAAAGCTCCGCTTTGATTATAGATAAATTATGGCATAGCATCCTTCGAGAGACTATAGTTGGGTCGAGTGGAAGTATTGAAAGTAAAACACAATTCAAGAGAGGATTCATCTTCTCAGTTATATGCGGTTAGTATCACAGTCAACTCAAGTCAACTTAAAGTCAAAATCTCTGGCCAGAGCATTTCATTTAATAATAATAATAATTATTGAATCAAGGACTTTGTATTTAGACTATAAAGTTGAATGTGGATGAGGTTGAAATTCTAACCATTACCAAATTCCATAAGTCGAAAGTGATATAGTTTTAATGAAGAGAATTGGTGTAAACAAATGTCACAACCGGGTAATGCTTACTAAACTAAAATTGGATTTTACCGAAAATGAGTAAGCGATAAATTTGGACATAATGGCACACCACCTGCTAAGTGACGTGTGAATGTTAACATTAGAATAGTTTGATGTTAATCGCTGACCAACTTTACACCCAAGAGTTACACAGCCGAAATGATGAATTCCTTTAAGACCGAACGATTTAATCAGTTTATAATTTTTATAAATTAATGAAGTTAATTAATATTTATGAAATATTAATTACAAAATCTGAATATGACTTGAGAAATAAATAATATTATATACATATACATATACATATATATATATATATATATATATATATTTATAACAGTTATAACTATATCGATCGATCTGCAATATCGACAATCGATTAAATTAGATTTAATTTCATAGCATTTTTTTGTGCTTAGATGGGTTTGAGGTCCATCATTAGGGCTTCAAAATTTTGGTTTTGGGAAGTTCTAGGGTGGCTAAAACATAGGAAATTGGCTTGGAGATAATGGGTTGAGATCAAGTGAGAATGGGTAAAAAGGTTTTCCTCATTTCTCTCTAATACAGCTCTCTCTCTGTGTGTATCTCTAAAAATAATAATTAAAGTTTTTGACCGTCATTACCTTATAAATTGCGGGTTAAAACACAGCTCTCAATCCACTCCAAAATTCTCGAATATATTTCAGATTAAAATAATACTTTTTATAGTTAGAGTTCGGTGATTCCGGACTTGCAATTTGACGAATCAAGAACATTAAAAGAAAGGAAAGTCATCAAAATTATCAATTTTGGTTTATATTACAATAATTAAATTATATTCTATGATCCTATAATGAGCAATTTCATATCTATTTAAATGTACCGCTACTGTATGTTTAGTTAGGTGAGATTTCTGTAAGTAGATGTGGTTGTCACAAATCAGTTTGATTATGTGCATAATTTGTTTATTATTGTAATAGCCGGGTGATTTTCGACCCCTGAAAATCGGCACTAATACGTCCACTGTATAGGGTGCCGAGCAAACGAGTGCCGGAAACATCAGGCTGTTAGGGTTAAAGAAGAAAAGGATAGAAAAAAGCACAAAATCTCACAATCGCAACGGAGCAAAATATAACATAAAATAACGACATTTGTACAAAGAAAAGCTGTAACTGCTAATATACATTCAAGTTATCAGAGTACAACCATCAACAAATAAATCTGGACAGTTATAATAACTTGTCCACAATTGCTGTCTATACAGCCTACAATACGTAGTGGAATATAGTCAATACGTGCAATACGTCTCTACCATCTAGCTCGTCTCGTGAGCTCCAAAAGTGTTCTAACCTAAAAATCTGTAATACTCGCTCTGAACTAAGCATTACAATAAAGTAACACCCGAGTCAGGCTGGAAACCAGCGTGAGTAAACTCACTTAATTTGAAGTACTTAAGTTATAAAAACCTTTTTAAACCAAGGTAACTCATACAACACACTGAGGTTTGTCTAATTTTGACCAAATGCTTACAGCAGAGATTCATCTATATCATAGTGACGTTTAAGTACAGTTACTTATTTAAAATAGTTGAATTTGTGAAACACCCAATTCTAGCCTATTTAGTTTTATGATCAACCCAAAAAGATTTGTAGTGCTTATTAAATTGAAGTGGATCTAAATAGCGCTGGCATCCGGACCTGGTCTATTCGAATTAAAATAATAAATTTAAAAGGGTAAATTGTTCAAGATAAACAATTTATTATATAAGGTGACAATTTTCAAATATGGGAATTTATTACAGAGCTTTATTTCAAATAAAACATATTATCATTTTAATCCAATTATTTTAACTTTTTTGACCACTCGATGGTACAGACAAGAATAATTGAAACGAATATCCAATGGAGATAAGCAAAGATATAGATTATTACCAATTTAAATAACAAATATCAAGACGATTCACTCCTTGGGATTTTATTAACTTTACTTAACTAATTTCATTTGTATTTTTATCCAAATTAATTACAAATTAAATAATTTATTATCTAATAAATAAATTATAAACTACTATTAATTATCCATAAATTTAAGTAAAATAATAATAATTACATTATAAAATATCATTAAATTTCAGATTACGGATTTAAAATAAAAGAATAGATTTTTAGTTAAAGAAGAAAATATGAGTTATCATATAAATATATATATATATATATATATATATATATATATAACCAAATTCCATTTCTTCTTTCCTTTTCCTTTTCCTTATTTTTTTATTATGCGTGAACAAGGAAGTATACATGAAAACACCAAGGCAGTGGTACGTATAAGTGTGTGTATATATATGTATGTATAGGAAGTGGAAGATGTACAAGGAAAGCTAGAGTGGCTGATGCTTCCTTATTTTTTTCTATTTTATTTTCTTTTGTTATTTTGATTTGGAAACATGAAGATCTAATTTGAATAAGATGATTTGATATATTTTCATGTGATTTCGATTCCTCAATTTAAGGGATTTGATTTTTGGATGATTTGAAGTTTTATGTGTGATTTGGTTTATTTCATGCTTGGGATGAAGTTTGCCATCATAGTGTCCCCTTATGTGCTTATATATTCATATACACATACTTCATATATATATGTAGATAGATTGTGTACTTACTTACATATACACTATTTTATATTAGCATATATATTTATCTATTTACTAACTTATGTAACATATGTACGCAAACATTTACTTATGTTACCATATATATTCACATAATTACATATATTTTCCATCATATATATATATATATTTACATTATTTATCTACACATTTGCACACTTATTTACCATAAACACTTATATATATGTGTGTGTGTGTGGGTGTGTGTGTGGGTATTTGCATACATATACAAAGATACAATTTTACTTTACCTATTTGCCATTTTATGTAACATTTGTACATAGACATTTTCTTACATATGTTTTTACATTCTTCACACTCACTATTACACACACACACATACTTATGTATATCTTGTCATCACACACATATATGTGTATACATTTATGCAAATCTCTATATACATTACTTTATATGTCACACACACACATATATACTCTTATATGCTTATATACTTTTAATTATCATAAAGCTTATATATATTAATGGATATTTTATCTTAATTTTTAATGGTGGAGTTTATGTATATATATATATTCTATAAAATTTATCATACCCGGAGATTCAATATTTTATATAGTTTATACTCAATATATAGGTTTAGGTATTTTTAACATCAGAAATTTATTTGTTCGACCCATAAAAATTAATATTCCAATAATTTAAATTAGCTAATCACACAAATAACCGACGTTAAAAATCCGAGTCGTTACATTCCTCCTCCGTTTAGAACTTTTCATCCTCGAAAAGGAACGAAGTGAAAATTTTAATTTTGATGTGTATTATTAATTTATCATCTTTAAACATTTTAGCTTCCTACTTTTTTTATTATACAATTTTAAAACACTTTAAATTTTATAGTATTACCAAGCTAGTTTTATATAAAAATACTTTTTATAATTCGATGTCTAAATAAATCCATCCTTGCCCTCACAGAAATTTAGTTATACGTTGATCAACTGTAGGACTAAAAATATATAAGTACTTAATAGATCATTTTCAACACCCAGTTAAAATACTTGAAAAAAATATCTTTTCAAAAATGCTATGGAAATCATCACCCCTTCATGGGTCGCAGTCAACACGATGATTGCGGCCATCCGGCGAAATCTATAAGAAAACTGTAGGCATCTGCATCTCTCGACTTCCACCATGAAATTGCAACAAATCGCAGCTACACCTACGGTTGCGTTGGCCTCATAGCAAAACCCATGTAACTGTAGGCATCAACACAACTCGAATTACGCTGCCAAATGAAACTTCACCACATAGATCGCAGACTACACCAGTTGAGTCCCAATGTAGTCTGTAGACGCTCACTGCCACAAGAATTTCGCCATGGACCACATAGATCGCAATCTATCGATGTTACGTCGCTCTCCCAATGAAATAAAATGTGGATTGTAGGCAATCACTGCCACCCAGCTTATGTTATGGCACGTAGAAGATTTCAGTTACACAAGGGTTACATTGCCGTCACAGTATAACCCCAACGTAACTGTTGGCATCAGCGCCACTCGAATTACGCTACCACAAATACAATCCTCAAGAACTCAAGTTTTTTCTGGACATTCTTTGGGATCCTAATTTTGAACCCCCCTTAGGGTTCTAGGCAGAATCACCTGGTGGATCTCCTACTATAAGTTTCAACTCTAAACGGGAGTGCCTTTTTCTCCATACCATTCTCAAAACATTTCATACTATATACATATAGTACCTTTCAAATCATACTCTTTATATGTATCACATATAAACCTCATTTACACAAAATCGATATCTTAAAAATTGATAATTCTCAAATTTGGTTTACCCAATTTCCAAAACTGACTTTTTGCCAAAATCGAAAACCCTTTTTCAAAATCAATGAGTTCCAAAACTCATTCAGAGTCTTTCTCATATACATAAAAAATTATTCCTTCGACTCGAAATTTTTCCAGATTGATAACTTCTGAGTCCACTTCATACTTGTATAAACTCAATTTTAATACCCTCTAATATCTTTCCAAGATCATTTCTTTTGATTATAAATAAGGGAAGTCTGAATATATAACAAATATATATAGACACACACATATATATAGCCTCATTAATGCCAAATAATTTTTTTTCAAGTTCGATTACTTTTTTTAAAAGTCATTTGTAACGTTACTTACTTCTTGTAAAGTAAGTTTCAGTTATAATACTATCCATCCTTTTATTTTAAAATCATCATATTTACTCAAAAATATACTCCTTCACTTCCAAAACCATTTTTTCTTTAATATCCAATTCGGTTGCAATTTAGAATTGCTTCAATTTCCATTTGGATTATAAATTCAATTCAACCCAATTAGTATTTAAATCCATGATTTAAATATAAACAAGTTCCACTCTAACTAGTTTGAATTTAGAAAATTGTTTGAATAGTTGTAAAATAGTTAAATAATTAATATAAGATAGTTTGAGTTATAAAAAATTTTTGTATAGCAAATAGCTTGGAAAAATCAAAATGATATGAATACTTAAGAAAGTAGATTCTAAACAGTTTATACTAAAATAGTTTATTTGCAAATAGTTTCAGAGTCCAACTGATTCAATTCCCAATCTCCAATTCAAAGTCAATTTCGATTTCAATTTCAATTTAACCCAACTTCAATTACAATTCCAATCAATTCAATCCAATTCCAACATTAATAATTAAGCAATTCTAAATTTTCCGTTCAAATTAATATAAAATGTGATTTGATATTAGATTTTACTTCTGTAAAATATTCCCCAACATTGATAGACTATACACTAGTATGTTCAAACATTACATCCATTTATCCATAGTAAAAGTCTTACAAAAGGTCATAAACCTAGACGCTTTCACCACCACCTAGGGTTTACAAAAGAAAAGAGCCCTAACATCCTTCATAAAACATCCTTACGGACTTCCTACCAACGGACAAAGCCTGTACGTGCAATTTTCAACAGGATGTCCCCACTTAAAACATTTTCCAAAAAATGTCTCTGCACTTCCATTTATTTGGATAACTTTCACGCCTCCCGTAGGGCATTGCACATCTTTTCTTTTCTTCCGTCTCTTGGGACAATTCCTAGCAACGTGTCAGGTCATTTAACAATAACATAAAATAGTTGATTTGTCAACTGGTATTATGGGTTTTCATTTCCCTTTCCTCACTTTAGGGCAATGGTTTAGAAAATGTCCTTTCTCTTGACACTTAAAGCATAAAATCTCAGAATGAAACTGTTTGACTATATCTTTCATTTCCTTTCTTGGTTGACTGCACTTAGCTGCGTAATACCCTTTACTGTAATATCTATAGCATATGACATTATCATAAGGACCTGGTCCAGCCCTTTCCCTAACATGCTTCTCATGCTCCAGTATTGCTTCCTCTTGTGCCTTACGCGTAACTGCTCTCCTCTCCCTACATTTTGCCTTCCATTCTTCTCCTTTATCCATCACTTACTCTTGGACTAGATTCTAGTAGGACTTCCTAACCTATAATTAAGACTCTGATTAGTCAAATTTTCAGCTTTTCTTCTTATTTTCAAATATTCTTTTGTTAGTTCTTGGCCATTCTTATAATTCAATCCATTAATTCAATGATTTGGTTCATCTTAAATTTATAGAATTCGAAATCCGTTTTGTTTAAAAAGTCGTCTGAAATCATTTATGCATAACCTCTTATCAAATCCATACTTTTAATTTTATTCATTTAATTTCCATAAGTTAAATCTTAATTTCACCTTGAGATTTCCCATTTCATATTATAACAAAACTTATTAATCTCCAAACTGGTTAAATCCATTTAACCTTCCAAATTTAAATTTTACATTCCAAATTTAAATTCCTTACCCATATCGCTTCCCATCATAAGTTTAAAAACTTACTTTCTTTGGGTTATACATCTCGTTCTAAGGAGGATTCTAGAATTCAAACATCAATATTTATTTCAAATCAACTTTGAAATCATATATATATGTCCACACATATATACAAATTTATCCCATTCACACATCAAGTCACACTTTTAAATTCAAACCATCCAGGGTTTCTCTCCAAAACAAGTTCATCTTCAACACTGTTGTTTTTAAAACAAAGATTTCCATATTCAAAAATATTCTAACTAATATTTATTATCTCCTTAAACACTTTGAAACAATTTCAAAATTTTCAGGACTTAGATTTTAAAACTTCACATTTAAATTCATTTTAGTTTACAAGTCATATTTATATAAAATTTTACTTCCTTAAAACATTTCAATCTGCTTCATTATCTTTTATTCTGTAATAAACATCCTCTATTATGACACAATATCCAATTTATGATAATTACCATATCTAGAAATCAAACACACCGTATATTCCATCATAATTTACTCGAAAAATATAATTAGGTAACTTATATCAAATACTTTGAAAACTCTTTTGAATTTTTCGGGATTTAATTCAGGTTTGAATCCATTTTTAGCTTAACTTATTTGTATAGTTCATTCTTATCCAAATTTCTATTTGGTTACATATATTACCACTTAACTCTTATGATCTTATTTAATTTCAATAACAACAACCAACCAACTTAATATATTATAATAATCTATAAAATTATTTACTTTTATATTAAAATATAACCTTAGGAAAAAAATTTAAAATCATTTTTAAGATCATTATATGTGGAAATAACAAGTACGCACTCATATATACTACACTCAACTCATTCTGTAACGATCCGGAATTTTCGACCTCGAAAATTCGACATCAATACGTTCGTTGTAGAAATTCCGAACAATCGAATGTTGGAAATTCCAAATTTGTTAGGGTAAAGAAGAAAAGGCAGAAGCAACAGAAACAAAATACAGAATCTCATATTCGCAACGGATCAAAATATAATATCGAATAATAGCATTTATACAGAGAAAGCTGTATCTGTCAAATTTACATACAATGCATCAGAGTTCATCAAAACTGGCAGTTGCTTCAACTTGTCCCAGAATACATATAATATAACTTCAATATACAACGGAATAAACTCCATATGTTCCTGCCATCCATCACTCCTTCTGGGCTCTAGAACGTCCTAACCTGAAAATCTATAATACTCGATCTGACCCAAGCATTACAATAAAGGAACACCCGGGTCAAGCTGGAAACCAGCGTCAGTAAACCCATGTAATTTGAAATACTAGGTTATAGAACATAGTTGCAAACCAGGTTAACTCGTACCTCACTATGAGTTCTTATCTTGTTATAATCAATACCCATTTCATAGAATTATACCTAAGAATTGTTACTCAGTTTAAATGGCCATGTTGCTTCATTTATTTCAAACCAGCCTGTTTGATTCTACAACCAAAATTTATAGAGAATCATTGCAGTTGCTAATCGAAGTGGTTTCGGGTATTTGCTGATACCCGACCCGGTCTCTTCGAATCCAATGTCATCTTCAATCCAAGTTGTTTAAGTGAATACGATTTAATTTTGAGTATAGGATGTCAATACATAGCAATACATCACCGATAAATAACCCACATTACCCTAGTTCAACCCAAACAAATCATATCACATAACATTACAAATATCAGACTAAGACATTAATCCAAACATTCAATACAATTTAATCGTCCATAAGCAAAATTAATTTGACATCCAATTACAAAATAAATTAATTATCTTTAAATCCTGCTTAATTATCATTAATTAAACCCTTTTATTAATTATTGAAATTATTTCTTTAATCATTTAATCATAAATTAATTATATTAATTAATTAATTGCTTAATTAATTACATTAGGTAATTAATCCTTTAATTACTTTCATTAAGCAATTAACTATCCTTTAATTAATTAACCTTTAATTACTTAGATTAATTAACCCTTAATTATATAAGTAATTAACTATCCTTAATTACTAACATTAAGTAATTACCCTTTTATTATTTACACCAAGTAATTATACTTTATTAATTTCATTAAGTAATTATACTTAGTCAATTTCATTCAGTGATTATCCTTAATCAATTTATCTAATTAATTATCTTAAATTAATTACATTAATTAACCATCCTTTAATTAATTACATTAAGTAATTAATCCTTTAAGTAATTACATTAAGCAATTATTACTTAAGACCTTAATTAATTAAAGATAAACCACTTATCCTAATTAATCACTTACCTATCATTTATATCTTATTTAAATTAAAAGCTTGAAATTTATTTATACAAAACCACTTGAGAATATTTTAATTAACTAAAGTTTGATACACTTACCTTAATTACATAATCTTATTACAATTTGAAAACACTTAGGAATTAATTACATAATTAATCTATTATATAATTACTTTAAAACAAGACAATTTTAAAGATTTAATTTTAAAATTAAATCTTTTGGAAACTTGTTGAAACTTGATCAATACCTTGCTTTGAAAACTTTGTTTAAAATTTACTTTTCTTGAAAACTTATACACCTTCTTCCTCGCTTAATTTTAAAAACTTTAAACATGATAACAACACAAAACAACCCGAGTCATCTACCTGAATTCTCGAGCTGATTTGCGAGACACTCACACCTACACTCTTCCCCGAGCAAGCAAAAGAAAAATTCAAGCCAGACCAGAGAACACCTTTCTTCCCCAAATTCCACAATAACACCCATACTCAAACATGCACACGTGCACATGCACATGCAATTAGATCGGTTCCGACCTTCGCCGTGACCATACTCCAGTCACCGATGATCACGCAGACGACTCAGACCACCCAGTACATTGAATTCGACTGGAAAATGAAATCGAGCAGTTCGATCACACAGGAACTCAAACCCGATCGATAAAACAACCACGTGCCATCGCCTCTGACCACCGATGGTCTCGCTGACCAACTAAAGCTGCGTCATGTCACCACACAACGAATCCCTCAATGTGATCCACTCCAGACCACCCATGACGTCTCCAAACCCTTGAGAACATCGACGACCAAAAAGCATGATAAAACCCTAAATCGACGCTTCCTGGCCGCTCCGACCAACTAAAAATCCCCTGGACATTTTTCTCATGACCCTCGACTCTCGAGCCACCTCCAGTCCCAAGCATGGCTCCCCTCCATTGTCGATCGTCGAAAATCGAACAAAGTTCGTTCTTCGATCAACTCAGAAATTCCCAACAACCACACTTAAAAATCGTGAAATGATTATCTAAATTCATAATTTTCTAATACAAATCAAGTTTTAAAATCAAAACAAGAAATTATGATCATTGATTTTCAGATTATTTTAGATCATTACCGATATTTATCATTTTTAAAATAAATACTCAACATAAACACTTGCAAATATTTTTAAAAATAATATTACACTCTTAAAATCATTTTTCATTTAGAGATCAAGGTCTAAAATCGATTAGATGAAGAGCAATTGAATTTTCTTAAGGGGAGATGAGCCTATAATACAAACAGAGGCTTATATATGTACATACTCACAGTCATACACATGCATATCATATTTATATACAAGCATTCACATCCATACACTCATGAAACCATTATTCACTACATTTCTACAAAAAATATCACACGTATCAAATTATATAACCAGATTTAAGCTTTTTAAAATTTGTTTACTAACCTTATATTTAGAAATACAGAGAACATGTCTTGGACTTGATTTGATCTGGATCTGCTAATTTGATTGTTGATCTTTGAAATACTCAAGTTAATTTTGAATCTTGCTTGCTTGCTTTAACATAGCTTGAATATGAAGTTTTTAGCTTTGATTTCTTTTAATTTTTAGCTTATTAGGTTTTTTTTAGAAGTTGAAAGATAAATGAAAAGAGAAAGTGTAGAGATGTCTGTACAGCCTTGCTTCTCTAATTTTTCATTTATATAATTTTGAGGATGAAGAAAACCATTTAAACAAGGATTTTGACATCTGTAATTTTGCATGCTATCTTAGTTTACAAATGTCTTAATGTATGTATTTATATTTATTTATATTATTTATTATTATTATTTTTTACACTTCCTTTTTATTTGTATGTATATAATTTAAAAAAAACAATATAAACTTATTTACATATTTTTTTTCCTCTTCAGTTAAAACAACAAGTGCCACTTGTTAATTTGCATGTTACTCGAGCTACAAATGTCCAATTCTTTATTTTATTTTCTCTTATGTTTTCATATTAATTTATATATTATGTATATTTTTATATAAATGCAAACTATCTTTATTTAAAGTATAAAAGAAAGGGTATTAAACCTTTTTTATTAAATCTTGTTCTAAACTTAAAATGTTAATATTTACTTAAGTTATTACTATTTCAAATAATAACTATGTATAAAGATTTGTCATTTGTGTTTTGAATGTATAGAATTTTAACTTTAAATATCCATTGAAAATTTAATACATTGAATTCAAATCAATGCTTCCTATTCACAAAACACACACACACACACATACTCATATACTGTATATGAACACACTTAACATTTCCAGCATGATAAAGTTTGCATATATGTATTTATATATTTACTAATTTACTATAAGATGCATAATCTCCAGAGTTTTATAATTCAACATTATATAGTTTCGAATCTATATGTATATCCAAATATTTATCAAAATTTTATTTTCTCAACTTATAAATCAGTACTTTCTAAAAATTAAATCCAGTTAGTTACCAATTAACCGCTATCTAAAAATCTGGGTTATCACATTCCTCCCTCCTTTAAATCTTTTCATCCTCGAAAAGAAACGAAGCCAGAATTTATTAAATGCTTATTATAGCTAAATTACTCTTTGAACATTTTTATCTACAAACTCTTTTTATTTAAAATTTTAAAGCATTTTAAAATCTACATAATATTGCCAAAATAGCTCTATAAAATATTTTTTATAACTCATTGTCTCAACAAGTCCATCCTTGTTCTCACAGAAATTCGGTCATACGTTGATCTGGCGTAGGACTAAAAATCTATAAGTACATGGTAAACCCGTTTTCAACACCCAGTGAAAATACTTGGATTTTTTTTTGAAAATATAGAAAACATTTTTGGTGAGAATGCTCTGGAAATCATTACCCTCTCCACGGTCATAGTTAACCCGATGATTACGTCGCCATCCCGGCAAAACCATAGAAAACTGTAGGCACTCCGCGCCCCTCGATTACACTATGGAACCCGCCACAGATCGCAGTTACACCCAGGTTTTACGTCGCTATCACTACAAAAACCCATGTAACTGTAGGCATCAGCGCCCTCGAATTTCGCTGCCAAATGAAACTTCACCACTCCTACATAGATCGCGACTACATCAGCCAAGTTCCAATGTTGCCTGTAGGCACTCACTGTCACAAAACTTTCGCTATGTCTTCATAGATTGCAATCTACCGATGTTACGTCGCTCTTCTAGCGAAATCAAATGTAGACCGTTGGCACTTACTACCACACGACTTTCGCTATGGTCAGTAGTAGATCGCAGTGACATCAAGTTACACCGTCGTCACAGCATAACCCAAATGTCACCGTGGGAATCAACGCCCTCAACTTTTGCTACCCAACCATAATCCTCAGGAACTTCAGTTAGTCCGGACTTCCTTTCAGGATTAAATTTTGAACCCTCCTTTGGGCTCAAGGCAGAACCACCCCGTGGATCGCCTATGAAGTTCATTTCATGGGAGCGCCTTTTCCCCCATAGCCATTCTCAAAACATTTTATACTATACACAAATAGTATCTTTCAAATCATACTCTTTATATGTATCACACATAAATCTCCTTTACATAAAGTCGATATCTCAAAATCGATAATTCCAAAATTTGGCTTTCCAAATTTCCAAAATTGATTTTTCCTAAAAATCAAAAGCCTTTTAAAATCCATGGTTCCAAATTTTTTTTTTCCAAAATCATTTATATATATATATATTATATATATAACCTTGAAAAATCTTGAAATCACTTCATGCTTACATAAATTCCCTTTTTAACTTCAAATACTTTCAAAGATCACATCTTCTGATTATAACTCCAATAAGAAGAGTTTATCATTTAAAATATATATATATATATATGTATATATATATAACTTTTATTATACCAAATCAAATATTCAAGTTTGATTTCTTTTATAAAGTTATTTACCACCTTGTTTACCCTTCATAAAGTGAATTTCAATTGTAGAAATATCCAACTTCCACTTTTATCATCATATATTTCTTAAAATATATTTTTCCATTTCAAAAATCATTTTTTTACATTTCTTTCAAAATTTTCAATTCTATTTCATTTAAGTGCGGACTCAGATCTAGTTTCTTGATCAGAAACCGTTATTCTCCTTGCATAGGCATAACTATGATAGAGAATTTCTAGAACTAATCAAAAATCCATATCCAAGGTTCGTCGTGGAAAATTGAGTGAGAAATCCCAACTCAAATCGTTATACTATCTCGAAATTCCATGTTCGAATCTAGATCTAAGCGTTATGCGAATAGAACAATATACGTACATCCTACGTATTTATCTTCATTTTGATTCTATTTACCTATTCACAATTGCTTCATTCCACCTGGTTTATCACTTCCATTATAAACAGTTTGCACTCTGACCAACTTGAATTTAGAAAATAGTTTGAAAAGTTTAAAATAGTTAAGTGGTTGTAAAATAATAATTAGTTGTAGAATAGTTAAGCAATTATAAAATTGTTTAAAATAGTTAAATAGTTGTAGAATAGTTGCAAAAATAGTTATAAAATAGTAATTAGTTTGTAAAAATGACCTAAAATAGTAATTAGTTTCAAAATAGTTGTAAAATAAGTATAATATAGTTTGGGTTTTAAAAAGAAAGATTGTATAGTAAATAGCTAGGAAAAATAGATTTAAAATAGTTTATATTAAAATAATTTATTTGAAAAATAGTTTCAGAGTCAAACGGTTCAATTTCCCAATCTCCATTTCCAATCGATTTCCAATTTCCACTCCCATTTGAATTGATTCAATTCCAATTCAAATTGAATTAATTTCAATTTCTATCTCAAATTCAAATCAATTTCCATTTGAATTTAAACTTGTTCAACTTCAAGTTCACTTCTGTTTGCGTAAAAAATGGCCGCAAACACCCAAAGTCGTATGAGTTGGTTGATTTTATGTTGTATTTGGTGATTTGGGTGATTTATGCAAATATATAAAAAGCAGGGACTAAACTGTAAAAGACACACAGATTTATAGTGGTTCGGCCAGAACGTGCCTACGTCCACTTTATATGTTATTCTCCTTTTTTCTTTAGATTACAAGTACAAGGCTTTGATTACAAGTATCTAAAGTTGTTTGAGAGTTCCTTCCAGGCTTGAGCTCCCAAACTTGTCTCCCATTGTTGTACCCCTGCCCCTCTATTTATAGAGTGAGGCTGGGGGCAGGGGTCTTGGATGTTTATAGCTGCTGGTGGGCTTGGGCTGAAGCAATCTGGACTGGCAACTTTGGTTCGGCTATGCTTGGAGAGAAGGATGGAGAAGCTTCGGTTCGGTGGTCACCTGGTTCGGTGGTAGGAAAGGAGTGGACCGGTGGAGCTTGGGTTTGGTAGGAGGATGAAGGATGAGATGGTTCGGTGGATTTTGGACCGGTGATGGTGGGTTTGGTCCGGTGATAGCATAGCTCGGTAGTGATAGGTAGGGGATGGTGGTAGGAAAGGAGTGGACCGGTGGAGCTTGGTTCGGTGGTGAGTTTGGAGGCATGTTTGGCCGAATGAGATCCGGAACTCTAAATGCCGAATGAGGCTCTGCTTCATACTGCCGAATGAATGAATACCGAATGTACTTTGGCACTGGGAATGCCGGATGACGCTGCCGAATGAAGCCTTATTCTAGATATGCCGAATGACTCTGGTGATGATTACCGAATGAACCATATGTTGTAGACGCCGAATGGGCTTGAGCGTTGGAGCGCCGAATGAACTTTTATATGTGAACCTTGAGTGAAACCCTTGACTTATGTATGCTTGCTTGCTTCTTTTTGCTCCGGTCGTGGTGGAAACGCACACAACATGGATATCCTAGTTTTGACCAAAAAATGGGATAACAACTTCCAAATTATTCAACTCAAATTCAATTTAAGCTAATTTCAATTCCAATCTCAACTTTAAACCATCTCGAATTATACAAATTCGAGTTAAATTTTCAAATGTTGACTTAATTCCTTAAATCAAATGAACCATCCCTTTAATTCAACAACCCAAGTCTTTATACAGTTTAATCTTTGGAATCCAATTTATTACCCAAATTTAACTTCAAACTTTGAAACCAATTCTTAAACAATTTCAGTTTACAAGTTCCATTTCAACTTTTAAATCTTAAGTTCAAAGTGATTCCATTTCCTTAATTTTAAAATTTATTTCTCAAACTTAAAATCATTTAAATAATTTCAATTAAAGTTTTTTTCTATTTAATTTCAGTAGTGGATATATATTATCTCAATCTACTTCTTAATTCAATTAAAATAACCCGATTCTCAGTTTCATTGATTATTAATAACAGCAGGATGATATCAGGTTAAGTCGAAGTAAATAAACATCCAAATTATTTAAAACGTCCATCAATAGCATTCATCAATAGCATCCATTACCAATTTTCAGAACTCCAACTTGTTTTGAGATCACATATAACTCCCATTCAAACCAATCATTTAACTTCCCTAAGTTAAATTTCAATTTCATCTTGTAATTTCCAATTCAGGTTGCTTGTTCTGAACTTATTTAATTTCCCCTAAGTTAAATTTATAAATCTATATGAGTGGATCGTGTAGTGTATATATATGCAAGTATAGGTGAACTAACTATATAATGTATCTAATATAAACTTGATAGATGATAATAGCAAAGTAAATGGAAATAATCACACCAGGATTTTATAATGGTTCAGACCTCCCGTCCTATGTCCAGTCCCGAAGCTCTGCTTGAATTCAACTATCAAACACCCTCACTTCTCCCGGAGGAATTAGCTTGGTTACAAAAGCTTGTTCTTGTCAAGTGTGTGTTTTATAACACGAATATTGACTGTTGAGTACAAATGCTTCCAATCTATATATATAGATAATATTGATTGAAGAGTTTTGAGTATATGGAAGACTAAAATACATGTATTAGATTGCTAAAGATCAAGTATTAACCAGAGTATTAGAGTAAAGAGTATAAGTGAGTAAGGTTAGATCTTCTCTTAAATTCCTGTTGCTATTTATAGTGGTAGAGAGATCCTTCATGTAGTTGCATCTGTTAGTAAGTGCTCTAAGGTCGCTTCTAATGGTGATGAAGAGTTGCAGCGAATAGGCGCGAACGTGTCTTTTCAATTGTAACAGTTGTGCTTTGAATATACATGGCCGAGTTCAAAATCAGACGTCTGGAAAATGTTTCATACATTCGGCTCTCACTTATTTTTTGTATATGTTTGCTTTTTAGATGTTTGAGTATATTAATCAGACGTCTGATTCTGTCTGATTTGCGAACCAGTGGAATCAATCATACGTCGGGCTTCTGCACTCAGACTTTTGGATTTGTGCATGTTGCTTTTCCTGTGCTTGTGTCATTCCTCTTCTGATTCTATCGACTTGCAGCCTCTTGATACTTCTTTTGAGTCTTGTTCTTGTCTCTTTAGTGATGTTTACTTTAATAATTACCTGTATATATAGATATATATGCATACTTGATTTCCATTGTATAGTTATTATCATCAAAACCATAAAATTAATTTCCTAATAATCTCCCCCTTTTGATGATGACAACTATTTAATATACTTATATATAGATTATAAATCTCCCTTGAATATGTCTTATTTTTAATGTTTTATGATTATACTTATATTTCTTCCCCTTTGGCATTATAAAAAAGAATTATAAAATTCAAACCAATCATCAAAAGAAAATTTCATTAACAATTTGAAGTTTGATTACAGACATAGATTTGTACAAAAATTAATATTCCAAAAACATATAATCTACGATCCCGAAAATCTATGATTCTTGGAGAAGCTTTATTTTGATCATCTTCCTTTGGTTCTTTTTTTCCAGAAGTGCTAGCCTTTGTAGGAGATTTCAAATCTTGCTTGAGAGGTTCATCCTCAGAGAGTTTGGAATGTTTTGCGAGAGGAGAAGGTACCGGGGTTGGCCAATCTTCAAAAGGTGGTGTTGGACCAAATAAATCTAAATGTAATGATTCTAATGGTTGTTTCATAGAAATATTATTTTTAGATTTAAAAGAGCTTTTCTTAAGTTTTTCAATTTGACAATCGTCGCATAAATTTCTATTTTGTAATTTATTTTAGGTAAACTTCTAATTAGTTCATATTTTGCCAGTTTATTAATATTTTTGAAATCGATATGACATAATCGTTTATGCCATAGCCATGGATCATCATGTTTGGAGGTTAAATATAAATTCAAATTTTTATTTATATTCATGTTTAATACATAAATATTTTTTTCTAACACCTTCAAAAATTAGTTGTTTGTTATTATCTAAAATAGTACATCTATCTTTTTCAAAATTTATTTGAAAACCTTTATCACATAATTGATTAATACTTAGTAAGTTGTGCTTTAGATTTTCTGCTAATAAAAGATTTGTAATAATAGGAGAGTTAGATATACCAGAGTTGATGACTTCTCCAATGCCTACGACATATCCTTTTGAATTATCTCCAAAGGTTACCATTCCACCATCGATGAATGTTATACTTGATAATACTTTTGAATTTCCGGTCATATGTTTGGAGCATCCGCTATCTAGTATCAGTTTCTCCTTATTTTTTATTTTGGGTAAAATAAAAGATGCTTTAATTGGTACCCATATATTTTGTTAGGGTCCTAATTGTTAGGAGAAGGTAACAATACCCAAGATGGTTTGGTACCTTTATAAATATAATTTTTATTATAGACTACATTCTCTAAGAAATTATTAATATGCTTTTGTCTAATCAAATTATTATTTGTCTTAGGAATCCAAGTTCTCATATTTTTCGTATTCATTTAGACTTAGGTAGACTTTCAGTTTTTATATAACTAATATTTTTAGCATCATTTCCTTTTTGTTTAGACGGATTTTTAAATTCTGTTCCATTTCTATTGCCTGATAGTTTTGAATTTTTGGTAAGATTTTCCAAATCTTGTTTTCCTTTATTAAATTTTGACACATTATTTGTAATTTTATCTAATTTTTCTTTTAATTCTATATTTTCAATATTTCAATACTGTTTTTAAGTCAACATTTTCTTTTAACAAATTATCCTTCACTATTTTAGTGTTTTCAAAATCAATAGTAATAGCCTCACTTTCTATCAAATTATTTTTGATTTTATCTTGAGATAATTCAAGTTCTTCTTCTAGGATAATATTTTCATCTTTTAACATTCCTACTTCTAGTTCTAGTCTATTTATTTTGACTATATATTCTTTGTTCAATTTTTTAATTTCTCTAAATTTATCTTCTAATTCCATGCTAAGTTCTAATAATTCGTCATGGCTAAGTTCAGGACATACCTCATCAGCTTGTGCCATAAAACACACATTAGCTTGTGCCATAAAACACACATTAGCTTGTTCTTCGTCACTATCGCTATCACTTTCAGATGATGAAGAGTCTGAGTCATCCCAAGTTATTTTGAAGGCTTTCTTCTTTTCGAATTTTTCAAATTTTTTCTTCTTTTTACATTGTTGAGTTTTGGACAATCCTTCTTCATATGTCCGTATTGATAGCATTCATAACACTTGATTTGAGATAGGTTTGTTATGTTGGACTTCCCTTCTTTTTGGAATTTGGTCATCTTTCTAAATTTCTTGGATCTATTATAATTCTTGGAAATGAAGATTATATCTTCTTCATCCAAGTCAGAGTCATCATTCTTTGTTGCTGGGAATGCTATGTTCTTTTTCTCCGAATTCAGTTTTTTTGTGCCTGCAAATTAGCTTCATAGGACATTAAATTTTCTATCAACTCTTCAACTTTGAGAGTAGAGAGATCATTAGCTTCTTCAATAGCTAAAACCTTCCTTTACCAATCTAATGTTAAAGAGTTGAGTATTCGGAAAAATAAATCAAAATCAGTAAACTTAGCTCCTAATGCCATAAGATTATGTTGGATGGTTTGAAATCTAGAATACATGTCAACAATAGTTTCATTTTGAATGATGAAAATTGGTTTTGCAAAATTGAAATCTTAGTTTGTTTGACCTTTGTTGTACCTTCGTGTAACAACCCACACATTTATCGATTGTATATTTAAATATTTTATTTAAATATCTCATCGTTCATAGGATTTTAGTCCAAAAACCTTCTTTTTGCCAACAGTCGAATTGGGACTCGAGACCCCTTCCACTGAGTTCAAAATGCCGTTTGCAACCTTTTTGAGTATAAACATTGATATGTTTGGAGCAAGCTAAAAATTTGACCTTTTTCACTTTGGGTTTGGGTTTAGGTTCAGCCCACTAGCCAACTTAATACCCCAAACTGAACCACTTCTCTTCATTCATTCCCTCTTCCTTATCTTTTCAGTTCTAAAGAGAATAATGAGGGAAAAGAAAAAGAATTAAAATCCTAAGCCCTAGTTTCCATTTGCAAATCAAGTTCTAGCTCCAAATTCAAAGAGAAGCATTGGTAAGTATCATCTCCATCTTCTCCAACTCATTCTCTCTTTGATTTCAGAAAATTCCTAAACCTAATTTGGGAAATGTTTCTCTTTTAAGTTTAGATTTAAGCCTTTTGTGTTGAGATTGAAGTGTGGTTGATCTTCCCTTGTCTTCAAGCTTCTCATTCATTTGTTTTGGGTTTAAAGATGAGATTTTTATCCCACATCTAAGTCTATGATTATCTTTGATTGTTAGGTATGAATTCCTAACACTTATTCATGTGCATTCGATTTTGACTTGGATTGGTTTTTGTGAATATTCCAATTTTGGGTGTTTTGAGTTCAAATCTTCAAAAATCATAGATTTGTTGTTTGAACATGCTTTTGGTGATGCATTGAAGAGCCTATTGGGCTAGGTAGCTGATTTGCGTAAACTCCTAGTGCCGTGACTCGAGTGATTGCAATTTGGAAGGAAATAGCCTTCATTTACATGGGCTTAGAAGTGCAGGACAAAGGTTCCAGTCGACTGGAATTTCGGGCCAGTCGACTGACCTGCTACCTGAGCACATCCAGGTTCTGGTCTAGTCGACTGGTATACTGAGTCCAGTCGACTGACCTGCATCCCATAAATATTCCGGGACTGATTTCAGTCGACTGAACTCATTGAGCCAGTCGACTGACCTGCTCGTAAATGCCTATTATGCCTATTTTTGTCTATTTCTCTTGTGTTTCCAAATTTAATAGATTCGGGTTTATTCCCACTTGTTGTTATCAATTGTTATCCACTTTAATGACATTTTCTTCGGGATTCATGTGAACATACATTTTGATGGATTCAGAATCGATTTCTTTGGATTTTATTCACGTCTTCAAATGTGAATTTTAGCGATTGATTGTTTCTACAATCATTTCTGTGATTTGTCACTTTAAAATTATAAAGGTTTTCTATACTAGTAGTAAATATCAAAACTCTTTCTTCAAAATGATTTCAGCACTATTTTATTACAAGGCTCGTTTTCTCAAACCATTTTCCAATCTACTAGCATATACAAACCTTTACCTCACTCGTATGAGAAATCTAATTAAACGACTTAGTAAAAACAAGTGATACGAAATGCTTGCGTTTACTTCGTTGGTTAATTCTTGGAATTGTTCGATTGAATCTCTTGTGACAATTTTCTAGTGGAGATCTACAATTTGCTCGTAAATATTTAAGCTAGTGGTTATGGGACATGAAGCTAAACTCATATATTTACTATCTTAGAGTAATTGACACTTTCTTGATGATCATTGAGGATCATTTTTGTGTTTTAGATTAGCACTATGCTATGTTTCTTTGTCCACGAAGGGGACGGTACCTCATTTTATTGAGTTTCGTCTCATTTTTATTATAGGCTAACGACCTATTTATTTCTTGGGGTTTCGACCCAATTTTTGTGGGCTACCGACCCACTTTTTATGGAGTTCGGATCTTTGGACGTACCGTTGTACTACATTGTTGTTCCGAACTATTCGAGTTTCTGGTTCCTCGTGCGTACCATTGTACTACGTCGTTGCACTGGCTCTATGGTTAGCGACCATGGGATAGCGTCTCGTTTGTGATACACATTTTGGTGAGTTTTCAGGCTCCCGTTTTGTGATAGGCCTCCTCCTTTTTTTGTGATTCCTGGATTTCTATTGATGATTTCTAGAATTTGAATTTCACCAATTTTATGATTGGCATTTATATGTTGTCAATATTTGTGGCTTGGTGAATGAAATAAGGAGTATGACATTCCTTTTGATCTTCGAGAAGATTCTTGTGATATCGATTAATCTCTGGTTGGTTTTCAATTACATACTTATCATAGTATGGTATTATGGTTTTTATATGTTTATGTCATATCTCTTATTCTATATCATTACATCTGATATTTATAGTTAGACTGATCCATTTATTATTTTCTTATTAAATAATACCTGGGTCAGACCGAGATGTTGCAGGTGCTTCTACTTGACTCTTCTTCTGGAGTTATTATTCTGACTTTTGGCTAACCACTTAGATTAGTAGTTTAGTTTGTTGTATACATTTGAGATATAGACTCCAGGATGTATATTTATTCTTTTGTCTAGCACTTGTAACTATTCTTTTGTGATATTGTGGATCTTGTTTGACCACTACTCTGATATACACTTCTATGTGTAATATTCATATCTTTTTCCCCCTTTGTGATATGGATATCTATGACTGATTTATGTTAGTTTATTTCTATGTTTGTTTTCGAAGAATATATATGGCCACTGTGTAGTAGTTTTGAGTTTGTATCGGTATGTCGGATTCCCTCTTGAAATGAAAATGCATGTTATACTATCTGACATATCGGTGCTCGCACTAAGCAATTACACGGACGGTCTCTCCTCAAAAGCCTTATTCTCCATGCTAGTTGACGGCATTACCCCGTAGTGTCCTTGGCTAGCGTGGGTATAGACGCGGGGCATCACAGCTTGGTATCAGAGCCAAACTTCGGAATGATGTAGAATAGTTTAACAAGGATCATCATCCTAAGTCCATCTTAGGAGTCGTGCCTTTGGATTTAATTAGTGTCTTCGTACCGTCCTATCCTATTTTCTTTTGTGATTCCTTGTTTATCAATCATTATTATTTGATATTCATTTTGTGAATAACCTTTTTCTTCTTCTTCTTTCTTTCTTAATGAAGAGAAATGGTTAGACCTGGCCTCCCAGCGTCGGTCAATCTAGTGCTACTCCCCAAGATGGAGTATTTATGTCTGCCCAGCAGCTTCTTGATCTAGTAAAGAATGCTCAAGCAGCCGGTTCTAATTCGGAGTCTACTCAGCCGGTTCTAATTCGGAGTCTACTCACCCTAAGTCTGTATTTGCACGTTTGTGCAACGATTATACTAATTTGGTTAGGAAGCCATTCAAAGGTTCTGAAACCATTTTTGAAGTCCAGACTCGGCTAAGAGCATACGATCGAATCTTTTCACGCGTGAATCTTATTGATCTTCACCGTGTTCAGGTGGCCTCTAGTATGCTCTAAGAAAGAGCATTAGACTGGTACGAGCTTCTGATTTCTGAAATAAATGAAGTGGATCTTACTTGGGAGAAATTCCGAGAACGATTCAAATTAAAGTTTGTGCCAGAAGCTGAGAAAGTGACATTGGCTCGTCGTTTCATTGACCTTGTTCAAGGTGAATCTTCTATGGCAGATTATGTCGCATCCTTCGAGTCACTTTCTAAATACGGGGTCAAATACATAAACACCCCATTGAAGAAGAACCAATGATTTGTCTATGGCTTGAAGAAAAATCTCAAGAAGCCATTACTTCTAAAATTAGAAGTTTCTTTCGATCAACTCATTGATATCGCTCTTCGACTTGAAGAGGCTGATAGAGTAAGTGATGTTGAGGTTGGGAGTGTTAAACCAAACTTCACCAACAAGAAAAGGCCTAATAAGTTCAAAAGTCCTTATCCCAATAATAAGGAAGGGAAGAAAGCCTCTCCGGCAACTAAGACTTCTTCCTCTAATAGTGGGCAATGCTTCAATTGTGGTTCTAAAGACCATTATGCTAATAAATGCCCGAAACCTCTCTTTTGTCGCTATTGCAAAAGTTCGGGCCATTTTATATCTGCATGTCCTAAACTTCAAGGCAAGGAGGAGGAAAGTTAAATGTTGCACAAGCCCCTAGAAAAACTTCTCGTGGTCAAGGTATTTCTCATTCTATCCTTGATGGCATTATTATGTTTCATGATCAACCTATTCGAGTTCTTTTTGATACGGGTGCATCCCATTCTTTTATATCGAAAGAACTCGTTGATACTTTTTCTTTAAGTGTTATTGCTTTAATGACTTCTTTGAGAATTGCGAATCCAGTTGGTGGATCCGCAACACTTAGTTTGCTTTGTAAAGATGTGGAGATTATTTTGTGTAATTTTTCTTTCCTAGCCGATTTGCATGTTATGCGTTACTTAGGCTTTGGAATGATTTTGGGATTGGATTGGCTTAACCGTTATGAAGCTCATATCCTATGTCCTGAGTGGACTATCCATCTTCCACATCCTCAATCTGTCAAGCAGATTTCTATTATTCTTAAAGATTCGGATTCCAACTTTGTTGCATCTTTATATTCTTTGAATCCTCATGATGACGATAATGATGATGAGGAAGATGTCATTTCTCTTATTCACGTTGTTCATGAATTCTCCGACATATTTAAGCCCGTTTTAGGACTACCACCTAAGCGAGCAAATGAGTTCAAAATTAATCTCATCCCTGGAGCTCAACCTATCACTCGTCCTCCTTATCGCATGTCCAATAAGGAAAATGAGGAGATGCGCAAACAATTATCCGAATTGGAGACGAAGCAATTTATTCGCTCCAGTTCCTCGCCTTGGGGAGCTTCGGTTATTTTCGTGAAGAAATCTGATGGTACACTTAGGCTTTACGTTGACTACGCAAGCTTAATGATCTTACTATCAAAAATAAATATCCTTTACCTCGGATTGATGATCTATTCGATCAACTTAGTGGTGCTGGAGTCTTTTCACAATTGGACTTGGCAACCGGTTTTCATCAGCTTCGTATTGCAGAGGATAACATTCCTTTGACATCGTTCCGTACTCGTTATGGATCTTATGAATGGCTTGTTATGCCATTTGGTTTAACGAATGCTCCGGCTTATTTCGTTGACCTTATGAATTGAGTTTTCAAAGATTTCCTCGATCGATTTGTTCTCATCTTCATTGATGATATTCTTGTGCATTCAAAAACCAAGAAGGAGCATGAAAAGCATCTTCGGATTGTGTTGGAAACTCTTAGGAGTAATCAATTAAAAGCAAAATTTTCTAAATGCCACTTTTGGCAATCTCGTGTGAAGTTTCTCGGTCATATTATTTCCGAATCTGGAATATCAGTGGATCCTTCAAAGATTGAAGCGATTCAAAATTGGAAGAGACCGAAGATTGTGAGAGAAATCCGTAGCTTCCTTAGATTGGCGGGCTATTACCTTCGTTTTATAAAAGACTTTTCAAAAATTTCCGTGCCTCTTACTAGTTTGACGAAGAAGGGAGTTAAATACATTTGGTCGGACAAATGTGAAGCTTCTTTTCAGAAATTAAAAGAACTCCTTTCCGATGCTCCTATTCTTGTGATTCTCGACGGAAACCAAGATTTTATTATTTATACCGATGCTAGTCGCATTGGTTTGGGTGCCTTTCTTATGCAAAGAGAACGTGTTACTGCTTATGCTTCTAGGCAATTGAAGCCAGTCGAGACTAGATATGCCACTCATGATTTAAACTCGCGACTATTGTTTTCGCCCTTCGAATTTGGCGTCATTATCTTTTGGGAGAAAAATTTAATCTTTACATCGATCATAAAGCTTTGAAGTATCTATTTTCTCAAAGGAACTTAATTTGCGTCAACAACGTTGGCTCAAATTCCTTGCATCTTATGATCTTGATATTTTTTATACTCCCGAAAAGGGAAATCGTGTTGCCGATGCACTTAGTCGCAAGCAGCAAGCGGTTGTTTCTATGATGATATCTGAATGGAATGATCTCGGGGTTTTATCCACTTGTGAGATTCAAGATCGTGTTTCCGATTTATGTTTATCTCTTGTTTTAGGTAGCCTTGAGGCTCATCCTTCTCTTTTAGACTGCATTCTTGAAGCTCAAAATCTAGATCCCGAATTGGCTCTTCTTGGCCAAAATTTTAGGGATAAAATTGATATTGAAGGTTTGAAAGACTTTGATATTGATTCTCGTGGCGGTATTCGAAAATTTGGTAGACTTATCGTGCCAAATATTAGTGATCTTCGTAAAGACATTTTAGAAGATTCTCATCGTTCTAAATTTACCATTCATCCCGATAGTAGTAAAATGTACGTGGATATGAAGCGACTTTATTATTGGGAGGGAATGAAATCTGATACTGCTAACTTTGCTAAGTGTTGCATGACTTGCCAACTTGTCAAGGCTGAGCATCAAAGGCTCGGTGATTTATTGCAACCTTTAGAAATTTCAATTTGGAAGTGGGATCAAATTTCCATGGATTTTATTGACGGCCTTCCCCATTCTCGTTCGGGTCATAATAGCCTATGGGTGATAGTTGATAGACTTACTAAATCCGCCCATTTTATTCCCGTTCGGTCCAATCGAACCGTTCCTCTCTTGGCCAAACTCTTTGTAAAAGAAATTGTAAAATTGCATGGAATTCCTTCTTCTATTGTTAGTGATCGTGATCCATTGTTTACTAGTGCATTTTGGAAGAGTTTTCAAAAAGCTTTGGGAACGAAGCTTAATTTTAGCACCGCTTATCATCCTCAATCTGGTGGACAAACCGAGCGTGTGAATCAAACTCTTGAAGATCTTCTTCGTTCGTGTGTTCTTGATTTTGGTGGAAGTTGGGGAGATCATATTTCTCTTGTTGAGTTTTCCTATAACAATAGCTTCCAATTTACTATTGGTATGGCACCTTTTGAGGCTCTCTATGGAAGGCCATGCCGATCACCTTCTTATTGGCTTGAGGCCGGTGAGAAACTGGTTTTAGGTCTTGATTTTATTCATGATTCCACAGAAAAGATTGACCTTATTCATCATAGGATGAAAGAAGCCCAAAGTAGACTAAAATCCTATGCCTATAACCGAAGAAGGAAATTAGAATTTTCTGTGGGAGATTTTGTGTTTATTCGTGTTTCACCTATGAATGGTGTTGTATGTTTTAGTCGATCGGGAAAGTTAGCACCACGATATATTGGTCCATTTCCTATCACCGAACGTATTGGTTCAGTGGCTTATCGCCTCTTATTACCAGCTCAGTTTTCTACTATTCATGACATGTTTCACGTTTCTCAATTACGGAAATGCCTTCGAGATTCCGATTCTATTATTGAGCCCGGTGTTGTGGAAGAAATTGAAATTTCACCGAATTTAACTTATGAGCAACATCCTATTCGTATTACTGCTTCAGAGGTCAAATGCCTTCGAAATAAAGATGTCCCGCTTGTGAAAGTTCAATGGTCCTCAAATCCTAAGGATTGCTCTTGGGAATTTAGAGAATTCATCGAGCGAACACATTCGGACTTACTTTCTCATGCTCTTTGAGGTGAACTTTCTATTTCAAATTTCTTTTGTGTTGATATGATTTTATGATTGTTACTTCTATTCATTTATTTGTTAAGATTGCGAGGATGCAATTTCTTTAAGAAGAGGAGTCTGTAACAACCCGCGTATTTATCGATTGTATATTTAAATATTTCATCGTTTGTCGGATTTTAGTTCGAAAACCTACCTTTTGCAAACAGTCGAATTGGGACTCGAGACCCCTTCCATTGAGTTCAAAATGCCATTTGCAACCTTTTCGAGTATAAACATTGATATCTTTGGAGCTAGCTAAAAATTTGACCTTTTTCACTTTGGGTTTAGGTTTGGGTTCAGCCCACTAGCCAACTTAATGCCCCAAACTAAACCACTTCTCTTCATTCATTCCCTCTTCCTTATCTTTTCAGTTCTAAAGAGAATAATGGGGGAAAAGAAAAAAAATTAAAATCCTAAGCCCTAGTTTCCATTTGGAAATCAAGTTTTAGTTCCAAATTCAAAGAGAAGCATTGGTAAGTATCATCTCTTTCTTCTCCACTCATTCTCTCTTTGATTTCAGAAAACTCCTAAACCTAATTTGGGAAATGTTTCTCTTTTAAGTTTAGATTCAAGCTTCTTGTGTTGAGATTGAAGTGTGGTTGATCTTCCCTTGTCTTCAAGCTTCTCATTCATTTGTTTTGGGTTTAAAGGTGAGATTTTATCTCACATCTAAGTCTATGATTATCTTTGATTGTTAGGTATGAATTCCTAACACTTATTCATGTGCATTTGATTTTGACTTGGATTGGGTTTGTGAATATTCCAATTTTGGGTGTTTTGAGTTCAAATCTTTAAAAATCATAGCTTTGTTGTTTAAACATGCTTTTGGTGATGCATCGAAGAGCCTATTGGGCTAGGTAGCTGATTTGCGTAAACTCCTAGTGCCGTGACTCGAGTGATTGCAATTTTGAAGGAAATACCCTTCATTTACATGGGCTTAGAAGTGCAGGACACAGGTTCCAGTCGACTGGAATTTTAGGCCAGTCGACTGACCTGCTACCTAAGCACATCCCAGGTTCTGGTCCAGTCGACTGGTATACTGAGTCCAACCGACTGACCTGCATCCCGAGAATATTCTGGGACTGAGTCCAGTCGATTGAACTCATTGAGCCATTCGACTGACCTGCTCTTAAATGCCCATTACGCCTATTTTTGTCTATTTCTCTTGTGTTTCCAAATTTAATTGATTCGGGTTTATTCCCACTTGTTTTTATCAATTGTTATCCACTTTGATGACATTTTCTTCGGAATTCATGCGAACATACATTTTGATGGATTCGGAACCCATTTCTTTGGATTTTATTCACGTCTTCGAATGTGAATTTTAGCGATTGATTGTTTCTACAATCATTTCTGTGATTTGTCACTTTAAAATTATAAAGGTTTTCTATACTAGTAGTAAATATCAAAACTCTTTCTTCAAAATGATTTCAGCACTATTTTATTACGAGGCTCGTTTTCTCAAACCGTTTTCCAATCTACTAGCATATACAAACCTTTACCTCACTCGTATGAGAAATCTAATTAAATGACCTAGTAAAACTGTAACGACCCGTATTTTACGTGTCGACTAATCGTAAAATAATGGCTACTAGGTTGTTAGTGTTGTTCATGTTGTTCAGAGCTTAAGTCATGAAAAGTTAACTCGTGTGGAAGCTAACTCGTGTAGGTGGATTTAGCTTAGGTCGTGTATTTTTAAGTCGTAGACGACTTAAGGGGTTTCGAGTTATAGGAATTACGACCTATAAAAGTTTCACGAGTTATTGTGTTAGAACGAGTTAAGGGGATAGGTCGGTTATACGACCTAAGGAAATGGTTTAGGACTTAGGATGGTTGCCGAGTTAAGGGTTAACGACCTAAGGAACTGGACGAGTTAGTAGCTTAGGCGAGTTATCGGTTTTAGGGGTTAAGCGACTTACTAGACAACGACTTAAGAGTGTTTACGACCTATGGAAGCTGAGTCGTGAACGAGTTATAGTAGTTGACCGACCTATGGGGTTTACGACTTATTCGATGAGCGACCTAAGGAAGTTAGTCATGTTAGTTAGGTCGTAGACGACCTAAGTTAGGATGCTGAGGAATTAGGTCGTGTGAGTTTAGGTCGGTGGGGTATTTAGGTCGTAGGTCGTAACTCGTGAAGGCATTAGGTCGCGTAGGAGCTTAAACCATTAAGCCGTTAGGTCGTGTGACCCTGGGTTTAGTTAGGTCGTTGAGCGACCTAAGGGTTAGTGTTAGGTCGCTAGGTAAGATAGGTCGTATCTCGTAACTCGTTTACGAGTTAGTAGTGATAGTTAGGTCGCTAGGGAGGATAGGTCGGCAGGCTTGATGAGTCGTGTCTCGTGTGCTTTGATAAGTCGTAGTATGATAGGTCGGCTTTGCTGAAGAGTCGTTGGGGGCTTAGGTCGTTGTGTCGCGTGTGGGTTAGGTCGGAGATTTCTTAGGTCGGCAACGACCTAAAACCGAGAACGACCTAAGGTGTGATCTGCCTATAAATAGAGGGCTTTGGCTCACTTTTTGGCACCGGTTTTTGAAGCGACGAAGTGCTGCCATTTTGATAGCTCGACTTCAACATTTCTTCATCTTCTTTTCTCCACTCCAATCTAGTTCTAACATCCATCCAAGATCGAAGATCGAGATTGAAGATCCAAGAGCTAAAGTTGAAGATCTTCATCCAACCAAGCTAGATTTCATCGTTTCAAGCGGGATTTCGACGAATCAAGCTTGAAGCTTCGCTGTCCAGATCTGAAGTTGATAGTTTTTGAAGTGTTTGGGTGATTTGGTGAGTGGTGGTTATCTCTCACGCGGACCCAAAGGAGTATATTGGATTGGTGGTTTGTTGGAGTGTTGTAGATAATGATTTTATGCATTTTTCCTTAGATCCAAGTGTAGATCCATTACTTACAAAGATGTTTACTTATGCAAGTTCATTTACCAAGTTGTAGAGATAAAAACCCATGATTTATATTTGTTAGATCTATGCTAAAAACCCATGATCCATGCATGTTAGACTTATGTTCATTTATTTACGAAATTGCCACTATAGTTAATATTGCTTATTAGATCTTGTTTGAATGCTTGATTGTTTGGATGTATGATTGATTTGATTGTTTCAAGTTACCTAGTGGTTGATTTGGAACAAGATGGTTGAGGATGATTCAAATGCTAAATGGAAAGGCTCTTGAATGGTGAAAGCTGCTTGTGGCATATGAAGCGGATGTTGAAGCTCATATGTATGGATTAGATGATGTTGAGATGGGACTTTGCCATGATGCGATGAGGCAAGCCATGATGTTGAGATGGGACTTTGCCATGATGCGATGAGGCAAGCCATGATGTTGAGATGAGACTTCGCTATGATGCGATAAAGCGAAGCATGATGTGAGATAGCCTTGGTTTAATCCAGACGGGATCATCCCAAGCATGTTGATAACTCGATGATGCGATGCGAGTTGGTTGATAATGGTTAGCTTGAGAGGCGCTTGAGCTAGTATGGAAATAGTCGTCGAGGAGGATGACTAGGAGGCTGAGATCTCATCTTGTTGAAGGTTCTAGCATGCTCAAAGCAGGAGTACGTTGGAACGGGCTGCGACGACGTTCCAAGCACGGGCTGCGACGACGTGCTAGTACTCTGGGTAGTTGCGAAAATTCCTAGGCACGGGCTGCGACGACGTGCGGAGTTATGTCTAGAACCGGGGTTACCATTAGCCCTTGACAGATGGATAAAAGAATGAGTTGGTCATTCAATTAACGGTGGAATCAAGGCAATGATAACAGTGAGAGCCAGAGTCATGGATGTTTGGACGTTTGATTGTATCATCATTCGGTCTCAAGAGCGGTGTTTTCTGGGTGCTTATCTGATCTTGGTTTAGGCCTTGGGGGTTGTATTTGGAAAACATCGACCTTGACTCGAATGATTATTGCTTTACTTTAATTGTCTGCCATGTTATGCTTGCTTCTCCTTAGTGTGTGTCTGGGGGCTATCACTGTAGTAAGAGGCGGAGTGGGATGGTTTGGTTCCTATTCCTTTTATCCCTTATGCTCTTTTGGTATGTTTGATAGTTGATTTACTGCTCACTAAGACTTTGTCTGACTCAAGGTTTTATGTCTCCTCTTATTACCTTGGGCTGTTCATCCATGTTGGGATGGGCAGACTAGGTAACAGGTGGCAGGTGCTGATCTTAGCGGCTCACGTTGATGATGACGAAGGCGAGCAGGAGGCTTTACATATTATTTTCATATTCTATGTATTGGATATTCCGCTGTTTGTTGATTACTCTGAGTGCTATGTAGTGAGGCTTCTTGTATCCATGATTCAGACCATGTATAAAGCTATTATGATTAGATGATGATATTCTGTTCTATGGGAGCTTCACTATATTATATTTCTCTATTGTATTTTATCCATGCGCTGTGAGTTTTACGATAGAGTCTGAAATGTTTATTTTACCCTTGACGGTCACTCATGGTTTCCTGGCACACTTTCAGCGCACCATTCCCTTGTTTCCGTGCGGGAGTCATGGGCGGTCGTCACAAAAACAAGTGGTATGAAACACTTGCGTTTACTTCGTTGGTTAATTCTTGGATTTGTTCGATTGAATCTCTTGTGACAATTTTCTAGTGAAAATCTACAATTTGCTCGTAAATATTTAAGTTAAGCTAGTGGTTATGGGACATGAAGCTAAGCTCATATATTTACTAGTTTAGAGTAATTGACACTTTCTTGATGATCATTGAGGATCATTTTTGTGTTTTAGACTAGTGCTATGCTATGTTTCTTTGTCCACGAAGGGGACAGTACCTCGTTTTATTGAGTTTCATCTCATTTTTATTATAGGCTAATGACCTATTTATTTCTTGGGGTTTCGACCCAATTTTTGTGGGCTAGCGACCCGCGTTTTTATGGAGTTCGGATCTTCGAGCGTACCGTTGTACTACGTTGTTGTTCCGAACTATTCGAGTTTCTGGTTCCTCAAGCGTACCGTTGTACTACGTCGTTGCACCGGCTCTATGGTTAGCGACCATGGGATAGCATCCTGTTTGTGATACACGTGTTGGTGAGTTTTCAGGCTCCCGTTTTGTGATAGGCCTCCTCCTTTTTTTGTGGTTCCTGGATTTCTATTGATAATTTCTAGAATTTGAATTTCACCAATTTTATGATTGGCATTTATATGTTGTCAGTATTTGTGGCTTGGTGAATGAAATAAGGAGTATGACATTCCTTTTGATCTTTGAGAAGATTCTTGTGATGTTGATTAATCTCTGGTTGTTTTCAGTTACATACTTATCATAGTATGGTATTATGGTTTTTATATGTTTATGGCATATCTCTTATTCTATATCATTACATTTTATATTTATAGTTAGACTGATCCGTTTATTATTTTCTTATTAATTAATACTCGGGTTAGACCGAGATGTTGCAAGTGCTTCTACTTGACTCTTCTTCTGGAGTTATTATTCTGACTTTTGGCTAACTACTTAGATTTGTAGTTTAGTTTGTTGTATACATTTGAGGTATAGACTCCAGGATGTATACTTATTCTTTTGTCTAGCACTTGTAACTATTCTTTTGTGATATTGTGGATCTTGTTTGACCACTACTCTAATGTACACTTCTATGTGTAATATTCATATCTTTTTAAGCCTTTGTGATATGGATATATGTAACTGATTTATGTTATGTTTATTTCTATGTTTTTTCCCGAAGAATATATATAGCCACTGTGTAGTAGTTTTGAGTTTGTATCGGTATGTCGGATTCCCTCTTGAAAAGAAAATGCATGTTATACTATCTGACATATCGGTGCTCGCACTAAGCAATTACACGGATGGTCGCTCCTCAACAGCCTTATTCTCCATGCTAGTTGACGACATTACCCCGTAGCGTCCTTGGCTAGCATGGGTATAGAGGTGGGGCTTCACACTTCGTGTGTAATTTGTAAGGTACGCCAAATGTCTAATGCAGTTGTTCATAATATGACACGTGAAAATTCATTTTTGTCTAGAGAGCAAAATAAAACGTTCACAGCTTTAGAATTATTTGATGCTAAGGTCTTTTGTGCATCGGTCCATGTGTTCATAACAGTAGTAGGTGGTTCATATTTATCTTGTGTTGCTGACCAAATTTCTAGACCATTTGCTTCCATAAAAAGTTGACCAATATGCATAGTTAGATCCATTAAATAGTGGGGGTCATGTTGTGGATTGTCCTTCTTGAAAAATACTTGCCATATTAAAGTGATTCAAAAACGTATTACTGTTCTTTGATCAAACTTAGCTCCGATACCAATTGTAAATTTATACGAGTGGATCGTGTAATGTATATATATGCAAGTATAGGTGAACTACTATATAATGTATCTAATATAAACTTGATAGATGATAATAGCAAAGTAAATGGAAATAATCACACTAGGATTTTATACTGGTTCGGACCTCCCGTCCTACGTCTAGTCCCGAAGCTCCTCTTCGGAACTCAAGTATCAAGCACGCTCACTTCGCCCGAAGGAATAGGCTTGGTTACAAAAGCTTGTCCTTGTCAAGTATGTGTTTTATAACACGAATATTGACTGTTGAGTACAAATGCTTCCAATCTATATATATATAGATAGATAATAATAATTGAAGAGTTTTGAGTATATGGAAGACTAAAATATAGGTATTAGATTGCTAGATATCAAGTATAATCAGAGTATAAGAGTAAAGAGTATAAGTGAGTAAGGTTAGATCTTCTCTTGAATTCCTGTCGCTATTTATAATGGTAGAGAGATCCTTTCTGTAGTTGCATCTGTTAGTAAGTGCTCTAAGGTCGCTTCTAATAATGATAAAGAGTTGCAACGAAGAGGAGAGAACGTGTCTTTTCAATTTTGATAGTTGTGCTTTGAAAATACATGGCCGAGTTCAAAATCAAACGTCTGGAAAATGTTTCAGACGTCTGGCTCTCATATTTTTTTATATATGGTTGCTTTTCAGACGTCTGAGTATATTAACCAGACGTCTGATTCTGTCTGATTTGCGAACTAGTGGAATCAGTCAGACGTCTGGCTGGTGCACCTCGACGTCTGGATTTGTGCATGTTGCTTTTCCTGTGCCTGTGTCATTCCTCTTCCAATTCTATCGAATTGTAGCCTCTTGGTACTTCTTTTGAGTCTTGTTCTTGTCTCTTTGGTGATGTTTACTTTAACAATTACCTATATATATATATGCATACTTGATTTCCGTTGTATAGTTGTTATCATCGAAACCATAGGATTGATTTCCTAACAAAATTCAGTTCACTTAATCCAATCAACCTTACTCAATTTGAATCCTTTATTTAAAGTTTTAAATTTTCCATCAATATTACCTTCCAGTTAAAAGTTAAAAAACTTATTTCTCTTTGGGTTCACATCACATTCCAAGGGAAAATTCAAAACTCAACACTTAGTTTTTGTTTCAAATCATCTTGATATTATGTATATCTACTTATATATACATATTTATTTCATTTTCACACCAAGTCATACTTTAAATTTTAAACCATCCTTGGTTTTTAGTTCAAACAATTTCTTAAAACAACTCTTGTTTTAAGATAAGATACTTATATTTAAAAATATTATTTAGTGTATCTTTTAACATTTGAAACAATTTAAATTTTTTGGATTTAGATTTAAAACTTCACAATTTAAATCCTTTTCAATTTATAAGTCATACTTATCTAAATTGTTACTTCCATAAAATATTCCATTTTGCTTATCATTAATTATTGTTAGGAAACAAACATCCCATTATTAGACACAACAACCATTTTATGATAATGACCAAGATGATCATATCTGGAAACCAATTCACTCTATATTATCTCATAATATTGGAAAATAAAATCATGGTAACTTAATTCAACATTTTGAAAATACTTCTACAAATTTCAGGATTTTATTTCTAGTTTGAATACATTTCTAGCTTATCTTATTTGTATAGTACATATTATCCAATTCTTATTTGGTTATATTTCGATTACCACTTAATTCTTATTATTACATTTAATTCTAATACCCAACAACCAATTTCCTTAATATATATAATAATTAGAAAAATTGTTGCCTTATATATCAAAACATAAACTACTTTTAAAACCATTTTAAAAATCATTATATAAGAAAATAACAAATACGCTCTCATATAATACACTCAACTCATTCTAGGGTACTGCTGACCCTATCCTTAGTGAGTAACCCCCACCAGAGCCAAGGTTCTCGCTTAACCTTCGGCTCTGATACCAAGTGTAACGACCCAGAGTTTTTGACCCCGAAAATTCAACATCAATATGTTCACTATAGAAATGCCGAGCAATCGAATGCCGGAAATTCCAGATTTGTTAGGGTAAAGAAGAAAAGGGGCAGTAGAAGAAATAGAAACTAAACACAGAATCTCACATTCGTAGCGGATCAAAATATAATATCAAATAATAGCATTTATGTAGAGAAATGCTGTATCTGTCAAATTTACATACAATACATCAGAGTTCATCAAAACTGGACAATTGTACCAACTTGTCCCAGAATACAAACAATATAACTTCAATATACAGTGGAATAAACTCCATACGTTCTTGCCGTCCAGCACTCCTTCTGGGCTTTAGAATATCCTAACCTGAAAATCTATAATACTCGGTCTGACCCAAGCGTTACAATAAAGTAAGACCCAGGTCAGGCAGGAAACTAGCGTGAGTAAACCCATATAATTTGAAATACTAGGTTATAAAACATAGTTGCAAACTGGGGTAACTTGTACCTCACTACGGGTTCTTATCTTGTTATAATCAATACCTATTTCACAGAATTATATCTAAGAATTATTACTCAGTTTAAATGGCCATGTTGCTTCATTTATTTTAATCTAGCCTGTTTGATACGACAACCAAAATTTATAAAGAATTATTGTAGTTACTAACCGAAGTGGTTTCGGGTATTTGTCGATAACCGACCCCGGTCTCTTCTAATCCAATGTCATCTTCAATCCAAGTTGTTTAAGTGAACACGATTCAATTTTAAATGCAGGATGTCAATACACAGCAATACATCACCGACAAATAACCCACACCCAAGTTCAACCCAAACAAATCATATCACAAAACATCACAAATTATCAGACTAGAGATATTAATCCAAACATTCAATACAATTTAATCATCCATAAGCAAGATTAATTTGACATCCAATTACAAAATAAATTAATTACCTTTAAATCCTGCTTAATTATCATTAATTAAACCCTTCAATTAATTATTGAAATTATTTCGTTAATCATTTAATCATAAATTAATTACATTAATTAATTACATTAGGTAATTAATCCTTTAACTACTTTCATTAAGCAATTAACTATCCTTTATTTTATTAACCTTTAATTACTTAGATTAATTAACGCTTAATTAATTAAGTAATTAACTATCCTTAATTACTTATATTAAGTATTACCCTTTTATTAATTACACTAGGTAATTATACTTTATTAATTTTATTAAGTAATTATACTTAATCAATTTCATTAAGTGATTATCCTTATTTTAATTTATGTAATTAATTATCTTAAATTAATTACATCAATTAATTATCCTTTAATTAATTAAATTAAGTAGTTAATCTTTTAATTAATTACATTAAGCAATTAGTACTTAAGACCTTAATTAATTAAAGATAAACCATTTATCTTAATTAATCACTTACTTATCATTCATATCTTATTTAAATTAAAAGCTTGAAATTTATTTATACAAAACCACTTGAGAATATCTTTATTAATTAAAGTTTAATACACTCACTTAATTACATTATCTTATTATAATTTGAAAACACTTAGTAATTAATTACATAATTAATCTATTATATAATTACTTTAAAACAAGAAAATTTTAAACATTTAATTTCAAAATTAAATCTTTTGGAAACTTGATCAATACCTTGCTTTGAAAACTTTGTTTAAAATTTAATTTGCTTAAAAACTTATACATATTTTTCCTTTGTAACAACCCGATATTTTCAACCATTCGCATCCGCACACGTCGGACTTGAATTGCTCAAAATACCGAATTGTAAAATATAAATCTGGCAAAACTTAGAATATGCAGTAAATAAATAAATCACAGATCACAGACACAGAGTAGTAAAATGCAGCGGAAGCAAAGAAATAACTGTTCATGAAGCTAAAATATAAATATACATCAAAGATAAACAACATACAACAGAAGTAACAATATGATAATCAAGCAAAAAGGCTGAATACATCCCTGGAATCAACTGGATAACTGAAATGAAATAGATAGCTAGATCTTCAAGCAAAGCTCTAACTCCGTAGGTGAGTCTCAAATGCTGTATCACTCAGTTTGACTCAAGCGTAAAGCAAAACACACAAAACACTCGAGTCAGAACATGCATACTTATACAATGTAAACCAACTCAAGTGAACTGTAATATAAGGTACAACAACTCAAAAGGATGCTTGGGGCCGTCCATCCTCTAAGGATCCTTTAAACTATTTACTATGTAGTAATATTTTGCTATTATAGTAATGTCTATAGTAAAATAAACATACTTTAAATAGCGTTAAGGGGTTACCCCTATTGGCCTTAACACGTAATAGTCCTCGTAGTCCATCCAGTATCAGCGCATCTTCAGATCGGGAGACTACCATAAATACTCCAGGGCTACGGGAGAAAACCAAACTCGCACAAGGCGCGCCAGGGTAGGTGACACGGCACAACTAGGCAATGCCAGGGTAGATATACCAATTACGCTTCCGGACCGGTGGTAACGCGTAGCAGCTACTACCGCCCACCTCGAGCCACACCCTCAAAATCAAAAGGGCCCCAATCAATCACAAAGAAATAGAATGGTATCGAAGAGTGTGTCCAATAAAAGGTGCTACCTTCTTAGTCCGTCAATCGCTCCTGTTTTAGCCACTTTATGCCAACTCATGGGAGTCGGGTCCACGTATATACCTCAAAAGAACTACGCCACCATCCTACTTCATTTTGGAATCTCCACCGCGTATGTGGTTGTTAAAGTGGTTTTTAGAGTTGGCTGAGAGCAAGACAACTTCCGATCCCGGTCTCTTTAACAACCAAACGTTATTACTATCCATGGATATTTCTTTTAAAATCATTTACACTTAAAACAAAAAAATATCGTATCCATTTCAAAACAACATACTATATTATTTCCTTTCAAAATCAAATCAATATATCAATTTCCCATTTCAAAAACCAAAGTAATAATATATCCTTTATATTCCAAAAACCAAATCAATATCTCATTTAAATAAAACCCAAGTTTCCAAATCATTGAATATTTCCTTTAATTTATTAAAGTTGAAATATTCCCTTAAATCACCTTAACACAAACCACCTTATAAATATTCTTAAATTTTCCATTTCCAGTAAGTTCCTAGTTTATATATTTAAAGACAATTCTTAATTAAATACAATTTCCAATAATTTCATTTCCAAAGCCATATTACTTTCAAGTTATAACAACTCTGAAACCAAACATTTTGAAACATATTTATTTAGGCCATCTAAATTCAATGTCAATATCTACCAAACAAGATTCATTTAACAATCTAAATTAAATGTCAAATAATATTCATTTCAAAGTTGTAGCTTTTATAAGTTTATTCATTCAATTATAAACTTTCCAAAAACTTTGTATATTTCATCTACATTAAAATTTCAATTTTTAGCTAATTTAACTTATAAAAATCATATTTTCCACTTCAAAATATTCATTTGGATATCTTTTAACTTATGATTTAATAAAATAAAATTTTATCAATAAATATCCAAATTACACTATAATTTATTTATTAAGTCAAAAACACATTCTTTACTTCTTTTATTTCAACAAATAGCTTACTATATTATTTTAAAATACCCACTTCATAAGCAAGAGTAAATTCCATTTATATACTTAACTTAACAATTTCAATTAAAACCAAATTTTCAATTATCAAGTTAAGACATATTTTGAAAATACACTTTTCCCCTTAAATCATAATTATTCAATTTCCAAACATTTCCATTTCGTACATAAAGTAATTTATCATAGTAAATATAACGATCAATTTCTTTGCAAATTTATTCATTTAGGCATCAATTAAACTATGATTTCAGGCTAAATACATTTATTACAAAATGCACAATTAAAACTGTATTTCATTTTATCAATTCAAAGGACATCATTTATTCTACAAACATATTCATTTCACAAAGTAAAAATTGATTGTAATTACCAGGCTAGACTTTAAAATTCCATATTAATTAACTTTAATTATTAAGTTATTTATCACAATTAAAGCTCTTTAAATTACCATTAAAACCAAATAAAGATCTTTAAATTACAATCGAAACCAATTATAAACTTATAAAATTTTAACTTGCCGAAAGCCAATATCTCTTTATATTTCAAATCACTAAATCAAATTTCAAGGTAAAATTTCATATTTTCTAAATATTCTAAATACTTAATAAATTTTTAGAAAAATATTACTTTAAAAATATTAACCATGGGCCCATATAATATTTCCTTACCTAAGTCAAGTGATACGGATATATATCATTTCAATCCGTAATTTAAAAGAAAATCCGAGTTCTATCATTTCAAACCCACAATCCCAAGTAAAATAAATACAATAAAAATCAATAACCCGAGCCTATTATTTCAGCCCATAGTGATTTTTCTTATTCTAAAGTCCGTTCGAGAATGTATCATTTCAACCCATAGTGATAGGGAACATGCAGTAATACAGTAAATAAAATGAACAGTACAATATAACATCTCATTTCAGATGATGTAACAGTTATACAAACAACATTAAACATCATATAAATATGTAACGGGCATGTATGAACATAACATATTAATTTATGCAATTCACTTTTCATCATTTCACAATAATATAAGTATGTAAGTCAAGAGTGATAACTCACCTTTTATGTGACGCCCCACCTCAAAACCCACGCTAGCCAAGAACACTACAATGTAGTGCTGTCAACTAGCGCGGAGAATAAGCTGATGAGGAGCGACCATCCATGTAATTACTTATCACACAGTGGCTAAAAATAATCTCCGAAAACAAACATAGAAATAAGCATAACACAAATTAGTCACAGGCATCCATATCACAAAGGCGGAAGAAGATATGAATATATAACTAACACATGAAAGTGTACATCAGAGTAGTGGTCAAAAAGATCCACAATAATACAAAAGAATAGCAATACGTGCTATACCAAAAGAATACAACTATGAGTCTATATCTCAAGTGTATACAACAAAAACTGCCAATCTAAACAAGTAGCCAAAAGTCTGTGTAGTGAATCACTGAGGGAGAAGTCAAGCAGAAGCACCTGTAACATCTCGGTCTGACCCGAGTATTATTTATAAGAAAATAATAACCGGATCAGTCTAGCTATAAATATCAGACGACATGATATAAAATAAGAGAAATGGCATATGCGAATAATAGCCATAACATCATACTACTATAAGTATGTAAATAATAATCAACAAGAGATTAATCAATATCACAAGAATCTTCTCAAAGATCCAAAAGGGTATCATACCCAAAACTTGTACTCATAACAAGTCAATGACATAAATTCCATAAATCAACATAAGAAATCCAGAAAATCATGAAAAAGAAAGAGGCCTATCACATGACGGTCCGAAGACCATGGGGAGCTACCCCATATGCGTGAGTCGAAATCACCCAGATGAGGTCTAGACTAACCAAAAATCAAAAAAGTATGTGTGAGTGAAATCACACAAGTGGTGTCTAGTCTAACCTCGCAAACAAAAACGTATGTGTGAGTGAAATCACACAAGTGGTGTCTAGACTATCCAAGAAGGTAAAAAGGTATATGTGCATGAAATCACACAAGTGGTGTCTAGTCTAACCAAGCAAACAAGAGACATCGCACAATTGCTAGTATAAATCATAAGAATGATCGTCATGATCAACGAGAAGTGTCAATTACACTAAGCTAGTAAATATAAAAGTTTAGCTTCAAGTCCCATAACCACTTGCTTAACTTAAATACTTATGAACAAACTGTAAATCTTCACTAGAAAATTGTCACAAGAGGTTCAATTGAACAAGTCCAAGAATTAACCGACGAAGCAAACGCAAGCGTTTCATACCACTTGTTTTACTAGGCCGTTTAATTAGATTTCTCATCCAAGTGAGGTAAAGGTTTGTTTATACTAATAGACTGGAAAGCAGTTTTATAAACGAGTTTGGTATTGAAAATAAAGTTGAAATCATTTTTATGAAAAAGTTTTGATATTTACTACTAGTATTGAAACCTTCATATTTCTAAAGTTGTCTCGAAGAATGGTCAACTCAGCATCTCAACAAAGCAAGTTCTGTTGAATGTTTTTCAGATAAGATCCCCTACGGAGGGGGGTCCAAGGGGGATGGCAACCCCCTAAGGTGGGGGTGCGGGGGCAACGCCCCTGCTATGGGGTTCGACCTGCCCGGTCAGGTCGCGGGGGTCCAGGGAGCAGCGCCTCCGGCGGGGTGCGGGGCAGCACCCCGTCCAAAACGATACGACCTAGTGAAGACAAGCGGCCTGCGACCTAAAACAAAAATGAGGTCTAACGACCTAGGGGGTGCACGACCTAAGAAGGTACACGAGCTAAGGATGAGCGACCTAACAAGGTCATGACCTAAGAAAAACAAGGTCACGCGGCCTAACAGGAAACAAGGTCAAGCGACCTAAGGGGTTACGCGACCTAACGTAACACGGGTCAAACGACCTAAGGCATCACAGGTCGAATGACCTAACTGCTTAAGGGACAGCCTAAAGAGGTTTGCAACCTAATGGGGTTCACGATCTAAAGGTATTCACGACTTAACGGGTTATAGGTGTAACGACCTAACGACATAAAGGCCTAACGACCTAAAGGTAACGGGGTTACGCGACTTAGGGACAGATGTAGGACCGAGCGACCTACGACCTAGGAGACTCACGACCTACGAACTAAGGCCCACGCGACCTAGTGAAATAGAAGAGGCAATATTAGGTCGGAGACGACCTACGACTTAAGGCCAGCGCGACCTAAAGTTTTAATACGCGAGCTACCTAACGTTATAAAGGCCAAACGACCTAAGGCTTAACTCGCGAACAACCTTCGGCTTAAGGCTTAACTCGCGAGCGACCTACGTCCTAACGTCCAGGCGACTTTTCCATGCGCGCAAGCCACGAACCCCAGCGACCTAAGGGTCCAGAACGACCTAAGGCTGGAAATTCATCAAAAACACTAAAAAGTGGAGTTTTTCGCCAATCCAATCCAAACCAAATGCAAATGTGCATGTTAAAGTGATAGGGAACCATTCCCAACAGTCCAAGATAGTTATAAGCAAGAGTGTGAGATAAAAATCTCACCTTTTTACTAAAATGGATGAAGATGAAGCTTGAAGCCAATGGAGAAGCAATCCAAAGCTTGAATCCAATATCTTCTACTTGAATTTGGAGTTGAATGTTGAATTAGCAATTAAATTTGAACTTGGAGTTTTAATTTCCCATTCTCTTCACCATTAATGAAAATTTCAAGTTAGTTAGGAATTTATGAATAGTGAGGAGAAGGGGGTTGGAACTTGGGTTTAATAGGCTAAACTAACCCAAAGTCCAAAGCGGGAAAAGTTAGTGAAATTTCACCAACTCCAAACCTATTGATGTTTATACTTAAAAAAGTTGTAAACGACATTTCGAACTCAATGGAAGTGGTCTCGAGTCCTAATTTGACAGTTTGCAAAAAGTAGCTTTTCGGACCAAAATCCGATAAACGATATAAATTTAAATAAAATATTTAAATATAAACTCGATAAATATGGGGGTTGTTACAGACTCCCCTCCTTAAAGAAATTGGTCCTCGCAATATATATATATATATAAGATGGAAATAAAAAGTAACAACCATAAAAGCATATTAACACAAAAGAAATTTGAAATAAGAAGTTCACCTCAAAGAGCATGAGTAAGCAAGTCCGGATGTGTACGCTTGATGAATTCTCTGGATTCCCAAGAGCAATCCTTAGGATTTGAGGACCATTGAACCTTCACAAGCGGAACATCTTTATTTCGAAGGCGTTTAACCCCCGAAGCAATAATTCGAATAGGATGCTGCTCATAAGTTAAATTCGGCGAAACTTCAATTTCTTCCACAACAACAGGCTCAAGGATAGAATCGGAATCCTGAAGGCATTTCCGTAATTGAGAAACGTGAAACACGTCATGCATGGCAGAAAACTGAGCCGGTAATGCAAGGCGATAAGCCATGGAACCAATACGTTCGGTGATGGGAAATGGCCAATATATCGAGGCGCTAACTTTCCCGAATGATTGAAACATACAACACCTTTCATAGGTGAAACACGAATAAAAACAAGATCTCCAATAGAAAATTCTAATTTTCTTCTTCGGTTATCGACATAGGACTTTTGTCTACTCTGGGCTTCTTTCATCCTATGTCGAATAATGTCAATTTTCTCTATGGAGACTCGAATAAAATCTGGACCTAAAACCAGCTTCTCACCGGCCTCAAGCCAACAAGAAGGAGATCGGCAGGGCCTTCCGTAGAGTGCCTCGAAAGGTGCCATACCAATACTAGATTGGAAGCTATTATTATAGGAAAATTCAATAAGTGAAATATGATCTTCCCAACTTCCACCAAAATCAAGCACACAAGCACGAAGAAGATCTTCAAGAGTTTGATTCACATGCTCGGTTTGTCCATCGGACTGGGGGTGATAAGCGGTGCTAAAATTAAGCTTCGTTCCTAAAGCTTTTTGAAGACTCTTCCAAAATCCACTAGTAAACAATGGATCACGATCACTAACAATAGAAGTAGGGACTCCATGCAATTTTACAATTTCCTTGACAAATAGTTTGGCCAAAAGAGGAACGGTTCGGTTAGACCGAACTGGAATAAAATGGGTGGATTTAGTAAGTCTATCAACAATCACCCATAAGCTATCATGACCCGAATGAGAACGGGGAAGGCCATCTATAAAGTCCATGGAAATTTGATCCCACTTCCAAATTGGAATTTCTAAAGGTTGCAATAACCCACCGGTCTTTTGATGTTCGGCTTTGACAAGCTGGCAAGTCATGCAACACTTAATAAAGTTAGCGATGTCGGATTTCATTCCCTCCCAATAATAAAGTCGCTTCATATCAGCGTACATTTTGCTGCTATCGAGATGAATGGTAAATTTAGAACGATGAGAATCTTCTAAAATATCTCTACGAAGATTTCCAATAATTAGTACGATAAGTCTACCAAATTTTCGAATGCCGCCACGAGAATCAATATCAAAGTCTTTCAAACCTTCAATATCAATTCTATCCTTAATATTTTGGCCAAAAAGAATCAATTCAAGATCTAGCCTTTGAGCTTCAAGAATGCGGTCTAAGAGAGAAGGATGAGCCTCAAGGCTACATAAAACAAATGATGAGTATAAATCAGATACGCGCTCTCGAATCTCACAAGTGGATAAGATCTCGAGATTTTTCCATTCGGATATCATCATAGAAACAACTGCTTGTTGCTTACGGCTAAGAGCATCGGCGACACGATTACCCTTACCGGGGGTATAAAGAATATCAAGATCATAAGGTGCAAGGAACTCGAGCCAACGCTGTTGACGTAAATTAAGTTCTTTTTGAGAAAATAAATATTTCAAAGACTTATGATCCGTGTAAAGAATAAATTTCTCTCCCAATAGATAATGACGCCACATTCGAAGGGCAAAACAATAGCCGCGAGTTCTAAATCATGTGTGGCATATCTAGTCGCGGCCGGCTTCAATTGCCTAGAAGCATAAGCAATAACACGTCCTTTTTGCATAAGAACGGCACCCAAACCAACTCGACTAGCATCGGTATAAACAACAAAATCTTGATTCCCTTCGGGAATAACGAGAATAGGAGTATCAGAAAGGAGTTCTTTCAATTTCTGAAAAGAAGCTTCACATTTGTCAGACCAAATGTATTTAACTCCCTTCTTAGTCTAGTGAGAGGCACGACAATCTTAGAAAAGTCTTTAATAAAACGACGGTAATAGCCCGCCAACCAGAGAAAGCTACGGATTTCAGTTACACTCTCAGGTCTTTTCCAATCTTGAATCGCTTCAATCTTTAAAGGATCCATGGAAATTCTAGATTCAGAAATAATATGACCGAGAAACTTCACATGAGATTGCCAAAAGTGGCATTTAGAAATTTTTGCCTTTAACTGATTACTCCTAAGAGTTTCCAATACAACCCGAAGATGTTTTTCATGTTCCTCCTCGGTTTTAGAATACACAAGAATATCATCAATGAAAATGAGAACAAATCGATCGAGGAAATCTTTGAAAACTCGATTCATGAGGTCAATGAAATAAGCCGGAGCATTCGTTAAACCAAATGGCATAACTAGCCATTCATATGATCCATACCGAGTACGGAACTGTATCAAAGGAACGCTATCCTCTGCAATACGAAGCTGGTGAAAACCGGTAGCCAAGTCTAATTGTGAAAAGATCTTAGCACCACTTAGCTGATCAAATAGATCATCAATCCGAGGTAAAGGATATTTATTTTTAATAGTAAGATCGTTAAGCTTGCGATAGTCAACACAAAACCTAAGCGTACCGTCGGATTTCTTTACGAAAATAGATGAAGCTCCCCAAGGTGAGGAACTAGAGCGAATAAATTGCTTCGTCTCCAATTCGGATAATTGTTTACGCATCTCTTCATTCTCCTTATTGGACATGCGATAAGGAGGACGGGTAATAGGTTGAGCTCCAGGGATAAGATTAATTTGGAACTCAATTGCTAGCTTTGGTGGTAATCCTAAAACGGGCTCAAATATGTCGGAATATTCACGAATGACGTGAATACGGGAAATGACATCCTCCTCATCATCATTATCATCATCACGAGGATTTAAAGAATACAAAGATCCAGTCAAAGTGGGATCCGAATCTTTTAGAATAATAGAAATCTGATCTACAGATTGCGGATGTCGGAGATAAATAGTCCGCTCATGACACAGGATATGAGCTTCATAACGGTTAAGCCAGTCCATACCCAAAATCATTCCAAAGCCTAAGTAACGCATAACATGCAAATCGGCTAGGAAAGAAAAATCACATAAAATAATCTCCACATTTCTACAAAGAAAACTAAGAGTTGCGGATCCACCAACCGGATTCGCAATTCTCAAAGAAATCATTAAAGCATCAACACTTAAAGAAAAAGTAACGACAAGTTCCTTTGATATAAAAGAATGAGATGCACCCGTATCAAAGAGAACCCTAATAGGTTTATCATGAAATAAAATAATACCATCGAGAATGGAATGAGAAATACCTTGGCCACGAGATGTGTTGCCAGGGGCTCGAGCCACATTTAACTTTCCCTCCTTCTTGGCTTCAAGTTTGAGGCATTGATGCATGAAATGATCTGGGCTCTTACAATAGCGACAAGATTTGGGCTTTGAGCACTTATTCGCAAAATGATCCTTAGATCCATAGTTGAAGCATCTCGCACCACTAGGAGAAGGAGCCTTTGCAGAAGGAGTTGCTTGCTTACCCTTTTTGTTGGGATAAGGACCCTTGAATTTGTTTGGCGTCTTCTTGTTGTTGAAGTTTGGTTTAGCACCTTCCACTTCAACATCACTCTCTCTATCAGCCTCTTCAAGACGAAGAGCGATATCGACGAGTTGATCAAATGCGACTTCTAGTTTCAGGAGTAGTGGCTTCTTAAGATTCTTATTTAAGCCATAAACGAACCTCTGGTTCTTCTTCAATGGGGTGTTGATGTATTCAACCCCATATTTGGAAAGCGACTCGAAGGCTGCGACATAATCAGTCACAGAGGATTGACCTTGAACAAGGTCTATAAAACGTCGAGCCAAGGTTACTTTCCCAGCTTCTGGTACAAACTTTAACTCGAAGCATCCCTGAAATTGCTTCCAGGTGAGATCCGCTTCATTAATTTCTGACATAAGGAGTTCGTACCAGTCCAATGCTCTCTCCTGAAGCATGCTGGAAGCCACCTGAACGCGGTGGAGATCGATAAGGTTCATGCGAGAAAAGATTCGTTCGCATGATTTTAACCAAGCCTGGACCTCGATGATAGTTTCCGAACCTTTGAAGGGCTTCCCACCCAAGTTGGTGTAATCGCTGCACAAGCGTGCAAATCCCGACTTTGGGTGAGTAGGTTCCGGGTTAGCACCTGCTGCTTGAGCATTTGTTACTAAATCAAGAAGCTATTGAGCAGTCATAAAAACTCCATCCTGGGGAGTAGCACTAGATGATCCAGTTCTGGGACGGCCTGGTCTAGACATTCTCTTCCTTTAAGAAAGAAAGAAGAGAAGGAAGAAGGTTATTCACCAATGAATATCAAGCAATCTTGATAGATGAAACAAGGAATCATAAAGGAAATAGGATGAATCGGTACGAAGACTCGAATTAATCCTATGGTATAACTCCTAAGATAGACTTAGGACGATGATCCTTGTTAAGTTATTCTACATTGTTCCAAAGTTTGGCTCTGATGCCAAGCTGTGACGCCCCACCTCAAAACCCACGCTAGCCAAGAACACTACGGTGTAGTGCTGTCAACTAGCGCGGAGAATAAGGCTGATGAGAAGCGACCATCCATGTAATTACTTATCACACGGTGGCTAAAAATAATCTTCGGAAACAAACATAGAAATAAGCATAACACAAATTAGTCACAGACATCCATATCACAAAGGTGGAAGAAGATATGAATATATAACTAACACATGAAAGTGTACATCAGAGTAGTGGTCCAAAAGATCCACAATAATACAAAAGAATAGCAATACGTGCTATACCAAAAGAATACAACTATGAGTCTATATCTCAAGTGTATATCATATTTCTAAAGTTGTCTCGAAGAATGGTCAACTCAGCATCTCAACAAAGCAAGTTCTGTTGAATGTTTTTCAGATAAGATCCCCTACGGAGGGGGGTCCACGGGGGGTGGCAACCCCCCAAGGTGGAGGTGCAGGGGCAACGCCCCTGCTATGGGGTTCGACCTACCCGGTCAGGTCGCGGGGGTCCAGGGAGCAGCGCCCCCGGTGGGGTGCGGGGCAGCGCCCCGTCCAAAACGGTACGACCTAGTGAAGACAAGCGACCTGCGACCTAAAACAAAAATGAGGTCTAACGACCTAAGGGGGTGCACGACCTAAGAAGGTACGCGAGCTAAGGATGAACGACCTAACAAGGTTCACGACCTAAGAAAATCAAGGTCACGCGACCTAACAGGAAACAAGGTCAAGCGACCTAAGGGGTTACGCGACCTAACGTAACACGGGTCAAACGACCTAAGGCATTACAGGTTGAACGACCTAACTGCTTAAGGGACAGACGACCTAAAGAGGTTTGCGACCTAATGGGGTTCACGACCTAAATGTATTCACGACTTAACGGGTTATAGGTGTAAAGACCTAACGACATAAAGGCCTAACGACCTAAAGGTGATGGGGTTACGCGACTTAGGGAAAGAAGTAGGACCGAGTGACCTACGACCTAGGAGACTCACGACCTACGACCTACGACCTAAGGCCCGCGCGACCTAGTGAAATAGAAGAGGCAATATTAGGTCGGAGACGACCTACGACTTAAGGTCAGCGTGACCTAAAGTTTTAACACGCGAGCGACCTAACGTTATAAAGGCCAAATGACCTAAGGCTTAACTCGCGAACGACCTTCGACTTAAGGCTTAACTCGCGAGCGAACTATGACCTAACGTCCAGGCGACTTTTCCACGCGCGCAAGCCACGAACCCGAGCGACCTAAGGGTCCAGAACGACCTAAGGCTGGAAATTCACCAAAAACACTAAAAAGTGGAGATTTTCGCCAATCTAATCCAAACCAAATGCAAATGTGCATGTTAAAGTGATAGGGAACCATTCCCAACAGTCCAAGATAGTTATAAGCAAGAGTGTGAGATAAAAGTCTCACCTTTTCACTAAAATGGATGAAGATGAAGCTTGAAGCCAATGGAGAAGAAATCCAAAGCTTGAATCCAATATCTTCTACTTGAATTTGGAGTTGAATGTTGGATTAGCAATTAAATTTGAGCTTGGATTTATAAATTCCCATTCTCTTCACCATTAATGCAAATTTCAAGTTAGTTAGGAATTTATGAAGAGTGAGGAGAAGGGGGTTGGAACTTGGGCTTAATAGGCTAAACTAACCCAAAGTCCAAAGCGAGAAAAGTTAGTGAAATTTCACTAACTCCAAACCTATCGATGTTATACTTAAAAAAGTTGTAAACGGCATTTCGAACTCAATGGAAGTGGTCTCGAGTCCTAATTTGACCTTTTGCAAAAAGTAGATTTTCGGACGAAAATCCGATAAACGATATAATATTTAAATAAAATATTTAAATATAAACTCGATAAATATGGGGATTGTTACATTTTAAAAGCTAGAATTGACAAATTCAGAATAAAAGTCCAAACTTCGCAAAGTACGAAAAAGCACGACAAAGCACAATGCAAATTTGAGTGGATGAAGGTTAGATCCAAATCTTGTATGCAAACAAATATTACATATATAAGAATATGATTCAATACAAAAGAATAGAGGTTAAAACAACGGAAAAATAACGAATCAAAGTGGCATAACTTGCCTTAATCAATCAATGGCTAGGCTACACCACATATGGGTTCAGCCATCATCTTGTGTTGCTTGGTCATGATGATTAAAGGTGTGCTAGGAGAAGATGGAGGCCGAGCCTAACTTGAAGGAAGAGAAAGAAAACAGAATGAAAAAAGGAGGAGAAAGAAGAAGGAAGCCATGCCTTTAGATCTTGTATTTTTTTTGTTCACGCAAATGAATAGGATGAGGAGATGAGAAACTTTGTACATGAAAAAAATAGATGGAAGCTAGGTTTTTGTAAATACACGTCTGAAAGAAAGAAACAGCAAGAAATAAAGAGGCTGGGCGATAAAAGGCAGGAGTTTGAATGGCTTGGGAAATAAAAAGGCAACAAATAACTTTATGTATTTATTAAATTTTTTCCTTTGTTTGCACATAATGAAAAGTGGAGTTTGAGGAATATTATGTACGATAATTATGAGAGAGTTCACGGCTATGAATGTGGGATGTAATTGGCTATGCAAATGGAAAGGTAAGGGAAAAGAAAAAGGCAACAAATAAACAAAATAAGTAGCCTATATCTGTTGAAATTTCTAAGCTATTATTAAAAACAAAATCAATCGAAAATCAAATAAATATATTCAAAGTTTACACAAATAAAATAGAAAATAAAAATCAGAGAAACAAACATTAGGAAATAAAATACAGAAAATCATTGCGCGTAAACACTGTATTTTATCTAATTTGAAAAGTACAAGTTTAAATCCCCAATAAATCCATATATTGGATTTATCAATTTTTTTATTGAATCAACTATTAACTTATCCTTTTATGGGTAATATTAAGATTGGTTTATATACTAATACATTAGTAACTTCCCAATTCATCCTAATTTCAATTTACATATAATTAATTTCATTTACCTACGATAATCCATTTTATTATAGATTACATTCCAAGTAAATAAAAATTGATTCCAATAATTTGATTTGGTTTAATTTCCATCTTTATACTAGGTCCATTATTACCCTATATACCTAGTTACATTAGTTTTATATTCCATAACACTAGTCTACTCCTATTTTTATCTTAAATTTGTATTAAGTGTTACATTTCTAAATGTGAAATCTTGTCAATTGTACACATTAATTAAGGTTTAAAACCAATTAATTGATTTAACTTAGTTCCATTCCTTTTACCAATTTATTACATTATAAATAAATTTACGTTTCTATTTAATTCAAACATTCACACCTGTCGTTACTGCATTAATTCTCATTAATGACATTAAAGATTTCCTATTTATTTTATAGACTAAATAGGCAACTTATAATAACTGTTACCATTACCCGTTAATTTACACTTAATTTTATTATATTCAATTAATTATTATAATTACTTACCTAATATTGAATTCATTCAATTACTATCAATTATACCAATTCATTTATTTATAGACCACTTACCTTTATTTACTTATATTCAAATTTATATTCAAATATAACAGTTACAACTAAATTAGTAGGCCAATTAAATAGTAACTTACAACCGTTACTATTACGTTAAGTCACATTAATGAATTCATTATTGTTTACAAATCAATGTTACAATTACTTAATTAACACTGATTTACTTCAATTTATATTAATAATATATTATCTCATTAATGATTCAACATCCAATCTTGTGATTCCATTGTTCACGAAAAATGTTACCATTCTTATATACCCAATCTATATTCAAGAGTCATTTATTTCGTATTATTCTTTTTATAAATTTAAATGTTTGCATTAGTTTTCTTACATTAATTTATAGCCAAGTATACCAATTTTCATTAGTTCACTAAATTATAATTTCATTTCAATTATTACTAATTAGTTCTAATTACCATCGTTCAATTTTAAATTAATAAGGTTTTTTTCATATTAAATTACCAAAACTTATTAACTTAACAAATTAAATTATTGAAAATTTTACCGGTCGTTACACTCACACCCCTCAAAACTTTTCGTCCCCGAAAAGGAAAAGAAGGGAAAAGAAAGAATTAAGTAATCAATATATTATTCAAAATACTGACTTTATAAACAAATAAATTTACAAAATTAATTAATTGAATAAAATATATCGATTTATTTATAAATTCCTTTAACATCATTCTATATTGTAAATTATTCAATTAACCTTTTATTCTATTTACCTCAATTAATCCTTTTTACAACTAAAATTTAAGTGTATAACATTTATTATAAACACTCAAATTTTATTTATAAAATCCCTTTTATATTATATATTATCCAATTACATTGTTAACTACTAATAATTAAGGTAAGTTATATTGGAATGTAATAGAATATTATACAAATAAAATTTTCTAATTCAATTATCTCAAGCTTAAATATTTATTCAAAATTATGATTTTATTGTATATTTGACATTATCCTTTAAGACAAAGTTTAAGAATTAGATTTTCGATTAACTTCAAACGATTTTAGAGATAAATAAATATACACAATATATATCAAATCAAATTTTAGAAATCCAAATCCATTTAATTCTCCAAAGCAAGGCTGTAGAAAAAATATAGAATGGTCTCTTCACTTCGAAACTCGAAAATGAAAATCGATGATGCTGCAGTCATTATCAAAATTATTTTCCAGCGACAAAGAAAAGAGCACTGATTTACAAATTAAAAATTCTTTGGAACAATTTCTACTTGCAATACTTTAAATAATACACCCTTTAAAGCTTTAAAACCCAATGTTTGAAACCATCAAAATTAAATTCTTAGTTTCTTGTTTTAAACTCATTTAGATTTTCAAATTAATTTATAACCATGTTTTAGTTCAGTTATTTATATATGAAACCAAAGCCAATAGTTACAAGACAGAGTCAAATATTATTTCTTAACATCCAAGTCAATTAACTATCAAAATTCAGAAAATTATACTTATGCATATATAATATAATTATACAAAATTTATTTATCTACTAAATTTGAAAATAATATTGTGTCTGTATGCTCTGTTCAAGTGTTTTTTAGATCCTATCGATAGCGTTGATCAGACGAATGGATCGAAAACCCAAATTAACATCAACAACTCAAACAACACACTATATAAAACATTTTTAATATAGATTTACAAATACACTATATAGGAATAGATTTTCCAAGCAAGGATAGAGATTCAAATTTGATTAACTCAAATCAAAGAAAATTTTGATTTGAGGCTAAATCGAAACAAAAGATAATATGATTAACTAACCGAATAAGGAAATAGATAAGTTTATACTAATCGCGGGCAACCTTAACCGGGTCAACCGCGACTTCAAGAATTAGATTGATGTGGAAATTCTAAGGAAAATCTACATTCGATCTCAAGAGATAGAATTTAGGATAACAAAAGATATTAGCATCTAAACTGAGGATATATATATATATAAATCTCCGGTGAACCAATGCTAATTGTAAAGGTGTTTCACCCCTTTACAAATCATTTGGAGATTGGCGAGACAGCCAGTTGATTATAAAGATCATCCAAAGTAGAGTTATGAGATTCTCCAAAATCAAAAGAAGATGAATAGTGGGGGACAAGAATGAAATCTGGAACTACAGGGAACATTCCAAAATTCAAAGGAAATCTAGTCAAAAGGAAGAGATTCACACTTGAATGAAAGTGATTCTGTAAATAAATTTACCATACATTCTAAGTTTTGCCCAGAGCCAAAGCTCTGATACCAACTGTAACAGCTCGACATTTTCAAACATTCGCATCCGCACATGTTGGACTTGAATTTCTCAAAATACCAAATTGTAAAAATAAATTTGGCAAAACTCAGAATATGCAGTAAATAAATAAATCACAGGTTACAAACACAGAGTAATAAAATGCAGCGGAAGCAAAGAAATAGCAGTTCATGAAGCTACAATATAAATATACATCAGAGATAAACAACATACAACAGAAGTAACAATATGATAATCAAGCACAAAGTCCAAATACATCCCTGGAATCAACTGGATAACTGAAATGAAATAGATAGCTAGATCTTCAAGCAAAGCTCCAACTCCGCATATGAGTCTCAAATGCTGTATCACTCAGTTTGACCCGAGCGTAAAGCAAAACACACAAAACACTCGAGTTAGGACATACATACTTATACCATGTAAACCAACTCAAGTGAACTGTAATATAAGGTACAAGTAACTTAAAGGATGCTTGGGACCGCCCATCCTCTAAGAATTCGTTAAACTATTTATTATGTAGTAATAATTCGCTATTATAATAATGTCTACAGTAAAATAAACTTACTTTTAAATAGCATTAAGGGGTTAACCATATATCCCTTAATACGTAATAGTCCTAGTAGTCCATCCAGTATCAGCGCATACCCAGATCAGGACACTACCCTAAATACTCCACGGGATACGAGAGAAAAACAAACTAATACAAGGCGCGCTAGGGTAGGTGACACGACACAACTAGGCAATGTCAGGGTAGATATACCAATTACGCTTCCAGACTATTGGTAACGCGTAGAAGCTATTACCGCCCACCTCGAGCCACACCCCCAAAATCAAAATGGCCCCAATTAATCACAAAGCAATAGAATGGTATCGAAGGATTGTGTCTGCTAAGAGGTGCTACCTTCTTAACCCATCAACTGCTCTTGTTTAAGCCACCTTATGCCAACTCACGGGAATCAGGTCCACATATATACCTCAAAAGAACACAGCCTCCATCCTACTTCATTCTGGGAATCTCCACCACGTACGCGGTTGTTAAAGTGGTTTTTGGAGTTGGCAGAGAGAATGACAACATCCGATCCCGGTCTCTTTAACAACCAAACGTTGTTATTACCCATGGATATTTCTTTCAAAATAATTTAGACTTAAAACAAAAATATCATATCCATTTCAAAACTAAATACTATAATATTTCCTTTCAAAATCAAATCAATATATCAATTTCCCATTTCAAAAACCAAAATAATAATATATATCCTTTATATTCCAAAAACCAAATCAACATCTCATTCAAATAAAACCCAAATTTCCAAATCACGGAATATTTCCTTCAATTTATTAAACTTGAAATATTCCCTTAAATCACCTTAACCCAAACCACTTTATAAGGTCATATTCTTAAATTTTCCATTTCCAATAAGTTCCAAGTTTATATATTTAAAGACAATTCTTAATTAAATACAATTTCCAATAATTCCATTTCTAAAGCCATATTACTTTCAAGTTATAACTACTCTGAAACCAAACATTTTGAAACATATTTATTTAGACCATCTAAATTTAATGTCAATATCTTCTAAACAAGATTCATTTAACCATTTAAATTCAATGTCAAATAATATTCATTTCAAAGTTGTGGCAGTTATATGTTTATTCGTTCAATTATAAACTTTCCAACAACATTGTATATTTCAGCTACATTAAAATTTCAAATAGCTAATCTAACTTATAAAAATCATAGTTCCCACTTCAAAATATTCATTTGGATATCATTTAACTTTTGATTAAATAAAATAAAATTTTATCAATAAATATCCAAATTAAACTATAATTCATTTATTAAGTAAAACACACATTTTTTTGCTTCTTTTATTTCAACAAATAACTTACCACTTTATTTTAGAACACCCACTTCATAAGCAAGAGTAAATTCCATTTATATACTTAACTTAAAAATTTCAATTAAAACCAAATTTCCAATTATTAAGTTAAGTCATATTTTGAAAATACACTTTTCCACTTAAATCATAATTGTTCAATTTCCAAACATTTCCATTTCATAAATAAAGTAATTTATCATAGTAAATATAACGATCAATTTCTTTGCAAATTTATTCATTTAGGCATCAATTAAACTATGGTTTCAGGTTAAATACATTACAAAATGTACAATTAAAACTGTATTTCATTTTATCAATTCAAAGGACATTATTTATTTTACAAAAATATTCATTTCATAAAATAAAAACTGATTGCAATTGCCAGGCTAGACTTAAATCCATATTAATTAACTTTAATTATTAACGTATTTATCACAATTAAAGATCTTTAAATTACCATAAAAACCAAATAAAGATCTTTAAACTATAATCTAAACCAATCATCAACTTATAAAATTTTAACTCTCTAAAAGCCAATATCTCTTTATATTTTAAATCATCAAATCAAATTTCAAGGTAAAATTTCATATTTTCTAAATATTCAAAATACTTAATAATTTTTTTGAAAAATATTAACCATGGGCCTGTATAAAATTTTCCAACCTAGGCCAAGTGATACGGATATATATCATTTCAATCCATAATTAAAAGAAAATTCGGGTTTTATCATTTCAAACCCGCAATCCCAAGTAAAATAAATGCAGTAAAAATCAATAAAATCACTCGAGCCTATCATATCAGCCCATAATGATTTTCCTTATTCTAAAGTCCATTCGGGTATGTATCATTTCAACCCATAGTGATAGGGAACATGCAGTGATACAATAAACAAAATGAACAGTACAATATAACATATCATATCAGATGATGTAATAGTTATACAAACAACATTAAACATCATATAAATATGTCACAGGCATGTATGAACATAGCATATTAATTTATACAATTCACTTGTCATCGTTTCACAACAATATAAGTATGTAAGTCTAGAGTGATAACTTACCTTTAAAAGCTAGAATTGAAAAATTCAGAATAAAAGTCCAAAATCCGTAAAGTACGAAAAAGCATGACAAAGCACAATGCAAACTTGAGTGGATGAAGAGTCAGATCCAAATCTTGTATGCAAACATATATTACATGCATAGGAATATGATTCAATACAAAAGAATAGAGGTTAAAACAATGGAAAGATAACGAATCAAAGTGGCATAACTTGCCTTAATCAATCAATGGCTTGGCTACACCACATATGGGTTCAACCATCGTCTTGTGTTATTTGGTCATGATGGTTAGAGGTGTGCTAGGAGAAGATGGAGGCCGAGCCTAACTTGAATGAAGACAAAGAAAACAAAATGGAAAAAGGAGGAGAAAGAAGAAGGAAGCCATGTCTTTAGATCTTTTATATTTTTTTCTTCACGCAAATGAATAAGATAAGGGGATGAGAAACTTTTTGCGTTAAAAAAATAGATGGCGGCTAGGTTTTAGTAAATACACATCCAAAAGAAAGAAACGCCAAGAAATAAAGAGGCTAGGCAATAAAAGACAGGAGTTTGAATGGTTTGGGAAACAAAAAGGCAATAAATAACTCGATGTATTTATTAAATTTTTTTCCTTTGTTTGCACGCAATGAAAAGAGGAGTTTGAGGAACAATTTGTACGTGAATTATAAGAAGAATTCACGGTTATGAATGTGGGAAGTAATTGGCTATGCAAATGGAAAGGCAAGGGAAAAGAAAAAGGCAACAAATAAACAAAACAAGCAACCTATATCTCTTGAAATTTCTCAGCTATTACTAAAAATAAAATCAATCAAAAATCAAATAAATATATTCAAAGTTTATACAAACAAAATAGAAAATAAAAATTAGAAAAATTCGAAAACGAGCATCAAGACATTCGACCCAAACCCATCAGAAAACGTCACCTGAACATTTGCCTCGCGCCGCCTCCCTAGTCCACTATTGGCCACCATATTTGGACCCTAGCTTCTTCCTCGCGTCATGCTTCGATTCGACCCGATGGCACACGGTCCGATCACTTGTGGGTGGTGCAGCAACGTCGTCTCTCACGTGGAAAAAAATTGGGTTTTGAACCCTAGTTTCGCTTCGAATCAACAATCCCATCACTTATAAATTAATCTAATATTTTTCCAATGATTTCGAACATCAAATCTCGTTGCCACAACGAACTCGAGGCTTAAAATTCCTTAGATCACAGGGTTTGATGAAACTTCAATTTACAGATCATTGAAAATGCTCCAGTGGAAAGCCAATGAAAAAATTTGATTCTAGTTTCTAAAATCATCATTTTAAGGGTGGATTCACTTAAAGTTATGGAAGTTAAAATTCGTGAAGTTTGAGTTTTCTTGAAGATTTGAATTTTTACTGTGTTTCAACTTTCCAGAAAGAAAAAGAAAAACTATATACAATTTGTTTTTATTCTTTTCTGGAATAAAATCCAGGTTTAAATAGAAACCTTAACTTGTTTACATTTTTTTTTCAGAAGTAAAAAGGAAGAGGGATCTAGATTTTTGATGTGGGTTACCTTGAATTTTCACTGTATACTCCATTCTCAAACAAACCATTCCATGTTCCATCAAAAACATATTTTAAAAAATTAAATTCTGATGTTTTTGAATGTACATTTTTTTTGCATTACTGATTAAAAAGGATCCAGCAATTTGAATTTGGGTTTGAACTTTTTTAAGCCTGTAAAAAAAAAATTCTTTTTTTTCTTTTTAACAGAGGCCATATCTGTTTTTTCCAGATTTATGCGTCTTGTACCTTAATCCTATACTTTCAATTTACCAACAGAAATACCACTTAAATATTCACAAACAAACATCAAATCACCTCAGGAGACTTTCACAAGCAACAAACCAGAATTTCTTAAGTTTTAGGGAGATGTTTGTTTTGCTGATTCAAATTGATGCTACTGTGAATTGTCATTTTTTAGAATATTTACTTAATAAGTTTTTATCTAATATTATTTTTAAAAATAACCTTACCTTGCTATCAACAACTTCCTTTCAGGAATCATACTCTAAAATGTTTAAATATGAAGATATGACTGTTTTTTTCTTTTGATGGATTTTGGGTTTGTTATACAGAGCATATACATATATACATTCCCAAGCATTCACAACATAATCCATACCATATATCATCAATTTTCACAGCAACCACATCACAATCATAAACATATGCTCAAATTCAAACTAGAGTAGGTCATGTTGCTCACCTTGGAATTGAAGCAGAGATAGAGCAGAGAGGTGTTTTGACAGTTCCAAAGAATGAAAGCCTGAAGTTTTTTTTTCTTCTTCTTTAGATCGTAGAGTTTAGATCTATAAATTATAAATACAGATCTTTATTATTCCTTGCTGTACTTAATCCATTAAATACAAACAATTTTAATTACTTACAGGTTAATGACAGAAAAGTTTTCTTTTCCTCTGCAACTTGAAAACAGAATTAGTTTAAGTCTTGAACTTGATTTCCCTGCAAGTAATTGTTTTAATTACTTAGATTCTTGCTTTATTATTGTTTAGAAAGTCATTGCGTGTAAACACTATATTTTATCTAATTTAAAAAGTATAAGTTTATATCCCCAACAAATCCATATATTTGATTTTTCAATTTTGTTACTGAATCAACTAATAACTTATCCTTTTATGGGTAATATTAACATTGGTTTATATACTAATACATTAATAAATTCCCAATTCATCCAAGTTTCAATTTACATAGTAATTAATTTCATTTACCTACAATAATCCATTTTATTACAGATTACATTCCAATTAAATAAAAATTGCTTCCAATAATTTGATTTGGTTTAACTGCCATCTTTATACTAGGTCCATTATTACCCTATATACCTAGTTACATTAGTTTTATATTCCATTACACTTGTCTACTCCTATTTTCATCTTAAATTTGTATTAAATGTTACATTTCTAAATGTAAAATCTTGTTAATTGTACACATTAATTAAGGTTTAAAACCAAATAATTAATTTAACTTAGTTCCATTCCTTTTACCAATTTATTATTTTATAAATAAATTTACGTTTCTATTTAGTTCATGCATTCACACCTACCGTTACTGCATTAATTCTCATTAATGACATTAAAAATATCCTATTTATTTTATAGATTAAATAGGAAACTTATAATAGCTGTTACCATTACCCTTTAATTTACACTTAAGTTTATCATACTCAACTAATTATTATAATTATCCACCTAAGACTGAATTCATTCAGTTACTATTAGTTATACTAATTTATTTATTTATACACCACTTACCCTTATTTAATTATATTCAAATTTATACTCAAATATAACAGTTCCAACAAAATTAATAGGCCAAGTAAATAGTAACTTATAACCGTTACTATTACTTTAAGTCACATTATTGAATTCATTATTGTTTACAAATCAAATGTTACAATTACTTAATTAACACTAATTTACTTCAATTTATATTAATCATATATTATCTCACTAATGATTCAACATTCACACTTGTGAATCCATTGTTCACAACAAATGTTACCTTTCTTATATACCCTATCTTTATTCAAGAGTCATTTATTTCATATTGTTCCTTTTATAAATTTTAATGTTTGCATTAGTTTTCTTGTATTAATTTATAGCCAAGTATACCAATTTTCATTACTTCACTAAATTGTAATTTCATTTCAATTGTTACTAATCAGTTCTAATTACCACCGTTCAATTTTAAATTAATAAGGTTTATTTTTCATATTAAATTACCAAAACTTATTAACTTAACAAATTAAATTATTTAAAATTTTACAAGTCGTTACATCCTTGCTTAAGTTTAAAAACTTCAAACTTGATAACAACAGAAAACAACTCGAGCCATCTACCTAAATACTTGAATTAATTCCCGAGGCACTCACACCTATACTCATCCCCGAGACACAACATAAAACTTCGAGCCAGATCCGAGAACACCTTTCTTCCCCAAACTCCACAACAATACCCATAACCAAACTTACACATGTGCACGTGCACACGCAATTAGATCGGCTTCGACCTTTGCCTCGACCACACTCCTATCGCCGACGATCACGCCGATGACTCAGACCACCCAGTACATCAAATTCGACAGGAAAACGAAATCGAGCAGTTCGATCACACAGGAACTCAAACCCGATCGATAAAACAACCATGTGCCATCACCTCCAACCACCGGTGATCTCGCCGACCAACCAAAGCCGCGTCACGTCACCATGCAACGAATCCCCCACTTGTGAACTACTCTGGTCCACCCACGACGTCTCCAGACCCTCGAGAACATTGACGACCAAACAGCACGATAAAACCCTAAATCGATGCTTCTGGCCGCTCCGACCACCTAAAAATCCCCTGGCCATTTTTCTCACAACCCTCGACTCTCGAGCCACCTCAGCCGCAAGAACGGCTCCCTTCCATCGCCGATCGCTGGAAAATCAAACAAAGTTCGTTTTGCGATCAACCCATAATTTCCCAACAAGCCCACACTTAAAAATCGTGAAATGATTATCTAAATTCATAATTTTCTAATAAGAATCAAGTTTTAAAATCAAAGCAAGAAATTATGATCATTGATTTTCTGACTATTTTAGATCATTATTGATATTTATCATTTTTGAAATAAATACTCAACATAAACACTTGCAATTATTTTTAAAAATAATATTACACTCTTATAATCATTTTTCATTTAGAGATCAGGGCCTAAAATCGATTAGATGAAGAGAAATTGAATATTCTTCAGGGGTGATGAGCCTGTAATACAAAAAGAGGCTTATATACATAGATATTCACAGTCATACACATGCATATAATATTTGTATACAAGCATTCACATCCATACACTCATGCAACCATTATTCACTACATTTCTAGAAAAATTCATCACATGCATCAAATTATATAACCAGATTTAAGCTTTTTAAAATTTGTTTACTCACCTGACATTTGAAAAAACAGAAAACAGGTCTTGGATTTGATTTGATCTGGACCTGCTAATTTGATTGTTGATCTTTGAAATACTTGAGTTGATTTTGAATCTTACTTGCTTGCTTTAACACAGCTTGAATACGAAGTTGTTTAGTTTTGATTTACTTTAAGTTTTCGCTTCACAGGTTTCTTTTAAAAAGATGAAAGATAAATGAAAAGAGAAAGAGTAGAGATGTTTGTACAACCTTGCTTCTCTAACATTTCTTTTATATAATTTTGAGAATAAAGAAAACCATTTAGACAAGGATTTTGACATTTGTAATTTTGCATGCTATATTAGTTTACAAATGTCTTAATGTATGTATTTTTTTACACTTTCTTTTTATTTGTATGTATATAATTCGAAGAAAATAATATAAACTTATTTACATATTTTTTTCTATTCAATTAAAAGAACAAGTGCCACTTGTTAATTTGCATGTTACTCAAGCTACAAATGTCCAATTCTTTATTTTATTTTCTCTTATGTTTTCATATTAATTTATGTATTATGTATATTTTTATATAAATGCAAACTATCTTTATTTAAATTATAAAGGAAAGGGTATTAAACCTTTTATTAAATCTTGTTTTAAACTTAAAATATTAATCTTTACTTAAGTTATTACTATTTTAAATAATAACTATATATAAAGATTTATCATTAGTGTTTTGAAAGTATAGAATTTTAACTTTAAATATCCTTTGAAAATTTAATACATTGAATTCAAATCAATGCTTCCTATTCACAAAACATATATATACACACACTCATATACTTGTATATGAACAAACTTAAAATTTCCAACATGATAAAGTTTGCATATATCTATTTATATATTTATTAATTTAATATAAGATGTATCATCTCCAGAGTTTTATAATTCAACATTTATTATAGTCTCAAATCAATATATATACGTATCCAGATATTTATCAAAATTTTATTTGCTCAACTTTTAAATCAGTAATTTATAAAAATTAAATCCAGTTAATTACCAATTTACAGCTGTCCAAAAATCCAGGTTATCACACATTCTAGGGTACTACTGACCCTATCTCTAATGAGTGTTCCCCACTAGAGCCAAGGTTCTCGCTTAACCTCGCTCTGATACCATGTGTAATACCTGGGCGATATTCATCCCCAAAAATCGACACTAATATGTCCACTGTATTTGGTGCCGAGCAGACGAGCGCCGAAAACATTAGGCCGATTGGGTTAAAGAAGAAAAGATAGAAACAACAGCATGGAATCTCACAATCGTAGCGGAACAAAATGTAATATAAAATAATGGCATTTATACAAAGAAATGCTTTAACAGCTAATATACGTTCAAGTTATCAAAGTACAACCATCAACAAATAAATGTGGATAGTTATAATAACTTGTCCTCGACTACTATCTATACAGCCTACAATACACAATGGAATATAGTCAATATGTGTAATACGTCTCTGCCATCCAGCTCGTCTCCTGAGCTCCAAAAGCGTCCTTGTAATGTCTCTGTATTTCGTACCATTCGCATCCGCACATATTGGACCGGAATTGCTCAAAATATCAAATTTGTTAATTTTTTTTGATAATGGAAGAACAAAAATATAGAGGAGGAAAGGAAGAGAAGGATCCAAGCAAACGTAAAATGTAATGTAACCTTTTATTAGTGTATTATATGTATTTCTTTGATATGGACAGGAATGGAAGAGAACCAAGGAAGGGGAAACGAACCAGAATTTAAAATGAACCGGTATGAAATAAATTGAACGGGAATAGTTACAGTCACATGTAACAGGTTAAAATTTTTAACAAATATTTTATCTTATTTATTTATGAAAGCTTTGAGGTTTTATGTTACAAAAGTTTGAACTTTTAAAATTATTTTAAATCATTGCCCAAAATTTTATAAATATAAGCAATTTCTATAATTCTTATTTGGTTAAAGTTTAACTTTAATTGGAATTTTAAAATTTTCCAAATCTTGTATTTAAACTGCATATATTTATACCACATTTTATTCCACTTTTGCTTAATTTAAAATGGGTTATATACTTTTTATTTAAGTAATAAATATTGTGACAAAGAAATATATTTTACGTTTCTTTTATACGTGTATACATCACTTTCTTAGTTAAATGATAAATAAATCAAATGTATCAATTTTTAATTAAGTACTGAATAGTGTATAAATAAGCTATTTAATTACACGTTTTAATTTGTATGGATTTGAAGAAATATTTTTAGTGTATATTTTACTAACTATATAAGAAGTAAATTAATAAGAAACGAATATATTTTTAATTCCATTACTTTTGTTAATTATTTGAACGTACGTTTCAATTAAAATTTTGCATCTATTACACGCTCATTAATTTCTTACCTCAGCTAAAATTTCAAATCAGCCGTGCCTTACCATTCGCGTGTAAAAATATTTCCTTTCCGTTGCCTCCTTATAATTTAATAGGAATAAAACCATTTATTTTCAATAACGTTCAAATCGTTAATTACTGCCGTTTTCTCCCACTAAATCAACGCAAGTTTTTATACAAAACTAGCGCACACTTTTCCTTACCGGTTCAAAACGATTTTCTTACCTTTGATGGAAGGGGGAAAATCAAATCCTTCAATAACCATGCATTTCTATAGGAAGGAAATATAAGGCTTGCTAGGAAATTTACGTGTCATATCACTTTCCTTTTGCTTCTTCTTGTTGATGGTAACGAAATTCTTTCATTTCCTTAACGTTCAAACATCATTATTTCATGTGTAATTACCTCTTCATAAACTCAAACATCACGCAACAAAATTTTCTACACTTCCTTTTGGCTTCATATTTTATAATAGGAATAATATTCCTTCAAATGCACGTGGCCGTTCTAAATCAAAAATTTAATATCTTGCCAATCCTTCCTCCTACAGAAACGCAAGCCTCCCAATATATATTCAAAACCTCACACACAATTCCATCACCACGTCAGATTTGCTTCTACTTCCTTGCGTTGCGTGTGAGCATTCTCTAAAGGTATGGCCACTGTTTTTCTTCTTATTTTATTTCTTTTCCCCTTGCTTTGTTTTCGTTTTTCCTATCGACTATCCACCAAGTGCTCGGTCTGCTCGACCACCTCGACACGACCGCCTACACTCCTCCACCACCGCCTCAGTATGGCCACACTCTCTGATGACAGATCTGGCCGAAGGAAATGGAGAGGAAGTCATCACCTCAAAACCATGTTTAGCCTTGTATGTACTCCACCTTCAACCACTACCGCAGAGAACACAACCACCTGCACCGCAGGCATCTCCTATTGGCAGCAATCTTCATTTGTCACTGGCCGCACCAGTAGATGGTGATGACCAAACCCATCCACTTAATCGAGCCTATGCTAGACCAAGCTTGAAGTTTAGGAACCAACCATGGAACCTTGCCCATTGCACCACCTTTCCTATTGAATCACAGTGTCCACTGCCTTGCGCGTTTTAGGCCGGGAAGTCTAGTCACGACCGGGCTATTTGGGGCATTGATAAAGGCGTGGGGTGAAGTGGCCGAGCCACTTGTGGTTCATGTCATATTTCCTTCCTTTTATTTATTTTATTTGTTGTACTCGAGCCACTTGTGTTCTAGTTTTGATAAATCTTGATCCAGTTGCTTTATTTGAATTTGATATGATTGGATTTGAATTCTTCGTAATTAGTTTTATTGTTTGTTTCAAGATCTGAATCCGATCGTCGCCTCCGCAAAAGTTTGATCGTGCCTTCTGTACGTTTTCCGGTGTGGTTATCATTATTTTGAATCAAATCTTCAGCGTCGTAAGGGTGAGTATTCACGCTTGACAACCGTACTTATAAATTGTAAATTAACAACAAGTGAAATTATAGAATGTTATATTTTATTTTACTTGCCTGTGATATAAATTTTATGATGTTAAAACCCTGTTTTAAAAATTTGTTTACATCATCCGTTATATTATATGCTGTTATATTTTATGCTGTTATATGGTTTATTTATTACTGTTTATCACACTGCAAGTTCCCTGTAATTTATTTATTTAACTTAGGATTGCGGGTTTGAATAGAATCCGGATTTTTCTTTGTAAATTACGGATTGAAATGATATATTATCCGTATCACTTGACCTAGGGTAGAAAATATTATACAGACCCGTGGTTATTTTATATACATCTTTCTGGGAATTTTAAGTATTTTTAAATGTGTATATTATAACATTTTGGTTTAAACTGAATTAAAAATGATGTTAGCGATTTTTCTACCAGTTAAATATATAAATAAATAAATGGTTAAGTGGGAATTTGAAGCATAAATTTATTTTTTAAAATTTGATTTTGTAAAATATAATGGAATTAAAGTTAAGAAATAAATATGATGATTTGGTATAATTTTGAATATAAAGTGAGTAAATAAAGGGTTAAGTCTTCTATGAATTAAATGGTTGAATAAGTAAACACTTAAAAGATGGAAGTTGAAATATAACTTAATTTAGAAACGTGAAGTTGGTTTTAGAATAAATGTAAGTTAAGAAATAAATTGGAAATTTAATTATTTTTGAAATGGTAATTAAACTTAATTGTTGAGTAAAATTTTATGGAAATTTGGGCATTTGATTTTTATAAGTAAAGCCTAGAGAAGTTTGAATTTATTTGCGAAATTTACGTTATTAAAATCATAAATTATTGAGTAATTTAAATGACTATTTCAAAGTGGAAAATATGATTTTTTCAGTTAAATTGGTTTAAATTAAGGTTTAATTATTGCTCAAATTATATTGAAGTCTGAATTTTAATTTACTTAAATCTGTTGTAAAGGATATTACCGCACTTTGCAAGTACTGTAGTTGATGCAAATAAATTAAGGCTAAACCTTTGCGATTTATATTGGATATTGTATGAATAATAACTTCACCTTTAATTAGTTTAAATAAGGCACTCAGATTGAAATATAAACTGTTCTTGGAATTTATAACCACGGGTAATAATAATGTTGGTTGTTAAAGAGACCGGGATCAGATATGGGCATACTCTCTGTCGATACCGAAAACCACTTCGACAACCGTGTACGCGGTGAAGATTGCAAAACGAAGTAGGATGGTGGTGACGTTCTACTGAGGTATGTATGTGGACCCGACTCCCGTGAGTTGGCATAAGGTGGTTAAAACATGAGCGATTCTTCGGCTAATGAGGTAGCACCTTTGATCGAACGCACTTCTTCATATGCCATTCCATTACTGCGCACCTTTGATTTTGGGAGTATTGTTCGAGTTGGGCGGTAGCAGCAGCTATGCGTTGCCACCGATCTGGATAGCAATTGGTATATCTACCCTAGCATTTCCTAGTTGTACCGTGTCACCTACCCTAACTAGCCTTATACGATTTTGGTTTTGTACCATACCTATGGAGTGCCCTCTGACGACGCCCAGTACGGGGGAGATTACGGTACTGTATAGACTATGGGAATATATTACGTGTTAAGGGGAATATTGGGTCACTCCTTAACGCTATTTTAAATTAAGTTTATTTTACTAATAGACACTATTATAATAGCAAAGTATTACTACGTAGTAAATAGTTTAACGGATCCTTAGAGGATGGGCGGTCCCAAGCATCCTTTAAGTTACTTTTACTTTATTACAGTTCACTTGAATTAGCTTACACTGTATAAGTATGTATGTCCCGACTCGAGTGTTTATGTTTTATTTTATGCTCGGGTCAGCCTGAGTATCAGTTCGGACTTTATTTCTTGGAGCTAGGACTGCTGTAGATCATCTTTATCAAGCTGCTGTCTATTTTCTATTCGGTCTTTTTCTCAGCCTATGCAATTGAGACAATTGAATTTGGGATTTTCTGTGATTGTTTCAAACTGTTTTGGTTTTAAAACTGTGTAATTTATACTTATTTTGAGACTAAGTGATAGTGGCTTCATGAACCACTAAGTTATTTTTAATTCCACTGCGAGTATTCTAATTTCTGACTTTGTGATTCTGTGATTTGATTTCATTTGCTCCAATTTTTATTACAATCTATTGTGTTGAACTATTCAAGTTTGACATGTTTTAATTTATCATCGAATTTGAATGGTGCAGAAAAGTGGATCGTTACAGTTGGTATCAGAGCTTTGGTTTCTAGGCAAACCATTGCCCGCGGAGCAAAAACTCATTACAGATAGCGTAGAAATACCCTAGAATGAGTGAAGTCAATCTTACAATCCTTTCTTTGTGAGAGAGCGTATTTTAAAGTATAAAATAATTTTTTAAAGGATTTCCAAAGAAGTATTTTGATATGAAACCTTTTTTTTTAAAATCAATTTTAGCAACTACTTCTTTCCTTTCTCCACCTTAGGTAGTTAAGTCCTTTGGTGTAATACTGCATTAGTGAACTTTAGCTTGCCTAATCTATCTTGGTCTCTATTTTTCCCTCTGTCCTTAAATTCATTCTTGATTTCTCAGGGTGAATCGAGGAAATGCCAGAGGTAGGGGACGAGGTGCTGCCCCAGCTCCTACACCCGCTGCCCCAGTTAGATTTACTCAGCTTTGCAAGGAATATACTGAACTTGGTGGCACCAAGTTCACAGATTCTGAGAGCATAATTCAAGCTCAATAGTGGTTGAGAGATCTGGAGAGAATCTTCTCCGGTCTCGAGATCACTAATTCCCAGCAGCATCAACTGGCAGCTTGGCAATTAAAAGGAGCAGCTTTGGATTAGTGGCTGTCCGTTACAGCTCACACCACTGAGGCTGACGTCACTTGGGAACAATTTAGGTATCTTCTTTGGTTGACCAAGTATGGTTCATTTTCCTTCCTTTTGGAATCTATCTTATATCTCTCATCGTGCTTTAGGGAAGCTTTTCTTTCGAAATGGATGCCCGAAGCAGGCAAGTCTCAGCTACATCGGAACTTCATGGATTTGAAGCAAGGCGATATGTCCTTTACTGAATTTGAAAGGAAATTTAATGAGCTATCGCAATATGGCCTTAATCTGATAGACACCCCTCTGAAGGAAAACGAGAAATTTATTTCTGGCGCACATCCCGAGTACTACGATCGCCTCATTACCCACGTGCATGGTACATTCACCGCTCTAATGGACATGGCTATCAGATATGAAAACCCCACCTCTAGGGGCCCCCCTGCCCAGTCTGCCCCATCTCAGTCTTCTAGTAATTCTAAGAAAAGGAAGTCCAACTTCTACCGTCATAAGAAGAATTGGAACAAGACCCCGGGTTTAGAATCGTCTTCGTCATCTCAGAGGCAGCCTGTGGACATTTCTACCATTACTTTACATAGATGCCACTAGAAGGGGCACTATGCTAATAGCTATCCTACTTTGGGTGCTGCTATCCCTCCTCCAGCTCAGTTGGCTAGACAAGACCTCTACCACATTTGCCCCCAGCCGGGACATTTCAAGAGAGACTGCCCTACTCAGAAGAAGGGCAAGGCATCAGGAATTTTTGCTGTGACTTCTGTATCCTCCCCAGCTCTGCCAGCCCCTGCACCTGCACCCGTTCCTGCTCCTAGTGACTCTCAAGGTACACTTCATGGTTCTTTTACTTTGTTTAAATCTCCTGTTCGTGTTTTATTCGATACCGGAGCTTCCCATAGCTTTATTTCGTCGAATCTTTGTAATAAATTTGAGCATCTTCTTTCTCCTGAGTTTGCCTCTATACTTTTATGTGTTTCAAATCCCATTGGGGGTCCTGCAAATCTAAGTAGAATTAGTAAGCGAGCGAAGCTTCTCCATTTCGAGCAATGTTTCACTGGTGATTTTTATATCTTGGGGTTTGACGCTTTCGATCTACTTCTTGGGGGTGATTGGTTGGATAGGCATGTTGCCCGTATCTCCTGTAGTTCTTGAACTATTGCCCTCAAAGATGATTTTGGTAATTCCTTAAAGATCCAGTGTAGTCCGCCTCAGGATTTCGCTGGTAGCTTAATTTATTCTCTCGATACTTTACCTGGTGATATCGAGTCCACTCCTGTGGTCAAATTATATCCCGACGTATTTGGTGAATTCACTTCTTTACCTCCAAAGCGGGAAATTGATTTTCAGATCGAACTTATTCCTGGAGCACGACATGTAGTTCTTCCACCCAGAAGAATGGCACCCCGGGAGAAGATCGCATTAAGGAAACAAATTGAAGACTTATCCTCTAAAGGCCAGATCAGACCTAGCTTTTCAGAATGGGGAGCAGCTGTAAGTTTTCGTCGCCAAGTCTGATGGTTCTCTCCGGATGTGCGTTGGTTACAGAGAGCTGAATAAACTCACCATGAAAAACAGATATCCTATGCCTCGCATAAATGATATGTTTGATCAGCTCTATGGAGCTACTGTTTTCTCTCAGCTTGATCTGGCCACAGGTTTTCACCAACTCAGAGTTGTTGAGGAGAGCATTCCCAAAATGGTTTTCCGTACTGAGAATGGTTTCTTTGAATAGCTAGTTATGCCTTTTGGTCTGACCAATTCTCCTGTCTTCTTTGTCGATTTGATGAATAGTGTCTTTCGCGATGTGCTCAATAAATTTGTTCTAGTCTTTATTGATGATATTCTTGTGTTCTCTAAGACCGAGGAAGAGAATAAATCCCACTTGAGCTTTGTGTTGGGGACCCTTAGGAGTCACCAGCTAATAGCTAAATTCTCTAAATGCCATTTCTGGGAAGAGCAGGTCCGATTTCTCGGACATATTGTATCTAGGGATGGAGTTCCTGTTGATCCAGTCAAGATCGCTGCGATTAATGATTGGAAACCTCCTAAGACTCCTACTGATGTTCGCAGTTTTCTGGGCCTTGCCGGTTAATATCGGAGGTTCATTGAGAACTTTGCTCGGATTTCTGCACCTCTCACTACTCTAATTCGAAAGAATGCTAAGTTTATATGGAGCGATAAGTGTAAAGCGGTATTCCAAGAGTTAAAGGATAAGCTTACTTCCGCACCAGTGCTTGCCGTTCCGAATGGAAATGAGAGATTAACGGTATTCACCGATGCTTGTCGCGAGGGTTTGGGAGTGGTATTAATGCAAGATGGGAAGGTGATTGCCTATGCCACTTGCCAGCTGAAGAACTATGAGGCAAATTATGCTGCTCATGATTTAGAATTACTAGCAGTTGTTTTTGCATTGAAGCTTTGGAGACATCATCCCTTAGGGCTAAATTTGACCTCTTCACCGATCTTCAGCCTTTAAAATATATCTTCACCTAGAAGGATTTGAATCATAGACAAGTTCGGTGGCTTGAGTTTCTCGCTTCTTACGATCTTGACATCAACTATACCCCTGGGAAAGCAAATGTTGTGGAAGATGCTTTGAGCAGGAAGAAGTCTTTGTTGTGCCAGCTTGTTGTTTCTTCTCCTCTTTTGGATCGTATCAAGGCTAAGCAGGATGAGGATGTGATGCTTAGAAGTACGAAGGAGAATGTTTGTAGCAGAGGAGGTAGTAATTACGATGGTAGTGGAGCTCAGATAGATGATGAAGGGATTTTTAGGATTAACAATAGGATTTGTGTCCCGATTGTTGATGGTTTGAGGAAGGAGTTACTTCGGGAACATCATCAATCCAGACATTCCATTCATCTTGGAGTAGCGAAGATGTATCAGGATTTGAAGAAACTTTATTGGTGGAGGAGTATGAAGCGCGATGTCTCTATTTTTGTTAGTAGGTGTGCGACTTGTCAGCAAGTCAAGGCGGATCATCAGAAGACACCGGGTTTGTTGCAGCCTCTTGAGATTCCCGATTGGAAGTGGGAGCAAGTTTTTATGGATTTCATTAATGGGTTACCGAGATCTAGGAAGGGAAATGAGAGCATCTGGGTTATCGTGGATAGACTGACTAAGTTCGCTCATTTTGTTCCGGTCAAGTCTACCCGTTCGGCTTCGAGCTTATCTGAGACTTATATGAGGGAGATTGTTTGACTCCATGGCGTTCCCCTTAGCATTGTTTGCGATCGAGACCCTATCTTCACCAGTCAGTTTTGGAAAGCTTTCCAAGAATCCTTGGGTACTAGTCTAAATCTGAGCACTGCCTACCACCCACAGACCGACGGTCAAACGGAAAGGGTGAATCAAATTCTAGAGGATCTTCTCCGTGCTTGCATTTTGGATTATGGAGGATCTTGGGAAGATCATCTCCATCTTGGGGAATTCACCTATAACAATAGTTATCAGGTATAAATTCCAATCCTCTGTTCTTATCTTAATCCCCTATCCGTCTCATTCTATCTTTTTCAGGCTAGTCTTAAGATGTCCCCATTTGCTGCTCTTTACGGACAACCTTGTAGATCTCCATCTTGCTGGATTGAATCCGGTAATTGCTTAGTTCTTGGTCCTGAGATGATTTTGGAAGCTTTGGAGAAGGTTGAGGAGATTAAGGATCACCCAGGATAGGCAGAAGAAGTGCGCTGATCGTCGTAGAAGGAGTTTGGAATTTGTAGTCGGTGATCTGGTTTTCCTTAAGGTCTCTCCCTTAAGGAACGTGGTTCGATTTGGGCATAGAGTGAAGCTTGCTCCTAAGTTCATCGGTCCATTCCGCATCTTGGAAACGATTGGGTCTCTTGCTTATCGACTGGATTTGCCTGAGAAATTCGCTGGAGTACATAATGCATCCATGTATCCTACCTTTGTCGCTGTTTGCATGATCCATCTCTTATTATCTAGCGTTCTGCTCTTGATAGTTTGGATATCGAGCCTGACCAAACTATTGAGAGGAAGCCACTTCGTATCCTCGATCGAGGCATGAAACAGCTATGAAGGAAATCTATCCACCTGGTCAAAGTGCAGTGGAGCACTGATGAATGGGATCGCACCTGGGAGACGGAGGAGAGCATTCGTGCTTCGAATCCGGAATTATTAGTTTAAGGTACTTTGCTCTATTATTTTATCTTCCTTTGTTTTCCTTCTTTCATTCCTTTTCGAGGATGAAAAGTTTTGAGTGGGTGAGAGTGTAACATCCCAAAATTTTTAACAAATATTTTATCTTATTTATTTATGAAAACTTTAGGGTTTTACATTACAAAAGTTTGAACTTTTAAATTTATTTTAAATCATTGCCCAAAATTTTATAAATATAAGCAATTTCTATAATTCTTATTTGGTCAAAGTTTAACTTTAATTGGAATTTAAAATTTTCCAAATCTTGTATTTAAAATACATATATTTGTACCACATTTTATTCCACTTTTGTTTCATTTAAAATGGGTTATATACTTTTTATTTAAGTAATAAATATTGTGAAAAAGAAATATATTTTACGTTTCTTTTATACGTGTATACATCAGTTTCTTAGTTAAATGATTAATAAATCAAACGTATCAATTTTTAATTAAGTGGTGAATAGTGTATAAATAAGCTATTTAATTACACGTTTTAATTTGTAAGGATTTGATGAAATATTTTTAGCGTATATTTTACCACCTATATAAGAAGTAAATTAATAAGAAATGAATAGATTTTTAATTCTGTTACTTTTGTTAGTTATTTGAGCATACGTTTCAATTAAAATTTTGCATCTATTACGCGCTCATTAATTTCTTACCTCAGCTAAAATTTCAAATCAGCCGTGCCTTACCATTCGCGTGTAAAAATATTTCCTTTCCGTTGCCTCCTTATAATTTAATAGGAATAAAACCATTGATTTTCAATAACGTTCAAATCATTATTTATTTCCGTTTTCTCCCACTAAATCAACGCAAGTTTTTATACAAAACTAGCGTACACTTTTCCTTACCGGTTCAAAACAATTTTCTTACCTTAGTTGGAAGGGGAAAAATCAAATCCTTCAATAGCTATGCATTTCTATAGGAAGGAAATATAAAGCTTGCTAGGAAATTTACGTGTCATTTCCCTTTCCTTTTGCTTCTTCTGGTTGATGGGAACGAAATTCATTCATTTCCTTAACATTCAAACATCATTATTTCATGTGCAATTACCTCTTCATAAACTCAAACATCACGCAACAAAATTTTCTACTCTTCTTTTTGGCTTCATATTTTATAATAGAAATAATATTCCTTCAAATGCATGTGACCGTTCCAAATCAAAAATTTAATATCTTGCCAATCCTTCCTCCTACACATACACAAGCCTACCTGTATATATTCAAAACCTCACGCACAATTCCATCACCACATCAGATTTGCTTCATCTTCCTTGCGTTGCCTGAGAGCATTATCTGAAGTACGGCCACTGTTTTTCTTTTTATATTATTTCTTTTCCCCTTGCTTTGTTTTCGTTTTTCCTATCGACTGTGCACCTAGTGCTCGATCTGCTCCACCACCTTGGCGCGACCGCCTGCACTCCTCCGCCACCGCCCCAGTACGGCCTCACTCTCTGATGATAGATCTGGCCGAAGGAAATGGAGAGGAAGTCATCACCTCAAACCATGTTTAGCCTTGTATGTACTCCACCTTCAACCACTGCTGCAGCGAACACAACCACCTGCGCCGCAGGCATCTCCTATTGGCAGTGACCTTCCTCTGTCACTGGCTGCACCAGTAAATGGTGATGACCAAAACCATCCACTTAACCGAGCCCATGCTAGACCAAGCTTGAAGTTTAGAAACAAACCATGGAACCTTGCCTGTTGCACCACCTTTCCTATTAAATCACCAGTGGCCACTGCCTTGCGCATTTTAGGCCGGGAAGTCTGGTCATGGCCGGTCTATGTGGGGCGTTGATGGTGGCGTGGGGTGAAGTGGCCGAGCCACTTATGGTTCATGTCATATTTCCTTCCTTTTGTTTATTCTATTTGTTGTACTCGGGCCACTTGTGTTCCAGTTTTGATAAATCTTGATCCAATTGCTTTATTTGAATTTGATATGATCGGATTTGAATTCTTCGTAATTAGTTTTATTGTTTGTTTCAAGCTCTGAATCCGGTTGTTGCCTCCGCAAAAGTTTGATCGTGCCTTCTGTACATTTTCCGGTGTGGTTATCGCTGTTTTGAATCTAATCTTCAACGCTGAAAAGGTGAGTATTCATGCTTGACAAATGTACTTATAAATTGTAAATTAATAACAAGTGAAATTGTAGAATGATTATATTTTATTTTATTTGCCTGTGACATAAATTTTATGATGCTAAAACCCTGTTATAAAAATTTGTCACATCATCCTTCATATTATATGCTGTTATATGGTTTATTTATTACTATTTATCACCCTGCATGGGGGAGATTACGGTACTGTACAGACTATGGCAATATATTATGTGTTAAGGGGAATATCGGGTCACTCCTTAATGCTATTTTAAAGTAAGTTTATTTTACCAGTAGACACTATTATAATAGCGAAGTATTACTACATAGTAAATAGTTTAATGGATCCTTAAAGGATGGGCGGTCCCAAGCATCCTTTAATTTACTTGTACTTTATTACAGTTAACTTGAATTCGCTTACACTGTATGAGCATGTATGTCCTGACTCGAGTGTTTATGTTTTATTTTACGCTTGGTTCAGCCTGATATCAGTTCGGACTTCATTTCTTGGAGCTAGGACTGCTGGAGATCATCTTTATTAAGATGCTGTCTATTTTCTATTCAGTCTTTTTCTCATCCTATGTAATTGAGACAATTGAATTTGGGATTTTCTGTGGTTGTTTCAAACTGTATTGGTTTTAAAACTATGTAATTTATACTTATTTTGAGACTAAGTGATAGTGGCTTCATGAACCACTAAGTTAGTTCTAATTCCGTTGTGAGTATTCTGATTTCTGACTCTGTGATTTGATTTCATTTGCTTCAATTTTTGTTACAATCTATTGTTTTGAACTACTCAAGTTTGATACGTTTTAATTTATCGTCGAATTTGAATGGTGCAAAATAATGGGTCGTTACATCACAAGTTAAATTATGGAATATAAAAAGGGAAATGACTATTGGTATACTATGAACATATGAAAGGACAAAGGAATTTAAAAAGGCTCAAACGTACCGATATGATGAACCCTTTCATAGATTTCACCGCGTACTGGAACTTCAAAACATAGAAATGAATATATCACAGAGATCAGCACGACGAGACGATCAGAACGGTATACAAATATCAGTGATAGGACCATCCTATCAAAAGTCGAAATCCGGTATCGAAAAATGCTTCAAATTTTCCAGAAATAAGATAAACAGGGCAATAATAGTCAAAATTTGACAAAATGAAATATGACGTCCCACTCAAAAAATGATTTTACAAATTTATTTAGAAAAATATTTAGGTTTGAATATTCTTATTATCATCAATTTTTAACTTATTTAAATTGAAATAAAATTACACAATAAAATCAACTTCCATATTATCATATGAAAATTTACCATTTGCTATGTTTAAATAGACGTATTCCAAATATTAAATTTTTATTTCCGAATTCAATTATTTAAAATTTCAATTAATTACGTTATTAAAACCATTAAAATTTACTGGTCATTACACTCACTCTCACACAAATCTTTTCGTTCCCAAGAAGGAACGAGGTAGGAGAATATGAACAACTAGAAAGAAAAGACGGATTGAAATACAACAGTACACAATTAATTTTAAACCATATAAACTGCATTTATTTTAAAATTGGTTTATATTCAATTAATTGAGTCCAATTCATTTTATATAATCAATCAAGTTTATTGTGTTCACATTTGATTGGTTTCATTTCCATATATTTTATTCAATTGATTTGTTTTCCCATTTATTAACATTTATTACAAAAATTTCACAGTTAAATTTATTTTATTTTACTTATTTATTAAATCTATTTGATCAACCATAATTAATTCTACCTCAACATTCAACTTCAACTATCCAAAACCATATAGATTTCAATTTTAGATAAATTAGTTTTCAACAATTTGGTTTAACCCATTTTATTAAATCATTAACTATTTATTGTGTCCATATTTTATTGATTCAATTTAATGTATCTCAGTCAATAGATTTGATTTTAGTTTATTAGCATTTGTTACAAAATTTCCTTTTTAAAACAAAATTTATTTGATTTAACTCATTTATTTATCCATTTATTAAATCCATTGACCCTAGTTAAGTTGATTTCCCTTGAAATTTCAATTTCACTATTCTTAAGTTCCTATTTATTTTCCTTATTAGCATCCTCCTTTATACATTTAATTTATTTCACTTAACATATTTTTACACATATGTTAAGTGAAATAAACGTATCATAACCGTATATTATTCAACAAAGTTATTCTCTTTTTATTATTCAATTTATTATCCATTTATTATTAGTGAATTCCCTTTACAAAATATCATTTTGACATCCTATTACCTATCATACTGTATACTATCCGATTACATTCTAATTACATTTAAATTTTGCTAGGTAAGTTATATTAATGTTCAGAGTGTAATTAAATACTATAAAAATTTCCCTTCTATTTACAACATTTACATTAAGCCAGATTTTGGTTTGAACAATTTTATTACTTAAGTTCTTCTTATATACCCTTTAATTATATCCTAACACTTTAACTTTTCAAATATTTTAGGCAAGTATACATATACTAGAATGTAATTTAGTGTTATACAAATAAGTTTGTTTAAATTCATTATTTTAGGTTGGTTTGATTCCATTTATCATTTTAGATATTCCAATTATTCAAAATTTTACCTTATTTCAATAATTGAACCCATTTCTTAATATAAAACCTGAGATTCAAAATTTTCAATTTCTCTTGAACTACTTTGAAATAATTATATATATATATATATATATATATATATATATATATATATATATTATAAATCAAATTGTACAAAAAATTTAAATCACATCCATATTTTTCCAAACAAGAGTGTAGCAAAGCTACTAGGGGCCTCTCCACTTCGAGATTCGAAATTGAATGTCGATGATGCGGCCGTCACCCGAAATTATTTTCCAATGATAAAAGAAGAGAGTAATGATTTACTTCATTAAAAATTCTTTAGAAATAATTTTCGTTCGAAATTACTTTCAAATAAATATTCCAAAACTTTAAAAATTAATTTTTTGGAAATACCGAAAATTGAATTCTCAAATTCTTAATTTAGTTTAATTTCAACTCTAAATCAATTTATAAACCATGTTCAATAATTTCACTTATTTATATCATGTTGCAATTTTCAATGGTTTGCAAAACAATAAATGAAAATCAAATATTATCGTTTCTAACAACCAATTCATTCTATTTAATTTCATAAAATATATACTTATATATAAAACATAATCATATAAAATTTATTTCATTTACCAATTTTGAAAACGATATTGTGTTGATTTGCTCTGTTCAAGTGTTTTGGAATTCCTATCGATAGCGTTAGCTAGATGAATTGATCGAAAGCCAAAACTCAAACTTAACAACTCAAAAAACACAATAAAAAACATTTTTATTTTTAATTAGAAATACATCCCTTACTCGATGATACAAGAATAGATTTTAAAACAAGGATAGAGATCCAAATTAGAGGAACCCTAATCAAAAGAATTCTAACTTGAAGATATGCTCGGAAGGGGGATAAGATAGTTAAATTGCAAAACAGAAGAGATGGATAGACATAGATATATCGCTGGCGACCTTAACCGGCTCAACCGTGACTTCAAGAATAAGATCGTTGTAGAGTGTAGAGGCAAATCGACATTCGATCACAAGAGAGTAGAAATCGACCTAGTAAGAGATAGCAACATCTAAATAGAGGATACAGAAATCTCTGGTGAATCAATGCCTATTGCAAAGGAGTTTCACCCCTTTAGAAATCATTCTAAGATTGGCGGAGCCGCCGTTTTTTGTAGATATCACCCGAAGTGGAGTTATGGAATACTCCAAAATCAAGAATAATACGAACAAGGAGAGACTAGAATGAATTTTAGAGAAAAGCTAGGGTTCCAAAGTTCGAAAGAAATCCGAATCAAAGAGGGAGAAATTCAAGCTCGAACGAAGGTGATTCCGTAATTAAATTTACTTTATATGCTAAGTTTTTGCCTAAATCTAGAGTTCTGGTACCAACTGCAACGTCCCAGTATTTCATGCCATTCGCATCCGCACATGTCGGTCTCGAATTACTCAAAATATCAGATTTATTAATTTTTTTGGTAACGGCAGAACAAAAATATAGAGGAGGAGAGAAAGAGAAGGATTCAAGCAAACGTAAAATGTAATGTAACCTTTCATTAGTATATTATATATATTTCTTTAATATGGACAAGAATCGAAGAGAACCAAGGAAGGGGAAACGAACCAGAATTCAAAATGAACGGGTATGAAATAAATTAAACGGGAATAGTTAAAGTCACGTGTTAAATTCTAGAATATGAAAAGGGAAACTGCTATTAGTATACTACGGTGAACATATAAAGGACAAAGGAATTTAAAAAGGCTCAAATGTACCGATACGGCGAACCATTTCACAGATTTCTCTGCATACCGGAGAGAAACACAAAAATGAATATACCGTAGAGATCAGCACGATGAGACGATCAAAAAGGTATACAGATATCAGTGATGGGACCATCCTATCAAAAGTCGATATCCGGTACAGAAAAATGCTGCTAATTTGCCAGAAATAAAATAAGCAGGGCAATAGCAGTCAAAATTTGACAAAATGAAATATGACGTCTCACTCAGAAAATGATTTACAAATTTATTGTAGAAAAATATTCAGGTTTGAGCAACATTTTATCATCATCAATTTTTAACTGATTTAAATTGAAATAAAATTGCACAATAAAATTAACTTCCATATTATCATATGAAAATTTACCATTTGCTACGTTTAAATAGACGTTCCAAATATCCAATTTTTATTTCCAAATTCAATTATTTAAAATTTCACGAAAATTCAGTTAATTACGTCATTGAAATCGTTAAAATTTACTGGTTGTTACAGTCCTAACCTGAAAATCTGTAATACTCGATCTGACTCGGGCATTACAATAAAATAACAACGGAGTTGGGCTGGAATCCAGCGTGAGTAAACTCACTTAATTTGAAGTACTTAAGCTACAAAAACCTTTTTAAAACCAAGGTATCTCATACAATACGCCAAGTTTTGTCTGATTTTAACTGAATGCTTGTAATAGAGATACATCTATATCACAGTGATGTCTAAGTACAGTTACTTATTTAAAATAGTTGAATTTGTGAAACTAACCCAATTCCTGCCTATTTAGCTTTATGATCAACCCACAAAGATTTATAGTGCTTATTAAATTGAAATCGATCTGGATAGCGCTGACATCCGAACCCGGTCTTTTCGAATCCAAATATTAAATTTAAAAGGGTAAAGTATTTAAAATAAACAATTTATTATTTAGGGTGTCTATTTTCAAATATGGGAATTTATTACAGAGCTTTATTTCAAATAAAGTTATTATCATTTTAATTCAATTACTTTAACTTGTTTGACAACTCGATGGTCTAGACAAGAATAATTGAAAAGAATATCGAATGGAGATAAGCAAAGATATAGATTGTTACCAATTTAAATAACAAATATCATGACGATTCACTCCTTGGGATTTTATTAACTTTACTTAACCAATTTCATTTGTATTTTTATCCTAATTAATTACAAATTAAACAATTTATTACCTAATAAATAAGTTATAAAATACTATTAATTATCCATAAGTTTAAGTCAAATATTAATAATTACCATTATAAAATATCATTAAATTTTATATTATAGATTTAAAAGAAAAAGAATAGATTTTTAGTTACAGAAGAAAATATGGGTTATCATATAAATGTACATATCCAAATTCCATTTCTTCTTTCTTTTTCCTTTTCCTTATTTTTTCTCTTTTCCTTCTTTTTTATTATGCGTGAACAAGGAAGTATACATGAAAGCACCAAGGCAGTGGTGTGTGTGTGTGTGTATAGGAAGTGGAAGGTGTACATGAAAGCTAGAGTGACTGATGCTCCCTTATTTTTTCTGTTTTATTTTCTTTTGTTATTTTGATTTGAAAACATGAAGATCTGATTTGAATAAGATGATTTGATATGATTTGAAGTTTTATGTGCGATTTGATTTATTTCATGCTTGAGATGAAGTTTGCCATCATAGTGTCCCCTTATGTGCTTATATATTAATATACACATACTTCACATATATATATGTAGATAGATTGTGTACTTACTTACATATACACTATTTTATATTAACATATATGTTTATCTATTTAATAATTTATGTAACATATGTGCCGATACATTTACTTATGTTTCCATATATTCACATACTTACATATATTTGCCATCGTGTATATATATATATTTACATTTATTTATCTACACATTTGCACACTTATTTACCATAAACACTTATATATATGTGTGTGTTTGTGTGTGTGTGGATTTGCATACATATACAAAGATACATTTTTACTTTACCTGTGACGACCGAGATTTTCAACGGGTGTTAATTGATAATTAATGGAATTAAATTATTAAAATATTAATATTAAGCAGTCAAATAAATGTCGGACGGTTAAAATATCTGAATATCTAAGTTTAATTTAAAACTAAAACTGAATATTTTGTTTTATAATTTTTGAATCCTATAGAAAAATAAATCATATATATATAACCCCGCCATATAAACTAAAGATAAAGTATTCTGATATATTCACATATATATATAAAAAATAAGTATAAAAGAATTGTATAGTTAATATAAAATATATCTTACGACTATTTAAACTAATAAAAAAATATGGCTATTAGTGTAAATATAAATATATAACACAAGAAACTATGGAATGAAAATAAGCATGAAAATAAATAATAATAAATAAGTAAATTAAAATTTGATAGTTAAACTTTGAAAAGAAATAAACATAAGGATTTGTATTAGAAATGACATAAGCATCAAAATAATAAATAAGAAATTAAGTGTTTAACTTTAGAAAGATATAAGAATAAGTATTTATATTAGCAATAAATGATATCTCAAATAACTTTATGGTTAAGTAAATTTATAAATGAGCATAAGCTCATTCTAGAACAATATATCTATATACTGTTAAGATGCATGAAAGACAAAAGAATGATATAAATAAATACAAGTTGTATAAGAGAGAAGAGATAATTATGATTAATACAAGCAAGTAATGAAATGAGACAAGATAATAACCTGATCAAGAATATGCCATAATTAAATATAGATTCATTCATATTGCAAAACAATTAGATGAAACAAAAGAGAATATAAAAATCTATGGAAGCTTGCCAAAGAAGACAAACCTGCACATGAATGTATTCAATAAAATGAAAATAAGTTGTCATAGAGTAAATATCTTTAAAGATGAATGGCTTTGTAAACATGAAACAAGACAAGCTATATATGAAATAAGTTCACAACAGAAAAAGAAAAGAAACCAATCAAGTGTACAAAAAAATAAAGAACAAGACAAACATAATTAATGCAAGCACACAAATATCATTTCAGCCAATCTAGGGAAACAAAAATCTCTAATCAAATTAAAAAAAATCAAATCCAGTACAAAAATAAAAATCATTTCAGCTCTCACAAACTTTTATCTGGTCAAAAAAATAGGAGGCAACAAAAGAAAAAGGAACATCAAGTACCGTAAACAAGAGGACACAACCCCTCCTCTTTATAATCTGGCACTGCTATGGTATATTTTGGCATTCGAACCAAACTATATACATGCTGAAATCTAGCATGTCAGTAAGAACAAAAGAGCAAGTATCTTCAAAAAAAAAAGAAATTTTTAGAAAATATGCTGATCAAAAGGGAGGAACAAGGCTGTTCTTTGTTATTAAGCTCCGTTCAGCTGGATTCCAGGTGAGAACACGCTTAAAAATCCGATTTGACTAAATGCCTATGTGATTTATTCTTGAAATATGATATGATCTATGTTGTGCATACTGTAAAAAGGTTTTGTATGAGAGTTAGTGGCTGGTTGTATGACTGGAACAAATGAGTATACCACTGTTAAAATCATTACAGGTGTAACAACCCGCATATTTATCGATTTTATATTTAAATATTTCATCGTTAGTCGGATTTTAGTCCGAAAAGCTACTTTTTGCAAATAGCCGAATTAGGACTCGAGACCACCCCCATTGAGTTCAAAATGACGTTTGCGAACTTTTTGAGTATAAGCTTCGATATGTTTGGAGAAAGTTGATTTTTGCTACTTTTTCTCGCTTAGGGCTTTGGTTTGGGCTGAGTCAATTAACCACTTACTAACTCAGTCCCAATCCCCCTCTCCTCTTCATTACTTCATTCCAACTCCTAACTCTCTAGCAAAACTGAAAATGGAGGTGGAGAGTGGAAATTAAAACTCCAAGCCCTAGCTTTCTTTGCAAATCCATCTCCTAGCTCCAAAGTTCATGAGAACCCATTGGTAAGCTTCCTCTTCTTCTTCTCCAACTCATTCTCTCTTTGATTTCAGAAATTTCCTAAACCTAATTTAGGGAATGTTTCTCTTTTAAGCTTAGATTCAAGCTTGTTGAGTTGGAATTAAAGAGTGCTTGTTCTTGCCATTGCTTCATAGCATCTTCTTCATTCGTTTGGGTTCAAAGGTGAGATTTTTAATCTCACATCTATGCTTATAATTCTTTTCTATTGTTAGGTATTAATTCCTAACACTTATTCATGTGCATTTGAGTTTGATTTGGATTGCTTTTGTGAATATTCCAATTTTTAGTGTTTTGAGTTCAATTCGTTAAAAATCCTAACTTTGATGTTTGAACATGTTTTTGGTGATGCATCGAGGAGCATATAGGGCCGGGTAGTCGATTGGCATAAACCCTTAGCGCCGTTGCTCGTGCGATTGCAATTTGATCGAGAGTTGCACCTCCTTTGAAATAGGGAAGGAAGTGCGAGTATACAGGTTCGGCCGACCGAGCCCCCAGGGCCGGTCGACCGACCTGTAGTCCAGACACTTCCTGCCTCTGTTTGGAAGTGCTGGTTATAGGCTTCGGCCGACCGAGCTCCCTGGTCCGGTCGACCGACCTGGTGACCCGAGCACTTCCAACCTCTGGTTCGGTCGACCGACTCAGGGAGTCCGGTCGACCGACCTGCTACTATTTGCCAGATTAGCCTATATTGCTAATTCGTCTGAATTTCCAACTTTAATCGATTCGTGTTGTCTCCCTTTTGTTGTTGTCATTTATTATCGACTTTGATGACTTATTTTCTTTGGGAATTCTTGGAATATCCATTTCGATGGATTCGGTATCGATTTCATTGGATTTTATTCACGTTTTCGAATGTGAATCTTAGTGATTGATTGTTCCTACAATCTTCTTTGTGATTTGTCACTTTAAAAATATAAAGGTTTTCTATACTAGTAGTAAATATCAAAACTCTTTCTTCAAATGATTTCAACACTATTTTATAACAAAGCTCGTTTTCTCAAACCGATTTCCAATCTATTAGTATATACAAACCTTTACCTCACTCGTATGAGAAATCTAATTAAATGACTTAGTAAAACGAGTGGTATGAAATGCTTGCGTTTACTTTGTCGGTTAATTCTTGGACTTGTTCGATTGAAACTCTTGTGACAATTTTCTAGTGGAGATCTACAATTTGTTCGTAAATATTTAAGTTAAGCTAGTGGTTATGGGACATGAAGCTAAGCTCATATATTTACTAGCTTACTGTAATCGACACTTCTCTTTGATCATGACGATCATTTTACGTTTTAGACTAGCATGTGCGATGCTTATGCTTTTGATACATTGGATGTACCGTTTGCACTACATCAATGTCTTGGCCATCCTTTTATTGTGATTTGGTTCATCGGATGTCCCGCTGTACGACGTCGTTGATCCCTTTTGTAACATTCCTAAAAATTTATCTAAGTTTAAATTGGCAATTAAATTTACTTCTGAAAATAAAATTTTGAATTAATTAGAAAATACTTGGAATAGATAAATAATTTTGATTATAAACAGAAATTTAATAAGAAAATTAAGTATAAGTAGCTTAAAAATAAATATTGGATTTAGGAAAAATAAGATGTATATTTATATAAATGAATCACAGAATAGAATTTGGGATTTATAGAATTTCAAAATAAAATGTATTAAAAATAAATTAGAGATTAAAAACTTTAACAAGTTGAACAAACAAAATAAATAAAAAAATGTATAATTTAATTTCAAACTATTTTACTTTAATTTGTATAAGTATAAATATATACATAAGGGGATAAAATGGATAGATATATCTTGTAAATTAAAATCAAACAAGGTTTAAAAACAAAATGTATAAATTAAAATTTATTGAACTGAGGATCTAAACACAAATGTGATTGAGTATGTTTAAATATTAATGTATGAATAAATAAAGATATGTTAATAAATAAGAATCATTTTTATTATGGTTGTAGGATGTGATGGATTTCAAAAGTTGTAAAAATAAAATGAATACAAGTGTATGTAAGTAACTTGTAAATAAATTGATAAAGGGCTAAAAGCATAAATCATGTTTCATAAATCAAAAATTCAAATTGCTTTTTCTTTTCTTTTTTTTTCACTTGAAAATAAATACAATATAAAGATATGTTTAAAACTATTTAAATTGTTTAAAGATGAACATAAGTATTTAACTTAAAACAAAGGTTAAAACAAAGAAAACATGTATACAAATGTAAACATATACACATGAGGGTGGAGTAGAAGAATTAACAAGATCTTAAGCTTAAGATTGTTTTTAACAAATGGCACCCAATGTCTATAACTGAATAAAAAAAATAATAGAAAATAAAAAATTGAGAGAAACTTTCCATCTCCCCATGCTCAATCATATTTTATCTCAGCCAGGTCTGAAAAGAAAACAGTAAAAAAGATTTGAACATCTCAAAACAACAATACAAAAGTAGAAAAAAAAAGATAGAAAGAAAGTTCAACAGCAAGTTTAAATTCAAAACAAAGAAGCAACAGGAGCTAATCATTTCAGATTTAATAACAAGTTTGAGAACAAGTGCAAGATCAAATCTCAGGTAAATTTTAACTTTATAGTTAGTAAATTATGATTGCAAGATCAAGTTTTAACATCAAAAAAAAAACAAATTTGGAAAAATTTGCAGATTGTTCAATAAAAATAAAAGTGGAAGCCTGGAAATGATAATCTGAAAGTTTTCAAGCCTGCAACCAGTTTTAAAATCAAACATAAAGCAACTACATTTTTCTTAAATCTGGAAAATGGGCTCTGCATGCAACCTGTAATTCACTTCAGAATGTAAATCAAAGCTTGTTCTGCCTCAACCTGAGACAAGCAACTCAAGCATGCAAGTTCAAAACTCAGGTTGCAGTTCAAAGCAAATTCAAGAAATGCAAAGTCTTCAACCTGGGAAACCAATTTAATCTTCAACCTGTAACAAAACAAAAATGGCAAATTGGATTCAAAGTTTAAACTGAAATGCAAATCAGAAGCAAAGCAAACCAAATCTGGAGATAGTGAGCGAGCAAAAGAAAACAAGTTTCTCTGGAAAGAAGGAAATGAAGGCAAGTTCTTTTTTTTAAAATTTGAATTTGATATTCAGTAATAATAAAAAAAAAAACAAAAGATTTAAACAATCATGTTTGATCAGTTAACAGAAGGAAATCCAAAGTTTCAAAGCACTTGAACAAATCAAAAGAAAAAGACATGAAGCCTGCAGCTGGGAAAATAGAACAAGTTTGAAGTTTTAAATAAAATTTAAAGTTGTAAGTAAAAAATTTAAAATTGTTGTTATTGTTGAAGTAAGTAAGTACAACAGGAACTAAGCAAAGTTTTGTTTAACAAGCTTTGCAGTTGTAACTTCAAGATTTAAAGAGAAAAAAAGAGAGGGTTCAAGCATTTAAAACTGTCAACACTCCTATGTCTCTGTTCTCCTCTGAGCAACAAAACTTGTGAGCAAACTTCTTTGACCCAATCTTTAAATTTATGTGATGTGTTATGCTTGTTTCTGCAAAGTAGTGAAAATTGGTTGCATGAATGTAAATGTTGTTGTTGTATAGGTTGTTTAGTTCTGTGATATTTGGAAACATAAACACAAACTAATTTCTGTATAAATTTGAAATGTAGATATCATGAATTGGTGTTTCGAGATTACTAACAGAATCATTTAGTAAATTCAAGAATTTAAAACTAAAACTAAGTTTACAGTGTTAAGAAAATAAAATGCAGTGTTAAGTTAACTGTATTTTACATTTTTATCAAGATCAATGGATCCTTGCATTGAATTTGAGTGAAATTTATTCTGGAGTGAGTGTAGCTAGCAATGATCATAGGAAATTTTTTGATATGGTCTGCAATTCAAATTTGGAATTTAGATTGGCGATTTTATGTGTAGAACCCTAGTTTATTTTGGGTTACATTTTTGGTCGATTTTGAACTCCTCAGTGCATCGAGTTTGAAGCTTCTGGAAGTGATGGTGGATGGTGAGGTGAAGAAGCTATCACCGGAGTTTGGTCGATGATGTTGGTCGGAGTTGAGAGAATCTGGTGTTGACAGGTTGTCACTGCAGTGGGGTTGATGTTGTGCAGGGTTGAGGAGATTGTTTGGGTTGCAGGGATTTTTGACTCGGGTTGGTCTAGGGTAAATGGAGGGGAAAACTCGAAGCAAGGTAGTAGTTTACTCGAAGTCAAATGGGGTTTGTGTGATTTTGTTTCAGGTTTTATTTAACAGACCTGTTCTGTTTTTTTTAGAATTTTAAGAATCAAGTTTGAATTTAAACTGGAAATTTGAGCTTAGGGTTAAACCTGAATTTAAAAATGAATTCAAAAATTTTGAATTCTAAATTTATCATAATTTAAATGCAGAATTCAAATTTGGTTTAAAAAATAAATAAATAAAGGAAACAGGAAACTGTTTGCAGTTTTTAAATTTGAAGTGAAAGTTTAAATTGTAAACTTGATTTAGACTTAGGCTTTAATAACCTGAATTCAAATATAAATAAGTTTAAATTCTGTTCTTGTGAAATTATTTAAATTCTGGAAATTTTCAAAGTTTAAGTTTTTTAATAAAACAGAAACTGTTTCTGTTTAAATGTGAAGATAAGTTCAAAATACTTTTTTTAGGGTGGAGATTTAAACTGAGTTTTAGTTTGAATTTGAAAATGAATTCAAATTTTAATTGTCTGAATTTTGAAACCATATTGTGTTTTTAAATTTAAATTTGATTTGAAAATCTCAAGCATAAATGCATATGTGATTTGTATTTGGAATGGAAGGTTAAGTATTTAATTTGGGAATTCAAATGAATTGAAAACTGAGTTTTTAAATCTGGATTTAAATTTTTAAACTTCAGTTTTAAAGTAAAGAATTAAATTTAAATTGCCTTCAAATGATTTACATTTGAATTGAAGGTGAAATTCTAGGAAGAGTTTTAAAGAGTTTAAACTAAATTGAAAATGGAAGTTATATTTCAGTTTTGAGATTTTAAAGCAATTTTTAAAATTTATTTGAATTCAAGTTGAATTGAAATCTAAATTGTTTTAAGCTTATTAATAAAGTATATGTTCTTTTAAACATATAAGATTAAGTTGTGTATTGTTTTAAACTCTTATTTAAGACAAATTTGAGTCTTGAGTTTAAAAGAGAATGTTAAATGGAATTTAATGTAAATTTAAAAACATTTTTATTTTTAAATGCATAATTTAAATAAGGAATGTTTATCTAAAGATAAAGAAAAGTTTAATGATTTGTAATTCATTTAATTATTAAGGTAGTACAAATGGATAATTAATATAATTAATTAATTAATGAAATGGATAATTAATTAAAGTAATTAAGGGTTTTAATTTGATTAATTAAAGTTTAAGATTTATTTTTTTCTTAAAAAAAAATAAATTTGTAATTAAGAAATCATTAGTTGAATGATATTAGATTTTAAATTAAAAATTGAAGATTTATTAATTGAATAAATATGGATAGTAAATTAATTAGGACTAATAAATGAAAGTAATCATGTAGGTAATAAATTTAAAACCACCCAGTTTATTCATCTTAATTGTAGATGCTGATTGTTATTGAATGTTGTGTGATGGATTGATATATTTGATATGTGATGTGATGCTATGTGATACTTTGCGCTGATCTGCTATATTTGTGATGAATATACTGTCGTGTGAATATGAAGCCCTTTGACCCGTAAAACGGCATTTGAATTTCGATGCGACAGGGAGTCGGATTTCAGTTTGTTATCCGAAACCCATATCGAATTGTATTAGTGAATCTTTGTGATTGATAGTTTAATTTACCTATGAATCTGTGAATATAGATAAGCGTTATGGGTTATACCGCTTATCAATATGATTATGATGTTGTGCACTATTGTGTTGAACCTCTGGACCACACTTATACACACACAAATATGGATTGCACGTGGAAATGGGTTAAGTCACAGATTTTAAAAATCGTTTTAAAATTGAATTTTTTCCAAAATAGTTTTGGAATTAGAATTGATGCTTTTGAAAATGAGTTTTCAAAAATAAAAGTTATTTGAATAACTTGATTGAGTTTTGAAATGTAAATAAATTAATTTAAATTTGAATTCAATATTTGAAATTGAATTCTATGACTTGGGAACTATTGTTTAAAAAGTTATTCAACTTACAAATGGGTTATATGGGTTTTAAACCATTTTTGAAGGTGATGTTTTGAAATTTAAATTCAACTCAAGATTTCAACTTGTATAAATTTGATTTGCTTCTCATAAGAAATGGACTTCCAAGTTGTGTTAAAACGATTTTCAAGTCTAAAAGGAAAATTGTTTTCCAAGTTATAGATAAATGTTTGGAAATGGGTTTGAAAGCTATAAATCTTTAATTTTAAAGATTTAATTTGGTTAATCCAAATTGAATGGGAATTGTTTTGAAATCTGTGGATAGATCTTTGTGAAATTTGGTAAAACTTTGTGAGATTGATCTTTTTATTTAAAGATTTAAAATGGTAATTTGTTTAACCATTTGGAAGGAAGTTATGGATTTTATAAGTTGTGACTTGACTAAAATCCCATATCCATATGTTTTAAATTATGGCGCTCATTATTCGGTTTAGCCGGGAGAGGACCTTGTGTCATATAACCCATTCCGAATAGTGATACGACGTTATGGATAGCATTTGAAGACCGGTGTTGAAGATCGGGTGTCTTCAAGAACGTTAGGATAACCTATCGATTGTCTCTGCACCGAGTAGCTACGGTATAGAGATTCCCTTAGTGATGGGAAGTCCGATCGGGATTGTGGATACCCGGGTTGGCAAGGGCTTCTTCGGAAGTGCCTTCGGTTCTGTTCGAACCCGGAACAGACTTGTATGGTTGTATGTCCGACATTACAATTTGAGATATTTAACTGATCTCTATCAAATACATTTCTGCTTGGTGGCGGAGAATTTATTCTCTTAGTTTAACACCCTTCTCTGAGACGTACGAGCTCAGAGGTTATGTAGTTGATATTTATCAGTGATATTCCCAATTTGGTAATGTGGCATGCTGAGTGCTGCTGTGTGATGATCATTGGTTGATCATTTGTGATATGATCATTTGTTCGATCATTTATCTTTGTGATCATTGCTTTGGTCATCTGTTGACCCAAAGCATGGCTTTGTTGCACAAAGCGTAGCTTTGTGGACGAGACTGCATCAGGACCTCACACCCCGGAAATGGTCGAAACAGGAAAGATGCGGCAAGGTTATGAGGGTCGCGCCCTTTAGGGTATGTCATTTCCTTCTGGTAAAGGGTGGTATCATGGTATGGAGCCCAGATACTTACTCATGTGGATACTGCAGATCTATTACTTTGTGATACTTTGTGGTTGTTGCGAGCGCTCGGATAAAGGTCCCAAAGGACCGGGGGATGACATATTCGTGTAGTAGTTACCTAGTTACAGAGGTAACCCGGCCTTGTGTTGGCAGAGATCTAACCGTAACGTTAGTTCTCGGGACGTCCCGCCAGAGGCGATCCCATGTGGCAGTAGGAAGTTCCTTAGCCTGACCATTTGTTGGAAATCCATTCATCCAATACGTGCCTTGTACGGTTTTAGTTGTAGAACCTGCCATTTAACATGGCAGCTATAGTAGGCATAGCATCATGGTACCTATGCTGGCTAGGATTTATATTATACTTTCGAAATATTTTCCACTATGCACTAGTAATAATATCAAAGAATCGTTCTCGTAGTAAGCATGTTTGACTATCATAAGGAGAAATCTCCCCCATGTGTGCGTTTGCATTGTGTGTGTGCCGGGAGGCCTTATGGTAGTTTCATTTTTCAAAAAGCATTGCGGATTTCAAATTTAAATTCTCTTGTTGTTTCAAAGACCAAATGTTTTTGTTTGCTCATACCAGTCCCACGACTGACCTGGAGTTTATTGTTCCTTTCCTAAACTCTGGGTGCCCACTATTTCCCACACGGGCAGTCTAGAGTTGGGGTTTTCAGATAATCAGTAATAGGTGTAGATTCGATAGCTTTCAGCCTTAGGATTTGGCAATCGCATTTGGATCGAGTTGCTTCTCTTCATTTTGATTTGGGAGTTCGAGCTATTCTGGATTGGTGCTTTGGAGATTACCGATACTGGAGTTCTTCCTTGAAGACTATTTTGGAGATTTGTTCCGCTGCTGGTGTTATCTTTTATTTCCGCTGCTATTCTTTGTATCTCTGATAATGTTGATATCTATTGTACCATTCTGATGTATCATTCATGTTGTATCAGTTATTGTATCAAATGTTGTATATTGATATGCATATTCTTTTCCTTCCGCTATGTTATTTACTTAATGTGTTATAAGCTCCGGCACGACTCGAATTTCGACGTTTAAATCTGCGGCATTCAAGTACAGTGGAGTACGGATGTCGATTTTCGAATGCTGGAATTTGGATCGTGACATTTTGGTATCAGAGCTGATGGTTAAAACCTTAGCTCAGGAGTATAACACATTAAGTAACTCATTAGAGATAGGGTGAAGTAAACCCTAGAATGAGTATATCCTTAAGATATCCGTTCGAATGCCTCAGTGAATTCTCTTACTATTCACCGATAGTAAGTATGAGTGCGAGAAGAGAACGAGATAGGGGACGGGGGAGTACCACTACAAATGGTCAATACCCTGCAACAGTGGAAATATCTTTTCTCTATCAATCTCCTTTGATTCGATTCACAAATTCTTTTGATTGCTTCGTGACAGCTCCAGAAAGAAGTTTCGATGCGATGGTGGCCCTACGAATCGTTGTAGAAAATTCTTACCCCATATCTTCATCCAATTTCTTATCAGCTTTTCGTTCTAAACTCTAATAAATTTGAAATTGAAATTGAAAATTTTAAATAAGTTAGAGATTTTAAATTAAGTTAAATTGGTTAACAAATATGAAGCTAAATTTGAATTGAATCAATAAATCGATATCGGTTAAAAACCGAATTGAAATTCTATTGTAATTTCTTGTGTATATCAAAGCCCGAAGAGGGACAAATCGGTATATACTTTGGGGTATTCCGACCTGAATTTGGAATCCATATCTAGTGCTTGAGAAATAATAGAAGATTAAATCTATCTATCTATTCTCTGGGATCCGATATTTCTACGAACGATTAGTTATCCCTTCGAACTAATCAATGCCCTTGCACATTCGTAGACCGGTGGACCCAAATATCTGTGTAATAATTGTATGAGTTCGTTCTCATATTATTGATATTCTGATTTGGGTAGACCAAATGCAGAATAAATATCTCGATTCTGATCTGATCAATCATTTCTTTATCTATTATCTTTTCTTTCTCGTCTTCCTTGCAATTTCGAGGACGAAATTCTTTTAAGGGGGGAAATATGTAACATTCCTAAAAATTTATCTAAGTTTAAATTGGCAATTAAATTTACTTCTGAAAATAAAATTTTGAATTAATTAGAAAATACTTGGAATAGATAAATAATTTTGATTATAAACAGAAATTTAATAAGAAAATTAAGTATAAGTAGCTTAAAAATAAATATTGGATTTAGGAAAAATAAGATGTATATTTATATAAATGAATCACAGAATAGAATTTGGGATTTATAGAATTTCAAAATAAAATGTATTAAAAATAAATTAGAGATTAAAAACTTTAACAAGTTGAACAAACAAAATAAATAAAAAAATGTATAATTTAATTTCAAACTATTTTACTTTAATTTGTATAAGTATAAATATATACATAAGGGGATAAAATGGATAGATATATCTTGTAAATTAAAATCAAACAAGGTTTAAAAACAAAATGTATAAATTAAAATTTATTGAACTGAGGATCTAAACACAAATGTGATTGAGTATGTTTAAATATTAATGTATGAATAAATAAAGATATGTTAATAAATAAGAATCATTTTTATTATGGTTGTAGGATGTGATGGATTTCAAAAGTTGTAAAAATAAAATGAATACAAGTGTATGTAAGTAACTTGTAAATAAATTGATAAAGGGCTAAAAGCATAAATCATGTTTCATAAATCAAAAATTCAAATTGCTTTTTCTTTTCTTTTTTTTTCACTTGAAAATAAATACAATATAAAGTTATGTTTAAAACTATTTAAATTGTTTAAAGATGAACATAAGTATTTAACTTAAAACAAAGGTTAAAACAAAGAAAACATGTATACAAATGTAAACATATACACATGAGGGTGGAGTAGAAGAATTAACAAGATCTTAAGCTTAAGATTGTTTTTAACAAATGGCACCCAATGTCTATAACTGAATAAAAAAAATAATAGAAAATAAAAAATTGAGAGAAACTTTCCATCTCCCCATGCTCAATCATATTTTATCTCAGCCAGGTCTGAAAAGAAAACAGTAAAAAAGATTTGAACATCTCAAAACAACAATACAAAAGTAGAAAAAAAAAAGATAGAAAGAAAGTTCAACAGCAAGTTTAAATTCAAAACAAAGAAGCAACAGGAGCTAATCATTTCAGATTTAATAACAAGTTTGAGAACAAGTGCAAGATCAAATCTCAGGTAAATTTTAACTTTATAGTTAGTAAATTATGATTGCAAGATCAAGTTTTAACATCAAAAAAAAAAAAATTTGGAAAAATTTGCAGATTGTTCAATAAAAATAAAAGTGGAAGCCTGGAAATGATAATCTGAAAGTTTTCAAGCCTGCAACCAGTTTTAAAATCAAACATAAAGCAACTACATTTTTCTTAAATCTGGAAAATGGGCTCTGCATGCAACCTGTAATTCACTTCAGAATGTAAATCAAAGCTTGTTCTGCCTCAACCTGAGACAAGCAACTCAAGCATGCAAGTTCAAAACTCAGGGTGCAGTTCAAAGCAAATTCAAGAAATGCAAAGTCTTCAACCTGGGAAACCAATTTAATCTTCAACCTGTAACAAAACAAAAATGGCAAATTGGATTCAAAGTTTAAACTGAAATGCAAATCAGAAGCAAAGCAAACCAAATCTGGAGATAGTGAGCGAGCAAAAGAAAACAAGTTTCTCTGGAAAGAAGGAAATGAAGGCAAGTTCTTTTTTTTAAAATTTGAATTTGATATTCAGTAATAATAAAAAAAAACAAAAGATTTAAACAATCATGTTTGATCAGTTAACAGAAGGAAATCCAAAGTTTCAAAGCACTTGAACAAATCAAAAGAAAAAGACATGAAGCCTGCAGCTGGGAAAATAGAACAAGTTTGAAGTTTTAAATAAAATTTAAAGTTGTAAGTAAAAAATTTAAAATTGTTGTTATTGTTGAAGTAAGTAAGTACAACAGGAACTAAGCAAAGTTTTGTTTAACAAGCTTTGCAGTTGTAACTTCAAGATTTAAAGAGAAAAAAAGAGAGGGTTCAAGCATTTAAAACTGTCAACACTCCTATGTCTCTGTTCTCCTCTGAGCAACAAAACTTGTGAGCAAACTTCTTTGACCCAATCTTTAAATTTATGTGATGTGTTATGCTTGTTTCTGCAAAGTAGTGAAAATTGGTTGCATGAATGTAAATGTTGTTGTTGTATAGGTTGTTTAGTTCTGTGATATTTGGAAACATAAACACAAACTAATTTCTGTATAAATTTGAAATGTAGATATCATGAATTGGTGTTTCGAGATTACTAACAGAATCATTTAGTAAATTCAAGAATTTAAAACTAAAACTAAGTTTACAGTGTTAAGAAAATAAAATGCAGTGTTAAGTTAACTGTATTTTACATTTTTATCAAGATCAATGGATCCTTGCATTGAATTTGAGTGAAATTTATTCTGGAGTGAGTGTAGCTAGCAATGATCATAGGAAAATTTTTGATATGGTCTGCAATTCAAATTTGGAATTTAGATTGGCGATTTTATGTGTAGAACCCTAGTTTATTTTGGGTTACAGTTTTGGTCGATTTTGAACTCCTCAGTGCATCGAGTTTGAAGCTTCTGGAAGTGATGGTGGATGGTGAGGTGAAGAAGCTATCACCGGAGTTTGGTCGATGATGTTGGTCGGAGTTGAGAGAATCTGGTGTTGACAGGTTGTCACTGCAGTGGGGTTGATGTTGTGCAGGGTTGAGGAGATTGTTTGGGTTGCAGGGATTTTTGACTCGGGTTGGTCTAGGGTAAATGGAGGGGAAAACTCGAAGCGAGGTAGTAGTTTACTCGAAGTCAAATGGGGTTTGTGTGATTTTGTTTCAGGTTTTATTTAACAGACCTGTTCTGTTTTTTTTAGAATTTTAAGAATCAAGTTTGAATTTAAACTGGAAATTTGAGCTTAGGGTTAAACCTGAATTTAAAAATGAATTCAAAAATTTTGAATTCTAAATTTATCATAATTTAAATGCAGAATTCAAATTTGGTTTAAAAAAAAAAATAAATAAAGGAAACAGGAAACTGTTTGCAGTTTTTAAATTTGAAGTGAAAGTTTAAATTGTAAACTTGATTTAGACTTAGGCTTTAATAACCAGAATTCAAATATAAATAAGTTTAAATTCTGTTCTTGTGAAATTATTTAAATTCTGGAAATTTTCAAAGTTTAAGTTTTTTAATAAAACAGAAACTGTTTCTATTTAAATGTGAAGATAAGTTCAAAATACTTTTTTTAGGGTGGAGATTCAAACTGAGTTTTAGTTTGAATTTGAAAATGAATTCAAATTTTAATTGTCTGAATTTTGAAACCATATTGTGTTTTTAAATTTAAATTTGATTTGAAAATCTCAAGCATAAATGCATATGTGATTTGTATTTGGAATGGAAGGTTAAGTATTTAATTTAGGAATTCAAATGAATTGAAAACTGAGTTTTTAAATCTGGATTTAAATTTTTAAACTTCAGTTTTAAAGTAAAGAATTAAATTTAAATTGCCTTCAAATGATTTACATTTGAATTGAAGGTGAAATTGTAGGAAGAGTTTTAAAGAGTTTAAACTAAATTGAAAATGGAAGTTATATTTCAGTTTTGAGATTTTAAAGCAATTTTTAAAATTTATTTGAATTCAAGTTGAATTGAAATCTAAATTGTTTTAAGCTTATTAATAAAGTATATGTTCTTTTAAACATATAAGATTAAGTTGTGTATTGTTTTAAACTCTTATTTAAGACAAATTTGAGTCTTGAGTTTAAAAGAGAATGTTAAATGGAATTTAATGTAAATTTAAAAACATTTTTGTTTTTAAATGCATAATTTAAATAAGGAATGTTTATCTAAAGATAAAGAAAAGTTTAATGATTTGTAATTCATTTAATTATTAAGGTAGTACAAATGGATAATTAATATAATTAATTAATTAATGAAATGGATAATTAATTAAAGTAATTAAGGGTTTTAATTTGATTAATTAAAGTTTAAGATTTATTTTTTTCTTAAAAATAAATAAATTTGTAATTAAGAAATCATTAGTTGAATGATATTAGATTTTAAATTAAAAATTGAAGATTTATTAATTGAATAAATATGGATAGTAAATTATTTAGGACTAATAAATGAAAGTAATCATGTAGGTAATAAATTTAAAACCACCCAGTTTATTCATCTTAATTGTAGATGCTGATTGTTATTGAATGTTGTGTGATGGATTGATATATTTGATATGTGATGTGATGCTATGTGATACTTTGCGCTGATCTGCTATATTTGTGATGAATATACTGTCGTATGAATATGAAGCCCTTTGACCCGTAAAACGGCATTTGAATTTCGATGCGACAGGGAGTCGGATTTCAGTTTGTTATCCGAAACCCATATCGAATCGTATTAGTGAATCTTTGTGATTGATAGTTTAATTTACCTATGAATCTGTGAATATAGATAAGCGTTATGGGTTATACCGCTTATCAATATGATTATGATGTTGTGCACTATTGTGTTGAACCTCTGGACCACACTTATACACACACAAATATGGATTGCACGTGGAAATGGGTTAAGTCACAGATTTTAAAAATCGTTTTAAAATTGAATTTTTTCCAAAATAGTTTTGGAATTAGAATTGATGCTTTTGAAAATGAGTTTTCAAAAATAAAAGTTATTTGAATAACTTGATTGAGTTTTGAAATGTAAATAAATTAATTTAAATTTGAATTCAATATTTGAAATTGAATTCTATGACTTGGGAACTATTGTTTAAAAAGTTATTCAACTTACAAATGGGTTATATGGGTTCTAAACCATTTTTGAAGGTGATGTTTTGAAATTTAAATTCAACTCAAGATTTCAACTTGTATAAATTTGATTTGCTTCTCATAAGAAATGGACTTCCAAGTTGTGTTAAAACGATTTTCAAGTCTAAAAGGAAAATTGTTTTCCAAGTTATAGATAAATCTTTGGAAATGGGTTTGAAAGCTATAAATCTTTAATTTTAAAGATTTAATTTGGTTAATCCAAATTGAATGGGAATTGTTTTGAAATCTATGGATAGATCTTTGTGAAATTTGGTAAAACTTTGTGAGATTGATCTTTTTATTTAAAGATTTAAAATGGTAATTTGTTTAACCATTTGGAAGGAAGTTATGGATTTTATAAGTTGTGACTTGACTAAAATCCCATATCCATATGTTTTAAATTATGGCGCTCATTATTCGGTTTAGCCGGGAGAGGACCTTGTGTCATATAACCCATTCCGAATAGTGATACGACGTTATGGATAGCATTTGAAGACCGGTGTTGAAGATCGGGTGTCTTCGAGAACGTTAGGATAACCTATCGATTGTCTCTGCACCGAGTAGCTACGGTATAGAGATTCCCCTAGTGATGGGAAGTCCGATCGGGATTGTGGATACCCGGGTTGGCAAGGGCTTCTTCGTAAGTGCCTCGGGTTCTGTTCGAACCCGGAACAGACTTGTATGGTTGTATGTCCGACATTACAATTTGAGATATTTAACTGATCTCTATCAAATACATTTCTGCTTGGTGGCGGAGAATTTATTCTCTTAGTTTAACACCCTTCTCTGAGACGTACGAGCTCAGAGGTTATGTAGTTGATATTTATCAGTGATATTCCCAATTTGGTAATGTGGCATGCTGAGTGCTGCTGTGTGATGATCATTGGTTGATCATTTGTGATATGATCATTTGTTCGATCATTTATCTTTGTGATCATTGCTTTGGTCATCTGTTGACCCAAAGCATGGCTTTGTTGCACAAAGCGTAGCTTTGTGGACGAGACTGCATCAGGACCTCACACCCCGAAAATGGTCGAAACAGGAAAGATGCGGCAAGGTTATGAGGGTCGCGCCCTTTAGGGTATGTCATTTCCTTCTGGTAAAGGGTGGTATCATGGTATGGAGCCCAGATACTTACTCATGTGGATACTGCAGATCTATTACTTTGTGATACTTTGTGGTTGTTGCGAGCGCTCGGATAAAGGTCCCAAAGGACCGGGGGATGACATATTCGTGTAGTAGTTACCTAGTTACAGAGGTAACCCGGCCTTGTGTTGGCAGAGATCTAACCGTAACGTTAGTTCTCGGGACGTCCCGCCAGAGGCGATCCCATGTGGCAGTAGGAAGTTCCTTAGCCTGACCATTTGTTGGAAATCCATTCATCCAATACGTGCCTTGTACGGTTTTAGTTGTAGAACCTGCCATTTAACATGGCAGCTATAGTAGGCATAGCATCATGGTACCTATGCTGGCTAGGATTTATATTATACTTTCGAAATATTTTCCACTATGCACTAGTAATAATATCAAAGAATCTTTCTCGTAGTAAGCATGTTTGACTATCATAAGGAGAAATCTCCCCCATGTGTGCGTTTGCATTGTGTGTGTGCCGGGAGGCCTTATGGTAGTTTCATTTTTCAAAAAGCATTGCGGATTTCAAATTTAAATTCTCTTGTTGTTTCAAAGACCAAATGTTTTTGTTTGCTCATACCAGTCCCACGACTGACCTGGAGTTTATTATTCCTTTCCTAAACTCTGGGTGCCCACTATTTCCCACACGGGCAGTCTAGAGTTGGGGTTTTCAGATAATCAGTAATAGGTGTAGATTCGATAGCTTTCAGCCTTAGGATTTGGCAATCGCATTTGGATCGAGTTGCTTCTCTTCATTTTGATTTGGGAGTTCGAGCTATTCTGGATTGGTGCTTTGGAGATTACCGATACTGGAGTTCTTCCTTGAAGACTATTTTGGAGATTTGTTACGCTGCTGGTGTTATCTTTTATTTCCGCTGCTATTCTTTGTATCTCTGATAATGTTGATATCTATTGTACCATTCTGATGTATAATTCATGTTGTATCAGTTATTGTATCAAATGTTGTATATTGATATGCATATTCTTTTCCTTCCGCTATGTTATTTACTTAATGTGTTATAAGCTCCGGCACGACTCGAATTTCGACGTTTAAATCTGCGGCATTCAAGTACAGTGGAGTACGGATGTCGATTTTCGAACGCTGGAATTTGGATCGTGACACCTTTGATTGTGATTTGGTTCATCGGATGTCCCGCTGTACGACGTCGTTGTTCCCTTTGATTGTGATTTGGTTCATCGGATGTCCCGCTGTACGACGTCGTTGATCCCTTTGATTGTGTTTTGGTTCATCGGATGTCCCGCTGTACGACGTCGTTGTTCCCTTTGATTGTGATTTCTGGATTTCGTATGTTGAATTCTAGAATTTATGTTTCACCAACTTTTACGATTGGCATGAATATATATGTCATTTATTGTGGCTTGGTGAATAAAATTAGGAGTATGACATTCCTTTTTATCTTGAGTAGATTATTGTGATATTGATTAATCTCTTGATGATTTTTCAATTACTTATTTATCACAGCTTGGCATTGTGATTATTATATGTTTATGCCATATCTCTTAATTCTATATCATGTTGTCTAACATTTACAGCTAGACTGATCCGTTTATTATTTTCTTATTAAATAATACTCAGGTCAGACTAAGATATTACAGGTGCTTCCTCATGACTTCCTATCTGGAACCATCTTCTGACTTTTGGCTAACTACTCTAGTTTGGTAGTTTTTGTTGTATACATTTAAGATACAAATTCCTTGATGTATATATATTTTTGTCTTGCACTTGTATCTATTCCTTTGTATTATTGTGGATCTTTTTGACCACTACTCTGATGTACACTTTCATGTGTAATATTCATATCTATTTCCGCCTTTGTGATATGAATTGTCTGTGACTGATTTGTGTTATGTTCATCTCTATATTTGTTTCCGAAGACCTTTATAGCCACTGTGTAGTAGCTTTGAGTTTGTGTCGGTATGTCAGATTTCCTCTTGAGATGAAAAGTTATATTTTTATCCGGCATATCGGTACTCGCACAAAGCAATTACACGGATGGTCGCTCCTCAACAGCCTTATTCTCCGTGGTAGTTGACAGCATTACTCCGTAGTGTTCTTGGCTAGCGTGGGTATAGAGGTGGGGCGTCACAGCATGGTATCAGAGCCAAACTTCGGAACAATATAGAATAATTAAGCAAGGATCATGTCCTAAGTCTTTCTTAGGAGTTGTGCTTTAGGATTTTATTCGGGTCTTCGTACCGTTCTATCCAACTTTCTTTTATGATTCCTTGTTTTATCTATCAAGATTGCTTGATATTTATTTTGAGAGTAACCTTTTCCTCTTCTTTCTTTCTTTCTTAAAGAAGAGAAATGGTTAGACCAGACCGTCCCAGCGCCGGTCAATCTAGTGCTACTCCCCAGGATGGAGTATCTATGTCTGCCCAGCAGCTCCTAGATCTTGTTAAGAATGCTCAAGCTGCAGGACCCAATCCAGAGCCTACTCATCCTAGATCCGGTTTTGCACGCTTGTGCAGAGATTACACCGATTTGGGTGGAAGGCCATTTATGGGATCCGAGAGTGTTATTGAAATTCAAGCTTGGCTCAAATCATGCGATCGCATCTTTTCTCGCATGAACCTTATTGATCTACATCGAGTCCAAGTGGCTTCTAGCATGCTCCAAGAAAGAGCGTTAGATTGGTATTAGCTCTTGACTTCGGAAATTATCGAAGCGGATCTTACTTGGGAGCAATTCCGGGAAAGATTCAAATTGAAATTTGTGCCAGAGGCTGAAAAAGTAACTTTAGCCCGGCGTTTCATAGACCTTGTTCAAGGTGAATCTTCTGTGACAGACTATGTCGCATCTTTCGAATCTCTGTCCAAATACGTGGTTGAGTACATTAATACCCCATTGAAGAAAAATCAGAGATTTGTCTATGGCTTGAATAAGAATCTTAAGAAGCCATTACTCCTGAAACTTGAGGTTTCATTTGATCAGCTTATTGATATCGCTCTTTGTCTTGAAGAAGCCGATAGAGAAGGTGATGTTGAAGTTGTGCGTGCCCAACAGAAGTTCGACAATAATTTGAAGAGGCCTATTAAATCCAAAGGCCCCAGTTCTAATAAGAAAGGAAGCAACAAATTCCGGTAGCAAAGACTCCTACCTCTAGTCGTGGTCAATGCTACAATTGTGGTTCCACGGACCATTATTCAAGGGAGTGTCCGAGACCCCTCTTTTGTCGCTATCGCAATGGTTCGAGTCATCTTTTATCTTCGTGTCCTAAGCTTCCAAGCAAGTGAGAAGGAAAGCTGCGGGCCCCTGGCAACTCTTCTCTTGGTCAAGGTATTTCCATTCAATCCTTGATGGCATTGTTTTAATTCGTGAACTTTCTATTTGAGTTCTTTTTGATATGGGTTAATCTCATTGTTTTCATATCAAAAGAACTTGAAGATTCTTTTCTTTGAATATTTTGGGCTTGATGACTTCTTTGAGAGCTGCGAATCCGGATGGTTGATCCGCAACACTCAATTTGCTTTCTATTGATGTCGAAATTATTTTATGTGATTTATCTTTCCGAGCCGATATTTTACTTAGGCTTCGGAATTGATTTTTTTTGTAAAGATTGGCTTAATCGTTGTGAAGCCCATATCCTATTTTCTCGTGTGGAATTTTCCTCTTCGACATTTTCAATCTATTAAGCAGATTTCTATTTTTCCTTCATGATTTTGATTCCAACTTGATGGAATCATTTTATTCCTTAAGCCCACTTATAAGGAAAGTGTTGTTTCTCTTATCTAAATAGTTTGTGAAATTTTCCGGTTTATTTGGACTTGTCTTAGGATTATCACCTAAGCAATATCTTGTGTGGTGATAAGGTCTTTCTAATTCGACCTTGCCACCGATTTTCATTTGGCTACGAGTTGCGGGAGTTCGCATTCCATTTACCGCATTCCTCACTTGTTATGATTCCTATGAATGAATTATTATGTCATTCAATTTGTCCAGCTTATTTCATCCATTTTATATGTCAAATATTCTACGAATATTTCGATGAGACCATTCTTTTATTTATTGATTTTTGGATGAGAATAGCAATTTAAAATTTTGCAAAATCTTTTTCATAAGATTTATTTAAAAGTATAACCGGATTTTTGTTCTTAAAACGAACAAAGAATATTCTTAGAAGTTTTTGAGAAACTTACTTATCCTATAGAATACGATTTTGTGATTGTATTGCCCATTTAGTGTGTTAAGAATTCTGGTCGATGCGCTTGATCAACGTTATCGATAAGAATCTCCTAAACTCTTTGATGAGACAGTCAGACACGATATATTGACTTGTAAAAATGCAAATTTTTGTAGAAAGATTATTACATAAAAAGGAAATAAAAATGTAATTTTGAAAGTTTTAACTTTTCAGGAAAAGAGGATTATTTAAAAGAACTCTTCCTTTCGATACTCTTAATCTTGTGATTCCTGAAGGGGAACCAAGACTTTGCTATTTATACCGATACTAGTCGTATTGGTTTGGATGCCGTTCTCCTACAAAGGAGAACGTGCTATCACTTGTGCTTCTAAATCATTATAGCTTATCGAGACTAGGTATGCCACTCATGATCTAGTGCTCGCAGCTATTGTTTTTGCTTTTAGAGTTTGACATCATCATCTTTGGGGGAGAAATTTGTTCCCTACCTCGATCATAAATCTTTGGAATAATTATTTTCTCATATGGAACTCCATGTTGACTCGAGTTCCTGACATCTTATGATCTTGATATTCTTTTTATTCCTGGAAGGGAAATCGTGTTGCCAATGCGCTTTGTCGTAAGCAACAAGTGGTTGATTCATTGGATGTACCGTTTGTACTACATCAATGACTTTGCATTTGATTCATTGGATGTACCATTTGTACTACATCAATGTCTTTCCATTTGATTCATTGGATGTACCGTTGTACTACATCAATGTCTTTGCTATTTGATTCGTTGGATGTACCGTTGTACTACATCAATGTCTTTGCTATTTGATTCATTGGATGTACCGTTGCACTACATCAATGTCTTTGCTATTAGATTCATTGGATGTACCGTTGTACTACATCAATGTCTTTCCTTTTGATTCATTGGATGTACCGTTGTACTACATCAATGTCTTTGCTATTTGATTCATTGGATGTACCGTTGCAATACATCAATGTCTTTGCTATTTGATTCATTGGATGTACCGTTTGTACTACATCAATGTCTTTCCATTTGATTCATTGGATGTACCGTTGTACTACATCAATGTCTTTGCTATTTGATTCATTGGATGTACCGTTGTACTACATCAATGTCTTTGCTATTTGATTCATTGGATGTACCGTTGTACTGCATCAATGTCTTTGCTATTAGATTCATTGGATGTACCGTTGTACTACATCAATGTCTTTCCTTTTGATTCATTGGATGTACCGTTGTACTACATCAATGTCTTTGCTATTAGATTCATTGGATGTACCGTTGTACTACATCAATGTCTTTGCTTTTGATTCATTGGATGTACCGTTGTACTACATCAAAGTCTTTGCTATTTGATTCATTGGATGTAACGTTGTACTACATCAATGTCTTTGCTATTTGATTCATTGGATGTACCGTTGTACTACATCAATGTCTTTGCTATTTGATTCATTGGATGTACCGTTTGTACTACATCAATGTCTTTCCTTTTGATTCATTGGATGTATCGTTTGTACTACATCAATGTCTTTGCTATTTGATTCATTGGATGTACCGTTGTATTACATCAATGTCTTTGCTATTTGATTCATTGGATGTACCGTTTGTACTACATCAATGTCTTTCCTTTTGATTCATTGGATGTACCGTTTGTACTACGTCAATGTCTTTGCTTTGGTTCATTGGGCGTACCGTTTTTGTACTACGCTGATGTCCCAAATTATTTGAGTTTCTAGTTCCTCGGGCTTACCGTTTTTGTACTACACCGTTACACCGGCTCGATTTTCTGCTATTCTTGACGTTCCCCACGTCTTTTATCTACGGAAATGCCTTAGGAGTTCCGGTTTTCATTCTTGAGCTCGGTAATATTGTGGAAATTGAAGTTTCACCAGATTTCTTGCTAACTCTTTCGTGCACTTTATGGTGAGCTTCCTATTTCAAATTTTCTTTTGTGTTGATATGCTTCCATGGTTGTTACTTCTTATTTTCTTCTTAAGTATTGCGAGGACGCAATTTCTTTAAGGAGGGAAGTCTGTAACAACCCGTATATTTATCGATTTTATATTTAAATATTTTATCGTTAGTCGGATTTTAGTCCGAAAAGCTACTTTTTGCAAACAGCTGAATTAGGACTCGAGACCACCCCCGTTGAGTTCAAAATGATGTTTGCGAACTTTTTGAGTATAAGCTTCGATATGTTTGGAGAAAGTTGATTTTTGCTACTTTTTCCCGCTTAGGGCTTTGGTTTGGGCTGAGCCAATTAACCACTTACTAACTCAGTCCCAATCCCCCTCTCCTCTTCATTACTTCATTCCAACTCCTAACTCTCTAGCAAAACTGAAAATGGAGGTGGAGAGTGGAAATTAAAACTCCAAGCCCTAGCTTCCTTTGCAAATCCATCTCCTAGCTCCAAAGTTCATGAGAACCCATTGGTAAGCTTCCTCTTCTTCTTCTCCAACTCATTCTCTCTTTGATTTCAGAAATTTCCTAAACCTAATTTAGGGAATGTTTCTCTTTTAAGCTTAGATTCAAGCTTGTTGAGTTGGAATTAAAGAGTGCTTGTTCTTGCCATTGCTTCATAGCATCTTCTTCATTCGTTTGGGTTCAAAGGTGAGATTTTTAATCTCACATCTATGCTTATAATTCTCTTCTATTGTTAGGTATGAATTCCTAACACTTATTCATGTGCATTTGAGTTTGATTTGGATTGCTTTTGTGAATATTCCAATTTTTAGTGTTTTGAGTCCAATTCGTTAAAAATCCTAACTATGATGTTTGAACATGTTTTTGGTGATGCATCGAGGAGCATATAGGGCCGGGTAGTCGATTGGCATAAACCCTTAGCGCCGTTGCTCGTGCGATTGCAATTTGATCGAGAGTTGCACCTCCTTTGAAATAGGGAAGGAAGTGCAAGTATACAGGTTCGGCCGACCGAGCCCCCTGGGCCGGTCGACCGACCAGTAGACCAGGCACTTCCTTCCTCTGTTTGGAAGTGCTGGTTACAGGCTTCGGCCGACCGAGCTCCCTGGGCCGGTCGACCGACCTGGTGCCCCGAGCACTTCCAACCTCTGGTTCGGTCGACCGACTCAGGGAGTCCGGTCGACCGACCTGCTACTATTTGCCAGATTGGCCTATATTGCTAATTCGTCTGAATTTCCAACTTTAATCGATTCGTGTTGTCTCCCTTTTGTTGTTGTCATTTATTATCGACTTTGATGACTTATTTTCTTTGGGAATTCTTGGAATATCCATTTCGATGGATTCGGTATCGATTTCATTGGATTTTATTCACGTTTTCGAATGTGAATCTTAGTGATTGATTGTTCCTACAATCTTCTTTGTGATTTGTCACTTTAAAAATATAAAGGTTTTCTATACTAGTAGTAAATATCAAAACTCTTTCTTCAAATGATTTCAACACTATTTTATAACAAAGCTCTTTTTCTCAAACCGATTTCCAATCTATTAGTATATACAAACCTTTACCTCACTCGTATGAGAAATCTAATTAAACGACTTAGTAAAACGAGTGGTATGAAACGCTTGCATTTACTTTGTCGGTTAATTCTTGGACTTGTTCGATTGAAACTCTTGTGACAATTTTCTAGTGGAGATCTACAATTTGTTCCTAAATATTTAAGTTAAGCTAGTGGTTATGCGACATGAAGCTAAGCTCATATATTTACTAGCTTACTGTAATCAACACTTCTCTTTGATCATGACGATCATTTTACGTTTTAGACTAGCATGTGCGATGCTTATGCTTTTGATACATTGGATGTACCGTTTGCACTACATCAATGTCTTGGCCATCCTTTTATTGTGATTTGGTTCATCGGATGTCCCGCTGTACGACGTCGTTGATCCCTTTGATTGTGATTTGGTTCATCGGATGTCCCGCTGTACGACGTCGTTGATCCCTTTGATTGTGTTTTGGTTCATCGGATGTCCCGCTGTACGACGTCGTTGTTCCCTTTGATTGTGATTTCTGGATTTCGTATGTTGAATTCTGGAATTTATGTTTCACCAACTTTTACGATTGGCATGAATATATATGTCATTTATTGTGGCTTGGTGAATGAAATTAGGAGTATGACATTCCTTTTTATCTTGAGTAGATTATTGTGATATTGATTAATCTCTTGATGATTTTTCAATTACTTATTTATCACAGCTTGGCATTGTGATTATTATATGTTTATGCCATATCTCTTAATTCTATATCATGTTGTCTGACATTTACAGCTAGAATGATCCGTTTATTATTTTCTTATTAAATAATACTCAGGTCAGACTGAGATATTACAGGTGCTTCCTCATATTTTCCTATCTGGAACCATCTTCTGACTTTTGGCTAACTACTCTAGTTTGGTAGTTATTGTTGTATACATTTAAGATACAGACTCCTTGATGTATACATATTTTTGTCTTTCACTTGTATCTATTCCTTTGTATTATTGTGGATCTTTTTGACCACTACTCTGATGTACACTTTCATGTGTAATATTCATATCTATTTCCGCCTTTGTGATATGAATTGTCTGTGACTGATTTGTGTTATGTTTATCTCTATATTTGTTTCCGAAGACCTTTATAGCCACTGTGTAGTAGCTTTGAGTTTGTGTCAGTATGTCAGATTTCCTCTTGAGATGAAAAGTTATATTTTTATCCGGCATATCGGTACTCGCACAAAGCAATTACACGGATGGTCGCTCCTCAACAGCCTTATTCTCCGTGCTAGTTGACAGCATTACTCCGTAGTGTTCTTGGCTAGCGTGGGTATAGAGGTGGGGCGTCACAACTTGGTATCAGAGATAAACTTCGAAACAATATAGAATAATTTAGCAAGGATCATGTCCTAAGTCTTTCTTAGGAGTTGTGCTTTAGGATTTTATTCGGGTCTTCGAACCGTTCTATCCTACTTTCTTTTATGATTCCTTGTTTTACCTATCAAGATTGCTTCATATTTATTTTGAGAGTAACCTTTTCCTCTTCTTTCTTTCTTTCTTAAAGAAGAGAAATGGTTAGACCAGGCCGTCCCAGCGCCGGTCAATCTAGTGCTACTCCCCAGGCTGGAGTATTTATGTCTGCCCAGCAGCTCCTAGATCTTGTTAAGAATGCTCAAGCTGCAGGACCCAATCCAGAGCCTACTCATCCTAGATCCGGTTTTGCACGCTTGTTCAGAGACTAAACCGATTTGGGTGGAAGGCCATTTATGGGATCCGAGAGTGTTATTGAAATTCAAGCTTGGCTCAAATCATGCGATCGCATCTTTTCTCGCATGAACCTTATTGATCTACATCGAGTCCAAGTGGCTTCTAGCATGCTCCAAGAAAGAGTGTTAGATTGGTATGAGCTCTTGACTTCGGAAATTATCGAAACGGATCATACTTGGGAGCAATTCCGGGAAAGATTCAAATTGAAATTTGTGCCGGAGGCTGAAAAAGTAACTTTAGCCCGGCGTGTCATAGACCTTGTTCAAGGTGAATCTTCTGTGACAGACTATGTCGCATCTTTCGAATCTCTGTCCAAATACGGGGTTGAGTACATTAATACCCCATTGAAGAAAAATCAGAGATTTGTCTATGGCTTGAATTAGAATCTTAAGAAGCCATTAGTCCATAAACTTGAGGTTTCATTTGATCAGCTTATTGACATCGCTCTTCGTCTTGAAGAGGCCGATAGAGAAGGTGATGTTGAAGTTGTGCGTGCCCAACAGAACTTCGACAATAATTTGAAGAGGCCTATTAAATCCAAAGGCCCCAGTTCTAATAAGAAAGGGAAGCAACAAATTCCGGTAGCAAAGACTCCTACCTCTAATCGTGGTCAATGCTACAATTGTGGTTCCACAGACCATTATGCAAGGGAGTGTCCGAGACCCCTCTTTTGTCGCTATTGCAAAGGTTCGGGTCATCTTTTATCTTCATGTCCTAAGCTTCGAAGCAAGTGAGAAAGAAAGCTGCGGGCCCCTGGCAACTCTTCTCTTGGTCAAGGTATTTCCATTCAATCCTTGATGGCATTGTTTTAATTCGTGAACTTTCTATTTGAGTTCTTTTTGATATGGGTTCATCTCATTGTTTTTATATCAAAAGAACTTGAAGATTATTTTCTTTGAATATTTTGGGCTTGATGACTTCTTTGAGAGCTGCTAATCCGGATGGTTGATCCGCAACACTCAATTTGCTTTCTATTGATGTCGAAATTATTTTATGTGATTTATCTTTCCGAGCCGATATTTTACTTAGGCTTCGGAATTGATTTTTTTTGTAAGGATTGGCTTAATCGTTGTGAAGCCCATATCCTATTTTCTCGTGTGGACTTTTCCTCTTCGACATTTTCAATCTATTAAGCAGATTTCTATTTTTCCTTCATGACTTTGATTCCAACTTGATGGCATCATTTTATTCCTTAAGCCCACTTATAAGGAAAGTGTTGTTTCTCTTATCTAAATAGTTTGTGAAATTTTCCGGTTTATTTGGACTTGTCTTAGGATTATCACCTAAGCAATATCTTGTGTTGTGATAAGGTCTTTCTAGTTCGACCTTGCCACCGATTTTCATTTGGCTACGAGTTGCGGGAGTTCGCATTCCATTTACCGCATTCCGCACTTGTTATGATTCCTATGAATGAATTATTATGTCATTCAATTTGTCCAGCTTATTTCATCCATTTTATATGTCAAATATTCTATGAATATTTCGATGATACCATTCTTTTATTTATTGATTTTTGGATGAGAATAGCAATTTAAAATTTTGCAAAATCTTTTTCATAAGATTTATTTAAAAGTATAACCGGATTTTTGTTCTTAAAACGAACAAAGAATATTCTTAGAAGTTTTTGAGAAACTTACTTATCCTATAGAATACGATTTTGTGATTGTATTGCCCATTTAGTGTGTTAAGAATTCTGGTCGATGCGCTTGATCAACGTTATCGATAAGAATCTCCTAAACGCTTTGATGAGACAGTCAGACACGATATATTGACTTGTAAAAATGTAAATTTTTGTAGAAAGATTATTACATAAAAAGGAAATAAAAATGTAATTTTGAAAGTTTTAACTTTTCAGGAATAGAGGATTATTTAAAAGAACTCTTCCTCTCGATACTCTTATTCTTGTGATTCCTGAAGGGGAACCAAGACTTTGCTATTTGTACCGATACTAGTCGTATTGGTTTGGATGCCGTTCTCCTGCAAAGGAGAACGTGCTATCACTTGTGCTTCTAAATCATTATAGCTTATCGAGACTAGGTATGCCACTCATGATCTAGTGCTCGCAGCTATTGTTTTTGCTTTTAGAGTTTGACATCATCATCTTTGGGGGAGAAATTTGTTCCCTACCTCGATCATAAATCTTTGGAATAATTATTTTCTCATATGGAACTCCATGTTTACTCGAGTTCCTGACATCTTATGATCTTGATATTCTTTTTATTCCTGGAAGGGAAATCGTGTTGCCAATGCGCTTTGTCGTAAGCAACAAGTGGTTGATTCATTGGATGTACCGTTTGTACTACATCAATGACTTTGCATTTGATTCATTGGATGTACCGTTTGTACTACATCAATGTCTTTCCATTTGATTCATTGGATGTACCGTTGTACTACATCAATGTCTTTGCTATTTGATTCATTGGATGTACCGTTGTACCACATCAATGTCTTTGCTATTTGATTCATTGGATGTACCGTTGTACTACATCAATGTCTTTGCTATTAAATTCATTGGATGTACCGTTGTACTACATCAATGTCTTTCCTTTTGATTCATTGGATGTACCGTTGTACTACATCAACGTCTTTTGCTATTTGATTCATTGAATGTACCGTTGTACTACATCAATGTCTTTGCTATTTGATTCATTGCATGTACCGTTTGTACTACATCAATGTCTTTGCTATTTGATTCATTGGATGTACCGTTGTACTACATCAATGTCTTTCCAATTTGATTCATTGGATGTACCGTTGTACTACATCAATGTCTTTGCTATTTGATTCATTGGATGTACCGTTGTACTACATCAATGTCTTTGCTATTAGATTCATTGGATGTACCGTTGTACTACATCAATGTCTTTCCTTTTGATTCATTGGATGTACCGTTGTACTACATCAATGTCTTTGCTATTAGATTCATTGGATGTACCGTTGTACTACATCAATGTCTTTCCTTTTGATTCATTGGATGTACCGTTGTACTACATCAATGTCTTTGCTATTTGATTCATTGGATGTACCGTTGTACTACATCAATGTCTTTGCTATTTGATTCATTAGATGTACCGTTGTACTACATCAATGTCTTTGCTATTTGATTCATTGGATGTACCGTTGTACTACATCAATTTCTTTGCTATTTGATTCATTGGATGTACCGTTGTACTACATCATTGTCTTTGCTATTTGATTCATTGGATGTACCGTTGTACTACATCAATGTCTTTGCTATTTGATTCATTGGATGTACCGTTTGTACTACATCAATGTCTTTCCTTTTGATTCATTGGATGTACCGTTTGTACTTCATCAATGTCTGTGCTATTTGATTCATTGGATGTACCGTTGTACTACATCAATGTCTTTGCTATTTGATTCATTGGATGTACCGTTTGTACTACATCAATGTCTTTCCTTTTGATTCATTGGATGTACCGTTTGTACTACATCAATGTCTTTGCTTTGGTTCATTGGGCGTACCGTTTTTGTACTACGCTGATGTCCCAAATTATTTGAGTTTCTATTTCCTCGGGCGTACCATTTTTGTACTACGCCGTTACACCGGCTCGATTTTCTGCTATTCTTGACGTTCCCCTTGTCTTTTATCTACGGAAATGCCTTAGGAGCTCCGGTTTTCATTCTTGACCTTGGTAATATTGTGGAAATTGAAGTTTCACCAGATTTATTGCTAACTCTTTCATGCACTTTATGGTGAGCTTCCTATTTCAAATTTTCTTTTGTGTTGATATGCTTCCATGGTTGTTACTTCTTATTTTCTTCTTAAGTATTGCGAGGACGCAATTTCTTTAAGGAGGGGAGTCTGTAACAACACGTATATTTATCGATTTTATATTTAAATATTTTATCGTTAGTCGGATTTTAGTCCGAAAAGCTACTTTTTGCAAACAGCCGAATTAGGACTCGAGACCACCCCCATTGAGTTCAAAATGACGTTTGCGACCTTTTTGAGTATAAGCTTCGATATGTTTGGAGAAAGTTGATTTTTTCTACTTTTTCCCTCTTAGGGCTTTGGTTTGGGCTGAGCCAATTAACCACTTACTAACTCAGTCCCAATCCCCCTCTCCTCTTCATTACTTCATTCCAACTCCTAACTCTCTAGCAAAACTGAAAATGGAGGTGGAGAGTGGAAATTAAAACTCCAAGCCATAGCTTCCTTTGCAAATCTATCTCCTAGCTCCAATGTTCATGAGAACCCATTGGTAAGCTTCCTCTTCTTCTTCTTCTCCAACTCATTCTCTCTTTGATTTCAGAAATTTCCTAAACCTAATTTAGGGAATGTTTCTCTTTTAAGCTTAGATTCAAGCTTGTTGAGTTGGAATTAAAGAGTGCTTGTTCTTGCCATTGCTTTATAGCATCTTCTTCATTCGTTTGGGTTCAAAGGTGAGATTTTTAATCTCACATCTATGCTTATAATTCTCTTCTATTGTTAGGTATGAATTCCTAATACTTATTCATGTGCATTTGAGTTTGATTTGGATTGCTTTTGTGAATATTCCAATTTTTAGTGTTTTGAGTTCAATTCGTTAAAAATCCTAACTTTGATGTTTGAACATGTTTTTGGTGATGCATCGAGGAGCATATAGGGCCGGGTAGTCGATTGGCATAAACCCTTAGCGTCGTTGCTCGTGCGATTGCAATTTGATCGAGAGTTGCACCTCGTTTGAAATAGGGAAGGAAGTGCAAGTATACAGGTTCGGCCGACCGAGCCCCCTGGGCCGGTCGACCGACCTGTAGTCCAGGCACTTCCTGCCTCTGTTTGGAAGTGCTGGTTACAGGCTTCGGCCGACCGAGCTCCCTGGGCCGGTCGACCGACCTGGTGCCCCGAGCACTTCCAACCTCTGGTTCAGTCGACCGACTTAGCGAGTACGGTCGACCGACCTGCTACTATTTGCCAGATTAGCCTATATTGCTAATTCGTCTGAATTTCCAACTTTAATCGATTCGTGTTGTCTCCCTTTTGTTGTTGTCATTTATTATCGACTTTGATGACTTATTTTCTTTGGGAATTCTTGGAATATCCATTTCGATGGATTCGGTATCGATTTCATTGGATTTTATTCACGTTTTCGAATGTGAATCTTAGTGATTGATTGTTCCTACAATCTTCTTTGTGATTTGTCACTTTAAAAATATAAAGGTTTTCTATACTAGTAGTAAATATCAAAACTCTTTCTTCAAATGATTTCAACACTATTTTATAACAAAGCTTGTTTTCTCAAACCGATTTCCAATCTATTAGTATATACAAACCTTTACCTCACTCGTATGAGAAATCTAATTAAACGACTTAGTAAAACGAGTGGTATGAAACGCTTGCGTTTACTTTGTCGGTTAAGTCTTGGACTTGTTCGATTGAAACACTTGTGACAATTTTCTAGTGGAGATCTACAATTTGTTCGTAAATATTTAAGTTAAGCTAGTGGTTATGGGACATGAAGCTAAGCTCATATATTTACTAGCTTACTGTAATCGACACTTCTCTTTGATCATGACGATCATTTTACGTTTTAGACTAGCATGTGCGATGCTTATGCTTTTGATACATTGGATATACCGTTTGCACTACATCAATGTCTTGGCCATCCTTTTATTGTGATTTGGTTCATCGGATGTCCCGCTGTACGACGTCGTTGATCCCTTTGATTGTGATTTGGTTCATCGGATGTCCCGCTGTACGACGTCGTTGTTCCCTTTGATTGTGATTTGGTTCATCGGATGTCCCGCTGTACGACGTCGTTGATCCCTTTGATTGTGTTTTGGTTCATTGGATGTCCCGCTGTACGACGTCGTTGTCCCCTTTGATTGTGATTTCTGGATTTCGTATGTTGAATTCTGGAATTTATGTTTCACCAACTTTTACGATTGGCATGAATATATATGTCATTTATTGTGGCTTGGTGAATGAAATTTGGAGTATGACATTCCTTTTTATCTTGAGTAGATTATTGTGATATTGATTAATCTCTTGATGATTTTTCAATTACTTATTTATCACAGCTTGGCATTGTGATTATTATATGTTTATGCCATATCTCTTAATTCTATATCATGTTGTCTGACATTTACAGCTAGAATGATCCGTTTATTATTTTCTTATTAAATAATACTCAGGTCAGACTGAGATATTACAGGTGCTTCCTCATATTTTCCTATCTGGAACCATCTTCTGACTTTTGGCTAACTACTCTAGTTTGGTAGTTATTGTTGTATACATTTAAGATACAGACTCCTTGATGTATACATATTTTTGTCTTGCACTTGCATCTATTCCTTTGTATTATTGTGGATCTTTTTGACCACTACTCTGATGTACACTTTCATGTGTAATATTCATATCTATTTCCGCCTTTGTGATATGAATTGTCTGTGGCTGATTTGTGTTATGTTTATCTCTATATTTGTTTCCGAAGACCTTTATAGCCACTGTGTAGTAGCTTTGAGTTTGTGTCGGTATGTCAGATTTCCTCTTGAGATGAAAAGTTATATTTTTATCCGGCATATCGGTACTCGCACAAAGCAATTACACGGATGGTCGCTCCTCAACAGCCTTATTCTCCGTGCTAATTGACAGCATTACTCCGTAGTGTTCTTGGCTAGCGTGGGTATAGAGGTGGGGCGTCACAGCTTGGTATCAGAGCTAAACTTCGGAACAATATAGAATAATTTAGCAAGGATCATGTCCTAAGTCTTTCTTAGGAGTTGTGCTTTAGGATTTTATTCGGGTCTTCGAACCGTTCTATCCTACTTTCTTTTATGATTCCTTGTTTTACCTATCAAGATTGCTTGATATTTATTTTGAGAGTAACCTTTTCCTCTTCTTTCTTTCTTTCTTAAAGAAGAGAAATGGTTAGACCAGGCCGTCCCAGCGCCGGTCAATCTAGTGCTACTCCCCAGGCTGGAGTATTTATGTCTGCCCAGCAGCTCCTAGATCTTGTTAAGAATGCTCAAGCTGCAGGACCCAATCCAGAGCCTACTCATCCTAGATCCGGTTTTGCACGCTTGTGCAGAGACTAAACCGATTTGGGTGGAAGGCCATTTATGGGATCCGAGAGTGTTATTGAAATTCAAGCTTGGCTCAAATCATGCGATCGCATCTTTTCTCGCATGAACCTTATTGATCTACATCGAGTCCAAGTGGCTTCTAGCATGCTCCAAGAAAGAGCGTTAGATTGGTATGAGCTCTTGACTTCAGAAATTATCGAAGCAGATCTTACTTGGGAGCAATTCCGGGAAAGATTCGAATTGAAATTTGTGCCGGAGGCTGAAAAAGTAACTTTAGCCTGGCATTTCATAGACCTTGTTCAAGGTGAATCTTCTGTGACAGACTATGTCGCATCTTTCGAATCTCTGTCCAAGTACGGGGTTGAGTACATTAATACCCCATTGAAGAAAAATCAGAGATTTGTCTATGGCTTGAATAAGAATCTTAAGAAGCCATTACTCCTGAAACTTGAGGTTTCATTTGATCAGCTTATTGATATCGCTCTTCGTCTTGAAGAGGCCGATAGAGAAGGTGATGTTGAAGTTGTGCGTGCCCAACAGAACTTCGACAATAATTTGAAGAGTCCTATTAAATCCAAAGGCCCCAGTTCTAATAAGAAAGGAAGCAACAAATTCCGGTAGCAAAGACTCCTACCTCTAGTCGTGGTCAATGCTACAATTGTGGTTCCACGGACCGTTATGCAAGGGAGTGTCCGAGACCCCTCTTTTGTCGCTATTGCAAAGGTTCGGGTCATCTTTTATCTTCGTGTCCTAAGCTTCCAAGCAAGTGAGAAGGAAAGCTGCGGGCCCCTGGCAACTCTTCTCTTGGTCAAGGTATTTCCATTCAATCCTTGATGGCATTGTTTTAATTCGTGAACTTTCTATTTGAGTTCTTTTTGATATGGGTTCATCTCATTGTTTTTATATCAAAAGAACTTGAAGATTCTTTTCTTTGAATATTTTGGGCTTGATGACTTCTTTGAGAGCTGCGAATCCGGATGGTTGATCCGCAACACTTAATTTGCTTTCTATTGATGTCGAAATTATTTTATGTGATTTATCTTTCCGAGCCGATATTTTACTTAGGCTTCGGAATTGATTTTTTTTGTAAGGATTGGCTTAATCGTTGTGAAGCCCATATCCTATTTTCTCGTGTGGACTTTTCCTCTTCGACATTTTCAATCTATTAAGCAGATTTCTATTTTTCCTTCATGACTTTGATTCCAACTTGATGGCATCATTTTATTCCTTAAGCCCACTTATAAGGAAAGTGTTGTTTCTCTTATCTAAATAGTTTGTGAAATTTTCCGGTTTATTTGGACTTGTCTTAGGATTATCACCTAAGCAATATCTTGTGTGGTGATAAGGTCTTTCTAGTTCGACCTTGCCACCGATTTTCATTTGGTTACGAGTTGCGGGAGTTCGCATTCCATTTACCGCATTCCGCACTTGTTATGATTCCTATGAATGAATTATTATGTCATTCAATTTGTCCAGCTTATTTCATCCATTTTATATGTCAAATATTCTATGAATATTTCGATGAGACCATTCTTTTATTTATTGATTTTTGGATGAGAATAGCAATTTAAAATTTTGCAAAATCTTTTTCATAAGATTTATTTAAAAGTATAACCGGATTTTTGTTCTTAAAACGAACAAAGAATATTCTTAGAAGTTTTTGAGAAACTTACTTATCCTATAGAATACGATTTTGTGATTGTATTGCCCATTTAGTGTGTTAAGAATTCTGGTCGATGCGCTTTATCAACGTTATCGATAAGAATCTCCTAAACGCTTTGATGAGACAGTCAGACACGATATATTGACTTGTAAAAATGTAAATTTTTGTAGAAAGATTATTACATAAAAAGGAAATAAAAATGTAATTTTGAAAGTTTTAACTTTTCAGGAAAAGAGGATTATTTAAAAGAACTCTTCCTTTCGATACTCTTATTCTTGTGATTCCTGAAGGGGAACCAAGACTTTGCTATTTGTACCGATACTAGTCGTATTGGTTTGGATGCCGTTCTCCTGCAAAGGAGAACGTGCTATCACTTGTGCTTCTAAATCATTATAGCTTATCGAGACTAGGTATGCCACTCATGATCTATTGCTCGCAGCTATTGTTTTTGCTTTTAGAGTTTGACATCATCATCTTTGGGGGAGAAATTTGTTCCCTGCCTCGATCATAAATCTTTGGAATAATTAGTTTCTCATATGGAACTCCATGTTGACTCGAGTTCCTGACATCTTATGATCTTGATATTCTTTTTATTCCTGGAAGGGAAATCGTGTTGCCAATGCGCTTTGTCGTAAGCAATAAGTGGTTGATTCATTGGATGTACCGTTTGTACTACATCAATGACTTTGCATTTGATTCATTGGATGTACCGTTTGTACTACATCAATGTCTTTCCATTTGATTCATTGGATGTACCGTTGTACTACATCAATGTCTTTGCTGTTTGATTCATTGGATGTACCGTTGTACTACATCAATGTCTTTGCTGTTTGATTCATTGGATGTACCGTTGTACTACATCAATGTCTTTGCTATTTGATTCATTGGATGTACCGTTGTACTACATCAATGTCTTTCCTTTTGATTCATTGGATGTACCGTTGTACTACATCAATGTCTTTGCTATTTGATTCATTGGATGTACCGTTGTACTACATCAATGTCTTTGCTATTTGATTCATTGGATGTACCGTTTGTACTACATCAATGTCTTTCCATTTGATTCATTGGATGTACCGTTGTACTACATCAATGTCTTTGCTATTTGATTCATTGGATGTACCGTTGTACTACATAAATGTCTTTGCTATTTGATTCATTGGATGTACCGTTGTACTACATCAATGTCTTTGCTATTTGATTCATTGGATGTACCATTGTGCTACATCAATGTCTTTGCTATTAGATTCATTGGATGTACCGTTGTACTACATCAATGTCTTACCTTTTGATTCATTGGATGTACCGTTGTACTACATCAATGTCTTTGCTATTAGATTCATTGGATGTACCGTTGTACTACATCAATGTCTTTCCTTTTGATTCATTGGATGTACCGTTGTACTATATCAATGTCTTTGCTATTTGATTCATTGGATGTACCGTTGTACTACATCAATGTCTTTGCTATTTGATTCATTGGATGTACCTTTGTACTACATCATTGTCTTTGCTATTTGATTCATTGGATGTACCGTTGTACTACATCAATGTCTTTGCTATTTGATTCATTGGATGTACCGTTTGTACTACATCAATGTCTCTCCTTTTGATTCATTGGATGTACCGTTTGTACTACATCAATGTCTTTGCTATTTGATTCATTGGATGTACCGTTGTACTACATCAATGTCTTTGCTATTTGATTCATTGGATGTACCATTTGTACTACATCAATGTCTTTCCTTTTGATTCATTGGATGTACCGTTTGTACTACATCAATGTCTTTGCTTTGGTTCATTGGGCGTACCGTTTTTGTACTACGCTGATGTCCCAAATTATTTGAGTTTCTAGTTCCTCGGGCGTACCGTTTTTGCACTACGTCGTTGCACCGGCTCGATTTTCTGCTATTCTTGACGTTCCCCACGTCTTTTATCTACGGAAATGCCTTGGGAGTTCCGGTTTTCATTCTTGAGCTTGGTAATATTGTGGAAATTGGAGTTTCACCAGATTTCTTGCTAACTCTTTCGTGCACTTTATGGTGAGCTTCCTATTTCAAATTTTCTTTTGTGTTGATATGCTTCCATGGTTGTTACTTCTTATTTTCTTCTTAAGTATTGCGAGGACGCAATTTCTTTAAGGAGGGGAGTCTGTAACAACCCGTATATTTATCGATTTTATATTTAAATATTTTATTTAAATATTTTATCGTTAGTCGGATTTTAGTCCGAAAAGCTACTTTTTGCAAACAGCCGAATTAGGACTCGAGACCACCCCCATTGAGTTCAAAATGACGTTTGCGACCTTTTTGTGTATAAGCTTCGATATGTTTGGAGAAAGTTGATTTTTGCTACTTTTTCCCGCTTAGGGCTTTGGTTTGGGCTGAGCCAACTAACCACTTACTAACTCAGTCCCAATCCCCATCTCCTCTTCATTACTTCATTCCAACTCCTAACTCTCTAGCAAAACTGAAAATGGAGGTGGAGAGTGGAAATTAAAACTCCAAGCCCTAGCTTCCTTTGCAAATCCATCTCATAGCTCCAAAGTTCATGAGAACCCATTGGTAAGCTTCCTCTTCTTCTTCTCCAACTCATTCTCTCTTTGATTTCAGAAATTTCCTAAACCTAATTTAGGGAATGTTTCTCTTTTAAGCTTAGATTCAAGCTTGTTGAGTTGGAATTAAAGAGTGCTTGTTCTTGCCATTGCTTCATAGCATCTTCTTCATTCGTTTGGGTTCAAAGGTGAGATTTTTAATCTCACATCTATGCTTATAATTCTCTTCTATTGTTAGGTATGAATTCCTAACACTTATTCATGTGCATTTGAGTTTAATTTGGATTGCTTTTGTGAATATTCCAATTTTTAGTGTTTTGAGTTCAATTCGTTAAAAATCCTAACTTTGATGTTTGAACATGTTTTTGGTGATGCATCGAGGAGCATATAGGGCCGGGTAGTCGATTGGCATAAACCCTTAGCGCCGTTGCTCGTGCGATTGCAATTTGATCGAGAGTTGCACCTCTTTTGAAATAGGGAAGGAAGTGCAAGTATACAGGTTTGGCCGACCGAGCCCCCTGGGCCGGTCGACCGACCTGTAGTCCAGGCACTTCCTGCCTCTGTTTGGAAGTGCTGGTTACAGGCTTCGGCCGACCGAGCTCCCTGGGCCGGTCGACCGACCTGGTGCCCCGAGCACTTCCAACCTCTGGTTCGGTCGACCGACTCAGGGAGTCCGGTCGACCGACCTGCTACTATTTGCCAGATTAGGCTATATTGCTAATTCGTCTGAATTTCCAACTTTAATCGATTCGTGTTGTCTCCCTTTTGTTGTTGTCATTTATTATTGACTTTGATGACTTATTTTCTTTGGGAATTCTTGGAATATCCATTTCGATGGATTCGGTATCGATTTCATTGGATTTTATTCACGTTTTCAAATGTGAATCTTAGTGATTGATTGTTCCTACAATCTTCTTTATGATTTGTCACTTTAAAAATATAAAGGTTTTCTATACTAGTAGTAAATATCAAAACTCTTTCTTCAAATGATTTCAACACTATTTTATAACAAAGCTCGTTTCCTCAAACCGATTTCCAATCTATTAGTATATACAAACCTTTACCTCACTCGTATGAGAAATCTAATTAAACGACTTAGTAAAACGAGTGGTATGAAACGCTTGTGTTTACTTTGTCGGTTAATTCTTGGACTTGTTCGATTGAAACTCTTGTGACAATTTTCTAGTGGAGATCTACAATTTGTTCGTAAATATTTAAGTTAAGCTAGTGGTTATGGGACATGAAGCTAAGCTCATATATTTACTAGCTTACTGCAATCGACACTTCTCTTTGATCATGACGATCATTTTACGTTTTAGACTAGCATGTGCGATGCTTATGCTTTTGATACATTGGATGTACCGTTTGAACTACATCAATGTCTTGGCCATCCTTTTATTGTGATTTGGTTCATCGGATGTCCCGCTGTACGACGTCGTTGATCCCTTTGATTGTGATTTGGTTCATCGGATGTCCCGCTGTACGACGTCGTTGTTCCCTTTGATTGTGATTTGGTTCATCGGATGTCCCGCTGTATGACATCGTTGATCCCTTTGATTGTGTTTTGGTTCATCGGATGTCCCGCTGTACGACGTCGTTGTTCCCTTTGATTGTGATTTCTGGATTTCGTATGTTGAATTCTGGAATTTATGTGTCACCAACTTTTACGATTGGCATGAATATATATGTCATTTATTGTGGCTTAGTGAATGAAATTAGGAGTATGACATTCCTTTTTATCTTGAGTAGATTATTGTGATATTGATTAATCTCTTGATGATTTTTCAATTACTTATTTATCACAGCTTGGCATTGTGATTATTATATGTTTATGCCATATCTCTTAATTCTATATCATGTTATCTGATATTTACAGCTAGATTGATCCGTTTATTATTTTCTTATTAAATAATACTCGGGTCAGACTGAAATATTACAGGTGCTTCCTCATGGCTTCCTATCTGGAACCATCTTCTGACTTTTGGCTAACTACTCTAGTTTGGTAGTTTTTGTTGTATACATTTAAGATACAGACTCCTTGATGTATACATATTTTTGTCTTGCACTTGTATCTATTCCTTTGTATTATTGTGGATCTTTTTGACCACTACTCTGATGTACACTTTCATGTGTAATATTCATATCTATTTCCGCCTTTGTGATATGAATTGTCTGTGACTGATTTGTGTTATGTTTATCTCTATATTTGTTTCCAAAGACCTTTATAGCCAATGTGTAGTAGCTTTGAGTTTGTGTCGGTATGTCGGATTTCCTCTTGAGATGAAAAGTTATATTTTTATCCGGCATATCGGTACTCGCACAAAGCAATTACACGGATGATCGCTCCTCAACAGCCTTATTCTCCGTGCTAGTTGACAGCATTACTCCGTAGTGTTCTTGGCTAGCGTGGGTATAGAGGTGGAGCGTCACAACAGGTTTTAGACCTGATTTAAAATTTAAATCATCCACTTAGATGTGTTTGCAAGCCTTATCTCTGAGTAAAGGTGTTTTGTTTGTGAGCAACTTTAATTGTAAGGTTTCATTCAAATAAAATGTTTGTAAGTGTCTCACAAAATCAAAAAAAATTACAGTAAAAAGCAGGTCAATGTCAACATTTGATTTTCGAATTTTCACGCTAGGATTTTATAATTGAATTCGTCCATAAATTTGATGAATTGTAATACCGATTTGGTGATTTTTAAGTTAGTGGATGTTGAGGGTTTTCGAGTTGAACGCCTCTGATACTTCGATCAAATTTCGGTGATCGAGGTAATGGGAAGGACCGAGCTGGTTGTTGAAGGAGGAAGGAGGGGCGAGGAGCCTAGGAGAAATAGTCAGACGATTTTCAGACCATCGGAGCATCCTGACGATGATATTTTAGGGTTTTGAACCCTGTATGAGTTCATGTCAAATTCGAGAGAAATATGGCTTCGTCATTAAGGCGAACTCGATCAGAGGTAGGGAAATGACAACGTGGGTACTTGGCGAAGTTCCTGTGATGCAGATGGTCAGAGGAAGGCGAAGTTTGTAGTTTTCGTTGCAGCGCCATTTTTTCTAGAGAGAATGGAAATGTTGATTTCGCCGCGTGGGTTGATATCGGGTTCCTGGGTGTCCAGATCAGAGGAGAGTGTCGTAGGCGATGTATGGGTGGTCGTAGCATCAGCCAGAGGTGAGTTGAGTATCTGTGCACGTGTACAGAGGCCATTGGAGTATTGGTTGAAGGCTGGAATGTTTGTGCTTCAGGAAGAAGCAGGTTTTCTCAAAATTTGCTCATGGTCGCAAGAAATGTATCAAGGGGGAAGGTCTGGCTCGAGTATAGTTGGTTGGTGATCGGGTTTTATATTTTTCTGCTCGGGGCATTCTTTTGGGTCTGGAATGTTTTCCAGGTTGAAGTGGCATGGGAGCCACATTTAGTAAACAATTAAGTGATGAATGAAATTTCAAAATTTAAATAATGTTTAAAGCTAAATAAAAATAAAACGATTTTTCTAAGGACATGTGTTTATCATTTTTTTAAAGAAACTTAAAGGTCAAAATTTAAAGATAAATGTTTTTGTTTTAAAATGTGTTGCCTTGAGGAATTCTACATCAAGTTACTCTGTAATTGAATTTTTAAAGTATATGATCAGATAATAATGAATTAAGATGATCAAACTTTAATTGATAGTATATTCAAAGGGTTTTGTACAGAATGATTTCAAGCTTAAAATTAATATGATCTAAAAGATAATAAGGTAGTTCATTTCCAGATGGAATTAAATAAGGGATTGATTAATTAAGATAATTAATTAAAGAATTGTTGATTTATGAATGAAGCTAATTAAAGGTTAATTAACCAAAGGAAGTGATTATAGAATAATTGATTACTGTAATTAATTGAGGCTTAAAGTAATTAATTATAAGTAATTACTTAAGGGGAAAAAAATATGAAATGAGTAATTAATTGATTGGTAATTAAATTGTGTTAAGTAAAGGTAAACAAAGTGATTAAGTTAATAATTAAGTAAATTAGAGATTAATTAAAACTAATTGGGAAGTGATCAATTTTACTTATGAATAATTGAGTGATGTTAAATGTCTTGAATTGGTTTTCATTTTGGATATGTGATTTGAAATGTTATGTGATACGATATGTAGGGTGGAGGTAATGTGGTAATTTATCGATGGTGAATTAAGGTGTATAGGTGACCCCTAAATTTGAAATTTGAATTGTATTTCACCTGAATAATTTGGAATAAGATGGTTTTTAATTCAAAGAGACCGGAGTCGGGTATTAATAAGTACCCGAAACCACTTCGATTCCTTATAGTTTGAAATGTGAAATCAAGAAGTTAAAATGATTATAGCGAATTGGACTATTTAAATCTAAGTTTTGGTACTTAAGAATTGATGTGTGAAATAAGTGATGTCTATAGCAAATTGTGAATTTGTAAATTAATGCGAGTTACCCTGGGTTTATATAAGTTATGTCCTGTCGTATTTCTTGTTAGATGAGTTACTCACGCTGGTTTCCAGCCTGACCTGGGTGTTACTTTGATGTAATGCTCGGGTCAGACTGAGTATTACAGATTTTCAGGTAAGGACGTTCAGGAGCTCAGAGGCGAGCTGGCTGGCAAGAACGTATGGAGTGTTTCCGCTGTACTATATTGTTGTATATCTGAGACTTGATGATTGTGTATATCCAGTGTCTGTATAATTATGTGTAACTCTGATGTATTTAAATGTAATCAATGATACAGAATTCTTTGTAACTATTATTATTTATTATTATATTTTGATCCGCTGCGAAGTGAGAATCTGTGATGTGTTCTGTTTCTTTTCTTCTACCTCTTTCTTCTTTTTCCTAACTATCTGGAATTTTCCGGATCGAAATTCCGATTCGTTAAATTTGCTATCAAAGCCGAAAGGTTAAGCGAGAACCTTGGCTCTGGTGGGTGTACTCATTAAGGATAGGGTCAATAGTACCCTAGAATGAGTTGAGTGTGTGTATATATATGAGTGAGCGTACTTGTTATTTTCTTATATAAAGATTTTAAATGATTTTATATAAGATTATATTTTAATATATAAAGCAATATTTTCTAATATTAAGTTAATTGATTGTTAAATTATTGTAATTAAATTAAGAAGTAATATAATACAATCGAATTGAAAACTTGAATTGGGATTAAATTTAGTAGTAACGGAAATATAACCAAATTAAAATTAAATTGATTTAAAAAGAAATACTATGAATTAATAGAAGCAAATAAATTGATTTTAAAATCAATTGAGGTGAATATGAGTTCATTTTGGTTTAAAAATGAATTGAATGTAAGTAATTGTGTTGTAAACCATTTAAATTGGACGAAGTTGTTGTGAATTGGTTGTAAATAATTAAAATTTTAAGTGGGAACCCTATAAGAATTTAAGTGGTAAATATATGTATCCAAGTAGGAATTGAATAGAATGTACCATTCATATCAAGAACCTTAGAATTAAGTTTGGATTCAAATTGTTGAAGAGAACGATAAATAATATTATTCAGAATATTTCTGAAAAGTAATCTGATTTTGAAATAAGAAGTTGTTTGAAAACTTTGTTAAAACATAAGGTATAACTTAGTAATCTAATTAAATCTAATTTATAGGTAGGGAGCTCCTCTAGAATTCAGTCCTTGAGAAAGATGACTAAGAGTGAAGAGTGGAAGGTTAGGCGTAGAGAGCATAGAGCAGCTGCATGTAGGGATCGAGAAGAAGGAATTCAAGAGTATAAGAAGCAGGTTAAGGAAAGGGCTGAACCAGGACCTTATGATAACGTCACCTGTTACAGATGTTTCAATAAGGGTCATTATGCAGTCAAGTGCAGTAAAACAAGGGAGCAATTGAAGGGTACATTCCAACGGTTTCGCTCAGAGATCGTGTGCTTTAAGTGTCATAAGAAAGTACATTTTCTACATCATTGTCCTGAAGTGAGAAAAGCGAAGCATAAACCTATGGAATCGGTCAATGAGTCGACTATCTGCTATCTGTAAAAAGATAGGACACATTGCTAGGAATTGTTCCGAGAGGCAGAAGAGGAGTAAGGCTGTAGAACGTTCTGTTGGAGGCGTGAAGGTTACCCAGATTGAAGACAGGGTAGAAACATTTTGTGGTAAATGTTATAAGTGGGGACACCCTGTTGAGAAGTGTATGTTCGGGCTTTGCCCTTTGGAAGGAAGTCCATAGAAAGGATTCTTGTAGGAGTATTAGGGCTCTGTTGTTTTCAAACTTCTAAGTAATAGAAAGGCATCTAGATTTATGACTTTTGTAAAACTTATATTTTGGATAAATGTATGTAATGTATGAACTACTAGTATGTAGTGAATTAATGTATGGAATCATTTTGGGCTTAAGACTGAAATGTTTAAGATAAAACTTCAAAGGTTGAGTTATAAGAATTTAAGTTTGGTGATAAAATTGAATTTCAAGACTTAGTTGTTTAAAGAGTTTTGAATATAGTTTGAATTTTGAAAATGGATTTTAGATTCAGGATTAAATGGTTTAAAGAGATAAGTTGATTTGATTTAAAGGATTAAATCAACATTTAAACAATTAACTCGAATTTATATGATTTGAGATGGTTTAAAATTGAGATTGAAATTGAATGTAACTTAGAGGAAATTAAATAAGTTTGAGTGGACAACCTGATTTGGAAATTCCAGTATGAAATTAGGATTGGACTTGGGAAGCTAAATGGTTAATTTGTATGGAGAGTTTGTGTGATCTCAAATGAGTTTGAGATCTAGAAATTAAAAACAAAATGGATGGATGTTTTTTTAAATAAATTAGATGACATCAACCTATTGTTGTTAAAAAAAAATCTTTAAATTGCGAATTGGATTTGTTTAAATGAATGAGAAATGCAGTATGGTAACATATTCATTGTTGAAATAAAAGGGGAAATTAAACTTTAAATTGAAGTTAAGGGTGTGGAATTACTTTGAACTGAAAATCTGAATGATTGAATTTGTAAATTAAAATTGTTTAATTTAACTGGTTTCAGATCTGGAAGATAAAATTGGGTAATAAATTAAAATTTTAGGATAAAATTGTTTTGAACTTCTATTTGAACTTAAAGATAATTTAAAATGGAATTTGAGGATTTGGCTCGAAATTTAAATGGTTAAAGATTCGGTTTAAAGTTGAAATTTAGATTCCATTAGTTCAAATTGAATTTAGTTCGAGTTAATTTGAGTTGAAGATAGATAAGTATACAAATTCAAGTGGAAAATTTGAATTGGATTAATTTAAAATAAAATCGAAGATTTAATGAGTTCAATTTCAGATGGAGTTAAAGCTAATTCATAGAAATTGAAATGAGTTGAAATTGAAGTAAATTCGATTTAAAACTAGTCTAAATTAAATTGAAATTTATTGAAATTGTGATTAGAGTTGAATAACTATATTCAAATGGAATTTGATTTGAACCTGAAAGGGGACTGGGTTAGTTCAACTTGAATTATGAAGGAAATTGAAATTATTCAAATTAGAATTGAGTCAAATTTAAATGGAAGTGGAAATTTAAATTGAATTGGTGAGGATAAACATTGGAGATTGAACAGTTTGGCTCTGGACTATTTTCGAATAAATTATTTTGATATAAGTTGTTTTAAATCTATTTTCCTAACTATTAACTATACAACTTTTCTTTTTAAATCCCAAACTACTTTATACTTATTTTACATCTACTTTTGGAACTATATAACTATTTTACAGCTATTTTATAGATTAATTATTCTTTTCCCAACTACATTATAACTAGTTACTATCACTACAAGAAAACTGCGGTTTACCTACGCCAAAATGGCGTAGGCGGGCCGTAGGTAAATGCATTAACTACGTAACCCCTACGCCAACTTTGGCGTGGGTAAAACTTGCGTAGCTAATAAAATACCTACGCCTTACCTACGCCATCCGTTGGATTGTTTCCCACGCCTTTCCTACGCCATAATTTTCTTACGCCTTCCCTACGCCATGTTGTACCTACGATTTTGTTACGACATTTTTACTTCTTTAAGTGCTCACGTCTTTCCTACGTCATTTGTTTACCTATGTCTTCCCTACGCCCAGTTTTCCTATGCTTTACCTACGTCATTCTTACATATTACGTTTCCTACGTCTTTTCTACGTCATTCATTTATCCACGGTTTACCTACGCATGTGTTTTTAATGTTTTTCCTACGCCATGCATACGACTTTTTGCTGCATTAATATTTCATTTACCTACGCCTTCCCTACACCTTCCCTACGTCTTTTCTGAAGCAATTTTGATATATTACTATTCTATTTCATTTCACCACATTAAATAGAAACTAAAATCAACTTATTTTATATATATATATATACACATTCCAACAAAAAGATTAACGTCAAACCATTCATCTTTAATTCAAAAAACAAATATCTCATTCATATTACAAAGTCAAACAATATTAATCAAGTTCCTACATGTTAAAATAATATGATAATATGTTCATGATACATGACATCATACAGATAACATTAAAAGGTTTTCAATACCCTCATTCCTCATGACGATCGTTCGGCCCTTCATCAAATCGCCGTCGAAGCATCTCGGTGAGTTGTTCATACTGCATCTTCAGCATTTGAATCTCCCCTTCTTGACGCTCCACCTTTTCCTCTAGTTTGGCTCTAGTCTGTGCTTCTCCTTTATTAATGCTATAAGTAGCGTCTTTGTATTTCTGCATTTTATCAAATATTGCATCAATTTCTGCATTTTAAACTAATTAAAATAATGTTTTGTCATCGAGTTTAAATACTTACTCCAGGGATATTGCCATAATATGGCCTACGGTCCTTTCTTTTAGCTATAGCACCGGTAAGCTTGTCGAATACTTCTTCCTCGACATCATACGAAATTACTGTGCCTTGACTTTTCAATTCTTCAATTCTAGCTTGATATTATGCCTGTATTTGTGATTTTCCAAATACAAGAACAAAAACATAAATACATATTTGAACTTGAGTCTCAATGTGCTGTGGTAAATATATTAAAGAATAGGTAAAAAAAATTATACATATTTTAGCAAAACATCCTAAAGAATGAATAAACTTTAGTTTACAGGAAGCGACAATAACTAAATTTGAAGTGAATAAAATTATACTACTTTTTTATGCTTTTTTTGCCTTTCAATTTTTGTTGTATAAGTTTACGCTTAGTTACTTGTTTTTTTATCCATATATATTTAATGTATTATTCGTGTCCGTTACTACAACAGACAACTATTGTCAAACCTCTGCTCCTACCATTCACCACTCCATATCACACACCCATCTTCATTCCCATCTTCATTGAATCACCAACCTCCTTTTTCCTTCCCTAACTGTCAAACAACCTTCCACTTCTTGCTTTTCATTTACAATTTCCAATTTCCATTTACCATTTACAATTTGCAATCTATATTCTCTTTACAAACTGTTCCTGACTGTTCACCATTGCAAACCCTCTTCCGTTTTCCATTCTGCCATCGCCATTTCCCTACCATTCACCACTGCCATTCATACCCACGACAATATTGATGCTGTGTAGCTGCTGTTGATGCTGATGCTGTGTTGAGAAGTGGCTGTATGGTTGTGTCTTGTATTGATGAATGTGCAGGGAAGGAGACATAGCAGTTTTGATGGTAGAGGAAATGACTGGAAGGGAGGAGTATGTTGGTTTCTGCAAAAGTTATGGTGGAGGGTTGCTGTGTTTGGTTTGTATTGAATGGTATTGTGTAGGTGATTTCTTGCAAGTGAATGTTGGAGTTTGATGGTTATGTGAACAGAGAGGGTGAATGAAAGCAGGGAGAAGAACTGGGCAGTTGTATTGTGCAGGGGCAGTGGTATGGAAATGTTGGCGAGGCAGTGTAAGGAAGAGGAAATGTGTGAATTTGATAGTGGAGTATATAGTAGAGTGGATGTTAATGACTGATGTGCAGTGAATAAGGTGAAATGGTTGAGTTGTAGTTAAGCAAGGGGGAGTTTGGTGTTGTAAGTGCAATGCACTGTTTGGTCAGGGAATTATTTGAAGTGTTGGGACCGTGACTGTGGCAAGGGTGTGAAGTAAGGAAGGGTGTTACTGCTATCTGCAGTGAACTGTGGTTTGTGAGTAGTTTGAGTTGCCTGAACCATCAACACTACCTTCTGACAACCCTCAAACAAGCCTACTACTACATCAAGTTATCTCCAGTCAACAACATAACCGCCTCACACCATACCCAGTCACTGTATTTCCATTACTGTGCACACAACATACTTTCCAAACTTCACATACATACCACAGTTTCAACTGCCACTATTTACTGCTGATACAACAGATACAAGCAAACCACCTCAACACATTTCACACTCTTCTTCCATTGCAACCTCACAAAATAACTGTCATCAATCATTACTTTACAGCCTTTTCAACACTTCAAACAGTCAACGGTGCATATCATACAACTGTATGCCTCACCATCATAGCTCAAACTACCCTGCACTGCCAATAAACCTACAAACTATCGCAATTCCTCCACCAGCAATCACCACCTCCCTGTGCACTCAACCTCCCTGTACAATACAACACAGTTTCACCTCCCTGTACATTGATCCTTGCATCATCTTTGCACAATTGAACAACTCCACCACTTAACAAATCCATCCCTGCCAAAACCACCCACAAGTCAACCCCATAGTTCACCAGCAACCCATTCACTGTCACCAAGAAGCCACAACATTTCATCCATCATAGAGCATAATCAGGGACGGTTCTGGGTTCTAGGTTGCCCTAGACAAGTGGGGATTTTATTGCCTTTTACGGAAAAAAACTAAAATAAAATAATAATATTATAAAATTATCATGATTATATTTTTCATAAAAGGGACTTGCAAAATAAATATATCTCAAAATACTGTTATCAAAACCGAATGCAACTTGGGGTATCATACATTTCCTACACATCTCATATTAAAAAATTCATACATCAACCTTCGCTGCCTAATACCTTTCACAGTCATGCCACAACAACCATACTGCTCCTCCCAAATCGTAAGAAACTGCAAACATCACACCACCTCTGTCATAAACATCACACCTCTTACAACTCACAATTCACAACTTCACACAGTGCACACAAACTTATCTCTGCTATAAAATTGTATCATGCTGACTCCAACACATATAAGAAAACATGACAGCTAAGGGTAAGTGGTCTGGATTCGGAAACAAAAATAATTGCATAGTTTGATAGAACTGATTTGCATTGACTAAAACTGAGGTATTAGCCACTCATTGTTCCTCTTCTCAACAGTAAAAATTAATGCATAAACATAATGTCAAGTTATATATATGTGTTATGCTTTATAGATTCATCTTTAATCTAAATGAAATAAAAATACCTAAAAATGTTCCCAAATTTTAACCGTCGAAGAGATATTTTAACAAAATTTAACTAATCTAGCACACATTAAACTATTAACCAGTTATTAAAACCAAGATATAAGAATCACTTACTGCAAATTCCATCGATGCTTCATCAATCCATCCACTAGTGGTAGATCCGCTGTCCGAAGTGACCTTGTGAGTCCTACAATACACTTCCCAAGTAGTTGGCTCCCTATTAAGTTCATCAGTTTAGAAAATAAAGATAAAAATAGAGTAAAAATGTGAAAGCTGGTGTAAATTAACGTTAAAACAAGATTTTAGAGATCAAACCAAATCGTTTCGATAATCCGCAAAGGATCTCGAACCACCACAATGTCGCTTTTGGTTTTGAGCCCTAAAGTTTGCAGCTTTTTCTGCCCAAGCTTTTACTTCAGGAAGCTCCCAATATGCCAAAAACTGCTCATATATCTCCTGGGGTAGGTTCGGATGCTTCTTGCCTGACTCTTTCATACTGTGAATCCAGTCCCAATACTTCAAACTTGCTTTTCTATTCCATATCTGCTTCACAATTGCTGGGGAAGCATCATCTGTCCACTGAAATGACTCCTGTACATGTAGTGGAAAATGTAATGACCAAAAAAATAGATGTAACACAAATACACTAATATTATTTTAGCAGAAACTCCTGAAACATCACTTTCTTAACATCATCGGGTATACTTTTAAAATTGGGCCAAAAATCGTTAACGCGTTCTAACAAACCTACTCGAATAGCATAAGATGTAGCCCTGGAAGTGAACTCATATCTGAAACATATAAATGTAAAGCATAAATATATATTTATGTTATCACCTAGCTTATTTCATATTAGTCAAAGTAAATTAAAGAGAGTCACAAAAGTCAACATCAATTAATTACTTATTTTGCAAAAGTCAACATCAATTACTTATTTTGCAAGAATTCTTACCCAACGTTGGCTTGCCAGAAAACTCCGACCCTTGTTACGGAGTAGGAGTCCGACACGGATGCATTAGTCGATGGATTGGTAGCATCAACTTCAAGGGAAGTAGGATGTACAACGGGAGACAAGATATTATGCTGCTATGCTGACTGTGATCCTGATCCATCTTGACCAATAGGAGATGCACTAGGTTGTATTGTGTCAGATGTGTTATTGCTAGAAAGACGTAGAGCAGGTCGTTTCACGGAACGACGATGACGATCAGCTCGAGTAGACATGTCCTGTTAAATGCAATTACTATACCATAGAGAAATACATATGATTTGAAGAATTAAATATACAAAAAACCAATTAAAACAACATGAACTGAAGACTAAATACCCAAAGATAACTAAGCATACAAGATTGATTTGAAGTAAAAATTCATACTAGTGGAAAAATCAAACAAGTATATTAATGAAAGCATGCTACCAATCAACATTATCATCATAACTTCCATTAGTTACACTATCATATTCATCTTCACATTCATCAACTTCGACAATTTCATCTTCAATACATTTTCAGCAGCTTCGATATCATAATCAACTTCGACATCATCGTCAACCTCTACTCCATCAAATACTTCATTATGAAGTGGTCCGATGTCGTCAATGTCTTTAGTGATTTGCAGTAGTCCGTTATGGTCCAAATCATTCTGATATGGTTGATCTTCGCTTACGATCATGTTCGAATTGAATGACCATCTTGGCTTTGTTTTAACGACAGCCCACCAATCCGCTTTATTGTTGTTCATAGCAGGATATGGTACATAATAAACTTGAGTCGCTTGAATCGCTAACACAAATGGATCATAACCTTAGTATCGTCTTTTGTGATTTATTTCATTAAGTGGATAATATTTATGTGCACGACGTATTCCTACATCTTTTCTATTGTCGAACCATTCACATTTGAACAAAAAGGTTTTAAGCTCTGGTGCCATTGAGTAAGTAAGTCCAATTATTTCCTGTAACATGCCTTAATAATCTTCTAGATCATCATCCTCGTTGCCTCCTTTAACACACACCCCATTGTTGTAAGTTGTTTTATTTGCTCCAAATTCAGTTGTGTGAAATTTATAGCCGTTAACGTACATAATTGGACATTTTCTATACTTCATCATAGGTCCAAATGCAAGTTTTGCATAACAAACATCAGTGATTCCATTATCATCAACCTATTAAAATAAATTCACATACATTATAATATTATAAAGATTTATGATATAAAACGCGATTAATATACAATAAATCATGCTCACATATTTCTTAAACCATTTCTCAAATCCTTTACTGGGTTCAACATCAGGATTTGCTTCTTCAAATTGACTGTTGGACGATTAAAATTACCAAGGAAAATTTATAATATAAAACATAAATCATTTTAATTGATTGAAGTTGTGTTACATACCAAATAAGATTTGCTAGCTCTTCACAATTGAGAAGCACAGTTGATTTAGCTAAACTAAAATCTTTAATTGTCTGAAAACCTCCATCTTTCCATTTACCATATGGACGTCCTCGTTTTTGAAATATGGATAGAGATATATCAGATGAATCATCCATTTCATCCTCATTACGGTGGCCACTGCTAAAAATCTTGATATGGTCTTCAAAATAGTAATTGAAAAATGTGGATGCTTCTTCAGTATTGTATGCTTGGCAAATTGAACCTTCAACGCGTGCTTTTTATTTCACCTTTCTTTTAAGGTGACCAAGATACCTTAATATGAATACATGAAATATTAAATATAACATTCTCATAATGATATGATGAAAATATGAATAAAAAAAAGTCCACCTTAGTTATACACACACACACCCCCCCCTCTCAAAAGGGTAGATCCATCCATATTGTACCGGTCTCGCATTAAAGCTTCAGTTGGTAGATGTACAGGTAGATGTTCAATGCTATTAAAAACCCCAGGAGGAAATATTTTTTCCAATTTACACAATAACTTCGGTACATCCTTCTCTAGTTTCTCCAAATGATCTTTAATAAGAGTAGTCGAACATAAATCTTTGTACATTAAGCTAAGCTCAGTTATAGGCATCCAAACCTTTTGTGGTAATAGCTCCTTAAAAACTATCGAAAATAGAGTCTTAAGAAATACATGACAATCGTGACTCTTCATTCCCGATAGTTGAAGGTCGTTCATGTCAACACATCGTTTCATATCAGAAGCAATTCCATCTGGTAACTTCAAATTTTCTACCCACTCTAATACTTTTTTACGACGAATATTTTCCAACTCATAACAAGCTAAACGTTTGAAATTTGGACGCTCACTAACAATTTTTAGTTCAGGACGATTACATTAGAATGCAATATCCTTCCTTGACTTCAAATCATCTTTTGTTTTTCCTTTAACATTCATAATTGTGTTAAAGTAGTTCTCAAACACATTTTTCTCCTTATGCATTACGTCAAGATTGTGCCGAAGTTTCAGATTCTTCCAATATGGTAGCTCCCAAAATATACTTTGTTTGCACCAATTATGAATTTGTCCTTTACCAGGGATTTTTGGCTCTCTTCCTATCTCATGCATTTTAGGATAATCTTGCACGATCTCGTACACTTGTTCACTACTCAGAATGTCAGGTGGCTCTAAAGTAATAGTTGTATTTGCCCTGAAGTTTTTCTTATCAAATCTAAAACGGTCGTTTGGATGCAAAAAACGACAATGACGATCCTACCAACACTATTTGCCGCCATATTTTAATCGAAAGGATTCATCCGAATCCATATAGATAGGACAAGTGAACTTGCCGCTAGTACTCCAGCCAGAAAGCATCCCATATGCTGGAAAATCACTTATTGTCCATAATAAAGAAGCAAACATTCTGAATTTTTTTTCCTTGACACGTCATAAGTAACAACGCCATCTATCCACAGTTTTTTCAGCTCATTAACTAAAGGTTGCAAATATACATCTATTCTGTTTTTGGGATTCTTTGGTCCAGGAACAATCACAGTTAAAAACATGTATTAATTCTTCATACACATCCACGGAGGTAAATTATAAGGTGTTACAATAACTGGCCATGTCGAATAAGGTTTTCCGAACGACGCAAAAGGCACAAAACCATCCGTACACAAACCAAGTCGGACATTTCGTGATTCTTTAGCAAAATCGGGATAAACTTTATCAAAATGTTTCCACGCCTCGCCATCAGAAGGATGACATAAAATCCCTTCCTCTTGTTGTCGTTCATTGTGCCATCGCATGTGTTTTGCGGTAGCACAAGATACATATAACCTTTGTAATCTGGGTGTAAGCGGAAAATAATGCATACGAGTGAAAGGTACACCTTTTCCATTGGTTTTTGTAGACTTATATCTTTTTTTATTTCAGAATTTACAATTCGTAAGGTTTTGATCTTCCTTCCAATATATCACGCATCCACTTGGGCATGTGTCAATTTTTTCATATGGCAAACCAAATGCAGATACTTCCTTTTTTAATGAATACCAATTACATGCCAACACATTGTCAGGTGGAAGCATTTCTTTACACAGACTTAAAATCGCATTCATCATGTTTTCCGACGCATTGTAGTCGGATTTTATAGTGATTAACCTAGATGTAGCCAACAAGTGTGTCATTGTACAACCTTTATAAAGCGGTCGTTTCGATGCTTTTAACAAATCAAAAAACATTTTAGCTTCCGAGTCAAGTTCTTCTGCTTCAGGTTCATCAGTCCACAAACTTGGACCGGCAACATCATGGACCATTTCTGTCATTCTATCTTCCATACTATAGTCATCAAAATTAGCATCAATGGTTTCGGTTGCATCTTCAACTACCACTTTCGAATCATGCTTTGTCCCCGATTCACCGTGATATCTCCACACGTAATAATTTGGCATAAAACCATAATTATGCAAGTGAAAAGTTATAGTTTCGTAATCTTGAAGTTTCATGCAATGACATTTCTTAAACGGGGATCGAATTTCTATCATCTTTGTTTTATTACAAGACGCCGCTTTTAGAAATGCTTCCACGCCATTTGTAAAATGCAATGATATTGATCCTCTTTTCCATCCAGGCTCATACATCAAAGTTCGAACTTTCATATAATCCATCTTTTACTGCATAATTACAAATAAATTAAATTATATTTAATTTTAGGAAATTTAAAGTCCAGAAAACAAAAAATAGGTCTATATTTGTTAATAAGTTTGAAAGTGGTCTATATTTTATCATAACTGTTAACAATGAAGTACTATTTGTGTTGATTGAGTCGCTATTTAATAATATGTCATTAGTAGTAATTTTGGAAGACTTGTCTAATTGAGTATTACACGTGTAGCAAGTATAAAAATAAATCAAGAACTGATAATCTGCAGTTCGATTATATACAGGAGCAGCTTAATTTGGGAATGCATGCCTAGATAAGATAGCTAGAGTATTCATAAAACTTAAGTTCCTTTAACAATTTTAGGTTCTAAGGTTGATTTTACAATGTCATATTGAGATGTTTTTGTAATGATGAATGAACAGTGTCTGATTGATGGGGCGGATGAGTATCTGCAACTATTAGATGTTATGAGTTATACAATGAAAACCGTCTGCAATACGCCACTGTAGTTGCAATTTGATTGATGGTATGTAGTTGTCGAATCAACGTGAAGATTGAATCCAAACACCTATTAGTATTTAATTTGCAGCAAGTTAAAGTGAGTTTGTAATTTTAATATATTAACATGTTTGGCCCTAATTTGTTTTGAGGTCTATTGTTTAGTTCATATCACTATTTCAGTTATTGAACTATTTTTCTTGAGCTGTAGATTTGTGAAGAATATCTTCATCAGTCTGGCAATTTAAGTGCTGGGTTGGTAACGTTGATCCCGAGTACTTTTTACTTTAAATATAATGTCGAATGGCATGGAAACATTAAAAAAAAGGTAGAAAGGTTGCACGTTCGTTTTATAAAGTTGTTATAAGAAACACATAATATTGTTACATGTACAATTGTTTAAATGTGATATACTATTTTTGTTAAATTTACTTTTGAAACACAAACCAACTTAAACTTCAAATAATAAAAGCATAAGCTAGTTTGAGATTTTGCTTCAGAATAGAGTTGAATTACAGTCATTGATACATTATTTTTCTTACAACTACATCAGAAGCAAAGAGCTGATGTGCAAAGCCTTGGCCCTTGACTTACATTACTGCTTTGAATTGACAATGTTGTTCAATTGTATTAGCCAACAAACTAGCTGTCTCAACTGGTTTTTATTGGAATTAAACTGATTTCTTAATCACTGCTTGATTTACTTGTGCTATGTTAAATAAATAAATAAGTAAATAATTGAAGCTCGTCTATTTTGCAATTCTATTACATGGATATGTCAGTTTGAGGTAAAACACATTCAAACGGGAAATTTCAGCTTTGAAAGAGGCATATGTATTGAAAATGATCAAACAAAGAGCGAAAGGGTAACAGATTAACTGGAAATAACAGAGAACGGCTATTAGTACAAGTTGCAAGCATTAGAATTCCATGAAATCTAAAGCAGTAAAAGGGCGACTCAATTTTAGAAAACTAGACAACTCAAAACAAGAAATTCGCATACCTAATTAGCAGTGGTAGTATAAAGAGACTGTAGCGGACTTCAAATCAGCAGTAGAAAACATCGCGTAATGAGGCAAGGATGAGCCGACGATGGCTGATGGAATAGCCGAGTATGCAGCGATGATTATTTAGAAGGCGTTGATTTTTGAAACCCTAGTTTTTTTGGGTTCAAGCTTCGCCAGATTGCCATTGTGTCGAAAAGTTTTTTTTATTCGTTAAAAACTGATTTTAGGAGAAGGGAAGTATACGGTGAGTAACGTAAAAAAAAAAACTTTTTTTTCATGTGTAGGGACGGCGTGGGAAATTTGCTACATCTTTCCACGCCAATGTGTAATTGTATAAAATTAACAAAGGCGTGAAAATGGCGTAGGAGATTATCTACGCCTTTCCTACAGTATCATTTTACTATAGACGATTTCCTACACCTTACTTATACCACGTTTTTTTCTACATGTTGAATTTGGCGTAGGAGAAGCGTAGGAAATTTCCTTACGTCTTCTCTACGTCTTTACCTCTTTCTACCAGTTTCCTACGCCCACCCTACGCCCCGCGTTTTGGCGTAGGAAAGACGTCGGAAATTTTGCGTAGGAAACTGCAGTATTTTTTAGTAGTGTATTTACAACTATTATATAATTACTTAATTATTTTATAACTATTTTACAAACTAATAAGTATTATTCAATTAACTATCTATTTTTAGATTTTCCAAGCTATTTTCTAAATATAAACTGGTTAGAGTTCAAACTGTTATTAATTAAACATACATTTGAGATAAGAATTAAAATGGTAATCCAAGAGAGAATTGAAGTACAGGGATTAAAATGAATGTGAATAGAAAATGAGAAATAGATTTGACTAATAAAAAATGAAGATAAATACGTAGGATGTACGTATACTACTCTATTCGCATAGTGATTTAATCCAGATTCGAGCACCGAATTTTGAGATAATATTATTGATCCAGGTTGGTATTTTTCACTCGTTTTCAAAGGCGAACCTGGATATGAATTTTTGATTGGTTCTGGGTATTCTCTATCATAGTTATGTCTATGCAAGGAGAATGACGGTTTCTAATCAAGAAACCAGATCTGTGTCCACACCAGGAAGTCGGGTGGACGATGCTAGTTCGGAAGTGAAATTATGTGATCGAGTAAGCGTTCAGATTGGTATAGCGTACGGATGATATGTGTACATCGTAAGGATCTGAATGAAATTGATATTGAAAGGAGTAATCAAATTGGAATATTTGATTTTGAATAAACAAAGTTATATATCTTTGTTATATAAGATAAATCTCCCCTTGTTGAATTTATTGCAGGAAGGAAAAGGATTCTTGAAAATGTTTGAAGTACAAAAGAAGTTTTATACGAGCATGAAATGATTCAAAGTTTTAAAAAAAAATTATATATATTTATTTATATATAAAGGATCTTATGAGGATTTTGAGAAAAGGTTTTGGGAACCTTTAGATTTGGAAAGGCTTTTGATTTTTGGGTAAATTAATATTAAAATTTGGAAAGCCTAGTTTGAGAATTATCGATTTTAGGATAATCGATTTTGTGTAAAGGAGCCTTGTATGAGATCATACTGGGTGTATGATTTGAAAGATACTATATGTATAGTATAAAATGTTTTGATGATGGCTCTAGGGAGAAAGGCGCTCCCTTGAAATGAACTTCCCAGGAGTGCCACCGGGTGGTGCTGTCTTGAGCCCTAAGCGGGGGGGGGGGGGGGGGGGGGGGGGTTCTAAAGTTGATCGTATGAGAAGTCCGGACAAAACTAGTTCCTGGTGATTATGAGTAGTGTATACCATAGCGGGAGTCGTGTGTGCCGCGGAGAGCCAACAGTCTGCGTTTGATTTTATATCGGTAGACTGCGACCTATGGTATAACATAGCGAAAGTCGTGTGTGCCGCTGAGAGCCAACAGTCTGCATTTGATTTTATATCGGTAGACTGCGACCTATGTAGGAGTGGGAAAGTTTCATTTTGACAGCGAATATCAGAGGCCGCAGAGAGCTTGCAGTTACATGGTCTTTTGCTGTGATGGCAACGTAACCCTGGGATGTAACTGCGATCTATTGTGGGTTCTATGGCATAATCAGTTGCATGGACTTTTGCTGCGACGGCACCGTAACCCAGGATGTAACTGTGACCATGGATGGATGTGATGATTTCCAGAGCATTCTCACCAAAGATATTTCTTCTATTTTCAAACTGTTTTCTATATTTTCAATAAATTTATTTTCCCAAAAGTATTTTCACTTGACGTTGGAAACGGGTTTACCAAGTACTTATAGATTTTCAGTCATATGCCTGATCAACATATGACCGAATCTCTATGAGAACGAGGATGGACTTGTTGAAACATCGAGTTATAAAAGTATTTTTATACGACTTTAGAATAATATTATATAGATATTAAAAAGTGTTTTAAAAATGATCAAAGAATATTTATCTGATTTTAAGCATTTGAAATAAATTCTGGCTTCGTTCCTTTTCGGCGACGAAAAGTTCTAAAGGGGGGAGGAATGTGACGACCCAGATTTTCAACGGGTGTTAATTGATAATTAATGGAGTTAAATTATTAAAATATTAGTATTAAGCAGTCAAATAAATGTCGGACGGTTAAAATATCTGAATATCTAAATTTAATTTAAAACTAAAACTGAATATTTTGTTTTGAATCCTATAGTAAAATAAATCATATATATATATATAACCCTGCCATATGAACTAAAGATAAAGTCTTCTGATATATTCACATATATATATAAACATAAGTATAAAAGAATTGCATATTTAATATAAAATATATCTTACAACTATTTAAACCAGTAAAAAAATATGGCTATTAGTGTAAATATAAATATATAACACAAGAAACTATGTAATGAAAATAAGCATAAAAATAAATAATAATAAATAAGTAAATTAAAATTTGATAGTTAAACTTTGAAAAGAAATAAACATAAGGATTTGTATTAGAAATGACATAAGCATCAAAATAATAAATAAGCAATTAAGTGTTTAACTTTAGAAAGATATAAGAATAAGTATTTATATTAGCAATAAATGATATCTCAAAGAACTTTATGGTTAAGTAAATTTATAAATGAGAATTAGCTCATTCTAGAACAATATATCTATATACTGTTAAGATGCATGAAAGACAAAAGAATGATATAAATAAATACAAGTTGTATAAGAGAGAAGAGATAATTATGATTAATACAAGCAAGTAATGAAATGAGACAAGATAATAACCTGATAAAGAATATGCCATAATTAAATATAGATTCATTCATATTGCAAAGCAATTAGATGAAACAAAAGTGAATATAAAAATCTATGGAAGCTTGCCAAAGAAGACAACCCTGCACATGAATGTATTCAATAAAATGAAAACAAGTTGTCATAGTGTAAATATCTTTAAAGATGAATGGCTTTGTAAACATGAAACAAGACAAGCTATATATGAAATAAGTTCACAACAGAAAAAGAAAAGAAATCAATCAAGTGTACAAAAAAATAAAGAACAAGACAAACATAATTAGTGCAAGCACACAAATATCATTTCAGCCACTCTAGGAAAAAAATCTTTGATCAAAAAATAAATAAAATCAAACCCAGTATAAAAATAAAAATCATTTCAGCTCTCACAAACTTATATCTGGTCAAAAAAATAGGAGGAAACGAAAGAAAAAGGAACATCAAGTGCCGTAAACAAGAGGACACAACCCCTCCTCTTTATAATCTGGCATTGCTATGGTATACTTTGGCATTCGAACCAAACTATATACATGCTGCAATCTAGCATGTCAGTAAGAACAAAAGAGCAAGTATCTTCAAAAAAAAGAAAGTTTCAGAAAATAAACTGATCAAAAGGGAAGAACAAGGCTGTTCTTTGTTATCAAGCTCTGTTCAGCTGGATTCCAAGTGAGAACATGCTTAAAAATCTGATTTGACCGAATGCCCATGTGATTTATTCTTGAAATATGATATGATCTATGCTGTGCATATTGTAAAAAGGTTTTGTATGAGAGTTAGTGGCTGTGTGTATGACTGGAACAAATGAGTATACCACTGTTAAAATCATTACAGGTTTTAGACCTGATTTAAAATTTAAATCTTCCACTTAGATGTGTTTGCAAGCCTTATCTCTGAGTAAAGGTGTTTTGTCTGTGAGCAAATTTAAATGTAAGGTTTCATTCAAATAAAATGTTATTAAGCGTCTCAGAAAATCAAAAAAATTTACAGTAAAAAGCAGGTCAATGTAGAAATTTGATTTTCGAATTTTCACGCTTTGATTTTATAATTGAATTCTTCCATAAACTTGATGAATTTTAATAGCGATATGGTGGTTTTTAAGTTAGTGGATGTTGAGGGTTTTCGAGCTGAACGCCTCTGATACTTCGATCAAATTCCGGTGATCGAGGTAATGGGAAGGATTGTGCTCGTCGTTGAAGGAGGAAGGAGGGGCGAGGAGCCTAGGAAAAATAGTCAGATGATTTTCAGATCATCGGAGCATCCTAACGATGATGTTTTAGGGTTTTGAACCCTGTATGAGTTCATGTCGAATTCGAGAGAAATATGGCTTCGTCATCAAGGCGAACTCGATCGGAGGTAGGGAAATGACAACGTGGGTACTTGGCGAAGTTCCTGTCATGATGACAGAGATGTAGATGGTCGAAGGTAGGCGAAGTTTGTAGTTTTCGTACCAGCGCTGTTTGTTTTAGAGAGAGTGGAAATGTTGATTTCACGGCGTGGGTTGATATCGGGTTTCTAGCTGTCCAGATCAGAGGAGAGTGTCGTAGGCGATGTGTGGGTGGCCTAGCATCAGTCAGAGGTGAGTCGAGTATCTGTGCACGTGCATAGAGGCCATTGGAGTATCGGTTGAAGGCTGGAATGTTTGTGCTTGAGGAAGAAGCAGGTTTTCTTGAAATTTGCTCGTGGTCGCAAGAAATGTATCAAGGGGGAAGGTCTGGCTCGAGTATAGTTGGTTAGTGATCGGGTTTTACATTTTTCCGCTCGGGGCATTCGTTTGGGTCTGGAATGTTTTCCAGGTTGAAGTGGCATAGGAACCAGATTTATTAAATAATTAAGTGATGAATGAAATTTCAAAATTTAAATAAGGTTTAAATCTAAATAAAAATAAAACGAGTTTTCTAAGGACATGTGTTTATCAATTTTTTTTTAAAGAAACTTAAAGGTCAAAATTTAAAGATAAATGTTTTTGTTTTAAAATGGATTGCCTTGAGGAATTCTATATCAAGTTACTCTGTAATTGAATTTTTAAAGTATATGATCAGATAATAATGAATTAAGATGATCAAACTTTAATAGATAGTATATTCAAAGGGTTTTGTATAGAATGATTTCAAGCTTAAAATTAATATGATCTAAAAGATAATAAGGTAGTTCATTTCCAGATGGAATTAAATAAGGGATTGATTAATTAAGATAATTAATTAAAGAATTGTTGATTTATGAATGAAACTAATTAGAGGTTAATTAACCAAAGGAAGTGATTATAGAATAATTAATTACTGTAATTAATTGAGGCTTAAAGTAATTAATTATAAGTAATTATTTAAGCGGAAAAATATGAAATGAGTAATTAATTGATTGGTAATTAAATTGTGTTAAGTAAAGGTAATCAAAGTGATTAAGTTAATAATTAAGTAAATTAGAGATTAGTTAAAATTAATTGGGAAGTGATCAATTTTACTCATGAATAATTGAGTGATGTTAAATGTCTTGAATTGGTTGTCATTTTGGATATGTGATTTCAAATGTTATGTGATACGATATGTTGGGTGGAGGTAATGTGGTAATTTATCGGTGGTGAATTAAGGTGTATAGGTGACCCCAAAATTTGAAATTTGAATTGTATTTCACCTTAATAATTTGGAATAAGATGGTTTTGAATTCAAAGAGACCGGAGTCGGGTATTAATAAGCACCCGAAACCACTTCGATTCCTTATAGTTTGAAATGTGAAATCAATAAGTTAAAATGATTATAGCGAATTGGACTATTTAAATCTAAGTTTTGGTACTTAAGAATTGATGTGTGAAATAAGTGATGTCTATAGCAAATTGTGAATTTGTAAATTGATGCGAGTTACCCCGGGTTTATATAAGTTAGATCCTGTCGTATTTCTTGTTAGATGAGTTACTCACGTTGGTTTCCAGCCTGACCCGGATGTTACTTTGATGTAATGCTCGGGTCAGACCGAGTATTACAGGTTTTCAGGTAAGGACGTTCAGGAGCTTAGAGGCGAGCTGGCTGGCAAGAATGTATGGAGTGTTTCCACTGTATTATATTGTTGTATATCTGAGACTTGATGATTGTGTATATCCAGTGTCTGTATATTTATGTGTAACTCTGATGTATTTAAATGTAATCGACTGATACAGAATTCTTTGTAACTATTATTATTTATTATTATATTTTGATCCGCTGCGAAGTGAGAATCTGTGATGTGTTCTGTTTCTTTTCTTCTACCTCTTTCTTCTTTTTCCTAACTATCTGGAATATTCCGAATCGAAATTCCGGGTCGTTACATTACCTATTTGCCATTTTATGTAACATTTGTATAGACATTTTCCTACATATGTTTTTAAATTCTTCACACTCACTATTATATACATATATATATATATATATATACATACACGTATGTATCTCTTGTCATCACACATATATATGTGTATATATTTATTCATATCTCCATATACATTAATTTGTATGTCACATATATATACACTCTTATATGCCTATATATTTTTAATTATCATAAGCTTATATATATATATATATGGATATTTTATCTTAATTTTAAATGGTGAAGTTTTTATATATATATATATATATATATGTACATACATACATACATCCAAACATACATACATACATACATACATACATACATACATACATACATATATATCTTCTATAAAATTTATCATACCCGAAGATTCAATATTTTATATAGTTTTTACTCAATATATAGATCTAGGTATTTTTAACATCAGAAAATTTATCTATTCGACCAATCAAAATTAATATCCTAATAATTTAAATTAGTTAACCATCCAAATAACAGACGTTAAAAATCCAGGTTGATGCAATTATATTATTTGATTTATATTTGGTCAAATATTGTTTACCATACAAAATCAATTTTCGTTATTAATAATTGTTTAATATATGTTTTAATAATAAAGTCATATATACATATACATATACATATACATATACATATACATATACATATACATATACATATACATATACATATACATATACATATTCATATACATATACATATATTAGTGTATATTTCTCTCTCATATAGCATATATGCATATATAAGACGTATATATGATTTAAAAATTTTAGTACACTTATTTTATATATAATATGAATTTAGATCGAAAATTAATTATCATACATATATTCATATTTTCAAATTAATTATATAATAAATTTTGAATTGTTTATTATATATGAAATAATATTACATTAAAATTTCAATTTCAATTTTTTATTTTTATAAAATATTATATCATTTCAGAAACATATATAAAAAATTTGAAATTTTCAATGAAGTTTATTATTTTTGATAATTAATGTTAGTTTTAAAAAACTGTCTATGATTCATTAAAAATAATAATTTAATTGAAAAATTCTTTAAATTTTTCATAACCTTTCATTCGTGATCCTAGAATTTCTAAAATTTTAAAATTTAAAGTTTTAGTAATATATTATTTTATATTAAATAATTATTGTTGAAATTAATGTATTTGTTTAAAAAAATAATATTTCAATTTTGAAAAATCTCCGGATTTCTCCTAAGCTCTATTTTTTGTCCTTGATTTTTGAAAATTGTAAAATTTAAATTTTCATCAATATATTAAATTATGTTAATTATTTATGGATGAAAATATTATTTTATTCATAATATATACAAATTAAATTACCAAAATTATTATGTTTGCAAAACTAAGTTAATTTTGAACTATAATAATTTTAATACTTGTTCTCTCTCTTCCTATATATATTTGTCTATATACAAATGTTTTATATTAATATATTATAAATATTATATTTATACATATGTATGTGTGTATATTGTAACACATATACATGCACATATTTGGACAACATGCACGACATACAAAATGAGCCAATTATGCCTGTTGCGATGTAAATCCCAACATCTACATATGGGCATATTATACCTTTCATGGATTACTATGTTACATATACACTCACACATATATGTATATGATACATTTATGTAAAACTAAATAAAATAAAATTAATTTCATATCTTAATATATTTGAATTTAAATAAAATAAATGATTTTATTTAAATTAAATTTAGAAATGTTCTAATTCAATTAGAGTTCATAGGCCCAGTAAAGATCCAACAGGGTTGCTTTTATTGGAATTCACCCATAACTTCTGCTGCGGGCTGGTTTAGTTCCAACAATGGTATCGGAGCCCAATAGCCTGTGCCATCTAAATTAGTCATATTAGGGTTAACTAATTGAGCTTGCCCACTTAGTACGGTGTCTAGAAATGTAATGTCTAGAAATTTAGCTGGATAATCAAGTACCTTGTCCAAATCAGTTACCGGCCGGCTCGAAAGGTGAAGTGAGCCCAAAGGTTTCTCCTAAAAGAAAAGGCCTAACTTAATTTGAGACTTAGGCTAATTTTAAAAATCTTTTTGAAAATTAATGTTGAAGATTTTAAATTTAATAGTTAAATTTAAAATAAAACATGTTTATTACAAAAATATCATACTACTTAAGTTTTCAAAATGTTTCAAAATATTTATATAATAATGTTAAAATTTAAATTTATTAATTAGATTAATAAAATAAATTAATTAACTATGTTAATTAATTAATGCATATATGCATGTATTACATACCTTGATCTAAGCAGACTCCATATTTCTACCTTATTATGCAACCTTTAGAGTATAACCATATGGATTTTATTTATTGTACTTAATATAAGGGATAAGGGAGCTTAGATGTGGATGATATAGGCCTAGCCAAATGGAGAATAGGTGTAGTGTCACGACCCGATTTTTTGACGCTCGAAAATCGACATCAATACGTCCACTGCATTAAATGCCGAACAATCAAATGCCAGAAAAACAGACCGCAAGGTAAAAGAAGAAGGAGGTAGAAGAAAGAAATAGAAAACATCATCAGAATCTCACGATCGTGGCAGATTGATATATAATAGATAAATAACTGATCTTTACACAAAATGAACTATATCTGTTTTTACATTACACCATCAAAGTAAAACACGGTCAACAACAACATACTGGACAGTTATATTAACTTGTCCCCACAAAACTGAATACAAAGCTTATACTGCACAACGGAATATAGATCAAGTACTTGTGATACGTCTCGCCATCCAGCACATCCCCTATGCTCCATAGCAGTCCATCCAGAATCTGTACTCTACAATACTCGGTCCGACCCGAGCATTATAGTAAAATAACACCCGAATCAATTTGGAAAACCAGCATGAAAACGCACACTCAATTGGATCGTAAAAGTTTCCAAAACCCTTTAAAAATCAAAGGTATCTCGTTAGACCACGCCACAAATAAACATGTCAGGTTTTTACGATAATCAAAACATTTTTGTCAAATTCATCTAATATTAATAATAGTGTCCATAGAAAGTAAATAGAATCTAGCTGAAATGCTTGCATCTCATGTTCCAGCAATAGTTGGGCACAATCAAAACCGTACACGCGCTTATTGGAGATTGGATTCCATACAACGTGTAACAACTCTAGGTTGGAGATTACCTGTCAATATAGAATTATAATGATAAATATAATTTAATATTGTGATTAAAATTAAATTGGAAATTTTATATTATTTATTTGGAATAAACAATGAAATTGGAGTGAAACTGTGAAAATAAAGTTTAGAACCTTTTTTTTGGGTTGATAATAAGTGGAAAATGATTTTTTATTTAAAAAATGCAATAATTATGTAATTATTGCCAATTCTTCTATTTATGATTTTTTAAGAGAAGTAATTGATTTGTTTAAAGGGTGGTTTATTTTAATAGAAAGATGGGAATTGGTTTCTAGAGAATATGTTTTGGCCTTAAATTATAATGGTAAATGGTTTGAAATATTTATCTAAGTGAGAAAATAAATTATTGTGGAATTTTAGAATTGAAAATGTAACGACCCAACTTCCATACTCCAGGAAGTCGCATCGCTAATAAGAAAGAAGAGGATATAAAAGAGAAAGAAAGAGAAGAAGGAGAAACAACACATCAGAATCTAAACAGCGGAACGAATAAATTATATTAATAACATAAAATATTACACAGTTTACAACCACTATCTGATTACACAGATAATACAGCACATACTAGACAGTTATAAACACCTGTCTAGTATTTACAACATAATATAATCCAGAGACAACACAGAACACACAGCGGAATACTAATGTCTAACGCAGAAGCCTCCTCCTCCATTGCTCCTCCAATATTCGTCAAAGCTAACCCGAGTCTCTTGGCTACTCGTAAAAATTTGAGTACCCAAGAGTTTATGGAAAACAAAAATAAATTCCGGGTCAGACATGGGTCTGGTGTGAGTAACAGGTTAAAGTTGCTTAACTTTCAAAAACCTTTTGAAAAGAAAGGTATCACGTAAGACTTCCCACACATAAACATGGAAAAGTTTTTACCTTACGCTAACCAAAACATTTGATAGGAAACCCAGTGATATTATAATAGGGTCTAGGGTTTTCAAGTAAATATGAAATAGCCGAAATTGTTACATGATTAAATTCCAGCTACTAGCCACAAAAGTGGGTAATACAATCAAAACCGTTGGCACTTATTGGATTTTGGATTCCATACAATGGCACGGCTACTGGGGTACCGCCCGTCACAGTATGTGGCCTAGATCAACGTACCGAGGAGTACTCCCACTCCCCTGCAACACAAGGCCGGACCCATTCCTTACTGAATAGTTCCGAACAAGACAACCCCGCAGTTGGTGCGCAATTCCAACTGTCCACTAAGCCGAATAAAAAGGGACCTCTAGACAGGGATCAATCTTGCTCTCCAGTGGGCGCTACCCACGAAGCCTTGCTGCACCTCCCCTGTTTTAGCCATTCCCGGTTGATGAGGCTTAAGGCTACGATTACCTTTAGAGAACACATTATCTTAGAATGCTCATCGTCCACCTGACGATGTTCTGAAAGCATTCAATCCATACAAGTTCGTTCCAGGTTCGAACGAAACCGAAGGCATTATCTCGTTACACTCATTACGGAATCACCCACAGAGTTAACGACGATAACCCTTGCACTCTAAATCTCCATCTCGAATCTATAAGTACTATTCTGTCAAACTCATTACGGAATCACCCACAGAGTTATACTGACGTATAGCCCTTACACCTCGAGTCTTCACTTGCTCCACTTGTATTAACGACCTAACGTTTAATTGGAATCGATGTGGTTTTCGGATATCCAAATATGGAAACCCGATCCCGGTCTCATCGAAATCCAAAGCGTGTCTTTTAGGTCCAAGTTGTTTTAAAGTTTAAAACAAATTCAATTATATTATCTATATACACACAGATAAATATCTCATAGATTCACAACAGATAATTATCATTATCAAACCACAGATAATCCACATTATCACTATTAAAAGATAATCCATCTCAATATCACAATGCAACCAATGCATCCATATCAATCAACATTACTAATCTCATAGCTGAGATTCAAAACCATTTCAACAACCAATAATAACCATTCATAAGCAATGATCTATAATCATACTATCTATAATTAATTTAAAATGAATTAAATTAATTACATCATCTCTAATTAATTTAAAATGAATTAAATTAATTATTTACACAATATAAATCTTGCTTATATCATCATTAATTAATTACAAATTAATTAATTGATTAACCTCTCATTTATCATCTTAATTAATCAATCCTGATTAATTATACTTAAATTAATTCCACAAAATTAATTACTCTAAACCAAATACAGTAATTATCTTTTAATTACTTCATTTATTAATTAACTATAATTGATTACATTTAACCTTAATTAATTACAATTAATTAATTGTCCTTAATTACTTATTATTGATTAATTAATATTAATTAATCAATCTTAATTACACCATTAATTATATTAATTAATGATTCTTAATTAATTACTCAATATTAATTACTTCCAGTAATTAATTATCACTTAAACTATAATATTAAATCACCTTGATTAATCTCATTTAAAATTAACTACCATTAATTACTTATCAAATCACTTACCCCGTTATTAATTCCTTAATTAACCCCTTGATTAATCATACAAAATAATTTAATCCAAATATTTCACCATTCCATCATTATTCACTAATTACATCCAGTAATTACCTTTAATTACTTTACTGAGTAATCCCATTAATTACCTCAAGTAATTATTATCAAATCTCATGTTTAAAATTAATTAAACTTAATTAATTAATTTAAACCAACCTTAATAAACTTCATTAATTACATTAAGTAATTAGTGTCTTAATTACTTTTATTTAAGTAATTAAACTTAAATAAATTTCACAATTTATAAACATTAATTAATTAATTTAATTAATTATTGAAAATTAATCATATTAATTAATTACTAAATAAACTTTAGATAATGACCATCATTAACTATTATTTATTCTTTAATTACTTCTTAATTAATTCTATTTTAAATTAATCCCAATTATTAATTAAATAAATTAAATATATAAGTTACTTCCTCATTATCTTATTTATTTAATTATTTAATACCTTAATAATTTAAGATAAACCATTCCTTATTAATAGTTATATAAGTATCAAGTGTACTTAGAATATTGCAATTTAAAGTTTAAATTCAAATTCCATTTTTGAATCTAAATTTCAAAAATGATATTTATTAAAGCATTATCCAACTTAAATTCATTTATATTTCTTTTTAGAATAAATATAAATAACATTTAAAACTTATGATTAAAACTTATATAAGATAAGTCTTAATATACTTAATTTAATTAAAAACTAAGTTTAAAATACATTATTATTTCAAAAGGGAAATCAAGTTTAAAAACATTTGTTTGAAAACAATTTACTCCTAATTAAACAATTTAAATTTAAACTTGTTTGAAAATCATTCAAAAATTTTAACTTATTTAAATATCAGATTTTAAATTCAATATACTTGAAATCATTCTTTATTTAAATTGTTTTGAATTTAAACTTGAATTTACTCTTACTTTACACCTTGATTTTTAAAACTTCTTATTTAAAAATACAAATTCATTTAAAAAAAACTTGAAGATTTAAAAATCCTTAAGAAATCTAGACTTAGATTTGAATTTAAACTGCTAATTTAAAATTAGCTTTCAAATTTAAAATGAAATTTAAAATTTCCAGAAAACTGTCAATTTCTTATTATTATATTTTTTTTAAACTGAAAACCTCTTTTAAATTTTTAAAACTTATAAGATTCAAAATCATTTGAATCTATAATACAACTAGCTTTAAACCTAACTCAGATTTAAAACTTGACTTCACTTAAACATTTTGATTCAAATTTTAAAAAAAACTGCAGACAGTTTCTACAGGAAACTGTAATATTACAGTTACCCGAGCCACCTCAAAATGCTTCGAGTCTTCAAACACTTATCTTCGAGCAAATCTCAAAAGTACCCGAGTTCTACTTCGGGTCCTAAAATACCTTTATACCCAGAAACAACAGATCAAAGTAAATTGCAAGGTGCACGTGCACCGTGCCTCCGGCAATCACCAGTCACCTCCAGTGGCTTCATCACATCAACCTTCAACTCTCCAGTCCAATACATCCATCACCATACCCTTATCCACCTCGAATTTGAATTCGAGTTGAATTCTTAAAGCCTGAAACCATACAGTACAAACTCCCAAACCTGTCATCGTCTCATCCACCACCTTCTGACCACTGGCATACCATCAACTCCGGCCACGAGTCCATCCACCAACCCACCATCATTTCCCAAAAAAATCAAACAACTCGATCACTCCTACAAGAAGAACTGACCCAAGCAACCCACCCATCCTAAACTAGGGTTCTTTTTGAAATTTCGTCACCACAACCACCTCGTTGAATTGCAACGCTACCTAGTATTTTTCCTGACATCAACGACAACTCCTCCATCTCCCAGATGAATCCCGACACCTCAAATTTCCTAGATCACACAAAAACCCAAATTTCCCCTTATACAGTTTAACACAGGATAACACCATAACCCTTCCACTAAAAATCCTAATTTGTGTTCCAAAAATTAAGTTTTGATCTAGCTATTTAATTCCTATTACTGAATTCATAATTTGTTCAATATGAATTTACACATTTTTAAACTTAATTAACCAAACTCTGGTTTACAGAGATGTCTACAGGTTATTTTAATTTAACTAAAATTTTAAACTAAACTTATCTTAAACAAATAAGTTTGATTATATCTAAATTGAATCAGAGGTGTAAACCTATATGTTTGGATTATAGAACAAGAATCTGAACTCATGATCTATATAGAATCAGAGAGTAACCTTTAGAAACCACAAACATACATAGTCACAGCATAATGTATTCAAGTACACATTCAACACATTTTGTCACAGGGATTTAATCATGCAACTTATTTAAAAATTTAAACTTTAAAAACAGAATGTTACTCACCAGATTTAAAATGAAGGCAGAGCATTCCTATATTTGAAAAACAGGCTGATGAAAAGCTTCAGGAATCTCTACAAAGAGAAATCCATTTGCTTGAATTAAACTTTATATTCGAAAATGAAGTTGCTTGCTGATTATAAACTGGAATGTCTTGCTTCTTAAATTTAAAACTTCATGCAGACAGTTGCTTTGAATCCCAAAATTGCAGGCTACAGATTTACTTTGAAACCGACTTGCTTTAGATTCCAGATTGCAATTGAAAATGTACATGCATGTTCTTGTTTACAGATGCTTGCATTCCAGATTTTTAAATAAATGCAGGTTTGTGAAGTAGATTTGAAAATGATTTCAGGAATTTTGTTGTTGAATGGGAGTGTTTGTTAATATTTTTTTTCTTAAGTTGTTTGTCTTCAGATTTCTTTATTTTTAGAAGAAGATAATTTGATGAGGGAAGAAAATTTTTATATAAACTGAAATTATTCAAAAATAAAAACAAAAGAAAATGATAAATTAAGTTTTTGACACTTGTTTCACAATGCAACACTTGTCAAGTAAGTATATTTATTAATTAACACATGCTCATTTAATTTGTAAGTTGTTTACATTTGTCACAAATATTAATTAGTTATAATTAAATGTTAATTAGTATTTGTTAAATGTTAATATAGGATAAATGTAAGCTTGTATTACTTAATCATGTATTTATTTACATGTACATAATTTTTAAAATGAATAAATATTAAACTTATACAAATGATTCAAAATCAAAATAAAATAAAAAAACAATTATACTTTAGATTTAAAACTTTGAATTCATGTTCAAAACTAAATTTTGAAATCTAGTTTATTTACAAATACAATTACGAAATTTGAATTTTGGAAAACAATTATTTTTATTAAAGATTTATTTGTTAAAACAATGTATTATTATATTTTTAGAATTAACAATATTAAATAACCATAAATAACTTATAAAAGAAATTTTCTTCATATTAATAAATTATTTATTTTATCACATTATGTTTAAAAGAAACTCAAAATAATCTCATTGTTATTTATTTAAATTTTAAACTTGAGTTACACATATTTTAAATCATTTAATATTTATCTTAGGTATTTAAAACCATATTTTGTTTATTAAATAGCTTTTTAAAAGATTTAACTTTTAAATAAAATCATAATTTCCAATTTTACTAAAGATATAAATTTTATAAAAAATAGGATTCATTTCAAAACAACACTTATTTACAATATATACAATATTCTATATATATTATAAATAGAAAACAATTATTAGATTTAAAAAGATAAAATCTATCAATTAACTATTTATTTTATTTAATTATAAAATTAATTCAAATCTTATTACAAAGATTATCAAATCAATTCAATTTTTAATTCAGATTATTAAATTGATATTGCCAGAAATTCCTGGTCATCACATTCCTTCCCCCTTAAAAGAATTTCGTCCCCGAAATTTAAAACAAAGGTAATTTAATAATCTATTTAAAGGATTAAATTTTAAAAAAAACAAGCATATACCAATGATATGCCAACAACCATAGCAATCAATTCAAACAAATCTAATTATCCGAAAAATTCTGGATAAACTTTCACGAGTTTCCCCGGTATAAAATATCGGGATACTCGCTCTGTAGATTCCAAACAATCAATACTATTAAACTATAGAGCTCCTATTCATCTATATCTACAGAACTAGACAACATATCAGACTACAGACGAGTCTGACTCAACAACCAACCTCCATAACTGCTGGTTCCAAAATCAGAGATAGACCATATACGTACTCCCTCAGAGATACGTGAGACTCATCGAATTTCCAGTTATCAAAACTGACAATTCAATCTTGAAAACCAAATACCAATTCAACCAAAACACAGATGAGATCTAAAACATCTCGGAGTTAGCCTCCCAGACTTAATCAAAACTTATAGCTCCTGAATCAGAGAAAACCCCAACAATAACGAAGTCTCCAACTTCGAATTCCAAATTCCTCCTTCCCTTATCTACAAAAGTCTTCAGACAATCCTGGACTGCCAACATCCAAACTGATCAGCTTAACCCTTGCTGATTCCTTTAGAACAATCAAAACCAAAACAACCCAACACAATGATCTCCTCAAGATTAATCCAAACCAAAACACAATTCTATTCCATAAATAGCAGAAGACTACAAACTTCTCCCAAATCCGAAAAAGAAAATCAGAAACACTATCAAACTGCTTCCGCTGCACAACTCTGATCCGAAGTAGATAAGAAAATGCTGACAAGGAACACAAGCACCAACTGGACATTACCTCCAGAAATATAGTTCTACAATCCATAAGGAAAACTCAGAAATTCCTCCAAAACTGAGTTGCTTCATCAAATTCCATCTCCAGGAATAATTCTCCAACTAAACAGAACTATCAGTTCACTCCTGGAATTCTAGTTGATAAGAAAACTCAATCTCCAGATGCTGACAAATCTCTGTCTTCTTAGAGGACATCCAGAACAATCTTCAACAATCCAAGAGAACACTCAAACAATCGCAAGTCACTTTTGCGATCACCCAGATAAATTTCCAAACAAAACCGTTCTCTCTTAACAAATAGAACAACTTACACTGGTCTAGTCAATCCACTGAAGAAACGGATTCACTTAGCAGCTTCTGAACTCCATCTATAGAAAAACTACTCCGCTATGACCTCTCTATTGACACACAGAACACTCCGAGCTGCACTACTGTCGCCAATGCCAAACTTCTTAATCCAAAGTTCTTCGAAAATTCGGACTTCAAAGCAAACAGAAACACCACAACATCCTGCTGGCTTCAGCCACAACATCGAAGCAGACACACCTCCTAAAATTTATCCCCACGAAATATCTTCGAACAATCCATAGTCACTGCATCTCATCATGTAGTTACAACTTCCTGAGGTATCAAGATCCCTTCACTTACTCTAGCTCAACCAAACAGATCCAATCCTTACTCACCAAACTTTGTACTTCAAAGATGACTCTGAACCTTAACAGGTTTTCTTCAGAGATCGATGAAATACTTCAACACAACAAAACTTATTCGAGACGATATTAGATCTACAGTCTCGACAGATAAACTTCCAATCTCTACATACAAACTTCATCCAAGGGTAGTAATCGTGTTACAAACACTACTACCTTATCTACCTTTATAAGCTATATTGGAAAACCCGAACAGGTAACCCAACAGATAGGTAGAAATAGATAAATAAATATATATAAAATTACAAATACGCTCTCTCAAGATAGACACCACTACAGAGCCTAGGTATTCACTCAACCTAATGCTCTGATACCACTGTAACGACCCAACTTCCATACTCCAGGAAGTCGCATCGCTAATAAGAAAGAAAAGGATAGAAAAGAGAAAGAAAGAGAAGAAGGAGAAACAACACATCAGAATCTAAACAGCGGAACGAATAAATTATATTAATAACATAAAATATTACAAAGTTTACAACCACTATCTGATTACACAGATAATACAGCACATACTAGACAGTTATAAACACCTGTCTAGTATTTACAACATAATATAATCCAGAGACAACACAGAACACACAACGGAATACTAATGTCTAACGTAGAAGCCTCCTCCTCCATTGCTCCTCCAATATTCGTCAAAGCTAACCTGAGTCCCTTGGCTACTTGTAAAAATTTGAGTACCCAAGAGTTTATGGAAAACAAAAATAAACTCCGGGTCAGACATGGGTCTGGTGTGAGTAACAGGTTAAAGTTTCTTAACTTTCAAAAACCTTTTGAAAAGAAAGGTATCACGTAAGACTTCCCACACATAAACATTGAAAAGTTTTTACCTTACGCTAACCAAAACATTTGATAGGAAATCCAGTGATATTATAATAGGGTCTAGGGTTTTCAAGTAAATATGAAATAGCCGAAATTGTTACATGATTAAATTCCAGCTACTAGCCACAAAAGTGGGTAATACAATCAAAACCGTTGGCACTTATTGGATTTTGGATTCCATACAATGGCAGGGCTACTGGGGTACCGCCCGTCACAGTACGTGGACTAGATCAACGTACCGAGGAGTACTCCCACTCCCCTGCAACACAAGGCCGGACCCATTCCTTACTGAATAGTTCCGAACAAGACAACCCCGCAGTTGGTGCGCAATTCCAACTGCCCACTAAGCCGAATAAAAAGGGACCTCTAGACAGGGATCAATCTTGCTCTCCAGTGGGCGCTACCCACGAAGCCTTGCTGCACCTCCCCTGTTTTAGCCATTCCCGGTTGATGAGGCTTGAGGCTACGATTACCTTTAGAGAACACATTATCTTAGAATGCTCATCATCCACCTGATGATGTTCTGAAAGCATTCAATCCATACAAGTTCGTTCCGGGTTCGAACGAAACCGAAGGCATTATCTCGTTACACTCATTACGGAATCACCCACAGAGTTAACGACGATAACCCTTGCACTCTAAATCTCCATCTCGAATCTATAAGTACTATTCCGTCAAACTCATTACGGAATCACCCACAGAGTTATACTGACGTATAGCCCTTACACCTCGAGTCTTCACTTGCTCCACTTGTATTAACGACCTAACGTTTAATTGGAATCGATGTGGTTTTCGGATATCCAAATATGGAAACCCGATCCCGGTCTCACCGAAATCCAAAGCATGTCTTTTAGGTCCAAGTTGTTTTAAAGTTTAAAACAAATTCAATTATATTATCTATATACACACAGATAAATATCTCATAGATTCACAACAGATAATTATCATTATCAAACCACAGATAATCCACATTATCACTATTAAAAGATAATCCATCTCAATATCACAATGCAACCAATACATCCATATCAATCAACATTACTAATCTCATAGCTGAGATTCAAAACCATTTCAACAACCAATAACAACCATTCATAAGCAATGATCTATAATCATACTATCTATAATTAATTTAAAATGAATTAAATTAATTACATCATCTCTAATTAATTTAAAATGAATTAAATTAATTATTTACACAATATAAATCTTGCTTATATCATCATTAATTAATTACAAATTAATTAATTGATTAACCTCTCATTTATCATCTTAATTAATCAATCCTGATTAATTATACTTAAATTAATTCCACAAAATTAATTACTCTAAACCAAATACAGTAATTATCTTTTAATTACTTCATTTATTAATTAACTATAATTGATTACATTTAACCTTAATTAATTACAATTAATTAATTGTCCTTAATTACTTATTATTGATTAATTAATATTAATTAATCAATCTTAATTACACCATTAATTATATTAATTAATGATTCTTAATTAATTACTCAATATTAATTACTTCCAGTAATTAATTATCACTTAAACTATAATATTAAATCACCTTGATTAATCTCATTTAAAATTAACTACCATTAATTACTTATCAAATCACTTACCCCGTTATTAATTCCTTAATTAACCCCTTGATTAATTATACAAAATAATTTAATCCAAATATTTCACCATTCCATCATTATTCACTAATTACATCCAGTAATTACCTTTAATTACTTTATTGAGTAATCCCATTAATTACCTCAAGTAATTATTATCAAATCTCATGTTTAAAATTAATTAAACTTAATTAATTAATTTAAACCAACCTTAATAAACTTCATTAATTACATTAAGTAATTAGTGTCTTAATTACTTTTATTTAAGTAATTAAACTTAAATAAATTTCATAATTTATGAACATTAATTAATTAGTTTAATTAATTATTGAAAATTAATCATATTAATTAATTACTAAATAAACTTTAGATAATGACCATCATTAACTATTATTTATTCTTTAATTACTTCTTAATTAATTCTATTTTAAATTAATCCCAATTATTAATTAAATAAATTAAATAAATAAGTTACTTCCTCATTATCTTATTTATTTAATTATTTAATACCTTAATAATTTAAGATAAACCATTCCTTATTAATAGTTATATAAGTATCAAGTGTACTTAGAATATTGCAATTTAAAGTTTAAATTCAAATTCCATTTTTGAATCTAAATTTCAAAAATGATATTTATTAAAGCATTATCCAACTTAAATTCATTTATATTTCTTTTTAGAATAAATATAAATAACATTTAAAACTTATGATTAAAACTTATATAAGATAAGTCTTAATATACTTAATTTAATTAAAAACTAAGTTTAAAATACATTATTATTTCAAAAGGGAAATCAAGTTTAAAAATATTTGTTTGAAAACAATTTACTCCTAATTAAACAATTTAAATTTAAACTTGTTTGAAAATCATTCAAAAATTTTAACTTATTTAAATATCAGATTTTAAATTCAATATACTTGAAATCATTCTTTATTTAATTTTTTTTGAATTTAAACTTGAATTTACTCTTACTTTACACCTTGATTTTTAAAACTTCTTATTTAAAAATACAAATTCATTTAAAAAAAACTTGAAGATTTAAAAATCCTTAAGAAACCTGGACTTAGATTTGAATTTAAACTGCTAATTTAAAATTAGCTTTCAAATTTAAAATGAAATTTAAAATTTCCAGAAAACTGTCAATTTCTTATTATTATATTTTTTTAAAACTGAAAACCTCTTTTAAATTTTTAAAACTTATAAGATTCAAAATCATTTGAGTCTATAATACAACTAGCTTTAAACCTAACTCAGATTTAAAACTTAACTTCACTTAAACTTTTTGATTCAAATTTTAAAAAAAACTGCAGAGAGTTTCTACAGGAAACTGTAATATTACAGTTACCCGAGCCACCTCAAAATGCTTCGAGTCTTCAAACACTTATCTTCGAGCAAATCTCAAAAGTACCCGAGTTCTACTTCGGGTCCTAAAATACCTTTATACCCAGAAACAACAGATCAAAGTAAATTGCACGGTGCACGTGCACCGTGCCTCCGGCAATCACCAGTCACCTCCGGTGGCTTCATCACATCAACCTTCAACTCTCCAGTCCAATACATCCATCACCATACCCTTATCCACCTCGAATTTGAATTCGAGTTGAATTCTTAAAACCTGAAACCAAACAGTACAAACTCCCAAACCTATCATCGTCTCATCCACCACCTTCTGACCACTGGCATACAATCAACTCCGGCCACGAGTCCATCCACCAACCCACCATCATTTCCCCAAAAATCAAACAACTCGATCACTCCTACAAGAAGAACTGACCCAAGCAACCCACCCATCCTAAACTAGGGTTCTTTCTGAAATTTCGTCACCACAACCACCTCGTTGAATTGCAACGCCACCTAGTATTTTTCCTGACATCAACGACAACTCCTCCATCTCCCAGATGAATCCCGACACCTCAAATTTCCTAGATCACACAAAAACCCAAATTTCCCCTTATACAGTTTAACACAGGATAGCACCATAACCCTTCCACTAAAAATCCTAATTTATGTTCCAAAAATTAAGTTTTGATCTAGCTATTTAATTCCTATTACTGAATTCATAATTTGTTCAGTATGAATTTACACATTTTTAAACTTAATTAACCAAACTCTGGTTTACAGAGATGTCTACAGGTTATTTTAATTTAACTAAAATTTTAAACTAAACTTATCTTAAACAAATAAGTTTGATTATATCTAAATTGAATCAGAGGTGTAAACCTATATGTTTGGATTATAGAACAAGAATCTGAACTCATGATCTATATAGAATCAGAGAGTAACCTTTAGAAACCACAAACATACATAGTCACAACATAATGTATTCAAGTACACATTCAACACATTTTGTCACAGGGATTTAATCATGCAACTTATTTAAAAATTTAAACTTTAAAAACAGAATGTTACTCACCAGATTTAAAATTAAGGCAGAGCATTCCTATATTTGAAAAACAGGTTGATGAAAAGCTTCAGGAATCTCTACAAACTGAAATCCATTTGCTTGAATTAAACTTTATATTTGAAAATGAAGTTGCTTGCTGATTATAAACTGGAATGTCTTGCTTCTTAAATTTAAAACTTCATGCAGACAGTTGCTTTGAATCCCAAAATTGCAGGCTGCAGATTTACTTTGAAACCGACTTGCTTCAGATTCCAGATTGCAATTGAAAATGTACATGCATGTTCTTGTTTACAGATGCTTGCATTCCAGATTTTTAAATAAATGCAGGTTTGTGAAGTAGATTTGAAAATGATTTCAGGAATTTTGTTTTTGAATGGGAGTGTTTGTTATATTTTTTTCTTAAGTTGTTTGTCTTCAGATTTCTTTATTTTTAGAAGAAGAAAATTTGATGAGGGAAGAAAAGTTTTATATAAACTGAAATTATTCAAAAATAAAAACAAAAGAAAATGATAAATTAAGTTTTTAACACTTGTTTCACAATGCAACACTTGTCAAGTAAGTATATTTATTAATTAACACATGCTCATTTAATTTGTAAGTTGTTTACATTTGTCACAAATATTAATTAGTTATAATTAAATGTTAATTAGTATTTGTTAAATGTTAATATAGGATAAATGTAAGCTTGTATTAGTTAATCATGTATTTATTTACATGTACATAATTTTTAAAATGAATAAATATTAAACTTATACAAATGATTCAAAATCAAAATAAAATAAAAAAAAACAATTATACTTTAGATTTAAAACTTTGAATTCACGTTCAAAACTAAATTTTGAAATCTAGTTTATTTACAAATACAATTACGAAATTTGAATTTTGGAAAACAATTATTTTTATTAATGATTTATTTGTTAAAACAATGCATTATTATATTTTTAGAATTAACAATATTAAATAACCATAAATAACTTATAAAAGAAATTATCTTCATATTAATAAATTATTTATTTTATCACATTATGTTTAAAAGAAACTCAAAATAATCTCATTGTTATTTATTTAAATTTTAAACTTGAGTTACACATATTTTAAATCATTTAATATTTATCTTAGGTATTTAAAACCATATTTTATTTATTAAATAGCTTTTTAAAAGATTTAACTTTTAAATAAAATCATAATTTCCAATTTTACTAAAGATATAAATTTTATAGAAAACAGGATTCATTTTAAAACAACACTTATTTATAATATATACAATATTCTATATATATTATAAATAGAAAACAATTATTAGATTTAAAAAGATAAAATCTATCAATTAACTATTTATTTTATTTAATTATAAAATTAATTCAAATCTTATTACAAAGATTATCTAATCAATTTAATTTTTAATTCAGATTATTAAATTGATACTGCCAGAAATTCCGGGTCATCACAGAAAATGTAGACTTTTGCATTTAATTATGAAAATAGTGCATTTTTGTAAAATAAAGGATTTTGATGATAAAAACGTCTTAAAAATAAATTTTTATCTATTTATATGATGGAAAATGTTTTGTTCTATTAGTATGTGAATTTACATATTTTTCTTATGCAAAAATGTGGAAAGAAAATGTATTTTAGTTTTGTAAATTGTGTAAATATGAACATTTTTGATTAGGTATCAATTAATCCTAGGCTATTTTATTTTTTCTCTTTATTTTGGGTCTAAATGGACCATTAGTGCTTTCTGGATAATTGAAATAAGAAGCAAACAAAGTTCAGTACGTTCATTTTCTGACCTCGCTTCTTCTTCCTCATCTGTAAACTAAGAATAGTAAATAGAAACTATCAAATTTCTTAATTTCAAGCCTCAAAAATTCAAATAAACTCAAAAAATTAAAATCTTTCTCAAACTAGAGAGATAATCAACAGGTAATCAAACTCCAAATCTTTTAGTTTCATCAAATTTCTAAATTTCAGAGATGGGTTTTTTTAAATTTGTGTTTATTTCCCTTTGCATGTAACGTTTCTTAGTTCCTACAGGTTATTAAACGCCAATTTCATCTCCAAGCTCCAAACTTTCTGCTAAATCTGAGATTTTACATACTACAGCAACTTGAGTATCATTCTCACAAAATCTATCTCATGCAATGCAAAAATCGCAGGTTGAAATCAAAAATTTGCTAAAAAATTCGTTTTTGAACTATTTTGATTTTCTGTGTAAACTGTCTTGAGTTGCAACTTTGTGCAGTCATATCTCTCTATTCCGCAATGAAATGCTAGAGGATTTTTTTTCTCGACCATGTTTCGTCGATAAAGCATGTTAAATATCAGGTCATTTCGACCAATATAGCTTATAGAAACATGCTGCCAAACTTTGACTTGGAGCATGTTTTGCCCAGATTTTACAGTGAAAACACTGCCTGAGTCCAACTTGGAAACATCATATCTTTTTCATGCTTTGTCTAAATTGAATTATTCTTGGTGCAGTTTAAAGTGTTATTGTTGGTCTTTATGCATGTTAAATTTCAGGTCATTTCGACCTATATAGCCTATAGAAACATGCTGCCGAACTTTGACTCGGAGCATGTTTTTGCCCAGATTTTACAGTGAAAACACTTACCTCGTCTAACTTTGAGACATTATATCTTTTTCATGCTTTGTCTAAATTGAATGATTCTTGGTGCAGTTCAAAATTTTATTGTTGGTATTTTGGACGTTAAATTTCAGGTCATTTCAATCTATATAGCTTAAAGAAACATGCCGCCGAACTTTGATTCGGAGCATGTTCTTGCCAAGATTTTCCAGTGAAAACGCTGCCTGAGTCCAAATTTGAGACATCATAACTTTCTCACACTTTATCTAAATTGCATGATACTTTTTTTGTTTGAAAGCCGAAGTTTTCTATTATAGGCTTCACAATTTTCTGATTAATCCGATCAAATTTAGTTCTCTGCTTCATGCCTGAAATTTGAACCCCAGAGGGTTTTCAGACTGTGCATTTTTGGTTTTTGAACCGCTGCAAACATGGTCTGATTACATGTCTGAGACATCGTGACTTTTTCATTTCCAGTCGAAATTCATTGATTCTTTTTATGTTTGAAAGATAAAGTTTTCTAGTTTCTGTATACTAATTTTTAGTTCAATCAAAGGTCGTTTGTCCATCTTTTTTATATCCGAAAGTTGAACCTAGAGAAGATTTCAGACCCGGGTACTGTTTTGGCAAAGTGTTTTTATGTTCTCTTTCTGTCCGATTTTTAACTTATACTTCATGTTATTATGATACTTCTGAAATGCTTTGAGGGCCATGATGCCTATCAATAGGCTAGCCAAGTTTTGATGAATTTGAAATTCAAATTTGAATTGAATTTGAATGACGGTTTTGAGTGATTTCTTTGATTTCGAGCACAGATTTTTCAAATAATTTTGAAATAATTTTTTAAATATGTTGGCATTAAAAATAATTGTTATGTAATATTTTTAAATTATTTTAAGCTATAAAATTTATTTATTCTCTATAATAATGGAATTTTCAAATATCGTTTTCATAATTGATTTCGAAAAAGGGTTTTCAAAAGCTTGTTTTCTCAAATAAATTATTTTATATATATAATTCACACTTTTATACTATTCGAACGTATGAGAAAATGAAATAAACGATTTACTAAAGCACGTTGTATGGGACATGTGCATTTACTATTTCGGTTAATTTCGGACTTGTACGATCGAAGCTATTTGAGATTATTGATTCTGAGATGTTTTGTCATTTTATGGCGTATTTCAAGTTTTATAATTTCTATTTATTAGAATTATTTACGATGGCAAATATTTGGCAAGTAGTATGGTTTAAGATCTCCTATGCAGGAGTATGGTCGATGAGAACCATCATGATGTTTTGTTTACTTGCCAATGATATAAGGAAAGTCTTGAGTTTATAGTTTCATATTTTGTGATTTATGGTTTATGAGGAACCATCATGATGTTTTCACTTGTCGACGAGATGAGACAATTTACGATGCCATTTAATACTGTCGATGAGATGAGACAAGTATGGTGTCTCTTTATCACTCGCCTATGAGACAAGGCGAAATATAATTTTTTGAGTTTTATGATGTTTCTAGTGTGGCATCGACTAACGGCTGGTAAACCGCTAAGTGTGAATGTGTGGTATGAGATACACTAACACTTTTCAGGTTCCTATCCATGAGTTTGTGACACATTCACGATGTTTACCTAACAGAACTGCTTTGAGAGGTGTTAGCGACCTTGTCATGAGGACGAACTGCTTTGGGAGGTGTTACGACCTTGTTAGGGTTGACAAAATAGCTTGGAGAGGTGTTAGCGACCTTGTCATGAGGACGAACTGCTTTAGGAGGTGTTAGCGACCTTGTTAGGGCTAACAATTAGCTTGGAGAGGTGTTAGCGACCTTGTCATGACGACGAACTGCTTTAGGAGGTGTTAGCGACCTTGTTTGAGGCTTCGACCGTTTGACTTTAACATGTGCAGCATTTCTTCGGCATTACAATCGGGGATTTGGCCTATCGGGATTTTCTGAGTTTTCTGTTTTATTGTGATTTCACCTTTTTAAGATGTTTTATTACATCGATAGCCTAGTGATATATGAGATGTTATATATATATGATGATTTCAATTATAATGTCTTGAACTCTTATCGAGTTCCTTGAGTTATGAGTTTGGATAATTTCAGGATTTTATAGGATATTCTATGTTTTGCCATTTTGGCGAGTTGAGATTGAGATTTATATACATTTATACCGATGAGATGAGGTATAACTGAATTTGGAGATTCATCTATAATTGAGTTTTGGATCATCCTATTTGAGGATGTCTTATGTTTTCCATTTTGGCGAGAGTTGTATTGATGTTTCTCCTTTTGAGGAGATTTGGTTCATGAAAACCATGTAGACATTTAGGGATGTCACCGATGATATGAGGCACTTGTATCTGATTTGAGTATTGAGTTTGAGTTACCTCCTTTAAGGTATTTGTTTACTTAAGTAGCGTTTATTGCTTAAGCGTGGAGATTATGAGTTTATGGATTCATTCTTCTCTTTCGAGAAGAAGTATCTTCATGTCTATTCTGCTTCATATTAACGATATTGACTGATTTGTGTAGCTAGACTGACCCGTGTATTTATACTCGGGTCAGAATGAGTTGTTTCAGTATCATCTATTGGACTTAGCTTGAAGTTGATGCTGGATATCAGCTCTCCTTTCTCTTGAGCAATTTCTGTTCTTCTGCATACTCTGATGTGTTTGATTCAATATATATGGTGTGGTCGAGTACCACCTTTATTGTATTCATATTGTATTGTACTAAACATGTATCGGTGTATGTATATATATATATATATAAATGATGTTGATTACTGTTCCGTGATGTGTTTTACATTTAGTTATTGTATTTTGTTCTAATAGATCCGTTAGCCACCTATAGTTTTGGATTATGCATTTACTGTGTATGTCGTTCCATTGAGATAGAAAAGAAAAATCATATTGTATTTATCGATGTATTCAGTAGATGTTAAGACAAAGTTATAAATGGTCGCCATTAACCAGCCCTATTCTCCGCTTTAGTAGACGGAACTACTTGTTAATTCTCTTTACTAAGGTGGGTCTTGGGTTGGGGCGTTACATTTGGTATCAAAGCTTTGGTCTGACCAAAGTAGAATAAACACAGAACAATACGTATATCGCGATACATCGAAGTACAATACGAGTGAATCACTGTCCTTTATTCGAGCTTGTTTTCGAATCGTGCTTTGATTCTTTTTGAGTTTTGGGATATGTTGAGATGGAATATGTCTAGGGATATAAATTGTATTCCGTAGTATTCCATAATTAAGCTTGAATGATTCTTGGTGCAGTTTAAAGTGTTTGTTTGTCTTTATGCATGTTAAATTTGAGGTCATTTCGACCTATATAGCTTATTGAAACATGCTGCCGAACTTTGACTCGAGCATGTTTTTGCCTAGATTTTACAGTGAAAACACTGCCTGGGTCTAACTTGGAGACATTACATCTTTTCATGCTTTGTCTAAATTGAATGATTCTTGGTGCAGTTCGAAGTTTTGTTGTTGGTCTTTAAATTTCAGGTCATTTCGACCTATATAGCTTAGAGAAACATGCTGCCGAACTTTGACTCGGAGCATCTTTTTGCCCAAATTTTCCAGTCAAAACACTGTCTAAGTCCAATTTTGAGACATCATAACTTTCTCACACTTTATTTAAATTGCATGATACTTTTTTTGTTTGAAAGCTGAAGTTTTCTATTATAGGCTTAACAATTTTCAGATTAATCCAATCAAATTTGGTTCTCTGTTTCATGCCTGAAATTTGAACTCCAGAGGGTTTTCAGGCCTGTGTATTTGTTGGTTTTTGAACTGCTGCAAACATCGCCTGATTACATGTTTGAGATAGTGTGACCTTTTCATTTCCAGTCGAAGTTCATTGATTCTTTTTTGTTTGAAAGATGAAGTTTTCTAGTTTGTGTGTACTAATTTTTAGTTCAATCAAAGGTCTTTTGTTCATCTGTTTTATATCCGAAAGTTGAACCCAGAGAAGATTTCAGACCTGGGTATTATTTTGGCCAAGTGTTTTTGTGTTCTTTTTCTGTCCGATTTTTAACTTATACTTCATGTTTTTGTGATATTTCTGAAATGTTTTGAGGGCTATGATGCCTATCAATAGGCTAGCCAAGTTTTGATGAATTTGAAATTCAAATTTGATTTAAATTTGAATTGAATTTAAATGACGGTTTTGAGCGATTTCTTTGATTTCGAGCATATATTTTCCAAATAATTTTGAAATAATTTTTTAAATATGTTGGCATTTAAAATAATAATTATGTAATATTTTGAAATTATTTTAAGCTGTAAAAACTATTTATTCTCTATAATAATGGAATTTTCAAATATCATCTTCAAAATTGATTTCGGAAAATGGTTTTTAAAAGCTTGTTTTCTCAAATAAATTATTTTATATATATAGTTCATACTTTTATACTATTCAAACGTATGAGAAAGAGAATTAAACGATTTAGTAAAACACGTGGTATATGACATGTGCGTTTACTATTTCGGTTAATTTCGGACTTGTACGATCGAAGCTATTTGAGATTATTGATTCTGCGATATTTTGTCATTTTATAGCGTATTTTAAGTTATATAATTTCTATTTATTGGAATTATTTATGATGGCTAATATTTGGCAAGTAGTATGGTTTGAGATCTCCTATGTAGGAGTATGGTCGATGAGAACCATCACCATGTTTTGTTTACTTGCCAATGATATAAGGCAGGTCTTGAGTTTATGATTTCATATTTTGAGGTTCACCGATTATGAGGAACCATCATGATGTTTTCACTTGCCGACGAGATGAGACAAGTTATGATGCCATTTAATACTTGACGATGAGATGAGACAAGTATGGTGTCTCTTTATCACTCGCCAATGAGACTAGACGAGATATAATTTCTGAGTTTTATGATGTTTCTAGTGTGGCATCGACTAACGGCTGGTAAACCGCTAAGTGCGAATGTGTGGTGTGGGACACACGTTAACACTTTTTGGGTTTTTATCCATGAGTTTATGACACATTCACGATGTTTACCTAACAGAACTGCTTTAAGAGGTGTTAGCGACCTTGTCATGAGGACAAACTGCTTTGGGAGGTGTTAGCGACCTTGTTAGGGCTGACAAAATAGCTTGGAGAGGTGTTAGCGACCTTGTCATGAGGACGAACTGCTTTGCGAGGTGTAGCGACCTTGTCTGAGGCTTCGGCTGTCTAAGTTTAGCACGTGCACCATTGCTTCGGCATTACAATGGGGGATTTGGCCAATCTGGATTTTCTGAGTTTTTCTGTTTTATTGTGATTTCACCTTTTTAAGATGTTTTATTACATCGATAGCCTAGTGCTATATGAGATGTTATATATATGGTGATTTCAATTATAATGTCTTGAACTCTTATCGAGTTCCTTGAGTTTTGAGTTTGAATAACTTCAGGATTTTATAGGATATTCTGGGATTTGCCATTTTGGCGAGTTGAGATTTATATACATTTATACCGATGAGATGAGGTATAATTGAATTTGGAGATTCATCTATAATTGAGTTTTGGATCATCCTATTTGAGAATATATTATGTTTTCCATTTTGGCGAGAGTAGTATTGATGTTTCTCCTTTTGAGGAGATTTGGTTCATGGAAACCATGTTGACATTTAGGGATGTCGCCAATGATATGAGGCACTTGTATTTGATTTGAGCATTGAGTTCGAGTTACCTCCTTCGAGGTATTTGTTTACTTAAGTTGTAACGCCCCGAAAATTTTCGACTTTCGAAAATTCAACATCGACATTCACTTTATCGACTGTCGAGAAATCGAAGGCCAAAAACCGGAATGTTATGGGTTTTAAAAAGAATTTAAGAAAAAGGAAGAAGAAAGAAGAGAGAAAATAGAGGGAAAAGATAGAGAAGAAAACAGAAAATAGGAAGAAGAGAAAATAGAAAAGAGAACAGAAAATTTTAAAATAGAAGAAAAAGAGAATAGAGAATTTGAAAACAGAGGGAAAATAGAACGGAACAGAAAACAACAGAACAACAGAATCTCACAATTCGCAGCGGAACAACATATAATAATAAATGAATAATCTTTAAACAAAGAACTATATCAGTTATTACATTTTATACATTTCATTTCATTACATCATATCATCAGAGTATACAACAACAAACAACAAATAGTGCAGCGGAAAAAGAAGTACTATATAACTAGTAATACGCCATGCGATCCAGCTTGCCTCCAGCAATTCCAGAATATCCAGAATATCCTGATAAACCTTAACTCTTGACTGCCCGTGTGGAAATTGGTGGGCACCCAGAGTTTAGGAAGGAAAACAATAAACTCCAAGTCAGTCATAAGACTGGTGTGAGAACTCAAAACAGTTTATTTATCTTTGAAAACAAAATAGAGGAATATTTTTAAGTTCAATTCGCAATGCTTTTAAAAATGAGACTACCATAAGACCTCCTGCCACACACACAATGCAAACGCAGATTTGGAGAAGATTTCTCCTTATGATAGTCAAAGATGCTTGATACGCATTTAAAAGAACATTTTATATTATTACTAGTGCATAGTGTAGAAGAAATTCATTTCGAAAGTAGAATATAAATCTTAGCCAGCATATGTACCATTATATTATGCCTACTATAGCTACCTCCTGAGGAAGCAGGTTCTACAACTAAAACCGTACAAGTCACGTATTGTTTCTTTGGATTTCCAACGAATGATCAGGCCAAGGAACTTCCCATTGCCACATGGAAACGCCTCTGGCTGGACGTCCCCGAGAACTTAACCAGCTCTCTGCCAACACAAGGCCGGGTTACCTTTATCACTAGGTAACTACTACACGAATATGGCATCCCCCGGTCCCATTGGACCTTTAACCGAGCGCTCGTCACCAACAACACCACACAGTAATAAAATATAGTGTTTCAACATGAGTAAATATCTAGGCTCCATACCATGATACCACCCTTTCCAGAAGGAAATGCACATACCCTAAAGGGTGCTACCCCTCATAACCTTGCCGCATCTTTCCTGTTTTGACCATTCACGGGGTGTGAGGCTCGACGAATTCACGTCCACAAAAACATACTTTATACAAAAGCCATGCTTTGGGTCAACAAATGATCAACACAATGATCACAAGGATAGACGATCAAATAAATGATCCTATCACAAATAATCAACACAATGATCATTTCACAGCAACACTCAGCATGTCACATTACCAAATTGGGAATATATCGCTGATAACTTCAACTATATAACCTCTGAGCTCGTACGTCTCAGAGAAGGGTGTTAAGCTAAAAGAATAAATTCTCCGCCACCAACAGAAATATATTTGAAAGAAATCGGCTTTATATCTCAACTTGTAATGTCAGGCATACAATCCATACAAGTCTGTTCCGGGCTCGAACAAAACCGAAGGCACTTTTTACGAAGCCCTTGCAATCCGGGTATTCACAATCCCGATCGAATTTCCCATCACTTAAGGAATCTCTATACCAGGAGCTACCCAGTGCAGAAACAATCGATAGGTCATCCTATCGCTTTCACAAATACTCGGTCTTCAACACCGATCTTCAATGCAATTCACGACGACGTATCACATATTCGGAATGGGTTATACGACCCCATGGTCCTTTCCCGGTTAACCCGAATAGTGAGCGCTTATTCAAAAATAAGTGTGGCATTCAAATTCAAACAAATCACATCAAGTACCCATTCAAAGGGAAATATTGATAGTCGGCTATTGAACTATCAATAGATATGCACACATCACCAGATTCCAAATAATTTTCTAAATTATTTATTTTCCAAAATATCTTTACAAGATATATAATTTCACGCTTCAAAAATAAATCAATATTTATTTTTAAACCACTTCTACTTTCTTTTATAAATTCAATAGTGAATTTATAATTCCAAAATATCAATGAATATTCGATTTAAATTATTCATTTCAATTTATCTTTTCAATTTATCTTCAAAAAGATAAATTCTCAAAATATTCACTTTATATTGGAAAACATTTCCATACTTATTTATTCATAAGTAATTCACAAATTTTATTTATTTTCAACACTTAGAAAATATTCTATATACTTAAATCGGAATTAAGTATATATTTCATTCTTTAAGGAAATCATTCTCTTTAACATATTTATTTGGGCCAAAACGAATGTTGCGTAAAACATCGTTACGACAACCCAAAATCACTAGTATAGGGATTCGAAATTTAAATAGATATATAAATCCCAATACTATACAAAACATTTCTTTTCGGAAATCATTTACTATAACAACAGTGTTATAGTCCACCATTTCCTTTTATTTCTCGAAAACGTCTATTTCAACAATAAATGTTGAAATCTATGGTTTCGAATCTCAACATATTTTAAAACATCGTTAGATCGTTTTAATTCTATTTAAAACATTCACATTCTAAACATTTCTTTAACGTATTATTCACTATTCAAAAACGTGAATATACTACGTTAACAAATTTCATCAATTCTATGCATTTTATTTCAAAGGATTATTCACGGTCTAAAAACGTGAATATAACTCCATACATAAGTTATAATAATTTACTTATCAAAATAAGTCATTTCGAATTTATAAAACAACGTTTATAAATTCCATTTCTATTTATTTATAAAAACTTCCTTTTTATAAATTCTTTTATTAACCTATTCCAGTTTATAACTCAATTATAAACTAAAAGTTCATATTATAAGTTAAATACTTATAAAACGATTATTTTACAATATCGTTCCTTTAGAGACTTTCCAATTTATAAATCTTATAACTTATAAGATCCATTTATCTAACTAATCTATTCTTCAAATAATTTCACCAAATTTATAAATCTTACTATTTATAAATTTCTTTTATAACTTCACAGTTTATAATTCTATAAATTTCATTCATTTATGAATTTCATTTTCACTTCATTCAAACACTTATAAAAACTCGTTTTATAAGTCAATATTTCAATTTATAAATATCCGTTTATAAATCCCTTAATATAAATCAATTTATATTATTCTTTTAAAACGTCTTTAATTTCCTTTATAGTTTCACCATTTTGATTTATAAAATAATCAAATTTTTTAAATCCTATTTTTAAACTTTTATAATATATTCAAAAATCCAATTTAAACTATTTTATAAAATCATAAATCCCCTATTTCTCAAAAATCAACTTTTAACTATATTTCACAAAATCAGCTTTTTAACTATATTTCACAAAACCATAATTTTTATAACATAAAAATTTATATCGTTTATTTATTTAAAATGGATCAATTTCAAAAATATTTAATATTTTCAAAGATCATTTTGAAAAATCATTTTAAAATCCCAAAATCTGGGTCCAATGATGCTACACACCAAATAGTCAATCACGACAACAACGATATCATATATCAATATGAAAATCCATCAAATATCAAAATATTTGAAATTAAATAAAAACTGTTGAGGAATCCAGTTGGATCCCTCCAACCTGTTTTCCTGCATCCAAAAACATTAGCACAATACCAATTTCGCTCCAGTACGAAATTATCGCGGTATATGTTTTTAATAAATATTATCCGCTTAATAACGGCGCAATAGGGTCTCATCCGCTAAACAAAAAATGCGGGAAATCAATAACTCCAATATATACATATGCCAATATATATATATTGCTATTATATATAATACCAATTTCACTGTTTATGAAATATTCGCGGTATATGTTTTTAATAAATAACATCCGCTTACTAACGGCGTATAATGTCTATTTTAACAATCAATGAAAATCAATCATCATTCATACATGCATTCAAATATTTTAAAACTAACTATTTAAAATAAAATCGAAACTGATTCGATTGAGTGAGAAGTTCTCACCTTGATTTTATTTTCGTTTTCAGCTTTTATTTCGAATAAAATTAAACGCGCGTTTAATTTTACCCAAAATTCTCACTAACTCCAAACGACTCCAAACCAACTCCATCGCGTAGTGCTCGACGATACGATTCCAACGCAACTGGTTTCGCGCGTTTTCGACCTCGTATGAAAAAGTTATGAATATTTGAAGTTTACACAAATTTTTATATAATAATTACAACATAACTTTATATATTTTAAACCCAAATTAATTACAACCGTTGGATCCATGCCCTCCTCATCAGGCCCGCACGCAAGCTTCTTCCCCCTCCACGTTTCTTGCTCCAGAACATGATGCTAAGGCCGAACCCATCAATGCATATTAGGGTTTAATTATGCATCGCCAATACTCGACGAAACTCGATCAAACCACTTGCAAATCGAAGCTCTTCGCGAGAGCTACCTCCACCACCAACATCATGTAGCTCGGCCCCCTCTAGTGCCTAGGGTTGCGTGCGCAACTGGCCATGAACGGCCCCATGTAGCTCCCTCCACACGACACCAAACACGATCTCCACCGTTCACATCGAAGCTCTCACTCCCCTCTCCAACTTTCATGTTGACAACTTCCTCTAATTGTTGACGGATTGGAAGATCTAGAGGGAAGAAGTTGGAACATTTCTGGCCATTAGTTGTATAAGTGGCGGCTAGGGTTATAGTATTAGGGGTTTTTTTTTTTTTAATTTATGAAGGGGTAGGGTGCTATTTATAGGAAAATCGATCGACACCATTCATCCGGAAATTCCGAACTCCGATTTACGCGCCGTAACCAGCGTTTCTAAGGTTTACCCCGCGTTCCGGACACAATGGAACAGGTCTCAGAAGCTAATTCGGACATCTGTGCGAGTTATGGCTGCAAACGTTCAATTTAAATTAAACCGATTTAAATCGATTTCTAGGCGTTTTAATTTGTATCGGACAAACGGTAAATCCAATCGACTTGAAATTTGAAACCTTACAATAATATCACATTACAGATCCGATGAAACTGGTTTCGTCGAAATCCGAGACTTTTTGAAAAATGGCTATTTTGACTCGCCAAATTTATATTAAAAAATAATTCGATGCGTTTCGAGCTGCCACGATCAAACGATAAATCCGATTGACACGAAAATTGAAATCTGGTAATAACTAACTATTACGGATCCAATGGAACTGGTTTCGTTCAATTCTGAGACTGTTCAAAAATTGGCTATTTTCACTAGTCGATTTAAATATTAAAATATTCAATTTTCACAAATTAACTTTTAATTCGATTTTAAAAGTTCTAAAATATCATTCTAACTTCAATATGATAAAATAAAATTTTACAAATCATTTTCAATCATATTTAACTCGATTTTCAATTATTTCACATAATTTAACGTATTAAATTATCGATTTAATTATCCAATTAAATCCAATAAATCGAAATAAAATTTATTCGACTTATAAATTCCGCTTATAAATATTTAAAATAAATTAAATATCAAAATTTTAATTATCAAAAATTCTGGGTCGTTACAATCTTCCCCCCTTAAAAGAATTTCGTCCTCGAAATTAACAAGTAAGAAAAGTTACAGAATCTATTAATTTTCCCAAAATTCATAGTTAAACTTCTTACAACTCTTTACTAAGTTTTTAAATCATACTTAGTTATCTGTTCAAAATCAACTACTATTGTTTAACTTTCAATTCCAAATCAAAGTTAAAGTTTTCAAAACTTTTCAAATTTCCTCAAATTTTTTCTAACGCCTTAAATTTTCGGAAAAATTCGCCATAGTCTCCTTTGCGCGGCTCGATCCGAAAAAAAAATGACAGTATATATATCACAAATATACATCTCATCAAGTAATGAGGCATCCCGAAGGGAAAAAAGTATAAAAGTACGATATTTAATCCGAGATATGTACCTTATATTTTATTAGCGAGCATATACGGCTAATATAGCGCGAAAGCGAGCTCCAAATGCGAAGCAAACGCGATCCGCACCTACTAATCACTCAACAAACAACATGAGAATCATGCATATAGATAATAGTATCGATATACAACATATAGCAACATAACAACTTATATGTCAACATAGCACATGTAGTAAAACAACATATATTCAACCATCAACCAATTATCATTCATAACTAATAATATTCATTCATATTCTCATTCATATTCAATGAAATGGTTTTTCAACTTAAATCATATTTGATTCATTTAACATTGGATTTTTATCAACATTCATTCTTATTCAATTTTAATTAGTTTGCATTCACTAATTAAATCCAATTCACGTTCAATTCTATTCAAATTTATTTACTTTCAATTTGAATTCAATTACATAGCTTTCAATTTCATTAACACTTAATGAATTATATACAATCAACTAACAATCACATAACAACCAAAGTATATTCATTTCAACCAAATTCCTTTGTTTATATTCATTCTCATTCAATTTATTCAACTTCCAATAACATTAGATTTTAATGAATTAACACTTCATCCATTATCCATCTCAATTTAATTTACATTCAATTGATTAACATTCAATCCATTCATTCAATTCAATTCAATTTCTAAAGTTGAATTTCATTCATATAACTTAAGTTCATATCTATCACTTGGTTTTACTTAACTTAAATTCCATTTAACTTTAAATTCACTTTTATTTACAACTCATATTCATAAATATATTCATATAGTTTCACTTTATATATATATATATATATAAGTTTATTTCACAATTGTAAATCACTTTAATTATAATTCAATTCTTATAATTCATTTGCTTATACAATTATTCTTTTATTTAGATTATTCAAACATCTAAACAATCAACTTACATACACTTTAATAATTCTGAAAAATTATTTCTTTATATATAAAAATATACTCAAGGTAAAATTATTTCATTCACCCAATTTAAAACAATACTGTGCCGAATTGTTCTATTCAAGTGTTTAGAAACCCCTTCGGCATAGTTGTCGAGACCACGCTGACGAAGGTTCATATGCCACTCAACAAACCAACCATCACAATATAAATTTTTTTTATATATTCACTAACAAATACGCTCTCATAGCTATTATTACACTCAAAGTCATTCTAGAGTACTGCTGACTCTATCTCTAATGAGTACTACCCAACAGAACCATGGTTGTCGCTTAACCATATGCTCTGATACCAAATGTAACGCCCCGAAAATTTTCGACTTTCGAAAATTCAACATCGACATTCACTTTATCGACTGTCGAGAAATCGAAGGCCAAAAACCGGAATGTTATGGGTTTTAAAAAGAATTTAAGAAAAAGGAAGAAGAAAGAAGAGAGAAAATAGAGGGAAAAGATAGAGAAGAAAACAGAAAATAGGAAGAAGAGAAAATAGAAAAGAGAACAGAAAATTTTAAAATAGAAGAAAAAGAGAATAGAGAATTTGAAAACAAAGGGAAAATAGAACGGAACAGAAAACAACAGAACAACAGAATCTCACAATTCGCAGCGGAACAACATATAATAATAAATGACTAATCTTTAAACAAAGAACTATATCAGTTATTACATTTTATACATTTCATTTCATTACATCATATCATCAGAGTATACAACAACAAACAATAAATAGTGCAGCGGAAAAAGAAGTACTATATAACTAGTAATACGCCATGCGATCCAGCTTGCCTCCAGCAATTCCAGAATATCCAGAATATCCTGATAAACCTTAACTCTTGACTGCCCGTGTGGAAATTGGTGGGCACCCAGAGTTTAGGAAGGAAAACAATAAACTCCAAGTCAGTCATAAGACTGGTGTGAGAACTCAAAACAGTTTATTTATCTTTGAAAACAAAATAGAGGAATATTTTTAAGTTCAATTTGCAATGCTTTTAAAAATGAGACTACCATAAGACCTCCTGCCACACACACAATGCAAACGCAGACTTGGAGAAGATTTCTCCTTATGATAGTCAAAGATGCTTGATACGCATTTAAAAGAACATTTTATATTATTACTAGTGCATAGTGTAGAAGAAATTCATTTCGAAAGTAGAATATAAATCTTAGCCAGCATAGGTACCATTATATTATGCCTACTATAGCTACCTCCTGAGGAAGCAGGTTCTACAACTAAAACCGTACAAGTCACGTATTGTTTCTTTGGATTTCCAACGAATGATCAGGCCAAGGAACTTCCCATTGCCACATGGAAACGCCTCTGGCTGGACGTCCCCGAGAAATTAACCAGCTCTCTGCCAACACAAGGCCGGGTTACCTTTATCACTAGGTAACTACTACACGAATATGGCATCCCCCGGTCCCATTGGACCTTTAACCGAGCGCTCGTCACCAACAACACCACACAGTAATAAAATATAGTGTTTCAACATGAGTAAATATCTGGGCTCCATACCATGATACCACCCTTTCCAGAAGGAAATGCACATACCCTAAAGGGTGCTACCCCTCATAACCTTGCCGCATCTTTCCTGTTTTGACCATTCACGGGGTGTGAGGCTCGACGAATTCACGTCCACAAAAACATACTTTATACAAAAGCCATGCTTTGGGTCAACAAATGATCAACACAATGATCACAAGGATAGACGATCAAATAAATGATCCTATCACAAATAATCAACACAATGATCATTTCACAGCAACACTCAGCATGTCACATTACCAAATTGGGAATATATCGCTGATAACTTCAACTATATAACCTCTGAGCTCGTACGTCTCCGAGAAGGGTGTTAAGCTAAAAGAATAAATTCTCCGCCACCAACAGAAATATATTTGAAAGAAATCGGCTTTATATCTCAACTTGTAATGTCAGGCATACAATCCATACAAGTCTGTTCCGAGCTCGAACAAAACCGAAGGCACTTCTTACGAAGCCCTTGCAATCCGGGTATTCACAATCCCGATCGAATTTCCCATCACTTAAGGAATCTCTATACCAGGAGCTACCCAGTGCAGAAACAATCGATAGGTCATCCTATCGCTTTCACAAATACTCGGTCTTCAACACCGATCTTCAATGCAATTCACGACGACGTATCACATATTCGGAATGGGTTATACGACCCCATGGTCCTTTCCCGGTTAACCCGAATAGTGAGCGCTTATTCAAAAATAAGTGTGGCATTCAAATTCAAACAAATCACATCAAGTACCCATTCAAAGGGAAATATTGATAGTCGGCTATTGAACTATCAATAGATATGCACACATCACCAGATTCCAAATAATTTTCCAAATTATTTATTTTCCAAAATATCTTTACAAGATATATAATTTCACACTTCAAAAATAAATCAATATTTATTTTTAAACCACTTCTACTTTCTTTTATAAATTCAATAGTGAATTTATAATTCCAAAATATCAATGAATATTCGATTTAAATTATTCATTTCAATTTATCTTTTCAATTTATCTTCAAAAAGATAAATTCTCAAAATATTCACTTTATATTGGAAAACATTTCCATACTTATTTATTCATAAGTAATTCACAAATTTTATTTATTTTCAACACTTAGAAAATATTCTATATACTTAAATCGGAATTAAGTATATATTTCATTCTTTAAGGAAATCATTCTCTTTAACATATTTATTTGGGCCAAAACGAATGTTGCGTAAAACATCGTTACGACAACCCAAAATCACTAGTATAGGGATTCGAAATTTAAATAGATATATAAATCCCAATACTATACAAAACATTTCCTTTCGGAAATCATTTACTATAACAACAGTGTTATAGTCCACCATTTCCTTTTATTTCTCGAAAACGTCTATTTCAACAATAAATGTTGAAATCTATGGTTTCGAATCTCAACATATTTTAAAACATCGTTAGATCATTTTAATTCTATTTAAAACATTCACATTCTAAACATTTCTTTAACGTATTATTCACTATTCAAAAACGTGAATATACTACGTTAACAAATTTCATCAATTCTATGCATTTTATTTCAAAGGATTATTCACGGTCTAAAAACGTGAATATAACTCCATACATAAGTTATAATAATTTACTTATCAAAATAAGTCATTTCGAATTTATAAAACAACGTTTATAAATTCCATTTCTATTTATTTATAAAAACTTCCTTTTTATAAATTCTTTTATTAACCTATTCCAGTTTATAACTCAATTATAAACTAAAAGTTCATATTATAAGTTAAATACTTATAAAACGATTATTTTACAAAATCGTTCCTTTAGAGACTTTCCAATTTATAAATCTTATAACTTATAAGATCCATTTATCTAACTAATCTATTCTTCAAATAATTTCACCAAATTTATAAATCTTACTATTTATAAATTTCTTTTATAACTTCACAGTTTATAATTCTATAAATTTCATTCATTTATGAATTTCATTTTCACTTCATTCAAACACTTATAAAAACTCGTTTTATAAGTCAATATTTCAATTTATAAATATCCGTTTATAAATCCCTTAATATAAATCAATTTATATTATTCTTTTAAAACGTCTTTAATTTCCTTTATAGTTTCACCATTTTGATTTATAAAATAATCAAATTTTTTAAATCCTATTTTTAAACTTTTATAATATATTCAAAAATCCAATTTAAACTATTTTATAAAATCATAAATCCCCTATTTCTCAAAAATCAACTTTTAACTATATTTCACAAAATCAGCTTTTTAACTATATTTCACAAAACCATAATTTTTATAACATAAAAATTTATATCGTTTATTTATTTAAAATGGATCAATTTCAAAAATATTTAATGTTTTCAAAGATCATTTTGAAAAATCATTTTAAAATCCCAAAATCTGGGTCCAATGATGCTACACACCAAATAGTCAATCACGACAACAACGATATCATATATCAATATGAAAATCCATCAAATATCAAAATATCTGAAATTAAATAAAAACTGTTGAGGAATCCAGTTGGATCCCTCCAACCTGTTTTCCTGCATCCAAAAACATTAGCACAATACCAATTTCGCTCCAGTACGAAATTATCGCGGTATATGTTTTTAATAAATATTATCCGCTTAATAACGGCGCAATAGGGTCTCATCCGCTAAACAAAAAATGCGGGAAATCAATAACTCCAATATATACATATGCCAATATATATATATTGCTATTATATATAATACCAATTTCACTGTTTATGAAATATTCGCGGTATATGTTTTTAATAAATAACATCCGCTTACTAACGGCGTATAATGTCTATTTTAACAATCAATGGATATCAATCATCATTCATACATGCATTCAAATATTTTAAATCTAACTATTTAAAATAAAATCGAAACTGATTTGATTGAGTGAGAAGTTCTCACCTTGATTTTATTTTCGTTTTCAGCTTTTATTTCGAATAAAATTAAACGCGCGTTTAATTTTACCCAAAATTCTCACTAACTCCAAACGACTCCAAACCAACTCCATCGCGTAGTGCTCGACGATACGATTCCAATGCAACTGGTTTCGCGTGTTTTCGACCTCGTATGAAAAAGTTATGAATATTTGAAGTTTACACAAATTTTTATATAATAATTACAACATAACTTTATATATTTTAAACCCAAATTAATTACAACCGTTGGATCCATGCCCTCCTCATCAGGCCCGCACGCAAGCTTCTTCCCCCTCCACGTTTCTTGCTCCAGAACATGATGCTAAGGCCGAACCCATCAATGCATATTAGGGTTTAATTATGCATCGCCAATACTCGACGAAACTCGATCAAACCACTTGCAAATCGAAGCTCTTCGCGAGAGCTACCTCCACCACCAACATCATGCAGCTCGGCCCCCTCTAGTGCCTAGGGTTGCGTGCGCAACTGGCCATGAACGGCCCCATGTAGCTCCCTCCACACGACACCAAACACGATCTCCACCGTTCACATCGAAGCTCTCACTCCCCTCTCCAACTTTCATGTTGACAACTTCCTCTAATTGTTGACGGATTGGAAGATCTAGAGGGAAGAAGTTGGAACATTTCTGGCCATTGGTTGTATAAGTGGCGGCTAGGGTTATAGTATTAGGGTTTTTTTTTTTTTAATTTATGAAGGGGTAGGGTGCTATTTATAGGAAAATCGACCGACACTATTCATCCGGAAATTCCGAACTCCGATTTACGCGCCGTAACCAGCGTTTCTAAGGTTTACCCCGCGTTCCGGACACAATGGAACAGGTCTCGGAAGCTAATTCAGACATCTGTGCGAGTTATGGCTGCAAACGTTCAATTTAAATTAAACCGATTTAAATCGATTTCTAGGCGTTTTAATTTGTATCGGACAAACGGTAAATCCAATCGACTTGAAATTTGAGACCTTACAATAATATCACATTACGGATCCGATGAAACTGGTTTCGTCGAAATCCGAGACTTTTTGAAAAATGGCTATTTTGACTCGCCAAATTTATATTAAAAAATAATTCGATGCGTTTCGAGCTGCCACGATCAAACGATAAATCCGATTGACACGAAAATTGAAATCCGGTAATAACTAACTATTACGGATCCAATGGAACTGGTTTCGTTCAATTCTGAGACTGTTCAAAAATTGGCTATTTTCACTAGTCGATTTAAATATTAAAATATTCAATTTTCACAAATTAACTTTTAATTCGATTTTAAAAGTTCTAAAATATCATTCTAACTTCAATATGATAAAATAAAATTTTACAAATCATTTTCAATCATATTTAACTCGATTTTCAATTATTTCCCATAATTTAACGTATTAAATTATCGATTTAATTATCCAATTAAATCCAATAAATCGAAATAAAATTTATTCGACTTATAAATTCCGCTTATAAATATTTAAAATAAATTAAATATCAAATTTTTAATTATCAAAAATTCTGGGTCGTTACATAAGTAGCGTTTGTTACTTAAGCGTTGAGATTATGAGTTTGTCGATTCATTATTCTCTTTCGAGAATTATTATCTTCATGTCTACTCTGCTTTATTTTACCGATATTAACTGATTTATGTAGCTAAACTGACCCATGTATTTATACTCGGGTCAGACTGAGTTGTTTCAGGTATAATCTATTGGACTTAGTTTGAAGTTGATGCTGGGTATCAGCTCTCCTTTCTCTTGAGCAATTTTTGTTCTTTCGCATACTCTGATGTGTTTGATTCAATGTATATGGTGTGGTCGAGTACCACCTTTATTATATTCATATTGTATTGTACTAAACATGTGTCAGTGTATATGTGTATATATATGATGTTGATTACTGTTCAGTGATGTGCTTTACATTTAGTTATTGTATTTTGTTCTGATAGATCCGTTAGCCACCTATAGTTTTGGATTGTGCATTTACTATGTATGTCGATCCATTTAGATAGAAAAGAAAAATCATATTGTATTTATCGACGTATTCAGTAAATGTTTAAGACAAAGTGATAGATGGTCGCCCTTTACCGGCCCTATTCTCCGCTTTAGTAGATGGAATCACTTGTTAATTCTCTTTACTATGGTTGGTCTCGGGGTGGGGCGTCAGACTATGGAAGGGCTACTGGGTATTGTCCATCACAGTATCTGGTCTAGATCAACGTACCGAGGATCCCCGTGATCCCCTGCAACACAAGACCGGAGCTACCCCGTACTGGATAGTCCGAATAAGATCACCCCGTAGTAGGGATCAGCAACCGCCCACACCGCCGTATAAAAAGCGACATCTAGACAGGGATGAACTTAACCTAATTGGTTGCTAGCCACTTAGCCTTGGTGCACCTCCCCTGTTTTAGCCATTCCTGGTTGATGAGACTCGAGGCTATGCGTTACCTCATTAGCACACATTCACTTAGAATGCTCATCGTCCCCCTGACGATGTTCTGATAGCATTCATCCATACAAGTCTGTTCCCTGTCCGAACAGAACCGAAGGCACTACTCCTACTACATCCATTTTGGAATCACCCTCAAGATTAGTGCGATTAGCCCTTGCACTTCACTACTCCATCTTTGACTCCAAGTTCTTGTCTTCCTCACGAAATCGTTCAAACTGGATCAAAGTGGTTTCCGGGAAATTAATCCTGATCTCGATCTCTTCGAAACGATCAGCGCATTAGCCAATATTGTTAGTCAGCTATTTAACTATCATGTAACATCCACAAACAACCATCGGGGCTTAATAATTTTTTCCAAATTATTTATTTCAAGATATCTTCGCAAGATATTTTTCTATACTTTAACCGTAGAAAATAGTTTTCAAATTCTCTTGCGGAATAATTTCCAACCAATTGTTTTATTTCCGCTGGAAATGCTAAACTTACTGAATTTAGATTTCAAAACAAATTAAATCACTTTACCCAAAAATATATACTTAAAACGTTTGAGATAAAACTACTTGAATCACTTTATTCAAAATATTAGTAATAAAGCTCTATAATAATTTTCCAAGTAAAAACTTTAGCAAAAAACTATTTTTAAATAAAACTATTGTATAAAGTGTAAATAATTAATAATTATCTTTTAAAGCATAATAACAATTTAACTTTTTAAAATAATTATTGCGAAAATCAATTAAAATAAATATTTACTTTAAAATTCTAAATAATTTAAAATAATAAATTTCTCTAAAAACATTCTTGTTTTAAAACATCTTTTAAAACTTCTATTTTATACTTAAAGACCTTCTTTTGAAAGTATACTTAGCTTTCAGGAAATAAACTTTCCATTCCAATACAACTGTCTAGTCAGTTATAATTCCTTCTCGATTTATTTCCAGTTTAATTTGCGTCTCAATCCCGTAAATTTCTTTCCACACTTTTAAAAATAAAACCACCCGTTTTATTTTTAAAGAAAACTATCATCTCCTTATAAATTCCCACCATGAATTTATATTTTCAAATTTATCCGCTGATAAACATTTCACTTTATTTATAAACCCAGGTTATACTTTCAGATCCTCATTTTCCTTCACATCATAGTTTCCAAAATACCTAATCGATTTTCGAATCGATTTTCAAGATTAACCTCATTAAAAAGTAAATCCCTTTACTTTCCCGAATTTATTCCAAAACCCATTTATCCCATATTCACACCTTTACTTATGATTTAAAATCTTATTTAAATCGGAAATACCAATTTCATACTTTATTTCAAAGTTCGCCTTTTATTTTTATTTTTCAACTCATTTAATCCTTAAATTTAAAAATAAATCCTTTGCACCTAAAAATCAATATTTCTTAAGTCTTTAATTTTAAAACCCCTCAATTTACATTTATTTCAAAGACTCTATTCTTTCCCATATTCCAGAATTTATTATGTAGGATTTATAAAACCAACTATTTGCTTTTTCCCGATTCACCCTTTTAAATTTATCCGTCTTTACTATAAATTTTCTTACTTTAAATTTCCCCTTCCATTTCCCTTTTGAAAATTCAATATTTATATTATAAAATGCCACGATATATCTAGCAATATATTAACATCAAATAAAATAATTTCCAACATAATATCTCACAGATTAATAACATTCGTATAATTGAATATGAAAATAAATTCAACATTTTTGAGGAATCAAGTTGGAACCCTCCAACCTTTTTCCTGCATGCACAAATGTTAGTCAACAAATAAAATACCAATCTCGCTTCAAGGCGGGATATCGTGGTATATGGGGTCATCCGTTATTATGCGGGGTGCATAGGGTCTCATCCGCTATATAATGCGGGAAATCAATCACTCCAATATATATGTACTACTATATATAATATCACATCCAAACTAAAAATAAATTTTCAATGCAAGCAGTCAATCCATAATTTAAATTTCATCTATTTAAATTAACTGGTAATCCAGATGTGAGTGAGATTAACTCACCTTTTAGTTTGAAAATCCAATCCAATCGGTTTGTTTTCTCCATGATTCTTCACGATTTCAGACCTTGTATAACAATATTTGATTTATTAATATTGAACTAATCGAACAATTAATTACCATTTTAAAATTTAATTAACTAATAATTTATTTTGAGCCAATAATTTTTTCCTTTTAAAACCTTTTAGTGACTAAGATAAATTGGATAAATTAATCACCAAATCCATTATTTTAAAATAATATTTATATTTGTTTTACCTCAGAGACTATACATATACTCATAAAAATAGGTTTCAAAGATCTAACTTTTATAAAATCTCTACAACATCTTAAAATCTCTATATCTTCCCAAAATCATCATATATAAATATCGTTTGTTTTAAACTAGAACATGCATGTGGATATATATATTTATTAAATTAAGAACAAAATTATTTTTTACCTTACTGAAATAAAATTCTTTCTAACTTACATACATACATACATACATACATACATACATACATACATACATATATTAAACAAAGACAGATCTGCTTTGTTTTTTTAATCAGGCTTACTCGAGAGAAGAAGGAAAACAAATACCCCACGGCCCAAATGCGGCCACGAGTGATGACTTCACGCGGGCTGAACCAAGATACGACAGCCACCTCCCCTCTATTTCCGTAACGAAGGATGCAACCTGACCGAGCTTCGCCACATGCAGCGCGATCCTTCCCGCATTTGAGACTAGCGATGAACCCATCGCGGTCGCTCCCCTTCGATCCGCCGTCGAAATCGTCGAGCTTTAGGTCGTCGTTGCTTCACCCATCCCACGCGACTTCGATAGCATGAGCGTCTTTCGCCTCTTCCAGAATCGTACGCACTTGTCTCCTCCACGAAGTCGAATGCGACTCTTTGAAGCAATTTCGATCTCCTCCTTCGATTCGGTCGTTCATGAAGGGAAGGACGCAATTACAAAAGAAAGGGAGGGGTTCAATTCCTGGAACGTGATTTCATTTGGAATTTATTTTGTTAATTTGTTGCCATTTTTTCTCTAATTGGTTTGTCAAGTGAAAGGAAATGGAGAGAGCCTGGGTTCTAAACTGAATAAATTTGATTAGCTTAATTTTTTTTTCGAGGTGGACTTCTGGAGCGTAATTAAAAAGGCAAGGAGGCACGTTTCAATTCTGAGAATGACAGCTTAACTTGAATATATATATATATATATTATAAAATTTCAAATATCTTGTTTACACAACAGCTCAAAATTTCGACTTCCTAACAAGGCATGCCGCTAGGCGTTTATAAGGTTACACCCCTATTTCGAATGCAATGGAAAAGGTTTCGAGTTCTAATTCGATCGTATGGAGAAGATAGCTTTTTGAACTCAGTTATTATATTAAATTTTCTAAAATGGATTTCAGCGCGTTTATATATCGTACGGCCACACGATAACTCCAAATACTAGGAAAAGTGAAACCCGATAATAATACACTATTACATATTCAACGAAATTAGTTTCGTTGAAATCAGAGATTGTGCCTCGGAAGGCTATTTTTAAACGTCAATTTAAACGATATTCTTTTAAAACTGAACAAAATATCTTTAAATTCAATTTTAAAAGTTCTATCTCTTCAGTATTGTCAATATAAATTTTACAAGCCTTCAAAATATATTTAACATGCTTGAAACTCTAGATTCCCTATTTTACCCAATTTTCAATTATTAAATTCAATATTTAAATTATCCAATAACCCGTGATATTTGAAATTCAGGTTAGAATTTAACTTTTAAATATATAAAATCAATTAAATATTCTAATTTTAAATATCCAAAAATTCTGGGTCGTTACATGTAGGCAAAAAGAAGATCTAAAAAAAGAGTGGTAATGGTTTGCTTATATAGAGGGATATGTGTAAAATATCTCGCATTTCTCTCATGCCACGTCAAGCTCCAAGACCACTTCTCCCATCCTACTAACATGGTCTTAGTGGACCAAATAACATACATAGCCTATGTAGTAATCAATTCCATTTAAATCCAGTTTAGCTATGTATCGATATCATATATGGATACACATATATATAACTTTTATATATGCACCAAATTAATTACTAATAGCACAGAACACTTCTTTGAGCCATCCCTTTTACTAAATACACCCTAAATACTAAATATACACATAATTAATATTTCTCTAAATGTTAATTTATTTAATTAATTTAAAACTATTATAAACTATATAAATTGGGTGGTATTTTGGAAACTGAATAGATTTTTATGCGATTCATAAGAGTGAATTTAGCAAGCGATTAATATTTAAACAATTCAAATACTAATATATGCAGTCACCTTATCTAGTGGTGTGATAGTTTGGTTGAATTCATTGCTTATAAATCTCATCGGTAAAATCCAATTTCATATACTCTCAAGTGGTAACTTTTAGAAATCATGATTTTACATATTACATCTTAGGCCCCGGTAGACCAACATGAAAGGCAATTGGTCCTAAAAATTAAACAGTTAAACACATATGGGCTTATGTCCCAAAATGCTATCTTTATGGAATATTCTCAATGCCCTTTGGCTTTATCCTACGATGGTGACCAAAGAGGAAAGCGGAGAGGATAGACCATCTACCTCTCATAGCTCCACCTGTCATCTTACACATCATCTCCTTCTAAATTCGAGCGTAGACCTCAGATACTAACCTTTATCTTTAGGGTTTCTATTTTGTGTTTTTAGGAGTATCTTTATTTTCGTATGTTTACTTTAACCTGTATGAATGATATTTGATACTTATGTAGTATAATTTATTGACAGATATGGATTCTCGTTCTATTGGTTCTATTCTCTTATCAACGAATAACATTGAAACCGGGAAGGCTTTCTATCAATCCTAAAGGTAAAAATGCCTTCCTCCACTAGAGTTATTTGTGGATTGACTAAAAAGAAGTAGAAAATAACCATTTCAAAAGAGGAAGCATTATCCAAATCTTCTTATTCTCCTAAAATCTCCAACTCTTTCTCCTCGGTCTTCTAAGTATTCTCGTCTTTCTTCTTTAGGACAACAAGTTTTTAATATAATAAAAGAAGCCATCGTATCGTGGCTTCCTACAATTATTTTTGTGAATGGGATCAATTTCCCTACTTATTCTCATGACTATAAGACAATTGTGGTGATTGCTTTGTAAGATTTTCTTTAGGTAAGTAAGCATTGGTAGAATTAGGGGTATGCCCTAGGCGCAATATTGTAATTTAATTTAAATTATTAGCTCTATAACAGAAACTCATTCAAAATAATAGGTGCTTTTTAATCTATTATATACTTGATATAATATGTTGTATTAATTGTTTATTTTATTTGCGTATATTAAAAAAAATCCATTAATGATATGTTTTGTGATAGTAATTACAATGTGTTGTAATCATAAGAAATTTATCACAATAATAATAAATATATCATTTTAAGTATTCTTTGTCAAGATGTATCGAGACTAGATATTGATATATACATTGGGAAAAGAGTACATAACGCTCTCTAAGTGTTGGATAATGTATTACTCATAGCTATTGGAGGAATTAATGGGTTATATACTAATAGTTATTGGATAACTATGGAATGAATCACTTGAATAATATTCTATTGGTTAATAGAACTAAGGTCAAATAGAGAATACCGAAGTGATTATATTACATGGTGACAATACTATTAAACTTTATTGTGAACACTCTACTTTGATTATAGTTAAATCATGGCATGACATCCATTAAATAACTGTAGTTGGGTTTGAATTGAAGCATTGGAATTGAAACACTATTTAATAGAGAATTCATCTTCTTATTTATATGAGGTTAGTATCATGATCAAATGTAGTCAACTTTGAGCTAAAGTCTCTAGCTAGAGCACTTTAGTTAATAGCAGTTGTTATTATTGAACCAAGGATGTTGTGTTTAGATTATACAAGTTGAATGTGGACGATATTGGAATTTTGGCCAATACTAAACTCCAAAAGTCCTAATGTAATATAGTTTTCACAAAGAGAATTGGCATAAACAATTATCACAACTGGAGACCGCTTAAAATAGTAAGATTTGATTTTACCTAAAACAGATAAGTGACAAATTCAGCAAAATTGTCACATCACTAGCTAAAACGATGTATAAACATTAATATTCGAATTATTCGATATTAATTGCTGATTTAATTTATACATATGAGTCACATGACCGCAATATTGAATACTTCAAATATCACCATATTTAATTAAACTATAATTGATATAAATTAATTAAATTAAATAATATTTATGAAATATTAATTATAAAATTTTATTTGATTTGTTTGAATCGATATTTAAAACAATATGTATTTGAAAGTTATATATCTCTCTATCGATATGCGATATTGACGCACATTTAAATTGGAATTTAAATGTGAATTTACTAATATGGTTTAAAAAGGAATATAGGCCTACTAGCGTATGGTAATGGCTGGCAATGTGTAAGGGGCAAGAGGTGTGTTGTCTTTGAAACAAGGGCTTAAATTGGAGGAGAAAGAAGAGGTAAAAGGCTAGATCTTGATCTCCCTTTTTCTCTCCTACTATCTTCTTATGTAAATCCTCCACCCTCTTTACATTATACTTTACGTTTTCTAGCTCCTTACCTCTCACTTAGGCCACAAGTATAAGCCACCATTTCCTTCGCTTTTCAAACCAAATACAAGTTTAACTCAAAACTAAATAAAAGGTGAATAGATCTCTTCGGTTACTTATAATCTCTGGAAGGGACATAATCAAATTTTAAGAGATCATTCGATTCAACATTCAAGATGTTACAACTATGCCACAACTGAGGTAACTTTTAAATTATATTAATTTTATATATATGTGATCATCTATGATATTGTATATAGGTTAGAACTATACCACAAATTCATATGTGTTTGTTGTCATTTTAAACATGATTATGTTAATATTTTTTAATGTATACAATTATATTCATATTCAACCAAAACGTAAAAAAACATTTTTTCTTCAAACTTAAAATATTTTTAAATCAAAATTGAATTTTAAAACCATTATTGTTTATGTATATAAAAAATATTTAATAAATTTTAATCTTTGTTATATTATAGGTATAATAAATAAATTATTATTATTATATATATGATTTAAGATCAAAATGTATATTCTAATTAATCTATAATATGAAATTGCATTTGTAATATACATACACACACATACATAAATAAAAATATTAATGTGTGTTATAAAACAAAATTTATATGAAAAAAGTTAACTTTGTTTACATATGGAAATTTTAAATTTAAAAAAAATTTAACTTGTATGGAGTATTGTATAAATAAATTGATTTTGTCAAAAGTTCTCGTGGCCGAAAATGAATAAATTATTATGCATTTTATTTTATGTATAATTGTATAATATTCTTTGTATTTACATATAAATTATAATTTTAAATTATTTATAGTATTTATATTGTTTATGCATTTTCAAAAATAAATAACATTTTTTTTCGTATGTGTGTATAATTATAATTTTAAAACTAAAACTAAGATATTTAATATTGAATTTTAATTTTAAAAGGACATGTTAACACTAAATCTAATTTCAAACTCATTTTTATCCTTAAAGGATTAAATTTGAATTTTAAATTGTTTTATATTTAGATTTTATATCTAAACATCTTACATATAAATGTATGTATATATGTATATGTATAATTACTTTTTTACTTATATATACGTATATTTATATAAGTATATTTTATATTATAATGTTATTATATAACAACAAACAGTAATACATATATGTAGGGTCTAATATGTTTGTTGTAGTGTAGATCTCGGCACATAGATACAGGTATGTCAAACCATATATACATTATATGTTGCATGTGCACGTACACATATGTGTGTATTCTATGTTGTCTATAACACAATGCAGAATGGATCTTAAGGCTATTTATGCACTAAAGTGGGTGAAGTGTGTATTTCAACTATTTAAAACTTACTTAGGAATTTAAAATTTTATTCGTTTTAAATTGCAAATAGAATTAAATAATTACATAATAAATAAGTAATAAAGTAAGATGTAGCAAAATAAATAACACCAGGAATTTTTATACTGCTTCGGATATCCTAACCAACATTTGTTCATGCATTACACCATATAGAATTTCACCATCACCGCTTTCTTTCCATGGGTGGCAAGAACACCTTTACAATCTTGATTTCATGAGCTATAAGATGCACCCTCTTGATTTACCCAGCTATAAGATCACCCTCTTGATTTCGCAGGCTACAGGAACACCATCTTCTCTTTACAAAGTCTAGCAAGTAGTCGTATCTTCAATAAATATTCTTGCAGATTCAATATAATGATCCTATAGACCTCCAAAGCAATATATCTTTGAATCTTTAAGGAATGTGATGAAATTAAAAAGAGAATAATATGAATACAAATACAAATTCTCAATCTCATATGGTTCACGAATCCCTGAAGAATTAGAGTGAAAAAGTATGGATATGCAAAGAGAGTGGAAGAATATGAAATGGATCTTTCGTGCAAAGGTATGGAAATGAAAGAGCAAGAGAAAATGAGAATATTGTGCGTTGACTATCGTATTCTAGAGCCATTATATAGTAGTTTAAGAGGCATGTCCATTAGTGAAGGGATGGAGGGAAAATCCCTTCATTTGAATTTTAAAAAACAGAAAACCAATCAATATGTCACCGTACTTTTACATATGAGATTTTCAGATTTCAAAGTTCTTCATATCTGTGAATATTTTATGAACCAATTGAGGTCAACGGTTGTATTCGAGTATAGTTTCCATGAGTTCTTTAACAAATATTCTAAGATTTAAAAACTCACTCATTACTTCAAATATCTCTGTTGTTACAACATTTGTATTTCATTCTTCTTCAATTAGTTTTGTTCTTCGATTTACTCCCATTAATCTTCGTACATATAATTCATTTGCTTTTGCTAGGTTCTTATTTATCTTTGTAAAATGTCCCCATAATATATTTAAAGGCACTGCATAACTCGAAGATGTGTGAATAGTAATAGTTATACGGTTGTTTATCAAAATCAATACTTAGGGTGTTGACATATTCGATACACATGTTCATATCATATATCACTTATGTAAACAAATAAAATCTTTATATTAAACTATTAAAATAAAATAATGATTTTATTTAAACTTTATATAGGTTAGATCTATATCAATTTGGACATCAAAGGCCCAATAAGATCGAAAATAAATTTTTGTTAGATTCACCCATTTTACCCGCTGCTAGCCAGTCCAATTCCAATAATGACATCAGAGCCCAATAGCTTATGCGGTCCAAATTAACAGTATTAAGGCCAACTAATTAACTTTATTCATTTGTAGGATTTCTAGGAAAGTAGTGTCTGAGCTTGGTTTGGACACCATGCACCCACCTGGCTGCCTAACCCCAAAAGCGAAGTAACTCCAAAGATTATTGCTAATATGGAAAGCCTAATTTGAATTTGTGCCCTGGGCTAATTATCAAAATATTTTTTGAAATTAAAATAAAATTTGGATTAAAAGATTTAATTTAAAATAGCCAAAAATTTTCTAATGTTATAAAATAAATTTCAGCATTGTTTTGTAAAATTTATAATTAAAATTTAAAAATTTATTAATCAAATTTTGAAAATTATTTAATAATTAATTAGATTAAAAAATTTAATAATTAATTAAACAGTTAATTAATTAAGTTAAATAACGTATATATTGATATATGTTGCATAATGTTTAAGGTAATGTATGTATGTACAAATTTTGAAATAAATTATAACTAGTTAAAATTGGCTAAATAAATAAATTAATTAAATGTTAATTAATAGATAATATGTTGCATATATATTAAGATATAAGTGTATAACTATATATGTTATAATATATATATATATATATTCTGTTTAATATGCTTAACCAGATAAAATAGAGAATGTTAATTAATTAATTAATTAAATTAATAAATAAGATTAAATTATTAAATTAATATAAGATTGTACGTAAGATATTATATAAGTTACTTGAATTATAAAATGTTATATAATAATTAAACTTATATAATATGAATGTACAATAAGAGCTGGAATATTAAGAAGGCTTAATTAGATTTATAGAATAAATACATATATATAGTACATATATCGTGATTTCATTCGTGTCTGACAATTGAATCACGTGGGTATTTTATAAGAAATGAATTATTTCGTAAGTCAGTATCTCATACAATATACCAAGATTGTGAATATTTAATGTAAATATCATCCTCTACCATATATTAATAGATTACTTGCATATTCCTTAATTGTTGATATTTATCAAGCTAAGGATGTTATGTATAGTATGATCAATGTATTAAATAAAAGAGGAAAGATATATGTACCCATTTTTTGATATTCCTCATGGTACGTGCATATATACTTAGGTCGTTATGAAATGGTTGGTACGAGTGAATAATCTCTTTATTTTATTAACCTTCCTTAAGTTGGAAATGAGATTAGGACAAAGACCATGGGTTAAAAGTTGTATATGATACAACCAATAAAGTGATATCCATCGCTTGCAGGCCTATGATTTATTTATATTCCTCAGGGTTCGCATCCCAAGTTAAGTGAGTCTTAACACCTACTAGAGAGTAAAAATACTTCTATGTTTCGTCTTAAGGTTTTGACAAATATAAAAGTCCAACGGTTCATATTAGTAAAATAAAATGTAATGTTTAACCTTACCAATAATAAAACAACATCTGCTATGTATAAGTTAAACTAATCTACATCGATAAATTTGCTCGTATAATATAACTGATAAAATGTTGATCAACTAACATATATAAATGAACTAAATTAATATTGGAAAATAGAAATATAACATATATTCACTAATAAATTTTCCCCATTCGAGGTAATGGAAAGCAAAGGTCACTATCACTGATTCGACACTACCCACCCCATCATCCCATCTGATAATGCCCTCGCCTAATTCATCCGACCCAGTAGGTGTTGCCTTTCTGGATTCTTATCTATCAAAGGTTTTTTCTGCAGATCCTCCTCCCTAAAATACCCTTGGCGTTGGCATATCTTCACTAGCCACCAAAATCTGCCCCGAGTCCAGTTTTCATCCTACTCATTTTGTAACATCCCGCCATTTTGTACGCTTTAAATCGACACACGTGCCAATTCAAACCATATGGAAGGACGGATTGTTATGGAGTAAATAAGAAAAAGAAGGAAGAAATAAAACAAAATAGAATCTTGCAGCGGAACGATAAAATATAATAATCAAATATACAGTTCATGAAGCTGTTTTATAAACATTTGATTATATTTATACAATACATATAAGAGTTGCACATACCAGTGAATAATAACAATGCAGCGGAATAAAATGGTGTAGTGGAATAATATAGTAGATAATAGCAATATAAATCTTCGTCCTTGTCCTCCAGAGCTAAAGTCTTCGAATCCTGAAATGCTCAGCCTGACCCAAGTGGATTGAAAAGACAAAACACTCGAGTCAGAACTAAAATATCTTATGTGAGTTAAATTAACAGAAATAAATATGAGTGCGGTAACTTAAGAGATGTTCGGGATTCACATCTCCTAAGGGTGCGTTAAACTATTTACTATGTAGTAATATTCCGCTATTATAATAGTGTCTAATAGTAAAATAAACTTACTTTTTTCTTAGCATTAAGGGGTTACCCATATAGCCCTTAACACGTAATAGTCCAAGTAGTCCATCCAATATCATGGTCCCTCCTGATCCGAAAGCCACCAGAGGATACCACACGGGCTACCACTCGTACAAGGCGCGATAGGGTAGGTGACACGACACAATTAGGCAATGTCAGGGTAGATATACCAATTACTTCTTCCTGGTCGGTGGTAACGCGTAGCTCGCAGCTACCGCCCACCTCGAGCCACACCCCTAAATAAAAAAAAATCAAAAGTGGCCACCGAATCAATCCAAAAGTCAAAGTATAATATCGAAGGGATGTGCCTGATCAAAGGTGCTACCTCGTTAACCCGTCAATCGCTCCTGTTTTAGCCACCTTATGCCAACTCACAGGAGTTGGGTCCACGTATTTACCTCAAAGGAAACGCCGCCACCATCCTACTTCATTCTGGAATCTCCACCGCGTACACGGTTGTTAAAGTGGTTTTTGGAGTTGGCAGGGAGTATGACAACTTCCAAAGTATGACAACTTCCAATCCCGGTCTCTTCAACAATGAATCATTATTATAACACCGCGGTCATTTTAAAATCATTATACTTTAAAACCAGAATATAATATCCATTTCAAAACCATATAAATACGATATCATTTCTATTTTTTAAAACCCCAAATCAATATGATATCATTTTTTTTCTTATTTTAAATATATCGCTTTTTCCAAAACATAATACTTCCAAATATATACCTTAAACCCCATAGCTTTGAAACAAATTTCTAATACTTAAATGGTTTAAATATTTAACCACTTTATATAATAAATAGCTTTTTAAATTTCACAAATAAATTCCACATAATTTTCCTACCATTCCAAAACTTATTCTTTAAGAATTTCATATACATCAATTTCAGCTACTATTATTTAGATTTGAAACGTTACAAAATAAATCAAATATCGTTTTAGTAAAACATCTAGACTTCAAATAACAGGATATTCTTCCAATTAAATAAACTCGATAATATTCAATTTAATCAATTTGATATTCATTTAAATCCTCTAAATAAAAATCAAGCTATAAAATAATACCTTTTAAATCTAAATTTATTTATATTCCAAATCCAATTTATTCAAGTAAAATTCTTAAATAATTCAATTCAAACCAATTTCATATTTATCTTCCAACTTTAATTTTATTTGAGTCATTATAAACTCTATCTACAATAGAATTTAAATGGATACTTACCATTTTATATGAAAGAAATCAAACTTTATTATTAAACTCATTTTTATTAGTCAATTTTATACATAGCTTAAATTCAAGAATTTAACTATATATAAAATAATATTTATATAACATTAAAATTTAATATTTATTAAACCGTATATTCCTTTCCAAAACCATAGAAAATTATTTTCAAAATATTATATATATATATATATATAGACCACGTTGCCTGTATATAATTTTCAATCCTATGGTCAGGTGATATGGATATTTATCATTTCAATCCGCAATTTAAAAATAAAAATTATGGTTATATATCATTTCAAACAGCAATCCCGAATGAGATGAAGATGCATAATAACTTGTAGTTTAAAATCATAAAAATATACAACATCCATTCATCCAATATCAACCATCAACCATTTATCACAATCATCATCCAATTCAAACAATATCATCAATATAGAACAGATAATAAACAACAGGTATTAAATAGCAGTTTATATTCAACAATAAATTAAATAATTATTTAACTGGCAGTTTATATGCAATGAATAATTTTTAACAATTTAACTGGTAGTTTAAATGCAATGAATAAATTAAATAGCAATTTAATTTACATAAATGAAATTAACTAAGATGATGATTAAAAATATGCCAAACAAGCATAAATAAATTTTAAATCACATCATATATCAATTTAACAAACATAAGAAATTTTAGAAGTTGTGAGTGGGTTAAAGCACTCACATTTTGAATTAAATTGAATTCAAATCCAATTTAAACCTAAAAATTGAACAGTCTCCGAATCCATCCAAACCCTAGCCAAAATGTTCGGAATTTCAATACGATCCTAACAAAAAAAACCACGCGTAAAATAGATATCATACACAAAAATTATTCAGATTTGAACATTGTTAAATTTGAAAAAAAACAAAAAAAAAACAAAACTTTACCTTGGCCACGTCACAACGGCTACAACTTGCACACGCTAATTTCGCTCAACAGGGAAAACCCCTAGCGCACATGAACGAACTCGCTGTAACACGGAACCGCCGCCACCTTTTGACCCAAAACGACGCCACTACGATCTTCGACGACACGATCAGGTACCACCACCGTGAAGCCACCTTCATGCCGCCCCTCCCCTGGTCGAGCGGCCCACTCCGGTGCCCCCCTTCAAAGCACGCCGCCTCCACCAATCAACGTCGATAATGGTGAATTCTGGCCACCATACGACAAGCGATCATTACCCTAAGCACTGCTCCACACTACCTCTGGAACGGCATTGCCCGATCGCTAATTGACTGCAGATCCACCGTTGGATCGACCAGAATCAGATATGAACGACCAGAATTGATTCGCGATTCCTGGGTAAACGGTGATTTGAATTGAAAAACGAATTCCACCAGAAGATTACGCTTATTGAGAGCTTCAATATATTTTTTTTCTTCAGATTTTTCTAAGGAGTTTGAATTTTTGAAGTTGATTTTTGAATTGAAATTTGAATTGGATGAATTAGGGTTTACCGCCATTGAGGAAGAGGAATACAGAAGTTTCTGTACGTATTCAAATGAGGAATAGAGGCTGCTAGGGTTTATAGCAGGATATATGCAGGCAGGGTTGACGTTTGAATGGATGGATAAGATAGATTTACGCGCTAACGCCAAAGTGGCCCATAAAGCCCGTTTCAACTCTGGAATGAAATTGGGTCAACCATATATCAAAATAGATGTTTTAAAATATTTCAAACGCAATGGAAAAGGTTTCAGATTCAAATTGCATCATATGAAGAAGTTATGCTAAAATTAATATTTTTCAAATTGATTTCAATTGATTTCAATTAATTGATTTCAAGGCGTTTCAAGTCCATACGATCAAACGACTAGTCTGATCGATACAAAAATTGAAATCATATAATAATTCGCTGTTATGGATCCGTTGAAACTTGTTTCGTCGAAATCTGAGCCAGTGGCCAAAATGGCTATTTTTATATTAATTAAATAAATTTAAAATAAATTAATTAAATCAAATTTCCCATTTTAATTCTGAAATTTGCAATCTTTATCACTTTATAATTCTTAATCATTTGTACAAAATTTTAAACAAGTTTAGATGTCAATTTAAAGTTGATTAATCTATCAATTGCAGCGTCAATCTTCGATTTCAATATAATAAAAATTATAAATTAAATTTCCAAAATTTCTGTTAAATTAAATAAATCAATGATTATTCCATCCCCAAATTTCAAATAGATGGAATTAATATTGGATTCAAAATCTATTATTTTAATATTCTTAGATTTCATTTAAATCTCTATTAACGTAATATTTACAAGTTTAATTTCATTTATTTTCAATTTAATAAATCTAGTTATTTATGATTACTTACAATACATTGCTTTAAACCTGATTTCAATCCTTCCATTCTCTATTAAACCTTTCTATAATCATAGTTAATATTTGTTTTACATTCATTACATTAATGCTCTCATTCCATCCTTTATTTATTGACTATCATATTTCCATTTACTATATTTTGGTCAATTCTATACGTTATTTGAAATTAAAGTCTCAATTAAACTCATCTATTTTGACTTCATTTCTATATTACATCACTTATTGTTTTACAAATAAACTACATTGCAATTCATCCTATTTCCTTAATATCTGGTGACTATTGCCTTAAATTCTCATTAATATACATTAAGGTTCATTAAATTCAAATTGACTCCCATTTTAGTTATTACAATAATTACTATCCCTACTTCCAATTTCAATAATTCAGAAATTACCGATTTTATTTTCAATAATTCCCATTTAATAGACTTTCCATTCTATTATTCAATCAAATTGCCCCCTTATGGATAGTATTACATTATTGAATCAATTTTCAGTTTATGGGAAGAATTATTATTGGCTTACTCTTATTACATTAACAATTACCATCTTATTCCAATTTCCAATTAATATAGAAATAAATTTCATTCTCTTACAAATAAATTCATTTATTATAGATTTCCTTCCAATTAATTTAAAATTTATTTCTATAAATTGATTTGATTTAATTGCCAAATGTATATACATTAATTACTATTAAATGTCCTCAATAATTTATTTACTTTGTTTCCAACTTCTATTTCATCAATTACTTCCTTATAAATAAACTTACGCTTCTCTTCAATTAACATTCACCTTTCCGTTATTATATTAATTATAATTATTGTAACCTTTACTTCCTTTTATCAGTTATTACTTCCCAACACAGGTTAAAATTCCATATATAATATAAATTTTAATTAATTGTCATTAACCCTGTATTATTTCATTAAATAAATTCATATTTACATCCACTTCTGTATATAAGTTTGGTAACCAAGTTACAACATTTACACTGTTTCACTTATTGGAATCACATCCTAGTTATTAACAGTTAACTTACATTTTTTTTACTGTTGCAATTTATTCTAGTTATTATTTCCAAACAATTACATACAGAACCTTGATTTTACTTAATCACTATTTATTATTATGAATTCATTAATTAAATCACTAATTTGCTTTGTTTTCTTATATTCAATTTATTACCAAATATTTCTATTGACACTCTATTATAAAGTAAACAGTCGTTTCAATCAATTTGAATTGCATTAAATTGGTTATTCATCAACTGCCATTTACATTACTACCTTAATTCACATACAGTTACAATTTATCAATATATTATTACATAGGTAAATTAAATTCTTGTCTTTAATTACTTATTTTATACTTATTTATATCCAAGTGCAACAATTAACACTATTTCTTTATTGGGATTTCACTTAAATTTTCAACAATTAGGTTTAATAACCATTTCTACAATTCATTATTAACAATTATTTCAATATACATTATAAATTTTTTATTCCTTCCTAATTTGATTTCGAAAATCTAATTAAATTAACCAATTTTGTTTATCAAAATTTATGGGTCGTTACACTCTCCCCCACTCAAAACTTTTCATCCCCGAAAAGGAAAAAGAAGGGAAAGGAAGAATTAAGAAATCAATATATCTTATTCAAAACATTAACTTTATAAACAATAAAATTTACAAAATTAATTAATTTAGATAAAATATACCCATTTATAACCATTAAATCTTTTTATACTTAAATTATTAAAGTTGGGAAAACATTTTCAAAAAATTTTCTAAGTCAAAATTTTTACAAAAAATTTCGGCAGCGTCTCCTTTAACGGAGAGGGCTCTGGAGAAAATATAATATCAAATACAAAAATATACAACATATATTTTCCAAAACAATATATATCCCAACCCAGGAAAAATAATAACATAGCACTATAAACCGTAATCTGAAAACGTACCAATTTTGTTGGGCAATTAACGCTTAATTATGAAACCAAAAGCATTAGCAATTGCTTCCATAACCTGCATTTCCCTTATATAATCCAAAAAGATTAACAATTATATAAATGAAATACTCCAATTGGTTTCAACCATAAACAAACAATCAATACAACAACAATCATTTGCAACAAGGCATACAACCATCACATAAATCAACACACATCAATCATTCGTACACATCAACAAAACCAATAGTTGTTCGGGTTCAAAACTTTAAATTGTACAGAATAAAGAATAAACTACTATGTGCATCATTTACTCAACAGTCTTGGATGAAACTAAATAGATTATCCATACATCCACACGAATTTAAAGTATCCTTACCCAAACAACCATAACCAAAACAAATAACAAATACAAACAATAATTAAGTTCATTCTTATTAATTTCATTTCATGCTATTTGTTGTTTGATTTCCTTTTTATTCATATAATGATTTATCCTTATAATTTATATTTGTTTCTTATAAATTTATTTAGAAATAACTTCGACTTATTTACTTAAGTTTAAAATTCCTTACTTACAATACCTGCCTTCTATTTTATTTAATTAGTAGTATTTCAATTAAACTTAAGTTTTACAACAACTGCAACACCAAATTCCTATTTATTTAAAGAATTTCATTAATTACTTCATTACCTAAAGTTTATTACTTGTATAATATTCTATTACCATTTCTTATTAAACATTGTAACTTTTATTGTTGGGTAAGTTATATATATATGCTTTTAAGAATGTAATTGAAAGTTATACAAGTCTTCCTCATTTCTTTAAATTAATTAAATGTTCAATAATAATATTCTTTGTCTTATAGGTTACAATTTCAAATCCCATTTAATTCCATTTATAACCTAGCATTAAATCTATTATTTCATTTTTAGGTTTCAATTATTAGTTAAATTCCTTTTCACTAATTAAACCATTAATTAATGGGAACTTAATAATTTAAATTCCGGGTTTAATTTCAAATTATTTTAAAATAATAGATAAATATATACTTACAATCTATATATCCAATTATGTTTGAAACAATTAGAATCTATTATTTGTTTATCAAAATAAATCTATATTAAACTACTACAATGGCCTTCCCACTTCGAAACTCGAAAATGAATGTCGATGATGTGTGCACTCATCACCGAAATTGTTTTCCAACGACGAAGAGGGGAGTACAACTTATTTCTTTTCGAAGTTTCTTTAAAACAATTCTTTCAAATTATATTGAAATATTTATATAGAAAATACTTCTAAATAATATTATTATTACATTCCAAAATCAATTGAAAGAAATTTCCAAAACCCTGGAACTTAAGTTCTAAAATTTCCAATTGATTTATTTTATTTTTAATCTTATTTCACAATTATTTATAAATTTTCATCACCTAACAACCAATATATCACAACCAAATATAACTTATCTAAAAATTTTATTTTATATATATAGAAAATATAATAGGAAAAATTATTTCATTCACCTATTTTAAAAACAAATATTATGTCGGTCTGTCCTATTAAGTGTTTAGAAATCCCTATTGATGTCACAGCGTCCCATGCACAACCAGAATTTATAAATACAAAACGGAACAAATTAACACAACATTAAAACTTTTTTATAACACTAACAAGTACACACTCTTATATATACTCTCAGCGACTCATCATAGAGTATTACTAACCTATTAATAAATAGTCAATTCCCATAAAGCTAAGGTTTATCGCTGAACCAAAGCTCTGATACTAGATGTAACATCCCGCCTTTTTGTACGCTTTAAATCGACACAAATGCCAATTCAAACCATATGAAAGGGCGGATTGTTATGAGGTAAATAAGAAAAAAAGGAAGAAATAAAACAAAATAGAATCTTGCAGCAAAACGATAAAATATAATAATCAAATATATAGTTCATGAAGCTGTTTTATAAACAGTTGATTATATTTATACAATACATATCAGAGTTGCACGCACTAGTGAATAATAACAATGCAGCGGAATAAAATTGTGTAGTGGAATAATATAGTAGATAATAGTAATATAAATTTTCGTCCTCGTCCTCCAGAGCTAAAGTTTTCGAATCCTAAAATGCTCAGGCTAACCCGAGCGGATTGAAAAGACAAAACACTCGAGTCAGAACAAAAATATCTTATGTGAGTTAAATTAACAGAAATAAATATGAGTGCAGGTACTTAAGAGATGTTCGGGATTCACATCTCCTAAGGATCGGTTAAACTATTTACTATGTAGTAATATTTTGCTATTATAATAGTATCTAATAGTAAAATAAACTTACTTTTTTCTTAGCATTAAGGAGTTACCCATATAGCCCTTAACACGTAATAGTCCCAGTAGTCCATCCAATATCATGGTCCCTCCTGATCTGGAAGCCACTAGAGGATACCACACGGGCTACGGGAGAAATCCAAACTCGTACAAGGTGCGATAGGGTAGGTGACACGACACAACTAGGTAATGCCAGGGTAGATATACCAATTACGCTTCCGGGTCGGTGGTAACGCGTAGCACGCAGCTACCGCCCACCTCGAGCCACACCCCCAAATAAAAAAAATCAAAAATGGCCACCGAATCATTCCAAAAGTCAAAGTATAATATCGAAGAGATGTATCCGGTCAAAGGTGCTACCTCATTAACCCGTTGCCAACTCACGGGAGTTGGGTCCACGTATTTACCTCAGAGAAAACGCCGCCACCATCCTACTTCATTCTGAAATCTCCACCGCGTGCACGGTTGTTAAAGTGGTTTTTGGAGTTGGCAGAGAGTATGACAACTTCTGATCCCGGTCTCTTCAACAGCCAATCGTTATTATAACACCGCGGTCATTTTAAAATAATTATACTTTAAAACCAGAATATAATATCAATTTCAAAACCATATAAATACGATATCATTTTTATTTTTTAAAACCCTAAATCAGTATGATATCATTTTTTTTCTTATTTTAAATATATCTCTTTTTCCAAAACATAATACTTTCAGATATATATACCTTAAACCCCATAGCTTTGAAACAAATTTCTAATACTTAAATGGTTTAAATATTTAACCACTTTATATAATAAATAGCTTTTTAAATTTCAGAAATAAATTCCAAATAATTTTCCCACCATTTCAAAACTTATTCTTTGATAATTTCATATACATTAATTTCAACTACTATTATTTAAATTTGAAACGTTACAAAATAAATCAAATATCGTTTTAGTAAAACTTTTAGACTTCAAATAATTGGATATTCTTCCAATTAAATTAACTTGATAATATTCAATTTAATCAATTTGATATTCATTTAAAACCTCTAAATAAAAATCAAGCTATAAAATCATATCTTTTAAATCTAAATTTATTTACATTCCAAATCCAATTTATTCAAGTACAATTCTTAAATAATTCGATTCAAACCAATTTCATATTTGTCTTCCAACTTTAATTTTATTTGAGTCATTATAAAGTCTATCTATAATAGAATTTAAATGGATACTTACTATTTTATATGAAAGAAATCAAACTTTATTATTGACTCATTTTTATTAATCAATTTTATACATAGCTTAAATTCAAGAATTTAACTATATATATAAAATAATATTTATATAACATTAAAATTTAATATTTATTAAACCGTATATTCCTTTCAAAAACCATAGAAAATTATTTTCAAAATATTATATATATATAGACCGCCGTGCCTGTATATAATTTTCTATCATATGGTCAAGTGATACAAATATTTATCATTTCAACCGCAATTTAAAAATAAAATTTACGGTTATATATCATTTCAAACCGCAATCTCGAATGAGATGAAGATGCATAATAACTTGTAGTTAAAAATCAATCCATTCATCCAATATCAACCATCAACCATTTATCACAATCATCATCAAATTCAAACAATGTCATCAATATAGAAAAGATAATAAACAATAGGTATTAAGTAGCAGCTTATATTCAATAATAAATTAAATAACTGTTTAACTGGCAGTTTATATGTAATGAATAATTTATTAACAATTTAACTGGCAGTTTAAATGCAATGAATAAATTAAAAGCAATTAAATTTAAATAAATGAAATTAACCGAGATGATGATTAAAAATATGCCAAACAACCATAAATAAATTTTAAATCACATCATATATCAATTTAACAAACACAAGAAATTTTAGAAGTTGTGAGTGGGTTAAACACTCACCTGTTGAATTTAATTTGAATTCAAATCCAATTTAAACCCAAAAATTGAACAGTCTCCAAATTTGTCCAACCAGCACCAAAATGTTCGGAATTTCAATACGATCCTAACCAAAAAAACCGCACGTAAAACAGATATCGTACACAAAAATTATTCAGATTTGAACATTGTTAAATTTGGAAAAAAACTACACCTTGGCTACGTCACAACGACTATAACCTGCACGCGCTAATTTCGCTCAATAGGGAAAAACCCTAGCGCACACGAATGAACTCGCTGTAACACGGTCCCGCCGCCACCTTTTGACCCAAAACGACGCCGCTACGATCTTTGACGACACGATCTGGTACCACCACCATGAAGCCACCTTCATGCTGCCCCTTCCCTGGTCGAGCGGCCCACTCTGGCACCCCTTCAAAGCATGCCGCCTCCACCAATCAACGCCGATAATGGTGAACTCCGACCACCATAAGACGAGCGATCATTATCCTAAGCGCTGCTCCACACTACCTCTGCAACGGCACTGCCCGATCGCCAATTGACTACAGATCCACCGTTGGATCGACTAGAATCCGTTATGAACGACCAGAATTGATTCGTGATTCCTGGGCAAACGGTGATTCGAACTGAAAAACGAATTCCACCAGAAGATTACGCTCATTGAGAGCTTCAATATATATTTTTTGCAGATTTTTCTGAGGAGTTTGAATTTTTAAAGTTGATTTTTGAATTGAAATTTGAATTGGATGAATTAGGGTTTACCGCCATTGAGGAAGAGGAGTACTGAAGTTTTTGTACATATTGAAATAAGGAATAGAGACTGCTAGGGTTTATAGTAGGATATATATAGGCATGGTTGACGTTTGAATGGATGGATAAGATAGATTTACGCGCTAACGCCAAGGTAGCCCAAAAAGCCCGTTTCGACTCTGGAATGAAATTGGGTCAACCATATATCAAAATAGATGTTTTAAAATATTTTAAACACAATGGAAAAGGTTTCAGATTCAAATTGCATCGTGTGAAGAAGTTATGCTAAAATCAATATTTTTCAAATTGATTTCAATTGATTTCAATTAATTGATTTCAAGGCGTTTCAAGCCCATACGATCAAACGACCAGTCCGATCGATAAAAAACTTGAAATCCTATAATAATTCACTGTTACATATCCGTTGAAACTTGTTTCGTTGAAATCCGAGCCAGTGCCCAAAATGGCTATTTTTATATTAATTAAATAAATTTAAAATAAATTAATTAAATCAAATTTCCCATTTTAATTCTGAAATTTGCAATCTTTATCACTTTATAATTCTTAATCATTTGTACTAAATTTTAAACAAGTTTAGATGCTAATTTAAAGTTGATTAATCTATCAATTGCAGCGTCAATCTTCAATTTCAATATATTCAAAATTATAAATTAAATTTCCAAAATTTCTATTAAATTAAATAAATCAATGATTTTTCCGCCCATAAATTTCAAATAGATGGAATTAATATTGGATTCAAAATCTATTATTTTAATATTCTTAGATTTCATTTAAATCTCTATTAACGTAATATTTAGATGTTTAGTTTCATTTATTTTCAATTTAATAAATCTAGTTATTTATAATTACTTACAATACATTGCTTTAAACATGATTTCAATCCTTCCATTCTATATTAAACCTTTCTATAATCATAGTTAATATTTATTTTACATTCATTACATTAATGCTCCTATTCCATCCTTTATTTATTGACTATCATATTTCCATTTACTATATTTTGGTCAATTCACACGTTATTTGAAATTAAAGTCTCAATTAAACTTATCTATTTTGATTTCATTCCTATATTACATCACTTATTATTTTACAAATAAACTACATTGCAATTCATCCTATTTCCTTCATATCTGGTGACTATTGCCTTAAATTCTCATTAATATATATTAAGGTTCATTAAATTCTAATTGACTCCCATTTTAATTATTACAATAATTACTATCCTTGCTTCCAATTTCAATAATTCAGAAATTACCGATTTTATTTTCAATAATTCCCATTTAATAGACTTTCCATTCTGTTATTCAATCAAATTGCCCAATTATGGATAGTATTATATTATTGAATCAATTATCAATTTATGGGAAGAATTATTATTGGCTTACTCTTATTACATTAACAGTTACCATCTTATTCCAATTTCCAATTAGTATAGAAATAAATTTCATTCGTTATAGATTTACTTCCAATTAATTTAAAATTTATTTCTATAAATTGATTTGATTTAATTGCCAAATACATATACATTAATTACTATTAAATGTACTCAATAATTTATTTACTTTGTTTCCAACTTCTATTTCATCAATTACTGCCTTATAAATAAACTTACGCTTCTCTTCAATTTACATTCACTTTTCCGTTATTATATTAGTTATCATTAAAGTAACCTTAACTTCCTTTTATCAGTTATTACTTCCCAACACATGTTAAAATTCCATATATAACACAAATTTTAATTAATTTTCATTAACCATATATTATTTCTTTAAATAAATTCATATTTACATCCACTTCCGTATATAAATTTGGTAACCAAGTTACAACATTGCACTGTTTCACTTATTGGAATTACATCCAAGTTATTAACAGTTAACTTACATTTTTTTACTGTTGCAATTTATTCTAGTTATTATTTCCAAACACTTACATACAGAACCTTGATTTTACTTAATCACTATTTATTATTATGAATTAATTAATTCATTAATTAATTGGCTTTGTTTCCTTATATTCAATTTATTACCAAATATTTCTATTGACACTCCATTATAACCTAAACAGTCGTTTCAGTCAATTTGAATTGCATTAAATTGGTTATTTATCAACTGCCATTTACATTACTATCTTAATTCGCATACGGTTATAATTTATCAATATATTATTACATAGGTAAACTAAAGTCTTGTCTTTAATTACTTATTTTATATTTTGTATCCAAGTGCAACAATTATTTCTTTATTTGGATTTCACTTAAATTTTCAACAATTAGGTTTAATAACCATTTCTACAATTCATTATTAACATTTATTTCAATATACATTATAAATTTTTTGTTCCTTCCTGATTTGATTTCGAAAATCTAATTAAATTAACCAATTTTATTTATCAAAATTTACGGGTCGTTACACATTTTGATCCTCCTTATGATACTGCAGGCCTATCCAGCTCAGTGAAACCTGATGATCACGATGACGATATTGAGTTAGGCATAAAAACCTATTTCCATCTTAGAACCCATTATGTTATTTCACTGATTTTGGGTATGTTGTTTTATAATGATCATGTATGATAGCATGGTTATGACTTGTACCGTGTGGGTTTGTAGCTGCCAAGGCTTTATGCCTCGCCCATGATTTTGCCATGTCATTATAAATAATGGATAGGCCACTGTAAAGAATGATTTCCATTCAGTTTTTTTGCATATTGTCAATTCAAGATCCATGAAAGAACTAATTATACACTATTAAATAATTTTTTTAACTTGGTCGCTTAAGTGTTCATTTCCTTAGACCATGTACTGTCTTCTATGAGTTTCAAACTCTAAAACAGTGCAAATATTTGGATATTTGAACATATTCAATCATATATAAATGTTATATGGTGAACAGTTGTAATTTGTAATATACGAACCCTCTATGAATTTAGCTCAGTCGAAGTGAGCAAGTAAACCATAGTGTCATATCGTGAATTCAATATGATTGATTATAGTAAGAATCTTATTGGGTTAAGTGTAACTCTAGATTAAGAGATATAAGATGAATCTAAGAATTTGATCGTCGAAAGTTAATTTGATCAATTTATGTAATATACAACTTAGTTAATTTTAAATTCTATTCCAAAATGTATTTTCATTTAAATTTGATTTCAAAACTCTCGACTATAACCGGTTGTAGTAAATGAAATAAATAGCCCATATTAAGTGGTTGAATGAAGTTTCGTATTTCATATGCTATTGTAGTAATGATAGAAATTGTAAGAGCATACCTTATAATATTTTTGTGATAACATCAAGTTACAAAATCATTTTTGCAATTATACCAAATATTATTTATGAACTAATAACTATTTTCAATATTAATGGAAATATACATAGTTCTATTTTAATATAAATATTGGATATTCATCATAAAATAAAACTATGATAGCGGTATTTTGTCCATAACAAAAGTGAAGCATTGGAAAATATAAAAGTATCTGAAATTTTTGTAATTATTTTGGAATTATAGACTATAGTATAGTGTTCAGAAATAATTCCTTAATCGTATGATTTCGTATTATATGGTACTAGTGATTATATCTCAAAAAATAATGGCCAAATCACCCATTCATGGGAATACATAAGAGTTGGTGAACTCGTAGAATCGATAGGTATTGTTATATGCAATCGTAAGTCCAATGATACAAAAACAGTTCCTTATACTTTGTTATATTCACTAGTGAATTATCATATACATGGACATGTATATTAGGTACACACATAATATGTCTATGGTAAGCTCATGGAATATAAAAGGAAAGTAAATAACATACCGTGAAAAAGATAATAAAATGATCAGATTTGACAGCTGTTGTAAGTGTATTGGAAAGAGCTCCAAATTTATATAAAAATGAATAAAGATTTAATCTGAAAAGTCAATCCTTCCTATGGTACGTAGTGATGTATCAGTAAGGATTAACCAGACTTCATTGAACAAAATACGATTAATAACGAGTGAAGCTGAGTTAACTTCTTTCTACAAGGTCATGTATTTAAGAGTAGTATATAAGGTTAAAATTAATTTCATCCGAAGCATAATTTATGAAATTAGACAAGATAAAGGTTTATAAGAAACCCCAACATATCCTAAGTTAAGTAGTTGACATGTTGTGCGAGTCAAATGACTGTACGTAAAAATCATTTATGAGGGATCTTGTGTGGACCACCCCAAAGGAGTTTGAGATTGATCAATATTGGTTAAGCAATTTATGTTTTGATCAGTTCGAAAATAAAACTAATTCGATTTTTTACATATATATAAGGCAATCCATAAAATGTTTATGAAGACATATTTTGTTCCACTAAGAAACAATTGTTGTTTCAAGAAACATAAACTTCATGGCAAAGGAATTTCTTTTAGAAATTAATGGTAGTAAAAAAAGATTTTTATATGATCCAAAGATAAAATTAATTACAAGGGATGAAATGAAACTAACCAAACCTAAACCAACACAATGCATTATAATGTTTAATAAGTAAAGAGAAGCTTTGTGTTTCTTATCTATATCGAGAATAGATATTCCTCGGTGGTTAATAAAACCATTAAGAGTATTGTATGATGCACAAATCTAAAATATATTATTAAAATATGATTTTAGTAGCTATACCTGAAGGCATATGATCAATCCACCGGAAATGTGCGTTTAAGAAAAAGACTAATGCAGTTGGAGTATTGTGAGTGATAGTGATAAGAATAACATTGCTAACATATATATTCATCTTTTAATGTGCTTAAGTTAATTTAGATTTTAATCACAAAATTATAGCCTAATACGACTTTGTGTTTTAGCACATATAACAGTCGAAGTGTCTCAAAGTCAGTGGAAGCGGCATTGAGTTTCTAGATTTTCGAATATGATCCAAGAACAGATACGAAAGTACCATTTGACAAGCATCGGAGACGGAAATATCAAATGGTTTGATTTCAATCAAAATGTAGATAAAGCGTGTGTCTATAAGAAAGAATATTAGAAATGTACACAGATATTTGTAAATTTTAAGTAAAGACCGAACTCTGATTGTTAACAATGTATCTATATTAAAATCAATTTTAGTTTAATTTTTCAATTTCCCAGATATGATTTGAAAAACATCTTTTATAATCCGCATAAAAGGATGTTGGGAACATCCTAGATGATAAGCACAAATACCGTATTAAAATGTTTAATATGAAGCATGTAAGGTGAAATTCTTATGCATTAGCAATACAAATTATCATACTTGTTGTATTGTCTACAATATTGCATTTAGAAAATGTATTTAATATATGAAGCAAATATCAAATCCAAATTAAGATTACTAAACTGTAGTTAAGAGTATTCTTGAGTATTTGCAAAATTCAAAAGAACTGTTTATATTAAACGTCAAACTTCTTATGAAGAAGTATTCAAACTCAAAATTCATAAGTGATATCGAGTATAATATATCAATAATAAATTTACGTTTGAACCTTAGTTAAGGAAGTTTAAATTATAGATGTTTCAAATGGAAGGTGGTGTCCGACTAAAAAAAAGAGCAAAGTACATCATCTTGAATAGAGCTGCAATATAAGTAATGTATAAATAAAAATGCTTAAATTTATAATTAAGCTAGTGCAATCCATGTATTGAGAATATAATGTAATTGTCATATGATATTAATGTAATGATAAGAGCTCACGGAAAGTCAAGAAACATACTTCGAACAGTTCCGTATGATAAAGGCAGTTTATCGGCATCAGGGAGAATTGATTGACAAAGTAGATAATTAAAATAACACAACAGATTCAATCACGAATAGAATAACTTGATTGGTTCTCATCAATCCGATCGAAGGGATGTGATAGAGATTTTATAATTGGCCTTAAGTGCAAGTGGAAGATTGATATAGTTAGGGGTATGCCCTATGGGCAATTCAGTAATTTACTATAAATTATTAACTCTGTAGTAAAATCTTGTTCAAAATTATTGTGGGCATTCTCGCCCATCGCACAGTAAATATGAGAATTCAGAGGAAAAATTGTTAGAGTCCAGGAATAGACTTAGAGCTGCACAGAAATGTTCGCAAGTTCAAGATGTTAGCACAAGTCAAAACCGCATCTCAATCGGAATAATGATTTTGAAAGATACGATCATTCTAATATTTTCCACACTCGGTTTGGTTATAAAGGCTCCAAATCCGCCTTGTGCCAAGGCCAGGCCCCACCTAGACCAGCAAAGAACCTATCTTGCAAAAGCAGGTCCGTACAGATATAGTCTGACAAGCCCGGATCTGCAAGTCTACAGAGTGGATCGTGTAGTGTGTATGCAAGTATTTGTGACAAAATATATGATGCAACTAAAACAGTACTAATCTAGGTAAATATAGAATAAGCACACCAAGATTTTATACCGGTTTTGAACTCTTGTCCTACATCCAGTCTCGAAGCTACCTTTCGGAATTTGACTATCAAACACCCTTACTTCGTCCAGAGGAATAGGCTTGGTTACAGTAGCTTGTTCTTGTCAAGTATATGTTCTATAGCATGGATATTGACTAATATGTACAAATGCTTCTAATATATATATATATATATATATATATATATATAGTATTGATTGTGAAGAATTGAATATACGAAAGAGTGAAATACAAGTATAGATTGCTAGAGATCAAAAATATAATAGAGTATGTAAGAAAAGAGCATAAGTAAGTAAGGTGATCATTCTCTTTGATTCTTGATTATATATATAGTTGTAGAGAGGTTCCTTGAGTAGTTGCATCCATTAACAAGTGCTCTACAGTTGCTTCTGATGATGATTAAGAGTTTCGGCGAAGAGAAGCGAAGATCTCTTTTCAAATGTGGCAGCTGAAATTTGAATATAAATTCCGAGTTCAAAATCAGACGTCTAGTATTTTTATCAGACATTTGACACTATATATTTTTGCATACAGTAGTCTTTCAGACGTCTGTGTGCATCTTCCAAACATTTGATCCTGTCTATTTTGTTGTTCTAGATGGTTTTTCCAAACGTCTAGCTAGTGCACCCAGACGTCTGAAAGCTGTGCATGTTTGCTTTGTGCATCTTTCTTGTTGCTTCTTTGATCCTATCGAGTTGTAGTCTCTTGTACTGTTCTCTGAGCCTTGTTCTTGTCTTTTTAGTGACGTTACTCTAGCAAGTACCTGTGTATAGAAATATATATGCATGTTCGACCATTGTATAGTTGTTGTCATCGAAAACGTAGATTTGATTTCCTAACTATCTCCCCCGTTTTGATGATGACAACTATACAATGTACTTATATATAATTTTATATATCTCCCCTTAAATATGTGCTTATTTTTTTTATTTCTACCCCTTTAGTATTATCAAAACGGATATCTAATTCTTTAAATGGAGAAATTATTAAATATTGACCAATCGTTGTAAGATAAATATATATACGGAGATAACACACCAAAAGAGAAATTTCATTAATAATTTCAATTGAGTACATTCATAGATTTTTTCAATTGTACATAAGATGAAGTCCTGAAAATCTATGAGTCTTTTAGGGAAGCTTTTTCTTGATCATCTTCTTTATCTTCATTTTTGGAAGAGCTAGGTTTCTTTGTAGGAGATGTCAGAGCTTGTTCTAGAGGTTCGTTCCACTCAAAAAGTTTGGAATGTTTTGAAGGAGGAGAAGGCACTGGGGTTGACCAATCTTCGAAAGGGGTGGTAGGGCCACGAACCCTTTGAAGAACCTCTTTGAGAACCGATAATACAGTTGAAAGTGATGTTTCAACTGTGGCTAGGCGTGTGGCAAAAGATGTTTCAAAGCTGTCAATACACGTAGCCAAAACCTTTTGATTTCGACACAAGATATGTTGATTTTGAAGAGTGAGATCTCGAATACTTTCGTTTGGATTCGTGTCTGTTCGTGTCTCCAAAATCTCATCATGGCTCGTATAATCAAATGGTGCAGGAGGAGTAGTCTCACAATGTTGTTCCACCCCATGTATTGGTTCATGGTGTGGTTGAGGTGGAGGCCCAACTTGTCTGGCTTGATGACGTTGCGTCCATTCTTCAAAAGATATAAACTCAGAAGGATTTTCTGGTAGGTGCATTAGTGAGAAAAACTTCGTGGAAGCATATTTTGGAGAAATTTCTTCAAATGTGGATAAATAGGAGGGGATGTTGTGCGCAGGTAGAAGTCTCATGATGTATGTGGGGTAGATAATCGATAGCCGTGATCGAGTCCAAAAATGTTTGAGCTCGTCAAATATATATTTGGCCCAATTTACCTTTGTTCCGCTGAGTAGAGCATATAGGGCCTTGTGTTCTAACTCCGTTATCTGCTCATGACTACCTAGCGAGGAATGATAGTGTTGACGATCATTGGAGTAAGAAGTCTCACCTTTGGTCGTAGATATTTGGATGTGAATTTATGCATTTCATCCTCTCATATTTGATGCATTATATTGTCCCTCGGTTTGAAACGCATATCGGAAATATTATATAAATCTTCACTCGTATCAGAACATCCGACAGTTCTGCCTATGATTCCTGGAGTGTACCTAATCATGTTGCCATAAACGCTATATCATAGCCAATTATCTTCATTTTCGGTGTTCCAAACAGCTGTGCTATCCAAATTAGCGTAGAAGAGAAATATAGCCAACTGATCAGTTTGGATGTTATTGGGATTGAAAGATATCAAAGTTTCTAAACTAGCACTCTCACACATTTCATCTAAATTATACATTGGGAACTTGAGTAAGTTATAAAATGGACCTGTGCGGAGTTTCTTCTTCTGAATATCCTCATATCTCTTGAGTGAATGTGGTGCTCGATTCATCCATCGTTTGATCTGATCATCTGAGAAAATTTGAGGGTTTGAGGAAGTTGATTGGTCTTGTTTTCGCTTAGAGATTTTAGGATTTTTTTAGGAGCCATCGAATTAGTTTAAGTTTGAAAGAGAAACGATTTAAAAAAAAAACGATATTGAAGGAAGAATAAAATGAAATGAAGTAAGAAAGAGTAAAAAAGAGACCTTATCTAGGCATATAAGAGTGTCGATTGAATTTCAGACGTCTGGAAAGTAATTCAGACGTCTGATTTAACCTAATTTTAACATAGCGAATAGATTTAGACGTCTGGTTTGCTTTGGTAGACGTCTGGATTTGATCTAGTTGTAAAATTTGATAGTCAGAGAAATTTTTCAAACGTCTGTTTGTATTATCAGACGTCTGGACTAGAACGAATTGTCGTTTCTAAATGACAGATAGTTTTCTTAGACGTCTGGTTTAAACGTCAGACGTCTGAAATAGTCTGGTATCTATTTTTAAGTAAGTAGAGGCAATTTTCAGATGTTTGGAAGTTTATATCAGATGTCTGACATATGCACATTGATGTAAAAGATTTTACGACTAGTCGTAACATTTGAGAATTGATTACAAAGATTTTCGTTATTTCAACCAAAAATAATATCATTTACGTAAATTTGTACAACTGAAATATCATTATTTTCTCATTTAATAAATAAAGTTGTACCGATTTTACCTATTTGAAAACCAGATGTAATTAAATGATTTTTAAGACGTTCATACCATGCACGGCGGGCTTGTTTTAAACCATATAAGGCTTTTTGTAATTTAAAAACATGGTCGGGATATTTTTCATGAACAAACAATGGAGCTTGTTCATCATATACGTTTTCTTTAATAAAACCATTTAAAAAAGCACTTTTGACATCCATTTGAAGTAGTTTAAAATTGTGATGATTTGCAAAAGCGAGTAATGTATGTATGGCCTCTAGTCTTGCTACTGGAGCAAAGTTTTCGTCATAGTCGATTCCTTCTTCTTGATTATAGCCTTGAGCAAATAAACATGCTTTATTTCCAACTATATTTTCGTTTTCATCAGCTTTGTTTTTAAATACCCATATTGTTCCTATAATCGATTGATTTTCTGGTCTTGGTACTAATCCCAAACATTATTACGTTCAAATTGATATGATTCTTCTTGCATAGCTATCATCCAAAATTTATCATTTGAAGCTTCTTTATAATTTTTTGGTTCAAAATTTGACACTAATTCTATATGGCTTATTTGATTAAGTGGATTTCTAGTTACTCTAGAATTGAGATCTCCAAAGATATTATCTTTTGGATGATCCTTAAGAATTCTAGGAGATGATATTAATGTATTATTTTGCGCATTTGTCTCATTATTAAAAGAATTCATTGTACTTGTTATTGGAATAATTTCGTCATCGTCATTAGTATGATGGTCAAGAAGATTTTCATCGAACGAAACATGTAAACTTTCTTCAATAGTGTTATTTCGTTTATCAAAAATTCTATATGCTTTGCTGCGATCTAAATATCCAACAAAGATTCCTTCATCGGCCTTTGGGTCAAATTTTCCTAAATTATCTTTTGTATTTCATATAAAATATTTTGATCTGAAAGTTTTAAAGTATGATACTTTAGGTCTTCTTACAAAAAAAATTTAAAAAAAAGTTAGTTTAGTCATAGGATATGGTTACTCAATTCAAAACATAACAAGCTGTGGCAATAGCTTCAACCCAAAAATATTTTGGTAGACCACTACTATTTAATAATGTTTGTGAATATTCTTGTAACGTACGATTTTTTCTTTCTACTATACCATTCTGCTGAGGTGTGCGAGGAAAGAAAACTTATACTTATTCCTTTTTTATTACAAAAATTAGTAAAAAGATCATTTTCGAATTCTTAACCATGATCACTTTGAATGTTTTTAATTTTCAAATCCATTTGTGTTTTAATTTTTTTAGCAAAAATTTTAAACATACCAAAGGTGTCACTCTTATGTTTTAAAAGTAAAGTACATGTATATCTTGAAAAATCATCAACTATTACGAAAACTGTAACGACCCAGAATTTTTGATAATTTGAATTTGAGTATTTAATTAATTTTAAATATTAATAAGTGGAATTTTTAAGTCGAATAATTTAATTTTCGAATATTGGATTTAATGGGATAATTAAATCGATGATTTAATAGTGAAATTCCAGAAATAATTAAATATTGGGTTAAATATGATTGAAAATGGTTTGGAAATTTTTTTTATATCATATTAAAGTTATAGAAATATTTTAGAACTTTTAAAATTGAATTTGGAGTTAATTTGTGAAAATTGAATGTTTTAATATTTAATCATCGATTGAAAAATAGCCAATTTTTGAACAGTCTTAGAATTGAACGAAACGAGTTCCACTGGATCCATAATAGTAGGTTATTATCGGATTTCAATTTTCGTAGCAATCGGAGTTGTCGTTTGACCGTGGCAGCTCGAAACGCATTGATATCGTTTTAATATTAATTTAGCGAGTTAAAATAGCCATTTTTCAAACCGTCTCGGATTTCGACGAAACTAGTTTCATCGGATCCGTAATTTGATATTATTGTAATATTTCAAATTTCAAGTCGATCGGATTTATCGTTTGTCCGGTACAAGCCAAAACGCCTAGAAATCGTTTAAATCGGTTTTAATTTAAATTGATCGTTTATTGTCGTATCTCACACATACGATGGAATTAGCTTACGAAACCTGTTCCATTGTGTCCGGAATGCGGAAAAAACCTTAGAATCGCCTGTTGGAACGCGTGGATTGGAGGTCGTATGCATAAGTTGTGAAATTGGAAATTTATTATTATTATAATATTAATAGCATATATATATATATATAAATATATATATTAATATTTTCTCTCCAAACCCTAATCTATTAGAGCCAGCCGCCATTTCCAGTTAATGGCCGAAAATCTCCCACCTTTCTCCCTCATTTTCTCCAAATCCAAGCATCGATTCAACAAACTTCCAACATGAAAGTTGTAGAGCACGGTATGAACTACAAATCCAACGGTGGATCTCAGCTATCGTCGTCGTTTGAGGGGTATATATGGCCGCGTTTCCATGGTTGTTGCGCATGTTTTCCAAGGCCATGGGGGGCCGAGCTCAGCAAAATCACAGCCGAAGGTGGCTCTTGGTCGTGGCTTCGAGGTGGTGTTCCCAGATCGCGTTCAAGTTCGTCGAGGAGGTCGTGGAATGGAACCCTAGTTCCATGCTCTATGGGTTTGTGCGTGTTCTATATCCTGGAGATGGAGACCGTGCGCATGCAAGAGATGGAGAGGGGTGTGATGAGCGGCCCAGATAATAGAGGTGAAAAATAAAAAGTAAATGTTGATTCTATTATACTATAGCATGTGCAAACTTTAAAAATTAATATCTTTTGCATGCGTGATCGGAATTGCACGAAACCAGTGGCGTTGGAATCGTATCGTCGAGCACTTCGCGATGAAACTGATTTGGAGTCGATTGGAGCTCGTTGGAATTTCGGGTAAAATTAAAACGTTCGTTTAATTTTATTCGAAACGAACGCCGAAACCGGAAATAAAATCAAGGTGAGAACTCCTCACTCAATCGAACAGTATGATTTAAAATTATAAATAGTTAATGTTGATTGATGATTGTTGTTTGATTGTGATAGTAGATATAATAGGATATATATACTATATATAGCAATATATATATATATATATATATATATATATATATATATATATATATATATATATATATTGGCATATGTATATATTGGATTTGATTTCCCGCCTCGTATAGCGGATGAGACCCTATTGCGCCGCCTATTAAGCGGATAATATTTTATAAAATCCCATATACCGCGATATCCCGTCTTGAAACGGGATTGGTATTGTGCTAATGTCTGTGGATGCAGGGAAACAGGTTGGAGGGATCCAACTGGATTCCTCACATATTTATTTGATTATAGATATTGTGTAATTGTTGATGTTCATATCAATATATGTTGTTTATTCCCGTGATTGACCATTTGATGCTGTTGCGTCATCGGATTCATTTATAAAGTTAAAAATAATGATTTTGAATTTAAAAGGGTTTTTAAATTGATTTTTTTTAAAGAATATGTTTTATTAAATTTTTGAATTGATTCACTTTAAAATTAATAGACGTATAAATTTTTATGTTATAAAAATTAATATTTTTATGAAATATAACCAAAAGGAAAATTTTAAATTAAATAGATTTTTAAAATAGTTAAATTGGGATTTTGGATAATTTTTATTAATAGTTTATATAAAAATTTTATAAATTGATATCTATAAATTAAATTTATGGGAATTATGAAACGAGTTTATAAAGTGTTAAAAAGGTGTATAAAATGGGTTTCACTAAAAACCATAGATTTGTAAATCTTGAGAGTTTTAAAATAAATAGATGTTGAAATAAAGGTTTTATAAGTAATTAACTTATAAAAATGGATTTTAGGCATTTAAAAGGGGACATTTATAGAAATTGTTAATAAAGGAGGTTTTTATAAGTTGAAAACTATTATAAAACTTAAAGGAATCTTATTAGTAATAAGATTTAAGAAATTTTGAAGTTTTAAAGGAACGGTTTACTAAATAAATAGATTATAAGCTCTTGACTTATAATACGAACTTTTGGTATAGAAATTGGGTTTATAAATTGAATTGGCTTAATAAAAGAGATTTCTAAACCGAAGTTATTAATAGAAATAGAATTTATAAACGTTGTTTATAAATTTAAAATGAATGGAATTTGATAAATTGAATTTAGAATTTGTTAAAGGAGTTATATTCACTCTTTTAAACGATGAATATATTATTAAGTCAAATGGGCATGTTTTGGGAGAAGAATGTTTTAAAGGGAATTTTAAAACGATTTAAAGATGCTTTAAAATGCATTAAGTATCGAATACATAGATTTCAACATTCATTGTTGAAATAGGCGTTTTCGAGAAAATAGAGAAGCGGTGGACTATAACACTGTTGTTATAGTAAATGGTTTCCAAATGGAAATATTTTGTGTAGTATTGGAATTTATGTTTCTATTTTTATTTCGAATCCCTATACTAGTCATTTTGGGTTGTCGTAACGATGTTTTACGCAACATTCATTTTGACCCAACTAAAAGTGAATAAAAGAATGTTTTCCTTAAAAAGAATGAAATATATACTTAATTGAGATTTAAGTATATTGAATATTTTCAAATTGTTGGAAATAAATAAATTTGTGAATTACTTATTATTAAATAAGTATGGAAATGCCTTTCCAATATGAAATGGAACGTTTTTGAGAATTCATCTTTTAAAGGTAAATCGAAAGAGAATATTTTGAAATCGATTTGAGAATCTTATACTAGTAGATATTGGAATTTAAATTCACTATGGAATTTATAAAAGGGAAGGGGAATCTGTTTTAAAAATAAATATTGATTTATTTTGAAGTATGGAAATATAATTTACGAATTTGGAATGTAAATTTAAAATAAATCGGTAAAGATTTATTTGATGATTTGAAATTTGTTTTCAAAGGGTATAAAGGGTGAAAGGTAATTTGAAATTGATTTTCAAAGGGTTGAAGTGTGGAAATTACATCGTGTAAAGATATTTTTGGTAAAGCAAATAATTTGGGGAATTATTTGGAAATTGTGTATATATATCTTGTAAAGATATTTTAGGGATTAAATAATTTTGGAAAATTATTTGGAATCTGATGATGTGGCGCATCTATATTGATAGTTAAATAACCGACTATCAGTATTTACCCTTGGATGGTGTTTGTTGTGATTGTTTGGAATTGAATGCTACACTTATTTTTAAAATAAGCGCTCGCTATTCGGTTTAGCCGGGGGAGGACCTTTGTGTCATATAACCCATTCCGAATATGCGATACGTCGTTTGGATCGCATTTGAAGACCGGTGTGAAGACCGGGTATTTGTGAAAATGATAGGATGACCTATCGAATGTCTCTACATCGTTAGCTACGATATGGAGATTTCCTTTGTGATGGGAAATTTTATCGGAATTGTGAATACCCGGATTGCAAGGGCTTCTTTGGAAGTGCCTTCGGTTCTGTTCGAACCCGGAACAGACTTGTATGGTTACATGTCTGACATTACATTTTGAGATATAAAGCAGATTTCTTTCAAATACATTTCTGTTGGTGGCGGAGAATTTATTCTCTTAGCTTAATACCCTTCTCTGAGACGTACGAGCTCAGAGGTTATGTAGTTGAAGGTTATCAGCGATATATTCCCAATCTGGTAATGTGGCATGCTGAGTGTTGTTGTGTGATGATCATTGGTTGGTCATTTGTGATATGATCATTTGTTTGATCATTTATCTTTGTGATCATTGCTTTGGTCATCTGTTGACCCAAAGCATGGCTTTGTTGCACAAAGCGTAGCTTTGTGGACGAGACTTCGTCAGGACCTCACTCCCCGGAAATGGTCAAAACAGGAATATGCTGCAAGGTTATGAGGGTCGCGCCCTTTAGGGTATGTCATTTCCTTCTGGAAAAGGGTGGTATCATGGTATGGAGCCCAGATATTTACTCATGTTGATACACTATATCAATTATTGTGTGGTGTTGTTAGTATCGAGCGTTCGGATAAAGGTCCCAAAGGACCGGGGGATGACATATTCGTGTAGTAGTTACCTAGTTACAGAGGTAACCCGGCCTTGTGTTGGCAGAGATCTAACCGTAACGTTAGTTTCTCGGGACGTCCCGCCAGAGGCGATCCCATGTGGCAGTAGGAAGTTCCTTAAACCTGACCATTTGTTGGAAATCCAATCAAAACAATACGCGCCCTGTACGGTTTTAGTAGTATAACCTGCCATTGAATGTGGCGGTAACCTGCTATTGAACATGGTATCTATAGTAGGCATACGGCAAAGAGTTGTATGCTAGCTAGGATTTATATTCTATTTTCGAAATTGTTTTCTACACTATGCACTAATAATAATATCAAAAAAAAATGATTTGATTTTTGCGTAGTAAGCATCTTTGACTATCATAAGGAGAAATCTCCTCCGATTCTGCGTTTGCATTGTGTGTGTGTGCGGGAGGCCTTATGGTAATTTCATTTTCCAAAAAGCATTGCGGATTTTAAAATTTAAATTCTCTTGTTGCTTGTTTTAAAGATAAACTGCTTTGAGTTCTCACACCAGTCCCATGACTGACCTGGAGTTCATTGTTCCTTTCCTAAACTCTGGGTGCCCACTAATTTCCACACGGGCAGTCTAGAGTTAGGTTATCAGGTTATTCTAGATTCGGGAGTTGCTGTACAGATCTGGAGGCGAGCTGGATAGCGTTGTATATTACTAGTATAGTACTTCTTTTCCGCTGTTTGTTATTGTACACTCTGATGATGTGATGTAATATGATGTAATGTATAAAATGTATAGTTCTTTTGTTTTAATGAATATTCATTTATCTATTATATGTTGTTCCGCTGCGATTGTGAGATTATGATATTGTTATCCTGTTCTGTTGTTTGTTTCTGTTTCTTCTCTCTTTTCTCTCTTCTTCTACCTCTTTCTTCTTCTTCTTAAACCCTAACAGTTCGGTTTTTCGGCAACGAAAAATCTGAAATGTTACATTTGGTATCAGAGCATGTGGTTAAGTGACAACCATGGCTCTGTTGGGTGTTACTCATTAGAGATAGAGTCAGCAGTACTCTAGAATGAGTGTGAGTGTAATAATAGATATGAGCGCGTATTTGTTAGTGAATATAAAATTGTTTTATATTGTGATGATTGGTTTGTTGAGTGGTATATGGATTCTGGTCGGTATAGTCTGTACAACTCTATCGATAGGGATCTCTAAACACTTATACAGAACAATTCAGCACGATATTGTTTTAAATTGGGTAAATGAAATAATTTTACCTTGACTATATTTTCTATATAAGAAAATAATTTGTCAAGAATTATTGAAGTGTGTATATAATTGGTTGCTTGGTTGTTGTAAATAATATATATATATAAGACAATCAAAGTTGTTTGAAAAAGTTAAATAAAAACGATTAATTGTAAAAAAAAAATAGTATAAACAAATGAATTATAAGTATGAAGTTATAATTAGAATAATTTACAATTGAAAATAATCTTATGTATGTAAGAAGTGAAATTTTATAAGTAAGATTTATAAATGTAATTTATGAATAAAAAGAAAACTTTTTGAAAGAATATTTAGCACTGATTTCACTATTGTCACTGGGAAATAATAAGGATGATGACTGCAGCATCATCAGTATCATTTTCGAGTTTCTATGTGATGGATTTGCTACAATAATGAATTTAAAACTGAGGTTTTGTTGAAATAAACAAATTTGAAATTGTTAAATATAAGTGAAAAAGGTTTTGAACTTATAATATGAGTTGGAAGTCGAATAATAAGTTGTATAACTTATAGAATGAGAAAATGTAAGCGAAACCAATTATTGAAGTGGTTAAGAAATTAAGTTAAGTAAAATGAAATATGAATTTGAATGTTGATATGAATTTGACTCAAGTAAAAGTTAAATAGAATGTACTTTAGAATTGAAATCCGAATTGGAATGATAAGTCGAAACTTAAGTTTATTTGAACCAATGATGTTAAATGGAATAGAATTTGAAATGAATTAGGAGAATACTTAAGTTGAATAGTGGAAGTAAATGTAAATGAAGTTGAATGGAATATAACTTGAGTAATGTTGAAAGAATTGATGTTGATATCAAAGTAAGTGAATAAAGTGAATTAATGAAATGAAATCGTTAAAAAAAAAGTGAACTTGAGTTATATAAATGAAATTCAATCTTTATTTGTAAAAAGAATTGGCAATTGAATTAAAGTATGGATTGAATGTTAATCAATCGAATGTAAATAAGTTGATATGAAATGATGTATGTAAGTGTAAATTCATTTGAAAATAGTTGAATAATTGAATGAAAATCAATTGAGTGCTAAAACTAATTGGAATTGAAAAAGTTGAACCAAATTGAATGTAAGTAAAATAAATAAATTTGGTTGTATTGGATATACATTGGTTGTTATTTGTTTGTTAAATGATTTTATGTAAATTCATTAAGTGTTAATGAAATTGAATTAGTAAAATTTGAAAGCTATGTAATTAAATTCAAATTGAAAGTGAAGTAAATGGATTGGAATAGAATTGAATTTGATTTGAGTTGAAAGTGAACCAATGTGAATTTAATTAGTGAATATAAACTAATTGGAAACGAATGAGATTGAATGTGTAACCTCAATAGTAAAGCAAATTGGGATAAAAAAGTAAATATCGAAATTTTGTAATGGAATTGGCAAAATAGTTTGAATGTTGGAATTGGATACTACTACTAGCAGGATATACAGGTATATAATGGAATTGGGATTTTGATTTTGAAGTTAAAATTTGAATTGCTCGACAAAAAGGTACGTATTTCAATTTTAGTAAGAGATTTGATGACTTCTTTCTCCAACCACTTGGCTTTCTCTTTTCTTTTTGATTCTGAGGGGCCGTAGTGCCATTTTGTAGTCGTGCCGAGCTAGCCGCGCAAAGGAGACGCTGGCGAAATTTTTCGAAAATTTAGGGAGTTAGAAAATTTTGAGAAATTTTGAATGTTTGGAATTTTAATTTGAATTGTTAAGTAAACTATGTTGTTTGAAACCTATAATTGAAGTTGGTAAGCTAATTGAAATGATAGTAAATCTTTAATAAAAAGATTTGTTTTGGAAAGTTGATAAAACTAATTAGTTTTGGAAAAATAATAAACGAGTTAGGAATTGTTTTCTTAACTTAAAATTTCGAGGACGAAACTCTTTTAAGCGGGGAAGATTGTAACGACCCAGAATTTTTGATAATTTGAATTTGAGTATTTAATTAATTTTAAATATTAATAAGCGGAATTTTTAAGTCGATAATTTATTTTTCGAATATTGGATTTAATGGGATAATTAAATCGATGATTTAATAGTGAAATTCCAGAAATAATTAAATATTGGGTTAAATATGATTGAAAATGGTTTGGAAAATTTTGTTATATCATATTAAAGTTATAGAAATATTTTAGAACTTTTAAAACTGAATTTGGAGTTAATTTGTGAAAATTGAATATTTTAATATTTAATTATCGACTGAAAAATAGCCAATTTTTGAACAGTCTCAGAATCGAACAAAACGAGTTCCATTGGATCCGTAATAGTTAGTTATTATCGGATTTCAATTTTCATAGCAATCGGAGTTGTCGTTTGACCGTGGCAGCTCGAAACGCGTCGATATCGTTTTAATATTAATTTAGCGAGTTAAAATAGCCATTTTTCAAACGGTCTCGGATTTCAACGAAACCAGTTTCATCGGATCCGTAATGTGATATTATTATAAGATTTCAAATTTCAAGTCGATCGGATTTATCGTTTGTCCGGTACAAGCAAAAACGCCTAGAAATCGTTTAAATCGGTTTTAATTTAAATTGATCGTTTATTGTCGTATCTCACACATACGATGGAATTAGCTTACGAAACCTGTTCCATTATGTCCGTAACGCAGAAAAAACCTTAGAATCGCCTGTCGGAACGCGTGGATTGGAGGTCGTATGCATAAGTTGTGAAATTGGAAATTTATTATTATTATAATATTAATAGCATATATATATATATATATATATATATATATATATATATTTTCTCTCCAAACCCTAAAATCTATTAGAGCCAGCCGCCATTTCCAGTTAATGGCCGAAAATCTCCCACCTTTCTCCCTTATTTTCTCCAAATCCAAGCATCTATTCAACAAACTTCCAACATGAAAGTTGTAGAGCACGGTATGAACTACAAATCCAACGGTGGATCTCAGCTATCGTCGTCGTTTGAGGGGTATATATGGCCTCGTTTCCATGGTTGTTGCGCACATTTTCCAAGGCCATGGGGGGGCCGAGCTCAGTAAAATCACAGCCGAAGGTGGCTCTTGGTCGTGGCTTCGAGGTGGTGTTCCCTGATCGCGTTCAAGTTCGTCGAGGAGGTCGTGGAATGGAACCCTAGTTCCATGCTCTATGGGTTTGTGCGTGTTCTATATCCTGGAGATGGAGACCGTGCGCACGCAAGAGATGGAGAGGGGTGTGATGAGCGGCCCAGATAATAGAGGTGAAAAATAAAAAGTAAATGTTGATTCTATTATACTATAGCATGTGCAAACTTTAAAAATTAATATCTTTTGCATGCGTGATCGGAATTGCACGAAACCAGCGGCGTTGGAATCGTATCGTCGAGCACTTCGCGATGAAACTGATTTGGAGTCGATTGGAGCTCATTGGAATTTCGGGTAAAATTAAAACGTTCGTTTAATTTTATTCGAAACGAACGCCGAAACCGGAAATAAAATCAAGGTGAGAACTCCTCATTCAATCGAACAGTATGATTTAAAATTATAAATAGTTAATGTTGATTGATCATTGTTGTTTGATTGTGATAGTAGATATAATAGGATATATATACTATATATAGCAATATATATATATATATATATATATATATATATATATATATATATTGGCATATGTATATATTGGATTTGATTTCCCTCTTCGTATAGCGGATGAGACCCTATTGCGCCGCCTATTAAGCGGATAATATTTTATAAAATCCCATATACCGCGATATCCTATCTTGAAACGGGATTGGTATTGTGCTAATGTCTGTGGATGCCGGGAAACAGGTTGGAGGGATCCAACTGGATTCCTCACATATTTATTTGATTATAGATATTGTGTAATTGTTGATGTTCATATCGATATATGTTGTTTATTCCCGTGATTGACCATTTGATGCTGTTGCGTCATCGGATTCATTTATAAAGTTAAAAATAACGATTTTGAATTTAAAAGGGTTTTTAAATTGATTTTTTTAAAGAATATGTTTTATTAAATTTTTGAATTGATTCACTTTAAAATTAATAGACGTATAAATTTTTATGTTATAAAAATTAATATTTTTATGAAATATAACCAAAAGGAAAATTTTAAATTAAATAGATTTTTAAAATAGTTAAATTGGGATTTTGGATAATTTTTATTAATAGTTTATATAAAAGATTTTATAAATTGATATCTATAAATTAAGTTTATGGGAATCATGAAACGAGTTTATAAAGTGTTAAAAAGGTGTATAAAATGGGTTTCACTAAAAACCATAGATTTGTAAATCTTGAGAGTTATAAAATAAATAGATGTTGAAATAAAGGTTTTATAAGTAATTAACTTATAAAAATGGATTTTGGGCATTTTAAAGGGGACATTTATAGAAATTGTTAATAAAGGAGGTTTTATAAGTTGAAAACTATTTTAAAACTTAAAGGAATCTTATCAGTAGTAAGATTTAAGAAATTGTGAAGTTTTAAAGGAACGGTTTAGTAAATAAATAGATTATAAGCTCTTGACTTATAATACGAACTTTTGGTATAGAAATTGGGTTTATAAATTGAATTGGCTTAATAAAAGAGATTTCTAAACCGAAGTTATTAATAGAAATAGAATTTATAAACGTTGTTTATAAATTTGAAATCAATGGAATTTGATAAATTGAATTTAGAATTTGTTAAAGGAGTTATATTCACTCTTTTAAACGATGAATATATTATTAAGTCAAATGGGCATGTTTTGGGAGAAGAATGTTTTGAAGGGAATTTTAAAACGATTTAAAGATGCTTTAAAATGCATTAAGTATCGAATACATAGATTTCAACATTCATTGTTGAAATAGGCGTTTTCGAGAAAATAGAGAAACGGTGGACTATAACACTGTTGTTATAGTAAATGGTTTCCAAATGGAAATATTTTGTGTAGTATTGAATTTATGTTTCTATTTTTAGTTCGAATCCCTATACTAGTGATTTTGGGTTGTCGTAACGATGTTTTGCGCAACATTCGTTTTGACCCAACTAAAAGTGAATAAAAGAATGTTTTCCTTAAAAAGAATGAAATATATACTTAATTGAGATTTAAGTATATTGAATATTTTCAAATTGTTGGAAATAAATAAATTTGTGAATTACTTATTATTAAATAAGTATGAAATGCCTTTCCAATATGAAATGGAACGTTTTTGGGAATTCATCTTTTAAAGGTAAATTGAAAGAGAATATTTTGAAATCGATTTGAGAATCGTATACTAGTAGATATTGGAATTTAAATTCACTATGGAATTTATAAAAGGGAAGGGGAATCTATTTTAAAAATAAATATTGATTTATTTTGAAGTATGGAAATATAATTTACGAATTTGGAACGTAAATTTAAAATAAATCGGTAAAGATTTATTTGATGATTTGAAATTTGTTTTCAAAGGGAATAAAGGGTGAAAGGTAATTTGAAATTGGTTTTCAAAGGGTTGAAGTGTGGAAATTATATCGTGTAAAGATATTTTGGGTAAAGCAAATAATTTGGGCAATTATTTGGAAATTGTGTATATATATCTTGTAAAGATATTTAGGGATTAAATAATTTTGGAACATTATTTGGAATCTGATGATGTGGCGCATCTATATTGATAGTTAAATAACCGACTATCAGTATTTACCCTTGGATGGTGTTTGTTGTGATTGTTTGGAATTGAATGCTACACTTATTTTTAAAATAAGCGCTCGCTATTCGGTTTAGCCGTGGGAGGACCTTTGTGTCATATAACCCATTCCGAATATGCGATACGTCGTTTGGATCGCATTTGAAGACCGGCGTGAAGACCGGGTATTTGTGAAAACGATAGGAAGACCTATCGATTGTCTCTGCATCGTTAGCTACGATATGGAGATTTCCTTTGTGATGGGAAATTTTATCGGGATTGTGAATACCCGGATTGCAAGGGCTTCTTTGGAAGTGCCTTCGGTTCTGTTCGAACCCGGAACAGACTTGTATGGTTACATGTCTGACATTACATTTTGAGATATAAAGCAGATTTCTGTCAAATACATTTCTGTTGATGGCGGAGAATTTATTCTCTTAGCTTAACACCCTTCTCTGAGACGTACGAGCTCAGAGGTTATGTAGTTGAAGGTTATCAGCGATATATTCCCAATCTGGTAATGTGGCATGCTGAGTGTTGCTGTGTGATGATCATTGGTTGGTCATTTGTGATATGATCATTTGTTTGATCATTTATCTTTGTGATCATTGCTTTGGTCATCTGTTGACCCAAAGCATGGCTTTGTTGCACAAAGCGTAGCTTTGTGGACGAGACTTCGTCAGGACCTCACTCCCCGGAAATGGTCGAAACAGGAATATGCGGCAAGGTTATGAGGGTCGCGCCCTTTAGGGTATGTCATTCCCTTTTGGAAAAGGATGGTATCATGGTATGGAGCCCAGATATTTACTCATGTTGATACACATATCTATTACTGTGTGGTGTTGTTGGTATCGAGCGCTCGGATAAAGGTCCCAAAGGACCGGGGGATGACATATTCGTGTAGTAGTTACCTAGTTACAGAGGTAACCCGGCCTTGTGTTGGTAGAGATCTAACCATAACGTTAGTTTCTCGGGACATCCCGCCAGAGGCGATCCCATGTGGCAGTAGGAAGTTCCTTAGCCTGACCATTTGTTGGAAATCCAATCAAAACAATACGCGCCCTGTACGGTTTTGAGTTGTATAACCTGCCATGGAATGTGGCGGTAACCTGCTATTGAACATGGTAGCTATAGTAAGCATACGGCGAAGAGTTGTATGCTGGCTAGGATTTATATTCTATTTTCGAAATTGTTTTCTACACTATGCACTAATAATAATATCAAAAAAAAAATGATTTGATTTTTGCGTAGTAAGCATCTTTGACTATCATAAGGAGAAATCTCCTCCGATTCTGCGTTTGCATTGTGTGTGTGTGCGGGAGGCCTTATGGTAGTTTCATTTTCCAAAAAGCATTGCGGATTTTAAAATTTAAATTCTCTTGTTGCTTGTTTTAAAGATAAACTGCTTTGAGTTCTCACACCAGTCCCATGACTGACCTGGAGTTTATTGTTCCTTTCCTAAACTCTGGGTGCCCACTAATTTCCACACGGGCAGTCTAGAGTTAGGTTATCAGGTTATTCTGGATTCGGGAGTTGCTGTACAGATCCGGAGGCGAGCTGGATAGCATTGTATATTACTAGTATAGTATTTCTTTTCCGCTGTTTGTTATTGTACACTCTGATGATGTGATGTAATATGATATAATGTATAAAATGTATAGTTCTTTTGTTTTAATGAATATTCATTTATCTATTATATGTTGTTCCGCTGCGATTGTGAGATTCTGATATTGTTATCCTGTTCTGTTGTTTGTTTCTGTTTCTTCTCTCTTTTCTCTCTTCTTCTACCTCTTTCTTCTTCTTCTTAAACCCTAACGTTCGGTTTTTCGGCAACGAAAAATCTGAAACGTTACAAAAACATATTGTTGTGATTTATAGATCGTACTTGCATTGGACCAAATAAATCTAAATGCAATAATTCTAATGGTTGTTTTGTAGAAATATTATTTTTAGACTTAAAAGAGCTTTTTTTTAGTTTTCCAATTTGACAATCGTCACATGAATTTTCTACTTTGTATGTTATTTTATGTAAACCTCTAACTAGCTCATATTTTGCTAATTTATTAATATATTTAAAGTTAATATGACAAAATCATTTATGCCACAACCATGGTTCGTCATGTTTGGCGGTTAAACACAAATTTGAATTTTTATTTATATTCATGTTTAAGACATAAATATTTTTGCTTCTAAAACCCTCAAATATAAGTCGCTTATTATTATCGAAAATATTACATCTATCTTTTTTGAAATTGATTTGAAAACCTTTATCGCATAATTGACTAATACTTAGTAGGTTGTATTTTAGATTTTCTACTAACAAAACATTTGTAATAATAGAAGAGTTAGAAATACCAGAGTTGATGACTTCTCCAATGCCCACGACGTATCCTTTTGAGTTATCTCCAAAAGTTACTATTCCACCATCAATGTATGCTATATTTGATAACATGTTTGGATTTTCCAGTCATATGCTTGGAGCATCCACTATCTAGTATCTATTTCTCCTTATTTTTTTATTTTGGGTACCTATAAAATAAAAGATGATTTAATTGGTACACATATACTTTGTTAGGGTCCTAGATGTTAGGAGAAGTAGGTAGCCATACCCAAGAAGGTTTGGTACCTTTATGAATATAATTCTTATTATAGACTACATTTTCTAAAAATTTATTAATAAGTTTTTGTCTAATAAAATAATTATTTGTCTTAGGGATCTGAATTTATATATTTCTGGTATTCGTATTAGACTTAGGTGAACTTTTAGCCTTTTTATAAATAAAAATATATTTCTTAATATCATTCCCACTTTGTTTAGGAGAGTTTTTAAATCCTATTCCATTTCTATTACCTGATGGTTTTGAAGTTTTGATAAAATTTTCCAAATCCTGTTTTTCTTTATTAAATTTTGAAACATTATCTGTAATTTTATCTAATTTTTCTTTTAATTTTAAATTTTCAATATTTCAATATTACTCTTCAAGTGACATTTTCTTTTAACAAGTTATCGTTTTCTAGTTTAGCTTTATCAAAATCAATAGCAATAGCCTCATTTTCGACCAAATTATTTTAATTTTTTCTTGAGATAATTCTAGTTCCTCTTCTAAAATAATTTTTTCATCTTTCAACATTCCTACTTCAAGTTCTAATCTACTTAATTTGTCTATATGTTCTTTGTTCAATTTTCTAATTTGTCTAAATTTATCATCTAATTCCATGCTATGTTCTAATAATTCATCATAACTAAGTTCGGGACATACCTTATCAGATTGTGCCATAAAGCACACATTAGCTTGTTCTCCGTCACCATCACTATCACTATCTAATGATGATGAAGAATCCGAGTCATCCTATGTTACTTTGATAGCCTTCTTCTTTTTGAATTTTTCAAATTTGTTCATCTTTTTATCATTATTGAGCTTGGGATAGTTTTTCTTCATATTTCCAAATTGATCACATTCATAGCATTTGATTGATGCTTGATTTGTTGAGCTTGAATCCCCCTTTACGAAATTTCGTCATTTTCCTAGCCTTCTTGAATTTGTTGTAGTTTTTGGCAATAAATACAATTTCTTCTTCGTCTAAGTCAGGGTCTTCATTTGTTGCTGAGAATGCTATGTTCTTCTTTTTCGAATTTTGTTCTTTTCGTGCTGCAAATTAGCTTCATAGGACATTAAATTTCCTATCAACTCTTCAACTAAGAGTGCTGAGAGATATTAGCTTCTTCGATAGCTAATACTTTTCTTTTCTGCTTTGGAGTTAAAGAATTGAGTATTCTAGATACTAAATCAAAGTTTATGAATTTAACTCCAAGTGCCATTAAATTGTCACGATCCAAATTCCAGCGTTCGAAAGTCGACATCCGTACTCCACTGTACTTAAATGCCGTAGATTCAAACGTTGAAGTTCACGTCGTGCCGGAGCTTATAACACATCAAGTATAATAACATAGCGGAAGAAAAAGAAATGAATATCATATACAACTCCAATGAGTACAATATCCAATGATATACAACAATGATATCAAAATGATACAAGAATAACAGAGTCAATAAACAACAGCATAAAACAGATAGCAAAAGAGATAACTCCAATATCAAACTGCAACAGTATCCCATCTCCAGATGTAAAGGCTCAAAACTCCAAAGATCTCTAATCCAATAAGCGAGAACCAGCATCAAGTTGTACCAAGCTAAGCAAGTGTGGTCCGTCATCCCAACCAAATACATCAATATCCAAAATCTTCAAAGAATACCAAAGATTAAGTCGAAAGCTACAGAATCGATACTATATCTACTATCTGAAAATCCCAACTCTAGACTGCCCGTGTGGAAAATAGTGGGCACCCAGAGTTTAGGAAAGGAACAATAAACTCCGGGTCAGTCATGGGACTGGTGTGAGCAAAACAAAAACAGTTTTTATCTTTAAAAACAAAAAAAGGAATTTAAAATTTAAAACCCGCATTGCTTTTAAGAAAATGAAACTACCATAAGACTTCCCACCACACACACAATGCAAACGCAGACTTGGAGGAGATTTCTTCTTATGATAGTCAAAAATGCTTAATACGCGAAATCCTTTGATATTATTACTATAACTGCATAGTGGAAAACATTTCAAAAGTATAATATTAATCTTAGCCAGCATAGACATTTCGTACTACGCCTACTATAGCTACCATCCAAACAGTGGGGCGCCACCATAACTAGAGGGCAGGTTATACAACTAAAACCGTACAAGGCGCGTATTGTTTTGTTTGGATTTCCAACAAATGGTCGGGCAAAGGAACTTTCCAAATAAAATGGAACGCCCCTGGAGGGACGCCTCGAGAACCTAACCGGATCTTTGCTAGATATGGCCGGGTTACCTTTGTAACTACGTAACTACTGACACGAGCATGCCATCCCACGGTCGTTTGCGACCTTTATCCAAGGTACCTCTTAACCAACAACCCCAAAGAAATAAGTTTGCAGCAACCACGAAGTAAGTATCTGGGCTCTATACCATGATACCACTCATAATCCAGAAGGAAATGGACAAACCCTCAAAGGGCGCTACCCTTAAATAACCTTGCTGCTACGATTCCTGTTTCGACCATAACCAGTTTGTGAGGTTCGGCGAAGTCTCGTCCACAAAGCTACTCTTTTCACAAAAGCCATGCTTCGATCAACAAATGATCAGCAGCACTTCGTATGCCACACTACCAAACTGGGAATGTATCATTGGTAACCATCAATTATATAACCTTTGAGCTCGTACATCTTAGAGAAGGGTGTTAAGCTAAGAGAATAAATCTCCGCCACCAAATATAAATGTATTTGATAGAAACTGGTTTTACATCTCAAAGTGTAATGTTAGACCCATATCCATTCAAGTCTGTTCCGGGTTCGAACAGAACCGAAGACACTTCCAAAGAAGCCCTTGAAATCTGGGTATCCTCAATCCCGATCGGACTCCCCATCACATATGGAGATCTCTATACCGGAGAAACTCAGTGCAGAGTAATTTGACAGGTTATCCTATCGTTCTCAAAGACACCCGGTCTTCACCACCGTCTTCAATTGCTATCCATTTACGACGTATCACATATTCAGAATGGGTTATATGACACAAGGTCTTCTCCCGGCTAAACCGAATAGTGAGCGTAATATTTAAAAACCATATGGATATGGGATTTCAATTCAGTCACAACTTTTAAAATCCAAAACTTTCCTTTCAAATGGTTTAAACCAATTACCATTTCAAATCTTTAAACAAAAAGGATTTATTCCATAAAGTTCACCCAGTTTCACAAAGATTCATTCATGGCTTTCAAAACCATTTCCTTTTTAAATGGATTAACTTATCCAATTATTAAATCAAAACTCGATTCATAGCTTTCAAATCCATTTCCAAAGATTCATTCACAATTCTCATTTTAAATCTTTCATATAAAAGATACACCATTAAAATCTTCTTCAATTTAAAAACAAGATTTAACCATCGTTCACAAAGATTCATTCATAGCTTTCAAACAATTTCATTTCAATTTGAAATCTTTTCAACACAAATTGGGATTCTTTCTTTATATGAAAGCTATAATTATTTGAAAACAAGTAGTTTTCGTTTCAGAAAAATCCAATTTCATTTGCACGAGTTATATCTCTTTAAGTATAAAATTTGGTTAAATTCAAATTTCCCAAAACGATATTTTTTAAAATGGTTCAAAACCCATATATACACGTTTATAACTTGAATAACATTTTTAAACCAAAATTTTCAAACATAGAATTCCGTTTCAAATTTTGAATTCAATTTAAATTATTCGAATTTCAAAACTTAATCAAGTTATTCAAAAATAACTTTTATCTTTGAAAACGCCCAATTCATTTCGAAAACCATTTGGATTCAAATTCAAATTTAAAACTATTTCAAAAATTTGCGACTTAACCGATTTTCTCGTGAAATCCATATTATGTGTGTATAGTGTAGTCCAGGGGTTTTACACACAATAGTGCAACAACATCAATCATCACAGATTCAAATGTAGCAATATATATGATAAGCGGTATAAACTATAACGCTTATATTTAATAAGCGGTATGAACCATAATGCTTATCGTTCATTCACAGATCATAGGTATATGTATCACAGAAAATAAATTACTGTAAACATAGCTCAAATCAAACAGAGCATCACAATCAGGGATATCAAACAATCCAATCATCCAATAGAATCCAAACATCAATAAGTGAAATCAGATAATTGTCTCATTAATTCAAACCAGATTGACTACTTATGGGTTACTAATTCTGGTTAATTATCATTAATAAATTACAAATTGTTTGATTAATTATTCTTTAATCATTTATTAATTAACCATTAATAATAAATTAATTAACCTTCAAGTATAATTTATCAACCTTTAATTATTAATATTATCCTTTAATTATTTAATTAACCATTTAATTGATCATCTTTAATTAATTAATTTAACCCTTGATTAATTAATTCTTCATTAATAAATTAAAATTAATTAATTATCCTTGAATTAATTACCTAAATTAATCACCGTTTGATTTATTATCATTTAATTAATTATCATTCAATAATAATTATTGATTATCCCTAATCACATAATTTAGTTATCACTTGATTAATTAACTTTGATCAATAATTAATTACTTTTAATTAAGCAATTATCCTTTAATAAAAATTAATTATCTTTATTTACTTTTATCAATTCATTATTCTTTAATTACTTTTATTCAATAATAATCTTTAATTACCCAATCCTAATGTAAATTAAAGACTAATCATTATCTTTATTAATCACTTAATTATAATAAAGTCATTAAATTAACCATTTGAATTAATTATTATTAACAAATTTGTGCCTTAATTACTTACACTTAAGTAGTTACTTTTAATAAATTAATCATTCTTAAATTAGTTATTCCTTAATTTCTTGATTTATTAAACGGCTAATCATTCATTAATTATCCTTAATTACAAAAGTTAACTTAGCTTTTAAGTTAACGATTTAGAAACATCTGATTAATTCCTTTATTACATAGTTAAGTTTATATAAAATGTAACTCTTTTAAAATTATAAGTTTAAAACATTTTGAACTTTATCAATTTAAAATATCTTCATTTTAAAACCTTTAATTACATGTTTCAACTCAACAACAAGCATTAATTTAGAAATGGTAATTTAGGAATCAGAGCTTATTTGGTGGTTACTGTTTTCAAACTGAAAATTTATGAACCCAAGCCAGCTATAGATTTTCCCTCGAGCAAGCCCATGCTTCTCTCCGAGTAAATCTCTCCCCTTACCTTATGCTTTTTTTTATTTTTTCTTTCTTTCTTTATTTTAAAACTTTGAACTTGATGATGTATTCGTGTTCCAAACTCTTCTGCATCCCCGAGCGTGCTTTCGCATAAAACACGATTTCTCACGAGTTAAACCCCGGTCGCCTCTCTTCTTCTCCTCCCCTCAAATTTTTAGATAAACACAGATATACCAAAGTCGCGCGTACACGTGTACATGACCTCTGATCGACTTTGATCATCATCGCGACCCTCAGCAAGTCGCTAATGACCACGGCAACCAATCTGACCACTCAACATCACGAGTCGACGACGAATTTGAAAATCGAACAACCTAGCCGCCTCCAGGTATCACCCTGTGCACCCAATTTCGCTCCGCGTGGCCACCTCCGGCAATCGAAGAACTCGCGATCACCCTCCACAGCTGCTCCACCTACCCACACATCTTCTCTCCCAGTCCGGTGCGACTCGATTCACCCATGCCAACAAACCACCTCTTCAAAAATTCGACGAGCAAACTATACCCTAAACCCTAAATTAGTACCAACTGTTCTCACCAGTTATCTAAAAATTGATTCTCCCATTTTCTGATGAACACTAGTCCTCAAGCTACCCCCAGCCCTAATCCCAAGACCACACAACCTTGGGGTCACCAGAATTTGTCGCAATTTCAGTTTCTGTTCATCTTTCAAGAACTCTTGATTAAAAGATTTAAAAATCATGATTTTACTTTCAAAATTTATAGCTTACCAAGACGTATCAGATTATATAGATGAAACAGTAAACTATGGAAATAAAAATCTTAACATTTTAAGTATTTACAGTAAGTCATCTTTCTAGTTTGAAACTACTTCCCAATTTTTTTTGTTCACCAGTATTTTCAAAACTAAAGTCTTGATTTTCTTACTATATTTTCCTTAAACAACTATAGACTAAGAGGTAATAGAGAAAATGATTTGGGGTTTTGATTTAGTTGCATCTGAGAACACGAACAGGGGACTTACAGACACATATACACATCACATATGAACTGAAGTTCAAACAAGCACATATAAACAAAATCTTCACAACAAGATTCACAGATTCATCACATGCAACAAACAAAACAGGTAAAGTTTGATAGGGGTGATGTTTTCTCACCTGGGTATTTGCAACAGAGAGGAAACAGAGGAGAAGCAAGCCTGTATTTTTTTCTTTAATTTCTTTTGAAGATTAGATAGTTTTTGAATTTGTTTAAAGCTTCAAACTTGTTTTATTCTTTCCAGGCTGCAGACTTCAATTTACATTTGCTTTCAAGTTGAATCTTTATTTAATCCCAGATAGAACTGCAGTGCTCTAATCTATTTCAGGTTGAAGCTTTTGCATTCTTGAATTTTTAACTGCAATTTTATTTTCTGGTTTCCTTCTGTTTTCCAGATCTTTGAAATGCTTTAGTTTGTTTGTGATCTGATCTTCATTTTGATTTCATTTTCCAGATTTGATTTAAACTTTGCTTTGATCTTATTTTGCTTGCTGAATTTTTGATCTGGATCTTGATTATGTTGGGATGATCTGAATCCAAACTGAGTTAAATCTTGCATTGATTATAGATTAAAATCGAGGCTTGAGTTTCCAGGCTTGAAACTTTAGATTTTTTATTTCCATTTTTCTTTTGATCTGGTTTGTTTCTTTTATATTTTTTGTTTTGTTTCAGGTTTTAGATTGGAAAATGGTTTTGATTTTGTTCAGATTTGGTAAAGAAAGAAAAAGACTTAGTTGAGAAATGAAGAAGCCTGGTTTTTGTTTTACTAAAACTAAATCTAAAGGAAATTTGGCACTTGTTAATCAATGTCACACTTGTTATCACTTATTTTACAAATGTCTTAATATAATTCAAAATGGTTACACTTGTTATAATATAAAGTTTTTATGTTTAAGTCCTTACTTTAAATTAATTTACATTTCATGTTTTTAGCCCTTATTTGATTTCAATTTATAAATTTTGTTTAAACCCCTTTATTCAATTTAATTTACATATGTATATTATGTAGTTTTAAATATTATACTTTTAAAAAAATATCTTTATGTCAAAGCTTGAATATTTATGTACATATAAAACTAACTATTTTATTAAATCTTGTTTATATTTTACAACCCAATTCTATTTATTTATTTATTCTAGGAATTTTCTGATTTATTCACAATTAAATTTAAAATTAATATATTATTCAATATACTTATTTCTGTACTTCAAATTAGAAATTCTATTTTAAAATCATATTTAATGTATATATTTATATTTATATTAATAAACAAACAAATATTTATTTAAATTTGGAAAATACAAAATTACTTCATAATCTAATCCCAAAAATTAAATTAGCTACCAATTTAAATTTAGCTTAAAAATCAGGAACGTTACATAAATCGTGCTGAATAGTTTGGAATCTAGAGTACATGTCTGCTTTAGATTCGTTTTATTTCATTTTAAAGGATGAAAATTGATTTTGTAAAACTGAAATCTTAGTTTGTTTAACTTTGTTTGTGCCTTCACGTGTAACCTATAAGGTACACCAAATATCAAATATAGTGTTACATAATATGACACGTGAAAATTCATTTTTATCAACTGAACAAAATAGAACATTCATAGCTTTGGCATTGTTAGAAGCTGCGGTTTTTTATGCATCGGTCCATGTGTTCATAGCAGTGTCAGGTGCTTCATATTTATTTTGAATGGTTGACCAAATTTCTAATCCATTAGCTTCCATAAAATTCTCATACGTGTTGATCAATATGCATAGTTAAAACCATTAAAAAGCGGGGGTCGTGCCGTGGATTGACCTTCTTGAAAAATACTTTCCATATTTTAATGATTCAAAAACGTGTTATAGTAATTTGATCCAACCTTGCTCTGATACCAATTGCAAGCCTACAGGGTGGATCGTGTAGTGCAAGTATATGTGAAAAAATATATGTTGAAACTAAAACAATACTAATCTGGGTAAATATAGAATAAACACACTAGGATTTTATGCTGGTACGGACCTTCCGTCCTACGTCCAGTCTTGAAGTTCCCCTACAAAATTCGACTATCAAACACCCTCACTTCGCTTGGAGGAATAGGGTTGGTTACAATAGCATGTTATTGTCAGGCATGTGTTCTTTAACACGGATATTAACAAATAATTACAAATGCTTCCAATATATATATCTATAGAGCATTGATTGTGAAGAACTAAATATATGAAAGAGTGAAATACAAGTATAGATTGCTAGATATCAAGAATATAGTAGAGTATGTAAGTAAAGAGCACAAGTAAGTAAGGTGACTGTTCTCTTTGATTCTTGATGATATATATAGTTGTAGAGAGGTTCCTTGAGTAGTTGCATCCATTAACAAGTGCTCTACAGTTACTTCTGACGACGATGAAGAGTTGCAGTGAAGAAAAGCGAAGATGTCTTTTTAAATGTGGCAATTGAAATTTGAATATAAATTCTGAGTTCAAAATCATATGTTTGGTATTTGTATCAGACGTCCGACATTATATATTTTGTATATAGTAGTCTTTCTGACGTCTTTGTGCATCTACCAGACGTCTGATCCTGTCTGTTTTGTTGTTCCAGGGGGTTTTTCCAGACATCTGGCTAGTGCATCCAGACATATGAAAGTTGTGCATGTCTGCTTTATGCGTCTTTCTTGTTGCTTCTTTGATCCTATCGACTTGTAGTCTCTTGTAATGTCCTTTGAGCCTTTTCTTGTCTTTCTAGTAATGTTACTCTAGCAAGTACCTGTATATAGAAATATATATGCATATTTGATTTTCATTGTATACTTGTTGTCATCGAAACTGTAGATTTGATTTCCTAACAGGATCCACATAGGTCCAGCCCAGCTAAGTCCAGCCCAATAGGACCGGACATGCTAGATCCAGCCCAACAGCGCTAGATGTCCAACCCCGTAGGGCCTGACAGCCAAGATCGGACCCGCACGGGTCTGGACCAACTGAGTCCGGCCTAGCATGGCCGGACCCCACAAAGTGCGGCCTATTCGGGCCCTGGGACAGGGCTCCATGGTCCGGCGCCCTGGTGCCGGACCAACTTGGTCCAACCCCAGGCCGGGCCTGCGTTGCCTGGCACGATGCCGGATAACTTGGTCCGACACCTTTGTGTCGGACCACCTAGTCCGACCCCTTTGGTGTTGGATCACTTGGTCCGGTCCTAGACCGAACCCGCTTCCGCACCCGCGTGGTCTAGCCTTTTCGGGGATGTGGACCTAGCTGACCTAAATGGTCCAGCCCTTTTGGGGCTAGACCCACTAAACATTTCTGGTCCAACCCTTTTGTGGCTGGATCCACTTTTTTTGGCCTCTCAGAGATGAACCTACCTATGCCGGCATTTAAGATTCCATGGTCTGGATGGGTGACTGAAGGGAGCTACCAGGATAGTATTCCACTGGCATTCAAGAGCAGTGGAATGATAGAAAGTCTGAATCAAAACCTAGAGGCAATGTACTCAGCTGCCTCTCCCCACAACCTCACTCTATAAATACTAGGCATGTGGCATCATAAAAGAGGATGGAATGGAAAATAGTGAAGCTTCCATTAACAATTGCAGACAACTTTGGGAGAGAAAATCCTTAGTCCTAACGATAAGTTTTTTCATATTCAAAGCTTGTACTAGTAATCAGATATGAAAGAGATAATAAAAGAGAAACAATGGATGTAGGCACATTTAGGCCAAACCACTATAAATTCTGTGTCTTTTTACATTTCAGTGCTTTATTTATCCTTTGATTCTCTACTGCACACACTCGCAACCAAAATTCATCAAATAGTAGCTGTACACTACAAACAGTATTTACAGCCCTAGTACAACATCTTGGAGGTGTTTGTCCATTTTTTGTGCAATCATTTTTGGTGCTTTCACTGAGAAATGAGCTTTCCTTTTTAAAAGGAAATTCTCCCTTTCTTACTTTTCCTTTTATTTTGAAAACATACCATTTCTAATCTTTTGACTAGAGATTATCATTTTTGTTCTTAAGAAACCCTCTCCCCTTTTCTAGGATCTAAAATCTATGTTTCTTTTCAGATCTACCCAACTGTTTTACATAAAACGAAAAAAAATCCTCCTTTTCTCTTTAGATCTGAACATCCATAGAGAAATTCTCTTGCCCGATTTTTTAGATCCTACTTTCCCATTCTTTGGATCTAGAATCAAGCCACCTCACTTTTCTCAACTGGAATCCAAAAACATGGTTTCTTGGCATAAGAAACCTCGTTTTGCCTCTGTTAAGATCTGGATCATTATTTTCTTTCACCAAAGAAAACCTGTTTCTAGTCTAGAGATCTGATATTGCATTGTTAATAAAATTAATACCTTTTTCCTTTCAGATCTAAAGTCACTGTCTCCTTGGTATCAGAGATTCTCTTTTTCTTACTTCCCAAATTTGAGATCATTGTTTCTTGGAATAAAATACTCTATATCTCCCAGATTTGAAACAATTATTTTAGAAAAATCTATTCCTCTTTTTAGATCCGCAATCACTATTCCTTAAAAATATATTCTATATTTCTCTTATTTCAGATCTACAAACACTGTTTCTCAACCAAAAGAAACATGTATTAATTTCTTAGATCTAAAATCGTTCTATCTTCTTTTTCTCATTTAAAAAAAACCTATCTTCCTCTTCTGTATAAGGGGAACATATTCCCTTAGTAAAACATAGAATTACAGTTCTAAGGAAATCTTTTTCTCCCTCCAAATTAGAAATCTTTTCCCTAATCTAAAGTCATTGTCCCTTTAAAATTTCTTTTTTTTTCAAGTTTGTAATCATCGTTTCTCAGATTGAGAAGCTATACCGTCTATCTCAAGATTCTCTCTTTATTTTAAGAGTCGGACCATCAACCCTTCGAAGCTACCAAATCTCTCAATCCTTTCTGAAAATTGAATTATCTCTCTTGAAAAGTAAAAATCCTCTAAGAAGGGATGGAGAGAAACTTCCCAACATGTCGCCTAAAGTAAGAAAACTCTACTGCAAAGAATGTAACAACTATCTGAATACAAAAAAGAAGGACGACTAGTCTAGTAACGTCCCAATGCTAAAAATTATTGGATGTAAATTCGACATTGTTGTGGTTGGAATTAGTAAACACTTCACTGCTCAACATAAAGGTTTGGTGGATAAACTCTTGACACACTTAGGGAGACAAAAGCATTCGATCTCAATGTCATAATACAAGGAAATTCCCAGTCTGGAGAATACAGGGGGAATTCCGCATAATTAAGTTAACCCTAAGCACAACATCTTTCCCATCCAACATCAAATCAATGTACCACAATTGGGACACCAGTGATGGATAGAAATATCACAACTTGATGACGGAAGTCATGACGATTGAATATTCATGCACAAGATATGACAAGCATGATGCTACATCACCCCTTTCATGCATGAAGGCATCACCAATCCAGCGCATACACGACATGACTCAAATAATGTCAATGGCTCTCCTTGCCTAGGATATATTCAACAAATATGAAAAGAGAAGGGGAAAAACCAAGAATTACTAGTCCACCCTCCAAGGAAGCAAAATATTTTGAGTGCCCACTACATACCTTTATAAGGGGCTAACCCAGCCCCCTAGACACTTGCCAAGATCTCCACACGTGCGGATAACGGGGGACACAGAAGAGGTATTATATAAATATTTTTCTTTCACTCTAATTAATCTTAATATATTGTAGGCTTACCATCTACCGTGGGATCTCCATCCGTGGAAAGAGGTGAAGGAAAGATTCGTAAATCCGTTGCATGTGCTGATCAACCCGAGGGTGCTTACACACTACACGAAGTAAAGGCAAAAAATCCAACTAACCCTTACAACTATGCATGACCTCTCCGTTCGGTCAGTGCGGCACATAAAGATGAGAAAACATCACTGTCAGGAGTTTAGATAGATGGTTACCCAAAGAAGCTAGCACAGCTTGCTGCGAAACGCTATAGCAAAATGCAAGAGATAAACCCCTCTGCCTTTGGGACTCGAATGACCAATGATAAGAGAGAAGCTATCCATTTGAATCTGGTATTACCTCAAAGGGTAAGGAAGAGGACTAGATAGAGATGACATCTGCCGAGATCTTGGATAACATAATAGTTTATACAAAGAGGCTTTCAAAGATCGAGCTTCAACAATTCCAACATACTTGGTCGTCAGCAGAAAGGCAAGAGATATCCACAACCACCACCACTACTACTTATACCACAATTCAATACAAATCAGCAATATACATAGTAAACCGGTAGGACATTATAGTCACCAATCAAGATACTAGCTTCACAACTCCGTCATGATCCAATAACCAAAAAACATAATTCAAATTGATCGAGGACTAAGGTTGGAAGGATGCACACTGGGGGCATCCACTAGAAGTCCACCAAACTAATCAAAATCAACCCGACTAGATGATTAGTCCAATGACTACCAGGAGAAAATCTTAATAAGGAGCTCTCTGATCACACAATATGCTTGCATAAACATGTCATACCCATGACAACAGATGGCCCAACAAAGGAGGTTCCACATAGCCTTACAAAATACCAAGCGAGAATTCCTATCAAAGAGAAGATCTTAAACTAAGCATATCAGAACCTAGTACTTTGCGCTTCTTTCGAAGCGGTAGGTTTGGTCTAAACAACTCTTTCCCTTTGTTGGAGGCAAGAGGCTAATGCATTCACTTAACACATATGTAGTTAGATGCATTTAACGCACATAGTTATAATCACTTAACACCTATGCTGTTATAACCACTCCTTCTTTGTGACTAGCAACCTAGATCACAAGCATGCATTGACAACAGTGAAAATAAGATAGTTATGACTAAGGGCAATAGCTTGGGTAGTTCACTGTTGACAACCGCCCCTTTCCCTGCCAATGACATACCAATCGGGCATCCACACACAAATCTAACTTGAGTAACTCAAAGAATAGATGCATTCGAAGCCTAGCATGGATTAACTCATAACAGGAGTTGCCCTAGGCGGTTGAAGCTGTCAACAAAATCTCGCAAACACTAACTAAGGAAAAACTAGATAAATTCAAAGGAGCATGGACTGATGAGCTACCCATGGCACTAAGGGCCTACCAAGCCTCCTACAAAACAACAGGACATATTCTATTTTCTTTGAGCATACTGGACCAAACAAGTTGAGGAGAGAAGCAGCAACACCGCCCTCAAGATCGCCGCACACGGACAAAAAGTGGCACAAAAATACAAATCTGAGGTGAAGGCCAAAGAGTTACAAGAGGGAGAGATTATTCTTTCTCTATCCAAGTGCACACCATTTTGGGAAGGACCATTTTTTGTTCATAAGGTTCTCCACAACAGAACTTGCATTTCATCGTCAGTTGACAGAAAAGGTGTTTGGAAAAGGAAGCAATCTCCAACATCTTCGCCATTAGTTCTTTCAGCTTGTAAAAAGCATAAATCACCTGAAACAACTAAGAATTTTTTTCGATGTTTTGCTCATCAGATATTATTCCTATTGCGATCAATCGCAAGCTCTCGCCGGCACTAGTGAAAGCAAGATAACTATGATTAAGGGTATGAAAATAGTATGGGTAGTTCACTGCTGATGATCGACCCCTCAGCCAGCAATGATAAACTGATTATAAGCCATGGATTAGGCGAGATTATAGCCTAGGTAGTTTATCATTGGCATTTGGCTCGCCGGCAACTACGAATTGGAAAAAAAATCCTATGATTAGGGCATGGCTGCAGCCAGGGATAGTTCGTAGTTGACGATCGGCACCCATGCTAGCCAGGCCATAGTAAATCGAATAATACTCACGATACATGCTATAATGGCCCATGTAGTTACTATGTGCAAATCCTAGCTCTAAATCTTACGTACGACAGTCGCAAAAGTAACACTCCCCTGGGACATCGGTTGAGCTGAAAAACCATATATCACCAAAATCAACAATCAGGGCAAGTAACTTACGCGCCACAAATCTTAAGTTTTGAAGGACTCTCTTAACAGAGACTATAGTTTGTTGTACTTAAACTAAGAGCTTCTAACAATTTCTCATAGTCTTGTGGCATTACATACAGATAGTATAAATATGAATTCCACTCTGCCAACCATAGCAGGATATTCATTCGCTTCTACTCTACCAGAGAAAACGGAGCATCGACTCAACTCCATCAGAGATAATGGAACATCAATCCAACATTCCCACAAGAATTATAATATCCCTTCCATCCAACTTCGCCCGAAAAATTATAAGGATTCTCCCAAAGCTGAGCACACTTATGCAACATCAGAAAAACTCAATGCAAAGGTATTTTTGTAAGATAAGCTAAATTCGATAAAAAATGCTTTGGGGCGTAGCACCACCTCACCCCTTGATCATACACGTACACTACCACTCAGCTTGGTAATAGCATATTGGAATCATAACCTTAATTTCGTAACTTCAAAACCCATTCGTGATACAAGGCAGCATGTTTAAGAAGCAATAAGTGCACTATGCTGGTGGCAAACCCAGAAAAATAATGAGCGCTCTCGACTGACTTTTGACAATGTCGCTTAAAGGAGCTCTGGAGGATGTGATGAATATTTGTGGATTGCCATGCCCCCCCCCCCAAATTACTCTCTAAACCTTAGTAATATGGAATCTCTTCGAATGATGATGACCTCTCTAAATAGAGGTGATTCAATCTCTAACCTTTCGAATGTAATTCATTCATATCAAAATCTATTTTAACACAAATATCTTGATATCTTCACCTAATAAATCAATCCCGAGGACACGCTGGATGACTCTAACCCATATCTATTATAAAATTCTAAGTAAAACATATTAATGGTCTGTAACTAATTCTAAGGAAAGGATGAAAGTCCTTGACCTCACTAGGCCCAAAAGGACCCAAACTTATAGGTAAAGTCAACAGAATAGGACGATTCTCTCATACCAAAGCCAACAGGACATTTGAGTTGAAAGGTTGATTTCACTTGATCAGTGCAGAGAAAGCAAGTCTATGTCACTAATAGACACCCCATATTATAGACATATGACTAAGATAATTGGCATAAACCAGACCGATAATTAGACCCCTAACTCACAATGCCAACAAATTTCCTTGAGCTCCGCTTAAAAGAGCCAATACCACTCGCTTAGACCCAGCACCTACCCTATTAACGCTTGCCTGTAGTCGAACAAATACACGATACATCAGCACGAAAACTACTCAAATGTGGAAATTGGCTAAGATAATCTTATTCAAATTTGCCTAGGGACAAGTCCTGGAAGAGCTAACAGAGGAGCAAGGAATTACTCTAGATGTCATCACTTTACCAGACTAGATGGAACTAAGCCTATTGCCTAGCTTGATCAGACATTGTCAACATCTACTCAATAACGCTATGCATAATGTTGTACACACAAATATCATCCGATGGAAAGTCACTCCATCGATAATTGATATTGACCAAGCATGAAAAAATTAATGAGCAAATAGACAAACTCAGCAATCAGATGGTAAGGCCATGCTCACTCAACCTGTCCATTTAATGGTTGGAAGATTCCACATCACAAGTCCCAATTCAAATACCCTAAAGGGAATATCACCGGGCACACGTATTAATCAAGGCCTTGAAGCCAGAAATAGGAAGGCTAAGGAGAAATACCCCTACCAAATGAAGGATAATTGAAAACAGCGTCAAGTGACCAGCAAGTCCTCATCAAGACAAACGAAGCATCACATCCATCTAACGAAAGGAAGCTCATCTTGGGGATGATGAGATGTGGATAGTCAAACATCGAAATGACTCCTATAATACTGATGAGGAAAATGTCGATCAAACAAAGCATACTTTGCATTCATGTAAGTATACTTTGGGGGGCAGATGTTGTGGGCATTCCCGCCCACCGCATAGTGAATATGAGAAGTCAGAGGAAAAATTGTTAGAGTCCTGGAATAGACTTAGAGTTGCATAGAAATGTTTGCAAGGTTAAGATGTTAGCCCAAGTCTAAGCTACATCTCAATCCGAATGACGGTTTAAAAGATATGATCATTCTATGATTTTCCTCACTCGGTCCGACAAAGAAGCCTCCAAACCCACCTTCTGCTAAGCCTCAGCCCCGCCTAGACAAGCAAAGGAACTATTCTGCAAAAGTAGGTCTGCATAAATACAGTCCAACAAGGCCGGATCCATATAAGTTTGACCCAACCGAGTCCATCCTAGTAGGGCCGGACCTGCCAGATCCAGCCCAACAGCGCTAGATGCTCGACACCGTTGGGCCCAACAGCCAAGGTCGGACCTGCATGGGTCTGGACCAACTGAGTCCGACCCATCAGTGCTGGACTAGCCAAGTTAGGCCCAAAGGCTGAACCCACACAGGTCTGGCCCGTGGGACCGGGCCCCATGGTCTGACATAGTGCGAAATCGAGCTAGTCTGACACCTGTACCGGACCAACATGGTCCAGTCCCAGGCCAGACCCGCGCGGTCTATCACTGTGCCGGACCACCTGGTCCAGCATCAATGTGTCAGACCACATGGTTAATCAACCGACCCCCGGTGCCGGACCACTTGGTGCGGTCCTAGGCCGAACCCGTCTGGTCCGGGGCCGCGCCTACATGGTCCAGCCCTTTCGGGGCCGCACCCACAATGTCCAGCTCTTTCGGGGCTGGACCCACTTGGTCCAGCCCTTTCGGGGCTGGACCCATTAGACATTTCCGATCCAGCCCTCTAGGGCTGGATCCACTCTTTTTTTGACCTCTCTAGAAGGAACCTACCTGTGTCGGCATTTATGATTCCATGGTCTGGATGGGCGACTGAAGGGAGCTTCCAGGATAGTATTCAATTGGCATCTAAGAGCAGTGGAACAAAAGAAAGGTTGAACCAAAACCTAGAAGCTATGTACTCAGCTGCCTCTCCTCACAACCTCACTTTATAAATACTGGTCATGTGGCATCATAAAAGAGGGTGGAATGGAAAACAGTGAAGCTTCCATCAACAATGGCAGATAACTTTGAGAGAGAACATCCTTAGTCCTAACGACAAATTTATTCATATTCAAAGCTTGTACTTTTAATCAGATATTAAAAGATAATAAAAGAGGAACAGTGGTAGTAGGAACGTTCAGACCGAAGCACTATAAATTCTGTGTCTTTTATATTTTAGTCCTTTATTTATTCTTTATTGCAAATTATGGATTCTCTACCGCACACACTCGCAACAAAAATTCAAAAATAATAGTTGTACACTACAAATAGTATTTAAAGCCCTACTACAACATCTTGGAGGTGTGTGCTTATTTTTTTTGCAAACAAAAATAAAAGGCGTTTTTCTTTCTATTATATACTTGATATAATGTGTTATATTATTTACTTATATAATTTAACTATATTCAATAGAAAATCCATAAATGATATGTTTTATGATAGTGAGTACGATGTATTATAACCATGAGAAATTCATCGCAATGAAGGCGAACATATCGTATTAATATTCCTAATCTAGATGTACTGAGAATGGATATTGATATATCCATTGAGACTTGAGTATGTAACACTCTCTAAATGTGGGAAGTGTATTATTCTGGCGTATTAGGGATTCCAAGAAAGTGCTATGTGCTAATAGTTATTGGATAACTATGGAATGACTCACCCATTTTCCATTGGTTAATATAGCCAATGTCAAATAGAGAATATCGAAGTGACAATATTACATAGTTCTCTTGACCTGATAATACTATTGAACCTCAATGTGAATGCTCTTTTTTGATTATTGTTAAATCATAGTACGATGTCCTTCAAACCACTGTAGTTGGGTCTAATTTGAAACATTAGAAGTGAAACAATAATCAACAGAGAATTCATTTCCTTGGTATGATGTTAGTATTAGGACCAACTGTGGTCAGTTCAAAGTCAAAGTCTCTGGCCAGAGCATATAGGTTAATAAAATTTGTTATTGTTGAACCAAGGGCCTTACATTTTGATTATACAAGTTGAATGTAGACAATATTGGAAATTTGGCCCACCAAATTCCAAAAGTCCTAATGTGATATAATTTTGACGAAGAGAATTGTCGCTCTCGGAGACTTCTTAAAATAGTAAAATTAGTTTTTTACCAAAACGGCTAAGCAATAAATTTGACCAAGCTACCACACCATCAGCTAAACTGTCACACCATTGCTGACTAAATTTACAACTATGAATCACATAATCGAAATGTCGACTCCAAATTCCATCTAATTTAATTAATTTTAATTGTTATAAATTAATTAGTATTTGAGAAATATTACTTATAAAATTTATTTGAGTCGGCATTGAAAACATTGTAACAGTTATATATGTATGTAGCAATATATGATATCGATGTACATTGAGTTGGATTTGAAATGTGAATTTAATGATATGGTTTAAAAAAGGCAAATAGGCCCATTAGCCTATAGGAATGGCTAAATACGTGTAAGTGCGGCAAGGGGTGTGTTGTTTTTGAAATAAGGGCTTGAATTGGTGGAGAAAGAAGGACCAAAAACTAGATCCAGATCTCCTTTTTCTCTCCTTCACTCTTCTTATATAACCCACCACCCTCCTTATTTTATACTTCTACTTTTATAGATCCTTACCTCCACCTTAGGTCGCAAGTAAAAGCTACCATTTCCCCTTTTTTGAAACCAAATACAAGTTTAAATTAAAGTTGAATAGATCTCCTCAGTTTCCGTCACTCTTTGGAAGTGATAGAAACATATTCTTGAAGATCATTCGATTCAACTTTCAAGGTGTTACAACTAGACCACAAACGAGGTAACTTTAATTTATGTCAATTATATGTGTGTGTGTGATTATATGCTATTGTATATAAGTTTGAATTATATCACGAATTGACATGTGTGTTTGTTATCATTTTAAATATGAATGTGTTAATAATTTTTTATGTATAAGATCATATTTTTTCTAACCATAACATTAGAAAAACCATTTTCCATCGAATTTACAATTATTTAAAACATAGTTAAATTAAAATTGAATTTTGAAACCACTATTATATGTATATATGTGTGTGTATAAACTAGTTTCATAATCTTTAAATTTTTTATTTTCATAAATATATAAAATACAATAAAAGCTTTATGTATATTTATATTTTATTTAAATCCAAAATGTAATTTTAGTTGATTTAAAGCATTAAATTGTATTTGTAACATATATGCGTAAATATGAATAAATATAAATATACATGTATGCTTTAAAATAAACCTTTGTATGAAAGTTTTAAATTATAAATATCCATTTAAATCCATACAGATTATTGTATAAAAATATTGATTTTGTTCAAATAATTTATATCCAAAAATGGATAAATTATTGTATATTTTATTTTATGTATAAATATAAAATATTATGTGTATTTATGCATAAAATCAAATTTTATATAATTTTTGGCAAGGCCAGCCGGTTTTATAGTGGATCGTCCACTTTTTATTACAAACGTAATAAAACTTGAAGTACAGGAGTAAGGTAAATGCACCTTAACTCCTAAGAAAATAGGAAAATACAGCACAGGTATATGACTGCTATGCCACAGTAACTATAATATCACTAAGACGAGGAATCCTTCGATGAGGAAGAATCTCCATCTTCTACAGACACCTGAGAAGATACCAAAGGGACATTCCCACAAAGACCAGCAAAGGGACAGAAAAGGATAGCAAGACAAGGATCATAACCCATAGCTTCAGAAGAGTAGATAAACGAATGATCCCAGGAAGAATCAGCTAGCATGACAGAATTCGTACTCGCATACAAATCGTCCAAATCGAGAACTAAGGAATCACCAGACGGTTTGTAATGAAAGCATATAAGGTCCAGATAATCATCAGAAACAAATCTAAAAAAGGAATCATCCACGGGGTTAAATATCATATTAGATTTGGGATCAACCCAACATCCCTCGGAGTCATCCCAAACAACAGGCAAAAGCGGAGAGGCAGGGTCTGGAGCAGCTAAAGGAATAGCAGAGGCATCACAAGGGACCACAAAATCAGGAGAAGAGCCGGGCCTAGCAAAAGGCAAAGGAGGCGGACTCAAGTCAGATAATGGAACAGCAACAGGAGGGGCAATCTGAGAGGTAGGGAAAGAAACCTTAGGAACCCAGATCCTGTGCGGGGGGCGAGGAAAAGGGATCTTCGGAGCAGCTGCGATGGCTACAAAATGCAAGCAGGCGATTGCCACATGACCAAAAGAGTGACAGGAGGTACAAATATCTGGAACCCAACCATAGCGAACGTGGACTTCCACTACATGCCCGACAGCAAGCTGAACAGGAATAGAAGAAGGGAGAGGCTTAAAGGGGGAAATCTCAATAAGAGCCTTAGCATACATCATTTTTTCACACGCAACTGTATTAGAGTCAAAACATTTCAATTTTCCTACGTTATAGGCTATAAGGGGCTGAAGAGCAGAGGGAATTAGTGAAAAGTAAACCCAAACAGGGATAGAAAGAACTTGTTCACGAGCACACGCCACTGTTGGAGACCAAGGAGTAACAATAAAAGGCTTTCCATCAAAAAACGATGGCTGAGCCTCAAGAACATGCCGACGATTGGGAAGAGGAAAACTTAAGGTAATACATGGAGTCGATCAGCTTAACATGCAAATTACCCCAAACCTTCCAAGCCCTTCAACCAACCGAAGACGCATTAAGAAGACGGTGATTAGGTTTCAAAATGAAACCAACCAAATAATCTGATCAAAAATCCACGTCGGCTTGCAAAACAATATGGGGAGGGATCATCACTCCATTTTCCTCGACCATATCAAATTCAATCGGGATGTAGTCACTAGCATTACGGGGCAGGGACGTGAATAGAGATGACCATGATTTGGAGCTTGCCAGCAATGGAGCAGAAGGACCAGGATGCTCCAAAATGATGGGGGAACCAATAGAGGCAGAAGGGAATGAATCTCCAGAACAAGCTACACAGACTAAAGGAACAAATCTCGCAGGGGCATTATCACAAGCACCAGAAGAGCATTGACCAAAACTTGGATTAACAGCCGATACACTACCCAACTCATGACCAGTCAAACCAACATCGGCCCGTGCACCGATCGCAACACTCGACATATGCTTCCCCAATTCACAATTCATTTTTTCAAGATTACTCACTTCAACCCCGCTCGCAATAGGAAGGGGCCGCATACCAGGCAAAGACGCGCCCACGCTGGAGATCGAAACCACAGGATGAACAATAGCAACAATGTTTGCATGTAGAGGTGGAAATTCAGTGACAGATTGAAGGAATGGATGAGGAAACATAGGCGCAGAAGGAATGATTTTGAAAACGCGACCCGACCTGGTCGACGAGGGAGAAAGGGGGAACGAAACAAGAGGGGGACGAGGAGGAGAAGCGGGCATAAGAGAAGGCGAAGAGGGGAGGTAGAGCAGACAAACGAAGAGGGCAAGGAGAAGCGACGAAGTGGATTCAGGGAAAGATAAAGTCGGTCGCCTAAAGTGCTATTGTTCTACAAATAAAAATGTGAAAATTTTTATATAATTAATAATATTTATATTGTTTATGCATTTCAAAAAATAAAAAACATTTTTTTCATACAAACTTATAAACATAATTTTAAAATTAAAAGCATGATACATAAATTTGAATTTGAATTTTAAATGGATATCTTAAACTAAATCAAATTCCAAATTCATTTTTTCTTAAAGATTAAATTTGAATTTTGGATTCTTTTACATCTAAATTTTATATATAATCATTATATATATATGTGTGTGTGTGTGTGTGTGTGTGGCTGTGTGTGTATAGTTCCCTTTTATACTTATATGTATATATATTTATATAAGTATATTTTGTATCATAATATTATTACATAACAACATATAACTAATACATATATGAATTGGCTTAGATACATGCATTTTAAACCATGTACACATTATATGTTGCCTGTCCACGTATAAGTATATTTGATACACAAGTACACATTGTATACCACTTATATAAAAAAATCTTTACATTAGTTAACTAAATCAAAAAATGATTTTATTTAAAATTTATAAAGATTATATCTAAAATAGTTTAGACTTCATAGGCGCAATAAGATCCACAATGGAATTTATTTTGAAATTCTCCACTTTTACCCACTATGTGGTAGCCTAATTCCAACAATCATTGCTTTTAAAAAAAACTTAGATAAACAATTTTTAAATCTTATATTTAAATGTATAACCATTGAGTTTTCAGTCTTATTGCGTTGATTTTTGAGTTTCAAGGAAACTCTCAAAGAGGTCGAAAACGTTAAAGATGAAGTTAACACTCTTTAGTAACAAAATGAAGATCTAAAGAAGAAGCTCCTGAAGCTAAAATTTTCTTTTGAGCAAAAAGTTGAAGTTTTAAAGACAATCGATAAGGATTTGAAGGCCAACCCCTTACTTTTGGTTTTTGGGGGAGAATGAACTATAATTGGAAGCATTTTTTTCTTCAGAAAATACAAAGACTTAACATTTGCTGAAGGTCCAGACTCTTCTATGGCTCCCTTTGCTAGATCTCAGGTAGTAATAAAGGAAACTCCATTAACCACTAAACAAACTGATAATTCGTAATATTTTTTAACATGTATTAACCTTAAAATTTGCTTGTTTATTTATATTTTTAGTATCTTATTATACCGTTGTCTAGGTTTTCATTCTTATTTAGACTAAATCGACGAAGTCTCTTTCAGTTGTATCTCATACTATATTGTTCTTTGGAACCATAGAAAAACAAAAAATTATTAATTGTTAAAGATAACAAGCAATCTTAAAAGCCATCCTCATATGAGTAGGCTTCACAGCATTAAGTTTGTTAGTCATCTTGAAGACATTAAATATCTCATGAAAAAATGCATGCTAAAGTTATCAAATCCCTTAGGATAAAAGTTACTATGCTCAAGCTCGTATCTCAAAATTTAGACATAGCATTTCAAGAATTTTCAAAGTTCTCCCAATGATATCCAAGAAATAGAATGCTAAACAAAAACGACCTGAATTCCTTTGGAGCTTTTATGGTCATAAGGTAAGCATAACTACAAAGGCTATTCATGGATTCAAAAGTATAAATCCCTTTCCCTAAGCCATTGTCAAAGGGGAGTCTACTGAAAGTGACATAATTCCTAAACATCTCTTATAAATAAAGGATATACAAAGAATCAAAGTATCATAAAAGAGACTAGTAGCAAGCAAACCCGGCCCATCATCACATAGAGCATCAAAGGCAAATAAAAAGGAGAACAGAGGCAGATACAAGAAAACCAGGTCCATCAATATTAGGCCCAATATCTTTATTTAAATACAGTATCACTCGGTTGTATCAGTAATAGATAATCTGTGTATCTCATTTGTAAAAAGATATAGCTCTGTAAATTTATTTCAAATCAATTCAATAAAATCAATCTTCGGATCATTCAATTCTTTATTCTGGTATCATAGAAAATCAATCTGCTTAACAGCAATAACAAGGTTAACGCCTTGCCTTTGGTCTCTCAGATTCAATATCATCACAGAGATCAGGCTGCGCACCCAATATCATCAAAGAATCGAGATTCTCCTCATTTGATTGTAAAAGTTCGGACATACCTGAGTCTGTATTAAGATTCTTATCAGTCTTCACATCTGCTTTCGATCTGTGCCACGCAAAGAAGTAACTGTCAGAGTTGCTTCATCACTCAGTTATCTTCTGGCTGCATCAGAGATTCTGCATTTTTCATTAATCCTTGTAGTTTTCTTGTTTCAAGATTTTCTCTCTGCAGATTCAAGAACTTGTCTGTCATTCACTAATCTATTTCAATGGCTGAAGAAGAGTCATCACCCTCATCCACAGCAAGAAACACAGAATCAGTCATCCAGAGATCTGCAACACAAGATCTGATTAAGGCCTTGGTCAAACCACAAAGTCAAATTATCAATGTACAACTGGATGAACAAACTTTTTACTCTGGAAATTTCAGATTGAAATAGAAATTAAAGGCTATGGACTGGAGGACTATGTTCATGGAACATTAATCACGTCACCCAGGTTTGTAACAGATAAAGATGGAAAACTGATAAGCAACCAAGATTTCATATCACATCAAAGACAAGATAGTCTAATACATTCTTGGTTACTCTCTACAATTAGTTCTAACCTTTCACCATAATTAATTGGATGCAAATCTGCAAATGAAATCTGGTCTACAATTGAGCAAGTATTCAATACTCAATCAGCAGCAAAAGTCATGTTCTATAAAAGGCAATTGCAAAGCTTAAAGAAAGACACCCTACCAATGAGAGATTGTTTGTATAAAATTAAAATGTTATGTGATCAATTGGCTTCAGCAGGGCATAAAATCTCTGATTATGAAAAAATATTGTCAATTCTAAATAGCATAGATGAGGAGTATGAAGCATTTGTAGCAATGATTTCTTCTAAAGAAACAACTCCCACAATTTAGTATGTTCATGCTACACTTCTTGCCCATGAAGGTAGAATAGAGCAAATGAAATCCACTGGGTCAGATTTTAGAGCCAACTTTATTAGTAACAGTAGGAATAGGAATCAAGGAAAGAATTACAATATAAGAAATCAATTTAACAGTCAAAGAGGTGGTCAGAAAAACAGAGCCAGGGATAGAGGTGGCAGGCAAAACAACAACAATAGAATCAAATGTCAAATATGTGAAAAATATGGCCATATAGCAAGCAAATGCTACTTCAGATATGATAGCAACTATGTGCCACAGCAACAAAATAATGCAAAGAACTATCAACCAAATGCTAACATGGTCAACACTCAACCAAATCAGAGAAGTCATTCAGAAAATACAGATTGTGACACAGCAAAATTGGAAGACATACATGATGAATGCTGGTATCTAGATTCAGGAGCCACAAATCATGTGATAAATGACCTGAACAATCTAAACTTGGGAAGCAAAGAGTAAAAATGTACACATACTATGCATATGGGGGATGGTAAATCCATTAGAATTACACACACTGGAAATGCAAGTTTTATTTGCACGAAACAACTTTATCTCAATAATCTTTTAAGAGTCCCATTGATAGGAAATTTTTTTACTAAGTGTATCCCAGTTTGCAAAAGATAAAAATGTGCTCTTTGAATTTTACCCGCAGTATTGTCTAGTTAAAGATATTCTAACAAAAGAAATTTTATTGCAGGGTAGAGAATTTGGAGGATTGTACAAATTTGATGTAGCTAAATCAAGAAATTCTGGACTTAAGGGAAAATGCTGTAATGTTTCTGAAATCAAATGTAAAGATGACTATAAGATTTTTGATATATGGCACTATAAACTAGGCCACCCAAATGTAAACATTGTTAAACATGTGTTGAACAAAAATGCAATTTCTTTTGAAAGAATCTCTTTACCATATGTTTGTGCATACTGCCAACTGGGAAAAATCCACAAACTTTCATTTCCAGACTCACAAACTGAATATAGTAAACCTCTAAAACTAATTGCCATAGATTTATGGGGTCCATCACCCATCAACACTGATTATGGGTACAAATACTATGTTTCATTTGTTGATGCTTACTCTAGATATGTATGGATTTTCTTTCTGAAATCAAAATCTAAAACCTATAGGGCAGTGCAATAATTCATAGTTCAAGTTGAAAATCAACTAGGTTGCAATGTAAAAATCATACAAACAGATGGTGGAACAGAGTTTCACCCTCTAAAAGAATTTTTCTCACAAAAGGGAATAATTCATAGAACAACTTGTCCATACACATCACAGCAAAATGGTCTAGTTGAGAGAAAACATAGACAAATAGTTGAGACTGGTTTCACTTTACTTGCTCAAGCATCATTACCATTAAAATTTTGGCCTGATGCTTTTTCTGCAACTGTGTACTTAATTAACAGACTGCCTACTAAGGCTATAGATTTCAAAAGTCCCATAGAAAAGCTATAGGGAATTAAACCAGATTATCAAACTTTAAAAAAATTTGGTTGACTATGTTTTCCTTATCTAAGACCCTACAACAAACATAAATTAAGTTTCAGATCATCACCATGTACATTTCTAGTGTATGCCGCAAACAAAAAGGGGTACAAATGTCTAGATGACAAATGAAAAATCTTTATATCTAGACATGTTGTGTTCAATGAAAATGTATTTCCCTTTAGAAAAATAGATGTGAAAACATCACAAAAAATTTACAATCCAAGATATCAATACCCGAGCTGCCAGAATACTCAGAGATTGATAACCAATCTCATACTAGAGCAAGACAGAATACCCAATTCACTACCCCAGCTGAAGGTAGTAGTGGCTCACAACACACAGTGATCAGAGATGAACCAGGTCATGAGCAGTTAGAATCTGAAGTTCAAATTCATGATAAACAGCATAATTCTGATATCCAATCAGGCAGTCATCAATCATTAGACAATTCACAATCATCTAATGACAATGAAGCCGCAGTTGAAAGCAATAATCAACAACCTGCAATAACTGGTCATCATATGACAACAAGGGCTAAAATTGGAATTTTCAAGCCAAAGACTAATAATGTTGTCATTGAAATCAAAGAACCATGTACTTATTTCGAAGCAGTGCAAGATGAAAAATGGAAAACTGCAATGCAAGAAGAATATAATGCACTGACTAGAAATAAGACCTGGACTTTGGTCTCTCTGCCATCCAACAAAAATATTGTTGGATGTAAATGGACATACAAAATTAAGAAGAATCATGATGGTTCAATCTCTAAGTATAAGGCAAGACTCGTAGAAAAAGGTTATTCACAACATAGTGGTTTTGATTTCGATGAAACTATTTTACCTGTTGTGAAACCTTCTACTATCAGAATAGTTCTCACTATTGCCTTAAGTAGAGACTGGACCATCAAGCAACTTGATGTAAGTAATTCCTTTTTGAATGGTACTTTGCAGGAAGAAGTATATATGGATTAACCACAAGGTTTCAGACAAAGAGGCAATGAAAAACATGTGCGCAAGCTAAACAAAGTAATTTATGAACTCAAGCAAGCACCCAGAGTTTGGTTTGACAAACTGAAGTCAACATTAATCAGTCTTGGCTTTTCATCAACTAAATCGTACAGTTCCTTATTTACAAAATTCAGTAAACTTGAAGTTACATATGCACTAATATATGTTGATGATTTTATTTTTACAGGCAACAGTGATGCAGAAATCAACAAGCTTACTGAATATCTTGATAAAGAATTCTCAATCAAAGATCTAGTGTGCTTAAATTATTTTCTGGGAATTGAAGTCAAAAGAATGTCTAACTCAATGATTCAACTAAGTCAAGAAAAATATATATCAGAGATTCTTGTCAAAGCAAAAATGGATAAGGCAAATGCACTATCTACACCCATGGCAATCAACTTACATCTATTCAAAAATAGAGGTGAAGCAATACAGAACAGCAGGCGTTACAGAAGCATTGTTGGGGCATTGCAATATGCAACAATCACAAGACCGGAAATTTCCTTTAGTGTAAATAAAGTCAGTCAATTTATGCAAAATCCACTGGATGAGCATTGGAAAGCAGTAAAAAGAATTCTAAGATACTTAAAGGGCACAATGAAACATGGATTGATTTTAGAATCATGCAAAAACTTGAACATTAATGGTTATGCAGATCCAAATGATAGAAGATCTACAACAGGATACTGTATATTTTTAGGCACAAATCCTATATTATGGTGTTCAAAGAAGCAACCAACTGTATCTAGGTCTAGAACTAAAGCAGAATACAGAAGTGTGGCAAATGCCAATGTAGAGATAATCTGGGTAAATTCACTTTTGAGTGAACTTAAAGTCAAAACTGACAGTAAGCCTACAATCTGGTGTGATAATCTTAGCACGGTTCTACTAAGTGCAAACCCAGTCTTACACAGCAGAATTAAGCATATGGAGATTGATCTTTACTTTGTTAGAGAACAAGTTACCAGCAATAAACTAAATGCAAGTCATATACCTGCATCTTACCAAATTGCCGATATTTTGACAAAGCCATTATCCAAGAAGAATTTTCTTCTATTCAATTAGAAGCTCAAAGTTAGTACTGTCAACAATGAACATCAACTTTAAAGCCGAAATCTGAGCCAAAGATTGTAACTTTACTTTCTGTTGTTAAAGCAGAAAGTAAAGATCAATACTATAAGCATCATCCTCAGAGCTAAATTGCAAGATCCATTAGATCAAAACCTGGAACAGCAAATATTGTAAATATGGAGTTAGTATCTCAAGAATAACTCAACAATTAAAACTTGAAAGTGAAGACTCACCAGATCTGACAAACACTCGAAGGTTACTCAGACTTAATCCTCATTCTCATCTCGATCTAAGCTCGAAAAAGAAATTTCATGAAAATTAGTTGCCATCTGAAGATACATCTCTAAATAATCATGAGAATAGAAGTTTGGCAACTTATCTGTAACTTCTTTGAGAACCAGTATTAAAGCTTCGAAAATTCTCCAGTCATCAAATAAAGGATACGCAGAGCATCATAGCAACATAAAAGAGAACCGAGGCGAATACAAATAGAGCACTGCCATTATTCATGAGGAATTTCTCAAAAAAAAACTGAGTAGGCCGCCCATTATTTTTCTCTCGCAAACCCTAGATAACGTAGGGTTTGAGGGGGCGAAATAAAGAATACACAAAGAATCAAAGTGTCATATAAGAGATTAGTAGCAAGCAAACCTGGCCCATCATCACACAGAGCACCAAAGGCAAATAAAAAGGAGAACAGAGGCAGATACAAGAGAACCAGGCCCATCAATATTAGGCCCAATATCTTTATTTAAATACAGTATCACTCGGTTGTATCAGTAATAGAAAAACTGTGTATCTCATTTGTAAAAAGATATAGCTCTGTAAATCTATTTAAAATTAGTTCAATAAAATCAATCTTCAGACCATTCAATTCTTTATTTATTATAATACCAAGGACGAAACCTAAGAATTCTTCTCCCTCTGAGCTTTTGGTTCGTAAGCTAGGATTAGGCAATAACCTTTCATTGTATGATTTAACTTAGCTTTCAGGGACGCGTGCTAAGGCTAGGTCTACGGTCTTAGAATAATAATTAGTACTAAGGAAAAATTTGGTCATTAGAAGATCTTAGTGTTTTGTATTCCTTTTACAATTTTAATACTAATTAGAAAGTAACTTTATCTTTTGGCTTTTATTTGAACTTTCCATATTGTTTACTATTGTTAGGAATCAACATGTCCAAATTATTTAAGTAATAAGCAACACTCTTTTTATTCAAGAGGCTTATGACTAAAATGTCACTAAAATGCAGCTTCTCAAAGTAAAATTTAAGTTATTGGAGAACCAAGTTGACTTTCTTAAGTCCAAGCCTGCTTTGGATGGTTGCAATTTGGAGTTTTTAAAGGAAAGTGAAATACTCATGCAAATGTTTAAAGAATTCAAATAACATATTAAATTAACTCTAGAGTCTATCGCTCTTTTGGATCAAGCCTTGGAGAAATTAGTTATGAATTTATTTGACTTAGAGTGCCTAGCCTTTGTCAGCAGCCAAATAATGCTAATGAAGAACTCTCAAAAATCAAGCTTAAAGAACTTGAGATCATTGAAGACTTTCAAACTATTACAATTGCCACTATCCCTACATGGGGAAGAGGAAGACGTGGAAGAGAAAAGGGTAGAGGTTCGATCAAACTCCTTTCTCCTTACAAAAATAAAATCGTCTCACAAGACCAAGGCTATACATGGAAGCTAAAAATCAAGAAGTGGGTTCACTTTTGACTGTAGGCAAAAGTTTGGCTAGAGTTCTATGGAACTGAAAGATGGGAAAATTGACCACTTTATCCAGTACAAGAAGAAATGGATGAGAAATATGTATGTCCGCGTAGAAAAACATTTCAAAATACCTTCCAATGAAACCAATGCTAAGGGCGAGAGCCAAACAAATTTTATGTTAGGTCGCCTCTTTCAAATTGAAGGTTATTATGAGTATGTGCTTGAATCGTTAGTCGCTTAAAGAGTCCCATTGGAAATAGCTTTTGTTTCAGATGAAGGATGACTTAACCGTATTATGCGAATATTATAGGATAGAAGTCTTCATATTGCTGCATTTTATATCCATCATTCAATCATCTCGAGTCCTTAGAGGGTAAGCAGAGCTGCAATCGCACAAGGCTTAGGAGAAGTTTAATTTTTGGGAGGCTCTCCCTTGGAAGTCCATGAAGAAGTATTGGGCCAAGGGAAGCCTGTCATAAAAGGGTAAACCTATACTCATAATAATTTGTCTTAATTGCAAGCATATATTTCTTAAGTACTTCTATTTCATAATTTTGTTTTATTTGTCTAAACGTTTGCTTTGTGTTTATAATATAATTCAACTAGTGTGTATATGTGTGTGTATGTTGTTGTTGGCTAACTATTTCGATAGATACACGTTGAATATTCATATTACTGTACCATCTAAGATAAAGGAATTCTTGTCCTTTCAATAGCTTGAACTTGCATAACAATGCTTTTTAATCAGTTTTCTTATCTCAGTTTTATTTTATTTTATTTAGTATTAGAATTTATATACTCAAATTTATCTATTCTTTCAGTACATTGCAATGCTTTGATTTCACATCTTGTATTGTAATCATTTCAAACATCATATTCGAATCTACCAAATCTATCAAATAAATATCAATTCCTCAAGCCTCTTTTGGCTGTCAATAATGCTATTTTTAGAACTTATACATCTTGTATCAGTTTTCATTCTGATATCTTATTTTCGAAAGACCATCCTTCTCCTTTCGATAATTTTTGATTCTTTTCAAGAAACTTAAGCATCTTAGCCAATATTCTTGGGTCTTACCAAGTTTAATATCCAACTGCAATGATTTGAGTATAAATATCAAAAACCATATATAATTATATCCTTTTATGTATATATTTTTCTTTAGGCTCGGAGGCTAACATTAAATCGAAGGAACTTTTCTTTTAGACTCTAGCCTTCTATAGACTAATAGGCTAATGAGGTCTCGGGTCTCATCAAGCCTGCTTAACCACTTCTGCGGCATCTAACCAAGGTTCAAAATTCTGTTTTTCGTTTTCGTTCCGGCCATTGATAATTCTAAAATTTTCGATTTCGTTTCGGAAATTCTGAAAGTTCTGCTTTAATTTCGGCTTTCTTATTCGAGTACTTTTTTGCTTTTATTTGCTATATACGCTAATAAATATTCAATACTGTTATAAATTTATAGTACATTTTTTACATTACATATAAAATACACATTAATTAAAAATCCAGTATGTAAAATTCTGTGTTGTTCATTTGAGATTTCAAAATTTCGATCGATTTTTAAAATTTTGAATTTTTTTTATGAATCGATGTAAATTAACAAAAGTATAACAACTTTTTTTGTGAAACCATATGATTTCTTCTCCATTTATTTATTGTCCAGATAAATTTGTTTTCTTTTTTTAAATATTATATATTTGTTATATTTTTTTAATTTTTTGTAAGTTTTTTTCAATATTTGAAAAGAAAATCCGGAATTTAGACCGGAACCGAAATTTTGACCGGATTCCGTTTAGGTTATGAGCAGAACCGGAACGGAATCATTGGAATAACCAGAATTACACCGGAATTTCGAACCATGCATCTAACCATAGTTTAATAAGGACTCGAGTCTCATCGAGCCTTATGAATCAAAATTTGAAGCACTAACTTTTGGCGCCCAGCCATTTGTAAGTCTATAGTCTAATAAGGTATCAAAACTTAACGAGAAAATTTAATGGCATGCATTGATGCTTTCTTAAAAGTATGCCTTGATTCTTGCATCTTTCAGTTTGAAGTCAACCTTTTGACTTATATTTCCAAACTAAACCATCCTTGTGGTTAGTACATTAAGTGTCGGCTTTGTAGCACATATGATTATGCTCGGGAGCTATTAAGGTGCTTTCTCAACATACTTTCGGTGCCATCCTTATACCATGTACAATTATTTTAGAAATCTATCGAGACTCTCTCAGTATATTTCGATGGCAACCTTGTGGCACGATTATGCTCGAAATCTATAGAGGCTCTCACATTGCATGCTATCTCGTTTATTATGTACCGGGTAGTAGTAAAGCCTAAGTGATATAGCATTCTCACATAATTAATGGTATAGGTATTATTATGTGAATAATATGTGGGGTTACACGGGTAAAGAATCCCTCAAAGGTCTTCCTATCTTTTTTCGGTGTTATCCAACCAAATTTATCATGGATAAAAAGGGGTGGGGTCGTGGAAACACTAATGAAAATATTATTATTAATGAGGCACATACTTGTGGTGGGAGTGAACTTTAAAATAATTTGTATTTACAATGTTGTAGACTTTGACAGAGTACCACACTTTCCCTAACACATGGTGCAGAGTCGATAAAAGCCTTTTATTTTCAAAGAAATGTACCCTTGGTGGAGAAGTTACATATTGGCTTTTAGTTTTTTTCTGAAAAGTTTGACAAGATAGTCCTTTGGGGGATCTCCTATATTTTTGATTGCTTAGAAGGGACAAAAGAATCATTTAATGTGAGATAAGATGGTTTGCTACTGGAGTATACTCACTTATCATACAGACTCATCCTCGCCACATCTACTGCTAAAAAACAAGCAGACCCCAATTAATTGGGTCCAACGAACGTAGTCATGCTTTTCATAAACAAATTTATTTTTGAAAACCCTTTAGGTTAGGCCATTTCATTGTATGACTTATAATTAAGATTTAAGCTCTCATCTTATAAGAAATTTTCGTTAGGCCAATATAAAGATCGAAAGTGATGAGAAGGCCGAAATAAAGTTTAAATCCATATCAGAACAATAATTCGAGAGTATAAGAGCTAAAGCTTCTGAAAGGTTCGTCATTTTCAATTATGACTTTCCTCCTTGCATTTTTATTGTATATGGAGTTTCAGAAGTGATGATTGCATTATTTGAAGTAAAGATAATTATGTAATGCATTCGTTGGAAGGAGTAAATCTGATATAACAAATTTTCTTAAAACCGAAAACAAAACAAAGTAAAGTATTATACTATTTTTAAACGAATATAAAAAATTATACTCCTTTTGGATCATCTTTTGAATGGCATATGCAAGCTTTTGGCACTTACTGTTATAAGTCCATTCGTATGATGATGTAGTAATTTACCTTTTGGACTTTATTTTTTCAGAAGAGGGTAGTGTTAGGAACTGAGATGTTGGTTTTGATGACAAAAACCATTTTAACATATCTTATCGTAAAATATATACTAACACTATTGTCTAGATAGATATGTATATGTAGCATATATATATATATATATATATATATATATATATATATATATGCAGGTATTGATTACTGAAGACTGATCAATATAAAGACTCAAGACTCAAGATTCAGAATGGAGATATCAAGATTGAAGATTCTAGAGTATCAAGATCAAGATTTCAAGATAAATGTCTAGTTATTGTTAAAACTTCATAATTGCACAAAAATCTTCATTCCAAATTTCATTAGGGATGGAACCCATTTTTATCTTCTTAGTGGCTTACAAACCCACGACAAGTAGCATACAAACCTACGACAAGTGGCTTACAAACCTACAAAGATTCTGGTTTTGTACAAGTTCTTGAGTCCTGATGTGATGAGATATTCTGCAGGAAGAAGCTTGCAAAACTACTTCAAAATGGCTTTTCAAAATGATTTTCAAAACTGCTTTTCAAAATGTTTTGTCCTTAAACATTATCTTTTCAAATGATTTTCAAAAAGATGTTTTAGCCTTAAAATATTCTTTGTTTTTGTTTTTAAATAAACTCTTGTTTCAAACTTCATTTGTTTTTAAAAACTATCTTTTGATTTTTAAATATTGTTCATAATATATATACTTAAGATTTAAAATACATACATTCCAAAAATATATTTTTCTACTTTTCTTTATTTTAAAACATAAGAAAATAAGTTTATTTTACTCCAAAATCGTTTCATCTTGTTTTTTTTCAATACCATTTTCAAAAAAAAAATCACGTAGTTTTTAACTAAGGGATGTCGACATCATGGGATACCCCATGTTGACATGGTGGTCGTTAAATTCAAAAGTTTCGATTTTCAAAATAAGTGTCTATTCGTTTAAATCTTTTCACGAATGGTTATGACAGTTACTATTCTATAAATAGCCTTCACAAATGAATTTTTTAACTAACTATTTTCTCATTTTCTTTACTCCTCCACAAATCCATATTCTAAAATTTTCATATTTTTAAGATCATGCCAAAATTCTGTCGAATTCTCAAGTGAATCAAATTAGAATCTCATTCTTGTTTGATTCTTTGCCCTCTCGAAGGTCGAAGTGCTATTTAGATTTATAGGATCAATTTGTAACCAAAAGTTTAACGAGTCTCCCTATAAGGTGTGGTTGTGCCTAGAAATCAATTGGGTGATTTTGTGTCCTGTAAATAAAGAGAGTTTGCCCCGAACTCGAAGACAGAAGGGTACCTTAAGGCCTTTAGAAATAGAGGATTGTAATCTCGATAATGGTATAATAAAAATCTGTATGAGGTGTTTACCTTGATGCAGGACTGGATGTAGGGTAACTCCGAACTAGTATAAAATTCGGTGTGTTCTTTTCTTTTACTGCTTTTCATTTACTTTTTACATCTGTGTTTGATTCTATGATTGTTCTATGATTAACTTCTTCATTTTCTTATATCACAATTTTAAATTAGTCCATAAAAGTCTTAGAATCCATTAAACATTATCCACTCCCCCTCTAGTGTTAAATTAGACTTAAGATCCTTAATCCACACTCCCTTTCAATTGGTATCAGAGCATTAGTTTTCATAATCTAAAACTTGAAAATTGTTTTAATGGCTACCAACACTGGTAATGTCAACTCTGGCACTAGTTCTGTTAACAATAGCACTAGTTCATTTGTAGAAGGTCAGTCTATTGTCAGACCACAATGTTCGATAGCAATAATTATGCATACTCGACTTGTAGAATGAAAATTTATTTAGCATCAGTAGGATGAGACATGTGGAATATCACACAAACTGAGTATGTTGAACCAACTACCGATTTTGCCCAGTGGACTGCTGGGCAAAAGGGTGTTGCACAAAATAACTCAAAGGCAATGAATATATTATTTTGTTCACTAGATAGGAATTAGTTTAATAGAGCATCTGTTTATAAGTCTGCATTTGAAATTTAGAAAACTCTGCAAGTTACTCATGAAGGAACAAGCAAAGTTAAACAGACTAAAATTTTCATATTAACTAATAAGTTTCAATTGTTTAAAATGCATGCAAATGAGTCCATTTTCTACGTGTATTGTCAATTTCTAGATATTGTTCATTCACTAATTGCACTGGAAAAAAGCTTTTCGAAGGAAGACCAAGTTAGAAAATTTCTAAATTCACTCACTCTGGAATGAGATCAAAAGACACTTGCAATCGAAGAAGCAAATGATATCAGTCTAATGAAAATAGAATAATTGATTGGGAATCTGATGTCTTCTGATGTTCAACTACAAGGAAGAAGAGAAAACAATGCTACAGAAAAAAAGTCATTAGCATTCCATGCAACAACTGAAGATTCAGAACCAGACAGTGATGAGGAGATTGCTTACATGGCAAGAAACTTTCGGAAATTCCTTAAATATAGAGAACTGAATAATTACAAAAGAAATAATCAAAGGAATTTCAGAAATAATACGGAGAACGTCAATAATGATAGATGCTACAATTGCAATAAAGTCGGGCATCACAGAAAAGATTGTCTGTATCCAGATAAACAGTTGTTCCCTCCAAATAATAATTCGTCAAGGAAAAGAAAGAAAGCATACACAGCAACTCTTGATGTCTCTGACCCATCATCCACCGACAATGAAAAGAAGACGGATAATTCAAATATGTGTTTTACTGCTATTCATGAATCAGATGACGATGGAAGTATGGATCTAAAAATAGGTATGCATTTACAGTATTTTTAATTTTTTTTTCTTGTTTGAATGGATGCTTGTTTGTTTGCTTGATTTTTTTAAATTCCTTGAATTTTAAATTCAATTTTATCCCTTGAAATTTGAATTTTAAATTCAAGAATGATATTATTTTAATAATATTTTAAATATTAAATTATTAGTATTTAAGTATTAATATATTTAATGTTATCACAGGAATTATAAAAGTAGAATATAGGATATGATATATACATTTATTAGAAATTAGGAATAAACACTTGTCCTTTGATTCAATAGGCACATGTCGACATACATGGATACCCCATGTCGACATGCCCCTCAGAAATTTGATTTCAAAATTTGAATTCAAACTTTTGACCTTCCCTCCACCATTTCACCAAATTCAATGCTTTGGAAAGATGCCTCTTGACCAGAGAACATGTCTATAGAATCTCTATTTAATTCACTCTACTTATCATCACTTTTCACTTTTATTTCAAATTTCAAATTTCAAATTTATCTTCATTATCTTCAACTCCTCTCAAACTTCTTCAAGCACTCCTAACACCATTAGGCTTCCAAAAGCTATCAAAAACTTTCTTTTTAATGACCCGGAAGCTATTAAAGCTTACATCAACTATGTAAACTTTGGTAAAATTCATACGGGGAAATTTGCTATTTTTGAAGATTTTCCTTCTTAGGAAATTGAAAATCTTTTTCAACAATGTTCTATTCTTAGTGTAGTAGATAACAAATAAAATGATTTTGTAGGTTATCCAAATCTTGTTAAGATATTTTATGCTAATTTGAATCTTGGTTTTTATGATGGGCAAGATGGAAAAATTTGGAGTAGTGTTAAAGGAACACAAATAGTTTTGGATTGTGAAATTTTAGTGAATATTTTGGGATGCGAGTATACCGAATGAATCTCTCAGAATTTCAAATAAATAAAAATGATCGAGAGTCATTTCATCACACCTTTGAAGGGGATGACAATTTTGAATTCAAAAATCGTTATTTTCATCCAAAAGCAAGAATTGTTAACCTTCTTATTCCACACACCCTTATACCATGATCAAGAAACTATAACAACCCAACTTTGAAAGTTTGCAAAGCTCTTTTTGCAAGTTTTGAAAATTATGATATCAATTGGGCTCAAGTTATTTTGGATGAGCTAAGGCCTAAGAATTTTACTATAGGTGAAAACACATTATATCATGGAGTTTATCTCACTTGGATTTTTAATTACTTTAGAGTTGATTTCAAAAGGAAAGAATTTATAACTAGAAAAGTGTTCAACCATGAAAACATTTCCCTTATGCAAATTCCATTAGTGTTTCAACCATATGAAACACCTATGGAAAAGGAAGAAAGGCTTGCTCATGAAGAGATGGAAGAAATGGAGGAAGAAGAAGAGGTGGAGGAGGAAGAGGAAGGAATGAAAATTGAAGAGGAGGAAGATCAAGAAACTTCCTTAGAGAGTATTGAATATCCTACTAATCCCACTAGTCCATCTAATAAGTCCATTCTCAATAATCAAAGAATTACATCGAAAGACACTCAAAAGATCTATGAGTAAGAAAATGGGTAAGATTTCCACTAAAATTGACAAGTTCTTCGGGAAAGTTAGTAGAAAGTTTGGACTATCATCTTCTTCATCTTCATCTAGTTAGTTTTAGTTGATGTTATCTTGTTTACTTCAAGTTCTATCCATGTATTTTCTTTATTTTAGTTAATATTATATTATTTTATTTATTGTTGACTAGAATTGTTAATGAAATCTTTTATTTCTTGTTATTCAACTTCACCTGTCTCTATAATTGCTTGTTTTTATATTATATAAATTTTAGTTGCATAGATTTGTTCATAATATTCAAAACAAAGCAAATTATCACTTAGGCAAAGGTATGTCGACATCTACCATCCTCCCATGTCGACATGTCGACATACAATGGGCAGAAAGTAGTTACACTTTCAAATTTTAATTTCATGTAACTAACTTGTGTCTATTCATTTTAAATGACTTTCTACCCTATTTATAACTGTTTCTTCCTGAATAAATTATCAAACTTCATTTCTAATCACTCCCTTTCTATTTCTTCCTATTTTTTGAATTATGGCTTCTCCGATTAAGAATCTAAGAGATGATCTTGAGGAAACTCTCACTTCCTTAAAGAATATCCTTACATTCATACTTCGTAATCAGCGCCACTTAGAATTGAGTCAAATACAGATGATCAAGGAGCAAGAGAAACATTTCGACGCACTTCGTTGGATGATCTCAGCCCTTAACAAGAACGATCTCGAAGGAAATCCACCATCACTCTCGACAAAGATAAAGAAGAATAGGACGCCATCAATGCAGACCCTATCTTTGGAGAAGATGAATGGGTGGAAGTGCCATAGAATATCTAGTCATTCTGTATGTTATTTGTTTTATTTGATTGGTGTGTTTTAAACTTGATTGACTTAACGTATTTAAAACATTTGGTGTGGTTTGTATATAAGATTTGAATGAATAATTACTGTAAAAATGATTGATGATTGATTTACTTCTGGATTACACTGATGATCACACTCATGATCACATTTCACATTTATGATCACATTTCATACTTATGATCACATGTTGCACTTATTACACTTATATAAGGATTACTCTATTGTATTATGGTTGATTATCTTATATCAAGTTCAAGGAATTTATTAGTAAGAAGTTTCTGTTGATGATAAAAGGGGAGAAGCTATAAAATAGTAGTTGACTTGGAGTAAGGGGGAGTTATGATTGGAGTAAGGGGGAGTCATGGAGTAATGGGGAGTTATGATAGGAGTTATGGTATGGTAAGTATATTTTATAAATACAGGTTGTCATCATCAAAAAGGGGAGATTGTTAGGAACTGATATGTTGGTTTTGATGACAACAACCTTTTTAACTTATCCTATTATAAAATATATACTAGCAATATTGTCTATCTTAGATATGTATAAGCAGAATATATATATATATAAAAATATATATCAAGGTATTGATTACTGAAGACTGATCAGTATATAGACTCAAGATTCAAAATGGAGATATCAAGATTGAAGACTCTAGGGTATCAAGATCAAGATTTTAAGATAAGTGTCTAGTTTTTGTTAAAACTTCATAATAGCACGAAAATCTTCATTCCAAATTTCATTTGGAATAGAACCCATTTCTATCTTCTTAGTGGCTTACAAACCCACGACAAGTAGCTTACAAACCTACGACCAGTGGCTTATAATCCCATGAACATCCTGGTTTTGTACAAGTTCTCAAGTCCTGATGTGATGAGATATTTTGTAGAAAGAAGCTTACAAAACTACTTCAAAATAGTTTTTCAAAATGATTTTCAAAACTGCTTTTCAAAATGTTTTAGCCTTAAAAATTATCTTTTCAAATGATTTTCAAAAAGGTGTTTTAGCTTAAAATATTCCTTGCTTTTGTTTTTAAATAAACTCTTGTTTTAAACTCCGTTTGTTTTTTAAAACTATCTTATGATTTTTAAATATTCTTTATAATATATATTTACTTGAGATTTATAATATAGACATTCTAAAAATATATTTTTCTACTCTTCTTTATTTTAAAACATAGGAAAATTAGTTTATTTTACTCCAGAATCATTTCATCTTGTTTTCCTTTCAATACCATTTTCAAAAGAAATTTTACACAGTTTTTAACTCAGGGATGTCGACATCATGGGATACCCCATGTCGACATGGTGGCTGTTAAATTCAAAAGTTACAATTTTCAAAAGAAGTGTCTATTCGTTTGAATCTCTTCATGAATGGTTATGACCGTTACTGGTCTATAAATAGCCTTTACAAACGAATTTTTTAACTAACCATTTTCTTATTTTCTGCACTCCATCTTCTCCATAAATCCATATTCTAAAAATTTTATATTTTTAAGGTCGTGCCAAAATTTTGCTGAATTCTCAAATGAATCAAATTAGAATCGCATTTTTTTTTATTCTCTGCTCTCTCTCGAAGATCAAAGTGCTATTCAGAGTTATAGGACCAATTTGTAATAGAAAGTTTATCGAGTCTCTCTATAAGGTGTGGTTGTGCTTGGAAATCAATTGGGTGATCTTGTCTCCCGTAAATCAAGGGAGTTTGCCCGAACTCGAAGATAGGAGGGTACCTCAAGGCCTTTAGAAATTGAGGATTGTAATCTCGACGATGGTATAATAAAATTCTGTACGAGGTGTTTGCCTTGGTGCAGGACTGGATGCAGGGTAACTCCGAACCAGTATAGAGTCCGGTGTGTTCTTTCCTGTTACTGCTTTTTATTTACTTTCTGCATCTGTGTTTGATTCTGTGATTATTCTATGATTAAGTTCTACATTTGTTTACATCATAATTTTTAAATTAGTCCATATAAGTCATAGAATCCATTAAACACTATTCACCCCTCCTCTAGTGTTAAATTAGCCTTACGATACTTAATCCACACTCCCTTTTAGGTAGTTGGGTAAGGAAGTCTATTGTATGTTTTTAGAAAGATATTGGCTAGGGCATTTTTAAAAGGAGTAAAAAGTTTCACTTTCTTTAGTTTCTTTTGGGGTTCTTCAGTTGAGCTTTTGGGGTGAGATATTTTGCATCTTTAGGTTCCTAAACATGACCTTCACATACTATTGACTTTACACTTAGATCGTTTATTTCTCCATTAATTGCTATTACAACTTTTCTAAGTTGAGCATATTCGTGAGATGACTTTTTAAGATATTCCTAAAAAAAATTGATCTGAAGGTCTAAAGTTCACAGACTGCATCATAAGCTTCATTTTTATCTTGTTCTATAATGATGGTGGCCAAGCATTCATTATTACCTTATTCTATAACCTAATTACGAAGGTTGAGGGAATATTTGAGCTAAAAATCTTCTCTATCATTTTCTTTGTTAAAGCTATCCATGGTTATTTAATTAGGCTGCTTTTTGGACAAGGAAACAAAGTTGGAGGTCATCCTTCTGACATTCAAATATTGGTTGGATTCTTTTAAACCAACACCTAAGGATCAAAGGGCAAGCTTTCAGTCAATTATATATTGGAAGCTTCGGTAGACTGGTTTCCTAATGCTTTAGGTCATGGCTGGAGATTGAGTTAAGTTTCAACAGCTAGTACTAAGGGCAAAAGTTATAGAATTATACTAGGAGTGGATGTGACGCGTCACCTCTATACTCACGCTAGCCAAGGACACTACAAAGTAATGCCGTCAACTAGCACGAAGAATAAGGCCGTTGAGGAGCGACCATCCGTGGAATTGCTTTGCACGAGTATCGATATGTCAGATAATATAACATGCATTTCTTTTCAAGAGGAAATCTAACATACCGACACAAACTCAAAGCTACTACACAGTGGCTTTGTGGTCTTCGGATGCAAATATAGAAATAAACATAACACAAATCAGTCACAGATATCCATATCACAAAGGCGGAAATAGATATGAATATAACATATAGAAGTGTACATTAGAGTAGTGGTCAAATAACATCCACAATATCACAAAAGAATAGATACAAGTGCTACACAAAAGAATATGTAAACATCAAGGAGTCTCTATCTCAAATGTATATTGACAAAAACTACTAAACTAAGTAGTTAGACAAAAGGTCAAAGCTAGTCCCAGCTAAGGAGTCAAGCAGAAGCACCTGTAACATCTCGGTCTGACCTGAGTATTATTTAATAAGAAAATAATAAACGGATCAGTCTAGCTATAAATATCAGATAAAATGAAATAGGATAAGAGATATGACTAAAACATATGATAACAATAATGCCATACTGTGACAAGTATACATTTAACAACAACAAAAAAGTCATACAATATCTCAAGAAATCTCAAACACAGAAAAGAATGTCATATTCTTTAATTTATTCACCAAAGCACAAACATTGATAAAGAATATCAATGCCAATCTCGAAATTTAGAGAAACACAAATTCCAGAAACCATCAATTAGAAATGCAGAAAACACAAATGAGCCGAAGCTTTTTCAAACGAGCTGCAGCTCCTCCAAACAGGGCATAGTCCCCCATTGCGGACTATGCGCCGAAGCTCCTCCAAACGAGTCGAAGCTCCTCCAAATCAAGGTATAGTCCCCCACATGGAAAAAGAGAGGAAAAGCTCAACATAATGGGGTATTGTCCCCCAAGTGGACAAAGAGACATCGCACATCGCTAGTCTAAATCACAAAATGATCATCATCGATAAACAAGAAAGGTCAATTACACTGGGCTGTAAATAAATGAGTTTAGCTTCATGTCCCATAACCACTGGCTTGACTTGAATATTTACGAACGACTTGAAGATTTCCACTCGAAGATTGTCAGAAGAGTTTCAATCGAACGATTCTAAGAATTAACCGAAAATGTAAACGCAAGCATTTCGTACCACTTGTTTTGCTAAACCGTTTAATTAGATTTCTTATACGAATGAGGTAAAGGTATGTATATACTGATGGGTTGGAAAAGGGTTTTATAAGCGAGCTTGATATTGAAAATAGTGTTGAAATCATTTTGATGATAGAGTTCTGATATTTACTACTAGTATAGAAACCATTGCATTTTAAAGTGACAAACCACATAAAATGATCGTAGAAACAACCAACCGCCAAAAATTCACATACGAAGACGTGAATCAATTCCATAGAAATCGATACTGAATCCATCAAATTGGATATTCTCAAAACCTGAAAAGGAAGTCATCAAAGTCAATAATGAATGATAACAACAAATCGGATCAACACGAAACGATTAACTGGAAACCCAAGCAAAATAGGCAAATTTGGCTAAGAGAGCAGATTCAATCGACTGAACTAGGGTGGTCAGTCGACTGACATAATTCCTGGAAACTTTCTGTTTCCAAGTTCAGTCGACTGAAGCAGGGTGGTCAGTCGACTGAATCATGCTTGGAAAATTCCGGTTTCCAGGCTCAGTCGACTGACCCAGAGTGGTCAGTCGACTGATATTGGCCTAGGAAATTTCCTGGATTTGGTTAAGTCGACTGACTTCCTGGTTCGACTGAACTCGAATTTCCAGTATTTTCAGCCTAGCCCCCAAGTGGGGCAATGTCCAAACAAATTGCAATCGGACGAGCGATAGGCACTAGGGGTTTATGCCAATTGGCAACCCAGCCCTGTAGGCTCTTCGATACACCACCAAAAACATGTTCAAACATCAAAGCTAGGATTTTTAAATATTTGATCTCAAAACACCAAAAATTGGAATATTCATAAAACCAATTTATTCCGAAGCAAATGCATAAGGAATAGATGTTAGGAATTACTACCTAACAACTATCAAAGATATAGACATAGATGTGAGTTCAAAAACTCGCCTTCAAACCCAAAATCAATGAAGGAGAAGATTTTAAAACAAGGCAAGATCAATCACTCTTCAATCTCAACTCAAGGAGCTTCAATCTAAGCTCATAAGAAAATATTTCCTAAGTTGGGGTTTAGGAATTTCTGAAAATGGAAGAGGGATTGAGATGGGGAAGATGGAGGGGATGCTTACCTTAGCTTCTCTTGGATTTTGGACTTGAATTTGAGTTTCCTAATCAAAGATAGGGCTTAGGAATTTCTATTTCCTTTTCTCTTCCCTCATTTTTACAAAAGCTTGAAGTGTTAGGAAATGGGTATAAATAAAGAGAAGACGGGGTGGAGCTAGGGTCTTATGTTAGGTTATTGGGCTGAAACCCAAACCCAAAGCCCTAAATGAAAATGTCAAAATTCAAGCTAACTCCAAACATATCGATGTTTATACTCAAAAAGGTCGCAAATGCCATTTTGAACTCAATGGAAGTGGTCTCGAGTCCTAATTCGGCTGTTTGCAAAAAGTATCTTTTTGGACTTTAATCCGACTAACGATGCTATATTTAACTAAAATATTCAAATATACAATCGTAAAATATGCGTGTTGTTACAGCAGATTCCATAAGTTAAGCCAAAGCATAGAGCAAGAAAGCAATCAAGTGACACCAAAAATTTTAATTGTTTAGGCTAAATTCCTACATCTTCTTTGCCATTTCCTTCTTCAAAATGTAGTATTAAAGCCGAAAGGTTATTACAATGATGAGCTAGCTAAGTCTATCATTAATGAGTTTAATATAAAAGCGATAATATTGGAAATTAAAATTTATCCTTAGTATTTGGATTATGCTCTCTATCAAAATTCCTTTCCTACATTTGGATCTATGCCTATTTGTAGCCATCTAAAATGGGGGTGGATCGATGACGTGGCTAACCCTATTGAGCCGAGACGTTAGATTGCTAACACTTGGCAACGATCCAGCTTGCTATAAATATAACATGCGGATTAATGACGTGCACTTTTTGAGAGCCTTCTCTTCAAATATATCTTGGATTCACAAATAGATGGTTGAAATTTCATAGTATCATTTTATTACACGTTCCTTTAGGTTGATCTTGTCTCCCGAGGCTTGTTTGTTTGGAATATTATAACTTCGACTTTCGGTTTTCACCCAATAGTCTGTACTTACATACAATCGAATAAAAGGTTATGGTCATATTGACTTTCTATTTTGGACTTCAAGTTATAGGTCTTTATCAAGTAAATCAAGTTAGCAAAAATTTTAGTACCTTGATCCCCTGGGTATGCAACCTTTGGGTTTTATACCTTCAGGTCTAGGTTTTGTAGCCTTGTTAAATTATCAAATGCTTAAGGGCTAGAAATTAGACCATCCTTTTTGGTTGTGTGTATTTTCTTTAGGGAATGAACTATCTGTATACCCTTTGTTCTTATGTGTTTTATCTAAATCTCCTTTACCAAAATATGGTATAACAGACACTTAATGCCAATGATAATTCCTAATAAGGTTCACATTGTTTACATGAAAGAACATTTGGGGGTGTAAAAAGGAAAACTCTACCTAATTATATTTTAAGAAATGACAAATATGTGGACTGATTCCATTAAATTGGGTTAGCACAGATATATTGGATGGCCTGGCATAATGATAGGCTCGATAACCTGAGCAAATTAGCCAATCCATAAAATCAGCTCGGTAATATTTGACTAATAGAGCCAGTCACCACTGGCCTACCTATGAAGTTGGGTCAGTATAATACTTGTGTAAGTGAGCCTCGCCACTAGCTTATTCCCTCCTTATTGCTGACCCTCACTTATCGAGCCACTCCCATTATGGTTTTAATGAGCACTCCTTGATTTGTTTTATTTTTATTTTTACGGAATTAGATTGTTGTGTTCCAAATGATTCAAGAAATATTTTGATGAGTTTCACTTCAACCGAGCCCTTTAACATCAGCTATTAATAACCAAGCATAAAGAAGAAGTATATCGAAAAATTTAAACTAAGGGGAGACTCTAACGGCTTTAAAAGTAAACATCTTTGTATTTTGGGTTGACCTTTGGCAATCTTCAGATGATGGATGTAAAATATAAAGTAGAGGTAGAGTAGTAATTTCCAAACCACTATAAACATTGTATGCTTTTATATATTTTTTGATAATTTTTTTCTTATTCGTGTTTTTAAATTTAGTTAGACTTAGATATCAATCTCAAAAGACAATGTTAACATTTACAATTTGGATCAATAACTCCGCGTAATATCTAAGAGGTGCTTGTCTTGAAAAAACCTGAATGTAATTGAAGGAATATTAATTATGACTAACTTCTAAACACAGTTTCCATAATTTGGCCTGTCAACGAATATTTTCGGATACTATAATGATCGTCCTATTCCTCCAGTACCCAGTATACCTATATGATGTGTCATGGAAGTACCATCTGATGCAGGACGGTAGCAAAGCATAATGTAGAGCAAAATCCAAAACACGGAACATGTAGACTATCTCACAACGCATTGACAAAATATAGATGAGACATTGATATGATCAAATGAAGCATAAATAAAATATCAGAGTGCATTAGGTTCATAGACTATACAAAAACTGAAATAAAGAGTTTATACATCCCACATCTTTGAAATATACCCTACAACTGTCTCTCAAATTACAAGTAGTGCATACCTCCATAGTACTACATAACAAAATATAAGTGGTAGTAAGCTCGAAGTATCAATATATGAAAGTCTAACCTCCTGCACAAACTACGTACAGCTCCATGCGCTATCCAGACTTACTTCCCTAATCTATTCATTTAAGAGTACCCAAGATAATAAGAAGCAAAGCATAAAACCTCGGGTTGGATAACAATCTAGTGTGAACGATACATTATTTCAAAAATACTATAAGAACCATATATAGTAAATAGGGGCATAGGGTGCGAGAACCATATCTGACCTATCCCTGCATCCAAAGAGTTTGCACATAATAATTAATGTATGCTAATGTACTATCACAACCATATAAGTGTACTACAATCGAAGAACAATGTATAATGTCTAGGTATGCTGTCGAAAACACCTACATCGTGTGACACCCTAATGTGATAAACAACCATGGCAAACATAGCATCCGTCAAACAGTCTTCAATATCACAAATTAAGGACCCAATCGAAATCCCTGCTCCATTGGAGCTTGAATCTATACCACTCCGAAAGGATAGAAACTAGGCCTACAATCGCAAAATCTAGGGTAATCTACAATCGCATGATCCAGACACAATCACAAATCCAGGTAGACATCCCAACATACATTTTCTTTACAAGCACATTAGAAGTCTCCGAGTTATTAATGATCCTTTTGCACGTGTCTCAATAATGGTACTTGATCGTTATTCCATCAGAGCTATTTCCATAGTAGGACGCAGTCATAAATCCAACTCGCAAGCCCCCTTCGTTGAACTTGCCATTGTATATCATCGTCCACTCTTACCGTTAAATCATCATCTTTTAAATGCCTCTAAATACCCATCGTAAGTCATAGAGCCATCGTACTAAGGCCCAAATTCCTCATGTCGTCGAAGTCGAAGCACTATGTTATTGCATCACTAGTTACTGCACGTAGTCCAAGGTCATCCCGGAGTCATCCTTCCTTACGTCCTATTAACTCGTCAAAGATCCCCAAACTCTGACTCTTATTATGTCCATGTCATGTCCAAAGTCTATAGCCTAATCCTATCCACTACTGCCCGTCCAACCTCTAATCGAGTTTAGCAGATGCGATCGTCGAGCTAGCCACACAGTCACCTTAACCACGCTTCGTGCCAGCCACCAAACACCCCCACCACCAACGGACTTCCATGCTTGGTCCTATGAATTGGTCCCGCAACCAAATCGAATCCCATGTTTGGCCACTGTTCCAACCTATAACCGAACAGACCTCCACACTTGGTCATTGAGGAACCACCCTCCAAATCGAGTTTCTTGGACAGTTGTCAATCTAGTTCCTTAATCAAGCCAAAACCTAGCCAAAGCAACCAATGTTGAACCAAGCACACCAAATCAAAATCCTATAGCATCATAGAATCCAAGTTTCATGTTGATCTTCACTGCTATGCTATGTTCTTCGACCCTTATGCATTCTATATGTAATAGTACAACTCTCGACAATCTCGAGTTAATCCATCGAAGCCAGGCTGCATGGTTCCTAACTCTAAGTTGCTCTGATGAGCGTTTTAACCATATAAGAATTCACGCAAACCCAACATATACACAAATCACATCCAATATCTAATCATCCAAACACACATAAAAATCATAGCAGTTCATTATGTTAATACATCTATGATATAGCTTATCACAGATAAAGGAAATTATACTCCAAAAGAACATAATTAAAGCAATCTAAATACTTCAAAATTCTTTTTACTTTGGGGTTGACTTAGAAATCAGCTTTAAAACATTAATTTGGTTTTAGAAATGGGTTTAAAACATGTCAAAACATGTGCACGTGTTTGTGTATGTGTGAGTGTTTGTGTGTAATACATACATATATACACACACATATAGAGAGAGTAGGGTGAGAGATGATATATCACTCACCAAAGCCTTTAAAATACAAGTTTACATGAAAATTCGAAAATATATAGAAAAATTGGGATTTTTCTTTTCCCTAAATTGTAGATGTCAAGATCTCTATTGAATCCACTTGTTAGCCTCCCGTAACCAATAATTTAAAATTAACTTGGAGGAGAAATAGAAGGTTTTGGATGTAGGATGGGTTATTGAAGGCTTATACCTATTGAGAAAAGTGTAAAAGTGAATTGGGGATGATGATTCAGCTTAATAAGCTCTCCAAAACCCAAAAGGTTTTGTGGGCTTAACCCCAAATTCACCAAGATGCTTCAAAAATTGTCGATCTTCAAATAGTCATATCTTCTAGCTAGAAAGTCCAAATCGCTATTATAACCACTTTACGAAAAGAAAAACCATCATATGTTTCTAATGAAAGTGTTCTCGGATGCTAATTCGGCTCCTAACAAAAGTTATAGCCATCACAAGTTTCAAGGATAAAATCGTCTGGAAAATTCAAATGATAGGAAATGCCACTAATATGTACTTCCTAAAGTTATAGAGTCATATGATCTCATAAGGATTTAAAAATAATAATTTACGATACTCCAATATGTAAAATACTGGAAATTACACTCTCCTCCATTTAGGATTTCGCCCCCAAAATCCCCAACGCAACAAGGTAAAATCAAACATAGCCACCTCGCATGCCTAACATCCATGAGCAATCGTATCAAAAATCAATTGTGCACACATAAGAAGGTAATGATATTTATGCCTTCCCTAGCATGTAGGATACTAAACTACACTATATGATATCAAAAGTGAATGTAAATGCAATAAACAGAAGTCCAACCAAGTAAAGAGCTCCGTATAAGCGGTCCTCATGCTCTCCTCGATATTTAGGTATAACCGCCTTCGCTCTCACTCCACTAAACCTTCACCGGCTCTACCATCTTCCTTCTACGCTGCTTTCTATCATGTGCAAGGATACGAATAGGCCTATGAGGTCTCGATGCTCCTAGATCAATTTCAATATCATCAAGTAGATCCGGTTGAACTATTACGCCTAAGTCATGCACACATTTCCACAAGTGAGAGATGTGGAACATGTTGTGCATGCCCACCATCTTCTAAGGTTAATCGATTCTGCAATCCATTTCCTAATCCACACAAGTATTGGAAAAGGACCAAGGAATCTCGGTGCTAACTTCCACTAAGTATCGTATCGAGCAACATTCTTCAGTTGAGAAATCTTGATGAAAACCATATCATTGATGGAGAACTCTAAGTCACGTCTTCTCCTATTATGTAGCTCTTCTACTATCCTAAGTAGCTTTCATTTGTTGTCGAATGATCACGATCTTCTCAAAAATCACTATAATCATATATAGCCCAAGTATAATTTTCTTGTCCACTTCCTACCAATAGGAACGACGGTTGCACGGTTGACCATATAATGCCTCAAATGGTGCAATAATGGTGTTGGACTGATAAACGTTATTGTATGCAACCTCCCCTAAGTGTAGATGATCGTCCCTTAAGCCATTGAAATTGAGAATGCAAGCTCGCAAGAGATCCTCCAAGGTATGATTTACCCTCTCGGTCTATCAATCTTTTTGTGGGTGATAAGCAATATTGAGATGCAGCTTTTTCCTTAAGCCTCTTATAAGCTCTTCCAAAATCCGCTAATGAACAAAGGGTCTTGGTCGCTCACAATGCTCTTTAGCACATCATGGAATTGCACCACCCATTTCACACACAGCTCAGTCAATTTGGATGATGTCCTGCTGACTTAATGGGCATGAATCAAGTACTCTTCATCAGTCTATCGACTATGACCCAAATGCTACCATACTCTCCTCTGGTCCTTGGAGATCCACCGAAACTATTTTCCATTCCCACTGAGAAATATCGAGCGATTGTAGTAAACAACTCGGCTTCTTCAGTTTTGCCTTTACAAATGAACAATTCAAGTACTTGGAGATAAATGCCCTAACATCCTTCTTTATCGCTTCCTAATAAAATGTCTGCCTCATATCATGATATATTTTATTGTCTCTAGGATGTATAGTCAATTTCGAATGATGCCACTTTCGTAGCACCTCATCCCTCAACCCATTAACATCAGGAACAAACAATCCCCTACCCTTATGGAGCCAACCATCGTGATCGATCCCAAACTGCTTCATGTCCTCAGACTCTACCATTTCCTCTATCTTCTCCATTATCTCCCTTAGTCTAGCATCTCACCTCTGACTAATACTAATCCGTCTGATAAAATAGTTCTAATCGTTAGGCTACCCAACACTTTCGACTTTAGCTCACATTGAAGTCTAAAGTCATAGCTAGCAATAAACTCCAACCTTGTCCACTTTAGGAACATCGTTCCCAAGCTAGCATGTCTCCTACTCAAACCATCAGTGGCAACGTTTCCGTTACTAGGCATGTAGGAAATGCCAAGGTGATAGGAGGCCATGAACTCTAACCATGCCGCCATCGAAGGTTAAGATCCTTTTGGGAGAATAGATCCTCAAAAACTTATGGTCCATATATAACTTTAACCTCTCCCCAAGAAAATAACGTATTCATATCTTCAAAGGGAATACTGTCTCCACCAACACCAAATCATGAGTTAGTTACTTCCTCTTGTGCAATTTCAACTATCGACTAGCGTATTTCCTCTCTTCATTAACACTATACCTAGCCTACCCATAGGTTCCAGGATCGAAACCTGGCTCTGATACTAAGCTATGACTCTCCGCTTTGATACCAAGCTGTGACGTCCCACCCTGAGACCCACATTAACAAAGAGTATTACTCGGTAATATTGTCTGTTAATGCAGAGAATAGAGTTCTAATGCAGAGAATAGAGCTAGATAGGAGCGACCACCTATGGCTTTGTATTAAGTATTTATCGGAGATGTCGATCCACTTGAGATAAAAAAAAGGTATCTTTTGACGTATTCAATAGATATTTAAGACAAGGCTATAGATGGTCGCTCCCATCCAGCTCTATTCTCTGCATTAGAAGACATTATTACCTAGTAATGCTCTTTTTTAATGTGGATCTCAGGGTGGGGTATCATAGTACCGTAGGCGTTTGAATACGGTTAGCTCCTCATTCCCATTCGAAATGACTAACATCGTTGCACTCATCAACTTCTCCTTCAAACTCATGAATGCCTGCTCGCACCTCACATTCTAAATAAAATTCTGGTTCTTCTTTGTCAAGTTTGTTAACGGCGCTGCTACCTTAGAGAATTCCTTGATAAAATGTCTTTTATCCGGCTATGCCAAGGAAACTTCCCAAATTTGTAGCAGTCTTCGGTTGATCCCAGTCCTGTACTACTTCCACCTTTGTAGGATCGATAGGAAACTTCTCACATATGTAGTGGTCTTGGGTCGATCCCAGTCCTGCACTGCTGCCAACTTTGCAGGATCTACAGTAATACCTTGCTCAAAAACAATGAGACCTAAAAATCGAACATCTCCCTTCTAAAAGTGACACTTCAAAAACTTTGCCTTCAATCGATGCTTCCTCTACACCTCAAGCACAATCCTCAAATGCTCCTTGTGTTCTTCCCCCATCCTCGAATAAATAAGTATATCATCCATGAACACAGGTACAAACTTATTTAGCTGATCCCTTAAAACATGGTTCATAAGACCAACAAAGTATGCCAGTGCATTTGTTAGTCTGAACGACATAACAAATCGTTCATAAAATTCAGATGGCGTATGAAATGATGTAATTGGAACAATCTCCTTTGCCACTCTCAGTTGGTGAAACCCCATTGCATGGTCTAGCCAAGAAAACACCCACTACCATAGACTTGATCGAACAAGTTATCAATATACGAAAGTGGATACTTGTTCTTATTCGTCAACTTATTCTGCTCATGGTAATCTACGCACAACCTCAAAGAGCCATCTTCTTTAGTGGTGAATACTACAAGTGCGCTCTACTCGAATATGTTCCTATGATTGAACCCATACCTCAACAGGTCATTCACATGCATCTCCAACTCTTTCGGCTCTCTGGGTTCCATATGCCTCAAAGGCATAACTATTGGTCTGGCATTCTCTACCAAATCTATACGAAACTCTATCTCCCTGGGTGGTGGTAATCTGTCGCCTCCTTAAATATATCTAGATACTCCATCGCTATAGGAACAAATAACATCTTGTTATATGGGACTCAATCAAGTCTAGAAATTTAATCATCTCGTCATAGTTCAGTAGGTAGCATATCTCCAACCTACACCCATCATCCATCCCTATCAGTACTAATGGCCTTTCACAATCCACCATAAATACGTACCTCTATAGCCAATCCATCCTCAGAATATTACCAAACCCCACAAAATGCAAAACAAAGCAGTCACTAACAAAAACATCCATGACTCGGTAAGTCTAAGTCTTGACAAACCATACAAAGGCTAGTAGAGCCTCCAATCAGACTCGTCACAATCCAGAGTCGATCAATAATTTTGGGTTTTAATCCAAAATTATATACCAAATCACTAGATATAAAGAATGTAAATCCCCGGTATCGAGTAAAACATTTAATGGTGTATCAAAAATAGAAAGCATACATTGTATTTTGATGCTCTTCCCTACTCATTTGCCAATGGAGCACTCGAGGTAATTGGAATATCGTTTAAAGCTTAAGCAGACACAACCTATTTATTTCTTGGTGGTTCTGGAAAATCCTTCTTGATATTCCCTTGCTTTTTGCAGTTGTAGCACTTCTTTCCTTCCACCTTATAGCCTCTAACAAGATGGCCCATCTCTCTACAATTATAGCGAGTAGGCTCCGACTTGCCCTTCTTTTGACCACTCTTCTGAAATTGCTTCTTGTTGTTGTTATTGTCCCACTTCCTCTTGCTCCCCTGTCAGCTTACAGCTTTGGGTCATTCTCTCAAGCAAAAACTGACCTAGGCTTAGGATGCAGACTCTCATATCGAAGAGCCTTCTCGACCAGCCTCTCGAAGGTCTCATCGATATGACTCACAAGCTTCTTTCCAAGACAATCACCCAAGCCCATGATGAATTTCTCATTCTTCTTAAGTGGAGTATCGATAAAAGATAGGTCATACTTTGACATTGTGTCGAACTCAGCCACACACATTGGCATAGATATATCCTACTATCTCAAGCCAGAAAACTTCTGAAGAGCATCGACTTCTGAGCGGTACGCATATACTTATCTTCAAATCTTGCCTTGAAATGCTCCTAAGTTATATGATCCTTAGGATTAGTAATCTTGATGATGTTCCACTACAATATAGCTTATCCCTGAAGCTGCCTAAAGGCTAGCTTCCTCTACATCGCATCCTCTAACTTCATGTCCTCAAAGATGCATTTGTAGATGTCTAACTAATTCTGCACTTCAATCGTTGATTCATTTTTAAGTAACGATTTGCCTCCTAGAGTAGAATAATCATTGTTCAGTGTGGAAAAGTCAGCCCTCGGCGTTTGCACTAGAGAACCACCACTAACAGCTGCAGCAGTAGCAACTTGGGCATTTTAAATCATATTCCACACCATCTCTATGAACATGTTCTGCAAGTAGAAGTTAGCAGCCCTCGATACTTCCCTCTCCTCAACTCCAAAAACTAAGTTCCTAGTAGCATTCCTTGTTAGCCGGCTCATTCTTATAAGCTGTAATAAGAATGACCAATCTCTCTAAATGGAATAAGTGGTGTCCATGAATGCAATGTGACTTATAGACTATATATATACTATCATATAATTTTGAAAACAAAAATAAAATAAGTACGTTATTTTATATATCGCTCAATCCATTCTAAGGCGATTGCTCTTTCCTTATCTCTAATGGATCCAAGTACTAACTTAGGTTGTCTAGGAAATCTAATCTCTAATACCAAATGTGACGACCTCCCTACACCTTAGGTACCCGGTATACCTGTTAATGTGCTATGGAGGCACACAGCCAATGTTGGACAGTAGCCAAGAATATAAAGTAGAGAAAAATACAAAACACAAAATTTGTATAACATCTCATAGTGCATTGACAAAATATAATGTAATAACACAGATATAAAACAAATAAGACAACGTTATAATCAGATGAATCATAAATAAAACATCAGAGCGCATTAAGTTCACAAACTATACAAAAACTAAAATATCCCACATATATGAAATAAACCTTACAAATGTATCTCAAAATAAAAGTACCGATATAACTCCACAAAATTGCATAACGGAATATAAGTTATAGCAAGCTCTAAGTATAGATATATGAAAATGTATCCTCCTACTCTGTAATGACCCGGATTTTTAGCCATCTGATATTGATATAATTAATGGATTTTAATTTTTGAAATATTTATTTTTATTACTCGAATAGATGAATTTTCTAATATTTAAAACATCTGAATCTACATAATGATTAAAACTATATTTAATTTTAAATTATAAATTCCTGGATATGATAAATTTTATAGATATATGTATATAAACTCCACCATCTAAAATTTAAGATAGAATATCCATACATTTGTATATATAAATATATACAAGCTTTATGATGATTAAATATATATATATATATATATGAATATATAAGTATATATAAATATATATGTATATATGCTCATATGAAGTAATGTATATGAAAATTTGTATAAATGTAAATACGTATATAAAGACAAAAAATATGTAAGTACATGTGTATGTGTATATGCTTAAAGAATGGTGTATATAAAATTATATATGGGCATATACATGAAAAAGTTATAGGATAAAATAAAAATAAAATATTAATGATAAAGAGATGGATTCTTGAAACCAGTTAAATATATGTGTACATATTATATAAAATAGTGTAAGTGGGCAATACTTTGATATGGTCTAAAGTTATGTATGCATATTAAGGGGTGTGTGTGTGTGTGTGTGTGTGTGTGTGTGTATAAGCATAAGGGAATATAATAATGAAGAAATATCAAGTCAAGCACAAATTAAACCAAATCATTCACTCAATTTTCAAATCACATGAAATAAATCAAGTCAAGCAAAAATTAAATCAGCCACATAGCAAAAGAAAAATAAAATGAAAATTAAGCCTGCACATGTGCATAGCCTCCTTAAGCTTGTACTGTACACTTCGCCCTCTCTTTATATGTACAGGCCATGCCTATTCTTGTTCACTTGCATACCGTATAAAAAAGAAACAAAGAGCTACCATTAATTAAGAAAAAGTCCAACATAGTAAAAAGCTGAAGTAGGAGAATACTCAAGGCAACAATGTTCATCTCTGTTTTTTTCCAATGAGTAAACACTTTTACTTGTTACTGGATGTAATTTGTATAGGTATATAATTGTGATTTTGGGTGAAATCTCGGGTCTATGTCATGAATATATGCATCTGTTATGAAGTTTAAGTATGAATGTGTGGAATCAACATGGACAGTATCATCTTAAACTCAACACCCCCGTATATCTTCTCCCAAACTCATCTGTCTTGTTTCATTTTTTTGTTTTTAAAGGTTAAACCTCAAGCTCCAAAAATCAATTTCTCATTTTCAAATCAGTTTAACATATGATTCCAAAACCAAAGTTATTTGTTTTTGAGTATGGATTATTTTAAAATTAATTTCATGCAATTTTATCAAGTAGAGAGAGAGAGGAATCACCAAATTACAGTGAATGGGTCAAGAATAGTTGAGAATCGACTATCGTAATTTTACAAACAAATCATGTGGTGGTGATCGAAATTGAAAGGCATGATTTTTAAGGTTAGTTTGGGATTTTTTTAGTGATGTAGGGAAGGAGGGGTCGAGAGATGAATGGAATTGGGTATATCGTCAAATTAACGCGGTCGAGGCGATTTAATGGCTTTTTGTTCGGCATGAAGGAGGGTTAGGGGATGCGACATCTAGGAAAAATGGCATTGCGGTTTCTAGTTGGGTATGGAGGCCAGTCGAGGTAGTTTTAGGGTTTTAGGCGTGTTTGTGCTATGCTTTGGTTATGAGGGAATGATGGTGATGAGAGTGGAGGAGAGATGTGCTGTCCAGGGGGATTTGGAAAAGGTGGTTGAAGCAAAGCGACGGGCAGAGTTTGGTGATGGATAGTAGTGTATAGTGGCATAGCAAGGCATTTGAAAGGGTGTGGCTTTATTTCCAGATTTGGACGAGTGGCTCGTTTTTGTACGTGTGTGTTTGTTGTGACTTTCAGGTGGTGGATTTAATGATAATTTTATATATGTTGATGATTGTACTATGATAATTTGTATGTATATTAATAGTTACAGTTTTTCTTTTGTATAAAAAGCTGTTATAGTATATTATATTTTGTTCCGCTGCATTTGTGAGATTCTGTATTGTTGCTATTTCCATTTCTTATTCTATCTCTTTCTTATTACCCTAACAACCTGGTATTTCCAACACTCGATTGCTCGGCACTCTATACAGTGAACGTATTAGTGTCGATTTTCAAGGGTCGAAAATCGCCCGGTCCTCACACGTGGTATCAGAGCTGAAGGTTAAGCGAGAATCTTGACTCTGGTGAGAACTACTCATTAGAGATAGGGTCGGTAGTACCCGTGATTGAGTTGAGTGTATTATATATGAGGGCATACTTGTTATTTTCTTATATAATAATTTTAAAACTATTTAAAATAATTTTTATTTAAGATTATATTTTGATATAAAAATAATTTTTCTAAATTATTATAGTATATTAAGGTGATTGATTGCCCTTATTATAATCAAATAAAGATTATAGAATTTAAGTGGTCATATATAATAACCAAATAGGAATTAGATAAGAATGAACTGTACAAATAAGTCAAACTTAAAATAGATCCAAGCCAGAATTTAAACTATGAAAATTTCGAAAGTGTTTTTCAGTGAGTTTTGAAATGAAATAATATTACCTTGATTATATTTTTGTATATATAGAAATAATTTTTTGGAAAATTATTATGGAATGTGTTTGGTTTCTAGATATGATAATATTGAATATTATCATAAATTGGTTGTTAGGTCTTAGAAAAAGATGTTTATTACAAAATAAACAATGATAAAAACATGGTGAAATGTTTTAAGGAAGCGGAATTATATAAGCATAATTTATAAATGTGATTTATAAATTAAAATGCTCTAAATTGAGAAGTTTTGAATCTAAGTCTCGAAAATTTTGAAATTTTTTTCAAGGTGTTTTAAAGAAATAATAAGTATGGTTATTTAGAATATTTTTGATATGAAAATTTTGTTTTGAAAACAAGGGTTGTTTTGAAAATTCTGAAGGAATTTGCTTCAGATAGAAACCAAGGTTGGTCTAAAATTTAAAAGTGTGATTTGGTATTTAAATGAGATATGTGTGTATGTGTGTGTGTGTGATTTCAAAGTTGATTTGAAATAAATACCGGGTGTTTAAATTTTGGAATTCTACTGAAATGAGAAGTATAACCCAAAGGAAAATGAGTTTGAACTTATAACTGGGAAGTGATATTAGTAAGAAAAGAAGTGTGGAAATTTAAATTGGGAGGGTAAAATATTAAATTGAGTAAGTTTAAATGGATAGAATGAATTGGAAATTAACTCAGGCCACGTTAAATAATTTTTGAACATATAACCAGAAATTGGGAATTTCAAGGCGAAATTAAAATTTAACTTATGGAAGTTAAATAAATTAAATGTAAAAAGAAAAGGTATAGATATGATAAGAGTTGCAAAAGAAGTTATGTATGTATGAATGATTTCAAATGCTTCATGAACAAAATAGATTTCGAATTCTGAAAATTTGTGATTGATGCTATTGATTGATGCCTTAGATGATTTGGATGTTTATTTATTTGATATATCCTGCAATCATCCTATATATTATTTACAGTATATAAAACCGTAAATCGAATTATTTCGAATAAATTAAGAAATAGGTTGAAATGATATATACCTATGATATTTATTTTAGATCGAAATGATATATATCCATCCTTGAAATTAAATTGAAATAATGGATTCACTTGGCCATAGGATAGAAATTATATACGGACATCAGTTTGGTTAAATTAAATGATTTAAAAAAAAACTTTGATCTGAAATTATTTAAATGATTTTTATTCTAAGAAATAAATCGAATCTATGGAAATAGAATCATTTTTGAACTTGAGTTTGAAATGTTAAAAATGAACTTGTCAAACGGAATTGTTTAAAGAATCAGGTTTGAAATTTTGAAGTTATAATTAAGAAATCACTAGAATTTCGAAAATTGATTTGTTTTAAAAAGCTTTGAACTCTTACTCAAATCTTGAAATAAGTCCAGGTAAAAGTAATTTAAATGGATTTTTCAACATTTGGTCTCAGAATTGAATTTTTTTTTTTGACTTGGATTTTTAAATAGAATATTGAAGGTTAATTTGATTTAAGTGATTTAATCGATATTTTGATAATCAAACTCAAATTTATATAAATCGAAATGGTTTAAAATTGAGAATTGAATAGAAATTAATTAAAATTGGAATTGAATTAATTGTAATTGAAATCAAAATTGAATTAACTTGAAATCGAAATCGAAATCGATTTGAATTAAAATTGGAATTGAAGTTAATTCGAATTGAAATTGAGATTGAATCGATTAAAATTGAAATGGAAACTGAAATTGACTTGAATTGAAAGATTGGGAATTGAATTACTTTAACTTTGAAAATATTTTCACATAAATTATTTTACAAGATAGTTCACTATATAAACCATTTTGAAAACTCAAACTATCTCATGTTAACTATTTGACTATTTCTAAACCATTCAGGCTATTTTCTAAATTCAAACTGATTAGAGTGGGAAATTGTTTATATTTAAATCATGGATTTAAATACAAATTGTGTTAAATTGAAGTTATAACCCAAATGGAAATTCGAAGCAAATTTTGAATTGGAACCAAAATCAAGATAGTAAGGCAAAAATGATTTTGAAGTGAAATAGTATATTTTAAGTAAATATGATGATTTTTAAAATGAAGATTGAGTATTTACTATAACTGAAACTTACTTTATAAGAGGTAAGAAACGTTACAAATAACTTTGTAAAATAATCGAACTTGGAAATTTTTGATTGGCATCAATGAGGTTATATAAGTTAGTTATATATTCAAACACCCCTTATTGAATTTATAACCAGAAGGAAATGATCTTTGAAAAGTATTTGAAAATACTAAATGGAAATTATATAAGTATGAAGCAGACTTAGAATTATTAGTCCTTAAATTATTTGAGTTGGGAAGAATGATCTTATACGTATATTAAATTGAGATAGTTTTGGAACCTATTGATTTTTAAAGTCTTTTGATTTTGGCAAATAGTCGATTTTGGAAATTGGGTAAACCAAATTTAAAAACTATCGATTTTGAAGATATCGATTTTTATAGATAAAATTTATATGTGATACATATGAAATGTATGATTTGAAAGATATTGTATATATATAGTATGATACGTTTTAAAACCAAAAGTATAGAAAGGCACCCCCACGAAAGTTGAAACTTGGAGTAGGAGATCCATTGGGTGGTTCTACCTAGGAATGCACAGGATGGGTTCAATGAGAATTAGGATTGTAGAGGACGTCCGACAAAACTCATGAGTTTCTGGTGATCATTTGTTGTATAGCGTAAATCGAGGGTTATTATACCTACAGTTACGTTTGGTTTTGCTGTGATAGCAGCGTAACTTTTATGTAACTGCGATCTATCATGGTCCATAGAATAATTCGGGAGGCAGCTATTGCCTACAATTTACTTTTGATTTTGCTGCGATAGCAATGTAACCTCGGTAGATTTGCGATCAATGTGGTTTGGTTTCATAGCGTAAATCGGGAGGCAGCGTTCGCCTATAGTCTATATTGGGTTTCACTGAGATAGTGACGCAATCTTTGTGTAGCTGCGATCTATATGGTTTTTGTTTCGTTTGGTAGCGTAATTCGAAGGGCAGAGATTGCCTACATTACGGTTTTTCTGTGATAGCATGCAATCTTTGTGTAGCTGCGGACTATCGTGTTTCCATGGCGTAAGTCAAGATGTGTTGATGCCTACAGTTTATTTATGATTTCGCCGAGATAGCGATGCAATCATCGTGTTAACTGCGATCCATTGTGGTAAGAAGGAAATGGGGTGATACTTTCCATATCGTTTTGAATGATTTTTCAAATATTTTCACTGGGTGTTGAAATGGGTCTACTAAGTACTTAGAGATTTTCAGTCCTGAGCCCGATCAACGTATGGCTAAATTTCTATAAGAACAAGGATGGACTTATAAAGACATCGGGTTATGAAAAATGTTTTAGTATCAATCTAGCTTGGTAATACTATGTAATTTAAAGTTATATATATCCTAAAATGTATAATGAAAGAGTGAGGAGTCCAAATTTTTAAACAAATTTTTAAAGGTGATTGATTTAGTAATATACGTCAAAATTCTACTTCTTCCTTTTTTCCTTTTCGAGGATAAAAAGTCGTAAGGGAGAAGGCATGTAACGACTCGTATTTTTAGCCATCTGATAGGATAATTAACAGATATTAATTTTGAAATAATTATTTTTATTAGTCGAATATATGAATTTTCTAATATTTAAAATATGTGAATCTATATATTGAATGAAACTATATTTAAATTATAAATTCTTGGATATGATAAATTTTATAGACATAGGTATATAAACTCCACCATCTAAAATTTAAGATAGAATATCCTTACTTCTATATATATAAATATATGCAAGCTTTATGATGATTAAAAATATATATATAAGTGTATATATATGTATATGCCCATATGAAGTAATGTATATGAAAATTTGTATAAATGTAAATATGTATATGATGACAAAATATATGTAAGTATATGTGTATGTATATATGCTTAATGAATGGTGTGTATAAAATAATATATAGGTATATACATGCAAAACTTATGGGATAAAATAAAAATAAAATATTAATGATAAAGAGGTGGATTCTTGTAAGTAGTTAAATATATGTGTACATGTTATATAAAATAGTATAAGTGGGCAATATTTTGCATATGGTCTAAAGTTATAGCAAATATATATATATATATATATATATATATATATATATATGAGGTATGTGTGTATATATATAAGCATAAGGGAACATAATGATGAAGAAATATCAAGTTAAGCACAAATTAAATCAAATCATTCACTCAATTTTTAAATCACATAAAATAAATCAAGTCAATGCCAAAATCAAATCAGCCACATAGCAAAAGAAAAATAAGCCTGTACATGTGCATAGCCTCCTTAAGCTTGTACTGTACACTTTAACCTCTCTTTATATATACAGGCCAAGCCTGTTCTTGTTCACTTGCATACCATATAAAAAAAGAAACAAAGAGCTACCATTAATTCAGAAGAAAAAAATGATCCAAGACAGTAAAAAGCCGAAATTGGAGAATACTCAAGGTAGCAATGTTCATCTCGGTTTTTTTTTTCAGTGAGTAAGCACATTTACTTATTACTGGATGTAATTTATATAGGAATATAATTGTGATTTTGAGTGAAATCTCGGGTCTATGCCATTAATATATGCACCTGTTATGAGGTTTAAGTATGAATGTGTGGAATCAACATGGACAATATCATCTTAAACTTGATATCCTGTATATTTTATCCCAAACTCTTCTGTCATGTTTTTTTTTAAAGTTAGACCTATAGCTTCAAAAATCAGCTGCTCATATTCAAATTAATTTAAACATATGATTCCAAAACCAAAGTTATTTATTTTTGGGTGTAGATTATTTTAAAATTGATTTCATGCAATTTTGTCAAGTAGAGAGAGAAGAAACACCATATTACATTGAATGGGTTAAGAATAGCCTAGAATCGACTATCGTAATTTTACAAACAAATCATACAGTGGTGATTGAAATTGAAAGGTGTGACTTTTAAGGTTAGTTTGGGATTTTTAGTGGTGTAGGGAAGGAGGGGTCAAGAGATGAACAGAACTAGGTATATCACCGAATTAAGGCGGTTGAGGCGATTTAATGGCTTACCGTTCGGCATGGAGGAGGGTTAGGAGATGCGACATCTATGAAAAATGGCATGGGTGTGGAGGCTAGTGGAGGTAGTTTTAGGGTTTTAGGGGTGTTTGTGCTTGGCTTCGGTTATGAGGGAACGATGGCGACGAGGGTGGAGGAGAGCCATGCGGTCTAGGGGGATTTGGATGAGGTGGTTGAGGCGAAGCGATGGGCGGAGTCTGGTGATGGACGTTGGTGTGTAGTGGCATGGCAAGTCGTTTGAAAGGGTGTGGCTTTGTTTCCAGATTTGGATGAGTGGCTTGTTTTCATATGTATGTGTTTGTCGCAAGTTTCAGGTGGTGGATGTGATGTTGGAGTTGGCGGCGACTCGTAGGAATGATTGGTGATGAAGGATTTGGCCAGAGGTGAGCATGTACGTGTACACTTTGGGTGCACAGAGAGATGAGTGAGTAAAGAAGGGGGGAGGAAAGAAATGGGAGGAAGAAGGGAATTGTTTGGGCATAGGTTTGAATTGTTTGGGCTGGGTTTGCAAATGTATGAGCCGAGTGTTTTTTAAAATAGTAAATTAAATTTATTTCTATATTTAATGACCTTTAAATTTATAAACAATGGTTCTCTTTCAATTTGAATCAAATTAATGCGTAACTTTTGCATCGAGCTCCTATGGCTGAGTATTTCACCGAACTAATATACCAAGATTTTCTACAATGTGAAAAATTAATTTTTTTTTTTATGAATAAAGGAGCAATATCCTAATTATAAATTATATGTTAATTAATTAATCATTAAATGAATTGTTAAAATTTTAATAATTAAATTATTTTATTTAATTTCTTTGATAGATAAGAAATCTGGATTAAAAATATAATTTGACTCAGTTAATTGAAACCCATCCCGTTTGAATTTGTGAAGGGATTTAATAATAATTTTAAATTGCTGACTGGGTTAATGATCTATGTTTGACTGGTATGGTTCTTAGATATTATTTCCAACTATCTATTGCCGTGTGTTAAAGTAGCCAAACAAATTAAGGTAAATAAGATAAAATGTTAACACGTTTTATCGGCAAGTAAATCGACTTACACTGGTTACTATTTTGAATTTTTGAAATGTGATGAGAACAAGAAAATTATTTTTGATGGGATGGTAATGATATAGTAAACATATGGAATGAATTTCATATGTAAATATTAGCACCCTGATTGAGAAGTTGTTATTTAAATGACTTAGAATTTTAAAAATTTATCGTTTGGGTTCAGAAAAACCGGGATCGGATATTAGTGTTATCCGAAACCACTTCGACCGAATAACCACCACTGACCTTAATGGTTTGATTTTAAAGCCTAGTATGGTGATTTTATTTAATATAACAACTTTTGGCTTTGATTTAACTGCTAATTATTAGCCACTATTATAATATCACCGAATTTTCTATAAAAGTGTTTGGGTTATCATAATATAAAAAAAACTCATCCTGTTTGTGCGAGATACCTTGATTTTTCAAAGGATTTTGATAACTTTAAGTTCAAGTTAAGCATGATTGCTCATGTTAGTTTCCATCCTGACTCGGGTGTTACTTTATTATAATGCTCGAGTCAGACCGAGTGCTATAGATTCAGGTTAGGTTGCTTTGGAGCTCAAGAGATGAGTTAGATGGCAGAGACGTATTGCACCTATTTGATTATATTCCGCTGTATATAGTAGGCTGTATATTCAGCATTTTGAGGATAAGTTATTATAACTGTCCAAATTTTATTTGTAGATGATTGTACTCTGATAATTTGAATGTCTGTTAATAGTTACAAATTTTCTTTTGTATAAAAAGCTGTTATTGTATATTAATTTTGTTCTACTGCGTTTGTGAGATTCTGTGTTGTTATTTTTGTTTCTTCTTCTATCTCTTTCTTCTTATCCTAACAGCCTGGTATGTCCGGCACTCGATTGCTCAGTACTCTATACAGTGAACGCATTAGTGTCGATTTTCGAGGCCGAAAATCACTCGGTCGTCACATACTCATACATTGTATAGCTCATGCGCTATCCAAACCAGTTGTCCCTAATCTACTTATTTAAGAGTACCGAGATAATAAGAAGCAAATTATAAAACCTCAGGTTAGACAACAATCTGGTGTGAGCGATAAATTATTTCAAAAATACTATAGAAATCGTACATAGTAAATATGGGCATAGGGTATGAGAACTATGCCTGATCTATACTTGCATCCAAAGAGTTAGCACATAATAGTCGATGTATGCTAGTCTACAATAACAACGATGTAAGTGTATTGCAGTCAAGGTGTCTAGGTACGTTGAAAAATACCTACGTCATGCAATACCCAGAAGTGATAAATAATCATGGCAAACATGACATCCATCAAACAATCCTCACTATCATTCATGTGTGTTGGATATATGATAATTCATTTGGCACAATCGCAGACCAGGGACCCAAGCGTAATCCCGTCTGCATTGGTGCTTGAATCCATGCTTCTCCAAAAGTCTAGGAACTAAACCCACAATTGCCAAGTCTAGAGTAATCTACTATCACAAGATCCAGACATAGTCACAAATCCAGGTGGGCGTCCCCACATACTCCTTCTTTACGAGCGCTCCAGAAGCCTTTGAGTTATCAATGATCCCTTTACACACATCTCCATATTAGAACTCAATCGTTATTCCATCATGGGCAATTCCACGATAGGACAAAGTGATAAAACCCATTCACAAGCCCTATTTGTTGAACTTGCACTTGTGGATCACCACCTCGATTCCCATTGTTAAATCATCATCTTTGGACCACCTTTAAACACCCATCATAAGTCATAGAGCCATTGTACTACGATCTTGAAGTCATCGCTTTGCCGACATCAAAGCACGCTATTCAATACACGTAGTCCAAGGTCATCTCGAGTCATACATCCTTATTCTCCATCAACTCAATAAAGACCCCCAAACTGTGACATTCCAGGATTTTTGGCAATATTATTTTAATAAATATTTAATTTAATTAATTAAAATACAAATTATTATTTTAAAATAAATATATATACGTAAAATACATAGCTAAAAATTTAATAACATGTAGACAATATCTAAAATAAATATGGTCAAGTAAATTTTAAATTGTACACTTAAGAATCTTAAAAATATAATACTTTATAAGTCACTTGGAAGCAAACCAGAACTAGCCACAAGAAATAAGACAAGTCATATATATATATATATATGGGTGTATTCATTAAAATGAATTAAGTGTACATATTACAAAATCAATAACTTCTAAAACAAGACAAGTATAATAAATGCCAGCACAAATAATATCATATCGGCTACTATCTAAAAGAAGAATCTCTGATCAAATTAAACAAATAAATCTTATTAGTACCATACATCTTCCCGTACAAACAATAAACCTGTCCACATTTCTTTTTATATTTATCATTCCTTAAGTCATTTCGATTTTTTTAAAACTGAGTATCACATTATAAAAAAAGGAAAAAAATATAGAAATAGAAAACCTGAACTAAACACAGCAGCAACATTATCTTCAAGAACAAATCAACAGACAAGCTAGGAGATCAAACAAGAAACAATAAACAATAAACTGTACAATGTAGTATTAAACTATGAAGAGACATTTACCTTACACACCATCACATCAGCACAAACAACAACAGTCAGTTCGAAATGTTGAAAAATCATTTCAGTTCAGTGAAGAAATTCTTGAGTAATTAAAAAGAAATATATATCTATATGAAATGAATACCAGTTTACTTATGAAAATAAGCAATGAGACAAGTATGAGCTTGTGAAACAAGCCAATGTAATAAATGATAGCACAACAAATGTCATCTCAGCCTCCATACTAAAAAAGAAAAATACACACACACACACACACACACACACACACACACACACCTCTGTCTAATTTTTTGTACCCGGGAACAAAGCCTGTACAATTTTCTTTCTTTCTATATATATATATATATATATATATATATATATATATCATCTTCATTCCATTTGGATTCATAGAAAAAAACAGTAAGAAATTAGAAGCCACGGTTTTAATCAGGAAGCAAATTCAAGTCCAGAGAAGGCCTAGACTTCTCTGATCCTTCTAGACGTGAGTAAACTTCTTCCAAGTCTAGTCTTACTTATATCATAATCATGTAAAGATTTAATGGTGGTAATGTTCTTAAGTTTATGCTGTGTAGAAGGGAAGTATGTATGCTGAGTGTGGAAGCATGTGAATATCTGTTTATACATATATCAGTCCTGCTCTTCCTTTTAACATGTTCTTGAACTGTCAAAAATCATTTTCACCCCATATAAATGTTTACATGTTGAGATAGCTAAAGAAAATGTGTTTGTAGTAGGGTTTTTCATTTTATAAAAATGGTTTCATGTGAACAAATTGAAGCAATATCACCGTGAAAAGATTTACAGTGGGAAGAGAATATTTTCAAAAAAAAATTAATTATCTGAAATTCGTGTTAGACTTATATAAGTAGATCCGACTTAGTAAATGGCGATTTTTGGTGGTATTGAATTGATTTGTTAGGGGGACGGTTGATGGGATGTCGGGATTTGATCAGGAATTGGTCGTGCGTTGATTTATGGTGGTTGCGAGGCTTATGGACATCGGAATGGAGGCCGGAGAGAGATCGTGTGCCAAGGGTCGTGAAGAAAAATAGCGGCGTGGTTGTAGGTCATCGTGGCGGCATGGAGGAGGCAAGGTACGGTTTTAGGGCTCGACTGTTTTGAGGGTGTTTTCCTGGCAAGTGTTACGTCCTGTAGGTGTCGAAATGGATCGATGGAGGAGGAAAAGGGAGAGGGGTGTCTGACGAAGCTTTCGACGAGGAGGCGTGGGTTCCGGTAATGGAAAGGCAGTGGTACGAGGCGGAGATAGTCTGGGAGTACTTTCCTGGTCAGGGTGAAATGTCGTAGTGGGATTCGAATAATTTCGTGGAGAAGAGGGCAGTCGAGGTGGACGTCGAGGTCATTGGCGACTTGGTGGCGACGCCGGCGATGTTCGGCACGGCTCCGACGTCGTGTGCACGTGCACAGGAGGGTAGGGGAGTCAGTAGTATCAGTGTTTCACTGTAGGTAATAGAAGAGGGTTTAAGGAAGAAGTGAATAAGGTAAGGGTCGGTTGGTTAGGTAGTGGGCTGATGGGCCTGCTATGGGTTTTAGAATTTATTTCCTTAAAATCATTTCAAACACAATATTTTTTGTTTCCAACAGGAAGTTTTCTCAGTCTTAAGAGCTAAATAAAATCAAGTTTAAATATAATTAAAGTAGATAAGGTTGTTTGAAAAGGATTTGATAATCAAATTTTGTGTCAATGATGTATAAAATTTGTGTGTTTATAGTACTTTTATAAGTAGGTAAATTCCTATTTGTTTAAGAGGTGATTTAGATGATGTCATGAAATAAATTATAAAACATTTAATAAGGATGATTGGTGGATTTAAGATAATCAGTTAAATGAATAATTAATTAATTGACTTATTAAGGTAATTAGTTGATTAGTTTGTGAAATCCATTTAAGTATTGACTTATTAAGGGGATTAATTATTTAGGAAGTTGATTAATAAGGGATAGTTACCCAATGTATGTATTTAACGATAATTACCTAATGAAGTAATTGACGGATAATTATAGGCAGTAATAAATCAATGGGTAATTACTTGAAGGAAGTAATTAAAGCAAATAAGGGGTAGTTATTCAGTATAATTTATAAAGGAATTTATTACTTAATTAAAAGATCAATTAATTAACATAAGTAATTAAGAATAATTTAATTACTAATGTGATAAATATAGATTTATTAATGAATGTGGTAAATTAATTAAAGGACGATTATTGAAGGTAATTAGGAAGGATAACTAAGGGTTGATCAATTAATGGTTTATAATCAATTATTGTTAAGTAAGTAAAACTGTGAATTATAGGTAACTATCGATGATGAATTACTGGGTAAAAGAGCACTCAGTATTTAAAATTAAATCTTATTTCACTGAATAATTGGGTTAAGATGTCTCTGAATTCAAGAGAACGGAGTCAGTATTAGCAAATACCCGAAACCTACTTCGATTCCTTATAGATTGATATGTGTAATCTATAAGCGAAAATAATTAAAGTGAATATGACCATTTAGATCTAAGTTTTGGGTACTTAGGAATTGAAGTGTGAAATAAGTGATGACCAGAACAAATTATGAATTTGTAAATTGATATAAATTACCCGGGTTTTATATAAGTTGTTTGCTTTGGTATTCCATGCTAGTTGGGTTTACTCACGTTGGTTTCCAGCCTGACCTGGGTGTTACTTTGGTGTAATGCTCGGGTCATACCGAGTATTACAGATTTCCAAGTAAGGACGTTCTGGAGCTCAAGAGGCGAGCGGATGGTAATAGCGTATAGAGTATTTCCGCTGTATTTATATTATTGTTAATCTGAGTCATGATAATTGTAAATATTAAGTGACTGTATATAATGTGAAACTCTGATGTATATTAAATGTAATCGACAGATATAATATTCTTTTATAAACTGCTATTATTTATTATTATATTTTATCCGCTGCGAATGCGAGATGTTGATGTTTCTGTTCTTCTTTCCTCTATCTCTTTCTTCTTTTTATAACTATCTGGAATTTTTGGGTGTGAAAATTTCGGGTCGTTACATTTTGGTATCAGAGCGGAAGGTTAAACGAAAACCTTGGCTCTGGTGGGTGTACTCATTAAGGATAGGATCAATAGTACCCTAGAATAAGTTGAGTGTATAGATATATGAGAGAGCGTACTTGTTATTTTTCTTATATAAAGATTTTAAATGATTTTATACAAGATTATATTTTGATATGTAAAGCAATATTTCACTCTAATAAATATTAAGGAAATTGCATGTTAAATTATTGGAATGAAATTAAGAGGAAATATAATACAACCAAACTGAAATTAAATTAAGATAAGTTTGAAATGGATGGTTTTAGGTATGATAATCTTGGTTATTATCATAAGTGATTTTTGTGTGTTTAATAATAAGATGTGTACTAATGGGTAAGAAAAATGAAATATTCTAAAGAAGTAAACATTTAAGTAAAATATGGCTTATAAAATTGAAAATACCTAAATCGTGGAATTTTAAATCTAGGTCCGTAAATTTGAAAAATTGTTTCAAAGTGCTAAAAGAATAAATAAGTATTATTAGGATAAAAGATATTTGTTGCAAAGAATGGGTTGTTTGAAGATTGGACTTGAATTTAAAACCAAAGGTGGATTAAAACTTAAGGTGTGTCTAGGTAAGCAAATTGATATATAGGAGTTGAATTTTTCTAATTAAGTCTAATTTGTAGGTTAGGAAGTCCCTCTAGAAATTCAGTCTTTAAGAGAAATGGCTAAGAGTAGAGAATGGAAGGCAAGGCGTAGAGAACGAAGAGCAGCTACACGTAAGGAACGCGAAATAGCAATTCAAGAGTACGAAAATCGGATTAAGGAAAGAAATGGACCAGGACCTTATGATAATGTCACTTGCTATAGATGTTACAAGAAGGGTCATTACGCAGCTACCTGTGGTAAAACAAGGAAGGAATTAAAGGGTACATTCAAAAGATTTCGCTCCGAGATATTATGCTTTAAGTGTTATAAGAAGGGACATTTCCTTAACCATTGTCCTGAAGTGAGGAAGGTGAAGCGTAAACCAATGGAACCGGTCAAAGAGTCAACCATTTGCTATCATTGTAAAAGGCTGGGATATCGTGAGAAGTTGTCCCAAGAGACAGAAGAAGAAGATTAAGATTGTGGAACATCTTGTAGGAAGCATAAAGGTCATCCAGATTGATGAGAGGGTAGAAACTTTTTGTGAAAAATGCTATAAGTAGGGACATCCCGTTGAAAAATGCATGTTTGGGCTTTTCCCATTGGAAGGAAGTCCATAAGAAGGATTCTGATAAAAAAAACACTAGGACTCTAAAACCTAGGTGATGGTGGAAACATATTAATTGTGACTTTGTAAGGCTTTTATTATGGTGAATGGATGTAATGTTGAACTGCTAATGTGCAGTCTATCCCTATATGAAATATTTTGTGGCGGTATGATCTAATAAACCACCTTCTTTTGTTTGAAATGGAATTTGAAAATTAGTTGGAATTATGATTGAGGATGGATAAGTTTAAAAAATCAAATGGAAAATTTGAATTGGATTAATTTGAAATTAAGGATATGGAATTACTTTGAACTAAAAATTTGAATAATTGAATTTGTAAATTAAAATTGTTTAAGAACTGGCTTTAAACTGGGAGATAAAATTGAGTAATAATTTAAATTTTAAAAATAAAATAGTATTGAATTCTTATTTGAACCTTGAAATAAATAAGTAAAGATAATTTAAAATGGAATTTTGAGAATGGGACTCATAAATTAAATTGTTTAAAAACTTTAAATAAAGATTAATTTGGTTTAAAAGGGGTAAACCAATTTTTGAGAATTTAACTCGAATTTATATAATTCGAGATGGTTTAAAATTGAATTAGTTCAAATTGAATCTGATTTGAATTAATTGGACTTGAGATTGAAGGTGTATAAATTTATAAAAAAAATCAAATGGAAAATTTAGGTTGATTTGAAATGATTTGAATTTGAAATGGGTTTAATTGTTAATAATTCAAATTGATTGGAATAATTAGAAATTATAATTAAAGTTGAACAGGATTAAAATCAAATGGAATTTGATTTAAATTTGGAAAGAAATTGAGAATTAATTTAACTTGAATTGGGAATAAATCAAGTCCAATGGAAATTGGAGATATTTAAAATTGGAATTGGGTCAATTTAAATGGAAAAGGAAATTTAAATTGAATTGATGAGAATGGAGATTGGAAATTGAACAATTCTGACTCTAGACTATTTTTAATATAAATTGTTTTAATATAAACTTATTTTTCCAAGATATTTAATACATATAACCTTTCTTTTTGAAGTCAAGTTATTTTGTACTTGTTTTACAATTATTTCGAACTATTAACAATTTTTCAACTATTTTATAAACTACTTACTATTTTTCAACTATTTTACAAATTAATTACTATTTTATAGCTATTTTGCAATTATCTAAATGACTATAATTATTTAACTATTTTCCAACTATTTTACAGATATTTTGCAAAATAATAATTATTTTCCTACTACTTATGTATTTTTAAAATTTTCAAGCTATTTTCTAAATATAAACTGGTCGGAGTTCAAACTGTTATTGATTTAAATACCCAACTGAGATAAGAATTGAAGTGATAATCCAAATAGGGATTAAGGCAATTGTAAATAAGTGAATGGGAATTAAAGGAAATGTGAATAGAAGGGAATTGATTTGGTTGATAATCAATAGAAATAAGTATGTGGGATATATGTATGTTATTCTATTCGCATAATGATTTGATCCAGATTCGAGCATAGAATTTCGAGATTGTTTATCAATCCGAGTTGGGATTTTCCACTCTATTTTCGACGGCGAACCTGGATATGGATGGTTGATTGGTTCTGGATATTCTCTATCATAGTTGTGGCTATGCAAGGAGAATGACGATTTCTAATCAAGAAACCAGATCTGTGTCTGCACTAGGAAGTCGGGTGGACGATCTTGTTCAGAAGTGAAATTGTGTGTCGAGTGGACGATCAGATTGGTATAGCATACGGATAATATGCGTATATCGTACGGATTTGAATGAAACTAATATTGAAAAGAGTAATCAAATTTGAATATTTGATTTTGAATAAACAAAGTTATATATCTTTGTTATATGTATGATAAATCTTTCCTTGTTAAATCTATTGCCGGAAGAAAAGGATTTTTGAAGTACAAAAGGAGTTTTATACAAGTTTGAAAAGATGCAAAGTTTTTAAAATTTTATATATCTGAATATATATATAAAGGATCTTATGAGGAATTCGAAAAACGGTTTTGGAAACCTTTGGATTTGGAAAGGCTTTTGATTTTTGGGTAAAATCAATATTAAAATTTGGAAAGCCTAGTTTGAGAATTATCGATTTTGGGATAATCGATTTTGTGTAAAGGAGCCTTGTATGAGGTCATACTAGGTTTATGATTTGAAAGATATTATATGTGTATAGTATAAAGTGTTTTGATGATGGCTCTGGAGAAAAAGGCGCTCCCTTGAAATGAACTTCTCAGGAGTGCCATCGGGTGGTGCTGCCTTGAACCCCAAGGGGGGATTCTAAAGTTGATCCTGTAAGGAGTCCGGACAAACTAGTTCTTGAGGACTTTTGGGTAGCGAAAGTCGAGGGCACTGATGCCTACAGGGGCATTTGGGTTAGGCTGTGACGACAGTGTAACTCGATGTCACTGCGATCTACTGTGTGGACCATAGCGAAAATCGCGTGGAGGATGAGTGTCAACGGTCTACACTTGATTTTACCGGGAAGGCAACGCAACATCGGTAGACTGCGATCTATAGTCGAGTGGAGTGGACAGGTTTCATTCTTTTGGCAGAGAAATTCAAGGGCTCTGGTGTCTATAGTTATATGGGTTTTTGCTGTGATAGCTACGTAACCCCAGTTGTAGCTACGATCTGTAGCGGGTTCCATGGTGTAATCGAGGGGCGCGGAGGCCTACAGTTATCTATGGATTTTATCGGGATGGCAACGTAACCATCGGGTTAACTGCGACCATGGATGGGAGTGATGATTTCCAGAGCATTCTCACCAAAGATATAATCCCTATTTTCAAAACTGTTTTCTATATTTTCATAAAATTATTTTCCAATTATTTTCACTGGATGTTGAAAATGGGTCTGCTAAGTACTTATAGATTTTCAGTCCTACGCCTGATCAACGTATGACCGAATCTCTATGGGAACGAGGATGGACTTGTTGAAACATCGAGTTATAAAAATATTTTACAAATGATCAAGGAATGTTTATCTGGTTTTAAGCATTTTTATAAATTCCGACTTCGATCCTTTTCGAGGACGAAAATTTTTAAGGGGGAAGGGATGTGACATTCCGAGATTTTTGGCAATATTATTTTAATAAATTTTAATTTAATTAATTAAAATACAACTTAATATTTTAAAATAAATATATATACGTAAAATACATAGCTAAAAATTTAATAACATGTAAACAAAATCTAAAATAAATATGGTCAAGTAAATTTTAAATTGTACACTTAAGAATCTTAAAAATATAATACTTTATAAGTCACTTAGAAGCAAACCAGAACTAGCCACAAGAAATAAGACAAGTCATATATATATATATATATGGGTGTATTCATTAAAATGAATTAAGTGTACATATTATAAAATCAGTAGCTTCTAAAACAAGACAAGTATAATAAATGCCAACACAAATAATATCATATCAGCTACCATCTAAAAGAAAAATCTCTGATCAAATTAAACAAATAAATCTTATTAGTAGAATACATCTTCCTGTACAAACAACAAACCTGTCCACATTTCTTTTTATATTTATCATTCCTTAAGTCATTTCGATTTTTTTAAAACTGAGTATCACATTATAAAAAAAAGGAAAAAAATATAGAAATAGCAAACCTGAACAAAACACAGCAACTACATTATCTTCAAGAACAAATCAACAGACAAGCTAAGAGATCAAACAAAAAACAATAAACAATAAACTGTACAATGTAGTATTAAACTATGAAGAGACATTTACCTTACACACCATCATATCAGCACAAACAACAATAGTCAGTTCGAAATGTTGAAAAATCATTTCAGTTCAGTGAAGAAATTCTTGAGTAATTAAAAAGAAATAGATATCTACATGAAATGAATACCAGTTTGTTTATGAAAATAAGCAATGAGACAAGTATGAGCTTGTGAAACAAGCCAATGTAATAAATGATAGCACAACAAATGTCATCTCAACCTCCATACCAAAAAAGAAAAAAGAAAAATATACCTCTGTCTAATTTTTTGTACCAGGGAACAAGGAGTGTACAATTTTCTTTCTATATATATATATATATATATATTATCTTCATTCCATTTGGATTCAAATAAGAAAAAAACAGTAAGAAATAGAAGGCACAGTTTTAATCAGGAAGCAAATTCAAGTCCAGAGAAGGCCTAGACTTCTCTGATCCTTCCAGAAGTGAGTAAAATTCTTCCAAGTCTAATCTTACTTATATCATAGTTATGTAAAGATTTAATGGTGGTAATGTTCTTAAGTTTATGCTGTTTAGAAGGTAAGTATGTATGCCTGAGTGTGGAAGCATGTGAATATCTGTTTATACATATATCAGTCCTGCTCTTGCTTTTAACATGTTCTCAGACTGTCAAAAATCATTTTCACCCCATATAAATGTTTACATGTTGAGATAGCTAAAGTAAATGTGTTTTTAGTAGGGTTTTTCATTTTATAAAAATGGTTTCATGTGAACAAATTGAAGCAATATCACTGGGAAAAGATTTACAGTGGGAAGAGAATAATTTAAAAAAAAAATTAATTATAATAAATTCGTGTTAGACTTATATAACTAGATCCGACTTAGTAAATGGCAATTTTTGATGGTATCGAATCGATTTGTTAGGGGGACGGTTGATGGATGTCGGGATTTGATCAGGAATTGGTCGTGCGTTGATTTCTGGTGGTCGCGAGGCTTATGGACATTGGAATGGAGGCCAGAGAGAGATCTGTGCCAAGGGTCGTGAAGAAAAATAGCGGCGTGGAGGAGGCAAGGTAAGGTTTTAGGGCTCGGCTATTTTGAGGGTGTTTTCTTGGCAAGTGTGACGTCGTGTAGGTGTCGAAATGGATCGGTGGAGGAGGAAAAGAGAGAGGGGTGTCTGATGAAGCTTTCGACGAAGAGGCGTGGGTTCCGGTGACGGAAAGGCGATGGTACGAGGCGGAGATAGTCTGGGAGTACTTTTCTGGTCATGGTGAAATGTCGTAGTGGGATTCGAATAATTTCGTGGAGAAGAGGGTAGCCGAGGTGGACGTCGAGGTCATTGGGGACTTGGTGGCGACGCCGGCGATGTTCGACACGGCTCCGACGCCGTGTGCACATGCACAAGAGGGTAGGGGAGTCAGTAGTATCGGTGTTTCACTATAGGTCATAGAAGAGGGTTTAAGGAAGAAGAGAATAAGGTAAGGGTCGGTTGGTTAGGTAGTGGGCCGATGGGCCTGCTATGGGTTTTAGAATTTATTTCCTTAAAATCATTTCAAACACAATATTTTTTGTTTCCAAGGGGAATGTTTCTGAGTCTTAAGAGCTAAGTAAAATCAAGTTTAAATATAATTAAAGTAGATAAGGTTGTTTGAAAAGGATTTGATAATCAAATTTTGTGTCAATGATGTATAGAATTGAGTGTTTATAGTACTTTAAAGTTGGAAAATTCCTATTTGTTTAAGAGGCGATTTAGATGATGTCATGAAATAAAGTATAAAACATGTAATAAGGATGATTGATGGATTTAAGATAATTAGTTAAATGAATAATTAATTAATTGACTTATTAAGGTAATTAGTTGATTAGTTTGTGAAATCCATTTAAGTATTGACTTATTAAGGGGATTAATTATTTAGGAAGTTGATTAATAAGGGATAGTTACCCAATGTATGTATTTAATGATAATTACCTAATGAAGTAATTGACAGATAATTATAGGCAGTAATAAATCAATGGGTAATTACTTGAAGGAAGTGATTAAAGCAAATAAGGGGTAGTTATTCAGTATAATTTATAAAGGAATTTATTACTTAATTAAAAGATCAATTAATTAACGTAAGTAATTAAGAATAATTTAATTACTAATGTGATAAATCTAGATTTATTAATGAATGTGGTAAATTAATTAAAGGCCGATTATTGAAGGTAATTAGGAAGGATAATTAAGGTTGATCAATTAATGGTTTATAATCAATTATTGTTAAGTAAGTAAAACTGTGAATTATAAGCAACTATCGATGATGAATTACTAGGTAAAAGAGCATTCAGTATTTAAAATTAAATCTTATTTCACTGAATAATTGGGTTAAGATGTCTCTGAATTCAAGAGAACGGAGTCGGTATTAGCAAATACCCGAAACCTACTTCGATTCCTTATAGATTGATATGTGTAATCTATAAGCGGAAATAATTAAAGTGAATCTGACCATTTAGATCTAAGTTTTGGGTACTTAGGAATTGAAGTGTGAAATAATTGATGGCTAGAACAAATTATGAATTTGTAAATTGATATAAGTTACCCGGGTTTTATATAAGTTGTTTGCTTTGGTATTCCATGTTACTTGGGTTTACTCACGCTGGTTTCCAGCCTGACCCGGGTGTTACTTGGGTGTAATGCTCGGGTCAGACCGAGTATTACAGATTTCCAGGTAAGGACGTTCTGGAGCTTAGGAGGCGAGCTGGATGGCAATAACGTATAGAGTATTTCCGCTGTATTTATATTATTGTTAATCTGAGTCATGATAATTGTAAATATTCAGTGACTGTATATAATATGAAACTCTGATATATACTAAATGTAATCGACAGATATAATATTCTTTTATAAACTGTTATTATTTATTATTATATTTTATCTGCTGCGAATGTGAGATGTTGATGTTTCTGTTCTTCTTTCCTCTATCTCTTTCTTCTTTTTATAACTATTTGGAATTTTCGGGTGTGAAAATTTCGGGTCGTTACACAAACTCTGCCTCACAGTACGCCCATGTCATGCCCAATGTCTATAGTCAAATCCCATGCTCCACCACTACTGGTCCAACTTATAACCAAGTCAAGCAAGATGCAACCGTCGAGCTAGCCAATCACACAGTGTTCTGAACCATGATTCGTATTCGATTACCGAACAACCCCAAACCGAGTAATTCTCTGCTCGGTCCTCCAAACCAGACCACCACCGAATCGAATTCCATGTTCAGCCACCACTCCAGCCCACCATCGAACATACCTCCATGCTCGGCCACCGAACCACTACCCATCGAACCGAGTTACTTGGCGGATTATGTAACACCCCGTAAATGAACTATAAGTAAATGAAATAAAATTTAATTACATATAATAAGGTAGAATATGGAAATTTTGTAAAAGTTCGAATTTGACCATGGAAGTTATTCCATTGCATTCATGGTGAAATTATGATTTATTTTCATATATATTATGTTGAAAACAGAGTACAAATGAAGATGATTGGAGCATTTGATGTTTTTAGATTTAAGCTAATTTAGTTTGGGTTCAAATTCAAATGAGAATTTAAATTTAGGCTTTAAATTTAAAAATTAGCTTAAGGCTTAAGTAAACGTTTTAATTAATGTTTAACGTTAAGAATCAATAGAGTGAGAAATTAATTAAAATTAAAATGAAATGGAAATAAATCATTATTTCCTAAAGTAAGGCAGAGCGGTCGACCTACATAGGTCAACCGGTCGACAATAGAGGTCAATAAGTCGAGCTTAGGTGGTTGACCATCTTATGATGGTGGAGGCTAAGGTTTTGCATTGTTTAACGTTCTAGAGTTGTCTGTTTCTCTTCCAAATTGATCCTACCATTCTGATGCGTTTAAACTCTATAAATAGAACCCTACCCTTTCCACTTTTTGTTCATATTAGTTTGGAGAATACAACAATACTCTGCTATTGTTATCTCTTCAAATTAGATTCAGAAACTCCACAGGGAACTCAGGTAAGAATTCAATCTCTTTTCTAATTATTTCTTCTTCTTCCTCCTATCTATTCTTCTTTTGTTCATTCTCCAATTGTTCTAAAAGGCGTGCAAACCCAAGGAAAGCGATGCTAAGGCTATTCTATGAGTGGAAACCTAAGTATTTCTTTTTTAGTTATTGTTTGGTGCATCTCTATAGGTTTGAATACACCTTAGGGATTTTGAATTGTGATAGTACAATAGATAAAATCCCATAAATTCCTTTTTATTTTGAAATATCAATTCTATGTTGAAATTCTCAATTATTTATATTAACTTGATGGAATTTGTTTTGTTTACGTAATCTTTGATAATTTCATAGCCTATTCCGCTTCTCCTTGTGCTTTGGCTCAGTTTGTGATTCTTTAATGAAATAAGGGGTTTAGACTATAGATTTTATTCATAGTTTACATCACTTATTCTACATGAATTTCCTCCTTATCTATTTCTTTGTTAAAGAGGAGTTGAACAGAATATCGAGATTAGACTGCAATTCCTATTATTTAGGATATTCCATTGAATGCATGTAATAAATTGAGTTTCTATTTTATTTTCAAGTTTTTTATTGTAGATTTGATTATGAAGATTTATTCCTTATTTTGGATATTAGAATTCCTTATTTTGGTAAGTTGAAATCTTGGGAATTTGAAGAAAAAGGACTTGTAATAGTATTTGGTTAGGGAATTGACATTTAGTGCTAGTTTAGGGCATAAAATCCGTGCTTCAGAATTTATTAAGAACGAATATTTATTTATCACTATTAGCATAATTAACATATAATTATTGTGTATATGATATAGTTGAATAGGTATTTATTTTCTTTTATTTCTCCTATTAGGAATGTAATTGATTGTTAGGCAAAAATAAGAGAGAACTTTTATATAATCTGATTATTATTCTAAGGCGTAATAAGGAAGATTCCTTATAAGAAATTATTTATGAAACATTGAGATGAGTATTATTATATATGTGTCGTATATTTAATTTATGGCTAAATCATAAGGATGAAAGGTCAATAGAGTTACATGACGGAAGTATGCCCTTCACTTTGAGCCTGCCAGCAGTTGTGTACATTTCCTATTGATATGAGATATCCTTATGATAAATATTTATAATGACGTGAGGTTAGTCTCAAATATTATAGGGAAAATCCGCCTATCGGTTTTTACGAATAGTAGGACTAATGTGAGATGTCATTATGATTATGGACCATAGTACAAGGGGCTTACTTCGGTTCTTGAGGTATTAAGTGGTTGTTTGATGGTCTGCCTATTTTTTTCCCAAATGAAGTATTAAATGGCTTAGGGCACACGTTAGATGGCATCTCTACAGAGGTCCGCTTCTGGATAAGGTATTAAATGACTGATTGAAAGTCCACCTTTCCAAATAAAGAAGTATTAAGTGACTTGAGATTCCATATGATGTTGGCTAAAAGTACAACTCAGGAGCACGCCAGCTTGGTTATATGTATTAAAAGATGGGGTTTGCTTTTATTAAGGCATTAAACAGTTGGAGTCTACCTATTCTTCAATAAATGGTATTAAGTGGCTTGGGTATTATCTCTTGCATCGCTAGTTAATTATAACGTGGGACTTGATTTACAGGATTATGGAGACTTTCTTCTTTCCTTAAAAAGAAGTATTAAATGATTTTAATGGTTTTATGTTCGTAGACATATAGTACTTATGTACTAAAAAGCTAAAACTCGAGATTTTTATTCACCAGACACCTGTTGTTCTGATTCCTTCTTCGTTACAATAGGGGTTAAATGACGTTGATGGCGAAGGCGATGCTTAGAGATAGAGGTGGTTTGCTTGTGACAGTATTAATCATTTTCACATGCTTTTATGTGTATCCATGTATCTAGACTATTGTTGTAATGGATTTATGATACGATTTGATGGTACTTTGTATTTTGACATATTTATGGTTTTGAAATGAATGGGTACCCTTTGTTTTTATATTTTGTTCCGTCCGTTATATGTTAAGGCAGTTAAGTTATGGCTCTATACCGTTACTTTTTAGTTCTACCAACATCTTACCTTAGAATGGATCTAAATTTCGATGGTCCTTTTCTGGATCGAAATCTAGGCCTACCCTAGGATGTGTTGTTATAGGTTGCCGATCCAATTCCTCCACCAAGCCAAAGCCTAGCCTGAACCAACCAATACTGAACCAAGCATGCCGAACCAAAATCCTGTAGAATCGTAGAATCCAAGTTTCACATTGATCTTTGACCCTTATGCATTCCATATGCAATGATACAAATGTCGACAATCTTGAGTCAATACATCAAAGCTCAATTTCATGGTTCCTAACTCTATGTGGCTTCGATGAGCATTTTAATCGTTAAGCATTAACACAAACAAAACAAACACACTCACAAATCATATCCAACATCCAATCATCCAAACGCATTAAAATCATAGCAATTCAACATGTAAATACATCCATAATATAGCTTATCACATGTAAAATGCAACTATACACCAAAACAACATGATTGAAGCACTCTAAATACTTCAAAATTCTTTCTACTTTAGATTTGGCTTACAAAATAGTTTTAAAACATTAATTTGAATTTAGAAATGGGTTTAAAACATGTCAAAACCTATAGATACATGTATAGTAAGGTGAGAGATGACAAATCACTTACCAAAGCTTCTAAATCCAAATTTTGCACGCAAATCCGAAAATGAACAGCAAAGGTTCTCTTCCTTAAAATGTAGATATGAAGATTTCTAATGAATTCTCTTATTAACCTATCATAATATATGATTTAGACTTAATTAAGGAGAAACGAGAAGGTTTTAGGTGGATGATGTTTAGCGGAGGCTTAAATTTATTTGGGAAGGTTTAAAAGTGAACTGGGGATATTGGTTCAGCCCTCTCCGAACCCAAATCGATTAGTGGGCTTGCCTCTAAACTCACTAATTACCTACTAAGCTGTTCTAAAAACTGTCAATCTTCAAACAGTTATATCTCCTAAGTAGAAAGTCCAAATGTTTACTGTAACCACTCTGAAAGAAAACGATCATATGTTTCCAATGAAAATGGTCTCGGATGCTAATTCGGCTCGTATCAAAAGTTATAGCTTTTACACGTTTTCAAGGGTAAAATCGTCTGAAATTTTTTAAAGATATAAAATGGCACCAATAGGCATTTTTCAAAGTTATAGAGTCATAGGACCTCATAAGAATTTTAAAATAATATTTTACAATCATCCGATACGTAAAATACCGGTCGTTACAGATACGAGTAGTGTCATATCCGCATCTGCATCCGTGGATATGGACTGATATCAAATAATTATCTTATTCACGGACGATCGATAAATCAAGAAACATAAATAGAAAATTTTGGTTGAACATAATTAATTTTCAATTGGTTTGAATTATAAAAGTGTGCAAAATCAACAAATATGATGATAATAAATAGTTGTGAGTAATTAATATGCATTAAATGCATATATTATAAACTATTAATTTAAAATAATAATAAATGTGTATTTTTATTTGTAATAAAATACATATAAAGTAAACTATAATTTTGATAAGAAACCGAACAGATAATTTTTCAATCCACGTCATTATCAATTTTTTTGATATCAGATGATTTATTGTTCGATTTCAGATTTTTCGAATATACATTGACAATCTATCCATAATGGTATATTTAGTAAATAAAATTAAGTTCGTTACCAAACCGACCGTTAGGAAGGTTTTACTACAACTACTTGAGATGCGGTTGGATAATATACTTTTTCGATTGGGTATGGCTTCGACCATTCTCGAAGCCAGGCAATTAGCTAACCATAGATACATTTTAGTTAATGGTCATATAGTGGATATACCAAGTTATCGTTGCAAATCCCGAGATATTATTACTACGAAGGACAAACAAAGATCAAAAGCTCTGATTCAAAATTATATTACTTCATCTCCTCGGAAAGGAGCGCCAAACTATTTGCCTATTGACTCATTCCAATATAAAGGCTTACTAAATCAAATAATAGATAATAAATGGACTACCGTTTGCTCACAATAAAATAGTCCAAACAAAATAGCATTTTGTTCGTACGCTTTTCTCCTCATTTTTCATCTCCATTTTCAAGTTTTTATTAGTTGTTTTTTGTTTTTCTTGAAATGTACTAAATAATGTAAGTGGAGTATAAATCATTTGAGTTGTAGTTTTCTTGTTTAGATTGTATGCATTTACATACCTTATGAAAATTATTATTATCAAAATAATTGGAGTGCCGAAGAACCTAGCATAGAGAACAAAGATGTTATCCAATCGTCTTAAATTATTCGCATGTCTCATATTTGGAAAACATAGGTGAATATTTGAAATTATTTTACTATTGGTGCTCTTTACTTCATATAACCGTTTAACATAGCTGGTTCTTCAATGTATTTGTCTACATAACTTACATTAAGAGTCAAATATTATGGTATCGAGCTTGTAAGAGTTGCAACAAAAAGGTAATTAAAGCTGCAAGATCAGGCTATTGGTGTGAATCATGCCAATAAAATAAAAGTACTTGTACCTTGAGGTAAATATTTATATTTAATTATTTATACTAACCGTTAATGCACGTAATTATATGTTTGTGTAATGCAGATACCGATCCATCCGATGAAGCTTGAATTACTGCTTTCAATGAACAAGCAGAGGAAATTGTAGGTTGCAGTGCTGATGATCTTCATAAGACTAAGAACAAAGAAGGTGACGAAATATATCAACAAAAACTAAAGGAGTTATTATAGGTCTCTCGTTTTTTCAGGGTTGGTGTTATGCAGGTTGAGTACATGAACGAAAAAAACAAAAGATCACTTATATGTTTCAGTCAGTCACTGATTATTCTGCCGAATCAAACATTTAGTTGGAGGAAATATCAACAATAACAATGTCTAAAGTTTAGTTTTTTTAATAGCAGCGATATTTTTAGATTATTTATTTAAATAATATAGTTCAATAAAAATTTATTTATTATTAAAACTAGTGCGAACCCATACTTCGCATACGGACCGCACTCAAACTCTTATCATCATAACATGTTTAAATGATTTATATGGTTTATTGATTAAGAAATTGTGATTTTTTTTATCAATTTTCAAATAAGTTTGCATTTTGTCTAAAACTTGTGTATAAATATTTGAAAACAATAATGCAGATAGTTTTGCTGCTTGATAAACAATTGCGAAATATCGAGCAAAAATGATTTCAAAGATAAAATTTTCACACAATACACCTATAGACTATACACATATAAATTTATTGCGTGCATCAACTATTGCTCCATGCATCAGCTATATTATATGTAACTTCATTTGGTGAGATACTTTTATCAATCATTTCCTTTAATACTTGAATCGTTGATTCCATTTGCTGCTTCGGTAATAACTATCAATGAAAGTGCGGTGTGTATACAATTATATGTGCTAATATAGTACACACAGATCGTGTAATATGGACTACAATACAAATGCGGAAATAGATGATAATAGCATAGTAAATTAAAAATAGAAAAATCACACCAGAGATTTTTATACTGGTTCGGAGCACCGTCCTACGTCCAGTCCTAGACTTCTATCTGGATTTTTACTATTAACAACCTCGCTTCACCCGGAGGAACAGGTTTACAACACCCGAGCGACCGAACGGGATTTCACGCCTCTAATACACCGAGGACTTCAACACTTGCCTCTTACAACACAGAGGACTTCAACAAAAGAACAAATACAATTGTTGTTGACAACTTGTGCTCTTGAAAACACGGATTTGTCACTAGTAGTACACCCTTCCTATAATCTTATCCTCAAAGTATGCGAATGATGTTTTGAAAAGATTAAGGAAAGTATATTACTTATTGAATCAAAAGATATGAAATAGTTTCAATGATTCAATAAATAATCGAGAGCTTTTTAGAATGCAGGAGTATATATATAGTAAGATCAGAGATTAGAGTAAAAAGCATATAAAATCATGTTTTCATGTATCTTGAATCAATGATTTAGATGAGTATATATAGAGAAAAATAGTTGTAACTCTTTGTGAACAGTTGCCATTAATAGATATGATTATTTGATGAAAGGTAAGAGATGCAACCATTGGAGAAAGAAGTGTCTTTTGGAAAAGGTTGCTCTCTGTTTAAAACTGTCGACTGGTCAAAAAATGACCAGTAGACAGGAATTTGAATATATATATATACGTTATGTTCACTTGTGCACATTATCTGTGCATTCTGGGCAAAAACGGTCGACCACCTGGTTTTTGACCGGTCGACCGGTTTTGTCCAGACTGCACAGTTAATGTGCACTCATATATATTTATATATATATTCGAAGATTAAAGGCATAAGATTATTTGAGGATAGATTTTAACATAAATAATCATTACTAACATACAAAATAATCAACCTCTAATCATATGGAGCTCTTTGTGTCTGAATAACTTCTTTTTGTCGATCACGGCTTATCCCTTTGTCAGAAATCAAAACTCTATAAAAATCTTGACTCAACATTCTCCCCCTTTTTGATTGATGACAACATATTTATGAATCTCCCCCTGTATAAGATATCCCTCTGAGATTGTGTCCTGCATATATACTGTTAGCACAATTTTCTCCCCCTTTGTCATCGACAAAAAGGAGTTGTTTAAATGGAGGATGTAAAAGAGATTATAAGCAACATAAAAACTACTACCATAGATCAAGAGTAACATTCACACAAGATGATAATACACACAAGTCTAGTACGAATTAAAACACGACACTATTTAGTACAAGTGCCAGATAATATCTTTAAAGCTCCACCTAAGTATAACATCTCCCCCTAAGTATAATATCTCCCTCTATTTATATGCATATGAATTTCTCCCCCTTTGTCATTATCAAAAAGAATGGGGAAATATATAAAATTATATAAAATATCTTGTATATAACGAGATAAACTCATTATTAATTATGAAGGAAAAGTAAAATAAATTTTACCATATTTACCGAAGTCCATATTTTATTGTAAGCACGTAATTCTATTAAACATATGGAACATTCTTTGAAATTCCAAAATCTATCATTTTCCTTTTGTTTCTCTGAGTACCTGCAAAAAATAATAATAATTTTCGGTACCCACTTACTATGTTAGGGTCCGGGGGGTTAGGTCTTTGGAAACCATACCCATTTGGGTGTGGTTGAACCTTTATAAATATAATTTTCATTACAAATTACATTCTTATAATAGTTGCTAATATAAAGTTGTTTATCATGATCAATCATATTAGCTGGAATCCATATCTTAATACTATTAGTCATTAGCTTAGTACTTGAAGAATAATTTCTATCATTTCTAAACAAAGTACTATTATGACTATAACTGGTTTTAAAACTATCTTGATTACTAGTACTAGCACTAAAGTTAGTATACATGAATGCATATCTAGTACTATTTTTACTTTTAGCTTGTTTATAGCCTACACCACTTCAAGTGAGCTTTTGAATTCTTAACATAACCTAATCCCTTCTTATTTGAAGCAGGTTGAGAATTTTCAATAAACCTGGATAAATTTTCTCTCCCTTTATTAAAATTGGAAATATTTTTAGTAATGTCATCAAGCTTAGTTTTGAGACTAGTGTTATCTAACTCAACAATTCTAATTTTTGTTTTTAACTCATGATTTTCAGAAGCTAGAGCATTATTCTTTTCTTTTTGAGCTTCTATTTCTTGACTTAATAGAGCGACTTGAGAATTGTCTGAATCTTGAATTTTCTCAAGTTCTTCTTCTAATATTCTCTTCTCGTCTTTAAGCATATCTCTTTCGAATTCTGCTTTCTTCTGATTTTCCAGAGCTTCCTTATATTTTCTTTTGAGACTTTTTAAAGTGTCTAGAAGTTCTGAATTTATTTCTATCATATCATCAAAAGTTAGATCACTAACCTCGTTATCTTTTGCCATGAAGCATTTGTTTGTTTGCTCCTTTGATTGTTCTTTATTGCTCTTCCTTTTCTTATTGCCTTGACTAGATCTCTTTGTAGCCATTTATTCTAGGATGTTGTTACGATCTCTAGAAAACCAGGCTCTGATACCAAATGTAAGTGCGGTGTGTATACAATTATATGTGCTAATATAGTACACACAGATCGTGTAATATGGACTACAATACAAATGCGGAAATAGATGATAATAGCATAGTAAATTAAAAATAGAAAAATCACACCAGAGATTTTTATACTGGTTCGGAGCACCGTCCTACGTCCAGTCCTAGACTTCTATCTGGATTTTTACTATTAACAACCTCGCTTCACCCGGAGGAACAGGTTTACAACACCCGAGCGACCGAACGGGATTTCACGCCTCTAATACACTGAGGACTTCAACACTTGCCTCTTACAACACAGAGGACTTCAACAAAAGAACAAATACAATTGTTGTTGACAACTTGTGCTCTTGAAAACACGGATTTGTCACTAGTAGTACACCCTTCCTATAATCTTATCCTCAAAGTATGCGAATGATGTTTTGAAAAGATTAAGGAAAGTATATTACTTATTGAATCAAAAGATATGAAATAGTTTCAATGATTCAATAAATAATCGAGAGCTTTTTAGAATGCAGGAGTATATATATAGTAAGATCAGAGATTAGAGTAAAAAGCATATAAAATCATGTTTTCATGTATCTTGAATCAATGATTTAGATGAGTATATATAGAGAAAAATAGTTGTAACTCTTTGTGAACAGTTGCCATTAATAGATATGATTATTTGATGAAAGGTAAGAGATGCAACCATTGGAGAAAGAAGTGTCTTTTGGAAAAGGTTGCTCTCTGTTTAAAACTGTCGACTGGTCAAAAAATGACCAGTAGACAGGAATTTGAATATATATATATATACGTTATGTTCACTTGTGCACATTATCTGTGTATTCTGGGCAAAAACGGTCGACCACCTGGTTTTTGACCGGTCGACCGGTTTTGTCCAGACTGCACAGTTAATGTGCACTCATATATATTTATATATATATTCGAAGATTAAAGGCATAAGATTATTTGAGGATAGATTTTAACATAAATAATCATTACTAACATACAAAATAATCAACCTCTAATCATATGGAGCTCTTTGTGTCTGAATAACTTCTTTTTGTCGATCACGGCTTATCCCTTTGTCAGAAATCAAAACTCTATAAAAATCTTGACTCAACAATCTATAAGAGCAGTGCAGGTAACGACATTTGGTTTACACTTGACCATTGATCCAAAATGCCAAAAGAAACGTTGACATGATTCATGAGAACGCAAGTGTTTATGATGATCCCATAACTTACTATGTCTAGGAACACATTATGCAGCATCATATTTTTGTAGAATGATAAGATTAGAGGATGAAGAGATTTATTACTGTTTAGAATGATTCTTGTGAAAAATATGCTAAATCTAAAGCATACATATTTTATGCCTGAAGTGTTGGAACTAAAAATCATTATTCAACAATATTTATTTTAATGTAAAGAACATCGTTATATTTCTTTTACAGTCAAAGAAAATTCAATATAATAAGAAACATATAATTGTATTTAATGCTTTTGAGTTTTCTGGTTCCATTTCTAATTCCATCTAACATTGTTGCTGTATTTTGGTAATGTTGGATTTTATCAGACTTTACTGCAATTTGTGAAAGTAGAATTAGTGGCTGGAAATTTGCAAAACAATCAACAACATAGATTAGTTAAAAGAAATAAAGTCAAACAGATTTAATAACTTTAATAATATGAATAATCCGAAAAACTATGATTTTAAAAAAAATTATTTTTAGCTATCAACAATGGATATCATTGGAAAGCATATTAAATTTGAGATTTAATAGTGAAATCGATTCTTAGTTCCAAGTAACGTAGAAAAAATTATCACATTTCAAAGTTTGAAATAGAAAGAAATTAAAAACGTGACTGTTCATTTTCCAAAATAAGAAAGAAGTCTGTGTGCTCTTGAAATCTAACTCAATAATAATATTGTAGTATAGATTATTTCTGCATTTTTCATCTTCTTTAATTCAATGTTCACAAACATGATGGTATGTTCCGAGTTAATATGATTTGATTTGTCCTTTTATTTTTCAAATCCAATAATGATTTACATCTTATCTGTAAGCTATATATTTCACAACTTAACTTCTTCATGGATTAATTAAATATCAATAGGTATTAGATTGGTAAAAAAACAACAATAACAAATATTTTTGTCTTTTAAAATTATACAACTTAACGGCCGATTTTTCCACCGTTGTAGGGTTATGCTAGTTATTTTCATAATGAATTTCCAAAATGTTAATTATGACCACAAAGGATATGCTAATTCTTTTCTTTGCACGGGATCATCGAATATGCCTCCAAATCATTGACAATAATATGAATCTACTCATTTTTTCTTAACACGTGCAACTGAATTGACTAACTACTGGTAAACGAGAAAATAAAATGAAAAAAAATGAAACAATTAACATCAAATCCATAGTCATTTGGTATGGTTTCATTAATGACTTTTGCGGAATTTGTTTTTTTTCTCAACTATGATCTTGCTATCCTTCGCAATTTGCAACAACTGTTTTGCCACGGCCTTTTCAATCGGGGCTTAATTTGTTCCTGTCGTGTTTACTTTTCTTCGTTGCTTTCCGCCTCTCCCTTTTTCACCCGACAAGAATAATCTCCTCCATTTTCACACAGTGCATACGCAGAAGTCAAATTTATACAGCAGTCCAGTGCCCAAAATGAACCTGGCGTCGTCCTGATTTCACTACCTATCAACATGATATTCTAACTAGCTAGCTAGCCAGTAGCTTCTTCTTTTTGAAACCTTGTACGAATTAGTTGAGATGTCATCAAAAGTAAAGAAAAATGATGCATGAACCTCATGCTGTGACTCAGACCCCTTTACCAAATCGTTGCCAATAGCAATACATTTCCAAATCAGTGCCATGGTTACACACGTAGAGAAGCGTTCAATCGCATTCCAAATAGTAATTCAAATTTAACTTTTTTTTCTTTTATACACATCATTTTATTTACATTATTTCGTAGATCTTTGATATAAGCCATAAATTTCTGTCTTAAATGTCTGTATAATTTTTCACCAATCCATCAATCAGATATTTAAATATAAACTTTTGTTTGATATGGAAGACTACAAACGGTACTAAACAAAGACGGTTATTTATCCCAGCACAACAAAATTTTGAAACAACTAAAACTATCAAAATGAAATAACATTAATATCATTAATGCTTTGATGATCCATTTCAGAGAACAAACAGGAATACCATACAGTTTAAAATGTCAGCAGTAATATACCATTCCTTCCACATAAACAAACCCTAAACAATTATACCTCTACATGTACATGTAATGATCTATAAACCAGGGATTTCCAAATCCAAACCGCCTCCATTTTCCGTGAACACATCTAACCAGTAACTCATATCATCAGAGCCGAAGTCCAAATTCGTATCCATCGACAACAACACATCCAACTCTACCTCAGGAAACGCTGCAAAAGATTCCATGCTTTCCTCTTTAATGCATTCACCATCACTGCTTTCTCTTGTGATAGCTGAAGATGCTTCACTGCATGTATTATTTGGTGAGCTCATATCATCACTGACCATTGTCTTTTCCTTCATATTTTTAGTAGGAGGAGTTAAATTCTGATTTGCTCTCTTTTTTAAGTGTGTGTGCCACACGTTCTTGATCTCGTTGTCGGTTCTTCCAGGCAATCTTGCTGCTATTGCTGACCATCTGCTATTTTACTGAAGGATCAGTGATCTGTATCCATTTTTTTTAAGTATGTATGTACGTATGTATGTATGAAGGGTAAATTATGACCTGTTACCGAGAAGTTCATGCAAGCTTATGATCATGTCTTCCTCTTCTCTGCTAAAGTTTCCTCTTTTAATATCAGGTCTCAGGTAGTTTATCCATCTCAGCCTGCAGCTCTTCCCACACCTCATCAGGCCTTTACATATACAAAACACAATTGTCAGATCAGATTAAGATAAGATGTGGTTCCTAATCAGTATAAATATATATATGAGTACAGTGGGAACTAAGCAAGCTTAAATTACCAGCTTGTTTAGGAAGAGCCCTCCAGTTGCCATGGCCGTGCTTACAAATATGAGAGATGAGTATCCCATCTTCTTCTTTGGTCCATGGTCCCTTCTTCAGGCCCATCTTTTCGCAACAGGGGGCTCTCACCATTTCTCTTTCTTCTTTAATTATGTCTTCTTGCTCTTCTTTTTCCTTTTCTTTTAGTTAATTATTGGACACTGTAAGGCTCTCTTGTTATGAATGATTACTGTTTAGTGGCTACATTGTTCTCATTTGCCAGTATATATATTTGTAATGACAACGTGCGAAAATTATTAGTCTTGGCCACGCCGACAATTTCTACGAAAGAGAAGGCTGGCTGCTTTGCTCCAATTATTGACTTGTTTTTTTAATTTGCTGGGGTTGTCAAAGGAATAATGTTATTCGACATAGGAACGTGATGGAGAGCATGAAGTCTTGTTTTGCTTACTGCCTATGGTGTGTACATAATAATTTCGTGTTGCACATTGTTTTCCCTGATATAATCTTCTGTCGTCAAACTATTCGACGTGTTATTTAACGTGAGCCGCACTATTTGTCGGTTTATTTCTCTATGAGCAGTCCACGTTCGCAATACTTCAGAAGATTTACATCAGAGTTTATTTTAGAGATTAATAAATTCTAGATTTGATTAAACAAAATTAAAGTGCAACGTATTTTTTTTAAAAGAAAAAGTTGGTATTTTATTAATAGTTCATGTACTTCCATACTATATCTCATCGAAATCTTAAAAAAATCGAAAACTTAAAAAGAACATACATAGATACATATATATATATATATATATATATATATATATATATATATATATAGACGTCCTACGAAATACTAATTAGTTGCTGCTTATCTAAAATAGGTGGAGATTGGATAGAACAAAAATCATCCCTATTAGAGCAAACAACTATTGGCAACAAAAAGTCGGGCTGTTATTCTAATAATAACCGTTACCATTTCACAAATACCGTCGCTGTACCAACTTTATTGGTAAATTAAAATTATTTACCGTTACGATATTTTTGTATACCAATGACTGTATATCAATAATTTGGTAACCATTACATTGCTAATGGCAAGTTACCGTTTATCTAAAAAAGTCAATAATTTGACATGCTTTTACATTATAACCCTGCTTCATTATATAATTTGTAGTGTTACTTAATAAAAGACATAAATGATAAGAAAAGAAGTGCATTTAACTTTATTACCTCATTACTGAACTAAATTTAATTATTTTTTTGGTTCTAAATGTCTATTAATAAATGATATTACATAAATATATACGTGTTATAAATTGACTGGTAAAATTACCGTTGCAATTGGTTTTAAAGAAATATTACTGAGAAAATGGTAAATTTACACTTACCATACAGGTTGATCTATTATATCGATTTCATTCAAAAATGATAACCGATTGACTGATAATGATATAGTAGTGCGAAATATACCGTTAGCATAACAGCCTTAACAAAAAATAAGCTAAAAAACAACAAACTAAAGCAATTTTGTGACTAGGCAAGCAGAAAGACCATGCATCTTAACCGTTCATTACATGAAAATGAACAAGCTAGTTTATGCATTCATATTTTCCAAGCAATCATTTTCATTTTTACAGATGTCGCTTTCTACCCTTTTCCCAAAAACAGAAGTTCGTGCTTAATTTTAGATTTGGAAATCATACATTCGTTTTCAGCTCTCTGTTGATCTTAGAGAGTTTAATCATTCACACAAGAGAGTAGCTAGTTAGATCATCTTATGCTTTGATTTTGTTGTTGAATTGTCCATTCCTCCACAAATGATGATAGCCAACTATAGAAACAATGGAGGGCCTTAAGGTTACAATTTTGTTTGCGATTAGATTACTGGATCCGACGATTTGCAGTAGAAGCTTGCTAAGCACCTCATCAATCAGATAAGCTTTAATTTTCTACATAATATGTCCTAAGGTACTACAATACTGGGATATAAAAAGCAAGTAGAATAAATAATAGTAATGTAAAAGTGACAAGAAAAATAAGTGATAATGATGATATTTGATGACATAAATAACTTGTGTTTAATCACAATAATCTAAGTAAATCGACCAAATCAATCACAAATGAAACAAGGTCAAACTAATAAATCCACACATATCAATTCAATCCACACAAATCCATATTGTAATAATATATTATATATAATTTTATTGTAAATCCAAACCTATTTAACTAGACGTTTCGAGGAACTTCAACCCAACTATCAACGCCAAAGATTGGATCTACTTTTATGGCATCCCAATCTTCATCATCTTTGTTGATGAAGCATTCTAGATTGTTGGTTGGTTCTTCTTTGGAAAGGAAAAAAATCATCCATCGAATAGTGTCAAAATGGTTCTCTTGCTCTTTAATCATCTGCATTTGGCGTAGTTCTAAGCGTCTCTGCTTTCTAAGAATGAAAGTAAGAATATTTTCGAGAAAATCGAGTGTTTGTTTAAGAATTTCGCAAAGTTTTTGATGTGGAGAAGCCACTATTGAAGAGATAAGTTTACATATGAAAGATAGTAAAGATGTAACGCCCCGCCTTTTTGCGTGTTTTAAATCGACGATAAACCACACACGTCAGACTTAAACCATACAGAAGGACGGATTGTTATGGGGTAAATAAGAAAAAGTAGAGAAAGAAAAAAGCAAAATAGAATCTTGCAACAGAACGATAAAATATAATAATCAAATAAACAGTTCATAAAGCTGTTTTACAAAAACATTTGATTTTCTGTACTTATACAATACAATATCAGAGTTACACATACCAGAGAATAATCAATAATAATGCAACGGAACAATGCGAAAGTAGTTGAATACTATAATATATAATAATAATTCTTCGTCTTCGTCCTCCAGAATACGGTCTTCAAATCCTGAAATGCTCAGGCTGACCCGAGCGAATTGAAAAGACAAAACACTCGAGTCAGAACTGAAAGATCTTATGTAAGTTAAATCATCGGTAAATAATATGAGTGTAACGGCGTCAGAGATGTTTACGAGATTTGACATCTCCTATCCAGTGTCTAGCGTGAGTGCAGTAACTCAAGAGATGCTCAAGATTCACATCTCCTAAGATCCGTTAAACTATTTACTATGTAGTAATATACGCTACTATAATAGTGTTTAAAGTAAAGTATAATATACTGAAAATAGCGTTAAGGGGTTACCCATATAGCCCTTAACACACTTTTATATTCCCATAGTCTATACAACACCATAATCTCCCCCGTACTGGGCGTCGTCAGAGGGCACTTCATAGGTATGGTACAAAACAAAATCGTATAAGGTGCGCTAGAGTAGGTGACACGGCACAACTAGGCAATGCCAGGGCAGATATACCAATCACGCTTCTTGGTCGGTGGTAATGCATAGCCGCAGCTACCGCCCACCTCGAGCCACACCCCCAAATCAAAGAAATCAAAAGTAGCCATCAAATAAATCCAAAAGTCAAAGTATAATATAGAAGGGATGTGTCCGATAAAAGGTGCTACCTTCTTAACCCGTCAATCGCTCCTGTTTTAACCACCTTATGCCAACTCACAAGAGTCGGGTCCACGTTATTTACCTCAAAGGAAATGCCGTCACCATCCTACTTCATTCTGGAATCTCCACCGCGTGCACGGTTGTTAAAGAGGTTTTCAGAGTTGGCAGAGAGTATGACAACTTCCGATACCGATCTCTTTAACAACCAAACATTATTATAACCCCGCTGTCAATTTAAAATAATTATACTTCAAAACCAAAATATAATATCCCTTTCAAAACCATATAAATACGTTATCATTTCTGTTTTAAAAAACCCAAATCATTATGATATAATTTTTATAAAACCCAAATCAATAGAATATCATTTTTCAAATAAATCCTTTCCTAAAACCATAACACTTTCAAATTTATATACTTCGAAACCAACATTTGAAATATAACCTTCCAAATCATATACTTTCAATTTCATAACTTTGAAATATAACTACACCACTTAAATGGTTTAAACATTAAATTACCTTATAAAATAAAATAGCTTGTCTAATTTCACAAATAAATTCCAAATACCGATTTGATCCTCCAAATAAACCATTTCAAATTCAATATATTTCAAAGCTTAAATATTTAATATTTCAAAACTAAACTTTATAATTCATATATATATATATATATATACACACACCAATTTCACTTTTTTAATTATTTAGTTTTGAAATATTTGCTTTCTAAATCCAATATCCTTTAAATAAAACTTACATTTCAATAACGAAATATTCCTCAGTTTATTGACTCAACTCACCTCAAACCCGAATTAATTTATAAAACCATATTCTTTTAAAATCTCAATTTTAATAAGTTCCAAAAGGATTCTTATTGTGACGCCCCACCTCTATACCCACGCTAGCCAAGGACACTACGGTGTAATGCCGTCAACTAGCGCGGAGAATAAGGCTGTTGAGGAGCGACCATCCGTGTAATTGCTTAGTGCGAACACCGATATGTCAGATAGCATAAACATGCATTTCATCTCAACAGGAAATCCACATACCGATACAAACTCAAAGCTACTACACAGTGGCTATAATATCTTCGGAAACAAATATAGAAATAAGCATAACATAAATCAGTCACATAAGTTCATATCACAAAGGCGGAAATAGATATGAATATTACACATGAAAGTGTATATCAGAGTAGTGGTCAAACAAGATCCACAATATCACAAAAGAATAATTACAAGTGCTAGACAAAAGAATATGTATACATCAATGAGTTTATATCCTAAATGTATACAACCAAAAACTACTAATCTAACTAGTTAGCCAAAAGTCAGGATAATAATCCTAGATGAGAAGTCAAGCAGAAGCACCTGTAATATCTCGTTCTAACCCGAGTATTATTTAATAAGAAAGTAATAAACGGATCAGTCTAACTATAAATATCAGATAAAATGATATAGAATAAGAGATATGACAAAAACGTAAGATAAGCATAAAGCCATACAACGATAAATATGTAATTGAAAATCAACAAGAGATTAATCAATATCACAAGAATCTTCTCAAAGATAAAAAGGATTGTCATACTCTTTATTTCATTTACCACCATAAATATTGACAATTATACCAATGCCAATCACAAAAGTTAATGACATACAAATTCAACAATGCACAAATATTGATAAAACTTATCAATGTAAATCACGAAAATTGGTGAAAACACAAATTCTAGAAATCATCAATGGAAATCTAGAAATCACGAAAAGGGGAGAGGCCTATCACAAAACGGGAGTATGAAAACTCACCAACACGTGTATCACAAAACGGAAAGCTATTCTATGTTTGCTAACCATTAATTTTTAGCCGAGGCTCTAATAAAACGGCCCGAAGACCATGAGCCGAAGCTCCACTAAAACGGCCCGAAGACCATGGGTCGCTACCCCACCAAATTGAGCCGAAGCTCCATAGAAACGGGGTTGCTGATCCACCAACCGGATTCGCAATTCTCAAAGAAGTCATCAAACACATAACATCCAAAGAAAAAGTATCAACAAGTTCTTTTGAAATAAAAGAGTGGGACGCACCCGTATCAAAAAGAACTCGAATAGGATGATCACGAAATAAAATAATGCCATCAAGGGTAGGATGAGAAATACCTTGACCATGAGAAGTGCTACTAGGAGTTTGCACCACATTAAGCTTTCCCTCCTTCCTGCCTTGAAGTTTGGGACGCGAAGATATATAATGGTCCGGGCTTTTGCAATAGCAACAAGCACGAGGCTTTGAACACTTATTCGCATAATGGTCCGTAGAACCACAGTTGTAGCATTTCCCACCACTTGAGGTAGAAGTCTTAGTTGCCGGAAAGGGTTGCTTCCCTTTCTTATTGTTGGGATAAGGACCTTTGAACTTATTAGGCCTTTTCTTGTTGGTGAAGTTCGGTTTAGCACTCCCAACCTCAACATCACTTACTCTATCAGCCTCTTCAAGTCGAAGAGCGATATTAACGAGTTGATCAAAAGAAACTTCTAATTTTAGAAGTAATGGCTTCTTGAGATTTTTGTTCAAGCCACAGACAAATATTTGGTTCTTCTTCAATGGGCTGTTTATGTATTCGACCTCGTATTTAGAAAGTGACTCGAAAGATGCAACATAATCTGCCACAGAGGATTCACCTTGAACAAGGTCAATGAAGTGATGAGCCAATGTCACTTTCTCAACTACTAGCACAAACTTTAATTTGAATTGTTTCCTGAATTTCTCCCAAGTAAGACCCGCTTCATTTATTTCGAAAATCAGAAGCTCGTGCCAGTCTAATGCTCTTTCTTCGAGCATACTAGAGGCCACCTGAACTCGGTGAAGATCAATAAGATTCATGCGAGAAAAGATTTGATCGCATGATCTTAGCCAAGCCTGGACTTCAGTAGTGGTTTCAGAACCTTTGAATGGCTTCCCACCCAAATGGGTATATCATTGTACAAACGTGCAAATCCAGACTTAGGGTAAGTAGATTCCGGATTAGCACCGGCTTCTTGAGCATTCTTTTCTAGATCAAGAAGCTGCTGGACAGACATAAATACTCCATCCTGGGGAGTAGCACTAGATTGACTGGCGCTGGGACGACCAGGTCTAACCATTTATCTTCATTAAGAAAGAAAGAAAAAGAAGAAAAAGGTTATTCACAAAATGAGTATCAAACAATAATGATTGATAAAACAAGGAATCACAAAAGAAAATAGGATAGGACGGTTCGAAGACCCAAATAAAATCCTAAGGCACGACTCCTAAGATGGACTTAGGACGATGATCCTTATTAAATTATTCTACATTGTTCCGAAGTTTGGCTTTGATACCAAGCTGTGACGCCCCACCTCCATACCCACGCTAGCCAAGGACACTACGGTGTAATGCCGTTAACTAGCGCGGAGAATAAGGCTGTTGAGGAGCGACCATCCATGAAATTTCTTAGTGCGAGCACCGATATGTCAGATAGTACATAACATGCATTTCATCTCAAGTGGAAATCCGACATACCGAAACAAACTCAAAGATACTACACAGTGGCTATAATATCTTCGGAAACAAATATAAAAATAAGCATAACATAAATCAGTCACAGAAGTTCATATCACAAAGGCATAAATAGATATGAATATTACACATGAAAGTGTATATCAGAGTAGTAGTCAAACAAGATCCACAATATCACAAAAGAATAGTTACAAGTGCTAGACAAAAGAATATATATACATCAATGAGTCTATATCCCAAATGTGTACAGCCAAAAACTACTAATCTAAGTAGTTAGCCAAAAGTCAGGATAATAATCCCAGATGAGAAGTCAAGCAGAAGCACCTGTAATATCTCGGTCTGACTCGAGTATTATTTAATAAGAAAATAATAAATGGATCAGTCTAACTATAAATATCAGATAAAATGATATAGAATAAGAGATATGACAAAAACGTAAGACAAGCATAAAGCCATACTATGATAAGTATGTAGTTGAAAATCAATAAGAGATTAATCAATATCACAAGAATCTTCTCAAAGATAAAAATGATTGTCATACTCTTTATTTCATTTACCACCATAAATATTAACAATTATACCAATGCCAATCACAAAAGTTAATGACACACAAATTCATCAATGCACAAATATTGATAAAACTTATCAATGTAAATCACGAAAATCGGTGAAAACACAAATTCTAGAAATCGTCAATGGAAATCCAGAAATCACGAAAAGGGGGAGGCCTATCACAAAACGGGAGTATGAAAACTCACCAATACGTGTATCACAAAATGGAAAGCTATTCCATGGTTGCTAACCATTAATTTTAAGCCGAGACTCCACTAAAACGGCCCGAAGACCGTGAGCCGAAGCTCCACTAAAACAGCCCGAAGACCATGGGTCGCTACCGCACCAAATTGAGCCGAAGCTCCACAGAAACGGGGTTTAGTCTCCCTCGCAGACAAAGAGACATCACACATTGCTAGTCTAAATCACAAAAATGATCATCATCGATCATCAAGAAGTGTCAATTACACTAGGCTAGTAAATATATGAGCTTAGCTTCATGTCCCATAACCACTAGCTTAACTTAACTATTTACGAGCAAATTGTAGATTTCCACTAGAAAATTCTCACAAGAGATTCAATCGAACAAGTCCAAGAATTAACCGACGGAGTAAATGCAAGCGTTTCATACCACTTGTTTTACTAAGTCGTTTAATTAGATTTCTCATACGAGTGAGGTAAAGGTTTGTATATGCTAGTAGATTGGAAAAATGGTTTTATAAACAAGCTTGATAATGAAAATAGAGTTGAAATCATTTTGATAAAAGAGTTTTGCTATTTACTTCTAGTATTGACACATTTATATTTTTAAAAGTGACAAATCACAGAAATGATTGTTGAAACAATCAATCACTAAAATTCACATACGAAGACGTGGATTAATTCCAAAGAAATCGATATCAAATCCATCAAAATGGATATTTACCAAAATAGAAGTCATCAAAGTCGAATAATTGATAGCATCAACTAGGAATCAAAACAAATCGATAAAAATTGGAATCACAATCCAAATAGGCAAAATAGGCATAATTGGTATTTAAGAGCAGGTCAGTCGACTGGCTCACTAAGTTCAGTCGACTGAACTCAGTCCCGGAATATTCGCGGGATGTTGGTCAGTCGACTGGACTCAGTACGCCAGTCGACTGGACCAGAACATGAGATGTGTTCAGGTAGTAGGTCAGTCGACTGGAACCTGTTTACTACACTTCCAAGCCTAGCTAAATGAAGGCAAATTCTTTCCAAAATGCATTCGGTCGAGCAACGGTACTAGGGATTTACGCAAATCAGCTGCTTAGCCCAATAGGCTCTTCGATGCATCACCAAAAGCATGTTCAAACAACAAAGCTATGATTTTTGAAGATTTGAACCCAAAACACTAAAAATTGGAATATTCACAAAACCAATCCAAATCAAAATCAAATGCACATGAATAAGTATTAGGAATTCATACCTAACAATCAAAGATAATCATAGGCTTAGATGTGAGATAAAAATCTCACCTTTTCACAAAAATATGGAAGGAGAAGCTTGAGAACAAAGGAAGAATCAACCACACTTCAACACAACCCAAATGAGCTTGAATCTAAGCTCAAAAGAAGAACATTCCCAAAGTTAGGTTTAGGAATTTATGAAATTGAAAGGAGAATGAGTTGGAGAAGAAGAAGATGATGCTTACCAATAGCTTCTCTTTGGATTTGGAGCTAGAACTTGATTTGCAAATGAAAACTAGGGCTTGGAGTTTTAATTTCACATTCCTCTCTCCATTGTTGCTAAAGCTTGAATATTAGGAATTAGAAATGAAGTAATGAAGAGAAGAGGGGTGAAGCTTGGGTCTAATGGGCTGAAACAAAAGCAAAGCCCTAAGTGAATAAGTAGCAAAATTTCACTAACTCCAAACATATCAAAGTTTATACTCAAAAAGATCGCAAACGTCATTTTGAAATCAATAGGGGTGGTCTCGAGTCTTAGTTCGACCGTTTGCAAAAAGTATCTTCTCGGACTAAAATCCGACTAATGATGAAATATTTAAATAAAATATTTAAATACTCAATCGTAAAATATGCGGGTCGTTACAGACTCCCCTCCTTAAAGAAATTGCGTCCTCGCAATATTTAAGAAGAAAATATAAAGTAACAACCATAAAAGTATATTCAACACAAAAGAAATTTGAAATAAAAAGTTCACCTCAAAGAGCACGAGAAAGTAAGTCCGGATGTGTTCGCTCGATGAATTCTCTAGATTCCCAAGAGCAATCCTTAGGATTTGAGGACCATTGAACTTTCACAAGAGGAACATCTTTATTTCGAAGGCGTTTGACCTCCGAAGCAATAATACGAATAGGACGTTGCTCATAATTTAAATTAGGCGAAACTTCAATTTCTTCCACAACACCGGGCTCAAGAATAGAATCTGAATCTCGAAGGCATTTTCGTAATTGAGAAACGTGAAACACGTCATGAATAGCTGAAAATTGAGCCGGTAATAAGAGGCGATAAGCCACGGAACCAATACGTTCGGTGATGGGAAATGGACCAATATATCGAGGTGCTAACTTTCCCAATCGACTGAAACGCACAACATCCTTCATAGGTGAAACACGAACAAACAAAAAATCTCCCACAGAAAATTCTAATTTCATTCTTCGGTTATCGGCATAGGATTTTTGTCCACTCTGGGCTTCTTTCATCCTATGACGAATAAGGTTGATCTTTTCTGTGGAATCACGAATGAAATCTGTACCTAAAACCAGCTTCTCACCGGCCTCCAGCCAACAAGAAGGAGATCGGCATGGTCTTCCATAGAGTGCCTCGAAAAGTGAAATACCAATGCTAGATTAGAAGCTATTATTATAGGAAAACTCAACAAGAGAAATATGATCTTCCCAACCTCCACCAAAATCAAGAACACAAGAACAAAGAAGATCTTCAAGAGTTTGAATCACACGCTCGGTTTGTCCATCGGACTGAGGATGATAGGCGGTGCTAAAATTAAGCTTCGTTCCCAATGCTTTTTAAAGACTCTTCCAAAATCCACTAGTAAACAATGGATCACGATCACTAACAATAAAAGAAGGAACTCCATGCAATTTTACAATTTCTTTAATAAAGAGTTTGGCCAAGAGAGGAACGGTTCGATTGGACCGAACGGGAATAAAATAGGCAGATTTAGTAAGTCTATCAACTATCACCCATAAGCTATCATTACCCGAACGAGAACGGGGAAGGCTGTAACGACCCATAAATTTCGTGGATATAATTTGGTTGAAATTAATGAGTTCTGTAATTAAATTAGTAGAAATAAAAACTTTATAAACAAATATTGAAATGAACGCTAAATTAAATTTTATAAGTGGTGACTTAAAACCTATTTACTAGCAATTTGAATAAATTTCAATAAATGAAATGCGGTAACTAATATACCTGGATATAAAATTCATTTAAAGGGAATTCATTTAATATGTTAATGTAAAGTTAGAAAATACTGAATAAATGATAATTCCATTCATACTTGTAAGCAGTTATTATAAGTTGCATGTTGAAAGGGTTGATTGAATTGGAATTTATATTTAATTTAAATGAAAATATTAAAGGTTTACAATAACGGAAATTTAGCTAATAAGGTTAGAACAAGTTGATAAATAATAACCAAATAAGGGAATAGCATTAATATAAATAAAGTTGGAACAAACTGGATATAGAGAAATAAATGTAAGCATTTAATATATTAATTAATGTTGGTTTGATGATAACGTTACTTGATGATTAATTATAGAGTAATGGAAGTGTGAACGTAAAGTAATAAAAGCGTAGATTTATGTTAAGTAATAATTTGTGGATTTGGGGAATAAGTTGAAATTTTGATAATTATGAAATTAATACGAAAAATTATGTAAAGTAAGTTATAGAATGTAGAGTAAGTTATAGAATGTAAAGTATTTGAAGACCGTAATTTATGTGTTCAATATATAGAAATACACATTTAAAAACATAATATCCATTCAAATTTAAAATGTAAATAGGTGTATATTTAGGTAATGAAATAAAATTAGCACTGAAGATGAAATTTGAGTATATCAATGGAATGAAATGTGAGACAAGTGTTAATTGGGATATAGAGTTATAATAGACTCAATTTAAGGGTTGGAATTAAATCTAATCCGTTTAATTGGAAACTTATTAAAATAAATTGGATTCAATTTTTAATAAAGGGGTTATTTTAAAAAACTGAAATAAATTCTATAATGGATGAATTAAGTTACTTTAAATTGAGATGGGAATTGGTTTAAAGAATTATAAATTTATAAGTAAATTAAGATGATAAAATTTATGAATTATAGAATTTGAATTTTAATAGTGAGTTAATTTATTTAATTTATAATAGTTGGATTTATTACAAATGAATGAAATCAAATATTTAATTTTTATGTTGAAAAAAAATAAAAATAATTCAAGTTGAAATTGGGAAATACTTGTGTAATAATATTAAATCCAATGGTAAACCCTTCTATTTGAAATTATGAATGGAATAATTATGGGTAAATTCAATTTAATGGAAATTTTGGAAATTTATCTATAATTTTTGAATTTTATGAAATTAAAGATTTCTATTGATTAATTTTTAATAAATTGACTTTTAAAAATTGTTAAATCATTATAAATGTTTGAAAATTATAAAGTGATAAAGATTGCAAAGTTCAGAATTTTAACGCGAAATTTGATTTAATTAATTTATTTTAAATTTATTTAATTAATATAAAAATCATCATTTTGGTCACGGACTCGGATTTCGACGAAACCAGTTTCATCGGATCCATAACCGTGAATTATTATTGGATTTCAAGTTTCATAGCGATCGGACTTGTCGTTTGATAGTACGAACGCGAAACGCCTTGAAGTCGATCAATTTGAAATCAATTTGAAAATATTGTTTTCAGTGTAACTTCTTCATACGATGGAATTTGGACGTGAAACTTTTCCATCGCGTTCATAATATTTTTAAACACCTATTTTTATATATGGGTTTACCCAATTTCGTTCCGGAGTCGAAACGGGCTTTTTGGGTCACTTTGGAGTTAGCACGTATATCCAAACCGATCCATCTATTCAAATTTCTAACCTACCTATATAAACCCAGTAATAAACCCTAGCCTCCATCTATTCTCATTTGTATGTGCGTTCATTTCCTCAGCTCCTCTTCTTCCAATGGCTGCAAACCCTGAATCCAATTTCAAAATTCAAAAATCAAATCAAAAGTCAAAAATTCAAAGTCCTTAGAAAAATCTCGAAACAATATATGTTGTAGCCCTCGACGATCAAAATTCAATGGTGTAATTCGATTTTTGATTGGAGTCATCGTTCGCCAGAAAATTTCAGTTTACTTTCGGCCGTTCACGAGATGTCGATGGATTGGACGGTGGATCTGCGATTTTGGTTCGATCGGAGGCTGCGGGCGTGTAGAGATCGTTGTGCTGAGTTCATCCACGCGGTTAATTGGGTGTCAAGGGGTCGTAATTCGCCGTAATAGGTCAGAGATTGGGGTGACGGTGTTGCTGCTTTGGGGCCACCGGAGTTGGCCGCGAGTTTGTCGTAGCGGCGGCATGGAGGGGGCAGGCCGATGACGGCCCTTGATCAGGTCGAAGAGGCGTGGTTAGGAAGAAAATAATTTGCAAATGGAGGCGGAGGCTCTAGGGTTTGGGAGTGTGAGCCGAACCTGGGAACGTGATTTTCACGTAAGGAAGAAGAAGTTGACCTTTTGACTGCTGACGTGGCCCATACGTGAGTTAATTTTTTTGTTTATTTTATTTGTTTTCAACTCGTTCAAATTACCATACTTCCACATACAACATCCGTTTTACGCGCATTTTATTTTGTTAGGATCGTAAAAAATTTCCGGATCTGTTGACGCTGGTTTGGACAAATTTGAAGACTGTCAAAATTTTTGAGTTTAAATTGAATTTAAATTCAATTTAAATTCAAAAGGCTGGTGTTTTAACCCACTCACAACTTCTAAGGTTTCTTATGTTTGTTAAATTGATTTAAGATATGAGTAGAAATTTATTTATGACTGTTTGGCATGTTTTATTCATCATCTCAGTTACATTGCATTTATTTAATTAACTGTTAATTAATTTTATTTTTATTTTGCATATAAATTGACAGTTAAAATTTATTTATTTGTATATAAACTACTAGTTAAACAGTTATTAAATTTATTATTGAATATAACTGTTAGTTAATACCTGTTATTTATTACATGTATATTTTATATGCTCTATATCGATGTTTGTTTAAGTTGGATGATGATTGTAATAAATGGTTGATGATTGATATTTGGATGAATGGATGCTATATTTTATATTGTATAAACTGCAAGTTGTTATGCATTTTCATTTCATTTGGGATTGCGGTTTGAAATGATATATAACCGTAATTTTTTTAAATTGCAGATTGAAATGATAAATATCCGTATCACTTGACCATAGGATAGAAAATTATATACAGGCACCGTAGTACATATAAAAAAATTATTTTTGAAATGATTTTCTATGGTTTGGACAGGATACAGTTAATAAATATAAATTTTGATATTATATAAAATCTTATTTTATGTTTACATCTATAGTTAAAGTATTGAATTTAAGCTATGTATGAATTTGTTAAATAAAATAAATAAGTTGAATAATGGAGTTTGATTATTTTATATTATATGGTTAAGTAGATGTTAAGATATTGAAAATATATAGAGTTTTAAATGATTTAAATCAATTAAGATTGGGATTTTAATTGAAAATTTTATTTGGAATTGAGCTTAATTGAGAATTTAACTTCATAAGTTGATGTAAAATTTATTAACTTGAAGCTAAAAAAAGGGTATGATATTTATAACTGTATTTTTATTCAAGGTGAATTAAATGAATATTTTTTGTATAAATAAATTGAAGGAAATTTTTTAGTTAAAAGTAATTTGAGTTTTATTTAAATGATTTTGGATTTATCATGCAAATATTTCAAACTAAATAAATAGGACTTTAAATTGTTGAATAGAGATTTCCAACCTTAGTTCCAATTGTCTAATATTCAAAATTGAAATATATTGAAACTGAAGTGGTTATTGAAACTGAAAGCGATTTTGAAATTTATGGATTTTGACTAAATTTTCAAATAAAATAAATTGTAAGTCGCGAAAATTATTTTATTTTATAAAGTAATTTTAAATGCAAACTATTATATTCTATATACCGTTTGAATATCCAAACCGTCCAAGTTTAGAAGTTATGGTTTAGAGCTATGAATTTTCGAAGTATTATAGTTTGAAAGTTATAATTCGATGTTTGGTTTCCAATTATTATAAATTTTAAAGCAATATGATTTTTGAAAAGAAATATATTTGAAATAAAATGATATTATATAAATTTGGGGTTATAAAAATAATATCAAATGAGTCTGTTTTGGAATGGAAAGGATATCGTATTTATACCGTTTTGAAATAGATATTTTATTCTGGTTTTGAAAGTAAAATTATTTTTAAATGACCGGGGTGTTATAATAACGTTTGGTTGTTAAAGAGATCGGGATTGGAAGTTGTCATACCCTCAGCCAACCCCGAAAACCACTTTAACATCCGTGTATGCGGTGGAGATTCCAGAATGAAGTAGGTTGGTGGCGGCGTTTCCTCTGAGGTAAATACATGGACCCAACTTCCGTGAGTTGGCATAAGGTGGCTAAAACAGGAGCGATTGACGGGTTAATAAGGTAGCACCTTTGATCGGACACTTCCCTTCGATACTATACTCTGACTTTGGATTGTTTTCGGTGGCCTCCTTAACTTTTGATTTCTTTGATTTGGGGGAGTTTGTTCGAGGTAGGCGGTAGCTGCGCGCTACGCGTTACCACCGACCCGGAAGCGTAATTGGTATATCTACCCTGGCATTGCCTAGTTGTACCGCGTCACCTACCATACCGAGCCTTGTACGAGTTTGAATTTCTCCCGTAGCCCGTGTGGTATCCTCTGGTGGATTCCCGATCAGGAGGGACTATGATTTTGGATGGACTACTGGGACTATTATTGTGTTAAGAAGGAGATTGGGTAACTCCTTAACGCTATTTAAAAGTAAGTTTATTTTACAATTAAACACTATTATAATAGCCAAATATACTACAAAGTAAATAGTTTAACGGATCCTTAAGAGATGTGAATCCCGAGCATCTTTTAAGTTACTGCGCTCATATTTATTTCTTTTAATTTAACTTACATAAGATCTTTTAGTTCTGAGTCGAGTGTTTTGTCTTTTCAATTCGCTCGGGTCAGTCGGAGTGTTTCAGGATCGAAGATTTTAACTCTGGAGGACGAAGACAGAGATTTCTATTATTATTATATATTATATTCCACTACACTCATATTGTTGCGCTACATTGATATTTATGGGTATGTGAACTTTGATATTTATTGTATAAAGAAGAATCAAATGTTTGTAAATAGTTTTATGAACTGTATATTTATTATTATATTTTATCCTTCCGCTGTGAGATTTTGTTTAGTTTTTTTTCTCTTCTCTGTTTTTCTTATTTACCCCATAACAATCCTCCCTTTTGTATGGTTTGAATCGACATGTGTGCCGATTTGAAGCATGCGAAAAGGCGGGATGTTACAAAGGCCATCAATAAAATCCATGGAAATTTGATCCCGCTTCCAAATTGGAATTTCTAAAGGTTGCAATAACCCACCGGGCCTTTGATGCTCGGCCTTGACAAGCTGGCAAGTCATGCAACACTTAACAAAGTTAGCAATATCAGATTTCATTCCCTCTCAATAATAAAGTCGCTTCATATCCGCATACATTTTACTACTACCGGGATGAATGGTAAATTTAGAACGATGAGAATCTTCTAAAATGTCTTTACGAAGATCACTAATATTTGGCACGATAAGTTTACCAAATTTTCGAATACCGCCACGAGAATCAATATCAAAGTCTTTCAAACCTTCAATATCAATTTTATCCCTAAAATTTTGGCCAAGAAGAGCCAATTCGGGATCTAGCTTTTGAGCTTCAAGAATGCGGTCTAAAAGAGAAGGATGAGCCTCAAGGCTACATAAAACAAGAGATGAACATAAATCGGAAACACGATCTCGAATCTCACAAGTGGATAAAACCCCGAGATCATTCCATTCAGATATCCTCATAGAAACAACCGCTTTTTGCTTGCGACTAAGTGCATTGACAACACGATTTCCCTTTCTGGGAGTATAAAGAATGTCAAGATCATAAGATGAAAGGAATACGAGCCAACGTTGTTGACGTAAATTAAGTTCCTTTTGGGAAAATAAATACTTCAAAGATTTATGATCGGTATAGAGAACAAATTTCTCTCCCAAAAGATAATGACGCCAAATTTTAAGAGCGAAAACAATAGCCGCGAGCTCTAAATCATGAGTGGCATACCTAGACTCGGCTGGCTTCAATTGTCTAGAAGCATAAGCAATATGACGTTCTATTTGCATAAGAACGACACCCAAACCAACATGACTAGCATCGGTATAGACAATAAAATCTTGATTCCCCACGGGAATCACAAGAATAGGAGCATCAGAAATGTGTTCTTTTAATTTCTAAAAAGAAGCTTCACATTTGTCCGACCAAATGTATTTAACTCCCTTCTTTGTCAAGTTAGTAAGAGGCACAACAATTTTAGAAAAGTCTTTGGTAAAACGATGGTAGTAACCCTCCAATCCAAGGAAGCTACGGATTTCAGTCACACTCTACGGTCTCTTCCAATTTCGAATCGCTTCAATCTTTGAAGGATCCACGGAAATTTCAGATTCGGAAATAATATGCCGAGAAACTTCACACGAGATTGCAAAAAGTGGCATTTAGAAAATTTTGCCTTTAATTGATTACTCCTAAGAGTTTCCAACAAAACCCAAAGATGGTTCTCATGCTCCTCCTCGGTTTTTGAATACACAAGAATATCATCAATAAAGATGAGAACAAATCGATCGAGGAAGTCTTTGAAAACTCTATTCATAAGGTCAACGAAATAAGCCGGAGCATTCGTTAAACCAAATGTCATAACAAGTCATTCATAAGATCCATAACGAGTACGGAATGATGTCAAAGGAATGCTATCCTCTGCAATACGAAGTTGATGAAAACCGGTTGCTAAGTCTAATTGTGAAAAGACTCTAGCACCACTAAGTTGATCGAATAGATCATCAATCCGAGGTAAAGGATATTTATTCTTGATAGTAAGATCATTAAGCTTGCGGTAGTCAACGCAAAGCCTAAGTGTACCATCGGATTTCTTCACAAAAATAGCCAAAGCTTCCCAAGGAGAGGAACTAGAGTGAATAAATCGCTTCGTCTCTAATTCGGATAATTGTTTGCGTATCTCCTCATTTTCTTTAATGGACATACGATAAGGAGGACGAGTGATAGGTTGAGCTCTAGGGATGAGATCAATTTTGAACTCAATTGCTCGCTTTGGTGGCAATCTTGAAACGGACTCAAATATGTCAAAAAATTCATGAACAACGTGAATTAGAGAAATGACATCCTCCTCATCATCATTATCATCATCTTGAGGATTTAAAGAATATAAAGATGCTGTCAAACTGGAATCCAAATCTTTAAGGTCAATAGAAATCTGTTTAACAGATTGAGGATGTCGAAGATGAATAGTCCGCTTAGGACATAGGATTTGAGCTTCATAGCGGTTAAGCCAATCCACTCCTAAAATCATTCCGAAGCCAAGGTAACACATAACATGAAAATCGGCACGGAAAGAGTAGTCAGACAAATTAATTTCGAAATCTTTACACAATAAACTGAGTGTTACGGATCCACCAACCGGATTCGCAATTCTCAAAGAAGTCATCAAACACATAACATCCAAAGAAAAAGTATCAACAAGTTCTTTTGAAATAAAAAAGTGGGACGCACCCGTATCAAAAAGAACTCGAATAGGATGATCACGAAATAAAATAATGCCATCAAATATAGGATTAGAAATACCTTGACCATGAGAAGTGCTACTAGGAGTTTGCACCAAATTAAGCTTTCCCTCCTTCCTGCCTTGAAGTTTGGGACACGAAGATATATAATGGTCCGGGCTTTTGCAATATCGACAAGCACGAGGCTTTGAACACTTATTCGCATAATGGTCCATAGAACCACAATTGTAGCGTTGCCCACCACTTGAGGTAGAAGTCTTAGTTGCCGGAAAGGGTTGCTTCCCTTTCTTATTGTTGGGATAAGGACCTTTGAACTTATTAGGCTTTTTCTTGTTGGTGAAGTTCGGTTTAGCACTCCCAACCTCAACATCACTTACTCTATCAGCCTCTTCAAGTCGAAGAGCGATATTAATGAGTTGATCAAAAGAAACTTCTAATTTTAGAAGTAATGGCTTCTTGAGATTTTTGTTCAAGCCACAGACAAATCTTTGGTTCTTCTTCAATGGGCTGTTTATGTATTCGACCTCGTATTTAGAAAGTGACTCGAAAGATGTGACATAATCTGCCAAAGAGGATTCACCTTGAACAAGGTCAATGAAGCGACGAGTCAATGTCACTTTCTCAACTTCTGGCACAAACTTTAATTCGAATTGTTTCCTGAATTTCTCCCAAGTAAGATCCGCTTCATTTATTTCGAAAATCAGAAGCTCGTACCAGTCTAATGCTCTTTCTTCGAGCATACTAGAGGCCACCTGAACTCGGTGAAGATCAATAAGATTCATGCGAGAAAAGATTCGATCGCATGATCTTAGCCAAGCCTGGACTTCAGTAGTGGTTTCAGAACCTTTGAATGGCTTCCCACCCAAATTGTTATATCATTGCACAAACATGGGAATCCAGACTTAGGGTAAGTAGATTCCGGATTAGCACCGGCTGCTTGAGCATTCTTTTCTAGATCAAGAAGCTGCTGGGCAGACATAAATACTCCATCCTGGGGAGTAGCACTAGATTGACCGGCGCTGGGATGACCAGGTCTAACCATTTATCTTCATTAAGAAAGAAAGAAGAAGAAGAAAAAGGTTATTCACAAAATGAGTATCAAACAATAATGATTGATAAAACAAGGAATCACAAAAGAAAATAGGATAGGACGGTTCGAAGACCCGAATAAAATCCTAAGGCACGACTCCTAAGATGGACTTAGGACGATGATCCTTATTAAATTATTCTACATTGTTCCGAAGTTTGGCTTTGATACCAAGCTGTGACGCCCCACCTCTATACCCACGCTAGCCAAGGACACTACGGTGTAATGCCGTTAACTAGCGCGGAGAATAAGGCTGTTGAGGAGCGACCATCCATGAAATTTCTTAGTGCGAGCACCGATATGTCAGATAGTATATAACATGCATTTCATCTCAAGAGGAAATCCGACATACTGACACAAACTCAAAGCTACTACACGATGGCTATAATATCTTCGGAAACAAATATAAAAATAAGCATAACATAAATCAGTCACAGAAGTTCATATCACAAAGGCGGAAATAGATATGAATATTACACATGAAAGTGTATATCAGAGTAGTAGTCAAACAAGATCCACAATATCACAAAAGAATAGTTACAAGTGCTAGACAAAAGAATATATATACATCAATGAGTCTATATCCCAAATGTGTACAACCAAAAACTACTAATCTAAGTAGTTAGTCAAAAGTCAGGATAATAATCCCAGATGAGAAGTCAAGCAGAAGCACCTGTAATATCTCGGTCTGATCCGAGTATTATTTAATAAGAAAATAATAAACGGATCAGTCTAACTATAAATATCAGATAAAATGATATAGAATAAGAGATATGACAAAAACGTAAGATAAGCATAAAGCCATACTATGATAAGTATGTAATTGAAAATCAATAAGAGATTAATCAATATCACAAGAATCTTCTCAAAGATAAAAAGGATTGTCATACTCTTTATTTCATTTACCACCATAAATATTGACAATTATACCAATGCCAATCACAAAAGTTAATGACACACAAATTCACCAATGCACAAATATTGATAAAACTTATCAATGTAAATCACGAAAATTGGTGGAAACACAAATTCTAGAAATCATCAATGGAAATCCAGAAATCACGAAAAAGGGGAGGCCTATCATAAAACCGGAGTATGAAAACTCACCAACACGTGTATCACAAAATGGAAAGTTATTCCATGGTTGCTAACCATTAATTTTAAGCCGAGACTCCACTAAAACGGCCCGAAGACCGTGAGCCGAAGCTCCACTAAAACAGCCCGAAGACCATGGGTCGCTACCGCACCAAATTGAGCCGAAGCTCCACAGAAACGGGGTTTAGTCTCCCTCGCAGACAAAGAGACATCGCACATTGCTAGTCTAAATCACAAAAGTGATCATCATCGATCATCAAGAAGTGTCGATTACACTAGGCTAGTAAATATATGAGCTTAGCTTCATGTCCCATAACCACTAGCTTAACTTAACTATTTACGAGCAAATTGTAGATTTCCACTAGAAAATTCTCACAAGAGATTCAATCGAACAAGTCCAAGAATTAACCGACGGAGTAAACGCAAGCGTTTCATACCACTTGTTTTACTGAGTCGTTTAATTAGATTTCTCATACGAGTGAGGTAAAGGTTTGTATATGCTAGTAGATTGGAAAAATGGTTTTATAAACAAGCATGATAGTGAAAATAGAGTTGAAATCGTTTTAATAAAAGAGTTTTGCTATTTACTACTAGTATTGAAACCTTTATATTTTTAAAAGTGACAAATCACAGAAATGATTGTAGAAACAATCAATCACTAAAATTCTCATACGAAGACGTGAATTAATTCCAAAGAAATCGATATCAAATCCATCAAAATGGATATTTCCGAAAAATCCCAAAATAGTAGTCATCAAAGTCGAATAATTGATAGCATCAACTAGGAATCAAAACGAATCGATAAAAATTGGAATCACGACCCAAATAGGCAAAAATAGGCATAATAGGCATTTGAGAGCAGATCAGTCGACTGGCTCACTGAGTTTAGTCGACTGAACTCAGTCTCGAAATATTCGCGGGATGTTGGTCAGTCGACTGCACTTAGTACGCGAGTCGACTGGACCAGAACCTGAGATGTGCTCAGATAGCAGGTCAGTTGACTGGACCAAAATTCCAGTCGACTGGAACCTGTTTACTGCACTTCCAAGCCTAGCTAAATGAAGGAAATTCCTTCCAAAATGCATTTGGTCGAGCAACGGTACTAGGGATTTACGCGAATCAGCTGCCTAGCCCAATAGGCTCTTCGATGCATCACCAAAAGCATGTTCAAACAACAAAGCTATGATTTTTGAAGATTTGAACCCAAAACACTAAAAATTGGAATATGCAAAAAACCAATCCAAATCAAAATCAAATGCACATGAATAAGTGTTAGAAATTCATACCTAACAACCAAAGATAACATAGGCTTATATGTGAGATAAAAATCTCACCTTTTCACAAAAATAAGGAAGGAGAAGCTTGAAAGCAAAGGAAGAATCAACCACACTTCGACACAACCCAAATGAGCTTGAATCTAAGCTCAAAAGAAGAACATTCCCAAAGTTAGGTTTAGGAATTTATGAAATTGAAAAGAAGATGATGCTTACCAATAGCTTCTCTTTGGATTTGGAGCTAGAACTTGATTTGCAAATGAAAACTAGGGCTTGGAGTTTTAATTTCCCATTCCTCTCTCCATTGTTGCTAAAGCTTGAATATTAGGAAATAGAAATGAAGTAATGAAGAGAAGAGGGGTGAAGCTTGGGTCTAATGGGCTGAAACAAAACCAAAGCCCTAAGTGAAAAAGTAGCAAAATTCCACTAACTCCAAACATATCAAAGTTTATACTCAAAAAGATCGTAAATGTCATTTTGAACTCAATAGGGGTGGTCTCGAGTCCTAATTCGACTGTTTGCAAAAAGTAGCTTCTCGGACTAAAATCCGACTAACGATGAAATATTTAAATACTCAATCGTAAAATATGAGGGTTGTTACACTTATTAAATATAATTCTTTAATTAACTCCAATCAATTTCAAAACTATCTTCTCAACCTTGATTTATAAAATTCCATATAAACTCTATACAAAAATATACTTTAAGTAGATACTTAACCATATTATATAAAAGAAATCAACTTTATTATTTAGCTTATTTTATGATTCCAAGTAAATTTATACATAGCTAAATCAATAATAAAATAGCATTTATATAACATCTAAAATCAAAATCTGTATAGGCTCTATATTTCTTTACAAAACCATAAAAATAGTTTCAAAATATTTTTTTATATATATAGACCGCGGTGCCTGTATATAATTTTCTACCTTTGGTCAAGTGATACGGATGTTTATCATTTCAATCCGTGATTTAAAACAAACATTCGGTTATATATCATTTCAAACCGCAATCCTGAATGAAATAAAATGCATAACAACTTGCAGTTTGTAATAATATAATACAGCATCCATTCATCCATCATAAAATCATACATCATCACAATCATCATCCAAAACAATCAATCAATATCAATAAATAATAATACATAACAAGTAATTAACTGGCAGTTATATTCAATAATAAATTAAATAACGATTTAATTTAAATAAATATAATTAACTGAGATGATGATTAAAAATATCTGAAACAGTCATAATTAAATTCAAAACACAACATAAATTAAATTTAACAAACATAAGAACTTTAGAAGTTGTGAGTAGGTTAAAACACTCACCTTTTGGATTTAAATTGAATTTAAATTCAGTTTAAACCCAAAAATTTGACAGTCTCAGAATTCCTCCAAACTAGCGCCAAAATGTTTGAAATTTCAATACGATCCTAACAAAAAACCGCGCATGAATTGGTGTTCGTATGTAAAAGTTACACGAGTTAGAAGTTATAAAATTTCAATTTCAAAACAAATAAAATAAAATTATTACTTTGCACGTCACCTCTAAGCTGGATCACGCCCACGTACTACTGTAGCACACGAAATCACCCTCGTTCAAATGCCTGAACACGAACATTTGCTCCACCTTTGACCGACCTGAACTCCACATACGCGCCGCCTCTGACCTCGAGACCCACGCCATTGAGCATGCCTCGCCATCGAGCATCCTCCCACACTGGTCCGATCGCCTAAAACGGCATGCGCCGTAGCCTATGTTTAGGGTTTCGAACCCTAATCTGCAAATTCCCAACGCCTTCGGCCACCATACAGGCTGCGACCACCCACGATCTACTCCACGAAGCGAAAGCTACAAAACCCCTCAACTGATTTGATGATCGGTCAACACTGATCTCGACGCGATGAACGACCGTCGCTTGTTCGACAATTTTTGGCAGCTAGAGCTTCAGATCGGAAAACAAATTTCAAATCTACGATGCACTCGTCAAGAGCTTCGAATTGATATAAAATTTGGTGTATATTGCGGAGTTTGAAATTTCAGCTTTGGATTTGATTTGGAATTGCAATCGGAATTAGGGTTTGTCTGCCATTGAAGTGAGGAGGTGAATAGAACGTATAGAAATGAGGAACATAGGCTGCTAGGGTTTATAGTAGGATATATATAGACAAGTTGAAAATAGAATAGATGGATAAGATAGATATACGCGCTAATGACAAAATGACCCAAAAGGCCCGTTTCGACTCCGAAACGAAATTGGGTCAACCCATATACCAAAATAGGTGTTTTAAAATATTTTAAACACAATGGATAAGGTTTCAAGTTCAAATTCCATCGTATGAAGAAGTTATGCTAAAATCAATATTTTTCAAATTGATTTCAATTGATTTCAATTAAATCGATTTCAAGGCGTTTCGCTTTCGTACGATCAAACGACAAGTCTGATCGCTATGAAACTTGAAATCCTACAATAATTCATCGATACGGATCCGATGAAACTAGTTTCTTCGAAATCCGAGTCAGTGGCAAAATGACTCCTTTTTATATAAATTAAATAAATAAATTAAATAAATCCAATTTTTAAATTTCAATTCTATAATTGCCAATTTTATCACTTTTATATTTCTTAATTATTTACAAAAATTTAAACAAGTTTAGACGTAAATTTAAAGTTGATAAATCCATCAATTCAGTGTTAAATTTTCCATTTCATTATATTTGGAAATTATAAACCTTATTTTCAAAGTTTCCATTTAATTGACTTTTTATCCTATTATTCAATTAATTATTATCTTTTATTTCAAATTGCATAACCTTTAATATCAATTGCTACAATAATTACACTTATTATAATTTTGGATTTCAATGAATTGATTTGTTTCAATTCAATCTTTTATTAAGTTCATTACTATTCTATATAAACTTAGTTACCTTGTTTTCTTTCCATTCATTACCTTAATATACCAAATTTAACAACTCCTAACCATTGTATTATATTTCACATTAATGTAATATTTATTAAAATTTGATTCCAATTAACGTACTACTTAATTTCCTTTAATTGCAATTTGATTTCCAAATTTTATTTAACATACTAAATAAATAAAACATATATTAAGTGTCACCTATTTACCTTTACTTATATTTCATTTCATTTCATTTATATATTCAAATTTCCAACTTCCCTTTGTATTAATTATTATTTCCAAATATATTGAAGTTGTCAAATATATACATTTATTATAATTAGAACCTCACTTAGTTCATTCAAATAGGTTTCATTCCTTTATATCATCTTATAAATAAAATGTGCATTTCCGTTGCTTTATTACATTTGCACTTTACAATTACAGTTCTTACCCACATGAATGAGACATTTATTTTCATTTAAATGTAATTGTTTTCCAATTAATTGGTAGACTAGCTATATTCTGGTAATTTATGATGATTGTTACCATAGCCTTAAAATTTCACTTAGGCTTATTATTTCAACTATTTATTAAAATTACTTACATCATATGGATTCATTCTATTAACATAAATCATACATTAATTCATATATTCATACAATACTTACCTTGATTTACTTATAATAAAATCTCATTCCCAAATATAACAGTTACAACAAATTAATTGGACAATTAAATAGTAACTTACGACCGTTACTATTTCTTTGATTCATTAATTACAATTAATATTCTCTAAATAAATTTATTTACTTGGTCTCATGCTTTCTATTACACCAATTACTACCTTATAAATAAATTTTACGTTTCCTTTTTAATTTACATTCACACTTACCGTTATAATATTAATTATCAATAAAGTACATTTAGCTATCTTTATTCTTCCCAACCAATTACCATATGTTATTATAACTTTACAATTTTAATAAATTCATTAATTTACTTTCATTCAATCTATTAATTATTAACCTAAATTAGCACTGTTACGTTATAAATTTACTTATTAGCTCACAACAAGTGCTACCATTAGTTCATACACTAATTTATTCCATTTCCATTCCTTATACATTATTTTATTGGTAAGTTAACATTTTTAAATTATTAATTTACGTCTTATATCCCATTATAAATCAATGCGCACATTAATTAAGATTTTAAATCAATTTAATCATTACTTTTTGGAACATTCTTTATTTACAATAAGAATATAATCAACATTTACATTGTTTCACTTATTGGAATTAGATCCAAGTTATTAACAATTAACTTATATTTATACTGTTACATTCAAGTTAAAAAAATTTACTTACCAATCTTATCCAAGTTATTATTTCCATTAATAATTCACTAAATTTTTATTTCCTTCAACATTAAGTTACCAAAATCTTCTTAAATTAAGAAATTTAATTAACGAATTTTACGGGTCGTTACACTCTCCCACACTCAAAACTTTTCGTCCTCGAAAAGGAAAAAGAAGGGAAAAAAGAATTAAGAAATCGATATATCTTACATAAAAAATAATTAAATTTATAACAATTAAATTTATAAAATTAATTTATTTGAATAAAATATACCAATTTGTAACCATTAGATCGTTTATACTCAAATTAATAAAGTTTGGAAAACATTTCAAAAAAATTTCTAAGTCCAAAATTTACGGAAAATTACGGCAGAGTCTCCTTTGTACGGGAAGGCTTGGGAGTAAATAAAATATCAAATATAACAATATACATAATATATTTTCTAAAATATTATATCCCAACATGGAAAAAATAATATAATAGCGCTATAAAATCATAATCCGAAAATGTACCTATTGGTCGGGCAATTACGCTTAATTATGAAACCAAAAGCAGTAGCAATTGCTTGCATAACCTGTATTTCACTTATATAATCCAAAAGGTTAATAATTATATAAAATGAAATATTTAAAGTTGTTTCAAACAATAACAAACAAATCAATACAAACATCAATCACTTGCAACAAGCAACACCATCACATAGAATCAATACAAATCAATCATCCATTCGTATCAAACAAACAAATAGTTGTTCGGGTTCAAAACTTTAAATTGTACATAATGAAGAATAAACTACTAAGTGTCTCCTTTACTCAGCAGTCTTAGATGAAGCTAAATAGATTATTCATACATCCGGACAATTTTAAAGTGTCCTTACCCAAACAACAACAATTTTAAAGTGTCCTTCATCCATTTGTTGTTTGATTTCCTTTTCATTCATTATTTATTTTTATCTATTTCTATTTATTTCCTACCAATTTATTTTCATCTATCTATATAAAACAAAATTCTATTTATTGCATTACATTTATTTATTTATATTATTCATATTCAATCAAATTTCTTAGTCGGTAAATTTATTAACTTAAGTTTATAGTCATATTTCAGTATTCATCTTTTATTCTTATTTTATTCAGCGATAACTTCAACCTATTTACTCAAGTTTATTATTATTTATTTATAATACTTACCATTTTTTTGTAGCATTTCAATTATACTTAAGTCCATAACAACTAGAACATCAATTCTTATTAATAAACGCAATTTACTGAACATTTTCATACATAAGTTTACTTATACAATTTTCCATATGCAAGAGTTATTAAGATTCGAACATTATATAAATTCAATTAAAACAAAAAATATTAAAGACAAAAATAAAAGAATAAACGTATCTGCACACATGGCCACATCATCAAGCTTCTCCTTCATGCATCAGAACTCGGCTATAGTAACTCGACAAACCCAAAAAGCCCTAGCCGATCGCCTCAAGCAAAATCCCAAGCCTACAAACCGCCGTGAGCCACGCCGCTGCCATCCTGACCTCGCCTTGCCTCCCCTATCGGTCCGATCACTGATGGACGTCTATTGATGTCAAGAATTTAGCTGCCACCGCCGGTTAAATCAAAACCCTACTGAATTTTCGATCTCAATCCGAACATCAATTCGACGCAAAAACTATGCCGATGAACTCCCCATCGTCCACTCTACAAAACCCATAAATCAATTCGTCGATCTGCTGACACTCATCGACCCGCGATTAACGATCGTGAATGTTTCATCGATTTTTGGACACATCGAAATTCAAATTGAAAAATGAATCGTATATCTGACTTGTTCTCGTCGAGGGCTTCAAATCCAAATATAATTCGATATAGTTTGAAGAGATTTAATTTTTGGCTTTGAATTTTATTTGAAATTGCAATTGGAATTTAGGGTTCTGTCTGCCATTGAAAGAGAAGAAGCAAATAGAATTGCACGTACAGAAATGAAAAATAAGAAATAGGCTAGGGTTTATAACAAGATATATATAGGCAAAGTTGAAATAGAATAGATGGACACGATTGATTTACTCGTTGAACGATAAAATGGCCCGGAAAGCCCGTTCTGACTCCGGAATGAAATTTGGTCAACCTATATATCAAAATAAATGTTTTTGAATATTTTAAACGCAATGGAATAGGTTTCAAGTCCGAATTCCATCGTATGAAGAAGTTGTGCTAAAATCAAGTTATTTCAAATTGATTTCAATTAATTTCAATTAAATTGATTTCAAGGCGTTTCGAGTCCGTACGATCAAACAACAAGTCTGATTGCTACGAAACTTGAAATTCTATAATAATTCACCGTAACGGATCCGATGAAACAAGTTTCATCGAAATCCGAGTCAGTGGCTAAAATGGTTATTTTCCTATTAATTAAATAAATTAATAATTGATTAATTAAATCAAATTTTCAATTTCAATTCTAAAATTGACAATTCTTATCATTTTTATATTTCTAAATCATTCACACTAATTTAAACAAGTTTAGATGTCAATTTTAAATTGATTAATTCCTCAATTTCAGTGTTTAATTTCAATTTCATTAAATTCAGAAACTATAAATTAAGAATTCCTAAAAATCAATTTATTAAATATTCAAACCTTGTTATTCGAGTCTTACAATAAGAATATAACTAACAATGATTTTAAATCTTGGTTCTTAATATTCTTCCATTTTAACTTAATTTCAATTAACGTGCTATTTAATTACTTTTATTTGCAATTTGGTTTCCAATTTTATTTAACACACTAAATAAATAAATAACATATGTTAATTGTCACCTATTTACTTTTACTTACATTTATAAGTTTATTACTTACCAACACAGGTTATAATTCCATATATAACATTAATTTTATTTATTTACCATTAACATTGTATTATTTCATTAATTTATTCAATACTTACATTTGTTTTTCTTATATTCGATTTATAGCCTAGTATAACATTTACCTTAATTCCATTAATTGTAACCTTATTCAAATAGTTAAAATTTAACTTAAATTAGCATTATTACATCACATTTAAGTTATTATTTCATTAACGAATCACAAATTTCTGTTTTTCCAATATTAAATAACAAACATTAAATAAAATTAACAATTAAATTATCGAAAAATTTACGGGTCATTACATATGTAATATATAGTTTGAAAGTTATATTTTGAATTTGAAATAAATAATTTTCAAAAGTTGTTTAAAACTAAATTCTATATTTTATAATATACATATATGTGTTTATTTATTAATGTGTAATTAGTTTTAAAATCATTTTCAAGAATGGATAAAAGCTTTAAATATATATATACATACATATCCTTTGAAATTAAATAAGATTTATAAAAGGTTTAGTGTTCTTTTTTTAAAATACACTTGAACAAAGATTTGGATATATTCAAAACATAAAAACATAATAGTTCAAATTTGAATAGAATTTGATAAAAAAGATTTAATATACATTTTCTTTTAAAATATTTACATGGGATAAATAGAGTTGAATATATAAAAGCATTTATAAACATATTACATAACTAACAAAAATACAAACCTATCTAAATATAAGGTTAAAATAAAATTTAGGCGAAGGGATTAAAACATAAAATTTTATACTTGTAACACTTGTAAACAAATTATAACCAGTGTAGCTTATGCATGCCTTACGATTAACAAATGGCACTATAGTTTTCTTTTAAATTTAAAAATCAATAAAGAAAAGTGTAAGTATTTTATCATGAAACTAAACAAATGTAATAATATTATTTTGTACATTAACAAGTCAAAACCATGTAATAAGGAATTAAACAAGTGTCCCTAGTTTCATTTATTCTTTTTAAAAATAATAAATAAAAGGATTTTTATTCCTATATATATCTCTCTAACCTCTTTCTCATTTTCTTTCACAAAATCAAAACTAAAGAAAAGTAAATGTAAAACTTGGAAACTTACAAACCAGAGAAACAAAATAAGATTCAAAGAAAATTCAAAACAATCATTTAAAACCTGAAGCAATCAGATCAGATTGAACTCAAAAGATTTTCAAACCTGGAAACTTAAAACAAACTAGAAGCAAACTTCAACCTGGAAATAAAACCAGATTTTAAGTTCAACCTGATCGAGTAGTAGATTCAATTCATCTCAAATACATTTGAGCTTCAGATAAAAATAAATAAGTTTTAGATCATCTCAACATTTCCAGATCAGAGAAATAAAGTTGTTCTCTGTTTCTTTTTAACAAGTGAGTAAACTGCTTTCCTCAAAACTGTTCTCTATTTGCAAACCTATGAGTAAAACCCCTTTAATCTGATATATAATTGTTATTTGGTGAAATGAAGTTGTGAAAAATATTGGAATGTATGTAAATATGTCTATATACATACGTATATGTATATGTTTAGCTTTGCATGTCTGTTGTACATGCATTGATGCTCTATTCCAGGTTTACAATGGTTAAACAAAATTTGAAAATCAAAATCTCTTCACCTACTTTTTAATAGGCTTTAATGTTTGAAACAAAAAGTGTTCGAATTAACATGATTTGAGTTTAAGAATTTTTTTAAAAGAACAATTGGTTTAAGATTTTATGGAAAATCAAAATTTACAGTGAAACTGAAATGCATGTCAAAATCAAAGTATCTTAATTTCTCGAATTAATTATATAATATGATTTGCTTTCAGAAAAAATAATTTTTAAAAACAAAATCACGATATTTAGTTTAGTAAATCGCGAGAATTTATGAATTGAATATGAAATGGATTTTTGGCAATTCAAAGCGATCGGAGAGGAGATGGGTCTCGGGGTTACTTCTGGAGTTTCCTAGGTAGTCGTCGAGCTAGGAAAAAATAATCGAAGATTTTTCCGATCAATGTGGCTGGAATGGTGATGATTTAGGGTTTAATAGTTGGTTTGGTCAATGTTGTTGTCGGAGAAAATTCGTCGTCGTTGGAGCATCGGACTGGCTTAAGGGTGGTGGGATCGAGGTGTCATGTCATGACGCATCTCTGGTTGGGTCGACGAGGTTTTAGATGACCGGAGTTAGGTGATGCGAGGTGGATTGGTGACTGTGCCTTGTCCAGTTGTGGTTCAATCTTGCTCGTTTTCGATTTTCTGGTTATCTCGATGACCTGGGTGGTCGGAAAGGTCGAGAATGGTGACGATGACCTGGTGGTGGCATTAGCATGGACCGGAGGTGGTCAGATCGGGTGTACATGTGCACAGGGATTCTGGCATGTCTGGGTTAATGTGACGCCCCACCTCTATACCCACGCTAGCCAAGGACACTACAGGGTAATGCCATCAACTAAGACAGAGAATAAGGCTGGTTAGGAGCGACCATCTATAGCCTTGCTCTAATTATCTATTGAATACATCGACAATACACATACCAAGCAGGTCGACATACCCAATGAATACTTAAAACAAAACCATAGGTGGTTGGATCTATCAGAACAGAATATAACAACTCAAATGTAATATACATCACATAACAGTAGATCATCATATACACATACACTGATACAAAACAGAGTATACAAAATAATACATGTCGAGTGGTATAGCAAACCACAATATACAGACGAGTCCATAGAATACATATCAGAGTTACTACAAAATGGGACTACACAAAAAGCTTTAACAAAAAGGAACAAGCTGAATAGTCCATGCGGAAGCAAAATAGGCTAAGTCCAAAAGCACCTAACCTGAAACATCTCGGTCTAACCCGAGTATAAATTACACGGGTCAGTCTAGCTAAACAAATCAGTTAGATAAACTGAACAACAATAAACCTGTAAGGTTACAAAGCATAACAAATATCTCTAAAAGAGATAACACAATCATCTAACAAAAGATGAATTATATAGAACAAGCCTCGTATCATCGGCAACATATAGGAACAAAGGATACAAATATCCCAAATCAAGCCAAAAAGGCAATAAAAAATACCAATAAGGTATACAAGTTCCGCAAGGTAAACGCTACGCATCATGCGGCTCATAATGACCAACACCGAAGGGCGATACCAAGGGAATATACATATGAATGAAACATCAGAAAATTGCTCGAGCTCAGTACTGTACAAACAAGGATCCATGAGCCCGAAGACTCCAAAACCAATATCACCCATGCGGTTCATAACGACCAACATCGGAAGCGATACTAAAGGGCAACCCAATATCACCCATGCGGCTCATAACGACCAACATCGGAAGCGATACTAAAGGGCAACAAACCCGAAGGCACAAACCCGAAGGCACATACCCGAAGGCAACAAACTGTAGTGGTGAAGGTCAGAGACCCAGTACTGGACACCACTAACTGGCGGAATGTGTCACAACTCTCGAAGAGGAATCCGAAAAGTGTTAACGTATGTCCCATAACCACTCGTTCGGACTAGACGATTTACTATCCGTCAGTCACTTCCACACTCAAAGCAGTACAAAGTTTACCTCATGTCATCGATAAACCAAACCCGAGGGTCAAAACAATCAATTGAATAGGTCAGGGACTAATCGGAAAGATAAACGCACAGATTCATGGTCCGTGTTTTGCCCAACCATTTAATCACCCTTCCACTTCGCTCGAAGTGCGAAAGTGTGTGTTTTAAATAGAATTTATAAATTGGATAAACGAGCTTTTAAATGTGATCCGAGAGATTATTTTATAAAAACCCATGGATGAAGTCAAGAATAAGTTATCAATGCCAAAGATGCAATGACAACCACTAAAAAGCAACTTGAATCGATAAAATTTGGAAAACAAATCAAAATATGCAAAAATAGGCAAAACAGGCAAAACATGAGCAGGTCGGTCGACCGGTTGCAGGGCTCGGTCGGCTGGCCAGATGCAGGAAATAAAAAAAACTCGACATGAGCAGGTCGGTCGACCGGCTACAGGGCTCGGTCGGCCGAACTGCATATTTCTGCAGTTTCTGCCCTTTTTCCAATGAAATGCAATTTCTTCCAAAACACGATCGTTCGAGCAATGGACCTAAGGAGCCTTAGCCAATAGATACCCCAGCTCCATTAGCTCTCCGATTCGCTACCAAAAACATGTTCAAACATCAAAGTTAGGATCTTTAAAGAATTGAACCCAACACTAAAAATTTGGATATTCTCCAATTCAATCCAAACCAAAAGCAAGAGCATATGAACAAGGTGTTAGGAATTCATACCCAACATCTATGATATCAAAAGAGGTAGATGTGAGTTAAAAACTCACCTTTAATCTCACAAACAAAGAAGATGAAGGAGCTAAAACACAAGGAGAAGACCAACTAATCACTACTTCAACCCAACAAGCTTCAATCTAAGAACAAACAAGTATTTTCCTAAGTTAGGTTTAGGAAAACTTTCTGCAATTGAAGGAGAAAGAGTTGGAGAAGAAGAAGAGAGACTTACCTATGGCTTCTCTATGATTTTGGAGCAAGAAATCAAGTTACGAAGGAGAAACTAGGGCTTGCAATTTCTATTTCCTCTTCCCTTCCACCATTTTCAGTTTTGCTTGAGAAATGAAAATGAAATAAAGATGAAATGAAGAGAAGGGGTTGAGTTAGAGGGTTAATTAAGCTAGTGGGCTGAGCCCAAAGCCAAAACCCAATAGAAAATGGTCAAAATTTCACAAACTCCAAACATATCAAAGATTATACTCAAAAAGATCGCAAACGCCATTTTGGAACCAATAAGGGTAGTTTCGAGCTCCAATTAGGCCGTTTGCAAAAAGTAACATTTCGGACCTAAATCCGACTAACGACGCTATATTTAAATAAAACATTTAAATATAAAATCGTTAAATATGCGGGTTGTTACAGATCTCCCCTCCTTACAAAAATTGCGTCCCCGCAATTCCTGGAGACGATATTTGTAACAACTACATACATGCAACATTCAAAAGAAAAAGGAAATAAGCTTGAGTTGAAAAGACATACTCACCGTTTACAAGCTAAGATAGAAAACCCGGATAAGATCGCTCGATAAACTCTCTGGTTTCCCAAGTACAGTCATTTGGATTAACGGACCATTGAACCTTAACGAGCGGCACGTCCTTGTTTCGAAGGTGTCGCACCTCCGTGTCAAGCACGCGAATAGGTTGCTGTATAATAGATAAGTCCGGTGAGATCTCAAGCTCTTGCAAATCAGGAGAAGTAATAACAGAATTCGACTCCCGAAGACACTTCCGAAGTTGCGAGACGTGGAACACGTCATGAATGCCAGATAAATGAGCTGGAAGTGAAACTCTATAAGCCACAGGGCCAATACGTTCAGTAATAGAAAATGGCCCTACATAACGAGGAGCCAATTTTCCAGTCGTACTGAAACGCATAACCCCCTTCAAAGGAGAAACACGAATAAAAACAAGATCGCCGATCGAGAACTCGAGTGGCTTCCTACGGTTATCCGCGTAGGATTTCTGGCGGCTCTGTGCCTCTTTCATTCTCAATCGAATAAGATCAATTTTCTCAGAAGTATCACGAACAAAATCTGGACCAAGAATAAGCTTCTCTCCAGATTCCAACCAACATGAAGGTGATCGACATGGCCTTCCTTATAAGGCTTCGAAAGGAGCCATACCGATACTAGATTGAAAACTATTGTTGTAGGAGAATTCTACAAGAGGTAGATGATCCTCCCAGCTACCACCAAAATCAAAAATACAAATACGGAGAGGATCTTCTAAGATACGATTCACCCGTTCAGTCTGTCCGTCAGACTGCGGATGATAAGCTGTAGAAAAATTAAGCTTTGTTCCCAAAGCTTGCTGAAGACTCTTCCAAAAATGACTCGTGAATAAAGGATCACGATCACTTACAAAAAGAACTAGGAACACCGTGAAATCTCACGATTTCCTTAACATACAACTTAGCCAAATGCGAAGCAGTTCTATTAGACTTAATAGGGACAAAATGAGCAGACTTGGTAAGGCGATCAACAATAACCCAAATGCTAGAATGGCCTGATCTCGAACGAGGTAGGCCGTCAATGAAATCCATAGATATCTGATCCCATTTCCACAATGGAATCTCAAGAGGCTGAAGAAGACCCGAAGGACGCTGATGTTCGGCCTTGAAACGCTGACAAGTTATGCAATTGCTCACATAACTCGCCACATCGCGCTTCATGCCTTCCCAATAATAAAGACGACGCATATCGGCATACATCTTACTACTACCGGGATGAATAGTATACTTAGAACAGTGACAGTCATCAAGAATGTCATGCCTAAGTGCAAGATCAGAAGGCACAAAAAGACAGTTCTTCTTACGAAGACACCCATGAGAATCAATTCTAAAATCCGACAACGCCTCATCACAGGATCCAGACTCACAAAGCTGAATAAGATGCAACAAATCAGGATCACGCCGCTGAGCATCGGCAATACGATCCAACAAAATAGGTCGAGCTCCCAAGTTAAATAATAGGATAGGAGAATCAGAAGATGAACCTTGATTCCGAATTTCACAAAAAGATAGAGTCTCAAGAATATTCCATTCGGCAAGCATCATGGAAACAACAGCCGAATGTTTGCGACTAAGCGCATCTGCAACACGATTACCCTTACCAGGGGTATATAGGATATCAAAGTCATAGGAGGTAAGAAACTCGAGCCAACGTTGTTGCCTCATATTGAGTTCCTTCTGAGTGAACAAATACTTCAAAGATTTATGATCGGTATAGAGAATGAAGCGCTCACCTAACAAATAGTGTCGCCAAATCTTCAAGGCAAAGACAATGGCGGCAAGCTCAAGATCATGAGTGGCATAGCGGACTTCATTCAGACGCAGTTTCCTAGAAGCATAAGCAACTACCCGATCTTTCTGCATAAGAACAGCACCGAGACCACTACCACAAGCATCGGTGTAGACAACAAGATCATGATTCCCCTCGGGAACCACAAGAATAGGAGCATTAGTGAGAAGTTCCTTCAATGTCAGAAAGGAAGCTTCACACTTGTCGGACCAATCAAAACGAATGCCTTTCCGAGTAAGGAAGTGAGAGGAAGCACAACACGGGAAAAGTCCTTAATGAACCGACTGTAATAACCTGCCAATCCAAGGAAACTACGAATCTCATGAACATTCTCAGGCCTCTTCCAATACTGGATGGCTTCGATCTTTGAGGGATCGACAGAAATGCCATCGGAAGATACAACATGGCCTAAGAACTTAACCTTATTCTCCCAAAAGTTGCACTTGGAGAATTTGGCTCTAAGCTGATGACGACGAAGAATACTCAAGGCAATTCTCAAGTGATTAGCATGCTCGACTTCAGACTTAGAATAAATAAGGATATCATCAATGAACACAAGAACGAACTTATCGAGATATTCCCGGAATACCCGATTCATGAGATCAACAAAGAAAGCAGGAGCGTTCGTCAAACCGAACGGCATAACGAGCCACTCGAAAGAACCATATCGAGTGCGGAAAGCTGTAAGAGGTATGCTATCCTCCGCGACTCGTAACTGATGAAAACCTATGGCAAGGTCAAGCTGAGAAAAGACCTTAGCACCACTCAATAGATCGAACATATCATCGATCCTAGGCAATGGATACCTATTCCTAATGGTTAACTCGTTAAGCTTGCGATAGTCAATGCAAAGCCTAAGAGTTCCATCAGACTTCTTCACGAAGACAACCGCGGACCCCCACGGAGAAAAACTTGACTGAATCAACTGCTTGGACTCAAGCTCTAAAAGCTGCTTTTTGAGTTCCTCATTTTCCCTTGTAGACATCCTCGTAGGAGGACGACTAACTGGCTGCGCGCCTGGAATGAGATCAATGCGGAACTCAATTGCCCGCTTAGGTGGCAAACTCGATACAGGCTCAAAAACATCAGAAAAGTCACAAGCAATAGGAATACGAGATATATCATCACCATCTCGCGAATCAAGAGAATACAAAGCCATTTCGGAATTATCCACATCCCAAAGAATAAGAGATAGCTGAGTAGGCGAATCCGGATGTCGAAGATATAAAATTCTCTCCGAACAAATAATCCTGGCATAAGTCCATACCCAAAATCATATCAAATCCCAGACAAGGAATAACGTGCAGATTCGCACGAAAAGAAAAGCCGCATAAAACAATCTCAACATCATCACAAAGTAAACTAAGGGTCGCGGATCCCCCAATAGGATTCGCAATCCTCAATGAATTAACCAAAAAAGAAACATCCAAAGATAAATCATCAACGAGCTGTTTCGATACGAAAGAATGTGAAGCACCCGTATCGAAAAGAACTCGAATACCATGATCATGGAATAAAATAGAACCTTCCAAAATAGATAGAGAGATACCTTTGGGATGAGAAGGACCTTCAGAAGCCTTAGCAGCATAAAGCCTGCTAGACTTAGCACTAGCCGGAACAGTAGGGCAAGCTGAAACTTGATGACCTTCCTTCTTGCAATATCGGCAGAAGAGAGGTTTAGGACAAGCTCGAATAATATGATCCGGAGAACCACAATTAAAACACTTTCGAACGAAAGGTGTTCCGGAAGACTGAGGCTGAGAACCAGGACCACCAGTCTTCTTCTTCTTAGAAGGAAAAGGCCTGGACTTCTGAATTGGAAACAGCCTCTTGTTGGGGTTCTTGGAAACCTCGACATCAACATCACTATCACACTCCTTCTCGACGGTCTCGAGGTGAAGTGCCGAATGTAACGACCCAGAATTTTTAGAAATTAAAATTTGAATATTTAATAAATTTTAAATATTAATAAGTGAATTTATAAGTCAAATAAATTTTTATTTGAATTATTGAATTTAATTGGATAATTAAATCGATAATTTAATACGTTAAATTATGGAAATAATTGAAAATATAGTTAAATATGATTGAAAATGATTTGTAAAATTTTATTTTATCATATGGGAGTTAGAACGATATTTTAGAACTTTTAAAATCGAATTAAAAGTTAATTTGTGAAAATTGAATATTTTAATATTAAAATCGACTAGTAAAAATAGTCAATTTTTGAACAGTCTCAGAATTGAACGAAACTAGTTCCATTGGATCCGTAATAGTTAGTTATTACCGGATTTCATATTTCGTGTCAATCGGAGCTATCGTTTGATCGTGGCAGCTCGAAACGCATCGATTTATTTTTAATTTAAATTTGACGAGTAAAAATAGCCATTTTTCAAAAAGTCTCGGATTTCGACGAAACCAGTTTCATCGGATCCGTAATGTGATATTATTGTAAGGTTTCAAATTTCAAGTCAATTGGATTTACCGTTTTTCCGGTACGAATTAAAACGCCTAGAAATCGACTTAAATCGGTTTAATTCAAATTGAGCGTTTACAGCCATAACTCGCACAGATGTCCGAATTAGCTTCCGAAACCTATTCCATTGTGTCCGGAACGCGGGATAAACCTTAGAAACGCTGGTTACGGCGCGTAAATCGGAGTTCGGAATTTCCGAGATGAATAGTGTTTCGGTTTTCTCTATAAATAGCCCTTCATAAATTAAAAAAGAAAAAAAATAAAAACAAAACCCTAATTCAGTGCTAGCCGCCACTTTAGCATGTATGGCCAGAATTTTCTCAACTTCATCCCCCCAAATCTCCAAATCCATCAAGAATTAGCAGAAATGTTCAACTAGAGAATTGAAGAGGGCGACGAGAGCTTGGAGATCAACGGTGGAGATCGTGTTTGGTGTCGTGTGGAGTGAGCTACAGGGGGCCGTTCTCTACAGCTGTGCACGCATCTCGAGGGTAGAGGGGGAGGCCGAGCCTTATGCCCTTCAGGCCGAACATGGTGGAGGAGGAGAGCTTCGAGTTGCAACGTCTTGATCGAGTTATCGTTGAGTATTGATGTTGCATAATTAAACCCTAATTATCTAAAAGTGGGTTCTCTTGCACGGTTTGAGTTACTGAAGGGGACGTGGGGGGAAGAAGAGAGGAAGGAGGGCTGTGATTTGCTTGGGGATGGATCCTATGGCTCTAAGTTGATGAAGGTTTAAATTAGTTTATTTAGTTGTAAATTATGAACATAAATCGTGTACAAACTTCAATAATTCATAACTTTTTCATACGAGGTCGAAAACGCGACAAACCAGTTGCGTTGGAATCGTATGGACGAGAACTACGCGATGGAGTTAGTTTGGAGTCGTTTGGAGTTAGCGAGAATTTTGGGTAAAATTAAACGTCCGTTTAATTTTATTCGAAATAAATCGCTAAAACGGAAATTAAAACCAAGGTGAGAATTTCTCACTCAATCGAATAGGTTTCGATTTTATTTTAAATAGTTAGATTTAAAATATTTGAATGCATGTTTGAATGTTGATTAATATCTATTGATTGTTAAAATAGACATTATACGCCGTTAGTAAGCGGATGTTATTTAATAAAAACATATACCGCGAATATTTCATAAACAGTGAAATTGGTATTATATATAATAGCAATATATATATATATTGGCATATGTATATATTGGAGTTATTGATTTCCCGCATTTTTTGTTTAGCGGATGAGACCCTACTGCGCCGTTATTAAGCGGATAATATTTAATAAGAACATGTACCGCGATAATTTCGTACTGGAGCGAAATTGGTATTGTGCTAATGTTTTTGGATGCAGGAAAACAGGTTGGAGGGATCCAACTGGATTCCTCAACAGTATTTATTTGATTTCAGATATTTTGATATTTGATTGATTGTCATATCGATATATGATATCGTTGTAGTCGTGATTGACTATTTAGTGTGTAGCATCATTGGACCAAATTTGGAATTTTAAAATGATTTTAAAGTGATTTTAGAAAATATACGTTTTATAGAATAATTCTTGAATTGATCCATTTTAAATAAATAAACGTTATAATTTTTAATGTTATAAAAATTATGATTTTTGTGAAATATAGTTAAAAACTGATTTTTGAGAATATGATGCTAATGATTTATAAAATAGTTTAATCGGGATTTTAGAATTCATTGTGAAAAGTTTAAATATAGGATTTATAAAATTTAATTATTTTATGAATCAAAATGGTGAAATTATAAAGGAAATTAAAGACGTTTTAAAAGAATAATATAAATTGAATTATATTAAGAGATTTATAAATGGATATTTATAAATTAGAATATGGACATTATAAAACGAGTTTTTATAAGTGTTTGAATGAAGTGAAAATGAATTTCATTAAAGAATGAAATTTATAGAATTTAAATGGTGAAGTTATAAGAATGGAATTTATAGAATTTTATACGGTAAAGTTATAAATGGAATTTTTATAAGCAGTAGGTTTATAAAATTTATTAAGTTATTAAAATAATGATTTTGGATAAATGAATGAATCTTATAAGTTATAAGATTTATAATTTGGGAAGTTAAAAAGAACGATTTTGTAAAATAATCGTTTTATAAGTATTTAACTTATAATATGAACTTTTAGTTTATAATTGAGTCATAAACTGGAATAGGTTAATAAAGAATTTATAAAAAGGAAGTTTTTATAAATAAATAGAAATGGAATTTATAAACGTTGTTTTATAAATTCACAAACGACTTATTTTGATAAGTAAATTGTTATGATTTATTTATGGAGTTATATTCACGTTTTGATAGTGAATAATACTTTAAAATAAAATGAATAAAAGAATTTATAAGAAGGAAGTTTTTATAAATAAATAGAAATGGAATTTATAAACGTTGTTTTATAAATTCGCAAATGACTTATTTTGATAAGAAAATTGTTAAAACCTATTAATGGAGTTATATTCACATTTTGAATAGTGAATAATCCTTTGAATTAAATCGAATAAAAGGATGAAATGTGTTAACGTGGTATATTCACGTTTTTGAATTGTGAATAATACGTTAAAGAAATTGTTTTGAATGTGATATTTTAAACAGAATTAAAACGATCTAACGATGTTTCAAATGTGTTGAGATTCGAAACCATAGATTTCAACATTTATTGTTGAAATAGACGTTTTCGAGAAATAAAAGGAAATGGTGGACTATAACAATGTTGTTATAGTAAATGATTTCCGAAAGGAAATGTTTTGTATAGTATTGGGGATTTATATATCTATTTTAATTTCGAATCCCTATACTAGTGATTTTGGGTCGTCGTAACGATGTTTTACGTGACATTCGTTTTGGCCCAAATAAATATGTTTAAGAGAATGATTTCCTTAATAGAATGAAATATATACTTAATTTCGATTGAAGTATATTGAATATTTTCTAAGTGTTGAAAATAAATAAATTTCGTGAATTACTTATTTAATAAGTATGGAAATGTTTTTCCAATGTGAAATGAAACGTTTAGAGAATTTATCTTTTTGAAGATAAATTGAAATGGATAATTGAAATTGTATATGCATGGATATTTTGAAATATAAATTCATTATGGAATTTATATGTGAAAGTGGAATTTGTATGAAAATAGATATTGATTTATTTTTGAAATATTGAAATTATATATCTAGTGAAGATATTTTGGAAAATAAATAATTTGGAAAATTATTTGGAAACTGGTGATGTGTGCATATCCAGTGATAGTTCAATAACCGACTATCAATATTTCCCTTTGAATGGGTAATTGATGTGATTTGTTTGAATGTGAATGCTACACTTATTTTTAAATAAGCGCTCACTATTCGGGTTAACCGGGAAAGGACCATGGGGTCGTATAACCCATTCCGAATATGTGATACGTCGTTATGATAGCATTGAAGATCGGTGTTGAAGACCCGGTATTTGCGAGAGCGATAGGATGACCTGTCGATTTACTCTGCACCGAGTTGCTCCGGTATAGAGTTCTCCATATGTGATGGTGAATCCGATCAGGATTGTGAATATCCGGATTGCAAGGACTTCTTTGTAAGTGCCTTCGGTTTTGTTCGAGCCCGGAACAGACTTGTATGGATTGTGTGTCTGACATTACAAGTTGAGATATAAAGCCGATTTCTTTCAAATATATTTCTGTTGGTGGCGGAGGATTTATTCTTTTAGCTTAACACCCTTCTCTGAGACGTACGAGCTCAGAGGTTATATAGTTGAAGTTATCAGCGATATACTCCCAATTTGGTAATGTGATATGCTGAGTGATGCTGAAATGATCATTGTGTTGATTATTGTGATAGGATCGTTTATTTGATCGTCTATCTTAGTGATCATTGTGTTGATCATTTGTTGACCCAAAGCATGGCTTTTGTATAAAGTATGTTTTTGTGGACGTGACTTCGTCGAACCTCACACCCCGGAAATGGTCAAAACAGGAAAGATGCAGCAAGGTTATGAGGGGTAGCACCCTTTAGGGTATGTACATTTCCTTCTGGATAGAGGTGGTATCATGGTATGGAGCCCAGATATTTAACCTATGTGGTTACTACGAATTTATTACTTTGTGGTTGTTGGTTTTCGGGATCCCGTGAGAAAGGTCGTTTACGATCGGGGAATGGCGTGCTCGTGTCAGTAGTTACCCAGTTAGGGGTAACCCGGCCTTGTGTTGGCAGAGTTCCGGTTTGGTTCTCGGGGATGTCTTTCCAGAGGCATTCTCATGTGGCAATGGGAAGTTCCTTGGCCTGACCATTTGTTGGAAATCCAAAGAAACAATACGTGACTTGTACGGTTTTAGTTGTAGAACCTGCTTCCTCAGGAAGTAGCTATAGTAGGCATAATATAATGGTACCTACGCTGGCTAAGATTTATATTCTACTTTCGAAATGAATTTCTTCTACACTATGCACTAATAATAATATCAAAATTGATTTGATTTTAATACGTATCTATCATAAGGAGAAATCTTCTCCAAGTCTGCGTTTGCATTGTGTGTGTGGCAGGAGGTCTTATGGTAGTCTCATTTTTAAAAGCATTGCGAATTGAATTTAAAAATATTCCTCTGTTTTGATTTTAAAGATAAATAAACTGTTTTGAGTTCTCACACCAGTCACATGACTGAATTGGAGTTTATTGTTTTCCTTCCTAAACTCTGGGTGCCCACAAATTTCCACACGGGCAGTAAAGAGTTAGGTTTATCAGGATATTCTGGATATTCTGGAGTTGCTGGAGGCAAGCTGGATGGCATGGCGTATTACTTATATAGTATTTCTTTTTCCGCTGCACTGTTTGTTGTTGTTGTACACTCTGATGATATGATGTAATGTAATGTGATGTAATGTAATAACTGATATAGTTCTTTGTTTAAAGATTATTCATTTATTATTATATGTTGTTCCGCTGCGAATTGTGAGATTCTGATGTTGTTCTGTTGTTTTCTGTTCCGTCCTATTTTCTTCTGTTTTTTTTCTTTTTCCTCTATTCTCTTTCCTCTTCTCTATTCTATGTTCTCTATTCTCTTTTCTTCTATTTTAAAATTTTCTTCTATCTTATGTTTTCTCTTCCCTCTATTATCTATTTTCTTTTTCTTCCATCTTTTTCTCTCTTTTTCTTTTCTTAAATTTTTCTTAAAAACCCTCAGTGTTCGGTTTTCCGTCGTTCGATTCCTCGGCAGTCGATAAAGTGAGTGTCGATGTCGAATTTTCGGAAGACGAAGAATCGGGTCCTGACACCGAATCAACCAACTCCTCAAAAGAAAGCTTAAGTTGGAGCAACAAAGATTTCTTAAGATACTTCTTAAGACCAAAAACAAACTTCAAATTCTTCTTATAAGAAGTGCTGATGAATTCAAGACCATACTTAGATAAAGCCTCGAATGATGTAACATACTCAGAAACAGAAGATTTCCCTTGCTTCAACTCAAGGAAGCGACGAGTCAATAAAACTTTTTCAGATTCGGGAACGAACTTGAGTTCAAATCGCTCTAGAAATTGAGTCCAAGAAAGAGTAGACTCATCAATCTCGGCTACAAGAAGCTCATACCAATCAAGGGCACGCTCTTGTAATAAGCTAGAAGTTACAAGAACTCTATCATGGTCAGAAAGATCCATGCGAGAAAAGATACGCTCGCACGTGCGGAACCAAGCTTGGACTTCAAGAACAGACTCGGAGCCTTTAAACGGCTTTCCCCCAAGATGAGCAAAATCACTGCACTGGTGTGCAAAAGCAGACTTACGAGGTGGAGACACTCGGGGAAGAACTGGAGGCTGAGTGCTCCTAAACAATTCCATAAACTGATCAGCAGACATATAAACGCCATCCGGATGTGAGCCACTGGATTGCCCAGCATCCGAACGTCGTCCCCTGCCTCTTCCAGCCATACGCTGAAGGTAAGATAAGAACTAGATTATTCACAAGGTAGATATTGCAATATGGAATACTACAGAATAGAAATGCATTCCTAGACGTATTCCCAACTCTATCTAACCTTAATGGAATAAAGAGACACGATGATTCAAAGATTTGTATCACTTGTACACTTTGATGTACCGTAATATGTGCATCTATTCTTTGTTTATCATATTTTGTTCTGAACTCAGCTTTGATACCACGCTGTGACGCCCCACCTCTATACCCACGCTAGCCAAGGACACTACAGGGTAATGCCGTCAACTAACACGGAGAATAAGGCTGGTTAGGAGCGACCATCTATAGCCTTGCTCTAATTATCTATTGAATACATCAACAATACACATACCAAGCAGGTCGACATACCCAATGAATACTTAAAACAAAACCATAGGTGGTTGGATCTATCAGAACAGATATAACAACTCAAATGTAATATACATCACAGAACAGTAGATTATCATATACACATACACTGATACATAACAGAGTATACAAAATAATACATGTCGAGTGGTATAGCAAACCACAATATACAGACGAGTCCATAGAATACATATCAGAGTTACTACAAAATGGGACTACACAAAAAGCTTTAACAAAAAGGAACAAGCTGAATAGTCCATGCGGAAGCAAAATAGGCTAAGTCCAAAAGCACCTAACCTGAAACATCTCGGTCTAACCCGAGTATAAATTACACGGGTCAGTCTAGCTAAACAAATCAGTTAGATAAACTGAGCAACAATAAACCTGTAAGGTTACAAAGCATAACAAATATCTCTAAAAGAGATAACACAATCATCTAACAAAAGATGAATCATATAGAACAAGCCTCGTATCATCGACAACATATAGGAACAAAGGATACAAATATCCCAAATCAAGCCAAAAAGACAATAACAAATACCAATAAGGTATACAAGTTCCGCAAGGTAAACGCTACGCATCATGCGGCTCATAATGACCAACACCGAAGGGCGATACCAAGGGAATATACATATGAATGAAACATCAGAAAATTGCTCGAGCTCAGTACTGTACAAACAAGGATCTATGAGCCCGAAGACTCCAAACCCAATATCACCCATGCGGCTCATAATGACCAACATCGGAAGCGATACTAAAGGGCAACCCAATATCACCCATGCGGCTCATAACGACCAACATCGGAAGCGATACTAAAGGGCAACAAACCCGAAGTCACAAACCCGAAGGCACATACCCGAAGGCAACAAACCGTAGTGGTGAAGGTCAGAGACCAAGTACTGGACACCACTAACTGGCGGAATGTGTCACAACTCTCGAAGAGGAATCCGAAAAGTGTTAACGTATGTCTCATAACCACTCGTTCGCACTAGACGATTTACTATCCGTCAGTCACTTCCACACTCAAAGCAGTACAAAGTTTACCTCATGTCATCGATAAACCAAACCCAAGGGTCAAAACAATCAATTGAATAGGTCGGGGACTAATCGGAAAGATAAACGCACAGATTCATGGTCCGTGTTTTGCCCAACCATTTAATCACCCTTCCACTTCGCTCGAAGTGCGAAAGTGTGTGTTTTAAATAGAATTTATAAATTGAAGAAACGAGCTTTTAAATGTGATCCGAGAGATTATTTTATAAAAACCCGTGGATGAAGTCAAGAATAAGTTATCAATGCCAAAGATGCAATGACAACCACTAAAAAGCAACTTGAATCGATAACATTTGGAAAACAAATCAAAATATGCAAAAATAGGCAAAACAGGCAAAACATGAGCAGGTCGGTCGACTGGTTGCAGGGCTCGGTCGGCTGGCCAGATGCAGGAAATAAAAAAAACTCGACATGAGCAAGTTGGTCGACCGGCTACAGGGCTCGGTCGGCCGAACTGCATATTTCTGCAGTTTCTGCCCTTTTTCCAATGAAATGCAATTTCTTCCAAAACGCGATCGTTCGAGCAATGGACCTAAGGAGCCTTAGCCAATAGATACCCCAGCTCCATTAGCTCTCCGATTCGCTACCAAAAACATGTTCAAACATCAAAGTTAAGATCTTTAAAGAATTGAACCCAACACTAAAAATTTGGATATTCTCCAATTCAATCCAAACCAAAAGCAAGAGCATATGAACAAGGTGTTAGGAATTCATACCCAACATCTATGATATCAAAAGAGGTAGATGTGAGTTCAAAACTCACCTTTAATCTCACAAACAAAGAAGATGAAGGAGCTAAAACACAAGGAGAAGACCAACTAATCACTACTTCAACCCAACAAGCTTCAATCTAAGAACAAAAAAGTATTTTCCTAAGTTAGGTTTAGGAAAACTTTCTGAAATTGAAGGAGAAAGAGTTGGAGAAGAAGAAGAGAGACTTACCTATGGCTTCTCTATGATTTTGGAGCAAGAAATCAAGTTACAAAGGAGAAACTAGGGCTTGCAATTTCTATTTCCTCTTCCCTTCCACCATTTTTAGTTTTGCTTGAGAAATGAAAATGAAATAAAGATGAAATGAAGAGAAGGGGTTGAGTTAGAGGGTTAATTAAGCTAGTGGGCTGAACCCAAAGCCAAAACCCAATAGAAAAAGGTCAAAATTTCACAAACTCCAAACATATCAAAGATTATACTCAAAAAGATCGCAAACGCCATTTTGAAACCAATGGGGGTAGTTTCGAGCTCCAATCGGCCGTTTGCAAAAAGTAACATTTCGGACCTAAATCCGACTAACGACGCTATATTTAAATAAAACATTTAAATATAAAATCGTTAAATATGCGGGTTGTTACAGTTAAGGTCTAAAATAAAGGATTGGAGAAGAAGCATATGCCTCAGGTTTGGTCTCAGGGATTTGGTCTGTTGGCTTGTGATTGTTCTCATGTTGTTCCCGAATGATTACAACAGTTTTAAAGGTTAAAGAAAAAAAGGGTGATTTGGGGATTTGAGATTTAGATAAATTAATTTAAAATTTATTTAAGTATTTTATTGTGTATCCTTTATTTAATTAATAAGTATATTTAAATAAATTTTGATATTGTGATTAAGTGGTTAATAAAAAAAGATGAAGTGTTTAATTTGCTAATTAACTTAAGAATCTTAAGTTAATTTATATGTCAATGACAATTAATTCCAAGGATTATTAAATAGAGATTAAATGTTGATTAAAAATAATTGATTTGTTTTTTTAAATAATAAATTAATCCATAAGTATTTTCAAATGTAGTGAATAAAGGATCATTAATTTGAAATTTAATGATAATTACTTAGTAAAGGTTAATTAAGTATTAATTAAGGATTAATTAAGTTGTTATGAGTTAGGTAATTAATGATGGATAATTAAAGGATGATTACTTAATGAAATTAATTAAGTATAATTACTTAATGTAATTAATAAAAGATTATTACTTAATGTGATTAAGGTATAATTACTTTGTGTAATTACATTAAAGGATAATTAACTAAGATTAACTAATTTAAGTAGTTAAAGGTAATTAATTACTTAAAGATAATTACTTAATTAAAAGTAATTAATTAATGATTAAAATTGAATAAACAAGTGATTAAAGGATAATTACTCAATGTAATTAATTTATGATTTTTTATATAAGTGATTAGGGATAATCACTTATTATAATTAATTAAAGATAATTAATTAAATGGTAACTAATTAAGGATTAGTTAATTATGTAATTAACTTAAGGTAAATTTATTTGATTAATTAAGGGATTATTAATTAATTATGAATAATTAATTAAGATGGATAATTAATGTTGATTAATTAATTTCATAAATTAATATCCAATGGGTTGTAATTCATTAAGGTTGATTAACCAGGATTAGAAATTTATTCATAAGTAATTAATCGGGTTTAAGTTAATTATAATTGGATAGTTAATCAATTTTGCATTTGAATGATTGGATTCTATTGGATGCTTTGAATTACTTGACATCTCTAATGTGTGATGTCTATGATATGAATTGTTTTAAATTGAGTTGTGAACTGTGATCTATTTACCGTGATGAATTTACTTATCTACCTGTGAATGAAAGGTAAGCGTTATAGGGTTATACCGCTTATCGATATTGTTATGCTTGAATTGATTATGGTTGTGATATTCTATTATTGTGTGTAAAACCCCTGGACTACACCACCTACACACAAATATGGATTTCACGAGGAATTGGTTAAGTCATAGATATTTTGAATTTAAATATTATTTTGTTTTAAAGTTGAATTTTAAATCCAAATGGTTTGGAAGTGAAATTGAGTTGAATATGAAAAGCTTTTGGAAAGGAAGTTTTAAAATTGAAATTTAGTTTGAATATAATATATCTTGTTTAAGTTTTGAAATTAATTTGGAAATCGTGGTTTAAAAAGGATATACGGGTAATATATAATATATATATATGTATATATATATATATATGTATGTATGTATGTATGTATATATTTGCATTGAAAACCATTTAAGTATTTCAAATGAATTGTTTTGGGGTTTTAAATAGAACTTGCCGAGAATATGGCAGTCCGCTAATATTTCAATATATACTTTGAAAGGCTATATCTTAAGTAAATTTAATTGGATTTACACAAAGTGAAAAGCATTTTTTTCCAAATAATAACAGCTTTCGTATTACGAAAGAACTTATAGTTTTTGTTGAAGGAGTTTCAAATTTGAATTGAAAATAGTTTTGAAAGCTATGAATGAATTTTTCTTAAAGATTGGTGGACTTTGTTACCAAATTGAAAAGGATCTTAAATGGGTGAATCTTTTGTTTAAAAGATTAAAGTGAAAAATTGTTTAAACCATTCAAAATGAAAGGTTTGGCAAACAAGGGTTGAAAGTTGTGACTTAACTAAGATCCCAATAGATCCATATGCTTTTTAAATAAGCGCTCATTATTCGGTTTAGCAAGGAGAGGACTTTATGTCATAAAACCCATTCTTAATAGTGAAACGATGAAATGGGTAGCATTTGAAAACGGTGGTGAAGACCGGGTATTTTCGAAAATGAAAGGATTACCTGTCGAATGAGTCTTCACTAAGTTGCTTCGGATAGAGATCTCCGTATGTGATAGGGAGTCCAATCGAGATGTGAATACCCGAATTTGCAAGGGCTTATTTGGAAGTGCCTTCGGTTCCGTTCGAACCCGGAACGGACTTGTATGGATGTATGTCTGACATTACACTTTGAGATGTAAAGCTGGCTTCTATCAAATACATTTCTTTTGGTGGCGGAGAATTTATTCTCATAGCTTAACACCCTTCTCTAAGATGTACGAGCTCAAAGGTTATGTAGTTGATATTTACTAGTGATATATTCCCAATTTGGTAATGTGGCATACTAAGTGCTACTGATCATTCGTTGATTGAAGCATGGCTTTTGTGAAAAGTGTAGCTTTGTGGACGAGACTTTGTCGAACCTCACAACCTGAAAATGGTCGAAACAGGAAGAATACGGCAAGGTTATGAGGGTCGCGCCCTTTAGGGTATGTGCATTTCCTTCTGGGTAAAAAGTGGTATCATGGTATGGAGCCCAGATACTTAACTTATGTGATCGTTGGAATTGTTGGTGTTGAGGGCTCTCGGATAAAGGTCAGTGACGATCGAGGGATGGCATACTCGTGTCAGTAGTTACCTAGTTACAAAGTTAACCCGGCCTTGTGTTGGTAGAGAGCCGGTTAGGTTCTTGGGGCGCCCCTCCAGAGGCGTACCCATTCGGTGAGGAAGTTCCTTAGCTTGACCATTTGTTGGAAGCCCAATCACCCAATACATGCCCTGTACGGTTTTAGTTGTAGAACCTGCCATTTAACATGGTAGCTATAGTAGGCATACTCTAATGGTACGTATGCTGGTTAAGATTTATATTTTACTTTTGAAATGCTTTCTGCACTATGCACTAATAATAATATCAAAATGATTTTCGCGTATCAAGCATGCTTGACTATCATAAAGGAAATCTCCTCCAATTGTGCGTTTGCATTGTGTGTGGCGGGAGACCTTATGATAGTTACATTTTCCAAAAAAACATTGCGGGTTTCTTTTTACTTCTTTTGTTGTTTGTTTTTGTTCAAAACAATTATTTTTGTTTGCTCACACCAGTCCCATGACTGACCTGGAGTTTATTTTTCCCTTTCTAAACTCTGGATGCCCACAATTTTCCACACGGGCAGCCTAAAGTCAGGTTTTCAGATAATTAAATAGTAAATGTAGATTCAATAACATTCAGTCTATGGATTTGGCAATCACATTATGCACCGAATTTGCTTATGGTGGTTCGAGTTTTTGGTTTGGAATCTTTGGAGCTTGGCATTGAAGACATTTTCTTTCGTTGTTGTTTTGTATCTCTGATAATGTTGAACATTTCATTTGTATCATTGTTGTATCAAATGTTGTGTACCTGTAACGACCCGCTATTTTCAACCATTTGCATCCATACATGCCAGACTTGAATTGCTTAATATATCAGATTGTTAATTTAAAATTTGGCAAATCTAAACATATAAAGCAAATAGATCAATCACAGAATCACAAACATAGAGTAATCCAATATTACGCAACGGAATAAATAGTAGTTATGTAGCTACTATACAGACATCAGAGTTAGAAATACAATGCAACGGAATATCTCACCATAGTGAAGTCTCCAATACGAACCGATGACTTCTCTGGACCAATCAACTGGAAAAGATGAAAGCTGAATCGATAGTTGGATCTCCAAACGAAGCTCCAAACTCCAAAGATGAGTCTCGAATGTCGTATCACTCAGTCTGACCCGAGCGTAAAGAAAAACACAAAACACTCGAGTCAGGATTAACATTCTTATATCAATAAATCTAACTCAAGTGAAATATCAACTGAAATATAATTAACTTAAAGGATGTTTGTGATAACCATCCTCTAAGGATCCATGGAACTATCTACAATGTAGAAATATACACTATAACACCGTGGTTATTTAAAATTAATTCATACTTCAAAACCAAAAATGTCATTTCCTTTTCAAATAGATCTATTTCCCAAAATGGTATGAATAAATTAAAGAATTTATAAGGTAAGGTATTTGCAATTTCCTCAAAAATCTACTTGACTTTCCCACTCAAATTAATTCAATCTCAATTTATCAATTTCCATTCAAGTCAGTTTTCCAAATAACAAATTCAAATTATATTGATTTCGAATATAGATCTGAATCACAATTTTACCATTTAATTTCCAGTATATTTCAAAGATTTAATATTCAGCATTTCGAAGTTAAATTTAACAGTTTTGCTACAGATCTCGATTTAACCTCATTTTTTTTTTAGTATTGAGATATTCACTTAATAAACTCAGTATTATTGAATAACCTTAATCTATTATTAGATTAAATATTCCTTTCGATTTGTTTAAACATTAAATATCATTTAATCACTTTAAATCAAAAATCAACTTAAAAAAATCAAATCTTAAACTTCGAATTCAATAGTTCAAATCGATTTAATTAATTAGAATTCTTAATTAGACACATATTTACTTAATTCCACTTTATCTTCCTTAACTTATACAAATCCTTGAAAATCTTTTCAAAGTATAATACTTAGGCATATTATATTAATTAAATCAAACTTTATTAGATTTAAGTTTATTATTAAATCTACTTTATATAAAAACTTAAAGATATTTCCAATATTTAATAAAACCATATATATATTCCCTTTCAAAATCATAGAAAAAGTATTTATATGTATATATATAGCAATGGAGTCTGTATATAATTTCTTATCCTATGGTCAAGTGATATGGATATTTATCATTTCAATCCGTAATTTAAATATATATAGGTAGATATCATTTCCCCTCCCAATCCCAAACTCAATTCAAATGAAAGTCGCTTGGGTCTATCATTTCCACCCATAATGAAGGCAACATGAGATGTGGATGAAATTGTGTACATGGGTTTTTGTATTTAACATAGGCTTGCGTTGATTTGGTGTATGAAAGGCAAGAAATAAATGTTTTGAACGGTAGAGGAATTATAGGATTTCATTCCTATTAAATACAAATAAGAAAAAAGCAAGTGTAAAAGAGATGAATAATTCACACGTGAAGTATAAGGCAAGATTTTTCATTCCTTTTAAAATGCACAACTGATGATTTTAACAGCTAAGGTAAGAATCAAAAGTGTGCGCATTAGAGAAGCAATAATTAAATCGAAACGCGTGCCCAAAATTTATAACAAAGTAACTTGCTTTGAATTTATTTGTTTCGTATTTATTTAGTAAAATATACGCTAAAGTATATTTCAGAAAATAACATATCATTTATATAACGCCAAATAATTTAAACAAGAATGGATATAAAACGTACCAAATAAAACGTATAATAAGATAGCTATTTACACATTATTTATTTCTTAATTCAAAATTTGATTTGTTACATCCATTTGATTTGTTTATTACTTTACAAAAAAACGGATGTATATACATATAAAAGAAACGTATAAATTTATTTCTTTTTACACATTATTTATTACAAAATTTAAAAGTATATAACCAATTTAAAAGAAACAGAATTGGAACAAATGTTGTACAAATATATACAGTTTAAATAAAAGATTTGGAAGTTAAAAATTTAAATTTAAAATTTCAATTAAAGTTAAACTTTAACCCAAAATCAAAATTACAGAAATTGTTTATATTTATTACAATTTGGGCAAATGATTTACAATCAATTCAAGAAATTTCTAAAATTCAAATTTTTAAGTAATCAAACACCAAAGTTTTAAGTAAGATGAATAAAAAAATACAAAAATTCAATTAAATACGTAAATAAAACCATTCAAAATTATCAAAATTTTACGTGTCGAAATTATTAAAATTTTACGGGCCATTACACTCTCCCCCACTCAAAACATGTCGTCCCCGAAAAGAACGAGGTACGTGAACAGAACAACCGAAAATAAAAGTAGATTGAAAGTCAAGATTTAAACAATTAATTTGAGATTATATAAAAAATTTATTTGAAATATTCATTTGAAAACTTCATTTGCAATTTAATTATCTTTAATACTTTAAAACTATTCAAAACCCATTTGTAAAATTTCTTGCTTCCCTTATAAATACCCTTTATATCTTTAAATAACACCTTTATAAATATATGAAAACTATTCGAAAACAATTAGTCACATCATTAGTTATATTTACAAAGAAGCTATTGAAACATTAAATCCATAATTCATAAATTTATTAATTTATCTCAAAATACTTTCAAATATTATCAATAAATTAATAATCATTTTCTTTAAATACGTTTTATTTGATTAATAACTTTATATAACACTAAAATTTTCTATTAAACAATGTAGTATATAAATAAACAATATTTAAAAAGGATATAGTCAACAAGGAAAAGAAGGTAGATTCGGAAAAACAGAATATAGGTGAATAAATAAATTGAGCAGATAAGGTAGATTCAAAAGAATAATATCGGGCATGAATAGTTAATTCAATGCAAAATTTCTTTGTTGGAAATACCTTTATAATAAAATACCTTTTTGTCGAAACAAAATTTCCTTTTGAAAGTACTTCTATAACTCGATGTTTCAACAAGTTTATCCTCGTTCTTGCAGACTCTGGTCATGCGTTGATCAGGCGCAAAGCTAGAATTTTTCAAGTATTTAGTAGACTTGTTTCAACACCCAGTGAAAATACTGGAAAAGCTTCAAAACCGATATGGAAAGTACAATTAAAATAAATCACCTGGATCGCAGGATACATAACAATGGTTATGCCTGGATCCCCCATGAAACATCCATATCCTTTAAGAAATCGCTGCCTTGCGAATTTTGCCATGATAACCAAAACTATGGACCGTAGGATACATAACAATGGTTATGCCTGGATCCCCCAGGAAATATCCATACCCTTTAAGCAATCTCTACTTTGCGAATTTCGCCACTACAACAAACTGTAGAGCGCAGGATACATAACAACGGTTACGCCTGGATTCCCCAAGAAACATCCATATCCTTTAAGCAATCTCTGCCTTACGGATTACGCTATCAAAAAATTGACCACGGGTTGCGCCATGGTAGGACACTCGAGTATCACACCCGGAAAACCAAAATAAGAGAGAATAATATCGATAGTATGAATCCACAATGTAGCCACAAAGCGGATATCGAGCAGAAGTCACTTCCCATATATTTACTTCGAAAATATATATCATATGGTACCTTTTTAAATCACTTTCAAATATCATACTTATATAACGTCCATTATATATGATTTCATTTTCAAGTCGAATACTTTCCAAAATAAATAGTATATCAAATCATACTTATATAGACTTCGATTATATAAGATTTCTCTTTCCAAATTGATTATCTTTCAAATCAATAGTTTTCAAATCGACATCATACTTATACAAATCCATTTTATATAATTTCGACAACTTCCAAATCAAGTATTTAGAAAAAATAAGGTTCTCAATTTCAATCTATTCCAATATCAACTCAGTTTCAAAATCCTATATGATTTCACCAAATTTTCATCCAAATTAAATATCTTCAGTATCCAAGTTCCAAGTTAATAGGTTTAAAAAGTCATCCTCATTTCCCAATCTTAATTTATGTCAAACAAATTCATTTTCAAATTCATCATCTAAATACTAGTTTTTAAATTCCAATCTATTTTCGAAACCAAATATTTCCTTAAAATCAATTATACCCAAAAATGATTTCCAAGTTTATAACCACCCGTTTGAAACCTTTAAACTATTTATAAAACATTCAAAACCAGATTTCATATTAGTACAATTCAAATTATTCCTATCCATTTACTTAACAAAGTAGTTTTAAACTTATATACTTTAACCATTTATTTATACTTTTCGAAAATACTTAGCTTTGAAAAATTAAACCTCGATTTGGAAGTGTTTGAACATTCAAAATAGTCGGTGAAATAAAATTTCAAATCCAAGAGTTGGAAATCAACAACAAATCAGTAAATCAATTTAATAGATAGGGTTATACCAAATCTAATTTGAAATCCGAGGACTGAACATTGGCTTACTTTAAATCATTTCAAATATATATGTACCTATATTTTTCGAATATCAAACCATACTTCAAAATCTAAAATAAAAATTTGTTTCACAAAATCGCTCGCATAGCAAAGCTACTAGAGTGGCCTCTCCCCAACTCTGAATCTCGAGAATCAATGTCGATGATGCGTGCACTCATTACCAAAATTATTTTCTAGCGACACAAGTGAGTTCTGGAGTTCTATTTTCTTGAAAACTTCTTTGAAATTTCTTCGAAATCATTGGAACTTGTTTGAGTCGTTTGAAACACTTCTTATTCAGAAAATACTTTCAAATCGTATTATTATATATTTTCAAAAATCTTAAAGCCAATTTCAAAACACCGGAATTCAATCTCTCGAATTTCAAATTAAAACCCTTTAGTTATAAATCATTTTTATATTAATCAAATTACTTATAAAATTTTCAAAATCCAAATCCTTTCAAAACTCCGAATTCTCGTTTTTAAAAGGTATATAATACTTATATAAAACATTTTCACTTTTATATATAGGATAAAATCATACTTATCAAAATAATAATTTCGATATATAAAAATTTCAAAAAATACAAACATACCCGATTTTTCAAAGGGTGATTCAAGGATGGATTTCAAAACAAAGATAGAGATTCAAATTAGAGGTACTCTAATCAAATAGAATTCTAATTCGAAGATTCGCTCGATCGAAGATGAGGTAATTAAATTTTAAAAATAGACGATGGGTATACTTATATAAATCGCGTGCGACCTTAACCAGGTCAACCGTGTGACTCCAAGAATATGATCGATGCAAAATCCTAAGGCAAATTGACATTCGACCACCAGAGATAGAATTCGACATAACAATAGATAACAACATCTAAACCGAGGGTATAGAAATCTCCGGTGAATTAATGCCAATTGTAAAGGAGTTTCACACCCTTTATAAATCATTCAGTGGAGTTACGGGATACTCCAGAATCAAAAGAATATAAGTAGGGAGAGACAAGAATGAATTTTAGAACCGTAGGGAACGTTCCAAAGTTCAAAGGAAATCGAGTCAAAAGGAAGAGATTAGACTCGAACGAAAGTGATTCTGTAAATAAATTTACCATATATGTTAAGTTTGCTTAGAGCCGAAGCTCTGATACTAACTGTAACAACCCGCTATTTTCAACCATTCGCATCCACACATGCCGGACTTGAATTGCTTAAAATATTAGTTTGTTAATTTAAAATTGGCAAAACTGAATATATACAGTAAATAAATCAATCATAGAATCACAAACATAGAGCGATCCAATAATACGCAGCGGAATAAATAAATAGTAGTTCATGAAGCTACTATACAAACATCAGAGTTAGAAATAAAATGCAACGGAATATCTCAACTACAGTAAAGTCTCTAATACGAACCGATGACTTCTTTGGACCAATAAACTGGAAAAGCCGAAAGCTGAATCGATAGTTGGATCTCCAAACGAAGCTCCAAACTCCAAAGGCGAGTCTCGAATGCTGTATCACTCAGTCTACCCCGAGCGTAAAGCAAAACACAAAACACTCGAGTCAGGATTAACATTCTTATACCAATAAATCCAACTCAAGTGAAATATCAACTGAAATATAATTAACTTAAAGGATGTTTGCGATAACCATCCTCTTAGGATCCATGGAACTATCTACAATGTAGAAATATACACTATGGCCCAGTGGTCATTTCAAATTAATTCATACTTCAAAACCAAAAATATCATTTCCATTTCAAATAGATCTATTTCCCAAAACAGTATGTATATATTAAATAATTTATAAAGTAAGATATTTGTAATTTCCTCATAAATCAACTCGACTTTCCCACTCAAATTAATTCAATCTCAATTTATCAATTTCCATTCAATTCAGTTTTCTAAATAACAAATTCAAATTATATTGATTTCGAATACAGATCTGAATCACAATTTTAGCATTTAATTTCCAGTATATTTCAAAAGTTTAATATTCAACATTTCGTAGTTAAATTTAACAGTTTTGCTACAGATCTCAATTTAACCTCATATTGTTTTAGTCTTGAGTTCACTTAATAAACTCAGTATTATTGAATAACCTTAATTTACACTTAGATTAAATATTCCTTCCGATTTGTTTAAACTTTAAATTTCATTTAATCACTTTAAATCAAAAAATCAACTTAAAAAAATCAAATCTTAAACTTCGAATTCAATAGTTCAAGTCGATTTAATTAAGTAGAGTTCTTAATTAGATACAATTTTACTTAATTCCACTTTATCTTCCTTAACTTATACAAATCCTTGAAAATCCGTTCAAAGATATATTACTTAGACATATTATATTAATTAAAACAAACTTTATTAGATTTAAGATTATTATTAAATCTACTTTATATAAAAATTTAAAGATATTTCCAATATTTAATAAAACCATATATATATTCCCTTTCAAAATCATAGAAATCATTTTTAAAATATTTATATATAGGCCAACGGTGTCTGTATATAATTTCCTATCATATGGTCAAGTGACACGGATATTTATCATTTCAATCCGTAATTTAAATATACACGAGTAGATATCATTTCCACCCGCAATCCCAAATCCAATTCAGATTAAAGTCGCTTGGGTCTATCATTTCAACCCATAACGAAATTCTCCTATTCTAAAGTCTGTTCGGGTATGTATCATTTCAACCCATAGTGAATTATATACTAACAGGGAGCTTGCAGAGTGATAACAGATATGACAATAATAATAACATGCATATATCATCAATAACAATATAATATAAACAACATGATATGATGTCATATCCCATAGGTGAACAATTACGTATAAATGCATATCATATATATAACAATTTAAACAATTAACAGTTAAATTTTAGCAACATATTTCAATTGTCATTCCAATTGAAATCAAATTTAATAAATAAAAGAACGTTAATCGTGAGTGATTGCTCACCTTTCGATGCTAGAGAGAATAGACAACGAAGTTGAGTTACGAATTCCAAAGCGATGCTAGATAGACACGATTCGATGAAGAAAACAGGCACGACGAACAAGCTGATAAATGGGAAATCGGTGAGAACTAATCAGAATCAATCTTGATAGAGACAGAAACGAAATGTACGTTGCATTATTATTATTAATTTCAAATAAATATTAATTTAAACACATATTAAATTAAATATATTTGTATTTCAAAATCATTGCTTTTAAATAAAAACACATATAAAACAACATATATTTACATAGTAAAATTTGAAATAAATGAATATATATACTCATAAAGATAAACAACATATTACATGTATATATATAAAATACACAAAATCTTATATCAACTACATATATATATATATACATTCTATTTTAAAACGATACTCATAAATATAAACTGATAGGCACCTATATATGACTAACTTACATATCAAATTATTCAGTATTAAACATGTATGTTACCAGAACTAATACATTGTATGTTATACGAACAAATACACTATATTATATGCTTTAAAAATGTAAGTTATTAAAATATCTATATTAACATATTTCATTATAATGTAAACATCATACCGATACAGTAACACAAAATTTACTTCACCTATATTATCACATACAGTTAACAAAACTTTCATTATTAAATTTTATATACTATACAATATATAAGTATCAGTTTATATAAAATGATATATATAACTGTTATATAAAATAACCTTTAAAAAAACAGAGACTAGTATAATATAATCTTTAAAACAAACAAACTAGTATATAAACAACTTAATTTTTTTTATAAACTTTAAAACTATACAATAGAGGACACATATATATGCTTAACTTATGCAATCAAACTATAAATATAACTATAGCTAGTAATACCCAGTATAATATAAACTAACATAATAATGTAAAAATACATATTAGTAACCAAAGTAACTTGTATTGCCTACTTTATAAGAATACACACATATAAACATCAGAACATAACTGGTATAATATATGTATATTAACATACCATTAATAACCGAAATCAGCAAATCAAAATATAAAAATTTTAAACAATTAAAGTAAAAGATATATATACATATAAATTAAAATTAGTATTTAAAACACATTTTAAAAATAAAATCTCTAGATATTAAAATCAGTATTAATTAAACATGTGTATTGGGACCAATATATTTGTAAATTATATAAAATAAAAAAGAATCAAAGACTAAAACCCAATGTATATATATAACACGCGACCCAGAAAATGTAAAACAACTATAATTGTATACTTTATATATAAAAATGTAATAAAAGAGCTGTAGGAAAGGTAAACCATATGAAGTAATTTTGAAAGCTGTGGGAAAATTTGTACTTAAACAGTAATATATTTTTTTTACTATCAACAGTCTTTAAACTTAAAAAAAACAAGAAAGAAGAACAAGAAAATACAAAGGAAAAATATATGTGCGGCCATTACCTTCAGGAAGAAGCACGTGCGAGAAGTGAAGGCAATATGAGATGCGGATGAAATTGTGTATGTGGGTTATTGTATTTAACATAGGCTTGCTTTGATTTGGTGTATGAAAGGCAAGAAATAAATGATTTGAAACGGTAGAGGAATTATAGGATTTCATTCCTATTAAATACAAATAAGCAAAAGAAAAGTGTAAAAGAGATGAAATAATTTACACGTGATGTGTAAGGCAAGATTTTTCATTCCTTTTACAATGCACGGCTGATGATTTTAACAGCTAAGGTAAGAAATCAAAAGTGTGTGCATTAGAGAGGCAATAATTAAATCGAAACGTACGTCCAAAATTTATAACAAAGTAACGTACTTTGAATTTATTTGTTTCGTATTTATTTAGTAAAATATATGCTAAAGTATATTTCAAAAGATAACATATCATTTATATAACGCCAAATAATTTAAAAAAGAATGGATATAAAACGGACCAAATAAAACGTATAATAAAATAGCTATTTACACATTATTTATTTCTTAATTTAAAATTTGATTTGTTACATCCATTTGACTTTACAAAAAAACGGATGTATATACGTATAAAAGAAACGTATAAATTTATTTCTTTTTACACATTATTTACTACTAAATTTAAAAGCTTATAACCAATTTAAAAGAAACAAAATTGGAACAAATGTTGTACAAATATATACAGTTTAAATAAAAGATTTGGAAGTTAAAATTTAAAATTTAAAATTTCAATTGAAGTTAAACTTTAACCCAAAATCAAAATTACAGAAATTGTTTATATTTATTGCAATTTGGGCAAATGATTTATAATCAATTCAAGAAATTTCTAAAATTCAAATTTTTAAGTAATTAAACACCAGAGTTTTAAGTAAGATGAATAAAAAAATACAAAAATACAATTAAATACGTAAATAAAACCATTCAAAATTATTAAAATTTTACGGGTCGAATTATTAAAATTTTACGGGTCATTACAGTATCAATAAAGTTATTCATTTTGTTTCCACTGTGTTGTTATCATCTAATGTTGTTATAAGCTCCAGCGAACCAGACTCAATGTTTGAATCTGCGCCTTTCGAATACAGGTGATGTATTTGGGTGTCGATTTTCGAAAGTCGAGTCAGGGTCGTTAGATTTGGTACTAGAGTTGAAGGTTGAGTAAGAACTTTAGCTCAGGAGTATAAGACATTAGGTGACTCATTAGAGATAGGGTTCGAAATGCCCTATAATGAATATTCCTAAGATATCCATGTATATGCCTTAGTAAATTCTCATACTATTCACTGACAATGAGAATGAGTGCAAGATGAGGACGAGATAGGGGTCATGGGAGTACCACTACAAATGGTCGATACACGTGTAACAATAAGGAAACAATCTTTTTCTATCAATCTGTTTTGATCATCATCCGATATCAATTCTTGGATGGCTTCCTGGCAGCTACAAGAAGAAGATTTGGTGTGGTAGCGGCCCTCGCTGTAGATAAGTTTCTATTTCGTATTCACTTCATCAGTTTTCTATCAGCTTTTCATTTTTAACTTTAATGAATTTGAAAATTTAATTGAAATAAATTTATTAACAAAATGTGAAGTTAAATTGAATTGTATCCGCTTATCTATTCTTTGGAGTCCCGATATATTCTATGAACGGTTAGTTATCCTTTCGAACTAACCAGTGCCCATACATATTTCGTGGACCCGATGACCCGAGTATCTTGTGAAATATTGAATAAGTTCATTTTCATGTTTATTGATGATATGTTGATTTGGTTACCCAAATATAGAATGAATATTTCCGCTTGATCTGATGAGTGGATTCTCTGTCTTTGTGTGTTTACATGTTCCTTGGTTGCCTCCCTGTTTAGCAAATTTCGAGGATGAATGTAACAACCCCCAATTTCGTACCATTCAAATCGACAATAATCCACACATGTCAGAATTGAATGATGCGAAATTACAGATTGTAAATAAATTTGGAGCAAATAAAATCAAATATACAGAATCACAGACACAGAACAAACAGAATAACTCGCAGCGGAATATAAAATAACATAGTAGTTCATGAAGCTACTATAACAGAGTCTCAAACCAAATACATAATACAGTCTGAAAACAACATAATAGAAATCCCAAATACATAGAAGTTCACTAATACATGAGATAAACTAGAATAGCTGAAACAGAAGTAGATAAATATGTAGAAAAGCAGAAACTCCAGTGAATGACCAGCTCCAGGAAGAGAATCCAAAGCTGTGAATACTCAGGCTGACCCGAGCGTAAAGCAAAACACAAAACACTCGAGTCCGGACAATATATACTTATATAATGTAAACCAACTCAAGTGAACTGTAATAAAGATACAAGTAACTTAAAGGATGCCTGGGACTGCCCATCCTCTAATAATCCATCAAACTATTTACTATATAGTAATATTTCGCTATTATAATAATGACTATAGCAAAATAAACATACTTTTAAATAGCATTCCGGGCTACCCATATCACCCTTCACACATAATAGTCCCAGTGTCCATCCAATATCATGCCATCTCCACTCAGGGTGACTGTCAGAGGATACCACACGGGCTATGGGAGAAAAAGAAACTCGTACTAAAGGCTCGGTATGGTAGGTGACATGGCACACAAGGCAATGCCACGGTAGATATACCAATTACGCACACGGGCTGGTGGTAACGCAGCAGCCACATACGCCCACCCTGAACAACACTCCAAAATCAAGGGGTGCATCCAATCGATCACAACAGTAATAGAATGGTATCGAAGAAGTGTGTTCAGCCAGAGGTGCTACCTCCTTTGGCCCGAGATCGCTCCTGTTTTAGCCACCTTATGCTAACTCACGGGAGTTAGGTCCATGAAATGTACCTTAGGAACGTCATCTCCATCCTACGTCATTCTGGAATCTCCACCGCATACACAGTTGTTAAAGTGGTTTTCGGTATCGACAGAGAGTATGTCCATATCCGATCCCGGACTCTTTAACAACCAATTGTTATTATAACCCATAGTTATAATTTAAAAATGGTATTTATTTTTCAAAAAAATCAAATATCATTTCAATCCATTTCAAAATATCAAACTTATCATTTCATTTGAAAACATATTCATTTTATTCAATTTAAAAATACCATTTTAATTCACATTTCAAAATAGTTTAATTCCAAACAAATAACTTCATTTAAATCATTTAAAAATGAAGTTATTACATAAAAAAAATTTAAATTAAATTTTCAAAATTTTCAACCTTCAAAGTTCATTTATTCACTTAAATTTTATCAAAACAGTGAAAATTCAACTTTTCCAGCATTTGGAAAATGCTACAGAAAGTTATATTCAAAACATTTCAATTTAACAAAAGACAGCCTTTGAAAATGCTGTAATAGAGTTACATTAGTTTCAAAGAAAATTTAGTTTAATCCAACGATTATAGCATTTATAAGATGCTATAATAGCAATTAATTCAATTTAGCTATTTAGTTCACTTATCAACTACAGCATTTATAAGTGCTCTATTATCATTTACATTATAAATAATAGCATTTCAAAAATGCAGTTAATTAACTTCAAATTTCAATAAAATTTCACAACTATTATGTTTTTCTATAAATCACTTTTAACTTATAAAATTACATATTTTTACTTTTATAAACACCATGTAATTTTCCTTAATTTCATGATATCATAAAGTTAAATTTCCATTTAAAAATTCATATTTAACACTAATTCACTTATTAAATTGCAATGTTCAATTTTTAAATCCATTACATTAAATTTCAACCTAACACTTAAGTTCAAATTCAAAAATATAACTTAGTTTTATTTTTATTTACTTAACTAAATTCACTTTTAAGTCAATTCCATGAATTTCCAATTTTAGTTATATTTCAAAATTTCAACTTAACTATTCATTCATTTCACATTTCAACTTTATAAAAAAATCATTAATACGATATAAAATCACTTTAAATTCATTTAAATTCAAATTATCATAAATTTATCATGATTTCATATTCAACTTAATTTCCAATTATAATTAAATCAAATTCTCCAACATAACTTACATTCAAAATTTTCTAACTTTTTCATTAATTTATTTCACTTATAATTATTCAGAAAATCCATAATATTTTACAAAAATCATTTTTAATTAGCTTTAAATTAAATTATTTTAATATTTAAATTTCAAAAATAATTTTAAATTTAATAATTTTAAATTTTAAATTTTAAATTTCAAAAATATTTTAATATTTACATTAACTACGGGTCTGTATATAATTTTCTACACTAGGAAAAGTGATACGGGTAATATATCATTTCAACCCATAATTTACAAAGAAAATCCGGGTTTTATCATTTCAAACCTGCAGTCCCAAGTAATTGAAATAAACGTGAAAATCATTCAGGCCTATCATTTCATCCCATAACGATTTTTCCTTAATCTAAAGTCCGTTCGGGTATGTATCATTTCAACCCATAGTGATTCTAATCTAAAGGGAACTTGTAGTGTGATTAACTGATAAAATAACAAACGGTAATAATATAACAGTAACATATGATATAATAGGTGTTTAATCATGTGTGAACATCATATAATAGTCACATAACAAATAAAATATGGTGATGCAGTTTACATATTCACAAACGATCAATTTACTATTCATATAAGTATAAAACTGTCTGGTGAGAAAACTCACTGTTTTGAGGTGATGACACAATGACGAATTGCACAAACAGTATCTACCAAGCACAAAAGCACGACACAGATACGAAATGGAGGAGCTAAGGATTAATTCTCTTGAATACAAATCAAACAAAACAATATAACAATTATAAGGTTTCAGACCAAAAATAGGATAAACTATGCTAGAAATAACTTCATAAAACAAAGCTGAAATGCTTTGCACTTGCTTCCGACATCTCATAGGCTCAGCCAGAGGTAGAGTACAAGTCTAAGACAATGGTTTAGGGTCAGGTCTGGGTTGCTAAGGTCGGCCTAACATGAGTTTGAGTGATGGTGTAAAGGTGGGTGAAGGCAAGAACACAAAATCATGCACACACATGGGTTTTGGGCCATGAATTGGGCTCGGCCAAGGCACTAGGTTTCACGGCCAGAGGAGTGGGGTCCACTGTGGTGGTGTGGCCGTGGGTGCTGGAGGTGCTGGAGGTGGTGGTGGTGGAGTAGGGGAGGCCATGGTTGGTGGAAGTGGTGGATGTGGAAGCTAGTGCTCGGCTAGGTCAATATGAAGGGTGTTTTGAAACTTTTGCGGATATGCATCACCAAGGGGGTTCATGGCTTGGGTGGCTGGTGAGGAGGAGGTGATGGTGGTGTTTCATCAGGTGGTGGAGGCGGCTAGGCAGCAAGGTGGCATGGTTGAACCTACATGAGGTGAAGCAAGTGCAAAATCAAACTAGAAAAATCATCATAAGTGAACAAAAGAAGATAAAAAGAAATAGAATTTTACCAAACTTCTCAATCAAGAGGAGGCCGAAATTTTTTTCAGGAAGGAGGAAAAAGATGTACGTGAATGAAGAATGAAGGTAGGCAGCTGAATTATGTGAGTAGCTATGGCTAATTGATGGCAAAAATATGTTAAAATGTGAAAAGGTGGGAAAATCAAAAGCCATAGGAAACAAAAGGTCACAAACCCTTTCAATTTACCTTTTATTATTTATATAAATTTATGTAGCTGAAATAATAATAATATCAGATAAGATTTCGAAATTTTTAACAAATATACAAATATATATAATATTTATCAATTATGTAAAGTAAAATTAAGGAAAATAGTTAAAACAGTGAACTAGACTAGCAAAATTTGAAGTTAAATGAAATAATTTTTAGAAAATTCATATAAGCTTGTAAAGTATTTTTAAACATAAATAATAACATAAAATACAAATATATTCACAAAATAAATATTTAAAATTTAATTTAAATATAAAATTTTAATGTAGAAAATAGCAGAAAATGGGAAAACAGCCCTTAAAAATAGGAAATCAACACAGTAATTTTTGGAAAAATTCTATTATTATTTTAAAAATATTTAGAGATGAATTTTCAAAAATAAAACAAATTTAGAATAAAATAAAGAAATTTAAAATGAAGAAAATGGCAGAAAATTAAAAAACAGCCTTTAAAAATAGGAAATAAATACAGTAATTTTGAAAAAAATTATATTATCATTTTAAAAAAATGTTTAGAAATGATATCACACAAATAAAACAAATTTAAAATAATTTCAAAATAAAATAAAGTCAAATTTAAGTATATAGTCAAAATCTAGGGTTGTTACACTCTCCCCCACTCAAATCTTTTCGTCCTCGAAAAGAACGGAAAGGAAAAAAAATAAAGAGAAACAAGATATAGAAACGAAATAGTATCTGAAATGAATAGTTCCGGATTCGAAGCACGAATGCTCTCCTCCATTTCCCAAGTACAATCTCGATCATCAGTACTCCACTGTACTTTCACCAGATTAACAGATTTTCTTCTGAGCTGCTTCGTATCTCTATCAACAATACGAAGTGGCTTCCTCTGAACAGTCAGGTTAGGCTCAATATCCAAACTATCAAGAGCAGAAGGCTGGACAATAAGAGATGGATCATGAAGATGACGGCGAAGATGCGAGACATGGAATACATCATGCACTCCAGAAAGCTTCTCGGGCAAATCCGGACGATAAGCCAAAGAACCAACTCTTTCCACAATGCGGAAAGGACCAATGAACCTTGGAGAAAGCTTCCCTCTACGACCAAAGCGGCCTCAAGGGATAAACCTTAAGGAACACCTGATCACCAACAGCAAATTCCAAATTCCACCTACGCCTATCGGCATACTTCTTCTGTCTATCTTGAGCGACTCTCAACCTCTTCTTAATCTCCTCAACTTTCTCAAAAGCTTCCAAAATCACTTCAGGACCAAGAACCAAACGATTACCGGATTTAATCCAGCAAGATGGAGATCTACAAGGTCGCCCATATAAAGCAGCAAACGGAGACATTTTGAGACTGGCCTGAATGCAAAGATGGAATGAGATAGATAAAAAGATCAAGAATAGATTGAAAACAGAAGATAAGATTGTACCTGATAGCTATTATTGTAGGTAAATTCGGCAAGATGGAGATAATCTTCCCAAGATCCTCCATAGTCAAGCACATAAGCACGAAGAAGATCCTCAAGAATCTGATTTACTCTTTCCGTTTGACCGTCAGTCTGAGGATGGTAAGCAGTGCTCAGATTCAAACGAGTACCCAAAGATTCTTGAAAAGCCTTCCAGAACTAACTGGTAAAAATAGGGCACGATCACAAACAATACTGAGAGGAACACCATGGAGACGAACGATCTCTCTCATGTAAATCTCAGAGAAACTAGAAGCAGAACGAGTAGACTTGACCGGAATAAAATGAGCGGACTTGGTCAGTCTATCCACAATAACCCAGATACTCTCATTGCCCTTCCGAGTTCTCGGTAAACCATCGATGAAATCCATGGAAACCTGTTCCCAATTCCAATTAAGAATCTCAAGGGGCTGCAACAAACCAAGGGTCTTCTGGTGATCGTCTTTAACTTGCTAACAAGTCGCACGCCGACTAACAAAGATAGAAATATCCCTCTTCATCCCCTTCCACCAATAAAGCCTCTTCATATCCTGATACATCCTCGACACACCAGGATGAATAGAAAGTCTGGATCGATGATTCTCCTGAAGCAACTCCTGCCTTAAACTATCAACCTTCGGAACACAAATCCTGCCATTTATCCTCAATATCCCTCTATCATCAATCTGAGCTCCACTACTACCACTACTACCACCAACTCTACTACGAACCCTCCCTTCATCAATCTAAGCATCTCATCCTCATCCTGCTTAGCCATAATCCGATCCAGAAGAGGAGAAGGAGAAACAACAAGCTGACACAACAAAGCTTTCTTCCGACTCAAAGCATCGACCACAACATTAGCTTTACCTGAAGTATAGTTAATGTCGAGGTCGTAAGAAGCCAGAAACTCAAGCCAACGAACTTGCCTCTGATTCAGATCCTTCTGGAAGAAGATATATCTTAGAGACTGATGATCTGTGAAAAGCTCAAACTTAGTTCCAAGAAGATGATGCCTCCAAAGTTTCAATGCAAAGACAACAGCAAGTAACTCTAAATCATGAGAAGCATAATTTGCTTCGTGGGTTTTCAACTGACGGCTGGCATAGGCAATGACCCTACCATCCTGCATGAGAACAGCACCCAAACCCTCACGATTAGCATCAGTATAAACTGTTAATCCCTCACTTCCATTCGGAACAGTAAGAACTGGTGCGGAAGTTAGCTTGCTCTTCAACTCATTGAAGGCAGCCTTACACTGATCACTCCAGACAAATATGGCATTCTTCCGAGTCAAAGCTGTGAGAGGTGCAGCAATCCGAGCAAATTCTCAATGAATCTCCGATAGTAACCGGCAAGGCCCAGAAAACTACGAATATCAGATGGAGTCTTTGGAGTTTCCCAATCCTAGAATAGAATCAGGAGAAAATAAGAACAACAGGAAAAATAGAATTATTAAAATGATAGAGAAAGAGAAGAAAGAAAGACTTACATTGATCGCAGCGATCTTGACTGGATCAACAGAAACTCCATTTCTAGAAACAATATGCCCGAGATAACGGACTTCATCCTTTCAGAAAAGGCATTTAGAAAATTTAGCCTTTAACTGATGATTTCTGAGAGTCTCAAGAACATATTTCAAATGCGACTTATGCTCATCCTTAGTCTTAGAGAAAACAAGGATATCATCAACAAAGACTAGCACAAATTTATTAAGCACATCACGAAAAACACGATTCATCAAATCAATAAAGAAAGCAGGAGCATTAGTCAAACCAAAAGGCATGACTAACCATTCATAAAATCCATTCTCAGTGCGGAAAGCAGTCTTGGGAATGCTATCCTCAGCAACCCTGAGCTGATGAAAACCTGTGGCAAGGTCAAGCTGAGAGAAAATAGTGGCACCATGAAGCTGATCAAACATATCATTTATACGAGGCATTGGATATCTGTTTTTCATAGTGAGTTTGTTCAGCTCCCTATAATCAACACACATCCAAAGAGAACCATCAGATTTGGTGACAAAAACCACTACAGCTCCCCATTCAGAAAAATTAGGCCTAATCAGACCTTTGGAAGATAAGTCTTCAATTTGCTTTCCCATCTCAACCTTCTCACGGGGTGCCATTCTTCTAGGAGGAAGAACAACAGGTCGAGCACCAGGTATAAGATCAATCCGAAAGTCAATTTCCCGCTTAGGAGGTAAAGAAGTGACTTCACCAAATACATCCGGATATAGTCTAACCACAGGAGTAGAATCAAGATCACTGGGCGAAGAATCCAAAGAGTAAATAAAGTTGCCAGCAAAATCCTGAGGCATGCGACACTAAATAATCAAGGCATTCCCTTGATCATCAACAAGCTGAACAGACCGGGCTTTACAAGAGATATGAGCATCATGATTCACTAACCAATCCTGACCAAGCAATAAATCAAAAGCATCGAAGCCCAGAATATAAAAATCACCACTAAAGCGAAGATTAGAATGGAGAAGTTTCGTCTCTCGACAAATCCGATTAAGGTTAGCAGGACACCCAATAGGATTTGAAACACATAATGGAACAGAAGTATACTCAGGAGAAAGAAGATGCTCAAACTTATCACAAAAATCAACAGAAATTAAACTATGTGAAGCACCAGTATCAAACAACACACGAACATGATGATGAAATAAAGTAAATGAACCCTGGAGTGTACCTTGGTCATCACTAGGAGCAGAAGCAGGTGGAGGAACTGGAGATGAGGCAGAAGTGACAGAAAATATACCAGAAGGAGTACCCCTCTGCTGGGTAGGGCAATCCTTCTTAAAATGACCGGGCTGGAGACAGATATGGCATAGATCACGTCTAACCGACTGAACAGGTGGACGAAGAGCAGCACCAGATAAAGTAGGATGGCTAATGGCATAGTGTCCTCTCTGGTCACACCTAAAGCAAGTGATGGAGGAGAGATCAACCGGTTGCCTCTGAGCAGGACCAGATGATGAAGATCCCAAACCAGGACGCTTTTGCCAATTCTTCTTCTGCTGCTGGAAATTAGGCTTACGCTTCTTGGAAACTACCGAGGAAGACTGAGCACCAGAAACAGCAGGACCTTTGGATGTGGGATTCTCATAGCGAATAGCCATATCCATGAGCTGGGTGAAAGAACCATGAACATGAGAAATAAGGCGACTATAATACTCTGGACGAGCACCAGCAATGAATTTCTCATTCTTCTTAAGAGGAGTGTCAATAAGGCTAGGACCGAATTTGGAAAGTTCATTGAACTTCCTCTCATACTCAACAAAAGACATGGTACCCTGCTTCAAATCCATAAACTCACGATAAAGCTGAGATTTTCCGGCTTCTGGCATCCATTTTGCCACAAAAGCCTCCTGGAAAAGAGATATGGAAAAAAAGCTTAAGATAGATTCAAAGGAAGGAAAAAAAATAGGAACAAAATTAAGATAACACAAAGGATACCTAAACTGCTCCCAAGTGAGATCAGCCTCAATGGTGTTAGCCGTAACGGACTCCCACCAATCTAAAGCAGAATCATGCAACTGCTAGGCTGCTAGCTGACGCTTCTGAGCATCAGTAATATCAAGACCAGTAAATATCCTTTCAAGACTCCGCAACCACTTCTGAGCCTCAATGATAGTCTTTGAACCGGTGAATGGGTCCACCTAGTTGAGAGAATTCCTTACAAAGAATAGTGAACTTGACCGGAGCAACAAGTTGAGGAGCTGGGGCAATACCACGACCCCTACCTCTAGCATTTCCTCGATTCGTCCTGAAAAATATCAAGAATGAATTTAGGACAAGAATAAAGACAAGCCAAAGATAAATTAAGATAAGGCAAGATAATACACTAGGATGAATATCTTAAAGAAAGAAAAATCCTATCAAGGTAGATACGAAAGAAAGGAAAGTTAGAAAACATTTGAAAATCCTTTAAAAGAAAGAAAATTTTATATATCAAAATAATCTTTGAAAATCCTTTAAAAACATTTTGAAAAATCATGTTATACTTTGAAAACACGTCTCTCACAAAGATATGATTCTGAGATTGATTTCACTCATTCTAGGGTAGAAATACCCTATCACTAATGAGTTTCCGCTCCGTAGAGGCAATGGTTGCCAAAACCAAAGCTCTGATACCAACTGTAACAACCCCCAATTTCGTACCATTCCAATCGACAATAATCCACACATGTCGGACTTGAATGATGCGAAATAACAGATTGTAAATAAATTTGGAGAAAATAAAATCAAATATATAGAAGCACAGACACAGAACAAACAGAATAACTCGCAGCGGAATATAAAATAACATAGTAGTTCATGAAGGTACCATAACAGAGTCTCAAACCAAATACATAATACAGTCTGAAAACAACATAATAGAAATCCCAAATACATAGAAGTTCACTAATACATGAGATAAACTAGAACAACTGAAACAGAAGTAGATAAATATGTTGATAAGCAGAAACTCCAGTGAAAGACCAGCTCCAGGAAGAGAATCCAAAGCTGTGAATACTCAGGCTGACCCGAGCGTAAAGCAAAACACAAAACACTCGAGTCAGGACAATATAAACTTATATAATGTAAACCAACTCAAGTGAACTGTAATAAAGATACAAGTAACTTAAAGGATGCCTGGGACTGCCCATCCTCTAAGGTCCGTTAAACTATTTACTATATAGTAATATTTCGCTATTATAATAATGACTATAGTAAAATAAACATACTTTTAAATAGCGTTCCGGGCTACCCATATCACCCTTCACACATAATAGTCTTAGTAGTCCATCCAATATCATGCCATCTCCACTCTGGGTGACTGTCAGAGGATACCACACGGGCTACGGGAGAAAAACAAACTCGTACTAAAGGCTCGGTATGGTAGGTGACATGGCACACAAGGCAATGCCAGGGTAGATATACCAATTACGCACACGGGCTGGTGGTAACGCAGCAGCCACATACGCCCACCCTGAACAACACTCCAAAATCAAGGGGTGCACCCAATCGATCACAACAGTAATAGAATGGTATCGAAGAAGTGTGTTCAGCCAGAGGTGCTACCTCCTTTGGCCCGAGATCGCTCCTGTTTTAGCCACCTTATGCTAACTCACGGGAGTTAGGTCCACGAAATGTACCTTAGGAACGTCATCACCATCCTACGTCATTCTGAAATCTCCACCGCGTACACAGTTGTTAAAGTGGTTTCGGTATCGACAGAGAGTATGTCCATATCCGATCCCGGACTCTTTAACAACCAATCATTATTATAACCCATAGTTATAATTTAAAAATGGTATTTATTTTTCAAAAAAATCAAATATCATTTCAATCCATTTCAAAATATCAAACTTATCATTTCATTTGAAAACATATTCATTGTATTCAATTTAAAAATACCATTTTAATTCACATTTCAAAATAGTTCAATTCCAAACAAATTACTTCATTTAAATCATTTAAAAATGAAGTTTTTACATAAAAAAATTAAATTATTAAATTTCCAAAATTTTCAACCTTCAAAGTTCATTTCTTCACTTAAATTTTATCAAAACAGTGAAAATTCAACTTTCGCAGCATTTAGAAAATGCTACAGAAAGTTATATTCCAAACAGTTTAATTTAACAAAAGACAGCCTTTGAAAAGCTCTAATAGAGTAACATTAGTTTCAAAGAAAATTTAGTTTAATCCAACGATTATAACATTTATAAGATGCCATAATAGCCATTAATTCAATTTAGCTATTTAGTTCACTTATCAACTACATCATTTACAAATGCTGTATTATCATTTACATTATAAATAATAACATTTCAAAAATGCAGTTAATTAACTTCAAATTTCAATAAAATTTCACAACTATTATATTTTTCTGTAAATCACTTTTAACTTATAAAATCACATATTTTTACTTTTATAAACACCATGTAATTTTCCTTAATTTCATGATATCATAAAGTTAAATTTCCATTTAAAAATTCATATTTAACACTAATTCACTTATTAAATTGCAATGTTCAATTTTTAAATTCATTACATTAAATTTCAACCTAACACTTAAGTTCAAATTCAAAAATATAACTTAGTTTTATTTTTATTTACTTAACTAAAATTCACTTTTAAGTCAATTCCATGAATTTCCAATTTTAGTTATATTTCAAAATTTCAACTTAACTATTCATTCATTTCACATTTCAACTTTATAAAAAAATCATTAATATGATATAAAATCACTTTAAATTCATTTAAATTCAAATTATCATAAATTTATCATGATTTCATATTCAACTTAATTTCCAATTATAATTAAATCAAATTTTCCAAAATAACTTACATTCAAAATTTTCTAACTTTTTCATTAATTTATTTCACTTATAATTATTCAGAAAATCCATAATATTTTACAAAAATAATTTTTAATTAGCTTTAAATTAAAATATTTTAATATTTACATTTCAAAAATAATTTTAAATTTTTTAGAAATCATACATTAACTACGGGCCTGTATATAATTTTCTACACTAGGAAAAGTGATACGGGTAATATATCATTTCAACCCATAATTTGCAAGGAAAATCCGGGTTTTATCATTTCAAACCCGCAGTCCCAAGTAATTGAAATAAATTTGAAAATCACTCAGGCCTATCATTTCAGGGGTATGTATCCTTTCAACCCATAGTGATTCTAATCTGAAGGGAACTTGTAGTGTGATTAACTGATAAAATAACAAACATCAATAATATAACAGTAATATATGATATAACAGGTATTTAATCATGTGTGAACATCATATAATAGTGACATAGCAAATAAAATATGGTGATGCAGTTTACATATTCACAAGCTATCAATTTACTATTCATATAAGTATAAAACTGTCTGGTGAGAATAACTCACTGTTTTGAGCTGATGACACAATGACGAATTGCACAAACGGTATCTACACAAGCACAAAAGCACGACACAGATACGAAATGGAGGAGCCAAGGATTAATTCCCTTGAATACAAATCAAACAAAACAATATAACAATTATAAGGTTTCAGACCAAAAATACAATAAACTATGCTAGAAATAACTTCATAAAACAAAGCTGAAATGCTGTGCACTTGCTTCCGACATCTCATAGGCTTGGTCAGAGGTAGAGTACAGGTCTAAGACAGTGGTTTAGGATGAGGTCTGGGTTGCTAAGGTCGGCCTAACATGAGTTTGAGTGATGGTGTAAAGGTGGGTGAAGGCAAAAACACAAAATCATGCATACACATGGGTTTTGGGCCATGAATTGGGCTCGACCAAGACCCAAGGTGTCATGGCCAGAGAAGTGGGGTCCACTGTGGTGATGTGGCCGTGGGTTCTTGAGGTGGTGGTGGAGTAGGGGGCGGCCATGGTTGGTGGAAGTGGTGGATGTGGAAGCTAGTGCTCGGCTAGGTCAATATGAAGGGTGTTTTGAAACTTTTGCGGATATGCATCACCAAGGGGGTTCATGGCTTGGGTGGCTGGTTAGGAGGAGGTGCTGGTAGTGTGTCATTAGGTGGTGGAGGCGGCTAGGCAGCAAGTGGCATGGTTGAACCTACATGAGGTGAAGCAAGTGCAAAATCAAACTAGAAAAATGAACATAAGTGAACAAAAGAAGATAAAAGGAAATAGAATTTTACCAAAGTTCTCAATCAAGAGGAGGCCAAAATTTTTTTCAAGAAGGAGGAAAAAGACGTACGTGGATGAAGAATGGAAGTAGGCAGCTGAATTATGTTAGTAGTTATGGCTAATTGATGGCAAAAGTAAGTTAAAATGTGAAAAGGTGGGAAAATCAAAAGCCATAGGAAACAAAAGGTCACAAACCCTTTCAATTTACCTTTTATTATTTATATAAATTTATGTAGCTGAAATAATAATAATATCAGATAATTTTTCGAAATTTTTAACAAATATACAAATATATATAATATTTATCAATTATGTAAAGTAAAATTAAGGAAAATAGTTAAAACAGTGAACTAGACTAGCAAAATTTGAAGTTAAATGAAATAATTTTTAGAAAATTCATATAAGCTTGTAAAGTATTTTTAAACATAAATAATAACATAAAATAAAAATATATTCACAAAATAAATATTTAAAATTTAATTTAAATATAAAATTTTAATGTAGAAAATAGCAGAAAATGGGATAACAGCCCTTAAAAATAGGAAATCAACACGTAATTTTTGAAAAAATTCTATTATTATTTTAAAAATATTTAGAGATGAATTTTCACAAATAAATTTTTTTTAATAAAATAAAGAAATTTAAAATGAAGAGAATGGCAGAAAATTAGAAAACAGCCTTTAAAAATAGGAAATAAATACAGTAACTTTGGAAAAATTATATTATCATTTTAAAAAAATGTTTAGAAATGATATCACACAAATAAAACAAATTTAAAATAATTTCAAAATGAAAAAAAGTCAAATTTAAGTATATAGTCAAAATCTAGGGTTGTTACAATGAAATTTTCTTAAGGGGGAATCTATAACGATCCCGTTTTCAAGTCAAATTAAATTTGGTAATTAACATAAAATCTTGGATTAAATTGTGAATTAATTTGAATTTTTCCAAATTAAATAAAACGTGCGTTTATTTATATATACATATGTATATAAATTGATTGTAAATAGAATTTAAATTTGAAAATCCAAAAATATTTTAAAATTGTATTGGACTTGAAGACATTATATTTTAAATTAATGAAAATTTGTTATAATGTGCATATGTAATATATAGTTTGAAAGTTATATTTTGAATTTGAAATAAATAATTTTCAAAAGTTGTTCAAAACTAAATTCTATATTTTATATTTATGTTTGTTTATTTATTAAAGTATAATTAGTTTTAAAATCATTTTCAAGAATGGATAGAAGCTTTGAAAAAATATATGTACATATCTTTTGAAATTAAATAAGATATATAAATGGTTTAATGTTCTTTCTTTTAAAATACACTTGAACTAATATTTGGATATATTCAAAAAATCAAAAGATAATAATTCAAATTTGAATACAATTTGATAAAAAAGATTTAATAAACATTTTCTTTAAAAAAAATTAACATGGGATAAATGGAGTTATATATATAAAAGAATTTATAAACATATTACATAATTAATAAAATACAAACCAATATGAGATTAAAATAAAATTTTAGTAAAGGGTTTAAGACATAAAATTTTATACTTGTAACACTTATAAACTAATTATAACATGTGTAGCATATGCATGCCTTAAGATTAACAAATGGCACTATAGTTTTCTTTTAAATTTAAAAATAAATAAAGACACGTTTAAGTATTTTATCATGAAACTAAACAAATGTAACAATTTTATTTTATACATTAACAAGTGTAAACCATGTAATAAGGAATTAAACAAGTGTCCCTAGTTACATTTTTTGAAACAATAAATAAAAAGATGTTTATTTCTATATATATCTCTCTAACCTCTTTCTCATTCTCTTTCACAAAATAAAAACTAAAGAAAAGAAAATATAAAAAATGGAAACTTACAAACCAAAGAAAGAAAATAAGATTCAAAGAAAATTAAAAACAATCATTTAAAACCTGAAGCAATCAGATCAGATTCAACTCAAAAGATTTTCAAACCTGGAAACCTAAAACAAACCAGAAGCAAAATTCAACCTGGAAATAAAACTAGATTTCAAGTTCAACCTGATCGAGTAGTAGATTCAATTCATCTCAAATACATCAAATCTTCAGATCAAAATAAATTGGTTTCAGATCATCTCAACATTTCCAGATCAGAGAATATAAAGCTGTTCTCTGTTTCTTTTTAAAAAGTGAGTAAACTTCTTTCCTCAAAACTATTCTCTGTTTGCAAACCTGTGAGTAAAACCCCTTTAATCTGATATATATTTTTTGTTTGGTGAAATGACGTTGTGAAAAATATTGGAATGTATGTAAATATGTCTGTATGCATACATATATGTATATGTTTGGCTTTGCATGTCTGTTGTACAGGCATTGATGCTATGTTCCAGGTTTACAATGGTTAAACAAAATTTAAAAATCAAAATCACTTCACCTACTTTTTAATAGGCTTTAATGTTTAAAACAGAAGTGTTCGAATTAACATTATTTGAGTTTTAAAAATATTTTTTTAAAAGAACAATTGGTTTAAGAATTTTTGGAAAATAAAAATTTACAGTGAATTTCAAATGCATGTCAAAATCCAAGTATCTTAATTTCTTGAATCGATTATATAATATGATTTTCTTTCGAAACTAATAATTTAAAAAATTCATGATTTTTAGTTTAGTAAATCGTGAGAATTTTTGATTTGAACGTGAAATGGATTTTTGGCAATTCATAGCGATCGAAGAGGAGATGGGTCTCGAGGTTGCTTCTGGAGTTGCTTGGGTGGTTGTCGAGCTAGGGAAAAATAATCGAAGATTTTTCCAATCATTGTGGCGACGGAATGGTGATGATTTATTGTTTAACAGTTAGTTTGGTCGATGTTATTGTCGGAGCAAATTCATCGTTGTTGGAGTATCGGACTGGCTCAGGGGTGGTGGGATCGAGGTGTCATGTCATGAGGCATCTCTAGTTGGGTCGACGATGTTTCACATGACCGGAGTTAGGTGATGCGGGGTGGATTGGTGACTGGGTCTTGTCTAGGTATGGTTCAACCTTGCTCGATTATAATTCTGTGGTTACGTCGATGACTTGGCCGGTCGGAAAGGTCGAGAATGGCGACGTTGACTTAGTGGTGGCATCAGCATGCATTGGAGGTGGACAGATCGGGTGTACACGTGCATAAGGATTCTTGTCTGGGTTAAGGTTTAAAATAAAGGATCAGAGAAGAAGCATATGCCTCGAGTTTGGTCTTGGGGATTTGGTCTGTTTGCTGGTGATTGTCCTTGTGTTGTTCCCTAATAATTACAACAGTTTGAAAGGTTAACGGAAAAAAAAGTGACTCTAGGGTTTGAAATTTAACTCAAAGCAGGTCTCGGGGAAAACATTCATTGAGTTGGGTTGATACTCGAAGTCATCTCGGGTCAGTAAAATGATGTATTTTCAAAGTTTTAAATTTTTTAACAAATCAATTTTTAATTTGAATAGTATTTCTTAACCCATTTCTTTTAAATTATAAACGTTTTATTTAAATTATGGGTTGGTTAAAGTTTTTAAAGAAATTATTTCAAAATTTATTTAAGTTTAAAGTATTTTATTATGTATCCTTTATTTAATTAATAAGTTTATTTAAATAAAATTTGATATTGTGATTAAGTGGTTAATAAAAAAGGTGAAGTATTTAATTTGCTAATTAATTTAAGAATCTTAAGTTAATTTATATGTCAATGACAGTTAATTCCAAGGCTTGTTAAATAGAGATTAAATGTTGATTAAAAATTGATTGATTTGTTTTTTTGAAATAATAAATAAATCCATAAGTATTTTCAAATGTAGTTAATAAAGGATCATTAATTTGAAATTTAATGATAATTACTTAGTTAAAGGTAAATTAAGTATTAATTAAGGATTAATTAGGTTGTTATGAGTTAAGTAATTAATGATGGACAATTAAAGTATGATTACTTAATGAAATTAATTAAGTATAATTACTTAATGTAATTAATAAAAGATTATTGCTTAATACGATCAAGGTATAATTAAGGATAATTAATTAAGATTAATTAATGTAAGTAATTAGAGGTAATTAATTACTTAAAGATAATTACTTAATTAAAAGTAATTAATTAATGATTAAAATTGATTAATCAAGTGATTAAAGGATAATTACTCAATGTAATTAATTTGTGATATATTTATATAAGTGATTAGGGTAATCACTTATTATAATTAATCAAAGATAATTAATTAAGGGTTAATTAATTATGTAATTAATTTAAGGTTAATTTATTTGATTAATTAAGGGATTATTAATTAATTAAGATGGATAATTAAGGTTGATTAATTAATTTCATATACTAATATCCGATGGGTTGTAATTAATTAATGTTGATTAACCATGATTAGAAATTTATTCATATGTAATTAATCTGGTTTAAGTTAATTATAATCAGATAATTAATTAATTTTGCCTATGAATGATTGGATTCTATTGGATGCTTTGAATTATTTGATATCTCTAATGTGTGATGTTTGTGGTATGAATTGTTTTAAATTGAGCTGTGAACTGTGATCTATTTATCTGTGATGAATTCACTTATCTATCTATGAATGAAAGATAAGCGTCATAGGGTTATATTGCTTATCGATATTGTTGTGCTAGAATTGATTATTGTTGTGATATTCTATTGTTCTGTGCAAAACCCCTGGACTACACCACACACACAAAAATATGGATTTCACGAGGAATTGGTTAAGTCGCGGATATTTTGAATTTAAATATTATTTTATTTTAAAGTTGAATTTTAAATCCTAATGGTTTGGAATTGAAATTGAGTTGAATATGAAAAGCTTTTTGAAAGGAAGTTTTGAAATTGAAATTTTGTTTGAATATAATATATCTTGTTTAAGTTTTGAAATTAATTTGGAAACTATGGTTTAAAAAGGATATACGGGTTATATATATATATATTTGGATTGAAAACCATTTAAGTATTTCAAATGAATTATTTGGCGTTTTAAATAAAACTTGCCGAGAATACGACGGTCCGTTGATATTTCAATATATACTTTGAAAGGCTATATCTTAAGTAAATTTAATTGGATTTTCCCATAGTGAAAAGTGTTTGTTTTTAAATAATAACAGCTTTCATATTACGAAAGAACTTCCAGTTTTTGTTGAAAAGGTTTCAAATTTGAATTGAAAATAGTTTTGAAAGCTATAAATGAATCTTTGTTGAAGACTGGTGAACTTTGTTTCCAAATTGAAAAGGATCTTAAATGGGTGAATCTTTTGTTTAAAAGATTAAAGTGGAAAATTGTTTAAACCATTCGAAATGAAAGGTTTTTGGAAACAAGTGTTGAAAGTTGTGGCTTAACTAAGATCCCAATATGTCCATATGCTTTTTAAATAAGCACTCATTATTCGGTTTGGACAGGACAGGACTTTATGTCATAAAACCCATTCCGAATAGTAATATGACGAAATGGACAGCATTTGAAGGCGGTGGTGGAGACGGGGTATTTTCAAAAACGAAAGGATTACCTATCGAATGACTCTACACTGATTTTCTCCGGTATAGAGATCTCCATATGTGATGGGGAGTCCGATCGGGATTGTGAATACTCGGATTTGCAAGGGCTTCTTTGGACGTGCCTTCGGTTCCGTTCAAACCCGGAACAGACTTGTATAGATGTTTGTATGACATTACATTTTAAGATGTAAAGCTGGTTTCTATCAAATACATTTCTATTGGTGGCGGAGAATTTATTCTCTTAGCTTAACACCCTTCTATGAGATGCATAAGCTCAGAGGTTATGTAGTTGATATTTACTAGTGATATATTCCCAATTTGGTAATGTGGCATACTAAGTGCTACGGATCATTTGTTGATCGAAGCATAGCTTTGTGAAAAGCGTAGCTTTGTGGACGAGACATCGTCGAACCTCACAACTCGAAAATGGTCGAAACAGAAAGAATGCGCCAAGGTTCTGAGGGTCGCGCCCTTTAGGCTATGTGCATTTCCTTCTACATAAAAATTGGTATCAAGGTATGGGGCCCAGATACTTAACTTATGTGGTTGTTGGAATTTGTTGGTGTAGAGAGCTCTCAGATAAAGGTCGGTGAGGACCGGAGGATGGCACACTCATGTTAGTAGTTACCTAGTTACAGAGGTAACCCAAACTTGTGTTGGCGGAGAGCTGGTTAGGTTCTTGGGGTGTCCCGCTAGAGGCGTACCCATTCGGTGAGGAAGTTCCTTAGCCTGACCATTTGTTGGAAATCCAATCACCCAATACGCACCCTGTATAGTTTTTGTTGTAGAACCTACCATTTAACATGGTAGCTATAGTAGGCATACTATAATGGTAGATATGCCGACTAAGATTTATACTATACTTTCGAAATGGTTTCTGCACTATGCACTAATAATAATATCAAATGGATTTTCGCGTATCAAGCATGTTTGACTATCATAAGGGGAAATCTCCTTCAATTGTGCGTTTGCATTGTGTGTATGGCGGGAGGCCTTATGGTAGTTTCATTTTACACAAAAACATTACAGGTTTCTTTTTACTTCTTTTGTTGTTTTTTTGTTCAAAACAACTACTTTCGTTTGCTCACACCAGTCCCATAATCGATCTGGAGTTTACTGTTCCCTTTCTAAACTCTGGATGCACACAATTTTCCACATGGGCAGCTTTGAGTTAGGTTTTCAGATAATCATAAAGTAGATGTAGGTTCAATAGCATTCAGTCTGTGGATTTGGCGATCGCATTGTGCACCGAGTTTGCTTCAGTTTAGCATGATGGTGGTTCGAGTTTGTGGTTTGGAATCTTTGGAGCTTGGCATTGAAGACATTTTCTTTCCGCTGTTGTTGCTTTGTTCGTCCTCTATTGTTTTATATCTCTGATGATGTTGAACATTTCATTTGTATCATTATTGTATCAAATGTTGTGTATCAATAAAGTTATTCATTTTGTTTCCGGTGTGTTGTTATCATCTAATGTTGCTATATGCTCTGGCGAACCAGGCTCAATGTTTAAATCTGCGGCATTCGAATGCGGGTGATGTATTTGGATGTCGATTTTCGAACGTCGAGTCAGGGTCGTTAGATTTTTTAGATTTACTTGTATTCCATGTTGGTGTTTATAGTGTGTGTTGAGTGAAAAGTATAATAAATTTGAATCAAAGAGCATATGTAATCAAAGTTTACAAACAATGTTTTGTTCTTTAAGTATATATGCATTTAAACGTTAAACATTGATATGCACCATCACACACATTTGAAAATCAAACACCAAAATTATGTAAGTATCAACCATCAATATGCATTGTTTACATTTTTATTAAACATCAATCACCATTATAGTACACATGAAGCACTAGTTGCACACTAGTGAACATATCAAACAAATGGAAAGAGAGTCATCATTCCGCATTTTGCCGAAGTCAAAAGTTAATTGCATCTTTTCATGGTGGAGAAGTAGTAGTACCTACACCAACAATAAAAGCATAAACACTGAAGGTTAAAATTAGAGAAATATCTAATCAAAGCGTAATAATTTAAGTTGAAATGTATGAATTTATATTATAATGATTTTCAAGATCATCTCTAATTACTTGCATAGGTAGACAAATGCTTATGGCACACTTCTTAGTTCAGACCTCATATTGGGCGGTAATGCATACTTTTTATTGCACTGAGTGCCGAAAAGCCCATGCCAAAGGAATTTTATAACAAACTTTAGCATACTGGGAGAGGTGGCTAAATTGATAAATATGGTGACATAAGAGAAAAGAAATAAAAAAAATTATATGGATCATTAAATAACTAAATATAGTGGCTACAAATGAAGGACTACAAAAGAAACTAAAGAGAATGGATCCCTCCTCTATGTGTTTGTGTCTGAGTATGTGTTTGTATGAGCTATACACATGCACCTTATTTTCTCTATGACTTTTTATAATGGAAAGATTCCGAATAAAAGTCATCTAAATACATAATCTAGCAGCCCTATCATTTTAGGACTTCCTAATAAATGTAACTTTGCAATGGTTATTGAAATTTCCAAAAACATTAAATACAATCTGGGTTCATATGTTAAGGTTTTTTCAACATAAGATTTATGTGTAGTAAAATATATTTTAATGAATTGTAAAGCAGACACCTTTTGGAAATTCGAATAAATCAAATTAGAAATGTTTTTATAATGGTAAACCAAATGAATCATAAGCTTCTTTTGTTGTATATAATTTGTTTTCCTCTATGTAAGGATCATTTAAAAATTCACATAATAAGATTCACATCATGCTCTAAAATATTAGACATGATGAATGTGTTTTTAATATTGGTTCTTGTGTAAAGCATAAATACAAATGTCTTACGTAATTCATTTTGAAAATATTTACAGGATACTTATTGTTCCCTAATTACCTTTGAAATATCAAGATGTTAAATATTTGAACAACTCCATTCATTTATTTTGAAGATTTGATTTTCCTTTCTTAAATTGGTATGCTTTAAGTTTTTTATTTTATTAAGTCAAACTTATTTGCCACTAATTTCATATAAGATTTACATACTATATGTTATGTTGTCATTTGGATTCCACGCAACTTTTATTTGGCATCTTGATGCTTTGGCTACTTAATACTTAAGTTTTAGTATAATACTTTTGTGGTTTCTTTTATAAAAGTGACCTACGAGCTTTGTCTAACTATAGTAGTAGAAAACAAAATTCTCTTAATAAGATGTTAGGAAAAAAAGCTTTTACCTTAAACATGTCTCCATAAATATCTCTAAAGCAAGCAATTTAAATTCTTGATAAATATATCAATCTTTTAACAATTAGGAAATGACAAAATTAAGATATTAGTTTTTAAATAATTTTTTTGTGACCTCAAATATCTTTTGAAGCTAATATTTTCAAAAATGAAACCATTATTCTTAAAAGGTTAATTTTTTATTAGCAAAGTCGAAAGCTTTTTTAAAATTGAGTATTTTTGAATAATTATTTCATAGAAATGGTTTAAGCTATGTTATAATGTTTGTTTTGGAAAAGTAATCAAATTTATACAAAATAATATTATTCTTTGAAATTGGGAAAAGATCAAAATGATTTAAAATTCCTAAATTAAATATAAGCTTGTTCTTTGGAATTTAGGAATATTGCAAAATATACAAATGTAAAAATAATTACTTCTTTTATTTTAAAATTACAAAAGAATTCAAAATTTAATAATTTTTATGAACAAAATTAATAATTATTTAAAAAATGTATTCCAAATAAAATCATATCTGATAAATTTCTAAAATCACATTCTTTATAGGTATTAATGCAACAAATAAAATTGTATAAAATTGTGTATGCTAGCTTCTAGTTGCATGGTAATACTAGTATATTTATCCCTAAAAGATAATACTGTTGTCCAAATTCTTAAGAAGTAAATATCAAATCAAAATTACAACATAAATTTCAAAATCTTTGCGTAGTCAAACTTATCGATAGACTTACCAGAGTTTGATAAAATGGAACTTTATAAAGCTATAAAATATTAAAAAAGATATTGTTTGTCTTGCTTATTAAATATTTCTACAAATATATTTCTAATTTTCTACTTAAACATCTAAACCCTATTATTTTATGCATAATGCATTTGAAATTTAAATAACTATAGCATGATAAAAAAAATTGTAGAAAGAGTAAATTACTTTAAAAGGTTGAAATAATTCTGAAATATATATACTTTTCAAAAAATTCTAATGTTTTCATAAAAATTTAAATAATCCTTGCCAATTACATATCATTGTAGGAATTGAACCAAGTTCCAATTTTTTTTAAATAACTCTTAGAAATAAAATATAATTTGCATAATCTTTTTCTTAAAGAAGTTAAAAAAATTAATTTGTTCTTATAAAAGATCATTTTTTTGCTCGAATTAAAAATCTCCAAAGATTTTAATTTTCTTAATGTATTCTACAATAAAAATATTTCATTAAACTTCGTAAACTAAAAAAGTCATAAAAATTTGAATATGTTAACAGATAGTAGATAGTTTCCAAAAATGGAAACCAATATAAAAAATTCAAATTTTCTAATATTATTCAAATATATATATATATATATATATATATATATATATGGAAATTTTTATTTTTCAAAAAGAAAAACTAAGTTTATGTTTATGCCATGATTATGAGTGAGATAATATCGTGATATATATATATATATATATATATATATATATATATAAAGATGAGTATATCGTCATTCATTGTTATTAAATATTTTGGACCTCATAAATTTTACAATTTACGAATATAACGTAGTATATTGGTGTGCCTTATCATGTATGTTTAGAACATCTAAAGATGGAAATTATACTTGATCGGAGTATGTTAATTACCAATTATGTGAGATTTTATTAAGCTTCAATTATGTTTATTTTATTGTGTAATGTTGTACCTTCCAGAGGAATACTTCGATATACAATTGGTGTTGGTCTGATGTTTCTAAATTTTTACTATAGATTTAAGTTTATTGCTCAAATAATTAATGTGTGAGTATATTTTATATATTTTGCAGTATTAATTCATGTTTCTCTTTATTCCCAGGCCACGTAGGTTATTAGGTTTAGTGGCCAATTTCTCTGAATGGTCTGAGCAAGCTCAGTTTTACCTCGGTGTTTTGGATCTTGATTTAGCATTCTTAAGTGAGAAACTCACTACTCTTACTACAAATAGCAACATTGAACAAAATCTTCGTATAAAGTAAGGATAATGTTTGACAAATTGAGCATAATATCTATGTGAATGATTGTAGCAAATAATATGAAATCCATAATTAAGAAACTAAAAAAGATAAGGAATTTGTGAAATTTGTGGTATAATGCACCTAGTCCAAGCCTTTTGACAAATCACTTGATTGGGCATTAATGGTACCTTAACAACAATTTGGTTTGATGGTTCTCGTACTATATATAAACATATCATAAAAATTACAAATATAGCAGCAAGACTGAAGATCATAGGAATGAAAATGAACGAAAATTTCTTAGTAACACAGCTATAACTCCTTACCTCCTAAGTATGGTCCATTCACATAAACTATAACATTCTGAAGGTTGTATGCATTATGCATGAATTCAGAGTATGCTCATTCAAGAGGAAGCAAGGCTTAAGAAAACAGGAATTTATTTTGTAGTTCTCACAGGTTAGAATGCAAAACTAGGAAAGAAGAATGGAATGTGAAAGCAAGGACTATCAAAGATAAAAAGTCATCTTCTCCAATCCACAAGAAGCTAAAAAGTAGGGATCCTTGTCTTTTATATTTTAAGTTTGGACATTATTTGAAAGATTGCCTAAAACATATGACATGTTTTGAATAAAGAGGAGAGCCTAGCACTTTAGTATGTTTCGAACCAAATTTTGCTAAGTTTCTTATAATATATGTAGTATATTAAATCTTTTGTACCACTTATGTTTCAAATATGATGTACAAGCTCCACATAACCTAAACCATAAGCTCAAATGTAAAATATATTTTTATGGGAAATTGAGCCAATGTTCCCGTTGAAACCATTGGAACTATTGTTTGATTTTAGACACAGAACATCGTTTAGATCTTTTTTATACTTTTTATGTTCCTCATATTTTTATCAATTAATTGTTTGTCTAAATTGGATTTAGTTGGGTACTCTTTTTAATTTGGGAATGGATATATTAATTTTTTTCTAAAAATTATTTTCATTAGTATTGTATTATTTATAATTGTTTATATAAATTAAAGCATGATAATCTCATTACTAAAAGGGTATTGACTACGCATTATAATGTGGTTTAATAAATGAATCATTGGGTTACTTGTGTCATAAACATTTGGTTCATAAATCCAGAGAATGAATTGAAAGATTTGTGAAGAATGAAATTCTACATGATTTGGATTTCATTAATCTTGGAATTTGTGTGGATCGTATTGAGATATAATACATAACCACATAGTTAGGAAAGCTACCACTAGAAGCATACAACTCCTTGAAATAATAAATATTGATATTTATGCGCCTTTTTTAGTTCCATCACTTGGTGGAGAAAAGTATTTTATTACGTTATTAATGATTTTTCATGTTATGGATATATTTATTTAATGCACAAAAGCCACAACTTGTAGACACCCTAGAGGTGTTTATCAATGAAGATGAAAGGTAATTAGATAAAAAGGTGAAAATTGTCAAATTTGATAAAGGTGGTGAATATTATGGAAAGCGATGAAAGCGGATAGTGCACCGATCCATTTGCTAAATTCCTAGAAAGTTAAGGTATATGCATCTAATGCACAATGCCAGGAACACCTCAATAAAATGTTTTGCAGTATGAAGCAATCTTGCTTTAATGGATATGGTTATAAATATGTTAATTATTTCATTTTTATCCAAATCACAAAGGATGCATGTTTTGAAGACCGTTGTATATTCGTAAACAAGGTTCCCAGTAATGCAGATCCAAAGACACCTTTGAACTATGGATAGAAAGGAAACGCAATTTAAGGTACTTGAATATCTAGGTTTTCCTAGTGAAAGTAAAATTTATAATCCACAAGAACAATAATTAGATTCAGAAAAAATTAATGGTTTCTTCTTTGGTTATCTCAATAAATCTAAACAGTATATACTCTATTGCCATAACCATAGTATAAGACTTGTTAAAACTTGGAATGTTAGGATCATTAAGAGTGGTCAATTTAGTGGAAGTTTGGAACAACATAAAGTGGAAATTCAAGAAGGTAGGATGCAAATTATTTTGCCTCCAGCTTCTTGTCAGGTTGTTGTTTGTAGACATGTTATTCATGGTCATGGTTTGCAAAGAACAAAAAGTTAATGATCAAACATCACAAAATGAAGTTGTCACGAATGAACCTACAATATATGAACTATGGGAAATCGCATTAAGATGGTCTAATAGACAAATAATATTTGTTATTTCTATAATTATGTAGTTTATCTACATAAGTCTATAATTTGAGTTAAGAATCGATGATGATCCAGTTTCGTTTCCATAAGCCATAAAAAGTGGTAGTTCTGCTAAATGTTTAGAAGCCATGAAAAACAGCTAAAATCAATGGATCACAACAAAGTCTAGGACCATTTGAATTTCCTAAAGGTTTTAAAAGAGTTAGGTGTAGATGGATCATCAAGACCAGGGGAGAATCAAATGGAAAAATCAAATGTTATAAAGTCGGAGTCATCGCTAAAGGTTTTACTCAAAAAGATGGTATTTCCTATAAAGAAATATTTGGAGAGTTTCTGAAAGGAACTCCCTAGGAATTATTTTGGTATTGGTAGCTCGTTGTAACTTAGAGCTCCATAAAATGAAAGTGAAAACAATTTTTCTTGGATGGAATTTAGATCAAGAAATTTATATAGATCAATATGAAGGTTTTGTGATTATTGGAGAATATGGTGTGAATTTAATAAATTAGGATATGGACATAAACATGCTTCTCGACAATGGTATCTTAAGTTCAATAATACAATTACATTTACTAGATTTAAGAAAAACAATGTTGATCGATTTATGTATTTGACAATCAATTTGAGTACGTTTATATTTCTAATTCTGTACGTTGATGTCATCTTGCTTGTTACTAATAATCTTGGTTTATTATGTCAAACTAAGGAATACCTCTTTAAGAATTTAATGAAAGATAAGGGGTAAGGCATCCTATGTGAATATTAAAATAGAGATATTTATTTGCAGATCACAAGGATTGTCTCAGAAGACATACAGTAACAAAACTTTAGAGAGATTCAAGATGAAAAATGCTGTGTACGTGTTGCTCCAATTTATAATAGAGACAAATTTAGTCTCAAGCAACATCTAAAGAATGGAACGGAATGCGATCAAATGGAACATACTCGTTATGCATCACTTTTTGAAAGCTTGAACTAGTCCAAACATCTGCTTCACAGCTAGAATGTTAGGCAGATATCAAACTAATCTTAGGATTTAACCATTGGAAAGATACAAACTAAGCGATGAGGTGTTTACAAGGGAATAAAGATCATACGATCACTTATAAGAGATCCGATCACCTCAAAATGATTGAATATTTTGAGTCCGGTTTTGTTGGATGTGTGGATACTAGAAAATTTGCATTCGACTATTTACTTCTATTAGCTAAGGTGGCCATTCATTAAAGAGTGCGCAACAGTCAGTCATTGTTGCATATATCCATTATTTAAATTGAGTACGTAGCATGTTCTGAGGCATAATTTATGGTTTATGGCTACGGAACTTCTTTCCTATCAACACTATTGCCAAGACACTAAAAATTTATTGTGACAAACCTACAATTGTATCATTTTCAAATATGATAAGAATTGGTCAGTTCTAAATATTTGGACTTGAAATGTTTTGTCGTTAAAGAAGAATTGTAGAAACAAGGGTGTCAGTTGAGAACATTAGCACAAACCTTATAATTGTGGATCTATGACAAAAGATTCCATATAATTTTTTTTAGTGAATATGTTGAAAGAACTGGGATTATTAGATACCGTTGTTGACGTTAGACTATGTTTTATGTTACTATGAATTTGGCACTTTGATCTTAGTTATTTATTCTTTTTGATATGAATTTTTGAAACCTATTGTGTATGATTGTTATATATAAATGAATGCATTATGTGGAGCAAATGAGACCTTGTCTCTGATAAGACATTGTTATTGAGCCATTATTGAACACCTTATAACATGTCATGTTAAGTGGAAGACTGTATTATTTTACATGGAAGTTTATGTGTTGAATAGTTGACATATGACTGTGATGATCCTTATTACTTTCGCTACATAGTGACGACTTTATGACGTGACAAATATTATTGTGGACTTATTTTATTTTTTGATATGCATGTTATATTGTATTATTAAACCATAAAGGTAAATAATGTCACATAGGCTAAGTGGAGAATGTTAAACATTTTTTCATATGAATCCAAATCCACGGCTCAAGTAAATTATATAAATTTATTTAACTAGAATTAAGAATAACATGCATTAGTTAATTAATAGAAAATAATTCTATTAATTAGCAACAGTCTATCAACACCTTGATGGAAGATGTGTGTGCCCATATATTAAAACACACACACACACACACACAAACATAAATGGATCAACTCTCATTACCAAATTATCTGCTATATCTACATCAAAGAAGGCTTGTTAATTTAAATGGGTCAGGTGGAAGAAACATGTTTTTATGCAATCAAGACATGTTCTTTTAATATATAAAGTGCTTGTGAAAATCATTTTATGTAAAGATCTCATGTATTAAGAGTTATGTAAAATTAAATTTGTGATTTGCATAATTATTGTTGATAAAATGATTAAAAATATTATAAGAAATATTTCTCCAATCAACTAGCTAAAGGAAAATATCATTTCAATATATTATGATCAGCGAGAATTTTGTGCAAGAAGTTCATTCCAAACAATATAATATGTTTAGTTAACATCAATCCTTTATATTTGATTAAGGATTTTGAATTTGGTTGGAAATTGTATAAGATACAAAAAGGCAATAACACTAGAGGGATACTATATAAAATAAATTTTTCACTACCAACAATATCAAAATCTAATACTTTGAATCTCATATCATCTATCCAGTGCACTAGACCTTTGCTTGAGTGGAGTTTGGAATGAACAAGTTGTACATAGACATAATCTCATTATTGAAGAGAATGTTTTTGAAACTTGATCAATAATAAAGCGCTCAAAAAATATCAAATAGTGCATTAATAAAGCTTATTTGTGAGCTCATACATTTAGAACAAATTGTGCTGCATATAACATGTATTTTACAATATGTTTATAAAGTGAGACTTTTAGCTAACTAATATATGTTAAACGTCAGAATGTGAATCAAAAATTTAATTTGAGGAAAACTTTACAAAGTAGTATTTTCCGTGAACATTTTGATACGCCAAATATCAACACCCTTTTTTTGGGAAAGGACCAAAACATTTTCATAGAAATTGAAAAGTTTAAAAGTAACTCCCCGAATTAATAAAGTAAAAAAAATTATATTTAATGATAATAATAATACTAATTCCTTTGTTTGGAGAAAAGTATGAAATTTAAGTGGAGAAAAGTTTGAAGTCTCAACAAATATACGAGAGATGTCACTATAATTGAAAACTAGATTTGAGTATGTGTGGATCTTAAAGCGGAAAGTTGATATTGAAGGTGCAGTGTTATCCTAAGATTTCCATTATTACCATATAAAACGATATACAATATTTCAGATGAAGTAGAAATTTCCAAAATACATGGTATTCAGAATCGTTCAAATGTTCTAATAGAATTTTAGTTAAGTGGAAATCTGGATTCACTCCTTTCAGGTTTGATTCACGAAAACCCACCTTAAAGACATGTTTTAAATTGCATTTCTAAAATTATTTTCGATAAACTTTATTTTTTTCATTTTCTTTCAAAATTAAATCTAAACTTAATTGTATCTTTTTATGACCAAAACTAGTTTATTCTTTTTGAAGTTTTTTGAAAAAGTGCAAATATTTCATTTTTATTGTGCAAATTGCACTTCTTACTAAATATTTGAATTTTAAAATACAAATATCTGCACATTTTAAAGGTGCAGACATTTGCATTTTGACTGAAACTAAAAACATGAATGCTTTTTAAAACTTAATTTTGATGAGAAAGGCTGTGTATTTTAAAACTTATGATATTTTACCAAAATTCATGTAAATATATTCGTTTGCTCTTGTAGTTTTTTCCTTTTAAATATATTTTACTTTATTTTTGCTTTAATATAATGAACTACAATTTTTAGAAGATAACAGTTTTATTTTGCAAACAATCAAGTTTTTAATGGTGCTGAAACTAGTAACCTATTTTGTGATAGCTAAGCCCGTGGTTGGTTTGTCATATTTAGTTTTGGTTTTTGTCCATATAAAAATGCGCACGATGCATAAAATAAAGTTAACATAAAAAAATATAAAATAATTTTTTTTTTCTCTTCATGTTTTGGAAAATAACAGAAGCATGAGAAATAATTCATTCTTCCGTTATTTTCTTTATCTTCATTTCATCTCCTCGTTCTTCTTTCACTCTTTTCATATTTTATAATTAATATTGAAAGCACAAAACATAAAATTCAAAATATAACCTAATGGGCTGAAATGTTTTAGCCAAACGAGTCATTAGTGTTGCATAAACACATCATTTTCAACCTTTTTCTTAATGATATCAGGGTTGGCTAATATGGACTATGAAAAGACTTCCATTTGGCTGTAGTACTAATTGATATTAGATCAATCATTCTTTTCGCATATTTTACAAGGATCACTAAACTAAGTAATTATAAACTGCACGTAAGATCCGTAAATAAAAACTACAAACATTAAAATTCTAAGAATTTTGTTATCAACGTACACGCATGAAAAAAAAAAAAACAAATAAAGAATTTAGTTAAGAAAGCAATTGAAGTAGTAAAATACCGCTTTCCTGGCCGTTGTTGCCGACGCAAAAACCACATTTGGCATAGCAAAGATATAACTGGGAACCCTGGTTATTAGCTTTGCAGTCTTGCATGCACTGTGCAGAACATGCTCCTTCAGCCACTTCTGCGTTCATGCTCATCATAATCAGCACACAAAGGCCGAATACCATCAAAGCCTTTGATGCCATTATCATAAATTTATTATTCTAACTCCCTGTATTTCCTTTGTTTTTTCCAGCAATGTTTTAATAATATTGCGTTCGTTGGTTTAAATTTCGTTTCAATTTCGCAAATATGGGAGAAATTTATGCTACTCCTTCTATTTTCATGCCTATGTTTAGACGTACTCGATCAATGTATTTGGCTTTGTCGATGCTAAACTGAAAATATCCATATTTATGAGAGAAATTTATGCTACATCTTCCATTTTGGACGTACCCTATTATATACGTAGTCAGTTTATAATCTTATATATGATACAAATTTATGCTACTACATCTTCTATTTTGTATACAAGATGTACTCAAATGGACTTGCAGTGATGATGCTAACCAAGAACAAAGAACTTTATTTGTGTCCTTTGTGGATAAATGTTTAACTGAAATAGGGTTTAGTGAACTAAAGTTGAACGAACTGTAGTTGAATGACCTTGCCTTCGTGAACATATTGAGCTAGGGTTGAAAGTTGAGGTGAAATTGAACGTATTATTGAAAACGTGATTGTTTTACTCCTCTCGGGCATAAAACAAAATATGAAATATAATGCGAACTTCTCAATTTCAATTTTTAAACGGATCGTTGGTGTATCGTGATGTAACCTTACATCCAATGTAAGGATAGTCAAACCGCTCCATTTAGAGTGCAAAAAGGCGAGGTCTTAATACATCAGGAAACTCGAATTGCTTTGCATGAAAAATTGAAGAACATACAAAAGTGCGGTTCAACCGGGTATCCACATAAGAATGGGTTACACCGCAGTTTTTCATGATCGGACTGCAGTTTTTCATGATCGGACCGCGAGACGAATCGTGGTAACTCCACATTTAAGGTATTGTTTGGTTTATTGTTTTTAATTTTGGGTTTTTGTTCATATAAAAATGCATATGACGTATGTATATTGTCGAAAATGACCAATTTAGAAAACTAAGTTAACATACAAAATAGAAAACAACTTTATTTTTTATTTTTCGTGTTTTGAAAAAATAAACAAGCACGTGAAACAATCTATTCTTCCGTCGTCCCTCTATCCATTTCGTCCTTCCATCCGTCTTTCTTTCATCCCCTGCGTCGTCCCTACATTCTTCTAGTGTATGACATATATATTGAAAACCGAAAACATAAAATTCAATTTCAAACCAAATAATACCTATGTTTTTAATGGTTCAATCGGTCAAACCGTCGGAAACGTGAATTTATTTTAAGAAGATGTTATTTAGATGCTTGGCCGCTCGGCATCCATCGCTCGGCTAACTTCGCTCGGCAACCTACGTTCGACCAATACCATTTGGCAAACATCGTTCGGCCTGATACATCGTTCGGCCTAGATATGTGGTTCGGCCGAGAAAGTATGGCATGTGCCGTCCGGTTAAAAGAAAAGTGTTGCTGGAAACTCAGTAAATATCGTCCGGCAAAATGTCGCTCGACAACGTCATTCGACAATCATCGTTCGGCCAATGAAGATAACGGTGGGATGGTTCGGACTGTACGCTCGGGGAAGTACGGCAAGGCATAAGTGGCTCGGTCGAGGAAGCACGAACACATGTCGCTCGGCTTAGATGGTCAGCGCATTTCGCTCGGTCTAGAAGGTTCGGCATACATCGCTTGCTACATATCAGGAGAGTTGGCAGTTGCCAGTTTCGTTCTAAAGAAAGCTGACTGCTATATCATCACTTCGAGTCACATCACTGTGCGTTTTGAGCTCCTTGCTGGTTTTGCTTCGAGTCCTTTACCAAGACATCTCGGTTCGGCAATTGCCGTTCGGTATGTCTCGTTCGGTATGCCTGCCTCGGTGCGTAGAAGTCACCTACTACGGGCTGAAGTACCTTGTTCTTGGCCCAAGGAGGAAGTCCGGTCTATCTTCGTCTATAAAAAGAGGGGCAGGAGCGTAGCACCTTTTTTCGGAAACTCCGAGGAGACTTTGCCATTTTCAAGACTCGTTTCTCTTCTGTTAAAACTTGTGTTCAAGTTATTGTTGTACAAATTGTATCTGTATTCAATTATTTGAAAAAGCAATAAAGATTAAACTCAAAGTGGACGTAGGCAGTTACACCGAACCACTACAAATCTGGTGTTCTACTTTTTGCGGTTAATTTTATATACATTCCTCTATTTTAATTTTCTATCTTCATTAGTCTCTCTACACAAATCTTTCCTTAGGTGTTAGTGACCAACATTTTGGTGCTCTCACTGAGAAATGCATTCTCAAGTTATTAGGATCTACTTTGTCGCTACTGGATTGAAGAAATATACAAAGGAGATCCAAGTCATTCACAGAAAGTTCATAATTCTACTCAGAGTTCCTACCAATAACCCTACAATGGGAAGACCTCATACTGGATCAGCCTCTCACAACGTGGACGTTAACGAGACAGCTAGCGTTCAACAGTTAGGACCCAATAATCAACAAGCTAATCTAGGCACAGGAACCACCCTCCAAAACCAAATGGAAGTTGTCACTAGAACAGAGTTCAACGAGTTGATGAGAGTACTCATGGAAAGCAGGAGACAACTTAATGAACAGATTCAAACTAACGCCTACTTAGGACTCAGCTTAATCAACAACAGCATCAGAATGCTGGAGGAAATCCCTCTTCCTACTTCTCATCCGACATCTCTACTTCATCTGATGAACCACTCAGGCGTAGATGCCGTTGAACTGAAACAACACAAAAAGGTGCTGCTGATCGATCAACCAAGGATGGTCCAGGTTCCTTACCTGGAGCTATGGCCCCTCACTTACATCAAGGAAATCACACCCAAGCTGGAACATGAAATTTAGGATCTAGAGCATGATTAGAAGTTGGACGACTGGCTCACCAAGGTCATAATGAAGCAGGTCCCCAGGATGCACGTTTGTTGGATCGCTAACAGAGGAGGCACCAACCAGAACGGTCTCGCATGACTGATTCCAACGTGCCATCTTCCATACAAACCCCAGGCCTATCAGCCATGGTCAGACAGCTGATGAGAGAAAATTAAGGCTTGTCTAAAGATGATTGGGGGATATTCAGGAGTCATACTCCATTCATAGATGCTATCCTACAGGCCGAGTACCCAGCAAGTTTAACATGCCGACCATTCTAACCTACGAAGGGAAGACTGATCCCGACAGCTTGCGATGAGATATGAGTGGATGATGGATTCAGCTAGAGCAAATGATTCAACTAAGTGTAGATGCTTCCCAATAACTTTATCTGGAATTGCTACCATGTGGTTCACCCGACTTCCTCCTTGGTCCATCTCCAACTTTGATGAGTTAGCGACGAAATTTTTGGAAAAGTTTAGGATTCATGCCACACGTCCCAAGGATGTGATGTCCTTGTCCAGTATGATTCAAGCTCCAGGGGAGTCGTTAAAGGAGTACATACAAAGATTTCACGTTGCGGCTACTGAAGTTAGCAACCTAAATGACCATGCCATTCTAATAGCCGTGATGCGAGGAGTAGATCCGGATTCAGAGTTTGGCAATTGGCTGGTGGGAAAGCCTCCGACTACACTTGAACATTTTTATTCAAAGGCACATCAATTCATAAGAAAAGAGGAAGCCAAGTGGACGAGGCGAAACAATGCACCAGGGCCTGGTAAGGAGACTGTGAAGAGCAACATTGCTATAAAATAATCTAGTGATCACTCAGGGAAGGTCTAGGTCATTGTCCAGAACAAGCCAAAGCAATCTAAAGGATCCGAAGGAGGAAATCCCGAAAAGAAAAGGAAAGCGGATAAATAGAAACCAAAGACTCCAACTTACAACGAATACACTCCTCTAACGCATCTTTGGAAAATATTTACCTATCAACTTGTAATACTTTTAAATATCGAAAGACACACCCAAAAGAGTCCACAGAGGAACAAAAGCAGACTGGGAATTATTGCCGCTTCCATGAGACTTACGGACACAATATCGAGGAGTGTACGCACCTCCACGATGCGATAGAAAAGATGATTCGACGGAAAAAGTTACAAGAGTTTGTCAAGAACCCGCAGGGAGGCAGCCAAGGAATATCAGACCTCGTTCGTGGGCAAGCTCCACGCCATCCAAAGGAACATACTCGGACTGTAGGTAGACTAGTCATAAACATGACAATTGGTGGGCCTCGCCCTGCAGATAAGAATTGGCAAGAAATGGAGCGATAAGCTAATTCCATAAAGTATGTAGATTTTTAATGTTGTTCAAACATGGAGGATGGGGCCCCAGCTAAGCAGCAGCGAATGGTGACCGATGATATAGTGTTCTGGAGTAGAGATTCTGATCAAAATGAGGCACCTACCATAGATCCGATGGTCATCTCGGCCACTATTGGGCCAGCGTTTGTGAGGAGAATACTGATTGACTATAGAAGTTCTGTTAACATTATCTTTAAAAAAGCATATGATAAGATGAAGATGGAGATAAAGGATCTAAAACCATTTAAAGCCCGTATTCATGGCTTTAATGGTGCAGCAACCGATGAAGTGGGTTTTGTTGAATTACCAGTTGAACTTGGAGAAGGTGAACGAAGGAGGGTGCAATTCCTACCGTTCATCGTCTTGGATGTCGATTTTCTGTATAATGTGTTTCTGTGTCGACCGGTCCGGGCAGAGTTTAGGGCAGCCTTGGCCCCTTGATGACTAACCTTGTAATTTCTGACTAGTAACGGAGTTTGTGTTGTGCATGACGATCAGGAAACTGGTCATGCATGTTATGTGACTGAGCTAAGAGACGCCTAACAAAGAGAGAAAGGAAAGGTTCTGGACAGCTCTATCCGCATCCGAGTCACTAAAGATTGACAAGTAAATCCCGAGCCTTAGCTTGGGCAACATGGTCGGATCTATAGAGACATAGTTCCGAGAGACGATGATGAGGAACCCAGGAGGCAAAAGCAACATCGGCTGAACTGACGATTGACATTCCAGTCAGTAGTGATGACCCATCATGGGTACTTAAGATTGGATCACAACTCAACCCCTCGATGACCGAGGACCTCACTGATTTCCTCCGAGCGAATATGTATGTTTTCGCTTGCATACACTCCGATGTGTGGGGGATTTCTCCCACTATTACAAGTCATATGTTGAACATAGACCCGAGGTATGTAGCAGTAAATCAAAAAAGGAGAGGCATAGACCCGGAGAGGTCGGCTGCTCTCAGAGAGGAGTTGGACTACTCAAAGCCAATAGGTTCGTTTGCAACGCCTCTACCCTGAATGGGTGTCTAACCCCATGCTAGTGAGAAAAGCAATGGAAAATGAAGGACCTGCGTAGGGTACTCAGATCTAAACAAAGTATGCCTTAAGGATAGTTTCCCTTTACCGTAAATTGACCAGTTGGTCGACTCAACAGTAGGACACGAGTTATCGTCCTTTATAGATGCATACTCGAGATATAATCAAATCCCAATTCACATTCCAGATCAAGAATACACTAGTTTTGTCACAAACATTGGACTGTATTGTTTTGTAGTGATGCCTTTCAGATTGAAAAATACGGGAGCTACTTATCAACGTCTGGTGAATAGGATGTTCAAAGACTAGATTGGTAAGGCAATGAAGTCTATGTAGATGACATGCTTATGAAGTCACGACAGTCAAAAGACCAAATTCGAGACGTGGAAGAAATGTTTGATATACTCAGGTATTACGGAATGAAAATCAATCCTCTGAAGTGTTCTTTTGACGTTGCGTCAAGTAAGTTTTTGGGTTTCATTATTAACGCGCGAGGAATTGAAGCCAACATGGAAAAGATTCAGGCTATTCGAGACACACAATTGCCTAGAACTATAAAGCAAGTACAAAGCCTGAATGGAAAAGTGGCCATGCTAAGTCGATTCATATCCAGAGCGATAGACAAGTGTATTGCTTTCTTCGATGTAATAAAGAAAGGAAAGAGAAATTTTAAGTGGACGCACAACTGCAAGGATGTGTTTCGAGCTCTGGTAAGGCACTTGAAAAGTCACTCGGTGCTGTCGAAGCCTATAGACCATGAAGTGTTATATGTATACTTGGTCGTATCTCAACATGCCATCAATACGGCTTTGGTTCGTGAGGAGAAGCGAGTTCAAAAGCCAGTGTACTATGTTGGTAAACATTTAATGGGGACAGAAAGAAATTATCCTAAAATTGAGAAGCTAGCCTACTGCTTGGTGATTGCATCACACAAGCTTCGTCCTATTTTCAAGCACACTTGATCACTCCAACGACCAGAAACCTCTGGAAGGATGTTAAAATGGAATATTAAGTTAAGTCAGTTTGATATCACCTAGTTGCCACGGAGATCCATACAAAGGCAAGCGCTAGTAGATTTCATTACAAAATTCACCGTATCAGACGAACCAGACAGTGATGATGTTATTCCCCCCTATACACCAGTGGGGCATCCAATGACCGGCTTTCTAGGCTGGTGTAATTCTTCTAACTTCCAAAACCGATCAATTTGTTATGCTATGAAGCTCCATTTACCAGCTACAAATAACGAAGCCAAATATGAAGCACTGATTGTTAGCTTGAAACTTATCAGGGAACTTAGAGTGGAATCAGTTGCAATCTTTTGCGACTCACAATTGGTGGTGTACCAGGTGTTGGGAGACTATCAAGCAAAAAGTCAGAGACTTGCCCTATATCTGGCTCATGTTCAAGAGCTATTTCTAGGCCTCAAATATTACCATATTTCACACATCCCACGTGAGCATAATGGGGAAGCCGACTCATTGGCAAAATTTGCGAGCACTAGTGATGCACAACAAATGGGATTGGTTTCCGTTGAAATCTTACATGCTTCGAGTATAATGAGATGGATACAAATTTTTTTTAGAAACAAAAATCAAGAAGGAGTCATGGATAATCCCATTCAAGCAATATTAGCTACATGGGATCTTGCCCGAAAGAATGAACGAAAGACGACAAGTCATTTGAAAAGCTTCGCAATATGTAATGCCGAATGGAAGAATGTATCAAAAGGGATTCTCGGTCCCCTTACTTTGGTGCATTGCCTACAATGAGATAAAACAAGTCCCAAAGGAAGTTCATGAAGGAGAACATGATGACCATACTAGACGGCAGACATTAGCAAAAAAGATCCTCCGCTATGGATACTATTGGACAACCGTAAATTGGGATGCTGCGGACTACGTAGGAGGATATGAAAAATGTCAAAATTATGTGAAAATCCCAAGAGCTCCGCCAATGGAACTCACGCAAATGGTTAGTCCCTGGCCGTTTGCGATATGGGGAATCGATATAATTGGCTCCTTGCCTATCTCCAAAGGTGGTGCAAAATACGCAATAGTTGCGGTCGATTACTTTACCAAGTGGGCGGAAGCAGAGCCCTTAGCTACAATCACCACTAGAAGGATCATTAATTTCGTTGTGCAAAACATCATATGGCATTTTGGACTCCCGCGAACTATCATTACGGAGAATGGAACTCAGTTCGAAAGTAGGGAGTTCAAAGAATTCTATCAGGGGTATGAAATTGAGAAAAGGTTTGCAGCAGTTACTCATCCAAAAGCCAACGGACAAGTAGAAACTGTAAACAAAATAATCAAATCCATATTGAAAAAACGTTTGGAAAAGGCTAGAGGCAAGTGGGTGGATGAACTTGCAACATCACTTTGGGCTTACAGAACCACCCACAAGTCCATGATTAGCCACACCCCGTTCACCTTGGCATATGACACAGAAGTCGTTATACCCGTGGAACTTGAAGTTCCCTTACATAGGTAATTCATTATGACTGTAAGATGAATCAAGATCTCTTTCTGGAATCACTGGACTTTTTTGACAAAAAACGTAAAGAAGCTGATTTAAGGGCGGCTGCCTATAGACACTGAGTCGCTCGATATTACAATGAAAAAGTACGATCGAGAATCCTTGATGTGGGCGATCTCGTTTTGAAGCGAGTCCTTCCGATCTCGTCGCATAAGAATCCCAGATGGAAAAGTCCGTATGTCATTGAACGGAAGCTTGGAGAGGGAACTTTCAAGCTAGCGACCATTGATGGCACAACACTTCCTCGAGCATGGAATAACGAGCATTTGCGACGTTATTACACTTAATCTATTTCTTTCGCATTTTAATTGCAATTATTTCCAGTGTATGTTTATTTTGTTGATTCCTAATTTTTGGCATGTAATAAGACAATTCAGTTTATTTTCATTAATAAAGGCTAGAAGCATATTTTCCGTGAACTATTTGATGTTTTCACATGTTGTAATTCTATGGAAAAAATTAAAGTTACATTACTCTGTCTGGCGTATGAACGTGCACAAAAATTGAAAAATCTCCAAGTCCCCAAAGTATGGACTGGAGTTCTGAGTCCACAGAGTGTAGACTAGAGTATAAAAGACTAAAAAATCTCCAAGTCCCCAGAGTGCGTACTGAAGTACTTTGAGTCCCCAGAGTGCGGACTAGAGTATAAAGGAATTAAAAATCTCTAAGTCCCTAGAGTGCGGACTAGAGTATAAATGAATTAAAAATCTCTAAGCCACCAGAGTGCAGATTGGAGTACTTTTAGTCCCCAGAGTGTGGAATAGAGTGTAAAAGACTTAAAAATCTCCAAGTCCTCAGAGTGTGGATTGAAGTACTCTGAGTCCCTAGAGTGCGGACTAGAGTATAAACGACTTAAAAATCTCCAAGTTCCCAAAGTGCAGACTGGAGTACTCTTAGTCCACAGAGTGTAGACTAGAGTTTAAACGATTTAATAATCTACATGTCCCCAGAGTGTGGACTAGAGTATAAACGTCCCAAAAATCTTCAAGTTCCCAGAGTACGGACTAAAGTACTCTGAGTCCTCAGAGTGCGGACAGGAGTATAAACGACTTAAAAATCTCCAAGTCCCTAGAGTGCGGACTGGAGTACTCTGAGTCCCCAGAGTGCGGATTAGGGTATAAATGACTAAAATATCTTTTAGTCCCCAGAGTGCGGACTAAAAGTATTCGAAGTGCCTGAAGCGTGGAATAGAGGATCTACGATTTCGAAGATTTCCAAGTCATATGGAAGTGAACTCGGGCTTATGTAACTCACAAGATTTTGGATTTCAACTATAAGTTGTACAATAAGATGAACAACGAAAATCATCGAAAGCAAAGAAACGAAGTTTTATTCATTAATCCAGAATAAATTCCACTGCAACTTCTCTTGAACTCGGAGCAAAAATTCTATCTATAATGGCTATGAATATAAATAAAAATAATTAAATAATCCAGGCTAATTCTCGTTGGACGAGACATGATAACTACTTCTTAGACTTCTTCTCCTTCCTCGGTTTCTTAGACGACTCCTCCCTCAAGCATTTTCTCTTGGATACCTTGCTTGCTAAGGAAGTAGTGTCCGAGGAAGGAGGAGGAACTTCCAGTGGCCTGGTCCCATCAGGGAGAATGACCTTCAAAAACATGTTCAAGGGACCATCCAGTTCCTCTACTTGGGGTTCGACCTTGATTTCAGCTTTCATCTTCTCTTCCATAAGTTTTTCCTCCATGCTTAGTTTTAAAGTGTGTTTGGAGGGGCCCGTAATTTCAACTTCATCATGTTCTTCTAGGGGTGATGGATTTTCAGATTAGTCTTCATCGAGCGCCTCGATCACTTGAGTGTCGGGTCCAGGAGTCTCCCCAGTCTGAATTACCTCTTCCATTTTCTCCTCTTTCTCTTTGGAGGTATCGCTCCTTGGGATAGGCTGCAGATCGAAATGGCCTATACGAAATCATAAGAGACAAATGTTAGAATACATTAACTACTTGCCAAAAACGACACCCTTTGAGCTTTGAGAAGAAAAGTTATGTACCAGTTCCTGGCTGACTCTCGACTATTTAGGGAGTTTCACCTTATGGAATAGGAGATAGAGCATGAATATCAAGTCCAGAATCCTCTGGGTCATAGCCAATATGCTGCTCGAAGGGGTCAAGTGATGGGCGACCAGTCAGTTGAATAGGAGGAGGAACTGGAAACTCAGTTTCGTATGGACCGACAGTGTCATTCTTTCCTTTTGACGAGGAGGAGTCTTTACTATAAAGAGCTTTCGCTGCAAACAAGTCCGAAGGCTAATTCCCCCAGAGAAATTCCTTCACTAAAGCCCCTTCATCAACATCTTCGGTTCCCAACTCAACCTTTTTGATTTTTATCATAGTGTCCCATGCTTCGGCCAAAGATTCAAGGTAACCCTAGCCAAGAAATGTTAGGTCGCGATGCATGAGAACTCGAGTATTATACTCGATTATGAGCGAATCAAACATGCACTTGATTTCCTCCCTACCAGACTCAGTAGCCACCTCAAGGCGAGAATCTATTTTTGAGAGCACCAATCTTTGGCCCTCCTTACGGGTTTCATCATTCAGTGCTTCAGCCTTGGAAAGCTCCTCATCGAGATTTGTTTTTAGGAGTCGAGTGGCAACAATTTCGTCACAGTATTATTGTGACTCCTTTTGAGTGGCAGTCTTTTCTTCCTTTTCTTTGAAAAGTATCTCTTCCAATTCGTTGACTCGTTGAGCGAGCACATATTTCTCCTTTTGAACGGAGTCTTTCCCTAAAGCTAAGGAGCCGCAGCGTTGAACCGCTTTATCAATCTCTTTCCTATGTGTGGCCTCCAGGCGATTGACTGCCTCAGAGTATCTTTAGCATTCTTTTGAGCGGCCTCAAGCTGAGATTTATACGAGGCAAGCTCTTCATCCTTGGCTTTGATGATGTCCTTATCATGGATGGCCTCAATCTTTAGGCGATCGATTTCATGCTTGCGCGACGTAGAAACTTCAGAAACTTTTTTGGCCAAATGAACGAACGCGTCATGTTGGATGTAGACATCGTTGTTGCAAGAAATGGCACTCTGACTAACGTGCCTTGGAATAGGATGGATCGCAGGAAGAAATTTCAAACCATCGAAGCATATTTTTAGGAATGTGGCTGTAAGCTCAGCTAGCTTTTCTTCTATCAATGGATCATGTGTAGGGGCTGAAGAAGTTTGTTTAGCCGAAACCATGGATTTTTCGTGAGTCTCATGTGTTTTCCTAGTGCTTGATGAACCAGAGTATTGGTCGCGAGGAGCTTCAGATTGAAGCCCCTTTGACCCGATTTCTCCTTGCTTTGTTATGGTTGAGGAGGATCATTAGGGTACGAAGAATAACTTTAGCTTTTCCTTCGAGATGATGAAGAATCTCAGGGACGATAATCTCTATCACTATCGTCGTCTCTATCTCGGCATTTACCAGACCCCGATCTCAGCTAGAATGATGGAAGATAGAGGACCTACAGAGGCGGTCGAATCCATGAAAGCGTCCTATATCACCTGCACAGAAATTAAGTGAGGACAAGTTAGCAAGAATAACATGGTGGCTAGAGTTGAAGTGCAAGGTGAGGTGTAGGTGTTAGTGTGTGTCCTAATGTTTGCCTCTGATGGACCAGTTTCTTTAGCTTTAGTTATCAGAGTTAGTTTCCTTGGTGATGGGTTTGAACGCCTTCATCACCTCTAGCGGGCGAAGGAAGTTTTATGGCTTATGGATCGTCAAAGCCGTAATTAAGCAACTCATCGGAAATAATAAGGTCTGATAAGCCTTTCAGTGAACCCTCTAAGTGTTGTGGAGATGGCTATCTCTCCACTGGAGTAATCATCACTTTTGAGGTTCCGCCCACTTCCTTCTTCCTCAACTTCTAAGCTTGTTTCTTTTTTCACTTTGAAGGGGGAGGTGGCTCATCGGTGCCAGGTGCATCAACAATCGATCTCGGAATAGGACTTATATTCTTACCTGGTGCTCCTGGCACCCCAGCTTCTCTGATCTCACCCTCCTCGGATATATTGGGGGCACCACTTGTAGGAAGCACTAATGGTCCAGCCTGTCCTATAATCTTCTTCGATGTGGGTCCGGTTATAGTGGAACTGGATGGAAGATTTGTTCGGCGACCTTTCGCTAACAACCCAAACTTTAAGAGCGACTCATTGGAAATGACAAGTTTGATCTCCTGGTCTTCTATTGGAGTAGCGCGAAAGGCCTTGATGCCCTCATAGTACCTGATTTGCCTTCGGGACGTGGGCTGACACCTGTAAAAATCGAAAAAGGTTTAGAAAGAATGCACTTTCTACCGCAGATAGATATTGATCCAAAAAAGGAACTTAATCCCTTCTAGCCATCTTATCACAAAGCCTGAGGGACAACATACGTAGAACCATTCCTGCTTGTATTTGGAGAATTTACTCCATGGCCCACGTTAGAATATGACACTGAGAATGTGGCTCGAGGAAAATGAATGATGGGCTGTCAGAACGTCTCTTAAAGCGATAGATGTAACGGAAGTCACCAAGAGTAGGGAGCCTAAAAGTACACTCATAAAGAGAATAAAATTGCCATAGATGAACACATGACTATTGGGATGTAGCTCTGACAGGGCGATCCTTATATACTGTAGCACTTTGCGAAGAAAGGAGTTGAATGGTGGCTCGCTACCGACCGAGCACATGATTTTGTTGCAAGCAAAATATCCAGCTTGGGGCGGGAGAGGATGATCTCATCTCAACGAAACTAATACATTGTCAAAAGGGATTCCATGAATCGAGCATAGTCGACGAAGAGCAGTTTCATTTATTTTTGAAGCTTGGGAGTCGATAGGGTTATCTAGAATAATAGCTCCGTCTATCACATCAGGAGCCGGGTCAATAGTTGCCGCCAATGGGTTTGGGATATCCTATGTAGTAGTTTTCGGTGGATTTGAAGTTCCCACGACTTCCTGCTGAGAACTCGGCTCAGGTTTATCTAAAACTGTGGCGGAGCTCGACTTTCTAGACATCCTCAATAAGCGTCAAATTTGGAAAGCACCTATTTGAACTATACTTGAAAGACAATCAATATTAGATATAAAAAAATGCTCCCACATATGATGTATGGACTAGTGCAATCGTTCGAGTATAAGTGCGAAAGAATTAAAGATTTAAAGACCGATGAAGTGTGATTAAGCATTGAATTGTCATCTTTGAAGACTGTCATCACTGACCGTCTCTGAGAGCTTGTCCTATGTTCGGTAGCATGGGCCTTGAAATCGGACGTTGGAATTGTATGTTTTAGGATGTTATTTACTTTTGTTAGATTGGACTCGCGTTTATGATTGTCATAATCATGGAGTCATTAGTCAGAATCAGTCTCATATGCTTGTGTGCTTAAGTTCTTGTCCTTGTTCATTGTTCTATGATCAGGCGTGGGAGTGTTTGGTCTTGACATATGTTGTGTTCAAGTTGAGATGATTTTGATTATCAACGCTGGACCCAAGGCCCAAAGCCAAACAACTCACTAGATCGACACTAAACAATCACTCATTCTCCTCTCCAGCACTCTCTTTTTATCGAACGGCCTATAGGGTGTTTATCGAACCACACTCGCTCGGTGTGCCGAATCCACCTTGTGGTCTCTAACCGACCGTAACACTACCCTTAAGTGGTTACGCCATACTCTCTCCCTTAACACCGAACAACACCGGGCCACTGTCTCTGACCCCAAAAACCATTCATACATACCAGCCCACACAATTTCCTATCTCTCTCTAACAAACAAACGGCCTCACTCGAACTGTGATCGACCCACTCAATCTCCTAGCAAACACTCTCTTGTCACCAAACTGCTTATTAAGGCTATACCGAACTACATCCGCATGTCATACCGAACCTTATCCTCAACAAGGGCGTACCGACCAGGTCCTACTCCAAAGACTTGCCATCTCAGCTCCCTAACTCTCCACATCATCAACCTCCAGTATAGCTTTCTCCCATTTGCTACCTCCTACCGAATCCGTGAACTCGAATTTAGAATGAGATTCTAGACCTAGAGAAGTAGTCTGGATGAAGAAATCAAACCTATGAGAGAAGCCTGAAACTCATGACAATCGTGGGACTAAGTGGTGGATATTGTTCGGATTAGTCGACTACTAAAGTCTCGATGTTAGAGGTTTAGGTTTGGAAATGGGGAGGATGGAATAATTGGTAGACGATGATTGAAAGAGAAAATGATGGCTGGCTTGTGAGAGTAGAACGAAATTAGGATGAAGAGAAAGGAGTAGAGGTCAAGGTTCTTTATATGATGAGCGGGGAAGGTGAATAGGCATTAGCCGGTAGAACAGGTCGACACATCTGAATGGGTCAAACGAATGCATGGTTCAGTATTGGCATGCCGAACCACTTTGTCCTGAAGTAATAATGAACCAATGGAGAAAATTTAAAAATGAGACTTACACGTATATCATATCGGATGATTGCCATTCCAACCGAGCTAACATTTGAGAGCAAAGACTGATTGTAAATTCAAAGCGCATCGCGCTAGTTCACACAATGCACTTCGGGTGGCTAATGTTACCCAGATGCTCGGCCACTCGACATCCATCGCTCAACTAACGTCGCTCAGCAACCTACATTTGACCAATACCGCTCGGCAAACTTCATTCGACCTAGCTACATCTTTCGGCCTGATACATCGTTCGGCCTGGATATATGGTTCGGCTGAGAAAATATGGCATGTGCCACCCGATCAAAAGAAAAGTATTGTTGGAAACTCGGTAATATCACCCGGCAAAGTGTCGCTTGGCAACGTCATTCGACAATCACCATTCGGCCAATGAAGATAAAGGTGGGATGGTTCGGTCTGGATGCTCGGGGAAGGACAACTCGGCATGAGTGGTTCAATCGAGGAAACACAAACACATGTCGCTCGACTTAGATGGTCAGCGCATGTCGCTCGGTCTGGAAGGTTCGGCATACATCGCTTGGTGCATATCAAGAGAGTTGGTAGGGCCAATTTCATTTTAAAGCGAGCCAACTTCTATATCATAACTTTGAGTCACACCACTGTACGTTTCGAGTTTCTCATCGGTTTTGCTTCGAGTCCTTAACCAAGACACCCTAGTTCGGAATTTGCTGTTTGATATGTCTCCTTCGGCATGCCTGGCTCGGTGCACAGACTACTACGGGTCCAATTACTTTGTTGTTGGGCCCATGGAGGAAGTCCGACCTATCTTTGTCTATAAATAGAGGGGCAGGGGCGTAGTAAAAAGGGACCTTTTTTCGGAAACTTAGGAGTGACTCTGCCATTTCCAAGACTCATTTCTTTTCTACTAAAACTTGTATTCAAGTTGTTGGTGTACGGATTGTATCTGTATTCAATTATTTGAAAAAGAAGTAAGGATTGAACTCAAAGTGGATGTAGGCAGTTACGCCAAACCACTTTAAATTGGGGGTTCTAGTTTTTGCAATTAATTTTACTTACATTCCTCTGTTTTAATTTTATATCTTCATTAGTCTCTCTACACAAATCTTTCCTTGGGTGTTAGTGACCAATTTTGGTGCTAATAGAAGATTTACACATTTAAATACATCTTATACCCAAAAATATTGAAATAAAAATGTTAGATAGACTAGACATAAAGTGTCTTCAAAATTTGCATCCAATGTTATATACTGCTGCAGTACACAACTACACCAAAACAACTACAGTTATATACACAATAGCAATGCACAATGATAGAAGTTTAGTGACATGAAATTTGATGAAACTTGTGGTAGTTTTGATGAGCTTGCAGCGGTGCAGAACGAAGTGATGGAGCTTGCTGTTTATATTTTAAGGCGGTGATAATTTTGGTAATATAGAATTTTTTTCCTCAAAATAACGCAGAGGATTAAAATGAGATAAAGTGAAATAGCGAGAAAGTAAGAGAAAATAAAATAAATGCGGCTCAAGCTGGCAAAATGAACGATTGCACCGCTGATTCGAAGGGCTGAACTAGGTTCATGCACAGCTGACGTCTGGTTGAGTTTCGAACAGTAAAGATCCATGGTTCAAGGTTATTCGAGGTCGAAGCGAGATTGGGTCCAACCATGAAAACACTAGTTACAAGTACAAGGGTGGAATTTGCAGGCTGTAATGATTTAATGGCTGATATCCCGTCTGTACTAAAATATGAGCTCTAACCTGGTTGAAACAATATTTACATATAAAAAATAAACGATAATTGCATCTTTTAGTCAACTTATGCGGATCACTAACTTTTTACATAGTATCTTTCACATTGTCCTGTGCAGTTAAAATGCTTAGTGGTTTAATAGTGGCAGAGATGTAAAAAGTTATAGCGAGGGTAAAGCTGGAATATAGCTAAAAATAGCGGGGGTGCAAAAAGCTTTAATTATATATAAAACCAAATATTTAAAGTCAATTTATCATCATTCTCACATCATTTGTGTAGGAAAAAGAATAATTGTTTAATCTTATTTAACAAAACTGAAGATTATCATGATTTATGCATACTTAGATTTGGTAAAAACAATAGATTTCTAACTTATATCAAGCACTTATGTCTTGATTTTAGGTCTTTACCATAAATTTGTTGATTCGTTTCAATAAAGAACTAGTCGATCAATCTTTGTATATTAATATTGCTAAAGCAGATGCGAAAAAATCTTGATTCAGCAGATGCTAAAAAGCCTTTATTTAGCGGATATAGCAGAAAATAGCAGGGCCTAACGTGGATCTACTGTTTAACAGCGCTAAACCAAAATAGGTAGTGGTCGAATAATGCTATATGCTATAGCGGGGATTTCGTGGGGCTTTAGCAAGGCTTTAACTGCCAATATTGTCTTCAAACCAAAGTCATAACCAAACCTTGAGTAGATGTTTCGATGGTCTGACCGCTCAAACTTATGTAAACATGCATGTTTTTTTCGTTGTTATTAATATATAGATTTCATATGGGCATTAAACTAAGGGACCCTTTAGATAGCCTAAAATAAATTGATTTTTGCTTTTTTTAGAAAAATGAGTAATCCTCCACGTGGAGAAAAGCGCTCATGTATTTTATTCCACACTTAAAAGGAGCTACCAGTAAGTATGGTAGATGACTATTCTCCATGAACCCGTACTAATAAAATAAAAGAAAAAGATCCCTATAAAAACCAAGGGAAAAAAAAATTAAGAAGCATGAAAAGAAATAAGCTAAATTAAGCGGTGGCTAAAAAAAGCAAAAACTAGCAACGGAGAAGGTGCCAGGATTTGAGAAAAATCCACATCCATTCCCCAAAGAGAAAGTGGATAGTATGAATAATTGTCAAGGAAATCCAAACAAACTATAGAAGGCTCTTCTGCATATCAAAGCTCAGCTTATCCAAGGAAGGAGAACATCCGAGTCAAATATCCTATGTCAATAGCAAAAAATAAAAAATAAAACTCAATAGACAATGCGGGGCTTAACATATATATGCATATGAATCTTTATACACACAAACACACACACATACAGTATGTATATATGCAAGAGGAGAAGAAGTAGCGTATATGATAAATTGTAATCTACGTATGACATGCATCATATGAGGAAATAGAGCTACACATACCTCAAATAGACTTATGGGAAAATATGTTAATAGGTTCAATCCACTAAACCCTTGGAAGTAAGACTACGACTTCAAAACCTCATAAGTTTTGAGATGAATGTTATATTCAAAATTACACCATTTCAAAATCTAGCTAATTTCCTAAATATAATATAGCGTCGGATTCATTAGCATACATATCAATTAAAAAGGTATTTGAAGTACTATTGTTATTTCTTTTTTTAAATACTAGATTTTTCTTAACTAAATTAATATGAGATTTTACTTTTTAAGGTATTCATTGGAACTAATATTATTATCTTTGTTATAACTAGGGTTTGAAATCCAATTAAAACAAAGCAGAGCAATTTTATATATTAAAATATCTATAGGAGTATTTATATTATTAAAAACCTTTTGATTTCTTTCAAACCATATACACTAGTATATTATAGTAAAAACAATACGAACTACTAATCTATGAAACCCATTATAACAAAACCTAAGCCTATTTTAAAATAATTCACAATTAATATCATTACTATTTCTAGTAAACCACAAAATATTAAGATAATTTATAAGAATATAATTAGTGATATGATAATCAAAATATAAATACGAATTATTTTCCATTCTCATAGTATAGAGAAAACATTTATCAGCAATAACTATAATTTTCTTTCTTAATAGCTCTACAATATTCCATTTTCCATGTATAATTAAGCATATGTGTACCTTAGCCTTAGTTAGAGTATTACCTTTCCAAATATATCTAAATATATTTGAGTTTAGCCGAAAAGTTAATAAATTTATAAAAAGAGTATGTTGTATTGATTTTATTATTACCCCAACACCATATTTTAATGTCATTTCTATTTTCAATGCTATAAAATTCTAATTTAGCACAAAGTAAGGAAAATTTGAATAATGTATTACCAGCTAAAATACGGTTAAACTAAATTCCCATGAAAAAAATTAATTTTGGTCTATATATTTGTGAAATCAATACACATTTTTGAAACTACAGATTTCGTAAATTTCATTAAATTATGCTTTATTGGGAGTTACTGATATCCGATTATCATGCCAAAACATGGCATTATTCCCCAAATGTACAACATTATTAATTCCTAATTTATAAATATTATAATTTTTACTATTAATTTCCAAAAATGAGAAATATTATTTGTTTTATTAGCAGAAATACATTGTAGGTTTTATATATCATTATACTATTGACTACTAGAACAATAGTAAATTACGACGGAAGCTTCCGATGGCCACAGTTGGCTAATTCCAACAGCTGACTGTCTCCATGGTGTTTTCGTAAATAAAATATAGTGGTCGTGGTAAACCATCGAAAATTGACGTAAATTAGTCATCGACAGCCGTCGTAAGCTATCGGAAAAAACATGTATATATGATCCAGGTAGAGAACAGATTCATTATCTCCTTTAACCCCAAATTCCCCAAATCCCTAACTCCATCACCTCTCCCTGTCGTCAGCTAGCCCTGCGTCTCGCCGATCATCTTCAACTTCATCATTCTCTACTCTCGACAAGCTTAGGCCCTTCATCAATCTCCAATCAAGTTTTAATCCTAAACTCTAATTAATTTTAATTTGTTAAATTACTGTTAGTTTGTTGTTATAATTATTTATAATACCCTATTGATTGTTTGGTATATTCTATTGAATGCTAATTAGGTTGTTATTATAATTGTTTATCATTTAAATGTTGAGAAAAACAATTTATTTAGTGTATATGTGCGTTAATTGGTGTATATGTGTTGACAATTAGTGCATGCATGCATTAGGTCTAGTTTGAATTAATTAGAGTCGATACTCAGGATTTAGTGTATGCGTTTTTAAGATGAAAAGATGACTATGTAGTGTATGCATTTGTTAGAAGGTAAATAAATTATTGTAAAAATTGTTGCATAATACGCTTTAGTTTTTATAAATCGCTTAGAGAGTTTTGAGCCCCGTTTGAAAAGTATGATATATGATCATTGTATGGATATCCATTTTCATCACAAAACGGACATTTATATTCATCTAATATAATATTGGTTGAATTTATTCCTATATTGGACAAGTTACAAACACAATAAAGTAATTTTATTTTGCAAATCATTTCATTTTAAATGATTCACAAAATTTTGACAACACTTTCTTTATGTTCCTAGTATACACACATATGTGTACGGTACAAGGAACAAAGGGGAAGTGCTACCGAAATTTTGTTGAACCGTTTAAAATAAAATGATTTATAAAATATAACCACTATTGTATTTTTAATGGTAAGTGTTACCTGGAAGATCGACCAGGCAACCACAGCGCTCGGCATAAGTGGACACTCGGCATGCAGGGTTGTACTCGGCATAAGTGGGCACTCGGCGGTGCAGAGTTGTACTCGGTATAAGTGGACGCTCGGTATTAAGAGATGTTCGGCAGTCCAAGATTACACTCGGCATAAGACCGTTTAGCACTTCACCCAGCGCTTCACTCGGCATGCTCTTCACTTACCTTCACTCGGATCATTCAGCATGTCCCTTGCACGGCAAACCCTTCACACGGCATGTCTTCCACTCGGCATCCTCACACGGCAGACCTTTCACACGGCATGTCTTTCACTCGGCATGCTCCTCACCCGGCATCCACATTTCACTCAGCATCCCAACATCGTTCGGCCCGCTTCCTCCATTCAACAGAGAGATCCATCGACTTGGAAAGGAGGGCTCGGCATGCCAACCGTTCGGCCTGTTTCACTCGGCATGCAGGGCGCGTCCTATCTGGACCGAGCCATCTAGCCATCTGGCCCACCAAGGAAGTCCAATCCACATTCGCTTATAAATAGAGGGGCAGAGGCACAGAAAAAAGGGATCAGATTTCAGAGGACACAGGGGAGACTCTGCCTCATCCAAACCTCATCCAAGACTTCTACTTTTATTTCACAATTGTATTCGAATACTTAAAAGCGGATTGTATCTGTAATCAAGTTTAAAAAGGAAGAAATAAAGGATCAACTTCAAAGTGGACGTAGGCTACAACGCCGAACCACTATAAATTCTGTGTTCTCGTCTCCCGCATTTTAATTCATATTATCTTCTCTATTTTAATTTATCTTCTTCATTAATCTCTCTACACAAACTCTCTAAGGGTGTTAGTGACTAATTTTGGCGCTAACATTTTGGTGCTTTCACTGAGAATCGAATTCTCAGGTTGTGAGGATCTACTTTGTAGCTACTGGATCGCATAAATCCCCCGAAGAAGATCCGTAATTGTTCATAAGGCATCTGTAGATTCTACTCAGAGTTACAGCCAACGACTCTACCATGGGAAGACCACGAACAAGATCGACCTCCCAAAATGTAGATGCCTGAGAAAACGCTAATGTTCAGCAACTTGGACCTAATGATCAACAAGCAATTCGAGGCACGGAGCCCTCCAGCCAAAACCAAGCGGAAGCTGTTTCACGAGCAGAATTGAATGACTTGATAAAAGAGCTTACGGAAAGCAGAAGGCAACTCGTTGAGCAAATGCAAGTTAATGCTGACCTCATGACCCGACTTGCTCAACAGCAGCATCAGAATGCTGGAGGTAGCCCTGTCCCCTACTCCGAAGATGATAGCTCAACTTCAGCTGATGAACCTCCCAGGCATAGACGCCGCAAGGATGAAGATGACCAAGCAGGTGCCACTGATCGCTCTGCTAGAAATCAAGCCCATGGAGCGAAACCCAACCTTCCTCCTACCATACAAACCCCGGATTTGACAGCTATGGTCAGGCAGTTGATGAGAGAGAATCAAGGTTTGACTAATGAAGATTGGGGAATGTCTAATAGTCATACTCCCTTCACAGATACCATTCTACAGGCTGAATACCCAAGGAAGTTTAACATGCACACCATCCCCGCCTATGAAGGAAAAACTGACCCTAGACAACATGTAATGAGGTATGGATGGATGATGGACTTAGCAAGGGCCAACGACGCAACTAAGTGCAGGTGCTTTCCAATAACTCTGTCCGGAAATCGCCACCATGTGGTTCACTCGACTTCCTCCACGGTCAATCTCAAACTTCGACGAATTAGCAAGAAAATTCATAGAACAATTCAGGATACACGCCACTCGACCCAAGGATGTGATGTCCTTATCAAGTGTGACCCAAGCTCCTGGAGAATCACTGAAAGTATACTTGCAGAGATTTCATGCTGCCGCTACTGAAGTGAGCAATCCAAACGACCACGCGATTTTGATGGCAGTAATGCGTGGAGTGGATCTAGACTCTGAATTTGGGGATTGGTTGGCGGGAAAGCCACCAGCTACGTTGGAGCGTTTCTATTCGAAAGCCCACCAGTTCATAAGGAGGGAAGAAGCTCGGTGGATAAGGAAAGACAAGGCACCAGGGTCCGTTCAGGAGTCTGTAAAGGGCAACATCGCCATGAAAGCAACCAACGATAACCCTGGAAAGGCTCAGGCCAGCGTCCAAAATAAGCCCGGGCAGTCTAAGGGAACTGGAAGTGGAAATCCTGGAAAGAAGAAGGAAACGGGGAGATGGAAGTCAAGGATCCCAACCTACAACGAATACACTCCACTAAATGCGTCTCTTGAAAACATCTACTTATCGACCTGCAACACTTTTCAATACAGAAAACCACGCCCTAAGGAATCAACAGAGGAGCAAAAGCGGACTGGAAAGTATTGCCGCTTTCACGAGTCTTATGGGCACAACACAGACGAATGCAGGCATCTCCATGACGCTATTGAGAAATTGATTAGGCAGAAGAAGCTGCAGGAATTCGTCAAAGATACGCCAGAAGGAAGACAAGAGACTTCAGACCACGGACGTGGCCCAGCTCTACACCAACCAGAGCAACCTACTCGAACTGTGGGAAGACTGGTTATTAACACAATTGCTGGTGGACCTCATCCTGCGGATAAAAATTGGCAGGAAATGGAGCGATATGCTAATTCCTTGAGACATACAGAGCATGAGTGTTGTTCAAATATGGAGGATGGAACTCCCGCAAAGCAGCAACGCACGATGCACGACGATATTGTATTCAGGAATAGAGACGCGGATAGGGTGGAAGCTCCCACCATCGATCCATTGGTCATATCTGCAACCATCGGACCGGCATTCGTAAGAAGAATCCTAATTGATTGCGGAAGTTCCGTTAACATCATCTTCAAGAAAGCGTATGGCCAAATGAAGCTGGAGACTAAGGATTTGAAACCATCTAAAGCCCGAATCCATGGCTTTAACGTCGCAGCCACAGACGCAGTAGGATATGTGGAGTTACCAGTTGAACTGGGACAAGGTGAACGCAGGAGAGTGAGAATCCTACCATTCATAGTGCTGGATGTTGATTCACTATACAACGTGTTTTTGGGACGACCAGCCCTCGCAGATTTCAGGGCAGCCTTGGCCCCGTGGTGTCTCACACTGAAATTCCCGACGGACAAAGGAGTTGGCGTAGTGCATGGCGACCAAGCAACCGGACGTGCATGTTACGTGGCTGAGCTGAGAGAGGCCCAGCGCAGAGAAAAGGGGAAGACTGCGGATAGCATCGTCCGCATCCCGAATTCTGATGATTGACAATTAGCGCCCGAGCCCTGGCTCGGGCGACATTCTCGGATCATTGGAGACATAGATCCGAGAGATGACAAAGGGGAACACAGGGAACCAGACGCAGCACCGGCTGAACTAACAATTGACATTCCAGTTAGCCACAGCGACCCGACACGAGTTCTTAAAATTGGGCACAGCTCGATCCCCTATTGGCAGAGAATTTATCTGATTTCCTCCGAGCGAATCTTGATGTCTTCGCCTGGACACACTCTGATATGCGCGGGATTTCCCCTGCAATTGCGAGCCATATGTTGAATATAGACCCGAAACACGTACCTGTGAAACAAAAAAGGAGAGGCATGGATCCGGAGAGGTCTACAGCTCTCAAAGAGGAGGTGGACAAACTCAAAGCCAATGGGTTTGTCCGCGACGCCCTCTATCCGGAATGGGTGTCCAACCCTGTGTTGGTAACGAAAGCAAACGGGAAATGGAGAACCTGCGTTGACTATTCTGATTTAAACAAAGCATGCCCGAAGGATAGCTTCCCGCTACCACGAATTGATCAACTGGTCGATTCAACGGCAGGGCACGGGTTATTATCATTTATGGATGAATATTCTGGATACAACCGAATTCCGATGCATATCCCAGACCAAGAGCACACCAGCTTTGTCACAAATGTTGGGTTATACTGCTATGTAGTGATGCCCTTCGGACTGAAGAACGCCGGAGCAACTTACCAGCGTTTGGTAAATCGAATGTTTAAAGATCAGATTGGGAGAACAATGGAAGTCTATGTGGATGACATGCTTGTGAAGTCACGGCAGTCAAACGACCACCTTCGAGACCTGGCGAAAATGTTCGATATACTAAGGCACTATGGGATGAAGATCAATCCTTCAAAGTGTTCACTCGGCGTGGCATCAGGGAAGTTCTTGGGATTCATTGTGAATGCACGAGGAATTGAAGCTAACCCGGAAAAGATCCAGGCCATCCGAGATATACAGGCACCTAGAACCATAAAACAGGTACAGAGCTTGAATGGAAAAGTAGCTGCGCTCAGTCGATTCATATCCAGAGCCACAGATAAGTGCGTTCCTTTCTTCGATGTCATAAAGAAAGGAAAGAGAAACTTCGAATGGACGACTGACTGCGAGGAAGCATTCCGAGCCCTGATAAGACACTTGGAAAGTCCTCCAGTGTTGTCAAAACCAGTAGACCACGAGACGTTGTACGTATATTTGGCTGTATCTCAACACGCTATCAGTACAGCCCTAGTCGCGAAGAAGACAAGGTTCAAAGGCCGGTGTACTATGTTAGCAAACAACTGACGGGGGCAGAAAAGAATTATCCCAAAATCGAGAAACTTGCCTATTGCCTAGTGATTGCATCACGCAAGCTTCGTCCCTACTTTCATGCGCACTCAATCAGTGTTTACACTGACCAACCCTTGCGACAGGTACTCCAACGACCGGAGACTTCCGGTAGGATGCTAAAGTGGAACATCGAGTTAAGCCAGTTTGATATCACCTACCTGCCGCGAAGGACCATCCAAGGGCAAGCATTAGCTGACTTCGTTGCTGAGTTCACCATTCCGGATGAACGGAGTGAAAATCACAAAGTAATCCCTCCTGTCCGATGGAGGATGTTCACTGACGGGGCATCTAACGACCATTGGTCGGGAGCTGGGATAGTTCTGGTAACTCCCGAAAACCGATCGATTTACTACGCTTTGAAGCTCGAATTTACAGCGACAAATAACGAAGCCGAATACGAGGCACTGATTGTTGGCTTAAGACTTGCCAATGAACTGAGGGTAAAGTCCATCGAAATCTTCTGCGACTCACAGCTGGTGGTATATCAGGTACGAGGAGACTACCAAGCGAAAGGACCGAGACTGGCTCCTTACCTTGCTCGGGTCCGAGAGCTACTAGTAAATCTGGAATATTATGACATTTCGCATGTCGCTCGCGAACAGAACAGGGAAGCCGACTCGTTGGCTAAATTCGCGAGTACTGGCGATGCACAGCAGATGGGATTGTTCCCTGTCGAGACTCTGCTTGCTCCAAGTATAGACATGATGGAGATAGATCTCGTCTCGGAGACCGAACTCGAAAGGGGATCATGGCTAACCCCGATCAAACAGTACTTGCTATACGGAGACTTACCTGAGAAAAGAAGCGAAAGACGCCAAGTCCTTCGTAAGGCTTCACGTTATGTAATGCAAGACGGGATAATGTATCGGAGGGGATTCTCGACCCCCTTGCTCCGGTGCGTGGCCCATGACGAGGTAAAACGGGTGTTGGAAGAAGTCCATGAGGGATAATGCGGTGATCATACCGGGGGGCAAACTTTGGCGAGGAAAATCCTCCGCTATGGATATTATTGGCCAACTGTAAATCGGGATGCTGCAGACTATGCGAGAAGATGCGACAAATGCCAGATATATGCAAAGATTCCGAGAGCTCCACCAACGAAACTCACACAAATGGTTAGTCCCTGGCCATTTGCAATGTGGGGAATTGACCTAATTGGATCTCTGCCCATAGCCAAAGGAGGCGCGGAATATGCAATAGTGGCAGTCGATTATTTCACCAAGTGGGCGGAAGCAGAGCCAATGGCCACAATCACCACCAAGAAAGTCATTAATTTCGTTGTACGAAATATCATATGTCGTTTTGGCCTCCCACTGACAATCATAATGGACAATGGAACTCAATTCGAAAGTAAGGAATTCAAAGAGTTCTGTCAGAGGTATGGCATTGAGAAAAGGTTCGCAGCAGTTGCTCACCCGAAGGCGAATGGGCAAGTAGAAGCCGTCAATAAAATCATCAAGTCCATATTGAAGAAGCGTTTGGAAAAGGCTATAGGCAAGTGGGTGGATGAACTCCCAACAGCGCTTTGGGCCTATAGAACTACCCACAAGACCGCGACTGGCCACACACCATTCGCACTGGCGTACGGACGGAAGCCGTCATACCCGTAGAACTTGAAGTTCCGTCACACCGGGTAACCTATTATGATCCTGCGTCAAACCAGGATCTCCTATTGGAATCATTAGACTTCATTGATGAGAAACGCGAAGAACTTGATTTGAGAGCAGCCTCATACAGACACCGAGTCGCTAAATATTATAATGGAAAAGTCCGGCCAAGAACCTTTAGTGTGGGAGATCTCGTTTTGAAACGAGTTTCTCCAACCCCTTCGCACATGAATCCCGCATGGGAAGGTCCATACGTCATCGAACGGAGGCTTGGAGAAGGAACTTTCAAGCTAATGACCGTCGATGGTGCGACACTCCCTCGAGCATGGAACAGCGAGCATTTGCGGCGTTATTACACTTAGTCTATTTCCTTTATGCGGTAGTTGCATTTATTTCCAGTATGCTTTCTTCTTGGCATGTAATAAGATAATCTAGCTTGTTTTCATTAATAAAGGCTTGAAGCCATCTTTTCCATGAATGACCAATGTCTCTTCGTATGATCTTCCTATGACGTGCAATTAAAAATTATGATATCCTGGCTAGCGTACGAACGCTTATAATAAACAATTCAAAATCTCCAAGTCCCAGGAGTGCGGACTGGAGTACTCTAAGTCCCCGGAGTGCGGACTCGAGTATAAACGATTCAAAATCTCCAAGTCCCCGGAGTGCGAACTGGAGTACTCTAAGTCCCCGGAGTATGGACTCGAGTATAAACGATTCAAAATCTCCAAGTCCCCATAGTGCGGACTGGAGTATCTAAGTCCTCGAAGTGCGGACTCGAGTATAAACGATTCAAAATCTCCAAGTCCCCAGAGTGCGGACTAGTGTACTCTAAGTCCCAGGAGTGCGGACTCGAGTATAAACAATTCAAAATCTCCAAGTCCCCGGAGTGCGGACTGGAGTACTCTAAGTCCCCGGAGTGCGGACTCGAGTATAAACGACAAAAAATCTCCAAGTCCCCGGAGTGCGGACTGGAGTACTCTAAGTCCTCAGAGTGCGGACTCGAGTATAAACGATTCAAAATCTCCAAGTCCCAGGAGTGCGGACTGGAGTACTCTAAGTCCCCGGAGTGCGGACTCGAGTATAAACGATTCAAAATCTCCAAGTCCCCGGAGTGCGAACTGGAGTACTCTAAGTCCCCGGAGTATGGACTCGAGTATAAACGATTCAAAATCTCCAAGTCCCCATAGTGCGGACTGGAGTATCTATGTCCCCGAAGTGCGGACTCGAGTATAAACGATTCAAAATCTCCAAGTCCCCGGAGTGCGGGCTGGAGTACTCTAAGTCCCCGGAGTGCGGACTCGAGTATAAACGATTCAAAATCTCCAAGTCCCAGGAGTGCGGGCTATAGTACTCTAAGTCCCCGGAGTGCGGACTCGAGTATAAACGATTCAAAATCTCCAAGTCCCCGGAGTGCGGACTGGAGTACTCTAAGTCCCCGGAGTGCGGACTCGAGTATAAACGATTCAAAATCTCCAAGTCCCCGGAGTGCGGACTGGAGTACTCTAAGTCCCCAGAGTGTAGACTCGAGTATAAACGACAAAAAATCCCCAAGTCCCCGAAGTGCGGACTGGAGTACTCTAAGTCCCCGGAGTGCGGACTCGAGTATAAACAATCCGAAATCCCCAAGTCCCCAGAGCGCGGACTCGAATACAAATGGCTCGGAATCTCCAAGTCCCCGAAGCACGGGCTGGAGTACTCGAAGTCCGGTATATAGACTTAATTACAAGCAGTTCGGACCTCCGAGTTCCTTGAATAGGAACTACGACGCAAATGACTTGGATATGTCAAGTCCCCAACATACGGGCTATGAAATATTCTAAGCACTTGAAGCACCAAGTGGAGATTGATCAAATCCAGGGAAGCTCCCAAGCCATGTAAAGACGAACCAAGAAGTCTAAGTTACCCATAACAATTCAGATTTCAATCACAACCATAAAAGAAACTGAATAATAAAAGTCTTTTAAGAAGACAAAAGTGAAGATCAAATTTTATTCGCAAAAAGCTTATTTACACAGTCTACGAAAATTAGTACATGACTTAAACTAGTTCTAGTTGAACAGGGATGACGGTCATTTCTTGTGTTTCTTTGACTTCTTCCCGGATGGTTCCTCCCCAGAGCGCTTACTCTTGGAATCCTTCCCTGATGGAAGGGTGACGATCGAGGATGTAGGAGGAACATCCATGGGCTGGGACTTGCCAGGAAGAATGACCTTCAATGGTTTGTTCAGAGGATCGTCCAGGTCCACTTCACGCGGCTCGACCTTGACTGAGATCGTATCTCTTTTCTCTTTCTCGAGTCGTTCCTTCATGCTCAAGTCGGTGTGTGCTCAGAGGCGCCTGCGATGTCTACTTCGAAACTCTCCAAGGAAGAGTCAGATTTGCCCTCATCCAGCGCCCCGATTACTTGAGCATCAGGACCAGGGTCTCCGCCAACTTGAATAGCCTCGCTCGCCTTTGTCTCTACCTCCTTGGCAGCATCGCTCCTCGGAGTGGGCTCGGGGTCAGAACAGCCTGCACAGAAGACACGAAAATGAACAGGTGTTAGAACACAACAACTTCTGAGGGAACGAGAAAGATCTTTGTGAAGCCCAGAGGTTACTCACCAGATGCCGGTGGGTTCTCAATCGCCAGGGGTGTCCCGCCCTCCGGGATGGGTGATAAAACATGAATGCCAAGCCCGGGGGCTTTCGGGTCATAACTAACGTGCTGCTCGAAGGGGTCAAGTGCTGACCGACTGGACGATTGGGTAGGCGCGTGAACTGGGGGCACAACGCCGGAAGGGTCCGTAGCCACCTCTTTCCCCTTCCTGGAGGGAGAACCTTTGCTGTAGAGGGCTTTAGCCGCCGATAAATCTGAAGGCTCCTTCCCTCTCAGGGTCTCCCATGCCTCGGCCAATGACTCAAGGTAGCCGTCGCCCAGAAAGGTTAAATCCCTATGCATGAGGACTCGGGCATTGAACTCGGCGATTAGCGGGTCGAATTCAGTCTTAATTTCCTCCCTACCTTCTTCCCTAGCTGCCTCAAGGCGAGAGTCAACATCGGCAGTCGCTATCTTTTTACCCTCCTCACGAGCTTCATTCTTTAGGGCCTCAACTTTGGAGAGATCGTCCTCTAGTTTCTCCTTTAAGAGCCGGGTGGCGACGATCTCATCACAATAGTGTTGTGCCTCAACCTGGGCGGCCACTTTCTCTTCTTTCTCCTTATTGAGTTGCTCCTCGAGCTCCTTAACTCGCCTATTAAGCACATCTCGCTCCTTTTGGACGAAATCTTTCTCCAAAGCTAATGCCCCACACCGTTGAACCGCTTCATCGAGCTCTTTCTTATGAGTCAATTCAAGGCGGGAAACAGCCTCGGCGGTGTCCTTAGCGCTCTGACGAGTAGCTTCAAGCTCGGACTTATAAGCGGCAATTTCTTCATCCTGGGCCTTAATGATATCCCTGTCATGAATAGCTTCAAGCTTTAGGCGGTCAATTTCGTGCTGGCGCTCCATAGAGACTTCAGAAAGTTTCCCGGCCAGATGGACGAACGCGTCATGTTGCACGTAGACGTCATTGGTACAGGCGATAGCATTTTGTTTGACATCTCCGGGAATAGGATGAATCGCTGGAAGGAACTTTAACCCATCAAAACAAATCTTCGGAAACTTAGCCTTAAGTTCGTCCGATCTCTCCGACACTGTTGGGTCTGTTACGGGAGCGGGAGGAGACGGCTTTGAAAGTTCGCCCTTCCTATGAGAATCTCGGGAGTGTCGGGTAGAAGAAGAGTCAGAGTGTTGGTCCCAGGGAGCATCAGAATGCGACCTCTTATGGCCACGTTCGTCTTTGCTTCTCTCCTGATAAGAAGAGGTCTCCCGGCGGTGTTCGGGCTGATAATAAGTTTTCTTCCGAGATGACGAGTCCCGGGCATGATAATCTCTGTCGCTGTCGCTGTCTCTGTCTCGGCGCTTCCCGAGGCCCGAGTCCCGACCAGACTGGCGTAAAGTCGACGAACCGCGAAGGCGGTCGTATCTGTGAGAGCGCCCCATGTAACCTGCAATCAAACAATGGCGAATTAGCGAGAGAGTAGAATGGTGACAGAAAAGTAGATGCAAAGTGAAATGCATGTGTCTGTGTGTGTCCTAGTGCTACCCCCCGACGGACCAGTGGCTTTGCTAACGGGAGTCTTTTCCCCTTGGATCAGGGCCGGGACACCCGCATCGCCCCTGACGGGCGAGCGAAACTTAAACAGCTCTGGGTCGTTGAAATCATAGTCGAGCAAGTCGTCGGGAATGGAGAGGTTCGATAAGCCCTTCAGAGAACTTTCAACGCGCTGTGAAGAAGCCTCTTTCTCTGGCTGAATAGGCGTAATTTTGGAAGTCCCACCAACTTTCTCCTTCCTCGACTTGCACGCCAGCTTCTTTTTTCCCTTCGAAGGGGAAGATGACGTTTCAATATCATGAACTTCGGCTGCAAAGCCTAAATCCTCACCTTGCTTCTCAGGTGGCTCGCCTGAAATTTCCCCTTCTTTCAGAGCTTCAAGAGAAGGGCGAATGGATGATTCAGGCAGTTTTTTCCCTCTGACGTGTACGGGCTTGGGAAGCGAGGCGCCCTCTGGGAGACTAACCCGGCGGCCAGGGGCTAGCAAACCGAACTTTGATAATGACTCATTGGAAATGAGGGCTCGGATATCTCGCTCTTCAGCAGGAAGAGCTCTAATGGCGTCGACAGCATCGAAGTACCCTCGGCCCTCGGGACGTGGGACGGAGCCTGAAAAGATAGAACAGTGAGTTAGGAGAAGCTCAACCTCAACCGGGAGCGGATATCAACTCAGAGAAAAGACTTACTTCCTTCAATCCATCGCCTCGCAAAGCCTTGGGGGCAGCGCACGTGAAACCACTCCTGTTTGTACAGGGCGAATTTGCTACTCCACGCGCTAGTGAAAAGTTGGCACTTCCGATATGGCTCAAGGAACATGTAAGAGGGGCTGTCTCCCCGTTTCTTGGTCATATATATGTACCTTATATCGCCAGGGGTTGGAGGCCTAGAGAAGACGGCCATGAAAAGCATGTACGTGCCATAAATGAAAGCGTGACCGTTTGGATGAAGCTGAGACGGGGCTACATCTAGGTACCGCAGCACGTCACGGAGGAATAGGTTGAACGGTGGCACGCTACCAACCCAGCACATGAATTTGCTACACGCCGTATATCCCACGGGGGGCAGATGTGGGCGGTCATGCCCCGATGAAATGAGCACATCAGCAAATGGGATGCCATGAATAGAACATATCCGCTTAAGAGCGGCTTCAGTGACTCTTGAAGCTTGTGAGTCGACTGGGTCATCCAGTAAAATAGCCGATTCCAAAGTATCGGGGGCCCAGTCATGAGCGGGAGAAACTGACGGGTCAGCTGTGTCGGGGGCCGTTCGCTTAGAAGACGGCCCAAGTTTGTCGGAAAGTGTAGCAGAACTGTATCTTTTGGACATCTTGAATAAATAGCAGACCCAACCAAGCACCTGTGTGAACTATACTCGAAAAATGATCGACGTTAGAATTAACAACGCAGATAACCCCCCCTCCCCCGTGTGGTGTGTGAACTAGTGCAATCAATCGTGCATAAGCATTTAATATAACGTCAAGCCTAAAAACATCGCTTCTGAAAACCGTCATCGCTGACCGTCTCCGAAAGCCTTCTGAATAACGACTGCAGTAAGACACTAGAGGTAATTATCCGATTATGCCAAGTAAAGACCAGTTATGAAATTGGGCAAGGAGAGTATGTTCGGCATTTGTATATGTCCGGCATTTATGTGTGCTCGGCACCTAACTATGCTCGGCATACTAACTATGTTCGGTGTATAAGTATGTTCGGTATTTACTGTTTGTTCGGCATTTATTTTGTTCGGCATGTGGATACGTTTGTCCGGTCTAAGTCTGTTCGGCACGTCAGTATCATTTAAACTTGTCCGGCATGTCACTATGTTCGGAATTTATGCTTGTTCGGCATGTCGGTATGTTCGGCATTTATATTTGTTCGGCCCGAAAGTATGCTCGGCACTAATGTCTGTTCGGCTACATCGCTGTTCGGCAAAGAACATTCGGCCAAAATGCTATTCGGCCGAAACAACATTCGGCCTACCCACTGACTCACACTTCCTCCCTGGCCTTCTAATCCATCGTCCGACCAACAATGTGCAATGCCGAATCAAGATTATGCCGAGTCCTAATGATCGGCACGACCTCCATACTTTCCTCTCCTCCACCTAACTCTCTCCCATAACCCCATATGAATCCTAGGCACCGTGCCGAACCACAGCATCCCACTCAAACGACTAAACAAACCCTACGAAGCATTCATATCCCTAACCATCTATCCCTACCTCGCGTCGCTCGGCCTTGGAGATACCCCAATCGGAATTCGGGTCCTCCATCTACACAGCCCCGTTCAAAAATGATTCTGCCCTATGCGAATTGGTGGAAACTGACCAGGGAAAGGAGTTAGGTAAAGGGATTGTACCTAGTTCGTGGATCGAGCTTTAGAAAGGTTTGAGAAGTCCTTGGATTTTGATTGCAAGAGTGGTTTGTGAATTCGGAATTGTAGGAGTAAAAGTAAAGAAAGGAAGAAGAGGGAGGTGGTTTTTATAAGGAAGGAGGAGAAGTCGAAGAGACTTTGACCGGCTCTACCGAACGAAACGGTTTCACTCGGCACTCGTATCGTTCGGCATCCTTAGCATCCGGTGACATTGCCCTGATCCAGTAGTTCAAAGCACACCCTGTACGAACACACGGTGTACTTTGGGGGGCAAAATGTTACCTGGAAGATTGACCAGGCAACCACATCGCTCGGCATAAGTGGACACTCGGCATGCTGGGTTGTACTCGGCATAAGTGGACACTCGGCGGTGCAGAGTTGTACTCGACATAAGTGGACGCTTGGCATTAAGAGACGTTCGGCAGTCCAAGATTACACTCGGCATAAGACCGTTTAGCACTTCACCCAGCGCTTCACTCGGCATGCTCTTCACTTCCCTTCACTCGGATCATTCGGCATGTCCCTTGCACGGCAAACCCTTCACACGGCATGTCTTCCACTCGGCATCCTCACACGGCAGACCTTTCACACGGCATGTCTTTCACTCGGCATGCTCCTCACCCGGCATCCACATTTCACTCGGCATCCCAACATCGTTCGGCCCGCTTCCTCCATTCAACAGAGAGATCCATCGACTTGGAAAGGAGGGCTCGACATGCCGACCGTTCGGCCTGTTTCACTCGGCATGCAGGGCGTGTCCTATCTGGACCGAGCCGTCTAGCCATCTGGCCCACCAGGGAAGTCCAATCCACATTCGCCTATAAATAAAGGGGCAGGGGCATAGAAAAAAGGGATCAGATTTCAGAGGACACAGGGGAGACTCTGCCTCATCCAAACCTCATCCAAGACTTCTACTTTTATTTCACAATTGTATTCGAATATTTAAAAGCGGATTGTATCTGTAATCAAGTTTAAAAGGGAAGAAATAAAGGATCAACTTCAAAGTGGACGTAGGCTACAACGCCGAACCACTATAAATTCTGTGTTCTCGTCTCCCGCATTTTAATTCATATTATCTTCTCTATTTTAATTTATCTTCTTCATTAATCTCTCTACACAAACTCTCTAAGGGTGTTAGTGACCAATTTTGGCGCTAACAGTAAGTATGATGACCAACCATCAAAGTGTAAAACAGTAACCTAAAAATTGTAGATTATATTTATATAATAATTTGTGTAAATCCGTTTAAAAATAAATAGGATAATATTATATGTTTGTGAAAATTTAAATGTATGATTTAATTGAAAAATAAAATGTCAATACGTAAATGATTAATATGTTTTTATGTTTTAAAGTAGGAAAAATGGTCAATTATTTATCGATCGGAGCTGGATGTACCAACAAAGAAGAGAAATTGGAGGGTCAATAAGTGAACATTTTCAATGGTGTACACATCTTCATTGAATTCGCGTTAAGTAATAATGAGAATGATGAAGAAATTCATTGTCTATGTAGTAGGTGAAAATATTGAAGCATTTGATACTGGATATATTAAATAATTCATTTGCGCCAATATAGTGTCGTGCTGAATTATTTGGTGTGAAATTGTCATGGAGAACTTATATAACCTAATCTCAAACATTCGGAGGAGGAGTTAGATACTGAAATTGTTCTGAAGAATCTCATAAAAGATACGGTTGAAGATGCAGAACGTTCAATGTTCCCTACTGTTGTACTTGGTGGTAACGAGGTTAATGTCGAAGAAGAACCATGTATTGGAGCAATTTTTTTATGATTTATGTGATACTGCTAAGAAACCACTTTGGGATAGTTGTTAAAGCGGTACTCAACTATCAGTAACTGCAGAATACGTGGTGATGAAATCAAAATTCAACTTCATAGAAGCCGAGTCTACAGCTATAGTACAAGCTGCAAAACGGCATATGCCACCCGATAATTTAATATGCAAAAATCATTATGAAGTGAAAAAACTTATGTCTACTTTTGGTATGCGTTATCAAAGAATAGATAAATATGGTGTTTGATGTTGATTTGTGGGGTTTGATGTTGGATGTACATATTGTACGTTGATGTTGGATGTAGATATTACAGTTAGGTGATGATGGACGGTTTGTTTTGTATTGATAGGAAATGTTTGAGTTTGAGATGGTAATGTTTGAGTTTTATATTATTATTGGTACTGATATTAATTTTAGCTTATATATCATATATATATATTGATTTTGATATGTCGTGATTTATATTGATATTGATGTGCTGTTGGGCTGCTGAAGGGCAAAAAATTTATCCATATTTTCGGCAGCTTCCAATGGCTTATAGGTCAAAATATTTTGACGATTTTCAATGGCTCCCGATGGTTAACCGGTCGAAAATTCCGGCGGCTTCTGATTGTTCTATGGCATATTTTTAAGCCAAGTAGAAATCAACACCGTTGGGAAAAAAATCGAAACTGCCATCGAAAAAGCTATCGGAGGCCGCTTAAAGCCGTTATCATTTCCGTCGAAAATGGAAGAAATCCGTGTTTTGTATCCCGATAGGATTTTCGAAGGCTCACGACGGTTGCGACAGCTTTGAGCCATCAGAAACCATTGTGTTTCTTGAAGTGATTGATTTGATTTTATTTCTTTTGGAATTAAATTCTCATTACTATCAGTAAATTTTCATATCTGTTTAAATTTATAATAACTAACCCTCCCTCGTCTTTACCTTTACATACTATTTTCCTAATTTTGAATTATTACAAAGATTATTACCATTTCATATAATATCTCTTCTAATTTTATCTGTTTTGTCAATTACCAATTCTGAAAAATGATAAAACGAATTCAATATACGGGTAATGCTTATAAAATAGAGTTAATAAGGACTATCCTTCCCGTTCTTGATAAAAATCTACCATACCATTTAGTTATTCTTTTGTTAATTTTATCTATTATTATTAACCAGTCATTCTGTTTGAATTTCGTTGGTCTTATTAAAATTCCTAAATATTTTGTAGGATATTTCCTAATTTTACAGTTTGATGTACAAGTGACTTGAATTTCTGTTTTATCTATATTATTCACAACTAACATGGAACTCTTGTCAAAATTAATCTTTAGCTCAGATAGCAACTCAAAACTTTATTAAACTTAAGTGCTATAATATGTCTAAGTAAGTGAGATGTAAAGAACATGGTATCATCAGAAAACTAGAGAATGAAAATGCCGTTAATCATAATTTCATTTCCAACATTATATATAATCCCATTACTAGTAGCTAGTTTAATAATTCTAGCGAAAACATCCACAGCTAAATTAAATAAAAGAGGTGATAATGGGTCACCTTGCTTAAGTCCACGTTTCGTATTTTATTTTCTAATATACCATTAACCATAATACTTGAATTTTCAGTTTTAATTAAAGTCGTAATCGAACCCACCCCTCTAGTTCTGAAACCCCTAACGAACAATCAAACCTTAAGAAAATCCCAATCAATTGAATCAAAAAAATTGCACAGTAAAGTTTCAAAAGTGCACAGTGATATTATTTTCACAACAATAATTAATAAATTCTTAAATTACCGCTCCCCGGTCAATAATATTTTTACCTTTGATAAACGCCGTTTAAGTAATATCGATTAATTCATTCATTTTAGTGTTTAACCTATTAGCTAAAACCTTAAAAATGATTTTGAAAGAGTAATTTAATAGTGAAATAGGTCTTAAATGTTTTAACTCGTTTTCACCTATTTTCTTGTGTAACTAGATTACTTTAACCAAATTAAACTTACCTAATTGTAGTGAACCATTATGAAATTCATTAAAATATTAACTAAATCATATTTTAATAACACACTGAAAAAATTCATAAAATAATATAGAAAACCCATCAGGGCTAGGTGATTTATCATTTGGCATATTTTTTGAAACCCTCAAAATTTCCACATTCGTAAATGGAAAATCCATGCCATGTAAATCAATCCTAATATCATTAGGATATTATTCATCCTAATCAGCTCCAATCATACGCATATTTTTAGTCCCTAAAATTTCCTTATAATAGTGAATAAATGCCTCATTTAATTCTTTCTGATCAAAAATTCTCAATGTTACTAATTAAAAAGAATTAATAGTATTACTACGTTTTCTAATATTTTCTACTTTAAGAAAATATATTAGTACTCATATCACTACCATCCATCCATTGAACCCTACATCTTTGTTTCCACGTTACTTCTTCCTATGTTAGAATTTTATTTAATTCTTCTTTCAAATTTGATAGCATGTTTTTTCTGAAATATTTAAATTCCTGAGTTCTATTTTATTCAGCTTTAGAATCTCACTTAATAATGTGTCCTTTTTAATTCTAATATTACCAAAAACATTTTTATTCCATTTCTTAAGAAAAATTCTTAAATCTTTAATTTTATTTGCAAATAATTTAGCTATATTTCTCGAAATTTATAATTATGTTTACTTAAAGAAAACCAATTATTTGTAATTGATTCTTATAAGTTATTTTCTTACAACCACATTTTTTCAAATCTAAATATTTTATTTCTATTACTTTGGTTACTACAAGGTAAAATATTTGGAAAGTGATCTGAGTAAATAATCCGAAGCCCAACCACATTACAAATATGATATTTATCTTTACTTCGTTACTAATAAAAAATCTATCTAAAAGAGCCATCGATGGGCATCTCTTTATTCGACTAAGTGTACTATTTATTATTTAACTGTAGGTAATTAGATATACTGTTTGGAATTTGATACCCGTGTTGTATTTTTTTATTTGTGTCTTATGTTACACCAGGAGATAATGTTGTTGTACTAAGTTTTTAGTTAGGTAACAATCTGTTTGCTAATTCTATTGGACATCAGTAATTTTTATAATTTTTGAAGTTCATATATGTAGTTAAACATCGTATTAGAATCCTATAAACATTCGAGCTGAAGTAGAAAAATGGTAATGTTTCTGGTTTATGTAAATTAAATTAGTTAAGGTATGCTAATGTATGAAGTATAATATTTATGAGTCAGTTGGGTCTTTGGAGATTATTGCTCTTGTTTCTATTTAGTTGTGGATTTTTTTCGTATGCATGGTGGATGGGATTCTTTAATTCAACTTGTTATCTAAACAACTTTTATCTGCTTCATCGCCTTTGTATTGCAGAATAAAATGCAGCTTCCTTTGCTTGCAGAACTTTTTTTTATCTTATGTTGCACAAATGTGGGATCCAAATGCATATCATGTAATATGAAATATTTAACTTAGAGGTATCAAAAAATTGAAGGATGGGACACTGAAATGTACTGAGGCTACATATATTCCAGTTACTGTACTAAAACAGAACCACTATTTTAGTTTCATGAGCGATAGAAAAACAATTGATGTTACTGGAAATTCTTTAATTTAGGTCATAAGCTGGTTGAAAATAAAGCTGGTTGAAAATAACCTTTCTGTTTATCTGTAAATGGTCGTACTTAAAGCAGTGTATATCTGAATATGATTGTAAAATGGTTATTACTGTCAAGGTAGGGTATAATATGATTGTAAAATGTTATAAATTCATACACAATTGTATAAATCTTTGGCAAAATTTCAGTCATAAAGTAATATTAGAATTGTTTCTTCTTTAGCTTTATCGAAAGGAAAACATGTATATTACTTGACAGCCATCACTGAAAATAAAATGAGACATATTAGTTTTAAAAATATAATTTGTGGTTTGGTTCTATTTATGCAACATAAATAGTTTAAAGCTCGGTACGTTAACAATATAGTATAATGGTTACTTTTTAACGATGAATTCACATAGATGAGATTTAAAGCAACTGTAGATAGAATATTTCAATACATCGTTGTCACAAAAGGAATATCTGATTGAGGTTACTTTATTACTACTTGTTGACTTAAAATTCAGTTATCATTGAATCCATCCCTCTTTTCTTCGAGGTTAATAATGAAATAAAGTTGGAACTTAAAATTTGTACCCATTTAAAATCACGGGTATCAAAAAATAAAACGATTGTACCTTCATCCCCTGTCAAAAAAAAACATGTCTATTTCTGCGCATTTGATTATCTTTGTTCAGGCAAAAACTGACAAAGTTTGCACTCACTTTACAAAACAAACGTATGCAAAAATAGTACAGTAAAATCCTCCAAAGTGCTTAGCATTAAAGTAGTAGATTTAGCCATAGTACATACATTTTTTACGGCATTTTAACACTCTCAAGGCAAAACTTTTGCATTTGCCCAACGTTTAGGATAATCAGCACAATTTTTTTTAAAAATCCAAGTCCAATCCGATGATGATTCTGATCTCAAATGCCAATCGAAATGCTGTAAAGATACCATGTCAGAATTTGCAATGCAGTGCTGCCTTTTTGATTTTGATGACTGAATAGAAGAAGAAAATGAAAATTGAGTTTATTGTCGATTGAAATAATTCTCAATACATTAATATATCAAGTACAACAATCAGTATTTATATTACATATGAATACTATGGCAATGGGCTAAAAGAAACAAAATGCAGCCCAATCTATATATGACAATGGTTATTTCAATTATGTTGGTGCCAATCCCCATTTTATGGCACACCATTTTACCCACCAAGAGCAGTCATATCTAGTTAGCTCCAAATCCTAAACCATGAGCATCACTATGTCCTAGTTGCACTCTATGTGTCAAATGGATTGGGTTGGGTGGGTTGTAAATGGGTTGGTTTGAAATTAACCCAACCCATTTAAAAGAAAAAATGACCCAACCCATTAAAACCATTTATTAAACGGGTCAACCCAACCTAACCCATTAGTTTATCGGGTCAACCCAACCCAAACCATTCAACCCATTATTAATAAAAACCAAAAGAATAAAATAGGTCAAAAACTACCTATCAAACATGAAAATAGGTCAAGAACTACACAGCATTGTAACTTTGCATGTATAGAAACAATAGAGGGGTGACAATTATCTTCATCATCTGAAAGTTATGCTACAGCATGTGAAATAAAACTAACATCCAAATACATCTAGGCAATAAAACAAACATCCAAGTACATCAGGAAAGTCCTGCTCCAAAACAAAGCTAAAAAGATGCAGCATTCGGTTGTGCGCTATTTCATTTAAAACAAAGCTGCCAATTCTTGATCATCATGTTGAATTATCAACAAATAAAGGAAAAAGTATACAATTATTTCATTATGTGGCTAACCATTATGAGAAGATTAAAATTTCTTCTTTCAACACTGTTCCTAAAACATCTCAATTAATGTTATCAAATATCAGAAAGGATAATGTTATTGAAACTTTAAATGCTACAATCAAAGATATTAACAATGCACTGATTGTCTTTTTTGTTGAATCTCAATATATTTTAGATATCAACTAAAGGAAAAACAACGGTTGTTTGAGATGTGAAAAAATGCTAATTATATTATACAGTTCATAAAGCTTTGAAATACAGTAGCAGTAGTGTATTATGGAAACAAACTCAACTCCTTTTGATTTGATTATCTGATTATCCTGAAATAGATTTGTGCCCTTGGGAATTTCCAAAGCTATAAATTGGTTTCTTAGTATCTTCAAATAGATTTGATTGTTGTGATAAAGTTGTAAAAAATATTGCAAACCAGAACACTGGAGGGCTTAATGTAATAGTTGGCAGCTTGTACAAAATTATGCAATGCAGCTACTATAAAAAAGGAAAAAGAAAAGGGGGGAAAAATGAGAACCCACCTAGAAATCCATCGCAAAGCTGTAGGTGGTAGTGTTAGAGGCTAAGAGCTGGATGATGGGATCTGATTTAACTAATTCTTGTAACCTCGGATGAATCCTTCAAACAACAAAAAGTCTACTTACTCGGATTCTTGAAATACTCTGAAGGTATTGAAGGAGGACAAAACTTCTTGGCCACAAAGATGCTTTAATTCATCAGTATGAACTCGTATTAAACAAAGTGCATAACAATATAAAATAAAAGTCGATCAGGATGTACAGGTTTTTACCTTATGTTGGATGTATTTCCCTCTTATTGCAGGTAGATTGCTTCCAGTGTTGTAACATATTTGATGATGCAGAGCTTCCACACATTTACACAAATCTGAGGCTTGGTATTATGTATAATAGCCTAAAGTAGGATTCTGCAAAACAAAATATAGCCAGAAATAGAAATATTTAACCTTAGTATATTCAGATACTTAAACAAAGTGGCATAATTTGTTCCTGTTTCTGAAAGAAATAACTGCATACCCACCAATGTTTTGCTGGTTGGAAAATAAACCGAGATAGAAAAACGGCAGAAGCAGATATGTATGTGTAAGTATTTATGTGTGCGCGCACGCATATATTATTCTTATAGATCATAAAAAAAAATGTTTAGTCGATTTTCGTTACTGAATGACGATCTCAAAAATAACCTTTTAAGCACTGCACTATAAACTAAAGTTACAGCGAATTTCTAGTTAAATAAATAAGAAATACATCATTTTTCTCAAGTATGTAAATTATAAGTTAATATATATCCAAATTTGAGAACAATCCGTCTTAGTTGTGGCTATATTTATTTTTATTTTTCTGGTAGTGAGATAAGCGTCGGGATTATTCATTTCATAGTTACTCGGTCTGAATTCAAATATTGCTTCAGTCCCTGAGAAATGGTGGAAAATCTTATCGATTTTATGGACCTATTTTCCTATAGCATTGTACATTTTTTTACGGTACGTTGTGTACGGCGTGCCATTATTGATGTTACTATCAACAGAGTTCAAAGATTGCGTGGCAGTGCAAATACATGTGAACTAATAATGTGGATGGAAGTCGAATGTGCAATAGAACATGCTAAGTCTAATTGTGGACAACGCGTAGCATAGGTGGGTAACAGTGAGTAGAGTACAAAAAGAAAATTAAATGTGCCAGTACAAATTGAAGAGGGATGGTACAGAAGACGTATAAAACTTAGGGAATCCGTCATAATGCACATATATGTAAAGTTATAATTTGTGTGATTTAGTGGGTCGGTCGGGTTTCTACCATCTACGGGGTCCACGCATACTATTATTACTGCGCTTGAACTATGGCATGCAATATTGCTTTTTAAACGTACAACCCAGCAAGACTAATATGTCTCATTCACCGAGGGCAAAACAACGTAAACCGTGTTGTAACAGTGTGGTTGTTATTTGTCTGGGAAATAATATTTACAAATCAAAAGCAGTTTTGGAGCCTCAACGTTTTGATTAATATTATGAAACTCACAGCAATATTCAACCACATAATAGACTGGCTATATGCCTTGATATATATATATATATATATATATATATATAAGGTACAACATTATTTAAGTACGAAACAATGAAAACCATGGTTATTATTTACTTGGAAAATAATATTTACAACCCAGCTCGGCTAATATGTGAAGGAAGGAGGTTCTTTCAAGAGATGAAGTAAAATGAGAGAATGTATGCGGACATAGATATTTCAACCAAAATTAGGAATATAGTTTACATAGCGCCATGGTTATATATTGTAATGTACAGTGCATGCACTGCAAATCAAATATCAAATAACAATCATTCTTAAATTGTAAACCATTAAGTAACTATTTGTACTGATGCCTATTTTTATTGACCAACATAAACTGACAATGATAATGACATGGTTAATGGTTACATAATTACAGGTGTGCAAAGTAACCGAGTTCTGGACGAAAAAATGATAGAATCACCAATAAGGCAGTATCAAAGATGCCAGAAAACCCTTGTAGCATGCTGCCATATCCTATGATGCGAAAAGTTAATTAGACTGCTAAAATGTGAAACACAGGCTTTAACCAATTTGACACCACCCAATGTCAGACTAAGGGAAAAAACATACCAATGTTTAACTGTTTTTTAGTCCACCACCCACATCATTTCAATGTAATATCTCAGGCAACATGATGTATATATTATGAGTGGTTAGTGATAATATCTATTAATGTATTACTGGGTGAGCTTAAAAAAAATTTGATACACATATTTGGATTTCAAGCATAGAGGAATTCACTATCAATCCAAAAGAAACGGAGATTAGGATTCAATGGCTATTGTTGATGAGACTGTGATATTGTGCCTAAAGAACAGAATTGTATCGTAGTAATAAATAAGGAAGGGGAAACAACGTTAGTCTGACCCAAGGAGGAGGGAGGTATGCATTGGTATAAAAAAAAGTTAATAGAGTAATAAGCAAATGTATTTAAAAAAAAATTGTAGGTAGCTGCATAATCTGTAACATAGTTAGGAAAGGTACATGAATGGATTTGACATTATACACCACTGTAAGTTGTATTCAATAGGAGATCGGTAAAGAAGAACATGTTACCACCTTAGAAAATTTCAATGGATCAAAAAGTTGTTTATGTTCAAAGTTAAATTGGTAGGCCTGAGGTGGAAAAAAATAATGAGTTATAATTTTACCGATTTGTAGATGCTAAGCATATCGTCAACCTTCTGGCCTAATAGCCCTTCAGCTTCCTATCAAATGCTATGATAGCGGTTGCCATGTCGGAATCCAATACATCGATATATAAATGAAACCTATTATATTCATTTTTACGATTAGAGGTTAGTGGAGATAGTGGTAAAACAGTTAAGTTTCAGAGATTACCAGTTCATGGGGTTTTCAGCCATTTTATGGCATCTTGAGCAAAAATAATTTGTTCCATCCAGGTGAACCATAGACTTACATAACGTGCATGAAAGATAGCTCAATGGGGAAGGATTTCAAAGCCTCATGATGGTTGTGGCTATTACATATATCTGTAAAGCTTCTGCTATTAGCTAATTATAATGGTAAAAATTGTTTAATTTAAAAGCTTTCAAATATTAAAATTCACAATTACTTTGGAATGATTAGGTAAATTTTACATATAGAGTGGAGCATGTATACAACAGTAGGGTTTAACGGAAAAAAGAAAGAAAGATGAACATTTAAAAGTGGAGTAATTAGGAAACACTAATATAATAATCACATAGATAAATAGCGATCTGCCCGACAGTTAGCTTTCGTGACATTCTCTAGAAGTTGTGCTATTGTAGAATAAATCTTTGCCACTTCTTGAAATTAGATTCTTCGGACTTGGAAAAGTGGACCAACCATTTCCTAACTACTGTTGAAAATGCAAGGTAGTCATAAATTGTTATAATATGTAAAGTTTCATATTTATCACCAATTGTGAGATTGAGAAAATACTGTCATGTAGGAAATAGTAGGTGCAGCAGATAATCGAATTATATCTACCAACGAAACATGTAAAATAAATAAAATTCAAATGCTCAATATCAGAATTAACAAACCGGTAATCAGTTAGAGATGAATTAATTTCTTTTTTCAATACGGTTAACAAATAATGCCTGCTCAGCATGATAGCATCTCCCTAAACATGTGTGATACATTTAGTGTGAATTTAGCTTAGTTCGATCGATTTGGGAAAGGTTGCAAAATAAAACGTAATAAGATGCACCTGTGATTGTGATTTAAAAAATGTGCACAGTTTATACTAAATTCGAGTATGTTTTCTTTTAATAAATTGCAAAAGCCGAATCTAGCTTTTGCAACCGATGACTTTATAAGTTAAAATTTACTTCTTTGTGAACAGTTTATGAATACACAGATAATGCACTTACTATGATCTCTTTACATAAATTTATATTAATACGAATTATTAATGCTAAAAAATTAAGCGGCACTTAGACGTTGCTTAAGCAGTGCGTAAGTGACATTAAGTGAAGCGGTACTTCTATCGCCTTGCCTTACTTAGCTCTTAATATAACATAGTTCATCATATTAATCAAACTGTATTCACCATTAAGCGTATAATATAGCTTTGTGTCCATTTGAATAAATAATATCAGATTAACCATGCACACCAACAGAATTAAGGCATACAACACAACCATTTTTGTCATGGCATAGCTTTGGACTAATATGCACTTGTCCCTAACTATAAAGAATTGAAATCCAGAATCCTTTTTTAGACCTTTTGTGCCATGACATTAGTAACTCTTTATTGGTGAATAATATTCATTTATTATTTGATACGTAGTAAAATTCGTAATTAAAATCAGACTTTTAGTATCATACGACATTCATTTATTTTATTTCACATAAAAGAATTAGTAACACCCATTCACAATTAGATTTCAGCTATGCATCATTAATTCTAACAAATAAATTACATTTGTATGTAACTTAACGCATAATTCTAGCTTTTGTTTGTAGCACATGTATTGTATGTGTATTCCTTGCATTATTTTTTATGAATGCAGCTCCATATTGATACAGGTATGTTAACTAAATGAAAAATTGCATCTTTACTCTTGAATGAGAATGAAGTTGAATATGATCACACAGTATATAAACATAATACTTACATCATCATTGTTATTCATAGCTGAAACTTACAAATTTTAAATTCATAGGTAGACATAATTGTCTTATAGGGCATATGCAAATTATGTATCATTTTGTCTGTAATATTCTTTGAAGAAAAGGCATAAACAGTAAGATTATAAGTTTGTAACTCAGAAATGAGGAAAAGACTCTCATTTGTAGGTGAGGGAAATCCCATGTTCTAACTGCTAATAAAAGTAAAGAATCTACAGCCTAAAAAAGGACAAATTTTATCATTATTAATCTTTGTTAATGTATTTTGGTAACAAAAGGTTAGTAATTGCGACCAAAAAAAGCAACGAATATAACAGCAAGTACATTGCCAAAACTGAATTAACACAACTGAATTAAGATGAAAAGCAGACAAAATTTTATACATAGAAATCAGAAAATAAGTTAATTTTCAACGGATTGAAGGATTAAGGAAGTTATTATTCTCCACAAATAATCTGAACTAAGCAACTGCAGATTACTCTTCCGTAACAAACAGTAAATTTGCAAAACAAAGCCCAAACTAACATATACATTTAACTTAAGGATTAAAATCTGATTACCTATTCAATAAGAAGATGAATGCTTATGAAGATGATGGTGGAAGTTGCAGATCACAAAACATAAATAATCGAAATTGAATGTGATAACTGCAACCGAGTTGAGGTAGAACATGGAATTGATAGCAACTGCCATTGTGTAGAAAAACTGAATCAAAACTACAATCTGATGTTAACATCCATATTTAATTTTCATTGCGTTTCTCAAAATTGAATCTAAATTGCAATAGCTGTTTGTTTAAATCAAGATTGTTAGGTTAACAAATTAATTACATGAAAGCCTTTTATTTGATATATATAAAAGGGATGCAGCACAATTTTAGAGTAACAAATAATTGGATAAAGTGTTATTGTAAATCCTACCAACTATGTGTTCGAAAATGTAGAACTATGTAAGTCGAGCAATAAAAATCAACAAATAACTAACCTCATTGTAGTAAATCCCCAATTCGACTTCGCGATTTCACCAGCAATATATAACATGTGTAATGTTGATCCCCAATTCGACTACGCGATTTCACCATCATTATAACATCTGTAATGTTGATTATTTTTGGGGTAAGATTAGTCGGCAGGGAAAGAAAGAAAGAAGGAGTAGGTTTTGTGAAGTGTGGATACGGAAGGGAGGAGGAGGAAGACGAATATGGTTTTGGAACTGTAAGTAACGGTTGTAGGAAAAAACACTTCGTGCCGACTGGAATTCAAAGCAGTGGATTTATGAGAAAGCACATCGGTTACCGAGTGATAATGTTATGCTTCCGAAAATACCCTAGGTGAAAGAGGACACGTGTCTTCATATAAACGATCTGGTTTTTGTTTTCCTATATAAGTAATAGATTGATTGATCATGTTCTTCATAGTACAGAAATCTCATTCTCTAGGAGTCCATTCGCATAGAAATCTAGTGACATTGAAGTCCTACCCAGTACCCAAGGACAAGAGTGGGTGATCCAAACTCCAAACACTCACTCCAAAGAACTCTACCATCCAATTCAGAATTCAATGCATAAACATTAGTAATATTAAGAAATGAGTCATCATCAAGATAAAAGAAATTAAATGTATCGAGATATTTAACAATAGATTGTAAAAGTTTAACAAAATTTTCTTTCCGACTCGTCATTAATCCTCCAGAGCTACCCCTAGTAGGGAGATGAATCCATGATAATATAAAGACCCCCTAAACTCCTATAAAATCTATAATCAGGATGTTCTATTTTTATTTTTTGTAATAAAGCAATATCAATGTTATTATCTTTTAAAAAATGACCTAATTTTACTACATATTCCTTGATTGTGTAAACCCTCTAATGTTCCAACTGATATATCTCATGGTCCAAGTGATCTAACCCGTTCTAGTTCCTTACTCCTAATATACTCGGCTTATATCTGAATATCATCAAAAATGAAGCCAACATGGTTGAGGTAGATTGTTATTAAAGATGGGAATAAATATGCTAGTCCAACATCGGGAAAATTGTTTTAATATTTGTGCATATAAATGAAACCTCACGTATTCTATCAATTAGAATAACTAATGAGAAGGGAGAGGGGCACTGCCATAGCACACACATACGAAAAGCACTTAGCACTCGGCCCATGTGCGGGAAGGGGATCAAAAATGGTATGACTGCTGGATACCAACTATCATAATTTTTGAACATATTTTTCCTCTTCAAATTTAAACTGTTAGTTCCAAACAGTTTCGCCTGTTTTCAAATGGCGGCGCCCCTTGCCTAACATCCGTCCGCGCGCTATATATAGCATCCAACGTCAATTTTATTTTTAACTTCTCCTCTTCTCAATTCTTAAACCATAAGTTTCCAGTGAATCCATAGACATTTCTCTCTAGATTCGAGTTTTGTTGTATCCTGCGAAGTAGTCTACCATTTGTTAGCAAATTCCAAGTGAATGGGGGAAAATACTACTTTAAGGAAAGTGTCTACGTGCCTCAAAACCTGATTCAACTTTGATCCTTTGATGTTTCCTACATTCTTAAAGTAATATTCACCATGGAAAAAGGATCGGAATCAACATTCAAATTGACGAGCCAGGACTTCCTTAGGCTGGACAGATTGGATGAAGCCAAATTCATGCACTGACAAGATAAAATAAAGTTCCTTCTTACTACCATGAAAGTCTCCTACGCACTGGATGAAAACCTTCTGGCACTTCCCCCTCCGACCGAAAACGACACTAATAAACTAAAGCAACAGAGATTGAAGCATAAAGAAGATTAACTATTATACTGAGGCCACATTCCTAACACCTTCTCTCACCATTTATATGACCTTTACACACCAATGAAGCTGCCTAAGGAGATCTGGGATGCACTGGAAGCAAAATACAAGACTAAAAAAAATTGGAACAGATAAGTTTCTCACTCTACAGTACTTTGAATTTTAGATGAAGTATGGTGTTTTTGTAATGGATCAAATGCATGACTTACAAGTCATAGTTAGCAAACTTGGAGATTTTGAAATTGCATATTCCAGAATCTATCCAAATGGGGCTATATTTGCAAAACTTTCACCAAGTTGGAACAATTACCACAAAAAACTCTTACACGTGACTGGGGAACTCTCGTTGGAAAAGATTGGAAAACATATACGAATTTAACAAGAAAATAGAATTCGTGAAGGTGTTTGTCCGCCCTCTAACGTGAATAATGTGAATTCAGGAACAAAGAGAAAAAGCTGTCAAAACAAGAACTTTAAGCCAAACAAGAAAGCAAGCAGGGAAACAATTCTAATCCAAAAGACAAAAGAAACAAGGGATGTTTTAACTGCAGTAAACATGGCCATTACAAGCGAGAGTGCAGGGCTCCTCCAAAATAGAATAATGGAAACTCAACAAGTGCAAATATGGTTGATTCGGAGGAAATGCAAGAAATCATTACTATAGTTTCATATTTACAGCTTGGCATGATAACTTATTTGCATATGGCTATTGTTGGAAAATTTTTTTGACTAATAGTTTGATTCTGATGCAACCGTTCATGTTTGCAACAATAGAGATCTTTTCAAAACTTATAAGGAGTTGCAGATCAATAAGAAGTTCTCATAAGAAATAGGAATGGTGCAAAAGTTCTAGAAAAAGAAAACATGGAGATTCAGTTCACTTCCAACAAAAAGATCACTCTCACTAATGTGCTACATGTTCCTGATATCAAGAAGAACCTGGTTTATGCATCGATCTTACACAAAGCGGTGTCAAATCAGTCTTGGAAGATGAAGATTTAATTCTGTCCAAAAATGGCATGTTTGTGGGTAAATTTTATGCTTGTAATAGGATGTTCAAACTTAGTATTAATGAAATAAAGGAACATTATACTTATACTATTGATTATTTATCTCTATGACATGCACGTTTTGGAAATTAAACTATAAATCTCTGAAATATATGTCTAAACATGGTTTTATTCTGTTACAAATAATGAGCATGATAAATGCAAAATATTTATGCAAGCCAAGATCAGTGAAAACCTTTTCCAAGTGTTGAAAGAAATTCGGAACTCTTGGATTTAGTTCACTCTGATATATGTGAATTAAATGGAGTTTTAAGCAAAGTTGAAAAAAGGTGCTTCATTACCTTTATTGACAATTACTCTAAATACACGTGTGTGTATTTGCCTAGAAATTAGGATGAAGCCTTTGATATTTTTAAACGCTATAAAATAGAAGTTGAAAATCAAAAATGTAGGAAAATAAAGATCTTATGAAATGATAGAGGGGGAGAATTTTCTCCATCGAAATTTTCTACCTTCTGCAAAGAACATGGAATTATTAATCAACACACAACTCCTTATATGCCATAAAAAAATTGCTTGGCTGAAAGGAAAAATAGAACTTTGATTGATATGGTGAATTCTATGCTGTTAAATGTTAAGTTACCACTTAACTTATGAGGTGAAGCATTACTCTACACATGTCATTTAAATAATAGAATCACCTCAACGAAAACTAAAGTCTCCTCTTATGAGTTGTGGAATGGTCGAGAACCAAATCTAAGATATCTTAAGGTCCGGGGGTGTATTGCCATCTATAGGTTGACTAATCCAAAATGTACTAAACTAAGTACAAGAACATTAAAAAGTATATTCGTAGGATGTGATGAAAACACCAAAGCATATAGACTGTTAGACTTATCATCTAACACGGTTATTGAATCATGAGATGTTGAGTTTATGGAAAATAAATTCAAAGACGATTCAACTACAATTCGGTCACCAAGCCCCAATATCATACAAATGCCAATAGATGCTCCTACCCCTTCAATAAAAAATAAAAGAAAGGAGATATAAGAACAAACAGAAACAAGAAGGATATAGAGAATTAGAAAAGAGAAAAACTATTGTCCCGATTTTGTATCATCTCAAGCTATAGCATTTCCTATGGAAGGAACTAGAACAGAAGTTCTTAATAAGATACTTATAGTGCTGTGACGACCCGCAAATCCATACCCTTTGAATCGACAATAATCCACACATGTCCGATCCAGAAAGCACATACTGACAAAAAGTCAAGAGAAAGAAAAGAAGAGAGAAGAAGAGAAGTCAAGAAAGAGAGAATATAGAACCAAACAGAACGATATAGAATCTCACATCGCAGCGGAAAACATATAATATCATATGAATGATCTTTTTAAAACAGAAACTGTATATATGTACAAATCAATTAGAGTTCAACAATCAATCAATAGTAATCAGCCTGAACAGTTATAATGTAACGACCCGTAAATTTCATGGATTTAATTTGGTTGAATTAATGAGTTTTGTAATTTAATTTAGTAGAAATAAAAACTTTATAAACAAATATTGAAATGAACGCTAAATTAAAATATATAAATGGTGACTTAAAACCTTTTTACTAGCAATTTAAATAAATTTCAATAAATGAAATGGGGTAAGTATTATACCTAGATATAAATTTCATTTAAAGGGAATTAACTAATATGTTAATGTAAATTAAGAAAATATTGGAATAATTGATAATTCTAATCATACTTGTAAGCAGTTATTATAAGTTGCATGTTGAAATGGCTGATTGAATTGGAATTTAAAATTTAATTTAAATGAAAAAAATTATAAAGGTTTACAATAACGAAAATTTAGGAAATAAAGTTAGAACAGGTTGATTAGTAATAACCAAAATAAGGGAATAGTATCAATGTAAATAAAGTTGAAACAAATTGGACATAGAGAAATAAATGTAAGCATTTAATAAATTAATTAATATGGATTTCAATAAATGGTAATTGAATAAAAGTCAACGTTATCTAAGTAAGCATATTACTTGATGGAAAGTAATACGTAGTTGATTGAATGTGATTACGAAATATAAAATTTGTGTATACACGGGATTTTTAACGGTGATTGTTAAGTAATAAACCTATAAAGTTATGTAAAGGAAATAGGTAACAATCTATATGTTATTTATTTTATTTAGTAAGATGAATAAGGATTGGAATTCAAATTACAATTAAAGGAGAGTAGGTAGTACGTTATTAGGAAGTAAATTTAAAGGTAGATAACAACTATAATAAATTCCCTAATTAATTGGTCAATAAATTTATTTGAAATAATGATCATTTAAATGTGAGCAATTACAATGTCGTTATTGATTATAAGCGTTACTTTAATAATTATGATTAATTGAGAAATTAATACTAGAAGTATGTAAATAACTATGAAAGTAACACGTTATAAATTAATTATGACCTAAACTTAAGTATAAGTTAAAGGTTTAAATTGAATCTAATCCATTTAATTGGAAACTTATTAAAATAAATTGGATTCAATTTATAATTAAGGGGTTATTTTAAGAAATTGAAATAAATTCTATAATGAGTGAATTAAGCTACTTTAAATTGAGATAGGAACTGGTTTAAAGAATTATAAATTAATAAATAAATCAAGATGATAAAATTTATGAATTATAGAATTTGAATTTTAATAGTGAGTTAATTTATTTAATTTATAATAGTCGGATTTATTGCAAATGAATGAAATCAAATTTGTAATTATTACGTTAATTTAAAAATTAAGTTGAAAACGGGAAAAATTTATGTGATAATTTTAAATCCAATGGTAAACTCTTCTATTTGAAATTATGAATGGAATACTTATGGGTAAATTCAATTTAACGAAAATTTTGGAAATTTACCTATAATTTTTGAATTTTATGAAATTGAAGATTTCTATTGATTAATCTTTAATAAATTGACATTTAAAAATTGTTAAATCGTTGTAAATGTTTGAAAATTATAAAGTGATAAAGATTGCAAAGTTCAGAATTTTCAACGAGAAAATTGATTTAATTAATTTATTTTAAATTTACTTAATTAATATAAAAATAGCCAT